>OX327699.1:6037513-8860013 GCA_946807835.1 Ailanthus altissimus
CACCAATGCAGTTTCCTTCTTTCCTCATCACCGCCTCCCAAAACCGTGAACACAACCGGTGTATTTCATTAAGTATAGACGATGGCAATCTAAACAAGTGCATAGGATATGTAAAGATGGACTGTATGATTGCCTTGATAAGCACCTCTCATCCACTAGCAGAGAACAAATAAGATTTCCAATCCTTTATCTTAGTCCAAATTATATCTTAGATAGAAGCAAACAAAGAAGTTTTGTTTTTTACCCCCAAAGCTAGGCACGTTGAGATACTTTTATGGCATCGAACATTCCTTACACCTAAAAAACTTTCAATTTGAGAGGAACTGGCTTGTGATACTTTCGGTCCAAAATAAATAGCCAATTTTCAAGGCTGATAAGTTGACCGAAAGCCTTTTCATAAAATTGGAGGATTCTTTTAATAGTTGGCAATTAGACAAAGAAGCTTGAGTAACAATCAAACTGTCATCAACCAAAAACAAAATAAGCAGGAAATTTGAGGCCCGCATCTTCCACACTTTAAACCACTTACATCTCTATGTCGTTCTGCATTATGAAAATACGCTGATAATCCCCCAGCACAAAGTATAATTAAGTGTAGGGAGAGTGGGTCACCTTGTCGAAGGCTCTAGAAGATTTCACAAACCATTTAGCCACACCTTTAACAAGAAACGAATATGACACCGATGAGAGGCAACACCAAATCCATTTACACCAAGAATATACACTTCAATATGGCATCTAGAAAGTTCCAATCCATCCTATCATAGGCTTTGGACATCTGTAGCTTAAGCATCATATGGCCATCTTGACTCTTGCGTTGACGCTTAATTAAGCAGAGACATTAAAAACCTATGATTGCATATCATTATTTGCCTGCCAGGAATAAATGCACTAGAACTTTAGATTCCACATCATGAAAAATCGATCGAAACCTGTTCACCAGAACCTTAGCAGCAATCTTATTAGTCACATTGCAAAGACTAATATGGCGATAATCTTCTGGGCATTTTGGGCAATTACTTCTTTGGTATTATGGTAAACAATGTATCAATGATGTAGTTAATAACTTCCATACTATTTAAAAGATAAAGACACGCATGTTGAGGGATATCAAGCCGTGCACTTCAATTTGACACCCTTATGGCATTAACTAAGCCACAACCTTGATATCCTATGCGCAGCGAAAAATCATAACTCACACCATAAGTAAGAACACATAAGATTAACACACCAATAAAAGATAAAGAAAACAAATCAATCATAAGACACAAGATATACGTGGTTCGGCCCAAATTGCCTACATTCACGGAAGATCCATGATCCAGCTTCTTCCCATTGAAATAGATCACAAAGTATCTTCTTACATCATCAATGATCTCACAAGACTCCTTAGTATCTCCCATAGAGACCTCTAAGCATCTACCCTTGATCATTATGACTCCCTAAGACCTCTTCGTATCTCCTCATAAGAGATTTTTACAAGAAACACAAGAATAGCCCAAGCATCTAAGCCTAAAGGATCTATGGTGTTTCTCTTTTATTCACTCAAAGAACCTAAAGAAGAAAACACCCCCCAAGGTTACACCCTAGTGCACCACGCACTTAGTGCTTACTGATAAGGGCAAAATTGTCATATATTTTCTCATGTTTTTATTATTGATATTTTATTATTTTATGAGAATAAATGGCTATTTATGTGCTTTATTGTTAATTATAGGGACTTGAATGAAATTTAAAGAAAGAATGCAAAAGGAGCAAAAACATGGACTAAAATGCAAAGTTTACAAAATATGAGTCCAGCGCCCCCACGCCACAACTATTGTCGCCCCAGCGCTAGAATAGTGATCGAAATAAGAAAAACGACCTGCTTAAGTTGCGTCTAGCACCCCAGCGCCATATAGTCACCGCCCCAGCTACGCTCCATCGCCCCAGCGCTATCAACATACCGCGCCAGCGGTGAAGCCGTTTTCATGCAGCGCCCCAACGCCAAGATCCCACCACTCCAGCGGTAATAGCTTTTTCACGCGTCGCCCCAGCGACAGATGCATAGCGCGCCAGCGGTAGTGCGAGTCCTAGTCCGACGAGAATTGAGATTTTTAAGCTCATATCAATCCCTATATAAAGCCACTCGTTCTCAGCCTTCAAGGATGAATCCAAGACGACCCAAGAGCACGAGTCTTGGAGAGCAATAGGAGCTTAATTGAAGCAACTTTAAAGAGAGATACAAGACGTTCTTCGGCATCAAGAGTTCCTAGGCAGCGCAATTAAGAGCAATTCGACGTCTATATCGGTTTGCTAATAATTGTATCATGATTTATAATTATTTTTATTGCTTTTCTCTTGTAACCATGAGCTAAACTTGTTTTCTAGGGTTAATATTTGAACTTAATATGTGCGCTTAAATTGTCATATCTTTTAGTAATTAATAAACTTAGTCATTTATTATTTAAATTACTTGTGTTTAATGCTTCAATATATCTGGCCAATATATGGTGAATGAATTGGTAATATGTTGATAAACTCGGAAGAGGAATCATAATATTTAGACCTAGGTAATTTGATGCATGATTGTAGAGTAACATGCAATGTTACATATGCAAGTTTCAATTTAGGATAGGAATATACCTAATTGGCATGTATGATCAATAAGACCTAATCTTAATGAATCTTAATTTATTACAAGTACTATAGGAATATAGGTATTTGGTAAACTAAGATATACTTGCATGACCTTGGAAGAGGCTTGTGAATACATTAGTGTCTTGATCAATAATAAAGATTAAGGGAGTTAAATATTATAAGGTTAATCATTAGAAAGCATATTGAGGGATAGTATTAATCCTAGGTTTTCTCTATGTTGTTATCATTTATTCTCTTTGTATTGTGTTTTTACTTTTATATTTTCTACATTCATTCTTAGGTTTTTATTTATCTGAATAATTATTAGGAAGATATAATTTTAGTAATTGGTTAAAAAGAAAAAGTTATCCCTGTGGGTTCGACATCCGACTTATTTAGTCTCTTTATTACTTGTATACGATATTGTATACTTGCACTTAATTTATGATATAGAAATATCGCATCACCTACCTAGCTCCTCTATTCTCTCTTATGGTTACATCTTGAAACCTTAGATGCTTAACCTTAAATAATGGTTTACAAGTGTTTATATAGGGTATATTTCGTACTTACAAACCCTATTCCTTGTTAGAGTAAGAATCCACTTGTTTTGGAAGTCCAAAACTTCCCAAAACTTGAAATCCCGAGCCAAAACGGACTTCTCCACGCGTTCTAGCGTGCAGCGCCCGTCCCTGGGTGCCTCAGCGCTGGCTTTTCTCGCGTTCAGCGCTGGGGCGCTGAGTACCCAGCGCTGCGGCGCTGGACCTTCTCGCGTCTAGCGCTACGGCGCTGAGGTCTTAACGCTGCGGCGCTGGAAGCTCCCCGCGATTTCTTCTTTTCTTTCGCGTCTTTGAGTCCCGTTTCACTTCCCCTTTCATGTCCCATACGTCCTAGACTTCTCCATACGTGTCCCACACGTTCTAGACTTCTTGTAACTCTCCACTTTGGTATTCATCTAAATTTTTGCCCAACCAAAATTATTGAATCACCAATTTTCCAACAAATATCATAACCCACAACATCCTAATATTTTTAGTAAAAAATAGCTAACATATTATCTCTGCACGGTGCCTTGGTTAGATGCATATGGAACACTATCTTCTATATTTTTGCAGCTTGCTTCAGGTTGCCTTACACTCTGCTCAGATAATCTATCGAACACACACTCAAGAATTGGCTAGAAATCATCACTGAAGGACATGTAGTATAGAATAGCTGAGAGAAGTCATGCGTTAGTATTGATACAATCTAGTTGTCATTAACGTGCCAGACACCTGAGCTATCAAATAAACTAGTAATACTATTTTTTTCCTTCATCTACTTGAGGCTTTATAATGAAAGAATTGAATCACCACATTAGAGCCATGCAACCCTAGATCTTTGCTTTTAATATTGTTCATGCTTGTAGTATATAAAGCATCAATCTACATTTTTATGACTGGTAACTGCTTCCATGAGCTAGGGGTGATCTCCATATAAAGAGTCTAAAGTTGTTTCTTATCCCGAATTTCCTTGGATAACCTCCTAAAATGATCTCGGTTTCAACCCTTAAATTTGCTACTAATGGCAGTGCTATTGGCACAAACCCTGTAGATGGAATTGGTAGCCCGCCATCCCTCAAAGATTATCTTGCGGCACCCCTCATCATCAGCCCATGCTTCATCAAAGTGAAATCTAGATGAAGCCTTCATTTGATATTATAGCTGCTAATTCAATCGGTGTCATGGATTAACAACAATAATGGTCAATGGTCAAAACTCCAATAGGCAAGATGCTTCATCGAGAAACTTGGAAAAAGATCAGCCCATCTAAAATCATGAATAGCTCTGTCAAGCCTTTCCTGGATGAGTCCCTCAATGTCATGTTCGTTACACCATGTATAAAAGGGGCCTGTTAAACCTATATTTATTAAACCACGGCCATTTAATGCTCTTTAAAAAAATTTCATCAAATACCTTGCACTAGGTCTACCACCTTCTTTAGTATCTAATTGAAACCTCTGCAACAGATCCACGGGAGAGTAGATAACTCATGTAGGCTTCGAAGCAAGGTCTAGATATAAATTCTCTAATTAACCTCTAGATGCTCATATATACCCATGAACCTCTATTAGTTACCCCTATGTGAAGAGACAACAATATTAACATGGAACGCCAAGTAAGATAGAAGACCTCAAAATTATCAAACCATAGAAGTGCAATGCCACCACTTTGCCCAAATCGTTCAATAACAAGCTTGCCAACAAACCAAATATGACTCTTAAAGTTTCTATTTTCTGCTGATATGAAATGGTTTTAGAAAGGAAAACCAAATCCAGACAATGGTCTTGCATCAGCTGACACAGGACACAAAATGTTCGGGTATAGCAAACCCTGGACATTCCAGCATAAGCAATTCATTGGTTCCGGCAGCACCGCATCGTGGCAAGAGTCATCATTGTATTAAGAGAAGTATCAAGACTACAAGTACACACATCTACTTCATTCATTACTGAAGTAGGGTTAAAGTGTACAACTTCATCTTCAAAGTCAAAGTTTAAAATTTTTCCATGCGTCTACCCCCTTTACCTCTCTTGTCAACTTAGTTTGCAAGGATAGATGGTTTAGATTTTCTCTTACCCATCACCAAGGGGAAGTAATCAGAGCAAATTGGTCCGGATGATTATCACAATTCTTTCGGGCATTCAGCCGACCTTCCTTTACTGACATCGGATTGGTGCAAGGCTAGTAAGTGCTTTTGCCATTCCTATAACGCTACCCACTTCCTGTAATAGAATCAAATTGAAAACTAAAGTCATCTAAAATTCTCACGTCATGAAGAGGACTAACCATATCACCAAATAAAGTTCCTTCAAGTAGTTCATCACACGTAGTAGGTTTCTTTACAAGAGTTATGGTTAACTTCAGGCTTGCAAATGAGTTAACATATTCATTATTAATGACCGTGTCAGGGAAAGCTGAGCACTTAGGTTCACAGTTAATTTTTCCAGGGTTAGTAGCTTGCTTAGCCCCCACTAGAAATGCTACATGTGGGTTCATTAGAGCTGCATAGTAGAGAGATAGAATTGGATGTGAATCATCTTCCCCGAGTGTAGACGAAAATACATTTACCAAATCTTGCAGAACATCAGATTTATCTGGATTAGACATGTGGCCCTGCGAGTCAATGTTGTTACAACCCTTATTCTTAGATAGGCTTTTAGTGAGACTATAAGAGGAAGCTAACTCTTTCTGCCCACTCCCAATCGGCTTGAACGTTTGAGTTGTCGACCCCACTATACCTTTGTTGGAGTGATCCAAATAGGCCTCAGTATCAAGAGTTATATTGGCAAGAGAATCTAAATGATTTGGTGTCTAAGAAAGGTACGACTCATCTCTCCTAGTCCTTTTAGAACTCTAACCATTTACTTTCGGAGCAACATTAGTCCTTATCTATGCACCATACAACAAGTTTTTGCTTTAAGACATAGAAGCAGAACGTTGAGGGCACTCCTTCTCCAGGTGTTTAAAATGACCAGAACAAAACACAAAGTAGGTAGTTATTCATACCTGAATAAGATTGTGATAACCTCTCTGGAATTTGGCACAGTGACATGCAGTGCTGGCTTCAAAGGCTTATCAATGTTTACAGAAACCCTAACCGAAGATACCTTCCAAGACATTCACCATTAGCCCATTTGTCAACTTCTTCAACGTCACCGATTAAGAAGCCAAGTTTTCTACCGTTTGGTTCATGCATCAGAATGAGAGGTAGACCATGCAATTGGAACAAAAAAGATACTAGATTAAATGCCAAGTCTAAGAACTTATCAACACCTTGTAGAACCGTCAGTATCAGAAAATTATTATCATACGACCATGCAAGGACTCTCTGGAAATTAATGTATTGGAGATTTGGTGATTTAACAATTTTATTTGAACAAGAATTGAGATGAATATCAAAGAAGAGAGTCACAAGAAGTCTAGAACTTGTGGGAGAAGCATGAGAAAGTCTAGGACATATAGGACATAAAGAGAGAAGCGAAACGAGACTCGAAGAAGTAAAGGAAGCGAAGAAAAGGTGTGGAAGCTAGTGTAGGGCTGAGCACCTCAGCGCCAGGTCCTTAATGCCGTGTGCCAGAGCGAGCTTAGTCTGTTTTTGTTTTGGATTTCTGAGTTTTGAGAAATTTTGGGCTTCCAAAACAAGTGAACTCTTACTCTAATAAGGATTAGGGTTAGTAGGCACAAAATAACCCCTATATAAACTCTTGTAAATCCTTTAGTTGAAATCAAGCATTAAGAGAGGGAAGAACTAGGTAGACATTAAGTGCTTGTATGCGCTAGGGTGGAACCGTCGTTTGGGTGTTCATTGTTTGTGGTAGAATAAGGGTACACTAAGCATTAGGTCTTTTTAAGGGTTCTTCATTAAGTTTTTTTTTATAAAATCTCTTGGGAGTTAATAAGAGAGGTTAGGATCCTTGGATCCACCATGGACATAGGCAATTGGCCAAACCACGTAAGTGATTGTGTTGTGCTCTTTATTATCTGCTTTGAATTCTTGTTATTTTTCTTGATATACAAGTTATTCCGCTATGCAAAGAGGTTAGAGTTGAACTTGGTTAAAGTTCAAGATTGAACTTGGTTAGAGTTCTCTGCTTTAACCTAATCTTACAGGCAGAAGGGTGATTCCTCCAACAAACTGGTATCAGAGCTAAAGTTCAATAATACATATCAGGGGTATTTAAACCATGGCTGCAATCAAGTAAGAAATAGAAAAATTCAATGTGATGAATGACTTCAATCTTTAGAGGAAGAAGTTTAAGGCTCTATTAGTGAAGGAAAGGCTAGACTCAGTTTTGGAGAAAGCTAGTTCCTCAACTAGCAAAGAGGCGACAACCTCAAAGTTCGGACAAAAAGATTAGGACACATTCAAAACAAAAATCACAGTACCATAATCCTAGCGTAGAGCGACGAAGTATTAAGGGAAGTTTGTGATGAAGAAACCGCTTTGGGGCTATGGAAGAGAATCGAAGCATTATACAAAAAGAAGTCTCTTGCAAATAGACTTCTTGTGAAGAAGAAATTATATCAGTTAACTATGCACGAGGGATCTTTATTGAGAGCTCACATTGACGAGTTCAATAAAATTATCATAAGTCTTAAGTAATTGGGCATCAAGACTGAGGATGAAGACAATGTCATAATCCTATTAAGTTTATTGCCGAAGAACTATGAGAGCTTTGTAAATACACTGTTGTATGGTAAGGAGTCCTTAACGATAAATGACGTCAAGGCATCATTGAACTCAAGACACTAAGTGCTTGTGTACTCTAGGGTGAAACCGTCATTTGGGTGTTCATTATTTGTGGTAAAGTAAAGATACACTAAACATTAAATTCTTTTAAGGGTTCTTTATTGGATTTTCCTTGTAAAATCTATTGGGAGTTAATAAAAGAGGCTAGGATCCTTGGATCCACTGTAGACGTAGGCAATTGGCCGAACCACGTAAGTGATTGTGTTGTGCTCGTTATTATCTTCTTTGAATTCTTGTTATTTTGCTTGATATACAGCTTATTTCACTACACAAAAAGATTAGGGTTCAAGGTTAAACTTTGTTAGGGTTCTTCGCTTTAACATAATCTCACGAGGAGAATGGTGATTCCTCCAATATAATGTTTGAGCGAAATAAAAGATAAACTTATTTCAACTCGAACTAACTGCTTTGATAATGAAATTCTCTGTTGCATGCTATAGTATTCGCATACTAGTGATGAAAGCCACCTTATTAATCAGCTCAGAGCTTAAGACCTTGTCCATTAGTGAGAGAGATCTTTGTAATTATCCAGCCTCTTAAATGGATTCCTTTGTGTTATCAATCAGAACAAAGTCATGTTGAAGGTCCAAGTTGGCATATTTTACAAGTATGTTCTCTAAATCTATATTCCGGCAGAAAATACATTTTTATCAAGTACCAGAGCCCAAAAATCACCAGTAACGGTAGAAAAAACAAATATCAATCAGTCAATAAGAGCGATTAGAAATCATAACAGCAACTAACTATCCCACCTAGTTTAGAGAGAAAATAGGGAAGACTACTTCCATAAATCAACATGTTAATTAGTGTTAACTGGTATTAAATAGAGGAAAGTTAAAGCATGAATTACATGGTACTTCTCTTCATATGTTATAGTTTGGTAAAGGGAAACATATAATGAAACCCCTAAATTTAGTCTAAAAATTACGTATACTCCTTTATCTTTAAATTACTTCAAAACACTTTGTTTATAAAGAAGTTCTATTAATTATATAGTTATTGTTATTGTGAGAAGATCGTTAAAAATCATGTTGGAATTGATTTACAATTGAGCCAATACAAAGGGAATGTGAAGTGAAAGTGTGAAGACTTTTAGAGCGAGTAAACGCTATAGGATTCACTAAGGAACGTTGGAGCAACAATTCCAGTAAATGGCAAGAAAAAAGTTTTGAGACCCCAATGTTAATGCGACCTAAGTTGATTAAAATACCCTATTTGATTTCAACTCGTATTAGGGTTAACTTAGGACATACGTAGGTTATATAAAGAGCCTTATTATGCCTTGAATAAGTATAATAACATAGATCACCACATAAGAGCATCTGAGAGAGCAATTTATAATCTCTTCGAGAAAGATAAAAAATTCTTTATGAGTTCTTTGTGAACTTTCATTGATTCAATAAAAGAAATGAGATCTTAATCTACTATAGATTAGATAATTGTCAAATCACATAAATCATCATGTGCTTTCTTCTACCCTACTTTATTTATTCTCTTTTATTTTCTTAATTATTAGAACATCATACTTGTGTGTGGAACGTTTCCATCAACAAACTAGTATCATAGTTTAGTTTAGCCATCATGGTCACACCAAAATATGAGGTAGAGAAATTCAACAGTGAGAATGACTTTAATATGTGGAATGTTAAAATAATGGCCTTGTCGGTGAGCCAAGGATTACATTTAGCTCTAAAGGAGACCAAAGCTCTGTCTAACGAAGAGAAGAAGCTAAATTCATTTAAATTTGAAGTAAAGAGAAAAGAAATTCAAAATAAGATTCATAGTGCAATCGTTCTATCATTGAATGATGAGGTTTTGAGGGAAGTTGCTGAAGAGAAGACAGCTATTAATCTTTACAAGAAATTAGATAATCTTTATATGATGAAGACGCAAGCAAATCGTCTGCATATAAAGAAGAAACTTATCACTTATCCATGTCAGAATGGATATCAATTATAGACCACATAGATGTCTTTAATAAGATCATTATCAATTTAGAGATAATCAATGTAAGGATTAAGGATGCATACAAGGTCATCATCTTGTTAAACTCTCTTCCTTAAAGTTATGAGCACCTTATTGATACATTACTCTATGGCAGAGAAATTGTATCCATGAAGGATGTAAAATCATTATTAAACTCTAAGAAATTGAGAACGAAAATCAAGGCCAATACAGAAGGACTAACTGCAAGAGAAAGGCCTAAACAAAGAGAGAGAAAGACAAAGATGGGTTTAAGATCAAAGTCAATAGGCAAACTAAGGAAGTGCTATTACTGTAAGAATGAGAGGTACTCTATAAATGATTGTTCGAAAAAGAAAGTCAAGGACAAGAAAGAGGTAGATACTGCTATAGCTTATAAGGATAGTTATGACAGCACAAATACCCTTGTCGCCTCTTATGGTGAGAGTTCTGGTGAGTGAATTTTAAATTCTGATTTTATATTTCACATGTGCCCAAATAAGTCTTTTTTTTTACTAATTTCTAGTCCATTAATGGTGAAAAAGTGTTAATAGGGAATGACATAGCTTGTCAAGTGTTAGGGATTGATAGTATTAGGATTAGGCTATATGATGGAAAGGTAATAGAATTGCTAGAAGTTAGGCATGTTCCAAACCTCAAGAGGAACTTGATTATTCCAAGTATGTTAGACCAAAATAGTCGTTCCATCAAACTTGAAAATGAGATTTTTAAGGTGTTTAAGGCTCCATGGTTGTGATGAAAGGTGTTAGGCATAATGATATGTATGTGCTTAGAGGAGAAGTAGTAAGCGATTCTACATTATTCTCTGTTGATGATGACAATATGCAAACCAAGTTATAGCATCTAAGGTTAGTACACCTAGGTGAAAGAAACCTAAAGGTATTATATAATCAAAAGGTGTTTGCTAAGGATAAGTTCTAACCATTAGCGTTTTGTGAGCATTATGTGCTTGAGAAAGCATATAGGGTAAGGTTTAATAGTAAAGAGCATGAAATAAATAGAACTCTTTATTATATACACTCGGATCTTTGGGAGCTAGCACAAATAGTAACATATGGTGGGGTAAAGTACTTTCTTACATTCATTGATGATTATTCTAGGAAGTTGTAGGTATATATATTGAAGAACAAGGAGCAAGTGTTTGAGACATTTAAAATATGAAAGCCTCTTATTGAGAATCACACTGATAAGAACACAAAGAGATTAAGGATGGATAATAGTCTTGAATATTGCAACAAAAAGTTTAATGGATTTTGTGCCAAGCATAGAATCACAAGGAATAAAACTATGAGATCAACACTGTAATAGAATGATCTAGCAAAAAGGAGGAATAGGACCTTACTTGATAGAGTTAGATATATGTTGACAATGTAAAGGTGTCTAAAGTATTTTGGGGTAAAATTATAATGACAGCAGCCTACTTGATCATAGAAGTCTTTCCTCAATGATAGACTTCAAGACACCGAAAAAGAAGTGGTCTGACAGTCCTTTAAGTATTATCACCTTAAGATCTTTGGTTGATTAGCCTTCATACATGTGAAGCAAGGTAAGTTAAAACCTAAAGCCTTGAAAGGGATATTCATAGAGTATCTTGAAGGCGTAAAAGGATATAAGGTGTGGTGTAATGAGTTGAAACAACCTAGAAGTATCATAAATAGAGATGTGATATTCGATGAGACAATAATACTGAAAGTTAATCAAGAAAAAGTGAAAGAAAATCCTATGCCATAAAGAGTTTCAGAACTTGAAAGAGTTGAAGTTGAAGTGGAGTTTAAGAGAATTTCTAAGAAGCCCCTAGATCAACACTTCAGCAAGTCAACTCTTGAAGATGAACAAAAAGCATCGATTAGTTTCTCAAAGTCCACCCAAAGACAAATTAGAACTTTTGAGATGGAACTTGAAAAGTACCAACTAGTCAGAGATAAACTATGGGGAATGACGAAGCCACCAATCAACGTATGGACGTAAGAAAGTACTTTGCCCCACCAAGCTGTAGGTATGAACAAGTAGACTTAATTGATCATGCCTTTAATTTTGCATTCACTATTAAGTCTGATAAGCCTAAAACATTTAGAGAGGCTATTAAAAGTGAGAATAGTAAAAATAGTAGTTAGCCATGGAGGAAGAAATTAGTTCTCTCTTCGAGAACAATACCTGAGAATTGGTGGAGAGATCTCATAATAAGAAACTAGTTGGGTGTAAGTGAGTGTACAAGGTTAAGAAAGGGATACCAGAAGTAGAGCCTACGAGATTCAAGGCTATTACTCAGTGTGAGGGTATTGTCTTTCATAAGATATTCTCACCAGTAATCAAGCACACATCTATTAGAAATTTGCTAGTCATGTGTGTGAACATCGAATTACATCTAGAGAAAATTGATGTACAGACAACCTTTTTGCATAGCTAGCCAGATTAAAAAATATACATGTCAGAGTCATAAGGGTTTGAAGAACTCGGCATAGAGAATCATGCTTCCCTGTTGAAGAAGTCATTGTATGGATTGAAGCCATATCTTAGACAATGGTATAGGAGATTTAATAACTTCATGATGACATATGGTTTCAATAGAAGTAAGTATGATGAGTGTATGTACTTTAAGATCCAAAGTAATGGGTTAAGCATGTATTTACTTCTATATATGGATGATATATTAATCACTTATAAGAGTATGGAAGAAATACAGAAATTGAAGATGCAATTGAGTAGCGAGTTTTAAATGAAGGATTTAAAAGCAACAAAGAGAATTTTATGTATAGATAACTGATAGAGTTTATATAATCCATTATTTTTTATTTTTTTGGACTTAAATTTTGCTCTAATTCAAGAATATTTTGGCTCTAATTCAAGCATAAGTGCTACCTCCTTGACATTATATTGATATTATAAGTAGAGTTTATATAATAAGACTTAAATTTTGTCCTATTAAGTATTGGATTTGGCTTTCTTACTGTTCTTCAAGTTTGTGTAAGATTGAGTCATGTTTTTCTAGGTTTAAGAATTTCTTCATTTTGATTTCTATATTGGGAGTTATGTCAATTTTTCTAAACCTGTGCAAATAGCATTCACTAATCACAATTTAAGGACCATACTTTATTTCAAGTTTAAAAATACAAAATTGTTAAAATTAGTGACATTCTAATTGTTAAATGGTAACTAAATCTCTTAACAAATATGCATTTTATTGTGCTCATCACATCTCCCAACCAGTTTATTGCTAGTCCCTAGCAATTCCAGCGTAAATAGAATATGCAAAACTACCTAAGCATTTCAAACAAAAAATCCGTTCAAAATTATTATTGCTATTATGGTTTTTTTAATCATAACTTCTAAATTGTGTGTGTGAAGTAAGCCGTAACCTTCTTACCACAAATCACAACACATATAGCCTTGAGAATTTTCCCAAGTAAAAGTCTCAACTCTATATGCTCATAAGTGTATGACAGTGTTAAAGGGTTATGATTTCTATCATGGATTTGGAAAACAGTTAAACACTTAAGAAAAAGTCAATTTTAAGAACACACATACAAACTAACTGTAGTAACCAATATTCACAACCGATAAAAATATGTATTTATATATATATAAATATACATATTTTATTTGTATGTGGGTGATACTTGATTTATGTATTGTTATTAGTAGTGTTTGTATAGGTTAAGGACATACTATTAGTATTGGGTTTATTTGCAAGACTTTAGATTTATTTTAGGGACCAAATTATAATACTTTAAAAGTTTTGGGGGCAAATTTGTAAATATCAAAAATTAGTCTCTTAGTATAAAAATACACTTTTAAAACCCTAATTCACTTATTTTGGTCGAGCTACTTCTTTTAGAGTGAGAAAAGAGAGAAAGAAATGGGAGAAAAAGAGTAGAAGAAAGTTGGAATTTAAGGTTTAAGAGATATATTATAACCCTTTCTTAGTTTCTTGGTATTAAATTAGTTAATTTCTTTTAAGTTTTGATTTCTGAAAATATGTACAATTAAGGATTTGATGTGTATTTAGTAAGATATTGTGAGAATTGATGATGATCTATGTAGATAGCTTGATAAATCATAATGAATTGCAGAATTTCTACTTGATAGTCTCTTGATCCAGGAATTTTATAAATTATTGTGATTTGATTCTGGTTTTGAATTTTGAGTATATGCAATTAGACATGTTTAAGATCATCTGTGACTTTGAATCGATTGCAAAATTCCAAAAATTAAATTTTTAATGAATGTACCAAAATGACCTTAAAATTCTAGAAATTTTCTTTGTTAACAGTATGATACAGTGACAAATAATTTTTGATCTGCTGAATGATCTTCAAACATTACGAATTTATGAAATATGATAGTTTATATGTCTAATATGATAGAATCAAAATTCAGAATTTAGATCAATGTGGTTAAATTGTTATAATTTTCTAAAGAGTGTCAGCTCATTACAGTATTTGATTTATAGATTTTTAAAGCTATAAAATAAAATAGTTTTAAAATATTTTTGACAGTGATTTTTAAGTGAAATATTTATCATGAATTGAGATATGTGTCAAGAGTAATTTTGTGATAGTTTTATAATTTTTGAGTTAGTATATGATTTTATAAAATTTGGAGATTAAATGCTGTTCAGCAAATATCTTGATCCTGTCAAGTTAGTAATTTAGATTCGTTGGTGTTTATAGAATAGATTGTGTAGGAATTATGATATACTATTCATATATAATAAGGATATATGAGTCAAGAATGATATATTTTGATTTTAGAGTAATTGGACATCATTTGATGTATAAGAAAATTTTGTTAAATGTAAGTAGTCAGAATGACAGATTTTGAGAAACTAAGTAGTTAGACCAATTCGATGTGATAAGTGCAATATATATAATTTTGTAAGCTATTTAAAGTATTTTGTATGAATTTTGAGGCTCATGAAAGAATTAATCTCCATTGATAGGTTAAGGAGATTTAAGCTTTGTAGCTAAAAGTGCTAAAGGTAAGTATACTAGACTTTTACTAAAATCACAATAAGCATAGTAATTGTCTATGTATGATTTTGTAAATGTGCTTAGAAATATGTTTATGTTATGCCAAAGTATATTTAATATGAAATGTGAAAGACATATGTTTATGAATGTGAGCATTGACATTGAGCATGGACATACATGTATTTTGGAAAGTGAGCTTTCAAAATGAAATGTGTTTAACAAAGAAAGCTTTTGAAGGGTAATAAGTCCATGAGAAACATTTTGTGTTTTGAGGATGCTTGAACTCACTGTTGACTTAGTAGGCATCTTATGTGATTTGTGGAGCCTTTATGTGTGGTCTTTCTTTCGGGATTGGTATATGGTATGTAGGGAGGATTCTATTGGTACCTAAAGGAAGATTGAGTCATCACATTCGTGTGGTAGCATATTGGTGCATGTTAGAGGACTCACTGATGATCAAGGTGAGGGTTTGGCTCTTACCTTCGGGCTTGAGCATTATATATGTATAATTTAAACCTCACTTATACTATTCCTCTCATACGGTATGTCACCTACAAGTGACATTTGGCTCATTATGTGATATGAAAGTCCTGCTAAGTAGTAGTTAAGTGATGGTATTCCTATTATATATTTTGAAAGATTGTGTAAGTGCTTACATGACATGTAATTTGATAAGATTATGATTTTAATTTATCACAGCATATCATACATATGCATTGTGTATATATATGTATTTGTATTTAATATATGAAAAACTAATATGCTTACTGAGTTTTATACTCATTATAGTTTATGGTGATTTCTAGTAAATAAGGTAAATGTGTACTTAGCGGATTTGGCAAGGCTTCTGCTGTTCCTTGGGTTCCCTAAGTTACTAGGTTGCTGAGTATTTCATTTAGGGACACGTGGGATAAGATATTTAATTTGTCCTTGTTTAATAAATACTTATGTATTATTTTATTGTGTTGTTGGATTTGGTTTAAATTTCACCAAGTGTAGTATTGGTTGATTTTAAGTAAGAATTTACAATAAATATATTTTGGGCTTCCGGTAATAAAGTTGCTACTAGTGACGTAGTAGAGTGTTAATCTCTGAGAAAACTCTATGCATCTCCGGTTTACTAATTGTCCCAGTCATAATTCAATTGTTATAATGCTGAAAAAATTTAAAATGAATGTTTAAATATTGTCAATTGAAGTTTATGTTTATATGTTAGGTTATGGGTTAATTTTAGTATTGAACTTACTAACAACTTGCTAAGGATTCCTATGTTGAATTAAAGTTTGAAATTTTGTGTAATATTATTTATGAGTGCACATTATTGAATGAATGTAAGTGATGTCGTGTGTCGGATCTTTTGGGTCTGGGACGTGACACTAACATTAATCTAAATATAGAAAAATTAATTGTTTAGAAATCAATCAATCTTGACACACACTAGCTTTAGGGCTTTAATTATCTTGTGAGAATAATATAAATATAACTTTAATGAGAAAATTGTTTTCTAAAGTATTTGTCTTCTAAAATCGAATGAAGACTTTATTGAACTGAATTAATTCTTTTTTCTCTTTTTTTTTGTTTTGCTTTTTTTTCTTTAGGGGAGAGGGGAAGAATATAAGTAAGCATTACAAAATAATTAAAAAAATAGTATTTTAACAAAATATATTACACATAATTTAAAAGTTCACTTTAAATCGTCATTCAGCTACACAACCAACTTATTCTTTAATTCGAATAATATCATTCTAAATAAAAATTAACCAATTCAAAAATCAATGAAAGTTTGTAAGCTATTTTATAAACCTTTCCACTTACTCATAAAAGATATGTGAGATTAGAAACATATATATACTTAAACATAAGAATTCTCCTGGCTATATATGTTGAATCATCCATCTTACTACAAAGTTTAGTATTGTGTTCAAAAATATTTCGAAAGTCATTCTTTAGTAACCTAAATAGAAAAAGTGACTCAAACCAATCAATTTTAAAATCATACCTAGGTAGAAAAGCAAGTTCCTTTATACAAGAATTACCAAGAATACATGCAATAAACAACCATGTATGAAACATAAAATAAATTAACAACAAATTAGTTATAATACATTTTAAAAGTTAGAAAAAAAAAACTCTTTACTCTGTCATTCTTAATCTAATTGACCTAAAATATAACTCAAGAGTTTAACAATGAACTCTTTACTCTGCCATTTGAATCAAATAGGTGTATGCCCGACATCTTTTGTTTTTAAATACAAAATGCAACTTATATCTACTATCATTTTCCTACAAATCAGATTGAAACATTGTCCCCATTGTTTAAATAGAAAGAGATAAAGTATAGGAGACATTACGTGAAACGTCAGTTATTTAAAAGAAATAAACCTGAGAGACACTTAAGTAAATATAAACTAAAATGATGATGCTAATAAACCAAAAAGCAAGAAAAATTTACACACAGAGTGTTAGATCCAATTTTTGCTCGTTGTAGCCCACTGACCAAATCTATCTAAGTTATTGTTGGGTCAGATTCGTAGGTAACTACTTGTAATTTTCCAACCAATTCATCCGCATTGGTAGCAGAAACAAGGATCTGTTGCGCCAAATGTGAAATAAAATTCTGTTTTACAACTTGATCAAGAAAACAGAATAAGCAATCAAAATAGTTATTAACATTCAACAAACCTATGGGCTTTCGGTGGATATTCAACTGGGTCCAAAAGGCAATTTGAAAATTTTCTTCAAATATACCAAAACCACTTGATAAAGCAATAAACACATCTATATAGTAAAGCATTCTCGCTATACGTTTATGCATGAATGAGACTCATAATTCTTCCTCTATTATTTTTCAAGTCAGGTTTCCCAAAGTTAAAGCTGTAGGAATAATACCTAAAATTTGACTTCCTCTTAAGTGTGCAGCTGTTGGCACACACCCCATTAACCCAAGGCTACCCTCTCCATATATCAAATAGATTTTTCTTGTAGCGAATACTTTTTCTAGATTATTTGCCGCCACTACAAACACTTTATTGTTTTCAAGACTAGATTCATAAAATACACATATATTTTAGAATCATCAAACTGAGGTTTCCTCCATATCTACACCCACCATTATCTCAATATATGAAAATAAAGAAAATGAGGTATTATATTTATAGAATACCAAATAATAACATCGATTTTGGTAACCCGACAATTTGTTAAAATAGATTTGAAAATAGAACACAAAATTCAAAGATAACACATACATTATTAAACCAAAAGATTTGAATTTAAGATATCTATATAAGTAGCCCTACTATTTATGAAAAATAAAATTTGAAATTAAGACGCATGCATATGTACAGTTTGTTGTGATCGTAGCTCATATCTTCCTCTGATTTTACATCCAGTAATGACTTAAACGTTCTCTATAGATTGGGAATGAGCTTTCCATTCAATTTTTTTATAAATTGGCAAACAAGGTTTTTAGAGTCAGATTTCTGAGACTATATCATTGATGTTCATTTTTTAATTTGTTCCATAAATCGAGAAGTTCATGTTGCACGAATCCACAAGGTTGTGTCTCAAGAGTCACTAGTATATCTTTCAAAGACTCCTTACTAAGTTCATACTTAATGAAATGAATTTTATCTTCACTATTTCTAGAAATAATTCCTAAAGAACGATAACTCTGGTTACAATTTCATCGATTACATTTATGACAGACTTGTAACCTTTTTGCTCTTTGCCTTTTAGCATATGAGCTTTGTCTAAGACTAGGCATATAAGAAACAAAATCATTTATAGACTCACCAGATAATCGAACTCTTTCCTTGATTAACTAATAAATATCCGCATGTATATTCTTCAACATTAATAGCCTTAATCTTTCAAACTATAATTTGTAAATCTTAAGTAGAGCGTTTTGAGACAGTGAAGGAAAGCATTTTTGAAGGTTAGCAAGAATGATATCCATTTTGAAATGAAAACAAAAAGATGAATGCACCATTTGTATGACAGTTTTTATGAAACTGAGAAGTCGACTTTAATAGCCACAGAGTACCATATCCGCCACATGATTAGGAAATAAAATCACACCAAAGAGAAAAAAATAAAATAAAATACGAAAGAAAATAAAAGCAAAATTCAAAACATAAAATATGGTATAGAGAGATTAAACCTGATCAAGCATAATAGACAGGATCCACAAGAGAGATCTCGTCTAGACGCATAAAGTGATCTACCTTTTCCACCGTTTTCATTTACTTTAAAAAACTTCCATCAGTAGGGTCTTTGATTTCGATAACACTATTAGAAAAAACTTGCCTTACCATAATTAGACCAGTCCATCGAGATCTCAACTTTTTAGGATGTAAATGCAATCGAGAATCATGAAGATAAACCCGTTGTTTTGGCTCAAATTATTTTCTTGAGATCTATTTGTCATAAGCCACTTTTATCTTAGCATTGTAAATCCTAGAGTTGTCATATGCATCATTTCGTAGCTCTTCTAATTCTGACAATTGTAACTTTCTTTAAAGACCAGTAGTGCTCAAATCAAAGTTAAGGGCTTTAACAGCCCAATAAGCTTTATGCTCCAGCTCAATAAGTAAAAGGCAAGATTTCCCATTAACAAGTCGATATAGAGACATTCCTAAAATGATTTTATATGCAGTGCGGTATGCCCATAATGCATCAGAAAAGTGCAGAGACCAATCTTTGAGATTCAGGTTAACCGTTTTTTGTAAAATCTATTTAACCTCTCTATTTACTATCTCGGCTTGTCCATTTTTTTACGAATAGTCTTCAATAGAAACCTTGTGAAGAACACCATACATGTGCACTATAGTTAGATGGAACTTCTCCACAAACTAAATAATTTATGATATACGCGTACCAAGGTACTTGGCTTATAGTGAAAAGATGTTCATCGGGAAAATCATCACTAATGGGTGGAACATCAGTGGAGTCATTGAACTAAAGGTAGGATAAATGATCTATAACAACATTTTTAACACCCTTCTTGTCTTTAATAGTTTGATCAACTTCATGTAAAAGAATAATTCACCTAATTAGATGGGCTTTAGCATCTTTCTTAGAAAAAAGGTACTTAAAGGCCACATGGTTAGTTAATAGGTGAACCAATAAAATAAGAACGAAATTTTTCTAAGGCAAAAACAACAGCTAATAGTTCTTTTTCAGTAGTAGAATAATTCATTTGAGCATCATTTAAAATCCTACTAGCATAGTAGACAACAAAGGGTTTTCCCTCCCTTCGTCACCCAAGAACTGTTCCTACAACATAGTTACTTGCGTCATACATAATTCGAATAGAAAGTTTCAATCCGGTGATTACATGATAGAGGCGGTAGTGAGTTTGGCAATGAGTGTTCGAAATGCCTCCTTATATTCTTATATCCATATAAATTCAGCATCTTTTAGCAGAAGGTTACACAATAGTCTAAATATGGTAGAAAAATTTTATATAAACCTCCTGTAAAAGCCAGCATGTCCAAGAAAAGATCGGACATCTTTTACCATTTTTTGTGTAGGTAATTTAGAGATTAATTCGATTTTGGCCTTATTAACCTCTATCCCTTTTTCAGATACAATATGTCCTAAAATTATCCCTGAAGATACCGTGAAGTAACATTTCTCCCAGTTCAGAATAAATCCTTTTTCTTCATACCTACTTAAAATAGTTTTTAAGTTAAGTAAACTTGAATAAAAAAAATCACCAAAAATATTCAAATCATCCATAATAACTTCTATGCATTTTTTAACCATATCTGAGAAAATACTTAGCATACAGCGTTGAAAAGTAGCTAGTGCATTAGATAATTCAAATGGCATTCTACAAAAAGTATAAGTACCAAAAGGGTATGTAAAAGTAGTTTTTTCTTGATCTTCTCTAGCCATCTCAATCTGGTAGTATCCTAAATACCCATCAAGAAAGTAATAAAGGGATGGCCAGCTACACATTCTAAAATTTGGTCGATAAAAGACAATAAAAAATAGTCTTTTCTAGAGACTATATTTAGCTTTCTATAATCAATGTCCATTCGCCAACCAGGTATCCCATTCTTATTTTCTACAACAGTAACAGCAGATTTCTTAGGAACTACTTAAGTTGAACTTACCCATTAACTATCAGAAATTGAGTAGATTATACCTACATCTAATTCTTTCAAGACCTCTTTCTTTACTACTTCTTTCATTGTTGTGTTAAGTCTTCTTTAGGGATTTCTACGGAGTTATACACTTTCCTCTAAATAAATTTTATAAGAATATATTAATGGTGAAATATCTTCAATATTAGCTATGGTCCAACCTAGTGCAAACTTATGTTCTTTTAATAATTTTATCAATTTTTTCTCTTATTCAGCACTAAGTTCAGAAGAACTGATAATAGGAAAGGTATCACCTGATCCCAAGAATACATGGTTCAAATATTTGGGAAGTTGAGAAAGCTTAACTTGTGGTGTTTTGAGGCTTGATGGTTTTGCTCTCTCCTACCCTCGTGGTAACTTTTCAAAGCATGGTTGCCAAAATTGAATCCCTTTATCATGTAAGTCAAAAATACTAAATACATCAGTTGTGTCATCAGGATAAGGGAATTCTTCAAAATTAGAATTAAAGAGGTTTTCTAAAGAATCAGAGACATGATTTTTTATAAACTTCCTCTACTACAAGTGTGTCTATCATAGATAAATGATAGCATTCGTCTTCCTCTCGTAGTTGCTTGCCAATATCAAAAATGTTCACCTCAAGAGTTATATTCCGAAAAGATAATTTCATTAGACAATTTTTATAAATAATAAAAGCATTAGTAGTGGCAAGAAAATGTCTCCCTAAAATAAGAGGGTTTTAGACTCCATATTAACCACAAAATGAATATCTAAAATAGGAAAATCAACAGGGTAATAAAATTTATCATTTTGTAACAAAACATCTTCCATTATTTCCTGTGATTTCTTGATTGATCGGCCAGCTAATTGTAGGAGTATAGATGTAGGTTTAATCTCACAAAGTCTCAATTACAAGTAAACAGAATAAGACATCAACTTTACACTTGCTCCTAAGTCTAACAATGCTTGACCAAACTCATGTTTCCCAATTTAGCAGAAAATTATAGGACATCCTAGGTCTTTATACTTGGGTGGTGTCTTTTGTTCAATCATTGCACTTACCTACTCTGTCACAAATGTAATTTTTTTTACATGATGTTTTTTTTAATGCTGCACAGATCCTTGATGACTTTAACATAAGCTGGAACCTATTTAATCAAATACAACAATGGAAGATTAATCTTAACTTATTTCAAGTGTTCTAAAATCTCACAATGAATTTCTAAATTTTTTCCAACAGGTTGAAGAGCTTGGGGAAAAGGCACTGAGATTGAAAATTTATTTTCAGGTTCTTTTTCAACTGTGGCCATTTTTTCTAGGGGACATCTTTACTACTCGTGGTTATATTGGTTGGAGAAGTAGGCTGACTCACAATTTTGCCACTTTGAGTAGTGTTGACATTAACTTCTTTGAGATTTTATGCATCAGAAGTAGAGGCTTGTGCCATGAATTGTCGTTTTGGATTGGATTGAGGTTGAGATGGAAACTTACCTCACTCTTGTATAGTTAAGGCACTGGTTAGCTTAATAATTTGACTCTTGATTTCTTTATTTTTGTCTACCACCTGTGCAAGAATCGTTTTAAATTTTTTATTAGTCTTACTCTATGCCTCTATAAATGATTATAATGTATCCTCTAAAAGACTCTTAGTTGATCATGCATTATATTGAGGTCTAACATAAGACTTTGGTGCTTGTTGTTCTTGTTTCCAATAGTTGTTGGCTTGTTGAATAGATTTTCAACTAAAGTTTGGGTGGTTTCTCTAACCAGGATTATAAGTTTTAGAGTCGGGTGAATAAGGATTTTTGTAAATCCCTATAGTATTACATTATTTCTCATATATCCCTTTCATCTCACTATAAGTGAGGCAATCTTGAGCTAAGTGTTCTACCCTCAACAAATAAAAGAGACATCATGTGGAGGGGTAAAACACTTAGGTCAAGGTTATCCTCTTCTCTAAGATGGAAAACTCCATTGGGTCGTGACCTATTTGTGCTTTTAGTAGCGCTAAGTTTAGTCCATGTATGCATTTTTTCAGCTAAGTCATTAAGAAATTCTATGACTTCCTCGGGATCTTTGTGAAGGAACTCTTCATTACACGTCATCTCAATAAATTAGCACTCTCTAATTGTAAGTCCCTTATAGAAATAGCTAACTAAGTGCCAATTTTCATACCTATGGTGAGGGCACAGATTTATTAGCTTTTTAAACCTTTCTCAGGCTTGATTCAAGGTTTTACTGTCGTTTTGGGAAAATGAAAATTTTTGTCTTTTCAGGCCATTAGTTTTGTGTTGTGGGAAATATTTGTTAAAATATATTTGGGTCATTTCTGCCTAAGTTCCTATAAACCTCGGCCTCAAAGAGTATAGCCAACTGTTTGCTTTATCTTTTAGAGAAAAAAATAAATTTAAGTCTAACAGTGTCTATGCCTTCGGGTTGGCTATGGAATGTGGTCACTACCTTTTCAAATTCTTTAACATGTACATAAGGATTTTCACTATCTAGACTATAAAAAGTGAGTAGAAGTTGTATCATTCTAGGTTTCAAATCTAAATGTGATATGTTAGGTGAAAATATAATGCATGATGGTGTGGCTATGCGAGTGGGATACAAATAATCTTTTAGAGTCTTAATGAGGTTACCATCGTGTTGGCTCATTATGTTAGAATTACAAGATGAACTAAATGGTGAATTCTCTTCTTTTACAAATTGCGATAGTAGTTTTAGTTCTACTTCTCTCACAAATCTTTCTTATTTATCTTTAAGTCGATGCATACATCCTAACAATATTTTTTTCTTTTTTTTAACTTTTGTTTTTCAAAGGAAACTCTCAAGGAAAAATTAAGACATGAATAAAAGAAAATAAAATAAGCTAAGTGGTAAGACCAACCATGAAATATAAATAAAATACAATAAGAAATTAAAAAGAGCTAGATGGTAAAACCAACCATGAAAAATGAAATAAATTATAACAAATGAACAATAAGAAAACTAGGTAAATTAAGTAGTAAAATCAACCATAATAAATAAATGAAGAAAATAAAGAAAACTAGATGGTAGAACCAACCATGAAAAATAAAATAAAATATGAAAAGTGACAAAAGAAAATAATTTAAATTAGGTAGTAATATCAGCCATAAAAAATTAAATAAAAGTGCAAGAAGATAACAAAATAAATTAGATGGTAGAACAAACCATAAAAAAAATTACAACAAATGAGAGAAATTTAAGAAGTAAAATTTTACAAAGAAAAGTAAATGTACAAAGTTAGCGCTTTAGTATTGATAGACACCACCTACTTTCTTCTAGTGCGCCTCTCCTGCAACAGCGCCAAATTTTGTTTAGGCTCAAAAATATAATGCGATTATTGCAGTATAGATTGAGGTCTCGATCCTACAAGGAAGCTTTTGAAAAAATAGGTTAGCGGAATAAAAATATTAAAACAGTAATGAAAGAGAAGATTGAATGTGAGATTAATATAGATAAGGTAAAATTAAATGTGAATTAAGGAAGAAAATTATAATGATGTGAGCAAGACTTCGAGAATCACTAATATGTTTCATAAATCTATTCTATACTTTAATTCAATGTTTATAACTCAATTGAAAGTTTTACATCCCAAACAGTCAATTGGAAGATATGTAAAATATGGCATATTTAATAATAAATATAATTGACATGACTAAACACTTTGTAAATATTATCACAAACCATGCTCATCTATAAAAGTTATGTAAGATCGACAATATATCATTTTGACAATATTACAATAAAAGATTAACTTATAAAATGATGTGACCAGTAACAATTATAATTCGACAAAACTTATATAAAGAAAGCATGACTAAAAATATATGAGACATAAAAATTATAACCTCTTGATTATAAAAAAATAATAGATAATATTTTTAATACAAACAAACTTACAAACATTGTAGCTCTTGAGAAAGAATCAAAGTCTAGAAGTAGATTTATTTCACATAAGAGTTCATTTCTAGCCTTGCCAATGACTTTAGCTTAACTTACAATTCACTCTTATGAATATTAAAGAAACGTATTTGAGAGAATTGTAAGACATGCAAAAAGGTCATTAACCTTCTAAAGTTGTTCTTATATAGGCAATGAATGGAAACATGTTTAGTGTGACTCCAATCAATACCATTTTCGACCACCCTTCACCTAATTGTGGCACTTTTTTGACAATAAAGAAAATAGATGTAGCCTGGTAAACATAAATGCTGTATCATTTTTTTTATTATTTTCGTATCCACTAGGTTCATGCAATTTGGATTAGTATCCTATGAGATATGGTCATAATACCAAAACCACATCAAATTTCGACCAACAATACTTTTACTACTTTGTAACACAATTTAGTCTATAATAATGACTGAGTTAGACTTTGGTATCAACATATGGGTTGTAGATAATTAACGCATGATTTTCTAACTTCAATAATCATATTGATTGGATACGTATTTTGTGAAATACGGTCCAAATACGGAAGGTGAGTCAAGCTGAGCAAAAGTTATAATCCAATTCTGTTGTATCCTAATTTTGGCCTATTAAATGTTGGATTTGGCTTTTTGACTGTTTTTCAAGTTTGTGTAAGATTGAGTCATATTACTCTAAATTCAAGAATTTCTTCAATTTGATTTTTACATTAAGATTTATGTTCATTTTACTAAACCTGCGCAAATAGTATTCACTAATTACAATTTAAGGACCCTACTTTATTTTAAGTTTAAAAATACAAAAATTCTAAAATTAGTGACATTCTAAATGTTAAATGGTAACTGAATTTCTTAAAAAATATTTATTTTATTGTGCTAATCACAAACTTAGGGAAAATAAAACACATCACAATTACAAGAGATCAAAGCAATTAGTTAGAGATTGAAGATCAAGAGTTTTACGCATCACTTAAGAAAAAGAGAAGCAATCCAGAGCATCTCCTTGTTTACTTTTCTTTTCTTTTTTTGTCATTATGATCTTGTTCATGATAGTTTTCATTAATTATTTTGATACTCTTGGATTCATTATGAGCTAAACACTTTTGATCTAAGGTTATCGTCCACTTTTTACGATCCGACCTAAACCTTTGGGTAAGTTGCGCAAGATTAACAACAATAGCATAGACTTTTAAACCTAATATGTAGTTGAATTTTATTGACTCTTAGTTTATGAACTTAATATATTAAATTGATTCATTCTATCTTGTGTTTAATGCTTTCATTATATTTGGCCAATATTTTGAATGATCAAAGAACTCTAATGAACTCGAAAGAGGAATTTATGTGTTTAACATATGATAGTTTGATGCATGATCATAGGGTGACAACTATGAGTCTCATGTAGGATAAAAATATACCTAGGGGGCGTGTATCGTATTATTTAGATCTATTCTTAATGAATTGCATTCTATTCGAATTTCTATAGGCCTATAGGTAATTGTTTTATTGTAATATAGTCACTCGACCAAGATAGAGGCTTATAATGGTATTAAAATTTAGCTAACAATTTGTATTAAGAGAATAACTAAGAGATTAAAAAGTTTAATAAAATATTAGGGGATAAGTCGAAATACTAAATTCCTTT
Source organism: Ailanthus altissimus (assembly GCA_946807835.1). Taxonomy (NCBI): domain Eukaryota; kingdom Viridiplantae; phylum Streptophyta; class Magnoliopsida; order Sapindales; family Simaroubaceae; genus Ailanthus; species Ailanthus altissimus. The sequence goes on from OX327699.1 coordinate 6,064,086, forward strand.
TAATTAGTGAATTCAAACCCTTACTTATTTTTTATTAATATTAGGTTTAATTTGGTAGAATTAGATTAATTAAATAACATTCACCTTTTGACTTGTCTGAATAAAAGTAAGTAAAATTAATTTTAGTACTTGATTAAAAAAATTAGGTTCAAAAAGTCTTAAGAGAGAATGATATATAGACTTCAATCCTATATTACTTGACTCGATGATGTGCAGTTACACTTAGCTATTATTACATACACCAAGTTTTTGTTGCTTTTACCGGAGAATTATATTCTTAGATCAATATTAATACCAAACTATCTTACTTTTAATTCAAATTTTCTTTTTCAGTATTATTTACTTTTAATTATTTTGAATTTTGATAGTTCATATAAAGAACCAAAATGGATGATTTGACTTCTTTTGATCCTGAGATTGAAAAAACATTTTGAAGACTTCGACGAGAACAACATCAATGCAGAAACATGGTAGAGAATGACAACATCAATAATCCTATATATAAGCCTATGGTTGAGCAAAGAACTTTAAAAAAATATGATATTCCTATAACAAAGGGTATTCAATCTAGTATTTGGTGCTCGACTGTCAATGCAAGCAAGTTTGAGATCAAGTTGAGTACTATTAATATGCTAAATGACTCTGTATAATTCAACAGTGCTCCTAATGATGACCATAACATGCACATCGTGAATTTTCTGGAGATGTATGACACATTTATATTCAATGGAGTCTCAGATGATGCCATCAAACTTAGACTATTCTTTTCACATTAAGGGACAAAGCCAAAAGTTGGTTGATGTTATTACTATTCAAATTCATATCGACGTGGAATGACCTAGCGCAGAAGTTTCTAGCCAAGTTCTTTCCACCAGCAAAGACAACAAAGATAAGGAATGACATCACCTCATTTGTCAAGATCGATGGCGAGTCATTATATAAGACATGGAAGCGTTTCAATGACATGTTAAGGAAGTATCCTCATTATAGGGTGCCAAATGGCTATTAGTCCAAACGTTCTATAATGGACAAGCAAGTCATTTAAGGACCATTGTAGATCTTGCTGCTAGAGTAGCTTTGATGAATAAGTTCACTAATGATGCATATAATTGTTGTGTGATTTCTATAACACAAACTAACGCAAGTGCACGTATCGCAACAAGTAATAAAGTGATAAGTAGAGTGTCGATCCCACGGGGAATTGTTATTACTTGCTAAGTACTAAAATTATGTTCTCCTATTCTTATTAAAGCTATTGGCAATTTAATGGTTTTAATATCTAAACTAACTAAACAAGAAATAATAATAATTACAAGAATTGAGCAAGGAGAACAATTGTGATAGCACAAATACTCAGATGCCTAGGATTACAATAATCCCTCAATACTTCACTTGAATCCAACTACTCCCCTTAGAACTATCAATATGAATGTCAACCAAGAACTCTAATATCCTCACAAGCCTCTTTTGCAGGTCAAGTGAGTATATCTCATTCAATTAACTATCTATATGTCTATGATAATCAAATTGAAATAAGATTCATTAAGTTCAAATTCTCTAAATGGTCATATATGCCTATGAGTATATGTCTATCTCATATGAAACTCATGCTTTTACACCATGATCATACATCAATTTATCCATGGCCAACACAAAATTTCCTTTGTCAAGTTCATTAAGGTTCCCTTATCAATCTAATACATTTTCATGTAATTAGAAGCATTTAGCATAGAACAAATTGAACAATTCCATACCAATATGATAAATAAGGGAAAATAATCAATCCAAGCTACATATTGAGTTCACATTGTAATCCTAGCAATAAAACTTAGTTCATAATTGAAAATATAAGTTTAGAGCATCTAACAACATCATTATACATGTTGGAATCAACAACAAATACGAATTTGAAGAGAAGAAGAAATTTCCCTTGATGCAATAGTGATGTTCTTCCTCCAAAATGCAGAAATTCTTCTTCTTCCCCTTGATTTTTGCCTCTTGTTGTTGATTCTTGCTTCCAAGACCCAAATGAAGTGTTTATTTTCGTGCTCTCAACTGCCCCTTTGCTCCTCTTTTCTCTTTGGCTAAACAATGGGTGTTTATATAGGTAGGGTTGCAAAAAGAGGACAAAAATGCCCCAAAGGAGTGCCCAGAATTCAGCGCCGCGGCGCTGCGATTCAATGCCGCGGCGCTGAAATCCAATGCTGCGGCACTGCACTGTAGCAAACAGTGGTACTGTTGCTACAGTACCGCTGTAGCAAACAGTGCCTCCGTTCGTATTTTTATCTCTAATGCTCCCATTTGCGTCCGTTTTCCGGTATTTTTGCTCCGATAATGCTTCAACCTATAAAACAACATTAATATGCATAAATAGCCCAATTATTGAGATAAATTGAACAAATATCAAGTTAGGAAGATAAAATAGTTTATACAATTACGCCTTATCAAATACCCCCAAACTTAAATACTTGCTCGTCCTCGAGTAAGAGAGCACACGGACAACACAAAAAAAATGACAACAAACAATAAAAAGATATAAAACATTGGGTTGGCAAACGATTAGTAATTTATCTCAAAAATTTCTCATGACTACTATTCTCAAGGAAATTCTAAACATCTTAACCGTTCAACATGTTAATCCAACACTTATTCATACCTACAAGTGACCTACTTGGTGTGTGTGTGAATAGCTAAAATCATTAGTAGCATGCGCTCGTATTAGTTTATGCACATAAGATAATGAAATGGTCTTTATGAGATTTTTGCTTTTATTTAACACTCCATATGCTTATTTTTCGCATCACTCTCCACTAATGTAGGCACACACATAATCAAGGATCAAATAGGACTTTAGTTAGCTTGTAATGCATGGCTAGGGTGAGGGTATGATAAAATGGATCGATTTTGGATCAACTTACACCATAAACACACATTCCTCTTGAGGTTACTCAAACCCAACCATTTTTTTTTTTCACCCGATTTCCCCCAAACTTATTTCTTTGATTCTCTAGCTATTTTGTTGCTCTTCTTTTCTTTTCGTTTAAGCTAGGGGTATAGCAAACTCAATTTTTCTTTTCGTTTCTTTCTTTCTTTCTTTCTTTCTTTTTTTTTTCTTTGAATTGTTTTTTTTTTTTTAACATATAAGTCACTATACCCCCAAACTTAAGCTTTTCATATTTGAACAACCAACATTTATAACTAAACCCATAGCTCTTCTTTAATTCACCCCTTCATTTATAAAAGTTCACACAAGTCTTTAAAAGAAGTGCTATACTTATGGCATGATAGGTATTATAAAGGATAATAAAAATAAAGGCTAAGGTAATGATATAGTTAGCAAGAAAAAATGATAATTAGGCTCAACGGGGGTGACTACGGTCAAAATTATACATAGGTTGGCTTGAAAGGCTCAATCGGTCCAAAGATGGCCTAAAATCATATCCTTAATTATGTATGCCCTAGGATTTCGCCTTGAGTGATGCTCAAACAAGTTCTAGCGTGTTCTTGAGACCATATTTATTCTTGTAGTGCATAAAAGTCTTCTAAGTAAGCATAAAACTAAATAATTCTAACTATGTGCTCGAAATATCAAGTGGTCACAAAGTGAAGCTGAACTTGTCCTAGATTACCAAGTAAACAATCACAACATTCATTGTTTCCCAAAGAACATAGCATTTGAAATCATGTTTCTATTTCATATCATTGACTACTAATCATTCAACCAACCCAAAACTAAACACTAAAATGAAAGAAAATAAACAAATTGTAAAACAAACAACTAAAAACAACAATCGTAATAACGTAAGCATGATCAACATGGAAAAAGAAAAAATATTTTCCTCCCCCAAACTTAAAGTTGACATTGTCCACAATGGAAAAACTAGAAGTAAGTAAGAGAAACTCCCTTTGTAGACAATAGCTTGATGCTCGATTCAAGGTGGAAGTTGTTGCTAGAGTTAGTGCCCAAAACCCTAAATTTTCTTGACTTTTATTTTGAGCTCCATTGGGTTGCACCATGTTGGCTCTTGTTTTCGATTCTTTTCCATGCAATTATGATTTCCTAATTGTTGTTTTAGCATACTGGAACAAAGAAAAACAAACATTAAAATCAAAAATTAAAATGCATTTGGGTTGCCTCCCAAGAAGCGCTTGATTTATTGTCTCTAGCTAGACTTCTTCATTTATGGATCATGGTGGATCAAATTGCATATCTGAAGAATCTCGCCTATGGAACTTCGGTCGACGCCTATAAGTAATGATATTCTTTTTCTTCGACTTCCATAGTTCCATGAGAAAACTTTTAAGGAACACCGCCGACCACCTTGCTTTGAGCTTTACTGGAAAGATTTTAATCTTAGACCGGATGATTGAACCTCGTTGGCCGGTATCTATTGGTTGCTCCTTGATGAGCTTATTTCTCCATTTTTTGGTTCTTAATTTGTGCAGCGGTGTCTCTTCATACGCATGATCCATGATGGCTTTTAATACTTGCTGTTTTGGAGATGGCTGAGCATCATCCGGAATAACCATATCGATCTTGAAGCAATGGGAAAATTTCTTATCCATGTGCTGAATCTCCTCTGATTTGGTTATTTCATTGGCTGCATGTTGCTCAACCTCACTCTCTATAATGATTCCATTGTAGTCTTCAACATTTTTCATTGAAAAAATTTCAGTATTGTTTGGCAAAGCATCTTGAAGATGATTGTGGCCAGCATTTGTCAATTGTTCCACCTGCATTTCTAACCTCTGCAGAGATGAAGATTGCCTATGTAACAACTCAGCTGTCCTACTTACATGTTGGAACATATCTTCTAATGAGGATTCCATCTCAAGTTGCTGTTGTTGCAGAATTTCTGGTGGTGTTACAAGAGGATTTGATTTCAGCGGAGTTTCCTCTTGTTTGTTATTCCAAGACGCATGATTTACACATTCTGGATAATAGGCACTGAAATTGTGATTGTGCTGCTGCTGGTAACCAATTTCTGGATATTCTGTAGGTTCTTCACATAGTCCATTTAGATGGTTACCACCACAAAAATCACAAGTAATTTGTGCAACGCTCTCAATAATCTTGCATGGAGCAACATAGTCAGCTGTCCATTGAGAGTTGTTAAAGGCCATCACTTCCAGCAATTCATATGCATCATCAACAAATAAATTCATAAATGCACCTCCAGCTGCAACATCAATTATCATCCTCATATGTCCAACTACACCATTGTAAAAAATTTGCATAAGTAACCATTTTGGGATGTTATGGTGTGGACATATCCTCTGCATTTCCTTAAATCTTTCCCATGCTTCATATAAAGATTCATCATCATTCTGCACAAATGAAGTTATGGCATTCCTCATCATCGTTGTTTTTGTCGGTGGGAAGAATTTGGTAAGGAATTTCTGCGCTAACTCATCCCACGTTGTTATAGATCCCGGTGGTAGTGACCTCAACCAATTCTTTGCTCTATCTCGGAGTGAAAATGTGAATAGGCGAAGCCGAATTGCATCATCCGAGACTCCATTGTATTTGCAAAGGTCACATATTTCCAAAAAATTTCCAATATGCTCATTAGGATCATCATTTGGCAACCCACTAAACTGTACTGAAGCTTTCAATAACTGAATCATTTCCGGTTGGATTTCAAAGTAATCGACATCAATTAAAGGTATTTGAATGCTTGACTGGATGTCGCTTACTCTTGGTACTGCAAAATCCCTTAACAAACTTGATGTTCCAGCCATCATATATCACTCCACAATAACTGAAAAACAAAAGAATGAACTAATGACAGTAAAATGTACAAATGACAGCAAAATATACAATGACAAAAATGCTTAAACTAAGAATAAGATGAATTGGTATTAGTATCAACAAGAATAATAAATAATTCCCCGGCAACGGCGCCAAAAACTTGTTGTGTGATTTCTATAACACAAACTAACGCAAGTGCACGTATCGCAACAAGTAATAAAGTGATAAGTAGAGTGTCGATCCCACGGGGAATTGTTATTACTTGCTAAGTACTAAAATTATGTTCTCCTATTCTTATTAAAGCTATTGGCAATTTAATGGTTTTAATATCTAAACTAACTAAACAAGAAATAATAATAATTACAAGAATTGAGCAAGGAGAACAATTGTGATAGCACAAATACTCAGATGCCTAGGATTACAATAATCCCTCAATACTTCACTTGAATCCAACTACTCCCCTTAGAACTATCAATATGAATGTCAACCAAGAACTCTAATATCCTCACAAGCCTCTTTTGCAGGTCAAGTGAGTATATCTCATTCAATTAACTATCTATATGTCTATGATAATCAAATTGAAATAAGATTCATTAAGTTCAAATTCTCTAAATGGTCATATATGCCTATGAGTATATGTCTATCTCATATGAAACTCATGCTTTTACACCATGATCATACATCAATTTATCCATGGCCAACACAAAATTTCCTTTGTCAAGTTCATTAAGGTTCCCTAATCAATCTAATACATTTTCATGTAATTAGAAGCATTTAGCATAGAACAAATTGAACAATTCCATACCAATATGATAAATAAGGGAAAATAATCAATCCAAGCTACATATTGAGTTCACATTGTAATCCTAGCAATAAAACTTAGTTCATAATTGAAAATATAAGTTTAGAGCATCTAACAACATCATTATACATGTTGGAATCAACAACAAATACGAATTTGAAGAGAAGAAGAAATTTCCCTTGATGCAATGGTGATGTTCTTCCTCCAAAATGCAGAAATTCTTCTTCTTCCCCTTGATTTTTGCCTCTTGTTGTTGATTCTTGCTTCCAAGACCCAAATGAAGTGTTTATTTTCGTGCTCTCAACTGCCCCTTTGCTCCTCTTTTCTCTTTGGCTAAACAATGGGTGTTTATATAGGTAGGGTTGCAAAAAGAGGACAAAAATGCCCCAAAGGAGTGCCCAGAATTTAGCGCCGCGGCGCTGCGATTCAATGCCGCGGCGCTCACTTTCTGCAATTGGCGCCGCGGCGCTGAAATCCAATGCTGCGGCACTGCACTGTAGCAAACAGTGGTACTGTTGCTACAGTACCGCTGTAGCAAACAGTGCCTCCGTTCGTATTTTTATCTCTAATGCTCCCATTTGCGTCCGTTTTCCGGTATTTTTGCTCCGATAATGCTTCAACCTATAAAACAACATTAATATGCATAAATAGCCCAATTATTGAGATAAATTGAACAAATATCAAGTTAGGAAGATAAAATAGTTTATACAATTACGCCTTATCAATAATCTATTAAAGGAGATGGCATCAAATAATTATTAATGGCCAGTTGAAAGGGTTACAAAGAAGAAGATTATTAAAGTTCATAGCATTGATGCATTCAATGCATTGGCTGCGTAAATCAATATGTTATCAAAGAAATTCAATGCCATAAATGCTATCAAGACTCAAACTATGAAATTTGACTTTTGTGGTGACAACCATATGAATAGGCAATGCATAGAGTCAGTGAGCTATGTGGAGAATTATAATAGGGAGCAAAATAATCCACATTTAAACTATTACAATCCGAAGTGGAGGAATTATTTGAACTTCTCTTGTAGTAACAACCAACGGCAGACATCTAAACCAAATCCTCCTGGATTTCATTCCCCAAAAGAGAAAAAGCCGGTATTAGAGGATATGTTCATGCAGTAGATGAAGTCTAATAATGCCATTCTTCAAAACCATTTTGCATCTTTGAAGGCTTTAGAGACTCAAATGGAGCAACTTGCTACAGCCCTAAATAACTGACCTCAAGGGACCTTACTAAGCAACACTAAAAGAAATTTCAAAAGATGATAAAGAGTAGTGCAAAGTTGCCTTTTTGAGAAATGGTTAAGATTTGCAGTCTAGCAATGCAAAAAAGAAGAAAGATGCAGTAAGTGATGTAGAAAATAGTGCAAAAATATAGAAACGTGTAGAAAATACTACAAAACATGATGCACAACATTAGGAAAGTGCAAAAAACAATGCAGAAATACAGAAAAGTACAGATGCAGCAGCAAATAATAGTAAAAAAAACTACAAAATAAAAAGCTAGACAAGCAGTTTTCAAAGTTTCAAGATATCTTCAAAAAAAACTTCACATTAATATACCTTTTTTGGATGCTCTTAAACAAATACCAAGTTATGTAAAGTTTGTGAAGGATATCTTATCTAAGAAAATGAGACTAGCAAATTTTGAGATCGTAGTACTTACCAAAGAATGTACTGCAATCTTGTAAAAGAAATTACCAACAAAGTTAAAAGATCCAGATAGTTTCACTATACCTTGCACAATTGGGCAGCAATTCTTCGGGAGAGCTTTATGTGATTTAGGCAGTAGCATCAACCTAATACCATTGTCCATCGATAAGAAGTTAGGTTTGAGGGAGGCCAAACCTACAAATATCACCTTGTAACTTCCTAGTCGTTCACTCACTTATCCAAAGGGCATTATTAAAGATATTTTGGTAAAGGTTGATAAGTTCATCTTTCCAGTGGATTTTATAGTGTTGGACATTAAGGATAATCATAAAGTACCCATCATACTAGGAAGACCATTTTTAGCCACAGAAAGAACCCTTACTGATAATCAAAAATAAGAATTAACTATGAGGGTGTAGAATGAAGAAGTAATATTCAATGTGTTCAAAGCTATGAAATGTCCAAATGAGAAAGAGGAATATTTGAGCATTAATGTTATTGATAGAAAAGTGCAAGAGGTCTTCAACAAGAATAGCATTCAAGATTCTCTAGAAGATGTCATAGTGAATGAAGAAGAGGTAGAGAGATTTTAAGCTCAAGATTATTTATAAGCATTAAGCCTTTATCTTATATATGACAAATTCAAGATGAGAGTCAAACCTAGATAGACTAGAAGGCAAACAAGCTCATACTAAGCCTTCTATTAAAGAACCTCCCAAGTTAAAGTTAAAGCTCTTACCTAGTCACTTGAGGTATGCATTCCTTGTAGAGTCTTTTATGTTACCAGTCGCAGTTTCTGCCCAACTTGATGAGTCATAAGAGGAGAAGCTATTAAGGGTATTAAGAGAATATAAGAGAGCAATAGGATGGACAATTACTGACATTAAAGGAATCAATCCCTCATTTTGAATGCATAAAATTCTATTAAATGAATGGCACAAAGCTACAATAAAACATCAAATGCAGTTAAATCCAATTACAAAAGATGTAGTAAAGAAGTAGATCATTAAGTAGTTATATGCGGGGATTATTTATCCTATCTCTGACAGCTCGTTGGTAAATTTGATGCAATGTGTACCAAAGAAAGGAGGAATCACTATGGTGGTAAATGAGAACAATGATTTAATCCCTACTAGAACCATTACTGGTTGGAGGATATGCATAAACTATCAAAAAATGAATAAAGCCACCCGCAAGGACCATTTTTCTTTGTATTTCATTGATCAAATGCTAGATAGATTAGCTGGGCATGAGTATTATTATTTCTTAAATGGATACTCTAGCTACAATCAGATCGTAATTGCCTCAAGAACATACCTTATTCATATGCTTATATGGTATATTTGCCTTCCAAATAATGTTATTCGGCTTATGCAATACTCTATCTACTTTTCAATGTTGTATGATGGAAATATTCTTAAACATTGTAGAACAGTTCATAGAGGTATTTATGGATGCCTTTTCAATTTTTGGCAACTCTTTTAAATTATGCCTTGATAAATTAGCATATATGCTTAAGAGATGTAAACATACCAATTTAGTGCTTAATTGAGAGAAGTGTTATTTTATGGTCAAAGAAGGCATTGTCTTTGGCTATAAAATTTCAGCTCATGGTATTGAGGTTGATAGAGCAAAGATTGAAACCATTGAGAAATTGCCCCTATCGACTAATGTGAAAGGAGTGTGGAGTTTTTTTAGACATATGGGGTTTTATAAAAGATTTATAAAATATTTTTTCAAGATCTCCAAACCGTTATGTAACTTACTGGAGAAAGAAGTGAAATTTTATTTCGATCAAGTATGTCTTAAAGCGTTTGAAACTTTGAAGAAGTAGCTTACTACTATGCCTATCATCACGGCACCAAATTAGAATTTACCCTTTGAGGTAAAGTGTGATGCAAGTGATATAGCTATAGGAGCTATACTAGAACAACGCCAAGAGAAATTTTTTCACACCATATATTATACAAGTAAGACTCTCAATGATGCACAGTCCAACTATATTGCTACAAAAAATGAGCTTTTGGCAATAGTCTTTGCCTCTAAAAAATTTCGAGCTTACCATTGGAGTTAATAACACGGTCTTCAGAGATCATTCAGCCATTAAATACCTCATTAATAAGAAAGATGAAAAGCCAAGACTTATTCAATGGATTCTATTGTTACAAGAGTTTGATCTTGAGATTAAAGATAGAAAAAGAATTGAAAATCAAATAGCTGGTCATCTCTCTTAATTAGAAGCGCCAAATCAATACCAAGAAAAAATCATAATCAATGAAAATTTTTTAGATGAGAAACTCCTAGTAATACAACATCATAAGATCCTCTGGTATGCTGATATTGTCAATTATTTAGTTTGTGGTCTAACACCTCCTGACTTGACATTTCAACTAAAGAAGAAGTTCCTCCATGACACAAAATTTTACTTCTAGGACGAGCCATTCCTTTTTAGATTATGCATAAGCCAAATCATTCTAAGATATATCCCTCAAGAAGATATTTTTGACATTCTACACCATTGTCATGCATCTAGTTATGGTGGACATTTTACGAACGATAAAACAACAGTAAAGGTACTTCAATCTAATTTTTTATTGAACCACATTATTTAAATATACATATTTCTTTGTTACAGGTTGTGATCGATGTCAAAGAATGGGGATCATCTCCAAAAAAACCATAAAGTGCCACAATAGAACATCTTAGAAGTAGAGATCGTTGATGTATAAGGCATAGACTTCATAGGACCGTTTCCACCATCTCACAACAATAAGTACATCCTTATAGTGGTGGATTATATTTGAAAGTGGGTAGAGGTAGTAGCATTACCAACAAATGAGGATAGTGTAGTGAGATAGTGAAGCTTGCATTTTCTTAAGACTATTTGTGAAGGCTCGCATTTCTTAGCATCCTTTCAAAAGAACTTTTAACAAGATATGGACCTCAAGAGCGATCATAAATGGTAAAGGCTCGCAATTTTATAATAAATATCTTTCAGTCCTTTTGTTAAAATATGGGGTCAAGTACATAATAGCCACTGCATATCATCCTCAAACAAGCAGACAAGTAAAAGTCTCCAATCAAAAAATAAAGTAAATTTTGGAAAAAATGGTTAAGCTAAATCAAAATGACTGGGTACTACACTTGGATGATGTTTTACAAGCGTGTTGCTATATATACAAAACCCCCATTGGTATGTCTCTATTTTAGTTGATCTTTGAAAAAGCATGCCACCTACCCTTGTTGGAATACAATGCATATTGGGCTATTAAAGCCCTATACTTAGATCTCCAAGCCATAGGAGAAAAGTGCTTACTTTAGCTCAACGCCATGGACGAGTTTCATCTTAAAGCGTATGAAAATGCAAAGATATACAAGAAAATAACGAAATGGTGGCATGATAAACAGATACTTCTGTTAAGGTTGGTGCTTACGTGCCATCCCTGAATGTACATATACTTGTGAATTTATACAAGTATACATTCTCATTAAATCGCTAATACCAATTAATATGGTACTATGCAATGTAACGTTATAGACATTGTACGATCTGAAGGAGTTCAGATCAGATCTAAAGAAGTTTAGATTATGGCCTACAGTTAGCCACGCTGAGATATATAAATGCTAAATGTTAGCACAGCTAAGTGTTAGCTAGTTATAATACTCAGCAGATCCAAGAGTTGGAGCCTTGTCTATAATAGGACATAGACCTGGGAATATACTAGTAACTGCATAGTTATAATCGGGTGCCAAAAAATGCTAGTTGCATAAGTAAGTTCTTGAATAATTATCCCTGATCTATTTCTGCCGATGCGAGTTTGTCGGTGGATACCTTTATATATAGATCAGCATATGTCCTACCTATGAGGTATAGATGGTTGTTCTTAACCGACTGTGAGCTTAGAGCTCGTATTAACATATGGGTATCTAGTTAGAACTAGATATGGGATAGACTCACGAGGGCCCCCGATAGACACCCAATGTAAGCCGTCAATGGAGGGTCCTCTCGAGTTGAGTAGTGTACGTGGTCCTTTGACCTAAGTGCCACAATAGGCTTGTAAGTGTCCACTATACTTTGGTTCCACGCATGTTACAGACCTTTCATAGTGTGACCGCTAAGTGTCGCTGGGTATAGTCCGATGCTTATGAAGTCTGGTATGTACAAATATGAGATCCGTCAGCTCGCATAGGGAGTTTGATATCTAGATGCTTCGAGACTATATCTCAAAAAATCTTGTGGCCACAAGTACTAATCCCGGGAAAGTGTTTCATCAGGGTGGAACAATATGGCAAATGAGTTTGCGCATATTGTTCAGTGAGATACAAGTTTGGAGATAAGACATGAATGAGCACTAAAGGATTTGACGGTGATAATCTATGTCCCCAGCACATCTAGGATATTATGGCGGAAGGACTATACATATGCATTATAACCTCAACTTGCATGGTTCAACGCACTGATTTGTATATTCGTGACGTGTGCGTAGGGCATTGCTCACGGACTCATAGAATAGTTTCATTTGACAAATCGGGCGTAGGACCTAGGGAGTCCTGCGATATGGAGTGTACTCATTGTGCACTGGGCCAGCGTGTCGGATTAAAGTGTTTAATCTAGCAATATTCAGCAAAATCACGAGAATGCGTGTGTGTCTGTATTTAAGTGTTAAATACAACAATTAGTCAATAATTATTATTTATTGATTGTATAATGACACGTGGTGCATTGTGAACCCTTGGTTGAGTTTACCCAAGTGTGGGATTTGGTGGGACCTACTAAGGGTAGGCTTGGTAACTATTTATGAGGGACAAAATAGTCATTTCACACTTTGATTATTTAATTATTAAATAATTAAAATATCTCTTTATTATATATTAATATTTTATTTAATGGTGTCATATAGTTGGCATTCATTAATATATAATATTTTATTATTATTTATATTATATAATATATTATTTTATTATATATATATATATATATATATATATAAAAAGAGAGAGAGAGAGAGAGAGAGATGTGTTTTGAATTGAAAGGAATTGGTGTGTGTTTTGCCGAGAGGTGGAGAGAAATGGAGAAGAGAAAAAGAAGAAGAGAAAAAGAAGAAGAAATGGCCGAAGGAAGAAGGAAAAAAAAAGGGAGAAATGAAATTGTTTCATTTTTCTTTATGATTCCAATTGAAATAATGGTGGATTGTTTTAAATTCTCCATTTCTTATTCTTTTGGAGAAAATGAAAAAAACACAAACCCGACCATTTGGGGATTAAGAGTTAATCTCGTGCTGGATATAGGGTTGCTGTTCTAGCTCACCAAGCCCACCGTGTTGATGACTAGAACTGCCCATAAGTTAGTCTCCATACGGACTCTGGAGAATTACGTGTATAATGTTACACGTTAAGGTGAGTTCTCTATACTGTTAATATATTAATATGATTAATATATTTTATTTATTGTGTTTATTGTAATTTACACGCTTCTGCCGCGTAGAATATGTATAAGATACGTATTTTAGGCAATAGACACAATAGCATATGCATACACTAACATGTACTAGATCCCTGATAACAACTTCAACTATCATTTGCAAAGGGACAACAAGTGTTGCTCTACAATTCACATCTGAAGTTATTTCCTGGGAAACTCAAGTCTCGATGGCCAAAGCCATTCCAAATCATCACTGTATATCCACATAGAGTTATGGAAATTAAATACCCAAACACTCAAGCTTCATTTACAATGAATGGCCAGTGCCATAAGCATTATCATAGAGGACACATCAATCGAAAAATGGTTAACGTCAATCTAATTGAACCTAAGTAACCAAAGAATCATGGTGTCAAGCCAGTGATGTTAAATCAAGCACTACTTGAGAGGCAACTCAAGTTTCTTCGTTATGGCTCCACAAAAATCAAAGAAATCTGCAGCCTCATCATCCAGCACCTATAACTCATCAAGGTTCATTTTTGAAAAGGTTTTTGCAAACCATAACATCTTCCTTATCAAGAGAACTATGCTACCTGAACAGGGTTTTAGGCTTTCTCCTATCCAATACTCTAGTATTACACAAATCGATGAAGAAATAGAATGAGAGAAACTATTCACACAACTTGAAGCTACATTGTTACCAGCTGTTAGACAGTTTTATGTCAATGACCAACAACACCGCAACTTAAAGGTTTTTATTCAAGGACAATATGTAGACATCTCGAGCACTACAATTAGTTGGTTCTTCAAAACTCTGACCATTCCACAAGATAAATACAATGAGCTATTGAAAAGGCCCGATTACGATGCCATCATCCGAATATAAGCATCACTAGAAGCTGAGTGGCAACTATCCGTAGGTGTTTTGACTTTATTTCTCACCTGTTATATATGCTGCGAATACAAAGCATGGCATTACTTCATTGTCGGGTACCTCATGTTAGTGTGTCATATCAACTTGATCACAGCTCAGCGACCCTTTTACTATATGCCATTCTTATCGACCGATCAATTGACATGGGTAACATGATCAAGAATAGCATCTTACACATCATCCAATACACAAAATTGGGTTTCTACTGTCCATCCTTGATTACTGCTTTGTGTGCACAAGTTGAGGTTTAGTGGGCACCCACGGAGGATTTACTACACCTGGCGCACATCCTTAATAACAACAAGATCAAGTAGACTGTAAACATACTGGATCCGTAAGCCAGCAGCCAGCACAGTCGAGACAGAGACGTTTGCCTCAAGCACCGGTACCATCTCCACCACCCACTATCAAAGAACATCTCACATGTTTAGAATCCTACTTTGTAACCCATGCTACCTATCAAGACTAAGTATTGAGGCTTGCCCTCACTCACTTCGACATGGATACTAATGTGCTTCCACCATTCTCACCATATCCATATCCACCAGCCCCTGCAGACCCGGTCAATGAGGATGAAGACAATGAAGATGATGCAGAAGATGAGGACGATGATGACGAGGCTGAGGATGATAAGGGCAATGATTGATATCAACCCACATAAGAGAAGTCCTTCAATTTGTTTTATTTTACTGCCACCATAGGGATATGGTTTATTTTAAGTTTAAAGGCAAGGAAATATTTTTTAGTTTTTATATTTATTTTGGTTTTATTTATTATTTCTTGTTCCTTTATTTTCAATTTCTTTTCTTTCTATTATCTCTTATTTAGGTTGAAAAGAATTTATAGTCAATGATGAAAAAAAAAATAGTTGAAGAAAAGCTATAAATTCTTTAGATTGATTAATTACTGTGTTTATCTCATATTATAACCAACATTGGTTATACTTATCTTATAATGGTTCACTTCAAACACGTTGTACATTAGAGCTATTATTTGTACACTAATTTTAACTTAGAAGACATTTATTCATATCAAGAAAGTAATGAAGGTTGACCAATGTCTAGAACTTGTTTGATTAGCATTTCAAGGTGAAATTCTAGGGTGTATATAGTAAAAGAAATTATTATAGACCATGTTTGGGTAGTTTGATCTTTTCGAGCCTACCTTATTATATGTTTTAACCCCTAATCATCCCTTTTGAGCCTTATTAACAATATGTTTTTATGAACCACATTAGAAGTTGAAGCCAATTGAATTTTTAGTCCTTCAAAAATACACTTTGCACTATAATTATAATATTTTTTATAGGATCGTGAAGAAATTTAAATTTAAAGGTCGAAAAAGATGAGAAAAAGTCAACTCAAGACATATTCTTGTATAATTACAAGCATATGAAGATTTTAAAGAGAGAGAGAGAGAAAGAAAGCCCTCCTAGAAATTAAATCATGAATTGAAGAGTTAGTGGTTCAAATAAATTAAGTTTAAGGGTGTAATGGGAGAAAGAAACGGCGAATTGATCCGAAAACAAGAAGGTTATAGTTATGATGCAATTTGAACTTCAAAATTTTTTCGATTCTCCTCACCAGAATCTAAGCCTTTCATTACAAGTTTTGTAAAGCCTTTTATCTTTTGTTAATTATTTATCCTACATTAGTGAAGAATACTATAAAGAACAAGCTTATGGACAATTATTTTAATCTTGATATTTCTTTTAGAATACATTTTTCTGAGTACAATTAATGCACAGATAAATAACTCAGCACATGCTCACAAGTGAATATATTTAGGATAAAAATAAATATGATGATTATAGTATAGGATGATCATAAGTAATTCTTGATTTTAAAGATTTTCTTAGCATAATTCAACCTTTGAGATAACTATACAAACTTCTAATTGACCCATTCAATTGACTATTTAAGAGTCAGATTATTTTGTTTTTGTTTGCTCAAGGATGAGCAAAGTCTTGAGTTTAAGGGTATTTAATAGGGTTTATATAGTCCATTATTTTTTATCATTTCGGACTTAAGTTTTACTCCAATCCAATAATATTTTGGCTATTTATTTGTGATTTTTGATCATATATAGGTTAAATAACCAAGGCGTGAAGATACTAGTAGAAATGAGGCCGAAACAACAAAAATCGAACAAATCGGCAAAACCAACCCAACGTTGCCGCTCCCATAGTTAGACATCGCAGAATCCAGTCTAGAGAGTTGAGCAACGCAGTGCCCACAACCAATGTCGCGGCATCCAATCATGTTCTAACATTGGACTTTGTTAGGTCTCACGTCGCAAGGCCCAACCCCCAGTGTTGAGATATACGTGCAATAAGTAAAACCCCATTTTTTGAGTTCAATTTCGTCTTGGATTTGAAGCCCTATGACACTAGGGTTATGAAGACCTAAAAAATCACTCTTTTCAAAGACAAAATACATACAATATCAGAGGGAAACTTAGCGCATACAAAACACATCACAATTACAAAAAATCAAAGCAATTAGTTGAAGATCAATAGATTATTGGAAATATGCTTACGTGTCATTCTAATATTGTATGAATATTAATTGTTTGATATTAATACAATAAGCATTTCAAACAAAATCGTTAATTTTTATATATATAGTCAGATGCTTGTAACATTTCAGACATTGCATGATATAAAGGAGTTCAGATATAGTTCAAAAGAATTTGGATCAGTGCTAAGAGTTATCTACACTGAGAGTCATAATTTCTAAGATTTAACACTGCTAAGAGTTAGCAGGTTATAAAAGTCAATGAAATCTAAAAAGTTAGAGCTTTGTCTAAAATGGGACAAAGACCTAAGGGTATACTAGCAATGACATAGTTGTAAAGGGTTCCAAATAGTCCTAAGAAATGTCATTATGCAAGTATGTTCTCAAACATCATGTTCTTGATATATTGTCACTGATACGGATTTGTTGGTGAAAACTTTATTTAATATAGATCAGTGTATATCTATATCTAGATGATCCATAAGGTTAGTCTTAATAAACCATGAGCTTAGTGGAGCTCGTATAGATATGCGGGTATTTAGTAAGGATTGGGTACTAAACAGGCTCAATTATGATCTCTAATAGACATCCTATAAAGTTGTCAATGGATGATATTTTTGCATTAAGTAGTATTCGTGATCCTTTGACCTGAGCACCACGGTGGACTTATGAGTGATCCACTATACTTAGGTTCCACACATGTCAGAGACCTTTCATGGTCTGACTGATGGGTGTCGTTAGGTATGGTTTGATGCTCATGAAGTCCGGTGTATGTAGATATGAGATTCGTCAGCTCGTATGGGTTATTTGTATATCCAAATGCTTCAAGATTGTGTTCTAGAAAATCTTATGTTCATAAGTATCTAACCCGGGAAAAATGCTTCTCATGTGAGAAACAATATCGCAAAAGTGTTTACGGATATTGTTGATGGGAATACGAATCTGAAGATAAGTTCTAGAGTTGAGCATATGGAGACTTGACAATGATGATCTATGTCTTCATTCTTCCAAGATATAAATGACGGAGGGATTATACGAATATGTATTAACCTCAACTTGTAAGATTCAACACGTTGTTTTGTTATTTCCATAATATGTGTGGGGGTATCGTTTATGGACTTACGAAAGAGTTTCATAAGACAAAAAAAGTGTGAACCTAGGGAGTTTCACTATATGAAGTGTACCCGTTGTGCACTAAGGTAGCGCACTAGATTGAATAATTCAATCTAAAAAGTTTTCTAAAAGTCAGATTATTTCAGTGTCTCTTGGGGAGATGATAGGGTTTAAGTGTTAAACCCTGGTCTCGACAAATGTGATTTGTCACTTTACCCTTTCTATTGGATGCCACATATCATGTCATTAATTTGTAATGGCATGGCACATGGCATAATTGTAGGGGATCTACTATGTCCAGGTGTATACATGTGGTAGTGTGTTAATTAAAAATACGCATCTAATACATATTTTAACGCAGCGAAATTTAAAACATACAATTAACACACTAATTATATATTAATCAAATTAATATATAAATGATAAAATTGAGAAATTACCAACACGTGTAACGTTTTACACGTTTAATTCCAGAGTCCGCCTGAAGGTGTACTCATTCTCAGTTCTAGTTATCAACTTTGGTGGGCTTGATAATTTAAAACAACAACTCATTTACCCAATGTAGGATTAACACTTAATCTAAATAGCCGGTTCTTAAACTTGCTCTTGTCTCCCTCATGGTGCGAAAATGAGAAGAAGTAGAAGCAACAATTGCTTCTTTAACTTAGAGCATAAAACGGAAACATGAAAGGAAAATAGCAACCTATTTCTTTTTGTTTTTGTTTTTCTTTTGTTTTCAATTTTTCCATACCTTTCCGTTTCACAAATTCACACATATATATCTCTAATTAATAAAAAAATAATATTAAAATATAATATATATAAAACATACTTTGTTGGCAACTAAAATAAATAAATTAAAAAAATAATAATATTTTATATATATAATGCATGATAATATATAATGCATGACAACTATCATGTATTATATATATTATATTATTATAAATAAAATATTATATAATAATATATTTTATTAGAGATATTTGATTATTTAACATTTAAATAATTAAAGTGTGAAATGACCATTTTACCCTTCATAAATAGTTACCAAGTATACCCCTTAGCGGATCCCACCAAATCTCACACTTGGGTAAACTCAACCAAGGGTGCACAATGCATCACGTGTCACTTTACAATTAGTGAATAACAACTATTGACTAATTGTTATATTTAACGCTTAAATACACACATGTACGTATTTTCATAGTTACGTTAGATATTACTGGATTAAACAATTTAATCCAGTACTCTGCCCCAGTGCGCAACAAGTACACTCCATATTACGGGACTCCCTAGGTCCACTCCCGATTCGTCAAATGGAACTATTCCATAAGTCTGTGAGTCATGCCCCACGCACACGTCACAAATATACAAATCGACGCATTGAACCATACAAGTTGAGGTTACAACGCATAGTATAGTCCTTCCATCATATATATCTTAGATGTGCGGGGATATAGATTCACACCGTCAAATCCCAATATGCTCATCTATAACCTATCTCCAGAATGGTATCTCAATTGAACAATATGAGCAAAACTCTTTGCTATATTGTTTAACCCATGGAAACACCTTTCCGGGTTAACTACTTACGACCATAAGAATTTCCTGAGATACTATCTTGGAGCATCTAGATATATCACTCTCTATGAGAGCTGATGGATCCCATATCTGCACGCATCGGACTCTATGAGCATCGGACTATACCCAGCGATCAGACCATGAAAGGTCTCTAACATGCGTGGAACCAAAGCATAGTGGATTACTCACAAGCCCACCGTGGTACTCAAGTCAGAAGACTACGTATACTACTCAACTCGAGAGGACCTTCCATTGACGACATCATAGAATGTCTATTGGGGTCCTCATGAGTCAGTTCAATATTCAGTCCTAACTGAATACCTGTATGCCTATACAATCTCTAAGATCCTGGTCAGCTAGGAACAACTAACTGTACCCTACAGATATAGACATACACTGATCTATATAAATTAATAGGATCTACTAACAGACCTGCGTTAGTTGAAATAGATCAAGAACTATGTATTTGAGAATATGCTTGCATAATGACATATCCTAGCAACCTATTGCAACTCTTGCAATTATATCATTATTAGCATATTCTGAGGTTTTTGTCTTGTTATAGACAATACTCCAACTCTTGAAATATTTGCTAACTCTTAGCACCAGTCTAAACTCTTTTAGACTGTATTTGAACTCCTTCAGATAAAACAAAGTCTGTAGCGTAACAGGCATTAAACCATATAATTAAAGATAATTAGCGATATAACAAAATATACTTTGTATAGATATCAAATATTCATACAAAACAGGGATGGCACGTAAGCACAACCCTAACAATAATATCAATGGGCCATTAATTTATTAATTGTTAATATATTATTTAGCCAATTGAAATAATTTGTAAATTATGGCATAAGGAACCAATAATTCAACAACATTGAAAGCTATTATCATGCTAGTAGTAAGCATGTGTTGGACAATCAAATGTCATGACCAAGAGGTGGCAAGTTCCCATTACCTTATTTTCTTTAAAGCCTTATCATGCTAACAAGGTAGCATAAGCTATTAAACAATAAATAGGCCACTTTAACTAATTTCTTTGTCATGCATTATTCTTGATTTTGGCAAGTAGGTGATGGCATTATACTAATAAGCATTAGACATTTTCTTTCTTTAACCCGGCCAACAAATATAAGCAAGACAATGCAAGTTTAAAGCATTATCATGCTTGTTGAATATTTGACATTAATCTATTTCTAATTGGTCGAATTGATTGGCAGCCAAGGCTATAAATAGCCAGTTATATTTTATTTGGTAATGTAAGAAAATTATAAGCAAAATTACATAGAATGCCAAGAGATAATATTGAACCAAGTGTTACTTTAATAAAAATATTTCAGCCGAGAATAAGAGGCTACTATTCTAGTTTAAAGGATCCCACTGAGTCCTCGACTAAAACTGTACAAAGCACGCTTCAATGGTAAGTTCTCTAATATCTCATTAGCGCAATGAGATGTTTATTTAAATTTCACTGCACTTAATTATACATGTGTGATGTGTAATTAAAAATTAAAATGTACACACTTATCCTATGCATAGCACATTTTCAGAGATTTGCGCATAACTTGAGAGAAAAAGAAGTGATCTAGGGTGTCTCTTTGTTTAGTTTTCTTTTCTTCTCTTCTCATTATAATCTTGTTAATTATATGTTTCATTCATTTACTTTGACACTCTTGGATTCATGATGAACTAAATTCTTTTGAACTAGCATTAGACTTTTGAACTTAAAATATAGTTAGATTTTATTGACTCTTAGTTTATGAACTTAATATAATAAATTGATTCATTCTGTCTTATATTTAATACTTTCATTATATCTAGCCAATATTTTGAATGATCAAAGAATCTTAATGAACTCTAAAAAGGAATTTATATGTTTAGCCTATGATAGTTTGATGCATAATCATAGGGTGATAGTTATAAGTTCCATGTAGGACAAAGCTATACCTAGATAGCATGTATGATATTATTTAGATATGCTCTTAATGAACTGCATTCTATTCGGATTATCATAGATATATAGGTAATTGTTATGGTATAATATAATCACTCAACCATCGATAGAGGTTTGTGATAAGATTAGAGTCTAACAATAATTTGTATTAATGGATTAACTAAGAGGTTAATAAGTTCAATAAAATATTTGGGGATAAGTCGAAACCCTAGATTCCTTTTGATTAGTGAATTAAAACCCTTACTTGCTTTTGATTACTATTAGGTTTAATTTGGTAGAATTAGATTAATTAGATAATATTCATCTTTTGATTTGTCTGGATAAAAGTAAGTAGAATTAATTTTAGTACTCGATTGAAATAATTAGGCTAAATAAGTCTCTGTGAGAATGATATCTGGACTTCAATCTTATATTACTTTATTACGGTAGTATGCACTTGCACTTAACTATTATTCCATACACCAATACTGTGAGGGAAAGAATAGATATCATATTCTTGTCCTAACAGAGGTATATACTCAAGATACTTGAGAGGTTTGGTATGTCCAATGCAAAAGTTGTCTCCACTCCATTGGCATGCATTTCAAACTATCAGCAGTACGGTTGCTAGAATTCGAAGAGAATAAACTACAGATGAGTAATGTATCATATGCTAGCATTGTTGGGAGCATCATGTATACTACGGTTTGCACAAGATTGAACATAGTTCAAGTTGTAAGCTTTGTGAGTAAGTACATGGCAAATCCAGAAAAAGATCATTAGCTAACAGTGATAAGGGCAAATTTGTCATATATTTTCTCATATTTTTATTATTGATATTTTATAATTTTATGAGAATAGATGGCTATTTATGTGCATTATTGTTATTTATAGGGACTTGAACAAAATTTAAAGAAAGAACGCAAAAGGAGCGAAAATAGGGACTAAAATGCAAAGTTTTCAAAGTATGTGTCCATCGCCCCAGCGCCACAAGAATTGTAGCCCCAGCGCTGAAATAGTGATCGAAATAAGAAAAATGACCTGCTTAAGTCGCGTCTAACGCCCCAGCGCCGAAGAGTCACCGCGCCAGCGCTATCAACATACCGCGCCAGCGGTGAAGCCGTTTTCATGCAGCGCCCTAGCGCCAAGATCCCACCGCTCCAGCGGTAATAGCTTTTTCACGCGTCGCCCCAGCGACAGATGCATAGCGCGCCAGCGGTAGTGCGAGTACTAGTCCGACGAGAATTGAGATTTTCAAACTCATATCAATCCCTATATAAAGCCACTCGTTCTCAGCCTTCAAGAATCAATCCAAGACGACCCAAGAGCACCAAGAATACAGAGCACGAGTCTTGGAGAGCAATAGGAGCTTAATTGAAGCAACTTTAGAGAGAGATACAAGACGTTCTTCGGCATCAAGAGTTCCTAAGCAGCGCAATTAAGAGCAATTCGACATCTATATCGGTTTGCTAATAATTGTATCATGATTTATAATTATTTTTACTGCTGTTCTCTTGTAGCCATGAGCTAAACTTATTTTCTAGGGTTAATACTTGAACTCAATATGTGTGCTTAATTGTCATATCTTTCGAATATTTAATAAACTTAGTCATTTATTATTTAAATTACTTGTGTTTAATGCTTCAATATATCTGGCCAATATATGGTGAATGAATTGGTAATATTATTGATAAACTCGGAAGAGGAATCATAATATTTAGACCTAGGTAATTTGATGCATGATTGTAGAGTAACATTCAATGTTGCATATGCAAGTTTCAATTTAGGAATATACTTAATTGGCATGTATGATCAATAAGACCTAATCTTAATGAATCTTAATTTATTACAAGTACCATAGGAATATAGGTATTTGGTAAATTAAGGTATACCTGCATGACCTTGGAAGAGGCTTGTGAATACATTAGTGTCTTGATCAATAATAAAGACTAAGTGAGTTAAATATTGAGGATTAATCATTAGAAATATATTGAGGGATAATATTAATCCTAGGTTTTCTCTACATTGCTATCACCTAATTTTCTTTACATTGTGTTTTTGTTTTATATTTCTTACATTTAGTCTTAGATTTTTATTTTTC
The DNA here is from genome assembly GCA_946807835.1 of Ailanthus altissimus. Classification (NCBI taxonomy): domain Eukaryota; kingdom Viridiplantae; phylum Streptophyta; class Magnoliopsida; order Sapindales; family Simaroubaceae; genus Ailanthus; species Ailanthus altissimus. The sequence continues at coordinate 6,087,914 of OX327699.1, forward strand.
TGAATAATTATTAGGAAGATATAATTTTAATAATTGGTTTAAAAAGAAGAAACTATCCCCGTGGGTTCGACATCCGACTAATTAGTCTCTTTATTACTTGCATACGATAGTGTATACTTGCACTTAATTTATGATATAGAATTATCGCATCAAACAGTCAAATGAATTTTGAGATTTCTCAAGGGACCATTGGAGCAAAGATTGTTGTATAAAAAGGTTGATGGAGATAGGTGAAATGGTTAGAGGATACGTCAACTCAGATTATGCAAGTAACCTTTATAAGTAGAGGTCGTTAATTGGGTATGTATTCATAGTGTTTAAGTGCAGTGTATGCTATAGGTCGATTCTACAACACGTGGTGGCACTATCAACCATAGAGACAGAATATATAGCTATGGGTGTAGCTATTAAGGAGGCCGTGTAGTTAAAAAGAATTTGCTCAAAGGTTATGCTAATGAAGACATTGACACTGGTGTATATTATGATAGCCAGAATATTATAAACCTAAGCAAGCATCAAGTGTTTTATGAAAGATCAAAACACACTGATGTGTGGCTTCCTTTCATTAGAGAGATAGTTCAAAGTGGCAAGATTAGCCTAACAAATATTCAATCATCTAAAAATTCCGCAGATATGTTGACTTAACTACTACCCTCAGTTAAGTTCGTCTTATGTAAGGACTTAACTGAAGTCACCTCTATGTAAGAAAAAAATGTGACACAAAGATGAAAGATCTTGAAAGATTCTTAGATAATTTTGAATCAATAAGGAAATTTTGTGAGAAGATGATTAAAAATTATGTTGGAAATGATTTGGAATCAAGCCAATGCGAAGGGGGTGTGAAGACTCAAAGTGTGAAGACATTTGAAGCGAGAGAATGTTGCAACATTTACTAGGGAACACTGCAGCAACAATTCCAATAAGTGAATAGAAAATTATTCTGAGACAACGCCCCAACATTCTGGCCAACACCCCTGCATACCGAAGCCAATGCCCCAGCGTTCAAAAATTAACACACCAACATTAATAGGACATGTTCTAAAAATAAGAATGCTCCTAAATTAGTTAAAACACCTTATTTGATTTCAATACGTATTATGGTTAGCTTAGAACTTATGTAAATTATATAAAGGGCTTATTTTGACTTAAATAGGTATTACAATATAAATCATCACATAAGAGCAATTGAGAGAATAATTGTTGTAATCCCTTATAAAGAGAAAAATAATTTTTAACATACAGATTCAATTAATGAATTGGATTCGTTTTAGGTCATTCTAAAATAGCGAATGTAAGAAAATAATATAAACCATTAAAATTAGGCCATGTGATTTTTCACATTCAAACATACAGATTCAATTAATGAATTGGATTCGTTTTAGGTCATTCTAAAATAGCGAATGTAAATGCCTTTCGAATCAAATTTTTAGATGGTATCATTTTTTTATTCGGGGATCCTCGTAAGAGATAAGTGAAAATGGCCCATAAATACAAATTAATGCTAAAAAGGAATACATGTCATATCAATCAAAGCGGGATAAGTATCCTCGTAAAAAATCCAAAATAGTTATTTTTGAAAGTCGCAATAAAACTCAAACATCAAAACGTGACTGCAGCAGGCTCTGATTTCGTATCTGACTTTTTCCACTCAAGTGCCAAGTTGGAGAATGCCTTTCTAGAAGAGCCATCTTCCCTGAGCACATTTGCAGCTGCATCTTTCAGCTCTTGCATACGTTTTCGAACTTTCTTCCCTTCTTCACCTTCCATTAATTCCTTGACAACTTTTGCAATCTCTTCTCCTACAACCAATCCATTTTCATTAGCTTTAGGTCTCAACGCCACTTTAACGTCCTCAGTTAACATCACAGCATTCATCTTTTGTTCCGCGTAAAGTGGCCAAGCAATTAGAGCAACGCCATTTACAACACTTTCTAGGGTTGAGTTCCAACCGCAGTGACTCAGAAACCCTCCTGTGGAGCCATGGCTAAGAATCTGAGCCTGCGGCGCCCAAGACGGCACGACCAGACCCCGCCCTTTCGTCCTTTCCAAAAACCCTTTTGGCAAGTAATCAAAATGGTTTTGCTCACTTTGGTCTTTGAAATATGCTGCATGTGCAGATTCATCGTTAGGGCTTCTCACAACCCATAAGAATCTTTGCTCACTCATTTCCAAACCAAAAGCTACTTCATTGAGTTGGGCCTGAGAAAGTGTGCCACCGCTTCCAAAACAGACAAATAGAACCGAGCCACTAGGCTGATTGTCCAACCATGTTAAACAATCTGATTCAGACCCTGGCCCAAATTTAGACCCATTTTCCCGCTCACTTAAACCGGCCCGTATGAGCGGACCAATTGGATAAACTGGTGGCTTACCGGGTTCGTTTTCCTCGAGCAGAGCTTTTAAAGCTCCTTTCTCCATATCTATGAAAGTGTTCACCACAATACCTTTAGCCAAATCCAACCGTTTTGTGATGTTTAAAAACCATTTGTATATCTCACTGGTTCGGTTCTTAACCGGGTCCAGGAGATCCTTTCCCTGAACCGGTATGCAGCCCGGAATTTTAACCGGTTCAGGCATGTCTCTAAACTCGCACGAAACCATTTCATCAAGCTTTGGCAGATAAAAAAAGAATGACAAAGACATTGCGTTTGAAGGAAAGAAAAGATACGGCGACAGATTGAGTTCCCTCGCAACATCAAACGCATCAATGCCAAAAGGATCCACAAGAAAAGCAACTAAACGAGAATTATTACTTGCGATTAAGGACTTCAACGCATCTCGTAGAGAAGGAAGACAGCGAGTAATGGCAATAGCAATGAGAGATGCGGCCTTGGGGCCCCCCGCTTGGTCATCGAAGCTAACAGGAGGAAGAATGATGTGGTTTATTGTTGGAGGAAGAGCTAGGAGAGCGGCTTTCATGGCTGGTGGCGGAGCTCCGATCGTGGGGATAATACACGTGACTTGAAACTCGTTGTGAACGCGAACGAGATGCTTGGCGAACTCGAGGAATGGGATGAGATGGCCCATTCCTGGACTTGGGAGAATAACAACATGGGGTGTTTGTGTTTCCGCCATTATTGACAACTTGAGCTTACTTTTGTGTTGAATTAGAATTGAATAGATCTTTTTGTCCCTTGACGAATGTACAAGCGGGTGGAGCACTTATACAGTAAGGGAACTTTGCGTGCAAGAATTTCTAATTAAATTCAGCTTTGTTCAGAGACTTATGTCTCTTAGAGACTGGAATCGAGGACAGCTAGCATTCGAAGATCAGAATTTTCTAATTTTCTGATGTAAGCACATACGTAATTAAAAGCTTTAATTCAATGCTTTGGCAAAAGCAAAACTAATGGAGCCCACCCTCCAATGATTCTTGAGAAATTTTTTAATTTGACTTAAAATTTAAATGAAAATAATATTTCAACTAAAGTCAAATTTGTTAGTATATATTAATCAAATACTAAATTCTTTTTTTATTTTATTTTTATTCTCAAAAACAAAAAAACAATGAAATCAAAACACTCCCTCACTTTCACTCTCTATATAACTTTTCTTAAATTTTTATAATTTGTAGATCGACTTTAAAGTCAGTATATTTTAAAAAAATTAACTACAATAATTAAGTGTAAAATTAAAAAAATTAAAAATAAACAAAAATTAGTGAATTTTTATTTTAAATTTAATTTTATTATATTTTTAAATTATTTTTTATTTAATTTTTAAAAATATATATGTAGTGTTAATAATATAGAAAGAAGGTTGAAAATGTTTGCAAAATATCAAAAATGCAAAAATAATAAAGACAAAAAATTGTAGATTTCGATTATTTTTTGTGAGACACTTGTTGGCGCGTATCTAACGTGTTGAAACTGTGCTCCACACAAACAGCATATGGTCACAGTGCGATGCGCGCATCGCACGCACTCACCGTGCGCCGCACTATGCCCATAGCTCGCTAGGGCTACATGGCGTCAAGATAAAGCTCCACATGACAATTTTTTAATTTTAATTTTTTAATTAATTTTAAAATATAATTTATTTATTAATAATTATTTAAATTAATGTGTAATTTGAAATTATTTTGTCATTGTTATATTATATTATATTATTATTTTTTAGTTGTAATATTAGGTTTTTATATATGTTAATAATAATTTTTTTAATTCTATATGCTAATAATTATTTTTAACTTAATTATTTTTTAGGAAGAAAAATATTTCAAAAGACTACGTGATTATCGAAAATAAGTTCTACCAATCAGTCGTACATACTTACTCAAAGTTATGGGTCATAGAAAATATAAAAGACAAATTGATAGGTTAAAATATTTAGAATCACATATTTTAGTTATTTTTTGGATGTATCAGATATTCCATTTTCAGGTATTTTAGCACATAAAAGTTTATGAAGACGCGTACATACCAAAATTTTATATGGAGAATTATGGTTCTAAATAGGTAAAAGACGTATTAGATTCTTCCGTTTAGAATTTTATTTGATTATTGATTTGAGGATGGATGATTATCCCGTAATAAGTGGGTTAGGTGATAGACTATGGCACAAATACATATTTTACTCCAGGGATTGCCAATGGGAAATGATTAGCATAACTTTATTTTTGCTCTCTGGGTGCTTTTGCGTTGCTTTCATATTTAGGAGCTCGAGCATCTATTATTACACAAAGAGGTGTAACCATATTATTCTGTAAGTTCAACCACAATATCGCATCGTCATCATTTTCAAATGGAATAGGTCTCAACTTTATAACACTTGAAGAAATCTCAAACTTCAAAGTCATTTTGTAATACATCTGATCAACTCTCAAAAGATGACAAACTTTTCTCTACAATGCTTCATATGTAATATTTTTTTAGAATTACCATGTACATATTTTGATATCTAATGTATCTTTCAAAACCATCACTAGAGCCCTCTTATCTTCCTTTAAAATATATAATGGTCGAAATTTGTAATATGATGATATCAACAGCACCTGAAAAAAATTAACGCTATTTTAGTATAATTATATATATAATTAAATTAAAAATATTATAAAATATTAAATATATAAATCTTACATAAATAAATTAAAAAAAATTAGAGAGCCACGTGGCATCGTTGCGCATGCAACATGCTGCTAGGCGAGGCGCTGAAATTGTTGCGGGCAAAGTGCACCTAGGCGCGTAACAAGCGAGCCTTGGTGCAGCGTTGGCACGCAACGCAACTTGTTGCATCGCGTGACTTGTTGGGAAACAAGTCGTCCAACTTGTTAAGCAACAAGTTGAACAAGTCACGCGTGGTTGCAATAGAGCGGCACATAGGATGGAGTGTGGGCTGAAAAAGGTCAAAATTTATTGTTTTCAACCATTTTCGGTCTTTTTTTGTCACTCACTCTTTTTTAACCTATTTTATACATTAACACTATAATTATACATTTTTAATAATTACATAGAAAATACAACTACTAAATTCAGATAAAAACTTACTAATTTTCATTAGTTTTTAATTTGTTTTTCTCAATTTATTATTTTTAAGAAAAAATTTGATAACCGATCTATAAGAGAATTTTGGAAAAAAGTTTGTATTGATGGAGAGAGAATTGTGAGTGGTATTGAGAGTTGTGAATATAGAGAATAAAAAGAAAAAAAATAAAAAATTAAATAAAAAATAATAAAATTACAATTAAGGATAAAATGGTTAATATATATTATATTTGGTTAACAAAAATTAAATATTTTGACTTAGGTCAAAAAATATTACTCTCCTTAAATAGTGGTTAAAATAGTAGTTTGCATTATTCTTATTAGGTTGACTAGAATTTCAACATTATAAATAGTGGTGGCAAATGGATGTGGTACGGTAGTTAGTGCTGTACAATCAGATTAGGTGTGATCTGATTTGATTTGCCGGATTAGTTATATTTGATTAAATTGGGTATGATCTAGTTTGATTCACCAAACCGGTTATATTTGATTAGATTGGGTATGATTTGGTTATATTCGATTTTTATATTAAGGAGAATTGAATATAACATTTTGTATTAGAAAAATCAATTTGGAATGAGTTTTTATGATTCAGTCCAATTTAAATTCGTTTTTTGGGTTTAATATAAAAAAATTCACTGTAAATGAAGTTTTAGAGGTTTAAACCTCTGACTTCAAAGCACAAATATAGCCCCGTAGCAACAAAGCTGTGTTAATTTATGCCTTATAAATATTCTTTTATATAATAAAAAGAATACAAGTTTTCGGGTTATAACCTATCAGTCACAAAAATCCTCCCAACCAACTGAGCTAACTATAGTTATCTTATTGATATACAATTTTTTTATTAATCTTACATTTAATATATATAATTTAAAAAAACATATGACAAATTTCAAACCTAGATAATGAAGAAGTTATTACCTTTAGTCCACCAACTAGACTAAAGCAAGATATGTAATTATTATTATGCATATTTTTTTTTATTCACATTTCAAATACTAATAATTAAAAAAAGCGAAGCCTAGCAAAATCAAACTTGAGACATACAATGTGCTATGACACCCACTTAATCATGAGAGCTGAAACTCTTGTTAAAAATATTAATAATTTAAACACATGAAAAGATTCAAACCCGTGACCTACAACGTAAAAATAATCTACACTAACCAACAAAGTTATAGATATCTTTAGTGTTAAAATTACATTCTATTTTTATTTATCTATATTAAATAATATTAAAAATTATAAAAATTGGTCAATTCGATTTTTCAATTTACAACTTTTGTTTTTTGCCCACCTTTACTATATACTACCGTATTATGTTGGGTTGTAATATGCGGCTCAGTGTGTCATACTGACACGAATTTATTATTAACACAGTATAGTCTATGGGTCATGTCTATTTTTTTTAAATATTTTATTGGTATATATATATAATAATTTTAATATTTATAATTATGTTTTACAAATATTTTAAATTTTTAGTTGTAATTATTTTAATAACAATTAAAATTAATAATTGTAATAATAATTAAGTATAATTTATATTAGATTGAAGATTTGAAATTGTGTTTATAATCATAATTTACAATTTAAAATTATAATTCTATTAAAGATAAAAATTTATTTATATTATTTTATTTTTTAAATTTGAAATTATTGGATATAAATACAAAAATTTAATAAAAATGTATTGAAAATTATTTTAAGGTTTAATAATTAATTTATGTGTTAGATATTTAATGTTTTATATATTTTAAATATTTTTAACTTTTTTAATTTTTGTAATTATAAATATTATAATAAAAAGATATCAGTGAGAGTTCCAAGGAGTTTCAACCACTAGTTTGCCACCAACTTGAACTTTCACCCTATTTTATTTGTCCAACCTCCTCTATTACCTCAATCTCCAGCTTGAGAACTCTTACTCCATCATAAGATGGGTAAGAGTTATGAAGTAAGAAATTGAGGTAACTAAGGAGATTGGACGAGTGAAGTAGAGTTATGGTTTAAATTAGTGGAGAGAAAATTGTTGGTGGTTGACTGAAACTTCTTGATAACTCTCATTTGTCTCTTTTTATTACATATATTATAAAAATAAAATATTTATAAAAAGTATTTAAAATATCTAAAGAAAATTAAACATCTAAAAATAAAATAAAGAGTATTATCGTGAATATCTTTAAAGTGTCGCCTAATTTCAGTAATACTCACTAGTTTAAAAATAAATAATCATGTTCAACTGTTAAAAAATATTTTATTAAAATTAATACAATTGAGTGAAAAGATTAAATTAACCTTTTAGATTTGAAAAGGTAACAAAAAGACTATCTTACCCCTGTACAAAATGCAATAAAAAAATTAACTTACCTTTGTACAACAAAGGAAATGTACAATTTTTCATAAAAAATTAACTTTTTCATAATAAAAAATATATTTCTTTAAATATATACAATAAAAAATATATTTATACAAGAACAAATAATTTTTTTCCTATACCAAATCGCGCATTTCATCAAACATATTCAAAGGTGTATTCATCAGAAAAATGAAACATCGTGATCAAGGAAATATATATTCACATGATTCAATAAATAACAATAAAACAAAGGTGATATCAATCCAACATTTGCCTTGTCTTTGAATTCAAAGGTGTTAAAGCACCTGTGTCATTATACTCTAATTCTAAGTGGAAGCACGGCACTGGAAACTTTAATTGACTTTCGTTAAAAAAGCCTAACATATAGTTAAGGTCAAGGTGTTAAATTCTTATCAAGATTGTGCAAAGTTTCAAGAAATCTAATTTGCAAAGTACAGTTTTTTGCAAACAACATGAAATCGCTAAAGATCATATGACAGTGAAATTTTACTAAAGCTTGTTTGAATTTTAAGATACTTTGTGTTTGGTTAAAGGCATTTTGAAAAGTCTAAAGTGGAAGTGTGCTTATTAGAGTGTATGTATGTATTATATGTTTATTATAACAAAATATATGTATTTTATACATAAATTAAGTACAGTAAAAATAAAATATTTAATTTTTTAATATAATAAATATATAATTTAAGTCTTATTATTATAATAAAAAAAATTAAAAATTGAGAATTTATATTAAAAACCTTTGAAATAATAGTGAAGTTCGTCTTAAACAGTATTTATTATTAATTTTAGTACTCAATTATAATAAATTTAAATATTTAAAATGACAATATTGATTTCAACAGTATATTTAGCATTTAAACATTTTAATTAATACTTAATCAATAATTTAACTCCTTAAATTATTTAATTAAAACAATAAAATTATTTTACTTCTTCTTGAACTACAAAAGCCAAACTTCAAAATGCGTCGATGACTAACCTTAATGGATGAGAAAATAGATGATAAATAGTTAAAACTCTTTGAAAATAAAGAAAATAACTTTTTGCTTTCAATCCTCTTTTCTTTTGTCGTGCCCTTAACCACCAAATGAAGAGATATTATGGCAATATATATATATATATATATAATTGTCAATTTCCGTCCAATTTTGCAAGTCAAAACTTACAGAACCCAAGGATGGCAAACAATTCTTTGCCCATTTAATATATTTCCCATTTGTTAATTCAAACAAATAAAACATATGCCATGTATTACTATACCGAGCCAACACTCAAGTAAATTGAAAATTGATGTTTTCTTTTCATTTGTTTAATATTCCTCTCATCACCAAGTCGAGATTCATCCCCACCAAGTAAGGCCATACATTGCAATTTATTTTTTTTCATTAGTTAATTCATTTGTTGACTTTAATAATAATTAATAGCAAAACATTTTTGTATTTAAAAAATAATCTTGATTATCTAATTAACAAGGTCATTTAAGTCAACAAAATATCAAATAACCAAAGGTTTAAATTATGTCATTTGTCATCGTCTCGTTGGTCAATAATTATTGTTAACTAATTAACATACTTAACACTTAAATTTTGATAAGTACACATTCTGAGAGATTCTGAAACAAATGTTTGGTTTATTAAAATTTACTGAATTAAACTATTTAATTCAGTATACTGCCCTAATACACAATGAGTATACTTCATATTGCAGGACTCCTTAGGTTCATTTTCGATTTGTCAAATAAAATTTTTTTATGAGTTCATGACAATACCCCATGTACACCCCATAGATATTACGAATTAACTCGTTATATTATACAAGTTCAGGTCACAACATATACATATAATCCTTCCGTTAATGATATTCTAAAAGAGTAAGGATATAAATCATAAATCTCAAATTCCTATATGTTCATCCATGAACTTATCTTTAGATTTGTATCTTAATAAACAATATATGCAAAGACTTTTGAGATATTGCTCAACCTTATGAAAATTTTTTTTCTCGGGTTTATTGTTTATGGTCATAAGACTTCCTGAGATATAATCTCGGAGCATCTAAATATACAACAACTCACCTATGTGAGCTGACAGATTCCATATCTACGAACACTGGACTCTATGAACATTGGAATATACCTAGCGAAAAGCAACGGTCAGACCATAAAAGGTCTCTGACATCTGTAGAACTAAGGTATGGTGGATCACTCATAATCTCACCGTAGTGATGAGGTTAAAGGACTATGAATACTACTCAACTCGAGATGACTTATCATTGACAGTTTCATGGGATGTCTATTGGAGGTTCTCGAGAGTCTATTCATTATTCAATCCTTATTGAATACTCGTATGTCTATACGAGCTTCCACTAAGCTCGTGGTCTACTAAAACTAACCATTTAGACTATCCAAATATAAACATACACTAATCTATATAAAAAGGTTTCACCGATAGACCCGCATTATTAAAATAGATCATGAATATAGTATTTGACAATAGACTACACAATGATATTTTCTAGCACTAATTGCAACTTTTTATAACTATGTCATTACTAATATATTCTCAGGTCTTTATCCTATTTCAGATGAGGCTCTAATTCTTTAGATTTCGCTGATTATTATAACCTACTAACTCTTAGCAGTGCTAATTTTTAGCATTTATAACTCTCAGCGTTGCTCTAATCTAAACTATTTTAGACCAAATTGAAACTTCTTCAGATCATACAATGTCTGTAACGTTACAAGCATCTTACCATTTAATAAATGTAATTAGCAATTTAATGAAATATTTATTGTATAAATATTAAAATAATATATATATATATATATAAAATGGGATGACACATAAATACAAATCCCAACATAAAGCGTTATTTTACACGTTAGAGTTAACAAAAGATTCCTTAACGGCTGAACATTATTGTCTATTATCAAATTAGTGGATACTATTGAAATTAGGTGATACCTTAAAGGTATTCACTATAATATCCCAAAAATAAGATATCATAAATTAATTATTAAACCTCAAAACAAAATTTTTTAATGATCCTCTTTACACTTCATGGCAATGCCAACGGATGTGCACTAAACTAGAATGATTAGAATAGGTAAAAGTTCAGTTACAAGTATTACAACACAATGTTGTAACATGATAATTTTTTGTTTGTGTTGAACCTCTGTCTGTAAAATTATTTGAAATGAACTTTATTGCATTGTTACATCGTAATTACGATACATCTTCGTCATCACTATTTTGGTAAGGTTAAGAATAAATGTTGTTATTGTTATTTTATGGTGGCTGAGAGTTCAGTTTATAATGATCTACAATTTGAAAATTGTAATTGAATAAATAAAAAATTAATAAATAAACAAATAATTGAAGACAATATGAATTTCAAAGAGAGTTGAAATATGGGAGAGAATTAGAAGATATTCAAGTTGAGTTAAGAGAATTAGAGAGATTGAGAGAGCAATTGCAAGTAGTTGCCTGTAGCAGCCAACAAAGGCACGTAGCAGCCTTTTTTTAAATATTAAAAAATATTTTTTTTAAAACATAGATTATGGCCCATAGGTAAGGCCTAATGGGCCAACCGTGCCAGCACGGAATGGCATGGCATAACTTCGTACCATACCCATAGGTCGTGGCCAGGTTTTCATGCTTGTACCAGTATGATACGAAATTTTTTCATATTGTGTCAGCCTAAGCACAAAAGTCTACTTGAATTCATTTTTTGTGGGCCGTGTTAGCTCAATACAACCTACTTACCATGTCTATCTATAAATAGAAAAAATGATTAGTGATCATAATTAGGGGTGGAAAAATTTCCCGCGATGTTGGGGCTCGATAGGGACTTGCTCTAAATGGAAAGTGTGAATGATTTTAAATCTAAGATGCATGCATGTGGGTTTGTGTCTATCATTCAAATATAGCATATGTATCACATTCATACATGCGCAGCGGATGAGCGAAATACAAATTTCATAATGATAAACACAATTAAACTTTATATGTTATCTCATAAATGTAAAATACTTCAAGATTGAGAAATAATACATTGTCAAGCCTTTAGTATATTGTTGAACATGAGTACCCGCCTTGAAGCAACCTGTTCACAATTCTAGTTCCTCAATACGGTGGGCTTGGAAAGCTAGTATAGCGGCTTTTCCAACAAAAGATTCAACTTTTGGATCCTTGTTTCTACCTTATAGTATGAGTGACCAAAAATGGAAAGAAAAGTGAAAGATGTGTTTTTACTCTCAACACTTGAGAGAATTTTCTAATACTTAGCCTTTCAAAATTCTCTCTACCATTCAAAACTAATCCCTTGACCTAATTTTCACTTAATTAATTGAACAACATATTGCTCTTTCATTTGTTTATTATTTTCTTTCATTTTCTCACCTAATGGCATCCATTATGTTTGCCATTAGTGATTTATTTATTATGTTCTTTCATTTTCTCACCTAATGACATCCATTATGTTTGCCATTAGTATTTTATTTATTATTATTTACAATAAACCAAATAAAAATAAAACAAAATAGAAAATTATTTAAATGAACTTGGCCTTAATCTAGACCAAATGAGAAAACACTTTCTCATTATTAAGAAACATCTTAAGGCATATCATTAATAAATGCTACCCATTTATACTTATCATATCATTTAATAAATATTAAACAAATAATTTAATCATATTAAATTATGGTAGAAACACACGACAATTAAAATAAAAAATTAATTGTTTAATTTAAATTTAAATAATAATATCATAAATTATTATTATTTTATTCAATAAACATTTTAATGAATAAAATAATGATATCATTTATCCAACAAATAAGGTTATTTTAATAATTTTTAAATCAAATAATAATTGGGCCACATGTGCCATATGTCAACATCCTATTGGTCAACAACTAATTGTTAACTAATTGATGTACTTAACTCTTAAGTCTTCACATATGCACGATCGGAGAAAAACAGAAGTAAATGTTCGGTCTACTAGAATTTTCTGGATCGAACTATTCAATCCAGTACTCTTTACCGACACTGTTTATTGCACTATAGCATTTTTGGTCTTTGACTTATTTTCTTTGAATTTTCATCTCAAATAGCTCCATTAACTTGAAACCTACAAAATAAAATTAATATATATAAAAATCCATAAATTCACATTCAAAATGAGCAATTATCAAATTAAGAGGGATATAAATCATATATATATATATATATAAAAGAGTACACTTTATATTGCGAACTCTTTAGGTCCACTCCTGATTTTTTAGACAGATCAATGCCCTAAATCGCCTAGGATTTGGCACCCTAGCACCGAAAAGTGGCGCCCAGGCGCCAAAACGGGCAGAATGCTTGGCGCCCGGGCGCCAAAGTATGGCGTCCCAGCGCTAGAACCTGTTTTAACCCCTATTTTCTTGTCTTAATTTGAAATCTATAAATATACCATTTAGCCATTTTTCATAGGATCAATCAAAAGGAGGCACGGAATTTACAAAAGAGAACAAAGCTTGAGTTCAAATTTGAAGAGAAGAAAAGATGTCTCTAAGGTTTCTTGAGCATCATTGAAGACATTTAAAGGATTAAAACCTTGGAGACATCCCCAAATTCGATTTTCTCTTTCTTTTCTTTTGTATTTTCTCTTTTGTTTAAATTTTCAACTTTGAATAATGTTTGTATCTATGGATTTCTTGATAATTTGGTTATGGTTGGATTTTTTATGTGATTAAACTTGATTCTAAGGCTTGATGTAGTTTTATTTATATTATGTTTGGATGATTTAGTACATTTTCATGTAATCCATTTATGTTTCTCTATGTTTAATGCTTCCGATTGATTGGAAAATGAATTGGTTGTTATGGATTTATGGATTTATGTTTGGGAGAGCTTGACCCATTTATTGGATTTGAGAGAAACATAATTTTAGGTTGTTATTAAGTTAGGGGGCTAATAACACTTAAGTAATCACCATGGTTTTCTTAAGGATTGCATGTGGTACTCCAAGTGTTTGATAAAATGTGTGAGAACACTTTGGGTGTGCTATTATGCCTAGGATTTCATTTGACGCTTGGGAGAAGTAATGAAATTAATTCTTGGGTAATCAATTTAAGGGTTGCGTAATGCATGTATATGTAAACAAGTTAGATAGGATGTCAACTTGAATATGTATGCATAGTATCTCATTCAACACTCAGGAGAGGGAATGAGATTAGTCTTAAGTCTTTGATTAATGAATTGAACGAAATGCTAGATAGAAAGAATAAAATGAAATCAATGCTCTAGGATCCTATTTTTATAGAATTCACCATATCGCAAGATTATAAGTTTTTGTTAAATTATATGTTCTATGACTTGATGGAACTCTATTGAATAATATGTGTTGATGCTTTTTTGTGATTAATAACTATTTGATGTTGATTCATTTATGCTTTTTATGTGTTTAATGCTTCTAATTGCATTGGGAAATGGATTGGATGATTTATACATTTGGGTTATGTGCTTGGAAAAGTTTAATCCATATGTTGGTTGTAAAAAGTATAGCTTTGAGTTTCTTGAGTTGGAAGACTAATGAACTTAGAGTAATCGCGTAAGGGTAGCTTAATGTATGCATGTATAACGGGTTAGATAGGGATATCAACTTGGTTGTATATGCATAATATCTCATTCGGCACTCAGGAGAGGGAATGAGATTAATCATACACCCTGGACTAATGAATATATAAAATTGGTTGTTGATCATTAATGACAAAGACCATAGGAACAATAAAGGAAAACCAAGTCCTTAGAACCCCATTGCCATAGATCTCTCATCTCTTTAATTTGCCAAGTTATTTAGTTTTAAGTTGCTTTTAATTCAATAATTCATCTTGCCTTTTAGATTAGCCTAGATAAAGTTAGGTTGTCAACATTATAGTATTTAGCATTAATTTAGGACACAATTCTTGTGGGAACGATACTCACTCATCACTTTATTACTTGTTCACAACCCGTGCACTTACGGTATAAATTCGCGTGTGTATAATTTTACGAACACATGCTGAGACATATAATTGCTAAATGTTAGCACAGCTAAGTGTTAGCTGGTTTTAATACTCATCATATTCAAGAGTTGGAGCCTTGTCTGTAATGAAACATAGACTTGAGAATATACTAGTAACTGCTTAGTTACAAGAGTTACAATCGGGTGCTAGAAAATGCTAGTTGCGTAAGTATGTTCTCAAATAATTGTCCTTGATCTATTTCTGCAGATGCGGGTCTATCGGTGGATACCTTTATATAAGATCAGTATATATCGTACCTATAGGATATAGATGGTTGTTCCTAATCGACTGTGAGCTTGGAGCTCGTATTAACATATGGGTATCTAGTTAGGACTGGATATGGGACTGTCTCACGAGGGCCTCCGATAGACATCTTATATAAGCCGTCAACGGAGGGTCCTCTCGAGTTATATAGTATACGTGGTCCTTCGACCTGAATGCCACGGTGGACTTATAAGTGATCCACCATACTTTGATTCCACGCATGTCACAGACCTTTCATAGTGTGACCACTGGGTATTGCTGGGTATGGTCCGATGCTTATGGAGTCCGGTGTGTACAGATATGGGATTCGTCAGCTCGTATAGGAAGTTTGATATCCAAATACTTCGAGATTGTATCTCAGAAAGTCTTGTGGCCACAAGCATTTATCCTAGGAAAGCGTTCCACCAGGGTAGAACAATATGGCAAAAGAGTTTGCACATATTGTTTAATGAGATATAAATTTGGAGATAAGATATGGATGAGCACTAGGGGATTTTACGGTGATAATCTATATCCCGCAAATCCAGGATATTATGACGGAAGGACTATACGTATGCGTTGTAACCTCAACTTGGATGGTTCAACGCGCTGATTTGTATATTCGTAATGTGTGCGTTGGGCATTGCTCACGGACTCATAGAATAGTTCCATTTGATGAATCGCGCGTATAATCTAGAGAGTCCCGCGATATGAAGTGTACTCGTTGTGTACTGGGGCAGCATGTCAGATTAAATTGTTTAATTCAGTAATATTCAACACTACCAAGGGAATGCGTGCGTATCTGTATTTAAATATTAAATACAACAATTAGTCAATAATTTTTATTTACTAATTATATAATAAAACGTGGAGCATTGTAAACCCTCGATTGAGTTTATCCAAGTGCAGGTTGGTGGAACCCACTAAAAGGTAAACTTGGTAACTATTTATGAGGAGCAAAATGGTCATTTCATACTTTGATTATTTAATGGTTAAATAATCAAAATATCTCTCTTATTTTATTATATAATATATTATTATATTATATTATATATTATTATATTTTATTATAAGATATTATATATATAATAATATTATATTTTGGGTGCCAAATAGTTGGCACCCATTAGTATTATTTTATTATTATTATATTAGATATATATAAAGAGAGAGAGATGAGAAAAGAATGAAATTTGGTTGTGTTTAGCCATTTAACCGTGAGAAAGAAATGGAGAAAATAGAGAAAGAAAGAAATAGAGAAGAGAAGAAGAAGAAGAAAACCGAGAGAAGAAAAAAGGAAAAAGGAAAAAATGAAATTGTTTCATATTTCTTTATGCTTCCATTTAAAGTAATGGTATATTACTTCAAATTCTCTATTTCTTATCCTTTTGGTGAAAATGATGAAAAATATACACCGGCCATTTTGGGGTTTAAGAGTTAAACCCAGTGCTGCGTATAGGGCTACTGTTCTAGCTTACCAAGTCCACCGTGTTGGTGACTAGAATTGCCCTCGAGTTGGTCTCCATGTGGACTCCAAAAAATTACGTGTATAACGTTACACATTGATGTGAGTTCTCTACCCTATAAATATATTAATGCGATTAATATATTTTATTTATTACAAATTTCACACTTCCGTCAGATTTAAATATATATTGGATATATATTTAGGCACTAGACACAATTACACATGCATACACCCACGTGTCTTAGATCTCCAACAACACATACAACAATGGGATGACACGTGAGCACAAATTCTAACAAACTCTCAATTGTTCAGCACCGTTGAGGATAAATACATATCCAGATGTAGACTTTCTATCATCTGGATCAGACTGAAAGTCTGAATATGTGTATCCCCTAACCTGTAAATCACTTTCTCTATAAATGAGAAACTTGTCCTTTGTACCCTTAAAGTATTTAAGGACATGTTTGACTGCCATCCAATGGTTATCACTTGGATCAGATTGATATCGGCTAGTAACATTTACAGCTATGCTAATGTCAGGTCTCGTGCACATCATAACATACATCAAGCTGCCTACAACTGATGCATATGGCATTTTAGACATTCTAACTCTTTCTATCTTCCGTCTGAGAAGACATTCTCCTCGAAAGATGAATGTCATGTCTGAAAGATACATTAGCTGTCTTACAGTTAGTAAAATTGTACCTTTCAAGGACACTATTGATGTATAATGATTGAGAGAGTCCTATCAGCTTCCTAGCTCTATCTCTATAAAGCTTTATACTCAGTATATAGGAAGCCTCTCCCAAGTCCTTAATAGAGAAGTTTTTGTTTAGATATCTCTTAACTGATTGTAACATACCGATATCATTCTCAATAAACAGTATGTCATCCACGTAGAGAATTAAAAAGACATTTATGCTTTCACTGACCTTTTTAAACACACATGGTTCCTTATCATTTTTTATGAAATCAGATCCTTTGATTACCTCATCAAAACGAAGGTTCCAACTCCGAGAAACCTGCTTAAGCCCATAAATGGACTTTTTCAGTTTGCATACTAGACCTATGGATTGGCTGAATGCAAAACCTTTAGGCTGTTTCATGTATATCTCTTCCTCAAGATATTCATTCAAGAATGTCGTCTTTACATCCTTCTGCTATATCTCATCGTCATAATATACAGCAATAGCCAATAAAATTCGTATTGACTTCAATATCACTACTGGTGCAAAGGTTTCTTCATAATCAATCCCAGGTTGTTGAGAATAACTTTTTACAACCAGTTGGGTTTTGAAGTTCTCTACCTTCCCATCGGGCCCATGCTTTCACTTGTAAATTTATTTACAACCAATAGAAACTATTCCTTCAGGAAGCTCAACCAAGTTTCAGATTTGATTGTGATGAATTGAGTTAATTTTGGATTTTATGGCTTCTTGCCACTTTCCCGAGCCGATGTCTAACATCACATCCTTATAGGTTAAAGGATCATTTTCTTCCACTAAGAAACTCCCAGTGCACCTCCAGACATTTGACCATACCTAGTAGGTGGCCTGGACATCCTTTCAAACTTACATGAAGGGTGTGTTAAAGGTATACCACTCGATTAATTTTGAGGTTCTATATCGATTTCATGTT
This sequence comes from Ailanthus altissimus, assembly GCA_946807835.1. NCBI lineage: Eukaryota > Viridiplantae > Streptophyta > Magnoliopsida > Sapindales > Simaroubaceae > Ailanthus > Ailanthus altissimus. The sequence continues at coordinate 6,106,186 of OX327699.1, forward strand.
CGTTATAATTGGCTTTATCAAGCACAATCTTTCTACAACCTCCACGATCCATGAGAAACTTTTTCTCACAGAAAGTGGCATATGAAGAAACAAACACATTTCGCTCCTCAAGATCATAGAATTGGTATCCCATTAAATTCTTGGGATACCCAACGAATCGATGCTTATACCCCCTGGGTGCAAGTTTATCCTGTTATGTAACTTTTACATAAGCAGGACAGCCCCAAATCTTAAAATATTTAAGACTTGGTTTCTTTCCATTCAACATCTCATGTGGAGTTGTCGGAACAACTTTAGATGGAACTCTGTTCAATATATATGCGCAAGTTTCCAGAGCATAACCCCAAAGATATTCAAGTAGATCGGTGAATGAAGAAACAAACACATTTCGCTCCTCAAGATCATAGAATTGGTATCCCATTAAATTCTTGGGATACCCAACGAATCAATGCTTATACCCCCTGGGTGCAAGTTTATCCTGTTACGTAACTTTTACATAAGCAGGACAGCCCCAAATCTTAAAATATTTAAGACTTGGTTTTTTTCCATTCAACATCTCATGTGGAGTTGTTGGAACAACTTTAGATGGAACTCTGTTCAATATATATGCGGCAGTTTTCAAAGCATAACCCCATAGATATTCAAGTAGATCGGTGAAGCTTATCATCGATCGGACCATATCTAATAAAGTCCAATTCCTCATCTCCGACACACCATTGTGTTGCGAAGTACCTGGAGGACTATCCGAAGCTAGAATCTCATTCTCTTTTAAATAATTAGAGAATTCACTGCTCATGTACTCACCGCCTCGATCTAATCAAAGGCATTTGATATATATCCCGATTTATTTCTCTACCTCTAGTCTAAACTCTTTGAACTTTTCAAAGGTTTCTAACTTGTGTTTCATAAGAAACACATACCCGTATCGTAACAAATCATCGATAAAGGTAACAAAGTATCAAAATCCACCTATTGCAACGTGATTTATTAGACCGTATACATTACTATGTATTAGTTCCAATAAATCAGTGGCACGATGTCCAACACCAATGAATGAAGATTTAGTCCTTTTTTTTTAATACAAGATTCATAAACTGGGTAAGGTTCTATGGTCAAATCAGGTATCTGACCATCCTTAACTAGACGGGTTAGGCGTCTCTCACCTATATGACCCAATCTCATATGCCACAATTCAGTATAATTTAAATCTTGTGCACTATTACTAGTGCTACCCTATATATTCATGACATTTCTCGTTGTATCCAAAACATAATGCCCACTAATTAACTGATACTCAGCTAATAAAACATCAAACATATCACATAAATATAAAAGAACAGTTTTTAATATTCATATAATACCCTTCATTGTCAAGTACAAAAAAGAGATAATCGGTCTGATCATAGCAAGTACAAAATAACAGTTATGAAGTACAATAGTTTTATAATAAGGGAGAATCAAATAATAATGTCCTACAACCTCGACTCGTAGGAGATCACCATTTCCTATTTGAAGTTGTACATCTCCCTACTATAGCAATCTAACTTCCTTCAGACCCTGCAACATATTGCAGATGTGAGAAGGACTTGTGGTATCTAATACCCAGCCAATACTAGCATCAAATACTAAAGAAATGTCAATAATGGGATAGATAATACCTGAGAGAGTTTTCTTCACAATGGCAAGGTATTTAGGGCAGTTGTGTTTCTAGTGTCCATTCTCACCGCAATGAAAGCATTTGCCTTTCACTTTCGGTTTCTTCAGTGGCTTGGATATCTGTTGCTACTAAGGACCCATCTTGGGTGTATGCCTTACCTTTCTTTTCTTCTTCCCATTGGACTTCCCAAAAGCCCTCGAGGTTGAAGATGAAGCACTATAAATAAGGAGGGTCGAGCCTCTTTTATGCATGTCTTTATCTGCTGTCTTTAGCATATTGTGAAGATTAGCATAAGTATGGGTCATTCCTTACATATTGAAGTTCATGATGAACTGTGCATATGACCTAGGCAGCGATTGGAGAATCAAACTGTTCCCCAGGTTATTGCTCAAAGACATATCCATGGACTCAAACCTATCGATTAATCCTATCATCTTAAGAACATAATGACTCACTGGACTGCCTTCAGGGAGCGTTGCCTAAAACTGCACTTTGGCGACCCTATAGTTGTCAATTTGGGGTCGGTCACCAAAGAGCTCCCTGAGATGGAGCATAATGCTGCTGGCATTGTCCATGCGGACATGCTCCCTCTGCAGCTCAGTAGACATTAAAGCGAGGATGTACAATTTAACTTTTAAATCGTCATCCAACCATATCTAATATATGACTTTTTCTTCCTCGATGGCATTCTCAGAAACACCTATGGGCATCTTTTGGTCAATAACATAACCCAGTCTTTCTGAATCCAGAACAATTTTGAGATTCATGTACTAGTCAGAGAAATTCTCGGCACCTTTGAGTTGGTGTCCATCCAGTATACGCACCAAGAGATTTGAAGATGTCATCCTAACTTACACAAGTCAAATAAAATAATATTAGGAGATGTTAGCGGAAATTATTATTAAATCGCTAATAATACATTTTAAATCATGGGTATAGCATTTATACATTTTTTAAATTTAAAATACATTCCCACTGTTTTACATAATCCCTCTAATCTCTCAAAATGAGATAACGACAATTTAAACTATTTTAAACTATATAGCGGGAAGTGGACCCTATTAGCATTTTACTCGGGCCGTACACTATAGCGATCTAGGCCTTTGTAAACTCAACAGGAAGATAACTTTTGTCAATTGCATCTCATGTAACTCATACTCTTGATCCTAAATACACCTTATTCGCACACTGTAGCGATTTAGGGTAAGTGTATTCTAGATTAACTTGTCAATTATCAAATATATGCTACCGGTACTACCCGCATACTGTAGCGATCTAAGGCAATACTTTCGCATATATTTGCTTCATCACATATTTAACCAGTATAGTCTAAATTATACTGATCAAATCCCTCACACTATAATGATCTTGAAAAAGACCGATATAATACAGCTAACACCGTATTGACAAGACGAATCAATGATAAAATACTATCTCATAATGTATTATTGTTCAATCTGATTAAGAGAGATTTTTTACTCATTTTCTTTACTATCACAAAGACTTAATCCCCATCTTATGATGAGGTAATTCTCAATCATATATTATTTCTGTATAATTACAACTAACCCTCACCAGTAGGACTCCCATTGTATTTACCATCACAGAAAAATTGATCCCAATTTATAATACAACCTAATAACTCTTATCATTGTATCTTATAAACCTCCACATGATTAAAATAATATTTTAAATAATTTAAAACGTAATTAGAGTGAGTGTCATCGGCGCCACGGTGTTGGGCCTACCATATGGCAACATCGCTGCGGTGCTGGAGGTCACACCTCCAGCGCTAGGGCCTGGTGATAGGGGCGTAAAAGCACTAGTATGATTTGTACCCAACTTTCAATTTTTTCTCCAAATGATAAATATTTAGGTATTTAATTGTGATTTCTAATCATAAATAGATGCACAACGAAAAATGTGATGTATAGGAACAAACGGAAGGAGAATCGAACGTCAAATGAAGAAGTTACTCTCAAAATACGAAAAGCAGTGCCCAGGTCATTAGCTGAGCGCCACGACGGCGCTCGTGGTGGTGAACAATGACGCATAAACAATATTTACTACGGTAACTTGTGAACAGTTTTTTGGAGACAAAAACCTATAAATAGAAAGCCAAAAACCTTAAGATGAGAAAAAAGAAGAGAAAAAGAGAAGAAAAAGAGGCAAAAACTTAAAGAAAGAATTCACAACACAAGATCAAAGATCAAAGTCAAAGATTGAAGAACCAAGATCAAGATTCAAGCTTCAAGTCAAGATTGAGGGAGAAGCACATTAAAGAGACACTTTGATTAGTTTTTTTTCTCTTTCTTTATCATTATATTCTTTTTCTTGTTGATCTTTATGAATTGGTTTGATACTTTTGGTTTTGTGATGGGTTAATTTGTTCATCTATGGTTAACTATGTGAACCTAGTATAGATTTGGATTGTATTAATTTTTAGTTTATGAACTTGATACATTCAATTGATTCATTCTATATTGTATTTAATGTTTTCATTATACCTGATCAATATTTTGAATGATTTAGGAACCATGATGAACTCGACGAAGGGATTCATGTGTTTAGCGTAGGGTAGTTTGATGCATGATCATAGGGTAACAACTATGAGTTTCCATCTAGGATAGACATATACCTAGGTGGCATATATGGTATAATTTAGACTTTATCTTAATGAATTACATTCTGATTTGATTACCATAGACATATAGGTGATTGTTAGAATGCGTAATATAGTCACTTGACCATCGACAGAGGCTTGTTGTCACGCCCCAGACCCAAAAGATCCGACACGCGACATCACTTACATTCATTCAATAATATTTTTAAGCACATTCATTTTAATTTCTTTCAGAATTATAGCAATTGAATTATGACTGGGACAATTAGTAAACCGGAGATACGCAGAGTTTTCTCAGAGATTAACACTCTACTACGTCACCAGTAGCAACTTTGTTACCAGGAGCCCAGAATATATTCATTGCAAAATTCTTACTTAAAATCATCCAATAACCACGCTTTATAAAACTTAAACCAAATTCAATCCACACACAATAAAATAATACATAAGTATTTATTCAATAGGGACAAATCAAATATCACATCCTACGTGTCCCCAAATGAAACACTTAGCAACCTAACAACTTAGGGAACCCAAGGAACAGCAGAAGCCTTGCCAAATCCGCTAAGCACACATATACCTTATTTACCTGAAATCACTATAAACTATAATGAGTATAAAACTCAGTAAGCATACTAGTTTTTCATATATCAAATACAAATACATATATGTACACAATGCATATGTATGATATGCTGTGATCAATCAAAATCATAATCTTATCAAATCACATATCATGTAAGCGCTTACACATTCTTTCAAAACACATAATAGGAATACCATCACTCAACTACTACTTAGTAGGACTTACATATCACATATCACATAATGAGCCAAATGTCACTCGTAGGTGACATACCGTATGAGAGGAATAGTACAAGTGAGGTCTTGAATAACACATATATAATGCTTATGCCCGAAGGTAAAAGCCAAACCCTCACCCTGATCATCGGTGAGTCCTCTCACATGCACCAATACGCCACCACACGAATGTGATGACTCACTCTTTCTTTAGGTACCAATAGGATCCTCCCTACATACGGAACACATAACATATACCAATCCCAAAGGAAAGGCCACACATAAAGGCTCCACAAATCACATAAAATGCCTACTAAGTTAACAGTGAGTTCAAGTACCCTCAAAATACAAAATATTTCTCATGGACATATTACACTTCAAAAGCTTTCTTTATTAAACACATCTTATTTTGAAAGCTCACTTACAAAAATACATGTATGTCCATGCTCAATGTCAATGCTCACATTCAGAAACATATATTCACATTTCATATCAAAATATACTTTGACATAACATAAACATATTCTTAACCCCATTTGCAAAATCATACAAAACAATTACTATGTTTATTGTGATTTCAGTAAAAAGTCTAGTATACTTACCTCTTAACACTTTCAGCTACAAGGCTTAAATCTCCTTAACCTATCAATGGAGATTAATCCTTTCATAAGCCTCACAATTCACACAAAATACTTTAAATAGCTTACAAAATTATACACAATGCATTTATCACATCAAATTGGTCTAAATATTTGATTTCTCAAAACCTGTCATTCTGACCACTTACACTTAACAAAATTTTCTAATACATCAAATGATGTCCAATTACTCCGAAATCAGAATATATCATTCTTGACTCATATATACTTCTTATATATGAATATTATATCAAAATTACTACACAATCCATTCCATACACACCATCGAATCCAAACTACAAACCTGACAGGATCAAGATACTTACTGAACAGTATTCAATCTCCCAATTTTATAAACTCATATACTAACTCAAAAATTATAAAACTACCACATAATTACTCTTGACACATATCTCAGTCCATGATAAATATTTGGCTTCCAAATAACTGCCAAAAGTATTTTAAATCTATTTTATTTCATAACTTTAAAAATCTGTTAATCAAATACTACAATGAGCTGATACACTTTAGAAATTCATAACACTTCAACCACATTGATCCAAATTCTCAATTCCGAGTATATCATATTAGACATATAAAATTATCATATTCCACAAATTCGTAATTTTTAAAGATCATTCAGCAGGTCAAAAATTATTTTCCACTGTATCATACTGTTTACACAGGAAATTTCCAGAATTCCAGGGTCATTTTGGTAAATTCACTACAAATTCAATTTCTGAGATTTTCAGTCGATTAAAAGTCTCAGATGATCCTAAATATGTCTAATTTCATATACTCAAAATTCAAAACCAGAATCGAATCACAACAATTTATAAAATTCCTAGATCAAGAGGTTATCCAGCAGAAATTTCATAATTCATCATGATTTATCAAACTATCTTATAGATCATCATCAATTCTCACAACATCAAACGAAATACACATCAAATCCTTAATTATACATATTTCCAGAAATCAAAACTTAAAGAAATTAACTTAATTAACACCAATAAATTGATAATTAGTTGTGATATACCTCTAAAGATCCAAAATTCCAATTTCTTCTTCTTTTTCTTCTTCTTCTTCTCTTTCTCTCTCCTTTATTTCTCTCTTCTCTCTCTAAAAATGGGTAGCTCGACAAAAATGAGAGAATTATGGTTTTTAAAAGTGTATTTTTATACTAAGTGGTTAATTTTTGGTATTTACGAATTCACCCCCAAACTTTCAAAGTATAACAATTTGGTCCCTAAAATAATTCCAAAGTCTTGCAAATAAACCCAATACTAATAGTATATCCTTAACCTATAAAAACACTACTAATAACAATATATAAATCAAGGATCACCCACATACAAATAAAATACGTATATTTATATATATAAATATACATATTCTTACCGGTTATAGATACTGGTTACTACACTTGTGATGAGATTAGTGTCTAAGCCAATCAATTAGTATTAAGGGATTAACTAAGTGGTTAATTAGTCCAATGAAATACTAGAGGACAAGTCAAAATTCTAGATTATCTTTATTTAGAAATTCTACTCTTTGCTTTTGTTTAGTTAATTGATAGAATTAGATTACTTAAATAAATTTCAGATTTTAGTTTTCTGAATAAAAGTTAAGTAGGTACAATTTTAGTATTTGATTTATAAAATTAGATCGCATAGTCCCTGTGAGATCGATACTTGGACTTAAAATCCTATATTACTTGATACAATAGTGTATACTTGCGCTTAGCTACTATAGCACACCAATCACCTGGTGCTGCGATGCAAATTCTAGAATCGTTGTTTAAACGCCGATTCTCTTAGCACTGGGGCGTTCAGCACCTGGCGCTACAACACTAGGGCCTAGAAAGCCCTAGTGCCGTGGCACCAACTACCCTGCGCTGGGGCGTTGGAACAAAATTTTTCAGCGCCGTGGCACTCTGGTGCTCCACACCTTCGATATACCCATTTCAACAACTTGAAATGCACTTTTTGAGCAACGGAACATTACCAACAATAATTTTACACTCAAAACACCCAATATCAACTCAAAATAACTCTGATACCATTTTGTGAGTAATTTTAAACCTATGGTGCATGCATGTGGGTTTGTGTCTCTCATTCAAATATAGCATATGTATCAAATACATACATGTGCAGCGGATGAGCGAAATACAAATTTCATAATGATAAACACAATTAAACTTTACGTGTTATCTCAAAAATGTAAACTACTTCAAGATTGAGAAATAATACCTTGTCAAGCCTTTGGTATATTGTCGAATATGAGTACCCGCCTTGAAGTAACCCATTCACAATTCTAGTTCCTCAATACGGTGGGATTGGAAAGCTAGTATAGCGGCTTTTCCAACAAAAGATTCAACTTTTGAATCATTGTTTCTACCTTATAGTATGAGTGACCAAAAATGGAAAGAAAAATAGAAGAAGTGTTTTTGCTCTCAACACTTGAGAGAATTATCTAACACTTAACCTTTCAAAATTCTCTCTACCATTCAAAACTAATCCTTGACCTAATTTTTACTTAATCAATTGAGCAACATATTGCTCTTTTATTTGTTTATTATTTTCTTTCATTTTCTCACCTAATGGCATCCATTATGTTTGCCATTAGTGTTTTGTTTGTTATTATTTACAATAAACTAAATAAAAATAAAACAAAATAAAAAATCATTTAAATGAACTTGACCTTAATCTAGACCAAGTGAGAAAATACTTTCTCATTATTAAGAAACATCTTAAGGCCTACCATTAACAAATGCTATCCATTTATACTTATCATATCGTTTAATGTAATATCCAATCCCTATTAGTAGTATTGGCGCCTAGATTTCGTTATAGAATAAATAAGACACCGTAGGGTTACTCGATTTTAACCCTATTAGAAATATTCTCTTTATAGTGCACGTGAGAGATATTAGACCTAATTTGGTAATTTCACACTCGATCGGTGCGCCAGACGACCGTAGAATATTTTTAGAATTTTTCTCTATTGGCTTAGAAAAGAAAATTTTAATTTACTACATGAATTTCCATTTAAGGGTTATGAATGGAACAAGCCTTTGTTGAGAAACATAATCCATATATTAGAGAATGGACCAATTAGAAGATATCTCATGGATTGCCAAGTTGGAAGTTCTAGTTAGTTCTTTGAACTATTCTAACTAGATAATTACAAATGAACTAATTACATAATTAGTTTTAACTAATGGCAAATTAGAAGTTTTAAGTAAGTTGAAGGGCAAAATGGTCAATTGAGGAAGCACTATATATATGTTAGAAGTGTGTAGAAATTTAAAGAGAGATCAAAACCAACACTTAGCCAAAAAAAAGAGAGAAATTCGAGCTTCAAAGAGGGGTGCTGCTACAGTGACTATTCAAGCTTTTTTTTCATGATTTTTCATGTGTAATCAAGCCAAAATAAGGTTACATATGAATCCTTAAACTCAATTGAAGCCTCAATTAGTGGAAATTCAAGAAAAAGAGGTAAGAAAAGCATTGTTTTATGAGTTTGATAAGTGAACTTTCAAGAATGCTCCAATTGACATTCTTATGTGTATTATTGGCTTAGATTGAGTTGAATTCTAGTTTGGAGCTTGAAAGAGTCATCAATTTGAAGAAATTGGCAAGGTGAGAATTAGGGTTTTTGGTGATTTTGTTGTAGAGATTTCAATTGATTGTAATTAGGACTTTAGAATGAAATTGGCATGATTTTGTTATAATTGGAACAAGAAATTGAGAAAAGGAATGTGTTGGAACCTAAGGTGAAATTCTGCCACTTTAGGGAAGTTAGGAATTGAGTGGTGTTTTGATTGAATTGTTGTGTGTAAATGGTGCATATTGTGAATTGAATGTATATGGTTGATGGAAAAACCAAAAATGAAGAAAATGGGACATAATTGTCCATGTTGGAAAGGTGAAGGGCAATTATGTCCAACCAAGTTATAAGGTGTTCAATAATTTTCAGGGCGTTGGATGGTGAGTTAGTTTCGATTATGGCTCCGTAACAAAAATCGGGAAGTAGTTTACATCCGAGCTTTGTATGCTGATTAGGGCATTTAGTAGTTAAATGAGATTCTAGTGTTCGATTTGGTTCTAAATGTCATTTATGGCGCATAGGTGAAGATAACCGAGAGCGTTAACGGGAGCAGAAATCGGGAGCGAAATTGAGCGCAGAGCGGTTGTGAGTGGAAATCTGCCATTTTTTTTACTTTTCGGTTATTATGTTTTCGCACAATGACTATGTATGTTTTATGAGCTTTCGATGCATAAACATGATTTATGATCTTGATATATTCATAGACATGTTTTTACATGATCGATTTGTGAAACAGTTTTAAAATTTCTGCATTCGTTTTTAAGGCCATTGGTACCCTCAGATTATAGTGGTGATGATTATATTAGACCCGGTCGGTATATCCCGTGCATATGGGCAGGTCTTGGGGGTGTGTCACTAACTCCGGAAAGTCGGAATGTCGAGTCATGTGAGTCGCTCTATGTGTACGGGATATTGTCTCGCTATATGCATGCGATGTAGGATTCTGCTGCGTAGCCAGTGAGATGTCTTGAGATGTCACTGTGGGTGCTGCTAGTTGAGGTGCCCCGTGACCTACTCACGTATGCGGTGCTAGTTGAGTCGCTGCGTGGGTATAGAGCTTTAGGGTTACCATTGGTACAGTTTAGAAAGAAAATGGCCGAGTGAGAATTTTACTAGTTTTCGATTTACCAATAACATTTATACATTTATATGCACACAACAGTTATTATGTTATACAGATTCTGAATATAGTTTTCCAAAGATGTAGATAAAACCCGCTCGGCAAGATTTCATTAGCATATGATATTAGAAACCGTTTTATATCTGTTTTAGAAGCATAATTTCTGCATGTACTTTAGAAATTGCTATCTTTGTATAATGTTCTTGTAATTGAAATCTCATTTACACTCACTGAGCTCCTTTAGCTCACCCGTTTTATATTTTATGTTTTTAAACCCCTTTCCTAGGTGCAGGTCTCGGAACGCAAGCTGCTGATTCTCCTGTTACCGAGTAGTGGGCCGAATCCAAAGATAATTTTTGTACATGTAAATGTGCTAATAGCACTCTTTACTTTATGCATAGTAGTAGTAGGCATGTATATTTGTATGTATGTTTCGAACCAACAAGAAAATATTTTGAGATTTTGATGATCATCTTTACTTTTCATGAGTATGCTCATTTTGTAATTTAAATGAAACTTTTGAGTTGCGTTGGAGTTGATTTGGAAAGGACCGGAGGTCCGAATTGGTAGTATTGAGATGTATTGGAAATAGAAGTGAAATTTCTTTGCAGGTTTTATATGAATTTTTCGAAAAACATGGAAAACTCTGTCTGTTTGTTTTTAAAATTTAAATGTCATTTTCATGTATATTACTAGATCTTCTTAGTAGTAACAAGAATTCAAAAGGGGTTCGCCTCGCGGAATTTCTCAACATACCCAGTTAGGTTCGGATGAACTTCCGTCGGGGTGCCCGGCAGGGCCGCTGGGATCTATAGTAGAGGGTCTCGGGTCGGATCCTGTCATTTAATAAATATTAAATAAATAATTTAATCATATTAAATTATGGTAGAAACACATGCTAATTTAAATAAATAATTAATTGTTTGATTTCAATTTTAAAAATAATATCTATATTATTATTATTATTTTATTCAATAAATATCTTAATGAATAAAATAATGATATTATTTGTTTAACAAATAAGGTCATTTTGGTAATTTTTAAATCAAACAATAATTGGCCCACATGTGCCATATGTCAACATCTCATTAGTCAACAACTAATTATTAACTAATTGATATATTTAACTCTTAAGTCTTGACACGTGCACGACCGGAGGGAAACCGAGGTAAATGTCTGGTCTGCTGAAATTTTCTGGATTGAAATATTCAATCCGGTACGCTGTCCCAATATACAACAAGTACACTTCATATTGCAGGACTCTCTAGATCCATTCTCGATTTGTCAAACATAATTATTCTGTGAGTTTGAGATCGATGTCCCACGCACACGTCACGAATATTACAAATCGATATAGTAGACCATACAAGTTGAGGTCTTAGCGCATATGTATAATCCTTCCGCCAATCATATCCTGGAAGAGCAATTATATATATCATTATCGTCAAATTCCTATGTACTCATCCGTGAACTTATCTCCACATACGTATCTTAACAAACAATATATGTAAACACTTTTGTAATATTATTTAACCCCGTGGAAAACTCATTGGGTTTATTGCTTATGGTCATAAGACTTTTTAAGATACAATCTCTGAACATCTGGATATATATATATATATATATAATTCATCCATGTGAGCTAATGAATTCTATATCTGTACACACTGGACTCCATAAGCATCGGACTATACCCAGTGACACCCAGCGGTCACACCGTGAAAGGTTTGTGACATGCGTGAAACCAAAGTATGATGGATCACTTATAAGCCCACCGTGGTACTTAGGTCAAAGGACTTTCCATTGACTGGTTTATAAGATATCTATTGGGGTCCTCGTTGAGTCTGTTCAGTATTTAGTCCTTACTGAATACCTGCATACTAGACGAATTTCCAATAAGCCCATGGTCAGCTAAGAACAATAATCTAGACCATCTAGGTATAGTATACACCGGTCTATATAAAGGGATTCTACCGTCAGACCTGCATCGGTGAATTAAGAGCAAGACCATATAATTTGATAATATACTTGTATAATAACATTTTTTAGCACCTATTACAACTCTTACAACTATGTTATTACTAATGTATTCTCAGGTCTTTGTACCGTTACCGACAAAAATCTAATTTTTAGACTTCACTGATTAATATAACATATTAACTCTTTAGCATTTATAATTTTTCAATGATGCTAATTCTTAGCATTGATCTAAACTTCTTTAGATCAAATCTAAACTCCTTCAAATCATATAATATCTGTAGCGTCACAAGCATTGAACCATTTAATAATAGTAATTAGCGATTTAACAAATATTGTACTGCGTAAATATTATAAAATAAAATATTTCTACAATAATGGGATGGCATGTGAGCACAAATTTTAACAGAAAATAATTTAAATTATATTTTAGGCATTTTTTTGATAATAGGGCGGGTTAGGTACAGTAATGTAAACTCAGAATTAAATTCGTGTTGAATTTGGGAATAAGTTTATTTTTTCAGACTCGTCTCAAATATCCGATTTAAAAATAAAATTAAAAAAAACTCTAGTGTGTGAAAATTTTACTTATACAAATTAAAGTTAACTACATACTAAATTTAGAGGTATAAAATTTACTTATATTATTATTTTTTTTAAATTTATTCTTATTCATATTTTTTATTTTTAATTCTTTTCTTTATTTTTTTAATTATATTTAATATTAAACACTTGCTTCCAAATTATAATGAACTTAATTGTTGAAGAAGAAAAAGAGAATGAAGAAGAATAAACAAAAAAGGTAAATAATTTTATTACCATTCTTAGTTTTTTAGTCATCATTCATTTAACTTAAAATTTCTTTTACTTTATATTATAAGTTTGCGATGAATATTATTAGAGACTTGATGTTTGAATTAAAAATGAAACATAATTTAGATATCAAAGTTATAAAAAAAAACTATCAATTTTTGTGATTTTTAAATTTTAATTTATGTTATTAATTTTTAAAATTAATAGTTAAAAATTTAAAGATTCGATGTGGTTTATATTTTTATGTAATACTTATAATTTTTATGAATATATTATGATTGTACGAGGTGAAAATCTATTTTATAAAATTAAATTAATATAAATAAAATAATATTTAAAAAAAATTAAAATATCTATAAAAATTTGAGATATTCAAAAAGATCTTCATCCTTATTTAAAGATCTTATACCCTAAATTCAAATTACATATATAGGTATAAAATTTTCGCACCATACAAGTATACATGGTAATACTATATGATCATTACACTTTCAATCGAATTACTCCACTGAACCTATTAAAAATTAAGAAAAACTAACTTATGTCAAAACGCTTAGTACTGATCTAGCATTATTTGCAACATAGTCGTATACCAAGTAATTCGAAAACATTAATCCCAACTCTGATAGCTTTTGTCCTCTTCCGTTGATCATTTACATCGAAAGATATCAACAATCCCCTCAACTATGAAATAAGCATGATCAAACAAATTGAGACTTAGTTTGCAGGAACCACAATTTGCCATGCAGCTTCAGGACACATTAGCATATGCAATGCTTCAGCAAGTCAGCGAATCCGTAATTTCAATTGAAGGTGGTCCGATTCAGCACTTGCATGGATGGTACATTTACATTTGTGTACTACTAACTAGCGCCCATATTTAACAAATTTATCTGCATATATTTCTTTCTCTTTCGTGATCTTAGAAATTAGAAGAGAAAAAAAAACGTCTCTCACAAATAATATTACATTATCCAACTAATATATCAAGTTTTCACCTCTCAAATTAGGGGTGTTTATAATCCAATTCAATCAATGTAACCCATTAGATCCAGTTCAAACTAATTTACTGTTTGTTAAATTTGATAATTTGATGAATTGAAAATTTGAAAACTGTCCTCAGTGGAGATTTACTTCGATACATTTAAATAAATTAATATTATAATTTTTTACAAATAAAATAATTAAAAAATGTCATTTTTTCATTAAAAAAAAAATTAAATCAATTACTAGTCACTTCTATTGAAATTAAGTTATTTTTTGTTGTTACACTATTTTGGTATCAATTTTTTAATAGAATTTGACTTTAAGACTTAATTTTAAGTCTACTAAAAAAAAATTAAATCAATTACTAATCACTTCTATTGAAATTAAGTTATTTTTTGTTGTTACACTATTTTGGTATCAATTTTTTAATAGAATTTGACTTTAAAACTTAATTTTTAAGTCTACCACACAACTCGCAAGATAAATTTAGTAAGCTAAGAATATTACAAAGGGTTCGACTCAACTTATGTTCGAGTTTGAGCAGCTCAACCGAATTGATACTTTTGAATAGTCAGTTTATATATATATATATATATAATTTTGGATTTGATTAGTTGAATAAGAATTTATAATTTTTTAGTAAATTAGATCAGATTAAATTTTACATTTCAATAAAAATTAAAGTGAATTAGAAAATCGTCAATCCGCATAATAATAAATTGAATAGATTATTAGTCAAATTTGCTAAATCTAATTCAATGAATAACGTGTGATAAGTTACTTATTCCTTCATTTTACGATTTAAAATTATTTATTCCTTCATTTTACGATTTAAATGGTTATACAGGACAAGGCTAACTGGTGGCATTTATATGGTGAAAGCACCGACATACATACGAATTGGGCACGTATCGAGTTGCTTTTTCGCCAATTTAAAAGATAAGAGGTGAAGCTCTTCGTTGAGGAAGAAAGGTTTTACAGCAGCACACAAGAGGTCCCTCCCACAATACCAAAATTCACAGTTTCCATTTCAGACGGATTGCTCTTCAATACGAATCAGGGACAGCTTTGAATGGCACTATCTATGTCCCTGTTAATGTTATTCGAACAAAGTGTTACAAAGTTGGAGATAATTCCGAGAAAGGTGATTTTTGGTGGAGATATGAGCCACTGCTTATAAACCAGCTTTAGAAGAGCTTCCAGATAGGCCTTTTTTCAAAAGGTTGCCGATGATGTGGCATTTTGTTTCGTGATTGTGCTTAGATATGTTTTGGCACAATCGCACTGATGTTTCACTTGTCCTACACTATTCTCATTTCTCAGCTAGATTGCAACAACTCCAATACAGATAAACAGATAAAAAAACAAATCTGGCGAAAAGGAAAAAGTGTTAAGTTTGAAACCACAGGTAAAATTCCAAAACCGAATCTAAAAAGGACAAATAGGGGAGAGAATGTACATGGTTTTAATTATCACCAAGGATAATGGGAGAAATCACTCTTTTGTGCATAAAAAAACACTGTATGAAATTCACGCTGAAACATCCAAGTGTATCCCAAATAGAAAGAAAAAAAAATGAAGGATTTATTGATCACCTTGAAACATCAGTTAAGCACCTTCAAGAAAACATCTCCCGATGGCAGTATGGAACAACTACTCTCAGCTTTGTAACCCCAGCATTGCTCTTCAGCATATTTGCAGCTTAATGTATATCATATGAATAATAAAGGCTTACCTAAAGGATTCCCAATTTCCTCATGAGGCAAATTATAAATTTCCATCCCCACCTCTTGCATATAATCCATGTGGTTCAAAATTCCCTCTTCCATCCGACAGACCCTTCACATTGGGACTCAGAGTCGCCCCTGGCATATTTGAGAAAACTACCACTCAGCCATTCCTCAACTATATACTTTACTGTATCTTGAAAAGATTCTTCAGCTTCGCAACCAACTTCCACTCTTCCATAGACAGCTCATCCTGAAACATATTAAGTTGCAGTGAGCAAACACAGTCAACATTAACACCCAAGCAAATATGAAGGCAGCAAGGATTCAAACTTACCCGATAATTGGCTTTAAGTACATCAATTGATCTCCTTGAGATGTGGCTGACAAGTTCATCATCAATATCAAAATGCCTACCAAACATTTTTTGTTGCTCCTCAGGATTGGATCCAACTATCTGCAATAACAAATGCATCGATCAGATCACCTCCATTAAGACTTAAAAAGTAAAGCAATCTTCGCTCAGTGGAATAACTTTAAATTAAGATTGAAGAAGGCAAGAATATTCCACGAGAAAGCAGCAAAACAATGAGAAAAGGAGATCAAAGAAGCAGGCATATAACTGATTCATACAGCATATTCAAGAAAAAGGGCCACTAACAACAGACAACAATCATTTTAGTGTTAACAAACATCAGGCAAACGCAATCCAGAGATATCAAATATTGCAATCTCTTTTCTGGCAAGATGCTAATTTATCCATGCCATCCTGTAAATTTGTAATTTCATTATCTTAATTTCTTCACAATTGTTTTATGCTATTCATCATATTCCTCTCAATAATGCCACCTGGATACTATGACAACTGCAATCAATACCAGAGGCCAAGCTCTAAAAGAGGAGACTAATAAGACCATGATAAATTTGAATGAGAACTCTTAACTTCTTGCTTCATCAAAAAGGATTTATAAAATATGCTACTGACTCCAACTATTAAACCAGGCATCACAATACCATAAGGAAATTGATGTGAAGCAAGAACAATGTAGAAGGAATAACCCACGTCTGAATAGGAGCACAAGAGAGTGAGCAGCATATTTTGAAAATACCTCATTCTTTCTGATGTCTTACATAAAATTCACAATTAATTACCAGTATTATATTAAGATACTGCTTATATAAGAGTCATATCAGGTCATTTAGAGTATTAACCATAACAATACCAATGAAACTATTAGTTTTCTAATCATTCCATGATCAGCGACAAATGTACACTTAGCTACCACTAATATGAAGACCAAGACCAAGGGCCAAAAGGTTTTAAAAGTGGGTGCATGTTCTCTCTCAACATTCCCACTTGCCTAACAGAATAGAAAACAGGACAAGACTATATTCACAATATGCACTTTCCAGATTAAGAAGGTTAAAGCAAACATCACAAACACAAGATCTTGATTGCTAATAATGATTCCATGAAGCATAAATATAATGACACATTTAGCCACCGACGCCCCTGGAATGTGGTCCATGATTCCCTTCAAAAATTTTGATCATGACTCTCAGTTATTTATCAAGATGTTAATAACGTTCTAAGGACTAATCTACATCCATTCTAGATCCAATGTCTAAAAACCCTTTAAGCTATCAAAAACATTCTATAGTACACAAAAACTTTAGGTCTCATACCTTGATGGCTACTTTCTGCCCCTTCTTGGCAGTATCCACAGGTTTATGGTTATTTTCAATTGATGCAATTCGGCCAATATCAATATAATCCCTTTGAGGAATGCAAATTGGAGTTCCAACCTGTAAAAAAGACAGAGTGTTAAGAGCTCTATGAACTCATAGAAATTGCGATGTGCTAAAGCTGTTCATTTTCAGACTACAAAACCAATTAATACCACATAATTTATCTTAAACTCAAATCTAGGGGAGAATATGCTATCCAAACCCCAAAATGTAAAATATGCATTGTAGAAGTTAAGTAAGATGAACCTAGATACACGATGGAGCTCAAGTTGATTTCATACGGAAATGGGGCTAGAGTTGTTCCTATTCATACCACAAAACCCATTGATACCACATAATTTAAGTTAAACTCAAAACTTAAGCTCTAGGAGATATATGCTATCCAAACCCCAAAATGCAAAAAGGAAACTTTAAGGTTAATGAACCTAGAGAGTTAATGGAACTCAGATTGATTTGAATATAACATCTTTGCAGATTCAGAGTAATAAAAGTAAGAAATAATAAACTAGAGTTCAAAAAACAACAGTAATCTATTGGATGGGGCCTAAATCCACAATTGGTAAGAAAGAAAAGAAATCATTGTTTACGATATTCAGAAAGCCCAAATACAAAAATTTCAGTGCTCATGGCAAGGACCTAAATGCACTGCAAGAACCCTAACAACCAAGCATGACATCTTGGAATGTGTTTCAACTAAACCAGATTTTTCATGGATGAGTTAGTTCTCAGAATGTATAGAAATACGTTATATTTCAGCATAACTAAAGTTTCAAATATGAATGATTTGACTACTAGCTCATTCGCTAAAAATGGAGGAATTCAGTCTCAACTTTTCAATTCACCTTCAAATAACTACATGGTAAAGTTGTAGTCTAGAGCCTCCAGGAAATACAGCTTTTCAGTTGTAGCAATCCAGTATATATTTATGTTCAGGAGAAAACTGAAAGGAACTTCCATGACATTATTATTCTTCCCTTGCTACCAGACATTTATCCTCGTGCCCATCATGTCATGAGTGATAACATCTCTCACATATATTATATTGATCTACTGATACTAAATAAGAAATGGTAAACGAAATAGCAAGAAGACGTTTGTACCTTTGCTATGCCTTCAAGAACATCAACCCCTAACACAATTGGATCTTTCTTGTTGAAAACGCAGTTTGGTAGAATCTTGAGAACACATGGAAAGACTGCTTCATCAGCAGCTTCCCTCTTTTTCTCCTCCTTGAGATTATTAATATAAGCAGTAAATTGATCAAATAAGTGATAAATAATATCGGCAATGAAAATCTTCACCCCCAATTCATCCGCAAGTTCCCGAGCCTCTGGTGTCACTTTGACATCAAATGCCAAGATAGTGGCATACTCCTTTTTCTTCTCAAGCATCACACTGGCCTTCATGACATCTTTTTTATGTACAGGGCCTATGCCTATACCACTGACAGGAATCTTAACAGCATCGGACTTCAAGAATTCCAGCAATGCTTCCAAGGAGCCTAAAGTAGATGCCTGGACATAAACTCCCTCACCACTTTTGTCAATCCTGCTCATGACTGATTTCATATCCTCCATTGCTGCTTCCTTGACAGTTTCCAAATCATCATTAGGACCGACAACATACAGACCCGTGCCAGCAATAGCATGCTCAAGGCCCTGTCATAGAACATAGAACACATTAAAACAGGAAATTAATCTAACAGGAGTGTTACTACACCTTCATGGAGCTCCTAATACAAGAGGAATGGCCATCTATGTTCTGTGAGTTACAATCACCTGAGCAGAAATCTTAATACCCTGTGCAGCCTTGATTTCTTTATGATGCAGATAAGTTCCCTGAAATTAGGCAGAAATATCAACACTAGTTATATAATAAACAACTTCTACAACATTTTAGTATGTAAGCAGTAGCACATAAATAGGAGCAGATTCGATATTAAAAAAAAAAATTATGCATAAATTTTGAGAAATATAGAAGTGCAATCAGAATTGCCAATGCCACTTGGAAAAGGAAGTGCTATTGCAGACAAGTAAAAATGCACGAAAACAAACACATTTGAAGAACTGTTAAAACTATCACCATTTCTCCACCAAAACATATACATATATATATATAAGAAAGGCACATGTGCATATATGCATCACTTATTTGAAGGAAATAATGAAATTGAATTCACAAAGAATGGAAGTAAGAGTGAACCAGACGTCCACAAGGGCATAAAAACTGACCCTACTGTGAGCATTAGAATACAACCTAGCCATAAAAATTTCAAAATAATACAACTATCCAATATAGAAAAGAAGAGAGCCAAGAAAACAGCCTAGCTATTAGATCCATTCAGGATCATAATTATTGATACATGAAATGAATCTTGTGCCTAGGATTATAACATGCACTTATGTCAATAGTGTCCTGTCAACAAATTCTTAATGTGTTATCAAAAACAATAAATGGAGAAGCAGCGCCTGATTTAATCACTATATGGAGTCTACATATTGCTGCAGCCTCAATTACTAAAAGTCAACAGACCAAACAATGACAGATTTCCCAAATGGGTTTTAACCCTTTCCCAAATGGGTTTTAACTTTCTTTCAAGGGTAAAAGAAACATAGTAGCAATCTGAAGGCTTATATTAATTCTATTCAACTAGAGTAAACACACAATTCCTTGTAAAACGGACTAGAAAACTCAGAACAGAATTTCTTCTACGCACATCAATTGCATATCAATAAGCCATTCTACACTTGGTGCATAATTCTTAATAGAGAACTGAAAATAATAGAAAGATGAATAAAACAGAAAGGAGAAAACCTTACCTTAACACGGAGCTCCTTCATTGGATGGGGTGTCAATAAAGCACGAATTGAGGCAACAATAGGTCCCTGAAATTAGAAAATATATTTGTGAGAAACAAAATAAGCATTTCATCAGATTTTATTCAAAGAAGGTTTTCAGATCCTTGCCTGCAAACCACAAACCACAATTTGATCTCCTTCATGAAGCACACCATTAACTAACACAACATCAATTGTTGTCCCGTGGCCTTCAATCACTTTGACCTCCAAGACCGTACACTGACAGAAAGATCCAACAGACAAATAAGACTTCTCATTTTGCACTATGCAAGATCATTAAACAAACCATACACCAAATGGAAAGAAATCAAACCTCCACTTCATCTCTGAATGTCAGTTTCTCAACCATTGTTTTCTGAGTCCACTGAACAAGCAATAATAACAAATCCGGGATCCCTTCTCCACTGAAACACCATAAACCAAAATTATTAGGACAATAGTCAGAAAGTAATTAACAACTTTGCAGTTAAAGAGCTGCAATAAGTCATGAAAGGCTAGGCGCAGGGTCTACAGCATACCTAATAGCGCTAGTGGGTACAATATTGTAAGTCTCTCCCCACTCTTTATTTTTGTAGTATAATTCGGTATTCAACCCTTGCTCCTTGAACTCAGTTATAATCTGCCAAGCCAAACAAGAACACAAATAAGGAACCAAAAACAGTAGCCATGAACCAATAAAATGAATAGTTGGAGGAACGGCTGAAGATATGTCACCTGTACAAGCCTCATGTTAAATTCATTTTGTACATCTTTGGATTGTTGTTTCATTGCTTTGATAATAGGAGCATTGCGGCAGGTTTTCCACCCATAGAGCCTGTCCACCTATAAATTAAAGGTAAAAGAATTTGGGAGTAAACATGAAGTGCAGAAGGGAAAAGCAACAGATACTCCCTAGGAACTGAATCTTACCTTGTTCAATGCAACAATAAATTCTGTATTCCTCATTTTCAAAAGATTCAGTGATTCTATGGTTTGTGGCTCCAAGCCATGCATAATGTCAACAACCAAAATAGCAATATCACAGAGCCCTGAACCACGCGACCTTAGATTAGTAAAGGATTCATGACCAGGGGTATCAATAACCAATAGACCTGGGACCTTCAATTTTGCATCAGCTTTCAATTCCCTAGTTCTCTCACGTATGTTTGCAGCTGGGAAATATGTCGCACCAATCTGTTGTGTAATACCCCCAGCCTCACCTTCCTGAACATTAGTACCTCGGATACAATCCAGTAACTTTGTTTTACCAGTATCGACATGACCCATAATGCAGCATATTGGGGAACGAAGATTTTCTTCATCCATTTGAGAGGCAGCATATGCATCTGATGCTTTATTTTTTGTAGCAACTTCCTTCTTCCGGGTTTTATCTGTCGCTTCAACCAGAGGCTGGCCTTTCTTATTCTCAGGAACCTGAGATTTCAGTGGCTGCACAGGAACAGCAGCTGTTGGCTTGGCAGCTGCAGAAGCTGTCAAATTGATAAAATAAAACAAGAAATTTAGGAATCAAAAAGATAGAAGAAAAAATCAATACCGACTCCAAAGACAATACAAAACAATAAATCTCACCTGCATCACATGGAGATGGTACAGCACTCTTTAAGTCTTTCTTCGCCACCAACTCAGTCTTAGAATCAACCTCTTCGTCATCAAATGCCCCTTTGACATTAAGATTAACATCATCCCAGCTCTTTGCATCCCATTCCTCATCATCATCTTCCTCTTCTTCCACCCCACCATTCTCCTTGGGCACATCAGTAATTTCCAGTTTCTCTTCCACAGACACTGATTCCCCTTCTTCAATTTTCTCTACTTCCGTAGAATCCACTTCCGCCACAGTTTCCTCTTGGTCTTGCTCTTTTTCTGTTGGTTCTAGGCTTTCCTCATTGACGGGTGCAGCACCATTTGCTTGATTGTTAACTTGTTTCTTTTTTGTCTGGTATATGGGTCGCTTCGGTGCTCTCTCCTTGACATCAGTGGGGAGAAGAATACCTGCATTAGCCAGAAACTGGTTCCTCATAGCCTCCAACCGACGTGCTTCTTCCTTCTGCTTGCCAGTTAAAAGCTTGCCTTCCTGTTTCTTCTTCAAGAGCTTCTCCTTTTCTTTCTCCTTCTTTCTACGCTTAGCCTCTTCTGCTAGCCTTTCAATTTCTTCTTGCTTTTTTCGCTCCTCTTCTTCCTTCCTTAACCTTTCCTCCTCTTCCCTTCTCTTCCTCTCTTCAGCTTCTTTTCGTCTGACAAGTGCTTCCTGCATCTCCCTAACTTGCTTAGACATTTTCTTCTCTGGTCCTTTACTCTTTCCATCATTCTTTTTGGATTCTACGGCTTCCGCCTTGACCTCCAGTTTATCCTCCGCTGCTGCAGCTGCCTTCTTTTCCTTTTCCTTCTCCTTCTTCTTTTTTTTCTTCTTTGCTGCTGCAGACTCCTCTTTTTCTTCTTCGCCTTCCTTCTCCCCAGAAGCATCTGTTGGTGCAGCAACTGGTTCAGGAGGCTGAGCCTGAAGCTTCTCTTCTTGTTGAGGAGTTGATGTAGGCTTTGACACAGGAGGAGCTTCACCGAGCTCTGCAAGAATTTTATCCAAATCAACTTCTTCCTGAGCTGTCCTTCCACTCTTATTCTCCTTCTTTTTCTTCTTCTTATTCTTTGAAGTTTCTGCCACGTCTTCAGTCTTGCTAACCTTAGAATCATTGAACTCAATATTACTACATTCTACATTTTGTTGTTCCGGTTCAACCACACCTGCATCATCAGTCCCAAGTAGAGCTTCATCATCCAACGAAGCAAAACCACTATTACCCTTCTTCTTAGAAGACTTCTTCTTACCTGTAAATGTTACAGGAGCATCTGCCTCATCATTTTCCTCATCAAGCAATACTGCACTAAATGAATTACCACTCTTCTTGGAAGACTTTGACTTCTTTTTCTTGTCCAAGAAAGCAATAGAAGCAACTCCTTTGTCTTCCCCTTTCTTGTCATCCTCATTCGCATCTTCATCATCATTTTCCTCATCAAGCAATGCTGCACTAAATGAATTACCACTCTTCCTTGAAGACTTTGACTTCTTTTTCCTTCCCGTGAATGTAATAGGCCCATCCTCTTCATCTTCATCTTTCTTCTCATCCTCCTCATCATCAAGAAGATCAAAAGCAGAACTTGAGAACGCACTCCCCCCACCCTTCTTTGACTTCTTCTCCACCGCATCTTCTTCATCATTCACAGAATTATCATCATCAACCACCTCACCTTCACTAGCACCATCAATTGCATCAAATGCCGACACGGTAAACAAACTACCACTCTTTTCTCCCTCGCTGTCTTTATCCCTAGTTACCACTGAATCACCATCATCCTTATCTTCATCCTCAAGCAACTCAAAAGCTGACTTAGAAAAGACATTATTACCCCCACCCTTCTTCCCTTTGGGCTTCTTCTTCCCAGTAAACACAATAGCCTCATCATCATCATCATTAACCTTCTCCCCATCATCTTCATTATCATCTTTGAGCTGAAAATTCTTTAGGTTCCCTTTTTTACCTTTCTTTTTCTTGTTATTTACAGCCTTCTCTTCTTGCGGTTCTTGAGGTTCCTCGGACAGTTCAGTACCAATAGAATACTCGTCATCATCAATAAGAAGCGCCTTCTTCTTAGATTTGCCACCGCCCTGAGCAGCCGCGGAAGGGGCGTTCTCTTCGTCAAGTGCTGTCGGCTTCTTTCGACCCATTGAGATTTAGGGTTTGATTTCGACTAATTTCTTTTTAGCCCTAATAAAACGAGTTTAAGTCGCTAACAACCTGATTCCAAAATCAACAAATCAAGCAAATCAGTTGGCACAGCAATAAATAATAAGAGTATAAACAACTAGATCAAAATTATCCAAACAAATTTTTATAAAAATAAAAGAAACCTGATCAAGAATCAGATCAAACTGAATCTATATATTCGATCACGAATAAAGAAATAAATAAAAACACAATATCTATCTAAATATATATACATATAGTGGGAGAGATAAAGAGAGCTAACTTGAAGCGATAACGGCTAAAAGATGAAAGGAATGGGATTGAATAATGAAAAGAGACGAGTTGCATATAACTGAAGAAGGATTCCTTTATTCTGTTGAAGTCGCGCACACAGACGCATACGGAAACACAAGAGATTTTTTTTTTGGGAAAGAGAAACGGAAGAGATTTGATTTGGGCATAAAATACATATGGTTCTTCTTCTAGGTTTGTCTAGTGGGCCGGGCCCCTACTCCAATCGCACTCTCACCGCTTTTTATATTACCCATTTTATGTTCTGTTAATACTAGAGGTGGGTATTATTTCGGAATTCGATCCGTCTGTTTTGATTCGTCTTAAAATTTCAGATTGAAACGAAAATGGGCGTAAGTTTAGAATTTGTTCGGAACAGAAAATTTCATTTCAAATGAGTCGAGTCTGATTTGAACAAAAACATTTGACTCTAACTTTTTTATTTAAGAGTATAACTTTTTTAAGATGATAATATTAAATATAATTAAATTTAAATTTAAAATAATAATATTTAATATAATTAAAATAAAAAAAATTATAATTATAATATTTAACGTAATTGAACTTAAAATATTTAGCGTAATTAAAATCAAACAATTTTTAATAACATTTAACATATTTCAACTTGAAATTAGACTTATAATTACAATATTTAACATAAATAGACTTAGAATGAATTAATTTTGAAATTAATTAAATTGTAACATTTAACGTAATTAAATTTTAAATAATAGTATTTAACGTAATTTAATCTATAAAATTTAATATAATTGAAATCGAAACAATATTTTAAATTATAATATTTATCGTATTTCAACTCGAAATTAGATTTATAATTACGACATTTTATGTAATTGAATTTCAAACGAATCAATATTAAAATTAATCAAATTGTAACATTTATTCATTTAACATAATTTAAATTCAAATCGTAACATTTAACGTAATTCAAATTCATAATATTTAACGTAATTAAAATAACATTTTAAATTATATTATCTAATGCATTTCAATTCGAAATTGAATTTATAATTATAATATTTTACATAATTGAATTTCGAACGAATCGATTTAAAAATTAATCAAATTATAATATTTCACGTAATTTAATTTCATATAACAATATTTAATATAATTTAAATCTATAATATTTAACGTAATTTCGGGTCAAAACAATATTTTAAATTATAATATTTAACGTATTTTAACTTGAAATTAGATTTATAATTACAATATTTTACGTAATTGAATTTAAAACGAATTGATTTTAAAATTAATTAAATTATAATATTTCACATAATTTAAATTCAAATTGAATTTAGAATAATAACATTAACGTAATTAAATTTGAAATAATAATATTTAACATAATTAAAATTCAACTTGAATTTGAACTTATTTCTTTTTTTTATTTTTTAGAATTAAATTTGAAAATTTTTGACCCGACCCGACCCATCCCGAGATCGAGTCATGAATTTTCTCGACCCAAAAAGTGTCCTAAATGGGATACTTTTCGACATCCCGATCAGGTTCGAGTAGGAGTTGAAAATTCAGAAACCTGACCCAAACCTAAAAAATGTCCACCCCTAATTAATACAACGAATATAAATGAATAGGGCAAGCATATTTCCTTGTACCTGAATCAAACCAGCTATGCAATCTGTAATTTTCGAGTCAATTTGGGTTTGTTGATCGATTAGGCTTTATTATAAGGGACTTAAAAGTTCCAATTAGATTTGGGATATTTCTGACCCTATTCGATTTATTCTTGGAAGTTTCAAATTCAAAATTCTCCAGAAATTATTTCTTAGCTATTGTTGATCGTCCTAAATTACTCTTGAAGAAGAGTATCGTCTTCGTGTAAAAAAAAAGACATTCCAACGTTTAAGTCAATTTATGATCAAAACAAATGTGCAATATGTAGAAGTGTTTCAAACAAGAGGATATTGAATGCTCTTAGTTCTTAATATTTTCTCTCTATGTATGTGAATGTCCATCTCTTCTCTAAATGAATGTAAATGTATAATGCATGTCTTTTTACAGTACAAAGTGACAAAGTTTCAATTATAGTCTTTTTACAGCGATGGAGTTTAATTCATATATAATGTAATTATATTTGTGATAAGATGATGATCCCTATTATCTTATTGTTATGCATCCAATGATAAAGTGTTAATTATATAACAGATAAAAAATATCGTTAATGGAGTTTATGCTCAAGTAGAATTATAATTGAAAACAAAGGAAGAAGTGTGTTCTTACTCTTGTATCTCTTGGGCAATTCAGTCTTTTTATCTTTCTTGGGCTTTGCAAGTGATTCAATCGAGCCCCTTTTCTTCTTGTTGAAACTTAGGCCTTTTTCTTAAAGTGGAGTAGGTTGCTGGGTTTATTATGGATAGGCCTAATAGATATTCCCCATAAGTGAAGAAAACGGTAAGTCTTTGAATCAGTTTTGAAGGGTGCATTTTTCTTTACTCCATTCATTCAGCACACAACAAATAGAGATGCTATTTCATAAACAACACCATGCCTTAAGTAAGCATCTTGCCTATTTGAGTATAAAAGACAATTGACAGTGACTACCTTTAAATGCCAAATTATGGCATTTTTGTTTTCATTTTCAATTTTTGAAAAAAATTTCAAATCTTTTTCTTATATCAAGAAATCCTCTGTTTCTTTTATCTTTGTTTTAAAAAGATTAAAAAACCATCTTTAATGGCAAGACCTGTTCATTTTTTTTACTTTAAAGGAACTAAAGTCTATTTTTGAGTTCCTAGGGATAGAAATCAGAACCTTCTACATGATGAACCTCATACTTCCTTTATATTCGTATAGAGCTTTCTCTTTTTAGGGAGCATCTCAACTGTCTCCCCTTATTCAAGAGTTCTTACACATTATGGGATTTCCCACCTACAAGTTCATCCAAATGTTTTCTATTTGCTTCAAGATGTGTCACTCTTGAATCACATGATTTCTCTTTCTTATACCTTGAATCTGTTTGACGTGATGATTTCCTATAACCTTTTGTGTGCCAAGAGGAATTGCTATTTCTCTTCCAAGAGTAAAAGGGTTATTGTTTACAACTTCAACAACAAGAACGCCAGCTTTGAGAAGTACGTGGTAGTTGTCAACAACAAGTGGAAACAGTTTGAGTATTCTGTTGAGGTTCCCACTACTTTTAGGAACTTTGACTGGAAGATCGATTTGGCCTTTTCTAAGATTCCAGGATGGGAATGGTTTCTAAAGAAACCCTTTCGAAGGAAATCAATAAACTACAATGAGTTAACTTATATTAATCTCTTAAGAGATTGTGCTCATCGAGAAAGGGTGGATCATCAACCCTATTCCATGTCTTATGAAGAAGGTCTTTGGATCCTGACTCCTCAAGGCCTTAAATTCTTTGGCTGATGCCCGTTTTTTAATGGACAAGCTTTTAGACCCTCTTGGATCACCTTGAGACTCTTCTAAATTCAATCCTCTTTCTTCTGAAGATGGATGTCGTAGTTTGAGGCTCAAATGGTGAGCAAATGTATCGCCCTTTTAGACACAACTGCTTTTTTCCTGACATGTGTAAGTCTTTAATTCCAAAAAATAAATAAATAAAGTAATTTTACCTTTCTTATGCCTTTCTTGTGGCTTATCTTAGGATTGTATTTCGAGTACTAATTTAGACGCTATTTAAGTATCCTTAGAAGGTAGAATAACTAATTATTCTACCGCTCGATCTTCTTCTGATTCTGACATTCTTCTTATTTTGAGTATAGGTAAGGATTTTGATAAGGATCCCGAAGATGATCCTTCAAAAAAATCATGTTCTTATTGTTACTTCGGATGCTTCAAAGCTTGTTATTGTTGTCGAATGGATACATTTTGCTTTTATTCATGGTCAGGAGCTGCCTAAGGCTACAGTTTCATCAACTATGAAGCCTTCTATTCCCTGCTAGGTGATAAGGGCATATTTGTTATTTACTTTTTTTAAATTTTTATCTTAATATTTTATTAGAATAAGTAGCTATTTTATATGCATTATTGTTCATTTATAGGGATTTGATTGAAAATTAAAGATATTTAAAATATGCATTGATCACCCCAGTGATACATGAATTTTCACTCCAGCTCTAGAACCTTAATCAAAATAAGAAAATTAAAAATAAGACTTGGATTAATCACAATGTTTTGCCCCAGTGCTATAATGTTATTGCGCCAACAGTAGCCTAGCACTTCAACGCCATACCTTTACAGCTCCAGCGATACAAGCTTTTAAACGCAGCGCCCTAATGATAATGCAATTCCTGACCTAATAAGATTGAGATTTTCAAGCTCAAATCAATCTCTATAAAAAGTCCATTGATCCCTAGCTTTTAAAAATATATACAATAACATATATAACACTCAAGAGACACACAACACATGTCTTAGAAAGTAATTAAAGCATAATTGAAGCAACTATAGTGAGAAATTCAAGGCATTCTTTGATAGCAGGAGTTTTTAGGCTATTCATTCAAGAGCAATTTGACGTGCATATCGGTTTACTATTAATTGTATTATGTTTTCTTACTATTTTATTGTTGTTCTCTTGTAGTCATGAATTAAATTTTCTTTTTAAGGTTAATACTTGAACTCAATATATGTGCTTAATTGTCATATCTTTATAATATTTAATAAACTTAATTTTTTTTAATTCAAATTACGTGTTCTTAATACTTCAGTATATTTGGCCAATATATGATGAATGACTGGGTAATATTTTGATAAACTCGAAAGAGGCATCATTACATTTAGACCTAGGTAATTTGATGCATGATTGTAGAGTAACATAAGTTACATATGCAAGTTTTAAATTAGGATAGGAATATACCTAATTGGCATGTATGTGCAAAGGATCTAATATACGTAGATGTATGCATGTGCAATTGTGTCTATTGCCTAAAATACGTATCATATACATATTAAATACGGCGGAAGCATTTAAACTTGCAATAAATACAATAAATAAAATATATTAATCTCATTAATATATTAGTAGTGTTGAGAAATCACATGAATGTATAACGTTATACACATATTTTCTTATAGTCCGCGTGGAGACCAACTCATGGGCAGTTTTAGTCACCAACTCGGTGGATTTGGTGAGCTAGAACAGCAGCCCCCTATTTAGCACAAGATTAACTCTTAATCCAAAAATGAGCGATAATATGTTTTCTTCATTTTCTCTAAAAGGATAAGGAAATGAAATTTGAAACAATTCGCAATTGCTTCTTTTGGTATTATGGAGAAAAATGAAACAATTTCATTTTTTCTTTTTCCTTTCTTTTTTTTTCCTTCTTCTTTCTTCTTTCTTGGCACCTCTAGAAATTGAAACATTTTCAATTTCCTTCCACTTTGCCGTAAAACACAGACCCTACACTATGCATACACACATCTCATTATATATATCTAATATAAATAAAATAATAATATAATATATTATATAATAATAATAATACAAAAATATAATGGTGCCAACTATTTGGCACATAAATAAAATAATAATAAAAATATAATGTTATATAATAATGAGATATTATTGATTATTTAACAATTAAATAATCAATATGTGAAATAACTATTTTATCCTTTATGAATAGTTATCAAGTATATCCCGTAGTGGGTGGATATCAACCGCTTAAAGCACTACTTTTAATTATTTTCGACTACACTAACTACGACTGGTCCCACCAAATCTCACACTTAGATAAACTCAACCGAGGGTCTACAATGTGCGACGTGTCATTATACAATTAGTAAATAACAATTATCAACTAAATGTTGTATTTAATAGTTAAATACAAACACGGACGCATTCCCGTGATAATGTTAGATATTGCCAGATTAAATAATTTAATCTAACACGCTGCCCAGTGCACAACGAGTACACTCCATATCGCACAACTCCCTAGGTTCACACTCGATTCGTCAAATGGAACTATTCTATGAGTTCGTGAACATTGCCCTATGCACACATCACAGATATACAAATCAGCGTGTTGAACTATGGAAGTTGAGGTTACAACGTATACGTATAGTCCTTCCGTCATGATATCCTGGATGTGCTGGGGATATAGATTATCATCGTCAAATCCTCAAGTGCTCATCCATATCTTATCCCCAGACTTGTAACTCACTGAACAATATGTGCAAAAGCCTTTGCCATATTTTTTTCATCCTAACAGAAACTATTTCTTGGGATTAATGCTTGTGGCCACATGACTTTTTGAGATACAGTCTCGAAGCATCTGGATATCAACTCCCTATGCGAGCTGACAGATCCCATATCTGTACATACTAGACTCTATAAGCATCGGACCATACCTAGGGACACCGAGTGGTCACACCATAAAAGGTCTGTGACATGCGTGGAACCAAAGTATAGTGGATCACTTACAAGCCCACCGTGGCACTCAACTCAAATGACCACATATACTACTCAACTTGAGAGGACCCTCCGTTGACGACTTATATAGGGTGTCTATCGGAGACCCTCGTGAATCTGTCCCATATCCAATGCTAACTAGATACCCATGTGTCAATACGAGCTCCAAGCTCACAGTCGGCTAGAAACGACCATCTATACCCTATAGGCGTGACATATGTTGATCTATATTAAAAGTATCCACCGACAGACCCGTATCGGTAGAAATAGATCATGGACAATTATTTAAGAACATACTTGCGCAACTGGCATTTTCTGGCACCCGATTGCAACTCTTGTAATTATACAGTTACTAGTATATTCCTAAGTCTATGTCCCGTTACAGATAAGATTCCAACTCTTGGATCTTCGCTGAGTATTATAACCAGCTAACATTTAGCTGTACTAACATTTAGCATTTATATCTCTCAGTATGGCTAACTATAAGCCCTTATCTAAACTCCTTTAAATTTAATCTGAACTCCTTCAAAATGTACAATATCTATAATGTTACATTGCATGGTACCATATAAATAGGTATTAGCAATTTAATAGGAATATACAATTGTATAAATACATAAGTATATATACATTCAGGGATGGCATGTAAGCACAAACCCTAACAATCTCCTATTTGCTCTAATGTCATTCCTAATGGAATCACATACACATCGACTATACGTGTTTCATAAACATTTTTAGAGTTATGACCTTAGAAAGTAGGTCCGCTAAATTATTTATAGAATACTTCTACAAATAATCCTATCACCTTAAGCTAAGACCCCTTTAGTCATGTGAGACTCATCTGAACATAGTTAGAGCACTTGTGTCCTCTTAGGACTTCGGCCTATTCAACGGCCTAGTTTTATCGCAAAACTATGGGATAAGATCCATCTGTCTTGGAACTCTTTCAAGTTAAGCAATAAACCTATGAATGCACATTGCCTCTTCCACTGTGCCCTAAACAAATCAGCAGTAAGTCCAAGTTTAGTGCTATTCCAACTCATCTAGTACCAATGAGAATGAACACATTTTCAGATATAGACTTTCTAACATCTAAGTTAAACTAAAAGTCTGACTCTGTGCATTTTTCTCATTTGTAAGTCACTTTCTCCATATTTGAGAAACTTATCCTTTGTATCCTCAAGGTACCTCAGGATATGTTTGACTACCATCAAGTGGTAGTCACCTGAATCAAACTAATATCAGCTCATAACTTTTACAGCCATACTGATATAAGATCTCAAATACATCATAGCATACATCAAGCTTTCAATAGCTGATGTATCTAGTGCGTCAAACACTCAAACTCGCTCATCTTCCATCTGAAGAGACACTCTCCTTAAAAGATGAACATCAGGTCCAAAAAATATGTTAACTATCTAATAGTTAACAAAACTATATCTTTTTAAGACGCTATTGATGTGAATTGATTTGGGAGAGTCCTATCAGCTTCTCAGCTCTATCTCTATAAAACTTTATACCTAGTATAAAAGAAGCCTTTCTTAAATCCTTTATGGAGAAATTCTTATGAGTTACTTTTGACCGATTATAACATACTGACATCATTCTCAATGACCAGTACGTCATCCACAAAGAGCAATAAGAAGACTATCATGATCCCACTAACCTTTCATGCACACAAGCTTTCTCATTATTTTTAATGAAATCAAACAATCTAATTATCTCATCAAAACAATGATTCCAGCTTCAGGAGGCTTGTTTAAGCCCATAAATGGACTTCTTCAGCCTGTAAACTAGACCAGAAGTTTGGCTAGATGTAAAACTTTCAAGTTGTTCTATGAATATCTCTTACTCGAGATATTCATTCAAAAATACCATCTTTACATCCATTTGCCAAACCTCAAAGTTATAATATGTTGCGAGAGCCAATAACATTATAATCGACTTTAGCATCAATATTGATCCAAAAATTTCCTCTTAGTTGATCCCAAATCACTGAAGATTACATTTTTAGAACCAATATAGGGCCTAGAAGGTCTCTACCTTCCTTCTGACTCTCACTACCTCTTGTAAACCCTTTACAACTAATGAGAACAATTCTCACGGGTAGCTTAACCAAGTCCCAGACTTGATTCTGATGTATAAAGTCAATTTTATTTTCATGACTTCTTACCATTTCCCGAATCGATGTCTAACATCATCTCTTTATAGGTCAAAAGATTATTTGCTTATACTAAGAAAACTCTAAGTTCATCTTCAGGCATCAATCATACTTAAAAGGTGACCTAGAAATCCTTTCCGACCCATTGAAAAGTGTGCTAAAAAGTCACTGCTTAGTTGAGCTTGAGTTCCCATCCTTAGTTCATTGATTTCTAGATTGACTTCACCAAGCTCAATCTTTCTATAATTCCCACAATCCATGAGAAACTTTTTCTCTAGAATGGTGGTATACCGAGAAACAAACACACTTCGCTTCTCTGAATTATAGAACTAGTATCCTGTTGAATTCACAAGATATTAAATGAACCTATATATGTACCTCTTGGGTGCTGGTTTATCCTACTGAGTAACTCTTACAAAACAAGATACCCTGTTGCGTAACTCTTACGTAAGCAGGATAACTCCAAGTTTTAACTTATTTAAGATTTGTCTTCCTTCCTCTCTATATCTTATACGGAATGAAGGAATAGCTTTTGATGGAACTCTGCTTAATAAGCAGTTGTCTTTGGAGCATTTTCTGACATATATAGATTGGTAACACTCATTATCAATCAAACCATATTTAATAAAGTCCGATTCCTCATCTCCGAAACATCATTATGTTGTGGAGTACTCGGAGAACTATAGTGAGTGAGAATCTCATTCTTCTTTACACAAACGAAAAACTTGCTGTTAATATACTCATTGTAAGAGATCTACTGTGTTCAGGTATATGCATGTGGTAGTGTGTTAATTGAAAAATATGCACCTAATACATAATTTAATACAGCGAAATTTAAAAAAAAAATAATTAACACATTAATCATATATTAATCAAATTAATATATAAATTTAATAAATTATCAGTACGTGTAACGTTTTACACGTAAGCTTCCGAAGACCGCCTGGAGTTGTACTAGATGTCAATTCTATCAACTTGATGAGTTTGATAATCTAGAATAATAACTCATTAATCCAACGTAAAATTAACACTTAACACTTAATCCTAATGGCTAGTTCAAAAACTATTGCTCTTGTCTCTCACGATGAATTAAATAAAAATGGAAGCAACTCTTGCTTTTCTTCTTCACGAGCAAATGAAACAGAAATAGGTAAAGAAAAGAAATTATTTCCTTTCTTTTTCTTTTGTTTCAATTGAAATCCTTTCAATTCTCTACATTTCTGTTTCACAAATCACACATATATATCTTTAATCAATAAAAAATAATATTACAATATAATATAAATAAAAGAAGCTTTGTTGAAAAAAATAAATTATATACAAAGAAAATAATAATATTATATATATAATGCATGACAACTATCATGCATTATATATATAATATTATTATTTTCTTTGTTTTGTCATGCAATATATATTATATTATTATAAATAAAATATTATATAATAATATATAATATTATAGATTTTTTAATTATTTAATATTTAAATAATTAAAGTGTAAAATGATTATTTTATCCCTCATAAATAGTTATCAAATATAACCTTTAGTGGATCTCACCAAATCTCACACTTGGGTAAACTCAACCGAGGGTCAACAATGCGTCACGTGTCACTTTACAATTAGTAAATAATAATTATCGACTAATTATTGTATTTAACACTTAAATACTGATACGCACGTATTTCTGTGGTTACGTTAGATATTACCGGATTAAACAATTTAATCCAGTACTCTGCTCCAGTGCACAACGAGTACACTCCATATCGTGGGACTCCCTAGGTCCACACCCGATTCGTCAAATGGAACTATTTCATAAGTCCGTAAGCCATGCCCCACGCACACGTCACGAATATTACAAATCGACGCGTTGAACCATACAAGTTGAAGTTACAACGCATACGTATAATCCTTCCATCAAATATATCTTGGATGTGCGGAGACATAGATCTACACCATTAAATATAGACATACACTTTTCTTTCGCTTTCTTCTCATGAGGCTTGGATATCTGCTACCTCTGAGGAGGCATACGGGGTGGCTTCTTCACTATCTTCTTATTCCCTTTGAATTTTCCAGAAGCCCTTGGGGTAGAAGATGAGGCACCCTGGACCAAGAAAACCGAGCCCCATTTGCGCATATCCTCCTCTGCTGTCTTTAACAAATTATGAAGCTCAGCATATGTTGGGGTCAAAGCTTGCATATTGAAATTCATAACAAATTAAGCAAATAACCCTGGCAGCAATTAGAGAATCAAACTATTTCCCAAGTTATTATTCAGAGAAATGTCCATAGTCTCTAATTTCTCAATGTACCTAATCATCTTGAGTACATGGGACTAACAGGACTGTCCTCACTCAGTCTAGCCTAAAAGATCGCCTTGGCGACCCTATACATCTCGACCTGAGGTCGATCGCCAAAGAGCTCCTTCAAGTGCAGCATTATACCACTAGCACTGTCTATACGGACATGCTCCCACTACAACTCTGTAGACATCGAGGTGAAGATGTACGATTTAACTTTTAAATCGTCATCCAACCATTTCTGATATGTCTCATTTTCTTCAGATGAGGTATCATCAGAAATACCTTGGGGCATCTTCTGATCTATAACATATCCGAGCCTCTCAGAATCCAGAACAATTCTAAGATTCATGAGCCAATCTGAATAATTCTCGACACCTTTAAGCTGGTGTGCATCCAGTATGTGTACCAATAGATTTGTAGAGGCCATCAGATCAAATCTAGCATAAATAAAACAAATAGGAGATGTCAGGGAAATTTGTTAAATCACTAATATAACGTTTTAAATTATGAGTATAACAATTATACATTTTTTAATTTAAAATACCCTCCCACTGCTTTACATAATCCTGATAATCTCTCAAACGAGAATACGATAGTTTAAACTCATTTAAACTATACAGCGGGAAGTAGGTCCCATTAGAATTTACTCCAGCCTCGCGCTGTAGCAATATTGGCCTTTGTAAACCCAATAGGTAGACAACATTTGCTAATTGTATCTTATGCAACCCTTACTTCTTAATCCTGAATACACATTATCCTCATGCTGTAGCAATATTGGATAAGTGTATTCTAGATTAACTTGTCAATTATCAAATATATGTTACTGATACTATCCTCACGCTGTTGCAATATTGGGCAATACTTTCGCATATATTTGTCTCATCTCATGTTTAACCGGTATAGTCCAAACCCAACTGACCAAGTCCCTCACGCTGTAGCAATATTGGAAAAAGGCCGACGTGGCTCGTCTAACACCGTATTGACAAGATGGATCAAAATATAATATTATCTCATAATATTATATAATTTAATTTGATTAAGATAGATTTTGTAGTTTAATAAATCCCAATCTCATGAGGTGGTAATTCTCAATTAATAAATATTTCTATACGAAAACATTATTCATAAACTAGTTAAGTTTTTATGGTCAGATTAAGAATCTCACGTCAGCTAAATGTCATCCTTAACCAGATGGATAAGCGTCTCACGTCTATATGACCTAAACTTATATACCACAACTTCGTATAATTTAGAGATTTCGATCTACAGACATTTTTAATTGTATATAATATCTATTTATTAACTGACATTTAGCTAATAAAACAACATTCACATCATATGACCATAAGGAACAATTCCAAATATTTATATGATATCCTTCACTGTCAAACATAGGAAAGGACACAATATGTCAAATGATGTTTTGGATATTATATTAATTATACAATACAACCATTGTATCGCATATGAGAAGTAAGTCAAGCTGTCCAACAACCTGGACCTGCAAGAAATCATCATTTCCTACTCTTAATTTTACTTCTACAAGCTGATGTGTTCTTATCTCTCTAAATCCCTGAACATTTTTCAGATATGAAAGGAACATGCAGTATCTCATACCTAGCGTGAATTGACATCCTATACTATAGAAATGTCTATGTTTATCAAGTACAAACCTGTGAGAGTCTTCCCGAAAATTATAATGCTTATAGGGTAGATGGATTTCTAATACCCAACCTTACTATAATGGAAAAACTTTTCATCTACATTGCTCTCTTGTTGGTCTTTGGATAAATGTTGCCTTTGAGAATTTATCCTGAGTTTCTGCCCCATCTTCTTCTCCTTACACATATGGTCTTACCAGATATAGCTGAAGTAAAAAATGAAGCACCCTTAACAAAGAGGGTCATGCCCTCTCTATTCATATTCTCTAAAGAGGTGTAATCAGAAATGCCTTACGACAAACTTTGATCAATAATAAATCTAAGTTTTTCTGAATCCAGAATGTTGGTGAGATTCATCTTTCGATCAGAGTAATTCCTAGTACCCTAGAGTTGGATTACATCAGCTATGCACACCAACTGGTTCGTAATGGCCATTACACTTGACATGCCAAACTTAACTGGAGATGTAAGCGAAATGGTCATTAAATCGCTATTAGAGCATTTTAAATCATGGGTATACTAATTATACATTTTTTATTTACAACGCCCTCCCACTGCTTTACATAATTCTGGTAACCTCTCGAATAAGAAAATGATAGTTTAAACTCTTTTAAACTATATAGCGGGAAGTAGATCCTATTGAAATTTACTCAGACCTCATATTATAGTAATATTAGCCTTTGTAAACCTAACAGGTAGACAACATTTGTCAATTGCATCTCATGCAACTCTTGCCACTTTATCCTAAATACACCTTATCCTCACGCTGTAGCAATATTAGGGAATACTTTTGCATATATTTACCTCATCTCATGTTTAACCAGTATAGTCCAAGTTCAATCGACCAAATTCTTCACGCTATAGCAACATTGAAAAAAGGCCGACGTGACTCGTCTAGCACCATATTGACAATTCGGATCAGAATAAAATATTATCTTATAATGTATTATTCTTCAATCTGATTAAGAGAGATATTTCTTTTTATCCTAGGCCTCTATCTAATAAGGAGGGTGATTATCAATTAATTAATTTTTCTATGTAAGCACAACTAACTCTCATCCGTAGGGCTCCCATTATAGTTATCAATATAGAAAAATTAATTCTGGTTTATAATGCAAACTGATAAGTCTTATCACTGCATCTCATAAACCTCGGTTTATAATATAAACTGATAACTTTTATCACTACATCACATAAGCCTACACATGTAAAATTAATTTGAAATACTATTTAAAATTACTGTAGCCATGAACAATAAAACATATTGTTCATTTGCTACTGTTCACTTGAACAGTACATTGCAGCAGCGCCGGATTGCATCACTGAAAAGTAAAACCCCCGGTGCCGTAACGCTAATCCATCACCGCTGGGGCGCGAATTCTAGAACCTCCAGCGCCTTAGTGCCGGCTCGCCAGCACCTTAGCACTGGGAGAAAGAAGTCCTAGCACTGCGGCGTCAGATCTTTACGCTACAGCGTTGGAAGGTCGAACCCTAGCGTTACGGCACCAGCCCTTTGGCACTGCAGTGCCCAGTGAACCCTCATTAGCATACCAATTTTAACACTTGAAATGCGCCATTTCCATAGGCCTTTTGTATCCATTCACTCAAACAACACCCAAATATGTCATAAATGGCTATGATACCATTTTTTTAGAGGATCTAATATACGTGAGTGTATGCATGTTCAATTATGTCTATTGCCTAAAATACATATCATATACATATTAAACGCGGCAGAAACATTCAAACTTGCAATAAACACAATAAATAAAATATATTAATCTCATTAATATATTAGTAGTATTGAGAAATTACCTGAACGTGTAACGTTATATACGTATTTCCTCGGAGTCCGTATGGAGACCAACTCGTGGGCAGTTTTAGTTACCAACTCGGTGGGCTTGGTAAGCTAGAACAGCAGCCCCATATCTGGCTTGGGATTAACTTTTAATCCCAAAATGGCCGTTAGTGTGTTTTCTTCATTTTAGAGCTCTAAAAGGATAAGGAAATGAAATTTGAAACAATTCGCAATTGCTTCTTTTGGTATTATGGAGAAAAATGAAACAATTTCATTTTTTCTTTTTCCTTTCTTTTTTTTTCCTTCTTCTTTCTTCTTTCTCGGCACCTCTAGAAATTGAAACATTTTCAATTTCCTTCCACTTTGCCGTAAAACACAGACCCTACACTATGCATACACACATCTCATTATATATATCTAATATAAAGAAAATAATTATATAATAATAATATAAAAATATAATAGATACCAATTATTTGGCTCCTAAATAAAATAATAATAAAAATATAATATAATAATGAGATATTATTAATTATTTAACAATTAAATAATCAATATAGGAAATAACCATTTTGCTCCTTATGAATAGTTACTAAGTATACCCCGTAGTGGGTTCTACTAAATTTCACACTTGGGTAAACTCAACCGATGGTCTACAATGCACCACGTGTCATTATACAATTAGTAAATAACAATTATCAACTAAATGTTGTATTTAATAGTTAAATACAAACACGCACGCATTCCCGTGATAATGCTAGATATTGCCAGATTAAATAATTTAATCTGACACGCTGCCCAGTGCACAACGAGTACACTCCATATCGCACAACTCCCTAGGTTCACACTCGATTCGTCAAATTGAACTATTCTATGAGTTCGTGAACATTGCCCCATGCACATATCACAGATATACAAATCAGCGTGTTGAACTATGCAAGTTGAGGTTACAACGTATACGTATAGTCATTCCGTCATGATATCCTGGATGTGCTGGGGATATAGATTATCATCGTCAAATCCTCATGTGCTCATCCATATCTTATCCCCAGACTTGTATCTCACTGAACAATATGTGCAAACGCCTTTGCCATATTTTTTCACCCTAACAGAAACTCTTTCCTGATATTCATGCTTGTGGCCATAAGACTTTCTTAAATACAGTCTCGAAGCATCTGGATTTTAACTTCATATGCGAGCTGACGGATCCTATATTTGTACAAACCAGGCTCAATAAGAATTAGACTACACCCAGGGTTACACCATGAAAGGTCTGTGACATGCGTGGAACCAAATTATGGTGGATCACTTACAAGCCCACCGTAGCACTCAGGTTAAAGGACCACGTATACTACTCAACTCGAGAGGACTTTCTGTTGATGGTTTACATAAGGTGTCTATTGAAGGCTCTCGTGAGTCTGTCCCATATCTAGTGCTAACTGGATACCCATATGTCAATACGAGCTCCAAGCTCACAGTTGGCTAGAAACGACCATCTATACCCTATAGGTACGACATATGTTGATTTATATTAAAAGTATCCACCGACAGACCCGCATTGGTAAGAATAGATCAGGGACAATTATTTGAGAATATACTTGCACAACTGGTATTTTCTGGCACCCGATTGCAACTTTTGCAACTATGCAGTTACTAGTATATTCCTAGGTCTGTGTCCTATTACAAACAAGGCT
Source organism: Ailanthus altissimus (assembly GCA_946807835.1). NCBI lineage: Eukaryota > Viridiplantae > Streptophyta > Magnoliopsida > Sapindales > Simaroubaceae > Ailanthus > Ailanthus altissimus. The sequence goes on from OX327699.1 coordinate 6,146,815, forward strand.
CCAACTCTTGGATCTTCCCTGAGTATTATAACCAGCTAACATTTAGCATATATATCTCTCAGTGTTTCTAACTATGAGTCCTCATCTAAACTTCTTTAGATCTGATCTAAACTCCTTCAGATCGTATAATGTCTGTAATGTTACATTGCATGGTACCATATAAATAGGTATTAGCGATTTAATAAGAATGTACACTTGTATAAATACACAATTATATGTACATTCAAGGATGGCACATAAGCACTAACCTTAACATTATGATCAATAAGACTTGTTCTTAATGAATAATAATTTATTACAAGTATTATAGGAATATAGGTGTTTGGTAAATTAAGGTATACTTGCATGACCTTAGAAGAAGATTGTGAATACATTAATGCCTTGATTAATAACAAGAACTAGGGAATTTAAATATTAGAAGATTAGTCATTAAAAAATATATTGAGGGATGGTATTAACACTAGATTTTCTCTATATTGTTAATTTTCATAACTCTTTATGTTCTGTTGCTTTTATATTTTTCAAATTCATTCTTAGATTTTGATTTTTCTTAATAATTACTAGAAAGACAAAATTTTAGTACTTGGTAGAAGAAATTATCCTTGTGGATTTGACATCTGACTCTTTTGTCCATTTATTATTCGTATACGATAATGTATATGATAGTGTATACTTGCACTCAATTTTTAGATATAAAAATATCACATCACTGGCATGGTTCTGAAAGTCTTAAATTTGGTTCTTGAACTGAAGGAGGATCTTCTAGACACCCTTTTAGATGTTTTTAAGAATGGTCATAAGAAAATGCAGGTTTCACATAAGCAAAAGCTGCCAGAGAAGCATTCCATGTCTAAACTTCAAAAGTCTTCTTCTTCAAATGCTTTTGAAGCTATTCCAAAAACAATTGTTATTGCTAAGGTTCCTAAAGGTGCACATTATATTTGGAGCTCCTTCAAGTTCTAAGGTTCCTTCAGTCTCATTTGTGGAAGTTTCTTTTAATTTCTCATTTCTTTCTTTTTCTTCTTTGTTGTCTCTTTTTGTTTACTTAATCCTTCTAATCTCATCTTTTTATTCCTTTTTGTGTTTAGGAGCTGCTGGTTTAGAGGCTCATTCTGGGGATCTTACTCCCCCGTAGAGATGGGATGGGAATGAGCAAGTGAAGTTATTGTTGCTCTTTCAGTAGTACCTCATCCTACTCAAAAGGCGATGTTTAGTGCTAGTACTTCCTCTTATGCTTCACAACCTATTCCTCCAGAGGAACTGGAGGAGATTCTTATGAGGTAGGGATCAACCCTCAATTCTATCCTAGGTTTTGGAGGGCTGATAGAGAATTTGTTTATGAGTCGGGTATTTTTCAAATTGATGTTGAAGCTGTTACGGTGATCTTGGGTCATTTGTTTACCAATAGGGATTTAGAGTTGATCCCAACATGTCTGCCGTTGATTGGAGTCAGAGGAGCTCATCCTTCATCTTAATTCTGTATCTTCACAGTGTATATATTTTTGTGTGGATTTTGTATTGACGTTCTTTGTATTGCATGCCCTCTAAGACTCTACTTTAGCTATAGAAGCTTATGAAAGGGAGTTGTAAGTAGCCACGAAGGAAGTAAGGAGACTTTAAGAAGAACTAGATTTTGCGAGGGAGGATAAAGTTCTCCTTGAAAACCAAAACATGTTATACCAAATTAAGACTTCTAGACTAAATAGGAGTTGAAGAAGGTCCATAATAGCCAATGAGATAAGGTTCTAATTGAGGGTCTTTAAAAAAAGGTTGCGAACTTTACTGCAAAGGTGTTTAAGTTAAAGGCTGCTAATGAAATGCTAGTGCTAGAGCAAAATGATCTGTCTGCTAATAAAGCAAGGATAAACTCTTTAAAAGGTGAGAGCGCCTCTTTGTAAGCTTTCAAATATGCTCTAGAATTTAAGATCAACATACTTTAGGAAAAGTTATTTACTGCCAACTGTGAAGTAATGAAGAAGCACGATAAACTATGGGTTGCTGCAAAACATGCTACTATTGGGCCTATTACTAATAAGCCTAATAGTCCACTCTACTTGAAAAAGAGGCCTATAACATTTTAAAACAAAGTTGGGCTTAAGAAATAGTAAGCCAAGCCCACTAAAGGTTATATATGCCAAAAAGTAAGATTATACAAAAAAGAAGGGGCTAAATTGGACCACTTCTAAAACCCAAGAGAGGTAAATGACCAAATTACCTCAAAGAAAGGTAAAAAGGCCGAATTTCCCAAGAGATATAAAAGTACGAACACACTTCTTCTTTTATCTTCAATTATAATTTTACTTAAGCATAAACTCTATTAATGATAACATTTATCTACTATATGATTAAACACTTTATCACATAGATGCATAGCGATAAGATGATAGGAATCATCATCTTATCATAAACATGATTACATTGCATATAAATTAAACTCTATCATTGCAAATAGACTATGATTGAACTTTATCACTTTATACTCTAAAAGGCATGCATTATATGTTTACATTCATTCAGAAAAAAAGTTTGACATTCAAATATATAAAGATAAATTATTAAAGCATTCAATATCCTCTTGCTTGAAACTCTTCCACACACTTCATACACTCACTTAAGCATTAAAGTGTTTTTTTAAAGGAGAACGATGCTCTTTTTTAGAGTCATTCAAGAAAGACTCAAGGGGCTAACACGTAATTTCTAAAAAGTTTTGAATTTGGAGCTTTCAGTTGCGCCGTCTGTGGGAATAAACTTCAGAACAGAAAAGTCAACCATTCTAGAAAATACCATGACAAGCAGTAATCCAAGATCAACCAAAATTAGAACTAGAAAAAGAGGCATCGTCCCTCCCAATAGCGGTAGTGCTTCCATAATCGTGCTAAGGATCCTGGAAAAAATTCTGAGAGAATTAAATGAGTCACATGAAAAAAATAAAGAGCTCCATAACCACTTAGAGGCCTTGGAAATTAGAAAGGCCACCCAAAGGATTACAAAGAGCTTCTATTGAGGGAAATGCAGACTATGAATCCTCAATAGTTATCTGACAACCTCAGAAAGAAGGAAACCATATATCAACCTAAAGAACAAAATATGACAATACTAGCAAAGTAATCCAACAAGAAAGAAGAGTTTAAAGCCTCAATCTTAATAGAAATAGAGGAATTGTATGGGAAGGGTCATAAAAGTAAGGCTTGAAGGATATATTTTCCTTAGCAATGAAGGCCAACTAGAATCTTTTCACAAAAAAAATAATAAAAAAAGCTGAGAAAGTAAAGGTTACACTTAGGAGCTTACTGCAGCTTTCACTACACAGTATATTGGGAACAGAAAGAATAGGAAAACCACGTTAGACCTATTCCTCATAACACAAGCTAAAAACAAATCTATCAGGAGCTTTCTAAATAGATTCAACAAGAAGCTGAGTGAAATCGAAAGCTACAACTTAGTGATCACAACATATGAATAAAAGAAATAAATTAAGCCAACCACTGCCTACTACAGGTATTTAGTTCAAAAGAATTTTACATCTTTTAAACTATTAGACCAAAAATCATAGCAATGGATCCACAGGAAGAATATATAACCCTAATGATGAAGCAAACTTCAATGATAACCACCTGAAAAAAGAGGTTCAGCTATCCCAAAATGTAAGGAACAAAAAAAGACCCTCTAACTCTGAAAGATACTCATAAGATAAGAGACCCACAATCTTTGAGCCCTTTATCTTGACCAATACAATAGTAGAAAAGATCTGGCTAAAATATAAAAACCATAGATATTTAGGAAGCCAAAACTAATGGAGATTCCTGACCATCTGAAAAACCTTAGTAAGACATGTCCATTCTATGAGGAGAATAGGTATAAACTGTCTACATATCTATCATTAAGGAGGTAAATTAATGCTTTAATAAGGAATGGTTTCCTTGAGGAGTTTCGGTTGAAAGCAAAGCTAAAGAAAGCAAAATCTAACCCTTTAAAGGAAATAAAAGCATCTGGGGAAAAGGCAATGAAAGTAAAGAATATAGCAGCTAAAGCCATAGATGCAGTACACGGGTCCATGTATAACTCCATGTATCCACATGAAAAGGCTGAAGTGCTTCTTATAATCTAAGGATGGCAAGAATATGGAAATCTTATCACAGAGTCAGAAGAGGCAATAACTGCCAGAGTAATTGTTAACCAATATATGATAGATATGCTGCATGAGAGGCCTCGAGAAAGTGAAGGCAGAGATGAACAATAGAGACCATTGTTCCAAAAGACCTTCAAGATATAGAAAATAAATGTATGAGAGACCATAACACCTACAGTGATGGCTATAGAGTAAGATCCAAAGGAAATCACCTTATCTAAACAAGACTTAACCAATATTATGCTATTACACTTGGACCCTTTAGTTATCACTCTAAATATAGTTAGGAATGTTGTCTAGAAAATGTTGGTGGACAGAGGAAGTAATGTATATATCGTGTTTTAGGATACATTCAAAAGAATGGGACTGGTAGAGTAAGACATCTGGGGAAGTCGGACTGAACTGGTAGCATTTGAAGAATCTAGAGTACTGGTCAAGAGGTTCATAACCTTATCTATAGTGGCAGCTGGGAAGGTGCTAGATATTGACTACCTGGTAATAGATGCTCTATTTGCATACAACGCAGTTGCAGAAAGATTCTAGATCTATTACATAAAGGTAGTACTTCCACTCTTCACCAGGTGGTAAAGTGCATGTCAACAAATAGAAGAGAAATAATGGATATCAAAGGAGAGCAAGTTTGAGCAAGATAATGTTATGCCAACTCATTAAAACCTCTAAAAGTGACCTGTAAAAACCCTTTTATAAGAGAAGAACGTTTAAGAGATCCAAGAGAAGAACTAGAGAAAGAAACAAATACCCCACTCTAACAATTGAGGGGATCCACATGAGCAATAGCAACTATAAGATATTTGGCTAAAAGCACTACATTAGAAGGAAGGAAAAGCAAAAGAGTACATCCCTCCTTACACGGAAGAAACAGAAGAAGTAATATTTTGAGCTTTACAGCCAAACAGGAAAATAAAGGTCGAAAATAAGATGAGCAAGGATAAGAAAAGAATCCATCTTCAAAGTCTTGCAACAGAACCGTGATATCTTCTTATAGTCACATAAAGACTTGCCTAGGATCATTCCAGAAATTATAACACAAAAGCTCAAAATTAGGAGAGACTTCCAACTTATAAAACAGAAACAGAAAAGATTTGCAGTAGAGAGAAATAGGATAATTAGTGAGAAAGTAGACAGACTCCTCAAAGTAGGCTTTATTAGGGAAGTTCACTAACCAAACTGGTTGGAAACATTATGGTAGTGCTACGAAAAATGAAAAATAAAATTTGTGTAGATTACATAGACTTGAACAAAGCCATTCACAAAGATTCATTTCCTCTTCCAAAGATCGATCAAATGGTAGAAGCAACTACAAGATATAAGAGGCTATTGCTCCTGAATGCATACAATAGGTACAACTAGATCAAAATATATATAAGGGATGAAGAAAAGATGAACTTCATAACTAAAAAAGTGATTTATTGCTATAAAGTAATACCATTTGGATTGAGGAACATCGAAGCCACCTTCTAAAGCCTGGTAACCAAGGTTTTCAAGACTCTTATAGGTAGAATAGTGAAGGGTTACATAGACAATACAATAGTCAAGAACAAAGAAGCTTCATATCACAACCTTAACTTAGAAGAAGTCTTTAAAGTTCTTTGAAAGTATTCGCTATGATTGAACCTAGCAAAGTACTCATTTAGGATATCTTTTAGAATCTTTCTAGGCCATGTGATTAAAGCCAAGAGGATAGAAGTCGACCCTGTATAAGTCCAAGCACTTAGGAATACGATAATTCCATGAACACCCAAAGAAGTGCAAGTACTGACGGGAAGAATAGCTACCCTTAGTCGGTTTATCTCTAGAATGTTTGATCGGGTAGACCTTTCTTTCAGACAATCAAAAAGAAGGAATGACACTTATGAGGACTAGACTAAATGACAGCATTGTGAGTGATTTTAAACCTAGGGTGCATACATATGGGTATTGTATCTATCAATTTAAAACATGTATCATATACGTATCTCATACATCATAATGCGCAGCGAAAAGAGAAAAAATCTAATTTTCTAATGATACAATTAAGTTTTACATGTATCTCATAAATGTAAATTACATGGGGATTGAGAATTTTATTACCTTGGCAAGCCTTTAGTCTTTTGTTAAATCGGAGAACCGCGATGAAGATACCTATTCACAATTCTAGTTTTTCAGCACAGTGGGCTTGAGAAGTTTAGAATGACAGCCTCTTTTTCAGCAAAGGATTTAACTCTTAAACCCTAGTTTAACTCTTAAACTAACGTGCACAAAGAGAGAGAGAGAGAGAAACCTAGGCCAACCAACTCATAATTTTCGAATTAGGGTCCTGTCCCGACTCGAATTTGGGATGAGACCCTTTAACTATTCCATTGGGATTAAAAAGTCTATCTCGATTGAGAATTGGGTTTGGTTGAGTAGACTCGAATCTGATTTTGCCCACCTTTAGAATATATGCTTTCCTAAACAAATACAATAATTATATGCTAACCTATATATATATATATATTAATATAAGAGACGGGCTTTTATGAATCTCCACTTCAATGGAGAAAATAATACAATGCATGTCCTTTACCATTAAATCATTCAAGTGCATATGCTAACATATTTTAATAAGGTGTAATTTGCAATTGTTACGTTAAAAGGATTATTCTTCTTAATTATTATTATTACAATACATTTTTATGTTTTTATGTGGATTCAAATTTATGTAACTTACTTATGTATAATTAAAAATATTTTGTCAAATAGAATTGTAAGAAGCTATTTATTGTATTAGAAATAATGTATAATAAGATTATAATAAATTGTGTATTATAGTATAAATTATTGATCGTAGGATTTGAGAAACTTTGAGTCCATGAGCTAAATTATTTTTCTTGGGAATAATGAGTTGAATCTCTTCAGGTTAGGCTTAGATGGTTTGCTTGGCACATGTTAATCTCTGAAACTATTCCTGCAACCACAGAACATAGTTAAACGCATTAAAATTTGTTCTAGACAATAATCACTTTGATACTTAACTCAACAATTGTTTTTTTAGGAAAAAGAGAAGAAAGATAGAAGAATAATAAAGAAAAAGAATGAAAGAGAGTGGTTTTCTCTAAAAGTTAGAATTTTAATTTATTTTAAAGTCAATCCTTTAGACAGTAATTTAGGCATATTTTTATATGTATTTGTATGTTTTAAGTTATTGAGTCATGTCAAAATTAAAACATATCTTCTTCTTTTGTTTTTAACCCATTTCAAAATTATAGGAATAGGATATGTCCAAAAAATTTGATCCATAAAGATCTTTGAGAGTAGGGACAATTAGAGTCCTAAGATAACACATACCTCTCTATCTTAGTCCTTGAAAGTCGAGCAGTTTGCTTCAACTTGGATAAGATTACCATAAGGTGCCAAGGATTAACTTGATGTCGAGAATGTTTTGAAGTCGAGAGCATTATTGGGTAAGCACCAAAGGAATCCCTCTAACATTTATTCTTTACCTTCCTTTGATCACTATAGGCTTGGCCTTTGGTAACCAAATGTAAATGGCTTGTATAGTGAGTTTTTGGCGAGATTTCTTCTAAAATTTTGAGCATGGATCTATTTAGTTACTTAGGTCTTCCTTTAATGAGCTAGATTTAGGGCGAGGCCCTTGGGAAAAGATAAATAATTTACAATAAGAGATTATCCCACTTCTGCTACTAACATTATTTGTGATTTCATGTATATCATGATTGTTGAGTATTCATCTTAGCAGATCTTAGTTTTATATAAAATATGACAACTAAAGATTTAAGCAATATATTAGTTCATTTATTATTATGAATATTTCTTTTATAGGTTGAATGTAATCCTAATTATAACAAAATATTACTAATTTCATGTTTCCAATTTGTATCGTAATCTGAAGTGTTATATATATATATATAGACACACATACATCAATTGAAATTTCCTAATTTGTAGTAGAGTCAATATTTTTTATTACTAGGTTTCTGTTATATTAGCTTTTGCAAGCTCTAAAGTGCGAAACTTCACGAATTATCCTCATTGTCTTTGAATACTCCGTGAATTTACTTGGAGAGCACTGTTCTCCTGCAAAAAAAAAAAGACACTCTGACACCCAAGTCAATATCTACACCAAAAAAATAAGTGCTGTGTGTGGAGTGCTTTAACAGCAAGAGGATATTTCAGATGCTTCAATAATGCTCAGAACTTAATGATCAATCAATTAATCATTTTCTATGAATCTTAATGTAAATAAACCATTCATGTTTATAGTGCATGAATTCAAATTATAAGCAATTTATGCATTAATACATAACAAAATTTAATCCAAGTTTAAATAGGGATTTAGTATATTTGTAACTTATAATGCAACAATCAAGGAGAAGGATTTAAGTAAAACTCATTCACTCATGTGAGAAATCCTTGCCCATGTAAAATCATACTTAATTCAATTATATTTTGAATAAAGTAGTCATTCTAATCCAAGTTTAAATTAGAAGCAATTTATGCATGAATACATAACATCATTTAATCCAAGTTTAATTAAGGATTTAATGCAATAACAAAGGAAATGATTTAAGTAAAACTCGTCCACTCACGTGAGAAATCCTTATCCATGTAAAACCATACTTAATTCAATTATATTTTGAATAAAGCAATAATTCTAATCCTTTTCTACTTCTTCATGCCTTACACGACTTGTTTATATAGTCCATAAGTCAGCGGGTCAGATTTTCTTGATCCAAGTATCCAAATTGGCTAAGGTTTAGGCTACAATCTATATTACTCACTTGATATAGGTCTGTCTGCTAATGTGGGCTTCACTTAAAAAAGACATTATAGATAGGTGATTATGTGATAATAGTTAAGCGTAAGTGCATGCTATCGTATTAAGTAATATAAGATTTGAGTCTAAGTTATCATTCTCACAGGGAATATTAATCTATTTCTTACAATTAATTACTAAAATTAATTACACTTCAACTTTTATCCAAAAAAATTAAAATATGAATCTTAACTAATTAACCAAATCTATCAAATTAAACCTAAATTAAATCAAAGATAAGTAAATGGTTGAATTCACCAATTAAAAGCAAGCTAGGGTTTCAACTTATCATCAAATATTTCATTAGATTTATTAACCTCTTAGTTGATCCCTTAATACAAATTGTTGATTTAGATTCTAATCTCATCAGATGCCTTTGTCGATGGTCAAGTGACTATATTATGCATTCTAACAATTACTATATGTCTATGGTAATCTGAACAGAATGTAATTCTTTAAGAACAAGTCTAAATCATAATATACATGCCATCCAAGTATAATTATATCCCCCTTGAAACTCATAACCATTACCTTATGATCATGCATCAAATTATCCTAGGCTAAACACATAAATCCCTTTATCAATTTTATTATGGTTCCTCAATCATTCAAAATATTAGCTATATATAATGAAAGCTATAAGCATAAGATAGGATGAATCAATTGTATTTATTAAGTTTATAAACTAAGAGTCAATAAAATTCAACTACATAATAGGTTTAATAGTCTAACCCAAGAAATAAAACTTAGGTCATAGTGAAATAAAGTTTTTTAGAGTTTATCAAGAATAATGTTATGAAAATCATAAAAAACTAGAAAGATAAAGAGTTGAAGAGATAAAACTAATTTTTCTACAGTCTTCAATCTTTTAGTTTTCTTGATCCTAAAAAAATTGCTCTTTCTCTCACTTCTTCTCTCTCTTCTTGATTCCTTAAAATAGGTTTTTTGGTTTTTTATTTATAGGTTTATGTCTTCAAATTAGGATAAAATATCAAATACTAGTTAGAGTAGGACTTACTATTTATGCAGTATTGTTTATATAGTACCGTGGCATTGGATTTTTTGGCACGGGGGTACTGTACACATTGTCTTGTATACGGCAGCACTTATTTATGGGTGCTGGTACTATAGCAAAGTTATTGTAGCTCATTACTATAGAAAACCACTATAACAAAGTATTGTAACAATTTTTAAATTTTTGGCTTATTTTCAATAGATTTTCATTCGTTATTTACTTTATTGACTCCAAACCGACAAAATGACAATAAAATAAATAAAAAACTAAATAATCTTAATTTTAACAAACAAATATTAAGCTTGGAGGATGAAAATGTTAGATCTAATTAACCCCTATCAGTGGGCTACTAGTCTTATTCAATAATAGGCCTAACAGATGTCCTCCAATAATTAAAGGATAGCCCACGACCAAATCTTAGAGGGTACGTTTCTTCACTCTTCAACCAGCATGCAACATATGTCTTTTCTTAAAAACAAATGGCATCTTTTTCATGCATAACATTATTTCTGATAGATGAGACTATTTGTTTTCAAGCGATATCCTGATTTGACAAGGGTAGTTTCAAATTGTTCCCTTATTTAAATCTTCAACCGTTTTACTTCTTTCTTACTTTCAAATTTCAAAAGTGAAAAATTCTCTCAAGCAATATTTTCCTTCTTTCTCTTATCTTTGGCTTTCCAATTTTTCTTTGTAGAAAAAAACCCTAATTTCCTTCTTTTCTAGTAAATATAAAAAGGCAAAAAATGTGAAGTTGTTTCTCTAAAAGAATTGAAATCTTTGTTTGAGCTTTCTCTAAGGGTGAAGATCAGAAATCTCCCTTAAGGAGAATCTCTCTCAAGCTCCTTTCTATAAAACCTGAAGAACTCATTCTCTATAGGGAGTACCTCAACCTTTTATACTTTCCTATTCTTCCCTTAATTCACAAAAGGTTTCTCTTCAGATTCACCTTAATGTTTGTCATCTACTACAAGACATTACTATTCTAAACCATACAATTCCTCCTCCATAATGCTTTACTCTTTTTTATATCTTCACCACATATAACCTCCAACACTTAAAGAAGAATTTCTATTGGGCTCTTAATAGTGATCAAAAAATTACTTATGACTTTAAAGACAAAAGGCAGGCTTTAAGAAGAACATCATAGTAGTTAGCAATAAATAGAAATGTCCTATCTACTCCATCTCTAGTAGGCTTTAAGAATTTGCCACCACCTATGAGGCCTACAATTGGAAGACAAGTTTGACCTTTCCTTCCATCCTTAGTAGGAAAAGGTTTTTGAAAAATTTATTTAAGAAGAATCTAGGATTCATCTTCCAAGGGACTATATGCACCATGCAAGGGTATATCTCCACTTCTGCGCTTTTACCCTCGATGAGGGACTTTGGACCCTGACCCCTCTCAATTTTAAACTTGTTGATCGCATTTCTTTGTTCAACGATCGATCTTTCAGGGAATTTTGGCATGTCATCGGATGCTTCTTGATTTTATTCTATTCCCTTTAAAAAATGAAAGTTGAGGGTTATAATGGTGATGCCATCTACTTGACATTTACTTACACTAGCTTCTTTCCTAATATACGTGAGCTTCAAATTTTTAATTTAAAAAATAATTTACTAACACTTTGCTTGTTTCTTTGTGTTTGTTGAATGGCGATTCCCGTTATAGGTATAAATGTGCAAGTTGTACGTGTCACCAAGAAAAAAAGAGATGTTAGATTATTCCCTTATGGCTTTCCCTATTGACTCTAATATCCTTCCATCTTTTGGTGTAAGTGCGAGACTTGTTGAGAGGATAGTTTCTTAGAAGAAGATGGTCAAATAAACTTTCGAATACTGCTGACTCTTCTGTAGATGTCTCTTTATGACAAGGCCTTCTATAACATATGTACTGAAACCAATACGATTGGTTCCACTTGTTGAGGGATAACTAGTTCTTGTTCCTTCTGAAGTGGGGACTTCGACTCCATCATAGGGGTTTCCTCGTATCACTGGTGAGGAACGTAACTATTTCCTTTTCTTTTATACTTTTTGTTTGGTATTTCTTTCTTTCCAACATTCTTATTTTTCCTAATTTTCTTTATAGGTCTTGAGGACTTCATCAAGGAGTTCTAAGATATCCTGCATGATTACTTTTATAGCACCCCAAAAGGTACGAATCCCTAAGAAGCAAAAAACTACAACAAAAAGCATACATAAGGGTTCAAAATCATTGGCTTCACCCTTTAAAAAGCATAGGACCACCTATCCAAGTGGCGGAGCCATTCCTGAGATTGTTTCAAAGATAGCTAGAGTAAGAAGTCCCATTTTTAAGGTTCCATGGGATGCTTCAAACTCTCCAGAGGCTACAATGGGGCCTCGCTCTACTAATATAATGGTTATTGAGGTTTTGAAAGAACCTGTGAAGGCTTTGAGTTCTATTCCTAATCCTACTTGAGGGCATTTTGGAATTGAGAGGGCTTCTTAGCCATTTTCTATCCACCTATAGAGAATTTCGTTCCCCTTAGTGAGTTTTTTTTATTCTTTTATTCAATTTTGTTTTTGTCCTTGGATTCTAGGTTTAATGCTAACTTCCCGATCTCGTCTTTCTCAAAGGAGGCAATCAATATCGAGAATAACTCTGAGGGCTATACTCTCCCTTAGAAGTTGGGAGCAAGAAGGGCAAATATTGTGCCTCCTTCTGGTATTGAGGTTAGGAAATAGGGGTATAGTTCCCCCTCTATAGCAAAGGGCTGCTAGAGAAAGTGTTGCACCTTTTTCTTCTTTTTTTACCAGAAGAATGGTTCAATCCTTCTACTTTCATCGGGATAAGAAGGGTAAAGGGTAGGAGTACAGCTGGTGAAAGGTAATCTTCTATAAGAGAAGTGCCTAGGGATCTGCGTAAGTATTCTTATAGGAGAACTTTTACCATGAGTTCTACCATTATTTTTGGAAGGAGGATGAGGATATTGCTAAAGAGATTGCAATCCTCAGTATTGATGGCGATGTAGCTATAATAATTTTGTCATGACTTTTTACTAAGCTTGATCTAGATTTGACACCCGACATGTATGCGACAAGTTAGGAGTAAACTAGTTCATCTTTCTTCCTAATAGTAATCTTTGATATCATATTCTACTTTTTCTCTTTAAATTTTATTCTTGATCATTCATTTATTTTTGTTTATCTATGTAAGCTTTTTAAGATAGTGTGATGATGCTAAAAGCTTATAAAAATGAATTAAAGATGGTGCAACGGAAGTTCAACAAGTTAAAGAGGTGTCCGGGCTCTTATAATAAAGATAATCTTCTATTAAATGATTAAAACCTTATTTTTCAGAATGATCTAAAGAGAATAGAAGAAAATATTTAAAAGCTCTATGCTAAGTAGGAAGGCCAAGCCATTGTTGAAGAACTTCGTCATGTGGTTTTAAAGCTCATAAGCTAGGTATTTGAACTCAAAGAAGTCAATAAGTGCTTATTGCAAGAAAAATGTGGGCTGCAAGTTTCCTTAATTGTTCAGGAGACCAAAGTAGGCTTCTTTGAAGAAGAGAATGCTAAGCTCAGGGCTTCTAAGTACATTCTAGGTTCCAAAGTTGGTGAGCTCCAAGAACAGCTTTCTGTAGCCAACTGCAATATCATAAAGAATGATAGTGAGCTACAGGAAGCAGTCAATTATATAGCTATTAAGGTGGATTTACTAAAGTCTTTTGAAGCTAAATCATTAGACCTAGAATAGACTGTTAAGGACCATAGGGCTGCTCTGAAAAGTTTCCAAGATTTTGTAAAGTCTTTCAATGTAAAATGAAAGTATAGAATTGATGCAATAAAGAGCCACTTAGAGCACTAAATGGCTATAGTATTTACCTGAAGCTTTCGAAGGAGTTTCAAATCTAAAAAGGAGCCTTCTGCATATAAAAAGCTTCCCAAAGATTTTGATGTTGCATATGACTAGTATTATGGATGGTCTATAAGGCACTATAAAGATGAGCCTCATTCGATTAACTACGAATTTGCTAAAGAAGATGCTTCTGAAGCAGATCTAACACTATAGAGTTCTCTAAGGGATCCATAGATGCTATTGCAGATCAATGATTCTTCTTTTTCTTTTTGACCTTGTAAAATAGAATCTAACAGCCATCTTGTACATAAAATTTTAAAAAGCAATGAAAAAGTACTTTGATAATCACTTTTCCTTTAAGATTCCTTATCTTGTACAATATGAGCATTTTTTAGTGTATGTATGAACATTTTTGAAAATATTTATAAGTGTTACTTCCTATTAATATATTTTAGGAAGCATGTAAACTAGTAAATATTCTAAGTATAGTTTTCAAGTAAGGTTACTTTCCTTGTGTATTGATGCATGATTTGGAAGATTAATTTTATAGCTTCCTTCATTCTTTTTATATATGATTTCATGAGGAAGAAAGGCTTTTATTTCGATTCTTGCTTATTGTTGGAGTACTTGCAATCTCATTGAGAACTATATGTACTTTTTAGTATTTTTCCTTGTTCTTTGCTACTTGGTTAGGAGGTGACAGATGCTTCATTTCATCTAAGTTTCCTAGGTTCAACTAGATCCTAGCGATTTCTTATTCCTTCTTACTCATAAAGAAAGTAGTTTATATTGCTTTTCCTTGGTTTCTGTTCTTTGTTACTAAATAAAAGTAAGTGGCACTTTTCTCCTTCTAAATATTTTTTGGATGTGAGGGAAATGGTATTAAGTACACTCAAATTCTCTCATTTTTTATTCTTTATTACTCGAAAGGAAACTACACAATGCTTCTCGCATTCTAAGTGTTTTTTAGATGTAAGGGGAATAATACTAAATACATCTAAATTCCCTTTTTCTGTTCTTTGCTACTCATAAGGAAAGTAAGTGGTGCTCTTCTTCTTCCAAGCATCTTCTAGATGCAAGAGGAACAGTACTAAGTACTTACAAATCTCTTCATTTTCTATTCGTTGTTACTCGAAAGGAAAGTACGTGGTGCTCCTTTTATTCTAAGTTTGGGCATAATACAAAATACATCTAAATCTCCTCATTAGTTTTGTTCTTTGTTACTTGAAAGAAAAGTAGGCGGTGCTCCTTTTCTTCAAAGTGTTTTTTGGATGCAAGGGATACTATACTAAAGACATCTAAATCATCTCATTTTCTTTAATGTAAGTGATGCGATATTTCTATATCATAAATTAAGTGCAAGTATACACTATCGTATGCAAGTAATAAAGAGACTAAATAAGTCGGATGTCGAACCCACAGGGATAATGTTTTCTTTTTAACCAATTACTAAAATTATATCTTCCTAATAATTATTCAGATAAATAAAAATTCAAGAATGAATGTAGAAAATATAAAAGTAAAAACACAATGCAATGAGATTTAAAGATAACAACGTAGAGAAAACCTAGGATTAATATTATCCCTCAATATGTTTGTAATGATTAATCCTCTAATATTTAACTCACTTAGTCTTTATTATTGATCAAGACACTAATGAATTCACAAGCCTCTTCCAAGGTCATGCAAGTATACCTTAATTTACCAAATACCTATATTCCTATGGTACTTGTAATAAATTAAGATTCATTAAGATTAGGTCTTATTGATCATACATGCCAATTAGGTATATTCCTATCCTAAATTGAAACTTGCATATGCAACATTGAATGTTACTCTACAATCATGCATCAAATTACCTAGGTCTAAATATATTGATTCCTCTTCCGAGTTTATCAAAATATTACCAATTCATTCACCATATATTGGCCAGATATATTGAAGCATTAAACACAAGTAATTTAAATAATAAAGGACTAAGTTTATTAAATACTAAAAAGATATGGCAAGTTAAGCGCACATATTGAGTTCAAATATTAACCCTAGAAAATAAGTTAGCTCATGGCTACAAGAGAACAGCAGTAAAAATAATTATAAATCATGATACAATTATTAGCAAACTGATATAGACGTCGAATTGCTCTTAATTGCGCTGCCTAGGAACTCTTGATACCGAAGAACGTCTTGTATCTCTCTCTAAAGTTGCTTCAATTAAGCTCATATTGCTCTCCAAGACTCGTGCTCTGTATTCTTGGTGCTCTTGGGTCGTCTTGGATTCATCCTTGAAGGCTGGGAACGAGTGGCTTTTTATAGGGATTGATTTGAGCTTGAAAATCTCAATTCTCGTCGGATTAGGACTCGTGCTACCACTGGGGCGATATACTTTTGTCGCTGGGGCACTGCGTAAAAAGCCTACACCGCTGAAGCGGTGTGATGATAGCGCTGGGGCACTGGATTGGCGCTGGCGCGGTGAATGTCTAGCGCTGGGGAACCGGATGCGACTTCAACAGGTCGTACTTCTTATTTTGATCACTATTACAACGCTGGGGCGACAATAGTTGTGGCGCGGGGGCGCTAGACTCATAATTTGAAAACTTTGAATTTTAGTCCCTATTTCGCTCCTTTTGCATTCTTTCTTTAAATTTCGTTCAAGTCCCTATAAATAACAATAATGCACATAAATAGTCATCTATTCTCATAAAATCATAAAATATCAATAATAAAAACATGATAAAATATATGACAAATTTGCCCTTATCAAATTCCCCCAAACTTAAATACTTGCTTGTCCTCAAGCAATAAAATAAAACTAAGAGAGAAACAAAGGGTTATACTTGACTCATTTAACAAAACAAAAGAAAATATACTAATACTAGTAAGATGATCAAAATCATTGTCTCAAAGGCTGACAAAATAGTACAAATTCATAAGGTAGATAAACAGTTAATAACAATTCTAAATTATCTCCATTTAGTCCCTCATTCTTCCTCATAAATAATCACCATGTGTGTGTGTGCAAACAACAAGCAAATAGCGAAAACCATACTTTGATTTACTTTATACTTTAGTTTGTACAGAAAAGATGATGTCTCGATATTTTATTTGTATAATGACACTTCCATAGGCTTGTCTTTATTACCACTCTCCACTGATGTAGAAAATCATATGTCTAGAGATCTATTTAGGACTTTACTTAGCTTGTAATGTAAGGCTTAAGGTCAAGGTGGGATAAAAGGATAAATATATGAAGTTCAATTCACACCATGAACACTTAGATTTTTACCTAGAAACCTCTTGATCTTCTTTTCCTTGTATTATCTCTTCCCCCAAATTTATTGTGTTTCCCATCTTTCTTTTCAACCTTTTATTTTTCAAAGAATTTCTTCTTTTTCTTAAGCTGGGGGTATTTTTCTTACTCTTTTTTTTTCTTTTTTTTTAAATACCCCCAAACTTAGATTGACAAATACCACTCAAACTTATTTTTCTCATATCACCGCAACTTTTTCCTTTCAAGAGTATTTCTAAGCAAATGCAAAGTTTATGGTGTTACGGGTAAATTTCTAGATAAATAAACTTTAAGTCTTGGGCTTGTAATGTGGTTAAACCAAAGAATGGGTAATTAGGCTCAAAATAGGGTACTAGGGATAAATATACTCTAAAAGGTAGGCTAGAAAGGCTCAATCGGTCCAAAGATGGCCTAATGTCATTTCCCTATTCATGTGTTTCCTAAAATTTTGCCTCAAGTAGTAATTAAAGACAAGTTCTAGAGTATCGGTCTTCGAGACTGTGGTGTACTCCCTAAAGCATAAGTATCTCTAAGTAATAGTTATAACTATTTATGCTTATAAAGTGCTCAAAAAAATTAGTGATTATAAATAAGGTCAAATTTGTTCTTAAACTTGAATAATCAAAATTGTCTCAAGTATTTATCATTCCCTATGGATGTGTAAAAATAAATTCAACCATGTATTCTTTTTCTTATCATAGACTAATAATCATCTTATCAAAACCTAATAAAAATGAATTAACTAAAAAAAAAACTAACTAAAAAAAAAATTTTAACCCACAAGAATGACCACCCCAAATCATGCAGCAAAATGAGCACAAGAAAGTGTTTCCCACCCCCAAACTTAATTTAGACATTATCTCCAATGTCAAAAAATAAAGAAGTGAAAGTAAGAGACTTCCTTGATCAATTTTCGCTGCCGCGTTGACTCTCCGTCGCTGGGGCGACGTTCTGGCGCTGTCGCGGTAATAGTCGGTCGCTGCAGTGCTGAAGGACAAACACCTAATTCTTCTCATCTCTTGGTAGTAATCATAAGGACAAATTGTTTTAAGTGTTAAAACAATCATTTGCTGGAAATTCAAGGCTGCCATTCTAGCTTCACAATCCCACCGGATTTAGTTGTGAACTAGAATTGTGCAAGGGAACACTTCAAGGTGAGCTCAACAAATTAAAGCTTGGAGTTCTTGAAGAATTGTAAAGCTACCTTCATATCCGGGTAGGTTATTTATTTGTTATTCATTTTATATCATGCATGAAATATATATATGAGACATATATGTACTTGAATGATCATACATGCTTGAATATGTTACATATTCAAGCATGTATGAATACTTCCGTTGCGTATTTAATTTTTGAAATTATATACATCTATACACATCACACACCATATCAGCATAACATTAAAAACATTTTAATCCTCAATTTTTTTGTGCTTTATAGCTTGAAAGAAAAATAGTCGACTATATCTCTTCCAAGCTGCAAAACACAGAAAATTTAAGGGTTAGGATATTCTTAGTACCATACCCTCAACATCTAAAGATGTTTAGAAGAAATGCAACCTCAGCTACCTTTTTTTTGAACACCCAAGAAAAAAGAATCGATGGGATAGAAGGAAAGTAGTTGAGGCTACATTCTTTCCAAGAAGGTTTCCTTGTTCTCTTTTGACTTCTTCTGAGAGAATATGGTTGGATTTCCATTGTTCTTAGGAAAGAATTTTCTGTATAATTCTCAATCACATCCGTTATATCTAGGAATATAAAAAAAGATAACACTTTATTAAACAATTTATTAAGATATGTTCCTATAGGGATTTATGTAAAGAATCTTTTTAGTTTTGATATATTCCATAGGGTTGGAATGGGTTCCCCTTTTATAGTTTGTAGTAGATATATGCCTCAGTCCACCTTTCTAATGACTTTGTAAAGTCCGTTCCATATTTCAATGATCTTTCTTATATTCCTTTTTTTATTAATATCGAGGGCCTCTCTTAACATTTAGTCACCCTCATTGATTTCTTGTTTCTTGATTTTGTTATCGATCTGCTTTTTAATCTCTTTTGTATACGGTCACATTAACGGTTGTGATGTCTCAAGCTTTGTCGACAAGGTCTTTTATAAAGAATAGGGATTTTTCATTCAAATCTAATTCTACTAACATTATCCTTAGAATCAAAATGATGACTTCCATTGGAAGCACTGCTTTCATTCCGTAAACTAAGGCACATAGTAAACTTTATGTAGATAAATTCTCTATCGTTCTGTACACCTAGAGGACTCCTGGGAGTACCTGTTGCCATTTCTCTTTCTTTCATTCTAACATCTTTCTTAAGACTGTGAAGATTATTTTAGTTGTAATTTTAGCTTATTTGTTCTCTTGTAGGTAACTTCTGGAAGAAAATCTTTGAACTGACAAATTGTTTCCCATTATTTGAGACCAATACTTACAACATTCTGAATTTAGTTATAATATTAGTCTATAAAAACTTTTTTATCTCAAATTTTTTTTATCTTATATTCGGTTATGCTACATAGACCTCAGCCTCCACCGATTTAGTGAGGTAGTCTATTGCCAATAACACAAATCCCTTTCCTCCTACTATTAGGGGTAATGGTTCTACTATGTATATTCTTTACCAGATAAATGGACATAGACTAGAGACAGTGTATAAATTCCCAAGTGGAAGGTGGATAAGTGGATCATGCTTCTAGCACTTTATGGGTGAAGGATAGATCATTAGAATGCATTTTTGTAGGTTCCTTCATATACTTCCTCTAGGATTTTGTGTCCTTTATCGGGCATGCACTCAAGGTACATGCTTGAGAATGCATGCTTGTATAATGTTTTTTTAAATAGTGCAAATCTTTCTACCTTGCTCTTGAACTTTTGAGCTTCCTTTCTATTGCTTGAAAGCTTGCCTTTCTGTAAAAAATTAATGTAAGGAGTCATCCAATTAGTAGAAGTTGATATTTTTATGTGTTCTACTTTCTGTGTTAATGTCATTATCTCTTCCTCTTTTACAATTTTCTTCCTGATTATGACTTATGAGTGGAACCATTCTATATGAAGAATGATCTACTACTGTTACTTTTGTTACAAGCCTTTCACTTTTGCATTTTAGCTTCGTAGTATCAGGTTGATGGTGTCCTCTTCTAACTTCTGAGTGGCTTCCTTAGGTCTTGTCAAGTAGATTTTCATTCTTTCTTCCTTTCTTGAGTGGTTTCTAATCCATTGGGAAGTGACTAGTACATAGTCTGTATATATCTGTGGTCTCCTGATCATGAAATGATGTGCTACAATTAGTGCTTCAATCAGTGCCCCATACTTAACTTCATTATTGGACATTGCTAATAAAAGTCTGACTGTGTGTTTTATGATAAGGCCTTCTGAGATTTTTTATTATGATATTGATCCTTACTTCTTTCTGGTTGAAAGATTTGTCTATGTGTATTTGCCAAGGTTTTGCTGCTTTTGTTAGTTTTGTTGATAGTGTTTCATCTTTAGCTTCTATCTTGCATTCTAAGGGGAAGTCTGCATCACTTGTACTTTAATTATTGTCATTGGTTTGTATTCTATATTCAAGTGTATAAGCTCTAGGGCAATCTTAGTTACTCTTCCTATATATCTAATCTTGATAGTATATATAGAAAGTCTTTACTATGATTGGATGTGCTTCAAAATAGTGCTTGAGCTTATGTTTTGCTTGAATAAGGGTAAGGATGAGTTTCTCTATTGTGGTGGATCTTGTTTCAGTATCTAGTAGTATTTAACAAGTGTAGAAGACTAGTCATTGTTATCTATCATATTTCTGAAATAGTACAATGCTTACTGCTACCTTAGAAACTGCAAGATAAAAGAACAAAGTTTTGTTAGGAACCAAAAAGGAAAGAATGAGAGGCTTCCTCAGATACTCTTTCAATTTTTGAAGTACTTCCATCTATTTTAGACCCTACAGGTGCCCTTTTTTTAAAACTTTAATAGCTTAGAAAAAGGGTCTGCATCTATTAGACATCTTAGAGATGAATCGAATAAGTATTGCGATCTTTCCCAACAATATCTAAACCTCTTTAGGCATTCATGGAATAGTAATATTTTTTAGTGCTTAGACTTGGAATGGGTCTGCTTCTATTCCTCTCATTCTATAACATGTTTGAGGAAAGTTCTAAATGATATTTTGAATTAACACTTAGCTGGATTTAGAAGCATCTAGTACTTCTACAGCGCATCGAATACTTCTTATAAATATGCAATGTGGTTTCTTTTTCTTATACCCTTAACTGTTGTATCGTCTATATATGTTTACACTATCGTTCTGATCAGCTTCCCAAAAACCTTAGTCACATGTCACTGAAATGTGGCTTATGCATTCTTTAATGTAAATGGCATAACTCAATAGCAGTAAATGCCTCTCTTGGTTATAAAACTAATTTTTTCTTCGTCTTTTGAATTCATTCTTATTTGATTATAGCCACTATATGCGTCCAAGAATAATAGCCTCTTGCACTTAATAATTGTATCTATCATATGATCGAGTTTAAGAAGTAGGAACGAGCCTTTTAGAGTGGCTATATTGAGGTCTACATAATCCATATAAACCCTTCAGTTCCTGTTCTTTTTCAGTACGACTACCACATTAGCCAGCCAGTCTAAATAGTGGACTTTCTAAATAAAGCCTACTTTTAACAATCTATATACTTCATCACTAATAATCTTATTTGTTTAGCTATAAATCTTCTTTAACTTTGCCTTATAGATTGATAATCTCTCTTGATGTTTAATTCAGTGTCATTACATTAAGATTTATTCCCAGTATATCAATATATGAATAGACAAATATGTCTTGATTCTTTTGTAATAACTTGATCATTGCCTTCCTTTTTTTCCTCGCTTAAATTGGTTCCCAACAGCATCTTCCTATCCATAGCCACAAGATCTAGCTGTAATTCTTCTATTTTTTATACATAGATTCCTCATTTTGTTTCTCTTCTTAAGGTAGTACCTTAATCAGACATCTTGTAGTTGCTATTTATGAGGTGATGCTTTTTGTGATGCGGTATAAACCTCTATACTACTCAAGAATCTAGCTTTATCTTCATTCTTGATGGTTTCTTCTTCTTTCTAGGTCTCTCTGAAAGGTTTGTATGCTTCCTTCTTCCCTTTTGACAATTTTAGTGAATTAGTATAATATTATCTCACTTTGACTACTCTTCTTTAATATCTACTGTCCCTTTCCCATTAGTAGACATATATCGTACTACCGTATGTAAAGCGTAAAGAATGGCTTCCATATAATGGATCCAAAATCTTTCAACTAGTATATTATAAGCGAAAGAGGCATCAACTAGCAGGTAGTCTACATCCAACATCTTTTCTGCTATTATAATTGGCAGCATGATAAACCCTTTTAACTTGAACTCATGATCCTTTAAATGCAATCAGCTCCGTATTGCATCTGCGAATATCTTTCTCTTGAAATTTCATCCTTTTAACGTATCCCAAATATATCTGTGCTACTTCCATCGTTAACAAACATATGTCGAACAATATTTTTTTAATGTTTAACGTGATGACTAGCAGATTAAGGTATGGACGTATAATATTCGTTAAGTCTTCTAAAAAGAAGGATATCTCTCATAAGTCCTGCTCAATAGCCATAATGGTGGGAGCTGAGGTCTTTCTCTGGCCCATTCTTTGAATCTTAGTAACTCTTCTAAATAATGGCCTCTATCTTTCGTCTCTTCATTCCCCTTCTAGAGGTATCCTATGTAGCACACCTATAAAGTATTGATTAAAGGCCATTCTTGCAACCAACGTTTCCATTGAGTCTTTCATTAGTTCTCTATTGACCTGAGGCTCTATAATCAATAAATTTTCTTCCTTGTTGTCCATTTCTTCTTTCACATACTAGAAGCTATATAGGGATCCACAGATCGCATCCATAATCTTTACACTTATATTTTTTGTCATTGTGACTTCTATCCTAGTTGGCATGGAATCTTTCATAGGCTCTTCTACTATGGTTTTCTAAGCTCTAGTACTAACCAATATTCGAATATATACATATTCTTCACTAATGTATTAATCTACATCTTTAATTTTTTACACATTGATGGATCGTGTCCCTTTTGGATGTAGAAGAGATAATGCTTATTCATGTCCTTCAAGAGATCAAAAATTATAGTTGGCCTCAGGTCTCTTGAATATCCTAGAATTCTTATACTTCTGCCAAATTCAATTAGGTGGTGTATTGATTGGAATCAGAAGTTCATATGGCCTATGTTGCTTCTTTCTTGTTAGTTCTTCATTGTTATAAGGATTTTTCTTCCTTCCTTTTATGAAGGTGGATCCTCCTTTTATGAGATAATTATAGAAGCTTCCTTCATTATAGTAGCCTCATCTTTTTTCTCCCAGGTTCATTATTTAAATTTCTAACTTATCAGTTCAAAAGATGTGAAATTATTTGGAACAAGGTAGTAGTGGAAGTCCTCACTAGTTTACGAGATGCTTATGTTGCGATCTTTTAACCAGAACTTCCAATTTTGTTGAGCTCTCTGTTGGATTTATTCAAGAAGTTCCTAAACAACTCATTTTTTTCTTGCTTCAGGAAAAAAAGTCTGGCGTAGTCTTTTTCTTTTTTTATTGCAAATATATTATGCGATAACCTGAGTGGTTAGTTAATCGAAGGATGAAACTGAATTCTCTTTCAAACTTTGGAACTATGTTTAAGCGGGTCCCATGAGCTTGGAAAAAAAGGTAATACACTTAAGGACATAATCCATATAATGTATTATCATCTTTGCATTAAAGTTGAAGATGTGTTCTTTGGGGTCCTTTGATCTATCATACATTGGAAATTTTGACACAATGAACTTCTTTGGTCTCTCTGCTATTTTATTCTCCTTTGTTAGGTTCTAATTTCTTTTGCTCCCTAAATAAACAATATCTTCAACGGTTTTAGCCTTCTTGTTCCTTTTGCATAGTTCGTTAACCTCTTTAAGGATTACTACTTTAAATTATTGCTTATTGTCTACTCTTTTTATTTATTCCATAGCTTCTATACTTTCGGTTTGATTTATAGGTTCTCTTCTTCTCATATTATCTACAGACCTCTTGTGTTGTTTATTCCTCTACATAGTCTCGCGAGGAGGAAGCTCTTTGAGATTGACTTGAAAGTCTTTGACTCGTGACCAACCAATCTCGTAATTCTTAGTTCTCCTTCCTAGTTTCTTTAATTTCCTTTGGGATCTTAGTCAAGACTCTTGACATGTTAGCGGAGATATTGCCTTACAAAATTGACAAGTCAAGAGTATTGGTGCCTCCGTTATCGATATTGTCTAGTTCTGAGGAACGAGATTTGAAGTTCATCATATTTATTGAGATGCTCCAAACTTTCAAAGTTTTAAACTTCATGAATTATCCTTCTTTCCCTTTAATACTCTGTAAATTAACTTTGCAAACACCGTTCTCCAGCAAAAGAAGATACTCTAACGTTCAAGTTAGTATCTATGCCAAAAAATAAGCATGATATTCTAAATACTCTAGTAATGCTCATAACTTAATGATCAATTAGTCAATCAATGTTGAATGAATCTAAATGTGAATAAATTATCCATATTTATAGTGCATGAGTAAAAATCTGTACTCGATACATGCATGAACACACATAACGTGATTTAATCTAAGTTTAATTAGAGATTTAGTTCATTTGAAAGTCATAATACAACAACTAAGGAGAATGATTTAATTGAAACTCATCCATTCACATGAGAAATCCTTGTTCATGCAAAACCATATTTAATTCAATCAAAATAGTAATTATAATCTTTTCCTGCTTCATCATGCCTTACATAACCCATTTCTTGGATTTACAAGTCAGCAGGTCGAGTTACTTGGTCCAAGTATCCAAATTGGCTAAGGTTGAGGATAAAATTTGCATTAATCACTTGATTTGGGCTTGTCTGCTAATGCTTCACTTAAAGAAGATATTGTGGCATGGATTGTTATGCACATTCAATAATAGACCCAACAACTTCGATTCAAATTAGCAAAAAATAGGATTGAAATAGGTAAATTGTGACATTAGCAACTTCAAGTTGACATAAGATGATAGGACTATAAAACAAGCCAGACAAATACAGCATATTTAGTAATAGTATCAAGTTTGTGTTTAAAATTCTTAATACATTAACCATTTAAACTCAATTAATTATTTAAAAATTATATTATTTAATGGTGCTTAATTATATTTATATAAGATTTCTCATATTATATAAAGTATTTAATTACATTTAAACTAAAATTTATTAGAATTTAAATAGGATAACAAATAAGGGATAATGACTTTTTTATTCTTAGAGTTTGGGTTAATACCCAACTTTGTCTCATAAGTTTCAAAAAGATCATTTTTATCCCAATCCATTAGTCTGTTGTCATTTATTTTAATGATGGAAGGAAAAATTAGAATTCAACATGAAAATTTAAAGAGATACAATAAAGTAAGATGCAAATTGACACACAATATGTCATGTGCATGTGTCAATAACGAATTGGCTATTAATAAAAAAAAGTACACATGGTGCACTTTAAATTTAAAATTCATTTTTAAGTATTTTAAATATTTATGTTTAAGAAATAAATAAGTTTAAAATAAAAAAGCCTCTACCACCTTTATTGGCGAACGACAGTGGCCAGTCGCCAGCCATAAAAATGACCAAATTTATGTTATTGGAGTCTATTTTTTTATCTACATATGATGAGGTCATTTTTTACCCCAAAAAAAAGTCAGAATGAAGCCAAACATAGTGGAAAGGGTAGCGGCCATTGTCGGTCTAGTGTCACATAGTAGGATAGTGACTTACACTACCACCACTATTGGAAAAATAAGACGTTGATCTATCTAGTGGTGGTAGCAGTAGTGCAAGTTATCGCCTCACTATTTAACACTAGAGTGACAATGGCTGTCACTCTTTTCACTATGTTTGACCTTTTTATGATTTTTTTTAGTAAAAAATGATCTAACTATTGTGTAGATCAGAAAAAATAGAGTCCAATGATATAAATTTGGATGATTTTCATGACAGACACTGTCGCACGAAAGTGTTCACTTGCACGTCTTTATTTTAAAATTATTTATTTTTAAAAAAATATAAATCATTTTATTTAAAGATTTTCAATTAGGGAGAAAGAAAGAGGGAGAGATATAGAGAGATAAATGTTAAAGAAAGAAAGGAAAATTTATGTTATTTACTATTGAAGTTCCTCAATTTGGAACCTCAAGAAATTGCGTGAGTACTCTTGATACTCTTTAGGAATATCTAGAACATCATTGTCTACCTCTTCTCTTTACTTTCGAACATTTGCTAAATTATAGAACAGTATTGTCCTCTTGCAAGAAAATGTACTCCAACTCTCAAGTTAATAAGAGATCAATAAAAATGATATTGTGTATGAGAAATGACTCAATGACAAGTAAGATTGTGATGAATGAATTGTATATGGGCATTTAGTATAGAATATAGAAAGTATATCTGAATAATGGACCAAGATAGCATGCTTATTTATAATCTGTAAATCTTAATCCATATTAGAATATGAGTGCATTAATCCAAATTAAAGTATAATTTAATTCAATTGTAGTTAATTAAGAATTATAATCAGTTTTAGACAAAGGAAAAGGATTTAAGTGGAATTTCTCCACTTGTGATAATTATTCTTTATGCAGAATAATAATAAATTAATTTAAATGGTGGAATCACTAGTTCTGATAATTTAAATCTTTTTAAATAATGGAGATATTTGAAAGTACCGATTATTCTATCGTGTATACATATGGTTTTGTGTTTGTTTATACATACGTACACATCTCATACATACATATATATATCAAATACGCAACAGAAGTATTAAAATAATAATATGAACACAATTTATACTTTTAATCACATTAAAATTGAGATTGAGAAATGTTTACATTTGAAGCCTTTGGATTAATTATTCTGAGAGTCTGATTGAAGTGAAGCTCACTAACAATTCTAGTGATCAACAGGGTGGGTTTGATCAGCTAGTACAACAGCGCAAATCCAACAATTTTGTTTAACTCTTTAAACTCTAGATTAAAATTTAACCTAATGTTCAATCCCTTGAACAATTAATACACTACAAGCAATAAATATTTTGCTCTAATTCAACACTCAAATAACAAAATTATTTCTATCTTTACTTGTATATTAGTCGGCTATTGTAAGGAAATGGAGAAGATGAAAATGGGTTTTTGTTTCCTTTGTTTCTAACACTTGAAAGCAAAAAAAAAATTTAGATTCCTCTTTCACTTTTTTTATCTATTAATGGCCGGCCAAACACATATACAATATGTAATGAATTGTTTTTTGATTCATTATTATAATATTTGTTTCAATTAACTAAAGTTAAGTTTAACTAAACTAAAGTTAATAATTAACTTAAGCTTAGTTAACTAAACTTAACTCTTAAGTTTACTATAGATATTTATTACTTTAACCTAACTATGGTTAATTAACTTAACTTTAGTTTAGTTAACTAAATATCTTAATTTAACTTTAACTATTTGGTTAACTATTAATCATAGTTAAGTTAATAATTTATTTAATAATTAAATAAATTATTTTGTTATTTATTTAACAATTAAATAAATA
This sequence comes from Ailanthus altissimus, assembly GCA_946807835.1. NCBI lineage: Eukaryota > Viridiplantae > Streptophyta > Magnoliopsida > Sapindales > Simaroubaceae > Ailanthus > Ailanthus altissimus. The sequence goes on from OX327699.1 coordinate 6,174,552, forward strand.
AATAATTTTGATTATTTAATAATTAAATAATTGATAAAAATGATATTACCCTTAAGCCCTCATTTGACGCAAAGTGGATCCAACCAAACCCTATACTTGAGTTAATTTATCCGAAGGCTCACTATGTACCACGTGTCACCATTTTATTTTTCAATAATTATTGACTAATTAATTGTACTTAACATTTAAGCATTGACACACGCGCATCCCGAGGGTTCTTGAAACAAATATTTGGTTTTATTAGATTGAACTATTCAATTCGAGTACGCTGCCCCAAGGCACAATAAGTACACTTTATATTGCGGGACTCCCTACGTCCACGTCCGATTCGTCAAATAAAACTATTCCATGAGTTCGTAATCAATGCCCCACGCACACGTCATGGATATTACAAATTAGTGTGTTAAACCATACAAGTTGAGGTTAGAACAAATATGTATAATTCTTTCGTCACTTATACTCTAGATATGCGAGGATATAGATCAGCACTGTCAAATCTCTATGTGCTCATCCAGAAATTTATCTCCAGATTTGTATCTCGATAAATAATATAAACAAACACTTTTGTTTTATTGTTCAACTCTACGGGAAACCCCTTTCTCGAGTTTATTGCTCACAGCCGTAAGACTTTCTAAGATACAATCTCGAAGCATCGGGTATACAACCTACATATGTGAAGTGAAGGATCTTATATTTACATACATCAGACTCCATGAGTATTGGATCATACCCAGCAACACGTAATGGTCAGAATATGAAAGGTTTCTGACATCTGTGAAACCAAAATACAGTGGATCACCCATAAGCCCATCATGACGCTCAGGTTAAAGGACCACGAATACTACTCAACTCGATAGGACTTACCATTGACGGTTTTATAGGATATCTATTAGGATCCTTACAAGTCTGTCTAGTATTCAGTCCTAATTGAATACCCGTATACCTATACGAGCTCTAAGCCTATTGTCAACTAAAAACAATCATTTGTTCTCTATAGATATAGACATACACTGATCTATATGAAAAAGATTCACCAATAGACCTGCATTAGTGAAAATAGATCAGAAACATAGTATTTTAAAATACACTTACATAATTGCATTTTCTAACACCTATTGCAACTCTTTGCAACCATGTCATTACTAGTGTTCCCTCGAGTCTTTGTCCCATTATAAATAAGGTTTTCACTCCTTAGATCTCGCTGACTCTTATAACCTGCTAACTGTTAGCAGTGTTAACTATTAGCATTTATAACCCTCATCTTTATTAACTCTTAGCATCGGTCTAAACTCTTTTAGATCAGATCTGAACTTTTTCAGATCATACAGTATCCGTAATGTGACAAACATCATTACCATTTGATAAAGAATATTAGCGATTTAATAAAATATATATTATATAAATATTATCAAATAAGTATTCATATAAATAGGGATGACACATAAGCACATAAGCACATAACCTAACAATGTTCTGGCGTAAATGATAGAAATGTGTTGGAGCATTTCAGAGATTCCTACTTTACTCGAGATATTCTTATTGCAGTTCTTCCATTTGTTTTCTAATTAATATGAAAGCAACAATACTTTTGCTATTTGAAATTTAGTCCTTAAACAGTATCATATGAAAGAAATGCTTCCATGCATATGATATAATAATCATGTAAGAAAAAACAGTAATTCTTAATTCCCAAGATAAACCTCAATGTATATATGATAAAATAAATAAGTTAAGCATTACTTCAAAAAAATGCAGTAATCTGAATGCGATATCTAAATAGTCAAAGATAAAATTAAGTGATACTTTCTTAACACTTTTCGTGTTAACCTTGTTTGTTGGATGTATCCGCAGAGTGATTATTAAACTTTCTAATGTAACAGTGTAGTTGGCTATGAAGTTCTTTGTGGGATACTTCATATTTTTTAGGAAATGATTTTGAATCCTAATGTTACCTACAAAAAAGCATTTATGCTTCCAATTGTAGAAGTATTTTGTAATATTGTGCTTCCGGTAAGAAAAGACTTTTGCTTCTACATTTAGGAATGTTGATATAGTGCTTCCTTTTTAGTTAGAGTCTTTTATATGTTCACTTCAAAGGTAAAGGCACTGAACTCTTCCAAAAAAAAAGTTTTTCGATACGGTATTTCCAATGGAAGGTGGTTGCTAGGTATATAACCCTTCTAAGGAAATCATTTTGAAGTTTGCAAAAAATTATTTTTTAGTGTTTTCATAACTCTTCATAATAATCTTAACCTTAAAGTGGGGGCTAATCTATACTTATTCTAGGACATGATATAACTCGATTAGAAAAATGTATTACGCATTTTAGATCATTATGTAATATCTTTTACTTGGTAATAATTGCAAATACTCACTTAAGCTGTCAAAGGAAGATGACCTTATATAAATGATTCATATGAAAAGAATAAGGTCAAGAAAGTGTGAAAAAATTTGTGTTTAGATAATGTAATTGATACTTCCTTGGCTTTGTCAATGATCAACTCTCGAAAGTTCTATTTTTACTGAGAATTCTATTGAGGTAATCGATTTATAAGGTCTTGTCCCCTTTTCCAAAGTGAAACTAGAGAGAGGATGTAAAAGAACGACTAGTTCTGGCTTAGGTTAGAGAGAGTTTAAGGAGGAGGTGTCCTTCTCTCCATCCGCCTCGTAGGATGTCATTGAGAAATTTACTATTTTTTATTCCAATATAGGATGATTGTTCATGTGAGTGATCTTTTATGTTTTAAGATAGTATGTTCCATTTGATGCTTGTTGTCCATATAGTTTGTTACTTGAAATAGTTGATTGATTCGTATGTTTCCAAAGTTGAGTCATGAACCCCTCTAAGGAAGTCTTATTGGTGGTGCTTCCCAAGTTAAGGCATAAGATTCTTCAAAAGAAGTCTTTCTTGTAAGGTTTCCCTTGTAAAGGCACAAGGTTTTTAAAAGAAGTCATTCTAGTATAGGTGCTTCTTGGTAAAAATACCAGAACTTTTCCAGAAAAGTATTTTTGAATGCGTGTGCTTCGTTGGTAAAAGTATCGAACTTTTCTATAGAAGTTCTTTGATGTGTGCACTTCTAATACGAGGGCACTTAGCCACTCCAGAGAAGTCTTTTCGATTTGTTTACTTTCAAGGCAAAGGTGTGAGGCTCTTTCTAGGAAGTCTTAGATGTATTTTCTTATAAGGCAATGATATAAGACTCTTTCAAGGAAGTCTTAGTTGTGTTTGCTGTTGGCAGAGGATCTTAGGCACGTGGATGTATGCATGTGCAATTGTATCTGTTGCCTAACGCAACGAAATGTATAAATTTTGCAATAAACATAATAAATACAATATATTAATCGTATTAATATATTTATAGAATAGAGAACTCACCATAACGTGTAACGTTATACACGTATTTTCCTGGAGTCTGCATGGAGACCAACTCGCGGCAGTTCTAGTCACCAACACGGTGGGCTTAGTGAGCTAGAACAACAGCCATCTACTCAGCACTGGGTTTAACTCTTAAATCCCAAAATAGTCAGTATGTATTTTATCATTTTCTCTAAAAAAGATAAGAAATTGATCATTTGAAGCAATCTACCATTGCTTCAATTAGAAGCATAAAGAAAAATGAAATAGTTTCATTTTCCCTATCTTTTTTTTTTCCTTCTTCTTCTTCTCTCAGTTTTCTTCTTCTTCTTTTCTTTCTATCTTTCTCTTTTCTTTCTCTCTTTCTCCATTTCTTTCTTCCTCTCTCGACCGAAAGGCCAAATTGCTTCTCCATCACCTTCTTTTTCTCTCTTCTCTTTATATATATATAATAAAATAATAATATAATATATATTATATATTATATAATATAAAATATTAATATAATAATAATAATATAAAATTACAACTAATGGGTGCCAACTATTTGGCACCCAATATATTATATTATTATATGTAAAATATCTTATAATAAAATATAATATAATATAATATAAAAATATATTATATTATATAATAAGAGAGATATTTTGATTATTTAACAATTAAATAATCAAAGTAAGAAATGACCATTTTACCTCTCATAAATAGTTACCAAGTTTACCCCCTAGTAGGTCCCACTAAATCTCACACTTGGGTAAACTCAACTGAGGGTCCACAATACGCTACGTATCCTAATACAATTAGTAAATAACAATTATTAACTAATTATTATATTTAATACTTAAATACAGATACGCACGCATTCCCGTGGTAACGTTGAATATTACTAAATTAAATAAGTACAATGAGTACACTCCATATCGCAAGACTCCCTAGGTTCTACGCCCGATTTGTCAAATGGAACTATTCCATGAGTTCGTGATCAATGCCTCACGCATACATCACGGATATACAAATCAGCGCGTTGAACCATATAAGCTGAGGTTACAACGCATACGTATAGTCCTTCCATCATGATATCCTGCATGTGCGGGGATATAAATTATCACCGTCAAATCCCTATGTGCTCATCCATATCCTATCTCTAGACTTGTATCTCAATGAACAATATACGCAAATGCCTTTGCCATATTGCCATATTGTTCAACCCTGGCGGAACTCTTTCCCGGGATGATTGCTTGTGGCCACAAAACTTTCTGAAATACAGTCTTGAAGCATCTGGATATCAAACTCCATATGCGAGTTGACGAATCCCATATCTGTATGCACTGGACTCCATAAACATCGGACCATACCTAGCGACACCCAGCGGTTACACCATGAAAGGTCTGTGACATGCGTGGAACCAAAGTATGGTGAATCGCTTACAAGCCCACCGTGGCACTCAGGTCAAAGGACCACGTATACTACTCAACTCGAGAGGACCCTCTGTTGACGACTTATACTGGATGTCTATCGGAGGTCCTCGTGAGTCTGTCTCATATCCAGTCCTAACTGGATACCCATATGTCAATACGAGCTCCAAGCTCACAGTCTGTAGGAACGACCATCTATACCTGATAGGTACGACATATGTTGATCTATATATAAAAGAGTATCTACCGACAGACTAGCATCGACAAAAGTAGATCAGGGACAATTATTAGAGAATATACTTACGGAACTTGCATTTCCTGGCATCTGATTGCAACTCTTGCAACTATGCAGTTATTAGTATATTCTCAGGTCTATATCCCATTACAGAAAAAATCTAACTGAGTATTATAACCAACTAGCACTTAACTGTGCTAACATTTAGCAATTATATATCTCAGCGTGGCTAATTGTGAGCCCTTATCTAAACTTTTTAGATCTGATCTGAACTCCGTCTGATCTACAATGTCTGTAACGTTATATGCATAATACCATATAAATGATATTTGCGATTTAATGAGAATGTACACTTGTATAAATATACAAGTATATATACATTCAGGGATGGCACGTAAGTACCAACCCTAATAATTGTTTCTAAGGCTATGATACGAGACCTTTTCTGGGAAGTCTTAGATGTGTTTTTTTCTAAGGTAAAGGTACGAGACCCTTTCAAGAAAGTCTTAGATGTGTTTACTTTCAAGGTAAGAGTACGAGAACCTTCTAAAGAAGTCTTAAAGTACTTCCAAGGCAAGGATATGGAATCCTTCCAAGGAAGTCTTAGAATATTTCCAAGGCAATGATACAGAATCCTTCCAGGGAAGTCTTAGAGTGCTTCCAACTGTTATGGACTAATTCTCAAATCCGTGCAGCCTTAGACACTTTCAAGTGCTAAGCAGTCTAAAAACCTACAAATTAAGAAATAGATGAAAAAGATTAATACAAAGTATTTGAGAGAATGCTCTTGTATTACTAACAAAGAGAATTATAAGGTAAGAGGTGTCTTGCTCTAAATGAGAGCTCACCTATTTATAGCAAAAGCTATGTACAATTAATTGTTAGGATTGAAAATATCCAACGGTCTATAATAAAAGCTACCTACCACAAATAGTATTTCAAAGGAATATTCCTACTCTAGAATTCTCTACCAACTACTATATACAAGTGAGCTTAACTCATATATACATCAATCTCAAATGGGCCTTCTAGAGAATATGGTCCATGAAATGTTCCAATGGCCCAAGTAGCCTTTAAGGTTCTTGGCGTATACCAAATGTTTGATGAAATGTCTGAGAACATTTGGGGCGTGACGCAAGGCAAGGATACAGGATTCTTCTAAGAAAGTCTTAGCGTGATTCCTAAACAAAGATACTGATTCCTTCTAAAGAAGTCTTAAAGTGCTTCAAAGGCAAAGATATTAAATCCTTCCAGAAGTCTTAAAGTATTTTCAAGGCAAACATACAGATACTTTCAAAGAAGTTTTAAAGTGTTCCTTAAGCAAGGATACAAGGTCCATTTTAGGAAGTCTTAAAGTACTTCAAGGCAAGGATATATGATTCTTTTAGAGAAGCCTTATGGCATGTTTACTTCTAAGGCAATGGTATTGGACTTTTTTAGCTAAGTTTTTTGAAAATATGTTAGTATTGAAATAATATATGAAACCTAAAAAATGTATAGAACCTGAATGTGTCCCATGATATAAGGATGGTTCCCTCCTTATGATTTGTAGTGAATAAGTTCCATGGTTTAGGTGCATAATGATTCTATATAGTTCTTCTTGAGCCTCGGCCAATTTTCTAGTTTTCAGTTCTTTTCTTGATACTGAGTGCTTCCTTTCAATCTTCAGGAAGCTTTCCGTACATATTTGATTCTCATTCTCTCTTAGTCAAAGGAGTCGACAACATAGATCAAAATAATGCCTCCATCGTGGCCTTGATTTCTCTTGTCCGCCACATCCCAAAACTGGAATCGTCTGACCTAACATTATAGCTCGCATCTCATTGTCCTGAAGAAAGTGTTAAATAGTTTGTAAAAGGCTTGATCCATCCCTTAATGAACCATTCTTCAAATCTACTAAAAAAATTGTAAGGCTATTCATGACTTTTACCATCTGAAATTAGATTTCTGGATATATTGTGAATGCTTTTCTGAAGAGGGAATCACCCAGCCAAACGAGGTGCTATTAATCATAGTAAGATGCTGAGTGGAGTACACACACATGCACTGCCTTAAATCTTATAATACCCGTCTAAAGTGCAGTGGTGTTTATCAGATGCATGCCAGCGACAGTCGAGGTGGGTACGGTCAATGGTGATATGGCAATATCAGAGGAGTTGCTGGTTTTCGGAGACTCTGTGTCGTTTGGCTCTTAGGAAGTAGTGACGTTGGATTCTTGGCTGCAGTGACGATATGGCAACCGACTGAGTTGTGAATGGCAGTTGGTTGATGATAGCAAGTTAAGGCTGACAGTCTGATCAGTGATGGCGAATTGAGACTAACAGTCCGACCATTTCCAATCGACAGTGGTTCAGTTGCTTTGGCTGCCTTTGCACGATGGTTTAGGGTGGAGAACGGCTAGGCTTGCAGGGATAAGTTGACCAGCATCTCTGAGTTTGCTGAAATATCAATCGGTGGCTAATGAAATCTAGCGTGGAGGATAGTGATTTCTGCGGTGGGTGAAGTTTCTATTGTTTTAGTTCTTGTATTTTCTATCTCTGCCTTTGTTTTCAAGAAAGTTGTGATGCAGTGGTTACTCTGCAACCCTCTATTCAGAGGAACCATGTTCAATTCTTGGGTAGCGCTTTTTCTTTCTGTATTTTCTTCCTTTTCTTTTTATTTCTTCTTCTTTTATTTGGCTTGCACATTGATCTGATCTACTTCTGCTATTGCTCTTGGCCTAAACTTGGAGAAGAAAATTTGTGGATTACAAGGTTGGCATAACCTTTTTTTTTTAACTAAAGGGAAGTAGTTTGGCTTTTGGTTTAAGATTCTCGCAGATGGTATCATTTAAGTTTTTCATTTTAGAACTTTAAATGATTACCTAAGTACTTTTGATACTCTTCAAAATCTCTAGAACTACACCATCTACCTTTTCTCTTTGCCTTTAAATACTGGTTGAATTATACAACAATACTGTTCTTCTTAAAAAAAAAGGCACTCTAACTTCTAAATCAATAAAAAATAAAAAATAAAAAGAGTGCTGTATTTAAAAAGTCTCTAATATAAATAAAAATGTGATGAATAAATTGTATATGGTGTAAAGTGTAAAAAATAGAATATATATTTAAATAATGAATTGAATGAATTATAAGTTAATATAATATATTTATTTATAGTGTATAAATCTGAACCATATTAGAGTATAAATGTAATAATTTAAATCAAAATGTGATTATTATAATCAATGTTAGACAAAAGAGAAGATTTAAGTGAAATTTTTCTACTTGTGAGAAATCATTATTAATAAAAAATAATAATTAACTAATTTAATTATGAATAAAATTTAAATTTTAGGTTTAGGTTTAGGCTATGCAAAAGTTGATTGAACCTATAAATAATGGGCGCAACAAACATAATAATTAAATATGAATTATTTTATTTAATTATATTTTATTAAATGAATAGATAAAATTATGCTACGTGTTCAAAATTAAATTATGATAAAGATAGAACAAAGTATGAATAAAATTAATTTTAATTTGAATTTTTATAGTAATTAAAATTAATAAATTTTTGTGGGCCAATTTGTGGTTGACATGTAGACATGATATGGCATATTGTATATCAAATTACATCTCACTCGACCGTCCTTGTTAGTTCATGAAGAGTAAAAATATCATTGTACAATAAAATAAATTTTTTTATCAAATCTAACGATAACAGACTACTAGATTATAACAAAATTAACCTTTTTAAAAATTGTGAGACAAAATTAAGTATTAACCGAAATTTCAAAAATAAAATTATCCTTATTCTAATAAATAATTTAAAAATATATCAAATAAGTGACATAGCTATGATCCCTATAAAAAAAATTTGTTGTTAAAATTTGAGATTTTTGACAATTAATAAATAATGAATTGTATTAGTATTGATTCAAAGTATTATTATACTTTTATTTAACCTCAGACAACACCAAAACAACACCCCAACCTGAAATATCACCCCTAAACAAGATTCTTAACATTTTAAACAAGAAAATTTTAACCAAGGTTGGTTACAATTCAATTAAGGTATAAACATAAACTGATTATACTCTTCTACAAGTACTCACAACACAATATCATATTAGATTTCATTGTAATTTAATGATAAAGAGATGATGATTTGACACTAGTTTTTAATTTTAATATCTACTACTTGATTGTATAAACTTAGCTGAAAATTACTACAAAAAATTCAATTAAAACATTCAAAAAATTTCATTTATTTTAATATTTTCCAAACACCATCTACTTTCACTTGACAGCTAATACTTTCGTTCCACAGTAATTATACTTTCAAAACCACAGCACTGTAATTCCAAATGGAGCCTTAGACAACTCCAAGTTGAAAAAGAATATAATTGAAAACATTTTAAGCAAAGAATTTGGCCATATTTAAAAACCGTTTGTTTTATTCCATGTCAAGAATTTTCAGTTCACAAAGGAAAAGGCTCGCTGAGAAACAAGACCTAAAACCAAAAGAATTTCTTATGATTGACGAATGAACCAATAAACAATTTGGCTATAGTTAGCCGACCCGACATAACAAAGGAGAAAAGGAAAATAAATCAGCAAGCATCCTGACAACTTGTTAATCACTTCAGCTGTGCAAATAGCTTCGGTGCAACCTGCAAATCAATCATAATGCTGAATTCAGCTGTTAACCCAGGAGAATCTAATTGACTCTAATGATAAAGAGAAGGAAGTCTTACACATTTATCGACACAAGACAAGTAGTCAAAGTACTGCCCAGTACAGTGCTTCTCCCCATTATCATCACTTTCAACTCTTTTGATGCAAGCCTGTAAAAAGTAGCACAGTTACAGACTTTAACAACTGAACAAAAACTAATCCTGTGAAGGGCCAATTCCCACTCTTGAAACCATTAAAATTTTAAGCAGTTTGAAAAGAGGACTCTAAATCATCATGCACATTGCTTTCTTCCCTCCCTTTTATTATTTGTTGGCTCTCTTTCAACTCCCTTAAATTTCAGTAAAAGAGGCGAAGAAAGCGTAAACTAACAGGGGGTAACAAAAGTTTAAAAAAAAAATTAATAATAATATAAAAGAAAGAGAAGGCAAGACAACCAACAAATTTTCCAGTTTCACTATACTTCTTCATGTTAAATTTTATGGCTAAAATATAAGAAATAAAAGAAAGGTCATAGCAACAGCGCCTATAAAATTTTAAACCAATTTTAATGAAGGCCAAACATATATGTTTCCTTTCCCCTTCCATTTATCATCCATTTGTTAATGAACATGGAAAGTGTTATATAGGGACGCGAAACTGTAATTTAAGTACATATCTAAGATTGCCCACTACATTTTGGCTGAGCAGTATGTAGTCTTGACTCTCAACTTAGGGACCAACATTTGAGTTCCTTTTTATTCATGAGTAAAGGGTAGATTTATTTGATTTTTATTAGAGTATATTTAATCATTTTTGGATTTAAATTTATAAATTGTGTTTCATTGTTGTATATTCTAATAAATTTTTAATTACATATATCAGTAGATAATTATAATATTAAGAAAAAGTACATATCTAAGATTTAAAGACATGTTGGAGAAACCAAGAATTAAAAATAAATTAAAAATATTTTAAAAAATTGAAAGAAAAAAAAAACAGAGAAGAATAAGGGCATGCTAGAAAGTATGTTAAATTTCAAGTCCGAGAAGTGAAGACTCGCCTCATATTCAATTAAAGGTTTCACACATCTTGGCTTGCAAGCCTCTTCAAGATACTTCTTCGGATCAACAACTTCTTCGTCCGCCCTAATTTTCAAAATGAAAGGTCAAATAAAAATTAATATATGTATCTGTTTCAAAAAGAAAATGATAATAATGACAAAAACGAGATCCAAAGGTGCCATCATTTAAACAATGACACAAACATTCATGATCACTGATCACTTATCAAAGACGAACCGAACTATTTCTACAATTACGAAATGACTTAATTCAAAATTCATTGTGATTCATTAACAATAACAAATTATATCTGAAATTTTTTTTTGAGAACTGACAGAAATGGGCAGCGATGATACTCACATTGGATCAAATACGACGTCGCAAGAGCTCAAATGAATTCCAAAACAATTGCTCGATATTTCCTGTATTTGTTAATTAATTTCAGATTAAAATTCAGTTTTGAAAGATAAAAGAAACGATGAAACACAAACCTAGGAGAAAAAAAATCGCAAAAATTGAGATTAATTGAATGGTTTTTTTTAAAGCAGTAAATGAGTACTAAATAAACCTGAATTTGAAGAGAACCGAAAACCTGCTGCGAAGTCCGGGTGAAAGCTTGTAATCTCGCTGGTTAGTTACAGCAGATGGAGATGACATAAAACTGGGGCTGAGATGGGCCGGTAATGGGTTTTCAGTTCGAAACGTAGACAGGCCTGGCCCGATCCAGTAGTTGTTAATTTGGTTGTCAACAAAACTATTTTAAAAAGGAAAATTTTAAAAATGACCCAAAATTTTAGGCCTCAATTTTGGTAATTTTTTTATTTTTTATTTTTAGTTATCTTTAATTATTTTCAATCATTTTTTACCTATTTAACTCAAATCTAACTATTTTCATTAATTATTATAAAATATAAAATTATTTTAAAATTCGAAATTCACTCATTTTCACTCGTTTTCAAATTTTTAACTCAACAATCAAACTTTTTAACTTTTGATTTTTAAAATGTAAGTGTCTAAACAATTAATTTATTTCTTTAATTATTTAGATTTTGGCTAGAATTGTTTTAGAGTGTTTTGGATAAAAATATATTTATGAGTAAAATGGTCAAAAAATGGTTTATTTAATTATAAAAATTTTAGAAAGTTTTGAGAGTTAAAATAGATTAATGCATTTAAAAGAGAGCCATTTTCGAAAAAAATTTCAAAAAAGAATCGTATCCCATTTATATTTTAGATAGAGTAGAACTTTGTTTTTGATTTCTTATATTGAAAAATCTATCTGATTTTTATTAAGAATAATATTATACTTTCTATATAATATTTATATATTTTTTTAATTTTAAGTGATGTGTTAAGTATTTATTACATTTTTTATTTTTATAATTTAAAAATAACTATTACATTTTTGTACCACTCAATTTGACACATTTATTGTATTTGTTTGAAATGATTCGATGGCTAATGAGCTTATTGTACATCCTAAATCCTAATTTCGGTTCTCTCCTCTTCCCATGTAAAAAAAAATTGACACATCTATTAAAATACTATTCCCCTCCCTCAATGTTAAAAAAAAATTGACATATCTATTAAAATACTAATTAATAAGTGGAGTATCAACCTTTATTTATTTATTTTAATCACAATAATGTAATTGAAAATTTTTATAAATTGGTCAATAATAGAATAAGCTAAATTTTAATAATTGAGTTAACAAATGAAGATATATTTATTTTATATTGACCTATAAAAAACTGGTATTTTCCCTCTTTGATATACAGGTAAATTGTAGTAATTCTTATGACCCTCTCTGATTTAACTCTGTTTTTTTTTTTATTTAAATGGTCAAGAGTTCCTTTTTTAACAAAAGAGAATCTTTATCAATAAATTAAATTAAAATAAAGATAGATAGATATAATTATAATTACTCGTTTCCATCATAATCAAACCTATAAATTTAATCTCAATAATGCATAATTGATATTTGGGTTATTTTTATAAATACTTTTAACATAAGACTTAATGTTAGTGCTACTTCCCACATTTTGAAATTAACCTCCAATACTCCTTTCATTTGCAAGATTTCATTTAAATTGATAGAATATATCATAATTATTGTAAAATATTTAATATACTCTTAATCATACTTTTCTTTTTTTTTTTTTTCAATTTCGGTATTCTCTTCTATTATATTTTCTTCTTCTTCTTTTTCTTTTCTTACTTAAGTACTAAAGCAAAAAACAATTACTAACTATTTATTATTTTCAATTTTAACATTTGTTTAAATTTGTATTTTTATTATAAACTTCTACTAAGATCAAAATATTTAAAATACAAAATTAAAATAAATGTTAAAAAATGGAAATAATAAAATGTTTTGTGAAAAATATTATTTTTAATTTTTGTACTTATAAAAAAAAAGTAACTATTGAAATTAAAAAATAAATTTAAAAAAAATATAAATAAGAGTATATTAGTCATTTTGTAATATTTTTAGTATATTTCATCTACTTAAATGGTATTTTATAAATAATAAGTGTATTGGACGCTAATTTTAAAATGTATAGAATATCATTAATATTAAATCTTACCTCAAAAATATCTTTAAAAAATTAATATTTTGTGTGAGGTCCACATACTTTAAACACTTTCTTTTTAGCTCTTTCTCTATTTTTAGCTTTTTCTAATTCTATGTCTTTAAACACAAACAACTAATTGCCACCGTAGAACAAACTCTAGTTGGACTTTTATACTTTATTACAAAACAAAATTGTACCCTCAAATAAATAAAATGAACTATATGAAATACTAAAATTAATAAAGTAAAGATTTGAGTAACATAACATATAAAAATATAAAAAATGAAAACAAATTAAAACATTCATTGGGCATCAAAAACATATTTATTTGAAATAAAATACAAATAGTTAAGTAGAAAAATCATTGTGCGAAAAGAATGTTGCCATCGATTCTAAGAAAAGAATACGCTTTCCAATTACTACATAGTACTATAAAAAGCCAAGTGTGAAAATAAAGAAGAGATTGAAGGGGCATAAATTTGCAAATTGATAAACTTGAAATCATAGAGTTATGATCTTGCACCATATTTGAAATACTTACATCATATATTGCCATTGAAGACTCATGGTCAAAGTCAACCACCAAGATCCAAGTTTTTTCTTTTCTTTTCTTTTTTTCTTGAATAACTCAACTTTTAAAATTATTAGTCAAAAATTAAATATTAGTAATTAGGTGTGTTTTGTTGAATAGAAAAAGAGGTGGAATAAAAAAGAATCCTTATTCTTATAAAAATTCTTTTGTTTGATTGGCAACTTTAATAAGAAATAAGATTTCTCCTTAAAAATAAGGAATAAGAATTCTAACAGTGAGACTTGGGGCCTTGTCACCCTCTAAATATTAAATTATTTGAAAAAATTATATTATTTAATAATTGCAATAAAAATATTTTTATAATATTTATTTAAATTTTATTTGTAGTATTTATCTATTAAATATTTCAAACACTTAATTTCTTTCTTAGAAAGTCCTAATTATAAGGTAAAAGATTTTGTTAAAAATATTATAAAGTAAATCCTAAGATTAATTTACATTTAAAAAATAAATTGATTTTGATTTAATTTTTTTATTAAAATCAAATAAAAAAAATTAAAAGCTAAAAGATATGTTTATCCAAATAAAATATTATTTATTCTTTTCTATATTGATTCTATGCTCCAATCAAATAATAAAATTATTTTCATTTCTCAGTTTTTTTCTTCTTTTCATTCCGTTTATTTTCTCTTTTCTTTTCCCTTTCTTTTTTCTTCTTTAAATCAAACACAAAAAATGGTTAAGAGTTTTTTTAAAAAAAAATAGATATATTCCAGATTAATTTAAGGTAAGAAGCGTTTCAAAAGATTGAGAAAAAAAAAAGTTTTGTGCCATCTTTTTATGAGATTTAAGTTCAAATTACATATAAAAACTTCAAATTACTTATATAATCTCTTTCTGGATCATGAACCAAAACACTTCTCTGCTTTCTCTGTTTTCACGATCACAAACTTCAAATCAAGGCACAATCATGAACAGATATACTGACTTCGAAGTTAACAAAATCCTAGAGAATACGTAATGGGGTTCTCCTAAGCAACAATAGTGTCTTGATAATGTCAAAACGCCTTCAGCATCCGTCTCTACGATGTTTCTTTACCAGCTTCAAATGGATACTTAACGCCCTGTTAGATATCATATTTGGAGATGATTGGAGTAATGACCTTCATACTTGCAACTCAGAAAAGAATCCTGTTTGCAGCAAGCTAAGGTTTCAACCAACTCCTACAATGCCCAACCATCCATAATATGACCTCAATTTCTGTCACTGCTACCTGTTTCTCACATAACATGCACATAGAAAGTTATAATGACTAATGCTGGCTTGAAGTTCTACTGCAACCCATTGGTGTTTGCAATAAAAAGTTGCCTCTGCTTCAAGCTTATAACTGATAACTTCCGGTAATGCGGATTCAAGTCAAGATTTCCCTAGTACACAGAATCATCAATTATCCCAGGTTCGTACTATCCACATACTGAGGGCTTCGTAGGTTTCTTGGTTAGCATACAGAACTAAGACCTCTCCACATTTCTCTGATGTCCACCTCACTTCTTTTAAATCCCAGAAATATAATCCCTTTTTTCTTTTCTTACAATAACTCCTCTTAATATACATCTGAATCACAGTAACGGACTATACAAGTATCTTAAACTCATTCGTGCATCAAAATATGGTGTATGGAAAACTCAATATCCGCAACAACTGATTTGAATATTGAGAATGATAACAATGGAGAATTATTGTCTTGTATTAATTTAAGCATGTAGATGCACAAGCAAATAGTGAAAGAAACAACAATTATACATCTTTTCTAACTTATGAGTCACCATCATCAAAAAGAACTCTATAAAATCGTTTTCTTTCTTCTGGATCGAATAAACCTCCAAGCTTATCCTCACTATCATCTTGTTCAGAAGTTTCAGTTCTTCCATCCTTAATTTTATCTGATCTTATAGGCATGATGCCTTTCTTCTTCTTCTTCTCTAAATTCATCAAACAATGCCTTTGATTATATTCATGAAGCCCCTCCTGCATCAACTCCCCAAATTTATCCTTCACAACAACAAGGGGATCCTTCTGAATCAACTCCGACCCATTATATGCTTCTCTGAGGAGAACAGTATAAATCTGATACTTATTTGAAACATAGAAAATGCCAGGGTGCTTTAGGAGCAACACATTCAATTTCTCTGGCAAACAGAACTCTCTTTTGAAATGACCTAGCTTCACAATTGACATTTTCTTCCACAGGGTCAATGACAACAACTCATGCACTAAACCCACTGTCCTCTTCTCCATTTCCTTTGATCCTTCTACTAAAGCTTTAGGATCCAAATAAGGCGAGATGTAAGGTGTTGCATTAAATTCACGAAATCTCTCCCATGATTTCACCCAAGTAGAAGGCAAACAACACGAAAAACATGGCTCAGAACCTTGCTTCTGAGCTGAGGCTTCAACTGTTGGCACTGCTAACTCAGGTTTCCATGATACAAGTTCAATATCCATCGAACTCTTTCTCCCACTGTAATTAACTAGTTGAAATGTCTCCGGATACTTGGGCAGAATCCTTATTATATAATCATCTGGAAATCCAAAATTTCGCTTAAGCTCATTCAGTTTCACAACATTAAGCCTCTGATTCTTGCTCATCATTAACAACTTCACCAACCGCTCAACAAATACCGGTTCCTGTATTTCTCTTACATACTCCTCCTCTTCTACCAAAGACATCATTCGCTTTGTCAATTGACAGTAATACTCATTATTCTCCAAATATACTTCAAAGCAACATGGATATTTCTTAAGCCAATTTAGAGCTTTGCCTTGAAGATCAAGAGTCTTGAACTTCTTCTGAAGATATTTAACTGTTGCCACCTGGTTTGGACATCTAAGTATTATGTTCTTTAGCTGATTATTGACTATCCATCGACGATTTCGTGAGAGGGCTGATTCAAGATCTGGGTCCTTCTTCATTGACCAAAGAGAGAAATTGCGAAAGAAATTAACATAGGATGGGAAAGAGTAGAGTCTGCTAGTGCAACAAGTCGTGTTCTTGAGATATATGCTAATAATCACCATTGTTTACTTAATGTATCTTCTCTATTATCTGAAAAGTCAATCTGTGAAAGAAACAAGAAGGATAGAAAGAAGATAAATATCACAAGAAACGTTTCTATCTCTCGAATGAAGAAACAAATGGACTATGCAAACTCGGTGTTGCTTCGCTTCTTGAAGACAGTAAAAATGAATACGAACGAAATTTGGTTTCTATACGAGCACAACATCAAAGTAATACGTACTTCAATGCTTAACACAACACAAAGCATTGCAAACAACTACCAAATAAATAAAAATTTAAAAAAAAATCCCAAAAATGAAGAAGAAATCTTACTTAGAAATCCAAATATACAGTTTAGATTAGTTGATAATTAAATTAAACCAGAGCCAACCCAGAAAGACTAAGAAATTGCGACGTAGAAATCGAAGAGGAGAATATGAATAACAAGAAGATAATGATGAAAAATACCAGTTACGACGACGCAGTTGAGTTGACCCGCGGATCTGCGAAGCAGGATGACTGACTGCATCGACTGAGCGTTTTAGAGAGAGAGAGATTTTTCATGGCGGCAATATGCGGCGTCAGTTATCTCTTTGTATTCTCTATTCAAGAAGCCGGTGCAAATGTACGGAGTCTTCAAGGTGTATGATAAAATTACCCAAAGCTTCAAATCGTAGCAGCCGTTGCACGGCTAAAAATAGACATAATTAAAATAATTTAAAAAAAATTATAATTACGCCGTATGACAACCTATAAAACAGTACAACATCACAGACATTAAATTTGTGATACTATAATGAGATGCACCCTTGAGTATATCTTAAACTTAAGATAGCATTTAAATTGTTTAAAACCAGAAGGCAGGCGGCCGTCGTCTGATTTTAATCAAACACATTAAAAAATAAAAAATATTATTTTTTGTTAAATTTTAATGATTTTTTATATTATTTTAACTTATTTTTTTATGTTTAATTCATCAATTTCACATATTTATAATTTCAAATGCAATTTAAATAATTTTTAAATATCAAAATTTCTCAAAAATTTTAAAAAAACTTATTAAGAATTAATCATTTTTATAATTTAAAGTAGTAAATATGTTGTGCAAAATTCAATTAATATAATGACAACTTCAAAATTTTTGATCTAACAAAATTATTTAATATTCAATCTTGATTTGGTGAAGAGAGGGAGTGTGTTTTTGATTTAAGAGTATAAAAATCCTATTTTAAATGTTTAACTAATAAAAAAATGTTTAATTAAAATTTAGTTAAAAAAAAAATAGTTATAAAATTTAGGAGTTATTTGTAAAAAATTTCCAATATAACAAAGCATAAGAAATTTCATTACACAAATCAGGACAATATATGATTAAATAAATTGATAAGTGCAATAAAATCCACAATCAGATGATTTCAGCCGAGCAGATAAAACCCTCGCAATTATTTTCTTCTCACAACAAAAATTGTAGCTCAGAACTGATGCAGTGTTTTACAATTCATGACCTGAAAATTTTTCCATCATCAACAGAAAAATGCAAAAGGATGTGATGTACTGTTGTTACAACAATTTCAACGACCAACATGATGCATTACGTTTTTTATTTGAAATTTTCCCAACTAAATAACTTTCCTCATCAACAACCAAGTTAAATATGAATGAATTTTACACTACATAACACAGAAACACCTTCCTTTCAGTAATTTCACATCAAAATCGAATTGGAATGTGAAAGCTACAACAATACAGAGTAGAAAATGCCAACGCGGCAGCATACTTGAACATCACCAGGAAAGCAAACTCTTCTCATCTACCCAAGGATGTGATTCGACTTCAAACTAATGAGGTCTGCCATAAGCTCCTTTCTTTGTTATTTGCTTCTTGCCTTTCTAACAAAGAGAACTAGAAAACAATCCCAAGTAGGAATAACAAACATTCACACTATACTAGGTGGATCCCCGGTCCAATTGCAAACGGCACGAGGCCAACGAGTTCTAATGCAGTCCACCAAAGGTGCATGCTGGGGAGGCTCAGGTTTAGCCACTTCAATTGCTTTTCCACTTGGTTCATTCCCACCAGATCCAGAGGACAACACCACATCTGCCATGAACTCCTCGGGAGTCCACCTTGGGGGAACTGAAACCCTCAACTTTATGAGCCTAGGCCTTTGCACCGGAGTCTCACCACCACAGCTCACTTGGCTGCCATTCAAATCTGATTTTGCAATCCCATTAAAATGATAAAGATCAAACACCTTCTTACCCATCAATCCAGTTGAATCCTTGAGACCTCCCAAGCTCTTGTCCAAATCCAGAATGACCTGCCAGAACTCACTCCATACAATGAATCCTGTGCTGCAAAGTTGATTGAGTTTCTCATGTGGAAGTCTGGTGTTTGTTTCTCCGAGGACTTGATGGAAACCTTCCACACTAATAAAACCACCACCTCCACTCTGATCTTGTGCATCAAAAGCTTTACGAATTTGTGATTCTCTTTCTTCCAGCTCATTCTCGTCTTGGACAGAGGTATCAAGGGCAAATAGAACAGTATAATGAGATTCACTGCCAACAACCCATATTGGCCACTTCGGGCATTTTAGATGCTGACCAACCTTACAAAAATTGAGGGATTCCAGCAGAGTGAGGAACCCAACTTCTACACTAGTGGATATGCCTTTCAAAAACATGCCACCACCTAAATCCATCCTCCCATCAAAAACATGAGGGACAGCCTGCCCACAGAGTAGTAGGTTCACTATTTCCTGTTCCAATGGCATATAATAATAGGTCATTATCGTATAGACAAATGCTATTACAATACAACTGATCAGATAAATAAACCAATAGGAAATTATAGGAACACCCAGAAAAAAAAAAAACATCATAACAATGCTGCATTAATCGGAGTATACCTGTGAGGCATGCCCAAATGGAGCAGTGACTAGAGGCAGGCAAAGGTCCTCCCTGTCAGCTTGAACTGAGTCCTACAGGGGGAAAAAAGGTTTGAAATGGATTAGTAACACTAATATTCCAAGCAGAAAACTTAGTAAATTGATTTTTTTTTATTGAAAAAAGTCCTTAATGTCAATTGTAACAGGGACTCCAAACATGATGAGTAACATTTGTCCAATTTTTTACCAAAATCTCTCTTCATCATGAGGGTTAATCTATCATCAAATATAGTGGGTATCAGTAGGTTCAACTGGGAAAACCTATTGCGCTGAAATAAATGTCTGGAGTTCAAACTTCGCTCAACCAGGTTAGGGAGGGATTTGGTTTATATTTGATGTAATATTTTTTTAAAAAAAGAAAAAGAAATAGAAAACCCAACAGATATAAGTCTCACAATTGAGAAATAATTTGTTTGAAATGCATGGACCTCTACTTACCAAAAATCAATCCAATATGAGATGACAATTAATCAAGATTTTTTAACATGGCTCTGTAGCATTGAATTTGTTATGCCAAAAATGCCATTATATGTCATTATCAAGCACAAAATCAATTAAAACACCAGAAAAATCTGCTACACTTCGACTTTAAAAAAATGGAAAGAAAGATTAAATCCTATGGGAGGATTCCTTTGCTTCTTTCCATATTGTCATGCTATACTTACCAAATACACTTAACCAATAGGCTTAGAATTTGAAGCTTATGCCTCACCTCTAAGAGGACAGAACTTAAAACTTTCCTGTTCCCTTTGAAGAATAAGCCGTCTAGTATCATTTAGACCAATTATTCAACTTCCATCACTTGGGTATCAATGTCATACTCAAGAATTTAAAAAATGTCTACTCTTGCATAGCCAGTTTTAATTACACAAATAAACTAGCACTAATGAGTTAACCAACATTAAAATGAGGTCACTTTATAACTAATAGACCATAAGTAAACATTAAAAGAGAAAAAAGGCTCGCAAGTTAAGAAGCATACCAGTCCCCTAGAAAGTAATGCAGAAATGAGGAAGAGCATTGCTCCCATACGACTTCGGAAAACAGGAAGCAATGCTTCAAGTCTCTGAAGTGCACTTGGGTGCGATGTGTATGTATCCACTCTTATTACTTTCTGGAGATCAGAGCCTGATTCAACTGAGAGACCTTCAAGTGCCTTTGTTAGGACCTGTGAAATTGAAAATAGAACCAATCAGCACATAGAAATTTACGAAATGATACAGAGGCACAGTGATTTAAGCCAAATGCTGTGCAAACACTTTAGATACCCCAGACTCAATGTACCTCATCCTTCTGTCTGTCTTCGGACCCCTCAATCTCGTGTCCAATAGTAGTCAAAGTTGCAACCACAGCCTTTTTATTACTTCCACATAAAAACAATATCTCACCCATACTTTTGACCAGGGCTCTGCATATTAGAAAAGGTAAGAAAGGAAAGAGAATGGAACATTTTAATGAATTGAAGCAAAGAACTGCTAATTTTGTTGGATAAGTCAAAAGAGAAACAAACATTAAGCATCTTCAAATTAAACCAGCATTGCCTTCTGAATGATATATCTCAAAAGTGAAGTTAATAATAAGGGATATTGACATAAGTTCATAAGAAAAACAAGAATGAAGATACATTAAGATGTTAGCAAGATTCCAAACTATTACTTCCGGTGAAGCTTTGCTCACCCACAGAGATAGATCAACATTTACGTGTGGTACAATTTACGTCAAAACCTAAAGTACAGGAATGTAAGGTATACAAATTCAAAATTAACTAGGACAGTTTTAGGAATAAGAGTCATTCATATACTTGGATGGTCTACAGTACGAGTCCTAGTTATCAATTAAAGATTGCAAAACAATTAATTTCAGCAAACCAAGCAAGAGAATAATGATAATGCACAAGTTATATATGCATTGTGAAACATAAAGTAAATAAAATTACACAAGTCAAACGCATTTAGCACATCTTAGAAAATTGTACCATAATCTGTGTTGGCAATATATCAAGAATATTAAATATCGTTATATAGTTTTAAAATCAAATAAAGTAGATGCCTTAAAAGCCTGGTAACTATTAAATTGAGAAGGGAATCACAGTTACTGGAGGATCAAACCAAGACATATAATTCATGTTGGCAATCTTTTAATGCTTAAGAAGGAGCTAGATAAGCATCACTTGTATGCAATACAGAAACAACAAAAAACTGCACAAATTCAAGCTTACTTTCTTAAGGGTCTATGGCCTTTCCTTGCATAAACTAAAATCATGTAACTTTAAGAAGTTAATTTAAAACAGTTTAA
The DNA here is from genome assembly GCA_946807835.1 of Ailanthus altissimus. Classification (NCBI taxonomy): domain Eukaryota; kingdom Viridiplantae; phylum Streptophyta; class Magnoliopsida; order Sapindales; family Simaroubaceae; genus Ailanthus; species Ailanthus altissimus. The sequence continues at coordinate 6,196,691 of OX327699.1, forward strand.
TATCTTCATCCAATCTATTGATATATAATTTATCACGATATATTTAATCACCTTGCTTTTGCATCTTCAGTAGAAGAAGCAAAATTACTCGTTGCAACGTATTGTTTTCTAGAGAAATTCCTGGAACCAACATGGCACATGTTGGGTGCAACTTTACCTAATTCATCTGGGAAGAAAAGAAGGTATTTGAGAACAAATGCCTGCACAACCAGACAAAACAGGTAACAGTCAGCAATAACAGTTTGGAAACCATGACACACTTCCATAAATAAAACATCAAAATAGTATTAAAAATATAAAGCACACACAAAATGCATAAGAGAATATGACAATACTATGAGACAATACAGAGAAGGAACCAGTCTAGAAGTAATAGATCAGCTATACATCACATTAACATTTTTACTATGTGTAGAAGAATTCCAATGATAACTAATCCTCTGTCAAGGGCATATGATGACTCACCTTTCATGTAAAATGTCTGGCCATGAATGAAGAAAAGGTAAATAAGATGAACTAATTCTGATAAATATTACAAACAATGAAAACAGCCAAAGACTTCATAAACTCTGTTAAAAGATACAATAAGAATGCCAGAGATTAAAAGAAACTAATACATAATGTGTGGAAATCACATCATGAACATGCCAAACAAATAAAACAACTCCCCAGGAAAAACATTTTCTAACGCTGGTTACAATTTATAACCAAATCAAGCCTATTCTAAACTCTTTACTAAGAGAAAAGGTGGCCTCGTTATCAAAATAGTAATCCATGGCAGGTTTAGGTTATCAATCCATTCGATTGACAAGGTCGGGAGAAATCACGGGGTCATAAGAGTTACACATCCCAAATCCCGCAAGACTTCACAAAAGGAAAAACTATCAAATGTAGTTTATCTCTCACTCACAAGAATTTGCCCACAAAATCTTTGAGAAGAATTGGCATGAAAACAGGCAAGATTACAAAGACCATCTGACTTTTGAATTGGACTGAACCTAAGAAATTTAAACACATCCCCAATGCTAGATAAATTTTAATGTATATACTTTATTCTTAGTGTATGGATCAAGCAAAAATGTTATATACAAAAGACTATTGTTAGATATTTTGAAGTTGTAGGAACGAGCTAGCTTAGGATAATGTCTCTTAGGCATCCAAGAGATCTTGGAATCAAATCCCAATCATAACAATGTGGTTGGCTTACATTTGGGGTAGGGGTATATAACAATGCACCATAAAAACAACGACAGATATTTTCAAGTAAACTTTCAACAGAATCAACCACAAAATGATAGCGAACAGATTAAACAATATCATTCATTCCCAGTGAAAAGCAAAACTTCGCAAATTCTGGTTAGTAATAGAGAAATAGCCCAGTTGGAAAATGCTAATGGTAAGTTATTGTCATGCCAATGTCGTATTAAACCAGCAAAAGGCATTGATTACCAGTTTGACAGAACATAATTAATAAAACTCATACATGTATGCTACAATGAATTCATATACACCATGATCAGAAATCCGGGAATTACTTGTATGGTCGCTAAGACACCACAGGGCCCACCTTCGTGCTGCACTAGGCCCACAGATGTTTCTGGATCAGAGCTAAACCTATAGGAATGTTACGTGACATCAGCCAATAATGTGCATGCAATGAAATCCACCATAAATTGTTACATAAGAAAACAACTAGAACTCATCTAAACAGAATGAAAATTTTCAAGGAGACCAGATATAAATACACACAAGCAGACCATAAAAATAGTTTGCAAACACGTTCAAATTTAAGTTATTCCAAGTATGGAAAATTATTGCATATATCATTATATTTCTTCTGACTTATAAATTGTAAATGCAAATTATGAACCAAAACCTTTTTAACATGAAACAGTGATATAAGATATACAATTAAATGCATAACTCGGTTCAGCTAACTTCCAATTGTACTGTTAATTACCTGCACATCTAATTGCCACTCTGCTAAAATATTATAATTCTTATCTAGTTACATGACAAACTTTAGCAACAAATATAACATTTCACTTACCACTAAATTTAGCACACTGGTTCAAAAATTTTAAAAAAGAAAAATGAGTTGAGCAATTTCCAAATTCTGCCTCGAGTTATACAATCAACAGATTCTGAAACAAGAAACTGTGAACTGCAACCTAATTGACATTCATATGTACAAAACAGACTTTCAAAATCATATTTCTCAAAGTTAAACAATATTACCCATAAAACAACGTAAAAATTATGCATACCTAATGCCCTGATTGCTCCACTGAGCAAGTATATCTTTTGAAACCTTGCTTCCAAACAACATCGAAAACAATTGATTAGCATCTTCCGGCCTCAAATTCCCTTCTTTTGGCGCAATCTCGCCACTGATTTGGGGATTTGGCGACGAAAATGACGAATTCGACAACAAAGGCGCATTTTTTGGCTCCAAAATATTCTCTTTCGACGTGCTTTCGCTGCTTTTGATTATCTTCGGTGATGAAACAGACGAATTTGAAGCGGAAGACGCGCTTTCCGCCTCCTTCATCCGCTTCTCAGCCGCGGCAGCCCTAAGCTCGCGCTGCAGTCTACGGCACTCCTCCGGCGAGGCCACTGGAGCTCCAGTCGCCGCGTCCCTCGGCTTGCTGCGCTTCGGCTCCGGTGGCTTGTTTTGCATGCTCATACGCAGAGCCATTTTCAGGTCCTCTTCTTCTTGATCCGCCATTTAAATCAAGGAATCGACAAAATTTACCAAATTAGGGTTTCGATTTGGAGCTACGAATATGCCTTTACTGTGTACATATATACAAATCGAATATGATTTATTTGCGCGATTCGAATACAAAATTAGTGAGTCGGTTTCAAATTGAATGGAAAAAAGAATAATTAATAATATGGAACAAAATTAGGGATTCGAAAGGAAGAATTTAATTTGACAAAGAACAAATAGGATTGGAATTAATATTCGGGACAGGGATAAAAGCGGAAAAGTTGGCAACTTTGAGGTCTTGTGTACGCCTGCTAGGGTAGAAACGCTGTCGTTTAGCTAGACCCGGGTAGCTTTTAAAGAGATCTCGACACGATATGACTAGTTTATCCCTATTATATCGTACTTGACTGACGGGATATGGAATGGATTTGCGGAAAAAGATAGGTAGTTTCGTAATTCAATGGATAAATGCTTTGCTTTAATGGAGAGTAAAGTGTTTCGTATTGGGAATCTACGGTGGAGTAAATTTGTGGAGTTGAGAGTGGAAGCTGGATTTGATCAGGTGTTTAAGTTTTAGGTGAATGGTTTTAGATCGGTAAAGAAGACTCTTGATGGCGAATCGTGATTGGTGGGCAGAACTGTAGTCTTGTAATAGATTTGTAGATTTTGCAGGGGTTGATTTTGTACTTTGGAGTCAACTTCAATATATGATGACTGACGAGTGAATGTTGAAGTTGCGATCTACTTGAGAAAATATTTTATTTCAAGTGTTGCAATGCATTATTATTAAAAAAAAATTATCATTCTCGATGTATTTGCTCAAAGATCACCTAATGGCTCACCAAGAGCTAAGTTTACTTTTAAATATAGAAAAAAAATTGCCCCTACTATAGTGGAAGAATATTATTTTCATTTTTTTCTTATAATAGTTTACTAAAGCAAATGCGTTTTTTTGTTTAAGCATGTGCTTTTTACTGGCAGAAAGAGGACGTTGGCAATTCATACAAAATTCCACGAGGATAATAACAATGTACTAATTGTAAAGTCTTTTGTGACATTGCTAAAATGTTACAATTACTAATATAATTATTTTTATTGAATTTAAAATTTCGTCAATTGAGTTAACAAGTTAAATTTGTTAATTTTAAAAAACAGTTACAAAATCTTCTTATGTGTAGATAGAACACAATTTGGTGGGATTATCTTAAACACTCTAAACTAAGAGAGTTAGATGACTTTCTTGCAACCATAATTAACGTTAGATTGCATCAGAGTTCTCCTTCGACAAAAATTCTATGATGTTTAAGTTAACGGGGCTTTAAGAAAAAATAAAAAAGGTTATAAAATAAATAAACTATAAAAAAAAGTAAATGTGTGTAAGTTTAAATTTGTCCCCCCGATTTTTTGTTGTTCAAACTCTTTTTGAGTTTTTGATGGGATTAGGGCTTACTTATTCTTTCTTTATCTTTATATTCATTTTAAGTCTTGAATTGAGTCAAAATTCATGACTTCCGTGATATTTGAGAACTGGATTAATTGACAAGCTCCAAGAATGTAATGCCAACTCATTTAGGGTCCAATCCTCAAAGTTCTTAGGACATTTGATAGATTTCTACCTTTTTATAAAACTGAGTAATGGCGTGGATGTTGATGAAAAATTTAATATACGTGGTTGTATGCATGTGTTATTGTGTTTATTACCTATTATGCGTATCATATACGAATTTAAACGTTGCAAAAGCGTGAAATATACAATAAACACAATAAATAAATATATTAATCACATTAATATATTAGAAATATTAAGAACTCACCTTAACGTGTAATGTTATACACATATTTCCTTGGAGTCCGCATGGAGACTAACTCACGGGCAATTCTAGTCACCAACACAGTGAGCTTGGTGAGCTAGAACAGCAGCCCTATATTCAGCACGGGATTAACTCTTAATCCCCAAAATGGCGGGGTGTGTGTTTTCATAATTTTCTCCAAAATGATAAAAAATAAAGATTTTAAAGCAATTCACAATTACTCCAATTGAAACTATAAAAAAAAATAAAACAATTTCATTTTTTTCTTTTTTTTTATTCTTCTTCTCTTTTCTCTTCTTTCTTTTCTTTCTCTCCTTCTCCATTTCTTCTTTCTCTCAGCCACATTAACACACACCCACCAATTTTTCTCATCACTCTCTCTCTTTATATATATAAAATAAAATATTAATATAATGGGTGCCAAATAGTTGGCACCCAAATATAACAATAATATATATGATACTATATAATAAAATATTATATAATATAATATAATAATGAGAGAGAATGATTATTTAACAATTAAATAATTATCATTTGAAATGATTATTTTACCTTTCATAAATAGTTATTAAGTCTACTCCTAGTGGATCCCACCAAATTTCACACTTAGGTAAACTCAACTAAGGGTCTATAATGCGCTACATGTCATTATACAATTAGTAAATAACAATTATTAACTAATTATTATATTTAATACTTAAATACAGACACGTACGCATTCTTGTGGTAATGCTAAATATTGTTAGATTAAACACTTTAATCCGACACTTTGCCCCAATACACAACGAGTACACTCCATATCGCGGGACTCCCTAGGTCTTATGCCCGATTCGTCAAATAGAATTATTCTATGAGTCTATGAGCAATATCTCATGCACACGTCACGGATATACAAATCAGCGTGTTGAACCATGCAAGCTGAGGTTACAATGCATACGTATAGTCTTTCCGTCATAATATCCTGGATGTGCTGGGGATATAGATTATCACAGTCAAATCTCCTAGTGCTCATCCATATCTTATCTCCAGACTTATATCTCATTGAATAATATGTGCAAGCTCTTTTGCCATATGGTTTTACTATGGCGAAACTCTTTTCCAGGATTGATGCTTGTGGCCACAAGACTTTCTGAGATACAATCTCGAAGCATTTGGATATCTAACTCCCTATATGAGTTGACGGATCCCATATCTGTACACATTGGACTCCATAAGTATCAGACTATACCCAGCGACACCCAAAGGTTACACCATAAAAGATTTGTGACATGCGTGGAACCAAAGTATGATAGATCACTTACAAGCTCACCGTGGCACTCAGGTTAAAGGATCACGTATACTACTCAACTCGATAGGACCCTCCGTTGACGGCTTATATAGGATGTCTATCGGAGGCCCTCGTGAGTCTGTCCCATATCCAGTCCTAACTGAATACCCATATGTCAATACGAGCTCCAAGCTCACGGTCGGCTAAGAACAACCATCTATACTCTATAGGTACAATATATACTGATCTATATATAAAGGTATCTACCGATAGACTCGCATCGGTAGAAATAGATCAGGGACAATTATTCGAGAATATACTTGCGCAACTAGTATTTTCTAGCCCCCAATTACAACTCTTGCAATTATGCAGTTACTAGTATATTTCCAGGTCTATGTCCCATTACAGACAAGGCTCCAACTATTAGATATGCTTAGTATTATAACTAGCTAACCTTTAGCTGTACTAACATTTAACATTTATATCTCTCAGCGTGGCTAACCACGTGCCATTTTCTAAACTCCTTTAGATCTGATCCAAACTCGTTCAGATCATACAATATCTGTAATGTTACATTGCATAGTACCATATAAATGGGTATTAGCGATTTAATAAGAATGTACACTTGTATAAATACACAAGTATATGTACATTCATGGATGACACGTAAGCACCGACCCTAACAGTGGAGTGTTCATCCTAGGGTGGCATTAAGATTGAGGTTCTTCCTTGATCGAACACTGGTAATGCTGAGCTTTTTAGAGTGCACTTGATAAGTCGTTATGGCCTCTGGCCCTTGGTTTGTCTGGGTTTTGGGTTATCCAATCCTTCTTGGAGAATTGGCTTCTGGGTTATGAATCTATGGGGGAACAAAAGTCCCTCAATTTTTAGTCTTAACTTATCAATACTAGAAACGTTCATAGTTCTTAGTTGTTTTACCGCGCTTAAGGATTCTTTTGCATCTAATTTTGGAAATGTGATTGATAAGAGTGGTTTTTTTCATGAATATTTTTAATTTTCCTATTTTGTAGTGTTGCAGCATTAAATGCAACCATTCATTTCTTGAAAATGGTGTGCCCCTCATCATTGCATTCGTCGAAAGCTTAAGACAGTTATGGGTGACATGGCCTTCCCTTAGCCTTCAAATCTTGATCGAATGGTCAGCGAGTCTTTATTAGTTGCATCTGTCAATTGAAAAGACATTTTTAAGCACGTAATCATTTAGGCTACATGATTTCTCCAATGGTTCTAATCAAGTTGTCGCCCTTATTATAAATATGCGACTTTTAAGTTCATTATGAACATTTATTAGTTGCATCTGTTTTAGAGAGAGGATATAATATAAATTTCTTTGTTCTCTAGAAAAGAAAAGTACACTGGTTTCCTTCAATGATTGTCTCCTTGATTTTACCTATAGATTACATTTTATTTTTTGACTTTTTCTAGTAAGCCTTATATCCTTCCTCCTTTCTCTTATTCTTTTTATCTCCCTCATTTTTCCTTTTTTTATGCTTAGGTGTTTCTGGAACTTTTTTTTTTTGTCCCTATTATTATTTTTCAGAATATTTTTTAAACTCTCATTTTTTTGTTAACTATCCTTGGGTTGGGATATCCGACCTTTCCTAAATTACAGTTAGTCTTCTTAGTCTTAAGACATTAGCCCATTGTTAAATAAGTTCACACAACGTGGAGAACTATGTCCTTTAGGATGTAAACTATACCTCAATGATATAGAGAATGAGGAGACTCCTTCAATTAGAAAAAATAGTTGGTTTAGGCAATTAGTGGCCTCGGCCCCTCAGTTTACTCTAGAAGAGAGTTCAAAACTTGCTTTAATAGAGTCTAAAGCTGTATTGGTTGTGGTTAGAGGCAATAGGGAAGTGAACGCTACTATTAAGATAGTTGAGTTTGAAGGCTCGTGGCATCTAGTGATAAGGACCTCAGGAAGGGGAAGAAGAGGTTTATGAGGACAAGGAAGGACTTAAGCCTTCCTCGAGTAGTGAAGGAGTGCACAACTTCGATATGGATTTTCTTTATTAAAATTCCACTGCTACTGATGAGCATTTGGAATATTTACGTGTTCAATTTAGCATTCCTTCCTCAGTGACCTTGAGGGTTTCCTTTTCCAATGACTTCCCTAGCCATCTTGAACTTTAGGAAGGGACACTTCAAATGGATTTCTTTGAGTTAGGTTTAAGCTGCCCATACAACCTTGTTTTGTAAGGATATTTACCTAGATAAAGATAGCTCATTCTCAATTAATGGTAAACTCATGAAGGATCTTGTGTGGAGTGTGTTGTTTTGTGGTTGAGGACTGGTCTAGATGAGCTATTTTTTAAGAGTTGAAATATTGTACAAGTTGAAGTCAAAACCAAAAAAAAATGGAGGCTTTTATTATTTGTCTCCTAATAGTACCCCAACTCTTATAACATGATTGCCTTATGCCAACAAATGGCCGAAGTCACAACAATTTTTAAGAAATTTTCAAATTTGACCATTTTTTTAAATATAAATTTTTATAACCACATTCAAATTTTGTGTTTTTTAATAACCAAAGAAATATGTTCTTCTCTTTTTTACCGCTCTTCCAAGCCAAGGCAGCTTTCTTTCCATTTTTCATTTTTCATTTCATTTTTTTTAGTTTAATTTTTAGTTTTATAAAATGTAGTTTTTTTAAAATTTTAATTTTTTAAAATTTTAGTTTTTTAAATATTCAATAGTTTTATTTTGTTGATTATATTTTATTTAATTTGACTTTCTTATTTTTAAATTTTGATTAATTATCTAAATTTTCAGGAGTGTGTTACTTTTTTTTGTTTTTCTAAAATCAACATTATAAAATTAAATATAAAATTACATATAAAATTAGATAAAAGTTTAAAAAAGTGAACATGTGCAAAGCGACTATGCTTGCAATGGGCTTTGCGCACGGTACACTGTGCAGTGCCCAATATTTTAATTTAATTTATTTAAATTTTATAATTAACTTATTATTTAATTTTATAATTTTTTTATAAACAATAAAAAGAGACATACTGCTTAAAATATAAATAATTAATTAAAATTCTAAACATACAAAAGTCAAATTAAATTAAAAAATAACAAAATTTTATTTTTTTAATTTTAAAATTTAAAAAATAAAATTTGAGGCCACGTGGTAAATTTTTTAATATTATAATTCATTTAATTTTTTAATTTTATTTTAATTCATTAATTAATTAATTTTATTTTACATAAAAATATTTTAAAATTTTTTTTTTCAATTAAACTAATATTTTATATTTTAAATATTAGTTTTTTTAATTAACCAATAATTTGTTATTACTTCATTTTAGTGGAACAATACACTATAAACTATAAGATACTTAATTAACATATAAAAAAATACACTGCAAACACCACTCTCAATCTTCTATTGAGGTACACTATCCTTTACAAAATAATTTAAAAATTAAATTGATTAAAAAATAGAATTTTTATGAGAATTAAACTAAATTAAATTTAAATAAAAAATAAATTATTTTAATTTTTAATTTTTAATTTTTTAAAAATTAATTAATCATAATTAACCAATTTTAAATAATTTAAATAAAAATATTTATTTTTTAGCTTTGTTTTCAAGAGTTTAAACAAAAAAAGCTCTTGTTCATCTTCTTCATTGAATGGTCAATCAAGCTTGATAAGAAAAGATAATTAGTTGTTTATTTTGTAAGAGTTGCATAGTTTTATAAAGACCAACTTAATTTCTTTTGAAACAAATTCAAATTGGTTAAAGAGTTAACCAAATCTAAGTGTTTAAGAGTTAAATACTATTGTTGAAAAATTGGAGCTGCAATTTTAAAGATCCAAGCCCACAAGTTAGATCTTATAATTGACAAGGAATGTACTTCAAGATGGACTCCGTTTTTAAATAAATTTTTAAAAACTTCAAAGGTGATTCTCAATTTCATTCGTGTAATGAAACTTAAATTTAATGTCTTTATCAAATTAAGAAATTATTTTCAATTTCTATTGCGTAATATATGTGTATGACATGCATATTATAATTTGATGAACACATTGTATATGTATGCAACCATAGAAATAGAATACTTTCACAAAGTTCAGAGCTTACTAATAAGGCTGAAGTGAGGGTCAGGCTGGTGCAACAATGTGCATCAAGTTGGCGTAACCTTCTATCTGCAAGATCTCTTCAAGCTTGAAAACTTATCTCCTCCTTACCAATAAACATTCCCTCTACAACGAGAAAAAAGAGGAGTAGAAAAAGGAGTACGTTTCTTATATCTACGGTATTTTGTTATTTTTGTCAATCTGACTTCGTTTTAATTCCTTTGTTCTGAAGAAATGCTAAGAGAAGAAAGTAGTAGCAAGAACAAGCCTTATTAGGACAAAACTGTGCCTTAACCAAGGAAGGAAGATATCATTAGCCGTTAGGTACTTGATGGGACTAAAGAGAGGTGCAGATACATCCTCGGTTAGAGGGGATATTTCGATGGATTAGGGGAGACACTCATCGAATGTTCCTATTGTAAGGACGTGTGGTAATCCTCCAAAAGATTAGCCTTAAGGTGCTCCTTCTAGAGCAGACAAAGGTAAGATTATGGCTGACTCTCAAGCACTCATACAAAACCATACGAGGGATATTTCTTGTCCTCCTCGAGGTTTGAAATTCCTTTCTTGGACTAAGATTCCCCTGCGACATGATCAGTTTGATTGAATAGGATATATAGACCGGTGAATGCTAACACTCCCTCTTTTAGGGCCGGGGATGTTACTTTTTGCAATAAGGCTAAGATTAAGCACCTGACCTCGCTTATAAGATAAATGAAGTGTTATATTCATCCCAATTTTGCCTTTCATCATGCCATTCTCAACTCAATAAATTTAACTTTATTTTCTTTGGTTTTGTTCTACCTTAATAACTTACAATTTCATAATGGGCATCCATTTGTCAAACTGCTCTTACCTTGTCTGAATGCCATATGACACCATTCACCTCATCCACACTGGCATGTATGCTCAAGATTTGAAAGGAGAATAAGAGATGATGAGGTATTAGGTTGAGGAACTAAAAAAGGAGGCAAATGATGCAAAGAAGAAAAGTCACTTGTTGTCTAAGAGCTCCAAAGCTTTCGAAGTTAAAATTGAGAAGGTTGAGACCAAGTAAGCTAAAGTTGAAAGCAAGGTCTTAGAATTAGAGAGGAAAATCCTTCTTTGAGCTAATAAGGTGTCAAAGGATATGGCAGCAGCTAAAAGCAAGGATTTAAAATTTTTAGAGTGACTTGACTATGAAAACCCTGAAGCAAGATAAAATTGAAACGAAAAAAAAGGTAGAGATGATTGAAAAAGAGCGAGCCAAGATGGTAAATCGTATCAACCAGTTAACCTTAGAGTTAGAGACTACTCATTCTAGGGACTGGTCGATCAAACTGAGAAATTCTTAGGCTATAGTGGTGGTATAAGGGTACTAGAGCTACATGAGAGCCTTTGAGAGGCATTACCTTAACCTCAATCTTTAGTTGCTAGAGGACGCGATTTCTCAAATCGAGGTAAAGGTTAAGGAAGAGGCTCTTTTGGATAATGTGAATGAGGCTGTTGTTGATCATGCCCCTGCTTAAGATAACGAGATTTCTATGCTTAAACTCGTTTTTCTATTTATCCTACTTTTTTTATTTCTTTTTTGTATTAGTGAGGACTTAGTGTACTAGTTTTGTTAATTAAATTCCTTCTTAACTCATATTTGTTTCATTATTTATTAATTTTTGAATATCTCATATCTCAAATGAATGTATATTCACCTAAGAGGATTATAAGGGCCTCGCCCTGTACTCATTAGCTTACCATCGGCTCAAAAGGGTCGTAGAAGCATTGCCATATACCCTTTGAGCCTTTGCGCCAAAAGGGATCATAGAGGTCTTACCCCTTACCTTTCAACTTATCATCGTCTTGAAAAGGTTGTAAAAGTCTCACTTCATACCCTTTAAACTTTTACGAAATCGAAGGGGTCATAAAGGCCTTACCTCTTACCATTTGGTTTTGACTGAGGGGGTCTTAAGGACCTCACCTTGTACCCTTCAAGCCTTAGCACAACCAAATAGGTTAAGGGCCTTTATCCCATACTCTTTGATTAATTGAGGAGGTTATAGGGGCTACGTCCTATACCACTCGACTTATCGTCAACTTGAAGGGGTCATAGAAGCCTCACCCCATAACCATCAAGCTTTAGCATAACTAAAGAGATCATATGGGCCTTTTCTAGTACCCTTTGGTTCGATCGAGAAGGTTTTAAAGTCCTCGCCTCGTACCCTTCTATTTATCGTTGGCTCAAAAAGGTCATAGATGCCCTTCCTCATACCTTTTAAACCTTAATGCAATCAAATGGGTCATAAGGGTCTTACTCTATACCCTTTAGCTCGACCGAACGGGCCATATAGGCCTAACCTCATACCTTTTAACCCGATCAAGGGGTCATATGGGCCTTACCCCGTATTTTTTAATTTATCATCAGCTTGAAAGGGTTGTAAAGGCTTCATCCCTTATCCTTCAAATATTAGTGCAACTAAATGGGTCATAAAGGTTTTACTCTGTATGCTTTGGTTTAACCGAGGAGCTTCTAAGGGTCTCGCCTCGTACCCCTCAACTTATTGTTGACTTGAAAGGGTTATAGGAAACTCGTCCCATACCCTCCAAGCCTTAACGCAACTAAAAGGATCATAAAGGCCTCACCTAGTACTCCATGGCTTATCATCAGCTTAAAAGGGTCTTAAAGGCCTCACCTTATACCCTTTAAACCTTAGCATAACCAAAAGAGTCATAAGGGCCTTACCCCGTAACTTTTGGCTCAACCAATAGGGTCATAAGGGCTCACCTCATACCTATTGGCTTATTATCAGCTCGAAGGTATTATAGGGATCTTGCTCCGTACCCTTCAATCTTAGCATAACCAAAGGGATTTTAGGGTCTTACCTCGTACTCTTTGGCTTATCATCAACTTGAAAGGGCTATATGGGCCTCCCTCATACCTTTTGAATCTTAGCACAACCAAATGAGGGCCTTGCTTTATACTCATTAGCTTATTGTTAGCTTAAAGAGGTCGTATAAGCCTTACCTTGTACTATTAGGCTTGACTATGTGGGTCAAAGATGCCTCACCCCGTACCTTTCCGCTTATCAATGGCTCAAAGTGGTTGTATAGGCCTCACCCTATACCTTTCAAACCTTAGTGCAACCAAAAGAGTCATAGGAGCCTTGCCCCGTGCCCTTTGGCTCAATTAAAAAGGTCTGGGGTCCTTGCCATCCGTACCCTTTGGCTTATCATCAAATCGAAGAGGTCATAAGGGCTTTGCTTCATACCTTTGAAACTTTAGTGCAACTAAATGGGCATTGCCTCGTACTCTTTGGCTCAACCAAGAGATTCATAGAGGCCTCGCACTGTGCCCTTTGGCTTACTGTCAGCTTGATGGGGTCATAGGGTATTCGCCCTGTACCGTTCAACCATACCGCAACCAAATGAGTTATAGAGGCCTTGCCTAACCCTTTGGTTCGACCGATAAGGGAAGACCCTCTCCTCATACCCCTTGACTAGGTCATCTAGTGCTAGTTTTCATATTATTTTTATGAACGGATTAACTTAATTTAAAACTAAATAATTTTTATTAAAAGTATGCTAATTTTCTAGGGTGCATGATATGTTGTGTGTTTATTACAATAAAATTTTATGCATCTAATACATAAATTAAGCACAGCTGAATTGAAAATCCAATTTCCTAATGCAACAAACACAATTAAAATTTAAGTTTTATTATTATAATAAAAATAAAGGATTGAGAATCACTTGTCAAGATTGTAGAAATTACGAACCAGAGTCTACCACAAAGCGCATTCACTGGCAATTCTAAGATCCAACTGAGTTGGGTTTGGATCACTAGAATAGTAGCCCTAATTTTCTAGTAATGGTGTTTAACTCTTAACCACCAAATGGTTAACTCTTTAATAATTACTTAAAAGCTTTAAGCTTGGGATAATTAGTTAAACACTTTAACTGTAATACCCAACCCCTATTAATAGTGTAGATACCTAGATTCGATTTTTAGCGATAAAGGAAATATAGGGTTACTAGATTTTAATCCTATTAGAAATAATTTTTTTTATGGTGTGCGTGAGAGGTGTTAGATTTAATTTGATAATTTTACACTTGGTCGGAGCATCGGACGACCATAGAATATTTTTGAAATTTTCTCTATTGGCTTGGAAAAGGAAATTTTAATTTACTACATAAATTTTCATTTAAGGGTTATGCATGGAACAAGTCTTTGTTGAGAAACACAATCCATATATTAGAGAATGGACCAATTAGAGGTAATTTCATGGATTGCCAAGTTGAAAGTCTAGTTAGTTCCTTTGACTATTCTAACCAAATAGTTATAAATGAACCAATTAAATATTTACTTTCTAACTAATGGCAAATTAGAAATTTAGAGTAAGTTGAGAGGCAAATTGGACAATCGATAGAGCACTATATAAAGGTGGAAGTGTGTAGAATTTTGGAGAGATGAAAGCAAAACCTATTAGAGCAAAAGAGGAGCGAAATTCGGCCAAGTGAAAAGGGGTGCTGCTACAGTAAAACCCAAAGTTATTTCATGATTTTTCATACTTGTTCAAGCTAAAATAAAGCCAAACACAAGTTTCTAAGATCAATTGAAGCTTCCATTAGTGAAAATCCAAGGAAAAGAGGTAAGAAAAGCATTGTTTTGTAATGATGATGTATGAATTTTCAAGATTGCTTCAATTGATATTTTTGTGGGAATTATTGATGTAGGTTGATTTGAATTCAAGTGTGGAGTTTAAAAAACTCATCAAAGTAAATGAATTAGTAAGGTAAGAATTAAGGCTTGGTATGAATTTGATGTAGAAACTTTAATTGAATGTTATTAGGGCATTAGAATAAAATTGGCTTGATTTTGATACCATTGGAGTAAGAAATTGATGAAAAGAAATGTGTTGGGGGGGAGGATGTAAATTCGGCCACATAGGGGATTTTAGGGCTTGAGTTGTGTTTTGGTTAAATTGTTGTGCATGAATGATTTCTTGTGTCAATAGAATGTATATGGTTGATGAAAAATCACAAATGAAGAAAATAGGACATAATTGTACTTTTTGGTAAGGTGAAGGGCAATTATGTCCAACTAAATTTATAGGATGTTAAGTAATTTTCAGGGCGTCGGATGGTAAATTAGATAAGATTGAATGAGTTCGTAAATGAAAATAAAAAAGTAGTATCCATCTAGGCTTTGTAAGCTGATAAAGCCGCTTATTAGTTAAATGAAATTTTAATGTTTGTAAAGGTTCTAAATGTCATTTATGGCGTGTAGGTGAAGAAAATTGAGACCGATAATGAAAGTAGAAGTTTGGAGCAAAATTGAGCTAGGAGCGGTTGTGAGTGAAAATATGTCATTGTTTATCTTTCGTTTAATATGTTTCTGCAATCGAAATTGTACGTTTTATGTACTTATAATGCATAAACATAATTTATGATTTTGACATATATATCCATAGATATGCATTTACGTGTTTGATTTAAGAAATAGTTTTAAAACTACTACATTAGTTTCAAAGGCCATTGGTACCCTCAGATTATAGTGGTAGTGATGGTTTAAGACCCGGGCGGTATATGCCGTACACATGGACAGGTATTAAGGGGCGTGTCACTAACTCTGAAAAGTTGGGTTGTCGAGTCTTATGAGTCACTTTATGTGTATAAGGTATTGTCTCGCTATATGTAGGCGATGTAGGATTCCGTTGCATAGCCAATGAGATGCCTTGAGATGTCACAGTGGGTGTTGTTAGTTGAGATGCCTTGTGACCTACCACGTTATGCGGTGCTAGTTGAGTCGCTGCGTGAGTATAGAGCTTTAGGGTTACCATTGGTACAGTTTAGAAAAAAATGGCCAAGCGAGGGCTTTAATAGTTTTTGAGCTACCTAATGCATATTATGCATTTATATATGTACATGCTAGTTATTATGTCTTACAGATTTTGGATATTGTTTTTCGAAGATGTAAATAAAACCCGCTCAGCAAGATTTCATCAGTATATGATGTTAGAAACCATTTTACAGCTTTATAAAAGTTTTAGAAGTATGATTTATGCATGTCTTTTAAGATTTAATATCAATAAATTTTTTTATTTTATTTGAAATCTTAAATGCACTCACTGAGCTCCTTTAGCTCACTCGTTTTATGTTTTATATTTTCTAACCCCCTTCAGGTACAGGCCTCGGTGCGTAAGTTGCTGATTCTCCTACAATTGATTAATGGCCTAGTCAGACGATCATTTTGTAAATGTAAATATGTTAAGTATCACTATTTTTTCTTTCTGCATAGTAGTTATAAACTTGTATATTTTGTAAATATGTTTTGGACAAACAAGAAGAGGTTCCGGTACGATGATGATCGTTTCAATTTTTATTAGTATACCAATTTGTGATCAAAATGAAATTATTAAGTTGAGTTTGAATTTGATTTTGAGAAGGATCGGAGGTCCTATTTGGAAGTATTGAAAAGTTGGTTGACATAGAAGTGAAATTTTCCTTACAAGTTTTGTATGAGATTTTCAGAAAAATAAGGAAAACTCTGTCCATTTTTTTTAAAAATTTAATAGGTTATTTTTACGTATATTCTAGGATTTTCTCAATAATAGTAAGAATTAAAAAGGGATTCCCCTCGTAGAAATTTTCAAATTTCACAATTAGATTCTGAGAAAATTTTGCTAGGTTGCCCGGCAGGGCCGCTGAAATTTACAATAAAGGGTTTCAGGGTGGATCTTATCATTAACTATATTTATTTGTTTCATAGCAATACAATTATATTTGCTCTTGTTCAACTCTTGAACAATGAAAACAAGTTTTTCTATTGCTTTAATAGTTGCTAGCTCAACGGAGAAGATGATAAATAACACTTTAACTTTTGAAGTTTAAAAATCAAACAATTTTTTCTCTCATTTCTTTTCTCCTTTTTGTCTACCACATTTACAAGAATAAAACATTTTCACTTTTATCTTGTTCAAAATAAAGTGGCCGGCCTTTCAAAAGATGAAGAATAAAAGACCATTTTTCAAAACTTGAAAAAAATACTCCTTTTTTGTTTCTCTCTCATTGTTGAACCATTCATTACACAAAAGCTAATTGATTTGTCAATTTATTTACTAAAATTTCCTCTATTTAATATTGCTAACATATGCCCCACCATGTATGGCCAACATTTTCTAATCATTCACATATTTTCAATTTCTTTAATTAATTAAAAGACATATGCTTGAATTTAGTATTATAGCATTCGTTGACTTTTTTTATACAAAATAATTTTGTATTGTTGGCAAATGAGAACGGCTGAATGATACAAAGCAAATGATGAAACATTTTCATCAATTAATTGGGAAGTTAAAATTGAAAGCCATGCCTTTTAGTTTTCCAATTTATTTATTACTACTTTGACAACAAACAACATGTACCATTGACTTACACTAATAACATAAAAAATAATTTTTTACATTATTTATAAGCACTTTGTCTAACAAGTTTGGCTGGCCATGTTTGTTCAAAATGAAAAATAACTTTTCATTTTGTAACACAAAATCAACATTTGATTTGTCAAAGTAATTGGCCCACCAAGCATGGCCTATAGTTTTAAGCTATTACTATATATTTTATTTTATATTAATCACATCAATAAAAACAAAACATGTGATTTGTAATTTTATTAAAACAATTTTTGGACTTAATAAAATTATATATCAATAACAATTATTAATACATTTATTTATTTGAAATATTTTTTAATAAATAAATGATTTTACTCGTCTCACAAGTAAGGTTATTTTTAAGTCAAACAATGAATGGCCTATAATGTACCACATGTTATTATCCTATTGGTCAACAATTATTGTTAACCAATTAATGTACTTAACTTTTAAGTCAACATGTGCACATCTTGCAGGAAACTGAAATAAATATTCCGGTTTGCTAAAATTTAATAGATTGAACTATTCAATCCGATACACTGTGCAAGTGCATAACGAGTACACTTTATATTATGGGACTCCCTAAGTTCATGCTTGATTTGTCAAATAGAACTGTTTCATGAGTCTGTGATTGATGCCCTATGCATACATCACAGATATTATAAATCAGCTCATTAGACCATATAAATCGAGGTCATAATATATTTGTATAATCATTTCGTCACTTATATCCTAGATTAATGAAGACATATATCACCACCGTCAAATCTCCATATGTTTATCCATGAACTTATCTCTAGATTTGTATTTCGATAAACAATATATGCAAACACTTTTGCGATATTGTTTAACTATACGAAAAACTCTTTTCTTAGATTTAGGCTTGTGGCCACAAGACTTCCTAAAATATAATTTTGGAGCATCAGGATATACAACTCACTTATGTAAGCTAACAGATCCAATATCTAAGCATACTGAACTCCATAAACATCAGACCATATCCAATGACACATAGCAATTAGATAATGAAAGGTCTCTGACATACGTGGAACCAAAGTATCGTGGGTCAAAAGACCATGAATACTACTCAATTCAAGAAGACCTACCATTAACGGCTTCATGAGATATCCATTAGAGGTCCTCGTGAGTCTATTCAGTGCTCAGTTCTCAGTGAATACCTATATGCATATATGAGCTTCTAGTAAGCTCATGGCAGTTAAGAATAACCATATATACCATATAGATATAACATACACTAATATATGTTAATAAGATTCACCGATAGACCCGTTTCGATAAAAATAGATCAGAAACATAGTGTTTGAAACTATACTTTCATAATGACATTTTCTAATACATATTGCAACTATGTCATTACTAGTATACTCTCAACTCGTTGTCCCAATATAGACAAGGCTCTAACTCCTTAGATATAACTGACTTTTATAACTTGTTAACTCTTAACAGTACTAATTTTTAGCATTTATAGTTCTCAGTGCTGCTAACTCTTTGCACTGGTCTAAATTTTTTTAGACCATATCTGAACTCATTTAGATCATACAATATTTGTAGCATTACAAGCATGGTGTCATATATTATAGAATTAAAGATTTAATATGAAATGTTTACTATATAAATCTTAAACAATTAATATTTATACAGTATTGAAATAGCACGTACGCATCAATTCTAACAATTACAACTCTAAAAGGAAATCACTTTATATCCCAAAAAATCATTCCAAGAAATTCTCAAAAATCCATCAAATTAAATCCTTTTTCATTTAACAGTTAGGGTAACACTTCTTTGTAAGCTTTGCACTCTAAGGTTTCCTAACCAACCATTCATCCAAAAACCCAGGCTCATATGTTCTTAGCCTTACTTTTCTGATCACCCTATAAGGTCCTTCCTAGTTCAGACTGAGAACTTCCTTGATCGGGTCCTTGGCATTTGACAGCATCTTTTTTTAAACTAAGTCTCATTTTGAAAGTTCTCTAGCCTGTACCTTCTTATTGTAGTAATATGCAATCTTTTATTAGTAGGTTACGTTTTTGATTTTTTTTAAATTCCTACTTTTGTTCAAGAAGGTCAAGACTTTCCTTGGACAGTTCTTCATTTCTCTTATCCTTGAAGTATATTACCCAATGAGTTGGTATCCTTGTTTTAGTTGGGTTTATTGCCCCGCATTCGAAAGCTAAGAAAAAAAGGTTTCCCATGTTGCCATCTTATTGGTTATTCTAAGAGCCCAAAAGATTTATGGCAATTTCTCCCCATAAAATCCCTTTTTTCCTATTAACTTCTTCTTCAGTTGCTTCTTGATGAGCTTATTAAAATTTAACTTACAATCTTTGGGTGCACAAGGGATGCAAACTTGAGCTATACTCCTAGTTATTCATAGAAACTCTTGAAGTTCCCATTGTCAAACTACTTTCTTTAGTAGCGATTGCATGAGGAACACTGAACCTACAAACTAAGTCTTCCTAATGAAATCCCTGACCTTATTTTATATAATAATAGCAAGGGGTTCAACTTCGACCTATTTAGTGAAATAATCCATGGTAATGATGACATATTTGGCTAAACCCTTACCATTAAGTAGGGTTTGATCAAATCAGCCCTCCATTGGGCAAACAACCATGGATTGGACATGGTGGTCAGGTTTTTCGGAGGGGCATAGATATTATCGGTAAAACTTTGGCAAGCATAATATTTTCTAACTAACTCACATGCATCTTAGATTGTTATAGGCCAATAATTGTGAATGTTAATAAACTCAGGATGTATTCATGTAGGTATTGTATCTATCATTTAAAATATGCATTACAAACGTATCTCATACATTACAGTGCGCAGCAGAAGGGTTAGAAATCTAATTTCTTAATGATAAACACAATTAAATTTTACATGTATCTTATAAATATAAATTACATGGGATTGAGAATTTATTACCCTGGTAAGCCTTTGGATTTATTTAACCGAAGAACCGCGATGAAACAACACATTCACAATTCTAGTTCCCTAACACGGTAGGCTTGGGAAATCTAGAATGACAGCTATTCCAGTAAAGGATTTAACTCTTAAATCCTTGATTTTACTTGGTAGTATTGTTGGCCAAGATGAAGAAGTATGGATGAAGTGTTTTATGCTCTCAACCCTTGAGAGTGTTTTCCAACCATTAGAAAAACCAAAACACCTTATTTCTCTCTTACCTCACTTGACTTGGCCGAACACCCACTTACCAAATGAGCAAAATTTTGCTATTTTATTTTATTATTTCATTTTCTCTCTTGGTAGACAACAATGGCCTATAACTTGTTAAAATGGTTTTCTTTATGAATTGTTTATATTACACAAATTGATAAAACAAAACTTGTGTATTACAAGGATGAATGTAGCCGAACATAGCACCAAATGGATGAATACTTTCACCTCTTTACAAGTTATAGGGACCTACCAAGCATGGCACAAATTATGCTTGTCTCTTGTTTACAATTATTTACACTAAACAATTAAAATAAAAGACATATGTGTGTGTGTGTTTGATGTAAGAGGCAAAGCAAATGAAGAAATAATTTCTTCATTTGCTTCTTATACACACTTTGGTCCTACCATGTCTTACATGCCCATGTATTCATATTTTATTATTTCACATGTGTATTATTATAATAAACAATACTTGTTTGACTTTCATAAAATAATAATATCATATATTATTATTATTATTTTATTCAATAAACAATTTAATGAATAAAATAATGATCTTGCTTGTTCAACAAGGTCATTTTGGTAATTTCTAAATCAAACAATGATAGGCCTTCAATGCGCCACGTTTTAACATCCCATTGGTCAACAACTATTTTTAACTAATTGATCTATTTAACTCTTAAGTCTTGACATGTGTACGGACCGAGAAAAACTAAAGCAAATGTTCGGTTTGTTGGAATTTACTGGATTGAACTACTCAATCCAGTACACTGACCCAGTGTACAATGAGTAGACTTCATACTGTAAGACTTCCTAGGTCCACGCTCGATTCATCAAATAGAACTATTTCGTGAGTTCGAGATCGATGCCCTACGCTTACATCATGGATATTACAAATCAAAGCAGTAGACTATACAAGTTTAGGTCATCGCGTATACCTATAATCCTTCAGCCATGTATATCCTAAAAGAGTGGGGATATAGATCATTACTGTCAAATCTCCATGTGCTCATCTGTGAACTTATCTTCAGACATGTATCTTGATAAACAATATACGCAAACACCTTTGTAATATTGTTTGACCCTGTTGAAAACTCTTTTCTCAGATTTGTTGCTTATGGCCATAAGTCTTTTTGAGATATAGTCTCGAAACATCTAGATATACAACTCACCTATGTGAGCTGACAGATTCTATATATATGCACACCAAACTCTATAAGCATCAGACCATACCCAACAACACATAGCAGTCAAACCATGAAATGTCTTTGACATATGTGGAATCAAAGCATGGTGGATCACTTATAAGTCCACCGTGGCACTTAGGTCAAATGACCACGCATACTACTCAACTTGAGAGGACCTACCATTAACAAATTCATAGGATGTCTATTGGGGTCCTCATTGAACCTGTTTAGTATTCAGTCCTTATTGAATACCTGTATGCTATACGAACTTTCAGAAAGCCCATAGTCAGCTAAGAACAACCACTTAGACCATCTAGGTATAATATACACTAGTCTATGAGAAAAGGTTTCACCACTAGACCCGCATCGATGAATAAGACCAAGAACATTGTGTTTGAGAAAACACGTGCATAATAACATTTCTTAGCACCTATTGTAACTCCTTGCAACTATGTTATTACTAATATACTTTCAGGTCTATGTCGCGTTACAGATAAGGTCCTAACTCTTAGATATTACTAACTTTTTTAACCTACTAACTCTTAGTAGTGCTAACTATTAGCAATTATAATTCTCAGCATTGTTAACCCTTGGTGTTGGTTTAAACCTTTTAGGCAAGATCTGAACTCCTTTAGATAATACAATGTCTGTAGCGTAACAAGCACTGTACCATTTAATTAATGAGATTAGTGATTTAATAAAAATTTATTGTATAAATATTATAAAATAAAATATTCATACAACAATGGGATAGCACGTAAGTGATAGGAGTTAATTAAGTCTAATATTTTTATTTTTTAAACTTAATATTCGTTTCGTAGAAATTAAGATTATTTGGCTTTTAATGTATTTTATTATTATTTTTGTAGGTTTAGAGTCAATGGAGTAAATAGGGTCGAAACTTTAATGAAAATAAGCTTAAAACATGAAATTGCTACAGTGCCTGCTACAGTGAATTGCTACAATACGAGCTTCAGTGATCTGCTACAGTACCCAGCGTCGCAGTGCCCAGAGATGAGCACCGCGGCCCCTAAAACAATGTCTACACGTCGCAGCGCCTAGAATTCAGTGTTGCAATGGTGAACAGTAATCCTACTTTGACTTGTATTTTATATTTAACCTTAATTTGATGACATAAACCTATAAATAGAATGTCAAAAATCCTAATAAAATGAGGAAGGGGAGTAAAAAATGAAAAGAGGCAAAAACTTATAGAAAGAATGCACATCACAAAATCAAATATCGAAGCCAAAATTTGAAGAACCAAGATCAAGATTCAAGATTCAAGCTTCAAGTCAAGATTGAGCGAGAAGCACATCAAGGAGTCACTTTGATTAGTTTTTTTTTACTATTTCTTTATCATTATGTTCTTGTTCTTGTTGATCTTTATGAATTGGTTGAATACTTTTGATTTTTTGATGGGCTAAATTATTATTATAGGGTTAGACTATGCGAACCTAGGATGGATTTGGATTGTATTAATTTTTAGTTTATGAACTTAATTATTATAACTGATTCATTCTATCTTTTGTTTAATGATATCATAATACGTGATCAATATTTTGAATGATTGAGGAATCGTAATGAACTTGACGGAGGGATTCATGTGTTTAGCCTATGATAGTTTGATGCATAATTATAGGGTAACAACTATGAGTTTTACCTAAGATAGACATATACCTAGGTGGCATGTATGGTATAATTTAGACTTGATCTTAATGAATTACATTCTGATTTGATTACCATAGACATGTAGGTGAGTGTAAGAATGTGTAATATAGTCACTTGACCATCAATAGAGGCTTGTGATGAGATTAGTGTCTAAGCCAATGAATTGGTATTAAGGGATTAACTAAGTGATTAATAAGTCTAATGAAATACTAGAGGATGAGTCAAAATCCTATATTATCTTTATTTGTGAATTCTACCATTTACTTTTGTTTAGTTTAATTGATAGAGTTAGATTAGTTAATTAAATTGTAAATTATGATTTTTTGAATAAAAGTTAAGTACCATTTTAATACTTAATTTATAGAATTAGATTGTATAGTCCATGTGGGATCGATATCTTGACCTAAAATCCTATATTACTTGATATGATAGCGTGCGCTTGTGCTTAACTACTATAGCATCAATCACTAAGCACAAATCCCAACAATAATATCATGATCTTAAAGTCTTACATGGTAATGTATCTGCTCTTGAGTGGTTCCCACAAATTTCTTGATGAATGTCCCATATCACATACTCAAATTCATCAGGTCGGAGGCATCTCCAATGTGGTTGGGAATATCCTCGATGGTAAAGGCATCCCTTGGTAGCTGTTGGTATTCAGTACACAACTATGTTTTCTTACTGGGCCTTAAAATTCTTGTTGACCCATTTACCATGAGTTGAGAATCATTTTTGAAGAGAAACCTCTTTGCCAAGAGTGCTCAAACCACTATGAGTGCTGTTAGAAGGGCCTCATAGTTTGCTTCATTATTAAAGGTTGAGAAATTGAAATAATCTACATAGGAAAACTTGTTGCCTTACAAGCTATTGAAGACAATGCCTACTCTACTACCTTATGCATTAGATGCTTCATCAATATAGAGAGTTTAATTAGCACTTAGTAAGCATTATGTCCTTTTTTCTTGAAGTTCTTAAAGTAGAGCTTTAAGAACCTCTAAGTTTCTTTATGTATATACAGTAACAAAGTTGTAAGGGCTTGTCACTTAATAGTTGTTTTAGGTTGGTACTAGATATCAAACTTACTAAGCTCGACTGCCTATTTGATTAATCACCTGGAAAGGTCAGGCTTGTGTAAGATCTGCTTTAAGGGTTGCTTACTGAGAACAATAATGGTATGCACTTAAAAATAAGGTCGAAGCTTTTGTTTTGACATTACTAATGCTAGCATTAACTTTTCAGCCAAATGCTAGTGTATCTCAAGATTAATGAATGCCTTGCTAACAAAATATATTGGCTTATGAGCACATGATTCCTCTTTAACTAGTACCAAGCTTACCGTCTTTTTTTAAACTCCCAAGTAAATTATCAACTAATCCTAAATCTTTAAAACGGTAAGGTGGATTGGTTGAGCTAGATAGGCTTTTAATTTCTGAAAAGCCTCATCGCATTGTAAGGTCTACCTTATCTTTTCTTTTTGGTTAATGGCCTGAAAGAACTCAAACCACTTATTTGTGGCCTTTAAGATGAATTTGTCTAAGGTGGCTACTCAGCTTGTTAATCATTGAATCTTCTTCATAGAGCTTAGGATTTTCATCTCTAGAATGGCTTTAACCTTTTCAAGGCTGGCCTTGATCCCTCACTGACTCAACATAAACCATAAGCATTTCCCCGGTTACCCTGAAAGTGCATTTCTCGAGGTTTAGTTCTATATCATGTTCCCTTAATATCTCAAAGGTCTTCTATAAGTCTTCTATATGGTCTTTAGGCCTTTTTGATTTAGTAATAATGTCATCCACGTATACTTCTATACTTTTCTCAATTAACGGCTTCAATAGCTTGTTGACTAGTTTTTGGTGAGTTGTCTTTATATTCTTAACCCAAAAGGTATGACCTTATAACAATAGGTCCATCGATGGGTGTTGAACGAGGTCTTCTTCTAGTGAGGCAAGAACATCCTTATTTGATTATATCCTAAAAATGCATTAATGAAACTAAGAAGTGTATGTCTTAGTATGGCATCCACAAATTGGTCAATATTTAAAAGTGGGAAGCTATCATTCAAACATGTCTTTCTTAAGTTGGTGAAGTCTGCACACATTCGCTACTTTTTGTTTGCCTTCTTGACCATAGATACATTAGCAAACCAATCTAGATATTAAACTTTGCAAATTAATCCCGCGGTGAGAAGTTTTTCTACTTTTATAGCCATAGTCTCTTTCTCTTCTGGTTGAAGGTTTTTCACTTCTACTTAATTGGCCTAGAAGAGGGACTAATAGCCGGTGCATGTGATATCAACGCAGGGTTTATTCCCGGCATAGGGATGAAGAAACATGATACCATGCACTGATCAAGTGTAAGAAAGCTAAAAAACTATAGAAATTCTTCAAACTAAGGAGTCTGGTCAATGGGCTACCCTGAATAGATTTGTGGGATTTTGTAATGTATGCTAATGCCATGACAATAAAGGAGGGAATGGCAAAGGTTGCTATAATTTTGTGGGGAAACTTGCAACTCAAAAATAATAAAATTGTGGCAAATGGCCAGGAAGATTTAGTAAAAATGGTAGCAAGAGTTGAGGTATACTTTAGGTCATACAATATGGATGGTTATGGAACCCTAAAGCCAAACCAAGCTCTAATGAATGAGGTGGAGGAATTAGAACTAAAGCTACCAATTGGATGAATTAGAATAAATTCAGATGCTGCAACAGAATAAAAAAAATAAAAAGGCTGGGTTACAAGCTATTACCAGAGATAATGAAGGTACCATAATTGCTATGGCCACAACTATCAATGACTTTCAGGAAGATGTAGAAATGGTGAAGGCACAAGCAATATATTTTGCTCAGCAGGTGGTAGAACATCTAGATTGTCAGGCTATAGTGGTTCAGCTAGATACCATAAATGTTGTAAGAATGGTAAATGGGTCCTTGGATACTCTCAAGGAAGTTAAATGAGTGATCAATACTATAAAAGAAAAGCTCAATTTGAGAGTAACTTATACTGTTCAATATGTTATAAGATTTTGTAACATTACAGCTCATAAGTTTGGAAAAAATGATGCTCTTAATCATTGTACTCGAATTTGGTAGGATAAATATTCAACTCCTAAGTAAATGATGTGATATCCCTAATAAAAAAAAAAGTCAATGATTTGCCTAATACAATTCTAACCATATATAATTTGGCATTCACATCCTACTTAGCAATTAGATTATAATATTATCTTTAATATAAATTGTTTATTTTTTCATTATAATGTTAAATTATAATGAACAGTTTGAGACATTATCTAAGTTATCTAAATTTTGATCTTTCAATTTGTATAGCCAAAACCCCATTAAAAGGGACGAAAATACTTAGTGCCGTTAGAGAGAACAAATACAATTTTTATATTATAATATAATATAAGTATTTTGAAAAGGAATGTACCGTAATATAAATTAAATGTGAAGTTGTTGGGTTGTGAACATAGTAAAAGAGAAATCACTAAAAGAAATCAAGAGCATGCCCTACGAATAAATGCACGGTGATGGGCGCAATTGACCACGCGATAGATTTCTCTTACAGTACTTATATTAGTCATATCCTCATGCCATAATTTTTCCTCAAGGCCTGATGATAATTTTTTTTGTCATACCTTAAGTATTTTTTAAGTATTTATTCAAATACTTAGTGTGCGATAAAGCCTCTTAGAAATTACATGAGCTGATAAAGTAGTTTATGAACCAAAACTTCTAGAAGACTTATTGATTTATTCAGAGATTCAAGCTTAGCTTGCAACTTATAAAAACCCTTATTTTGAAAGCAAAATTCTATCAAATATATGGTGGCACATCAAAATTTTTTTGGTATCTTATTCCATATTGTATATACATCGTTAGATCATTTAGATCCTAACCGTTGATTGTATAGAGCTATTAGTATATAACAGGGACACCCTCATTTGTATAAATCACTCTTAGCTTGTAATATTTTTCAATTAATATAAGAGATCTTTTTCTCAAACACTTTATATGCGTATTTTTCATCTCTTTCTTTGTGTGATGCTTTCTAGGCTGCTTAGCATGTAAAGCGTCTAACATTGCATGGTTCTTAAAAAGTCCATGACATTTGGTATCAGATCAATTTCAAAAAAGATAGTGAAAGACAGGACAACATTGTCAGGGGTGACTGAAGAAAGGATAAGACCCTAAAGCTAAAAGGCACGACAGTGATGTGGGGACTATGGTAAAGAAGTTTAGTGACACTGTGGTAAAGGTAATGGATTACCTTGGGAGTTGGAGCAGGAACTAGAGAAGCTTGAGGTAAACCTCGATGCTTAAGGGGAGGAGTTGTGCTCCCTTATTGACACCTTCATCAAGATCTATACTGGTAAGTAGAAGACATGATCAAGGTTTTTAAAGAAAATGTACAAAAATGATCTTCGGATTCGGCCCATTACTTGACAATAGAAGAATCAGCAGCTTGCGTATCGAGACCTGCACCTGGGAAGGGGGTTTAAAAAACATAAAATACAAAACTAGTGAGCTAAAGGAGCTCAGTGAGTGCAATTAAGATTTCAATTACAAGAACATTATGCATAGATAGAAAATTCTAAAGTACATGCAGAAATCATGCTTCTAAAACTGATGTAAAATTGTAAAACGGTTTCTAATATCATATTCTAATGAAATCTTGTTGAGCGGGTTTTATCTACATCTTTGAAAAATAATATCCAGAATCTGTATAACATAATAACTGTTGTGTGCATATAAATGCATAAATGCTATCGAAAACTAGTAAAATCCTCACTCGGCCATTTTCTTTCTAAACTGTACCAATGGTAACCCTAAAGCTCTATACTCACGTAGCGACTCAACTAGTACCGCACACGTGAGTAGGTCACGGGGCACCTCAACTAGCAGCACCCACAGTGACATCTCAAGACATCTCACTGGCTATGTAACGGAATCCTACATCGCATACATATAGCGAGACAATACCCTGTACACATAGGGCGACTCACATGACTCGACATCCTGATTTCTCGGAGTTAGTGACACACCCCCAAGACCTGCCCATGTGCATGAGATATACCGGCCGGGTCTAATACAATCACCATCACTATAATCTGAGGGTACCAATGGCCTTTAAAATAAATGCATAAATTTTAAAACTGTTTCTTAAACCGAATGTGTAAATGCATATCTATGGATACATATCAAGATTATAATCATGTTTATACATTGAAAACTCATAAAACATACATTTTCATTATGCTGAAATATAATAAACGATAAATAACAGAAAAAGGCAGATTTTCACTCACAACCGCTCCGTGCTTAATTTCACTCCCGATTTTTGCTCTCGTTACCGCTCTCGGTTATCTTCACCTACGCGCCACAAATGACATTTAGAACTAAATCGAATGCTAGAATCTCATTTAACTACTAAACGCCCTAATCAGCATACAAAGATTGGATGCATACTACTTCCCGATTTTTATTTACGGAGTCATTTAATCTAATCTAACTCACCATCTGGCGCTCTGAAAATTATTGAACGCCTTATAACTTGGTTGGACATAATTGCCCTTCACTTTTCCAAAATGGAAAATTATGTCCCATTTTCTTCATTTTTGGTTTTTCCATCAACCATATACATTCAGTTTACAATATGCACCATTTACACACAACAATTCAATCAAAACACCACTCAATCCCTAACTTCCTTAAAGTAGCAGAATTTCACCCTAGGTTCCAACACATTCCTTTTCTCAATTTCGTGTTCCAATTACAACAAAATCAAGCCAATTTCATTCTAAAGCCCTAATTACAACCAATTGAAATCTCCACATCAAAATCACCAAAAACCCTAATTCTTACCTTGCCAATTTCTTCAAATTGATGACTCGTTCAAACTCCACACTAGAATTCAACTCAATCTAAGCCAAGAACACACACAAGAATATCAATTGAAGCATTCTTGAAAGGTCACTATCAAACTCATAAAACAATACTTTTCTTACCTCTTTTTCTTGAATTTTCACTATTTAAGTCTTCAATTGAGCTTAGGGATTCATATGTAACCTTATTTTGGCTTGATTACACATGACAAATCATGAAAAAAAAACTAAAATTTCACTGTAGCAGCACCTTCAACCTTTGCACGAATTTGCTCTTTTTGTTTTGCTCTAACTGTTGGCTTTTGATCTCTTAAAAATTCTGCAAACTTCCAATATATATATAGTGCTCCCTCATTGACCATTTTACCCTTCAACTTACTCAAAACTTCTAATTTGCCATTAGTTCAAATGGAAAGATTTAATTGTTTCCTTTGTAACTATCTAGTTAGAATACTCAAAGGAACTAACTAGAGTTTCCAACTTGGCAATCCATGAGATTGCTTCTAATTGGTCAATTCCTTAATATATGGATTGTATTTCTCAACAAAGGCTTGTTTTATACATAGCCCTTAAATGGAAATTCATGTAGTAAATTAGAATTTTCTTTTCCAAGCCAATAGAGAAAATTTTCAAAAATATTCTACGGTCGTCCAACGCTCCAATCGAGTGTGAAATTACCAAATTAGGTCTAATATCTCTCACGCGTACGATAAAGAAAATATTTCTAATAGGGTTAAAATCGAGTAACCTTACGGTGTCTTTATTGCTCTATACCAAAATTTAGGTGCCAATACTACTAATAGGGATTGTATATTACAGACAAAGTTCAAGCCCAAGTGGAAGAGCTGCGCAAAAGGTTTGAAACTATCAATAAGGACGTGGTACTGTGTAAATGAGCAGTGACAAATGAGACTGTAGTTGTTCATGCTACAATGGCTACACCAAGAGTTGAAGCTCCTAAGCGAAAAGGTTCAAAAGTAAATGGAATGCTAAGGATTTTAACAACTTTTTTTGGCAAATTGAGAGATACTTTGACACATAGATATACAGGATGAGGATAAGTTAAATACCGTAACGTTTTATCTTTTTGATTATGCAATTTTATTGTCGCATAGGAAAACCGATGAGATAGGCAAGGGTACCTGCACTATTAACAAATGGGTAGAATTGTAATAGAAGTTAAAGCGCCAGTTTTATCCGAAGAACATGGAATATGATGCTCGAAAACGGCTAAAGCAATTGAAGAAAATAAAGTCCATCAATGAGTACTTTGAGGAGTATTATTTGTTGATGCTACAGATCCCTAATATAAGTGAAGAAGACTTGATGTTCAATTTTCTAGATGGGTTATAAATAGAGGCATCTAATAAGCTGAAGTAACACAGAATGGTGAATATATCTGATGCCCTTACATTGCTTGAAACACTCAAGAATTACCGCAATGGTAAAGCAGGAAAGTCTAAGCATTTCAAACCCAATAATAGCAAAGGTGGGGAAACCAAGGAGTTTCATCCTGTAAATGACAAAACAAAGCAAAGCAAACCACCCAAGTGGAAAGAGTGAATATATCTGATGCCCTTACATTGCTTGAAACACTCAAGAATTACCGCAATGGTAAAGCAGGAAAGTCTAAGCATTTCAAACCCAATAATAGCAAAGGTGAGGAAACCAAGGAGTTTCATTCTATAAATGACAAAAAAGAGCAAAGCAAACCACCCAAGTGGAAAGAGTAGAAGCATGACGGCCATAAGGGTAATGGACTGAAGACAAGCTATTTTCTTTAAGATAGAGATCATTAGGTTAAGGAATGTCCCAAGAATAGAGCTCTCAATGTAATGGTTATGGCAAACTATGAAGGTGAATAGGGCAAAATGCAGTACTAACAACTGCTTAATAATGTAAAAGCCAAACGGGGTTCCCAGCACTAATGGGGAAGGCACTCATGTATACTGAAACGTACATCAAGTGTATAGAGACTGAAGTTGACAAGATTTGCCCCGAGACCCTCTATTGTAGATCCTAGCAGCCCTCTTGGGAACCCCAACGAAAGTTTCTCAGAATTTAATTGTGTAAGTTGAGAAATTCTGCGAGACGAACCCCCTTTTAGTTCTTGCTATTACTAAAAAAATCTTGAAATATACGTGAAAATGACTTTTTAAATTTAAAAAAAATGGGTAGAGTTTTCCCTGTTTTTTTAAAACTCCAATATAAAACCTACAAAGAAATTGCACGTCTATTTTAATACAGCTTTTCAATATCTCCAAATAGAACCTCCGGTCTTTTTCAAAACCAAATCCATCTTAACTCAACAATTCCATTTTTGATCAAAAACTGGCATACTAGTATAACGTGAAATGATCATCACAATGTCGAAATCTTTTCTTGCTTGTTCGAAATATATGTACAGGACACATGTCTATACTACTATACAGAAAGCAAAAAGAGTGCTACTTAGGACATTCACATTTACAAAAATGATCTTCAGATTTGACCCAGTAATCAGCAGTAGGAGAATCAGCAGCTTGCGTACCGAAACCTATACCTGAGAATGGGGATAAAAACATAAAACACAAAACGAGTGAGCTAAAGGAGCTCAATGAGTGCATTTAAGATTTTAAATAAAATAAAATTCTGCATAGGTATTATTTTCTAAAAGCATGCATAAATCATACTTCTAAAATATGTATAAAGTTGTAAAATAGTTTCTAACATTATATGCCGATGAAATCTTTCTGAGTGGATTTTATTCACATCTTCGGAGAATAATATTCAAAATCTGTAAGAAATAATAACTAGCATTAACATATAAATGTATAATATGCGATCGATAGATCGAAAACTATTAAAGCCCTCGCTTGGCCATTTTCTTTCTAAACTGAACCAATGGTAACCCTAAAACTCTACAGTCATATAGCAAATCAACTACCACCGCACACGTGAGTAGGTCATGAGGCGTCTCAACTAGTAACACTCACTGGGACATCTCAAGACATTTCACTGGGTATGCAGCGAAATCCTACATCGCACACATATAGCGAGATAATACCACGTACACATAGAGCGACTCACATGACCCATCAACCCGACTTCCCGGAGTTAATGACACACCTCCAAAACCTACCCATGTGTATGGGATATACCGGCCAGGTCTTAAACCATCTCCATCACTGTAATCTGAGGGTATCAATGGCCTTTTGAAACTAATGCAGTAGTTTTAAAGCTGTCTTAAAGTGAACATGTAATAGCATATCTATGGATATATATCAAAATCATAAATCATGTTTATGCATTAAAAGCACATAAAATATATAATTTCATTATGCGAAAACATAATAAACGAAAGATAAATAAAATGACAGATTTTCACTCACAACTGCTCCGAGCTCAATTTTGCTCCGGATTTCTGCTCCCGTTACCGGTCTCAATTTTCTTCACCTACACGCCATAAATGACATTTAGAACCAATTCAAACGCTAGAATCTCATTTAACTATTAAATGTCCTAATCGGCATATAAAGCCCGGATGGATACTACTTTTCAATTTTCATTTACGAAGCCATTCAATCTTATCTAATTCACCATCTGACGCCCAAAAAATTGCTTAACTCCCTATAACTTCGGTTGGACATAATTGCCCTTCACCTTACCACAATGGACAATTATGTCCCATTTTCTTCATTTTTTATTTTTCATCAACCATATACATTCAATTTGCATAAGGCACTATTTATACACCATAATTTAACCAAAACACCACTCAACCCTAACTTTCCTAAAGTGGCAGAATTTTCATCCACCACCCAACATATTTGTTTTCTCAATTTCTTATTCCAATTGCATCAAATCAAGCCAATTCAATTCTAATGCCCTAATTACATCCAATTGAAGTCTCTACATCAAAGTCACCCAAAACCCTAATTCTTACTTTACCAATTTCTTTAATTTGAGACTCTTTCAAGCTCTATACTAGAATTCAACTCAATCTAAACCAAGAATACACATAAGAACATCAATTGAAGCAATCTTGAAAGTTCATATATCATCATCACAAAACAATGTTTTTCTTACCTCTTTTTCTTGGATTTTCACTAATAAAGGCTTCAAATGATCTCAGGAACTTGTATTTGACCTTATTTTAGCTTGATCAAGCATGCAAAATTATGAAAAAAAACCTTGAAATTTCACTGTAGGAGCACCCTTCTTCACTTGGATGAATTTTGCTTCTCTTTTGCTCTAAGATATTTTTACTTTCCTCTCTCCAAAATTCTACACAATTCCACCTTTATATAGTGCTCCCTTAATTGTCCAATTTGGCCCTCAACTTACTTTAAATTTATAATTTGCCATTAGTTGGAAACTAAGTATGTAATTGGTTCCTTTGTAACTATTTAGTTAGAATAGTCAAAGGAACTAACTAGAATTTCCAACTTGGCAATCTATAAAATTGCCTCTAATTAGTCCATTCTCTAACATATGGATTGTGTTTCTCAACAAAGGCTTGTTCCATACATAACTCTTAAATGAAAATTCATGTAGTAAATTAAAATTTTCTTTTTCAAGCTTATGGAGAAAAATTCCAAAAAAAATATTCTATAGCCGTCCGACACCCCGACCAAGTGTAAAATTACCAAATTAGGTCTAGTATCTCTCACGCGCACCATAAGAAAAATTACTACTAATAGGGATTGGATATTACACAAGTACTAATGAATTCTGGTGCCATGCACAACTTTATTAAGCATGTGAAAGTTGAGAGCTTGAGACTTTATGTGGAGAAAGATGGAGGATACCTCAAATCCGTGAATGCTACAACTAAACCACTGAATAAGGTAGCTCAATGGGTTAAATTCACCTAAGGACTTGGCGCAGCGAGATAAATTTCTCAGTAGCACCTCTTGATAATTTTGATGTGATGCTTGATATGAAGTTCTTAAGGCAATACAATGTGGTACTACTTCCTCAACATAACTATGTATGCATCATGAAGGGGGGACCTCACATGAGACCGATGGTAGACAAGCCCAAATGTGGGAAAGCCAAGTCGAAAGCCAATACCAAACTTTCTTCTGCCATATAACTATAGAGATTTACCAAGCACAAAGAAAAGACATATCCGGCCATAATGCATGGGATAGATGATAATGAGACAATGAGGGAGGATGAGCTACCAACGAGGGATACGAAAGTACTTAGGGAACACAAAAGGGTCATGTCAATTATCATACCAAAGAAGCTACCACTAAAATGAAAGATTAATCATAGGGATAAGTTAGATTTGGGGGTCTAAGCTTTCAACTACAGTGCCATACCGAATGCCACAACTAGAGTTAGGTAAGTTGTGGAGGTCGTTCAAAGAGTTGTCAGGTGTGAGAACCATCCAATAATATAAGACGTTGTATAGTGCACTTTTATAGCATAAGTAGTGGGTTAAAGATAAGCAACAACATGTCCAGTATAGTGCATATGACTTGGTGATAGAAATAATACTTCCAACTTAATACAAGTCAGCACGCTTATTTCACAAGGGCCTTGACTGTGGGGACGAGGAACCATTTTTTAGTACCAAGAGGGTTGGCAATGTCTTATGTAAGGTTGAGTTACCTTCAAGACAATGGTTGCATTTGATATTTCCCACAAGCTGTCGGGAGCTATACTATTGAGGTACGGTAGACATGGAGCAAGAGCCACAGGAAATGGAAACCTTTGTGGATTTCGACATTAAATGATACAGGTATGAAACTCAGCCTTAATAAAAAGATGGTATGGAAGAAGAAATACCCTCTGAGTTATGAGTTCTTTTTCAAGTGGAAAGGATTTCTCGATATAGAAATAAGCTGGGTACTCGAGGGCGCATTACGACAGTTTGACAAATAAGGTTTGTAAATTCTAGCGAAGACACGACAAGGGCGTTGCATGTATTTAGTAACGAGAATGTGCTTCCTAAGTGTTCTTAAGCATTTTCTCGAATACTTAGTATGTGACAAAACCTCTTAGAGGCTAAGTAGGCTAGTGGAGCTGTTCGTGGACCAGAGCTTCTAGAAGACCCGTTGACTTGAGCAAAGATCCGAGCCAATCACGTGACTTATAAAAGATGTAGACCATTTTTTAGGAGGGGAATATTCTATAAAATATGTGGTGGCACATTGGAATAATCTTTGGTATTATTATCTCAACTTATATATACACCATTAGATTGTTTAAATCATATCCGTTGATTGTAAAGAGCTATTAGTATTTGAAGGGGATACCTATAATTTTACAAATGATTATTAGCTTGTATTCTTTTTTAGTTAATATAATAGAGTTTTTTTTTTAAACACTTGGTATACATATTCTTCATCTATTTCTTTATGTAGTATGTTTTAGGCTGCTTAGCATGCAAATCATCTAAAGATGCACGATTCTAAAAAGATCTATGACACCTATAACTCAATTAGATTATCTTGTTTCAAATTACATATCTTATCAGCTTCAATAACCATATGGTAGAAAGAGGCAAGTTTCTATTTCAAATTAATTCATTTCTTTTACTGCCTAATATATTCAAATACTATAATTTCTTTCACATCAAAGTAGGCTTAATAACTTATGAACCTCATGAACAATTCAACGCATAATATAAGAAGGTGATGTATAACTAATAATAGTAGGAACACTGGACATAAAACATTTTTAATTTCTCGATAAGTCATTAAAAAAATGCCAACCCTAAGAACTACCTTGTAGTATTCTAGTTAAAACCCTCTATGGAAGTTCTGCAGACCTTTAGACTAGATTATATGCTGAAATGTTCATAACAGACAAGTATTATAGACTATAATAAAGCTGAAGAAAAAAAAGTTAGAAAAAAAAATGAAAGCTTGGCTGTGAGTGCATCAATTGCAAGTTTTAAAAGCTCTTCAACTACTAGTTTAAATTTAGTGAATACATTAGAGACAACTGGTTTAAACTTCACTGGAAAAGGTGATAAACAACAATTACATAATAAAAAAAACCATCATGAGAGTAAACGAGTGAAGAACTCAAAACATCCAAATATATTAATTCAAGTGGAGCATTACTTTGAAAGAAAAATTATTAAAGAGAAGTTTCAGTCTTTTATTGCATTTGTAAGCATTATGTAAGACATGATAACCCTAAGTGAGGAAATTGGTAAATTACAAGCAGAAAATGTTGGTTTTGGTGTAGTTTGGAGTGTGTTGATGGATACATTTTTTTTGTATAATTAAGGCGTACCAGACATTATCCTTAAACTAATTTTTCCCTCACAATGATGATGATCAAAGATGCAATGAGTTTGTATGGTAGTATGGTTCTAGAATTAAATGATTAATAAATTTGTAATGGTGCACACCAATTACAAATTCTGTAGGACAACAAGAGAACTTTGAAAGAGTTGATAAAGAGAGAACATATACAAGAGAAAAAAAATAGATCAATTAATGTATCCAATAGTGAGGCATGTCTCTCTATTTATAGAGGCATTTGTACCTCACTGGAAGGGCATAATACCTTTTTAAATCAACATGTCCTTTGGAGTGGATAGGTACATTTCTAAAGGGTCATAACCTTTAGAAGAGTTGTGTGCCTCTTCAAATGGTTACAACCTTTGGATTAGATAGGTGTCTTTCCAAAGGGTTACATCTATTTGAAGAGTCAAATGTCTTTTCAAAGGAACACAACCATTAGAAAAGTTAGATGACTATTCCAAAGGTCACACCTTTAGCTCCAATGCTATGCCCCTCAAATTTGGGTGCCGCGGTGCATAAAAATAGAGAGGAGTAGCCCCGTTTGGGTGCCACAGTGCTAGGCTTTGTCTTGTGCGCTCTATTTTTCTCCCTTTTTCTTTCTTACTCCTTGAAATCCGTCCTTTTCATTTTACCTTCAATATACATTGGTTTATTTGAAATACTCTCATAATATACAACAATCCTTTATATATTTCAAATAAGAAAAAAAGACTTTTTTATCCCACAAGTTTGACATAATTCTCAATTTTATTGTACGAGTTTCAAAAACATCAAATTTTATCCTCGTCCGTTAGTGAGATTCCGTTAGATTTGACTCAAAATCTCTTTTGATAATACATTGAAAAATTTACCCTCAGTTATTATGTTAACTGGAAATGGTGATGTGAGTACATTATACAATGTACACGTGCCAGTCATTAATAGGCTATTAAAAATAAAAACACATGTGGCACGCTTTAATAAATTTAAAATTTAATATTCATTAAAAATTTATTTTATAATTAAAATAAATAAAACTAAACCACCAACAATAGTGACTGCCATCGCTGACCACCATCAATTGCCGAATTTCGGTAACGAAAATAGTCATAATTTACGTCATTAAATTCTATTTTTTACATCTACATAATAATGGAATCATTTTTGTCAAAAACAAATAAGAAGGTGAGCAAAAAATGGATCCAAAATAGGGGACGGTGGCAGCCACCGTGCGCAACCATCGAATGGTGGGGGGTTGGCGTGCATAGCCTCTACCGTTAGACAGATCGACGATCGATCTGTCCAATGATTGGGGCAGTGCGGCGAACGGCAGTGGCCGCCGCCTCCTACCATATTTTTTTCCCACTTTTGGCACATCTACGATACTCTATTAACCAAAAAAAATTATACCATTGCATAGATCACAAAATTTTGAGTCTAATAATGTCAATTTTGAGTCGAATCGCAATTGGTCATTAGCAACCGATCGGCTACTGACGGCGACTGTGATTGCTCTCTTTTTATTTATTTAATTTAATTTAATTTAATTATTTAAATGACTAATCAGTGGTTGACACATGAATATTTTGTGTCAGCTCATTTTAAAGTTTTGTGTAAAGTGACTATTTTGCATCTCTAATGTTAAAATTAATGGAATCTCACTAACAGACTGACAAAATATGATTTTTTTTAAACTCGTGGGATAAAATTGAGAATTAGGTCAAACTCATGGGACAAAAATATCTTTTGCCCTTCAAATAAACTATATAATTATATCAACTCTACATTAAAGTGGAATTCAACTTATATGAATTGGTGCTTTTCCAATCTATGAACAAATCACTGATAAAGTAACCGTACTTTAAGGGAACTAGGTGAAACCAAGTTTCTATGAATTTCTATTCCTTTGTTGTAAAATACAGGATTAAATGATCAAGTTAAATTCTCACTTTTGTTTTTTTCCTACAGTTTGGGACTTTACCTGCCCTGTGCCTTTGATACTTAATGAATGCTATAGAGATGCATGCCTAACTCTCATAAGAATCAGCCCAGTCCTACATTCACATACATGATACTTCATCAAGTGTGTACTGCAGGTAGATACATCACCATTCTAGAAAAGGCTATAGAGTTCATTAAGAGACTAACTCAACATTTTATCACTACAGATGTACTACCTTGTTATAAGGAAGGACTCACAAAATTATAATCGGTAGTACAACTATACAATAAATGACTTGTTCTTATCTTTATGAACCTACTTCATGGGATCATCAATCATGTTTGTTCCACTAATCTCCTATTTAGTGGTTTTGTCAGAGAATCGATCAAATTCAACTCTGACTTCACATAATCTAGGCTCACCCCCTAGATTCTAGAAACTGCTTGATAATTCCATGTCATAGATGAATGTGTCTACTTTTCCCATTATATATTTTACTCTTTATTTAGCTATAACAGCTAGACAATCACAACTAATTTCAATACAGGGAAAAGGGTGAGAATTAAAGAAAATATCATATATGAGTGTTTTTAACCACTCAGCTTCAAAACAAGCTTTTTTCAAAGCTATTAACTCAGATTCCATGGTAGATTGTGCTATACAAGTCTGCTTAGTGGATTTCTAACATTCAGCACCTCCACCTAAAGTGAACACATATCCACTAGTATACTTCACTTCATTGAATTCTGATATCTTACTTGTATCACCATAACCTTCTATCACAAGTTGTGATCTACCATATGTAAGTATATAATTTTTAGTTCTTTTTAAATATTTACAACTTCATCCAAAGCACTCTAATGCTCTCTACTAGGGTTCTGAGTATATTTACTCAGTCTCCCTATAGCATATGCTATATTGGGCATAATATTATTCATTAAATATAAGAGGCTATAAATAATTTGAGCATAACAGGCTTAATTTTCACTATGTTCATTATTCTTGCGAAGTTTGATACTAGCATCATAAGGTATTTTCACTAGTTTACATTTCAAGTATCTAAACTTCTTTAAGAATTTCTCTACATAGTATTCTTGGGATAAGGGTAGACCACTAAGGGATCTCATTATCTTAATCCCAAGAATAACATCAACCTCTCACATCTTTCATATCATACTTAGTTTATAAAAGTTTTTTAGTCTCATTGATTACTTCCATACTATAACTGAATATTAGCATGTCATCCATATAAAGACATATGATGACAATTCTTAGTATCAAAGGTTTTATAATACACATATTTATCAAAATCATTTATCATAAAACCATTTGATACTACAGCATTGTCAAACTTATCATGCCACTGTTTTGGTGCTTGTTTCAAACTATATAATAACTTCACTAGTTTATATACTTTATGCTCTGAATCAACATTAATACAACCTTCTGGTTGTTTCATACAAATCTCCTCTTCTAAATCTCCATTTAAAAAAGCAGTCTTAATATCCATTTGATGTATATGTCAATCATGAATTGTAGTTAAGGCAATCAAGATTCTAATGAATGTTATTCTAGTTATAGGAGTATAAGTATCAAAGTAATTTAAGTATTTTTTTTAGTAAACCCTTTGGCAACTAGTCTTGCCTTATATTTCTCAATTGTTCGATCAGCCCTGATTTTTCTTTTGAAGATCCATTTGTAACCAATAGGCTTGGAACCAAGAGAAAAACTAACTATTTCTCATACATGATTTCTCATGATGGAGTTGATTTCATCATTAATGATCTCTCTTCATAAATGAACATCAAGAGAGGACATTGCCTCACTATATGTCTTGGGGTCTTCTTTTATAAGAAAGACATAAAAGTTATCACCAAAGTTTGTGGTTTCTTATTCTCTTACTTCTTTTAAGTTCATTGTTAGAGCTCTCAGGAGGATCATCATTTACATCCTTATAAGTTAATAAATGTTCTAGTTTGGCTTTCTTAAGAAAAAATAGTTTTAAATAACTCTGCATTTTTAGATTCTATGATATTGTTTACATGAAACAAATTAATAATATCCTCTAATACTAAGAATCTATATACAGTACTATTCTGGGCATATCATATGAATATACAATCAATCGTTTTAGGTTTCATCCTTGTTCTTTTAGGATCCAAAATTAACACCTTAGCAAGACACCCCATATTTTGAGATATGAAATGTTAGATTTATGACCTTTTCATAACTCATATAGTGTTATTCCAGTTTTTTTTTTATATAGAACTCATTTTATATATAGCAAGCAATCAAAATTCTTTCCTTTATAAGTTTATAGGTGTCCCAAAATTTAATAACATACAGTTCATCATGTTCTTTTAAGTCTTATTTTTCCTTTCAGCCACCTCATTAGATTCAGGAGAATATAAATGTGTTACTTCATGTATAATTTCATTGTTCTCACAATAAGACTAAACATGGTTGACATATATTCTCCTCCTTTATCTGTTCTTAATATCTTAATTTTCTTTCCAAGTTGATTTTCAACTTCTTATTTATAGATTAAGAACTTATCATAAAACTCATCTTTATTTCTCAATAGATATAACTTAGTATATCTTAAGAAATCATCTGTAAGAGTAATGTAATACATTTTTTCTCCACTATTCATGACATCCTTTAGTTCACCTAGGTCACTATGAATCAAACTAAGTAACTCTGTTTCTTTGAAATTAATTGGTTTACAACTTTTTTTTGTAGACTTTCCTTCCACACAAACATTACATTTATGTATGTCTTTTAGCTTTAAATTAGAGAGTAAACCAATTCTTTCCATCTTTCTTATATAGGAATAATTCAATTGGCCTAATCTATTATGCCATAAATCATAGGGTTCAACAATGTAAGCAGAAGTAGTAATTTTATTAATAGAGATTTCTAGTACATTGAGTTTGAACAGATTGTTGGAAGATTATCCCTTTCCAATGAATGTTCCATTCTTGGTCAATACAACTTTGTCTCCTTCAAATAAGACCTTTACATTAGCTTTACCAAGTATAAATACAGAAACTAAATTGTATCTAATATTTGAAACACGTAATACATTATTTAGTATAAAAGACCTTCCAAAAGTTAACTTGAGAACCTTTCTCTTTCCAATCATAGGTATAGGATAAGAATCTACAATATATATTTGTTCCTCTTATTCTCTTATCTAAACATAGTCATGAAAGCCACTCTTGTCACCATAAATGTGCTTTGTGGCTTTAGAGAATATGACCTACTCTTTATTGTTATTTGCAACCATGTTTACATAAGAAACAATCACCACAACAATAACATCTTCTCCCTAAACCAAGTTGGCTTTGGAAGTTTTATTATTTCCATTCTTATTTTTTTCTGTATTTGCATTGGTAGGCTAAGTGATCACCCTTGTCACAAACATAACACTTATCTTTCTTCTTCTTAAATGGGGGCTTTGTGTTTTTAAAGTGAGTGTTTTTGTGGTCTTATCGTTCTTCTCATTAGCATGATTTTTATTTTCCACCAAATTGGCCTTAGAAATAAGTTCCTTAGCCATCTTATTATTCTTCTGCTGGCAATTTTTTTCTTCGATTTTAATGTGAACAATAGAATCCTTCAATTTTAAATGTTTTCTTTTGTACTTATTACCTCTCTTGTAATCATTCTAAGAGTTTGGTAACTTTTTAATCAAACAACCAGCCATAAAAGGTTTAGAGAGAACCATACCTTTATTCTTCAAATCATTGATTAATAAATGAAAATCATGAATTTGAGAAGTTATCTCTTTCAGACATTTTAAAGTCTAGAAATTTTGAAATAATATACTTTTAGGTACTACCATCCTCTATTACATATTTATTCTTTAGTTTTGCCCAAATTTTATGTGCATTTTTGTAAGATGAGTATACATCATATAATTCATTTGACAATATATGTAAAATTATGTTACGACATACCTTATTCGTTATATTCCATTTGGAGAACTTCTTATTGTGGTTCTTAACTGTTGCATTCGGATGAGGTTTTATGAAAAAATCTACTATGCTCATCACATCCAGAGTGTTATACACCCAATCTTGCCACCGCTTGAAGTGTTTGCCATCAAATGGTGGAATTTTTGTAGCCTTCGAAAGTGATTTGGCTACTGCGAGAAGGGATGTTTCACTAGAAGTATCCATCTAGAAAAAGTTTAAGATTGTTGGTTTTGGTGTAGTTTGGAGTGTGTTGATGGATACAATTATTTCTTTCATACAGTCAAGACGTACTAGGCACTGTCCTTAAATTATTTCTACCCATACAGTGATTATAATCAAAGGTGAAAATGGGTTTGTATAGTAGTATAATTTCAGGATTCAATGACTATTAAATTTGTAATAGTGTATACCAGTTACAAATTTTGCAGGACAACAAGAGAACTTTGAGGAAGTTGATAGAAGGAGAAAATATGCAGGAGAAAAAAATGGATCAATTAATGTATCCAAGAGTGAGGTATTCTTATCTATTTATAGAGGTATTTGTGCCTCCCTGGAGGGGCATAATACCTTTTCAAATCAACGTGTCCTTTAGAGTGGATAGATGTTGTGTGATTTCTACGTTAAGCACAAATGCACGCTATCGGGAATAAGTAATAGAGTGATAAGTTAAGTGTCGATCCCACAAGAAATTGTAATTGTCCTTAACCAAGTATTAAAATTATTTCTTCTTACCTTTATCCAGACAAATGATAAATTTAAATTATTTATGTTAAAACTATTAATTCTACAAATCAATCCTAATTATGCAAACGATGTAAGCATAAATACTATATGAAGAGTATCTAGGATTATAACTATCCCTCAATATGAATTCATTATCCCATTATTAAGCCTTCAATTTAATTATTGGTCACAACACGTATTTCATCATAAGCCTCTTCCAATAGTCGAGTGATTATACTTTAATCGACCAAATTCTTATATTCCTATAGTAATTCGAATAAATCAAGGTTCATTCTGAACAAGTTGTATTGACCATGCATACCATATATGTATTTTTCTATCCTATATAGAAACTTGTAGATATTACTCCACAATCATGCATTAATTTGTCTAGGTCTAAATAATAAGATGCCTTTTTCAAGTTTATCCTAATGTTCCATAATCATCCAATCACAATTCTTAGCATATTGAAATCATTAAAAACAACACAATTGAATAATAAACACAATTCATAACAATGAAAATCAAATACTAAAATTAACTTCACATATTAAGTTCAAGGCTACAATCCTATATAATGAAATAAATTAACATAATAAGAGTTTAATGGCTAAATAACAATAAATAAATATGATATAACTAATCACAAACCAAATTTATGAAGACAATGATGCCTCCATTCAATCCATGGCCATGGTTGAATCCTCTAAATATTAGCCCAAATGCTCTTGAATGTGTAATCCATCTCCAAAATATCTTTAAATGTTATTTCTTTTTCACAATATGGGGATGATTTATGGGTTAGAAACGTGTTAGATTGAGAAAGAAAGGGTTAGGGTTAGGTTAAG
Organism: Ailanthus altissimus; assembly: GCA_946807835.1. Lineage (NCBI taxonomy): Eukaryota > Viridiplantae > Streptophyta > Magnoliopsida > Sapindales > Simaroubaceae > Ailanthus > Ailanthus altissimus. The sequence continues at coordinate 6,240,674 of OX327699.1, forward strand.
GGCTAAATTTTTACGTTTGGAGGTAAAACAAGGTATTTATAGAATTGTTAGAACGCTATAGCATTCATTATTCAATGCTGAGACGATGGTCATTGTAGCAAATTACTGTTTACAATAACTGTAGCAATTTACTGTGGCAATGTTTCCTCATTTGTTCTAATTTTATCCTTTCCCATATTCTCCTAATTTAACCTTGTAACAACAATTTTAACATATAATAGCTTTTAAATTAATCAGAAATGAACAATTACTAAGATAAATAAGGTCATATTATAGATCCAAAATACACTCATCATAGGTGCCTTTCCAAAGGATCATAACCTTTGGAAAAGTTGTGTACATCTTCAAATGGTCATAATCTTTGGATTAAATAGATGTCTTTCCAAATGGTTACATTTATTTGAAGAGCCAAATGTATTTTCAAAGGAACATAACTATTGGAAAAGTTAAATGACTCTTCCAAACGTCACACCTCTAGCTCCAATATTTCAGCCTTCAAATTTCGATGCTGCAGCACTCAAAACATAGAATGAGAGCAACCATGTCTGAGCCCTATGGCGCCGAGGTTTTACTCTGGGTCTGGGGTGCTCTATTCTTCTTTTTTTCCTTTCTTACTCTTTGACTCTCTCTATCATATCTTCAATATACATTAGTTTATTTAAAATACTCTCATAATATATAACAGAAAATATATACAAATATTTACGTGGTTTAGTAATTATTTACGTCCATGACAGATTAACATACACGTTTTTTTATTGAATCAACAAGAACTCATAAAAAGCACTCTTACATGAATCACAAAGACCTATATCTCTCTCTCTCTCTCTCTCTTTACGAATTTCAATAGTTCTCTCAATTGCTCAATATTGGTGATAATCTTTTCAAGCCAAAATAAGGCCCTTATATAACATATATACGTCCTAAGTTAACCCTTAAAAAATAAGACACCCACAGCTCCCAAAAGTTTTGAAATTGATGTTACGGCATTGGCTTTCTAGCACCGCAGTGTTCTCCCTTTGCCTTATGTTTCCTTGCTATTCACATTTTTGCACCTTCACCATATGTCCCCTCTTCATTGGCTTAACTCTAAATCATTTTCTTCATGATTTTTAATCATTATTTTTACAAATCCCCTTCTTGATTCAAAATTATCCAATAAGCTTTCATTGATCCTTCATCTCTATGTCACATTCTCTCACACATAGTGGTGATTCTGGTTAAGTCCTTACTAGAATTAACTTAATCGAAGGTAGTTGCTTAGTCAATATATCCACGAGAATTTTAGAGGATAGAATCTTTATTATACTAATCTCACCACTTAGTACAATTTCTCTAATAAAATAAAGTCATACATCAATGTGTTTGAACCTCTTATGAAACACTTAATGCTTACTTAGATGTATTACACTTTAACTATCACAATACACACCGATGTCAATGTCTTCAATAGTTATTATATTTGTGCAAATAGTTTTCAACCACACGACCTATTTAATAACTTCTCTTATAACTATATACTCTGCCTCTGTGGTTGATAGTGCCATCACATGCTATAACACCGACCTCCTGCACACACTACATCTAAACAGCGTGAACACATGCCCAGTTAATGATATTCTCTTGTCAATATCACCTGCATAATCTAAGTCCATGTATCCTTTTATGATTTCATCATATTTCTTAGCTCTTTTGTATATTAACTCATTATTTGATGTTCCATTCAAATATCTCAATATCCACTTAACTGCAAGCTAATGTTATTTTTCCATATTTTCCATGTACTTACTCACAACGCCCACGGCTTGAGTTATTTTCAATCTTTTACAAACCATCACATACATGATGCTTCCAACAGCACTTGCATATGGTTCCTTAAGCTTCTACAAATTGTTTTCTTTAAATTTTGGTGATTGTACTGTTGATAGTTTGAAATGTATAGCTAAAGACGTAAAGAAAACTTTTACATTGAACATACCAAATCTCTCAAGTATCTTGAGTAGATATCTTTGATGAGATAAAAAAATAACATCTAATCTTTCCCTTATAGTATCCATACCTAAGATTCTCTTGACTGCTTCCAAATTCTTCATCTTAAACTTAGCACTAAACTATTTTTTCAGCTTATGTATTTCTTCTATATTTTTATATACGATCAGTATATCATCTATATATAGAAGTAAATACTTATATAATCTGCTACTTAAGATCTTAAAGTATACCTACCTATTATATTTGGTCCTATTGAAACAACAAGCCAACATGAATTCATCAAATCTCCTATATCATTACCTTGGAGATTGCTTCAAGCTCTACAATGCCTTCTTAAATAAACATGCATAATTCTCCATGCCAGGCTCTTTACTGATATGGCTGTGACATGTATATCATTTCTTCAAGCTCTTCATGAAGGAAAGCAGTCTTTACATCCATTTGCTTTAGATGTAAAATTAAGGGTCACACACAAAGAGGAAAGCAATCTTTACATCCATTTTAATAGATGTGTGCTTGACTACAGGTGAGAATATTTCATAAAAATTAACTCCATCATGTTGAGTGAAACCTAATGCCACTAATATAACCTTAAACCTTATAGGCTCTACATCCGATATCCCCTCCTTAATTTTATACACCCACTTACACATAGCTAGTTTCTTATTTTAAGATCTCTCCACGGTTTTATTTTTACTGAGAGAACTAATCTTGTTCTTTATGACCTTCTATCACATCTTACTATTTTTACTCTTCATAGCCTTGTTATATATCTTAGGCTCATCATACTCAACGGTGAAAGTCAAATTAAAAATATGAGCAATTAAATCAGCTTGTACATACCTTATTGGCGGCTTTATCATTCTTTTTAGCCTATCTCTAGCTAAATTGTATTCTTCAAGTTCTATTTTTGTAGTCCTAGTTTATTTTTAAATGGACTTTAAGGAACTAACTAGTGTCTTTTATACATCTTCAAGGGATAACTTGTTGAAATATTGATTTGGGGCATCTCAGATTGATTCTCATATCCTATTTCAACTTCAAAGGTTTCTGGTGCTGAAACTCCTTGAGACACAGGCTCTCCCTTCACTTTTTTTGATTTGATTTTCAGCATTGTCGTCTTATTGAATGTCACATCTTTACCAATGATATTTTTTATGGTCTTAACTCTATGCTCCATACCTTTGTATCCTTTCACACCTTCTAGATACCTTATAAATATCTATTTCAATGCTCTAAGTTCCAACTTACCATGATTCACATGTATGAATAATGGGAAACCGAATATTTTTAGGTTATTATACTTAAAAGAGTTGTCAGACAACTTCTCTTTTAGTGTCTTAAAGTCTATCATTGAGGAAATACTTTTGTTGATTAAATAGGCTGTTATAACTTTAGCTCACCAAAAAATGCCTTAGATACTTCAGCATTGGTCAACATACATCTCACTCTCTCAAGCAAGGTTTTATTCATCCTTTTTGCAAGACCATTATATTATAATGTTGATCCATATTTTTATGCCTTGCGATCTCATACTTGACATAAAAGCTATCAAATTCTTTATTGTAAAACTCGAGACCATTATCCACCCTTAGTCTCTTGATCTTTTTGCCGAATTAATTTTTCATAAGAACTTTCTATTTTTTGAACATCTCAAACACTTGCTTTTTGCTATTCAACATATGCACCTATAAATTTCTAAAATGTCATCTATGCAAGTTAAAAAGTATCTATCTCTATCATATGTGACTATCTGTGCTAGTCCCCAAAGATCTGAATGTATATAATCAAGAGTTCATTTAGTCTTATGCTTTCCAATACTAAACTTGACCCTTTTTGATTTATCAAGTATAGAATGCTCACAAAACTCAATTGGTTAGAACTTATCCTTACCAAATGCCTTTTAATCATACAACTCATTTAAGTTTCTTTCTCTTAGGTGAACTAACCTTAATGTCATAGCTTGGTTTGCATAATCTCATCATATACAAAGATTAATGCATACCTACTCACTGCCTCTCCAAGTAGCATATATACACCATTGCACCTATCATCTTTCATGACTATCATGGAACCCATTAATACCTTTAAAATTCTATTCTCTGCTCTAATAGAACACCCATTATGGTCTATTATACCTAAGAAAATCATGTTACTCTTAAGGTTAAAAATATACCTAACTTCTAACAACTATCTCATCTTATCATCATGTAACTTCAGCCTAATACTATTAATCTCCACTACTTGACAAGCTATGTCATTCCTTATTAATACCTTTCCTCCATTAATAGGCTAAAAATTAGTAAACAGGACTTTGTTTTCACATATATGAAAAGTACAACCAGAATCTAATATCCACTCATCAGAACTTTTACTATAAAAAGTAACTAGGGTCTCTACACTATCATAACTTTCCTCATAATCTATTGTAGCATCTCTCCCCTTCTTCTTGTCCTACATCTTTGCTTTTTTTTTTTTAGGTAATCCTTAATAAAATGGCCCTTTTTTTTGTAGTAGTAGCACTTTCTTGGTTTGCCCCTTGATTTTAATCTTGAGCCTCTCTTGGACTTCCCTTTTTTATTTTTAGGCCTTTATCTTGTAGATAATCCTTCTGCATCATTGGCTTCTATCTTCTTTCTTTATTTTTTTAAAGTTTAATGATGATTGTACATTTTGTTATTGTCAAACCTCTTTGTTGTAAAGAAAACATATCAACAAAGTGCTAATAACTCTGAGGTAATAAACTCAATAGGATGATTGTCTTATCTTCATCATCTTCACATCAATTGTCTCTAAATCAATAATGATCTTATTAAAATCATATATATAGTCTTTAATTAGTATCCATTCTCTCATGGACAACTGATAAAACTTCTTCTTTATATGCAGATGATTTACCAGTGACTTCGTTATATAAAGGTTGTCAAGCTTCTTTCAAAGACCTATAGTTGTCTTCTTTCTGGCAACTTCCCTCAAAACTTATTACTCAATGACAAAATGATTGTGCTATAAGCATTCTTTTGAACGAAATCTCTATCTAATTTAGGCCCAGACATCTCAAGCTTTTTCTCCTTACTAGACAAAGTTATAGTCTCCTTAAGAGCACAGTTGAGCCCTTGACTCACTAACAAAGTCATAACTTTGACATTTCATAAATTAAAGTTTTGAATTTTTTTACATCATACATTGGTGTAGCTATGATTGTAAAATCTTGCTCTAATACCAGTTTGTTAACGAAAATGCTTTACCAAATATGATATTGCAGCAACAATGAAAGTATAAAGAGAATTAAGAAAGTAAGAAATAAGAAGACATACACAAATATTTACGTAGTTTGACAATTGCCTACATCCATAGCGGATCAAAATTCATACTTCTTTTATTGAATCAATAAGAACTCACAAAGAGCACTCTTATAAGAATCACAAAGAACTCTTTCTAGGGATTTCAATAGCTCACTCAATTGCTCAATATTGGTGATAATATTTTAAAGCCAAAATAAGACCCTTACATAGCTTATATACATCCTAAGTTAACCCTAATATGAGTTGGAATAATATAATGTGTTTGAAACAATTTAGGAGTCCTTAAAAAAATGGGCAAGTTCTGTTAATGCCACAGCGCCAACTTTTGGGCACCACGATGCTCTAACACCAGGTGTTGATGCTATGACGCTAGCTTTTGGGCGTCACGGTTCCACACATTTTAGAATTAATGTCGTAACATTCTCCCTTTGCCTTGTGTTTCCTTTTCTTTACATTTTTGCACTTTCACTATGTCTCATTCTCATTGGCTTGACTCTAAAATATTTTCTTTTTAATTTTTAATCATTATTTTCACAGAAGGGATGACCAAGTTAATTATACCACCATTAGAAAGGAACTCTGAAACTAGCAAAGGTAAAGTTTGATTTAGAAATTAAGGAAGCACTACACCACCATTCATAAATGTCGTGTCTATTCTTTCTTTCATGAGTAGTGCACCTATGCGTAGATCCTTCAACACAAAAGAAAAGGTTATAAAAACGTGGTTACAGTTACATAATTTAGAAACATAAATTAAATCTTTTGTATACTAAGCATATAGAGAACATAAAAAAATAAAAAAGATTTAAAAGAAAAAAATAGTTTAGTGGAACTTGTATGAGTGATATTAAGACTAATACCATCACCAATAATGATGTCATAGTGCCACATACTTAGACTATAAAGAAAGATTGTTCAATGAATAGTGATATGGTGAGAGGCACCCAAGTCTATAAGCCAATGTGAGGATGATGGATTCAGTTGAGTAGAAAAATGAGCTTGGATTGGTACACTAAATAAAGATGTTTGATATAAATATTTTGGACTAAATCTTGGTTGATATGTTGATTGAGATGGTTACAAAGAATATCGAAGCATAATGAAAGTAAGTACATCGAGAGGCTATATGTTCTTGTTGGCGACATAATTGGCAAAAGCCTTTGAAATGCTTTTGGATATCATTATTGTTAGAAGTTTGGCCTTGCGAGAGCTGTTAACATGCCTTTGTTTAGAGCTATTCCCTATTGTATTTTTATTTGTCTTTGAGGCACAATTGGCAGTGATTAAACCACCATTTAAGTAAGAGGCTTCTAGTTTAAGAGATAAGCTTCATGAGCAGTTAGCTTGTCATGTAATTCTTCAAAACTAATAAAAGTTTCTGATTTTTTGTTACAATCGGCAATATGTCTTTGAAGGATATGTATGACAAGATACTCATCACTAAGAAGAGCATTAATTATAGCAAGTTCATCGGCAAGACAGTTGGTACACTACATGTATTTAGTGATATTTTTTGTACCTTGAGAGAGAAGAGTGGGGCTTTCTTAGACTTGGAGGACACGACTATGAAAGGGTCAAGCATACATGGTAGCAAGGTTAGACCACGCATCATAAGGGGTCTATACATAAGTGTTAGAATTGGTGATTCAAAATTGTATTTGAGCGTGATTTTGAGTTGCAAACCAATGAATAATCAACAAGTAGTCAAATACGCGATGAACAGACGAGAAAATGACAAAAACAGAAAGTCGAAAGCAAAGAGAGGCATAAAAATACCAAGTCAAATTGTAATGCACCGAAACGAGATTGCATCAGTGTCGTGATGCCGAATTGTAATTCCACAACACCAAGTTGCACAAAAATTTTTGTTTTGTCTCAAATTCAAGAAAAAGGCATCTTTATCCCTGGAATTTGGCCCTTAACCCTTTGTCCCTCTTATTTCAAATTACTTAGATTTTTCCCTCTCCGTTAGTCAATTGCTGTTTAATCTAACGGAAAAGTTCATTTTACTGTACAATGACACTATTTTCCTTACTAGAATTCATGTGATATTTACTTATCATTTGACATTGTTTATTATGTCCACGTGTCAATTAATGATTGACCATTGATAAAAAAAATTACACGTGGCAATCTCGGATAGGCCTAAATTTATATATATATATATATTAATTTGTATATTATCTTTATATCAATAAAAAAATATTAATAATAAAAAATTTATTCTCTTTCCTCAACTCTTTCATCACCACTCATTTTCTTCCACTTCATTTTCCTCCACTTTCTTAGTTACCAAACAACATATTCTCTCTTCTCAATTCTTCTATCACCACTCACTTTCCTCTACTTCATATTCCTCTACTTTTTAAGTTAGCAAACACTCATCAGTGTTAAAATCAAATACCTATTTCATAATTAAAAACTCATTTCTTTGCTTTTAGCAAATACTCATTTCATAATTAAAAACTCATTTCTTTTCTTCAATCAAATACCTATTTTATAATTAAATACCTACTTATTTTCTTAAATTAAATCTCCATCACAAATGTCTTATGTGAATCTAAGATTAGTAGAAAACTAATCAAAGATCATGTTTTGTGTCCACGCACAAATATCAAATACCCACTTCATTTCTTAATTTGTTTTCTGCAATATCATAAACCAATCATTGGTAATTAACTTCTCTTCAAGTGTATTAAGTAGTTGTGTAATCAATATCAAACAAACTAAACACAAAAAATCATTGGTCCCTTTGTGGGAACATATGAATATGGCAAATCAGTAGACGCAAGTGAAGAAGCTTCATCAGTGGCCAATTCATTCAAAGGATTAGATCTCTCTTTTATCTTGTTTTTTGTTCTTTGATTATCAGCTCGTGAAACATTCAAAATCAAAGAGCTGAGAAGATTTTTCTTTTTTTCTTCTTTCTTTATGAATTTCTGTGTGATAATTTAAGATTGATGCATTTCTGGGTTGTTAATTAAAGATTTTCTTTTTTTTCTTCTTTCTTTGTTCATCAATATCTATTCTGGTTGCATATTCACCCAATAAATTTTTTAGAAACTGGAATGAGAATGTGAATCTATTAGTAGTGATAGAGAACAATAGGAGTTGAAGAGAGAGAATAAATTAGGTGACAAGGTGAATTTATTTCTTTAATATTAACATTTTATTTTTGCTTTATTATAATATTAATATAAAAAATTTATAAAAAATATTAAATTATTGAACCAATTTTTTTGTGCTAGGTATCTTTTTAAATCTATCTTTTATTAGTAACCAAAGATTATTTGACACGTAGTCATGAAGACATCTTGTGTGTCAATCTACATGTAAGTCTTTCTATTGAGTTACTATTTTATCTTTCTTTTGTCATCTTAAATGGTAACTGACTAATGGAGATGGACAAATTTGGATAATTTGAAACAAGAGGGATAAAATTGGGTAAAGGGCAAAATTCTAGGGATAAAGATATCCTTTTTTCCCTCAGATTCATGTGCGGTTTTGGACTTCCTAAACACATAGACTCTTAATCCAACAAGAAATAAATTTTTTAGGGATATTTTGAAGCATATATAACCTCTTGTAAACTCTTTAGATTAGTTAAGCATTAAACAAGAGAGAAAATAGAGAGCTTAGGTAGAGCTTGAGTGTTTTGTATGCAAGAGAGTGTTGTATAGATCCTTTGAGAGCTCTGACTATTGGATATTCCTTATAATCTCTTATAGAAAGATCTTTGTGATCTTGAATTCTTTGTGAATTGAATAAAAGAAGTTAAGATCTTGTGATCTACTGTAGATGTAAGCAATTGTTGCCGAACCACGTATATTGCTTATGTCTTTTATATGTGTGATTATGTAATTTCTTCTTATTTTTGGTTATTTGTGAGTGAAATCTTTTATAAAATACTTAAAATGTTTTTAAAGTATATACTAATAAGGGCAAAATTGTCATATTTTTTTTATATTTTTATTTTGATATTTTATTATTTTATGTGTATTATTGTTATTTATAGAGACTTGAACGAAATTTAAAGAAATGATGCAAAAGAAGCAAAAACAAGGACTAAAATGTAAAGTTTTTAAAATATAAGTCCATCGCCCCAGCGCCACAATGATTTTTGCCCCAGCGTTGGAACAATGATCAAAATAAGAAAATCAGAAAAGACGACCTGTTGAAGTTGCAACTAGCACTAGACCTACATCGTGCTAGCGACAGTCCAGCGCCAGCGACAAGCCAGAGCTCTAGTGCCATAACTCTACTGCTCCAGCAGTGAGACCTTCTAAATGCAGCACCCCAGCGACAGCATCCAACGCTCCAGTGGTAGTGCGAGTCCTAATCTGATGAGAATTGAGATTTTCAAGCTCATATCAATCCCTATAAAAAGCCCCTCGACCCTATACGTTAAAAATAACCCAAGATATATTCAAGAACACCAAGAATACAGAGCACGAGTCTTTGAGAGTAATAGGAGTTTAATTGAAGCAAATTTAAAGAGAGATTTAAGGCGTTCTTTGGCATCAAGAGTATCTTGGACAGCGCAATTAAGAGCAATTCGACGTCTATATTGGTTTGCTATTGATTGTATCATGATTTATTATTATTTTTACTGCTGTTCTCTTGTAGTCATAAACTAAATTTATTTTCTAGAGTTAATACTTGAACTCAATATGTGTCCTTAATTGCCATATCTTTTGAATATTTAATAAACTTAGTTCTTTAATATTTAAATTACTTGATTTTAATGCTTCAATATATCTGGCATACATGATCAATAAGACATAATCTTAATGAATCTTAATTTATTACAAGTACCATATGAATATAGGTATTTGGTAAATTAAAGTATACTTGCATGACCTTGGAAAAGGCTTGTGAATACATTAGTGTCTTGATTAATAATAAAGACTAAGGGAGTTAAATATTAGAGATTAATCATTAGAAAGCATATTGAGGGATAATATAAATCCTAAGTTTTCTCTATATTGCTATCATTTAAATCTCTTTGCATTGTGTTTTTGTTTTTATATTTTCTACCTTAATTCTTAAATTTTTATTTATCTAAATAATTATTAGGAAGATATAATTTTAGTAATTGGTTAAAAAGAAGAAATTATCCCTGTGGGTTCGACATCCGACTTATTTAGTCCCTTTATTACTTGTTACGATAACATATATTTGCGCTTAATTATAAGATATAGAATTATCGCATCACATGCTAAACACCCCCACCCCTCTCCCCCAACCCAACCCAACAATAAGCAATAAAGGGAATTATGATTTCAATTACTGAGGCCAATAAGGAGTTAAGGAGTAATTGGTCTTGTTGAGAATGAGAGGGATATGATCTATTGATATAACTAGGAGGCGATAATTGAATAAAAGAGTACTAAATTAAGTAGGGTTTTACTATTTTCTATATAATTCACATATTAATAATAATTATACATTATAAGTTATCTTAAAATCAGAGTCAATTTAAGTAATTTATTTGAATTATTTTTTATTGGACTTTAGAAACATCTATTGGATATATACTTATTATGTGTAGAAACCTAATACTAGTTAAACTATTATCGATAGGATGATATGTTTCCCCCTTCCTGCCCTTAGGCCCAAGGGCCTAGAATTCAACCAAGGCAGGCCCAGGAGCAATGGCCAATAGGCCTAAACCTGACAAAGCAACAGAATCGGTTCAGATACAGAGAATTTAGTCGACTAATGATGAAACCTGTTCGGCATATGCTGACCCTAATGCGACTACAATCATTCTTTGTGATCTTGAATTCTTTGTGAATCAAATAAAAGAAGTTAAGATCTTATGATCTACCGTAGATGTAAGCAATTGTTGCCGAACCACGTATATTGCCTGTGTCTTTTATATGTGATTATGTAATTTCTTCTTATTTTTGGTTATTTGTGAGTGAAATCTTTTGCAAAATACCTAGAAGGTTTTTAAAGTACATACTAAACACCCCCCTCCCCCAACCTAACCCAACAATAAGCAATAAAAAGAACTATAATTTCAATTACTGAGGCCAATAAGGAGTTAATGAGTAATTGGTCTTGTTGAGAATGAGAGGGATATGATCTATTGATATAACTAAGAGGTGATAATTGAACAAAAGAGTACTAAATTGAGTTGGGTTTTACTATTTTCTATATAATTCACATATTAATAATAATTATACATTATAAATTATCTTAAAATCAGAGTCAATTTAAGTGATTTATTTGAACTATTTTTTATTGGGTTTTAGAAACATATATTGAATATGTAGTTATTATGTGTAGAAATCTAATACTAGTTAAACTATTATCGATGGGATGATAGTCCCCCCACCCCCCCGGACGAAAATCCCTTTTCCTGCCCTTAGGCCCAAGGGCCTAGAATTCAACCAAGGCAAGCCCAGGAGCAATGGCCAATGGGCCTAAACCCGACAGAGCAATAGAACCAGTTTGGATGCGGGGAATCTAGTCGACTAATGATGAAACCTGTTTAGCATATGCTAACCCTAATGCGACTATGACTGAGCAGGTACTGACTACATTTCTCAACTTCGTTATTGGAGTTCTGCATTAATATCGAACCAATAAGGGAGAGCTGTTCGAAATCTGACCTAAGCCAACCAAAATAAGCCTCACTGGAACAAAAAACGTCGGCGGAGACAAACCCGAGGAATACGCTTAGCACATCAGAAGTGACATCTGACATGGAGTAAGAACGGGGACAGAAAATCTGTGAAAAGATATTCGGCGTATGTCGTGGAAGGGGGGTATGAAGATATCTAGTATGTGTCAGAAGTACAGTAGGAAATATCTAGCGCAAGGCAAAAATACTGTAGAGAAAACCCAAAAAAGTCCCTGAAATGCCATTACTATAAAATGAAAAAGAGAGAAACATAGCAGAGGATGATGAAAAACTTCTCATAGAATATAAAGAGAAGAAGAAAGGAAAGAGAGCATCCCCCCCCCCCCCCAAAAGAACATTTTGTTCCTATTTTGTCATTTTTTTTTTAAGAGAGAAAAATCTCCTTTTCTGACTTAAGCATCGGAGCGTCTTCGCTGGAACCCACCTCTACAAGACCACCTTTAAGCTTGTGTGTGTGTTCTTATTGCAAGCCCCTCTCCACAGTTCACGGGAAACAAGAAACTCAAGTCTGTGCCTATTGATCCAGTCCAGACGATGCACAAAGTTTAATTCCCCCTCAACAAATTTAAAGCTTGTTGATTCGAGAAACTACTTCTTCGAGTCAACAATAGTATATAAAAATCTCTTATAAACTTGTGATCCAAGCTAATTCACTATATGTAGAACTTTTCTTTTTTTTTTATTATAAAAAAAATATAATTAAGTGCTACATAGATTTGATTGTTTAAAATTATTATATTTTTTTAATTTTTAATAAAAGTTGATGATCCTCTCATTTTAATTATTATAAATCCCTCAAATATATTTTTTTAAATATTTATTTTTATAATTTAATTTAATAAATTTAAAGTTGTATTTTGTGAAATATCAATTCTGTTTATTATGTTTAACAAATTTTACTCTCCAAGATGCGTAGGTGATAGCAGATAATTTTAATGGAGCTTGGGCGGCTACGTTAATAGAGATCAGTTGGTTATTTGAAACTATGAAATTAGTTAAGCGAGTAGGGTTTACAGATGTGAGATTGTGAATGGAAGACGAAGAATCTGAAGTAACGAGGTCGGCCATGTTTAATCTTGTTGGAGAGGACGGCTCTGATGCTATAAAAGTAAGGAAGAGACAGAAATATGGAAAAGGTTACATATTTCATGCAACACAATACAGTACTTATATACAAATGGCAATTGAGTTGTACATGGAAAAGAGATGCTACCCAACAAATATGCAAACAAAAGAAAAAAAAGAGAAAGAGTAAACAAACAAAGTAATTGCTGGCGGATATGAAAAGACATTTACAAAGATATTAGAGGAATCTGACGTGATCATTAGAGTTGGTGGGAATATATTCTTTAATAAAAGTAATATATTTTCTAATATATTCTCTATCAGAAAGAGTTTTTATGATTTTTTTAAAGTAGTTTTTATGTTTAGTATTACTTATTTAATAACTAAAAAACGAAATAAATAAGAGAAATTTTTAAAAATGGCCCTAATTATAAGGTATTCTTTTTTAGTAACGTATGAAAGTTTTAATTTTTTATAATTAAAAAAGTCAAATTTAAATATTTTTACCTCTAATTTTAAATATCTTTAATTTTTTTCTCTCATCTAAATGCATGAATATTATAAGAAATAGGTAGATTTGACGACAAATAGATAGATTTTGTAAAATAATAGGTGAAAAATAACTAAAAAGACTGAAAAAAGGCCAAAATGTTATTTTTGGCTGCCACAGTCTCTTATGGCGGGCGTTTAGTGCACAATCATGCCACGTGGTCCATTCTGGTGCTACTATGTGACGCGACCTAAAATTTTTTAATTAATTTTTTAAATTTAATTTGTTTTGATTCGAAATTAAAATGAGTTTAGTTATTAATTAATTTCATGAATTAATATATTTAATTTAATTTTACCATTGCAATAATTAATTTGGTTAATATATTAAATAAAATATAGTTATTAATATATGATATTAAATTAAATTAATTATACCAATAAATTTATAACATAATATGAACAATAATTGAAGAAAAAACTTTAAAAATAATATGCATGTTTAACTGTGCAATCCTGTGAGCATGCTTGCTTATACTTGTGCTGACGTTGACAGACCAACTTTAAATACTCATCAATATACTGCAAAACTCCACATAATATGTATAAGAATCGATTTGCTAACTCAAAATTTAAAAAAAAAAAACAAATATAATATCCTTATAGAATCATCAAGCTAGTCGTGCAAAAGCTCATTAAAGCATTTCGCATCGACATCGAGCCATATAAAGAAATAAGCCATTTACCATCCAAATACTAACTTGAAGTTCCATATGTGTGGTCAAGTCTATTAGTCGTAGTCATCCAATAACGTCAATCGCAGCCTTTGCTTGCAATTCGACCTTTCTTTCTTTGAACTTCTTTCGGATGGAATTAGCATAAGGGATGTGTTTAACCCACACATCTTTATACACCCGAACATGCTCATCCTTTGTGTAGCAACATCAGTATAATTTACACACTTACTGGGCTCTCAGTTGCATACTGCATATTTGATTGCCAATGATGTTGATACTAAGCCACTGGGTTTGAACATCATCGATCATGCATGCTCTTTTCTGAAACAAAACAACACTAATGAATATACTATGTTATTATGAATATATCAAATCAACTTCATGTACAAAATGTATCATGATCTGATATGTGTCCTTCAACATGCTGAATGACTGGTGGTACTGCATCATACGTCTTATTTGATGTAAGATCTCTTCTTTGTCTATGGATATCCTAGTCATTAGCTCTGACATCCTGGTCATCATATATTTTTGTCATAACTATTTTCTCGTCCCATAGATCATCAATCTTCTTCTCAAAAGTATTAAATTACCATGACATGTTTGGCTGTGCAGACATGACTAACTCAAACTATACATAAATAATTATAATTAATCTTCACAATAGAATATTAATCAAACTCAAATAGCGAATAAATAAATTTTTTTTATTAAAATTGTATCATTTCTCCAAACGTTGGCAGGGCTTCAAAGGATTAGCGACGCTGAATATCCATATTAACCTCGGGATCGGGAATTAAACATTTGACGTCATAACATAGTTCAAATTAAGCCCCTTTAAATACTCCTGATGGGATATGCCTCTTCGCTGCCTTGTGACAGTTCTCATTCTTCTCATGTTTTCAGGGCACTAACTTCTTATATGCCTCCAAAACTTATACAAAGTTATAAAATTATTAATTATTAACAGGAAAAATATATATATATATATATGCGTGTGTGTGTGTGTGTGTGAAAGTAGTTATATAATGTAAAAATATACCAAATATTTATACTTTTTGAAGAGAAACTTTTCAACATCCGTGAATATTGCAGTGTTATACCAATTCAGAAGGCGTAAAAAATGGTCACATCTTTACATATAAACACCGATCTGCATATCAGAATCGCCTCATAGTTCTAAATTTGAGATTATAAAAAATAATAATTTTACATTAACAAACAGTTGTTTGAATACTTTCTCCGCATTTCAATATAATATTGAATTGATAGAATTATTCAACAGGAATGCATGACTAAAACCATACGTGTTATACACTTCCTTCTCCCAACTACCCTCTTTTCTGATCTTCTTTAACTTCTTTTCTGTTGTTAAGCTCAAGTTGTCATAGAGAATAGACCATGTAATTGTGCCCCATAGGTAGGCATTAAAATCATCCAAATCAATCCACAAGCCTAAGCACAAAATATTGGACTTCTTTATGATCGTCCCTCGACACCAACACTTTATGAAGAAAAAAAAAATAAAACAAACACAATTTTATAGCATTTATGTCATCTTCAATACTCAAATCTACCGCACGAACCACCTATCTAAGTTCTTATAGGTCAAATCCCTTATATTTCTAAAATATTTAACCCACAGTCTATTTTTAAGTTTTTGTTCAATTCTTTAACTGAAGGATAATCTCATATCCTCAACCCTATAATCAAATAGAAATTCAAATGGGAGAATCTAATGCGCTTCTAACATACTAAAGATCACAATTCTTCATATAATATTTGAGTATGCCTTTGTCTTAATAATATCTCATGTATTAACATACCTGAGGATGGGATAGCGTGCATATATAAGAAATGATTTCAACATGTGGTCCTAAATAATTATGTCAACCTGAATATCAACTTATATCCAATGGCATCAACAGCCCACAACTTCAAATAAGTAATGATCGACTATTGATAAAATTTATTTTTTGAAACTATAAATGATTTCGATACATTTTAAAAAAGATTAAATTTATTAGTACATGAGAAGATAAATATTTCCCATAATTTTATAACAAATTAAAGAAAGCATTAACTATTAAATTAATTAATTAATTAATTAAAATAACAACAACCAAACTTAATTAAAAAAATTAAAAAATTAAAAATATTAAAAAGCAATTCCATATGTAAATAGATTAATTATTTATATAACTGTACATATTATTTAATTAATTAAACAATTAAATGTATGATTTTTTTTAATTAGTGATATAATTTAATTTAATTATTAATTTATAAATAAGTAGTTAATTCATTGTTTTAATTAAATTATTTTCAAATTTTATATATTCAATTAAAAAATTCAATTTATTAATTTTTATTAAAATTAAACACCAAAATAAATTATTAAGACAACAAATAAATTATGTTATTAATTAATAACATAATATTAATTAATTAATTAGTTTATAAATAAACAAATAATCTAACACTTTAATTAATTTAATTTCAAATTAAATTTAATTTAATTGAAAAAATTTTAAAATATCTTGAGCGCCAAGTGGCAGCACGAGAGGTGCCACATTTTCGTTATACATTAAGTGTATGTGTTGTTGCATGCGATGGCCCACATTTGGGGCTTTTATCGATTTTTGGACTTTCGAGGCCATTTTTTTACTAATTTCTTAAAAATCTACTCATGTTTCATAATATTTACTTATTTTAGACATTATCATAGTATAAAATCACTATTAACTAAAAGGAATCATGAATTTATCAAGTATTTACTATTTGTTTTTATAAGAATGTGCCAATCGGTTTGAGATGGTTTGAGAGAATTTTGTATGTATTTTGGCGAGTGAGAAAAATTTTGATTTTAGAGGCGGGTGGGAGTAAAAAGGTCCAATGCCGTGCTTTTTGGCTAAAAACAAAAAAGTAAAAGTGTGGATAACAAAATAAACCTTAAATTGAGGGTTATTTTCGAAGATTTCCCTATAAATAACGAAATAACAGGAACAACATGATTGAAACCTGCATGGCAGAGCACACCCAATTACCACTCAAAACACATCCTCGTGTTTGCTTAATTTGAGCCCAAAGAGCATTAATATTATACTTTATAACCTTTCTCGTAAATTCCATTTGAGTATTATAATTTAATCTTTAGCTATAATTTTTTAAAAGATCAATATTTTTTTTTAAAGTGAAAGTATAACTCTACTTGTAGTGATAGGTGTAATCTAATGATAATATTAGAGATTTGGTAATTTAATAATTTTGTTTGGATAAGAATTGAGATGAATATCAAATAGGAGAGTCATAAGAAGTTTAGAATGTGTGGGACACGTATGAAAAAGTCTAAAACATGTGGGACACGAAGATGCAAAAAAAGCGAGGAAAAAGAGCGGAGCTAGTAACAGGGGCCAGCGCAGCGGCACCTAAGGCTGAGCGTCGTAGCGCCCAGATCAGTACTCTAGTGCCGCAGCGCTAGACGTGGCATGCTCAGCGCCATGGTGCTAGAGCGGGGAGAGTTTGTATTTGATCCAGATTTCTGAGTTTTAAAAAAATTTGGACTTTTAAAACAAGTGAATTTTTACTCTAATAAGGAATAAGGATAATAGGCACGAAATAACTCCTATATAAACACTTGTAAACCTTTTAGGTTGAAATCAAGCATTAAGAGAGACTCTAAAAGAGAGAAGAACTAGGTAGACACCAAGAGCTTGTGTGTACTAGGGTGGAACTATCGTTTGGGTGTTCATTACTCATGGTAGAGTAAGGGTACACTAAACATTAGGTTATTTTGAGGGTTCTTCATTGGATTTTTCTTGTAAAATCTCTAAGGAGTTAATAAGAAAAGTTAGGATCCTTGAATCCACCATCGATGTAGGTTATTCTGTTGTGCAAATAGGTTAGGGTTCAAGGTTGAAATTGGTTAGTTTCTTTGCTTTAGCCTAATCTCACGGGGAGAAGAGTGATTCCTCCAACAAACTAGTATCAGAGCTAAGGTTCGATAATACACACTTAGAGTATTTAAACTATGGCTGTAATCAAGTAAGAAATAGAGAAGTTCAATGGGATTAATGACTTCATTCTTTGGAGGAAGAAGGTTAGGGCTCTACTAATAAAAGAAGGGCTAGACTCAGCCTTGGAGTAAGTCAGTTCCTCAACTAGCAAAGAGACGACAACCTTAAAGTTTGGGCAGAAAGATTGGGACACGATTCAAAAAAAGGCTCATAGCACCATAATTCTACTGTTGAGCAACAAAGTATTAAGGAAAGTTGGTAATGAAGAAACCGCTTTGGGGCTATGGAAGAGACTTGAGGCATTATACATAAAAAAAAAGTCTCTTGTAAATAGACTTTTTGTGAAGAAGAAACTACATTAGTTAACAATGCATGAAGGATCTTCATTGAGAGCTCACATTGACGAGTTCAACAAGATCATCATAAATTTTGAGCAATTGGGTATCAAGACTGAGGAAGAAGACAAGGTCATAATTTTGTTAAGTTTATTGTTGAAAATCTATGAGAGTTTTGTGGATACGCTGCTGTATAGTAAAGAGTCCTTAACGATAAATGACATCAATGCATCATTGAACTCAAAAGAATTGACAAAAAGATATGAGTCTGAGAGGAGCAGTATTTCTTGCACAAGGGAGGAAGAGCAGCCAACGAGGAAGAGATCTAAGTAGTGTTTCCTTTGTAATAAGCAATAGCACTTTGTGAATGATTATCCAAAAATAAAAGGCCAATAAGGATATGCTACAATCGATATTTTTGGGAAAGATACCAAAGTTGTAAACACATTGGTAGCCTCAAAGGGAAAATACGCTAGCAAATATATACTAGATTTGGGGTACAATGTCCATATGTGTCTCGATAGATCGATGTTTACCAACTACAAAGTCAAGAGAGGTAAAGCTTTAATGGAGAATGACATGACTTGTGAGATCATAAGAGTTAGTGACATAAAACTAAGGATGCAAGGTGGAGAAACTAGGGATTTACATGGTGTAAGACATGTTCCTAGGCAAGCTCGATGAGGAATGGTATTCGGTTAGAGTGAAAAAAGGAAAATTGAAGGTAAAGAAATGATCTATAAGGTTTGATGGTGAGAAGCACAGTAGAGGGCTCTTTGTGCTTAAGAGGATGGTCATGAGTGACCCAACACGGGGTGTTAGAGTTATGCAGACCACTAGGCGACATCCAAACCATGCTCATCGAGGTGATGAGGGTTGGAAAGGAGTGCAACGCATCCATACCCTATACAAGGTGCACGAATGCCTTTGTAGACCAAAGTCACTAGCTCAGAGAAAGTTAAGTCTTGGTGGAGACTTAAGTGGACTCAACTTTAGGAGACAAAGTATTGGTGTGAATCAAATCCAGAAGCCTGCTTATTTGAAAGATTTTGAATCAAAGAATGGTTTATTGGAGATTTGGTGATTCAATAATCTTGTTTGGACAAGAATTGAGACAAATATCAAAGAGAAGAGTCACAAGAAGTCTAGAACATGTGGGACACATATGAAGAAATCTAGGACGTGTGGGACACGAAGGGGGAAGCGAAATGGGACTCGAAGACGAAAAGGAACAGAGCTAGTAACAGGGGTTAGCGCCGCGGCTCCCAGATCAGTACTCCAGCGTCGTGGCACTAGGTTCTTAGTGTCGCAGCACTGAATGCAACATGCTCAATGCCGCGGCACTAGGACCTCAGCACCGCAGCGCCATAGTGGGGAAAGTTCTTATTTGATCCGAATTTCTAAGTTTTAGAAAATTTTGGACTTTCAAAATAAGTGGACTCTTACTCCAATAAGGATAAGGGATAATAGGCACAAAATAACACATATATAAACTCTTGTAAACTCTTTAGGTTGAAATCAAGTACTTAGAGATACTCTAAAAGAGGGAAGAACTGAGTAGACACTAAGTACTTATGTGCTTTATGGTAGAACCATCGTTTGATTGTTCATTGCTCGTGGTAGAGTAAAAATACATTAAACATTAGATATTTTTTTGAGTTCTTCATTATATTTTTTTGTAAAATTTTCAAAGAGTTAATAAAAAAAGATAGGATTCTTAGATCCATCGTGAACGTAAGTTATTTCATTGTACAAATAAGTTAAAGTTCAAAGTAGAACTTGATTAAATTTCTTCTCTTTAACTTAATCTTTCAAGAAAAAAATGTAATTTCTCCAACAAATAATTTTACTTATTGACTAATATTAAAATTCCAAGTTTAATTACCCATTTTTTAATAATATAAATAAAAAGGTTTAATCCAAGCTTTTTTTTTTAAGTCAAGGTATCATCCTATTTAAACTTATAATTTTATTTATTTTTATTTTGATATAAGCTTTTCGCACACTTATTTCTTAAATTTATTTGTAGATAGTCTTTAGATCTGAAATAAAAATGAAAAAACTAAAGAAGTTCTACCGTGCAATATGCTTGAGTGCTACAAAATGATTCTCTAAATAGCTCGCATAATTTATTTAAATAAAAACTTTACTTTATATATTTTTAAATAAATTCTCCATATGAATCTCAAATTTATACTATAAAAAATAGGTACCACGAAAATTATCTATGAAAATGAGTACCCATTAGCAATCGACTTTATTAAAAAAATGATAAAAAAGATGTAACTCTTAAAGTTTTTAAAAAGAAATTTATCTATCTTTGTAATTTCAAAAGAAATGAAAAGACTATTGTGAGGTGGTAAATTTTGTCTGTTAAAATATTTAAGAGAATAAATTTTTATATTTACTTTATAAAGGATACGTGTCACAAATTTAAGATAATAAATGTTAATTTTTTAATTTAAACATAAATAACACATGTCATAACATAATTGATTTATATTTTTTAAAATAACAATTATTAACAAAATGAGATGTATCATTTTGTAATAAGTTATTAACAACATTTGTCACCATATTATTAAATTTTTTATTTTTTTAATAAATATATTAAATTAAATTAAAAACTAAAAACTTTATAATTAAAAATAAATTAAAAAAACTAAAATAAAAATAACGGCCATCAATGATTGCCGCTATCATCGCTAGACGACAATCAGTCATTGGCCAGTGATAAATGGTGGTGGATTAACTCAATTTCTACATCATCGAATTTAAAATTTCAAGATCTATACAATAACTTAAAGAGTTTTAAAATAAAAAAAAATAAAGTAGTAACTATCATATTTGCGCTATCAAACGGCGACGAGTAAAGGTGCAGTACCACTTATTTCGACTAAATCATTAATTAACAACTCTAATTATAATGATGATGCATCTCTACTCGTCATTATTTGACAAGAGAGATACGGTAACCGATATTTTATTTTTTTACTTTGACATTCTTTTAATGCTTCATTAATAAAAATAATTATATTATCATATAAATCTTAAAATTTTGAATCTGTTTATGTAAAATTTGAATTAATTCACCGTAGATTATCGACAATCGATTTTCATCTACTTGATGGCCGAATCCCATCAAAGCACATCAGAATGGAAGGGGCTCCTAGGTCCATCGTTGCGTCAATGGCTTGTCAGGAAGACAATAAGCCCCAAGGAACCAAGAGAATAATCTCCTGAGAAGGTTCATTCTAACTTGCTAATTCTGATGCAAAAACATATTTTCTATTATTTTAAATAATAAATATGTTTAAAATCAGAAATTGATTTGAGAATGAAAAGAACAGAAAACAAACGCGTATGGAGAATTAATCATAAACTAGATCAAAATCGAAGTACATGTTACAGTTATTTCCATGGAATCACTGCTGATTTGGAAATTTGATCATGTAGATGTGTAACGCACTAATTAGGATAAGAACGATTATTGCTGCCGACTATATATTTTCCATTTTTTTTTAATAATTAATGATGACTTTTATCACCCTTTTAATTATAATAACGTTTAATATATTTTCTTCACACAAACTAATATTAAGTTGATTACGTCTTTTTTTTTTTTAAAACAATTCATAATAAGCAAGTTAATGGTCAGAGACGGAGTTAAAAATTTGAACTACTAAATAATAGAGCATACCCGAATAATAGTTTAATAGTAAAAGATTTATAAAATATATTTTATTTATATATAAGAAAATATTTATTATTATTATTTTAAAAAGAATTTGATATCACGTATGGTCACATATTCCTCTCTCTCTCTCTCTCTCTCTCTCTATATATATATATATATATATATATGTTAATAGTAATAAATATTAGAGCAAATAAAAGAAATTTGTTCAGAACGGAAATGAGAAAGGATAAGGAAAAGTTGACTAACCGTAAGCCTGTCGGCGGAAGAATCATAGACTAATTCTTCTTTCTGTATTAGATACATTTTTATTAGTCATGGCCACGAAGTTTCTGAAATGCAAAACTTGGGTAGGTTTTGTAAGTACTTATCCGCCGTGTAAATGATAATATTTGTGTATTTTTTAATTTAAAATTAGAAGTTTGAGTCTCGATAATAAATTAAAGTATTGTAAATATATATATATATATTTTGTGAAAGTAATAAATTTTTTTTAATCATAGAGGGATATTTGAATATATTTAAGTGTTAAGTAATATATAGTCTTAATATTGATTTGAGGATAGGTATTCGAGTTTGGTAATAGATTAAAGTATTGTAAATATATTTTTTTCTTTTTTTGAGAGTAATTGGTCTATTTATTATAGAGGTGAGGGTTTAGATGTACTTAAATTTTAAGTGATATATAGTTTTAATAGATATATATATTATATAATAGATATTAATGTAATATTAAGGGTGTGAGCCTTGGCAGAAGATTAATGCATGATAAATATTTTTTTTATCTTATAAGGACAGTTGGTCATCTTATTGTGAAGATATGAGTTCAAGTGTCTTTTAATATTATGTGTTATGAGAAAGTTGATTAAAAATTATTGTAAAATGATTTAGGGAACAAGTTAGGTGTATTGGATGTGTTTCTACTCATTTGGCTATGCATTTCAAATTGTCAACAGCACAATCACCAACATTCGAAGAAGATAAATTGTAGATGAGTAAAGTACCATATGCAAGCGCTATGGGGAACATCATATATGTAATGGTTTGCACAAGACCAAACATAGCACATGTTGTGAGTGTGGTGAGAAAATACATGACAAATCTAGGGAAATGATCATTGGTTTTGCAATGAAGTGGATTTTGAGATATTTCAAAGGAACGTCAGATCATGGGTTGATGTATAAAAGGGATAAAGACAGCAGTGTAATGGTAAGAAGATACGTAGACTCATATAATGCAGGTGATCTAAACAAGAGAAGATCGTTAACGGGCTACGTATTCACAGTGTTTGGGTGTAGTGTATATGGGAGATTAGTTTTATAATATGTGGTTGCACTATCTACCACAAAGTGTAGAGTACATAGCTGTTGGAGAAGCCATTAAGGAGGTCGTGTTGTTGAAAGACATATGCGCGAAAGTAATGACTACTGAAGATGTGATCATCGGTGTGTATTGTGATAGTTAGAGTGCCATATACCTAAGTAAGCATCAAATGTTTCATGAGAAGTCTAAACATATTAATATACGACTCTATTACATTTGAGAGATTGTCCAAAGCGGTGAAGTTAATCTAACAAAAATAGCATCGTCTGAAAATTATGCCAATATGTTGACTAAGTCATTGTCCTTGATTAAGTTCGTCTTAAGCAAAGATTTAACCAGAGTTACTACTTTGTGAGGGTGACCGAAGATACGGATATAAAAGATCAAAAGATTTTGTGAATAATTTTGAATCAACGGAAAAATTTGTGAGAAAGTTCATTAAAAATTATTATAAAATAATTTAAGGAATAAACCAGGTGCGATGAATGCCCGAGGAAGTAAAACAAACGCGAAATGAGGATAAAAAGAGAAATCGGTGCCCAAAGCTGGGCGCCGCAATGTTAAAGAGCTAGCATTGCGGTGCCACTGACAGTTTTTGGGTGTCGTGGCGCCCAAATGCCCAGTGTTGCAGCGCTGGGCGCAAGACATCTAGCACAGCTACACCAAAGAGTGGCTGCCACGGAGCTTAGTACAAGAAATAGTTTCCCATTTTGGATTGATTTGTTTCTTCTCTCTTTTGTTCCAAGACTTCCAAAAATGACTCCCACATGTATATGTTTAACCTAAGTCGTTTTAAAGTCTATATAAAGACTCTATATTGGCTTGTAAATATATCTTTGTGATCATAACATTTTTTGTGATTCTTAATGAGAGAAACCTCTAGTTTGTAAGAGATAATGAGTTCTTTCTTGTAAAATGCATACTTTGTGAGTGCCTTGTGATTTAATAATAAGAGAGTGTGATCTTGATCCATCGTAGACATAGGCAAGTTACCGAATTACGTAAATTCTATATATTGTTCTTTTATCTTCTCTTTCTAGACTTTTTAATTGCTTGGATTACAGTATATACTTTGGATTTATTGCTTGTTTGATTGCTCCTGCTTCAACAAACTGGTGTTAGAGCTTGATTTTAAGCAAACATGGCCACACCCAAGTATGAGATAAAGAAATTCAACGGAATGAATGACTTAAAACTGTAGAAGATGAAAGTTAAGACGTTGTTGGTGAGCTAGCGATTAAGCTTGGCATTAGAGAAAATTCTAGCTCCATCTAGTGAAGAAGAGAAAACGTAAGAGTCATCTAAGGCTGAAGTAAAAAAAATGGACATTCAAGAAAGAGCTCACAGTACAATCGTTCTTGTTACGGATCTAAGGCACTTGTGAGTGTATGCATGTGCAATTGCGTCTATTGCCTAACGTAGCAGAAGCATGTGAATTTTGCAATAAACACAATAAGTAAATATATTAATCACACTAATATATTAATAGGTTAGAGAACTCACCTTAACGTGTAATGTTATACACGTGTTTTCTTGGAGTCCGCATGGAGACCAACTCGTGTGAAGTTCTAGTTACCAATACGGTAGGCTTAGTGAGCTAGAACAGCAGTGCTGTATTCAGCCTGTGATTAACTCTTAATCCCCAAAATGGACAGGAGTGTGTTTATATCATTTTCTCCAAAAGGATAAAAAATTGAGAGTTTGAAGCAATCCAACATTGCTTCAATTGGAAGTATAGATAAAAATGAAACAATTTTATTTTTCTTTATTTTTTTTGCTCTTCTTCTTCTTTCTCTTTCTCTCTATTTCGGCTCTCCTTCTTCTCTCGGCCAATTTGGCCAAATTCCCTCTCTATCTCTTTTTCTTTTTCTTTATATATATATACACACACACACACACAATATAATATAATATAAATATAATATACATAATATAAATAAAAATATAATATATATTATATAAAATAAAAAATATTTTGATTATTTAACTATTAAATAATTAAAGTGAGAAATAACAATTTTGTCCCTCATGAATAAGTACCAAGTTCACCCCTTAATGGGTTCCACCAAAACCCACACTTGGGTAAACTCAATTGAGGGTCCACAATACACTACGTGTCATTATACAATTAGTAAATAATAATTATTGACTAATTGTTGTATTTAACACTTAAATACAGACACGCACAAATTCTCGTGGTATTGCTGAATTAAACTAATTTAATCTGGCACACTGCCTTAGTGCACAATGAATACACTCTATATCACGGGACTCCTTAGGTCTTACGTCCGATTCATTAAATGAAACTATTCCATAAGTCCGTAAGCAATGCCCTAGGCACACGTCACAGATATACAAATCAACGCATTTAACCATGCAAGCTGAGGTTACAACGCATACGTATAGTCCTTCCGTCATGATATCCTGGATGTGCGGGGATATAGATTATCACCATTAAATTCCCATTTGCTCATCCATATCTTATCTCCAGACTTATATCTCATTGAACAATATGCGCAAAAGAGTTTGCGCATATTGTTTTACCCTGGCAGAACTCTTTCTCGGGATTGATACTTGTGGCCACAAGATTTTTTGAGATACAGTCTCGAAGCATCTGGATATCAAGCTCCTTATGCGAGCTGACAGATCCCATATCTGTACACACCAGACTTTATAAGCATCGGACCATACCCTGCGACATCCAGCGGTCACACCATAACAAGGTCTATAACATGCGTGGAACCAAAGTATGGTGGATCACTTACAAGCCTACCGTGGCACTCAGGTCAAAGGACCACGTATACTATTTAACTCGAGAGGACTCTCCGTTGACGGCTTACATAGGGTGTCTATCGGAGGCTCTTATGAGTCTGTCCTGTATCCAGTCCTAATTGGATACCCATATGTCAATACGAGCTCTAAGCTCACAGTCGGTTAGGAACGACCATCTATACCATATAGGTACGACATATGCTGATCTATATTAAAAGTATCCACCGACAGATTTGCATTGGCAGAAATAGATCAGAGACAATTATTCGAGAACATACTTATGCAACTTGCATTTCCTGACACCCGATTACAACTATGCAATTACTAGTATACTCCCAGGTCTATGTCCCATTACAGATAAGGCTTCAATTCTTGGATCTGCTGAGTATTATAACCAGCTAACACTTAATTGTGCTAATATTTAGCAATTATATCTCTCAGCGTGGCTAACTATGAGCCCTTATCTAAATACCTTTAGATTTGATCTAAACTTCTTCAAATCTACAATGTCTGTAGCTTTACATGCATAATATTATATAAATGGGTATTAAGGATTTAATAGAAATGTACACTTGTATAAATACAGAAGTATATGTACATTCAGGGATGGCACGTAAGTACCGACCCTAATAGTTCTATTATTGAGTGATAAAGTATTGAGGGAAGTAGCAAGTGAGACAACGACGACTAGTCTTTGGAAGAAGCTTGACTCTCTTTATATGCGGAAGTCGTTGGCCAATAGATTGTATATAAAGAAGAAGTTGTATCAGTTGTCCATGTCAGAGGGGATGCCAATGAAAAATCATATAGATGCCTTCAACAAGATCATTCTTGATTTTAAATCTATCAACATTAAGATAGAAGATGAAGATAAGGCAATCATCCTGCTAAGTTCACTTTTTAAGAGTTATGAGAGCTTTGTTGATACACTTCTCTATGACAGAAAGAGTTTAATGATGAGCGAGATAAAATCATCATTAAACTTAAAGCTATTAGGAAAGCAAATTGATGGTAATACAAAAAGTTTATCTGTAAGAGAAAGATTCTCATATAGAGATGGAAAGAAAAAGGGCTCAAGATCAAAGTCTAGGATTCATAAGAAGTGTTATTGCCGCAAGAAAGAGGGATACTTCATAAAGGATTATCTGGAGAAGAAGGCACAAGACAAGAAGAAAACGGATGCTGTGTTTACCTATGATAATAGTTACAACAACACAAAGACTTTAGTCGTTATTGATGGTAAGAATACTGAACAATATGTTCTTGATTCTGGTTGTACTTTTCACATGTGCCCACACAAATCTTGATTTATAAATTTTCAGCCTATTAGTAGTAGTAAAATGTTAATGGGTAATGGTGTTGCTTGTTAGATGATGAAAATTGATAGTATTAAAGTTAGGTTTCATGATGAGCAAGTTAGAAAGTTGACAGAAGTTAGGTATGTTCCTGACCTTAAGAGGAACTTGATCTCACTAGGGACTTTAGACTATAATGAGTGTTCCATCAGGATTAACAGAGGGGTTTTGAGAGTACTAAAGGATTCTATGGTGGTAATGAGAAGAGACAATCATAAAGGTATTTATATGCTAAAGGATGAAATTGTAAGTGGTTCTGCATTATTCTATGTAGATGATGAGAATATGTAAACTAAGTTGTGGCATCTTAGAATAGTACACTTAAGTGAGAGAAACCTGAATGAGTTATTTAGTCAAAAGGCGATTAGTGAGGATAGGTTCCAACCATAAGAGTTTTGTGAACATTGTGTGCTATGGAAAGCATATAGAGTAAGGTTTAGTACCGGCGAGCACAAGACTAAGGGGACTCTTTACTACACACACTCAGATCTTTAGGGACTAGCTTGGAAAGCTACTCGTGGAAGTGCTAGATATTTCTCAGTTTAATTAATAATTAATCAAGAAAACTGTGGGTCTATATGTTGAAAAGTAAGGATCAAGTATTTGATACGTTCAAGACTTTGAAAGCTTTGGTTGAGTTACAGATTGATAAAAGGGTTAAGAGGCTAAGAACTGATAATTACCTCAAGTTTTGCAATAGAAAGTTAATGGATTTTGTGCCAAACATAGAATTGCAAGGCATAGAATTGTAACATCAACACCACAGCAAAATGGCGTAGCTGAGAGAATGAATAGAACCCTATTTGAAAGGGTTAGATGCATGCTTACTAATACAAAGATGTCAAAGATGTTCTGGGGAGAAGCTGTGATGATTGTAGCTTATTTGATTAATAGAAGTTTCTTATTAGTAATAGACTTCAAGACGCTAGAAGAGAAATGGTTTGACAACTTTCCTAAGTATGACCACCTAAGAATTTTTGGTTGCCTTGCCTTAGTTCATATAAAGGAGGGGAAGTTGGAACTTAGAGCTATCAAAAAGGTATTCATAGGGTATCCTGAAGGAGTAAAAGGATACAAGGTGTGGTGTAGAGAGTTAACATCACCAACGAGTATCATAAGCTGTGACGTGACATTTGATAAGACGATAATGTTGAAAGCCTCTCAAAAAAATGAGAAAAAAGAACTCATGTTCAAGGGTGACTTAACACCCGAGTTAATAGAAGTTGAAGTAGAACTTGAATGTACATCTGAGATGCCCCTAGATCAGCACTTCAATAAGGAGATCCTTGAGTATGAACCAAGAACACCAGCGAGTTCCTCCAAGTCCACCCAAGGAAAGACTAGGGCTCCTAAGATGGAACTTGAAGAGTACCAACTAGCTAGAGATAGGCTAAGGAGAAAGATTAACCTACCAATCAAGTATGCACAAGCAGATTTAGTTGCTCACACCTTTAACTCTACTTACACTTTTGAATTTAATGAGCCTAAAACATATGGTAAGGCTATAAAGAATGAAAATAAGAATGAATGGCAGCAGGTCATGGAAGAAAAGATTAGTTTTCTTAGAAAAAATAATACCTGAAAATTAGTGAAGAAACTAGTAGGGTGCAATTAGGTGTATAAGGTTAATGAGGGGATACCGAGGATAGAGCCTACAAGATTCAAGGCTAGGTTAGTTACACAAGATTTTACTTAGAGAGAGAGAGTAGACTTTCATGAGATTTTCTCTTCAGTCATCAAGCACACATCCATTAGGATTTTGTTAGTCATGTATGCAAATCTAGATTTACATTTAGAGCAGATGGATGTAGAGACAACATTTTTGCATGTAGAGCTTGAAGAGACGATTTACATGACATAATCACAAGGGTTTGTAAAGCCTGAAAGAGAGGATCATGTTTGTTTACTGAAGAAGTCGTTATATAGGTTAAAGCAATCACCTAGACTGTGGTATATGGGATTTGATGAATTTATGATGGCGTTTAGTAGGAGCAAGTATGACAGATGTGTATGCTTTAAGAGCTTGAGCAGTGAGATGATGTATTTACTTTTATACGTCGATAATATGTTGATCGCATATAGAAACATGGAAGAAATACAGAAACTCAAGAAAACATTAAGTGAAGTGTTTGAGATGAAAGATTTGAGAGCAGTAAAGAGGATATTAGGTATGGATATTGTGAGGAAAAGAATAGATGTTATTTTTTATACTTAACAACGATATATACTCAAGATCCTAGAGAAATTTGGTATGTCTAATTCAAATGCTGTTTCTACTCATTTGGCAATGCATTTCAAATTATTAACAACACAATCGCCAACATTCGAAGAATAGAAACTACAGATAAGTGAAGTACTATATGCAAGCATTATAGGGAGTATCATGTATGCAATGGTTTGTACAAGATCAGACATAACACAAGCTGTGAGTATGATGAGTAAATACATGGCAAATCCGATGAAAGGATCACTGATTTGCAGTGAAGTGAATTTTGAGATATCTCAAGGGAATGTCAAATCATGAGTTGATGTATAAAAAGGGATAAAGACAACAATGAATGGTAAGAGAATACGTAGACTCAGATTATACAGGTAATCTAGACAAAAGAAGATCGTTGATAGGTTACGTATTTACAGTGTTTGGGTGTATTGTATGTTGGAGATTAGTTCTACAATATGTGGTTGCACTATCTACCATAGAGACGAAGTACATAACTGTTAGAGAATCAATTAAGGAGGCCGTGTGGTTAAAAGGTATATGCGCGAAGGTAATGACTATTAAAGATGTGAACACTTGTGTATATTGTGATAGTCAGAGTGCCATACACCTAAACAAGCATTAAGTGTTTCATGAGATATTTAAACACATTGATGTGTGGCTCTATTACATTCGAGAAATTACCAAAGTAGTGAAGTTAATCTAACAAAGATAGCATCGTTTGAAAATTCTACTGATATGTTGATTAAGCCACTGCTCTCGGTTAAGTTCATTCAATGCAAAGACTTAACTGGAGTTACTACTTTGTGAGGGTGACCGAAGATGCGGATATGACAGATTGAGAGACTTTGTGAATGATTTTGAATCAATGATGAAATTTGTGAAAAAAAGTTGATTAAAAATTATTGTAAAATAATTTGGGGACAAACCAGGTTCTTTGGATGTGCGGGGAAGTAAGGTGAACATAAAAAAAGGACAAAAAGAGAGATCGATGCCTAAAGTTGGGCGCTGCGGCGCTAGAGAGCTAGCGTTGCTGCACCGCTTATAGCACCTTGGCGTCGCAATGGCAAGTGCCCAACGCCGCAATATTGGGCGCGAGACATCCAGTGCCGCGACGCCTAGTGTAAGAAATAGTTTCCTATTTTTGTTTGATTTGTTTCGTCTTTCACTTGTTCAAAGACACTCTAAAATGACTCATACATGTTTAGGGTTAACTTAGGTCATCTTAAATTCTATATAAAGGCCCTCTATTGGTTTGTAGACATATCTTTATAATCATAGCATTCTTTGTGATGCTTAGTGAGAGAAACTCCTAGTTTGTAAGAGAGAGTGAGTTCTTTCTTGTAAAAGACATACTTTGTGAGTACTTTGTGATTCAATAATAAGAGAGTGTGATCTTGATTCACCGTGGATGTAGACAAGTTACCGTACCACGTAAATTTCGTGTGTTGCTCTTCTACCTTTTCTCTAGATTTCTTAATTGCTTGGATCGTACTATATACTTTGGGTTATTGCTTGTTTGATTGCTTCCACTTCAACATGTGTTGAAGGGAAGCGCCATTCTCCTTAGGTATTATGTTAAGAGAAAAACTCTAATAGAGATAAAACTTAAACCCTAATATCTTTATGCAGCAAAAAAATGAGATTATTAAGCAAATATAACAAGAATTCAAAGCAGATCAATAAGAGCACAACACAATCAATATACGTGGTTCTGCAATTATTACGTCAACGATGGATCAAAGGATTCTAACCTTTTTTATTAACTCTTCTAAAGAATTTTACAAGGAAAATAATAAGAAGAACTCTTAAAGGATTTATTGAATGGTGTATCTTTATTCTTCCAAGAATAATTAACACTCAAACAATGGTTCTATCCTAATGTCCACAAGCATTTAGTGTCCATCTAGTTCTTTTTTTCTCTTACAGTCTCTCGTAATGCTTGATTTTTAATAAAGGGTTTATATAGTAGTTAAAACGTGCATACAAACCCTAATCTTACTTAGAATAAGAGTTTACGTATTTAAGAGTTCAAAACCCCCTAAAAAAAAGTTAAAAACTAGCCAAAAACAGACTTTTCCTAAATTGGATGCCATAGAGCCAAATACAACCCTGTGCCAGTGCTACGGTGTTGTGGTCCTAGCACCACAACACTATGACTGGGACAACATTCTTATGTTTTTCTTCACTTTTTTGTGTTTTTAAGTTCCATCTTACTCCTTTCTTATGCGTCTAACATATCATTTATTTTAAATGACTCTTTTATTGATATTCATTTTAATTATTGTTCATATAAAATTATTGAATCATAATTTTTAATATTATATGATATATAATTTTAATATTGTATAATTAATATACGATATAACATCAATGTTAAAAAAAAAAATTAAATTTTTTATAAAATTTTAAAAAATAATGTTGAGAAAGTGAAATCTCCGCTAAATATATATTTGTAAATTTATGTTAAACCCTTTATTTGACTAACGATAGATGTTGAAACAAAATGAAAGCGACTAATAGGAGGTTTTATGCTTTTTAGAGACCCCAACGGCTTCTCCCATTCCCTGTTTATTGTATTAGAAAATTGCCACCCCTACGTGGCGCCTCTGAAAACGAATATTTCAGTCATATCCCTTTTTGTAAGAATCAATTCCAATAACAAAAAAGAAAAAAGAGTATAAATTTCCTCGAAGTTCACCACCTCGTCGTCCTGAACTAACAAAACAACTTAACCGTCGAATCGGGCAACCGTAGTAGAAGCCGACGAAATTCATTAACACTCTATCTCAAGTGACGACCACCCACCTCTCTCTCACACTCTCCTCCAGCCACGTGTCGCCCACTCTTCCATTTCCTCCTGTAACTCAATCCTCGCCTCTGCTCTCGTCAGTCATCGTATATATATACCTATCACTCCCTCGAATTGGGATTTGGGCTCCTTGCTTTGCATTATCCTCTTAATTTCAAAGACCCTGAATTTTTTCATTTGGAACGCCGCCGTTTGTACTTTCTAGCCGTCGAGGAAGATGGATCACGCGGCGGACGCACACCGTACGGATTTGATGACCATCACTCGTTATGTGCTGAACGAGCAGTCTAAGTACCCGGAGTCACGTGGCGACTTCACTATTTTGCTCAGTCACATTGTTCTGGGCTGCAAGTTCGTTTGCTCTGCTGTTAACAAGGTCAACTTCTTCTCTTTTCGCTTTTGTTTTCTGAATTACTAATTGCTTGTTTTGCGTTTTTCGGTGAAACCGTATTTGTTGTAAATGTTAACAGGGTCAATTTTTCTGTTTTGCTTTTTATTTTCTGAATCGTCAATAGTTTTGTTTTAATCCCTAGACCCTTTTTTTTTTCAAATGTTTTTGTTTTCAGATACTTAATTTGGGTTTTTAATCTATAATCTTAAAAGAGATTTTTGGTGCAAGGAAAGAAGAGGCCATGTTTTATTAATTAAAGAAAGAGGAAATTTAACGAGATGCTGCTGTTGAAATTTCTATTAGAGTTGCTTTTGAGTTTAAAACTAGTTTAAAAAATGTTTTTTTTTAATTTCTCAGTATCTTTTTATCGAATAAAAAAAATTAAGAAGAACAAGTGGCCGTCCCCACTTGACCATGAGCAGCAAGAATAAGAAAAGTAGGAATATCACAAGCAGGGTTGCGTATAAAGGTTTTATCATTATCTTTCTATTTTCAATACTTTTGACTCTCCTTAATTCTGGGGCTAGAAAACATTTTATCCTTTTTCAGTTATATTTAACAAAAAAAAAAAACAGTGGTCCCTTTGTACAAACCAAGTTTCACAGTTCATATTGTTTCATATGCACTGTGAAACTTGGTTTGTACAATTGGAGGGAAAATGTAATGCAATTGTATTAACAAAATACAAAGTGCAATGTCGCATGCACAACTTAGAGGACTAACATATTGAAGAGTTCATTTGATATAGAAGTGTTGTCTTGTGACTTTGAAGAGACAGTTGCTCTGTTGCATTAACTATGGAGTGGAAGTAGGTGGGTGCTTAGTTTAATAAACACTTAATTGCGAAGTGGAAGAAGAGTTCACCAAACACTTTTGCTGTTATGCTTTCAAAAACATTAAGCAAAAGCACCTCTATACCAAATGAACCTAGTGCTTTCTTTAGGTCATTACTCATTTTTAGATTTCATCAATAGCTGTTGAATCTTGAAACAAATATCAGAGTTTTCTTGGTCTTTGTTATTCACTTGTGCCAATCATGTGGACTGTACCAATAGATTCTTCTTTACCAGCTTTCTGACTGCTAGTAATGTTGTTTTTTTGCAGGCAGGTCTTGCCAAATTGATTGGCCTTGCTGGAGAAACCAATGTTCAGGCAAGTAAATGGTGGATCTGAATCTTTTGTGGTTTATATATGCTGATTGGTCCCTGTGTTTCCATCTTTCCTTGGAAATATGTGTATGCTACAAATAGTTTTAGAAGGTTTTCCTATTGCATTTATATGAGTTTGTTTGCCTATATTGACTGCCTGAAGGGTGAAGAGCAAAAGAAACTGGATGTGCTCTCTAATGAGGTTTTTATCAAAGCTTTGATTAGCAGTGGCCGAACAGTAAGTTGTGTTCCTCTGTTAACTTGTTACTATTAATCATGGCAAGATTTTTTCTGACAGTTTGGATCTTCTGTCAGTGCATCCTTGTTTCTGAGGAAGATGAGGAGGCAACATTTGTGGAGCCCTCTAAGCGTGGAA
The DNA here is from genome assembly GCA_946807835.1 of Ailanthus altissimus. NCBI lineage: Eukaryota > Viridiplantae > Streptophyta > Magnoliopsida > Sapindales > Simaroubaceae > Ailanthus > Ailanthus altissimus. The sequence continues at coordinate 6,275,357 of OX327699.1, forward strand.
AGTGCGTACTGTTGTTTATTTTTCTTTTAGCCGTTTTGAACTTTATTTTCTCCATTCTACACTCTCATTAACACGTACTTGTTTTCAACTTGTTCTGATGGTATAGGTACTGTGTTGTTTTTGATCCATTGGATGGCTCTTCTAATATTGATTGTGGTGTTTCAATTGGGACGGTTTGAAACCTTATCCGTGAATTTTCTGTTTTATGTTATTTTATTGGAATTCTATACTGACATCTATATAAAATGACTATTTTTCCAGAATAAAATATATTGCAGTGATGAATTAACTTATTCTCTTTCATCTAGATTTTTGGGATTTATTTGGTGAAACACACCAATGAACCAACTCTAGATGATGTCCTGCAACCTGGAAAGAATCTGTTGGCAGCTGGCTACTGCATGTATGGAAGCTTTTGCACGGTACGAAAGGATCTCCTTGCTTGTGTTTCAGATGTCTAATAGATGTATAATGGATCTTAAAAAGGAAAAATAAAAAAAATAAAAGGAATTTATCTGTGTCATAATCAACTTAAATCAAGAAAGTCGTGTTTTCCCATTGTTGTATTGATTTGAATTTTGAAGAGTGTCATATTGTACTGCCGATCTTTGTTTTGAATAGGTTGGGTTGATTGGATCAGAGTCATTTGTGAATTTGCTTTCCCTCAGCCACTAACTTAAGACAATGGTTCTGCAGCTTGTATTAAGCACTGGGAGTGGTGTCAATGGGTTCACCCTTGATCCGTCTCTTGGGGAGTTCATACTAACTCACCCAGATATTAAGGTATATAAATAATTACTGCATAGATCAACCAGAAAACTTTGCTGTCTTTTCCTTTTAAATACGCATGGTTCTTTGGCAGAGTTGGCTTAGAAAATTGTGCACCCTACCATTAAGAAAACAAGAAAGGAAGAGTTTTTTTAATTTGCAAGTAAATTACAAGGAATATCTGTCATCTCTCTTTCTTCTGGAGTTCTTCTAATAGTTTTCTAATTTTCCTTTTTGTGACAGATTCCAAAGAAAGGAAAGATTTACTCTGTTAATGAAGGAAATGCTAAGAACTGGGATGGTCCAACAGCCAAGTATGCAGCTTCAGTTTATTTTCTCTCAATTTTCGTCTTGTACTGTGGAACAGTTTCCTGACATCCCTTAACTTTAGGTATGTGGAAAAATGCAAGTTCCCTAAAGATGGTTCATCACCAAAATCTTTGAGATACGTTGGAAGGTAATGCTGATTCTAAACCTAATAATGCTGATATATTGAGGCGTATGAAGTATATATTAGCTACAGCAATTACCTTATGACTGGTTAAGTACTAGCACTGGAATGAAATCCGAAGTGTTAGTTAAAATTGGATTTCATTATTAGTTGTTATAATATCGGATGATTAACATTAACGTTGCCATCATTATGAACAGCATGGTAGCTGATGTCCACCGCACATTACTCTATGGAGGTATATTTTTGTACCCTGCTGATAAGAAGAGCCCCATTGGCAAACTGCGGTATGTTATGTGCGGTTGTAGCATTTTGTGTAAAGTCAATAAAGAATTTTTTTGTTAACATTTCGAGTAATCCATTTGATTTGTGTGGACTAGTGTTCTCTATGAAGTTTTCCCAATGTCATTCTTGATGGAACAAGCGGGAGGTCAGGCTTTCACCGGCAAGGAACGGGTATGGACTGGTCAAACTTCTTGTTTTACCTTATTTCAGAACTTTGCGTAAAGATCATCTTTTGTAAATCTTTTTTCCTATTTATAAAATATCTTTAGTTCTTTATTTAAGAAGAAAGTTTATTGCGTAACTTTGAAACTAGTGTAATATCTCTTGGGGACTTTTTATTGATTGCAATAGGCAATTTAGTCAGAATGGATATTGCCTATATCTAATAAGTTTCTTGAGAGGGGGGAGAAAGGAATCCATTAGTGAGTTATGAATGCCTTTTGGGCCTCAACTTAAATTTCAATGTCTTGTGCATGAAGAACTGAGACTGACACCATTCTTGGGCAGGCACTTGACTTGGTTCCAAAGAAGATTCACGAGCGTTCTCCAATATTTCTTGGCAGCTATGATGATGTTGAAGAAATCAAAGCACTCTATGCTGCTGAAGAGAAGAAAGAATGAGCTTGGCGTTTTTGTTTTCATTTCATGCTACTTACCTACTTCACTAGTTTCCATTTCTCATCAACTTTCTATAACTTACATTAAGGATTTCTTCATGTATTGAACCGATACAATTCCTTGTTGAATAAATAATGTCCAACCTATATAATTTTAAATAAAAGTGGGGATGAATGTCTCAATTTATATGTTGATCATGATCAACTTCGTTTTCTGAACGCACTAATTTTTACTTTCCTTATAAAGAACTAGCCTTACGAATGTCATTTCAGAATTTGAGTAATAGCAAACAAACATAAACCGGTAAACGTATAAAGCAAGAACACTCAGAATCATGATAGAGCAAACTTTTGTGAGGGCCGTTCATGCCGCTCTTCAGCTGAAACAGTCACCATTAATTTCTCCGATTTATTCATTACTTTCTTCTTTTTACCTCTTGGAACAAGTAAGATTGAATGATCCAACTTCTTTTTTAATTGTATTTCAATGTTTTTTTTAATCTCAATTCTCAAATAACGTAGTGGTTAATATGACAAAATTAAATAATTTTTTTAGTTATATACAAATTTTTTGATCAACTATAAGTAAAACGATGTTAACAAATAATATGATACTGCCATACAAATTGATATACAATTATATTACTGTAGTTATTGTATCAGTTTTATATGAATAAATTTATACAAAAATAATTTGTATTTATAGTAATATTATATTATTTGGTAAGTAAACTTTGAAATGAAAATAATGCATTAACAGAGGGAAATTAGATTTATTTCTTTAAACAAAATAAATTAATTACACATCTGTTATCTATTTTCTCTATTTCTAAATACTCTAAAAATTCATTTTCATTTTTAAAAAAAAAACTTTCGTACCTTTGGTACAAATCTTCAAACGAGTTGACAAAATTCCACGTGGTCTCATCACAAATCAGCTCCACGTTAACACGGCCACACCAAATTTTGCCCGTCTCTTCTTCCACCTCTAGATAAAAATACAGAGGCAGAGAGAGAGAGCGAGCGAACAAATAAGATTACATAAGATAATTAACGAACACTCAATCATCAAAAACAAAAAGAAAATCATTAGATCGGAATCAGAACTCAGCCAGTTAAAATGTCGAGCGACAGCGACGAGGACGAGCTGCTGCTCCAGAGGGCGCTGAAGGAGCAATCGCAGCGCCACATCAACTACCAGGCTACGGAGCCTCGGAAACCCGTGGCGAATTACGTTCAGCAACCGAAATCGGCGGTGGCAGCGAAGATGAAGCCAGGGAGATCACAGGCGAAGAAGTTGGAGGACGAGGAGGAGTCGGAGGTTGAGATGCTGAGCATTTCCAGCGGAGACGAGGAGGTCAGCAGAGATCGAGGCTCCGCCGCCAAAAATAAGGCCCGAGGAAGGCGAGAAGACGACGGAGCTTGGGACAAGGAGCCTAATTGCTGGAAGCGCGTTGACGAGTCCGAGGTTTTGTATCCTTTTTTCTTTTTTATAAACTAATCTTGTTACTAATTCTTATTGATTCGTTCTTTATTTATATTTGAAATGTGTATTTCTTTTTGTTGGATTATAGCTTAATTGCGATTCCCTTTACATAATTTTAAAAATTCCACGTTCTAAATTTTGTAAATTACTTTCCTATTCTAGACCAAACGAGGCCTTAGTTGATATTTTCCACATTTTTAGTTTAGCACCTATGTGAACACAGTCATATGCCACTCTAGGATGCTACTTTCACTTGAGGACTTTTCTTTTCCCCCTCAGATATGTATTGGTATTTAGGAGTTGTGATTTATGTACATAAGGTTGTGTTTTTATCTACAGCTTGCTCGCCGGGTTCGTGAGATGAGGGAGACAAGAACAGCGCCTGTGGCTCAAAAGTTTGAGCAGAAACCTTCGGCAACTGGTAAAGCAGGGCTTAACAGTTTGCAGTCCTTACCACGTGGCTTTGAATGGATTGATCCACTAGGATTGGGGTAAATTATTTATTCTGCCACTCCCTTTTACTTGTCATTCAAAGTTTTCCCTTACTTTTGGGGCAAAAGCAACTATCTTAATTTGTACTGGACTTGGCTTGCAGATATTGCTTGTGTAATGACATCGTTAATGACTCTTTTGCCTGTTGATTTCTTTGTGTATTACCTTGTTGAGTTCAAGTTATTTGGTTGTTGAAACTGCCAATTGGTTTCCCTTTCACAGGCAAGGGTGCCTGTTTTCTTGCACTGCTATAATTGTTGAACTCCTAAATAATGATAAGGATACATAATGTGTATTAGTAGTTATCTGTGTACTAGATCAAGTTCTGCATAGCCATTGGCATGGTATTCTTTGCCATGATATATTTATTTATTATCATTTCTGCTGACATTTGTTTTTATCTTGACAGATTAATTAACCACAGGACATTCATATTGATTTCTGACACCGCTGCAGCTTCTCCAAGATCAGATGGAGATCAAGTAGACAGTAGCCTTCGTGGTATTTCATCTTCTTCTATTTTTTCAACATGTTTGGTAATTTTTATGCTAACAATTGAACTCTTTGTTGTTTGTCAAAACTCAAAAGGGGACTTATCTTTTGTTGCTTTCATAATATTATAATTTCTGGAAAGTACAATTCTCTGAAATGGATCATTGGAGCTTATAGTTCTACTTCCCACATTTAACCAAACTGTTAATCAATTGATTTTTGATGTGTATACATAACCCGATTCATCATGGTTGTATTTTTTTTTAATTGTTCCAGCTAATTATACATGTTTACCTATAGATATTATGTACACATAATGAAAGTACAGCTTTGATTTAGTTTTGATTTTCGATGAGTAATTTGACTAACAAAGTGTAAGGTGTCCTATCATGAAGTGGGGAAGTGGATCTTTTTAATCTTTACTCTCTTAGTTTTTGGTGCCACTGTATTTTTGCTCTCTCTTGAGCAATCACATTTTTGCTTTCGTGGCGCCCAGTATACAGATTTATTCCCTTAGAGATATTTCTATCTAATCTTTTTCCTTCCATTTGGGCTATAAATGTCTATGTATGTTATCTTGGATTCCTTGATTATCATCTTTGTAAATATTTTTGAATCCTGTTGTAGACTCCTGGGTCAGTGATGTCTGTTAGTTATTAGAATACATATATATTTAATGGCCACTATAAATGAATCTGTTTTATGTGCGCATTTTGCAGAGAAGTTAATGTACTACTATGAAAAATTTGATGCAAAGCTGTTTCTGTCGCGAGTACATCGAGATACCAGTGCAGCAGACTTGGAGAGTGGTGCTCTTTCTATAAAAACTGATTTTAGAGGACGGACTGAACAGAGAAAACAGTTGGTAAAAGACAATTTTGATTGCTTTGTCTCTTGCAAAACTACAATAGATGGTATGCAAACATCTCATCTCTCTTGGATACTAATCTTATTTACTGGAATCTTTTGCTCATGGTTTTCTATTAGTTTTAATATTTCTTTTTTGGGGATAATTGCATTCTTAATGGTTTTGATTTAGAGAACGTTAATTCTTCTGTAGATATTGAGTCAAAATTGAAACGGATTGAAGAAGACCCTGAAGGTTCAGGGACTACTCAATTGTTCAACTTGATGCAAGGAGTTAGTGCACAGGCTAATCGTGCTTTTGGACCTCTATTTGAGAGACAGGTAGGTGACATTCTAATTTTATATAGTTCGCTCATCCAGATTGTAACCAATCGCGAGTTCTATTTCTTTCTTGAATGACTACATTGTAGGCTCAAACTGAGAAGATAAGGTCTGTCCAAGGAATGCTTCAGAGGTTCAGAACGTTATTTAACCTGCCTAGTACTATTCGTGGAAGCATTAGCAAGGGTGAATATGACCTAGCAGTTCGGGAGTACAAGAAAGCGAAGTCAATAGCACTGCCTTCTCACGTATGCTAGAAATTTAACTTATGTCATATTTTTCTGTTTTTACAGATAATTTTCAGTTTGATCTTAAATATTAACTAAGCATTGGTTGTATTTACATGACCTGAGTATATCTTGTGCTACATTCTTAAGCATGTTTACTAATGTATTTATTAGTGTAGTTATATTTGTAAAAGGAAGTTAAGTCTATGATGTTATTTCTTAAAGAAATGATTAGATTTCCACATATCAATGGATGACCTACTGTTAGCTGCCTTTGTTTTGGATCGAGTAATGGGTCGAGATGCTTTAGGATTCTTTTTGAATCTAACCCGGGAAGGGGATTTGTTTGGATTTTTCCTACCTCTCCCTATTTTGATAATTTGTAATATGAGAGCTCAATTTTGGAGAGAGCTCACTGATCTCACAGTTTTAATGAAAGTTCTTGCTTGCCTTCATCTTATTGATCAGTCTTTAAATACAATTCCAACAAGCACTGACCTCCCTACTAATGAGGGGATAACAATATACGAGTAGAAATCCTAATAGCAATTCTAATCTAGAACAATCCTAATCTTTGATGATAACTATATCTTAAAGAAGATATAAATTACATCTTTTATTTTAACTTGCATTAAAATAAACAACTAGATAACTAAATCTTCTCTTCTTGAACTTGCCACTGTTATTTCTTGAACTTGCCATGAGAAAATCTCTTAAAGAAATTCTGGAATGGTGCCACGTGCCTTGCCTTTGACCCTTTGTTGTGCTGTATCTTCGTAACACCTACTAAACTAGCTTTACTCTAATATTTTTTTTCCACTTGCAAGCCGTAATAAATTCCAGATTGTATCTTTCCTGATGTATGCTATTGAGGATTATTCATGTCCTGTCCTTAAGTTGTGTTATTTAGTAAAGTAATCTGGAGACTTGTATATTTGAGTGCTTAACAAATTGGTTTTGTGACCACGCCTTTTCCCTGCTTAAGCAAATATAGTTACATTCGATATTACTTTCAGGTGACCATATTGAAACGCGTTCTTGAAGAGGTTGAAAAGCTCATACAGGAGTTCAAAGCCATGCTTTACAAGTCTATGGAAGATCCACAAATAGACCTGACAAATGTAAGCTTATATAAACCTCTTTTTCTTTTTTTTTAATGACCTTCTGCAGTCACACTAGACACAATGTGAAGCCAGTAACTTGTTTTTATATTCTACTGCAATTATGGGAAGAAATGCTAAAAAGGTTGTTAATGGATTAGAAAAAGAAGTATGGACCAGGGGGAAAATAAGGGGTAGAAGAAAAGAATAAGCAAGTTAAATTGACAGGTTAAAGATTTCTCTACTCATGCAAAGGTCCTCTTTGGATAAAGTTTTAGGGACTTTAATGACATTTTCTCTTACTAGACACGTATAGTAAAGTTCATGTTAATTTCCTCTAATTTGTGCAGTGGATGTATAATCCTTTATTTGTTTACTTTGATGCACTTGGTGACGGGATAACTTATATAAAGTTTGTATGATTCGGTATAAGCTTAAGGAACCTTTAATGTGAATCAAATCAAGATGATCAAACGTGCATAAATTCATCTTTTGCTTAGATGTTATGTAAAAATCACTTACCTGTGACTACTAGGACCCAATAGACTGGTCGTGGATGGTTTGTCCAGGTGAGGTGATATGCAAGCAGTAAGCAGGAGCATCTGAAGTTTATGCTGTTTATTTAGTGAATATCTCTTATCACCTCTATATCACTCATGAAATTAATCATGGCTATTTATTATTTCTTTTGGGCTGCTAGAAGATAACTAATGTTTTTTGTAGCTGGAGAATACTGTGAGGCTGTTATTGGAGCTGGAACCTGAGTCAGATCCTGTATGGCACTACTTAAATGTACAGGTAAGTATATTCGTGATTATGTTGTATATAATTTATGTAAGATTGTAATTACTATATAGTTGAAATGACTTTAGAAACACCTCAAAAGCTAGAATGTTTTGTACCCATATTATGTTTGTTAGGACTTGAGGATCTCAGTCTTTTAGCTGGTGAGTTCAATCCTTGCTGAAGCATGTATCTGTTTAAATTCCTTGGTTCACTGCCATGTATGATCATTTCGGTTATTGTTAAATAGAAAGCTACTTATGATCTTGAATTGACATTAAAGAGAAAAGGGGAGAAAAAAAGAAAGAAAGAAAAAGAGTCACTTGCTCTTGAAAAGCCATATGATTACTAACTGCATTTTGATGGAAACCATTCAGATTTTAACATCAAATGACAGCTTTAGTGAATTCACAAGGGTTATCTCTTTTACAGAACCACAGAATTCGAGGTTTGTTTGAGAAATGCACCTTAGACCATGAAACAAGGATGGACACTTTGCATAATGAGATACGTGAAAGGGCAATGTCCGATGCAAGGTGGCAGCAAATTCAACAAGATTTAAATCAATCTGTATGTGCAACTATTAAAAGTGATTAATGTGATATTGATGGAAATAACCTTTCCTTTTTGCATGGGGAAAAAGATAATCCATGCGTTGGCACTTTGTAATTTTACCTTGCGTTGTCTTTTGATTATTGTCAGTCAGGTGCTGACCACTCTGTTACTCTTGGGAACTTCCAATGCATAGATTCATTGCCAGTTGCGTTAAATGGTGAAGAAGTTGATGCTCTTAGAGGAAGGTATATCCGGAGGTTAACTGCTGTACTCATCCATCACATACCAGCCTTCTGGAAAGTTGCGCTTTCTGTTTTCAGTGGGAAATTTGCAAAGGTATTCTGAACTGTCTTCATTCTACATCATGACCTTAGTACTAGGACATTTTTATATTCTGTAAAAAAATTTCTGAAAATATGTTGTAAATACGATCATTCACCTTTCTCATAAATGGTTTTTTATAGTTAGCCATTGTTCTTTATATCTTATGCTATCTTTCTATGCATGCTGACCCATCCTATACTAAATGTCAAAGTTCCATTGATATGAGATGCCGATATAATTAATTTTCGCATGGGATTCTAGTTGGGTGCAGTTATCCTAAGTGCACTTCAACACTTACTATTTATTTGGTTAATAGAATAATTATTCACTAAATTTCTTAAAGAGGTGATTTCATTTCACTCTTTGGAAAAGGTTAACAGGTTTCAAAGTGCATGGAGATGAAGGGTTATTGCAAGATATTTATGGTATTTGCATCAATAAATTTCAGAAAAACATATGGAAATGGCTCTTTCACTTCTTTTCTTTTTGTATTAGCTATGAGTTTAGTTTTACAGGTGACTAGAGATTAATTTTCCTGTAAGGTGCCTATTATCATAGCTTGCTAAAGAGACTTTAGGTTCAAATTTGGCATCCATAACGGATTAAAGGGTTAGGTATGGTGGAAGAAGTGTTATCCAAATTCTACTAGGTTGAAAACAGAAGAGGAAGGGGAAAGAGGGAGAAAGATCTGCTATCATTTGGTGTTGAAGATGGCTTGCTAAAGTACAGAGGAATTAGAGTAAAATGCTTAACGATGCTAGAGTAATTGGATGGGGGAAATTTTCAGAAATGGACCCTAAATTTATGCTTTAATTTTTTTTACCCACATCATATTCTTAATCTTTTAATTGCCAAAGAAGCACATTTGGACAATTTTGCCCCCAACCCCAAATCTCTTCGATTTTCTTCTCTCTAATCCAAGTGTGTAAATTTATGAAAAATAGGTAGATATATTGAAAAACAGGTAGATTTTATGAAACAAGGGTGAAAAAATGGCTGAGGAGAGAGAAAAGCTGGCAAAAATGCCAATTTTGGGCGCCATAGGCTGCGGGCTGTGAAGTGCTCGCCTGCACTTAGTGTGAGCTTTTCGTGCGCCCGAAGCACAGGCTAGTACATGTGTAATACAAAATTAATACCCTTAATTTATTTTATTATTAATGTTTTCTTATTATTTGGTAATTATGTTTCAAATACAATTTTATTTTGCTGGCCTCTTGTCCCTGTTCCTTCAGTATTAACAACCAATGAGCTACCCATGCTCACTATTATAAATTTAAAAAATTAATAATATTAGGGGAATTTTAGTTATTAGTTTCATAAAGAACTAAAATTAATTTAATTTCAAATCAAAATAAATTAAATTAAACATTTAAAAAAAATTAATTCAAAAACCCTAAAGAAATTAATTAAATAAACTAAATATATTAATAACTATACTTTAATTTGAAATATTTATACCAATTGAGGGAAATATTTATACCAATTTAAAATAACAACACTTTAGTTAATATTACTAAATATATTAATTCATTAATAACTAAAATTAATTTAGTTTCAAATCAAAATAAAAAGTGATAAAGGACAAAAATTAATCTAATTTCAGTTATTAATTAAAATATATATTTATTAATTTATTTAATTAAAAAAGTGATATAAAAAGTGATAAAGAACAAAATAGAGAAAGAAAAAAAAATTAAATAATATCAAAGCTGCGTGAAATTCAAAGAAGTACAAAGCTGTGCAAGGTCAAATTCAAAGTTGTGGTGTGCGCAAAGTGCATGCGGGTGCGCGCACCACAGGCGCATGGCCCGCTGCCTATGTTGCCCAAAATCGGTGTTTTCACCGGTTTTTCTCCCTCCCCGGCCATTTTTCCACCATTTCTTCATAAATCTACCAAATTTTCACAAATTTACGCACTTGTATGAGAGAGACGGGAGAAAATTGAAGAGATTTGGGGTTAGGGGCAAAATTGTCCAAGACTTCTTCGGCCATAAAAGATTAAAAATTTGATGTGTGACTAAAAATGATTTAAAGCATAAATTTAGGGGCTATTTCCAAAAATTTCCCATTGGATGGTGTGATCTTTAGACTGGATATTTGACATATTACTTGGTTCTTGTTAGATATGATCAATCACAATCATGAATCGTGTTAAGCTCGTAATCATGAATTGTGATAATTACCAATCAATTGTTTTCTAACTTGACCAAAAAAAAAATTCACCCAAGACATTTAGTATCCGAAACTGATACTTCTAGACTACAGTGGCAAAATTTGCTTTCTTCTAGTTTAGTTCTTGCAACTAGCCAATTTTTGAGGACTTTGGAGCTGAAAACTTTGGAGGTGTGACTATCTTTCATGCTAAAATATGAGGAGGTGCTATGTGAGAAAAGGTTTATCTTGCCTCTGCTAGCTGAATGGAAAGAGCTAGCAAGAGCACTAAAACATTTGATGACAACTTCAACATGTAGTTTTGTTGGGGTAAAAGAATTATCCCTGATTATCTATTTGCTTCAGAAACAAAAATTCCTGATAAATGAGCTCTAGTTGTTGATAATTGTAAGAATTTGATGCCAATTGTATGTTATATATATATATATATATATATATATATATATATATATATATATATACATATATTTATATTTACGAGTAGGCAACAGGAAGCATAATAAATAGAACTCCATGATCTAGAGCCAAATTCATAGAAAGCAGTTTAAAGAATTTGAAAATTGGGGAATTAAGTTAAATCACTGAAAGCAGTTTTAACAAACTTGTATTTTTCTTATTGCAGCATCAGTTTTTTATTGTCTCTTATATTCTTTCAAACCTTTCTTCCTTTGGAATATTCCCTTGCTTGGGGTTGATCAAAATGAAAGTTCTAAATTGCACTAATAACTTAAACTGCATAGATTTATAATCTTTTCACCTTTTGTGCTCCCAAGTTGATATGTAATAGATTCTTGCATCTTTTGTCATTGATATATTTTTTTGCTTCTTTTCACATGCTTTATGGTTATTTTTCTTCTATGTGAGATAATTTTTCTCTCTTTTTTTGATTATGGATTTTATTATTTCAGTCTTCCCAAGTTTCTGCTGAGTCAAATCTTAATGCTTCTGCAAATAAAGCTGAAGAAAAAGTCGGAGATGGGAGGTATTCAATTCATTCTCTCGATGAAGTTGCTGGAATGATACGCAACACTGTAGCTGTATATGAACTCAAGGTGACCATGCACTCATGCTCTTCTTTATGTCAAAACTAATCTATGGCTACAAAAGTAGTTACTGAAGAAACTTTGGCAGTTTTTTTTTTTTGCAGTCGCTGATTTAAATTATATGCTACTAATGATGATGACTTTGGCCGTAGGTTAGTTTAGGATGATGATGTTAAAATGATCGGAAAATTTATTCATGTTCTAGGCCAATGATATATTTCTATATTACATTCCCACGATAGTTTTCTACTAAACACAAGTTTCAAAACTTCTGTGTACTGGAGTTGGGTAATTTTAACGTTTGAAGATTTATATTGACGAAAATTATCTATTAAGCTGGACCTGGGTAAGGATTCTTGCCCTTTTCATTTCTTCCTGCAAGTTAGTCACCTGGATTTAAAATTTCTCAAGTTTAACTTCGATTATTATATTATTAAAGTGGGTATTAGTTAGCATAGTAAGTTTCACGATCATATCACACTCACACTAGGGTTGGGATTGTGTTTGATTTATAGTTGGATTGGGTTAGGATAAAGGTGCAAATGTGAAAAAACATATGTATTAAATAAAAAACAAAGTTGGTGAAAACATATGACAACAATTTATATTTGTACATTAACATTTTTATCATGTAAGCATTTCTAATTTATGGTGGAGAGTGGCATCACTGCACTAAATGGTCAAAAATTTTCATTGCATTTCCTTTACTATCTTGAGGTTCTGTCATTGGAGGTGTGTCCTATATGTGCTGAGGAATCCAGGAAGGGTAAGATAAAAGGTTACTTGTTCTATTGGGCCAATATTTCTTTTCTACAACTTGGTTAATTGCTTCGGAAGGATCTAGTATTTCTGAGTTTTGACCCATCAACTCTGGGGTTGTTGCACTTTTTAACCTTATATGCATGGTAATACAAGCACATTCAAAATATGGTATTTGGCTTCTTTTTGTAGACTGTAGTTATTGTGGTGTGGTACTTCTCTATTGTTCATTCAGCTGGTTAATTTGGGATGTAGTTCTGAAGAGTTTATTATTGTCACAGGTTCAAAATGCATTTCGTGAATTTGAAGAATCAAATATTCTCCGAACATACATGAATGATGCCATAAAGGAAATATCTAAAGCATGCCAAGCCTTAGAAGCAAAGGAGTCTGCCCCTCCTGTTGTTGGTATAAAGTTATTCTAAATCTTCTGTTTTTAACTTCTCAAATAATATCATTGTCTTGCTTCTTTCTCTTGTATTCATGATACTTGAGGGGAAAATAGTTTACTTATTTATTTTTGTATTTTGATTTCTTGTCCCACAGTGATGGCACTTAGGAAACTTCAGGCAGAGATCTCCAAGATTTACATAGCTAGGTTATGCTCTTGGATGCAGGTGTCTACTGATGGAATATCAAAAGATGAAACATGGGTTCCAGTGACTATTCTTGAAAGGAATAAATCTCCCTATGCTATCTCTTATTTGCCACTAGTATTTCGTTCATTTATGAAGTCCGCGATGGATCAGATCAGTTTGTAAGTCTCTGGATTTAACTATTGCAGAGATCTGCTTTAAACAAATCTATAAATATAAAACAAATATTGCTGGGATTTTGTATTATTATTCAAGAGTTAACCTCACAAGTCATGAGCTTGCATATGACCTGCTTACTCTGCGTGACTTCCAGTATGACATAAGTGCTTGGTTGTAAGTTCAACCCTCACAGTGTCTGCATGTGTTATATAAGATATAATGTACTGATGTTATTGGGTATCCTGAGTTGGGTTTGCAGGGGGCAGGGTGGGGGGTTGTGGAGTCCCTGAGGATAAGAATAAGATACTTTAATTGCCACCTTTCATATACATTATCACCTGTCTTTGCTAGTAGTGATAAATATATCACATGTCCACATTCAATTCTGTGCCTAGCTCGCGGCACTGATATGGCAGTTTATTCATGAAGAAGTCTAGAAGCAGAAGGAATACCATATGAAAGGTGGCAATAAATCAGCAGATATAAATAGATATTATATTCCATATATTATGTAGCCAAAAAATTTCTAGAGAACTTTCTTTTATCATCAAGGCATAAGTTCAATATTGGGAAATTCTTGACTATCCAGCATAGTTATTACTTTTAAAATAAGACCTTTAGATACAGAACTTTTTCTGGTGGTAGTTTGCATTCTTTCCATAATCATCTTATCTATGTTTTTCTCAGGATGATTGAATCTTTAAGGAGTGAGGCTACAAAGTCAGAAGATATGTTTGTACAGCTTCAAGAAATTCAAGAATCTGTTAGACTCTCATTTTTGAACCGTTTCTTGGATTTTGCTGGTATGGGAGAAGAGTACCTCTTTACTTTGTGTTTGAAGCACTTTTAAGACGCGACATTAAGTTTTGATGCTTTCATTTTGTGCACATCAATCAGGTGATTTAGAGCGTATTGCGAATGAGGTTGCCCAAAACAAATCAAGCAAAGAAAGTCAACATTTATTGCAAAATGGATATTCATCTGAACCATGCACAGAATCTTTGTCCAATCTCCCAGGAAGTGTTGTTGATCCACATCAACAACTGTTGATTGTAGTAAGTAATATTGGGTACTGCAAAGATGAGCTTTCTTTTGAGCTATACCACAAGTACAAACATATCTGGCTTCAATCTAGGTACGTTGATATTTCTTGCTCCTCTTCCTTGAGAGGGCAGAAATTCTATAATTGTTGTAGGGGTTGTATGGTGCATTTGTGGCAGTCGATGTTTCTGATTTACGCAACCAAAAATATCATTTAATATGGTGGATACTAGGAAGTCCCAGTAATGAACCCTAAGTCCATGTTGATCTTACAATTTATCGTCAATATTAGTATATTTTCACAAAATACATGCTATTTTGTTGTTAGAAAAGCCGATAATAAACTTCTAGGGTTAGACCCCTAGCCACTCGAGTACTCAAAAATTGAGGTCTTGGGCCTCTCTTCTTCTACACTTTTCCCTGAATCTGAACAAGTTCCTTTTTTTCTTCATTTATCATATTTCTGAAGCAGCAGTGACTTAATCTACAGCTAGTTTAGTTGTATATATTGTCAACTTCAGGACTCTTTGACATGTCCTAATCACTTGAATTTGAGCTTTCTAGACATATACTATAGCACATTGTTGGCAGCTTGTTAACTATTTTGTAAATCTTTAGTTGGCTTTTACCTTTCCCAAATTCCCAATACTTTATTGAAAAATAAAAGAGATTTACCCCTATCCAGATGTATGTCTTGTGTAGTTATTTCTGTACTCAGATTAGATAATTATGCTATCTGATATACTTGTAGGTTATGTTCTCTAGTTTAAGAGATGTAAATTAGAATCTTTAAACTTTCCTGGGCCTATACCCCTACCTACTCCCTTTTGTTTCTAATTTGTAAAAGATACTCTTATCACAAGTTCCAGTGTCGCCAATTTTATTGATGGGTTGCATTATATTTCATTGTTTCATGGCTGTGAAGTGTGTATCTATCATAAATCCCCATTGTGGTTCCCATTATTACCATCTTTCCATATCACTACTGTAGGGAAAAAGATCAAGAGGGCACTGATGTACAAGATCTAGTGATGTCCTTTTCTGGACTTGAAGAGAAGGTCCTTGAGCATTACTCATTTGCAAAGGTATAACTGAGCTTCAGATTATATGGAGAAATAATTAAGTTCTTGTATATTATTTTATGTGTTTCGGTGGTGCTTTTACCATGTGAGGTGGAAAGTGTAATCAACTTGTAGTAATATTTGAGTACTAGTGTGGATATGAGAGCATTTGTGCATGCAACTCTGTCATCACAAGAAATTATACTCAGGTTATTCTTTTTCACCTTAGTGGCTGCTGCCATAGATGGTCTCACTATGGTTCATCCTTAGGAAGTATAAAATATTGGTTTTATAGGCAATATAAGTGAGTCACTACTGTAGAATTGTTCTGTGTCATTATTTCTATCCAAAGCTAAAAGCAAAAGTCAAATGAAAATAAGAAACCAAGGCGATCTGAAGCATGATGAGCTTTGAATCTGGGAACACCTACTGAGTAACCGAACTTGTCAAATGATGGACCCTTTTTGAGATATAAAGAAATCAACGAGTGAAAGCTGTATGAATTATTTCTACTGGCCATTCTGCTGGGTATTGTAACTGTCGAGTTGCAATATTAAACTTTTAGGAACATTGGAGCTGATATCTTTAGTTATTTCTTTTTTCTTTTTGTTTTTAACGCCAGACAATTGATTAATCAAGTCCTCTTTTTTCTGTTATCGTTCTCCCCAAGTTAATAAAGTATGTGAACGTGCATAGAAGTTTTAGATTGTGTCCCAGATAAATCTAAGTCATTGTTGTTGCCTTTTTGCTGCTCAGCCAATTGTTTGGATGGGCTCTCAATGCTCAGGAATGATAAGGTTCAATAATACACTCTCATTTAAATATTCAAAATTCTAACTTGTGTCATGTTGTAAACATCTGATTATTTGCATTGAATAGTCTCAGCTGAACAATGAAGGTGTTGGCCTCTTTTGCTTGCTCAATACAAGCTGGAAAGCACTCTTGTACTGTGCTTTTTAGTCATTTTAGGCCATTACATGAGCAAATTTGCATCTTATTCCTCAGGCAAACTTGATCAGAACAGCAGCTACAGAATTTTTGTTGGATTCTGGTGTTCATTGGGGAGCGGCACCTGCAGTCAAAGTGAGGAACTAGTTCTTTCACGCCTTGTTACTTTCTTCTTTCTGAAACTACTATGATAAACACTTTATACTCAAGCATCTATGCAATGCTGGTATATGCAGGGTGTGCGTGATGTAGCTGTGGAGTTATTGCACACTCTAGTAGCTGTACATGCTGAGGTACTTCCCAATGTATCTTGTGGGCTGTGTAGACAAAAGCTTTCCCTCTGGTTGAGTTTTGTAGAACTTTTTTAACTCCGGTTAATGTATTTCTCATTGCAGGTCTTTGCCGGTGCTAAGCCCCTCTTGGACAAGACACTTGGCATTCTTGTGGAAGGTCTGATTGATACTTTTCTTAGCTTGTTTGATGAAAACCAATCCAATAATCTCAAGTCACTTGATGCAAATGGTTTCTGCCAGCTCATGCTCGAGGTAGTATATAATGTTCTTTCCTTTCTGAAGTCATGAATACAACTGTTGATATTCTTGAAAATCCTTCTATCTGCTGTTACTCAAGCTTGCCACTGGAAATTCCTTGTAGAACTTGTACCTATTATTTTACTGATTGACATCCCTTGAAAATTTTATATCTGCAAACTTTGTTCTCTTTTTCTTTTAATTTTTAAATTGATATTTACGAGATTTCCTAGCTGATTATGCACTTAAAATAAAGAAAATTGATTATTAAATAAAAAATGCTAAATCCTCGACTGAGTTTATTTCTTGTTTACTTCAACTGCATCAGTTCTGCATTATGATTGGCTTGGATGATTAATTTCTACTTTCTACTGCCTTCTCTGCAGCTTGAATATTTTGAGGCCATATTGAATCAATATTTCACAAATGATGCGAGGGAGTCATTGAAAAATTTACAAGGAGTGCTGTTAGAAAAAGCCACAGAAAGTGCTGCCGAGGCTGTAGAAAATCCAGGACATCATCGCAGGCCAACTCGTGGAAGTGAAGATGCACTTGCTGATGATAGACAGCAAGGGATGACTGTGTCACCAGATGATCTGATTGTAAGAATCTTCATGTTTATCTTTTCATAACATTTGCCATTGAGCATATTACAAGCCGAGTTTTTGATCATGAGTTGTGGATTTTGACTGTCAAACAAGTACTGCAATATCATGTTTCACTTTCTGGAGAATTTACATGATCAGAATTTTAAGAATACGTACTGGTATTGTTATACCATTATGTAGCCATCACATATTTTTTTCCTTTTGAAATTTCAGTTATCCATTGTATAATGTGCTGATTAACTGCATTATCTTACCATGGTTTGGATATGCCGCAGGCTATTGCACAGCAGTGTAGCTCTGAGTTGCTTCAAGTGGAGCTTGAAAGGACTCGTATCAATACAGCATGCTTTGTGGAGTCAATTCCATTGGACTGTGCGCCAGAGTCAGCTAAAGTGGCATATGCTTCCTTCAGAGGTTCAATGGATGCTACTCCTGGAAGAAATTACCCCTCCATGGATTCTCCCGGCAGAAATTACAGAGGTGCACAAGCAACCGGATCTCCTAGTTTCTCACGGCATAGGCGTAGATAAATTAGTCAGTAACTGCATTTGCCTATTCGATTTTCCTTTGTATGCGCAATTGTTGTATTTTAGTTCATACAGTTAGATGAAATCAATATTCTTTATGTAAATCCCCTCTTATGAGTGTTTATTTTTCTCCTTTGTCTAGACAGCTTGAACTGTTCATATTGTTCTTCGTGCCACATTTTGCTTAATGAAAATGCCTTCTTGATTGTGAATCTTAATTCAGATTGTCAGTTGTCTCTAATAAATATAATTCTTAAAGCTTATGCTTCGGTGCTTTTGCTCGTTTCAATATCATCATAGTTGTATTAACTACTGCTAGCAATTTTCTTATAATGTATGTTTCTGATTTCTCTTGCTTCCACAAATATGAATCTCACCAAGATGTGTTCGATTCCATTTATGATGATCAAGCCTAGGTGGAAGCTGTGACTAAATGTTTGTACTGCCTTCATATCCATCGCTAATGAGATTTGTAAAACGTGGATAAATAGGTTCCGAGTTGAACAATAGCAGCTTCACGGCAATCCAGACTATAATCCAATAGACCACCCAGCTGTATTTAAAAAAGCAAGCACAGCAAACAACAAAAACACCTCCTAAATTCACATGAAATTTTGAAGAGTGATGCCACAGATTTGAGTAAAGCCATGCCATTTAAGCTTTTCATAAAAAGATTTCAACACTAACAAGAGTCCTCGCTCAATTACATAATTGTAATAATCTAATAATGCGAGACATTGCATGTAATCACGTTGGATGTTAAATCTGAAAGGTCAAAACAGTGCCAGTGGGTGAAATAGGTGATTTCTTCAGAGCGTGCAGTCTACAAGTGGTTCTCTGATTTAAGCCGTCCTGAGCGGAGGAGAAACCAGTATGACTCCATCGCCTCTCACAAAGAGAAAAGGAACGGTGCGCCTTGTAGTCTGAAATGAAACAAATAAGTTAAGCACCCGAAAAAGTAAAGCAGATGGCAAGTCTTTTGTCCCTCATCTTTATCTTAATGACAATTTTTACTTTAACAAGTGAAAATAAATCCTGGTGACATTCAAATACAACATACCCGAACAATCTCTTCATAGGTCTCATCATCAATTTCTACTGTAGTAACAATTTCTTCAACATCTCCAAGAATCATGTTTAAATGCTGATCATAAGCCTGCAAAGCCAAATTGTTGCCACAGTAAGAACCATAAAGATATTAGTACCTAATCACTAATTTAAATCGCCAGCATTACTGAGTACATGATTACTTTCTATGATGATGTTTCAGCACATTTATTCAAAAAAAAAATTCAATCAGAACACAGTCGACTGTCCTATTACTTACAGTAGCATTGACAATTCCAATAACATCAACAAATTCACATGTTTAAAGCCTGCAACTGTATTGCCACCATAGACACATGAAGTAAAAGTAACTGCAACTTAAATCTTTGTTCTCCTCTACGCACATATTAACATACACTTGAAGAAAAGAAATCAAACACTTGTTTGCTCTTGACAATAAACCAATTCTTACAAAAAAAATCCAATTCTATCAAACTCATTTTTCATTGCAAATGACTTCACAAACATGAAAAGGAATGCTTGTGCAACAACCTCCATTGGAAAGCATTAAGAAAACAACATAAATTATCTTCAATTTCCATCAAAACCAAATAAAATTAGTGTACTTTTCATTGCCTTGGCAACTTTATTTGAATTATAAGAAGATGGGGGTTACGATACCAAGAAACAACTTATACAAAGTGAAAATCTTTTGCCTTATATTTATCCATGCGAAGAAATAGAGAGTAGAAGAATTCTTGTGTATTGATAACGAGAAAAATACATCATTATATAGGTGAAGCTATGTATCTTATTTGGAAGGTCAATTATTCCTATTTGAAAGGTTATCAATCTATTTCCTATTCTATAATATTGACCATAAATATATACAAAATACTATATAAATTTCAACAATCCACACTAAACTTCAGTTTTCATTCTTGATATATTTCTTTGCCTCTATCAAAATCTATGCATGAAATGTTCTCTAACACTACTTATATATATATATATATATATATATATATATATATATAGAGAGAGAGAGAGAGAGAGAGAGAGAGAAAATTAATTTAGTTGGCTACGTAGCTCACCACATGGTGAGCTCCTAGACACATGGCAGTATTCTGTAGCATATTGTAACTTATATAAAAGTTATAAATTTACTAAACAGTGACATGTGGCAGCGTTGCTCACTATATGGTGAGCTACGTAGCCCACTAGATCAAATATATATATATATATATGGATGTATAAAGAGTAGAAGTCAAGTCAATAAATCAAATATTATTGATTTTGTTTTAAAAGAAAATTATCAAACAAACACATCATTTCTTTTTTTTTTTTCTTCAATGCTAATCACCTTGAGAACCCTAAACATGAATGCTCATGCAAAAACCATCTTTGCAAAGCATTAGCTTACTTTTCACTGCCTTGACAATTTCAAGTTAAAAGGACACTTGGTTACCATTGGAATCGTATTAAACACCAAAAAACCATTTATACAAAGTGAAAATATTTTACTTTTATCTTTATCCGTAGTGACCTTCAATTTTCTTCCTTGCTATGTTTCTTTGCCTCAATTAAAGCTTATGTACAAAAAAATTTCTCTAATAATACCTTCATTGAAAAGAAAAGAGCCAAGTCAATCTATTTAGGTAGAAAAGAAAAAGAATACTTTCCAAGTTGTTTTGTGCTAAAACCCAAAATTCTTGAATACGTAAGTCAGAAAACGAACCCTAGAATCAAATAAGTTTATACCTACATCCCATATACACGAATTCCTAGATAACGGCGAAAAAGGAAAAAGAACTGAACAATATAAAAATTATAAGCATGTATTTGTGCGCATAAATGTATATAAAAAGAGATGAATGAAGATAAATACATGGAGTTTGCCGCGGAGTTCACGGTCGGATCGGAGCTTGACGTAGATGCGCTCGTCGAGACTGAGTCTAATAAGATCCAACGGCTCCTTCACTGCGCTCTCCTCTTCGGTTGCCATCCTCTCCTTCGTTCTCTTCTCTTCGGTTTATGAAATTGGAGAAGCAGCTGGCTACTAGTAGTGTTATGTGCTATGTTTCTTTGCAGGTCGTTTTGTGCTAGAGTCGCAGGTAAATTGATTTACTCAACTTCGGATACTATTGCGTTTATGCTTCATTTTGAAGTTTTTATTTATTTATTTATTATTATTATTATTTTATATTTGGCGAATGAAGTTAAGGCTTATACGACGATGTACTACAAGTTCATTAATTACCGTTCCTTTTAAAGAAATGCTGAAAATTTTAATTTTATTTTCTAAAAAAGATCTTTAAATTTTTAAAAATTTTTAAATAATATTTATGTATTCTTGTAGTTTTAAAAAATCTCTATTATATAATAGATTTCAAGTATTATATGTTTTTACTCGAATAAATTTAATGACATGTGTCATTGTAATTTTTTAGTAAAAAAATTAAATAAATTAAAAAAAATTAAGCGACTATTAGTCACTAATAACCACTATTATCGATGATTAGTGTCGAATTAATTTAAATTTATATTATTAAATTTTTAATTTCAAGATTTACACGATGATATATATATTTTTCAATTAAGCATTAGAAGAGTGTTAAAATAAAAAATAAAATAGTGACTACTATATTCTCATTGCTAAACGACAGCAAGTGGAGGTGCATTACCATTTCTATTAACTAGATCACCAGATGGCGACTCCGATGAAGGTGATGATATATCTCCACTTACAGCATTTTTACGATATAGATATAGTGGAAGTCAATTTATTTTATGTTTTGACACTCCTTCGATGCTCCGTTAATGAAAATAATCACACTATTACATAAATTTTAAATTTTTAAGTTCACTTATGTGAAGTTTGGGTCAATTTGTCATTAATCATTGGGTGGTGACAATCATCTGTGACCGATGACCGTATAATTTTTTAATAAAAAATTTAAAAATTTTATTTAATTTATTTAATTATTTTCTTATAATATGATAACTTGTCATTTATAATTTTTTATAAAATGACTCATATCATTTTATTTTACAATTTTACTAAAAAAAATATAAATCAATTGTATTATAATATGTATCACTTTTATGTTTAAATTAAAATGGACACATATTACTCTAAATTTGTGATATGTATTTTTTAAAGGTGAATATACAAATTTTCTCTTTTTCCTGTTAAACTAATGGAAACCGTGACCTAATAGAGTTTTTTTTATCCTTTTTAAAATAATTAGGGTGGATAAATATCTTTTAAAAACAATCTAAGAGTTCAAATATCTTTTTTTATTATTTAGATTAATAATAAATTAAAACTTACAACACTTTAATTTAAATATATATTTTTTAATTAAAAGATGTATTGAAAAATCATAAAATAATGATAGAAACAATTTACTTCGATATTGATGAAAAACAATTGGGAGCCGGCAAAATTATATCAGTACTTGGTAGTGGAAGAATATTCATCCGTATGAAAACTAAATTCCTCTTTTAGTATTGTAAGAATCCATTGTGTTATAAGAAAAGTAACTTTCTCATTCCTCGTGTGTTTTGTATTTTTGTTTTTTCTCTCTTACGAAAAAATGAAGTTCTTTTTTTTCCCCAATTTCTCTCTCTGTTTCTTCTGACCAAAGCGAGAAGAATGATGGAGCAATTTTTGGTAACCCTATTTCTTTCCATGTGGGTAGGGAGGTTATTAAAAGATAAATCCTCGTTTCTCTACCTATATGGCAATTCAAGTGGTAGTTATTGAATGGATTGTAACTTGTTTAGTTGAATTTTTTAAATATAATTTTTAAAAATAGAATTTTTTAAAATAGAATTTTTAAGAAAATTTATTGAATTTTTAGTTGTCGGTTAAAATTTTTAAAAAAAATAGTAAATCACTTGGTTATATATTGTTAAAAATATTTATCTATTATTATATTATAAAAAAATACTTAATAAATTTTATATTCAAATTCTAAATAATTAAAATTTTTTATATATAAATTTAAATTTATCATATATTTTTTAAAATTTAATTTCTTAAAACAAAAGAATTAAGTAAAATTAATACATAGTAACCAAAAAATCAATATAAATTATTGTGTTTGGTATAAAATTTAAATATAAAATAATACTTATTTTTATTTAAAATATAAAATAATCACTAAATTTTTTTAATAGATTATTGTAAAAATATAATGGTTGTAGAGATGTGGAGATATTATAACTTTTAAGAAAATATTAAAAATATGTTAATTGAATAGAGTTTATTTTTATTAAGGATACACTATAAAAATTAAAAAAATATATTATTAGGGTATGTGTGACATTACACAAATATAATAAAAGTTCAAAAAGCTCTACTTCTAAAATCTTAAAATTTGAACTTTTGTAAGTAGATGCAAAATAGTTGTTTCAATTTTTAAAAACTTTTTTCTAATTGTCACTAAACCTCATTAAAAAAAACTTGAAAAGAACTTTTGTAATTAAAAAGCTCTGCCCAACCAAACAAGCACTTAAGTTGAGTCGGTCTATTATGGATAAAATCATCTAAAATTCAATATCTTACACTCACACATGATATGATAATATTCTATAATAGAGCAACAAGAGATTTTACGTCCAAAGTTATAAATATATCATACATACGAACAAATACAATGTGTAACTTATACACAAATTTCATGTAAATAAGATCTACAAAAATAAGGAATGTAAATTGTACCCATGTACAAAAAGAATTACAATGCATCTTGTCTATTTTATATCTTAGATTTAGTTTGATTACATCAGTCCAAACATAGTCATCCCTTGATTATA
Source organism: Ailanthus altissimus (assembly GCA_946807835.1). Taxonomy (NCBI): domain Eukaryota; kingdom Viridiplantae; phylum Streptophyta; class Magnoliopsida; order Sapindales; family Simaroubaceae; genus Ailanthus; species Ailanthus altissimus. Next base: position 6,299,440 of record OX327699.1, read on the forward strand.
GCTATACTTAACTTTTTGGCACTTTATGTATTCTCAATTATATCTACCTCATATGAATTATGCAAATAGTAGGTCGGTGAATATACAAGTCAAAAATAAGAAAAATAAATCTTCCAGTCCAACTCATTTTTTTGAAATTACATTTCTAAACATGTTCCATAGATTGCATAATATCATAGTCATAGACAACATGCTAAAGTAGCTAACATTAATCCTCACTTCAAGATATAATTACTGGTAATAAAAGGATACTAATTGATATTTTATCCAACCTTTAAAAAATTACATGATGAGGAAGTAAGGATCTGTTCACTTATGCGGTATGATTCATATGCTACAATAAATTCTCTTTAAATAGCATATGTCTTACACTGTACATATATTAGTTCGGTCGCCACTTAAGTGCCTACGTGTATTCTCAATAAACTTATTTTTTACAAAGTACCAAATTATAAAACTCACATCTGGCTAAATCTAGTTTTCATGATAATATGGTATATTAAGGTTAGTTCAGTATATATTAAAAAATGAAATTCATCTTGACCCAGCTAAGGTGACACTTAATTATATAAATGAATATAAGCTCTATGAGAGTAAATCATATATTTTATTCTCTTTCACTTTGTGTTATTTCAAATTGCCTCTCTAACAACTGAGGCAGTCACTCGTTTACTATTATGTGACTTGTAGATACGTATTATTTTTACACACTATTTTGTACTAAAATACCACTCTAATTTGTACTCGGTCTCTGTATATTTCAATATTTTGTAATAGCTAATATCTTTTACAAAAAGGTATTGTTATTTAGCTATTAAAATGCATAATCATTGAAGAAAAGTAACAATTATTATATTAAGATCTTATAAGAATTTCTAAAACCAAATACCTTCTTATTCTGCCACTAAACATTTCATATTCCCAACCTCCATTATCGATAGAGCTTATGCAGGTTTAGTCTTACTACTCCATGATTTGGCACCACTACTAATAAAATATACATATCTTGAGGTCGATTATGCTTATCACGACCACCTCCCTATTGACAGATACATATAGATGCAAATTACTTTATTTATAACATAAGTAATGGTCTGTAATGTTCCTAGAGTGTGTCAAAATTCTCGTAACAATATGTTAATTATTCATATCAATAATTTGATTAATAATCACTCACCAATCTCATAGTATTACAAATATACATTAAGCTTCCAACAACACTTAAGTACAAAACTAACATAATTTTTTGTTCTCTAAAGAGTCTTAAGACATGTGTTAAGGTTAAGAGTTTGCCAATTTTAAAATGTAAGTATTCGTAGGTTTACAATCTACCATAAATGTTCTTTCAAGAATTTTTTTAATGTAAGACTTGTGTGATAGAGTTAGAAGTCTTATTGAGAAATTCTTATTTATAAACCTAAAATATAGCCACCTCACCCATATCATTCACCTATAAATTTAGAACAACTACCCTCTGATAGTTTTAGCAAACTCTTTATTGTTTTTTGCTAATAAAATATCATCTACATATTATAACAAAAACTTTTGAGCTTGTAAAGCCTGTGCTGTCACGCCCCAGACCCAAAAGATCCGACACACGACATCACTTACATTCATTCACTGCATGTGCACTCATAAATAATATTACACAAAATTTTCAACTTTCGTTCAACACAGAAATCCTTAGCAAGTTGCTAGTAAGTTCAACACTAAAATCAACCATAACCTAACATATAAATATAAACTTCTCTTGACAATATTTAAACATTCATTTCAATTTCTTTCAGAATTATAGCAATTGAATTATGACTGGGACAATTATTAAACCGGAGATACGCAGAGTTTTCTCAGAGATTAACACTCTACTACGTCACCAGTAGCAACTTTGTTACCGGGAGCCCAGAATATATCCATTGCAAATTCTTACTTAAAATCATCCAATAACCACACTTTATAAAACTTAAACCAAATCCAATCCACACACAATGAAATAATACATAAGTATTTATTCAATAGGGACAAACCAAATATCCTATCCCACGTGTCCCCAAATGAAACACACAACAACCTAGCAACTTAGGGAACCCAAGGAACAGCAGAAGCCTTGCCAAATCCGCTAAGCACACATGTACCTTATTTACCTGAAATCACCATAAACTATAATGAGTATAAAACTCAGTAAGCATACTAATTTTTCATATATCAAATACAAATACATATATGTACACAATGCATATGTATGATATGCTGTGATCAATCAAAATCATAATCTTATCAAATCACATATCATGTAAGCGCTTACACATTCTTTCAAAACACATAATAGGAATACCATTACTCAACTACTACTTAGTAGGACTTACATATCACATATCACATAATGAGCCAAATGTCACTCGTAGGTGACATACCGTATGAGAGGAATAGTACAAGTGAGGTCTTTAAATCACACATATATAACGCTTATGCCCGAAGGTAAAAGCCAAACCCTCACCCTGATCATCGGTGAGTCCTCTCACATGTACCAATACGCCACCACACGAATGTGATGACTCACACTTCCTTTAGGTACCAATAGGATCCTCCCTACATACAGAACATATAACATATACCAATCCCGAAGGAAAGGCCACACATAAAGGCTCCACAAATCACATAAAATGCCTACTAAGTTAATAGTGAGTTCAAGTACCCTCAAATCACAAAATATTTCTCATGGACATATTACACTTCAAAAGCTTTCTTTGTTAAACGCATCTTATTTTGGAAAGCTCACTTTCAAAAACACATGTATGTCCATGCTCAATGTCAATGCTCACATTCATAAACATATATTCACATTTCATATCAAAATATACTTTGACATATCATAAACATATTCTTAACCCCATTTACAAAATCATACAAAACAATTATTATGTTTATTGTGATTCCAGTAGTAAGTCTAGTATACTTACCTCTTAACACTTTCAGCTACAAGGCTTAAATCTCCTTAACCTATCAATGGAGATTAATCCTTTCATAAGCCTCACAATTCACACAAAATACTTTAAATAGCTTACAAAATTATACACAATGCATTTATCACATCAAATTGGTCTAAATATTTGGTTTCTCAAAACCTGTCATTCTGACCACTTACACTTAACAAAAATTTCTAATACATCAAATGATGTCCAATTACTCCGAAATCAGAATATATCATTCTTGACTCATATATACTTCTTATATATGAATATTATATCAAAATTCCTACACAATCCATTCCATACACACCATCGAATCCAAACTACAAACCTGACAGGATCAAGATACTTACTGAACAGTATTCAATCTCCCAATTTTATAAAATCATATACTAACTCAAAAATTATAAAACTACCACATAATTACTCTTGACACATATCTCAGTCCATGATAAATATTTGGCTTCCAAATAACTGCCAAAAGTATTTTAAAACTATTTTATTTCATAACTTTAAAAATCTGTTAATCAAATACTACAATGAGCTGATACACTTTAGAAATTCATAACACTTCAACCACATTGATCCAAATTCTCAATTCTGAGTATATCATATTAGACATATAAAATTATCATATTCCACAAATTCATAATTTTTAAAGATCATTCAGCAGGTCAAAAATTATTTTCCACTGTATCATACTGTTTACACAGGAAATTTCCAGAATTCCAGGGTCATTTTGGTAAATTCACTAAAAATTCAATTTCCGAGATTTTCAGTCGATTCAAAGTCTCAGTCGATCCTAAACATGTATAATTTCATATACTCAAAATTCAAAACCAGAATCGAATCACAACAATTTATAAAATTCTTAGATCAAGAGGTTATCCAGCAGAAATTCCATAATTCATCATGATTTATCAAACTATCTTATAGATCATCATCAATTCTCACAACATCAAACGAAATACACATCAAATCCTTAATTATACATATTTCCAGAAATCAAAACTTAAATAAATTAACTTAATTAACACCAATAAATTGATAATTAGTTGTGATATACCTCTAAAGATCCAAAATTCCAATTTCTTCTTCTTTTTCTTCTTCTTCTTCTCTTTCTCTCTCCTTTATTTCTCTCTTCTCTCTCTAAAATGGGTAGCTCGACCAAAATGAGAGAATTAGGGTTTTTAAAAGTGTATTTTATACTAAGTGGTTAATTTTTGGTATTTACGAATTCACCCCCAAAACTTTCAAAGTATAGCAATTTGGTCCCTAAAATAATTCCAAAGTCTTGCAAATAAACCCAATACTAATAGTATATCCTTAACCTATAAAAACACTACTAATAACAATATATAAATCAAGGATCACCCACATACAAATAAAATACGTATATTTATATATATAAATATACATATTCTTACCGGTTATGGATACTGGTTACTACAATTCTCCCCTCCTTATAAGAATTTCGTCCTCGAAATTCATAACTTAAGCACATAGATGAGGATACTTAGATCTCATTTCTTCTTCTCATTCTCAATTTTCCTTTTCAACTGTATAGTTTATTCATAAAACATTTACAAAGCAATCTTCCTTGTATATAGGATTTGCTCATTGTGGTCCAAAATCCTAATAAATACTCATTCATATGTTAGATTATCTCTAAGTTGGCTCATAGCTGAGTATACGAGAGGAGTACGAAACATATATCCATAAAATAAACATATGACACACATTATGGACTTATAAAATTATACACACATATTTTTATTCTTTTTTTCCCATTCGTTCAATATTTAATGGGTATCTATACACTTCACCTTTCATTCATTAAAGAATAACATAGATGTAGAATACCCATACTAATCTCTTACATAAAATTCTTAACTCCTTTAAAAATTTTAATCCCTTCAACATATACTCATACGTCATAATATCATTCACTACCTTGATATCATTCAAAAAAAAAAAAAAAATGTAGTATTTCTACGCAACTAAGTTGTCATTCAAATCAGAATATTGAAAGCATTATCTTAAACGATCAAAAATCAACTTCAATAAAAAGACCTTTAGTTCAACTGATTCTTAAACTATAGATCTTAACATTATATCTCTTACTTTAACTCTTAAAAAAATAGTCCACCTTATTGGACATCATTTTCTCATTGAGATTGACATGTCTGCTTTTTCTAATATGCTCGATTTCAAATAGAAAAGATTCTACTAGCACAATCACTGCGATGGCAAATATGATTCTTTTAACTATTCCTTTAACGTCATCCACGTAAAAGGAAAGGACAAAACGATTATTGATTTTCTTTCATAAAACTCTATAAATAGCCTAAACCTCATAATCACTTTTCTAGCAATAAATAAAACCAACCTTCTTACCATCTTCATAATGAATCCCATTATCATAACTCCTCCTGTTCCTTTTTCTCCACCACAATTTCCAGACCTAATCAAAACCAGAACACTCCATTCCCGTGCCAAAGAATTCATCAGACACTACGCCATCTTAGCAGTCCAAGAACACGGCCTCACAGTTCTTGGTGGCCCTTTGTTCAACTTAGAATACCCTTTCTTTCACCTGCACTCTTTTTTCCCATTTTCCCAATGGTCCAAACCTGTCCTTTACTTGTTATGGTACCTGTTGGATCTGTATACAATCGCCATGGAATTCCCATTACTTAGAACCCTCCAAAAATTAGAAAAATGTGATGAAGATCATCCAGCCCTGATTTTTCTCCAATGGTTTTACCCAAAGACATGGTGGATAACTAAATTTCAATACATGATTGCAAACAACACAAATGCTGCAGTCCCCAGACAACATCTTTGGTCAGTCTTACTTCTCCAACGGAAGGGTATGATTATTTCAGATCACGAGATTCATTATTACCCCACTGTTAAGGATTACTTCACATTTACCCTTTCACTAAAAGGATCAATTAAGCTCTGGCCTGAAGAAGTAATTCAGCAAAAGAGAGAACTTGAAAGAATTCTTGCTCAGGAAAATCAAATAATTCCTCCGTCTGTTTGGATCTCCCCAGAAGATGCTGCACCTTGGGAACAAGTTGAAGCTGACTTTACAGAAGACCTGAATTTTGCCAATATACTCAAATTCCAACAAAGACAAAAATATCATCTTTCACATCTCAGAAATACAGATTACTCTACTCATCATCACCATATCCCAAACATGACTTATTATGCCAGATACAGACAAGCAATGGATAACCTTCACCAATGGCCTCAGCTAACTGTCCCGACAGAACCTACCCAATCTCAGCCAGTTGTCCCGACAGAACCTACTCAATCTCAGCCAGTTGTCCCGACAGAACTTGACCAACACCAACCCAATCTTGACTTATCCCTCTTTCAAGACTCCCAACCTTATCCAACCGACACTCAAATCCAAGAGGAAGCCAGCACATCCCTCATCCAGACCAGCTCACCTGGAGAAGATCAAGATATGGTAGACCCACATTCCACTCCGCCAGAGCCCTCATTCAATGTATGGGAACAACAACTCCATAAGTTCCTCTCTCACGGATACGACACAGATGAAAGCGACCAAGGAGACTCATTTTAACCTACATTGCTGTTTCTATTTTCACAGAAACTAGATCCGTGTTGCTCTATCACATCAAAGAGAGACTGATTACCGCTTTATCTTTATGTCAAGTGTGCTTTATCTTTCTTCATATCTGCTTTTAATCTATCGGCCAAAAATTAATGTTAAGACCACAAAATCTTTGTAATTAATAAAGTTAATTTGGCCTCATGTCCAAAGTCCAATTGTTAGCTCAAAAAGTCTTCAAGTCATTGATGTATTGTCGACCATTAGTGCCAAAATGGCTAAGTCCATAAATCCATGAAATAGGCTTTTATTGACTTTTCTTAATTATCTTACCTAACTTATCACACTTACATATCAACATATATTTATTCAAGATTTTGCGACCTATTGTCCCTTATAAAATGATAAAGTAAAACTCATTCTCTTTTTTTTTGTTTTACCTCACAAGAATCGAGAAAAATATATACTTGAACATACTTATACATATGCTCCACAGCTATTATCAATTTGTTTCTCTATAAATACATTATTATTGCATCCTTATACAAACTCAAAAATATTCAAAGATTAGGGTGAGCATAACAATGGAGGAAACCTCAGCTCGTCGATTCACAAAAATTTGTGTCTTTTGTGGATCCAACCCTGGGAATACTGAAGAGTTTACAAAAGTTGCAGAAAATCTTGGTAAGGTATTAGCTGAGCGAAATATACATTTAGTATATGGAGGAGGTAACCGAGGGTTAATGGGGTCTGTGGCAAAAGCTGCACACAATAAAGGTAGTCGAGTTTTGGGTATCATTCCAAAACCTCTAGCTATTGAAAATATTGTAGGAAAAACAATTGGGGATGAGTTACAAGTCTCATCTATGCACGAGCGAATGGCTCAAATGCTTAGGCATGCGGATGCTTTCATAGCTCTACCAGGAGGTTTCGGGACCTTGGAAGAAATTTTTCAAATTGTCTCATGGGCACAATTACAAATCCACCAAAAACCCATTGGTTTGTTAAATGTTAATGGTTTTTACGACGGGTTGATATCTTTTCTTGACTATGCAGCGGGAACACAATTCATCCCACTTCTAGCACGACGGATTCTTATTTCAGCTCCAACTGTTGATCAACTGATTGATCAATTGCAGTCTTTTATTCCTCTGTCTAATCCAACATTGCATCAGTTAGATTGGTCTACTCATGACAGTCAGAAGAAGCGCAAAATAGACTTAAATCTCACTCCGTAGCCTCTATTGTATTTTTGTTGCTGCTATTGTTGTTGTGTTGTTGTTTTCCTTTTCAATAAAAGTTGTTTCAATTGATGTCTTCAATACTCTACTTCTCTATATTTTGTCATTGAGAAAATTATCTCAATTTGCTCTATCACATGCAAATTATCATTATAAGATATTCAACATCACTCTTACTAAGCATATTAGTCATAACTTAAAAGAAAATCTAAATGGTAACATTAAGATCCACAAGGTACCATTATCCACAACAACAACAATCTTAGCAGCTCTTGGATACTGTGTCATCTTCACAAAATCATACAAAATTTAAGGAATATGTCAAACTTTTACACAACAAAGCTACAAATATAATCCTAAGGATTTGGCATCTGCTCGGTTCCCTTGACTCGACACTTAAAAGTCTACAGAATCATATCTTAGCTCTGATACCAATAAAAGCTGTCACGCCCCAGACCCAAAAGATCCGACACACGACATCACTTACATTCATTCACTGCATGTGCACTCATAAATAATATTACACAAAATTTTCAACTTTCGTTCAACACAGAAATCCTTAGCAAGTTGCTAGTAAGTTCAACACTAAAATCAACCATAACCTAACATATAAATATAAACTTCTCTTGACAATATTTAAACATTCATTTCAATTTCTTTCAGAATTATAGCAATTGAATTATGACTGGGACAATTATTAAACCGGAGATACGCAGAGTTTTCTCAGAGATTAACACTCTACTACGTCACCAGTAGCAACTTTGTTACCGGGAGCCCAGAATATATCCATTGCAAATTCTTACTTAAAATCATCCAATAACCACACTTTATAAAACTTAAACCAAATCCAATCCACACACAATGAAATAATACATAAGTATTTATTCAATAGGGACAAACCAAATATCCTATCCCACGTGTCCCCAAATGAAACACACAACAACCTAGCAACTTAGGGAACCCAAGGAACAGCAGAAGCCTTGCCAAATCCGCTAAGCACACATGTACCTTATTTACCTGAAATCACCATAAACTATAATGAGTATAAAACTCAGTAAGCATACTAATTTTTCATATATCAAATACAAATACATATATGTACACAATGCATATGTATGATATGCTGTGATCAATCAAAATCATAATCTTATCAAATCACATATCATGTAAGCGCTTACACATTCTTTCAAAACACATAATAGGAATACCATTACTCAACTACTACTTAGTAGGACTTACATATCACATATCACATAATGAGCCAAATGTCACTCGTAGGTGACATACCGTATGAGAGGAATAGTACAAGTGAGGTCTTTAAATCACACATATATAACGCTTATGCCCGAAGGTAAAAGCCAAACCCTCACCCTGATCATCGGTGAGTCCTCTCACATGTACCAATACGCCACCACACGAATGTGATGACTCACACTTCCTTTAGGTACCAATAGGATCCTCCCTACATACGGAACACATAACATATACCAATCCCGAAGGAAAGGCCACACATAAAGGCTCCACAAATCACATAAAATGCCTACTAAGTTAATAGTGAGTTCAAGTACCCTCAAATCACAAAATATTTCTCATGGACATATTACACTTCAAAAGCTTTCTTTGTTAAACGCATCTTATTTTGGAAAGCTCACTTTCAAAAACACATGTATGTCCATGCTCAATGTCAATGCTCACATTCATAAACATATATTCACATTTCATATCAAAATATACTTTGACATATCATAAACATATTCTTAACCCCATTTACAAAATCATACAAAACAATTATTATGTTTATTGTGATTCCAGTAGTAAGTCTAGTATACTTACCTCTTAACACTTTCAGCTACAAGGCTTAAATCTCCTTAACCTATCAATGGAGATTAATCCTTTCATAAGCCTCACAATTCACACAAAATACTTTAAATAGCTTACAAAATTATACACAATGCATTTATCACATCAAATTGGTCTAAATATTTGGTTTCTCAAAACCTGTCATTCTGACCACTTACACTTAACAAAAATTTCTAATACATCAAATGATGTCCAATTACTCCGAAATCAGAATATATCATTCTTGACTCATATATACTTCTTATATATGAATATTATATCAAAATTCCTACACAATCCATTCCATACACACCATCGAATCCAAACTACAAACCTGACAGGATCAAGATACTTACTGAACAGTATTCAATCTCCCAATTTTATAAAATCATATACTAACTCAAAAATTATAAAACTACCACATAATTACTCTTGACACATATCTCAGTCCATGATAAATATTTGGCTTCCAAATAACTGCCAAAAGTATTTTAAAACTATTTTATTTCATAACTTTAAAAATCTGTTAATCAAATACTACAATGAGCTGATACACTTTAGAAATTCATAACACTTCAACCACATTGATCCAAATTCTCAATTCTGAGTATATCATATTAGACATATAAAATTATCATATTCCACAAATTCATAATTTTTAAAGATCATTCAGCAGGTCAAAAATTATTTTCCACTGTATCATACTGTTTACACAGGAAATTTCCAGAATTCCAGGGTCATTTTGGTAAATTCACTAAAAATTCAATTTCCGAGATTTTCAGTCGATTCAAAGTCTCAGTCGATCCTAAACATGTATAATTTCATATACTCAAAATTCAAAACCAGAATCGAATCACAACAATTTATAAAATTCTTAGATCAAGAGGTTATCCAGCAGAAATTCCATAATTCATCATGATTTATCAAACTATCTTATAGATCATCATCAATTCTCACAACATCAAACGAAATACACATCAAATCCTTAATTATACATATTTCCAGAAATCAAAACTTAAATAAATTAACTTAATTAACACCAATAAATTGATAATTAGTTGTGATATACCTCTAAAGATCCAAAATTCCAATTTCTTCTTCTTTTTCTTCTTCTTCTTCTCTTTCTCTCTCCTTTATTTCTCTCTTCTCTCTCTAAAATGGGTAGCTCGACCAAAATGAGAGAATTAGGGTTTTTAAAAGTGTATTTTATACTAAGTGGTTAATTTTTGGTATTTACGAATTCACCCCCAAAACTTTCAAAGTATAGCAATTTGGTCCCTAAAATAATTCCAAAGTCTTGCAAATAAACCCAATACTAATAGTATATCCTTAACCTATAAAAACACTACTAATAACAATATATAAATCAAGGATCACCCACATACAAATAAAATACGTATATTTATATATATAAATATACATATTCTTACCGGTTATGGATACTGGTTACTACATGTGCGCTCTTGGCTTTTGTTATTATAAACTATAGATTGTTCTATAGAACACCTTATTCTAATTCACCATTACGATATGAGTTTTAATATTCATTTGATGTAACTTAAAGTTTATATGTTCAATAATTGCTAAATCAATCATATAGAGGCACGTCTCTTCACTAAAGAAAATATTTCCTTAAAGTCTACACCCTTTAATTTGGTATTAAAGATTTTTGTACCTAATTATGCCTTACACCTCTAAATTATATTATACACTTTATATATATTGTACAAAACCCATTTATCTAATGGATTTATGGTTAGACGATGAATAAATCAAGTCCTATAAATGGTTAAATTCCATAGACTCCATACATTTATCCATTGTTTTCATTCATAATTCCTTAGCAAATAATATGACAGCCTCATTAAAAGCTCTTGGCTTGTAATTATCATGTGAATTAACTATAAGTTTTCCCTCTTAATGAAATAATGATGTGGAATAGTATACGATTAATTCATCAAATTGAGTTATATTGTAGAGTTGGTTCAGTAGGTGGTTGACTCCTACTAGGATTAGAATTCTCAAGTTCTAAATTCGTAATTTAAATTAATTATCCTATAAACTCATAACATTAGGTACTCAACTCGTACTAGGACTAAAATACCTATATGAATCTGAGTTCCTTTAAATTTGTAATTAAAATTAAGTATCATATACTGTTGAAAATAGTGCTTACGTGCTATTTCAATATTGCATAAATATTAATTGTTTAATATTTATACAATAAGCATTTCGAATAAAATCGTTAATATTAAATATATATATATATATATATGGTAAGATGCTTATAACATTTCAGACATTGTATGATTTGACGGAGTTCAGATTTAGTATAAAGTAGTTTAGACCAGGGCTAAGAGTTAGTAACGTTGAGAGTTATAATTGATAAGAGTTAGCACTGCTAAGACTTAACAAGTTATAAGAGTTAGTGAAATCTAAAAAGTTAGAGCCTTGTTTTAAATAGGATAAAGACTCGAGGGTATATTAGTAATGACATAGTTACAAAGGGTTGTATATAGTGTTAATAAATATATCATTATGTAAGTATATTCTCGAATTTTATGTTCATGATCTATCTTTGATGGTGCAAATTTGTCGGTGGAGACCTTATCATATATAGATTAGTGTGTATATATATATATATATATATTTGGATGATTCAAATGGTTAATCTTAGTAGACCATGAGCTTAGCGAAAGCTTGTATATGCATACACGGGTATTTAGTGAGGACTGAATGAAGGGTTCATTCGAGTTGAGTGGTATTTGTGGTCCCTTAACTTAAGCACCACAGTGGATTTATGAGTGATCCACCATACTTAGATTCTATACATGTTAGAGACTTTTCAAGGGTGTCGCTGCGTATGGTCTAATGTTCATAAAGTCCGATATATGTAGATATGAGATCTGTCAGCTCATATGGGTGAGTTGTATATCCAGATGCTCTAAGATTGTATTTCAGAAAATCTTATAACCATAAGTAACTAGCCCGAAAAAGTGTTTCCTGTGTAAGAAATAATATTGCAAAAGTGTTTGTGGATATTGTTTATGGGAATACGAATCTGGAGATAAGTTCTACAGTTGAACATATAGAGACTTGACGGTGATGATCTATGTCTCTGCGCTTCTAGGATATAAATAACGAAGAGATTATACGAATATATTATTAATGTATTTTATGGTGCTTGCATGTGATTGTGTATATGTTGAAAATACTAAATACATGTCTCACATATACGATTTTGCAGCGAAATTAAACATATAATCAATATATACATATATAAATTGAATTATTAGCAACTTAAGATTATAGAAACATACCTTGGAAGAACGTTGGTGAAAATTTCAATTCCGGAGCTCACATGGAAGTCTACTCTTGAACAATTATAGTCTATAACGGTTTGGTGGGATTATGGAGTTAGAATAGTAGTTTTTATTTAGAATTTCTAGCAATATGTATTCAAACTCTTTAAATACAAATATTTATTTTCAAAAATAGATATGGTAAATATATGCATACAACTCTTGTATAATTCTTGAAAACAGTTCCATGAAAAAATTATTTTGAACAACTTTTGTCTGAAATTAATATTTTTTTTCTCCATTGTATTTGATACATGATAGACCAATCATGAGAGAAGAAGAGGATGAATATATGTTTTTTCTTTCAATACTTAAGAGAACAAAAGCAATAAACTATCTGTCTCACAATACCTTGGCCGATTCTTCAAGTGTAGAGAATGAAAAAAATTATTTTTCATTCTTTTGTGGTTTTAACACTTATTACACTTCACAAGTGCTCCACTTCCTCAATTAATGAAAAGTAAAGCGCTTTCTCCATTTGCCACTTTCACACTTGCCGAACCCCTCATCAAAAAACAAAACAAATGAATACCATTTTCATTTATTGCTTCTAATGGCTAACATTTGGCCTACAAGCAATTATCTTTTTTTAGAAAATGATGTGCATTCAAAGAATGTAATGGTCGGCCACATTAATAGAATTACCTAACAATTAAAAATATTTTAATTATATAAGTAATTATATTTATTTTAATGGTTAAAATAAGCCCCCACCAATATTTCTATGCAAAGTTATTTTATTTTATTAAACAAAAATTAATATAAACAATTATATTAATAATATTTAGTTGATTTAATTTATTTCATAATATTATAAAATAAAGAAAACTATTTTTTTATTATTTTATTGATATTATATGTTACAAAATTAAGGGCTTAGATTTTGCCACTTGTTACCATCCTATTAGTTAACAACTATTGTTGACTAATTAAATGATGTACTTAACAATTAAGTCTTGACAAATACACATCCCGGGGAATCCTAAAATAATTATTCAATTTTGCTGAAATTTCTTGGATTGAATTATTCAATCCAGTCCACTGCCTTAGTGCGCAATGAGTACATTTCATATTGTGAGACTCTCTAGATCCACGCTTGGTTTGTCATATGGAGCTCCTCCATACGTCCGTGAATGATACTTCACACACACGCTATGGATATTACAAAGCAGCGCGTTAGACTATACAAGTTGAGGTTATAGCATATTTGTATAATCCCTCCGTCACTTATATCTTGGAAGAGCACATATATAGATCATCATCATCAACCGTGAACTTATCTCTAGATTTGTATTTCTATAAACATTATCCGTAAATACTTTTACAATATTTTTTAACCCTAAGAAAACTATTTTCTAAGGTTCATACTTGTGGCCACAAGATTTCTTGAAATAAAATCTCAGAGCATTAGGATATACAACTCACTTACTTATATCAGCTGGTGAATCCCATATCCATGAACACCGTACTCCATGAGTATCGAACTATACCTAGTGACACGTAACAGTCAGATCATGAAAGATTTCTGACATCCGTAAATCCAAAGTATGATGGATCACTCATAAGCCTACTATGATGCTCATGTTAAAGGATCACAAATACTACTCAACTCGAGAAGACCTTCTATTGATGACTTTATAAGATGTCTATTGGAGGTCTTCATGAGTCTGTTTAGTATCCAGTTCTTACTGAATACCTGTATACTTATACGAGCTTTTGCTAAGCTCATGATTTGTTAAGACTAACCATCTGGACCATCCAAATATAGATATACACTAATCTATATTAAATAGGTTTCACTAATAGACATTCATTGGTAAAATTAGATCAGAAATATAATGTTTGAGAACATACTTGCATAATGACATTTTCTAGCACCATCTATAGCTCTTTACAACTACATCATTACTAATATATTCTCAGATTTTTATCCCATTTCAGACAAGGTTTTAACTCTTTAGATTTCGCTAACTCTTATAACTTGCTAACTTTTATCACTTACAACTTTTAGTATTGCTAACTCTTAGCACTAATCTAAACTTTTTAAATCAGATCTGAACTCCTTCAGATTATATAATGTATGAAATATTACAGGTATCTTACCATTTAATAATTAATTTTATTAATAATTTTATTAGAAATGATAATTGTATAAATACTATAATTAAATATTTATATATAATGGGATGACATGCAAGCACAAATCCCAACGTATGTATTAACCTCAACTTGTATGGTTCAACACGCTATTTTGTTATTTTCATAATGTGTGTGTGGAGCATCATTTATAGACTTACGAAAGAGTTTTGTAAGATAAAACAGGTGTGAAACTAGAGAGTCTCACTATATAAAGTGTACTCATTATGTATTTGGGTAGCACATCGGATTGAATAGTTCAATTTGAAAAGTTCTCATAAAATTAGAATTATTTTAGGGTCTTTTGGAGAATTGTTAAAGTTTAAGTGTTAAGCCCTGGATCCTAGTAAGTGAGACTTGCTACTTTATCATTTCTATTGGATGCTATACGTTATGGTATTAATTTGTAATAGCATGACACGTGGCATAATTTGAATGGCCTATTTAATTTTTAATTGTTACTAATTATTTTTGGCCAATGAATTGTTTATTTAAATTTATGGTATATGAATGATAAACTATATAATATGTAAATGAATGGCTTTATATTAATTGGTGGCATGTTTTAATTCAGCCAAATTCATTATTAAGTAAGAGGTGGCCATTTAAATCATATAAGCCTTGTTATGCTTATAAACATAAGCATGTGATGGTATGTTTTTTACTATTTGAAGCATACCATTCAGCCACTCATCATAAACACCTTGCCACCATGTTTTAAATTAAACATATGGCGACTTTATATTGTTAATTCTCATGCAATGTCCTGGTTCTCAAAGGAAGCCACCAATTACATTTTCATTTGCCGAATTTGAGGTGGTAATGCTATAAATAGCCAACCCTATTTCATTTCATTTGTAGGAAAAATGAAAATAAGCAAAAATAGATATATATATAAATAATGCCGAGAGACAAATGTGAAACAAGTGTTGCTTCAATTAAAAATTCGGTTGAGAATAAGAGGTTACCGTTCTAACTTAAAGAATCCCACCGAGTCCTTGATTAAAATTGCGCAAAGCACGCTTCAAGGGAGAGTTCTCTAAATATCTCATTAGTGTAATGAGATATTTGTTAATATTTCACTGCATTTATTTTATGCATGTTTGATGTGTAAATTAAAAATTACAATGCATATATTCACCATACGCACAAAGCAATTTTATATACTTATGACATCAGGTGTTCGACTCCTACTAGGATTAGAATTCCTAGACAAATCTTGGTGTCTCTCAATTTAGAAGCCATAAGTGATAACATCATATGGATTATTCAATTTATATGATTGAATATCCTTGTCAATTTTTCTAATACCAAGAAATTCATTTTTTTTTAAAATGTTATATTTTGTGATTCTAACTCAATTATACTTCCACCTATTTGCTCAATAATGAACATATACCCTTTGAAAGAGTATTCTTAGTGCCTTAGGAAAGTAAATTTCTTTTATCTTGCACATAATTTAACATGTCTATGAGATTAATTTTGAACGTATGCTGCTAACCACAGGGTCACAAATGAATTAGGCCAGGTTTCCTATCCATTCACGGCTCATAATGGGTGGAACTAATTGATTTACTTGGAATTTCATCAAGTATATAGGTTGCAGTTAGCAATGCATCTCTTTAATACGAAACTAATACACTTGCTTGCATTATTATGAACTTAACCATTTCAAGTAATGTCTTCTTCTTTTTATTTTGCCACATTTTTTATTGCGAAGTCCTAAGAATAAACAATTGCCTAATAATACCTTTCTTATTGCACAAATTTTAAAAAATGTTCTAAAAGATATTGATGTTCCTAGTCTGTTCTTAGAAATTTAATTTTTTTTAAATCTAATTTGATTATTTAACAATCTAAAAAAATAATCTAAAGCAATTCAATGCTTCTTATTTATGTCAAATTAAATAAACAAGACCCGAACATTACTTGTGATAAATAAATGTGACAAAATATGAGGCTTCATGTCTAGCCTTCACATTCACTATTCCATAGATGTCACAATGGATTATTTGCAATTGACTTTTTTGCTCTAATCATTTTGCCTAATGGTTTGTTTTTCTAGTTAAAGAATTATCACATATATAATCAATGTCAACGAGCGGACACAATAAGCCTTCTCTAGTTGGCACAACCATTTTATCTTCCAAGACTTAGTTCAACATGTTGAATGCTAAAACATCCACAATAATATCATTATATATAAGTAAGAAAAAATAACCAACAAGCAAACAACTAATGCCAATGTCAATTGAATAAGAATAAAAAATAATCAAACATTAAATGAAAATTTACATTATATTCTTAGAAGATTAATAAGAAAAATTAAGTCTTATTTAAATTTTAGTGTATATCAAATATCATGAAGAATAAGGATCCACCACTATTGAACACTTTATGTGTAAGTGTCTATCTTGTTTTCTTATTTGATTATGCTACACAAAAATTTCATAATTCTAGCTACATAATTTGCGTCTCTTGAGTTTATAGTCCAATAAAGATGATATCAAGCAAAATAATAAAGCCAGTAATACGATTAAATAGCTTAAATGTGGAATTTTAATTATACCAATTTTCCTCAGTGCATTGATAACTAATCCAGACTAATTTCCTTTAGTTAAAACAAGTGACATTTCTATTACCATGTGCTTATCTCTTAAGCATTTTTCACTAAATGGGCTTTCATTGCTTTTATTGTTTAGGCATACTTGAAGCCTAGAGCTTTGCACAAGCTAGCTTAGCTATATAAAGGTGGTTAGAAGCTTTTAGTCGCCTCTACGTGTTCATCCTTTTATTTTCAGATGATGTGAGATATTATCAAACACATTAATGTTATCATAGTGCACCATGCTTACGTTACAAACTTTAATTTTTTTTTTAAGAAAAGACTATGTAACTATTTAAACTTATCGTTTATCAATTATTGTATATTTAGCACTATCTAACTTATATATCATATTTGGTAGTTAAAATACCACCATAACCATCTCTTTTAGGGAAAGCTATTTTATGAGCCATTTAATACTATTCAAACTCACACAAATGAGGTCTTTTAGCATGCAACTCAACAACATAATATGATACCATGCTATTTTGTAGACTTGATAAGCCTTCAAAACTCTCTCGTGTTAAGTAATAGTATTATGCTCAAGCTTACATATCATAGTATTTACAAAAACCCTCAAGAGACTCTTGCTTTACAAGGATGTATTGAATCTCTATGGTGTGAAATATCACAATTGTCACCATGTGATATCATTTATTTATTTAATGATTGAGATATCCATTCTAAATGCAAGTTTTATTTAATAAATACAAAGACATACAAAAAATACTGACAAAAATTAAAATATTACACATTTACTTATTTTACCATAAAAACAAAACCAAAAAAACATGGTGAGTTATCAAGGCTTCTAATCATCATCCTTTTCAAATATTATATCATCAAAATTATAGTGTATTGCGTAAAATTTTAGTTATATTTATTTATTCCTTTAGAATTTAATAAATAGAAACTCCTAGTAAAAACAATAATATGTGATATATTAAATATGCTATTTATTTCCAAATGAGATAAGTGATTAAAACCTAATTAATTTGGTATATTATATGAACCTTACAAAGAAAATTGATACCCGACGCTCAATGAGAATTTTTTGCTAATGATCATTATAATTCAAATTTTTATACACAAAAAACACAAATGACTTTGACTCATTTTTGTTAGGATTTGTGCTTAAGTGCCATACCAAATTTTATATGAATGTTGTATTTTTATATTTATTCAATAAATAAATATTTTATTAAATCGTTAATTATTTCTTACAAGGTTAGATGCTTGTAGCATTTCAGACATTATATTGATCTGAAGAAGTTTCAGATCAGGTATAAAGAGTTAGAACCTTATTTGAAATGGGACAAAGGTCTAAGAATATACTAACAATGACATAGTTGTAAAGAGTTACAAGTATTACTAGGAAATATCCTTGTGCAAGTATGTTATCAAATTATAAGTTTCTAATCTATTTTTACCGATGCATGGTCTATGGAGTGGAACCCATTTATATAGATCAGTGTATATCTATATTTGGATCATCCAGATAGCTAATCTTAGCAGACCATGAGTTTAGTGGAAGCTCGTATAGATATACAGGTATTTAGTGAGGATTGAATACTGAACAAGACTTAATGAAGACCTTCAATAGATATCCCATAAATCCATTAGTGGAGGGTCTTTTCGAGTTGAGTAGTATTTGTGGTCCCTTGACCTAAGCACCATGGTGGGCTTGTGAATGATCCACTATACTTGAGTTTCACACATGTCAGAGACCTTTCATGGTCTAACCGCTGCTTATTGAGTCCGGTGAGTGTAGATATGGGATCCATAAGCTCATATGGGTCAGTTAAATATCTAGATACTCTAAGATTATATTTTAGGAAGTCATATGGCCATAAGCATTAATTTCAAAAAAGAGTTCCCGTTGTATAAATAATATTGCAAAGGAATTTGTGGATATTGTTTATCGAAATGCCAATCGAGGAGATAAGTTTATGGTTAAGCAATAAGGGACTTGGGTGTTGATATGTGTCTCTACTCTTCTAGGATATATATAATGGAAGGACTGTACGAATTTGGATTAACCTTAAACTTGTATGGTTCAACGCATCATTTTGTATTATCCATAACATATGTATGTAGGGTATCGAGTATGGACTGACGAAAATGTTCCATGAGACAAAATGAGTGTGAACCTAAGGAGTCTCACTATATGAAGTGTAGTCCTTAAGCACGTGGGTAGCGCATCAGATTAAATTGTTCGATTTGAGAAGTTTCCAGGAAATATTTATTTATTTTAGAGTCTCTCGGGGAGTAACTAAGTTTTAAGTGTTAAACCTAAGATTATGCCAAGTGAGGCTTGACATTTTTATCTACCTAGTGTATACCTCAAATTGTGCCAAAAATTAATATAGGTACTATATTTGGCATTGGTAGATATAACTACCATTTAAATAAAATAATTATTATTTTATTTAAATTAAATCAATCGGCTATTTATTTATTCCAGGGTCTCTTTGGGAGTAGCTAAGGTTTCAGTGTAAAACTTAAAATTGTACCAAGTAAGACTTGACACTTTTATCTACCTAGTGTATACCTAAAATTGTGTCAATAATCTGTATGTGTACTAAATAGGGCATTGGTAGATAATGTAATATCCAATCCCTATTAGTAGTATTGGTGCCTAGATTTCGACATAGAGCAAATAAGATACCATAGGGTTACTCGATTTTAACCCTATTAGAAATATTTTCTTTATAGTGCACGTGAGAGATATTAGACCTAATTTGGTAATTTCACACTCTATCGGTGTGCCGGACGACCCTAGAATATTTTTGAAATTTTTCTCCATTGACTTGGAAAAGGAAATCCTAATTTACTACATGAATTTTCATTTAAGGGTGATGTATAGAACAAGCCTTTGTTGAGAAACATAATCTATATATTAGAGAATAGACCAATTAGAAGAAATCTCATGGATTGCTAGATAGTTACAAATGAACTAATTACATAATTAGTTTTCAACTAATGCAAATTAGTAATTTTGAGTAAGTTGAAGGGCAAAATGGTCAATTAAGGGAGCACTATATATATGTTGGAAGTGTGTAGAATTTTCAAGTGATCAAAAACCAACACTTAGAGCAAAAAAGAGAGAAATGCGTGCAAGGTGAAGAGGTGCTGCTACAGTGAAATTTCAGTTTTTTTTCATGATTTTTCATGTGTAATCAAGCCAAAAAAAGGTTACATACCAATCCCTAAGCTTAATTGAAGCCTCAATTAGTGAAAATTCAAGAAAACGAGGTAAGAAAAGCATTGTTTTATGAGTTTGATAAGTGAGCTTTGAAGAATGCTTAAATTGATGTTCTTGTGTGTATTCTTGGCTTAGATTGAGTTGAATTCTAGTGTGGAGCTTGAAGGAGTCATCAATTTGAAGAAATTGGTAAGGCAAGAATTAGGATTTTTGGTGATTTTGTTGTAGAGATTTCAATTGGTTGTAATTAAGGCTTTAGAATGAAATTGGCTTGATTTTATTGTAATTGGAACAAGAAATTGAGAAAAGGAATGTGTTGGAACCTAGGGTGAAATTCTACCACATTAGGGAAGTTAGGGATTGAGTGGTGTTTTCATTGAGTTGTTGTGTGTAAATGGTGCATATTATAAATTGAATGTATATGGTTGATGGAAAAACCAAAAATGAAGATAATGGGACATAATTGTCCATTTTGAAAATGTGAAGGGCATGTATGTCCAACCAAGTTATAGGGCGTGCAATAATTTTCAGGGCGCCGGATGGTGAGTTAGATTAGATTAAATGACTCCGCAAATAAAAATCGAGAAGTAGTATGCATCCGAGCTTTGTATGCCGATTAGGGCATTTAGTAGTTAAATGAGATTCTAGCATTCGATTTGGTTCTAAATGTCATTTATGGCGCGTAGGTGAAGATAACCGAGAGCGATAACGGGAGCAGAAAGCGGGAGCGAAATTGAGCGGGGAGTGGTTGTGAGTGAAAATCTGCCATTTCTTTTACTTTTCGTTTATTATGTTTTCGCATAATGAATATGTATGTTTTATGACCTTTCGATGCATAAACATGATTTATGATCTTGATATATATTCATAGATATGCTTTTACATGTTCGGTTTAAGAAATAGTTTTAAAATTTCTACATTTATTTTAAAGGCCATTGGTACCCTCATATTATAGTGGTGATGATTGTATTAGACCCGGCCGGTATATTCTGTGCACATAGGCAGGTCTTAGGGGTGTGTCACTAACTCCGAGAAGTCGGGATGTCGAGTCATGTGAGTCGCTCTATGTGTACGGGGTATTGTGTCGCTATATGCATGCAATGTAGATTCCGCTGCATAGCCAGTGAGATGTCTTGAGATGTCACTGTGGGTGCTGCTAGTTGAGGTGCCCCGAGACCTACTTACGTGTGCGGTGCTAGTTGAGTCACTGCGTGAGTATGGAGCTTTAGGGTTACCATTGGTACAGTTTAGAAAGAAAATGGCCGAGCAAAAATTTTACTAGTTTTCAATTTACCGATAGCATTTATGCATTTATATGCACACAACAGTTATTATGTTATACAAATTCTGAATATAGTTTTTCAAAGATGTAGATAAAATCCGCTCGGCAAGATTTCAATAGCATATGATGTTAGAAACCGTTTTATAGTTTTACATCAGTTTTAGAAGCACGATTTCTGCATGAACTTTAGAATTTGCTATCTATACATGATGTTATATTATTTGAAATCTTATTTGCACTCACTGAGCTCCTTTAGCTCACCTGTTTTGTGTTTTATGTTTTCTAAACCCCTTTCTCAGGTGCAGGTCTCGGTACGTAAGCTGCTGATTCTCTTATTGCCGAGTAATGGGCCAAATTCGAAGATTATTTTTGTATATGTAAATGTGTTAAGTAGCCTTTACTTTATGCATAATAGTTTTAGGCATGTATATTTGTATATATATTTTGAACCAAGAAGAAGAGATTTAAATTTTATGATGATCGTTTTTACTTTTTATGATTATGCCTATTTTGTGATTCAAATGAATAATTGAGTTGTGTTGGATTTGATTTGGAAATGACCGGAGGTCCGAATTGGTAGTATTGAGATGTATTGGAAATAGAAGTGAAATTTCTTTACAGGTTTTATATGGATTTTTCGAAAAACAGGGGAAACTCTGTCCGTTTTTTTAAAAAATTAAGACTGTCATTTTCATGTATATTATAAGACCTTCTCAGTAGTAGCAAGAATTAAGAAGGGGTTCGCCTCGCGAAAATTTTTAAATTACCCAGTTAGGTCGGAGGAACTTCCGTCGGAGGGCCCGGCAGGGCTGTTGGGATCTATAGTAGAAGGTCTCGGGTCGGGTCCTGTCAGATAAAGTTATGAAACAAATTATTATTTCATAATACATTCGGCCATTTGTATTATCAAATGAATATGATTCATTGGATTTAATATATTGCCATGTGTAATGTTTCTATTAGATAGAACTAATGCATTAGCTACTTGTTAAAATATAATTCGTTGAATCAAGTAACAATGATTACAAAAAGAGAAAATACATAAAAAGCATATTAAGGAAACAAATATTTTTGTATCTTCATTTCTAAATATAACATGAAAAAAGGAAAATGAAATAAAGAAAAAGAATTTAATAAAGCTGCATGAATATTAATGCATAAACAGTGTCAGACTGACTTATATAATAATAAGGCTCTAATAAAGGATCTAAGAAATTAGGAAATAAAATAAAAAAAACATATGTACACCTTTTCTTCCCTTTATGCACCTGATTCTCTTTCTAAATTGATTACACGCTAGATCTTCCTTCCTAAATAATTATGCACCTTATTTTGTTCTTTATGTAAATTACTCAAGATCTCTTAAAGAAATTTGAATAACATTGACAAAGTGTTGATCATCTTGAACACTCAATTCGGATAGATTAGTGTCTTGAATAAAGCATAAAGTTGAGATGTGCTCAATTAGCCCATTTGATGCTTCCTTCATTTTCTTGGTTCTTACCCTTATCATTGGACCTTTGTAGATGCTCAACGAATTTTATAAACGTTTGGCAACCTGATTCGCATCATTCCCCCTCTCTTGAAAATGATTTGTCCTTAAATCTTCAATTATATCAAAAGGAGACAAATCAGAAACATTAAAGCTTGCACTTACATTATATTCACCTAAAAGGTCTTGCTTGTATATAAAGTCCTATTAACTATTTTGGTTTGTCCATTAGTTTGTGGATGACAAGTGGTAGAAAATAAAAGTTTAGTTAGTAATTTACCCTACAAAGTCTTTTAAAAATAGCTTAAGGACTTTACATCCCTATCCAAAATAATACTCTTAAGATCAATTTTGGTAAAAATACAACAACCATGCAATTTATCATCCATGTCATCTAATCTAAGAATGGAATGTCTATATTTTATAATAATATTGTTGATGGCGCGACAATTAACACACATCCTTTATGACTCATCTTTCTTAGGCACAAGCAATACTAGAACTGTATTAGAACTCATGCTTTCACGTACATACCCCTTATCTATGAGCTCACTAACCAGCCTTTGAAGTTCCTTTGTATCCTTAAGATTGCTTCTATTTATTGGCCTATTTAGAACTGATACTCCAAGAATAAAGTCAATTTGATGCTCGATTCCACTTATTGATGGTAAACAATTACGTATCTCTTCAAGAAACACATCATCAAATTCCTGTAAAAGAGAAATAATAACACAATGTAAAAGGGGGTTAAATTCATTGGTACTAAAACAAGCCTCTTTGTGTAAGAGCACATTCATAAACTAATTTAAAAATAATATTTTTTGATGTCATTCTCTCTTGTATAGAAATTCACTTATTTTTTCTCACTAACCAAAATTTCCTTTTCTTTTTCACTCTTTTTTTTTCTCTCATTTTAGTTTTGGCATTTCTTGCTTTTGAACTCTCACTCTCTTTTTTCATACACTCCCCATTTTTAATTTCACTTGATTTTCATACACTTGTCTTGGCGCTAAAGGTATAAGAGTAATTAATTTTCCAATAAGTACAAAATTGTATCTATTGATGTAACTATCAGGAATTACATACTTATCATACTACCGTGGTTGCCCCCAAATAATATATCCCAAATGCATTGGCACTACATCACACAAAACCTCATCTTTATACTTCCCAATTAAGAATGAAACAAGCACTTGTTATTTACCTTGACTTCTCCATAATCACTTAGCCATTGTTGCTTATACGGCCTAGGATGTTTCAAAGTTGTTAAATTCAATTTTTTCACCAAACTACATTAGTAGAACCCCCCATTAATAATCATGCTACATGCCTTATCATTAAAATGGCATCCAGTATAAAAAATGTTATCACATTGTACCTTTTCATCTTCTTTGATTTGCACACTAATAGCTCTTTTACAACCAAAAGTTCTTCATCAATTGAAAACTCAATGTCACTTGCATCCTCTAAAAGTTGCATGGGCTCATCATTAGATTCACATTCAATTTCAATATCACCATTATCTTTCAATATCAACACTCTTTTATTTGAGCATTGAGATGCAATATAACATATTCCTAAATATATAAACATTTGATATCTCTATTTCTAGAAGGTTGAGAATTAGATTTACCTTTATTTGGTTCGCCTCTATCTTTGTTGTTTTTAGAGGTTTCGATATTAGGCTTAAAATTAGGCTTTTCATCTTTCTTTCTCTAATTCAATTTCTATATTAAAAAATAATATGAATTCTACTCGATTTGTGTGGAAACCTTCCTGTTTAATTTTTACTCTACTTTTATAGCCATATGCACCATGTCATTCAACTTAACATAATGTTGTAACTCTACCCCGTTTGCAATATCATGGTTCAAACCAACTAGGAACCTAGCAATAGTAGCTTCTCGGTCATTCTCTATATTAGCTCGAATAATGGCTATGTCCATCTCTTTGTGGTAGTCTTTAACACTTTTAGACCCTTAAGTAAGGCTTTGTAACTTCTGAAATAAGTCCATATAGTAGTGATTTATAATGAATTACC
Source organism: Ailanthus altissimus (assembly GCA_946807835.1). Taxonomy (NCBI): domain Eukaryota; kingdom Viridiplantae; phylum Streptophyta; class Magnoliopsida; order Sapindales; family Simaroubaceae; genus Ailanthus; species Ailanthus altissimus. Next base: position 6,325,198 of record OX327699.1, read on the forward strand.
TCTTCATAATAACCTTTATATTTTTCTATGTCTTAATGTGTGTTTCACGATTTTGTCTCCTACTCAAAATAAATTGATCCTACTAAACAATAGCATAGTCAGTAATTCTATGACGACTAACTTTACCTTTTTTAATTCGAAGTAGTTGTGACAATCAAATACCAATTCCATCTTTTTCTCCCACTTCAAATAAACTTAAGGATAGTTTTCGCCTTGAAAAGATATAATCTTTATTTTAATGCTTCCCCAGTTTTTGTAAATTCTGTCACCATATCTAATTCCTCTATCTCTATTCCTATCCCTAAATATGCCTATTAACATTAGAGGCACGATTATCATTATCTTAGTCACCTCATAATCATCTTTATAATCTTAGTTAAATGGATTTCTCTCCTTTTGTTGCATATTAAGAGCTCTGGGTAAGTGTCTCTTTTGTGGACTAGATGTAACTTTATCTATTCTGTCATTCACTTCATTAAACCTCAATTTCAATCAATTAAAAGTTTGTTCTAATCACTTAAAAAAGAGTTTGAAATCTATCTTTTTCTGAGCATCATCGGATGAGCCTTTATCTTTTTCTTGAGACATATTTAATAACCTATAAGCAAAGTTAGAAAACCTTACAAATTCTCCTTTACGTGTTTTCTCTCAAGACTGATAGCACTTACACTCGTATTTACTCAAATTTGACTTTTTCCCTCTTATGAGCTCATACTTTCTTACCTTTCTCCACTCTTTAGTCCCATCTTTTAGTTCTGTATTGAACTTAAATATACTTAATCAAAATTATCTTACAATAATATAAACTCAAGAAATCAAATCACTAAAGATGAGAATGGGTTAAACGCAAAGGAAAGAATAAGTTGAATTTAAGAAGTAAAGAGAATAAGGTTATAATGAAAACAATAAAATAGAAAAATATGGACAAATAGAATTACGAATTTTGATGCAATTAGGGTTGTTATTCTTTTTTAGGTCATATTACACAAAATAGACATAATACATTCTTGATGCAAACAAACTTTGAATAGCGAATACTTGAAATCAATTGAATTTTAAAACTTTTTGGTCTTTTTTTTTAAAATTTTGAATAGCAAACTTGAAATCAATTGAATTTAATTTTTTTTTCAATACTTTTTCTTTCCTTATTTTTTTACTTATATGTAATGATAAATAACATAACTCGAACGAATTAGCGTAAAGAAATAGGTTAAAGTTATGGTTAAGAAAAAAATAAAGATGATAAGTTGTAGGTTCAATGGAATAGAATAAAGGGTGCTAAATTTAAAAGAAAAGACAAACAAAGAAAAAATAAATAAATGATAGATCAAACTTAATTTAGAGTCTAAGCTCAGATATTAAATGATGTGAACCTCAAAAAACAAAAATGAGACTTGATGCACAATAATGTTCTTTTGCCAATGATCATTCTAATTCAAATATTCTCAAACAAATAAAAAAAAAATAAAAGACCTTGGCCTGTTATCTATAAAGAGATAAGAACTAGGGGTATAAGAATTTAAGATAGAAGCTACACTTTAGAAAGATGAGAAAGATTATGAGTGATAAGTCAATGATAAATGCCATAAGAAAAAACTTTGATAAATCCTGAAACGTTCTTTGAAAAACCAAAAGGAAACTCTTAATAATATTAATGTTATAAACTCTAAATTTCCCTTAGGATTACAGGGCCTTATATAGCGAGATTTACTAAGAGCATAAAAGGAAAAATAAGTCAAATCCTAAGCTTAGTAGAAATTGATTACAAAAAGAGAAAATAAAATAACAAGTATATTAATAAAACAAATATTCATGTATCCTTATTTCTAAATATAACTTTAAAATAAAAAGGAATAAAGAAATTAAGAATCTAATAAAGTCACATGAAGAGTAATACGTGAACAATATTAGATTGACTTATATAAAAATAAAGGCTTTACTAAAGGATTTAAGAAGTTAGGAAACAAAATAAGGAAGAAAAAAAAATCTGCATGCCTTTCCTTCGCTTTATAAGCCTAATTTTCTTTCTAAATTGATTATATGTGAAATCTTCCTTCCTAAATTAAATGTATACCTTATTTTGTTCTTTATATAAATCACTTTAGATCACTTAAAAAAAATTGAATAACATTGACAAAGTATTGATCATCTTAAACTCTCAATTTGGGCAGATTAGTATCTTGAATAAAGCATGAATTGAAATATGCTTAATTAACCCATTTAATGCTTCCTTTATTTTCTTGGTTCTTACTCTTATTATTGGATCCCATGAATACTCAATGGATCTTGTTAAGCTTTAGCAACCTGATTTGTATCAATATAGAAACATTTCTCCAAAATGTTAGTAGCCCATAAATCTATTATTCACATTGTATTTATGGACATCGTTATAATCAAAGACTTATATTTCATAATGATTCTTTTAGTCATTTCTTGGTACTAGAGTCCTTTTCTAAGCATACTTATATAGCATTACGATAACTAAAGTGCATGTTATGAGCAATGAATCATCTTATGTTAGTACTGTTAGGGTTGTGCCTACATGTCATCCCAATTTTATATGAATATTTAATATCTATATAGAGTATATTTTGTTATATCGCTAATTACCTTTTAATTATATGGTTTAATGCTTGTTACGCTACAGACTTTGTTTTATCTGAAGGAGTTCGGATACGGTTTAAAAGAGTTTAGATTGGTGCTAAGAGTTAGAAAATATTCCAAGAGTTGGAATATTGTCTGTAACGGGACAAAAACCTCAGAATATGCTAATAATGATATAGTTACAAGAGTTGCAATAGGTTGCTAGGATGTATCATTATACAAGCATATTCTCAAATACATACTTTTTGTTCTATTTATACTAATGCAGGTTTGTTAATAGATCCTATTAATATACATAGATCAGTGTATGTCTATATCTGTAAGGTACAATTTGTTGTTCCTAGTTGACCAAGATCTTAGAGATTGTATAAACATACAGGTATTCAGTTATGACTAAGTACTGAACAGACTCTTGAGGACCCCAATAGACATCCTATGTTACCGTCAATGGAAGGTCCTATCGAGTTAAGTAGTATACGTGGTCCTCTGACCTGAGCACCATGGTGGACTTGTGAGTAATCTACTATACATTTGTTCTACGCATGTCAGAGACCTTTCATGGTCTGACCGCTGGGTATGGTACGATGCTCATGAGTCCGATGCGTGCAGATATGAGATCCATCAGCTGTTATAGGGAGTGATATATCTAGATGCTCCAAGATAGTATCTCAGAAAAGTCTTATGGCTGTAAACAGTTAACCGGTAAAGGTGTTTCCATAGGGTTAAACAATATGGCAAAGAGTTTGCTCTTATAGTACAATTGAGATACCATTCTGGAGATAGGTTTATGGATGAACATATGGGATTTGACGGTGTGGATCTATGTCCCTGCACATCTAAGATATATTTGATGGAAGGACTATACGTATACATTGTAACCTCAACTTGTATGGTTCAACACGCCGATTTGTAATATTCATGACGTGTGCGTGGGGCATGGCTCACAGACTTATAGAATAGTTTCATTTGACAAATCGGGCATGGATTTAGGGAGTCTCGCGATATGGAGTGTACTTGTTGTGCACTATGGCAAAGTACTGGATTAAATTGTTTAATCTAATAATATCCAACGTAACCATGAAAATGCGTGTGTGTTTGTATTTAAGTATTAAATACAACAATTAATCAATAATTATTATTCACTAATTGTAAAGTGACACGCGACGCATTGTGGACCATCGGTTGAGTTTACTCAAGTGTGAAATTTGATGGGACCCGCTAAAGGATACACTTAGTAATTATGCATGAGAGGTAAAATGGTCATTTTACTTTGATTATTTAAATGTTAATTAATCAAAATATTTCTAATAAAATATATTATTTTATAATATTATATTAATAATAATATAATATATATAATGCATGATAGTTGTTATGTATTATATATATAATATTATTATTTTATTTATTTATTATTATTTTTTACCACCTATGGCATTTATATGAATATTATATTGTAATATTATTTTTTTAATGAAATAAGATATATATGTGTGAAGTTGTTGAAATGGAAATGTGAGAGAAATTGAAACAAAAAAAAAAAGGAATTAGAAAAAATGGTTATTTTCTTTTATCATTTTCGTTTTGCTCTTTCTCTCAACAGAAGTAATTGTTGCTTCTATTTCTACTTATTATCACTGTGAGGAAGTAAGAGCAAGTTTAGAACCGGCCATTTGGGACTAAGAGTTAATCCTACGTTAGATTCAAGAGCTGTTGTTCTAACTTATCAAACCCATCAAGTTGATAACTAAAATTGACAATGAGTATAACTCCAAGCGGACTCCGAAAGAATATGTGTAAAATGTTACATGTACTGGTAATTTCTCAAATTTATCATTTATATATTAATTTGATTAATATATGATTAGTGTGTTAATTATATGTTTTATAATTTCGCTGCGTTAAAATATGTATTAGATGCGTATTTTGCAATAAACACACTAGCACATGCATATACCCGTACACAATTGATCCCTTACAAGTACATCACGATGTTCATTTCAAGCTTATTCTTAATTTAAATTTTAAAAAAATAAAATAATGCACCCTTAATGATAGGACCTGACCCGAGACCCTCTACTATAGATCCCAACGGCCCTGCCGGGTACCCTGACGGAAGTTCCTCCGAACCTAACTCGGTATGTTGAGAAATTCTGCGAGGCGAACCCCTTTTTAATTCTTGTTACTACTAAGAAAGTCTAGTAACATACACGAAAATGACATCTTAATTTTAAAAACAAACGGACAGAGTTTTCCCTGTTTTTCGAAAAATTCATATAAAACCTGCAAAGAAATTTCACTTTTATTTCTAATACATCTCAATTCTACCAATTCAGACCTCCGGTCCTTTCTAAATCAAATTCAACACAACTCAATTATTCATTTGAATCACAAATAAGCGTAATCATAGAAGTAAAAAGAACGATCATCATAAAATTGAAATCTCTTCTTCTCGGTTCAAAACATACATCCAAATATACATGCCTACAACTATTATGCATAAAGTAAAGGGTGCTATTTAGCACATTTACATGTACAAAAAATAATCTTCGGATTCGGCCCACTACTCAGCAATAGGAGAATCAGCAGCTTGCGTACCGAGACCTGCACCTGGGAAAGGGGTTCAGAAAATATAAAACACAAAACGGGTGAGCTAAAATAGCTCAGTGAGTGCAAATAAAATTTTAATAAAATAACATCATGTATAGATAGCAAATTCTAAAGTTCATGCAGAAATCATGCTTCTAAAACTGATGTAAAACTGTAAAACGGTTTCTAACATCATATGTTATTAAAATTTTACCGAGCGGGTTTTATCTACATCTTTGGAAAACTATATTCAGAATCTGTATAATATAATAACTGATGTGTGCATATAAATGCATAAATGCTATCGGTATCGAAAACTAGTAAAATCCTCGCTCGACCATTTTCTTTCTAAACTGTACCAATGGTAACCCTAAAGCTCTATACCCACACAGTGACTCAACTAGCACTGCACACGTGAGTAGGTTACGGGGCACCTCCACTAGCAGCACCCACAGTGACATCTCAAGACATCTCACTGGCTATGCAGCGGAATCCTACATCGCATGCATATAGCGAGACAATACCCCGTACAAATAAAGCGACTCACATGACTCGACATCCCGACTTCTCGGAGTTAGTGACACACCCCCAAGACCTACCCATGTGCAGGGGATATACCGGCCGGGTCTAATACAATCATCACCACTATAATCTGAGGGTACCAATAGCCTTAAAAAAGAATGCAGAAATTTTAAAACTATTTCTTAATTCAAACATGTAACGACATGTCTATGAATATATATCAAGATCATAAATCATAGTTATGCATCGAAAACTCATAAAACATACATATTCATTATGTGAAAACATAATAAACGAAAAGTAAAAGAAATGGCAGATTTCAACTCACAACCGCTCCGCGCTCAATTTCGCTCCCGATTTCTGCTCCCGTTAACGCTCTCGGTTATCTTCACCTACGTGCCATAAATGACATTTAGAACTAAATCGAATGCTAGAATCGCATTTAACTACTAAATGCCCTAATCAGCATATAAAGCCCGAGTGCATACTATTTTTCGATTTTAGTTACGGAGCCATAATCGAAACTAACTCACCATCCGGTGCCCTGAAAATTATTGAACACCTTATAACTTGGTTGAACATAATTGCCCTTCACCTTTCCAACATGGACAATTATGTCCCATTTTCTTCATTTTTAATTTTTCCATCAACCATATACATTCAATTTATAATATGCACCATTTACACACAACAATTCAATCAAAACACCACTCAATTCCTAACTTCCCTAAAGTGGCAGAATTTCACCCCAGGTTCAAACACATTCCTTTTCTCAATTTCTTGTTCCAATTACAACAAAATCATGACAATTTCATTCTAAAGCCCTAATTACAACTAATTGAAATCTCTATAACAAAATCACCCAAAACCCTAATTCTCACCTTGCCAATTTCTTCAAATTGATGACTCCTTCAAGCTTCAAACTAGAATTCAACTCAATCTAAGCCAAGAATACACATAAGAATGTCAATTGGAGCATTCTTGAAAGTTCACTTATCAAACTCATAAAATAATGGTTTTCTTACCTCGTTTTCTTGAATTTCCACTAATTGAAGCTTCAATTGAGCTTAAGGATTCATATGTAACCTTATTTTAGCTTGATTACACATGAAAAATCATAGAAAAAAACTTGAATAACCACTGTAACAGCACCCCCCTTTGAAGCTCGAATTTCTCTCTTTTTTTTTTGGCTAAGTGTTGGTTTTGATCTCTCTTCAAATTTCTACACACTTCTAACATATATATAGTGCTCCCTCAATTGACCATTTTGCCCTTCAACTTACTTAAAACTTCTAATTTGCCATTAGTTAAAAACTAATTATGTAATTAGTTCATTTGTAACTATCTAGTTAGAATAGTTCAAAGAACTAATTAGAACTTCCAACTTGGCAATCCATGAGATTTCTTCTAATTGGTCCATTCTCTAATATATGGATTATGTTTCTCAACAAAGGCTTGTTCCATTCATAACCCTTAAATGAAAATTCATGTAGTAAATTAGGATTTCCTTTTCTAAGCCAATAGAGAAAAATTCCAAAAATATTCTAGGGTCGTCCGGCGCACCAATCGAGTGTGAAATTACCAAATTAGGTCTAATATCTCTCACGTGCACTATAAAGGGAATATTTCTAATAGGGTTAAAATCGAGTAACTCTACGGTGTCTTATTTGCTCTATACCAAAATCTAGGCGCCAATACTACTAATAGGTATTGGATATTACACTTAAGCTAAAATTTACCAAAAAAATAAAATAAGTATGCCACATGTGCAATAATTGTGTCTTACACTAATGTGATTAGAATGTGTACCAAATGCAACACGGTTTGCCTTATGTTGACATAATATAGTGCTCCTTTGTTACCTTGATCTTAAATTAATTTTGCAAGGAAATTTAATATACATTCTTTAATAATTCAAAATTCAACTCGAACATTGTGTAAAAGAAAAAGTTAGTTTAAGACCAAACACTACCACTCTCCAAACTCTTGAAAAATGTCCACATTGGACTCCTATTTGTTTAGTTGTGAAAGTTTATGCATCAGACTATCGTCCTATATAAAGGGCATGCATCTGTTCTAATTTATAGAAATTCTTTATTGCTTATATTGTTTATTTGAATAAAAATAATAAAGAAAAACATTCTACATATAATAATTAAGAGAATATGTATATATATATATATATAATATGTTAATTTTGCTCTCATTAGAGCATAGCACCCTTAGGCATATTTTAAAATATTCATAAAAAAGAAGATTAAAATTATGTATTATTTTAATTTTAAATAAAACATAAAATAAAATAAAATTATGATCTGACCACCGCAAATGTTACTAATACGTCTAGAATAATGGAGTTTATTTTCAAGTATAGGAATGTCAAAGTAATAAATAACCCGATGAAAATACAATTATCATTAAGAAAGTATATTTAAAGTCTACAAATTATAAATAATCTCAAAATAAATAAAGCATTAGAAATATAAGATGTACACATGTAATGATAAAAAAATGCATGTTAAGATTAGGGGATTCACTATTGGTATATTTAATAATAATATATTCAACTCTGTTTTGTAACTCAATTGAAACTACATACAAAAGAGGTTCCAATAAAAAGATATAACAATTAAATTTCTTCAAAATTGTTTTTTGACATTGTGAGAGGGGGGAAACCCATTAACTATGGGTTAAATAAAATTATGTTTATTTCATTTAATTACTTTACTAGGATTATTTCAAATCTTGTAAAAGGGCTAAGTATTTATTATGTCTCTTTATATATGTCTACAATAAATTAAGACTCCTCATTTATAAGAAAGAGCATCTACACCAAATCTTCTGAATATGTTAAAGTATTTATTATGCCAACTATAATGATTATCTATAATAAATCAAAACACTCACTTTTCAAGAAATAGTATTAATATAGCTTAAGAAAATAAGTACAACACATAATTTAATTAACTTTAAAATATATACATTAAAATTTGATTTAAGAGTACATTCTTATTACCTTATCAAGAGCTTCACTCTTTCACCTTAGCAAAATGGGAATTAATTAAACATAATAGAATTAAAACAAATAATTATAAGAAGAAATAAAATAAACTTTAAAATACAATATGATAGAAAATAATAATACAAAAGAGAGGATACAAAAAAAAAAGTTTGGATCAAAATCCAACTCCTCTTGGACATAAATAAGCCACTTGTTTATAAAAAATCTTAAAGGGTACAAGTTAAAAAAAATAGGCGACTAATCTGAGTAAGCTTCAGTATTTGGCATGTACTGCAAATGAATTTTCTTCTAGGTCACTTTTCACCCTCTAATTATTAGAATTATGAAATTTGTGTAAAATCTAATATTGTGATCCATGAAATTAGCTCTTCATATAACCATTACTCTGATTGGGTTTCTAGGTAAAAATTTATGTCTAATTTATCGAGTCTACATATAAAATAGTTAAGAATTAATTAAGTATAATATTATAAATATGCTTAATTTAAGGATGTTAATGACATTTGTGATGCAAAATAATAATATAAAACACTTACTAAATACATAATTTAAAGTGTGAGACACGAGAATTCAAGACAACCCTGCACTGGAAAAACGTGTGGGCGAGTGTTGCACTTGTGCTTTTATTTGAAATTTTAATTGGAAGAATATTGGACTCGTGCTTTTATAAATTTTATTATAGAAGCACGAGTCAAATAGTCTTTCAATTAAGATTTCAAAAACATTAAGAATTTTTTATACAACTAATCTCACACTGCATCTCATCCTATGTTGAATTGTTTTCAAATAAAAATTTGGAAGAGAGGCATCAATTTGATACTTTCGTACAATATTGTGTGAAGGGTGAAAATAAATTGTAATATGAGAATTTATGGAAATTTAGATTTAGATTTTTCTTTTAAAGTTTAAAGTGTAATATCATTGATAGAATTTATAATATTATAATATAGGGATTCTGATATAAAATCAAAAAATTATCAGGATGCTACATAAAGATAAAATAGATTTATTATAACTTGCTTGGACTTACTATTCTCTTATAGAAGAATATTACTATTATCCTTAAATGGAGAAATCTACCATCTCTTACTACTTACTACCCTTGAACGGGGAGATATACCTCCTCGTAAGAGGGAGCACTTATCATCTTGCATGAGAAAAAAATTATTCTCACATAAGAGAAAATAGTCTACCCTCACACACACGGGAGGAACAAAAAAAAACCTCTCACAAAAAGGACAAAATTAAAATGTAAATTAATAGAAGTAAAAATTAGAAAAATTAAGGCTTACGGTGATTGTTATAAGTAATATTTTATTTACCAACACATAAAATTATCCTTCATAATAAATGAATTTATGAGAATTTATGTATTACAACAATTTTATTAAAAATTAAAGTTTTATGATACTTTTTAAAGTGTAAATAACCCCATTCTCTTATAAAATGGTTATCGTAAAAATGCATCTTGTGTGATAAGAAATTTACGAAAGTACAATAGCATTGTTATAATCATATTGTTATAAGTATTGAAACTAAAGAAAAAATAATTATAGCATAGAACGTAAGAAATTTAACATATATAATTTAAAAAATTTAAACATTCAACCTGAAATAAAAGAAAAAACTTTAATGGATGTATTCTTAATATCCTTTCATTGTAATTCACATATTAGATGAATTTTTCTTACTCATATATTAGTTATTTGGACCGTTGAGAATAAAATATGTGATGGAATTTTCAACAAATAACCTATGGTAATATCATAAGGATATAACTTTGTCTAATTTTTGTGTGAAAAAAATAGGATTTTCATAGAGCAAAGCTCTAGAGTTAGATCCCAAAATTTTTATTTCAAGTTAATTCTAATTAGAAATATTATATTAAAACAATGGTAAAAGATTACTTTCTTTTTTCAAATAACCTATGATAAAATATAATATAAAATATTGAGATATATGCGATGGTGAAGTCGAAACAGAAGCCGTAGGGGCGAAACATTTATTATGTGGCACCTCAAAATCAAGGTATAGCCCTAAGTCCACAAGCTAGATCCCTTAATTGTGACACCATGACTTGTTTTTATTTGAAGACAACTATTAAGGTGTTGTCTTGGTGCATGACGTACATGTGTTATTTTGCGCCATGGATTGCAATTTTGACACTATCTAACGGGGAACAACATCCTTCATATCAATTATAATAAATTTAAGATCTTATTCATAATACAAACTTTTAAATTTTATAATACATATCTAAATTTAAAGCCATAAAAAAATGGTTTTGAAACAATACAAAGTTAGGCATCCCTTTTTTTTAAGTCTTCCAATAAGTACATTTTAGAAGGAAGAAGAAGAAAAGATATGAGAGACTACCCTCTACCTTATTAGCTAAAAGTGTGGTGTCAATGAGCTAGCCATACAACATATAAGATAAGGGTAGAGACCTCCTCCTAATAAAAGATAATAATATCCATTCTATTATGAGTATTAATAATATCTAAAAATGGTCACATTTATTCAAAATATACTACTAGATATGAGTGTACCAAAATGACTTATTAATAATATAGTAATCACTAACTAAATAAGTCTAATAAATATGCTTCAAATAATTTAACATCAGTCACATAATAATTTAACTTTGTTAAACAAGAATAGGAATGATTATATTATTCTCCCAAAATAGTGAGAATAATTCAACAATCTCCCATTTGGATAGTGCTTAGTCATTCCAATAAAATAAAGTTCATATACAGATTAGTTTCATATATGACTTCATCAAAGGATGTCAAACATGAGCATAACACCTAAAACACAATAATGTCCAAAATGTGCTCATAAGCATCAGCTTACATGGGCATCGACGGGATGCTTTACATGTTATAAAACATCTGTAAACATATGACATGATAGTAGTATATAAATATGATATGGAAATAACATGATGAAGTAATCAACATGTCCATTCCTATAAGATCCTTACATCTTGTGATAATGAGAAAGCAAAATGTCTCCTCATGCTTCCTTATGACCAGAATGAGGCTAAATCAAAGGAAGCACATTAAGACTTGCCACAATGTTTTAGATCACAATAACCTCATAATATAATGCTATATCTATAAAATATGCGTAATTAACATATATGGCATATCAATATAATGTGCATGCTCAATCATAATAGTGTGAACAATCACACAAATCCATTATAGTTGCAACTAACTTACTTTATTTAGAGCTCCCACTATTTGAGCATGATAAAGACTCTATTACTTCTATATGAGTCACGTGCTCTCTAAAGGCTTTAGGAGCTAAGCTTTTAGTTAGTGGGTCAGTTAATATAAGCTCTACATGAATATGCTTGATAATAATAGAAGATTGAGCAACTTTCTTCTTACAAATAAAAAAATATCAATATGCTTGGAGCGTGAGAAGCTCTTAGCATTATGAGAGAAAGTAACTACTGTAAAATTATCACAATAAATTCTCAGCAACTTTGGTATGGATAATACAAAATTCAGCCTTTAGAAAAAGTTTTGAAGCCAAATAGCATGGTATATAGCCTCATAACATGCCATATACTCAACCTTCACGGTTGACGAAGCTATAAGTGTATGCTTGATATCTTTTTAAGAAACAGTTCCTGCAGCATCATAAAGACATAATTAGAAATGGTTTCCTGTCATTTGGACATCTTTCATAATCAACATTTGAATATCCAACCAAGTCAAGAATGTTGGATTACTAATATGTCAATATAAAATCTTTGGTGCCCTATAGAATTCTGAGCACCTTCTTTGCTACTTTCTAGTGATTGATACTGGGATTGCTCAATTATCTTCCAAGTACACCTACAACATAAGTTATATCAGGACATGTAGAAAGTTTAGCATACATCAAACTACTCACAACTGATGCATATGGGACTGTTTACATGTGAGTCCATTGTCACTCTTTGGACATTGAGATCTCGATAAAATGTTACATTTCACAATTAGGGCTTTCCTAGGAGCACAAGACTGCATATTGAACATGCTCAAAATGTGTTCAATACAACTCTTTTGAAACAATCCAATAACACTTCTAGAACTATCACGAAAGATCTCGATCTCTAAAACATAACTCTCATAAATTCTTCATATCAAAATGACAGGACAACATATGTTTTATCTCATTTAAAATATTAGTGTCATTAGCTACAAGTAATATATCATTAACATAAATGATCAAAAAAAATAATTGCTTCCACCGATTGTTATATATATATACACACACACACACACTGATCAGCAACATTCTCTTGGAAACTACAAAAAGTGACGATCTCATTAAATTTCAAATACCATTGTTTGGATGTATGTTTATGCCCATAAATGGATTTCTTAAGCTTGTATATTATGTATTCTTTGCCAGATTCAACAAATCTATCAAGTTATACCATATACAAGTCTTCAGATAAACTTCCATTAAAGAAAGTTATCTTGATGTCTATTTGATGTAGTTCTAAATCAAAATGAGCTACTTATACCATAATAATCTGAAATGAGTCATTGATAGAAATGGGTGAGAAGATTTCTTTATAATCAATACCTTCTCTCTTATTAAAGCTCTTGGCCACAAGTCTAACCTTATATGTTTCTACCTAACCCTTGGCATCTCTCTTGGTTTTGAAAACCCATTTGCAACCAATTGGTTTATATTTATCTCGCAATTCAACCAAATATAAAATATCATTCTAACACATAGATGCCATCTTATCATGTATAGGTTTAGGGTTTTTTGATCCTATTAGATCCTTTTAATGGCATATAATCAATATTATCCTCTACAGCCATGTCCTCTGAATCATTATAAGACTCTGATTAGAAGGAACAATATCATGATCAATATTTGGTGATCCTATTATAAGAGCTAAAAATAATGAGATAGGCAAAACTACACGATCTTCACTCAAGGTGATATCGTGGGACTCAGAACTCCCACTATTATAGTTATCTTTAAAATAAATGGCACGATCACACTCAATGATTCTAGTAGTATGTTAGGAACAATAGAACCTAGAACCTTTTGAGCCTATGTAATATCCAATAAAATGACCGCTAATAGATTTTGGATCAAGTTTTCTTGATTGCGGATCATAAGGTCTCACTTTTGCTCTACATTTCCAAACATGAAAAATGACACAAACTGAATTTCTTGCTCGACAATAATTCATAAGGAGTTTTAGGCTCTAATTTGTTAGGTACTTGATTTAGAATATAGACTGCAATTCTTAAAGCTTCAACCCATCAAAAATCAAGTAAAGTAGAGTTACTAAGCACACACCGCACCATGTTCAAAAGCGTACGGTTCTTGTGTTCTATAACCCTATTCTGTTCAGGAGTCCCAAGTATATTATACTAAGCTATTCAGCATTGTTTTTATGAAATCTAGCAAAAGATCCATAACTACACCAAGTCTCATTATATCACCCATAATACTTACCACCTTTATCAGATCTTATCGCCTTATTCTTTTTTCGCTTTTTTTAGAGCTCCATCATAGCCTTTAAAAACTTAAATGCATTTAGAGAATTGTATTTTTTTAGTAAGAAGTATAACATGACCATAACAAAAAAAAGTCATCTATAAAGGTGATAAAGTATCTATAACCCACTATAATAGTAGGAGTAAATGGCCCATAGATATCAGTATATATTAACTTAAAAACCTCTTAACTTCTACTAGCTTTATCTTTTATATTTTTAGCTGTAAGCTTACCTTTGACATAATCAACACAAGTACCAAAGTCAAAAAGTCTAAGCTATGGAGAAAACCATTTATAATTAGCATTTTTTTCATTTATCTCAAAATGTGTCACAGATGCTTATGCTAGAACATAGAGGAGCTATCATTCATTCTTCTATATTTTGAGCTAATAACATTCATGACATAAGCATTGGAAGAAAATTAAACCATATCATGAGATAAATTAATGATGTACAAGCCATCACATATAGTGTCAGAACCAACAAGTATAGAATCCTAAAACAAGTATACTTTTTCTATCTCCAAAATGAAAAGTATAGTCACATTAATCCAAAATAAAACAGATATCAATTTCTCCCAATTGAGGAATATAAGTAGTATTTAATAACTTAATAAAATAGTCCGATGCCAAATGCAATCTGATAATTCTTACACGCTCAACTCTAGCTTTTACTCTATTACTATGTTCATAAACTCCTCTTCATTAGGTTCCCTGTTGCTTCTGGATTCTTATAAGGAATTCATAAGATTAATGGTCAACTTAGTATCCAACCACCAAGTATTAGAGGGAACATCAATAAGGTTGGACTCTTATATCATAAAGGCAAAGAAAATACATTTCTTTCCAACCATGCCATAAATTTATAGTAGTCCACTTCTTATGCCCACCATTGTGATAACATATGCACTTTCCTTTGAATCCCTCAAAACTTGATCCATAAGTAGTGAAAACATCAAATTATAGAGCATTCTTGCCTTAATAAAAGCAAGAAACTTGGTAGCAACAACCAGAATGAAATATTATTTAATCATGGAAATGAAATTTTTTGCTCTTAAAGGAATTACTACTAACCCTTGAGAGATTCTTCTTTATACTTTCACTGTTCTAGGTAACAATCTTGACAGTGTGAAATTGATCTTTCGTCAAAGTTTTCTCATCTTGAACTAGGCTGTCATTTCATCAAGATTTTATTCATCCTTTTAGGTGGTATAATTGTTTTTCAAATTAGCAAATTTTGACCGAAAGCAATTCAAAAATCCTATAAATAAGAAAATCATTTGTCAATTCAACACTTATATCTCTCAACTTCTTATGATAGCTGATCATTCTCAAAGTTTGCTCATTGACCCCAAATATGTCATCATATTCAGAATGAGAGAGCAGCCTCATGAATTTAGCCTTTTCAATCATATCAATTTTCTTAAAGCTTCTCTTAACGACATCTAGAAAATTATTGGCATACTCACAAAAAGGAATGTTATTCCAAATAGATTTATTAATGGTGTATTGCATTACATTAAGACACACCTCATTAGAATGATCTCATGCCTCATAGTACGCTTGTTTAGTAGTATTACTTTTATCTATAAGCTTAGATAGAGAATCCTTTTTGTCTATGAGTGACAGATAAACAATAATGGACTCACGTCAATTATCATAATTAATTCTAGTCAAAGTCTTAATGAAGGTGAGTTAGAGAGATAATAAAGCATCAATAGCTAAAAAATCAACAATAATATCAGTAAGCATGTGAAACAAATCATGCAATTAATGTGATTCCTATACTTTTCAAAATGCCTCTCTAACAACAACATAATAATTGAGCTTGTTAAAATACGAGAAAATTATAATCTTAAATAAAGTAAACTAGTTGATTATAAGACTAACAATGATCTATCACTAACAGGATAACTAGGTCACTCAGTAGTAGATATCCAACTAATATCTTTACCAACCCAAACATCCTATCAAGTAATAATTTACTGATAGGATATTACCATCACCCGTATGGATCTCAGTAAAAGTTATAATTCACAAGACAAATTTAAGCATTTATAAATAAAAAAATGGGCACAACATCACAAAAAACTCAAAAACTTTATTATGATTATTCCCATGATAGGTGAGTACACAATTACTCTTAACTTATAGCTTTTGTCAATCAATAATGTTATATACCTTTATCCTATAATGCTTATAGTAGTCGATAATTAAACAATAATGTTAGAGAGTCAAAATACTAACAAAATAGAAAGGTTTGGCTAAACAACAATGTTAGCAGGTCAAAATGTCAACAAAATAGAAAATTGGCCCAAACTAAAAAATATCAAAACTATATAAGCCAGTTTATACAAATTTAAAATTTTAGGCAAAGTGTAAATATAAAAAACTTGGGGCCTAAATTATAATTATTCAAAAAATATTAGGATCATTTGTAATTATCTAAAATATGGGTCAAAATATAATTAATTACAAACTTAAGGTGTTATTTGAAAATTTTCCTAATATTATTCGAAATGGGCCATCTTCCTTACTTGTATGACTGAAATTTGGGTTCCACAATGAGTTTTGACCTGAATTTTGCCCAAAATATATTTTTGGCCTTCAAAATTTGAGAAAATAAAATAAAATATATGGCTTACATCAATATATCATTACAAATATACAATAGATCGAGTCATATATTTAACATAAACCTCATAACAAAATTCAACAAAAATTTATGTTGAATAAAAATACAAATTCGGCTCTGATACCAATTATCAGGAACAACATCCACCATATCAACTACAATAAACTCAAGATTTAACATTTCTATCCACAACACATGACTTTTCAAAGTTTAGAATGCATACCTTGACAGGACCCGACTCGAGACTCTCTACTATAGATCCTAGAGACCTTGCCAGGCACCCCGACGGAAGTTCCTCTGACCTAACTGGGTAAGTTGAGAAATTTCATGAGGTGAACCCCTTTTTAATTCTTACTACTACTTAGAAGGTGTTGTAATATACATGAAAATGACATCTTAAATTTTTTTCAAAAAAGGGACAGAGTTTCCCCTGTTTTTCAAAATATCTATATAAAACCTGCAAAGAAATTTTACTTTTATTTCAAACACATCTCAATACTACCAATTCGGACCTCTGGTCCTTTCGAAATCAAATCCAACACAACTCAATTATTCATTTAAACCACAAAATGAGCATAGTCATGAAAAGCAAAAATAATCATCATAATCTCAAATTCTTTTCTTGTTGGTTCAAAACATACATACAAATATACATGCCTACAACTACTATGCATAAAGTCAAGAGTGCTATTCAGCACATTTACATGTACAAAAATGATCTTCGGATTCGGCCCACTACTCGGTAATAGGAGAATCAGCAGCTTGCGTACCAAGACCTGCACCTGAAAAAGGGGTTTAGAAAATATAAAACACAAAACGGGTGAGCTAAAGGAGCTCAGTGAGTGTAAATAAGATTTCAATTACAAGAACATTATGCAAAGATAGCAAATTCTAAAGTATATGCATAAATTATACTTCTAAAACTGATGTAAAACTGTAAAACGGTTTCTAATATCATATGCTAATGAAATCTTGCCAAGCGAGTTTTATCTACATCTATGAAAAATAATATCCAGAATCTGTATAATATAATAACTGTTGTGTGCATATAAATACATAAATGCTATCGGTAAATCGAAAACTAGTAAAATTCTCGCTCGGCCATTTTCTTTCTAAATGGTAACCCTAAAGCTCTATACTCATGTAGGGACTCAACTAGCACTACACACGTGAGTAGGTCACGGGGCACCTCAACTAGCAGCACCCACAGTGACATCTCAAGACATCTCACTAGCTATGTAGCGGAATCCTACATTGCATACATATAGCGAGACAATACCCCATACATGACTCGACATCCCGACTTCCTAGAGTTAGTGACACACCCCCAAGACCTGCCCATGTGCACGAGATATACTGGCCGGGTCTAATACAATCATCACCACTATAATCTGAGGGTACCAATGGCCTTTAAAACAAATGCAAAAATTTTAAAATTGTTTCTCAAACCGAACATGTAAAAGCATGTCCATGAATATATATATTAAGATCATAAATCATATTTATGCATCGAAAGCTCATAAAACATACATATTCATTATGCGAAAACATAATAAACAAAAAGTAAAAGAAATGGCAAATTTTCACTCACAACCGATCCACGCTCAATTTCGCTCCCGATTTCTGCTCCCGTTATTACTCTCGATTATCTTCACCTACGCGCCATAAATGACATTTAGAACTAAATCGAATGCTAGAATCTCATTTAACTACTAAATGCCCTAATCGGCACACAAAGCCTGAATGGATACTATTTCCGATTTTTATTTATGGAGCCATTTAATCTAATCTAACTCACCATCCGACGCCCTAAAAATTATTGAACGCCTTATAACTTGGTTGGACATAATTGCCCTTCACCTTTCCAAAATGGACAATTATGTCCCATTATCTTCATTTTTAGTTTTTCCATCAACCATATATATTCAATTTACAATATGCACCATTTACACACAACAACTTAATCAAAACACCACTCAATCCCTAACTTCCCTAAAGTGGCAGAATTTTACCCTAGGTTCCAACACATTCCTTTTCTCAATTTCTTGTTCCAATTACAACAAAATCAAGCCAATTTCATTCTAAAGCCCTAATTACAACCAATTGAAATCTCTACATCAAAATCACCAAAAATCCTAATTCTTACCTTACTAATTTCTTCAAATTGATGACTCCTTCAAGCTCCACACTAGAATTCAACTCAATCTAAGCCAATACACACAAGAACATCAATTTAAGCATTCTTGAAAGCTCACTTATCAAACTCATAAAATAATACTTTTCTTACCTCTTTTTATTGAATTTCTACTAATTAAGGCTTCAATTGAGTTTAGGGATTGGTATGTAACCTTATTTGGGCTTGATTAAGCATGAAAAATCATGAAAAAAAAACTTGAAAGGTCACTGTAGCAGCCCTCCCTTTCAAGCTCGAATTTTCTCTCTTTTTTGCTCTAAGTGTTGGTTTTGATCTCTTGAAAACTCTACAAACTTTCAACATATATATAGTGCTCCCTCAATTGACCATCTTTCCCTTCAACGTACTCAAAACTTCTAATTTGTCATTAGTTCAAATAGAAAGATTTAATTGGTTCCTTTGTAACTATTTAGTTAGAATAGTCAAAGGAACTAACTAGAGTTTCCAATTTGGAAATCCATGAGATTGCTTCTAATTGGTCCATTCCTTAATATATGGATTGTATTTCTCAACAAAGTCTTGTTCCATACATTACCCTTAAATGAAAATTCATGTAGTAATTTAGAATTTCCTTTTCCAAGCCAATAGAGAAAAATTCCAAAAATATTTTAGGGTCGTCCGGTGCTCCGACCGCATGTGAAATTATCAAATTGGGTCTAATATCTCTCACGCGCACTATAAAGAAAATATTTTTAATAGGGTTAAAATCGAGTAACCCTACGATGTCCTATTTATTCTATATCGAAATCTAGGGGCCAATACTACTAATAGGAATTGAATATTACATACCTAACCTTAAAACCATCAGAAATGGCCTTGGAACAGTACAAAGTTGGAAGCCCTTTTCTTTAGTCTTCCAGCAAGTATATTCTAGAAGTATAAAGAAGAAAAGAGATGAGAGACTACCATTTACCCTATTGGCCAAAAGCATTCTCTTAATGGGCTAGCCTTATGACATAAAAGACGAGGATAAGGGCCTCATCCCAGTAAAAGATAATAATACCTATCCCATTATAAGTATTAATAATGTCTATAAATAGTTATATTTGTCCAAAATATATAACTAGATATAGGTGTACTAAAATGACTTATTTATAATGTGGTGATTAATAACTTAATAAGTCTAACAAATATGCTTCAAATAATTTAACATTAGTTATATAATAATTTGATTTTGTTAAAAAAAAATAAGAATAATTATACCAATACACTAACATAGCGAAAATAATCTATTACATCAATCATACGGAGCTCAATATATTAAGTTCAAGTATAGTGTTCATATCCCTTTCTACCCACCGAAATTAGTAACAATGGCAGAACTATTACTGCATGACAATTGTTATTTTAGTCGATTTAAATATAATTTCTTAATATTTGTTAAATTTATTAAAAATGATTTAATTTAAATTTCTCTAGGTTTTACTACATGCTGTTTCTAAATATATAATAAGGTAATCGTACCATAGTACACCTCATATATTTAAACTAACATTAATTTCTAATGGAAAGGATCTTGTTTGATATTTTAGAAACCACATAATTGTAGTTGTACATTATGCTAAACCATAGGGTCTACTTTAATTTATCTTTAAAATAAAATAAAATTCTAAAAAATATCGGAGTTAAAAAAAAGGAAAAAAAAAAGTGTTGAGTTTTATGCAGATTTTACCATGGTAATTCATTGTATACTTACGAGTTACTACACATTTTCTTTGTTTTCTTTAAATTTTTTTTTTTCTGATTTGAGAGAAATAATCAATGTTGACGACAAGAAGTTAAAACATTTTTAGTAATGGCCCAAAATTCAGGGCTAATTTCTATTTTAGCTACAAATTAACTTTGTGAATTATTTTAACCAAAAACTTGAAAAATGACAAAATTACTCTCATCATTTAATTTTATAATTTTCCCCCCTTTACCGCCTCACAAAATTAAAAATTCCATTACAAACACTCAATTTTAGGAATTTTCATTTTCATTTCCATTAAACACTCCATTTCCATTTGTATTAAATTGAAACACTCGAAAACACTCATTTGATAGCATTAGTAGTGGTTGGCTGTGAGAGAGCAAACGAGCAAAAACTCATTATCCTATTTGACATTTTTATGCTTAATATGTGGTAAGTTTAAATTTTATATGATTGTCTTAATAATGTAGATATTTATTATATAAATTGAAAGCGATTATGGATTTTAAATTTGTAGATAAAGTTAGGGTTTTTAAGAAAAAAATTGAATTTTATACTAAAATGAATAGTTTATATAATTAGGAAACTATTTGAGTGTTTGTTTATAAAAATATGTAAGATTTAAGTGTTTGATGGTGAAAAAAAAACCTAAAAAAGAGCGTTGCTTCCTAGGGAGTGTTGACTATAGAAAGGGCGTTATTCAAGTGCTAAACAGTCGACACTCAAATACCATGTGCACTTGCTGCTCATAGCATTCCAACACGCATAGATTCTATCCGAAGCATTTTAGAATTGCATCTTGTTTTATTCTTTTAAAATTATATATTTAATATAATTAATTAATTAATTATATTTAATTTTTTTACTTAGGTAATTTAATTTATTTATTTAGTTAAATCAATATAATTTATTATTTAGTTTATTTATTTATATTTCATTTAATTTATTGATTATGTCCATTGAATTTAATTATTTAGTTTATTAAATTTAATTTTTACTATCTGTAATTTATTTAATTAATTTTTTATTTAGTTAATTGAATTTAATTTGTTTATCTAGTTTATTTCATTTAATTGTTTTATTTTATTTATTTATTGATTATATTTATTAAATTTAATTAATTTATTTTGTCCATTCAATTTTTTATTAGTTAATTTAAATTTATTTATTTAAAATAATTAATTAATTTATTATTGAATTTTAATTTGTTTACTAAATTTATATATTTATTTAGTGTATTTATTTTTTATTTAGGTAATTTATTTTTTATTTAGTTTATTTTATTAATTATTTGTATTATTTTATTGATTATGTGTATTGAATTTGATTATTTAGTTTGATAATTTTTATTTTTTACTATATTTATTTATTTGAACTAAGGAAGTATATTTAATTGAATTTAGTAATTTTTTATTTTGTATTTTATTATTATATATTTTTAATATTAATTGTTGTATTATTTTTTTTGAACTCGAAGTATAATGCATCTAAAAATTTTATAGTTTCAGTTGAAATGTATTTTCACAATAGTAACATCCTACTAAAAGTTATGGGCTATGGACGATATAAAACATAAGTTAAATCCTGCTCAGACGAAATTATTTAGGGCGACATGAATAGAGAGATGTTTAAATTTGTAGAAAATTATATTTTCAATTTTTTTTATAAATTTTTATTAAGGTAAGTGTAAAATAAAATTCAAGAAATATGGCTGCATAAGATGCTATTTTATCTTCAGTTGTACAGATTTTTTGAACAAAGAGTGATGTTATTTTGAGTTTGTCACCCTTTGATATAATTCTGTTAAAAGAAGGTTGCCTCAAGGTGACTGAAGAGTTTTTATTTATAAGTTTATAAAATATATAATGTTAGGTTAACCATTTAATTTTCAAATAAATATTGTGTTGAGGATGTTGATACATTTTGTATAAAAATTTAGCACAATTTTTCATTATATTATTGTTAACACCAATAATTGCCAATCCATTATCGATGAAATGAAATTATAGTTATAGAAATTATAGTTATAAAAATTAAATTATAGCACAATATAACAATAAAATTATTATTAATAGAACTAGTATCAACAACACTAAATTAAACATAAAGTTCTAAAAAAATATAAATGTGAGCACTAGGAAGAAAAAAAATATTGCATGGAGAGATATAAAAGCTCTACAAAAGTTATTATCACATGTCAAGATACAATAAAGGCAACATTATTTGCTTTGTAGAGTAATTGGCTTCTGACAAGTCTAGTAATTGTGTTTGTGATATTTTCAGCAATTGCACATATTATTTATTGGTTCCTTCCCTTGCGATGAAATTAACTTCTTCATACGTCGCTTTGATTGTTGATAAATGTCTATATTTCATTACTCGTCCATAATTATCTAATCTAACGATGTCTAACGAGATTTACTTATTCGTCATATAAAAAAACTAAGCTTTTAAATTTGTAATAAGGCAAATAAATATCTTGATATTATAACTCAATCTATTTGCATATGAGTATGACATAGGCAGACAAGGTAGTTGGTGAAAGTTATACTTTCGACAATTGTATGTCTTCACAAGGATGTCTAATATTATATTTCTACTCTTGTTCTTTACTATAAATTTTAAATTTCAATTGGATGAACTATCATTTCTATAAATTTGTCATTTTTCTTCCAAATCTTATGATTTACCCAAGTCGTTAGAAAATGTGTCATACTTATATTTGCCTATTGTCGATTATAAAAGTAAGTTTGCATTAACTCTCGTATACACTTAACTAAAGTTGTCACAATAAAGAATCATGCATCCTTTTCCAACTAGTCACATCTTTTGAATGTGCCAATAGATCGAGCCCATTTTGGGAAACCAATGTCGTACTCCAAATACTTTATTGACTCAGGGTTCATCTCTCGCATATTGTTAATTTAGTTTTGAAAGTCAGAAAGGCGATATACCTTTGCAGCAATAAAATACGTTGTTAGGAATTTTTTTTTCTTTTCTATTAGCATCTTATATTTTGAGATCAAAATTTTCTTTAAATGATATATACAAACCCTATGGTACACATTAGGAAATACTTTTTGAATGGTTTCTCTATACTAGCATTGGATAAAAATGCTAAATCCTTAATATCACTAATAAATCCTCCCAATTTTTCTATAAACTATTATCAAGAATCACCATCTTAAGAATTTGCAATCTTTTATGCCAATAGAAATATTTGATTATTTTCCTCTTTAAAAATGACCATAAATATTGTATCAAGATATGCACCTTTTAAAAATATTCTATCAGCTACAATCACTAGTTAGATATAATGAGGGCACGACTAACAAATGAAATGCAAAACCTATTCAAGTTCCAATTGATTCGGTTACAAGGGCTTGAGCTAAAAGGTTCAAAGAAACTCTCAATAGACTGATTCAAAATATTTGAGCAGAGGTAAATTCATGGGGTGCAAGGAAGATATTCCACGTGTTCCACAAAGTTGGATTTCCATGATTCAAGCTTTGAAATAATCTAGAAGAAATGTCTCATATCACAAAGTGGATGGAATTAGAGGAGTTTTTTAAATTGGTGATCACAACAGCCCATTTGAACAACCGAAGTAGTTAGAAGCTTTTGGGAGCCTACAATAATAATTTATAATAGTAGTTGTAATATTTGAAATAAAACTTTAGTTGTTGGTGGTTGGTAGTTAGTTAAAGTCTGCAGCTGCATTTATTGTTGTAGTTGTAAAGTTTGAAAAAGCTAGTTTAAAGTCATGTTGGTATTACTTGGTAGCTACTAGTTTTTAAGTTGTCATTCAATATTGTAATAAATACTAATATCTTAAATGTTCACTATAAATACATAAGGGATGATAAGAAAGTATTCAGTAATTTGATTAAGAAAATTCTCTTTGGTTATTTTAAAACTCTTCGACTTATCAATCAATCATTCCATAATTGATTGTGGCATCTTTATTATACCAAGGTTCTTACTTCAATATAAGTATCGGATCGTAGTTTCATACAAATCTATTTCTAAACGATCTTGGAGTCCTTCTTGATCTACAACTTTATCAATTTCTTGGAGTGGATCATATCAGTTGGTATCAGAGCTTGGCATTAGTTATAGGTTTGCCTATCTTTATATTTAAAAAAAAAAGAAATATTGAGATTCAACTCTTGTAATTCTTATTTCAATTTTACATCTTAAGTTCCTTTTTGATTCCACAAACCTGAATTCCTTACTCTAGAAAAAAGAAAGAAATCCATGACACATCTTTATTTTTTTAAGCCTTTAGATTTGAATTTCTCTTGGTAAGTTCTTAGAGAATTATTGCTGAAAATTGTGATATTTGTTTGATTGGTTTAATAAGATCTTATAGAGGATTACTACGAGTGAAAAAAGGCAAGAGTAGTGAGAACATAAGAGGGTAAAAGCTGATCAGTTTTTTTTGTGTGAAACACGAGTGAAAGTTGAGTGAATCATTCTTTGAGTGAAACATGTGAGTGAGTGTATAAGGTTCCTTTTTTTTAACTTTATTTTGCAGCAAATATGTCAGACAATAAGAACAAATATTCTTCTAGAACTGCATCAGAAGAGGTTGATCCAAAATTTCTCATAGAAGTTAACGGGTAAGGTGAGAAGAGTATTGAAAATGGAGATGGAATAGATTCATGAACGAATAGATTCAGTAGAGAACACACATTTAGAACAGCCACAAAACAATCCTAATGTGCATAGGAGAAGGAGAGTTCAACTTAGAGAAGTGAGGGTTGAAGCTGAAGAGTGTTATAGGGAAGGTTTTGATGAAGAAGATGACCATGATTCAATTGTTGGTATTATGAGATATAGTGGGCGGTTTAGAGTAGCTAGGAATTAGGAAGATAATAACTTATGTAGTATTAAGATGAAAATTCCATCATTTCAAGGCAAAAATGATCTAGAAGCTTACCTTGAGTGTGAGAAGAAGTTAGAATTAGTATCTGATTGTTATAATTATTCTGAGCTTAAAACGGTAAAACTTGCAACCATTGAATTTTTTTATTATGCGATTGTTTGGTGGGATCAACTAGTGTTAAACAGAAAAAAAAAAATAGAGAGCGTTTGATATAGACTTGGGAGGAAATAAAAATCGTGATGAAAAAACTATTTGTTTCAAGCCATTACTACCCTGAGTTGTACCAAAAATTGCAAAGTCTTACACAAGGTAATCGAAGTATAGAGGATTATTATAAGGAGATGAAAATCATTATGATTAGAGCGAATGTAGAGAAAGACCGAGAGGCCACTATGGCTAGGTTTTTGGTTGGTTTGAACCAGAAAATTGCTAATTTGGTGGAATTGCAACATTATATGGAGTTAGAAGATATGGTGCACATGGCTATCAAAATTGAGAACCAGCTTAATAATAGGAGACACAGTTTACGACAAAACCCTAGCTCGGGTTCATCTTGGAGGCCAAATTTTATGAAGAAATATGAGAAGCAAGCCATTGCTAAGCCTAAAATTGAGCAAAAACAAGAAATTACCAACCATGAAAATCAAGGTAAACTTGATTCTTTCACCACTCAAAATAGTGATATTAAGTGTTTTAAATGCAAGGCAGAGGTCACATAGCAAGCCAATGTCCAAACCAAAGAGTTATGATATTGCGAGATTATGGTGAAATTGAATTCGATGTTGAATATGTCACCGAATCTATGCCACCATTGGTAGACGTGGATGATGAGGAATACGCTGTCCAAGGTGAACTATTGGTTGCAAAAAAAGTTCTAAGTATGCAGGTCAAAGAAGATGATGAAGTTCAATGAGAAAACATCTTTCATACTAGATGTCATATGCAAAACAATGTATGTAGTGTGATTATTAATGAAGGTAGATGTACGAATGTTACTAACACTACAATGGTGGAGAAATTAAGGCTGTCAAAAATTAAACATCCCTAGCCTTACAAATTGCAATGGCTCATGACAGTGGCGAGGTGATGGTTGCTAAACAGGTGTTAGTTTCATTCCGTATTGGAAAAAAAATGAAGATGAAGTTCTGTCTGATGTAGTTCCAATGCAAACTGAACACTTATTACTAGGTCGACTATAGCAATTTGATTGGCGTGTTAAGCACGATAGTTTCACCAACAAATATTCATTTCTGTTTAATCAAAAGAAAATTGCTCTAGTCCCTTTGTTACCAAAACAGGTCTATGAAGATCAAGTGAGATTACAAAAAGAGAGTGATCAAAAGAAAGAGAGTGAGGAAAAGAAAAAAAAATGAAAATCAAAAAGAGGAAAAAAATTCGAGAAAAATGAGAGAAAAATAAACTTCTATGCAAAAATGAGTGAAATAATAAGAGCAGTGTTTTTAAATCAGCCAATGATTGTACTTTTATACAAAAAGGCGTATTTGAACATTAACCAACTTGACTCATCTCTGCATATTGTAGGAGTTTGATGATATCTTTCCCGAGGAGATTCCACTTGGTTTTCTTCCTATTTGAGGAATTGAACATCAAATCGATTTCGTGTCCGGTGCTTCAATTTCAAATCGACCAGCCTATCGAAGCAATCCTGAGAAGGCAAAGGAGCTACAAAGGCAGGTTAGTGAAATGATAAAAGAAGGGTATATAAGGGAAAGTATGAGTTCGTGCGCTGTGCTAGTGATTTTGGTTCCTAAAAAAGATAGATCGTAGAGAATGTGCATTGATTGCCGAGCAATTAATAATATAATGGTAAAGTATCATCATCATATTCCTCGCTTAGATAATATGTTAGATGAGCTGCATGGTGCTTGTGTATTTTTTAAGATTGATTTAAAGAGTGAGTATCATCAAATAAGAATGAAAAAGGGTGATGAACGAAAAACTATTTTTAAAACAAAATACAGCTTTTATGAGTGGTTAGTTATGCCATTTGGATTAACTAATGCACCAAGTACTTTTATACAATTAATGAACCATGTCTTGCGTGCTTTTATAGGCAGGTTTGTTATTTTTTATTTTGATAATATTCTCATTTATAATAAAAACTTTGATGATCATGTTGAACATTTAAAATCAATTTTGGATGTACTTAGAAAAAAGAAGTTATTTGCTAACTTGAAGAAGTGCACCTTTTACACTAATAAGCTTGCGTTTCTTGGTTTTGTTGTTAGTGCACAAGGAATCGAGGTTGACGAAGAGAAGATCTACGCGATTTAAGAATGGCTGAGTCCCACAAGTGTAGGTAATGATCGTAGCTTTCATGGGCTCGCTAGTTTTTACAAGAGGTTCATGAAAGAATTTAGCAGCATCACCACACAGTTTAATGAAGTCATCAAGAAAAATATTGGATTCAAATAGGGAGATGAACAAGAGAAGGCATTCCAATTGATCAAGGAAAAATTAACTCATGCTCATTTACTTACTTTGCCTAATTTTACTAAAACTTTTGAAATTGAATGTGATGCTTCAGGTATGGGTATAAGTTCAGTTCTTATATAAGGAGGAAGACCAATAGCATATTTTAGTGAGAAATTAAGTGGCGCAGCCTTAAATTGTTCTACTTATGATAAAGAATTATATGCATTGATTCGAGCATTAGAAACATGGCAACACAACCTTTGGCCTAAGAAGTTTGTGATTCACATCGATCATGAGTCCTTAAAACATTTGAAGGGCCAACATAATTTGAACAAGAGACATGCAAAATGGGTGAAATTCATCGAGACATTCCTATATGTCATCCGATACAAGCAAGGTAAGGAAAACATCGTTACTGATGCACTTTCTGGAAGGTATGCATTAATTTCTACTCTTAATGCAAAATTACTTGGTTTTGAGTTGTATCCTTTAGACTATGATTTTTGTAAGGAGTTTCAGACGTGTGAGAAAAATACAGTAGGTAAGTTATTGTTTCGAGAAAATAAATTGTGTGTGCCAAATAACTATTTGCGTGATTTGTTAGTAAGGGAATCCCATGGTGGGGGGTTAATAGGACACTTTAGAGTCGTTAAGACTTTAGATGTTTTGCAAGAACATTTATATTAGCCATATATGAAAAGAGATGTTGAGAAAATTTGTGGTAGATGTATTACATGTAGGCAAGCAAAATCTCGAGTGCAACCCCATGGTTTGTACATGCCACTCTCTATTCCCAATGAGCTTTAGATTGATATTTCGATGGACTTTGTGTTAGGTTTGCCTAGGTCTAAACATGGTAGGGATTCAATTTTTGGGATTGTGAATAGATTTTCTAAGATGACATATTTCATTCTATGTTACAAAACTGATGATGCTTCACATGTTGCTGATTTGTTCTTTAGAAAAATTGTAAGATTACATGGTATGCCTAGAACAATAGTTTTGGATAGAGATGCTAAGTTATTGAGTTACTTTTAAAAGACTTTATGGTGTAAGTTAGGAACTAAGTTATTATTTTATACTCCTTGTCACCTACAAACTGATGGTCAAACCAAAGTAGTAAATAGGACTTTGTCTACTTTGTTAAGGGCTATAATTAAAAAGAACATCAAAACTTAGGAAGAATGTTTATCACATGTTGAGTTTGCTTATAATCGTACTATTCATTCTGCTACTAAGTTTTCACCATTTGATGTTTATGGTTTTAATCCTTTAACTCCATTGGATTTAATGTCATTACCTTTTTCTGAACGTGTTAACTTAGAAGGAAAGAAAAATATTGAATTTATTAAGCAGATACATGAGGAAGCTGTTGGGTGTTTTATCATAGAGTGTGTGACATACGAGTGTATGCGTAATTTCAAAAATTACTATATGCGCAGCGGAAGCATGTTACATATACACCCATTTTAACAACTTCAATATATATCACATATATGCATAAGTATAACAATTATACAATTATGAAAACATGATGAACAAAATATATCACATATATAAACAAGTATAACAATTATACAAAATATATATATATATATATGATGAACATTATTATACTAAAACATAATGTAAAATACTCACCTAATGAAGGTAGCTTTACAAAATCTTCAAGTCTTTCACCAATCCTTGTGAAGAGCTCACCTTGAAGTGTATGTTGAACAATTCTAGTCAATAACTTTTGGTGGGATTAAGGAGCTAAAATGGTAGCTTTAGAATTTTTCAGCAACTTGTGTTCAACTTCTTTGAATACATATTCTTGTTTCATAAACATGAACATTATCTAACCATCTATGGAAGAGAAGAGGAAGATGAAGTTTTATTTTGTTCTTGTTAATAACTCCTTACTAACATAACAAGAATCATTTTTCTCTATTGTAATTTACAATTTTTCTAAGTATGTAAAAATCTAAAAAATTACAAAATAACTTCATTTTATATTCTTTCAACTCCTTGAAAGAAAAATTGAGACCAAAAATATCTTTCTCTCTCTCTCCTTCTTTCTTGGCCGAATTCTTCTTCTTGTAAGAATGAATTCAATTCAATTGTTTTGCCAAAAATTCATTTTGTTTATTCAACACTTTGATTAAACAAAAGGAAGTGCTCCACCAATTTTATTATTGGTCTCCCACTTAGAATTAATTAAACCAAGCATTAGAATAATGGCCACCTAAATTAATCTTTACCTAACAATTATAATTACTTTAATTATAATGGGTAATTAAATGGCCAACATCTAGGCCCCTCATTGTATTAAAATACAATGCCATGATCTATATATATTATAATATTATCTAATAATATAATTACAATATATAATTTAATTATTCAAAACAATTTTGAATAATTATTTTTTACCTTACTAATTTTTACTACCATAGGGTAAATAGGTAAAATCAAATCATGGAACAAATTTTACTATTTGTCAACATCCTATTAATTAATAACTCTTGTTAATTAATTCAATGATGTACTTAACAATTAAGTCTTGACAAATGTACAATCTGAGGGATCCCGAAACAATCGTTTTATTTTGCTGAAATTTATTGGATTGAACTATTTAATCTAATCTACTACCCCAATGCGCAATGAGTACACTTCATATTGTGAGACTCTCTAGGTCCACACCTAATTTGTCATATGGAGCTCCTCCATCATCAGTGAACGATGCCCCACATGCACGTTACGGATATTACAAATTAGCGTGTTAGACCATGCAAGTTGAGGTTATTGCATATTCGTATAATCCTTCCATCATTTATATCCTTGAAGAGCAGAGATATAGATCATCACCGTTAAATCTCTTATTTGCTTAACCATGAACTTATCTCCAGATTTATATTTTATTAAACAATATCCACAAATACTTTTGTGATATTGTTTATTCCTTCGGAATATCTTTTTCGAGGTTTATGCTTACGGCCACAAGACTTTTTAAAATACAATCTCAAAGCATTATGATATACAACTCACTCATATGAGCTGACGGATCCCATATCTACGAACACCGGACTCCTTGAGCATCAGACTATACCCAGTGACACCCAACGGTCAGACCATGAAAGGTTTCTGACATGTGTGGAACTAAAGCATGGTAGATCACTCACAAGCCCACTGTGGCGCTCAGGTCAATGGACCATAAATACTACTCAACTCGGAAGACCTTCCATTGACGGCTTTATGAGATGTCTATTAGATGTCTTCGTGAGTCTGTTCAATATCCAGTCTTTACTGAATACCTGCATCTCTATACGAGCTTCCTACTAAGGTCATGGTTTGCTAAGACTAACCATCTAGACCATCCAGATATAGACATACACTAATCTATATTAATGGGTTCCACCGATAGACCCGCATAGATGAAACTAGATTAGGAACATTATGTTTGAGAACATACTTGCATAATGATATTTTCTAGCACCATCTGTAACTCCTTGCAGCTATGTCATTACTAATATATATTCTCAGGTCATTGTCCCATTTCAGATAAGACTCTAACTCCTTAAATTTCGCTAACTCTTATAAACTTACTAACTCTTAGTACCACTAACTCTTAGTGTTTATAACTATTAGTGTTGCTAACTCTTAGCCATGGTCTAAACTCTTTTAGACCAAATCTGAACTCCTTCAGATCATACAATGTCTGAAACGTTACAAGCATCTTACCATTTAATAATAAATATTATTAACGATTTTATTAAAAATAATAATTGTATAAATACTATCACTATATATTTATACAAAATGAGATGGTACGTAAGCACAAATTCCAACAGAAGTAAGACTCAATATTGATAGGAGAATGGAGCAGTATGCAAAACAAGCTAATAAATGGTGTTGACAGCTGATTTTTGAACCTGAAGATGAGGTTTGGTTGCATATGCGAAAAGAAAGATTTCTGGAACAACGGCGATCGAAGTTACTTCCAAGAGGAGATGGACCATTTCAAGTCATTGAGCCCATCAATGATAATGCATATAAGTTAGATTTTTCAGGTGAGTACAATGTTAGTGCCATTTTTAATGTTACTGATTTAAGTCATTTTGATGTAGGTGATGATTTGAGGATAAATCCTTTTTAAGAGGAGAGGAATGATGAGGGCACGACTAACAAATGGAATGTAGAACCTATTCAAGTTCCTGTTAGTTCGGTTACAAAGGCTCGAGCTAAAAGGTTTAAAGAAACTCTCAATTGACTGATTCAAAATATTTGGGCAGAGGTAAATTCATTGGGTGCAAGGAAGATATTCCACATGTTCCACAAAGTTGGATTTTCATGATTCAAACTTTGAAATAATCTAGAAGAAATTTCTTATATCACAAAGTGGATGAAATTAGAGGAGTTTTCTAAATTGGTGATCACAGCAGCCCCTTTAAACAACCCAAGTAGTTAGAAGCTTTTGAGAGCCTACAATAAACATTTATGATAGTAGTTATAATATTTGAAATAAAGCCTTTGTTGTTGGTGGTTAGTAGTTAGTTAAAGTCTCTATCTGCATTTATTGTTGTAGTTACAAAGTTTGAAAAAGCTAGTTTAAAGCCATGTTAGTAATAGTTGGTAGCTACTAGTTTTAAGTTATTATTCAATATTGTAATAAATACTAGCATTTCAAATGTTCACTATAAATACATAAGGGATGATAGGAAAGTATTCAGCAATTTAATTAAGAAAATATTGTTTGGTTATTTTAGAACTCTTTGAACTTATCAAAATAATTTCTGTGGCGTTCTTCTTCGACTTATCAATCAATCATTTCATAATTGATTGTGGCATCTTCATTATACCAAGGTTCTTGCTTCAATATAAGCAACGGGTCGCAATTTCATACAAATCTATTTCTAGACGATCTTGGAGTCCTTCTTGATCCATAACTTTATCAATTTCTTAAAGTGGATCGTATCAATATATGTGACTAAAAACTCTAGATGAAAGGCCTAACGCCATAAAGAAGTATGCAAGTTGTCTTGTATCATCAATTTTCAAATGAATAATCCAAACAAGTAATCTAAATGACTGTCAACCTTGACCTATACTGCTTAGCTTACCAAGCAGTAGTATATGTAAAACTCCACACATAATTCTTCGTATATGTCAGCTTGAATTTTTTTCAATTTATAAATTCTATTCATGTTATTGAACTTATTATTTTTTTTTAATTTACTAATAATCTGACTTTTAGTGTTGTGTTGGCTATCACATAATCGGTCTAACTAACATGTATAATATGTATAATTTCTTTGCACGATAAAGTATTTTCACGCATTTGTCAACACTGTAGTACTCACCATTACATCTCTCATTATCGTATTTTGCTTCAAAATAATCTTTCATCGACCTTGAAAATTTAAAGCTCTAATTACCCTTAAGTGTTAGCAAGCTAATAGCCTCATGAATTGCATTTTTGTCATCATACAACCTTCTTACCAACACGTCCCTTATTTTAGAATACGATACCTTATTTGATATAAATAAATTTAATTGTAGTATTAGAGAAAGGAACTGAAATGGTTTTTTTACTTCAATTTCATCTTCTCTTCTATATGAATCATACACGTCATTCATCTCATCTAGAAAGCTATTAGAAAATAGCATTTATTGCCCTCTCATATATTATTCGATCCATCAACTTCCCCATATCATCAATACTTACATCATCATTTGCATCCTCGTATGTTTGACGATTGTAATGCATATAAGTTATGTCATCGTTATATCCTATAAGGGAATAATGATAATCAACTGTAGTGTTTGTAAGAAACACAATATTAGTATTGTTAAGGCTGTGCTACTAATTAAGAGTGGGCAAAATTAACTGATAACCAAAAATACCGAATCAAACTAGCCCTGAACTAGACTAAGGATGCACAAAATTAACTAGTAACTAAAAAAATCAAACCCTAAACTGGCTAGTTCAGTTTGGTTGTCTCACTCATAAAAAATCGTTTGATTATTTATAGGACAATATAGTTCAGGTATGATTTTGTTTGACTAAAAACTAGAACCAAACCAAAAAAATTTATTTTTTATTATTTAAAAAAAATAAAATATGCCTTACAACAGTTCATAATTAGGCAACATACAATCTTACAGTGAGATCATCCACCCATAATTACTCAAATATATAAAACAAAACAAAAAAGCTAACCCCCTTAATGAAAATAAAGAAGAACAACAATATTGAATTTTTTCTTTAGAAAAGGGAGAGAATTTTAGATGAGAGAGAAAAGTGGTTCCTTCAATAAAATATTTTCTTTTATTATTAAATAATAGGTTATTGATGATTCACATAACTATTTAAATGTAGAGTAAATTTTATTTAAAATATCACATCACTAGCTATAAGTGTTAATATTAGGGGTATTAACAGTGTCATCCTTTGAGGTTTTCATAAATTATACATTGATGGTAATTTTAGTTTTAATTATACTATCAGCCCCTTTACTTATTTTGGAGGATGAAAATGCATTTATAATTATATTTCTTTCATCACTTAAATGTCTAAAATATCATTCTGATGGTATATTTGTCCTTGAAATTAAATGGAGGGGATAATAATATAATTAAGACCAAAATTACTATTAAAATATCATTTGTGTAAGCCTTAAGAGGTGACATTGTTAATATCTCATTAATGTTAATA
This sequence comes from Ailanthus altissimus, assembly GCA_946807835.1. NCBI lineage: Eukaryota > Viridiplantae > Streptophyta > Magnoliopsida > Sapindales > Simaroubaceae > Ailanthus > Ailanthus altissimus. The sequence goes on from OX327699.1 coordinate 6,360,004, forward strand.
GAAGTAGATATTATTTGAGAGGGTTGAAATTTTTTAAATTTTGTTGTTATAAAACTCCTACTAAATACAACTTTGGAAAAAAAAAGTGATTAAATTATTAATCTTAAAAAGAATGATGTAACATTTTGAATAAAAAAATATATTAATATAACTAAATTTGACTGTAATATATTACAAATATTGATATCATATATGTTTAATCCTCATCAGTATGATGGATTACATGTTATTGATCCTCGTATTTTGTGTTATCAATCTAACATCTTATGTTAATATTAATTACTTTACTAATAAAATATTTCATATAAATATTAGCAACTTGGCTAGAAAGGACAAGTTGTAAAGAAAAGCCACCATTAATTTAAAATTCAAAGTTCATAATAAGATTTCACAGTAATTGAGTGTCACATAATCTTGAAGGAAATCATGAGCACAATGACAAAATGAAAAAATAAAATAAATATCCTTTTCATAGATCCCACCAAAATAATAAAAATGATACATTTATATCCTGATTGTCCTCCTGATTGTCCTTCTTAATCAATAATATTAAGTTTCCAACGAGGTGTCCCATAACACATATCTCAGTTATATCAAAATATCAATTCAAAATTTTGTTGACATTACCTTTTTTGATGGCTATATTGTTGGGAGTACAACATAAAAAAATAAATTAAAGAAAAAAAAAAAGCCACATTGGACCCACTAGATGCTGCCATACATTGAACCTGCTGAACAACCTCTTTTTTTTTTTTTATAATAAATAATAATAATAAAAAATCTTATGTACTTATTAATTAAACAAACGCCACCATTACAAATATGTACAAGTCTCCCTCCCTCTCTATTCCGTTTCATGAGCTTCAAAGCAGATGTCTTTTCGTGATTTTACGCCCTGGATTCTCGGCTTAAGTTTAGGAAAGTCACTTTTATGCTATCACTGAGTTGATTTCCTGCAGATAAGTAGTTACTGCTGTTCTGTCTTCTCCTTGTTGATGAACAATTAAGTTATGATTTATTTGTTTTTTTCCCCAATGTTCAGGGTTTGTATTGTTTTATTTGATTATTGATGATTGGGAGTTGGGTTTTTGGTGGCTATGTAAATTTTGTTCTCTAGTTTATAAAATTTGTGATTAATTATTGGGATATTGGAACTGGGTGTTTGCGTTGTTTGGTATGATGGAATTACTGGAACTACTTTAATCTTTGCGGAGAGTTTAGTTATATTAGTGGAAAAGCTTTAGAAGGAATAATCTAGTAGTGAGGCATGCTTGGTTTTGATTTATAATGTTCATGAATCTCAGCGAAAATTGATTAAAACAAGCACAAATTGCATGTGCTAGGTTTCTATAGGAAGGGGGTTCACGGTTCTGATCTGTATTACTATGATCATATAAATAATGGAAGGAAATTTATCCCAAGGAGGTATGATTCCAGGCGGGGCCCCTTTTGGCGGCCTTAACTTGCAAGGATCAATAAGAGTTCACCATCAAGCTCAACACCATCCCCACGCCATGCACCAACCTCACCATTCTATTCCTCGTCAAGGGTCTTCAGTTCATGCCTCAGTTCATGAGGGATTTCCACTCACAATTGGGAACATGCAAAGTTGTGATCAAGCTATTTCAGTGACTGATTATAATAAGGGAGAGAGAGGAAAAAATTCAATGAGTGATGATGATGATCCAAGCTTGACTGAAGAGGGTGGTGAAAGTCATAATGATGCTAGTAAAGCGAAGAAGGGATCACCTTGGCAGCGTGTGAAGTGGACTGATAATATGGTGAAGCTTTTAATCACTGCTGTGTCTTATGTTGGAGAAGATACTGGTTTGGACTGTGGTGGTGGTGCAAGAAGAAAGTTTGCAGTTTTACAGAAAAAGGGTAAGTGGAAAGCAATTTCAAAAGTGATGGCTGAGAGGGGTTTTCTTGTTTCGCCACAGCAGTGTGAGGATAAGTTCAACGACCTCAATAAAAGGTATAAGAGACTTAATGATATGCTTGGCAGGGGCACTTCTTGTGAGGTTGTTGAGAATCCTTCACTTTTGGATGTTATAGACTTCTTAACAGAAAAAGAGAAGGATGATGTTAAGAAAATATTAAGCTCCAAACATCTGTTCTATGAAGAGATGTGTTCTTATCATAATGGGAATAGATTACATCTGCCTCATGATCTTGCACTGCAGCGTTCCCTACAGTTGGCTCTTAGAAATAGAGATGATCATGATGATGTGAGGCGGCATCAACATGATCCTGATGAAGATGATCAAGATATGGAGACTGATGATCATGATGAGTTTGAGGATAATCATGCCTCACATGTGGTTAGCCAGGGAACAATTGGTGTGGTTGGGGGCTCTACTAAAAGGCCTAGACAAGGTCAGAGCCATGAAGATGTTTGTCTTGAAAGTTCCATGAATCCTCAGGACTTCAACAAAAGCTCTTACCCCCATCCACATGTTGCACAAACTGATACGAGTCATGCTTTACCTGAAGGCATGAGAGCGGCTTGGTTACAGAAGCAGTGGATTGAATCTCGCTCACTTCAATTGGAAGAACAGAAGTTACAGATTCAAGTTGAGATGCTGGAACTGGAGAAACAGCGATTCAAATGGCAGAGATTTAGCAAGAAAAGAGATTGTGAATTAGAAAAGCTAAGGATGGAAAATGAGAGGATGAAGCTTGAGAATGAACGCATGGCATTAGAGTTGAAGCAAAAGGAAATGAGTGTTGATTACAGCTAATTGATTGGTGCTGATCTTTGTTAATAGCGGTGGTGGTGCTTGCATTGCATGCATTCATTTCTTTTCTTGGTAAGCTGCTGTTGATTTTAATTGAAGTATCACCTATTGTAGTGGGGAAATTTGTCTGAAATCTTAACTCTTCCTGCATATATTGTGTAGAAGTAGGATTGTGACAATACCAATTGCTGGTTTTCATGGTTTTGCCTTTTGTGAAACACTTTGCCTTTGGTGTTGGAGAATTTTGGGAAGAAATCTTTTTTTCGTCTTGTCTGTGGGTCAATAAGTATTGTAAGTTCAAATATTTAATATAAGACTTTTATTTCTTTTGTTTGGTTGAATTCAACGATATGCCTATGCTGTGTAGTCAGATTTTTGTAAATTTCATTGGCGACTTAGAAGCATTGTCATTCATTTTTCTGTCTATTCACTGTCTGCAATACATGAGCCTTCACATATATAAGCATTGACAACAAGTATAACAAAACTTTCACTAACTGAAGGTCAATGATTATGGAGTTGTCTGTTCATATGCTGTTTATCTCAAACTTTAAATGCTGCCTGGGTGAATTTTCTTCTGCTAAGGACTGGTTAGTCTTATGGAGGTTCAACTTCCTGAAGATCTACTATTGTACAGATAAATAGTTCTTTATCATTATTGCGATAGAGTATATGTTTCTGTGGAACAGGTATATTGTTTCCCTCTCGCTATACACCCATCCAAGTTTTTTGGCTGCTCTTATTTACCTTTTGGCCTTTTCTGTTGAATCCTAAAACTGGTGCACTTTAATAGCATCGTATGCTTATAAAAGGTAACAGTAAAAAGCGCTATATATACTGTGGTTTTGATTCGGGAAAAGATAATAAAGCAATGAATGCTGGGTTCTTGTTACTCTTGGATGATTGAACTTCTTAGGAATGCTAATTGAAGATCTAATAGTCTTTTGTCTTGCATTGAAAATAATAATGTTGTTTGAAAGACTTCATTATCCTTTTTGTATTGTAAATTAGGGCTTAAGGACTCACATCACCTTTTCTATCAGAGGTGAGCTTATGGAAGGCATTCACAACCTTCTATTTCTTGCTAGGGTTCATAAATTTCTGGAGTATTATGTTATTGAAGATTTTTCCAGCCATTATGCACACACCCACACGAAAATTCATTCATGATGTTTTACTTATCAAATCTGTATTATACAATCATGCATATTGTGGTTATCTTGTGTTGGTGAGGTTCTTTATACATTGTTGAAGAAAATATTATTACCTGATATACAAGTTCTCACATGTTCTGGAAGATACACAAATAACATGCTTTTATCATCTTACCTAGCTTGATAGATTATTGCAGTTCATTTGGGAGTACAATTGTTTTGCTCCTTTTTGTTTGGCTATATGCTCTTCTTTGGCAGTTTAAAGTTAGCCAAACAAGTTCTTGCAGTAATGCATAAATTTTTAAATTTTGCTTGCATTTAGTTCAACAATTTGGATGCTATCTTATAGATTCCTACTTCATTTGTAGCCTTCAAGGGGAGAAAGAAGCTGACTGGGAGAAATTTCCTTGACATTATATGTTCTTGTTCATGTATATAATGTTTGGCGATTCTCATTGGGAATGGGTGGGCTCACTAGATGTTCACTTACTGACTTACGTGTCGTGGATACTGTGAATATTACATTCATGTTGTGAAGATCTTTCTCCAATTTTAGCAAATTCTTCGAAAAGATGATCGGCAGGTAGTATTGCTATAGATTCTCTCATCCATGTGAATGGTGAGAAATATTTTCTTCTTCCGATCGCTCGTGAACTTAATTGTTGGGTTTTCTTTCTTGTTTCTTTAAGTTGTTTTTTCAATGTACATCATGCACTTAAAATAAACTTTTAAAGAATTCATTTGCATGAGCTTTTCTTGTAGAACTTTGACTCCAGTTACTTTGATGCTTCTAAATATTTTCTAGCTTCTTTGAACTACTCTGAATCTCAGATATAGATCTTGAGAAATGGATATTATGAATATGGGGTTTATGTTTGGTTCCAAGATTCATGATAATATACTCTTCAATGTACTATTCACTCAAATTGCTTTACTATTATTGTATGCAACGCATTCGTTTCTTTTCTTGGTAAGCTGTTGTTGAATTTAATTGGAGTATTACCTATTCGAGGGGAGAAACTTGCCCGAAATCTTAACTCTTCCTGCATATATTGTGTAGTAGTAGGATTGTCTAAATAATAATTGCTTCTTTTTCATGATTCCTCTGCCTTTAGTGTAGCCGTATGCCTATTTTGAAGAATTTTGTGCCTTTTTCATGAGCTTTTTGTTCATCTTGTGTTTGGGTTTATAAGTATTTTATCTTTGAATATTTAATATCAGTCTTTTCTTGTTTTGTTTGGTCAATTCAGCAATATGCCATTACGTCATATGTTCAGATTATTGTATATTTTTGTGATAGCTTACAAACTCTCATCATTTAATTTTTTGTTTATACTCGATTGTTTACATTTGCATAAGGCTTCATATCTGCAGTCATTGACAAGAAGTATGAGTAGACTTCTTCACTAACTGAAGGTCAAAGATCATGCGGTAGTGTGTTCATAAAATGTTTATCTTGTTTTCATAAGTGCTGCTCAGGTGTACTTTTTTCCTTTTTCTTATGCTGAGGATTGGTTGGTGTTAGAGTCGACAATCATGGTGTGTAGATTTTCAGATGTGTGCAGATTCTTAGATACTACAGCTTACTATAGCTGTGTATTACAGCTCATTATAAGTATGTATTACAGCTGTGTATTACATCACATTACAACTATATATTACAGTTGTGTATGCTCTGTAATTAGGACTTACGAGAGTTTCTTTTTCCTATAAATTAATGTATATTTGTTAGTTGAATACAAGTGAGCTTTACTCATTTTGTCAAGGTATCAGAGCCATTTATCAATTCTAAGTTTGTGGCTTGCATTGCCACTTAAAAACTTCTGGAAAAAAAGTTCAGTTTTTTTTCCCTCTCTTTTGGTTCTTTTTAAGGCCTAAACTGCCATTTCCTTTCCCTTATCTGGTTCTTTTTTAAGGCTTATTTTGCCTTTTTTTTAGAACTAGTTTATCCCTTTCAAAATTGGTCTTCCCAAGCCTCGATTTCTTTCCACTTCTGTCTAAAATCATGTTTGAGATTTTTGAATCTACCAATTAGCAAGTTTATAATTTGACAGAAAGTTCAACCTTAGTTACAAAAGCTATAAAATATGACCAACAACAGTCAAATGCTTGCTCCACCAAAGTAAGAGGAAATAATGGGTTGCTAGAAGGACCTAAAGCAGGTAATAGACTCCTTATGGTGTACCTATTGTAAGAAGCTGTGACATAGTAGAGAGAGGTGATGGAAACTTCATAGGAAGCCCTCAAATACTCAAAATACATCTTGGATATCAAAGAGTAATCAAGGAGGAGGGCAAGGACAGGCACGTTTGACCTTGGCACAATCTAAAAGTGATAAAGAATTCTCTCAAGAGCTATTTGAGTTTAGTAGAGAAAAGATTGAGAAGTTGAGATATTTTTTAGGGACATTAGTGAAACCTATGGATGGTGCAAGTACTTTCTCCTTGACTTTTTCAGGTAATTCTCAGTCCTTGCACTTAATGTGTCAATCACAAAAGGAACTTAGGTAGTAGATTCTGGGGCAACAAATCATATGACCTAATCTTCTCGTGGGTTTGTCTCATATAGTCTTTATCATAGAAATAAGAAAATTACTATTGCTGATGGAATATTGGTTACAGTTGCTAGTCAAGGGGATGTAGTTATAAATTAGAACCTTGTTTTAAAAAATGTTCTACACGTGCCAAAGTTGTCTACAAATCTAATTTCAATTCACAAGCTTACTAATAATTTGAACTATATTGTAATCTTTTCTTTTGCACTTTGTAATTTTCAGGACCAGAAAACGGGGACGATGATTGTACTTGCTAAGGAGAAGAATGGGCTCTACTTTCTTGAGAAACCTAGTGGGCAAAACAGTACTAAGGATCATATTTTGTTGTCTCTGCTTTCCGAGTCTTCCCTTGCTAATAAAGATAAGATATGGTTATATTATTTTCATTTTGGTCATTATTTTTTTAGTATTCTTAAAATAATATTTCTTCGTTTATTTAAAGGATTTGATTTGAGTATGCTTTGAATATGCTCCATTGTGATGTTTGTGAACTTGCAAAACAAAAAAATTTGCTTCCTCTTCAATAAATAATACAAGGGCTTTAAAACCTTTTACTCTAATTAACAATGATGTTTGGGGACCTTTTACTTTTCATAATGTCTTTGAAGCTCATTGGTTTGCCATATTTATTAAAGATTGTACTTGAGCGTCATGAGTTTTTATCTTAAAACAAAAATCAGATGTCAATTTCACCTTTCAAAATTTTTTCATATGGTGAAAAATCAATTTGAGGTTGAGATAAAAAGAGTCCGGTTTGATAATGCTAGGGAATATCTTAATAAGTGTTGTCACCATTCTTCAAAGAAAAAAGATCATTCACGAGTCCTAAAGTGTCAACACATCACAAAAAAATGAAGTGGTAGAAAGAAAAAAATGGTCATTTTCTAGTTGTTATTCGAGCCTTTCTTTTCAAAAAAAATGTTTCAAAGAATTATCGGGGGAAGCTGCTTTAACCGCTACACATCTAATTTATAGGTTACCTCTCGAGTTCTTGATTATAACAGCCTCATGTAACTATTTTCGAAAATTTATTTTGACTTCAAAACAACAAATCAACTGATTCTTAGGGTCTTTTGGGTGTGCGTTCTTTGTTCATATTCATTCGAATAACTATGGAAAACTTGATTTTATGGCTTTTAAGTGTATTTTTGTTGAGTATTCTTCTACACAGAAAGGGTAAAAGTGTTATCATCCTCCGACAAAACGATTTTTTGTCTCTGTTGATGTAATATTCGTTGAAATTGAGAATTACTTTTCAAATCCTTATCTTTAAGGGGAGACAACATTTATGGAAGATAATGATAAAAATTTATTTTTACTTGATCTTTCATCTTCCTCGTCCTCAAAAATCAAAGTTTGTTTCCCTTAGCAAATGATTCTCATCCGTTTTCAATTCTTTATCAAATGAGTCTTATTCAAGCACTTCTAATTAAGTGAAAATGATTAAAAAATTCAGAGTACTACACACCCATTACAAGTATATTTAAGAAGGAAAAAATCTCTTATTCGACCAATTCAAGTTCTTGATTCAGAATCAATCTTTGGTACTAATAATGTTGAGGTAACTCCTAACTCAGATGATTATGATAGAAATGTGTTGTTGTTAATAATGATAGTCTTCCTATAGCAATTAGAAAGGGTATTAGAAAGTGTACTCAACGGCCTGTATATTCATTATCTTACTTTCTATCCTATGAAAAATTGTCTAATGGTTATAAAATTTTTCTTTTCCACCTTAACACTATTACTATTCCAAAAAATGTCTTTGAAGTATTGGGTAGTAAAGAGTGGAAAGAAGCTATTGAAGTTGAAATGGATGCTCTTGAAAAGAACAAAACACGGGACTTGGTGGAACTACCTCTAGAAAGAAGTTAGTGGGATATAAATAGGTCTTCATTGTGAAATATAAGGCAGATAGATCATTTGAACAGTACAAGGCGAAGTTAGCAACAAAGGTGTATGCTCAAACTTATGGAATAGATTATGTTGAAACATTTGTTTTTGTTGAAAAATGAATATGGTAAGAATCTTATATCTTTAGTAACTAATTGTGGCTGGAGTTTGCAGTATTTTGATGTAAAAAATGCCTTTCTACATAGTGATCTTGAATAAGAAATCTATATAGAGGTGCCTCCAGGGTTTGAGTCGGAGAAGAATAAGGTGTGTAAATTGAAAAAGGCATTCTATGGCTTTAAATAGTCTCCCAGGGCTTGGTTTGGCAGATTTGCGATAGTAATGATTGCCTTGTGTTATAAACAAAGTCAAGGTGATCACACATTGTTTGTCAATCATTCTTCTTCAAGGTGAGTTACAGCTTTATTCGTTTATATAGAAGATATAGTGGTAACTAGAGTTGACTTGCAAGAAATGAAGATATTGAAAAAGTGTTTATTGCGAGAATTTGAGATTAAAGGACACGGCAGGTTAAAATACTTCTTCGGTGTTGAAGTAGCTCACTCTCAACATCTTTATATCACAACAGAAGTATGTGTTGAATTTATTAACTGAGATAAGGAAACTGAGGTGTAAAGCAGTGGGACACCTATTGAACCAAATCACAAGCTTTGTGAAGCAACAGAAGATGCAGTGGTGGATAGAGATTCCTATCAAAGATTGGTTGGCAAACTAATTGATCTTTCCCACACCAGACCAGACATAGCCTATGCTACAGGAGTAGTGAGCCAATTCATGCACAATCCAAAAGTACACTTTTGAGCAACACAATGAATTCTACAATAGCTAAAAGGTACTTTAGGAAAAAGAGTTTTGTTTAGAAGAGGTCATGAATTGATAGTGGAAGCATACACGGATGCAAGTTATGCTAGATCAATTGATGACAGAAGATCAACTTTAGACTATTGTACATTCCTTGGAGGCAATCTTGTAATGTAGAGAAGTAAATAGCAAAATGTGGTAGCAAAGTTAAGCCCAGAAGTTGAGTTCAGAGCTATAACATTAGGAGTTTGTGAGATTTTATGGTTAAATATAATCTTGGAAGATTTGAAGATTGCTTGAAAGGACCTATAAAGCTATATTATGATGACATGTCAGCAATTAATATTGCACACAATCTTGTGCAACATGACTACACCAAGCATGTTGAAGTAGAAAGACATTTTATAAAGGAGAAGTTAGATAATGGACTAGTTTGTACTTTATTTGTGTCAACTGAATGTTAACTTGCAGATGTGTTAACTAAAGGGTTAAGTGGCTTTGTATTTTAATCTATTGTTAGCAAGTTGGGAATGGAAAATATCTACTCCCTAGCTTAAGGGGGAGTGTTAGAGTCAACAAGCACGATGTGTAGATTTTCAGATTTTACAGCTTACTATATTTGTGTATTACAGCTCATTATAGCTATGTATTACAGCATATTACAGCTATGTATTATAGCTGTATATACTCTGTAATTAGGACTTAGGAGAGTTTCTGTTTCCTAAAAATTAGTTTACATTTGTTAGTTTAATACAAGTGAGTTTTACTCATACTTTGTCAGTTGGTCTTATAGAGGGTCAACTTCTTAGATATCTACTATGGATATTCAATCTTTCCTATTATCTTGATAGAGTAGATGTTTTTGTGGTATTGATTGCCCTCTTCCTATACAAGTTTTTTGTCTGAGAACGTTCACCTTTTGGCTTTTCAAGCTTCATCCTAAGCAGGTGTACTTTGTAATTCCGATTAATGTTTATAAATATTTGCTTATTGGGTAAAGGGGTGGGTGTTGTTAGCTGTTTGTGTATACATTTGTTTCCTTTTATAAATTAAAAAATAATGCAGAAAAATATATGCTTATAAATGATAATTAAAACATGTCTAGGGTTTGCAAATATATACTTTAATAAAATTATCCATAGTTTCTTATATTAAAAAAAGGGTAGCAGTAAGAACTGCTATCTATAATTTATTTTGTTCTGGGAAAGGTAAATAAAGTAATGAATGCTAGGAAACTTTGGGATATTTTAACTTCTTAGGATTGTTGTTCATAGAGTTATCATTTTCTTAGTCTTGTGGTAAAAATGATGGTTTTGTTTGAAGGAGTTCATTTTACATTTTTTTTCTCGTCATTAAGGCCATGGGGACTCATGTCACCTCTTTTATTGGAGATGAGCTTATAGAAGATGCTAGAACCTTCTATTTCATATTATGTTCTCATAAGGTTTTGGAGTATTATATTTTTCAAGATTTTACTAGCCGTTATGTTGATATCATCTATATTTGTTCAAAGTAATATATGAGAAAATGTATAGATTTTTCAAGCTTCACGCACAAATATGATTAGGAAAAGGAATATTTTTCAATATTGTGACACTGTCCTATATTGTTATCTGAACATAATTTGGACTGGAAAAATGTAAGTGGAAAGATTTAGAGGCTGTAATGTGATGTTCAAAGCCAGTGTTTATGGAAGTCAATGTGAATTTTCTAGATTAACTTGGATATCCCTATGCTAATTGCTTGAAGACTACTAAAATCTCTAAGATATGTGATGCAATATTTTGACCTTTGTTTTCTCGAATTTGTGTCTTCGTTGTAAGAAAATGAAGTGACATGAAGAATTATGTGGTTTGGCCTATACACTGAAGATTAATAGGAAAATTTTACTATGAAAAAGAGATTACAAATGGTGATTGAAGCTTAGAAAGTAAAAATGTTTCTCTTTCTTGTCCCTCCCTTGTACAATTGTTTTACTTTTATAATAGTTCATTTGACTATAATAGAATTTGAGGACTTAACTAGATTAGCTTATGACGTCGAAGTTGAAGTTGTAGTCGAATACAGTTATACAATTGATTGCAATTCCATCTGAATTGCTCTTCCTATTTTTATCTTCTTGATTTTCCTTTTTAGTAGGATTTGTATTCTTGCTTCTAGGATTTGGTTAATAGGAATTGTAATTTATTTATTTGAGCCTTTTAAGTCAAATAGCACTATTTGTCTTTCTGGGTACTTTAGGTCACTATTCACCTTATTGGGACCTTTGGGGCATTATTTGGATTCTCGAGTATCTTGGGTCACTATTCACCTCATCGAGACCTTTGGGGCACTATTTGCCTTTTCGAGCATCTTGGGTCACTATTCACTTCATTGGAGACCTTTAAGACATTATTTGCCTTTTTAGATCACTATTTGGTAGGGGTACCCATCCTTCGGTGGGGTTTACTCCTCTAGAGTAGCCCTACACTTCAACTTAATTGGGGTACCCCTTTATTTGTAGAGGTACCCCTTGACTTAACCTTGGTGGGGATGGGCCCCCACACTTAACCTTGAAAGAGGGTAGCCTTACACACTTAAGCGTGGTGGGGGTGGCAATCTACACATTGCCATTTATTCTTCACTACTTCTGCCACATGTTTTAAAAAGAGATTATTACTTTTACCTTTTATTATTTTGTTCTAGTACAATAGTAACCTCTCAAATCTCAAGGCCTACTTATGCTCAAGTCAAAAAGTTATTCTCTTTACCTTTTCATTCCCCTAACAAAACATGATAACCAAATAAATTTTTGTAGCGAGATGACTCAAATATCAAAGTAAGAACGTTTTTTATGCCATACAATTTTTTCTACTATATTTTAGTTTGAATCCAACGGCTAACAGGATCTAGCTTATTTATATAAATTCTATTTCACTTTATTTCCATTATCACTAAAGCATCTTTCCATTTTAGAGAGAAACTCTCCTTTAATGAGAATTTTGAAAATTTCTTTCCTTCTTTTATGGTAAATTTTTCTTTCTCGATTCTTTTTCCATGTACTTTCTTGTTTCGTATGTTCTCCTCTGGCTCTGGTGGGTCCCCTAACCCCCTTAGGTATGGGTGTCCCAGTAATAATAGTAGTTCCCACCATGATCTTAGTAACTTCGTTCCTGTGAAAACATACTTTGCTCTGACGTCTTTTAATCTAGTTCCTCTTGCCCACTCAAGAAACCTTACTAAATGGTCCATTGATGTGGAAAAATAAAATGTCTATTATGTCACTTGAAGTCATGAAGCTTAAATATGATACTTAAGACCCTATTCGCTTTAGAAAGGTTGAGGAAGGAGAGCTTGTTAGTTCTCCTTCTCCAGGGTTAGTGGCTTTTCATCCTAAGTTTCACAAGTATTGGAATTAGGCTCCCTTTCCGCTCTTCCTTAGGTATATAGTAAGTTGCTTTGGCATGCTTCTGCTCAACCGGGTCTCAATGTATAGTTTGCCATGATTGAGATGTATATAATATGAAAACTATGTGACATACCTAACCCATCATTTAGCTAGTTCCAAAGACTTTTCCACCTTAGGAACATCTATAACCCTCCTTAGGCGATTTTCCACTTATGGTTGCTACTTCTTCAATTCTTATAAGAGATCTCGAGACTAGAGCATTGAGCCCTAACTAGGAAGGATCATATAAGGTGGCAAAAGTAGTTTAACCAAAAATTAATGAGCTAAAAAATCTTAATGGTGTTAAGCTTCCTCACTTTTAGGATTTACTACCAGTAAAGTTGGTGTAGGATTTTATTTTCCTGAAGTTTAGGATTAAATTAGGCCTTTATGGCTAGTAAAAGGTATCAATAAGGCGTTCATGAGTCATTTGGGAGTCATCTTTTACTTGATTTACGTACTATTTTCTTTAGGTTAAATAAAGTTTGTCCTCATATTTTTTAATTTCACCTTGTGAAAAACTTTAGAATTCAACCTATAAGTTCAACAATGTGGTTAGGGAAACCAAGGGTATTGCACCTGTAGAAATACCAAGCCAATTCTTAGGCGTGGATAGTGAAAGATATACTTTCTCTCTCAAAGCAGTGATAAGAGTTAAAACTAAGGAATGAGTGCTAACCTAATTAGTTGGTAACACCAGAGACACCTCATACCTTAGTACTAGTAGAATCTAGGCTAAGCAAGGTACCAAGAATGGTGTGTTGTTATTGCTGGTTTGAGGGCAAGCTGAAACAATGGTATCCTTGAATGGAAAAAAATAATGTCCATGACGTAAAATAAAGTTGAAAGGAATGCATGTTTAAACTTTATTTCAACAAGAAAGCATTATTAAGCTTAGACTGCGTAAATGTACAAGTTTAAGGTTACAAACATAAATAGAAAAGGAAACTTAACGAGAAAGCATACCTAAGGTAAAATGAAGCAACATGAGATAATCTAGTTGTCTTTAGGTCTTACTCTCAACACGTGTAGGCTGGGTTTCTCCATCAAAAAAGGAGAAATCAATATCTAGGCAAGCACGCTCGATCATAGCCCTTTATCTCACCAACGATCTTCCAATATTCATCATCTATAATGTGTGTAAACTCTTCAAACGTCTTAAAAGTTTTCAATGGTAGCTCTCTCTCTCAGGGATCCCAAGTTTCAAATCCTCTAGGCCATGAGTTAAATCTCGGTTCATCGATGTCGAGCTTTAATCTTGTGTCAACATTTGAACTTTAAACCTTATAATGGTCTGATTGAGTTTTTTAAGCTGGTTACACTGTTCAAGCTCAACTAACTTCTTTTGCAATGCACGACTAGTCTCAATCAAAGGAGCCTTCTAATGCGATATATGACCAATCTCTAATTCTCTCACAGTCTCAAGAGGTACAAAATGAGGCCATTATTCATTGACAAGGGAAAGGTATTCATACTAGGAGTCTCCTTAGGGGAAGTGGTCGGCGAAGGCAAGTACAATGTTCGAGCTTGGGACCATTGAAAGGTTAGAATTGGGAACATGAGCAGATATGGAGACTAATTGGGTTCCTATAGAAGGAGGGAGAGGAAATGTTGGCCTTTCTTAGCAGCATGAGAAGATGATACAAATTTCATGTCCCTAGGTTCAATGCTGCCTTTTCTTCTTCCCTAGGGGAGCATCGCTATTACATGAATTCATGGCTAAAGGATTAACAGGGGAGTAGTTACTTTTTCCAAAAATAGATTTATAAGTCGGGGGAGTAAAATGGTACTTTACCTATGAGAGAAGAGTGCAAAAGGTTGGAGTAATGACACGAAAGTGAGTAAGATTATCCTCTCGTTGTAGGAAAGTGAGTAAGAATGTCCTCTCGCAGTAGCAACTGCATAAATCTCAAGCTGTTATAGAGTTTGAGAATAGCCTTTATTGCTTCCTCTTCCTCCTCAATAACCAAAGAGGGGTGTGCCACAATGCTCCCAGAAATAAAAGGAGTTAGTTAAGTAGTTAAAAGAAAAATGTGAATAAAGGAAGTCAAAAAGGTTACTTAGGGTAAGAAATTAGGTTTCGATGCAATTATGAGAATATTGATTGCTAGGATACTAACCGAACTCCCAATTCTTAAAGACAAAAACCACTTGTCTTTCCATTTCTTACATTAAAGGAGTTGTCAACTATCAAGGGTGGCATAGTGCCAAACATGGATGGGGAATTGCTCGAGAGGGTTAGAGATGTCTATGAGGTGAAAAGTTTTTAGAACTAGCCAAATAATGTAGGTCACATAATTTTCATACTATGTACATTCTAATTGTGATGCACTACACATTAGAGCCTAGGTAAGTAAGAGTACCGCTAAAAGCAACTTAGCATATGCCTAAGGAAGGGGTGAAAGGGGCACTTAACCCTATATTTGTAAAACTCGGAATGAGTAGTCATTAATCTTGAAGAAGTTCAGAGTACTATCATTGAACTTGATGACTTTAAATGACATAGTAGACATTTTATTTTTCGTCTTATCTATAGACCTTTGATATGATTACCTAAGTGGGTAGGGAAAAAAGATTAGAAGATGTCAGCAAAGTTGACCTCCAAGGAAGAGAAGTTACTATATTATAGTAGGGACTACTATTTTTATTGGGAAACCATACTTAAGGGGGGTCTAGGACCCATCAGGTGAGGAAATAAAAATCGAAAAGTACAAGAAGAAAAACTAATAGATGGAGAAGAACTTACTAGGGAGAAGGGAAGAAGGGAAGAAGTTCTTTAAATTTCTATAAAAAGAGATCCTCTCTCTCTAAAATAGAAAGAGTGCTTTAAAAGTGAATGGAATAAAAGGGAAAGAGTTTATATTGAAAAAGCTAAGGCTTCTTGCTCTTGGATACAAAGAAATTTAATAGCTAAGATCTAGCATGGAAAAGGTGTGACATAAAATATGCGCTACTTCGATATTTGTGCCATTTCGCTACAACTATTTATTTGATTGACATTCCATGTCAAAGGAATGAAGAGGTAAAGAAAACTTTTTTCAGCTTAAATGTAAGTAAGCTTTAAGAGTTGAGGCTATTGTTATATTAGGACAAGAATAATAGACTTATTTTTTTTAAAACTTGTGGCAATGGTAGTGACAAACACGTCGCAAGGAAGGTGTAGGTTGTTACGGCCACTAAACTAAGGTATGTGAGGCTCCCCCCACTGATGTTAAGTTCCTGATTTAATCATTTACTAGTTCACCAGATGTATTTATAAAAGTTGATCGTGTTCATCTAGAGAACAAAGGACAGCTTAGACCCAACTTTCTTAAATATCATTATGTGTTCTTTCATTGACACATGCATACACACTAATAAAGATTCACGTGCACACACATCAAAATTTATTCCTGATGTTTTGCTAGTCAAATTAATATCATCCGATCATGCATATTGTGGTTATCTTGTGTTTGCAATGTTCTATCTTCACTGATATGAGTGATTGTTGATACAAAGTTTTCACTTGTTCAGGAAGGGACTCGAATAACATGCTCTTGTCATCTTACAGGTCTTGATTGGACATCTATATCTGTAGATTATTGTAGTCCATCTCAAGAGCCTAATACTTATATGCGTTTTAGAGCTGCTTGAACTCCAATTTGGCATTGGTATTCTTTGATTGGATAGGAGCTACCTTTTTTAAAAGTTTTGCTTCTGTTTCTTTTTGGCTGTGAGCATTTATTGAGCAAATTAATGTATGCAAAACAAGTTCATCCAACATTATAGACAATTTCAAATTTTGCGTGCATTAAAGGGCATAATTTGGATGCTATATTGTATATTCCCACTAATTGGTAGCCATCAAGGAAGAAAGAATCTGACTGCAAGAAATTATCTGTTATATTAGACATTCTTGTTCATGTGAAGTAAGTTCAGTGGTTCTCATTGGGAAGTGTTGGGCTTGGTGGATGTTACCAAAGATGATAGGAAGGTAAGCATTGCTTAAAGATTCTCTGGTCCATGCGCTTGGTTGGAAATCTTTTCTTCTTTCATAGTCTGTGTACTTAATTGTGGGTTTTCTTCTTATTTGTTGAAGTTGCTATTTTAATGTGCTGCATTTATGCAATTGAAATAAACTTCAGAAATCATTTCCATTAGCTTTTCTCCTAGAACTTCCAACTCCAGGTTCTTTGATGCTTTTTAATATTTTCTGGCTCCTTGGAACTTCTTGGCAAATGACTATTATGAAGATAGGATTTGGCTCCAGGATTCATGATGATGCGCACCTCTTGCACAATTCACTCAAATTGCTTGTTACGAACCCTTGGGTAGAATTCACCCTTAAAAATCGGCTTGTAAGAAAAAGGTGCCCAAGAATTAAATCATCAGTTAATTTCATACTTAACTGATGTGAGTTCTTAACATACCACCACGCTTTTGACATTGATGTTCAGTGCGGCCCACTTTGGCCTTTTCAGGTCGTCTTTTTTGCAATGTGGGCGCCTGCGTGGGGCTGGCTCGATATCAAATGTTACGAACCTTTGAGTAGAATTCACCTCTAAAAATCGGGTTATAAGGGAAAGGTATCCAAGAGTTGATAAACCACTAGTTAATCCTATAACCGATGTGGGATCCTAACATTGCTTACCATGGCGGAGGAAGTCAGAAGTGAATACTGTGAGAAGTAGCGGTAATGCTGCCTGTAAATTTCATTGCTGCACCCTGCTTGTAAAGTTAATCTAACAAACTAGGCTATCCTTGTAAGGATGCTTTTGATTCATTGAACACTATTATTATGATTATTATCTTTGCCTCAATTGAATATAGAAACTGTAATGGAGGTGTTATTCTGACTGCCTTAATCCTTCGTTCTATTATCTCCAAGAAAGATTCATCGACAATAAAGGTGTTATTCTGACGTGCAGTTTGTTGCTCTGGTCTCACAAACCAAAGTGTTTCTGTTCAAGATTTTCACTTCTGAAATTTGAGTGGAATATCGGTGTATATATCTCATATGGAATCAGTTTTGTGCTTTTGTTAAAGTTTATTGATGTTAATTGTAGCTACATCACTTAAGCAACAGCTGTTTGATAACTGCAGTTTTTGCGTACTTGTTTCATACAGTGGCTGAAGACATATTAGCTTTCTGACCCACCATTTGTCCTACTAAAATCTCCAACTAATCGTCATCCGGTCGTTTCATTTTTAAGAAGATTTTAAAATATCTATCGATTTTTCACATAAATTTCAAATATAAGTTTGATGATGACACCATATTGGAGGTTTTGATAGATTTTGAAATTAGACGATCTGCTTATATATTTTACTCAAACCTGAAGATAGTTCAATTAACTTTTCCTATATAGATTGGTCCATTGAAATACAGGATGAAGCCTCACATAACATCAGTGAAAATGTTAGGATTCTGGTGGTCTCGGCTTGAAAGCTGCAGTTAAAAGCACTTTTGTCATGCGTTGTCTTGGTAAGAATCAACGACTCATTTTGTAAGTGGTTTATGGACCACACTTTTTTCACTTTTGCTGTCAGCAGAATAGCAGATGGGTAAGACCAGGAGTAATGCAGTAATTGGTTGACAATAATCTCAACAGAAATTTTTTATGCATATTGATTCACTTCTCATGGTTCAGGCATGGTAATTTCACCTTCCAAAAAATAGGTTTTGGCTTCTGTTGATGTAATAGTACACAAATACAAAAACCCACTAATATGTTTGTAATTTTATAAAGTTTCAAGGGTTTATAATATTTTTTTCTTCTTTTTTTTTATCATGATTTATTTTCATCTTTTTAAGCGAATAACAAAATACAATGAACAAATAACAAATTACATTTACATCGCCGCGTCATATGTGGGCCGTTTTGAAAATTTGAAAGCTTTAAGCAACAGGAGCGTTACCAAACACGAAAGGTTTCAAAGCAAAAAAAACTTATCCTGTCATCCTTTCGTGTCTTACATCAGAAGAAGTGGACACAAGTAACAAGGGGAAAAGATATAAAACTAAACATTAAAAAAGAAAAGGAAAAGAAAAAAAAGAGTAAGAGAAATAGATATGAGAAGGAAGGTGGTCTTTTGATAGTTCTCTCTCACTCACTCAACTCTTTTTCAATCTTTCAATTTATCGCCAAATTGTAAGTTGTTGTTAGTGCCACATGAACATGATTGGGGGCCTCCCACCGTTCATTGGCAGCTCAATATAGACTTTTTTTAAGTGCTTGGCTTTGGCTATCACTCTTCTTTCCTAAATGCTTTACTTTGGTGGGCACATCACAGTTTTGCTAATTTGGGGTTTAGTAAATATATTATTTCTCTCAAGTAAAGTTACTTGTTTCTTCCTTTTCAAACTCTTCTATGCAAAGAGTCTCAAGGCATTGAAAATAACATTAAACATTTGTGGCTATTATTTAGTATAAATGATAAAAAAAAAATTTAATGATATACGAGATTTATGGTTCAAATCTCAGTTAGGGCATATTGCCATGCAGAGATATAATGTTTGATGTTGTCTGAGTTGAACATGTTGATGTGCATGCACATGCTTCCATGTTCTGGTGATAATACAAATACTTTAAAGTGGTATTTTAGCCATGGCAGCACCTTTAATTTGGGAAGCTGTAAACTCAAGTATTGGCAATGGATTGAGATCTTGGCACATGGGTTTGATTGCTTGCAATTTAATTTACTCTTACATTCAAAATTCTTTAATCTTTTGAAACTTGCTCTCTCTGGGTGTTATAATATGCATAGAAACCCACAGTGGAAGCTTCTATTAAAGGCCATTACATATATAATTTTAAAAAATAGGATGTTGGTTAACAATAGCGGCGGTGACCCAAATAATTAATGATTCAAAATTCTTATGATAATGTTTCTTTATGTATTATTTTATTAGAAGATTATGTAGTAAAGGAAGAAAGGTGACAATTGCCTTAAATTGTTGATGGAAGCATACAAACTCACTTGTTTATTACTATTTTTTTAATGGCATGTTGATGGGTCTCATTGAAGTGATTGGCCGAACCGAACAATTGGGGTTTAGAGTTAACTTGTGTTGCTTGGTGGGCTCCTTGACCTTGAGGATATGTGATGCACACGTCAAGTGCCAAACCCTTTTTTTTAAAAAAAAAAAATTGGTAAATTTAAGATTGAAAATTTTCTACAATTTTTTTTTAAAAATATTTTAAAATGACTAGTTAAGCCCGGCCAGCTTAGCTTATTATGAAATAATTCTATTTTTATTTATAAAATTTAAGTTTATATACCCTTTTCATGTTGAGAAGGTTTGTCATTGATTAGACTACACTTAAAAAGGGAAGATCCATCAAATTTATTCCAAAAAAAAGAAAAGAAAAGAAAATTGTGTTGTCATGGGGTAAGATAAAAAAAAAAAAAAGGAGAATCAACTATCAAGATGGTGGGTTGCTTAGCTGGTGACAGATAAATGAAGAGATTAATCCAATCCACATGGTAGAGACAGAAGATGATGTTAAGTGTACACACAATTCACAGTCACATGGCCTCCCATGTGAAAATATTACCCCCTCCCTTTTTATTTATTTATTTATTTGTCTAAGACATGTTCACTTTTCAATCTCATTCATCACCACATCAGTCATCATCCAGTAAAATAAAATAAAATAAAAATCACAGCCAGGCCAACTATTTTCTTTTTATTTGTCTTTTTTTGACTTGTAATATTATTGCTTATTCAAAAATTTTGAAACAGCTGAAATGAATAATGGGGGTGGAAATTAATAGGCTCTCCCTCACTCTCTCTCTCTGTGTGTAACCTTTCTTTTCTTCCCATGTTTCTATGTCTGTGTATTTCAATAAATAAATATATAGTTCAAAGATAGTGATTAAAATTAAAATTTAACTTAAAAGCATATTAATATTATCATGTGCCATAAATGTTATTCATGTTAGATTATCTTAAATTGTATTTAAAAATGATATTAAATAATTATTAAATAATAAAATAATAAAAATTTTAAAATTATTCATTAAACTTTTACATCATCCAATAATTATTTAATACATTATTTTTATAAATTGATACTATTTAGAATACTTAATATTACTTAAAAGAATTAATATCTTATTCTGATTCCAATTCTACTGAGTTTTCAAAAATCATATGTCACATGCTCATGCTCATTAGTGAAAGTACATTTAACTTATCAATTAACCACCAATCATAAATTCTTTTATTTTCAGCATAGGAATTCAGATTGAGAGAAAATTTGTTTTCTCATTGAATATGAAAATATTCCTCTGTACATTGATACATGTTAATTTACAGAAAGAAGAAAAAAGTTGCATCTACTGCATAAGCAACAGTTGTTGTTTTAAGAACCATAAAACAATCGAAAGCCAAAGGAATCTTCGATTCGATGATTGCTGCAAATGCAAATCAAAAGGATTCTGTTTTGTAGCAGCAGCAGATCAAGTGATGTACTTATTATTCTTCGAGAATTGAAATCTCTCTCTCCAGCAAAAACTTGCCATTAAATTACCACCATCATTGTTTAATTATTATTATTTTTTTCAAAGCACCCAGTTTCTGTGGCCCGTGGCTGGTTGTTCTCCACGGTTTTGGCAAACAGATTAATTAAATACATTATCACATGCAATGCAGTCATCTTTGATATCTTAATTATGCTAATGTTTGTTGCACAAGTACGTGCATTCACGTTTTTTGTTTTTTGGCTATCAAACTTCTCATTTTTTACGTGTACAAAATCTTTCATAATACACACCAAATCTCTATCTGCCACTGCTATAAATAAGTACATAATTAAGATGATTTCAATCTTGATAAAATTATATATAGGAATCAAAATTTAAAGTGAATGGGATTAAAAAAAATTAAAATTTGGGCAATAATTTGATCGAATGACAAGGTGAATATTTCTTTACGTTTAAGTAGTGAGCTCTTTAGTATGTATAAGAGTAAATTTTTTTCTTTAGCCATCGAGAGTTGACTCTTCTTTCTATATAAGTATACATCGAGGATGGTTTGTAGCCAGCTTAGCTTAGACGGTCCTAATAAGTGTCTTACTAGATAGTCACGGTGGAGTTATGCTTCTACGTTTTGCCTTCACATCTAATCTCATGCGACAATATGTGACGGTTAAAAAAGTGGACTCCGTCTTTAGATCTAATTGTAGGGAATATTCTTTTTTTCATAATAATTTTATTGTTTTCTTATTTATGTTTTAATTTAATATTTACGCTTTAGTATCTATTAATTTTTTTTTTAAAATTTGATTGCTGTTTTAAGTTTCATAAATATTATGTTAAATTATTTTTATTATGAGTTGTATTTCTTAGATCTAAAATTGAAAATATTGGTAATTTTAGTCGTTCATAAAGTTATCAATTTTATTTTAAGATATCATTTCTGTTACATAAAAAGATAGAATAAGTTAATTTACAATTTGTTCTACTGTAGTGATTAATTATTTGTAATATAGTTCCCTGTAATTTGCCTACTATAATTCTTGATCAAAGAGTCAATTGTTGAGGCTAAAGATCAGAAGAGTTAATGACAGAGTAGTAAAAGTAAATGTATATATAAGAGTTGTATCCTCTATGTAGATTATTGTATACAAAAAATTCTATTTTGCTTCACTAAATTAAATTAGTAAATTTAATTATGATGAAAATAGGTAGTTGTAGTTAAACATATCTTAGTTTTCTGAATAGTTTAATTTATTAATGAAATGTTTATTTTTTGCCTAGATTTTTTCTTAAAATAAATAATAAGTTTTTATAATCTTATTCTTAAAAATAAGTATAAGATTTATGATTTTGACATATAATACTTTATAATTAAACTTTAATTCTATGATTTTTAACTTCGATATTTTAATCTCTCATATTTTAAACTTTATCTCAAGCCTTTGTATGTAATGTGTAAGTTTTGTTTTAAATAATAAAATTTAGAGCTATACAACACTATATATGAAGCTCAATAAGAATGTTATTTTTGAAGTTATACATTACTTTATAGTCTAAAACCTAATTCTTTTTATAATGTATATATTCATACTAAAAAATTCTCTCTCTCTCTCTCTCTCTATAAATCTGTATGTGTGTGTGGAGGAGAGAGATTTACGTTAGCTAGGCTGTAAATAATAATAATAATAATAATAATTGGGAGTAAGAAAGCAAAGCATCTAAGAAGTAAGAAGTAGATAAATTCTACAAGGCATCTAATACTGTCCAGCTATTAATGTTGATGTTGTTGTGTGGAGAAGGAGAACTAGTTCATCTATCTTCTCATCTCATCTGCCACCGAAGCATATCCCTTTTCAATAATTTAAACAAACTCGATCATTGTTCCTCTGTATAAAAATGTTTCTATGAGGTTTTTTTTAGATGAACTGTCCCTTCTTAGTGAGAAAAGAATTTTCTTGTCTTTAATACAATAATTATTCTTAATTAGAAATGATTTTTTCTTTTGAGATTAGAGTGCCTTTTCTTGAAAAGAATTTTTAAGCAGTAATAATATATTGTATTGTTTAAATAATTCTTTATTTATATAACAGTAAATTTCTTATAATATTTTTAATTTTATAAATGATATTAAAAAAAAAAACAAAAACAAACTCAAGCATTTGTATTTCTATACGTAACAGCGCATCATCAATACATCATCTACTATCATTATTTTATAATATATATATATATATATATATACACATTATCAAACAACTTACAATATTTTATTAAAGAGTTTGTGTCTAGTACGAAAATTACTGTACCTCTATTAAAAAATAAAAAAATAATATTACACCTATAAATTATTTATATAAAGTATTCGTGCAAATGGTCTGATATGATATGATTGAATGAATAAAATTATTTTGTTTTAAATTCTTAACTTTTTTTTAATATAATTGCATTATGTCATGTTAATTTATATAAAAGAAATTTGTATATTTAGTACTATTTATAATAAAAAATAATTCTTATAATTAAAGAAATATCCAATTGCTTGTCAAAGCGAAGGAATATTATTGCTCTTTCGGTACAGATGCCAATTTTTTTTTTTTAACGCAGACAGAAATATGCCATAATAAAATTAATTTCTATAGAACTTGGCAAAACATTTGAATATTAATATTTAAAAAATAAGTATTATTACAAAAACATATTATTAAATAAAAAGAATTCATAAACATAATTCAGTAAATGAAATAACGAGTTCATGGTAGTAATAAGGTTCAACTACAATTACAATAAATTATGGGTAATAATCTCAATTTATGACTTTAAAATATTTAAAAAAACTACATAATTTAATTTTAAAATGGGGAGTTAAAAAAATAGAAAACATCATATAAAAAAATATACAGTAATTGTTGTTTAAGTTAGTGAATAATTAGAACAATAAAATAAAAAAGTAAATGGTCTTAATAGTAATTTTATTATAATCCAAAGAAAAGGTAACTTGTCTTAGAGTAATCAATTGCGTAGGCTTCACCCTTCATCAAAATAGTAATAAACGGTGCCCATTCTCTCTGATGTTTACCTAATTTGTTACCTCTTCATCATTTTCCCCACTTTTACTAAAATACCCTTGCAATGCTTGTGACCATGACCAACCAATTTACCTCCCTCGCTTGACCAAATTGTCCCTACATTTTGATTTCTATTTTCTGCTATCACTTCATTATCTGATTAAATGCCCTCGTTGATTGATTTGGTCCCACTTCTTTTTGCATTATATGTGTTGTGTTTGTGCAAACCCACTTGTTCTTTTTTGTTTTTTGGACTCAATTATTGAGTTACTGAATTTGATGGGCAGATAGTAAAAAATTAGAAAACCTCTATTTTTCTTTTGCTTTTTGTTTACTTTTCTACTCCCCCAATTTTCCTGGTGATTTGATTTCATCCATAATTTCTAATGTTTGTTTACTATTTCACCCCCACGAGCTGCGAAAGTCTTCTGGGTTTGACTTGCAGCTTTTGGGTTCAAAATATTTGTTACGTTTAAGACTAAAGAGCAAATTTCTATTTCAATGAGAAATTTCAATCAATTCGTTATAAAATAAGTTAACCAATTAAACTATCATCTTAGTGATAAAAGTGTACGAGATACATAAAAACAATAAAACATTTAATTATTTAATATGAAAGTTATATTCATACTAATTCTTAAAATCTACTTTTGGATCATACCGTTAAAAACTTTGAATATAAAATGATAGACAAATTAGAAACGATAAAATTAAGAAAGGACTTTCAAGAACTCTTATCACAATAACAAGTCATTTTCCATCGCAAGTGTATCGAAAAAGACCTTTATCATTTTGAAAATTAATTAAGCAAGAAATGCCACTGAAAACTAGTGCAAAAAAAGCTCATATCATGCCAAAATTGAAGGGCTCTAACTCAAAGAAAGTCATGCAGTTTCTTATTTTATGAACATCCAAATAAAATCAAAACCGCTATATACTTACATTTATCAATCAAAATGGTCCCCAAGAAAATGAAAAATCACATAATTTCCGAATCCTGCCTGGGTGATTGTATGTAATTATAGCCATTAAAAATTTTGGATCATATTTATTACGGTAGGTTTTGCAACGAACTGAATTTGGACACCATTTACTTCAATTCATAAATGGCTTGGCCTAATAACATGACCTACATCTAACAAGGTTTTAATTCAACAGTGGATCCCACTTCAAAATTAATTTAATTTTCTATGAAAGATAAAGTTTATGAGGACAAAATTTTCTTTTGTATAATTATGAAATGAATTTCATTTTTCAAAGTATACATTAGAATTTGTCACAATCAAAAGTTGCTCCCCCTCCCCAGTCTCAACCAACAAGTTTGATTATTAAGAGACCGATGTTAAATGTTAAAAGCGATTCATTTGAAGTTTATAAATTTAAATTATAAATCTTTTTAACTGCTAGCTGAGTGTAGTAAGAAATAACTTTTAAGAAATAAGATAATTTCTTTTAATTTTCCTACTATTTGATGTTATACATAAATACAAATATGATTGATATCTTATAGAATACAATCTAGATTTATTATGTCAAATTATTAGGATAGATGTGTTGGGTAAAAATTTATTTTAAATATTATTCAACCATATATTATAATATATATTATTTGTAAGATATAAATTATCAACAAGTAAAATAAAAATTAAATATAGAGAAAGAGTAAGGAAAAATAGAACTTGGCCTTGAGTAAAGAGGTATGTCATAAAGTATTATTCTAAAATCAAATAGTCTCTTCCTTGTGTAGATAGTGATAAATTTATATAACTTCAAGATTCAACCTTATGCTCATAACCACTCTACTCGACGAGTACGACCATCGGAATACTATACCAAGTTTCTATTGTCAAAGTTGCTCAAAATATAAAATGAAAAGTGTAATTTTTTTATAAAGTATACATATAAATAGAACACTTTATTTTCTTTTTTCTTCTTCACTCACACATTAATTCTAATGAAAGATTAATCTTCTTTATATAGTGGTAAATAATGACTCAAGATTTAATAAAAATAAGTTAATAAAAAGTAACTCCATATAATAAAAAATACATAAATATTATAACTCCCATAATAATAATATTATTACAAATAAATATTTGTAACTCTCTAATATTTAATATATATATATATAAAACTCCCAAATAATAATAATATATAAATGTTGTAATGCACAAATTTAAACTAAGTTTAATGGTTAGTTAAAAATATTATAACCATAAGTAATGATATATAATACTTTATTACTAATTACTATATGTAAATTATATAATTTATAAAGTATTATAAATTTTTTTTAAAAACTTATATAATGCACATTCAATAATAAAAAAAAAATATTGAAGCAACATTTTATTATGTAATAGGTATATGTATTTTTTTATTACTTAAATCTATACTTAGTGCTATATAATATATTTAAAGAATTTGAGTGAACTATGTTTTGAACTGGTTCTCTTTAATTAAACTTTAACTATAATACACATAATAGTGACAAAAGACTTAGTTTTGTAGGTTGGCACATTAATAGCCCTACGTTTTATCTTGATTTTAGTGAGAACTCTAAAAAATAACTTAATTTTTATAGTTGCGGCCCTATAACTACTCTCACATAGGTGAGTCATTCACGAGTATATATGACTCATGCCTTGTAAGAGTATGCTTGTTTTAGACTCATTCAAGATAAATACCTTTCCTAACGCCACACAAAATTAGTATTTTTACTATAGGGATAAGTGGAAGCATATCTCCTCTAGGATATATTCATAATATTAGTGCTAAATAAGTCACGCAATATGAATTATTTCTACCCATTGAACCTCTTTCATGGGATCACTAATTATAAAAAAGTTGAGTTACTTCCATAGGTGACTGTCTTGTGAGTTTAATTACATCTTCTTGACAATTTAAAAAGACTTTTCTCAAAATTTTTTATTTATGATTTTCTTCGAAAATATTTTATTTTGAGATTTTATATAATTTCTATTTTATATACAAATGAGTTAAAGCACATTCTCTTTAATAATTGTACAATACTTTTTCTTAAAAGTGTTGTATTTATAATTTTCTTCAAAAATCTTTTATTTATAAGATTTTTATATAATTCCTATTTTATATAGCATGCTAAAGAACTCTCCACCGGTGTTTATTAAAATTGAATTATTCTTAAAAGTTTTTGTCTATCATCTTTGTTATACCTAACACAATTGTTTTACTCAAACAAAAATATTAGAATAGATATCTAATATATACATAATGAAATTCTCAATTTCAATAAAAAAAAATTATTTTTTACTTTCTCCTAATGATACATGAAAAATAAATAATATGAATAATTAATAAATCCCCACATTTTAAGAAATTCTTGAGACTACTATTTATTGTATAATTTCTTGAAAAAAAATAATTTAAGATACATCATACTCTCACGGTAATACTTTCATTATCATTAAAAAATTTATTTAAAGTTTGAGAATAGGTCGAGGGTGTTGCGTCCCCAATGCCTCTAATCATTTGCTTTAGTCGATAGAATTCGTCTTGAGCTCCAACTATTTTGAGGGAAACTTTGAAAGGAACCAACTATTAAACAGTTCGATTAGTCTTTCATCTATATAGCATGCCTCTTTATGCTCAAGGTCAAATTCTATCTTTTTTTACTCTTTTTTTATATTTAATTTTTATTTTGCTTGTTGATAATTTATATCTTGCAAATATTTAATAATATATGTTCTAATATATGGTTGAAAAATATTTAAAATAAAATTTTACCTGACAATCTAAAGTCAAATAGTCATCCCATTGTGCGGATAGTAACAAACTTATATAGTTCTAAGATTCAACTTTATGCTCGCAGCCACTTTTTTCAATGAACACGACCATTGGAAGATTATACCGAACTCTATTGTTAAACTTGCTCAAAATACATAATAAAAGTGTATTATTTTAAAAAGTATGCCTATACATAAAAAACTTTATTTTCTTTTATTTTCTTCACTCACACATTAATTCTAATGAAAGGTTATCTCATCTTATATAGTGGTAGGTAACTTAAATAATAACTAAAGAATTAATAAAAATAATTTAATATATAGTAACTCAATTTAATAAAAATACATAAATATTATGACTCCCATAATAATAATAATAATAATATTATAAATAAATATTTGTAACTCTCTAATATTTAATATATATAAAATATCTAAATAATAATAGTAATATATAATTATTGTAACTAACACATTTACCTTAAGTTTAATACTTAATTAAAAATATTATAGCCATGTATAATAATAATAATTTATTATTAGTTACTATATGTAAATTATGTACTTTATAAAGTATTATAAAAGGTTTTAAAAAACATTTTTTCAACAGGATGTTGAGAAGAACATATTTAAAGAATTCCTAGTAATTTGAATGCAAGGGATTAATAACTTTCAATAAAAACATTGGAGTCTTTCACAATCAAATTTATGTAATTTTTAATGGAATTCTCTCTTTATGATAGAAAAAAAGAGAAAAATTATACATTTAATAATTTGACTAGAAACCACAACTCTAAAAGAAGTCGGTTAAACTATAATCTCATTAATTATAATTTAAGTAATATTAAATTTTTACATATAACAAATTTATATCAAATTAGATGTCTTTAAAATTTAATAAAAAATATCTAAATAAATCACCTAAATTAACTCTTATTTCAAATAACACATAATATATAATTATTGTTAATATATAAATCTACTAAAATAATACCTAACATTTGAATGCTAGAATTTTCTTGATTTTTAATTAGCATTTAAACAAACCTTGCCGCTTCTCAAATTTGTAAAAACTTTTTAGAATTATGAAAATCGTCCAAAATCTTCTCTAAAATCACCAAACTTTTCTCTTATTCATAAGAGTTATAAAGAAAATTACGCTACTAAGGAGAGATTTATTTATTTTTTAAATTAAAAATAGATTACTTGTATCAAACTTTAGGTATGAATGCAATGTATCCAGAATTAATTAAAATTTGAAATTAATTACTCAAATCTTAATACATTGTTTTCTTGTTTTCATCGAATCAACTAGCAAGGGCATTTTGGGTACAAAAAGTATACCTCGCATTAAGAAACCTAGTTTCCATAAAAAAAAAAAAAATCGGGGTCATTAATCTGGTGAACCATGTCAGGGGCAATATAGTTATTTTACTGAGTATAACCACCGCACTGAAACCAAAAAAATAATAATAATAACACCTAAAAAAGCAAAGCTGATAGCCTGATATTCATCTCCCCTTCTACATAAAAAAAAAGGGAAAAAACAGAAAAAGGTAAAATTTAAAAATAAAATAAATATTTTTATAGAAAAGATAATATAAAAGCTGACCTACACGGGCCGGCTTTTAACTAATTTGAGCTGGACGGACGAAAACCAACTAATTATTACCATCGTCTCTACGTGCAGCTGTTGATAAATTCCTTTATTATTTATTTATTCTTTTTTTTATAATATATATATATATATCTTTTTGTGCCACTTCTGTATTATTGGGAGCGGGTGAAAATCTTACATAAGATTGTTAAATAAAATCATATAACTCATTTATTTATAATTATGATTAGTTAATTTTAAATAAATATATAAATAATAAAATTTAATAAATTATGTATAAACATGAGTAAGACAATTCCATGTAAAACTCTCTTAACAAATAAATTACAATTGCATAAGTCACCATTAAAATTAAGTAGTATATCAAAAGTTGTCAATAATATATGTTTAATTTAAAATGATTATAAATGTATAATTAGTTTTAAATACAGATAAAATTTAATGGGTAATGTAATATTATTTTTTATCATTAATTTTAACGTCGTTGTTTAAAATAAAATGAATAAATTGTCATTTTTAATATAATATATGAGTTTAAATACTCATTTTTTTTTCTTTCCTTTTATTAATTTACGCTATTAATTTTATTCACAAGATTATAAAATCGCGTCACTATGTGATAGTACTCAAAGTGATTGAATTGTTATATAGTTATAGAGTAAAAATGATTTTACCTAAGACTTCATTTACAGTGTTTCTTTTCTTTTTATTTTTAATAAAAAAAAAAAACTCAAACCAGCCTCATAAGATTAAAAAATAAAAAAGACTGAAGATTCCACAGCTAAAAGAAAAGGGAAATAAAATAAAATAATAATCAAATACATATAAAATAAAAGAAGCAGCTTCTTGAGATTGAGAAGCAGATCCACAGCTCAAATAAATTAATAAATTCACCATACAAACCATTTTCATAAAACCCTTTTAAGTGAATTCACCCCTTCTTCTTCTTCTTCTCTTTCTCTTTTGTGACATATATAATTTTTATTTATTTTTTCTGTCATTTATTTGGTTACTGTAATTTGTTTTACAAGCAGGAGGAGGAGAGAGTCCAAGCTCTATATTCCTATGCTAACAGGGGAGCCAAGTGTATCCGGCGACGTTGCCACCACCGCAACTGCCAGAGAAGCTCAAAATGAAGGCGGTGAAGCTGCTGCATCTGCATCTGCGTCTGCGGCAGCTGCCATGGCTGGTGGTTCCAATTCAGGTGAAGATGATAAGAGTAGGGTTCTTGATGAAGCTGACCGAGCTTTTGGAGGAAACAGGTGGCCAAGGCAAGAGACTTTGGCTCTTCTGAAAATAAGGTCTGATATGGACGCGGCCTTTCGTGATGCTAGTCTTAAAGGTCCTTTGTGGGAGGAGGTTTCCAGGTGAAATATATATACATATTTTTTTAGTTTTCTGATGAAAAACAAATCGATGGAATTCTGAACTCTTGGGTTGAGATCTGTGAACTGAATTTTCTTATGAGCTTTTCTTTTCTTTTTCTTTTGCTTTTGGTTTGTTATGAACTTTTATTTATTTATTTACAGTTTATGCTTATTAGAGAGTCACATTGATGGTAAATTCTTAGTTTAATTTTCTTCTCTTTCACCAGCTTTTCCTTTTTTTAAAAAGAATTTAAGTGTGATTCTTTGTGAGAATTCGGGATCAGGGAAAGGGAAATTCAGTGTCAGTATTTAGATTTCAGACACTTGCGATTTTGGTTTTGTTTTCATTTCTGGCATTGGCCTTTTCCAATATTTCACAGTGAATAATAATCTGAATTGTGTTTATATAATGGGTTGTGTCTCTTCTTTATACTTGTTATTACTTTCATATTATCAGGTTAAATTCAGTAAGAGAAGTAAAAGTTAAGATAGAGCATAGATTCTTTCAACTTGAGCCTATGTTTTAACATGGCAAAACTTTGTTCATCCATGAATGATTTGTCTGAATTCTCTCCTGTTTGTTGTCTCTTGAGCTCTTTCTTTTAATTATCTTCATTTTCCTTGTATAGATTATTGGAATTTTATGTTTATTTTATGTATAAAATGCTATTATAGGCTTTTTTTTATTGCTGAATTTAAGATGGCATAAAAACAGTCTACTGTGATCATCAGGAAGCTAGCTGAGCTTGGTTATAATCGAAGCGCCAAGAAATGCAAGGAGAAATTTGAGAACGTTTACAAGTATCACAAGAGAACCAAAGATGGCCGAACCAGCAAAGGACAAGGCAAGAGTTATAGGTTTTTTGATCAATTAGAAGCTTTTGAAAGTCATCCTTCATTCCCATCTCCTTCTCCATCTCCATCGCCAAAGCCTCGAGCTCCGGTGGCAGCGGCAGCAGCGGTGGTGCCAGCATCAATACCGGTGGCTAATCCTCCGAGGTTGTCGCATACCATCACTACTGTTCCATCAACAACGCATATGGCTGCTCAAAACATTGTCACAATACCAGCAACAAGCATCTCAATTCCGTCATTTCCACCAACAAACCCTACAAATTTGCCCCCACAGCTAGCTACGAACCTTACGAATTATCCTTCTCAAAGCAGTATCCCATCTTCATTTCATAGTATTCCATCAGATCTGCTATCGAATTCGACATCTTCATCAACATCATCGGACTTGGAACTCGAAGGGAGGAGAAAACGAAAAATGAAATGGAAGGACTTTTTCGAGAGGCTAATGAAGGAGGTGATAGAGAAGCAAGAAGAGCTACAGAAGAAGTTCTTGGAAGCAATAGAAAAACGTGAACATGAAAGAATGGTTAGAGAAGAAGCTTGGAGAATGCAAGAAATGTCTAGAATTAATAGAGAGCGAGAAATTTTATCCCAAGAAAGATCAATGGCAGCAGCAAAAGATGCAGCAGTAATGACCTTCTTGCAAAGAATAGCTGAACAGCAAAACCCGGGGGGCCAAGTAGTACAAAATACTAATAATCCTCCACCAATAGCTCAGGCAGCACCGCCGGCTCCAACTCCATCGTCACAGCCGCCATCACTGCAACCACAACCGCTGCCACCAGCACCAGCACCAGCACCAGCACTACAACCACAACCGAGCAAGCAGCCGCAGCCGCAGTCCCAGCAAATAATAAGTTTAGACACAATGAAGACAGAAAATGGGAATCGAAATCATAATTTCATGGGAACAAGCTCTTCAAGATGGCCTAAAGTTGAAGTAGAAGCTTTGATAAAGATGAGGACAAGTCTTGACTCAAAGTATCAAGAAAATGGACCTAAAGGGCCGCTGTGGGAAGAAATTTCAGCTGGGATGAGAAAACTAGGTTACAACCGAAGCTCCAAAAGATGCAAAGAGAAATGGGAGAATATAAACAAGTATTTCAAGAAAGTGAAAGAAAGCGATAAGAAAAGGCCGGAGGATTCGAAAACTTGTCCATATTTTCACCAACTTGATGCTTTGTATAAAGAGAAGCACAAACTCGATAGCTCTTCTAATCAATTATTCAAGCCTGAGAATTCAGTGCCACTAATGGTACAGCCGGAGCAGCAATGGCCGCCGCGGCCCGAACACCAGCAGCGCCAAGATTCAGCGATGGAAGATGTAGAGAGCGATCAAAATGTTGAAGAAGATGATAAAGATGAATATGATGAGGATGATGATGATGTGGGTGGCTTCGAAATTGTACCTAACAAACAAGTACAAGTTAATTCAATGGATGCAAATGAGTGAGAGTTCAAGGCCATGAAAAAACGATTCACTAAGGCTTTTACTGATGTGGGTCGGATTTCATTTCGAGAGAGAAAATCGGATTGCCGCCGTCGGCGGTGGTAATGGGGCGGGGGAAAAAATTGGAGTTAATTATACGCAAAGAACATGCACATGGGGGGTTTGTAGCATATAGTCAGCGGGATTATATGTTTGTTTATTAATTTTATTAATAATTTATTTATTTATTTTTGGCTAAATAAATAAGTTAAGGGAGAGAAAGAGAGAGAGGAATTCAGATTCCACGGAATAAATAAAAAAAGAGACTCGTGTTGCATCTTTGTTTATGTTAACTTGTTAATGGTGGTGTAATTTGTATATGTGAGAAATTTTACTGGCTTTTGTTTTCATATTCTTATGAAAATTTATAAATTAGATCTTAGTCTTTGAAGATTACATAAAAGATTAAATTTTGGGGGATTTTGAGCTAGCTGTTTGTAAATTGCAACTGGGAAGCCACAAAAGATGCGAACATCACATGTAGTAATGGACTTTTTAGAGGGTCCACATTTGAGAGGAATCTTTCCTTGTTCTTCATAAAAGGACCAATTTTTATTAATGGGTCACGACCTCCTATTTTGAGTATTGTTTACTTTTATAATTTTTTATATTATCAAAAAATATTTTTATTGTTATAAATTTTTTGTTAAATTATAATTTTTATTATATTTTTACTAATTTATTATTATATTAATAATATTATTGCTGTTATCACTCTTTTACTAAAAATTAATAATATATATTTTTTTTAAAAATAATAAAAACTATAACATAAATGAAAGGATGAACATTCTAATCATTTTATTTTATATTTAAAATTTTTGTTAATAATTAATATTTTTTAAATATATTATTATTTAATGCTCATTAAAAAGAATAAATGCGTTATGGTTTTTTTTTATTATTAAAAAGTACTAAACAAATTACTAAAATAATATAATAATAAAAATTATAACAAATTTATGTTATAGTGGAAGAATGAACAATTTAATTATTTTATTTTTATTAGTATTTAATATTTTTAATACATTAATATTTAATGCTCATTACAAAGAATAAATGTGTTATTCTTGTTTAATATTTAAAAACAAAATTAATATAATATTCTAAAAATAAAATAACCAAAATATTTATCATTTCATCATAATATAAATATATTATGGTTTTTATTTTTATTATTTTTTAAAAATTACATTAACAACTTATAAAAAAAAGTAAAAGAATGACATTAGCAAAATAAGGGTATACTGATAAAAAAAAATAAGAGTTAGAATTTAACAGATATTTATAACAATAAGGGTTTTTTTTTAGTAATATAAAATATCAGGAGGGTCAATAAACAATACACAAAATAATAAGATTAATAAATTTACAAAAGAGTTTTGCAATATTAATTTGCTTCGCATTGAGAAAGAAATTGATTATTATGTATGCACAAATTTGTTCTAACAGAATAAGTATATTTCAATTTCTTATGGTAAAGGTTTTGACATCAAAACAAAAGACTGGCATATTTTCTATCATTGAAGCATATAATTAGATTGAAAATATTACTATTTAAATTTTGTCATGATATTTTCATGAAAAGAATAATCGATTATATGTTCTAGACGAGGTTTACTTATAATTTCATATGTTTAGAAAATTAATGTTCAATTTTGTAACTGAAGTGGCTGAAACAATGTGTTTGGAATTATTTTTTAAATGATATTTTTTAAAATAAAAAATAATTTCTGACTTTATATTAAAACAAATAATGTGTATATAGTACTAATGTGTTTATGAAATTATAATTTAAAAACAAAAAAATATGTGTCTAATAAAATATTTAAAGGAAGAAGATTGAGAGATATAAAGTTAAAATAGATGAAAATAACAATATCATATATTTAATTTTTCTTCAAAAAAAGATAAGACATTATTTTCATTTCTTATAGTTTATTTTTATAAAATATATATTTTACGAAACACATTTTGTCAATCTCATTTTTGAAGAATAAAAGATGATGTTTGAAAAGAATATCAAACACCCTTTTGAGCTCAAAAGATATTTTTAAAATAGCTTAGTGAACTTTTATTAATTGTGAGAGACTTACAAATTAAACTTCAGTTTCAATCATTTAAATAATTAGATAATCTCAAATATTTTTATATAAAAAGAATTTGATGCACTTCTTTTTTTTTTTCCCCAATAAATTCAAGTCATATGTGTGTCTATTTTTTCATAATTGATTGTGTCGTCAATCTAACGAAAAGAAAACACTACATCCATCAAAAGTATCTAAGATTTAGTCTCTTTTATCACATGAATTTTATATAAAATTAATGGTGGAATGTGAATTAATTATTGATAAAATAAGGTATTTCCTTGAATAACATACATTGTGATGGAAGACAACCGAGCTTTACTTCGTTCATCTAAGGCGTCCAACAATGCCTTCTTAATCAATCCTATTTTGGTTCGCGGTTTCTCCTACATCAGAGATCATGTCTTATGTTATTTATGAATAGAAACAAATGGAACTGAAATGAAATGATTTTTTATTATTTGGCAATCGAAAATTGAACCATATATAGTTTTATCTTGTGCCTTCTTAGAACCATTTAACACGGTAAAAGAAAATAAGCTTGTGATACCCAGTTGATCTTTCTTCGGTCGTGTGTATATATATATATATATATATATATATAAGCGTATAAGAAGGTCAGCTAGTCATCAATATTATCTGCAAATGGGTTAAATCTAATTAAGACCTCATAAAAAATTCCCTGGAATCAATTGATCAGATAGCAATTATTTCGATTCTCTGGCACTGCATATATATATATATATATATGGTGCAATATTTCAATTGGCTTGAGTGGTATGTGTATACCCTACAATTTTTTTTCCAAGCTTGATAATGAAAATGCTGCAATGGTTGCCCATTAAAGCTGCGGTACCCCACAAATTGATTGGTCTGAGTATAAAGATAGGAATAGGTATTCTGTTGTCACAGTTACACAGTATAAGACAATAAAAGCACCTGTTGTCATCGCATTAACATACACATACCCTACCACCCGCCCCCAAAATTATCGAAGTTTTAATATCTTCCTTTGTAATGTAAGGGACACATCAGCCTCTGCTTGAAGTTATCACCATAGCCCCATATTAATCAAAAGAGTATGTATCAAACAGAAAAAAATTGCAAAAACCAACCATATGGGGTGAAAATTGCTTGAAGTTATCACCATAGCTAGATGCCCATATTGATCTTTGTCTGCCAGAACTTACATGCAGTGAAAATTGCAGTAAATTTTGGGGTACTGAACTTCTTATTTAAAATTTTACCATGGGAGTCCTTAGTGTAATTAACTTCTCAGGTAAAAAGAAGTACTGACTGTAATTTTATAGTTGGAATCATCATTTTTATTTTCTGGAAAGTTTAGTAGTCTAACCGAAATTAATCCGAAGAAGAATGGGAAATCAAGATAAGGAGAATCTTGTTTATATGTACTGCTAGATAATTTTACTCTCAAATATGCACATTTGAAAAACAATTGTTTGCATATTCAATGGTGAATTGGTGGCTATTTGTTTTTAGAATAATATTATACGTATCAAATCTATTCATACGACCTCATATGTCATGGTAGGATTGGTTAAATTATTATCATATTATTTATCTAATTTATTATTATTTTTTATATTTATCCTTTTAATCATATTATGTCACATTAATTTGTATAAATAAATTTTTACAATTAATTTGTACATGTAATACTACTATTATTTTTAATATTAGTACGATTGAATTATTATTTTTTAATTGATGACTTGTTTATGTCACGTTTCATATTAAATAAAAATTGAGTGAATCATGAGTGTATAAGGATGGGTATGCACCATTATTAAATAGGTTAATTTTTTGGGCCAATAGCAAACGCCCGGCTCGTGACAAGTAGTATCAGAGCAGACTCGAATTTCATTAGTATATGAGCCTCCAAAATCGCCCCAACGAATATTGTCACATAAAATGTGAGTCTCCCATGTTGTTAGGGGGATAGACAATACCGCTAAGTGAGCCTTAAAAATTATGTCTTGAACCTTAATAGAAATTGCTATATGGGTAGTGGGTCTTCTAGCCCTAGGGGGATGGGCAATATATTCCAGTTTGGTCATTGAGATTAGGCTACACCGTGATGATGGTGTCACGTGATTGGGTGGGGGAGAATGTCACGTTCTATATCAAATAGAAATTGGGTGGATTTTGGATATATCAGGGTGAGTATGCAGCATTACCTAACAGACTAATCTTTTGAGTTAATGGCAAGTGTTTAGCTCGTGACATTTAGTTAAAATTTTCAAATAGAATTTTTGAAAGTAAAACTTTTTTAGAAGTAAATCTTTTAAGAAAAAGTTATTGATTATTTAGTTATCAATTAAAAAAGTTATTTTGAAGTAATAGATCGTTTGGTTATACATTGTTAAAAGTATTTTGCTATAATTAAATTAACAAAAAGTACACTTAATAAAGCTTATATTAAAATTCTATATAATTTAATTTTTTTTAACGTAAAATAACAATTTAATATTTAAAATTTATTAATGTATTTCTATAGACAAGACAAAAGTGATTACCGATTCGTGCTGAAATTTAATTTGCTATCATTGTGAAATAATGGCCAAACTAATTAGTGTCAAGTTATGGTCCCCAAAGTTAATATTTTATACAGCTATGGGCCTTTAAGTCATTTAAAGTCAAGTAAGGGCATTTAAGACTTTGTACATTGAATAAGTAAACCCTAGGTTACACGGTATTGTTTTGAAAGCACTATATATTTATACTTTTCTCATTTGTGTTGAGTAAGTCTCATTTTTTATTTCTCGTATTCTTAATTTTAGAGTCTTCTTTGTTCTCTCTGTAGTTCTCGGCTAAGGTTTGTTGTTTCAGCTTGATTGATTCTCTTGTACTGTTGTAAAATGAGTCCTGTAACTAGAATCAAGAGTTTGTAATCTTTAACATCATATGTATAAGAGCTTTGTTGTTGAGCTCAAGTGGATATATGTCACTTATAGTGATTGAACCACTATAAATCTGATTTTCTTGTATGCTTGTTGTTTGTTTCTTGTGATTGATCGTGATTCTTGAGCTAGATTTGAGTCTTGTGTTGAATTTACAACAATAGTATTAAAGCCTTTGGTTAGGGTTTGTCGAAGACTCGTATTCTTTATTGATCTTTAAGGTTAAAGAGTTAGTTCAATAGTCATGGTTCAATTAGGTTTGAAGTTGAACGATTTGATGGTCATTGTGATTTCACTTTATGGCAAAAGAAAATGAAGACCCTTTTGGTTTAACGGAAAGTAGTAAAGGCATTGACAGACTAAAAGTAAATCTGCACTGAAGTAATAAATATTTACTTTGGAAACCAATGTGAAATTTGTAAAGATGTGGTACCCAAAGTTAATATTTTATACAGTTATGGGCATTTACGTCATTTAAAGTCAAGTAAGGGCATTTAAGACTTTGTACATTTAATAAGCAAACCTTAGGTTACACGACGACGTTTTGAGAGTAATATATATTTGTACTTTTCTCATTTGTGTTGAGTAAGTCTCATTTTTTGTTTATCGTATTCTCAAATTAGTTTTAGAGTCTTCTCTATTCTCTCTCTGGTTCTTGGCTCAGGTTTGCTATTTTCGCTTGATTGATGCTCTTGTATTGTTGTAAAACGAGTCCTATAACTAGAATCAAGAGTTATAATTTCTAGGACTGTAATCTTTAATATCATAATGCAGAAGAGATTCGTTGTTAAGCTTAAGTGGATGTAGGTCACTTATAGTGACTGAACCACTATAAATCTAATTTTCTTGTATGGTTATTGCTTGCTTATTGTGATTGATCGTGATTATTGGACTAGATTCGAGTCTTGTATTGTATTTATAACACATAGAAATCTAAACATAAATAAATATAAATTTATAAGAATTCAAGTAAAATTAATACATAGCAATCAATGAATTAAATACATTATTGTGTTCAATATAAAAATAAAATAAAAAAATGCTATTTATCTATTATAAAAAATTTTATGATAGAGCTTTGTAAAGATATGATGATTATGAAAATATTGTTGCTTTTAAAAAAAAAGTAAAAAATATATTAGTTGAATATAGCTAATTTTTATTAAGGGTATGTTATAAAATTAAGAAAAGATTAGTAGGTATGTGTATCAATATACAAATATAAAAAAAAAAGCTCAAAATTTCACACTTTTAAAAGTTTAAATTTTAAGCTTTTTCAAGGAGAGGTAAAATAATATTTTTAATCTCCAAAAACTCTTGTTAAAATTGTAACCACGTCATCAAAAAGAAAACTTTTGGTATTAATTTTTTTTTTGACTAATAAAAAAAGTCTAACTAAACATGCACTTAATATTAAAAAAGTCATCAATAGTCTTCTTAAAATTTTTAATTTATACCATTTTTCTCAAGTTTTTTTAAATTATCCATTACTCTCATAGGTTTTTTAGTATTTTTTTTAAAATCTTGCTAACAGAAGGTAGTAAGTAGTTTTAAAAGATTTAAAAAATAATTATATAATATTGATCACTTAAAGATAATTTTTTTTATGAATATGCAAAAGTATCAAATTTCTTTTAATATCTCCAAATAATTGTTTACCTTTAGGGATGGTAGAATTTCTCATGGGATTAGAGCTTGTAAGGATCCATCTCAAATGATGAGTAATTCGAGTTGCGTTTTAGATATTTTTTAAGAGATAAAGTCGGTTTGAGTATAGTAATATAAGCTCGAATTAAAATTGGGTTGAGTTTAAAGATAAGTTGATTTTCCAAACTCATCTCAAATACTCGTTTAAAAAATTAAAAAAAATTTAGTGTAAAGAAAATTTACTTATTTATACAATTCACGTTAGCTATGTACTAAATCTGTAGATATAAAATTTACTTATATTATGTTTTTAAATTTTTTGATTTTCAGTCATATTTTTTATTTTTAATTCATTTCTTTAATTTTTAAATTATATTTAATATTAAACAATTACTTTTAAATAGGAGTGAATTTATTTGTTAAAAAAAAAAATGAAGAGGAACAAATACAAAAAATAAATAATTTTATTATCATTCTTAATTTCTTAATTATCAATCATTTAATTCAAAATTATTTTACTTTGTGTTATAGGTGCCAAAGTTAAAAAAAAACTATTAATTTTTGTAATTTTTAAATTTTAATTCATATTATTAATTTTTAAAATTAATAGTTAAATACTTAAAGATTCGATATAATTTATATTTTCATGTGATGTTTATAATTTTTTTTAAATATTTTAATTATACGGGATAAAAAATTATTTTATAAATTAAATATGTATAAATAAAAAACTATTTAAAAAATTAAAAAAAAAACTCAAATATGAAGAACTCATAGGATCTTTTATCTCTATTTAAAGATCTCTTATTCTAAACTTAAATTACATATATTGAATATGAAAAATTTTAAAATATAAAAATGAGATTGTGATCCTATCCTAATCCGCATTATTGCCACCACCTATTTACCTCTATATTTAAACAAAGGAGCATTTTCTATTTAATTTGTAACCTGACGTGCATTCGTGGTTGATGCCAATTGGCCTTTCAGGAAGTGAATGTGCCAAAATTATCCAGCTTCGATATTTTCGTTGGCTGATCTTCAAGTAATAAAGAAATAATAAACCAAGAAGAATGAAAATGAAAAGCAACTAAAAGACGGCCGGTTTGTATTTTTATCTAATTGTTTGTATTAATTCTATCTAATTCTTTAATTCTGATCGATGCATATACGTCTGCTGAAACCAAGGACTTGTTCGATATAGGAGTATTGCGAGTATAGCTATAAGTGAGTCGATATCCTTTAAATATTTAAATATAAAATAAACACTTTTAATAATTTAAAATAAAAATATTATTTGGGAGGTGTAGATAACAATTGTATTTTAAAATACAAAAAAATTATTTTAATTTTTAATTTAATTGATATATATTAATTTAATTTTTACATTTTTTAATATATACCACATTAGTACATGCCGTTATAATTTGTCTATATAAAAATTACATTTTAAAAAAAAAAATATTTTTAAACTGTGAGAGTATTGATTGAAAATCGTCGGAATATAATTTGAAGAGCAAATTAAGTGTGTAGAGTTCGCACGGATCGAAGACGGATGCGAAAGGAGGCAAAAAATAAAAAAAGCGCGCACCAGGCGTGGGCGCCGCAGGTCCAGGCGACGAGCGCCACAACGCTCAGATGGGCGCGCCAGCGCCTGGGCGGTGGAACCCAGCGTCGCTGCGCTGGAGACGGGAACAGTATCCCGAAATAAGGAAACTTCCTTATTTTGTCTTCCACTTGTTTTAGGACTCCCTAATACGACTCCCACACGTATATGGTAAATCTATGTCAACCCAAAACCTATATAAGGGCTATCAATTAGTTTGTAAACAAATCTGAGTAATCAAGTGAGAGATCTTTGTGATCATCAAATAATCTTTATGATAGGTTGAGAAATCTTAGTGGTCATCAACAATTTTTGTAGTTCTTTGTGAGAGAAAATTCTTAAAGTGAGAGAGAGAGTTTTCTTTGTGATCTTTCTTGTAAAAAGTATACTTTGTGAGTGCTTTGTGATTCATAATAAGAGAAAAGTGTGATCTTGATCCGCCGTGGACGTAGGCAAGTTGCCGAACCACGTAATTTTTTGTGTGTTCTTCTTCTACATCTTTTCTCTTTATTCCTTAATTACTTGTTCTGCATATATTGCTTAGATGATTTTGCTTGTTTATGTGCTTCCACTTCAACAAATTGGTATCAAAGCTTTGGTTTTAAGCAGACATGGCCACACCCAAGTATGAGGTAGAGAAATTCAACGGTATGAATGACTTCAATCTCTGGAAGATGAAGGTTAAGGCATTGTTGGTGAGCCAAAGGCTTGGTTCGGCATTAGAGGAGACTGCAACTCCATCTATTGATGAAGAGCAAGCGCCAGAGTCATCTAAAGCTGAAGCAGAAAGAATGGACATTCAAGAAAGAGGTTATAGCACAATCGTTTTGTCATTGAACGATGAAGTACTAAGGGAAGTAGTGGGTGAAACGACGATGATAGATCTTTGGAAGAAGCTTGACTCTCTTTATATGAGGAAATCGTTGGTTAATAGATTACATATAAAGAAGAAGCTTAATCAGCTGTCCATGTCAGAGGGGACGCCGATGAAAGATCATATAGACGTCTTCAATAAGATCAGCCTTGATCTTGAGTCTATCAACATCAAGATAGAAGATGAAGATAGAGCAATTATCTTGTTGAGTTCACTCCCCAAGAGTTATTAGAGTTTTGTTGATACACTACTCTACGGCAAAGAGAGTTTAACGATGAGTGATGTGAAATCATCATTAAACTCAAAGTTATTAGGGAAGCAAATTGAGAGCAATGTAGAAAGCTTATCGGTAAGAGGAAGGCCCTCATATAGAGATGGGAATAAAAAAGGCTCAAGGTCGAAGTTTAGGACTCCTAGGAAGTGCTATTACTGCAAGAAATATGGGCACTTCATAAAAGGACTGTCCTGAGAAGATAGCACAAGACAAGAAGAAAGCGGATGTTGCACTTAACTATGATGATAGCTATGACAGCGCAGAGACACTCATCGCTACTGATGGTATGAACTCTGAATAATGGGTTTTAGATTCTGGTTGTACTTTTCACATGTGTCCACACAAGCCTTGGTTTATAAATTTTCAGCCTATTAGTGGTGGTAAAGTCTTAATGGGTAATGACATTGCATGTCAGATGATAAGAATTGGTAGTATTAAACTTAGGATACATGATGGGCGAGTG
Organism: Ailanthus altissimus; assembly: GCA_946807835.1. Classification (NCBI taxonomy): domain Eukaryota; kingdom Viridiplantae; phylum Streptophyta; class Magnoliopsida; order Sapindales; family Simaroubaceae; genus Ailanthus; species Ailanthus altissimus. The sequence continues at coordinate 6,403,085 of OX327699.1, forward strand.
AGAGAGTTGACAGATGTTAGGTATATTCCTGACTTGAAGAGAAACTTGATCTCACTAGGGACTCTAGACCAGAATGAGTGTTTCATTAGGATCGACGAAGGGATTTTATGAGTTTTGAAAAGTTTCATGGTGGTGATGAGAGGAGAGAAGCGCAAAGGGGTTTATATGTTTAAGGGTGAAGTCGTGAGTGGTTCTGCACTATTCTCTGTAGATGATGAGAGTATGCAAACTAAGTTGTGGCATCTTAGACTGACACATCTAGGCGAGAGAAACCTAAAGAAGTTATATAGTCAAAAGGCGTTTAGTAGGGATAAGTTCTAGCCTTTAGCGTTTTGTGAGCATTGTGTGCTTGGGAAAGCACATAGAGTGAGGTTCAGTACCAGCGAGCACAAGATTAAGAGGACTCTTGACTACATACACTCGGATCTTTGGGGACTAGCTCAAACAGCTACTCGTGGTGGTGCTAGGTATTTTCTCAGCTTGATTGATGACTATTCAAAGAAATTATGGGTCTATGTGTTGAAGAGCAAGGATTAAGCCTTTGAAGTATTCAAGACTTGGAAGGTTTTTGTTGAGAATCAGACTGACAAAAGGGTAAAGAGGTTAAGGACTGACAACAGCCTCGAATTTTGCAACAGAGAGTTTGATGGATTTTGTGTCAAGCATGGGATTACAAGGCATAGAACAGTAAGATCAACACCACAGTAGAATGACGTAGCTGAGAGGATGAACAAAACCATACTTGAAAGGGTTAGATGCATGCTTACCAATGCGAAGATGTCCAAGACATTCTGGGGAGAAGCTGTAGTGACTACAGCTTACTTGATCAATAGAAGTCCCTCTTCAGAAATTGACTTCAAGACGCCAAAAGAGAAATGGTCTGGCAATCCTCCGAAGTATGACCATATCAGAATGTTTGGTTGCCTTGTCTTTATACATGTTAAGGAGGGGAAGTTGGAACCTAGAGCTATCAAATAGGTATTCATAGGATATCCTGAAGGAGTGAAAGGATACAAGGTGTGGTGTAAAGACTTGACACCACCAAGGAGTATCATAAGCCGTGACGTGACGTTCAATGAGATGACGATGCTGAAAACCTCTCAAGAAGATGAGAAAGAAGAACCTGTGCCCAAGGAAGACTTTGCACTTGAGTCAATAGAAGTTGAAGTGGAGACTGAAAGTAGATCTGATATACCCTCAGATCAACACTTCAACGAGGAAATCCTTGAAGATGAACCAAGAACACCGGTGAGTTCCTTTAAGTCCACCCAAAGAAAGACTAGAATTTCTGAAATGGAACTTGAAGAGTACCAGTTAGCCAGAGATAGGCTAAGGAGAACGATTAACCCACCAGTCAGGTATACACAAGCAGACTTAGTTACTCATGCTTTTAATTCTGCTTACACTATTGAGTATGATGAGGTTAGGACATATGGTGAGGCTATGAAGAGTGAAAACAAGAAAGAATGACAGCAGGCTATGGAAGAAGAAATTAGTTCTCTTAGGAAGAACAATACTTGGAAGTTAGTGAAGAGACCTCAAAAGAAGTTAGTCGGGTGCAAGTGGGTATATAAGGTGAAGGAGGAGATACCAGGGATTGAGCCTACAAGATTCAAGGCTAGGTTAGTAGCACAAGATTTTACTCAGAGAGAGGAAGTCGATTTTCATGAGATATTCTCTCCAGTTGTCAAGTACACATCTATTAGGATTTTGTTAGCCATGTGTGCAAACATTGATTTACATCTAGAGCAGATGGATGTAAAGACAGTTTTTCTACATGGAGAGCTTGATGAAACGATATACATGGCACAGCCGCAAAGGTTCAAGGAGCCTGAAAAAGAAGATCATGCTTGTTTGCTAAAGAAGTTATTATACGGGTTAAATCAATCACCTAGACACTGTATATGAGATTTGATGAGTTTATGATGGCTTGTAACTTTAGTAGGAGCAAGTATGACGGATGCATGTACTTCAAGAACATAAGTTGTGGGATGATGTATTTGCTTCTATACGTCGATGATATGTTGATCACATGTAAGAATATGGAAGAAATACAGAAGCTCAAGAGGCAGTTAGGTGGCGAGTTTGAAATGAAGGATTTAGGAGTAGCAAAGAGAATTTTGGGTATGGACATTGTGAGGGAAAGAAGAGATGTTATCTTCTTGTCCCAATAACGATATATAGTCAAAATTATGGAGAAGTTTGGTATGTCTAACGCAAAGGCTGTCTCAACTCCTTTGGCTATGCATTTCAGACTTTCAGCAGTACAGTCACCGACATCTAAAGAAGAAAAATTGTAGATGAGCAAAGTACCGTAAGCAAGCGCTATGGAGAGCATCATGTATGCAATGGTTTGCACAAGACCAGACATAACACAGGCTGTGAGTGTGGTGAGTAGATACATGACAAATTCGGGTAAAGATCACTGACTTGCAGTAAAGTGGATTCTGAAATATCTCAAGGGAACGTCAAATCACGGGTTGATATATAAGAGGGATAAGGACAACAATGAAATGGTAAGAGGGTACGTAAACTCAGATTATGTAGGTGATCTAGATAAGAGAAGATTGTTGACGGGCTACGTATTCACAGTGTTTGGGTGTAGTGTGTGTTGGAGATCAGTTTTACAACATGTGGTTGCACTCTCTACCACAGAGGCGGAATACATAACTGTTGGTGAAGCTATCAAGGAGGCCGTGTGGTTAAAAGGCATATGTGCGGAGGTATTGACTAGTAAAGATGTGAACACCGGTGTATATTGTAACAGCCAGAGTGCCATACACCTAAGCAAGCATCAATTGTTCCACGAGAGGTCGAAATACATTGAAGTGAGGCTCCATTATATTCAAGAGATTGTCCAAAGTAGTGAAGTTAGTCTAATAAAGATAATGTCATCTAAAAACCCTGCCGATATGTTGACTAAGCCACTGCCCTTGGTTAAGTTCGTTCTATGCAAGGACTTAACTGGAGTTATTACTTTGTGAGGGTGACTAAAGAAGTGAAAATGAGAGATCAAGTTGCTTTGTGGATGATTTTGAATCAAGGAGGGGATTTGTGAGAATATTGATTGAAAATCATCGGGATATGATTTGGTGAGCAAGCCAAGTGTGTAAGGTGCACACGGATCGAAGACGGATGCTAAAGGAGGCGAAAACGAAGAAGGGCGCACTAGGCGCCAACGCCGCACCGACCAGGTGTGGGCGCCTAATCCACTAAGTGAGCGCTGTGGCGCTAGGCGACGAACGCCGCAGCGCTCAAACTGGCGTGTGAGCGCCACGGCGGTGAAAGCCTAACGCCGCGGCGCTGGAGACGGGAACAGTATCCCGAAATAAGGAAACTTCCTTATTTCGTCTCTCACTTGTTTCAAGACTCCCTAATACGACTCCCACACGTATAGGGTAAACCTAGGTCGTCCCAAATCCTACATAAAGGCTATCAATTGGCTTGTAAATAAATTTGAGTGATCAAGTGAGAGATTTTTGTGATCATCAATTAATCTTTGTGATAGGTTAAGAAATCTTAGTGATAATTAACAATTTTTGTAGTTTTTTGTGAGAGAAAATCCCTAAAGTGAAAGAGAGAGTTTTCTTTATGATCTTTCTTGTAAAAAGCATACTTTATGAGTGTCTTGTGATTCATAATAACAGAAGAGTGTGATCTTGATCCGCCGTGGACATAGATAAGTTGCCGAACCACATAATTCTTTGTATGTTCTTCTTCTATCATTTCTTTTTTTTATTTTTTAATTACTTATTCTGCATATTTTGCTTAAGTGATTTTGCTTGTTTGTATTCTTCCGCTTTAACATAAATATATATATTTTAATTTAAAATTTAAAATAAAAACAACGTCAGTTTAAGAATAAAAGAATAAAATAAAATCCTAAAAAATATATATAAATATAAAATATTAATGAACAAACATATATAATTCTCATATCTCTCGTTCTTCTTATTTTTTTACTCATTTCTTTCTCCTAATTTTTAAAAAATTAAAAATATTCCTCTAAATAATAATTTTTAATATTATTTATTAATATTAATTAATTTAATATTTATCAAAATTCAAAATTCTAAACCAAAATGAGATTGGTAATAAGTTTGTTGACTAATGTAAGCTAAGTAAATCGAGTGGTGGACGAAGAAACAGGGAATTCAAGGAGGGATGTGCATGAAAATGAAATATCTTTAAGTAAGATAAAGAAATCAAAAGTAAAAACAAAATAAAAAATATTAAAAAACCAAAATTCTTTAGTGGAGTTTAAGGGCGATTTATTATTAGTGTTAAGATTTATTGGTGGAGTTCTGTAATAAAAAGAGACGAGAAAAGAAAAAAAAGAAAGAGAGATGAAGAAGAGGGCCGGTTTTAAATTGTTTTGGTAGGATAGCAGGAGGAGAAGGGAAAGGGGGTAAATAAAAATTAAAAATTGGGGTAAGAGAAATAAAAAATTAGAGTGGGAGAAAATAAAAATTATTTTATTTATTTTTTTGCTTAGATTTTTATTTGTCACATCAATAATATTACAGTAAATAAAAAAAATTATTTAACAAAATATTTATAAAAGTAGAAACTAATGTAGTATATATTAAAAAAATAAAAATTTAATTAATATATATTAATTAAATAAGAAACCAAAATAGCATTTTCTTTAAATAATATTCATACCAGATTGATCCTAAATACATTAGAGCTCTCTTCTTAATGTTATTATACCATATGCTAGTTCTTTTAATCTTTTCATTGTTTATAAGTGTTTTCAGTCTCTCTCTAACTTTCTTTTAATTACATTAATTCCATATTCCTTTATTAAATTAAGAAACAAAGAGAATGGTAACGTCTTAATTCTCGTTCGAGTTCTTTCTCTATCTCCAGGCCAAGTTTTTTCTTGGTTTTTGAATTAATTACAAAATTTTTTGATGGTAAATATACAATATTATTTTGATAATATACAAAATAAGTTTTTAATGGTAAAAAAAATAAATATTGTTTTTGGGTATTCGGTAGCTTAGAATGATATTGTATTATTATTTGCGGGTAGCCACTAATATATCAACGTACGTAACATTACGTATATCACTTCTCTCTCTGAAATGAAGGCAAAGTCGGACCAGATGAAACAGCTTTTGCCTGGATTTAAATAGTTAGTGAGCAGATAAAAGGCTTCAATCTTGAAAGGCATTAGTGGAGTTTCAGCCTAGAGATATATTTGATGTTTAATTATGCTGTATATTATCAGCAGGCATCTCTAGCAAAAAACTTTTTACCACGCTCCACTTATCACCGGCTAGCAGCTCTGGCAGGATCTCTGATTAACACCTATTTAATAAGACGATTGAATAATTTAATAAAATTCATGCACGTTACTGCCATCATAATCATATTCTAATAAACAAACTATTTGTCATCCTTTGACAATAGTCAATTCTCTTACTTGAAAAACAGCAAAAATCCCAGAGAAAAGAGCATTTTGATGGCCTAGGGGCGTTGCAAAACATGCCAAAAAAACCTCTACAAATTGCCCCTTAAGAAGATGGTTCAGGATTGTCTTTAGAAGGCCATCTGTTTTGAACTTTCTCCATGATGGAAGAGGAAGTGAAGAATACTGATATACCAGCATTAGATCAATTGTAATTGTATTACTTGATTTTCTTGTACAGAAAATTAACTTATATACAATACATTGTTGATAGAATAAGTCTAATCTCTATCTCTAGCTTGATAATTTAAGTAATTATAGATAACTCTAATCTTATCTATATCACATAATCTAGTTTATTATTTACAAATTCAAAAATCAAATTAAGCTCGAATCTAGCTTGTTGACTTCATCATCATGTGATCAGCTCATAGTGCTTTTGTTTGAATCCTTTGTTGTCTTGTCTTTAAACTCAACTTCTCTAACATCCCCTCTCAAGTTGAAATGGGAATTATGGACATTCAGCTTGTCTTTGAAGTAATGAAATTTATGTTCTGCAACTGATTTTATGAAGATGTTAGCAATTTACTCTGCAGATGGTAAATACTAAATAATATTTCTTGTCACCCATTTTTTGAAAGTAAAAATCGAGCTCCACATACTAAATGATGTGAATCTCACAAAGAAAAGTGAGACCCGACACTTAATGAGGTTCCTTTACTCAAGGATCGTTTTAATTCAGATTTTTATATAAACAAAAAAATAAGAACCTTGACCCGTTATCTATCAAAGATAAGAACCAGAGGTATAAGAAAATAGTAGACGCCACATTCAAGATAGATGAGAAATTGTGAATGATAAGTCTGAAAGAACGCTACAAGATAAAATCTTGATAAGTTCTAATAATAGTTCTTTGAAGAACTTAAGAGAAAACTCTCAACATTAATATCATTAATTCTATTTTTCATTCTCTCTCATCTCTCATATATTTATAGACCTCTTGGGATGTTTAACGTTTATTACAACAACTAATGATAACTTATCACTACTACTAATAATTTAGGCTCTTGAGATCTCAGCAATTATTATAACTATTAATGAAAATTTAAAACTACTAACTATCAACTATTACTAATAAACTAAGCACTTGGAATGCTAGCATTTATTACAACAATTAATAGTAACTTATAACTAATAACTACCAACAACTACTAATATTAAGTCTTCACATCACATAGGCCACTCACATGAGCTGTTATGCTATTGTTCCCCATCATATATAGATGCTAAATGGTCCTTGTAAATTTTTGGCAATCTATTTCACATCATTCCCCATCTCTTGAAAAGAATTTGCCCTCAAATCTTTACCAGGCTCAAATACAACTATCTTGAACTTTGAAGTGGTATTTTTGATAGCGTAGCAATCAACACACATCTTCCACAATCTATCATTCTTAGGCACAAGCAATACTGGAATGGCAGGATGATTCATGCTCTTACACACGTACCTCTTCTCTATGAGCTCACAAATCTGTATTTGAAGTTCCTTTGTCTCATTAGGATTACTTTTATAGGCTGTAATATTTGGAATTAATGCTCTAGGTATAAAGTTGATTTGATGCTCTATTCTCCTTATTAGTGGTAAAGCATTAGGTATCTCTTTGGGAAACACATCAACAAATTCCTTTTCATCTTCTTCGATTTGCAAACTTAATGTATGCTTAGTAACCATCAGCTTACCATATATTGCGTACTCTATTCCATTACTTGCATCTTTCAACGGTAGCATAAGTTTGTCATTTGACTTGCTTTCAATTTTAATGACATGGTTATCTCTTAGAATCAATGCACTTTGATTCAGACATTGAGATGTAATGTGACCTTGGCTGCCTCCCATGTTTTAGTCTATAGTTGGTTCTGCTTTGAAATTGGAATTGGTTTGCTCATCGTTTTTTACTCTAATCCAGTTTCAAAGATGATGCGAAACTAAAGTTTTGGCCATATCCTGTGGAACTCTTCCTACTTATTTGTTTGTCTACCTTATTTGTCATATTCAACAATCTATCCCAAGCATTTTCATCAATGCCATCACCATTCATGGTAGCACGCCTATCTTGAATTCTCAATTTAGGAACTCTAGGTGTCTGCGCCCTTTGTGTACTAGATTCAAGTTTATCTATCCATTTATTAACTTGCTCCAACTCTACTTTCAACATTTTTCTCATTTCACTCATTAAAGTTTTCATGAGAAACTTTGAATCAACATTTTTCAATGCAACTTCGGAAGTATTTTTGTCCTTATTGTTTAACATGTTTGCTGTAAAATAAAGTTAGAAAAATAAAAAGAACCTCGCACACTCCCTCACGTATTTCACTCAAAGAATGCTTCACTCAACTTTTACTCATGTTTTTTTTTTAAAATTTAGAAAAGTAAATCTGGAATCATGGAATCTGATTTTTTTTTAAATATTTTTTGTCTTTTTATTTATTTATATGTAATAATATAACTTGAAGAATTAGATAAGGTAACAGACGTGAAGAAACAAGAAAATTGATATAGGTTAAAAAAATTTAGAGACTAAAATAAAGTTGCTGATTTAAAAAAAAGAACAATCAATGAAAATTAAAATGATAGTTCAAACCTGATTAGAGCCTAAGCTCTGATACCAAATGATGTGAACCTCACAAAGAAAAGTAAGGCCCAACGCTCAATGAGGTTCCTTTGCCCAAGGATTGTTCTAATTCAGATTTTTATATAAACAAAAAAATAAGAACCTTGACCCGTTATCTATCAAAGATAAGAACCAGAAGTATAAGAAGATAGTAGACACCACACTCAAGATAGATGATAAGTTGTGAGTGATAAGTCTGAAAGAACGCCACAAGATAAAATCTTAATAAGTTCTAATAATAGTTCTTTGAAGAACTTAAGAGAAAACTCTCAACATTAATATTATCAATTCTATTTTTCGTTCTCCCTCATCTCTCATATATTTATAGAGGCCTCTTGAGATGTTTAACATTTATTATAGTAACTAATGATAACTTATAACTACTAACTACTACCAACAATTTAGGCACTTGAGCTTTCAACAATTATTATAACTATTAATGAAAATTTAAAACTACTAACTACCAACTACTACTAATAAACTAAGCACTTGAAATGCTAGCACTTATTACAACAATTAATAGTAACTTATAACTAATAACTACTAACAACTACCAATATTAAGTCTTCACATCACATGGGCCACTCACATGAGCTGTTACGCTATTGTTCCCCATCATACATGGTGATGCGATATTTTTATATCATAAATTAAGTGCAAGTATACACTATCGTATGCAAGTAATAAAGAGACTAAATAAGTCGGATGTCGAACCCAAAGGGATAATTTTTTCTTTTTAACCAATTACTAAAATTATATCTTCCTAATAATTATTCAGAAAAATAAAAATCTAAGAATGAATGTAAGAAATATAAAAATAAAAACACAATGCAAAGAGAATAAATGATAGCAACGTAGAGAAAACCTAGGATTAATATTATCCCTCAATATGTTTCTAATGATTAATCCTCTAATATTTAACTCACTTAGTCTTTATTATTGATCAGGACACTAATATATTCACAAGCCTCTTCCAAGATCATGCAAGTATACCCTAATTTACCAAATACCTATATTCCTATAGTACTTGTAATAAATTAAGATTCATTAAGATTAGGTCTTATTGATCATACATGCCAATTAGGTATATTCCTATCCTAAATTGAAACTTGCATATGCAACATTGAATGTTACTCTATAATCATTCATCAAATTACCTAGGTCTAAATATATTGATTCCTCTTCCGAGTTTATCAAAATATTACCAATTCATTCACCATTTATTGGCCAGATATATTGAAGCATTAAACACAAGTAATTTAAATAATAAAAAACTAAGTTTATTAAATATTAAAAAGATATGGCAATTTAAGCGCACATATTGAGTTCAAATATTAACCCTAGAAAACAAGTTTAGCTCATGGCTACAAGAGAACAGCAGTAAAAATAATTATAAATCATGATATAATTATTAGCAAATCGATATAGACGTCGAATTGCTCTTAATTGCGCTGCCTAGGAACTCTTGATGCCGAAGAACGTCTTGTATCTCTCTCTAAAGTTGCTTCAATTAAGCTCCTATTGCTTTCCAAGACTCGTGCTCTGTATTCTTGGTGCTCTTGGGTCGTCTTGGATTCCTCCTTGAAGGTTGGGAACGAGTGGCTTTATATAGGGATTGATATGAGCTTGAAAATCTCAATTCTCGTCGGACTAGGACTTGCACTACCGCTGGCGCGCTATGCAGTTGTCGCTGGGGCGACGCGTGAAAAAGCTATTACCGCTGGAGCGGTTGGATCTTGGCGCTGGGGCGCTACATAAAACGGCTTCACCGCTGGCGCGGTATGTTGATAGCGCTGGGGCGATGTAGCGTCGCTGGCGCGGTGCCTCTTCGACGCTGGGGCGCTAGACGCGACTTAAGCATGTCGTTTTTCTTATTTCGATCACTATTTCAGCGCTGGGGTGACAATACTTATGGCGCGGGGGCGCTGGACACATACTTTGAAAACTTTGTATTTTAGTCCCTGTTTTCGCTCCTTTTGCGTTCTTTCTTTAAATTTCATTCAAGTCCTTATAAATAACAATAATGCACATAAATAGCCATCTATTCTCATAAAATTATAAAATATCAATAATAAAAATATGAGAAAATATATGACAAATTTGCCCTTATCACATGGATGCTAAATGGTCCTTATGAATTTTTGGCAGTCTATTTCGCATCACTTTATCCTTTTATGATGAATTGGATTTGCAGCTAGTGCAAATGCACTTGAATTATCATATATGATAGTTGTAGTTTTAGTTAACTGAATTTTCATTTAAACTAAAAGGGAGTGAGGCCAATAAACTTCAGTTGTAATATTGGGAAGGGACCTGTACTCAGATTCACAACTGGATCTAGACATTATATTTTACTTTTTGGAAGACTAAGTAATGAGATTGTTTTTAAGATAAATACAGTATCCTCTCATTGATTTCTTGTCAGTTATGTCACAAGCCCAATCAACATCATTGTATGCTATTTGGGTTATTTGTCTAGAGTTGTACAACAACAATCTATGGTATTTGGTCCCTTTGAGGTATTTGCGTAGCTTGTTACAAGTTTGCCAGTGAATGGTTGAAGGGTTTTCCATGAACTGGCTTATATAGTTCACTGCATAAGCTATCTCTGGTCTTGTGATTGTGAGGGTAAAGCACCAATTGTGTTTCGATACTGAGTAGGATCTGAGAAGATATCACTAACTTCTTTATTAAGTCTTCGGCTAATGATCATTAGAGTGGCACAAGTGTTGGCTTGACTGAGTTTTGTTCTTTGTAATAGGTCAATAATTTATTTTGACAGATATAAATTAATTCCATTAGCATTTCTTATGACCTCATTAAGATCATTAATAATTTGTTGAATGGATGTTAAACTATTTACTGTGACAAGAATATCATCTACATATACTAACATATAGGTAATGTGAGTATTTTTGTTTTAAACAAATAATGTGGGGTCTTATTTAGCATTTGTAAAACTATAGCTTAGTATAGCCCCCTTAAGTTTATCAAACCATGCTCCAGGAGCTTGCTTTAGAACATAGAGTGCTTTGTTTAGCTTGTACACATATAAGGGTCTGCTGATGTCTACAATCCTTCTGATTGAGGCGTGAACACATTTTCTTGCAAATCACCATGTAAGAATGCATTGTTAACATCTATTTGCCATACTTCCTAACCGTGTATTACTATTAGACTCATAATTACTCTAACTTTTAGAGTTTTTGCCGCTGGATAATAGGTTTCAAAATAGTTTATTCTAGTAATTTCTTGAAAGCCTTTGACTACCAGCCTAGCTTTGTATCTTTCCCTAAGCCATTTGGTTGATATTTGACCTTGAAAACCTATTTGTAGCCAATAAGTTTGTAATTTTTAGAGTAAGGAACTACATCCTATGTATGATGGCCGTAAAAGCATTATACTCTGCCTGCATAGCTTTAAATCATTTTAATCCGCGATAGCCTCCTTAATAGAAGAAGGAGTATCAAAAGGTGAATGATGAGTGACAGCAGGTATTGAGGAGGCAGTGTTTAGAAATATTTTTGGTTTGAATATGCTTGCTTTTACTCTGGTTATCATTAGATGTGAGGGCGCTAAGGCAATCTTGAGTTTTGTATAAGGAAATCTTGAAGATAAGGATGGTAAGGGTGGAGTAGTAGGAAGGATTTATGGGCTTTGGTTGTTTGTTGTGATTGGTGATGGAGTTGAGACATGGGAAATTGGTGATTGATGATTAATCAATTTTGAACTAGTGCATAGTCTTTTGGAATCAGTTGATTTTGGACTTTGTGTTAAGTTGATAGGTAGGGTGCTATCTTCTATAAAGTGCACTAACTAAGGGAACAATGTCTGATATATTTTTGCAAAGAAAAAGATAAGTAAAAGCCTATTTCCAAAGTTAGAATCAGATTTAAAAGAGGAATTTCTCTTCTTTGAAAATTACATTTTTGGCTATGTAAACCCTTTCTAACTCACTAAGACATTTGTATCCTTTGTGATTATTACTATAACCAATAAACATACACTTGTTGGTTCTAAATTATAATTTGATATCTTAGTAAGGTTTTAAAAAGGGATAACATATACAACCAAATACCTTTAAGAACCCATAATTAGGTTTGACTTGAAATAACATTTGAAATAGTAATATATGATTTAGAACTAGTGTTGGTAATCAATTAATTAAATATACAGCTGTTTCTATAACTTCCCAACAGTACTTAGTTGCTATTCTAGCTTGTGATAGTAGTGTTAGTGCAGTCTCCAATAAGTGTCTATGTTTTTTTTCAATTTTTCCATTTTGATGATAGGTATAGAGATAAGGATGTCTAAAAATAATACCTTATTGTTCAATATATTTCTGAAGTGGTTTGAAATCTCCACCCTAGTTAGACTGAATACCTTTAATTTGGTTATCAAATTGTTTTTCAATTACACTTTTCAATTTTAGGATCACATAGATAGTTTTTGACTTTGTAATCAAAAGATATACCCAATTGTATCTTGTGTAGCAATCCAAGAAACTAATGTAGTACTTATAAGCTTGAACAGATTTAACATCAATAGGTCCCTATAAGTTTGTGTGGACTATTTCTAATGGTTTATTAGTTCTTGACAATGATAAACCGTAATACATTCTGTGTGCCTTTTCATATTGAAAATGAGAACAAAAATTTAGATGTCATTCAAGGAATCTGGCTTTCTTTTATTAAATTATAGAATGCTTTACAGCTTTTGACAATTTGTTTCAGTACATGATTATTGGGATGGCCTAGTTTCATGTGTAACAAATTGATATAACTTACTGGTTATTTCTTAAATCTAATGTAGACTTTAAATATTCCTGAGGCAAGGCCTCTTTATTGACTTTAGCTAATAGTGAAAGGATTTTATTATGCACCTTTAAAGGAGAGAAATCCTTACTTAGCAACTGGTAAAGTCCTTTCTTGGTAAAGTCCTTTCTTAGTAAATCCGTTCAATAAGACCCTGCTTTGCTTTTTTTTTTCCTTAATCAACTATTAATTTTTGTGAAGTTCAATAAAAATAGAGTTGTTAGAAACCAATTTAGACACACTAATGAGTTTTTTTTTTTGAGATATTAGAAAAAAATAGAGTTTCATTCAGTGTCAAGTTTCTGTATGTGAAAGTGCTGATAGGTAGAGAAATAGAACCAATATGAGAGATAGGTAGTTGGTGTCCATTACCTACTATCACTTTCTCAGCCCTTTTATACTCATCCTCGTGTTAAGATTTGTAAGATTATTTGTTTGATGATTGGTTGCATTGCTGTCGATGTATCAATTTTGGTCTCCAGCCTCTTCTATGGTAGTAACGTAGGCTATTGGTGCATTCTGATTTCCAAGCTGAGGTTTAGTGTAGTTGTCATCATACTTGTGACAACATGTGGTAGCAGTGTGACATGATTTAGCCACATATTTGACATGTAAGGCTTGGGATAGAGTTATTGTTGTTGCTGTTGCCATTTCTATCTTCTGATGGCCTGCCTCAACCTTTACCTCAGTTGAAATTGTTTCTTCCTGTATTGTTTCTCTTTTGTCTAGGTGATTAAGAAAAATGAGGAGTAGTTCTACCTTGAGCAATGTTAGCTTGGATGTCAATTGATGAGTGAGTAGATAATTGGTCAATTTTACTCTCATGATTAAGTAACATTGCATACACTTATTGCAGTAGAAGTTACTTAGTTTTTGAAGTTATATTGACTAGTATAGAGTTAAATTTAGAACCAAACCTAGCTAAAATATACAGAATTAGATCATCATCATCAATCGGGTTTCCTGGAGTAGCCAGATATTTAGAAATTATTTTTATTTTAATAAAGAAACCACTTACAGAGTTGAATTCGATGCTATAGGATTCTTGCTGTAGATTAAGATGAAAAGAGGTTTTTAATGGTTGTCCAAAGCTCATGTAAAGTGGCATAATTAACCACGGCTCCTAGGATGCTTTCTGTCATGGTAGACAGGAGCCAACATAGTAATAATTAATCATGTTTCATCCAGATGGTGTACTTAGGATTTAGTGTAGTCACCAAGTTATCTTCTTCAACATCTGTGACAAGAAGAGAGTCTGGCTTCTTCTTGATGCCATTATTAAAATTATCAAGTCCATAACCTCGAACTACTAACATTACTTGAGACTTCTAGATGAGATAATTCTAGAATAGAAAAATTGCTAGACAGAGTGATGACATTGGTTTGTGTGTTCTGTGTTGGGTGATTAGTATTTGAATCGGAGAGAATATTGGATGTGGAGTTGTTGTTTATGGTTGCCATGGGTGAGGATTGGCTTTAACTTTGATACCAAGTGAAGAATATTGATATACCAGCAAGAGATCAATTGTAAATGTATTACTTGATTTGCTTGTACAAAAAGTTAACTTATATACAGTACATTATTGATAGGATAAGTCTTATCTCTATCTCTAACTTGATGATTTAAGTACAAATAACTATAATCTTATCTATATCACATAATCTAGTTTATCATTTACAAATTCAAAAATCAGATTAAGCTCGAATTTATCTTACTGACTTTATCATCAAGTAATCAGCTTATAGTGCTTCTGTCTGAATCCTCTATTGTCTTGTCTTCAAACTTAGCTTCTCTAACAGAGAAGAAAAGGGCATAAAATTGTATGAATCTTTCGGTGTACGATGTTGTAATGGCTTTTGTGAATCAAAAGCGTCAAATGTTGGAATCACGTCACGTACATAATCTAGGCAGAAATTGCTTAATTAAGGAAATCATGTAACCTATCCTCTCATGGCGTAGTTCAACACGCTAGTTAGTGCTTGTGAATACATTTTACGTTTGTAATTACTCTAATTCAGATAAAATAAGAAAGTAAGAATTGTTGTTTAGTGAGTAAAATTTCTCATCCAATAAAAAATGTAACCGTTACAAAACTATTTCACACGATCTCAATCGACTTGGACATTCTAAATTTTTTTAGCTTGTTACGTGTCTACCATATATCATTCAGTTTAACGTTGCGGGTAATCATTTTGAATATTAATGGATATATATTAAATATCAATTGTTAAGGAAGTCTTGTTGATTTCAAACAATTTTAATTGATTGAAATGAATCTTCTTGTAAGGAAATTGATAGTTTAATTCTTAAGTTTCTCTTCAATTATTTATAAGATTTCTAAGTTTTTTTAAAATAATCAATTTATTCATTATAGGGAACTAATTGAACAGTTTTCAAGATGAAAAATAATGAGAAAAATGACTTAATTAAGTATTTTAAAAAAAAACTTAAGGATTTAGTGGAGAATTTAAGAAAGACAAGACTAAACTGTCAATTCTCTTTTCTTGCATGGCAACTTATTGGAATAAGTTTTCGTATATTACAGCTGAACGACAATTAAGAGTATTTAGTATTGTTTCTAAAATTATTAAAAAGAAGGGCAGGCCGGAGGCGACTAATTACCCCTTTGGATTTTAAATTACCCAAAAACTTTCCTATCGTTAGTGATTTTAAGATATTGATGTATGGTCGATTTAAAAAAAAAAGAAAAGAAATAAAAATATATTGTTATACGGTCTAAAGAATTTTTTTAGGTAATATAAAATTACAGGATATTTTTAAATAATATTAAAGGACCAGATTACCTCCTTCATTTTCCATCCTTACCTTTTTTGACCATCTATTAATATGTGGCTTTAATGAAAATGAAGGGCTCAGAGTAATTTTATTTATATAAGATTATTGATTGAATATTATCATAATATAATTTGAAAATTAAGTCAAGTGTGTAAGGTGCACACAGATCGAAGACGGATGCGAAAGGAGGTAAAAAATGAAGAAGAGCACACCAGACGCTAGTGTCGCAGCAATCAAGCGTGAGTGCCGCGGCGCCTAGTCCAGAACCTGAGCGCCGCAGCACCAGGAAGCCAGCGCCGCAGCGCTCAGCAGAAGCATGCCAGCGCTGCGGCGTTGGAGACGGGAATAGTATCCCAAAATAAGGAAACTTCTTTATTTTGTCTTCCACTTGTTTCAAGACTCCTTAATACGACTCCCACACGTATAGGGTAAACCTAAGTCGTCCCAAAACCTATATAAAGGCTATCAATTGGCTTGTAAACATCATCTTTGTGATCAACTAGAAATCTTTTTGACAATCTTTGTGATAAATAAGAGAACTTAGTAGTTCTTTGTGAGAAAAACTCCCTAGAGTGAGAGAGAGAATTTTTTTGTGATCTTTCTTATAAAATGCATACTTTGTGAGTGCCTTGTGATTCATAATAAGAGAGGAGTGTAATATTGATCCGTCGTGGACGTAGGCAAGTTACCGAACTATGTAATTGTTTGTGTGTTCTTCTTCTACCCATTTCTTTATTTATTTCTTAGTAACTTGTTCTGCATTATTATATTACTTGGGTGAATTTTTTTGCTTGTTTGTGTGCTTCCGCTTCAATAAACTGGTATCAGAGTTTTGGTTTTACGTAGACATGGCCACACCCAAGTACGAGGTAGAGAAATTCAATGGTACGAATGACTTCAATCTATGGAAGATGAAGGTTAAGACGTTGTTGGTAAGCCAAAGGCTTGGCTCGGCATTAGAAGAGACTGCAGCTCCATTTAGTGATGAAGAGAAGACGTTAGAGTCATCTAGAGCTAAGGCAGAAAGAAAGGACATTCAAGAAAGAGCTCATAGCATAATCGTTCTATCATTGAGCGATGAAGTACTAAGGGAAGTAGCAACTGAGACGACGGCAATAGGTCTTTGGAAGAAGCTTGAATTTCTTTATATGAGGAAATCGTTGGACAACAGATTACATATAAAGAAGAAGCTGTATCAGCTGTCCATGTCAGAGGGGACACTGATGAAAGATCATATAGACGCCTTCAATAAGATTATCCTTGATCTTGAGTCTATCAACATCAAGATAGAAGATAAAGATAGAGCAATTATCCTGCTGAGTTCACTCCCCAAGAGCTATGAGAGTTTTGTTGATACGCTACTCTACGGCATAGAGAGTTTAACGATGAGTGATGTGAAATTATCATTAAACTCAAAGTTATTAGGAAAGCAGACCGAGGGTAATGCAGAAAGTTTATCTGTAAGAGGAAGGCTCTCATATAGAGATGGGAAGAAAAAAGGCTCAAGGTCGAAGTCTAGGACTCTTAGGAAATGTTATTGTTGTAAGAAAGATGGGCACTTCATAAAGGACTGTCCTAAGAAGAGAGCACAAGACAAGAAGAAAGCGGATGCTGCGCTTGTTTATGATGATAGCTATGATAGCGCAGAGACACTCGTCACTAATGATGGTATGAACTCTGAACAATGAGTTTTAGATTCCGGTTGTACTTTTCACATGTGCCCGCACAAGTCTTGGTTTAATGACGTTGACAGATGATGGGAATTGATAGTGTTAAGCTTAGACTGCATGATGAGCGAGTGAGAGAGTTGACAGATGTTAGGTATGTTCCTGACTTAAAGAGAAACTTGATCTCATTGGGGACTTTAGATCAGAATGGATGTTCCATCAGGATCGATGGAGGGATTTTAAGAGTTTTAAAAGGTTCCATGGTGATGATGAGAGGAGAGAAGCACAAAGATGTTTATGTGGTTAAGGGTAAAGTCGTGAGTGGGTCTGCACTATTTTCTGTAGATGGTGAGAGTATGCAAATAAAGTTGTGGCATCTCAGACTGACACACCTAGGCGAGAGAAATCTAAAGGAGTTATATAGTTAAAAGGTGTTTGGTAAGGATAAGTTCCAGCCCTTGGAGTTTTGTGAGCATTGTGTACTTCAGAAAGCACATAGAGTGAGGTTCAGTACCGGCGACCACAAGATTAAGGACACTATTGACTACATACACTCAGATCTTTGGGGACCAGCTCAGACAGCTACTCGTGGTGGTGCCAGGTATTTTCTCAGCTTGATTGATGACTATTCGAGGAAGCTGTGGTCTGTGTGTTGAAGAGCAAGGATTAAGTATTTGATGTGTTCAAGACTTGGAAGGCTTTTGTTGAGAATCAGACTGGCAAAAAAGTGAAGAGGTTGAAAACAGACAACGGCCTCAAATTTTACAACAGAGAGTTTGATGGGTTTTGTGCCAAGCATGAGATTACAATGCATAGAACGGTAAGATCAATACCGCAGCAGAATGACGTAGCTGAGAGGATGAACATGACCCTACTTGAAAGGGTTAGATGCATGCTTACCAATGCGAAGATGTCTAAGACATTCTAGGGAGAAGCTGTAGTGACTGCAGCTTACTTGATTAATAGAAGTCCCTCCTCAACAATTGACTTCAAGACGTCAGAAGAGAAATGATCTGGAAATCCTCTGAAGTATGACCACCTCAGAATATTTAGTTGCCTTGCCTTTCTACATGTTAAGGAGGGAAAGTTAGAACCTAGAGCTATCAAAGGGGTATTCATAGGATATCCTGAAGGGGTAAAAGGATACAAAGTGTGGTGTAAAGACTTAACACCACTAAGGAGTATCATAAGCCGTGATGTGACATTTGATGAGATGACGATGCTGAAAATCTCCTAAGAAAATGAGAAAAAAGAACTTGTGACCAAGGAAGACTCAGCACCCGAGTCAATAAAAGTTAAAGTAGAGTCTGGAAATGGATCTGATATGCCCTCAGATCAACACTTCAACGAGAAGATCCTTGAAGATGAACCAAGAATACCGGCAAGTTCCTCCAAGTCCACCCAAAAGAAGACTAGAACTCATGAGTTGGAACTTGAAGAGTACCAACTTGTTAGAGACAGGCTAAGGAGAATGATTAATCCACTAGTCAGGTATGCACAAGCAGACTTAGTTGCTCATGCTTTTAATTCTACTTACACTCTTGAGTATGATGAGCCTAGGACATATGGTGAGGCTATGAAGAGTGAAAACAAGAAAGAATGGCTGCAGGCCATGGAAGAAGAAATTTGTTCTCTTAGAAAAAACAATACCTGAAAGTTGGTGGAGAGACCTCAAAAGAAGCTAGTCAAGTGCAAGTAGATGTATAAGGTGAATGAGGGGATACCGGGGATTGAGCCTACAAGATTCAAGGCTAGGTTAGTAGCATAAGGTTTTACTCAGAGAGAGGGAGTCGATTTTCATGAGATATTCTCTCTAGTTGTCAATCACACATCTATTAGGATTTTGTTAGCCATATGTGCAAACCTTGATTTACATCTAGAGCAGATGGATGTAAAGACAGCTTTTTCTAAATGCAGAGCTTGAAGAAACGATATATATGGCACAGCCGCAAGGGTTCGAGGAGCCCGGAAAAGAAGATCATGCCTGTTTGCTAAAGAAGTCATTGTACGAGTTAAAGTAATCACCTAGACAGTGGTATAGGAGATTTGATGAGTTTATGATGGCTTGTGGTTTTAGTAGAAGCAAGTATGACGGATGCGTGTACTTCAAGAACATAAGTTGTGGGATGATGTTGCTTCTATAGGTCGATGATATGTTGATCGCATGCAAGAATATGAAAGAAATACAGAAGCTCAAGAAACAGTTGAGTGGCGAGTTTGAAATGAAGGATTTGGGAGCAGTAAAGATAATTTTGGGTATGGATATTGTGAGGGAAAGAAGAGATGTTATTTTCTTATCCCAACAGCGATATATAGTCAAATTTTGGAGAAGTTTGGTATGTCAAACGTGAAGGCTGCCTTTACTCATTTGGCCATGCATTTTAGACTTTCAACAGCACAGTCGCCGACATCCGATAAGGAGAAACTGCAGATGAGCAAAGTATCGTATGCAAGCGCTGTGGGGAGCATTATGTATGTAATGGTTTGCACAAGACCAGACATAGCACAGGCTGTGAGTGTAGTGAGTAGATACATGGCAAATCCGAGCAAAGATCACTAGCTTGCAGTAAAGTGGATTTTGAGATATTTCAAGGGAATGTCGAATCACGGGTTAATGTATAAGAGGGATGAGGATAGCAATGAAATGGTAAGAGGGTACGTAGACTCAGATTATGCAGGTGATCTTGACAAGAGAAGATCGTTGACGGGCTATGTATTCACAGCGTTTGGGTGTAGTGTGTGTTGGAGATCAGTCCTACAACATGTGGTTGCACTATCTACCACAGAGGTAGAGTACATAGCTGTTGGAGAAGCTATCAAGGAAGCCGTGTTGTTAAAAGGCATATGCGCAGAGGTATTAACTAGTGAAAATGTGAACACCGGTGTGTATTGTGATAACCAGAGTGCCATACTCCTGAGCAAGCATCAAGTGTTCCACGAGAGGTCGAAACACATTGATGTGAGGCTCCATTACATTCAAGAGATTGTCCAAAGTGGTGAAGTTAGTCTAACAAAAATAGCGTCATCTGAAAACCCTACTGATATGTTGACTAAGCCACTACCCTCGGTTAAGTTCGTCCTATGCAAGGACTTAACCGGAGTCACTACTTTGTGAGGGTGACTGAAGATGCAGAAATGAGAGATCGAGTTACTTTATAGATGATTTTGAATCAAGGAGGGGATTTGTGAGATTATTGATTGAAAATAATCGGAATATGATTTGGAGATCAAGCAAAGTGCGTAGGGTATGCATAGATCGAAGACGGAAGCGAAAGGAGGTGAAAAATGAAAAAGGACGCACCAGGCGCCAGCGCTGTGGCGACCAGGCATGAGCGCTGCGGCCCTCAGTCCAGAACTTGAGCGCCGCAGAGCCATGAAGCCAGCGCTGCAGCACTCAGCAGAAGCGCGCCAGTGCCGCAGCGATGAGAGCCCAGCGCCGCGGCGCTGGAGACGGGAATAGTATCCCGAAATAAGAAAACTTCCTTATTTCGTCTCTCACTTATTTCAGGACTCCCTAATACGACTCCCACACGTATAGGGTAAACCTAGGTCTTCCCAAAACCTATATAAATGCTATCAATTGGCTTGTAAACATCATCTTTGTGATCAACTAGAAATTTTCTTGACAATTTTTGTGATAAATAAGAGATCTTAGTGGTTCTTTGTAGGAAAAACTCCTTAGAGTGAGAGAGAGAGTTTTTTTTGTGATTTTTCTTATAAAAGACATACTTTGTGAGTGCCTTGTGATTCATAATAAGAGAAGAGTGTGATCTTGATTCACCGTAGACGTAGGCAAGTTACCGAACCACGTAATTCTTTGTGTGTTCTTTTTTTACCCCTTTCTCTATTTATTTCTTAATAACTTGTTCTGCATTATTATATTGCTTGGATGAATTATTTTACTTATTTGTGTGCTTCCACTTTAACAATTTATTTTAAGTAACTAACCACCATTAAACTAATTTTTAAATTTATTTATAAAACCTTTTTTAATGCTAAAAAAATAATATCTGATACTCAAGTAAAAATAATATTTTAAATAACATCTACAACATTAATATTACAATATGTAATTGATAATAAATAAATAATAATAATAACGAGCGAATGACTAACGCCTACGACAATAAAGCAAGAACAATGAGCAAACAAACACTATATAAATATGAACTATATCACATTATTGGAAGGAGGAGGACATAGGCCAAATCATATAAAATATTGTGAAAAGAAGGGTTTAACCACCATGCAAAACAAGTGCAAATGTGCTCATACCTTTTGCTTATTTGAGATGTTTTACAAAATCTCTATATATAATTTATAGTTATATAACTAATGTCTCCTGAGTCTACATTACATTAAAGGTGTAATTCAGTCAAAAAGATGGGGCTAGTGTTATAAATATTGTTCAAATATAGAGTTTAATTATTCCGTTTTTGCTTCTGTACATTTATGAGTAAAACGGACCACCTGTCCTAATTATAACAATTCACCTTAGTCTTATTTTTCTTCACTAATGCATTTGCCTCTTATACGCTTTTAGGCAATGGGCTTCTCTTGCTTTTATCTCCTTTTGCGCTTGAAGCCTAAAGTTTTGTAACAGCTAAACTTAATCATATAAAGTTGACCAAAAACCTTTAGCTGCCCTAGATGCTCATATTCTATTTCTAAATTATGTGAGATATCACAAAATGCATTGATATTATCTTTGTACACCATAGTAATTCTTATATGCTTTCATTTTTCAAGAAAGGTTTATATAATTATTTGAACTTCTTGTTCATCAGTTAATACATGTCCAACATCTTTCAGCCTACGTATCATAAGATGTAAGAATCGATTAAGCTGCAAATGAAGTGATAATTGGATTAAAGGTAACTTAAACAAGAAAATCATGAGTAAAAAAGAAATTATAAGATTAAAAAGGTAAAATTAAAAAAACTTACTAAAAAAAGGTTTGAAGGTTGTTGAAGAACACAAAAATGCCTTGAAGATTACCTTAGAGCATTAAGAGAGAATTGAATTTGCTTGAGAGGTAAAAGTAAAAATGAAAAAGTAAAACTTGGTCTTATAGGCAAAATTTTAGTAGTAAGACGAAGGGTTTAAAATAGAATCATTAAATGCAGAGAAGAGGTGAAAAGACAGCATTTAACAATTTATTTAAGGTAAATCGACCTTGATTCCTGAAGAAGGTAATATTGGCTTTAAAAAGGGTAATACATTATCATCTTGTAAGGTACGAAGTCGGCCATAATATAATTAGTTTAAACAATGCTGATTTTTGGCATCTTTTAAGTTACTTGCTTATAAGCCGATTTTATCCAAGGAATGCTTGGTAAAGCTGATTTACATATATTGCTAAAGCCGATTTTCCTTTCCATATATTTTGCTAAGCCGATTTTTTCTTATAAATTCTAAGATCGCTCCATTAAGTCGATGTTTTTCATGTAATACCTGAGACTACTTCATGAAGTCGATTTTTTCATACATATCACAAGGAAAGTACAATGAAGCTGATATTTCTTTAGAGGGTGATCGGCTTGGAAGAAGTGTACCTAGTTCAACATTGAACATGAAAAATGAAAGGCCGATTTTATTAAGATGCAAGCCTTAGCAAAAATAATTTTTTTTGATCGGATTATCTGGGACATTGTTGATGTCGCCCCAAAATTGTACAAAGTGGGCCTTTTTGGGTTCCTTCTTTTTATGTATATCAATTCAAGCCCATGTGGGTATTAGGCCCATATTAATTGTCTATAAGAATATAAAGTTTTATTTGATTATGATTCTTTATCTTTGTAGAATTAGGATTGAGTAAGAATTCTTGAGCCTATATAAAGGCAGAATAAATCATTGTATTCATTCATTCATTCACATTCAATAAAAGAAAATTAGTTTTTATCAATTTAGCTTTCTCTTGCTTTTAACATTCAACCTAGGATTCCATCATTGATTGTTGATGTTCATAGTCCAATAGTTAAGTTTTGCTTGTTCTTCTCTGTGATATAACCCAAACTCTACAATTTGCTTGCTATTTTATAGTTGAGGTTTATTCTAAACATCGCTCGCTATAAGTTGAATTTGGCTTTACCTAATTTGACAAACCTTAACCTTAGTTTTTAGCGAATTTGAGGTGATTCATATTCTTAGCAGGACACTAGACATACGCAAATCCCCTACGATTAAATTTATACAAGAACAAGTATGTAATAGAAAATCTATATGAATGTTGTAAAATAGTTACTTAATCTTATATATATTATAAAATTTCCATTTTCTCCATTTTGTTCTTGATAGTCGTTTATTGCAATCAACATAAACCTTCTGAGATTGCTAACGTCTTGGTCACAAATAGAAGCAAGTTTCTGCGATTCCTTGTGACTTAATATTGATAAACGTATATGGAATTTGGTTAAAATATAATTTTTCCTAAACCATTATTCTTTGAATTATATTGTGTTTCTAAGTTTTGGTTTTCCATAATGACAAATAATTTAAAGCTACCAAATCATTGTTTTTTATGGTTGGTGCTTTGGAACTAACTAACAGTCCATGCAGTTATTCGGATGATTGTGAGACTCCAAGTTGATTGTTATTTACTTATTAGTTTTGTCCATTATTATAAACTCTATGCATATGAATACTTGATAGTGTTAGTTACTTGATAATGTTAGTGCATTAAAGGGTGCATGCAAGTGATTATATATATGTTGAAAATTCTTAAATGCATGTTCAACATACATTACGTAGCAGAATAATATAATATAATCAACATTTACACATTACAACTAAATCAAAAATAGTACAAGAATCGAATGCATACCCTAATAGACAACTCAGTGAAGATTATTGAACTTTGAAGCTTGTTGAGCTCACAATGAAGTTCTCTCTTGAATAATTCTAGACTCCAATATTTAATGGGATTAGAGTAGCTAGAATGGTAGCCTTTGATGTATATTTAGTGTAGGAATCAAAACAAATTCAACACGTGAACTATTTGAAGCATCAATGCTTAAAGATTGAGTTTAGGGACTAAAATGCAACTTTTTAAAAATTGCTATTTTCTCTTCATATGGTAGCATGAATTTTTTACTCTTAAAATCAAAATTCTATCTCAAATAAACTTTTTTTTTTGTTTTTTATGGAGTAAGACACATCATGTGTACACATGTCTACCATTAAGGCATGTGTTGCCATGTAATACAATGCATAAGTGACAAATGTCACTCATCCGTGAAAACACTTTGCATGGGTGATATTTATCACATGCAACTCCATGCATGCTGCCATTTGTCACATAAATGGCTATACATGGATGGCATGTGTGCAATTTACTTTTTCATGTAATAGGGACCTATTTGTAATATTTACAAACTATGGTTCCCATTTTCCAAATAGGTCCTAAAACTTATCCTGCTTTCTAAAAATATTTTGGATCGATCCGTACAATCTATACCACTACCCTAGTGCTCAACGAGTATACTTCATATTATGAGACTCTCCAATTTCACATTGTTTATCTTACGAAATATTTTCGCAAGTTTGTGAATGATGTCCCGCACACACATTATGGATATTATAGAATGATGCGTTGAACTATACAAGTTGAGATCAACCATATCCATATTATCCCTCCGTCACATATATCCTTGGAAGAGCAAAGATATAGATCATAACTGTCAAATCTTTTTATATTGAGTCAGGAACTTATCTCTAGATTTGTATTAAACAATATCTGCAAACTCTTTTGCAATATTGTTTAGCTCTATGAAAAAATCTTTTTCGATGTATAAGTTATTGGCTTACTATACTTGTGCAATTACCTTATTATTGTCGCAATATATTAGAATAAGATCCACTGAACTTGGAAATATATCGAGTTCAATGACTATCTTTCGTATCCACTACTTCATTTACAGTTTCTAAAGCTACAAGGTATTCTTTCTTCAAGGTAATATCAGCTTTGGATGCTTAGTTAACACATTATTAAATGACTTTGGCATCATTTAGGAGAACATAAATCCAGATGAAGACTTTTCATCATCTGGATTAGACTCCAAGTCTTAATTAATGTTTCCTTTCATTTATAAATTACATTCTCCATATATCATAAATTTATCCTTTGTATCTCCAAGATATATTAGAAAATGTTTCACGACCATCTAATAGTCGTTACTTGAATTAGACTAATATTGTCTCATAACTCTTACAGCCATACTAATGTTGGGTTTCGTACATAACATGACGTACATCAAGCTACTTGTAGCTGATCCTTATACTATGTTAGACACTCTAACCCTTTCATCTTTCATCTAAGGAAATATCTTCCTAGAAAGATGAATGCCATGTTTAAAAGATATATTAACGGTCTTACAGTTGTTTAGGTTATATATATTTCAATAACATTTTCTATATACGAGGATTAGGAGAGTCTTATTAGCTTCATAGCTCTAGCTCTATCTCTATAAAGCTCTATACCTAGTATATAGAAGCATTTCCCTAATCTTTTATGGAGAAGTTTTTTCTTATAACTTTTGACTGATTGTTACACGTAAATATTATTTTCGATAATGACTATCATCCATATAAAGAATAAAGACAATCATATCCCTACTACCATTTCTTAACACACATGCTTCATCTTTATTTTTGATAAAACTAGACTTTCTGATTACTTAATTAAAATTAAGATTCCAACTTCGGGAAGCTTGTTTAAGTCCATAAATGGACATCTTCATTTTGCATATTAGATTAAAAGTTCGACTGAATGTAAAATCTTTAGGTTGTTCCATATATATCTCTTACTTAAGATATTCATTCCAGAACACCATCTTTACAGTCATCTGTCAGATTTCAAAAAATTAAAATATGTAACAATAGCCAATAAAATTTCAATCGACTTTAGCACGGTTACTAGTAAAATGTTTTCTCATAAACGATCCCAAATCTCTAAGTGTAACATTTTTCTATAGTTAGGCCTTAAAGGTCTTTACCTCTAATTGGGTCTTACGCTTCTGCTTGTAAACTCATTTATAGCTAATAGAAAATATTCCCTCAAGAAGCTCAACCAAGTCCCAAACTTGATTGACATGCATTGAGTTAATTTTAAATTTCATAGCTTCTTGACATTTCCTAAATTGATGTCTAACATTGTCTCTTTATAAGTCATATAATCATTTTCTATAACTAAGAAAACTCCAACGGGTATCTTTAGGTATCATACATACCTTATAGATAGCCTTAATATCCTTTCCAACTTACATAGAGGGTGTGTTAAAAGATATCTTACTCGATTAAGTGTGAAATTCTATTGTCGGTTCTATAATTCTTATATTGTTTTCACCAAGTTTAATCCTTCTATAATTCACACGACCCATGGGAAAATATTTCTCTAGGAAAGTAATATTACAAGAAATGAACATTTCGATCTTTATAAATCGTAGAACTGATATCCCCTAAAATATTTAGGATATTCAATGAACCGATATTTGTACCATTTTGTTGTAAGTTTATCCTGTTGGGTAACTCTTATGTAAATAGGACAACCCCAAGTCGTAACATATTTAAGACTCAATTTTCTGTCAATCCATATCTCATACAGAGTAGTAGGGATAGTTTTTGTTAGAATTCTATTCAACAAGTGAGCAACAATTTTTTTATAACATAACCCTATAGATATTTTGCGTAAATAGGACAACCCCAAGTCATAACATATTTAAGACTCAATTTTCTGCCAATTCATATCTCATACGGAGTAGTAGGGACAGTTTTTGATAAAATTCTATTCAACAAGTGAGCAATAGTTTTTTATAACATAACCCTATAGATATTTTTAAAGATTGATAATGCTCATTATCAATTAGACCATATCTAATAAAGTTTGATTCTTCCTCTCTAAAACACCTTTGTGTTGAGGAGTATTTGAAGGATTATAGTAAGCAAGAATCTTATTCTCCTTCAAATAAATCACAAATTCACTGCTTCAATCTAATTAAAGACTTTTAATACATATAACGGTTGGTTTCTCTACCTCAAGTCAAAACCCTTTGAAAATTTAAATTTTTTTTGACTTGTGTTTCATTAAACATTTATCTGTATCGTGAAATTCATCGATAAAGACAACGAAATAGGAAAACCTACTTTTAGCAATGAGATTCATTAGACCACTTACATCACTATGTATTAGATCCAATAAATCAATGACATGGTGTCAAACACCACATAATAGGAGATTTGGTCATCTTCCCTTAAATATAGGATTCATTAACCAAATAGGGTTTCATGGTAAGATCAATTATCTTACCATCTCCAACTAAACGGGTTAAGCGTCTCACACCTATATGATTTAATTTTATTTACCACAATTCCTATTTAAAATTACCAAACTTATTACTTGTCCTATTCACCAATATATTCAAGACATTTCTTGTTATATCTTAATTATAATGGCCTTTCATCAATTGACATCCAGCGGATGATACATTATCAACATCATGTAAATATAAGGAACAATTCTTTTTCTACATATGATAAATTTTAGTGTCTTACATGAGAAGGGATATTAACTATCTGATAATATTCAACATAAAATAAAATACATATAACTTAATGCCTCTGCAAGTGTAGAAGAGAAAAGTGACTAAAAGTCTGAACAACTGCATTGTTTTGGAAAACTCTATTTTCTATATGAAGATGTACTTCTCTTTTTCACAACTTTCTAGCATTGCTCAAATTATGCGACAAATTATAAATATGAGACAAATAAACCAGATCTAATATACAACCATTTCTAGCATCAAATGTTAACAAAATTTTAAGATTTGATAAACAGACATCTAAGGGGTTTAAATTATCTATGGTAAGGTACTTTGGATAGTAACATTTACAATGTCCAACTGCAATGCAATGAAGGACTTTCTTTTGCATTTATTCTTGTCTTGTGGATTTGGATATATCAAACTATTCTTTCAGATGAAGCATAATACTACTTGCACTATTTTTGTGCACTTACTCCCACTGGATATCAGTAGATATCGAGGCTAGGATATTTAATTTGACTCTCAAATCATCATTTATCCATTTCTAATAAGTTTAAACATCTTTAAATAAAGTATTATCATAAACACCTCTTATCATTTTTTTAATTAATGATATATTTCAAGTTATTCCAAATCTAAAACAATTTTCAGATTCACAGTCAGTCATAATTATTTTTTGTTGCCCTATAGTTCATGTGTGTCTAATATGTGTATCTAATGAATTGCTCGTATTTTTCTTATCTTATCTCCACAAGACAAGATAGGAGATATTTAGCAAAATATTTTTAATCGTTAAAATTAATGTTTTTAGATCATGGATATAGCTAGTATATGTTTTCGATCTAAAAACGTCCTCCCACTGCTTTACATATTTCTCATAATCTCCTAAACGGAAAAAATGAAAATTTAAAGATTTTAAATTTTACAGTGAGAAGTAGATCCAATTAGTATTCTACTTAGGCCTCACGCTTTGGCAATATTGGCCTTTGTAAAACCCTAAAGGTAGACAACTCTTGTCAATTGTATCTCATGTAACTTTTACTTATGATCCTTAATACACATTAGCCTCACACTTTAGCGATATTGGGTAAGTATTTCAGATTTACTTGTCAATGATCAAATATAATTTACCAATGCTACTCCCACACTTTAGTGATATTGGATAATACTTTCGCTTATATTTGCCTCATTTCGTGTTTAACTAGTATAGTCCAGATCACACCAACTAGTCCCCTCACACTTTAGCGATGTTGAAAAAAAGTCTAAGAAGACTGTTTAACACCATAGTGACAAGATGGACCATGTATATCATTACCTCATAATGAAATAAATTTCAATATGATTAAGAGAGATTTTTGCAATTTTATGTAATAAATTTTTCTCATCTCATACGGATTTGATTCATAATCAAAATAATTGTTCATGTAAACACAACTAACCCCCACCAATAGGGCTCTTATTGTGATTGTAAATAAATATTTACATTTTATAATACAATAATATAATAATTATATATGTATTAAATAATAAAATATAAATATTTTATATGTAAAATACAAATTGGAGTATATAATTTAGAATGATCAGCACGAAAAGTTGAACAGCCTAACATTATATAATATAATGCTTCAAAAAAATTTTGTACCCTTTTATTTAGGCTCATGCCTCAATGTTCATCCTAAAACACCCTGTAGTCAAATTGCACCAATGCCTAAGCATTTAGCATTTGAATGTTCCAGCATTCTATGTTGAAGAATGCCCTTGCGTTCATATATTTAACGTTTTAGCGTTCTGTATGCAACAAATTTACTTTTGCCTTGCGAATGCCCTAGTGTTACATATATGAATGCCCCAACATTCTGTCCTATGAACACGTCGGTATTCAACACTTGAACGCCCTAGCGTTCTATATGTAGAACCCAGATGAATGCCCTAATGTTATGTGTAGAACACTCTAGCATTTATGTCTACACATGAACGTCCCTGCGTTCTCATCGTAATGCCTTGATGTTTTCTCGATAGTAGGTCATTTTTTCCACTTCAAACACATCAAAATGCACCTTCCACTATTTCTAGACATCCCCAACACTTCATATAACACTCCAACAACCCAAAAATAGACAGAACAAGCTTGGATACCATCTGTTAGTGCATTAAAGAGTGCATACATGTGATTGTGTACATGTTAAAAAATTTCAAATGCATGTCCAACATTTATTACGCAGCAGAATAATACAATATAATCAACTACATACCCTTATAGATGATTCGGTGAAGAATATTAAACTTTGAAGCTTGTTGAGCTCTCAATGAAGTTCGCTCTTGAACAATTCTAGATTCCAACATTTGGTGGGATTAAAGTTGTTAGAATGATAGCCTTTAATGTATATTTTGTGCGTGAATCAAAAAAAAAAATTAACACTTGAACTAGTTAAAGCATCAAATGCTTAAAGATTGCGTTTAGCAACTAAAGTGCAACTTTCTCAAAGTTGCTATTTTCTCTCTATATGGTAGCATGAATTTTTCACTCTTAGAATCAAAATTCTATCTCAAATAAACTCATTCATTTGTTTCTAATAGAGTATGACACGTCATGTGTACACATATCTACCATTAAGCCATGTGTTGCCATGTAATGCTATGCATGAGTGAGAAATGTCACTCATCCATGCAAGTTGTTTGCATGGGTGACATTTGTCACATGCAACTCCATACATCTGCCATTTATCACACAAATAGCCATGCATGAATGCCATGTGTGCAATTTATTTTTTCATGTAATAGAGATTTATTTGCAATATTTACAAACTTGGTTCCCACTTTTCAATAGGCCATAAAACTTATCTTGCTTTTTAAACCCTTCTCGGATCGATCTGTATGATTTGTACCACTATCCCAGTGCTTAACGAGTATACTTCACATTCTGAGACTCTAGGTTCACACTCGTTTATTTTATAAAACACTTTTGCAAGTCCGTGAACGATGCTTCATACATACGTTATGGATATTACAGAATAGCGCATTAAACCATACAAGTTGAGATCAACCATATCCGTATAATCCCTCCATCACCTATATTCTTGGAAGCGCAGAGATATAGATCATCACTGTCAAATTTTTGTATACTTAACCATGAACTTATCTCCAAATTTGTATTTTCATAAATAATATCCGCAAACTCCTTTGCGATATTGTTTAAAAAACGTTTGCAGATATTGTTTAACTCTATGAAAAACTCTTTTCTTGAGTTTATGATTATGGCCACAAAACTTCTTGAAATACAATCTTGGAGCATCAGAATATAGAACTCATCTATATGAGCTGACAGATTTCATATCTGCGCACACCTGACTTCTAAAGCATTGGACAATACTTAGCGACACTCAGCGGTCAGACTATGAAAGGTATTTGACATGCGTAGAACCAAAGTATGGTGGATCACTTACAAGTCCACCATAACGCTCAGGTTAAAGGATTAAGAAACTACTACTCAACTCGAGAAGTCCTTCTATTAACGACTTTATTGGATGTCTATTAGAGGTCCTAGTGAGTCTGTTCAGTATTAAGTCCTTATTGAATACTTGCTTGCTTATATGAACTTTAGTTAAGTTCATGGTCTGCTCAGACTAATCATCTGAACAATTCAGATATAGACATACACTAATCTGAAAGGAATACTAATTGACATGTGTCAGTAACCATGCATCAAGAACGATATTTTCGAGAACATATTGCGCAATAACATTTGTTTGCACCATTTACAACTCTTGTAACTACGTCCTTACTATATTATTCTCGTGTCTTTATTCCTATTTCTAACAAGATTCTAACTCTTTAGAATTGCTAACTTCAGCGCTGATCTAAACTCTTTTAGATTAGATCTAAACTCCTTTGGATCTATAATATCTGAAAAAGTTACAAGCTTCTTACTATATAATTATGTATTAACAATTATTATTGATATGTTTACTGTTAATCGGAATGGCACGTAAACACATCTCCAATAGATTGCACCTAGTTTACATCTCTTAGGAAATTGTAAATAGTATAAGTATTTTACTGATGTTCCTCTTTATTATAAGAATTCATAAGGCCGAACAGATAACTTTTCATTAATTATTATTCTTATTATTTTTATATTGGCTCGATATTTTTTTTGACTTGGGTTAAGCATCAAAATATTCAAATTTAGTGTTTAGAGAACTGAGGGATAAAATGTTTTGATTGTTTTTTTTGGTGTATCTATTAGACATAAATAAAAATAGGATTCCTATCCACACAATACAACCCTAAATCTATCTTGTCAAATTATTGGGATGAATATTGAGAAAAATATACCTGAGAAATCCATAGTAATTTGAATGTAAGAATTAACAGCTTTCATTGAGAGTATAATGGCATTTCACAATCAAATTTGTGTAGTACTCAATGAGGTTCTTTCTTTGTGAAAGAAAAGAAGAGAAGAGCTCTATGTCTAATAATTTGACTTGGGGACCACAACTCAAAAGAGGTCTTTATATACTAGGTTAAACTATTATCTCATCAATCATAATTTAATTAGTATTAAGTTTATACACATATAAGTCTATATCGAACTAGATCTTTTTAGAGCCTAATAAAAGATAGTCCAAATAAGTCACTTAAATTATCCCTTCTTTAAGATAGCCCATAATGTATAATTTTAGTTAATATATGAGCACACATAAAAAATAATAAAATCTAACAATCTCCCACTTGGGCCATATATGTCACCTGTAAATAATAATTATACATTATAAATCTTAGTGCACGTAATAAATGCAATCTTTTCTTGAAACATCTTCTTAAATATAATTTGATCTATTAACTAAATTAATATAGGAGCAAAGCAGCCTTCGTTGCACATATTCACAATTAAACGTATTAATGGTCATTATACCAATATAATCATAGATTAGATATGGATGTGTAGCATTAAAATTACATGAAATATGATCTCAAACATGCCTATTTCTAACTGGTCATACTTTATAACTCCAATAAGTTAAATAATTTTTAAACTTTATACAAAATTGTAGTAGAAAGTATAACTTTATTTTAGTGTTTCAACAAATGATTCATCAAACTTTATTCTATAGAACATAAATGTGTTGTAACCAAATGAACATCAAATAATAAACTCTCACTATTCATACACATCATTAAATAATATAATATCGATATGAGCAACACGCTTATAAAACACCTTCGGTGGTAACCATTCAATGAGCAAATCCATATTGATGAAGTTTGTACCATATGTTTTATCAACACTTGTTGACTTTGAAGTCTTTTTTAACAACTAGAAACTTGATTTCGATGTGTTTAGACCTCAAAGAGTTTCTATTGTTATGGAATACATCACTACAACTTTATTATCACAATAAATTTTTAATCTTACAATAGTATTAACAATTTGTAGTCCCATGATAAAATTTTGCAACCATATCCCATGATTTGATGTGTCAAAATAAGCTATAAATTCAACCTCTATAGTAAAAGAGACTATAAATGTTTACTTAGCACTCTTCTAAGAAATAGCTCCCTCGACTAAAGTACATATATAGTTTGATGTGGATCTCATACTATCTAGGAATCCAATAAAATCTAATTCAAAATTCCCATGATTTCCAATATATCAATCTTCTATATGTCAGCATGTACTCTTTTGTTCTTTGTAAATATCACATAACCCATTTCGCTAATTTGTAATGATCCATCTGATGGTTACTTAAATATCTGCCTAGCATTCTAACAATGAACACAATATCTAGAAGTGTACACATTTGAGCATATATAAGACTCCCTACTGCTGACACATAAAAGGGTATTTATGCATATCTTTCTTTTCAAATTAATTCTTAGGACTGATGAGACTGAACTTATCACTCTTAACAATAGGTGTATCTTCTGGAACACAATCCTTTATGCCATATCTGCCAAGTAGCTTATTGATATAGTTCTTTTGTGATAACCCAAGGTACTTCAATTGCGATATCAATGTATCTGGATCTTTAATACAAAAGATACGTCCCCAAGATCTTTAACCTTAACATTTCATGATAGAAATCTCTTAGTCTCATGCAATAAGCCTATATTACTGCTTTTTATTAGTATGTCATCAACATATAAGATCAGGAAGATAAACTTACTTCCATTGAACTTAGGATATATACATTCATCAACTACATTTTTCTTACAGTTGAATGAGGTAATCACTTGATGAAACTTATGATATCATTGATGAGATGCTTACTTGAGACTGCAGATGGACATTTTTAATTTGTAGACCATATTCTTTATATTTTCAGACACATTTTTTTCTAGTTGCACCATATATATCATTTCCTTAATATTACCATTGAGTAGTTACATCTGTATCTAGCCACTAAATATGTTTAGGTATAGAAGCTAAATTAACTTTAAAACAAACGAAGTTAAGAAGTGTACCTTTCTTAATATGCTATTTGGCGTACTAGTACAATCCTTATTGCAGAAGAAAAAAGTAATGATCAGATTTTATTTCTTTTGTAGTTTATTTTATGAAGTCCCTCTTACAGTTTCTTTTCCTTTATTCTTTTTTTTTATTGGTAACTTTATTCTGAGAAGTACTTGCTAAATGACTATTTTTAGTATTTTCTCGCTTTAATCTTTCTTCTTCTTGCACATAATACAAAATAAGCTCATTAAGAGTCCATTTATTATTCAGGGTGTCGAAATTTACTTTAAATTGATTGTATTGTACATGAAGAGAAATCAAAATCAAATGCACGAGTAAGTCATTAGACAACTCTTACTTTAGTGCCTTTAGTTTGAAAGAAAGATTAGATATTTGCATGATGTAATCCCTTATATTCCATTTGCCTTTCTACCTCATTGAAATAAGGTTAGCTAGTAGCGTAATTATTTCAACCTTTTTATTTTTCGCAAAACGTTATTCAATTTTCTTAAATAATTTATTAGCATTTTCCTCTTTAAAAATAGTGACCTTAAAAGTTTCCAAAATGATATGTTTCATGATCATAATGTTGGAGTTGGTACTTAAATGTCATTCCAATATTGTATGAATATTAATTGTTTAATATTTATACAATAAACATTTCCAATAAAATAATTATTATTAAACATATATGGTATTATGCTTGAAACGTTACAGACATTGTATGATTCAAAGGAGTTCATATATGATCTAAATTTATTTAGACCATAGCTAAGAATTAGCAAATGTGCGAGTTATAAATGCTAAGAGTTAGCACTACTAAGAGTTAGCCGGTTATAAGAGTCAACGATATCTAAGAAGTTAGAGCTTTGTCTGAAACAAGATAAAGACCTGAGAGTATACTAGTAATGACATAATTGCAAAGAGTTACAATAGGTGCTAGAAAATGTCATTATGCAAGTATGTTTTCAAAGACTATATTCTTGATCTATTTTCATTGATGTAGGTCTATCGGTGAATTCCTTTCATATAAAATAGTGTATGTCTATATCTGTATAGTACATATAGTTATTCTTAGTTGATCATGAGCTTAGAGCTTGTATAGGCATGCGGGTATTCAGTTAGGACTAGATATTGAACAGACTTACAAGGACTCTAATAGATATCCTATAAAACCATCAATGATAAGTCCTATCAAGTTAAGTAGTATTCATGGTTATTTGATCTGAGTGCCATAGTGGGCTTGTGGGTAATTTACTATACTTTGGTTTTACGAATGTCAGAGACCTTTTATGGTCTGACCGCTACGTGTCGTTGGGTATAGTCTTCTAGTCATAAGTCTGGTGCGTATAGATATGGGATCCATCAGCTTATATAGGTGAGTTATATATCCTAATGCTCTAAGATTTTATTTTAGAAAATCTTGTGGCCACAAGTATATAACCCTAAAAAATATTTTTTCGTTGGGTTAAATAATATTGCAAAGAAGTTTGTGGATATTGCTTTACGAAAATACAAATCTGGAGATATGTTCACGGTTGAACATATTAAGATTTGATGGTTATAATCTATATGTCTACTCTTCTAAGATATAGGTGGCAAAAGGATTATACCTATGCATTTTGACTTTAACTTGTATGGTCCAATGTGCTGATTTATAATATCTGTGATGTGTGTGTGGGGCATCAATCATAGACTTATGGAGTAGTTCCATTTGGCGAATTGGGCATAGACCTAAGGAGCCTCGTAATATCAAGTGTACTCATTGTGTATTAATGGAGCGTATTGGATTGAATAGTTTAATCCAATAAAATCCAGCAAAACTGAATGTTTGTCTCAGAAACCCTTAGGATGCGTACTTATCAAAATTTAAGAGTTAAGTACATCAATTAGTTAACAATTATTATTGACCAATTAAATGTTGACACATAACGCATAGTGGGCGTTTGGTTAAGTTGACTCAAGTGTAGGGTTAGGTGGGACCTACTTTGAGTTAATAAAGGGTTTAAGGGTAATTTTACTTAAATGAATTAAATAATCAAAATATGTATTTATTTAATAGTTAAATAAATATTTAACTTAACTATGGTTAAAAGTTAACCAAGTAGTTAGGTTAATAGATATTTTAACGTTACTTAAGGGTTAAGTTAAGGTTACTCTAACCATGGTTAATAGTTAATTAGGGTTATGTTAGTTAGATATTTATTATTTAACTATTATATAAATTTTTACTTAAACATGGTGAATTATTAACCAAAGGGTTAAGTTAAAAGATATTTTGTATTTAACATAACCTAGGTTAATTGTTAACTTTAGGGTTAGGTTAAAATCAAAATATTTTATTTTAATTAATTGTTAATTGAAGTTAACTTAACCTAGGTTAATTATTAACCTTATGGTTAGGTTAAAGTGAAATTAAAACAAAATGAAATTCAAATGTATTTAAAATTAAATGCATTTATATATAGAGTTAAATAAAATAAAATTTCATAAGTTTTAGTGTTTACATTTGAAATGGTTGGCCAAATATTTGAGAGAAAAAGAAAAGTGTTTCTTGAGTTTGGTTTTCGAGAGTTGGCTTCTATATATCTTCCTCTGAATTTAGGTTATTCATTGTAATAATAAATAGATTTATTTTAATTATTTAAGTCTTAATCAACAGTATAAACAAATTATTTTCATTAGATTAAGAGTTAATTTAAGTAGTTTAAGTGTTAAACTAATATTGGATTATAGGCTACTATTCTAGACAATTAATCCCACCTCCGTTGATTGCTAGAATTGATAATGAGTTCATTTCATTCGGACTCCAAATAAAATATAATCAAAAAGCTTCAAGGGTGATATATTCTTAATTTGATTAATATGTATATAAATTGTGTTCATTGTTTAATTTTAATACTTTGCTGTGTATGTATATCTATGAGATATGTATATTTGCATAATAAACTCACACCACATGTATGCACCCATGATTTAATCGACACCCAACACATAAGACCCATGCGATTAGAACAAACCCACTCCTCTAAGTCCCTATTTATCCACCGTGGAGCTTAGACCAGTGAGAGCAGCAAGTCATTTTGTTCGAAGCATAAGGTCAAGATCTATACATCCAAGAACATCCTTATGTTCTCTTTCCAATCCTTAAAGTGTGAGCCATTTAGTAAAAAGATAAAATTTACGTTTGCAGATACAAAAGAGGCAAAAGAAATTGACAGAGAATACACAATAAACAACAAGCTCACAATTAATAATTATATCATAACCTAAAGCATACATGCATGACATATGTAAATATATAAAGATTGGTTCCATCAACAATAAGCCATTCTTTGGACTACCTTATTGCATGCATAAAAAATTGATAATTAGCACACATTTATTACTGCAAACATGCTTATTATTAGGCAAAAAATAATCTTCTTTTTGTCCAATTATTTTTCGTATAAACAATAAACATATTCATCTTAATATCCTAAAATAAATAAATCTACACAATAAAGGTTACTTTAGCAACATGTTATTTTAATTAATTTATTTTAAAATATAAGATAAGTAATGCAAAGAAAAATAATAAAAATACCAACAAATAAAAAATATATAGTTTATCTTATACATTAGAGTAGCATATGGCGCCAAGTCCACTGTGGTTACATCGCTACTAATGGTTCAAAACAAGTTCAAATTATGGTCAATGATTATCGAGTCAAATCTAGATGGTCGGGTTTCAGGCTAGATCTCTATGAGCTAAGTGGGGTCGACCCAACTCTCCAAATAAAAAAAAACCCTCAAATTTTCATCTTTTAGGGCTTAGCGCTGCAGCACCCAGCTATTGCCTAGGTTGGCATTGCCAATGTAGCACCGTAGTGCCCAAGTTCTAACTTTGGTGTTGTGACACTCTGCATGAATCTAAAAATTTATGATTTATCAAAGAACGTGAAAAAAACCAAATTTATATCAAATTTTGATGTTTTATCCCTAATTCTTCAAATTAATGACTCTTAATCAAATTTGAACTCTCAAATCACAATGAAAACTATAAATTTAATGTTTTTCCTCAGTAAATCAAGAAATTTTTATAAAACTCATGCATATAATATCTTTACCCTAACAAGCCATACGAGAGAAAGATATTCAATCAAGAATATATGCATGAACACTCTTAATAATTTAACTTGATTTCCATTATGATACCACTTGTTAGACATAAATATAAATATGATTCACATCCATAGAATACAAACCTAAATCTATCATGTCAAATTATCAGAATGGATATTAAGAAAAATATATCTAAGGAATTCATAGTAATTTGAATGCAAGAATTAACAAATTTAATTGAAAACATAAGAGTATAGTGACATTTCATAATCAAATTTATGTAGTGCTCCATAGGGTTTTCTCTCTGTGATGGAAAAGAGGAGAAGAGCTCTACGTTTAATAATTTAACTTAGGGACCACAATCTAAAATAGGTCATTATATACTAGGTTAAACTATAATCTTATTAATCATAATTTAACTAGTATTAGGTTTATACACATACAAGTTCATAGCAAATTAGATGTCTCTAATGCCCTATTAAGGTATCAGGCTAGGCTATCTAATTTGACACCACTTAGGCATCAATTTAGCCATAGTTCTTATACAAGTTTGTTGAGGATTCTTACATGCCCTAATACCTTTTAGCCTGGTATTTAGCACCATAGAACCCTTTTTCACTTTGTGGAATCTTTCCAAACAAGTAAAACAAGAATAAACAAAGATTAACGAAAAAAATATAGAAAACAATCACATAAGACACAAGAATATACGTGGTTCAGCAATAACTACCTACATACATGATGGATCAAAAACTCAGCTTCTTTTATTCTAGTTCTTTAATACCCAAAGAACCCTTTACAAGAGAACTCAAGGAATACAACAATAGCGAAACTTATAAATGATTTATCTAGTACTTTCTTGTACTTATGCCCATAGCACTCAAGCACTCCATGGTACATTTTCGCATTTGTGCCCACCCTAAAGCTACCCCAGCCCTCTATTCTTTCTCTTGTTGATACATTGATAATTCTAATGAATTACAAAGTGTTTATATAATGTTTACAAGACCCTTATAAACCATATTCCTTATTGAAATAAGAGTTACACATAAACAAAAAAGTCTAAAATTAGTTTAAATACGCAATTAAAACTAAAATATGACTTTTCTAAAAGAAAGGCAAAGCGGCATAAATAGTACTCACTGAACAATAACCACATGAACAGTTCCCCCGCATGAATAGTACATTCTTTCTGACTTTCTATTTTGTACATCTTTTGTTCCTTTATTGTGTCTTTGATCATGTGTTCGATTTTTCTTTGATTTCTAACTCGAAATTAAATTATCTGTAATTTTGAATTATCAAAATTTTAATATGCCTAATAAGAGATAACTCAAATAAATCATTTAAATTGGACCTTACTTAAGATAGTCCATAATATATAATTATAATTAATATATATATAAACTCATATAAAAAATAATAAAACTTAACAGTATCCACTTACTCTGAGTACAAAACTAGCGGTTAACATGATGGTGTGATTTATAGACAATCTTTGGGCGTCATACTTGCTCTAGTTTCGTGCAAAATATCATACTTGTGTTATTCAAATCTTAGTGCATGATAGAACTTGGTGCAAATCACTCGGCAGAGTTAGTTTGAATAAAGTATAGTTGGTTTATGACTGAAATCAACATTGAAGTTTTAAAATTTGAGCTTTTAAATTGATTCCATGGCTTTTAATGATGTCATCATTGATCATGTCGAAAAGGTGATCATGTCTAAAAGGAGATAAATAGCTACTATTTAATTTTTATTGTCGATGACAAAAGTTTGAAATTATGAGATTTGAGATTGAAACTCATTTGCTATTTCATTATGTCTTGTCCTCATTTAGCATGATGTTAAAAATTGTTAATTTAACTATCGCAAAAAGCAAAAATAGCTTGAGAGGGGAAATATGTCCTAGAGAAGAGATCAATTTGGTTCAATTTAATGCCTATCAATTTTTTTTTCTTTCTGATGATTATATTTAAATCTAGTTCATAAAAATCAAATTTTTATTGAAGGGTGACTCTTTTACTGATGTAGTTGTATATCAAAGTTTTGGAAAGTTCTTGCAAACTGTCCAAAATTTTAGGTAATTATTATTTTTAGCCACAAACTAATGCTTTAATATTAGCCAAAATTAAAGTAAATGGACACAATTGCCTTTATTTCTAAAATAGAATGAAAAATAAAACATTTGAAAACAATGCTATTTCTAAAATAGAATGAAAAATAAAACATTTGAAAACAATGCATAAAAATAGGCTGACATTTTCAAAATCAATCTCAAAATACACATTTTAACTTTCAGAATAAGTTGATTTTAATATTCTAATTGTAAAAAAAATGATAAAATTACTTCTATAATTTTGCATTGTATTTGTTTCGTATATAATTTAAATTGACCAAACTAGAGTTACCAATGTAGTTTTAAAGTTTTAGTATTATTTTGTAAATGTATGAGCATCAAAATATAGGCATTGTGTAGTATGATGAATTAGAAAAGAAATAGAGTAAATCAAGGAGAAAAAAATCACAAATTAAAATTTTGGATTGCTTGTGTGTTTCATGCGATGTAGCTATAAAGTGGCTATGTGAATCGAATGCCTTTTCGCACTCGTGATTGAGGTGGGAATCCATTCGGGCCTAAATAATACTTATGTGGAGGCGTGGAACCTGCGTAGGCAAGCTTGCCGATTATTTATGTGACATAATGTAATTTTACTAATTGTTGTTTTTTTATTAATTTAAATTATTTTTTAATAATTATTTTTGTTATAGGTGCTATGGAGAATCATTGACTTATTGTATATTTTGGAGAAAGGTAAAAGAGCTCTATTGATGTGATGAGAGATATATTAAATACATGGACTTGGTTATTTTGGTTTCGAAGGATGTTTAATGTAAATAGCTTTTAAATACTTTGTATCTTGCAAGTGGAGATGATAATGTTTAGTATAAAGTGTTCTTAGAAATTTTTATTGATGCAACGAGGTTTAAGTGAGACCAATTAAGATTAGAAATAATAATAATTTTCGGTTCTTTATTAGGATCAATAAAAGATCGTTATGTCTTTTATGTATAGCAATAGATCTTAGAGCTCTCATATATGAAGAGGATTCACAGATGCCCGTAAAGTACCAACTCTACTATAATAGCATCATGTTAACAAGCGATAATAACCAAATGAGTAGCATCCCCAACAATAACAACTGCTATGCTTCCCATAAATACTATAATTGACTATCATTATTCTCTTATAATGGTCAATGAAGATTTTGAAAATGTGCTATTTTTCTAGGGTGCATGTATGTGCCATGTGTTCATTACATTACAATTTATACATCTCACACATAAATATTGCACAACAAAACTGAAAATCTAATTTCCTAATGCAACAAACACCTTTAAAATTAAGTATTTCATTACATTAATGAAATTAAGATTAATAATCACCTTGTTAAGCCTTTGTATCAAACTTGGAGTCCACTGCGAAGCATTCCTATTGGCAATTCTAGGACCCAATTTGGGTGGGGCTTGAGCCTCTAGAACAACAACTCCAATTCCAACAAATTTTGTGTTTACCTCTTAAATATATAATTGGTTAACTCTTAACCCTAGTTTAAACTCTTTAAACTATTTGAATTATTAGTTAAATACTTTAACTAATTATATTTGTTTCAAAGGAATGAATTGTTTTCTCTTATTCAACTCTTAAACAAACAAAACAATCTCCTTGGCTTTAAAAGTGGCCAACCAAAATTGGAAATAAGAAGAAGATGAATA
Source organism: Ailanthus altissimus (assembly GCA_946807835.1). NCBI lineage: Eukaryota > Viridiplantae > Streptophyta > Magnoliopsida > Sapindales > Simaroubaceae > Ailanthus > Ailanthus altissimus. The sequence goes on from OX327699.1 coordinate 6,445,327, forward strand.
AACTATCAACTCTTGAAAATAAAAAAACTTTTTCTAACCCTTAATCGAACCAAAATGTATCAAGTCCACAAAATGAAAAAAACTCGACATTTTATAAGTGTTTCATTTTCCCTCTTTGATTACAACTAACCTCCACCAAGTATGGCCTAACAATCTCATTATTGGCTTATCTCTCATTTGTTTAATAACAAATAATTTTAGCCATTCATTTTAATTTTGCAACAAAAAACACATGTGCTATTTATTTTATTATACCTTACCGAGCCAAAATCTTCTCCGAATAGAACAATTTCATTCATTTAAGCTTTTGTCTCTTAATGTTCAAAGACAAAGCCCAACGTCTACATATCTTTGTTCATTTGTCTCCTCTTTGACTTTAAGAACAATAATAACAATTATATTTTTGTTTATTCAAAAACAATTTTTGGATAAATAATTGACTTTGCTTGTCTCACAAGTAAGGCTATTTTAGTCATTTTAAGGTCAAATAATGAATGGATCATTTTGTGCTACTTGCCATCATACCATTAGTCAATAACTATTTGTTAACTAATTGATGGACTTAACACTTAAGTCTTAACAAGTGCATAACTCTTGGGATCTTGAAACAATATCTAGTTTGTTGGAATATCCTGAATTGAATTATTCAATCTGGTCTGCTACTCTAGTGTACAATTAGTACACATCATATTACAGGACTCCTTAGGTCTACACCTGATTTAAAAAATAAAACTCTTCTATGAGTCTACGAATGATGCCTCATGCACGCGTTACGGATATTAGAAATCACTGCATTAGACAATACAAGCTGAGGTCATAACTTATTCGTATAATCTCCTCGTCTCCTATATCCTAGAAGAGTAGAGATATAGATCATTACCATTAAATCTCTATATGCTTGACTGTGAACTTATCTCTAGATTCGTATTTTGATAAACAATATACACAAATACTTTTATGATATTATTTAATCCTATGCTTGTGGCTATAAGACTACTTGAAATACAATCTTAGAGCAATAAGATATACAACTCACCCATACGAGCTGATTGATCCCATATTTATGCACACTGGACTCTATGAGCATCGGATCATACCCAGCGACAAGTAACAGTTAGATCATGAAAGGTTTCTAACATCTATAGAACCAAAGTATAGTGGATCACTCACAAGCCTACCATAACGCTCAGATTAAAAGACCATGAATACTACTCAACTCGAGAAGACCTTCTATTGACGACTTTATAGGATGTCTATTAGAGGTCCTCATGAGTCTGTTTAGTATCCAGTTCTTATTGAATACTTGTATACCTAAATGAGCTTCCAATACACTTATGGTCTACTAAGACTAACCATCTAAACCATCCAGATATAGACATACACTAATCTATAGAAATATTTTAACCGATAAACCCGTATTAGTAAAATAGATAAAGAATAAGGTGTTAGAGAACATACTACATAATGACATTTTCTTTCACTATTTGTAACTCTTTGCAACTATGTTATTACTAATATATTCTCAGGTCTTTGTTCTATTTTAGACAAGACTTTAACTCTTAAACAGTGCTAAGATATTGCTAACTTTTAGCACTGATCTAAACCCTTTAAGATCATACAATGTCTGAAATATTACAAGCATCTTACCATATATTATAATACTAACGATTTTATTTGAAATTTTTATTGTATAAATGTTAAACAATTAAAATTCATATAATATTAGAATGGAAAGTAAGCACTATCTCTTATAGATCTAACTTATATGCACTAAGATAATCAGACAGATGAGAATATCGATAGTAATGGAAATACTGATAATATGAAAGAAGATGATAGATTGATTAATTTATTAGAAGATGGGTAATGCTATATTTCTAATAGTTCTTTTAATGAGGCATGTGATACATACGATTTGCATAGAAAATGAGATAAAGTTGAAGCAGAAAACGTTTTTAATTTCTTCCTCTACTACCACTATCAAACTTGACCATATCAGATAAGGTATTGTGTTTTAGAATTAGGAATGTATTTGTACGGACATTGTATGATCTAAAAATAAACTTCACTGAGTTATTAGCTTACTTGCATTTAAGGGTAATAATAGCTTCAAACTTTTAAGGTCTACAAAAGATTATTTTAAGGAAAAATGTGATGATAAAAGACGCAAATAACAATTACATACAATGTTGATGGATGGGATGAAGCCTTGTATTGTGTGGATAATAGATCAGATCATGCATATCAGTTGAACAGGTTATATGATGGTCACCGACAAGCCAAGAGTTGGATTATTGGCAAATTTATAAAAAAATTACATAAGTTAGTAGAATTTACAGATTGAAGGAGATCCAAGTCAATATACGTGAAGAATTTAGTATAAAAATAATGTATTCCACTACTTGACGGCCAAAGAGCATGCATGCAAATTGATAGTCGATACTCTATAAAATTCATTCAATTACTTTCTGTGTACTACTATGTATTAGAACAACAAAAATCCCAGTATGGTAACATTTAAAATTAATGATAATAAGCACTTTATGTACTTTATTATAGCAGTAAAACTATACATCAGAGGTTTTTAATCATCCACCCAATCGATGATTGCAATTGATGGAATATTTTTTCAAAGTGTATATCTGGGTAAAATATTTATGGCCATATTTAAAAATAGAAACAATTAAAATTTTCTATTGGCATGAGGGATTACTGGTTCTAAAAATGATACTTTATAGGCATATTTTATAGCCAAACTCCAATAAGTTATTAGTAATATTGAGGATCTTGTATTTGTATCTTCTCAATACACTAGTATAGAGCAGGCTATTTAGGAGATATTTCTTAATGCCTATCATGGGGTTTACTGTTGAGTTGTACTAAAGCGCAATTGCCGATGTAGTAAAAAGGATCTGTTGTTCCTCTATAAGCAGGGAGATTTAGCATTATAAATTCATTTGATAGCCTAATATCCATGAGCTCGTTTGTGAGAGGAGATTTCCTCTTCTACTTGGGTTTTGTTGATGAGAGGTTTTGCTTTTCTTTATCTTCGAGGAGCTGATGCAATCATTTTTCAAGGTTTTAAACATTCTCAACTAGTGGGTCCTTGTTTTTAAGTGTCAAATTTATACTAGTGACTATGTTAGCACTCTCTGACCTGGTCGATGACTTTTCTTGCATCTTCATCTACCCTACTACTACTCTTTTTGTTTCTTTTATTCGGTAAGTTTTTAACATCTCCTCTGATTTGGCTAGCTTTCTTCTTTTTGTTTAGAATTTCTCAAGCATCTTATGTATGCCCATTATCCATTAAAGCCTTTAAATTATTGTTCAGGCATTATTATTTTCTGGATCATGATTAATAATAGAACGTTTTTGTAAGTTCGAGTATCTAGCTTGTGAATTGTCAGAGGAGTGGTCGCGATTACCATGACATGACTATCTGCTGGGATGATGACTTTCCCTCTTTAAAGGTGTTATTTCAATCTTCTTCCTTTTTTTGTTGTCATGTGAAATGAGGAGGATTTTTGGTTTCCCTCTCTATTGGAAGAACACTTATCGACTGTAGTAAGTGTTGTTGTGATCTGAAATAAAGATGAGATTCTTGTGTCTCTTCTGGATTAATGTATTTTTCTAGATATTTGGACATCATCTTTTTTAGTTTGTCTCTCTTACTGGAAATTTTTTAATTAATGTTTTAGCACTTTTTGCCAGGCTGGTGATTCTTTTTATTGGTTCAGATTATTGTTGGGCTGTATTTCGATAGACTTGTTGAGATTCTGAGGTCCAAGATTCTTATCGCGTCATGGGGTTTGTCCATTATTTCCTGCAACCATAGAGTATGTGGTAATAGTTTTTGGTCAAACATCCTTCATGCTATTCATCTGTTTTAGATAAATTTTACGTTTGTTTCCCACAGACGGCGCTAATTATTGATCCCAAAATTTTGTAACCTAGGAGTCAACGAATTAGATTTATTTTAGCTTGGGAAGCTTGACTTGGACAACAAGGATAGAGTCAAAAAACTAGTTGCTCCCCCATGAGAATAACATTTTGATGAGGACCTTGCAATCAAAGAGAACATGTGAGGTCATGATCTCTATGTATGCTTTGAGTGTATCAAGCCTCTATGTTTCAATGTGATTGTGTATATGTATCTCCTTTTTTTCTCTTGGTACTGATTTCTTCCTCTATTTATATAGTGAGGATTTGAGATTTGTTTATAACTCTTTAAGTCATTTTAAATGAGGGTATCTTTATAGATTTACCCTTCTTGAACTCTACATTTAGAGTTTTTTTTCTTTTGAAATTGCACTTGATATTTGTTACTTTTGTGGGATTATCCTTTTTAGAGAATCTTTTTCTGATAAGGTTGATTTTATCTACAACTCTCTACGTCTCTTATAAGTTGAGTTCATTTTAAAAACTTCTTTATTTATTCGAGAAAACCAATTTTAAACCCTACCTCCCACCACCCACTCAATTTGAGTGTGGGTTATCTCTCATCAAATAGTCAGTATTCGACTATTGTTCTTCTTGGCCTTGCAAATGGTGAATCTGACTGAGCAAGGTAACGTGTAAACCATTACTTTAACCAACCCGAAGAAATTGTAGTTCTCTATTATAAGATTGACTAAACAGAATAGTTGGTAGATTATTATTTTGACTAGCTTGAAGGGTGTGGACTTAGTCTTTTCTCCTTTAAGAGCCTAACCAAACAAAATAGTTGATAGGCTATTATTTTGACCAACTCAGAGAAAGCACTTGAGTTTAATGGCATTTATAAGTTGACACTTATTTTTTTAATCTTACTTGTTCGAGGTCTCTCAGTAAGCTTTTTTGGCACAAAGTCTTGTAAGCCTTATAAACTAAAAACCTAGGCCTAGTTTATCAAAATTCAGGGGAGAACAATTATATCTTGGATTAGGGCGAATGCACTAATAATGGATTGGTTTTATCAAAAATCCAATATTCAAATAGGTTTTTTTTTTGGAGTTGGTTATCCTTAATTTCAGTAAATTAAAAATTGTCTTTTAACATATTATAACTTGCTGGTAAAAGATTAGTGTGCACTTTTATTTTTAAAAGTTTTGAGTTCGAATCATCCTTCTCTTAAAGAGAGTTTTTAATATAATTATCATTTAATCTTGTCCATCTAACTTTTATAATTAAAAAGGTACAAATTTAAATTTAAACTTAGATTATAAGTAATATAAAAAATTTTAAATTCAAATCTTTCTTGGTAAGAGAGTTTTTTTAATATAATTATCATATAATAATGCGTCCATCAAACCTTTACAACTAAAAAAGTACAAATTTAAATTCGAACATAAATTATTTAAGTAATACATGTAGTTCAACCTAATGTCATGTGCTAATTATTTATTAAAATTAATATTTTTTTAAAAATAAAATAAATACACAATAACATTTTATTGCATTTATTTAAATGACGACACTCATCTCGTTAGGGTCCAATATTGGACCACTGAGCTACATTATCATGCACTCCCTTTCGTAACCTGAAAAAGAGACAAATTATATTTAGTCAAAATGAAATTAATAATGAAGATATAATGAAGTATTTTAATTTATTGAAATGACCTTTTTTTCCTTCTTTTTTTTGGCTTTTGGAATAAAATGTATAAAACACATTTTCTCAGCTCTTTAGAAAAACAAAATAAATATATATCTTTTAGTTTTTTTCTCGGAGAGGAAGCTTACGAACTCCCTCTCTAGTGGCTTATCTTTTTTTTTTCTTCTTATTTTCTTTCTTTTCTCTTCTTAATTTTCTTACAATTTTCTTTTATTAGGAGAATAACTTCTCATGTTATTATGATTTTCTCTCATCCCAATCTTGTTGATTTTTCTCTTTTCTTTTTTAATTTAAATTTGAAGTATTCTTATTCAAGATTTGGAAGACGATGGTTATCCATTAGCCTTTTGTGCACAAATTTCTCTATTCATTTGTGAATTTATAATAATCAACCTATTTGTTTATCGTAAAGATAGACTATATACCAAAGTAAATAAGATTTTTATTGTTTTTGTACTAATGTCATTTTAGTTGGATGAATTATGCTTACTTAAAAAAAATATACATACATACATATATATATATATAATCCACACAGAATATATATAATAGCTATAGTCGAAATTGTTTAACTGAGATGTGAAATATTTAATTTTGTCTTAATTTATTAGATTTTCTATTAATTAAAATGAAATATACTTTTTTATGCCGTAAATAACTTATTTGCCATCTACCTTAAGTATATAATGAATTTAATTCTAGACATATGAAAAAATATCATTTATTTATTATCTTTGAATACGTTGCATAATGTCATCTATTCATTTAATATAATTTAATAAAATAAAATAATTTTTAATATAATTATCACATTAGTAGTATAACATTTAATATTTAGTTATTAATTATTACTTAATTAAATAAATCCAACACAATATATTTAAAATATATAGTTGAACTTAAATTAATATAGAATCAAAATTCATTAATTATTTTTACTAATTAGTATGATTTATAAATATAATAATCAAATTAATTTAGTATACTTAGAATTAAATAATTGAATTAAATTCTAATAAAATATTGTGAAAATAAATTAAATATTTTCAAAACATAAAATCTAAAATTTAAAAAAGGGGCAACCAGGCATTGATCAAACCATGGCTGGCCATTGGCAATGATGACGAATGCTTAACTGACTTTAAATTGACACCGTTAGACTTAAAATTTTGTGATCTATACAATGGTGAAATATTTTCGTCAATAGAGCACCATAAAGGTTTCAAAAGTAACGAGAGGAGTGTCAACCACCAATGCCTCCATCAAATGGCGATGAGTAGAGGTGTACTGTCAATTGGTAACTGTAATAGTGGTGATAATGCACTTCCAATCGCTGTCGTTTGAGGGTGTGTTATGGTGGCCACCACCATTCTCTTTACTTTTAACCGGTTTTCGATGCTCCGTTGACCCAAAAAAAAAAAAACAAATTATCCTATAAATCTCAAAATTTTGAATCCAATAATATCATTGTTGAGTCAATCCAACACTAATATGTTCAAAAATAATTTCAATATAACCATCCTTTTTCTGTGTCTCTTTTTTTTAACCCTCCACTAATCTTTTATCCTCTCTTCTTTTTCCATCTTTTATCATTATCTTTATTCTTTTCAATCTTATCTCAAATTTTACTCTAAAATTTTAGAAGAAATTTGTTGGTTAATTACTTCTTTGTGATTTTACGTTATTATTATTTTTTTAATAAATACCAACTTAAAAAAATGATATTAAAAAAGTGATATTAGTATTTATGAAAAACATTAAAGTGAGAACTGATAAAAATGTAAAACCACTAAAGAACAACTAGCAATTTTCTAATTTTAGTAAAATATGAGAAAATTCATAGATCAGTAACACTGTTAATAAGAAAAATGTAAGACCACATGTTAACCTTATGACACGTCATATATTAAATAAAAATTGGGTGGATCTGAGGTATATATGGGTGGGTAGGTAGTATTACCTAACAGGCTAATTTTTTGGATCAATGGCAAGCGTCTGATCCGTGTCAAGTGGTATCAGAGCATACTCAATTTCTTATTTGTAGGTAGGCTCTTAAAATTGCCTTAATAAAAATTATCATGTGAGAAGTGGGTCCCCCCATATTCGTAGGGGATAGGCAATACAGGCCAAGTGGGCTCTAAAAATGTCTTGAGCTTCAATAGAGATTGCTATGTGGGTAATGAGTCTCCTAACTCTATGGGATGGGCAATACGAGACAAATTGGCCCCTGAGTTTGGGCCAAACAGTGATGAGGGTGTCATATAATTGGATATTAGGTGGGAGAGAATATTACGTCCCATATCAAATAGAAATTAAGTGGATCTTAAGTATATATGAGCGGGTAGGCAACATTTCTTAACATGCTAATATTTTGATTTAATAACAAGCACCCGACCTGTGACAATTAGCTGTCTTGTTTATCTAATTACTTTCAGTTTATTTGGATGATTAGAAATTAAACAACGAGTAATGATTGAAGAAAAAAAAAACTTTAAACAATCTCCAATAGCTGTAATGACCGATATAATTTTAAACTTGTAAACGTCAAAAATTAAACACACATAATATTTTGGTTTTTTTTGATAACATCTCCTGTATCTTCAGTTTCTAAGGCATAACTCTTAGGCGCTAAGAAGATACCTATCTTTACAAAGTGCTCCATCTTTAACTTACCCAATTCAATGGAAGAGATTTCAAATTTACATTTGATTGTTTAATATTCATTTAAGGATTTTAATAGGTTAGATCTTCAAATATAAGAAGTACTTTTTAGGTTTCAAATAATTGTCAAAATTGTGGAAAAATATGAATCTTTCTCTATAATAAAAAAATATGTATAAGAAATGGCTTTTATATAGTCTTAGTACTAAAAAAGCAAAATCTACTATACAAAAAAAAAAAAATTCATATACAAGGCATATATCCTATACAAATAATATTTTTTATAAAACTAATATGCACTATATAAGAAGTACAATCTAAATAAAACAATACTTCCTAAATAAATAACTTCATACTAACATTCCTATTCAAGTTAGTGCATAGATATTATAATGTACAACTTGTTAATCACATTATGGAACATCTTTTTCGAGACTTCTTTTATAAGGATATCAGCTAGTTAATCTTAAACTTAGCAAATAGAAGTTGTATGATCTTCTGATCAAGTTTTTCTTTGATGAAGCAACCATCAACTTTCACATATTTAGTACGATCATGTTAAACTAGGTTGTGTGTAAATTCAATGGCTGCCATCACAATGTAGACTTATTGGTTCCTTATATTCAATCCTCAAATCTTATAATATCCTTTGAACCCATAATAATTTGCATACGTCATGAGCCATACTTTGAAATTTACCTTCCGTACTTGATTTAACTATAATGTTTTGCTTCTTGTTTCTTCAAGTAACTAATTTTTTTTCACAAAAATAAAGTAACTAGATATAAACATCTTATCGATTTTATCTCTTACCTAATTTGAATCCATATACCCTTCAATTTCTTCATTTATTACTATAGTCCATTTTGGATCAGCCAAAGCATCTTACACTAATAGGAATAGATATAGTGGATAATTGATTAACAATAAGTGCATATCATTTTGATAGCCTATGAAGGGAGACATGGTTATTGATTAGATATTTTATTTTAGTTTTAAGGTAAGGCTTATATATTTTTTTTGAACTCCATTATTAGTCTTTTGTGGATATTTATTGGCTACATTTTCTACAAGATCAATCATTTCATTAAGTTTGTTAATTATAAGATTCAAGGTTACTTGTAGAGAAACATCCTTGGTTGGTTCTTCGGTTGATGGTATAAGTACGAATAAATCAGGCAATGTATTGAGAAGTCTTGAACAAAGGTCACTCGATCTTTATTCTTACTATTCATTTGATTTCACTTGACTAAGTTTCAACCCTTTTTTTTCATTAACTCCAAGTAATATAGTTTGTCCCAGCTAACACCATAACCAAGAATCTTCCTTGTTAGAATGTCTTGAAAAACACAAAAAAAGGCCCAAACGTTATAGTACGGGTAAGAATAGAGGAGATATGGCTAACAAAAAGGCTATTATATTCAAGAGGAAACCACAAGTACAATATCTAAAGTGAGAGTATCCAATAAGATGATAGACCCTCTCCAATAATAAAAAAAAGGTACTACCATTGGCAGTGAAAATAATTATAAGAAGGGAGAAAAGATTTCAACTAACCATGGTTCCTAGTCATAGGATCGAATGCATCTGTATCAATAATCTATATACTATTATTAGATGTAATAGAAAATATAAAGGCTTTTATTGAGTGTACAATATTGGTTATGGGTTATACTTGCTCCTCATTCGTAGATGCTATCATAGCTTTTCCTGCAATATTCTTTAGAGGTTTCTTTATAAAATCTCAACATTCAGGATTACCTTTGTCAAGTTTGGTTAGCTATCGTGATTGAGCTTTTCAAGATTAGTTAAGAGCCTTCTATAGTTTGTCTCTGTTAATACTCCATTTAGATATATGCATATACACTCTCAAGATCAAACTTTGGATCTTTTCACAAGATTTCTCTACTAACTTGTTCAAACTTAAAATCAAGTTCACATAGAAAAATATAAACTCAAAGTCATTCTATAGTTAAATGCAATAGAATAACTACTTCAACCGTTTCCTTCTGAGATATAGTTCTGTGACTAATCTTTTAACAAGTAGCAATAAGTTCATTATAATATGTTGATAGTGAGAGGGCATTTTGCTTGGTAGAGAACAATCTCTAATTCAATTAAAAAATATATATTTCATCAAATCTATCATAAAATGTTATAACCACTGCCTCTTATATCTCTTTCGCTCTGGGAGACAAAAAACCATTGCATCAATAATGGACTCATTGAGTCAATAAGTCAACTTTTGACTCGATGATTTTTAGTAATTCAAACCTTCAATTTCATATCTTCGAGTTCAGATGTCACCATCTTTTAGGTAAGGTACACAACTTTCTTATGAGCACTAATCCGCATCTCCATAAGTTAAGACCATAATTAGTAATTAGTCTCATCTAGTGTAACACTTGTTAGAAACGTTGTATTATCTTGGTGAACTATGATTTTCGGCAGCAAAGTTATGTAGGAATGGTGGTTTCACCTATAGTAATCACCATGAAACTAACAATAAGAGTTTGAAATATGTTATTGAAAATACAAAGTACGAAGAAGATTCAAACATGCTCTTATACTATGTCAAAAATATGAATCTTTCATTACAGTTAAAAATATGTACAAGAGATGACCTTTATATAAGTTTAAGGCTCGCTTAGTTAAGCTTTTTAAATAGAGTTTCTAAAAGTAGAGTTTTAAAAAAAAAATATTGATCGTTTAATTGTCAATTAAAAAAGCTCTTTTAAAGTACTAGATCGTTTGGTTATACAATGTTGAAAGTGCTTATTTATTATTAAATTACCAAAAAGAATATTTAATAAAACTTATATTCAAATTCTAAACAATTCAATATGTTTTTGTATATAAGTTTAAATTTATCATGTATTTCTCAAAATCTATTTCTCAAAACACAAGAATCAAGTAAAATTAATACATTGTAATCAATGAATCAATATAATTATTGCATTTGGTACAAAAATTAAAAATAAAATAATACTTCTTTTTATTTAAAAAATAAAATAATCAACAAAAGATTTTGGTAGATTTTTATAAAAATATAATGATTGTAGAGATATAAAAAATTGGAGATATAATGACTTTTAAGAAAATATTAAAAATATGTTAATTGAAAGATACAATATAAAAAAAATTATTATTAAAGTATATGTGACATTACATATATATTAAAAAAAACTAAAAAAGTTCTACTCCCAAAAGTTAAAATTTAAGTTTTTACAAATAGAGGTAAAATATTTTTTTAAATCTCTAAAAATTTTTCTTTAATTGTAACCAAACATAATAAAAAAATTTGAAAAGAGGTTTTAACATTAAAAATACTTTTTTAACCAGTTGAAAAATCCAACTAGTACTATTATTTAAAAACAAATCTATTTTACACGAGAAATATGTCTTATATATCCTATACAAGTTATATATCTTATATAAGTAGTATGTTTTATATAAAAAAGTACAATCTAATAAAATAATATTTCTTAAATAAATAATCTCATTCTAACAATAATAAATAAGTTTAATTCATTAATAATATGAAATCTATTTACTCCACACTTGATTAAGTTTCAACCATTACTTAATTCTATTTTCTTCCATAACTATCAGCCATTAAGAAGGAATTTAATGCACTCTGGAAGGATAATGCCACTCATGACAAAATGCGAATTAATTTAATATTATATCACTATATAAATATTTTTTCATCTTTAATTGTTTTATAGGTCTTCTTTTTATGATAGATAAATGAAATTAATTCAATTTAATGCCTTAAAAGCCAAATTCGGCCAAATCAAAAGCAAAAGGTGGTAACTTCTTTTTATTTCATTTGTTTTAAGCCTTCTACCATTTGCAGGCCTTAGAGCAAATTGTTGAATAAACAATTTGACACACATCTTTCTATAATTTGGCTAGCAAAAGTAAACAAGCATGACAATGCAAGTTTAATACATTGTCATACTTGTAGAATATTTGACTCTAATTTATTTTTTATTGGTCGAATTGATTGGCAACCAAGGTTATAAATAGCCAATTATATTTTCATTATGTATATAGAAGTGTTAATAGCAAAATAAATTATAAAAGTTTGAGAGAAATTTGGAAAGTAAGTGTTGCTTCAGGTAAAATATTTTGGCAAAAAAAAAAGGCTACCATTGTAACTCAAGGGTCCCACTTAATTCTAAACTAGAATTGCATAAAGTACGTTTCGATGGTGAGTTTTGTATTATTTCATTAGTATAATAAGATGTCTATTAATATTTCACTGCAATTATTTATTCATGTGATATGTAAATTAAAAATTAAAAATTAAAATGTACATATTCTCCTCACGCATAATGTACTTTCAAATTGGTATTAGGACACATGTTTATGTGTTGTTTCTACTTAATTAGAGTATCCGTAGCGTAATTAATATGTCTTGGTACATAAAATTAGATGATTTTGATTTTGAATAATGCTATCATCATTATAATTTGTTTTAATGTTTGTAGAAAAGTTATATGGACAAAAGATTTGGAGAATTAAAAAGACTTACATTCCTTAAGTTATTATTATTAAATAACGATAAATATTGACAAATTCTCTATATAAATTATGTTATACACTCTAATGTGGTATATAAATATTTACCCACATGATATACTTTTATTTATTTTTATAGTTTATATAACAATATTTACATGTTATATTAGTTGGTATAATAAAATTTGTATAAAACATTTATGTATAATTATATGAAAATTGTTCCCCTTGAATTTTAGGAATAAGGCCTAAAGTCTTTGACACATAAAGTAAAACAATCTTAGACCCAATGAGTCTAAAGAGGACCTCGAACACATAAGAATCAAAAGAAAAAGCGTTGGCTCACAAATATTCTCGAACCAAGGTATCTTCTTTGAATTGGTCAGAACAATGGTTGAAATTTGACTATCCTATTCAGTCATACTCCTAACAAAAAAAAAAGGGGGAGAGGGGGAGGGTGTTTCACACCCTTTAAGATTGTTAGAGTAATGGTTGACAAATCAATAGTTAAAACTCGACTATATATTTGGTTAGACTCACTAGTACAAGGCCAAACAGAACAATGGTCGTACACCGACTATCTTTGACAGGACTCGACCCGAGACCCTCTACTATAGATCCTAGCGGCCCTACCGGGCACCCCAATGGAAGTTTCTCTGAACCTAACTGGGTATGTTGAGAAATTTCGCGAGGCGAACCCCTTTTTTTTATTTCTTATTACTACTAAGAAGGTTTAGTAACATACACGAAAATGACATCTTAATTTTAAAAACAAACGGACAGAGTTTCTCCTATTTTTCAGAAAATCCATATAAAACCTGCAAAGAAATTTCACTTCTATTTCCAATACATCTCAATTCTACCAATTCGGACCTCCGGTCCTTTCCAAATCAAATCCAACACAACTCAATTATTCATTTGAATCACAAATAAGCGTAATCATAGAAGTAAAAAGAACGATCATCATAAAATTGAAATCTCTTCTTCTCGGTTCAAAACATATATCCAAATATACATGCCTACAACTATTATGCATAAAGTAAAGGGTGCTATTTAGCACATTTACATGTACAAAAATAATCTTCGGATTCAGCCTACTACTCGGTAATAGGAGAATCAGCAGCTTGCGTACCGAGACCTGCACCTGAAAAAGGGGTTCAGAAAATATAAAACACAAAACAGGTGAGCTAAAGGAGCTTAGTGAGTGTAAATAAAATTTCAATAAAATAACGTCATGTATAGATAGCAAATTCTAAAGTTCACGTAGAAATCATACTTCTAAAACTGACGTAAAACAGTAAAACGGTTTCTAACATCATATGCTATTGAAATCTTGTCGATCGGGTTTTATCTGTATCTTTGGAAAACTATAATCAGAATCTATACAACATAATAACTGTTGTGTGCATATAAATGCATAAATGCATAAATGCTATCGGTAAATAAAAAACTAGTAAAATCCTCGCTCGGCCATTTTCTTTCTAAACTGTACCAATGGTAACCCTAAAGCTCTATACCCACGCAGCAACTCAACTAGCACCGCATACGTGAGTAGGTCACGGGGCACCTAAACTAGCAGCACCCACAGTGACATCTCAAGACATCTCACTGGCTATGCAGCGAAATCCTACATCACATGCATATAGTGAGACAATACCCCGTACACATAGAGCGACTCACATGACTCAACTTCTCGACTTTCTGGAGTTAGTGACACACCCCCAAGACCTTCCTATGTGCATAGGATATACCGGCCGGGTCTAATACAATCATCATCACTATAATCTGAGGGTACCTGTCACGCCCCAGACCCAAAAGATCCGACACACGACATCACTTACATTCATTCACTGCATGTGCACTCATAAATAATATTACACAAAATTTTCAACTTTCATTCAACACAGAAATCCTTAGCAAGTTGCTAGTAAGTTCAACACTAAAATCAACCATAACCTAACATATAAATATAAACTTCTCTTGACAATATTTAAACATTCATTTCAATTTCTTTCAGAATTATAGCAATTGAATTATGACTGGGACAATTATTAAACCGGAGATACGCAGAGTTTTCTCAGAGATTAACACTCTACTACGTCACCAGTAGCAACTTTGTTACCGGGAGCCCAGAATATATCCATTGCAAATTCTTACTTAAAATCATCCAATAACCACACACAATGAAATAATACATAAGTATTTATTCAATAGGGACAAACCAAATATCCTATCCCACGTGTCCCCAAATGAAACACACAACAACCTAGCAACTTAGGGAACCCAAGGAACAGCAGAAGCCTTGCCAAATCCGCTAAGCACACATGTACCTTATTTACCTGAAATCACCATAAACTATAATGAGTATAAAACTCAGTAAGCATACTAATTTTTCATATATCAAATACAAATACATATATGTACACAATGCATATGTATGATATGCTGTGATCAATCAAAATCATAATCTTATCAAATCACATATCATGTAAGCGCTTACACATTCTTTCAAAACACATAATAGGAATACCATTACTCGACTACTACTTAGTAGGACTTACATATCACATATCACATAATGAGCCAAATGTCACTCGTAGGTGATATACCGTATGAGAGGAATAGTACAAGTGAGGTCTTTAAATCACACATATATAACGCTTATGCCCGAAGGTAAAAGCCAAACCCTCACCCTGATCATCGGTGAGTCCTCTCACATGTACCAATACGCCACCACACGAATGTGATGACTCACACTTCCTTTAGGTACCAATAGGATCCTCCCTACATACGGAACACATAACATATACCAATCTCGAAAGAAAGGCCACACATAAAGGCTCCACAAATCACATAAAATGCCTACTAAGTTAACAGTGAGTTCAAGTACCCTCAAATCACAAAATATTTCTCATGGACATATTACACTTCAAAAGCTTTCTTTGTTAAACGCATCTTATTTTGGAAAGCTCACTTTCAAAAACACATGTATGTCCATGCTCAATGTCAATGCTCACATTCATAAACACATATTCACATTTCATATCAAAATATACTTTGACATATCATAAACATATTCTTAACCCCATTTACAAAATCATACAAAACAATTATTATGTTTATTGTGATTCCAGTAGTAAGTCTAGTATACTTACCTCTTAACACTTTCAGCCACAAAGCTTAAATCTCCTTAACCTATCAATGGAGATTAGTCCTTTCATAAGCCTCACAATTCACACAAAATACTTTAAATAGCTTACAAAATTATACACAATGCATTTATCACATTAAATTGGTCTAAATATTTGGTTTCTCAAAATCTGTCATTCTGACCACTTACACTTAACAAAAATTTCTAATACATCAAATGATGTCCAATTACTCCAAAATCAGAATATACCATTCTTGACTCATATATACTTCTTATATATGAATATTATATCAAAATTCCTACACAATCCATTCCATACACACCATCGAATCCAAACTACAAACCTGACAGGATCAAGATACTTACTGAACAGTATTCAATATCCCAATTTTATAAAATCATATACTAACTCAAAAATTATAAAACTACCACATAATTACTCTTGACACATATCTCAGTCCATGATAAATATTTGGCTTCCAAATAACTGCCAAAAGTATTTTAAAACTATTTTATTTCATAACTTTAAAAATCTATTAATCAAATACTACAATGAGCTGATACACTTTAGAAATTCATAACACTTCAACCACAATGATCCAAATTCTCAATTCTGAGTATATCATATTAGACATATAAAATTATCATATTCCACAAATTCATAATTTTTAAAGATCATTCAGCAGGTCAAAAATTATTTTCCACTGTATCATACTGTTTACACAGGAAATTTCCAGAATTCCAGGGTCATTTTGGTAAATTCACTACAAATTCAATTTCCGAGATTTTCAGTCGATTCAAAGTCTCAGATGATCCTAAACATGTCTAATTTTATATACTCAAAATTCAAAACCAGAATCGAATCACAACAATTTATAAAATTCCTAGATCAAGAGGTTATCCAGCAGAAATTCCATAATTCATCATGATTTATCAAACTATCTTATAGATCATCATCAATTCTCACAACATCAAACGAAATACACATCAAATCCTTAATTATACATATTTTCAGAAATCAAAACTTAAAGAAATTAACTTAATTAACACCAATAAATTGATAATTAGTTGTGATATACCTCTAAAGATCCAAAATTCTCATTTTCTTCTTCTTTTTCTTCTTCTTCTCTTCTCTTTCTCTCTCCTTTATTTCTCTCTTCTCTCTCTAAAAATGGGTAGCTCGACCAAAATGAGAGAATTAGGGTTTTTAAAAGTGTATTTTTATACTAAGTGGTTAATTTTTGGTATTTACGAATTCACCCCCAAAACTTTCAAAGTATAACAATTTGGTCCCTAAAATAATTCCCAAGTCTTGCAAATAAACCCAATACTAATAGTATATCCTTAACCTATAAAAACACTACTAATAACAATATATAAATCAAGGATCACCCACATACAAATAAAATACGTATATTTATATATATAAATATACATATTCTTACCGGTTATGGATACTGGTTACTACAATTCTCCCCTCCTTATAAGAATTTCGTCCTCGAAATTCATAACTTAAGCACATAGATGAGGATACTTAGATCTCATTTCTTCTTCTCATTCTCAATTTTCCTTTTCAACTGTATAGTTTATTCATAAAACATTTACAAAGCAATCTTCCTTATATATAGGATTTGCTCATTGTTGTCCAAAATCCTAATAAATACTCATTCATATGTTAGATTATCTCTAAGTTGGCTCATAGCTAAGTATACGAGAGGAGTACGAAACATATATCCATAAAATAAACATATGACACACATTATGGACTTATAAAATTATACACACATATTTTTATTCTTTTTTTTTTTCCATTCGTTCAATATTTAATGAGTATCTATACACTTCACCTTTCATTCATTAAAGAATAACATAGATGTAGAATACTCATACTAATCTCTTACATAAAATTCTTAACTCCTTTAAAAATTTTAATCCCTTCAACATATACTCATACGTCATAATATCATTCACTACCTTGATATCATTCAAAAAAAAATGTAGTATTTCTACGCAACTAAGTTGTCATTCAAATCAGAATATTGAAAGCATTATCTTAAACGATCAAAAATCAACTTCAATAAAAAGACCTTTAGTTCAACTGATTCTTAAACTATAGATCTTAACATTATATCTCTTACTTTAACTCTTAAAAAAAAAAATAGTCCACCTTATTGGACATCATTTTCTCATTGAGATTGACATGTCTGCTTTTTCTAATATGCTCGATTTCAAATAGAAAAGATTCTACTAGCACAATTACTGCGATGGCAAATATGATTCTTTTAACTATTCCTTTAACGTCATCCACGTAAAAGGAAAGGACAAAACAATTATTGATTTTCTTTCATAAAACTCTATAAATAGCCTAAACCTCATAATCACTTTTCTAGCAATAAATAAAACCAACCTTCTTACTATCTTCATAATGAATCCCATTATCATAACTCCTCCTGTTCCTTTTTCTCCACCACAATTTCCAGACCTAATCAAAACCAGAACACTCCATTCCCGTGCCAAAGAATTCATCAGACACTACGCCATCTTAGCAGTCCAAGAACACGGCCTCACAGTTCTTGGTGGCCCTTTGTTCAACTTAGAATACCCTTTCTTTCACCTGCACTCTTTTTTCCCATTTTCCCAATGGTCCAAACCTGTCCTTTACTTGTTATGGTACCTGTTGGATCTGTATACAATCGCCATGGAATTCCCATTACTTAGAACCCTCCAAAAATTAGAAAAATGTGATGAAGATCATCCAGCCCTGATTTTTCTCCAATGGTTTTACCCAAAGACATGGTGGATAACTAAATTTCAATACATGATTGCAAACAACACAAATGCTGCAGTCCCCAGACAACATCTTTGGTCAGTCTTACTTCTCCAACGGAAGGGTATGATTATTTCAGATCACGAGATTCATTATTACCCCAATGTTAAGGATTACTTCACATTTACCCTTTCACTAAAGGGATCAATTAAGCTCTGGCCTGAAGAAGTAATTCAGCAAAAGAGAGAACTTGAAAGAATTCTTGCTCAGGAAAATCAAATAATTCCTCCGTCTGTTTGGATCTCCCCAGAAGATGCTGCACCTTGGGAACAAGTTGAAGCTGACTTTACAGAAGACCTGAATTTTGCCAATATACTCAAATTCCAACAAAGACAAAAATATCATCTTTCACATCTCAGAAATACAGATTACTCTACTCATCATCACCATATCCCAAACATGACTTATTATGCCAGATACAGACAAGCAATGGATAACCTTCACCAATGGCCTCAGCTAACTGTCCCGACAGAACCTACCCAATCTCAGCCAGTTGTCCCGACAGAACCTACTCAATCTCAGCCAGTTGTCCCGACAGAACTTGACCAACACCAACCCAATCTTGACTTATCCCTCTTTCAAGACTCCCAACCTTATCCAACCGACACCCAAATCCAAGAGGAAGCCAGCACATCCCTCATCCAGACCAGCTCACCTGGAGAAGATCAAGATATGGTAGACCCACATTCCACTCCGCCAGAGCCCTCATTCAATGTATGGGAACAACAACTCCATAAGTTCCTCTCTCACGGATACAACACAGATGAAAGCGACCAAGGAGACTCATTTTGACCTACATTGCTGTTTCTATTTTCACAGAAACTAGATCCGTGTTGCTCTATCACATCAAAGAGAGACTGATTACTGCTTTATCTTTATGTCAAGTGTGCTTTATCTTTCTTCATATCTGCTTTTAATCTATCGGCCAAAAATTAATGTTAAGACCACAAAATCTTTGCAATTAATAAAGTTAATTTGGCCTCATGTCCAAAGTCCAATTGTTAGCTCAAAAAGTCTTCAAGTCATTGATGTATTGTCGACCATTAGTGCCAAAATGGCTAAGTCCCTAAATCCATGAAATAGGCTTTTATTGACTTTTCTTAATTATCTTACCTAACTTATCACACTTCCGACACAATTCTTATCACACTTACATATCAACATATATTTATTCAAGATTTTGCGACCTATTGTCCCTTATAAAATGATAAAGTAAAACTCATTCTCTTTTTTTTTTGTTTTACCTCACAAGAATCAAGAAAAATATATACTTGAACATACTTACACATATGCTCCACAGCTATTATCAATTTGTTTCTCTATAAATACATTATTATTGCATCCTTATACAAACTCAAAAATATTCAAAGATTAGGGTGAGCATAACAATGGAGGAAACCTCAGCTCGTCGATTCACAAAAATTTGTGTCTTTTGTGGATCCAACCCTGGGAATACTGAAGAGTTTACAAAAGTTGCAGAAAATCTTGGTAAGGTATTAGCTGAGCGAAATATACATTTAGTATATGGAGGAGGTAACCGAGGGTTAATGGGGTCTGTGGCAAAAGCTGCACATAATAAAGGTAGTCGAGTTTTGGGTATCATTCCAAAACCTCTAGCTATTGAAAATATTGTAGGAAAAACAGTTGGGGATGAGTTACAAGTCTCATCTATGCACGAGCGAATGGCTCAAATGCTTAGGCATGCAGATGCTTTCATAGCTCTACCAGGAGGTTTCGGGACCTTGGAGGAAATTTTTCAAATTGTCTCATGGGCACAATTACAAATCCACCAAAAACCCATTGGTTTGTTAAATGTTAATGGTTTTTACGACGAGTTGATATCTTTTCTTGACTATGCAGCGGGAACACAATTCATCCCACTTCTAGCACGACGGATTCTTATTTCAGCTCCAACTGTTGATCAACTGATTGATCAATTGCAGTCTTTTATTCCTCTGTCTAATCCAACATTGCATCAGTTAGATTGGTCTACTCATGACAGTCAGAAGAAGCGCAAAATAGACTTAAATCTCACTCCGTAGCCTCTATTGTATTTTTGTTGCTGCTATTGTTGTTGTGTTGTTGTTTTCCTTTTCAATAAAAGTTGTTTCAATTGATGTCTTCAATACTCTACTTCTCTATATTTTGTCATTGAGAAAATTATCTCAATTTGCTCTATCACAAGCAAATTATCATTATAAGATATTCAACATCACTCTTACTAAGCATATTAGTCATAACTTAAAAGAAAATCTAAATGGTAACATTAAGATCCACAAGGTACCATTATCCACAACAACAACAATCTTAGCAGCTCTTGGATACTGTGTCATCTTCACAAAATCATACAAAATTTAAGGAATATGTCAAACTTTCACACAACAAAGCTACAAATACAATCCTAAGGATTTGGCATCTGCTCGGTTCCCTTGACTCGACACTTAAAAGTCTACAGAATCATATCTTAGCTCTGATACCAATAAAAGCTGTCACGCCCCAGACCCAAAAGATCCGACACACGACATCACTTACATTCATTCACTGCATGTGCACTCATAAATAATATTACACAAAATTTTCAACTTTCATTCAACACAGAAATCCTTAGCAAGTTGCTAGTAAGTTCAACACTAAAATCAACCATAACCTAACATATAAATATAAACTTCTCTTGACAATATTTAAACATTCATTTCAATTTCTTTCAGAATTATAGCAATTGAATTATGACTGGGACAATTATTAAACCGGAGATACGCAGAGTTTTCTCAGAGATTAACACTCTACTACGTCACCAGTAGCAACTTTGTTACCGGGAGCCCAGAATATATCCATTGCAAATTCTTACTTAAAATCATCCAATAACCACACACAATGAAATAATACATAAGTATTTATTCAATAGGGACAAACCAAATATCCTATCCCACGTGTCCCCAAATGAAACACACAACAACCTAGCAACTTAGGGAACCCAAGGAACAGCAGAAGCCTTGCCAAATCCGCTAAGCACACATGTACCTTATTTACCTGAAATCACCATAAACTATAATGAGTATAAAACTCAGTAAGCATACTAATTTTTCATATATCAAATACAAATACATATATGTACACAATGCATATGTATGATATGCTGTGATCAATCAAAATCATAATCTTATCAAATCACATATCATGTAAGCGCTTACACATTCTTTCAAAACACATAATAGGAATACCATTACTCGACTACTACTTAGTAGGACTTACATATCACATATCACATAATGAGCCAAATGTCACTCGTAGGTGATATACCGTATGAGAGGAATAGTACAAGTGAGGTCTTTAAATCACACATATATAACGCTTATGCCCGAAGGTAAAAGCCAAACCCTCACCCTGATCATCGGTGAGTCCTCTCACATGTACCAATACGCCACCACACGAATGTGATGACTCACACTTCCTTTAGGTACCAATAGGATCCTCCCTACATACGGAACACATAACATATACCAATCTCGAAAGAAAGGCCACACATAAAGGCTCCACAAATCACATAAAATGCCTACTAAGTTAACAGTGAGTTCAAGTACCCTCAAATCACAAAATATTTCTCATGGACATATTACACTTCAAAAGCTTTCTTTGTTAAACGCATCTTATTTTGGAAAGCTCACTTTCAAAAACACATGTATGTCCATGCTCAATGTCAATGCTCACATTCATAAACACATATTCACATTTCATATCAAAATATACTTTGACATATCATAAACATATTCTTAACCCCATTTACAAAATCATACAAAACAATTATTATGTTTATTGTGATTCCAGTAGTAAGTCTAGTATACTTACCTCTTAACACTTTCAGCCACAAAGCTTAAATCTCCTTAACCTATCAATGGAGATTAGTCCTTTCATAAGCCTCACAATTCACACAAAATACTTTAAATAGCTTACAAAATTATACACAATGCATTTATCACATTAAATTGGTCTAAATATTTGGTTTCTCAAAATCTGTCATTCTGACCACTTACACTTAACAAAAATTTCTAATACATCAAATGATGTCCAATTACTCCAAAATCAGAATATACCATTCTTGACTCATATATACTTCTTATATATGAATATTATATCAAAATTCCTACACAATCCATTCCATACACACCATCGAATCCAAACTACAAACCTGACAGGATCAAGATACTTACTGAACAGTATTCAATATCCCAATTTTATAAAATCATATACTAACTCAAAAATTATAAAACTACCACATAATTACTCTTGACACATATCTCAGTCCATGATAAATATTTGGCTTCCAAATAACTGCCAAAAGTATTTTAAAACTATTTTATTTCATAACTTTAAAAATCTATTAATCAAATACTACAATGAGCTGATACACTTTAGAAATTCATAACACTTCAACCACAATGATCCAAATTCTCAATTCTGAGTATATCATATTAGACATATAAAATTATCATATTCCACAAATTCATAATTTTTAAAGATCATTCAGCAGGTCAAAAATTATTTTCCACTGTATCATACTGTTTACACAGGAAATTTCCAGAATTCCAGGGTCATTTTGGTAAATTCACTACAAATTCAATTTCCGAGATTTTCAGTCGATTCAAAGTCTCAGATGATCCTAAACATGTCTAATTTTATATACTCAAAATTCAAAACCAGAATCGAATCACAACAATTTATAAAATTCCTAGATCAAGAGGTTATCCAGCAGAAATTCCATAATTCATCATGATTTATCAAACTATCTTATAGATCATCATCAATTCTCACAACATCAAACGAAATACACATCAAATCCTTAATTATACATATTTTCAGAAATCAAAACTTAAAGAAATTAACTTAATTAACACCAATAAATTGATAATTAGTTGTGATATACCTCTAAAGATCCAAAATTCTCATTTTCTTCTTCTTTTTCTTCTTCTTCTCTTCTCTTTCTCTCTCCTTTATTTCTCTCTTCTCTCTCTAAAAATGGGTAGCTCGACCAAAATGAGAGAATTAGGGTTTTTAAAAGTGTATTTTTATACTAAGTGGTTAATTTTTGGTATTTACGAATTCACCCCCAAAACTTTCAAAGTATAACAATTTGGTCCCTAAAATAATTCCCAAGTCTTGCAAATAAACCCAATACTAATAGTATATCCTTAACCTATAAAAACACTACTAATAACAATATATAAATCAAGGATCACCCACATACAAATAAAATACGTATATTTATATATATAAATATACATATTCTTACCGGTTATGGATACTGGTTACTACAGTACCAATGGCCCTAAAAACGAATGCAGAAATTTTAAAACTGTTTCTCAATTCGAACATGTAAAGGCATGTCTATGAATATATATCAAGATCATAAATCATGGTTATGCATCGAAAGCTCATAAAACATGCATATTCATTATGCGAAAATGTAATAAACGCAAAGTAAAAGAAATGGCAGATTTTCACTTACAACCGCTCTGCGCTCAATTTCGCTACCGATTTTTACTCCCGTTAACGCTCTCGGTTATCTTCACCTATGCGCCACAAATGACATTTAGAACTAAATTGAATGCTAGAATCTCATTTAACTACTAAACGCCTTAATCGGCATACAAAGCCTGGATACATACTACTTCCCGATTTTAGTTACGGAGCCATAATCGAAACTAACTCACCATTCGGCGCCCTGAAAATTATTGAACACCTTATAACTTGGTTGGACATAATTGCCCTTCACCTTTCCAACATGGACAATTATGTCCCATTTTCTTCATTTTTGGTTTTTCCATCAACCATATACATTCAATTTACAATATGCACCATTTACACACAACAATTCAATCAAAACACCACTCAATTCCTAACTTCCCTAAAGTGGCAGAATTTCACCCTAGGTTCCAACACATTCCTTTTCTCAATTTCTTATTCCAATTACAACAAAAGCATACCAATTTCATTCTAAAACCCTAATTACAACCAATTGAAATCTCTACAACAAAATCACCAAAAACCCTAATTCTCACCTTGCCAATTTCTTCAAATTGATGACTCCTTCAAGCTCCACACTAGAATTCAACTCAATCTAAGCCAAGAATACACATAAGAACATCAATTAAAGTATTCTTGAAATCTCACTTATCAAACTCATAAAAGATGTTTTTCAAAGAAATTCGAATAGGAGAGAAAATATCCTCTTACCGACGAGCTGCCAAAGGTGTTTAGAATGCAAAACCTCATAACCTACAAAGGCATGAAAAATTCCCATCACTATGTCAATTAGGTCACGGACCTACTATCAATTGTAGGCTTCAGATAAAAGCAAATGTTACAACTGTTCCATGTTAACCTAGGCAGACAGGTCCTCTTATAGTACAGAAGTCTGAGGCAAAAAAATATATTATCCTTTAATTAATTGATCGAGAATTGTGTCTAGTATTTATTAGGAGCCTATAAAAAGGCAAAAGATCCTTAGAAGGTGCAATGATTCAAACAAAGCCATGCTGAAAGTTTGAGAGATTTTATATAGAGATCATAAAGAAGTGATTCGCATTTGAGCATTTGACTTACTTGTTGCATTAGAGACGTTAAGGGATGGACTTAAGATAAATAAATTATGGTACTTCTTATCAGAAAATTCATTTACCACCTATGCAACTGCCTATAAGCAAGCTCTTTGATATATTAAGATTGAAGAGGATAAAGCTGCAAAAAGGGCAAGGAAAGAATATGCACGAGGAAAGAGTAAATGACAAGAATTTAAAAAATACCCCCAAAAGAAGGATAACCTGTGAAAGAAGAGAGAGGACTTAATAGAGAATCACTAAGTTTCTAAGAAAATATTTGCCTTAGGACAATAGCAAAAGGGAACAAACAAGGAAATCTCTTCATAGAGTGGCCAAAATCTAGGAGGACAATTACCTTTCAATAATGGTTCCTTATGATGAAATATTCAAGGCCACAAAAGATAAAGGTCTCGTCGAAGAACCCACACTAATTCTAGCATTGCTCTGGAAAGGAAATAGAAATAAGAGATGTGAGTTCCATCAGGACTATGATTACACTATAAATGAATATATGCACTTGCAAACTTAAATATATTAACTGATGAGGAACGATTACCAAATTCAGAGTTGATCTCAAGCTCATGAAGATTCAAGATGAAGGGAACCATGAGTATGAAAACTCATAAATACAATAAATGATTATGATGATTTTAGAGGGCATGACTTGTTAGAGTACATCTAAGGGTGCATGCATATTATAATGTGTTCATTGAATCAAATATTGTATGACATACATATCTTGTGTAACGAAATTGAAATCTAATTTTCTAAACAAATACAAATTTAATTCAAGTCTTGTTATATTAACAAATTCAGAAACTTACCCTTGAAGACTTTGATGAAGAATCAATTTTTAGAGCTTACCTTGAAGTTAATCCTTAAATAATTAAAGTCTTTAATAGTTGGTGGGGTTGAAGAGCTTGAATAGTAGCTTTGTTTGATTTTCCAATAGGTTCAAATTGCCAAACACTTGAGCTTTTTCTCAATTTTGGCTAAAATGTAAAATTAGGACTTAAATGCAACAATTGCATTTCTTTCCTTATATATAGCTGAAAAAAGCAAATGAGGTCTTCTTTGCAACATTTACAAATTTTATTTCCCTTAGTCAATGAATACTTGGCACTTGTCCTTCATCTATCTTATACACCACGACAGATGTCCATATCTTTTACCATTTGTCAACTTCATTTTCTAAGTATGATGCCATTTGTCACATAAATGGCTATGCATGAATGCTGTGTGTCATCATTTTATTAGTTAACCACTTTAACTAATAAAAGACAGGTTTAACACTTAAACTTTGACATATGTGTTTCCTGAGAGATTATGAAACAAATCATGCTTTTCAAAATCACCTAGGATTGACTTGTTTGACCTAATCTGCTATCCTAGTACTTAACGAATATACTTTATATTGTAAGACTCTCTAGGTTTACACCTATTTATTTTATGGAACACTTTCATAAGTCTATGAACGATGCCCATACACATATTATGGTTATTACAAAATGATGCATTGAACCATACAAGTTAAGGACAACCATATATGTATAATCCTCCATCACCTATATCATAGAAGAGAAGAGATATAGACCATCACTATCAAATTTTTATATGCTCGCCATGAACTTATCTCTAGATTTATATTTTCGTAAACAATATAAGCAAACTCATTTGAGATATTATTTAACCCTATAAAAAACTCTTTTCTAGGATTTTTATTTATAGCCATAAGACTTCCTAAAATCCAATCCCGGAGCATCAAGATATACAACTCATATATATGAGTTGACAGATCTCATATCTACGCACACCGGACTCTATAAGCATTGGACCATACTTAACGACACATAAGGATCAGATCGTAAAAGGTCTCTGATATACGTGAAATCAAAGCATGGTGGAGCACTTATAAGGACTACGAATACTACTCAACTTGGAAAGATCGTCCACTAATGGCTCTATAGGATGTTTATTGGAGGTTATCATGAGTCTGTTCAATATCTAATCCTCATTGAATACCTGTATACCTATATGAGCTTCCATTAACCCTACAGTTTTAAGAAAAAACATTTGAACAATCTAGACATAGACACACATTGATTTGAAAGGTTTACTAATCGACCCGTGCCAACAACCACATATCAAGAACAATGTTTTCGAGAACATACTGCATAATGACATTTCTTAGCACTATTTGCAACTCCTTGCAATTATGTCATTAAGAATATATTTCCAGGTCTTTGTCCAATTTTAAATAAAGTTCTAACTCTTAGAATGACATTTAAATTAGATCTACAATGTTTGGAGAGTAAAGCTTAGTACCATATTTAAATATTAACGTTTCATTTGAAATTTCCATTGTATAAATATTAAATAAATAAATATTCATACAAAATTAAAATGGCACATAAGCACCATCTCCAATAACTCTCACTTGCTCTAATGCCATTCTTGATGATATTTAAAACCCATCAACTCCTTTAGATCTACAATGTCTGAAGAGTAATAAGCTTAGTACCATATTTAAATATTAACGATTCATTTAAAATATTAAATAATTAAAACTTCATACAAATTTTGAATGGAACATAAGCACCATCTCAACAACTCTCACTTGCTCTAGTGTCATTCTCGATGATATCTAATACTTATAAAATCTATGTATTTCTCAAACACCTTAGGAGTTAAGGTTTTAATGAGTGAGTCTACTACTGATAAGGGTATACTTATCATATATTTTCTCATGTTTTTATTTTGATATTTTATTAATTTATGAGAATACATGGATATTTATGTGCATTATTATTATTTACAGAGCAAAAATAGGGACTAAAATAAAAACTTTTCAAAATATAGACCTGTCGCCCTAGCGCTACAAGAATTTTCGCCTTAGCGCTGAAACAGTGGTCAAAATAAGAAAATAAAAAACATGACCTGTTTAAGTCACCATCACATCAATGATAGCCAAATGCTCCAATGCTAGCACCTCATCACTCCAGTAATACAATCTTGTACATGTAGCACTCCAGTGACAGTAACATAGCGCTCGAGCAGTAGTGCGATTCTTAAGTCGACAAGAATTGGAGATTTCAAGATCAAATCAATCCTTATAAAGAGCAATTCGACATTTAGAGAGCATCCAAGAACATCCAAGAACATCAAGATCACACAATATAAGTCTTAGAAAGCAATTAAAGCAACCATAGAGAGAGATTCAAGGCATTCTTCTGCATCAAAAATTTCTTAGGCAGCGCAATCAAGAGCAATTCGACATCTATATCGGTTTGTTATTGATTGTATAATGTTTTCTTATTATTTTTACCATTGTTCTCTTAATGACATGAACTACATTTTCTTTCTAGGGTTAATACTTAAACTCAATATGTATGCTTAATTGTTACATCTTTCTAATATTTAATAAACTTAGTTCTTTGTTAATCAAATTACTTGTTCTTAATGCTTCAATATATTTGGCAAATATATGATGAATGAAGTGGTAATACTTTTGATAAACTCGGAAGAAGAATCATTATATTTAGACTAGGTAATTTGATGCATGATTGTAGAGTAATATTCAATGTTGCATATGCGAATTTCAAATTAGGATAGGAATATACCTAATTGGCATGTATGATCATTAAGTCTTAACATTTATGAATCTTAATTTATTATAAATACTATAGAAATATAGGTAATTGATAAATTAAGGTATACTTGCATGACCTTGGAAGAGGCTTATGAATACATTAGTGTCTTGATTAATAATAAGAACTAAGGGAATTAAATATTGGGGAATTAAACATTAGAACCATATTGAGGGATATTATTAACCATAGGTTTTCTTTATAATGCTATATTTCAATCTCTTTACATTGTGCTTTACTTTTATAATTTTTAAATTCATTCTTAGATTTTTATTTTTTTGAATAATTGCTATAAAGACATAAATTTAGTACTTGGTTAAAAAAAAATATTATCCTTGTGGGTTCGACATCTAACTATTTTGTCCCTTTATTACTTGTAGACGATAGTGTATACTTTTAAGATATAGAAATATCGCATCAGCTACATTATCCATAGAATCTATTATAGAAACTATTACATCTCTTCTATCTAAGATTTTTCTAATTATTTGGTATTTTTTCTCTATATGCTTAGACTTCTGATGTGCCATAGACTCATTGGCTTGAGTAATTGCACCGTTGTTATCGTAATATAGTGGAATAGGATCTACTGAACTTGGAACTATTCCATGCTCAATGAAAAACTTGTATATCCATACTGCTTCATTTGTAGATTTTGAAGTCACTATATATTCTACCTCTATGGTAGAATCAATTGTGGACACCTGCGTAATACTCTTCTAACTAACTGCGGCACTCATGAGAAGAAACACATATCTAGATGTAGACTTTCTATCATCTAAATCAGATTGGAAATCTAAATCAGTGTATCCTCTTACTTGTAAGTCACTATCTCCATAAATCATAAACTTATCCTTTCTAACCTTAAGGTACTTCAGGATATATTTCACGGTCATCCAATGGTCTCTACCTAAGTTAGATTGATACCGACTCGTAACATTATAGTCATATTAATGTTAAATCTCATACATAACATGGCATACATCAAGTTATCTATAACTGATGCATTTGGTATGTTAGACATTCTAGCTTTTTCATTTTCTTATTGAAGATATATTCTTCTAGAAAGATGAATGCTATGTTTGAGAGGTACATTAACTATCATACAATTATTAAAATTATATCTTGCCAAACCATTGTCTATGTATGAAGACTATGAGAGTTCTATTAACCCATTAGCTCTTTCTCTATAAAGCTTTATAAAGCTTTATACTTAATATACAAGAGGTATATCACAAATCATTTATAGAGAAGTTCTTAATCAGATAACTTTTAACTGAGTGTAACATACCAATATTGTTTTCAATAATGAGTATGTCATCCACGTAAATAATAAGAAAGACAATCATGCTCCCACTGACATTTCTATACACACATGTTTCCTCTTTGTTTTTTGATGAAACTAAACCTTCTGATTACTTCATTAAAATAAAGATTCCAACTTGAGGAAGTTTGCTTAAGTCTATAAATGCACTTTTTCAGTCTACACACTAAATTAGAAGTTAGCATGAATGTAAAACCTTCAAGCTACTCCATAAATCTCTCTTCATTGAGATATCAATTTAGAAAAGTCGTCTTTACATCCATCTGTCAGATCTTAAAATCATAATATATTGCAGTGACCAATGAAATTCAAATTGACTTTAGCATGGCTACTAGTGAAAAGGTTTCCTCAAGATATCCATTCAGGAAAGTCATTTTTAAGCCTACAAAATGAGATTTGGTCATCTTCATTTGAATACAAAATTCACAAAGCAAATAAGATTCTATGGTAAGATCAGATATTTGACCATCCTTAACTAGATAGGTTAGGTGTCTTATGCATATATAACCTAATTCATATGCTATAACTCACGCCTATATAACCTAAACTTATATGCCACAATTCTGTATCATTCAAAGTTCCTAAACTACTAATTTTGTCCATCTATACTTTCAAGATATTTTCTGTTATACCTAAAATATAATGGCCATTCATCAACTGACACTTAGCTAATAAAACATTATCCATATTACATAAGTATAAGGAATGATTCCAAATAAATACACGATAACCTTTAGTGTTTAACATAAGAAGGAATATAATTTTCCTGATAATGTTTGACACAAAATAATAGTCATACAACATCAAAGTTCTATCATAAGGGAGAAATAATGTAAAATGTCTAACAGCCTTAGCCTATAGTAAGTACTTATTTCTAACACGGAGCAGTATTTCTCCATGCTGTAGCTGTCTAACTTTTCTCAAACCTTGCAACATATTGCAAATGTGAAAAGGATATACGGTATCTAAAACTCACCCAGTAATAGCATCTAATGCTAATGAAATGTTAATGGTAGGCAAACATATACTTGAATGGTTCTTCTTGGCTGTGGCAAGGTACCTTGGACATATACACTTGTAATGTCCGTCTTCACCGTAATGGAAACACTTTCATTTGCTTTTGTTATTCTATTGTGACTTAGATATCACTTGTTTCTGAGGGCCTGTATGTGGTATTTATTTCTTCTTCTTTTTACCTTCAAACTTCTTAAAAGCCTTCGAGGCAAAAGATGAAACACCACTCTGAATGTAGAAGGTTAATCCCTCTATGTTCATGTCCCCCTGAGCTGTCTTCAATATATTATGTAGCTCGACATATGTGGGGGTTAACCATTGTATATTAAAGTATATGATGAGCTGTGTAAATGACCTCAACAAAGACTAGTGAATTAAACTATTCCTCAAGTTATTGGTAAGAGATATATCCATAATCTCCTACTGCTCAATGTAAGATATCATCTTAAGTACATATAGACTTACTAGACTACCTTTTGCCAATCTTAATTGAAAAAGTGCCTTGGAGATCCTGTACAGATCAACCAGTGGTTTGTCTTAAAATAACTCATTTAGATAGAGCATGATATTGCTTGCATTATCAATATGCACATGCTCCCTCCGATTTCAGTCGACATCAAGGAAATGATGTATAATTTGACTCTCAAATCATTATCAACCCATTTTCTGATATGTTTCAAGCTCTTTCAAAGTAGTTTTATTAGAATAACCTCTGGGAATCTTTTGATCAATAATGTATTAAAGATTTTCTAAATTTAGTACAATTCTGAGATTCATCAACCAGTTAAAGTAATTCTCGGCATCTTTTAGTTGGTGTGCATCGAGTATACATACTAACAGATTGTTCATAGCCATTTTATCTTCACAAGATAAAAAAATGAGATGTTATTAGAACATTTTAAATCATCAAATAATAATGCTTTAAATCATAGATATAACTAATATATGTTCTCAATCTAAAGATGCCCTCCCACTGCTTTATATATTTTCCTTAATCTCTCAAATAAGAATACGAAAGTTCAAACACTTTAAACTTTATAGTGAAAAGTAGACCTAATTGATATTTTACTTCAGCCTCACGCTTTAGTAATATTGGTATTTGTAAAACTCAAAAGGTGGACAACTCTGCTCAATTGCATACCATGCAACTTTTAGCACTGATCCTAAACATACCTTATCCTCATGCTTTCTTAATATTGGGTAAGCATTCTGGATTAACTTATCAATAATTAAATATAAGTTACTGAATCTACCCTTACATTTTAGCAATATTAGGCAATACTTTTGCTTATATTTGCCCCATCTTATATTTAACTAGAATAATTCAAATCACATCGACCAATTTCTTACACTGTAGTAATATTGGGAAAGACCTAGATGATCAGTCTAACGTTATATTGACAAGAAGAACCATGTATAATATTTTTCCAAAATTAAATACAATTTTAATCTAATTAAGAGAGAATTTAGAACTTATCTGCATCACTTGAGGATATGATTCATAATCAAATAATTATTTTACACAAGCACAACTAACCCCACCAGTAGGACTCTTTATTGTGATTAACAATGCAAATAAATGATCACAATTCATATATACAATAATCATATTATTGAATAAAATAAAGATCACATGAAATTAATTTAAAATAGAGTGAATGAGTTGAGCATTACGACCCCAAACATCTAGTGACCCAGTGCTAAGGTCAGTATTTTCAGCATGCAGCTCTAAAATGTCACTGTTAAGGCCTTTTCTTCGAACTCCTCAGCATGACAATTGTCATCGCCTCGGCGTTATCACATAACACCCCAGCGTTACACACATGATCACCTTAAGATTCATTCTGATGGCTTGAATGCCTAGTGTTATACACCTAACGCCTTACCGTTCATATAAATTTATGAATGCCTTGGCACTAAGCATGCAATGCTCTAGCGCTCCGTCAAACAAAGACCTGGTTTTGCACTGTCAACACTTGAAAATGCAGTACCCATTATTCCTTGGCATCTCAAACAACTCAAATACATTTCATCTGCCTTGAACGACACATAAACATGCTCTAATACCATTATTAGAGTGTATATAGAGGTGCATGCATATGATAATTTGTTCATTGAAGCAAATAATGCATGTCATATATATATCATGCAGCAGAATTGAAATCTAATTTCCTATTTAACAAACACACACTTTATTCAAGTTTTGTTACATGAAGAAGCTCAGAAACTCACCCTTGAAGACTTTGGTGAAGAAGCAATTTCTAGAGCTTACCTTGAAGTGAATTCTTGAGCGATTCTAATCTCCAATAACTAGTGGGATTGAAGAGCTAGAATGATAGCTTTGTTTAATTTTCCAGCAGGTTTAGATTGCTCAACACTTTAGCTTTCTCTCAATTTTGGCTAAAATGTAAAACTAAGAAATAAATGCAACAATTAAATTTCTTTCCTTATATATGACCGAAATAAGCAAATAAGAACCTCTTTGCAACATTTGCAGAGTTTATTTCCTTTAGCCAATGAACACTTGACACTTATCCTTCATACATCATATGCACCAAGCTAAGTATCCATATCCTTTTCCATTTATCAGCTTTCTTTTTCATGCATGATGCCATTTGTCACACAAATGGCCATGCATGAATACCATGTGTTATTATTTTATTAGTTAATCATCTAAACTAACAAAATATATGATTAACACTTAAACCTTGATACGTGTATTTCTTGAGAGATCTAAAAATAAATTCTACTTTTGAAATTATCCTAGATAAAACTATTTTACCAAGTTCGCTACTTTAGTGTTCAATGAGTACACTTTATAACTGTGAGACTCTCTAGGTTCATATTCGTTTGTCTTATAAAACTCATTCATAAGTTCGTGAACGATGCCTATACATACGTTATAGATATTATAGAATAACATATTGAACCATAGAAGTTGAGGTCAATTATATATATAATCTTTTCATCACTTATATCCTATAAGATGAGAGATATAGATCATCATTGTCAAATATCTATATACTCGTTCATGAACTTATTCCTAGATTTTTATTTTTATAAATAATATCTATAAACCCCTTTGAGATATTATTTAACATTATAGAAAACTCTTTTTTAGGGTTTTTGCTTATGGTAATAAGATTTCCTAAAATACAATCTTGGAGCATCTACATACACCAAACTCCATGAGCCTCGAACCATACCTAATGACACCTAGTGGTCAGACCATGAAAGGTCTCTAATATACGTAGAATCAAAGCATGATGGATTACTCTTAAGCTTATTGTAGTGCTTAGGTTAAAGGACTATAAATACTACTTAACTCGAAAAGACTTTCAATTGACGGCTCTATGGGTTGTCTATTAGAGGTCCTCGTGAGTCTATTTAGTACCCAACTTTACTAAATACCTGCATTCCTATATGAGCTTTCACTAAGCCCATGACCTACTAAGACTAACTATCTAGACAATTCAGATATAGACACACACACTGATCTGGAAGGCACACCAATCGACCCATGTCAGTAATCATAGATCAAAATAATGTTTTCAAGAACATAGTGCATGATGAAATTTTTTAGCATCATTTGCAACTCCTTGCAATTATATCATTATTAATATATTATCAAGTTTTTATTTTATTTTTAGCAAGGTTCTAACTCTCGGTGACCTAAACTCTTTTAGATCTATAAAATCTAAAGAGTAATAAGCTTAGTACCATATAATTTAAATATTAACAATTCATTTGAACTGCTCATTGTATAAATATTAAATAAATAAATATTCATATAAAATTAGAATGGCACATAAGCACCGTCTCCAACATAATTTTAGCAGGAGATTCAAATAGGCAGAGAAAGAATTATTCTCGGTACTTATTGCCAGGACATTAGATGATGTGTAACACCTCAACTACCATGAAGCCATTAGTGTAGTTTATAGTGATAATGTTCAAAACGGATCCTTTATCCAAAATGCGTCTTGTCAATTAAGGTGTGGATCACCCTTTATAAATTCAGCATCTCTCTTGTGCCTTAGTGATGTGGAATTTACCTAAGGTGTTATAGGTGAAGTCTGCACATATTCTCTACTTCCCATTTGATTTTTTCACGACCACTACAATGGCTAACCATTCAGGGTAGTAGACTTCTCATATGAATCCCACTGTCAAGAATTTTTTGCCTTCTACTGCCACTATTTTAATTCCTCTTTTGGTTAAAAATCCTTCTTTTTTGCTTAACTAATTTAAAGGATAGGTCAAATTATCGAAGAACTCTTTTATTAAAGAGACCAATTTTTGTTTTACTCCAGGCTCCAAATGTGAGTGTATCTTTATAGTTTTATAGGGTTTTTTTTACCTAAATAGATATCGGGAGCAAGTTACCCACAAGTTGTAAGGATTTAGAATTATTTT
The DNA here is from genome assembly GCA_946807835.1 of Ailanthus altissimus. NCBI lineage: Eukaryota > Viridiplantae > Streptophyta > Magnoliopsida > Sapindales > Simaroubaceae > Ailanthus > Ailanthus altissimus. The sequence continues at coordinate 6,481,086 of OX327699.1, forward strand.
CCTCTTGTGATTTTATGATGGCAATGCATAAGGTTCTCTTAGATGTGTTCGCATGGTAATTTTGGGCTGACTTCTAATCACTTCTCAAGATTTGTACTTCTTCTCTTACAAGGAATTTAAATTTTAGATAGTGCATGGGTAGGGCAACACTAGAGTTGATCATGAAGGATCTTCTTAGCATTGCCTTATAAGTCATAAGATGGTCAACAGTTTGGGTGAAGGACGCTTGTGCAAAGCCTAGGAACAAAATCGTACGGGCCTTGGTCTAAAGCGAATAATATTTTGCTAGGTCTGGGTTAGGTCATAATAAATGGTATTAAAGTCACTTTTGGTGCACAACGAAGCAATGGTAAGGTAACCTTAGTGACAATGCCGAGTCCCTAAAGTGGGGTGTATGTGACACCCTAGGCAAATCCCACATCACCAAGGCATGGGAGAGATGCTGAGTTTATAAGGGGTGATCCACACCTTAATTAGCAAAATGCATTTTGGGTGAAGGACGCTTGTGTGAAGCCAAAGAATAAAATCATGCGGGCTTCTGCCTAAAGTGGACAATATCTTGCCAGATTACTGACCTAAATAAAGTCTACCCAAAGGAAAAATTTCCTTTGCTAAAGATCGACTAGCTTGTGGGCTCTATAGTTGGACACGCTCTCCTCAACTTCATGAATACTTTTTAAGGATATAACCAAAACAAGAAGTTCCCACTAGACCAAGAAAGAATTTCCTTCATTAATCATCAGGGAAAATACTGTTATGTGGTCATGCCATTTAAACTAAAAAATACAGGGCCATTTATCAAAGAGTTGTCAACAAGCCTTTTAAGGCCCTGATAAAAAAAAGCATGGAAGTCTATGCGGACGACATGATTGTATGTTAATGGCCTTAGAGAAACTTTCACGATCATAAGAGAACACAACATGAAGTTAAACCCCTCAAAAAATATGCATTTGGGTTGAATCAGGGAAATACTTAGGCTTCCTAGTAAGCCAAAGAAGAATAAAGGCTAATCTATAAAAGGTTCAAGCAGTTCTCAAGATGAAGTCTCCAAGCACAGCTAAGTAGATATAAAGACTTACAGGCTTAGTAACAGCCCTTAGTTGATTCATTTCAAAAGCAACTGATAAATGCTTTTAATATTTTCAAGCTATCAAAAGAAAGGACAGGATAAGGTAAACCCTATAGTACAAGGAAGCTTTTCAAAAATTAAAGGAGTATCTAGCTCAACCATTTTACCTCACCATACTAAGAGACAAGGACCACCTAATCCTATATTTAAAAGTCTTAGTTCAAGTTGCGAATGTTGCATTAGTCAAAGAAAAAGAGAACATCCAAAGATAAATTTACTTTATCAGCAAAGCATTCACCAATCTCGAGAATCTTTGAAAAAATTTAGGCATTTCTTTTAGGCTCACACAATAATCATCCTTACAAACCATCCCCTAAGACAAATCCTTCACAATCTATAACTCTCTAGATGACTCATCAAATAGGTAATTGAGCTCAATAAGTTCAAGATATAGTACAAACTAAGGGCAACCATTAAGGAGCAAGCCCTTACCAACTTTATTGCAGAATATACGAACAAAGAAAAAGTTACAGAGGTCACTTAGTGTGAAGAGTCCTTGAACACTCGAGAACAAGGGGTCCCTTATCCAGCCCTTCTACACTACGAGGAGCATTAGACAAAGACTCTCTTACGCCTTTTATCTTAATATGTAAAAGATTGAAGATGAGCCTTTGTATTTTGTCCTCTGCAGAGAGAGGTGCCTCAGCATTAGAAAGAGGCCTCTTCTTCTCTTTTCTTATAGTTGTAAAATAAAATAAAAATAAAATAATTAACCACCAATGCAATCTATGAAAAATATATAAAAGTAATAAAGACACAAATTACTCTCGTTTTAATAATCAAAAGAATTTAAAGAAGTGGGAATGTCCCTAATGAGATCATAGGAAAAAAATATTATCTCAAAAGAGTAACTCATCTCAGAGACTATTAAAGGCAAGAACTACTCGAACATGACCCTTATCCTCATTTGGAAGCTTAGGCTTCAAAGACCAAGAAACATCTAAAACCAAACGAAAATAGACATTAGAAGAGAAGACATAAATTAATTTACTAAACAATAGGGGAAAAAAAAAGAAATAAACAACTTTTCTTTGAAAAATATATGAGGACAAGATTGAGGCTATAGGGACCCTTAAAGACCTACCTTCATTCTCTTCTAGAAAAAATCAGAGATGCTTCCACCCAACACTCTTAAAAGGCAAACCTCTCATTAGAGCATCCCATTTCTCATTTTTACATACCCTTATATGAATTGGTATTTTTCCTTGTTTGGTAAAAGCTGTGAAGCTTATGAAAATAATGACCCTTGAGGTTTGTCTTACTCCACGTAATATAAAACCCAACATGGACCCTTCAACAATTTAGACTCAATTGACATAGGGCCAAATCCAAGTAGGACAACATGTCTACAAAAAATGACTGAAGCAACACTCTTAGTCTAAACTCAAAGAACCTCAGATTTAGAGCCATCTCCCTCTCTGATGGTGAACTAGTATATTCATCCTTACGGGGAACTCTTAGAGTGATAGAGTTAGGAATCAACATCCTCTTCCTCCATTTAACAAAGATCGTCTCATTCACACTAGAGTGCTAGTTACGAGGACAGTCTAACTCATAAGGAGAATCCTCTGTGTTCTGAACAATATACTTCTTCTTCTTTGGCGATCTAGGCTAGCCAAATTTCCCCTCGAGCTCTTGAGGGGGCCCTAGATACTACCCAGGGTCATCTTTCCTTACACTACTCCCCTATTGGGTTGACCTCCCTACTTACAAAATGAGTCCTCAATCCGTTCGAGCACTCACGTCAACCACATCTTAGGCTGAGCTCCTCCTTGCACTAGAAACATCCTTAAGGTGATTTATATCTTCACCAGAGATATTCTGAGGATTATATATAGAAGATATGGTCTTACACCTAGACAAAATTAAAAGATAAAACCTATCAAGATACTTCATAAGAAAACTTGTCTACAAATACTAAAAGCACTCCTAGGAGATAGAAAAAATGCAAAAAAAGGAGTGAAATAAAAGATATATCACCAAAGAAGAAAATACCCACCAATGAAGAAAGTCAATGAATGGTATCACTAAGTATGTGAAAGCGAGAAAGAAGTTTTGAATCACAAAGAAAAAATACTCTTTAGAAAATGACAGTAGAACAAATGGCAAATTGAGAGAGCCACAAAATCATATATATTACTAGATATGGAGAGAACTCAACCGTTGATTCAAAATTCAAAGGGTTAAAAAAATGGTAAAAACTTATATTTTTAGATAAACCATACCATCGACAAATAAATCCCAAGATAATAACATGTTACCAAAGAAAGGGAATAACTACTCATTAAAGATGTCAAACAGTGGCAAAATCTTGAGGGATTACAAAGATTGAGTGTAATTAAAGGTGCTCACTAAAAATAAGAAGTCCAATCACTGTTATAAATTGCACACCTTCCAAATGTGGGCCCAAAAAAAAAAATTTACTCAAAGAGAAAAGAGAAAGACAATGAATTTAACAAAGCCAAAGAATTGAGAATATTGGGCGAACACAAGGCATTTAACGAACACTTCAATCCAAGAATACTACTTATAAAGTTTTCAATGTTAAAATAAATTAACATTAAAAACTAAGGGACTCTTGTTCTCCTCTAAATTTCGGTGAACAAGGCCCAAGGTCTTTGACCCATAAGGCTCAAAGATCTTAGACCAAAATAGCCTAAAAAGGACCTCAGTCACATAAGACTCAAAAGAAAAAGTGTCAACCCACAAATGTCCTTAAACCGAGGGATCTTCTTCAAGTGAGTCATAATAATGGTCGAAGTTTGACTACCTATTTGGTCAGACTCTCAAAGGAGAAAAGATAAACCCTTCAAGCTGGTTAGAATAATGATCGAAATCCAACTACCATATTCGATCAATCTTCTAAAGGAGAACTACGATTTCTTTGAGTTGGTCAAAACAAATGGTCGAAACTCGGCTATTTCGCTCAATTAGACTTACCACCATAATGCAAAACAGAATAATGATCAAACACTAACTATCCTGTTCGATTAAGCCTTAAACAATGAGAGATAAATTTTGCTCTCGTCGAGGATGGGAAGGTCCAAAAATGACCACCTCGAATAGTCAAAACAATTCTTAAAAAAGACTTACCTTACAAGAGATGTAGAGAGCTGTGAAAAAAAATCAAATTTATTAAGGAAACATCTCTAAAATAAAGGGATATTTCTAAATATAACGATCATGTTCAAATCTAGGAAAACTCTAATAGTAAAATTCAATGAGGAAAAGTCCATAAAGGCACCTACATTAAAAATAATTTTAAAAGTTATGAGTAAAACCTACATTCCTATCCTATAAAATAAGGAGAAAATTAGCACTAAAGAGAGAATCATCTACACATTAAGAACTAGCATTGAAGTAAGCTTCTCATAAAAGATGTATCTTCAAATACACATATTCAGAGCAACTTGCTCACTTACTATTTTTCTTTCTTCTTACCTTATTTTCTCTTTCTTTTTTGGACTTTTCCTAATTTAAGCATCAGAATACTTACATAAAAAAAAACTTTATATACAAAGAAAAATATTATTATAAAATAAATCAAATAAAAAGTTTAGATGGTCGAAATATGATCAAGACTCGTAGAACTAATCCATATCAAGAAATAGGTAGTTGAGTACCCTTATTTTAACTGAAAAATTTATTATTAACAAGAAAAAAAAAACAGTCGAGAAAAATTGATTTTTATCGAAAAGGTGGTAAAAAACAATCCTCTTTTTGTAAAAACTTTTATTGTTCTTTTTGTACATGAGGGAGAGGCAGCTAAGATTTTTTTATTTATAGAGTTGTAATAGGTTTATAAAATTGGAATCAGAAAATACAACACTCCAGGACAACTACTATGTTAATAATTAATATAGTACTCATAACAACTATCACCCCATTTAGGATATAAAACTAAAATCCTTATTTTAAAAATATAATCTTATTGACAATAATTACAACGAAATAAGGCAAAAATATCGGACATAAATGAGGTTAAATTTCTATAAAATTAAATTTAACTTGAGGCCTAGCTGGCCATGGCCACGAATTATCAAGCTAACACAATAATGTACAATATTTAATTTACTGGTCCAAAATTCTGAAAATCAAGTCATGACAATTGAGTCGTGAGTAATGCACTAGACTTTAGGGTGACGTCAAAAGTTACTGAGTTTCCAAATTAGGATGAGGTCGATCAATTAAAAGCTTATCCTATCCAAAGAAATTAAAACTGAAGCAAGGAGATAAAGTGTTGCGTCTGATTTATGATAGCAACGGGAGCTTCATATTTTATCTTCCAATGGAGAAAACTGTGCATACATATATAATTGAATTGGATTGAATTTGAATATCTAATTTATCCGTTTGTTGCTCGCATAGTTATCACCACCACTCAATATATATCTGTGGGCCTTTTCACCCTTATTCTTTTAGTGAGTATGCACTATATATTTTCCTAGCTTCCAAACAAAATGGGCAAACTTAAATCAATTTGCATAGTGCTAGTTGCCTTTGCACAAGGTCAAAATGATATGGACCATAGGATTCTTGAATGTATCAAATTCATCAATCGGATTTTTTTGGATTTATATGAACAAGAGATCAATTGAAACTCAACTTACTCATAAGTGATGTTGGTCGATCAATAATTGTTTTTATTTATTTTTTATTTTTGAGAGAAGATCAATAATTGTTAAATCAATGTAAATGGGTATGTGGAAAGTCAACAATATTGATTTATTAATAATATCTTACATTATTATCCTAATGGTTATCGTAATTATTATTTAAAATAACTTAGAAGATTCTTCTTGGTAGGACCATTTTATAAACGGCTTATTCATGTGGGATGTTGGCATGTTATGGGAAGGAGCTTTGCTGCTACTTCTGCTTCTTCCTCTCTCTCTCTCGCTCTTTTATGTTGGTGACAGACTGGTATTCACTTAATTTTCTCTGGTATTTAATGTATTTTATTTGTGAAATTTAAAAATTGTAAAAAGTACTCCGATTTCACTCAAAAACAAACACTACAAACCATATTTCCCATTTACAACCAATGAACAGAAATGAAAGATACAACTCTGATTTTCCCTTTTTTTCTCTCTCTCTTTCTTTTTTTAAAAAAAATTTGGTGACCTGTAGAAACTCAATCTGCCTACGAACAGAATGAAAATTATTATTTAAAAAAAAAAAAACAAAACTAGAGCTAGTTTCTTTATTTTTTCTATGCAACTTCTATCTCTTCTATCTTTCTCAGCTTCCACAGTTTATTGTATTTATTAGCAAATAATTTAACAAATTTATATTTAAAAACAAATTGAAATTTAGAACAAACATTTTACCCCTTTCTTTTTACTGCAAATGAAAAATTTTCACATTGCGGAAATGAATCCACAGTTTTGTGATTGTCTTTGTCATGTGTCTTACTCAGTATTCCCCATTGAAGCTGCTGGTTTGTTTGCTAATATCTCATAACCATAGCCATTACCTTCTTCTCCTTCTTCTTCATACTCCTCTTCAGTCTCTTCATCATCTTCTTGAATCTGATCCGCATTATCCCTTTCAATGTCTGACATCACTGACTGTTGCTGGTGGTTCTCTTGCTGATGAAGAGGCCATTGCTGCTCTGGCTGCACCATCAATGGCGCCATGTTATGATTCATAGTCTTCACTACACTTCCATAACCTGCAGAATTTTCAGTCTTGCTTTTCTCTTCATACAAAGCATCAAGCTGGTTGAAATATGGACACGTCTTCGAATCTCCGGGCCTTCTCTTGTTGCTATCCTTCACTTTCTTGAAGTACTTGTTAATGTTCTCCCATTTCTCTTTACATCTCTTAGCACTTCGATTGTATCCAACGCTTCGCATCGCGGCCGAGATCTCTTCCCATAAAGGCCCTTTGGGTCCATTTTCTTGATACTTGTTAGCAAGATCCGTACGAAATCTGATTAGAGCTTGAACTTCAGCTTTTGGCCATCTTGAAGAGCTCGACATAACGATATTTTCTCCATTAGCTGGTTTATCTGGAGTAGTTTCCAAATAATTTGTCACCACAACAGGTGGCGCTGGTGGCAGCGGCTGTGGCTGTGGCTGTGGTGGAGGCTCCGCCGTTACTTGTACTTGTACCGACGGCTGGGGATTTAAACTTTCCCTTGCTTGAACTGGGTTCTTTTGTTGCCCCGAAATCTTTTGCAAGAATGCAATGACTGCCGCGTCTTTTGCTGCTGCTGTTGATCGTTCTTGGATGAGAATCTCGTGCTCTCTATTGATTCTTGACATTTCTTGGACTCTCCAAGCTTCTTCGCAAATAATTCTATCGCGTTCGCGTCTCTCTATTTCTTCCAAGAACTTATTTTGTAACTCCTCTTGTTTCTTTATCACCTCCTTCGTCAACCTCTTGAAGAACACCTTCCATTTTCTCTTCCTCGTACCTCGCTCTTTAGATTCTTCGTCCGACGCCGTCGAGGAAGATGTAGAGCTCGAGAAAAGATTCGCAGCAACGTTCTGATAAGAAGATGGCAAAGATGGAAAGCTACTTTGATAAGTGTTCGTAGCCTGTGTTAACGGCGTCGCCGAAATTGTAGGGTTTGCTGGTGGCGGAGTGACTGTGTTTTGGGGTACAACATTTATAGGGTTTGCAGCTGATATTGAGACATTGACATGAGAGACTGAACTTGCAGGATTGATACTCCATGGAATTGCTACAGTTGCTTGCATTAATGGAGCTTGAGGTTTTGTTTGCGATGAATGAGATTGATGATGATGATGTCGATGATCAAGAGCTTCTAATTGATCGAAGAACTTGTAATGTTTGCCTTCTGGTTTCCCCGTTCGGCCTTCTTTGGTTCTCTTATGATATTTATATACGTTCTCGAATTTTTCCTTGCATTTCTTGGCACTTCGATGATAACCAAGCTCAGCTAGCTTCCTGATAATAACAGTTCAAGAACAGCTTTTACTTGTGTTTTTGTCCCGTCTTAAATTGGGGAGTACAATTAAGTTTAATAGCATTTTGACACGTAAAATAAACATTAATAGTATCATATACTCGAGCTAATTAGCAGAAACGTCATCACAAAATTAAAGAGAAAGAAAATGGAAAAACCTAATCACTAATCAACCATGGCCTCAAATGGGTACAAATTTTTGGAAACCATAGTTTGAAATCATCAATTCAAGCAAGAGCTTCTCACAAGCTGGAAATATGAAACATAAGTATATGAAATGCTAGAAAATAAAACCTAGATCACAGAAGAACTGAATTGAAAACCAGTGACAATTATTCATAATTCAAGATTCAAGAAATACTACTACCAGTACAAAGACCTAGGAAATTGTGAATTTCCCGGCAGTGAAAAAAGTGTAAGCAATCGTAGAAAGAAAAATTTGAGAGGAAAATGATTCATACATAGATCTCACCATGCGTGAAACTTACTGAGAACAGTGAAATTTTACATACCCTAGTCCATAAAAAACAAAATGAAGACAAAAGCGAACAAATTTTAATAAATTTACCTGGAAACATCTTCCCATAAAGGACCTTTGAGACTTGAGTCTCGAAACACTTGATCCATATTAGAACGTATCTTCAATAAAGCCAAAGTTTCTTGTCTAGGCCACCGGTGTCCGCCGAAACTCCGATCACCGTCATCGCCTCTTGCCTTAGTATCTTCGTCAGCAGCTCCAACACCGGCACCGTCATGAGCTCCTCCAATTGCTGCTGCGGTGATTGCAGCGTTAACGTCGCCGGAGGAGGCCGCTAGCAGACTTGAGCTGTCTCCCTGCTGCAGCATAGCCTAGGAGTCTTTGAGCAAATTACAGCTTAGCTTATTAGCTCCAAAAGTAGTAATATCCCCTAAAACAAAGGTGAATTCTCTCGAAGGGTTTTTATGAAGAAATATCATGTGTGTGTTTTATTTTCAATTTACTTATTGATTTATGTCTCTGTGGGATCTCCTGTCAATCTCATAACAATTTTTAAAAAAAAAATATTAATTATAAAAATTTAATAATCAAGCTGCTGAAATGGAATCTTCAGTTATTGTGTTGTGTACTCTTTTATGTTCAAATTATAAAGAATTAAACATATAAATAAATAAAAGGACACCGTAAGGTCACTTGGATTCTATTATATAATTTGTAATAAAGTGATAAAGATTAAAGAGGGAGGAAATTTTCTTAAAAAATAAAATTAAAAATATATTTATGTGAATAATTTAACAAATAAATTAATAAAAAAATTTATCGAGAGAGCAGCGGCAACAAGTGCAGATAGCGACGATGGGGATAATAAGTTGGTCCATATGTAGGTCCGCTTTGCTTTTTGGGGCGTTTTGGATTTCTGTGGCCGTTGGCTAGGCTTAAGGAAATGACCAAACTACCCCTGCCATTTATCCCATTGACCTCTTTAATCATGCAAGCTAAATTATTCAACTATTTTATCAGATCAGGTGATCCGTAATGCAAAAGTTTATTCCGTTACAAAGATTACTTTCACATCTGGGAAGGTGCAATTGGTTTTACCAAAATGCCCTTGATTAATACGAACTTTATTTTTCATAATCTCTCTAGTTTATCTAATTTGAATACTAATTTAACCGGCCGTGATATTCGTGTCGCCACGTGGGCTAAATGGGACAACCAGGATGTCAATTATCAAGCATCATGGCTTGGCGAACCTTGCAATCAAAGTTTCTTTTAAAATATTTATTCCGTGTATAAGAGATTTGTTGTGATACGAATGGAACATTATCTTGGTATAATATTTTTTTTTTAACTTGAAATGTAATATTTATAATTTAAGAGTATAACCTTGAATCTTCTATTAGTAAAGATTTTTACATGGTAAATTTTACGTTTTATTTTATTCATTTTTCATTGGTATCATAACCCGTTGAGGTTTGTAAAAATATAAAATATTAAAGTAGAAAAAGATTATTACCTCTTCAAACAAAAAAAAAAAGAAAAAGAAAAAGAGAAAGAAAAATATTATTATCAATGAATTTACTTTTTTGGCATAAGAGATATCAAATGATTGTTTTATCATTTTCCCCCCACCTACATCATTTTAACGACTCTTGTGGTGTCTCTGTAAAATTCCCTTATTTCATGGTGTTTAAAAAATAAATAAATAGAAGATCGATCTTTTATTTTAGCTCTAAGGTGGTGAATAAAAAATGTAGAATTAAACTAGTTAGATGTCATGTTATTAGGCAAAACATTTATGAGTTGAAGTAAGTAGTGACAATTTTAGTTAGGTTGTGACCTACCCTAATAAATGGTGTTGAAATTTCGATGGGCTAAATATCTTATATTATAAATAATTTTATCATGATTGGTGAATTATTGGAAATTCATGGGCATATCTATACATGTCGTAGCTAGCTCTTATGTACACTACCAAGTTGTTGGATGTTACACTCCTTAATTATTTGTCAAGCCGGCCATGATATGCATATTGCCTTGTGGCCATACAACTGTAGCTCGAGTAAGATGCTTCTGAATTTGATGGAAATATCGAATTTTTGTACGTAATTGCAATTTGTTCACTTCAATTTAATGGAATGTTTGATAATGCTAGGTTTTAAATAAGTGAAAAATTATTAAGGAAAACTCATGTCATACTAATGCGAAAGAATTTAGTAAATTTTTTTTCTTTTAACAGAAATTTTTACATGCAGAGTTTTGTTTTTTTAGTTTAGCTTTTAAAAAAATATAACAAAGACAAGATCCCGAAATAAGAATGATTATATGCTAAAACTTTTATTCGGTGTTAGACATCGTCCCCTTATAGAGTATATCTATATAACTTACACACAACTGTATAAAAATTTCCAAAAGAATTAGTCTTTGATTAAAAATGTGACGGTGCATGATAATCTATATCATAAATTGAGCTATGTGTCACATTCACATACTGAAAAAATATGCTCGTATGATTGGTAGCATTTATTATAGAGCACAGATGAATTTTTTTTTTCGATAGATTGAAAAATAAAAGGGTATAAAAGTAAATTGCAGAGGAGGAAGAGGTGGTGGTGAAGGTAGGTAAACATCAAAGAGAATGGGACACGCTGTTATTGCTATAAAGGAAAGTGAAGGGTACGTAATTGATAATGAAAGGAGATGAGAGGAATAGTCACATTTTCTTTACGTTTTATGAAAAATCCAATCTCTCCTTTTTGAAAATTGTGATTGTCTCAAAAACAAGACATTATTTTTACTGGTTTGTTTTATGTCGATCCCATTCCCTTTTTTGTGTTGCTTTGCTGGCACTTCTCATCTTAGCTGGATAGAGATGCTTGCCCACAATGTCACCATTTATATAATTATATATAAATAATAGAACTCCTCTCTTTTACATAATGGGCATGCCTATAGGTGAGACTATTTCTTTTTAAACGTATGGCTCTATTTTAATTTTTTAATTTTTACTTTTTTTTTTACATAATTCATTATTTGAAAACTGCAAATAATTTTTAGGTATTGTTTCCTTGGGAGGTTAGCCCAAAATAAAGGCCCAAATTAGTTTAAAATAGGTAAGGGTTTGAGATTCACCAATTCAAACTTAGGCGTAAGGTGAGGGACTTCTCAATACCATAGCTCAACCATGAAGAGATAGTTAGGAACTTCTTGAACACATTAGGTCTTAGGGAACTTGAAGATTTGTAATTTGTTCAAGTGGACTGTTAGTAATTAAAGTATGAAAGTTCGCAGTCTCTTCCCAATACCAACTCTAATGATAAGATCTTGTAACTTTAAGGATCCTTATCGATAGCTGGCTGATTGTGATGCTATACTATAGTAGTTAAGCGCAAGTGCACACTATCGTATCAAGTAATATATGATTTTAAATTCAGATATCGATCCCACAAGGACTATGCAATCTAATTCTATAAATCAAGTACTAAAATTATACCTACTTAACTTTTATTCAAAAAATCACAATTTGAAATTTATTTAACTAATTTAATTCTATCAATTAACTAAACAAAAACAAAGAGTAAAATTCACAAATAAAGATAATTTAGGGTTTTGACTCATCCTCTAGTATTTCATTAGACTCATTAACCACTTAGTTAATCCCTTAATACCAATTGATTGGCTTAGACACTAATCCATCACAAGCCTCTATCGATGGTCAAGTGACTATATTATGCATTCCAACAATCACCTATATGTCTATGGTAATCAAATCAGAATGTAATTCATTAAGATCAAGTCTAAATTATACCATACATACCACCTAGGTATATGTCTATCCTAGATGTAACTCATAGTTGTTACCTTATGATCATGCATCAAACTACCCTAGGCTAAACACATGAATCCCTCCGTCGAGTTCATCACGGTTCCTCAATCATTCAAAATATTGATCAGGTATAATGAAAGCATTAAACACAAGATAGAATGAATCAATTGAATTTATCAAGTTCATAAACTAAAATTTAACACAATCCGAATCTCTACTAAGTTCACATAGTCTAACCCTGGATGAACAAATTAACCCATCACAAAATCAAAAGTATCAAATCAATTCATAAAGATCAACAAGAAAAAGAACATAATGATAAAAAAAGAGAAGAAAAACTAATCAAAGTGACTCCTTGATGTGCTTCTCCCTCAATCTTGACTTGAAGCTTGAATCTTGATCTTGGTTTTTCAATCTTTAACTTTGATCTTTCATCTTGTGTTGTGAATTCTCTCTCCAAGTTTTTGCCTCTTTTCTGCTCTCATTTTCCTCCTCCTCTTTTAGGGTTTTTGTCTTCAAAATATTGTTCACATATTACTATAACAAAATACTGTTTTCTGTCACTATTCACCACCTCGAGCGCCGCGGCGCTCAGATACTGACCTGGGCGCTGCGGCGCTCAGTCACTGGCCTGGTGCCCCTTTTGTATTTTAAGCGTAACATCTTCATTTGACGTCCGATTCGCCTCCCGTTTATTCCTATGCGTCACATTTTTTATTGTGCATCTATTTATGATTAAAAAAAATCACAATTAAATAGCCAAATAGTTATGATTTGGAGTAAAATATAAAAGTTGAGTATAAATAATAATAGTACTTTTACACCCCTATCACTGGCCAACAATAAAAATTTAAGAATCGTGGGATCAGGATTAATATCATAAACTCTGAGTTTGATACCAATCACAACAAAGATAAAGCTCAGATTTTACGAGAAAAACTTCAATAGGCGACGAGGATTAACTATAAAATGATAAAGTTACAATAACCAAACAGGACTGAATTTCTTTCCTAACTTTATTTATTCTCTTTGAAGCAACCTTAAATATCTCTTTCTACATTTTTCTTGAACAAACAGAGCTTAATGAATTTAAGCATCAAAAGTTTATTGTTGAAAAACCTTTCGACGAGACCTAACCTTGTTTCACCGTGGTTACAAGAATTTTAAACCCCTAATCAAAGCCCAACTTAGCACAACCTATCAATAGAGGCCCATTTTAATTCTAAAGTACAAATTCAAAACTTGTTGGTTCAAAAAGTCAAATTTTTTATGTCATATATAGGGAATAAAACAAAAAGCCTTAGAAAGGTTAATTGAAATTAAGATGGAAAATCAGTCAAGGAGAAGTGTCGATCACAACCTAAATCTGCAATTAACTAAGCATCCAAAGCAAAATAATAGGGTCTAGTTAGTAGATCCTTAGGAGAGCGATCCAATGTCGTAAAATAAAGCACTCTTGCTAGTAGGGATCGAGGAAGAACTCACAATAATGAGGGAGGAAAGAGAGAAAATGAAAAGAAACTTTTGATAGAGAACTTGAAGGAACACAATAATCGAGCAAAACAGTTAAGCCTCAGGGTGTCAATCTATAATATGGCCTTTTAAACCAAGACTAAACGTGCAGGGAGATGACATGCCTCTTATTTAGGTTTCTCGAGAGGAGAAAGGAAAAAGAGTGTAACGGGTTCTACTTAACAACCAATCAATGAGTTGGTTGAGGTCTAGCCACACCAATAAAGAGCACGCTCAATCTCAAGTTAGAGATTCGAGCTATATGAAAAAAAACTAAAGTGTGAGGGTCGATAATCTCCTAAATAAGGAAAAAGAATCAAGGGGATAAAACATCCAAGAGCTCACTTATAGCAATACCTTTAATGGAGAAAGCATGTAGGTTCGAAGAGTAGATTCACAACCTGCTTAAGGAATGGGAAAAGTAAGACCTCATTTCCCCAAGATAGATAGAAAGGGAAATGAGTTCCTCTTTGACTAAAGACCTCAAGGATATAAAATTGCCAATAGGATTTAGGCTACCCAGCCTCTCTACTTATAAGAATGTCACAGACCTAAACTACCATGTGGATTAAATTACCAATCTATTATCTATCATGGGCTTGAGATAGGAGCAAATATACTAGTTATTTCATATAAACTTGGAAGGACAAGCCTTCATCTCGTATTAAACTTTGAAATAAATGAGTACTTTATCTTACAGTAAACTCATAAATAAGTTCATACATCACTTTTGGGGATCTTGTGAGGTAGCTAAAGACCCTTGAAAACTACAAAGAGTTAAGTAAGGTCGAACTAAAGATTGAAAGAGTTCATAAATAGGTTATATAGGGAAATAATCTAGCTTGAAGCCTTCGACTTACTTATTATGCTAGAAGCTTTAAAAGTTAGGTAGAAGCTGAACTAGTTTTGGAGCTACCTATCTAAAAGTTCCATCTTGAGATATGTGATTGCCATAACCAAGCACCTAATTATATAGCCATTGAGGAAAAGGAAGAAGCCAAGAAAGCAGCATCAGTAGATGTTGTTCAGGGACATGTTAAGATGATTGAGATCTTTATAAAGAAAGTTCTTTGATGGCAGGAAGGACAGAACACTTATAAAAAAAGGATTAAGGAACAAGTTACATGGCAAGGATTGAGACATTCGTTCCCTTGGCTGCTCCCCTAAAAGTCATATTCAAGGCTATAAAAGATCGAGAACTACTAGAAAAGCCTTATGCTCTAAAAGTACCTTGTTAGCGCAATTAGATTAATAGTTGTAATTTCCCTCATAATAGAGAACATACTACCCAGAAATGCTATGATTAGATGAAGCAGGTAGACCAACAAGTTAGAAATAGGTACCTAAATGAGTTCTGGGCTAATTGTCAGCAAAATGTATAACTAGCAGACACACCGAACAAAGAGTTCAACAAATTAAAACAACTGTAATTATCTTGAGAGGTCCCATGCTGACAAGAGATTCCAATCAACAAAGAAATAATTAGTCTTGGTACTATATAGCGGGGCATCAAGTAATGTTTAACATTCTTATTGCCAAAAAACTCTGGCTGTAGGTTGTTCTAATTATGTTTACTAAAAAGGATGCATGTTTGGTTAACTACCTATATGATAATACACTTGTGGTAACGATGGTATAAAGGTGAATTAGGCATTTGTTGATTATGGGAGCTCGATTGATATAATATTCAAAGAAACCCTAGATGAGCTTGGTATCAAGAACTTAAAAATAGAAATAACTCAAACTTCTTTACAAATGTTCTAGGATAGTTGTGTTATGCCTTTTGGGGTAGTTAGCTTACCTATGTCTCTAGGTGAGAGGCCTAATGCCTATTATAACAAACTTTATAATCGTCGACCAGCTTTTTTCTTATAAGGTCTTTGCTAAGATGATCTATCCCTGACATATTTATGTGAAACACCAATGCAAAACTCTCTATCCGTTCTCTAAAATTAAAGTCTCTGAAAAAATGAGGATTAGAGGTAGTGGATGCAAATCAAAAGATAGTGAGAGCATTGAAAGATAGGGTCGATCCCTTGAATCCAGTAGAGGAACTACTTTTGATGCAAGTAAAGCTAGGCCAAAGAGAATGTTAAAATTGACTTATAAATTAAGCCTATAGTTAGGGAAGACCTCATCGCTTTAGTAAAAGAGTTCTCAGATGTCTTCGCCTTGTTACACAACAACATGCTAGGGATAGATCGCTTATTGGTGTCTTATGCTCTAGCTGTCAACCCCTCTTTGAACTAGTTAAGAAAAGGACAAGAACTTTCAATCAGCAGAGGAATAAGTGGTAGCTGTTAAAGTTGAGAAACTATTGGTCGTGGGTTTTATATTGGAAGTCCATTATCCTGATTAGATAGCCAATGTCGTGATGGTTAAAATAGCTAATGGGAAGTAGAAAATGTGCGCGGACTTCATCAACGTGACTGAGGCTTGCCCGAAGTACAATTTTTTTATTTCAAAGATTGATCAAACTAGTGGGCTCTATAGCTGGGCATGGCCTATTTTACTTTATAGAAACTTTCTCGAGGTATAATCGGATTAGGATATTTCACCCTTAACTAAAGAAGATCTCATTTGTCACTTATCAAGGCACTTATTACTATCGGGGTGATTTTATTTGGTTTCAATAGTGCAAGGGCCACTTATTAGAGGCTAGTGTATAAATTGTTCAAGCTTTTGATAGGAAAGAGTATAGAGGTTTATGTAGATGACATGATCACCAAGTCTAAGAGATTGAATGCTTAAGTGGGAAACTTAAGGAGAATCTTTGAGATATTAAGGAAGTATAACACTAATATGAACACAGAAAAGTGACATGCATACCTTAAAGAGGTCAAGGAATTAACTAGTTATTTTTAAAAAGTAAAGGTCCAATAAATACTGAGGGCTGATAACCATCATACATACATTTTAACTTGCATGGCTTCCACCAACGAGGTGTGAATACCCTAGTCAGTGACTCTTGAGTTTGTATAAAAACCCAGCATATAAAATATTGAGCAAGTAATGCAGATCAACCCTCAACTTAACTAGATGAATCCAATCAAAGAGTATATAGTGACTCAGGCTCTTCCACAAGATAAATAAGAAGCATGTCAATCTAGGTACAAGGATGCTCGATATACACTTATAGATAGAGTACTTTTCTGACGAGGATTTTTTGAATCGTACTTTAGGTTCTTAGGGCCTTAAAAGGCATAGTACATACTTAAAGAAATTCACGAGCATACCTACGAAATTACTTAGAGGTAGAGGCTCTAGCACATAAATTCCTCTGAAATAGGTACTACTACTGGCTTACTATAATCTAAGATACCAAGGAGCTAGTTAGGAAATGCAATGCCTGCTAAAGGAACGTTGACAATACCCACGCTTCCCCATAAATGTTAAACATCATGTTGAGACCCTTTGTTCAATGGGGGTTCAACCTAATCAAAACTCTACCTCAAGAAAAAGGGTCCACCAAGTCGAATCTTTATCTAGCATAACAAGGAAGAAAGCTTAGGATTTTGAGTAAATGAGAATAATTTGTAGATTCAGGGTACTACAAACAATTATAACTAACCATGAAAAATAGTTTGATAATAACAAATTTAGAATTTTTTTACGAGCAACTAAGAGTACAACTTCGGTTTGCCTCTCTTTCCCACTCAAAGACGAACAAAAAAGTTGAATTCTCTAACAAGCTCATAAAAAAAACTATTCAAGAATAAATTAACCAAGAGAAAAAGAGGATAGGTCAAGGAATTACTAGAGGTCTTTTGGGTGCTCAAGACCACCAGCAAAATAACTATAAAATATACCTCTTTGTTTTTAGCCTTTGGGTGCGAAGCCGTATTACCTATAGAAGTTGGAATTTTGACTCACCAAGTAGTGCATTTTGAAGAGGTGGTGAACGAGAAGCTAATCGAAGGAGACTTGGATTTAATTTAGAAAAAAGGTAACTAAAAAATCATAGTCACGACCTACCAACAAAAGCTACTCAGTACTATAACAAGAGAGTTGAGTACGAAATTTTATAAAAAGAGATCTAGTATTAAGAAAAGTGCTCTATAACATGAAGAACCTAGATAATGGAGTCCTCGGTTAAAATGGAAAGAGCCCTATAAGGTAGTTAGAAGAGTCTAACTAAGAACATATGAGCTCGAGCATATAGATGACAGAAGGGTGAGAAAGCTATAGAATACTGAGCTTCTTAAAAAGTACTATCCCTGAACGATTTGTTCTCTCTTTATATTTATTGTAACACACTCATTTTGAATCATTAATAAAATCCCGACCATAACAAAAAAAAAAGGAAACAATGAATCTCTATAAATGCTATTAATCTTTAGCCTGCCCAAAGTAGGAAAGGCAAAGTTGTAAAATCTTGAGCCCACCAAGGACAAGGAGGGCGAACAAGTAATGACTGATAAAAAAAACAAAGAAATACCTACAAATACCATAAATCCTAAGCCCGCTAGATTAGGGAGGGTCAACAAGTAGTGACTGAAAAAAATCTCTACAAATCCCAAGCCCACCTGGGATAAAGAGGGTGAATGAGTGACAATTGAAAAAAAATTATCTCTACAAATACCATCTCGAGCTTGACCAAGGTCGAAAAGATGAACAGGCAATAATAAATAAAACAAAAAATTGCTTAAACAAAAGAACATGCATAAAAGTACTCAAATTTTAAACATTTTTCATAGGGGATTATCCACCCAAACAAAATAAAGTTCAATAGTAAAAGATAATGAAGCAACATGGGCAACATTTTCTTCAGCATCCAAGACAACCACGTTTTCAAATAAAGCTATAGCACTGGCAGGAGAAGCCTTATCATGAAGAACCTTATCAACAAGTAGGAGGACCTTAAGAGGAGTTTCTTTGGAGGGAGCACCATCTTGGGTAGCTTGGGAAAATGACGTAGGGTCTAGGAGAGGATTAGCAGTAGCTTTCTAATTACTAAGGGTTTGTTCCGTGGTCACCTCGGGTCGGTAGCTCACTGTATCTTTAAGCTATCCAAGGTCACGATTAAGGTAACAATCCTTAAAAAACCTTAACGTACCTTAAAAAACCTTCTAAAACCCTAGTGTACCACCCCTCATTCTGAGCTGCAGCAAAAACACCCTTCAACACTTAGGACAATTGCTTAATTCTCCCAGTTATGTCAAATTTAGTTGCTTCTAAAGACTTCAGCTCCTATTTTATGTCAACAAATTTCACCGCGAGGAGCCTGTTTTACGAGTTATCTTAGAAACTTGGTTCTTGAAAACCACCGCAGATATAGAAGCTTGCTACTCTAAGAGTGCTTTCTGCCTCTCAAGTTCCAAGACCTTGCTCTTTCCCTTGATCCTTTTTATTTCTATAGCCTTGACCTAGGCCTCCAATACCTTGGACTCTTCCCAGGGCTATTGAGTCTTATGCCTTACATTGGCTAAGCTCTCCTGGAGTTGTCAAGGTTAAGAAGCATTCGAACAACACTAATTTAACACCGAGAAATAACATAGACAGCTTAAAATTTGGAAATAAAGTCCCAAACTTACATTCATCACGCTGTCAATGGTAAGGTGGATAGTGGTGGTCGAGTCCCATTTGGCCATTCTCTAAGCCCAAGCAGGATCCACATATTGCTCCCCTTGTCACAGTAATCGAACTAGATGCACGATAAGAGGTTCCTGGAAACAATTGAGGTGATATTTCTATATCTTAAAATTAAGTGCAAATATACACTACCGTATACAAGTAATAAAGGGACAAAAGAGATGGATGTCGAACCTGCATGGATAATTTCTATGTTTTAACCAAGTACTAAAATTATATCTTTCTAATAATTATTCAGAAAAATAAAAATCTAAGAATGAATGTAGAAAATATAAAAGCAATCACACAATATAAAAAGATTTAGATGATAGCAATATAGAGAAAATCTAGGGTCAATACTATCCCTCAATATGCTTTTTAATGGTTAATCCTTTAATATTTAATTCTTTTAGTCTTTGTTATTGATCAAAACACTAATGTATTCACAAGCCTTTTCCAAGGTCATGCAAGTATACCTTAATTTAACAAATACCTATATTCCTATGGTACTTGTAATAAATTAAGATTCATTAATATTAAGTCTTATTGATCATACATGCCAATTAGGTATATTCCTATTCTAATTTGAAACTTGAATATGCAACATTGAATGTTACTCTATAATTATGCATCAAATTACCTAGGTCTAAATATAATGATTCATCTTCCGAGTTTATAAAAAATATTACTAATTCATTCACCATATATTGGCTAGATATATTGAAGCATTAAGAACAAGTAATTTAAATAAGAAAGAACTAAGTTTATTAAATATTAAAAAGACAAGGCAATTAAATACTCATATTGAGTTCAAGTATTAACTCTAGAAAGAAAATTTAGTTCATGGCTACAAGAGAATAGCAGTAAAAATAATATGAAATCATGATACAATCAATAGCAAATCGACATAGACGTCGAATTGGTCTTAATTGTAATGCCTAAGATACTCTTAATGCTGAAGAATGCCTTAAATCTCTCTTTATGGTTGCTTCAATTAAACTCCAATTGCTCTCTAAGACTTGTGTTTTGTATTCTTAATGTTCCTCAATTGCTCTTGGATGCTCTTAGGTGTTCTTGGGTAATTTTTAAAGTCTGGGGACGAATGGCCTTTTATAGGGATTGATATGAGCTTAAAAATCTCAATTCTCATTGGATTAAGACTTGCATTACCGCTGGGTGTAAACGGCCTCATCGCTAGAGCAACAAGGTGTCGGCGTTGGAGCATTAGCCTGTCGCAAGAACACTGGAGAGATAGTGTTAAAGCGTCAGACTGCAACTTAAACAGGACATTTTTTTTATTTTTTTATTTTAATCACTGATCCAATGCTGGGGTGACAGATCCATACTTTAAATTTCGTTCAAGTTCCTGTAAATAATAATAATGCACATAAATAGTCATTTATTCTCATAAAACAATAAAATATCAAAATAAGAATATGAGAAAATATATGACAAATATGCCCTTATCAATAATATCTCCGAAAGTAAAGTTACAGAATGGACTTAGCCACAAGCTGTTACACCACTTCCTAGGTTAGCAATCTAGAACTTTAAGCCGCAGCCACATAGGGGGAACTTTAAAAAGATTCATGGATTAGAGGTTGAGCTACAATATAGAGGTTTTTATAGGTACCCTTAAAAATTATTTTGCCATCCTCTTGTTTTGAAAGCCTTCAGAGCTGTTCTTAGGGCAATGCTCTAGATTTTTCTTAAGGGGTCCTTTAAGAGGCCCTTATTTATTGGACTCCCTTAACCTTTACCTTGAATTCTGAGGCCAAACAGAAGGTCCTAAATTTGGGACCTCGATCCTAAATTTTAACTCGTCCCCTTCTAATGTGCCATTTTCCTACTAAAATTACCTTATCATCCTTGCATTTCTCTTTTTTAAAAAAAAATAGGGAAAAATTTCATGAATAAAATCCCTACACACAAATAGAAAAAACCAAGCAGCTTACTTTTTCTCTTTGGAACAAGATGGGATAACTTCAAGATACGATTAACATCCTTCAAGCACCTCTTAATCAGCAACTCCCTAAAGTTAGTAAAATGAGCTAGGGTAGCGTTAACTCAAATTTTATGTGATTTAGAAATTTTTGGCCTAGTAGCCCAAGTATCTATAAGGAAAATGGAAAATATTAAAAAGTAAACTATGTAAAGTAACAGAAGAAAAGCGAGGATGCAATAAAAAGGAACGATTTGCTTCCAAGGAAAATATAGTCAGAATAGACCAAGATCCCCATCAAAATTGGGGAAATTCCTACCCTATTCCTCATTAGCAAAAAGTTAGAACTCCTTCTAGCTCACATTATTAGAAGATAAGTTTTAAACATGAGCAAGAGCCTTTTAACTCAAAAAATAGTAGAAGTCTATGTTCTCAGTTGCATTATACTTGAGCTGCTAAAGGTAGCACGACTCTTTAAAAAAGGGCTTGGATTGCCTTTCCCTCTCCTATAAAGCAAAAAGCCCCATCAAAACTCATCAAGAGTTTGGACTTAGTAGGGAAGCGACAACCTCTATGTAAGCTAACATCCTCGTGAAATATGGTTGCATAGAAAGCCTCAGCCCGAGCCTAAATAAAGTGATATGCAAGGCCACTTGGCCTTGTTTAAGGTGGCTAGGCAAATCTTTAGGGTTAAGAACCCTAAGCAATATCGAATAGGGAATACTATATTGGCATATAAGATATCCAAGGTCTTCCTCAGTTACATGTGACCTTTAATACCTAAGATGCAGCTCATATTCTAGTTCTTTGGGTTTGGCAAAGGTATCATCAAATGATCCCTTCATTTCATCCTCTTCAACTCCATCCGCTAATTCATAATTCCTTTGGTCCCCGAATAGGGCTCATTGCCGATCTTCTTAGGGCCAACAACGGCTAGAACGACCTCAAGAACTTCCACACTCTCAAATGAGAAGTCTCTTCGACCTTATCTTCTATATCACTTATTGACAGCCTAAGATCTAATGGCATTCATAGTTATTATCAAAATACATTGTGATTGGACAAATTACTCTATGGGCAGAAAGGCAAAAATGAACAATCCAAATAAAACATTCAAAATAAAATTATAAAATATCTCAGGAAAACAAACAAACACATTTCAAACAAGTCAAATTGAAAGCTCTAGAGTTAATCATATGAAATTCAATAATAAAGCATTGATTGCATAATAATGACTAAATAAAAAAAAGGAAAACAGACAGAAAATGACAAGAAAAGACCAGATAAATAAGGAATCATCAAAACAGTGAAGAAAGGTTAGTGGGGTCACACCTCCTTTATATTTTTCTCTTTAGGAAAGACAACTCAAAGAAATAAAAACGGTATTAAAAACCCCAAATGCCATATTTATAATTCGGTCTAAAAAAAATTCCAACCATTTATTCAAATGGATGGATCATATCAAAGCTCACTTAAAAACACTGCCCTCAACTTATCGACATGATGGTTAAGGGATAAAAAACCATTGGATTCAAACTCAAGGCTTGGATTAAGAGAAATCAAAAGAGACTTTCATTTCAAACTCTAGAGGGCTGTAAAAAGTAGGGGTTAATGGGTACATGACTTCCAGAAAGGCACCTACAATTAATAAGAAGATTCTAGAAAGAACAATGTACAATTAAGTGATGAACACATGAAAATGCATATTGTTAAGAAATTCAGTCACCATTTAATGTCACTAATTTTAGTATTTTCTATACTTTTAGCTTGAAATAAAGTGTTCTCCTTAAATTTTGATTAATGAATGTTATTTGGACAGGTTTAGGTAAAATGGACATAACTCTCAATGTAGTAATCGAAATGCAGAAATTCTTGAACCTGGTGCAACATGACTCAATCTTACACAAATTTGAAGAATAGTGGAAAAGCCAAATCCAACATGTTATGGGCCAAAATTGGAGATACAATAGAATCGGGCTACAACTTCTGCCCAGCTTGACCCAACTCACGTATTTACACCGTATCTCACAAAATATGTATTCAATTGATATAATTCTTGAAGCTATGAATTTCTGACTTAAATATCAACAACTTGTATGTTGATGGTAAGTCCAAATCAATCGTTATCATGGACCAAATCGCATTTCAAATGGGTAAAATGGTTGTTGGCTAAATTCTGATCTATCTTTGGAAGTTTGCTCTTATCTCATTGGATACTCATCCAATTTGCACGAAATTTGTGCCTATGGAAAGATGAGTCAAAATTATACAACTTTCATGTCGGCTGCAGAAGCTGAATCGATCATTTACATTATCAAAAATGTGCTGCAAGTGGATAAATGAGTTATTCGCTTAAAATTATTGAAGATTGATGTCATCCATGACATATGTCCATTCATTGCCTATATAAGGAGACCCTTATGACGTTTTTAAAGGAGATAATTCTCTCTTATTTTCTTCTCATTAACATGTATTGTAATTTAGGCTAGAGTTCTTGGCAAGGCTAAGAGATGAACTTTTATGTGTAACAAATCTACTTCCATGCTTTGATTCGGTGTCAAGAACTATAAATGTGGTAAGTTTGATTTTGATTAAACTCTTATCTATTTTATTTTCTATAATCCAGAGGTTATAATTCTTATGTCTCATATATGTTCAGTCATACTTTTCTTATGTGATTCATGTTGATTTATAATTGTTACTGGTTACATTGTTTTATATGTTAATCTTTTACTACAGTATTGTCAAATTGATATATTGTCGATCTTGGATAACATATAAGGGCAATAAATGTTTAATATTCAAGTTGATCTTTTACTGCAATATTGTCAAAGTGATATATTGTCGATCTTAGATAACTTGTATAAATGAACATGATGTATGTTAATGCTTGCAAAGAGTTTAATTACGTCAAATACATGTGTTATCAAATGTGCTATATTTTCCTATATTCCGATTGATTGTTTGGGATGTGAAACTTTCAATTGAGTTATAAGCATTGAATCAAAGTGTAGAGTAGATTTATAAAGCATAATTGTGATTCTCGAAGCCTTGTTTGAATTATCATAAGACATTTCCTTCAAATCATAGACAATCATATCTCATCCACTTAAATCAATTAATTTTGTCCTTTGCTACTGCTTTAATATTTTACTTCATCAACCTATTTTTCCAAGAGCTTCCTCGTGGGATCGACACCTCAATCTATACTATGATAGCTACGTCATATTTTGAGCGTAAACAAAATTTGGCGCCGTTGCCGGGGAAGCACACTAAGCGAAAGTCGGTTGCGATTATAAATACTAAAGTGGTAACTTTGTATATTTTCTTTTCTTTGTAAAATCTTAGTTTTATTTCCTTTGTTGTAATTTATTTATTATTCATGGTTGGTTCTACCACCTAATTTATTTTATTTTCTTTAGTTAATTTGTTATATTTTATATTATCTTAATGGCTGGTTTTACCGCCTAATTAGTTTATTTTCTTTTATCTATTTATCGCACTTTATTTTCTTTTATTTATTTATTGCACTTTTTTTATGCCTGGTTTTACCGCCTAACTTCATTCACTTTCTTCTATTTATTTATTGTACTTTATTTCTTTAGTTAATTTGTTGTATTTTCTTTTTATTTTGTGACTGGTTCTACCACCTAACTTAGTTTCTTTATTTCTTATTGTACTTTATTTATTTATTGCACTTTTTTTTATTGTACTTTATTTTCATTTTCTTTTACGTATTTATTGCACTTTATTTTTTTTAGTTAATATGTTGTATTTTCTTTTTATTTTAATGGCCGGTTCTACCGCCTAACCTTTTATTTATTTACTTATTTTATTTTCTTTTTATTATTTATTTATTGTACTTTTTTTTCGTACTTTACAGTCTTTTATTTAGTTATTGTATTTATATTTCATGATTGGTCTTACCACCTAACTCATTTCTATTTCTTGTTGTGTTTATTCCACTTCTTAATTTTCCTTAAGCATTTCTTTCCTTAAAAAAAAAAAAATTAGGATGTATGCATCGACTTAGAGACAAACGAGGAAGATTTGTGAGAGAATTAGAACTAGAACTAGAACCACCCCCACAATTTATAAGTGAAGAGAATTCACCTTCTAGTTCATCTTGTAATTCTAACACAATGAGCCAACACGAAGAAAACCCCGTTAGAACTCTAAAAGATTACTTGCATCCTACTCGCACAGCCACACCATCATGCATTATATTTCCACCTAACACACCACATTCGTATTTTAAACCTAGAATGATACAACTTCTTTCCACTTTTCATGGTCTAGATAGTGAAAATCCTTATGTACATGTTAGGGAATTTGAAGAGGTAATTGCCACCTTCCATAGCCAACCTGAAGCCATAGACACTGTTAGGCTTAAAGTTTTCCCTTTTTCTTTGAAAGACAAAGCAAAGAGTTGGCTATACTCTTTGAGACCGAGGTCTATAGGAACTTGGGCAGAAATGACCCAAGCATTTTTCAATAAATACTTCCCACAACACAAAATAAATGGCCTGAAAAGACAAATTTCTTCCTTCTCCCAAAAAGACAGTGAAACCTTATATCAAGCATGGGAAAGGTTTAAAGAGTTGCTAAATCTGTGCCCTCACCATGGGTATGAAAATTGGCGCTTGTTTAGTTATTTCTATGAGGGACTCACAATTAGAGAGCGTTAATTTGTTGAGATGATGTGTAATGGGGAGTTCCTTCACAAAGATCCTGAGGAAGCCATAGAATTCCTTAATGACTTAGCCAAAAAAGCCCATACATGGACTGGACCTAGCATAGCTGAAAGCACAAATAGGTCACGACCCAATGGATTTTTCCATCTTAGGGAAGAGGATAACCTCAAAGCCCAATTAGAAGTCTTAACTAGGGAGTTAGAGGCCTTGAAAACCAAAGATAAAAGGGTCACCCACACAGTTGCTAGAGTTGAGTCACACGATGTCTGTTTTGTCTGTGGAGGAGCGGAACACTTAGCTCAGGATTGCCCCACTTATAGTGAGATGGGAGGGATATATGAGGAACAATGTAATGCCCTAGGGATGTACAAGAAGCCTTATTCACCCTACTCTGAAACATATAATCCTAACTGGAGAAACCACCCAAATTTCAGTTGGAAATCTGACCAACAAGCCAACAACCAGTGGAAACAAGAACAATAAGCACCCAAGTCTTATGTTGCACCTCAATATAATGCACGACCAACTAGGAGTTCTTTAGAGGATACATTACAAACATTTATGGAGGCACAAAGTAAGACTAATCAAAAATTTGAAACAATTCTTGCACAGGTGGTGGACGAAAACAAAGAAATCACAAAGTTGACCAGTGCCTTAACTGTACAAGAGCGAGGTAAGTTTTTATCTCAACCTCAATCTAATCCAAAGGGACAATTCATGGCACAAGCTTCTACTTCTGATGTTCAAAATCTCAAAGAAGTCAATGCCATTACTACTCGAAGTGGTAAGATTGTAAGTGAGTCTACTCCTGAAATTAACACATCTATGAGTAGTAAAGACGCCCCCCTTGAAAAAGAGGCCACAGTGGAAAAAGAGCCCGAAAGTAAGTTTTCAATCCCAGTGCCTTTTGCTCAAGCTCTTCGACCGATTGGAAAAAATTCAGAAATTGAAGGTGAGATTTTAGAACATTTGAAACAAATTAAAATTAATCTTCCCTTGTTACATTTGATTAAGCAGGTTCCAACTTATGCCAAAGTCATCAAGGATTTATGCACTATCAAAAGAAAACATCATGTGAAGAAAACTGCATTTTTGGCAGAACAGGTAAGTGCAGTGATTGAACAAAAGACACCACCCAAGTATAAAGACCCAGGATGTCCCACAATCTCCTGCCAAATTGGAATACATGAGTTTGGTCAAGCTTTATTGGACTTAGGAGTAAGTGTAAATTTAATGCCTTATTCTATTTACTTACAATTGGGACTTGGTGAGATTAAACCAACATCTGTAGTCCTACAATTAGCTGACCGATCAATCAAGAAACCACGGGGAATAGTAGAAGATGTTTTGTTGCAAATTGATAAATTTTACTATCCTGTTGATTTTCTTGTTTTAAATACTCACTCTGTTGTTAACATGGAGTCAAAAATCCCTCTTATTTTGAGGAGACCTTTTCTAGCCACTGCTAACGCTCTTATTAATTGCAAAAATGGTCTAATGAAATTATCTTTTGGGAATATGACTCTTGAGGTGAACATTTTTCATATTGATAAGCAATTATGAGAAGAAGACGAATGTTATCAATCATATATGATAGACACACTTGGAGCGGAGGAAGCTTATAAAAATTATGGCTCTAATTATTTAGAAAATCTCTTTGATTTTGATATTGAAGAATTGTATTATCCTAATGAAACAACTGATATGTTTAGTATTTTTAACTCACAGGATAAAGGGATTCGATTTTGGAAGCCAGGCATTGAAAAGTTGCCACGAGAGAGGGAGAAACCAAAACCATCAAACCTTGGGACACCACGTGTCATCATTAGTAACCAAGGAACACATTTCTGTAATCGTTCTCTTAAAGCTTTGAATGTTGTAGGTCTCCAGAGAAAGTTACAATTGTCAGAAATAGAAGAGCTACGAAATGACGCATATGACAACTCCAGAATTTTCAAAGCTAAAATGAAAGTAGCTCATGATAAACAGATCTCAAGAAAATACTTTGAGCCCAATCAACAGGTCTATCTTTATGATTCTCGATTGCATTTACACCCTGAAAAGTTGAGATCTCGATGGACTGGTCCTTTTATGGTAAGACATATTTTTCCTAATGATGCTGTTGAAATAGAAGACCCCACTGATGGACGGACTTTCAAAGTGAATGGACAGCGGCTAAAAAGCTACGTGGAAAAGGTAGACGACTTTATGTACCTAGGCGAGATCTCTCTTGTGGATCCTGTCTATCGCGATTGATCAGGTTCAATCTATCTGTACCATATTTTATATTTTGTCTATATTTTATCTTTTGACTTTTTATTTTTTCTTTTATTTTCTTGCACATTTTACTTTACTTTATTTTCTTCTTTTTATTTTTTCTTCAGTGTGATTTTATTTCCCGGTCAAGTGGCGGATACAGTACTCTGTGACTATTAAAGTCGGTTTCTCAGTTCCCTAAAAACTGTCCCTTAAACTGTGCATTCATCTATTTTCTTTCTTTTAAAATAGATCGCATTCTTGCCAACCTTAAAAAACGTTTTCCTTCATTGCCTCAAAATGCTCTACTTAAGATTTACAAAGCACGGTGTGAAAGACTAAGGTTATTGATGTTGGGTAATATCCCTGTGGACCTTCGTTGGTTAATTGAAGCCAAGGTTCAGTTGTCTGGTGAGTTTGAAAATGATTTTGTTTCTCATATGCCTGGTCTTGGAAGAAGCACTTATGCCAAAAGGCGATGAGCAAAAAGGTTACAAGTCTGTCACAAATGTGCTCGATGGAATTGTAATCAGAGTTGTCGTTCTTTAAGATTCGTATCTAGAAATCGAGAAGACAAAATTCAGTTCATTAAGGATGGACTGAGTAAGGAGTCTTTGGATGATATCCTATTGACTCTTGAGACGCATCCCTGCGGGCTCGTGCAACGTGAACTTCTCAATTTGTGGAATAAATTCAAAAATAAACATCAACAGTATAGTCTCGGGAATTTGACTCTAAAAGACCCTGTTTGCCAATTTATAAGAAAATTGGATGGAAAGCCTATCTCCGACCCATAGAGGGCATTTAAGCCGTTACTGGACGTAAAACCAGAGGAAGATGTAAGCCACAATCACAACTACTTGTAAATACATGTGTTTTAATTTCAAACTTTATTTTTTGAATAGTAGAGCTACTCATGTAGATGTCTTAAATTCAAATCTTTTTGTTCAATAATGCATGTAGGTCATTATGTTTAAATTTTTGTGTTTTATTTTTAACTCTCTTTTGACAAACTGTCGGGTTACCATAATCATTGTTATCATTTGGTACTTTATAAATACAATACCTCATTTTCTTCATTTTCATATATTGAGATAAAGGTGAGTGTAGATATAGAGGAAACTCAAGTTCGACAATTTCGAAATATATGTGTATTTTGTGGATCTAGTCCTGGGGAGAGTAAAGTGTTCGTAGAAGCAACAAACAATCTAGGAAAAGCATTAGTTGCAAGAAAAATTTATTTGATTTATGGAGGAGGTAGCCTTGGGCTAATGGGGTGTGTGTCAACAGCTACACATTTAGGAGGAAGTCAAGTTTTAGGTATTATTCCTACAGCTTTGGCCGTGAAAAACCTGACCGGAAAAACAATAGGGGAAGAATTACGAGTCTCATCTATGCATGAACGTATAGCTAGAATGCTTTGCAATGCATACGCTTTTATTGCTTTACCAGGTGGTTTTGGTACCTTGGAAGAAATTTTTCAAATTGTCTCTTGGGCCTAACTGAATATCCACCGAAAACCCATAGGTTTGTTGAATGTTAATAACTATTTTGATTGCTTACTTTGTTTTCTTGATCAAGCTGTGGAACAGAATTTTATTTTACATTCGGCGCGACAGATCCTGGTTTCTGCTACTGAGGCGGATGAATTGATTAACAAATTACAGGCAGTTACCTACAAACCTGACCCAGCAATAACTCGGATCGATTGGTCAGTGGGCCTTAACAAGCGAAAATTGGATCTGACACTTCGTTTGTAAATTTTTCTTTTTATTTATTTATTTATCAGTATCATCATATTACTTTATATTTGCTTAAGTGTCTCTCAGGTTTGTTTCTTTCAAATAACTTGCGTTTCAGGTAATGTCTCCTATACTTTATCTCTTTCTATTTAAACATTGAGGACAATGTTTCATCTGGTTTGGGGGGGAGGATAGTAGACATACATTATATTTTGCATTCAAAAAAAAAAAAATTAAGGAGTAAACTAAAATGATGATCCTAATATATACTCTCGATTAAAATGGCAGAGTAAAGAGTTCAGTCTTGAACTCTTGAGACGCATTCTAGGTCAAGCTAGAATGGCAGAGTAAGGAGTTTTAGTTCTAACTTTTGAAACACATTTTAACTAACTTTTTGTTGTTTTGTTTTATATTTTATGCATTGTCGTTTATTGCTTGTAGTCTTGGTAATTCTTGTATAAAGGAATTTGCTTTTCTGTGTAGGTATGATTTCAAAAGTGTTTAGATTGAGTCACTGTTTCTATCTAGGTTACTAAAGAATGACTTTTAAAATATTTTTTAGCACAATGATAAGCCTTGTGGTAAGATGGATGATTCAATTTATATAGCCAAGAGAATTCTCATGTTTAAGTATATATTTTTCTAAATCTCACATATATTTTGTGAGTAAGTGTAAAGGTTGAGAAAACAGCTTATGAACCTTCATTGATCCTTTGAATTGGTTAATTTTTGTTTGGAATGATATTATTTGAATTAAGGGATAAGTTGGTTGCATTTATGTATAATATAATTTGGTGAGAAACCTTTGCAATGCTTCCTTGTATTATTTAAAAATATTAAATCAAAAAATTAAAAAATTAAAAAAAATAAAAAAAGAAAAAAAACGAAAGCAAAAAAAGAAAAAAGAGGAAGCAATTCAGTTTAATAAAGTCTTCATTCAATTTTAGAAGACAAATATTTTGTAAAACAGTTTTCGCACCAAGTTATAATTGTATTGTTCTCACAAGTCAATTAAAGTTCTAAAGCTGGCATATGATAGGAATAATTAATTTTTAAACAAATAATTTTCCTATTTTTGAATCAATGTTAGTTTATATGTCTGTCCTTAAAATTAATTTTTTCTTGAGTGCTTAGCTGTTTTTCAACTCTATAAGAGAAGTCCCAACCTTTTAAACAGTTATACACCTGTGAGGATATGGAGTTGAGGCTTTTACTTGGAGAAATTCTCAAGGCTATATCTATTGTGGTTTGTGGTTAGATGGTTATGGCTTAGTTCACACACACACAAATTATGGAAGTTGTAATTGAAAAAACCATGATAGCAACAGTGATCTCGAATTGACGTTTTGATTGAAATGCTTAGGTAGTTTTGCATATTCTATTTACGTTTGAATTGCAAGAGACTAGCAATAAGCTGGTTGGAGGCTGTGATGAACACATGAAAATGCATATTGTTAAGAAATTCAGTCACCATTTAATGTCACTAATTTTAGTATTTTTAGCTTGAAATAAAGTGTTCTCCTTAAATTTTGATTAATGAATGTTATTTGGACAGGTTTAGGTAAAATGGACATAACACTCAATGTAGTAATCGAAATAAGAAAATTCTTGAACTTGGTGCAACATGACTCAATCTTACACAAATTTGAAGAATAGTGGAAAAGCCAAATCCAACATGTTATGGGCCAAAATTGGAGATACAATAGAATCGGGCTACAACTTCTGCCCAGCTTGACCCAACTCACGTATTTACACCGTATCTCACAAAATATGTATTCAATTGATATAATTCTTGAAGCTATGAATTTCTGACTTAAATATCAACAACTTGTATGTTGATGGTAAGTCCAAATCAATCGTTATCATGGACCAAATCGCATTTCAAATGGGTAAAATGGTTGTTGGCTAAATTCTGATCTATCTTTGGAAGTTTGCTCTTATCTCATTGGATAC
This sequence comes from Ailanthus altissimus, assembly GCA_946807835.1. Taxonomy (NCBI): domain Eukaryota; kingdom Viridiplantae; phylum Streptophyta; class Magnoliopsida; order Sapindales; family Simaroubaceae; genus Ailanthus; species Ailanthus altissimus. Next base: position 6,513,126 of record OX327699.1, read on the forward strand.
TCATCCAATTTGCACGAAATTTGTGCCTATGGAAAGATGAGTCAAAATTATACAACTTTCATGTCGGCTGCAGAAGCTGAATCGATCATTTACATTATCAAAAATGTGCTGCAAGTGGATAAATGAGTTATTCGCTTAAAATTATTGAAGATTGATGTCATCCATGACATATGTCCATTCATTGCCTATATAAGGAGACCCTTATGACGTTTTTAAAGGAGATAATTCTCTCTTATTTTCTTCTCATTAACATGTATTGTAATTTAGGCTAGAGTTCTTGGCAAGGCTAAGAGATGAACTTTTATGTGTAATAAATCTACTTCCATGCTTTGATTCGGTGTCAAGAGCTACAAATGTTGTAAGTTTGATTTTGATTAAACTCTTATCTATTTTATTTTCTATAATTCAGAGGTTATAATTCTCATGTCTCATATATATTTAGTCATGCTTTTCTTATGTGATTCATGTTGATTTATAATTGTTACTGGTTACATTGTTTTATATGTTAATCTTTTACTGCAGTATTGTCAATTTGATATATTGTCGATCTTGGATAACATGTATGGGCAATAAATGTTTGATATTTAAGTTAATCTTTTACTGTAATATTGTCAAAGTGATATATTATCGATCTTAGATAACTTGTATAAATGAACATGATGTATGTTAATGCTTGCAAAGAGTTTAATTACGTCAAATACATGTGTTATCAAATGTGCTATATTTTCCCATCTTCCGATTGATTGTTTGGGATGTGAAACTTTCAATTGAGTTATAAGCATTGAATCAAAGTATAGAGTAGATTTATAAAGCATAATTGTGATTCTCGAAGCCTTGTTTGAATTATCATAAGACATTTCCTTCAAATCATAGACAATTCTATCTCATCCACTTAAATCAATTAATTTTGTCATTTGCTACTGCTTTAATATTTTACTTCATCAACCTATTTTGCCAAGAGCTTCCTCGTGGGATCGACATCTCAATCTATACTGCGATAGCCGCGTTATATGTTGAGCGTAAACATTAAGCAATCTCAGAATCAGATAAAAGCATATATCCTTGACTAAATACCAATAAATCACTACTCAAGCACCCAAGTAATACCTCGAAGATGAAAACAATTAGTGCCCAGCTAAAATTGAAAAATGAAGGACCTTTATTCCCCTTTGAGAGGTTAGCCCAAAACAAAGTCTAAATCAGTTTAAAATAGACCAAGTGCTTGAAATTCACCCACTTGAACCTAAGGGTAAGGCAAGGGCCTTCTCAGTATAAGTTCAACCCCAATGAGATGGTCATGAACTTCCTAAGCATGTTAAGTCCTGAAGAATTCAAAGATTCATATTAATGATAAGATTCTATAACTCTAAGGATCCTTATCGATTGCTGCCCAATAAAGAAAACTCAAGAGTCGTGGAATCAAGAATAATCTTATAAACCTTATGTTCACTGCCAATCATAACAAAGATGAAGCCCTGATTTTATCGGATAAATATTACTAGACAAAGAAGACCAACTATAAAAAGGTAAAGTCACAATAACCAAAAGGGCTGGATTTCTTCCCTAACTTGATTTCTTCTCTTTGAAGCAGTCCTAAACATCTGTTTCTATATTTTCTTAGATAAACATAACTTAGCTAATTTAAGCATTAGAGAGTCTTTGTTAAAGAAAACTACTAGCGAGACCTAATCTTGTTTTATTATAGTTGTAGGAATTCTTGACCCCCCTGGATCAAAGCCCACCTCTACATAACCCATCAGCAAAGGCACAACTTCATTCTTAAAATATAAATTCAAAACCCGTTCAATTTAAAACCAATTTGTTTTTGAGTCAACAGGAATAATTTTATGAAAACAATAGAAATATCACAATTGTTGTATTCTAAATTGATAGTATCAAAAAATATTTTTGAAAAATACTTAAATTGAATATTGTCATCTTCTGAAGTTTCCAAAAGAAAAAATTATATTGAGATTACAAACCAAATGACCTACCTTTATTATAGAACAGTCTAATATGTCATCTTTTCAATTTTTTAAAGTAGATTAATTATAAGAAAAAAATTGACAATTTAGTTAATCAGTTTATCTAGAAAAAAAAGTAGTAAAAAAAATTAAGAAATTAAAAGATTTTGAATGGTGGTTTCTCTAGCCGTCATTTTATTTTTGTTTATTAGTAGTTTTCAACCACAGGTTTAAGGTTTGATGGCTTGCAAACTCTTCGAATGATTGGTAAAAGAATTTGAATAATGGCTTTTGAAGACCCTAGTTACAGTTTTCTGTTGTTTTAATTATGAAATACTATAGCTATATGATTTTGCCGTCTGAAAACTCATCGGACAATTCTATTACGATGTTTTCGATGATTGATATTATTTGTGTGTTTATGGATTTTTATGAAATAGTTTTGAGATATGTTGATTTAGCCTTAGAAGATAACAAACTTTTGTTTACCCATTTGTCTCAATTGGCATATGTAATGGGTGATAAGTGTGTCTCTTTGTCGATCTCAAATTTTCCAATCAATGACCCTAAATCCCAGCTTGCCTTAATATTCATAAAGAACAACGAAAGACCGTGGATTTGAATCCAAAATGAAATCTTCTTAAAAAAAAGTTTTAAAAAGTGCCATATACCTTTTGGCTCAACAAAACTAGTTAAATTGTTATCAAAGGTCCATAGACCCTTACTAAGATCCATTTTTAGTCATTATCCGCATATAAGGAAAAGATAGAAATGTTTTGCTTAGGCTGCACTATCTCCACTGAGAATCCGCTATTTGTGAAAATGCTACTTTACTATGAAAGGTTGCTAGATTTTTTATTTTACTATGGATATCTTGGTCATCAATTAGAGAGTGCACTTCACATGGTGATGGAAAGTCCATAGAGAGGGAATCACTTCCATAATGAATGGATCTATAGAGGAAAAGGGTGAGGCAATTTTCTAATGGGAGGGACATAATTTTAGCCCTTAGGTTGAGTTTAGAGAGTCGATAAGTTTGTCTCAGGCAGGAATTGGTGCTTTAGAAAAACAAACATTAGCTTCAAACCCTGAAGGTATTCCTGGTCTTCGAGAGGGAAATGGGCCTATGGATGTGAGAATGGAAACTTCTTTGGAAGAGACGAGAGTTGAATAGGAGGAACCATTCCAGTAACTATTAGTGTTAGAACTCGGTTGAACCAGAAGAATAGTGTTGAAGAAATTAGTGAGATGAATCAAGATTCAAAACTTTCATTTATCGAGGCTGCTTTCCACCCTAATTCATTCTTTGGTCTGAATTTTAGGTTTGCTCCATTAATTGAATTTAAGGCTTATTAAAAGAGTATTGAGCTACATTTAGTGGGAATAGTTGACAACTCATTTTTGAAAACTATGTTATAAGAAGATTTCAACTTCCAGTTCATAAGTAATGTAACAAGTTAGGGTTCAAGTAAGGTAGTTTGTGGTCTTAAGTCTCATTCTAGCCCTAGATAGCAAAAAAAGGCTAAGAAAATTCAAACGCAACCCTAGGAAACTCTTGTATAAACTAGCACTAGCGATTGCCTCTTAGAAGCCATCCAACTGAAAGAATGATAATTCGATGTTGTATGAGATTAATAAGAAGAAAGGTTATAGTGGTAAAAGATGGAGGACAAGTGCTAGAATTAGATTGTGAGGAGGGGGAATGATAATTTAGTGGTTGCTGGCACCATGGTTATTATGAAGGAGTATTGATGATGTTGCTTCAACTCAAGTGGTGACTCTTACAGATGAGCAAGGCTACCAGGAACCATAAATCATTTGTTAGAATATTTGAGGGTTAGGTAATGCCCGGACATTCCAAATCTTATGAAAGAGTACAAGATTATGGCCCGAGTTTGATGTTGCTGTGTGAGATGTTAGTGAATAGATATTTGATAAAAAGGCTTTGATTAAAATTAGGGTTTATGGGTAAGCTTGTTATAGAAAAAGTGGGGTGAAGTAGTGGTGTTTCTTTGTTATGGTCTAAGGGTATTGGTATAACATAATCTCTTTTTCCAGGTTTAATATTAATGTGCAAGTTGAGTTCCATCGGGGTAAGCAATGGCAATTTATAGTTTTATCTAGTCATCTTAAAATATCTTAGAGGATTTATGCTGGAATATCTTAAAGTGCATAGCTCTTTGTTTTCTCTTTCCTGGCTTGTGGTGGTGACTTTAATGAGAATTTAGATGACAATAAGAAAATGTGAGGGCAGTGTAACCTCATTATTGTTAGGATTTTTGTTTACGTGCCATCTCATTAATGTATAAATATTTTATTTTATAATATTTATATAGTACATTTTTTTATTAAATCACTAATTTCATTGATTAAATGGTACAATGTTTGTTATGCTACAAACATTGTATGATCTGAAGGAGTTCAGATATAGTTTAAAGGAGTTTAGACTAGCACTAAAGGTTAGCAAACTGAGAATTATAATTACTTACAGTACTACTAAGAGTTAATAGGTTATAAAAGTTAGCAAAATCTAAGAGTTAAGACCTTATTTGTAACAAGACATAGACCCGAGAGTACACCAATAATAACATCGGTGGAACCCTTTCTAAAAGACCAGTGTATACTATACCTAGATGGTCTAAATGGTTGTTCTTAGCTGACTATGGGCTTACCGGAAGTTTGTATAGTATACAAGTATTTAGTAAGGATTGAATACTAAACAGGCTCATCGAGAACCCTAATAGACATCCCATGAAACCGTCAATGGTAAGTCCTCTCGAGTTGAGTAGTGTACGTGGTCCTTTGATCTGAGGGCCATGGTGGACTTGTGAGTGATCCACTATGCTTTTGTTCAACATATGTTAGAGACCTTTCATGGTGTGATCACTATGTGTCGCTGAGTATAGTCCGATGCTTATAGAGTCCGGTGTACACAAATATGGAATTCTTTAGCTCACATGGGTGAGTTGTATATCTGGATGCTCCGAGACTGTATCTCAGAAAGACTTATGGTCATAAGCAATAAACCTGGGAAAATAGTTTTCAATAGGGTCAAACAACATTGTAAAGGTGTTTGCGTGTATTGTTTATCAAGATACATGTCTGGAGATGAGTTAACAGATGAGTATGTGGGAATTTGACAGTGATGATCTATATCTCTGCTCTTCTAGGATATAAATTGCAGAAGGATTAAACGTATGTGTGATGACCTCAACTTGTATGGTTTACTGCGCTGATTTAAAATATCCGTGAAGTGTAAGTGGGGCCTCAATCTTGGACTCACGGAATAGTTCCTTTTGATGAATTAGGCATGGACATAGCGAGTCCCACAATATGAAGTACTCGTTGTGCACTAAGGCAGCGCACAGGATTGAATAGTTCAATCTAGTATATTCTAGTAGATTGAACATCTGCTTCAGTTTCTCCCGAGCCGTACACGTATCAAGACTTAAGAATTAAGTACGTCAATTAGTCAAAATAATTGTTGACCAATGAGATGTTGACACGTGTTGCATTGTAGGCCTATCATTGTTTGACTTAGAAATTACCAAAATGACCTTACTTGTTAGACAAGCAAGATCATTATTTTATTCATTAAATTGTTTATTGAATAAAATAATTATAATAGTAATAAATGATATTATTATTTTATTAAAGTCAAACAAGTATTATTTTTTACAATAATACACATGTGTTGTTATGTTTAATTTGATTAAATAAAACAAATAAAAACATGAATTTATGGCTTGTAAGATGTGGGCCCAAAAGGTGTTGAACAAGAAAGAAAATTGATTCCTCTTCTTCTTGACATATTCGGCCAACACACACACACACACACAATGTTAAGTTTTGATTTGTTTAATGTAAACTTATCAAAGACACGAGAAAATTATCAAATGAATGGTAAAACCATTATGTGTAACTTAAGCAAGAGGGAATTGTTTCCTCATTTGTTCACAAATCTGGCCATATACATCTATAGACTTATTTTATTTGTTTTATTATGAATAAACAATTGAAACAAATCAAAATGGCTAAATAGTGTGTGTCATGCATAGTATGCCATGCTTTGTCTACTAAGAGGGAAAATGAAGCAACAAATATAATGAACAAAAGTCGCTCATTTGAGATAGAGAGCAAGACATGGCAAGAAAGAGAAAGAGAGAAAAGCTTTCAAAAATTCTAAAAGGTAGATAAGTTCAAGTGTTGAACCACTTTTACTCTCTTCTTTCCTTCTAAGTCCAAAAGTGCTTAAATGTGAAACAAAATTATTTAAGCGTTAAACATAAGATTCAAGTTTTGAATCCCTTGTTGGGAAGGTTATCATTCTAGGCTCCCCAAACTCACCATCTTATGGAACTAGAGTTGTGAATGAGAATACTTTCTTACGGTCTCTGATTTGAAGAAAATCCAAAGGCTTACCAAGGTAATACATTCTTAATCTCCATGTAATTTAAATTTATGAGATACATATAAAATTTATTGTATTTATCATTAGAAAATTAGATTTTTGATAGTTTCGCTGCGTTATATTATGTATGAGATACATTAGAAATGTATAAATTTTTAAATGATAGATGTAAGGCCTATATGAATACACCCTAGGTTTAGTTAACTCTCTCAAATGGTATCAGAGCAAATTGAGTTGATATTGGGTATTTTTAAGTGTGAAATTATTGTTAGTGATGTTTCGGTGCTCAAATGGTGCATTTCAAGTGTTGACATAGGTATACCAAAGGTGTGGAGCACTAGAGTGCCACAGTCATGAGTGGTGAGTGCTGCGGTGTTGAGGCCTCCAGGCCCTGGCACCACAGTGCCAGGCGTTTGGGGCCACAGCGCTTAGGGAGGGTACTGCGGCACTGGTGGTGTGACTTTCTGCGTCGTAGCACTGGGTCATGGACACTGTGGCGCTAGGCTTTGTTTCAAATGCTGCAGCTCTAGTTACTGGGCACTGAGGCGCTAGGGGCTATGTCCCCCAATATTGCTAATTTTATAAACCCGACACCGCGGCATTGACAACACTCACTCTAATAATGTTTTAAATTATTTAAAATATATTTGTTTAATCATGTGGGGGTTTATGAGATAAACTGATAAGAGCTATTAGTTTGTATTATAAACTAGGATCATTATTCTGTGTTGGTAATCACAATGAGAGCCCTACTGGTGAGGTTAGTTGTGATTACACAGAAATTGATATGTGATTGATAATTACCTCGTCATAAGATGGGGATTAAGTCTTTGAGTTAAAAACTCTCTTAATCAGATTGAATAGTATAATATTATGAGATAATTTTGTATAATGATCCGATTTATCAATACAGTGTTAGACAGGTCATGTTGGTTTTGTCCTAAGATTACTATAGTGTGAGGGATTCAGTCAGTATGATTTGGATTATGTTGATTAAACATAAAATGAGGCAAATATATGTGAAAGTATTACCTTAGATCGCTACAGTGTGCGAGCAATACTGGTAGTATATATTTGATATATGACAAGTTAATATGGAATACACTTACCAAGATCGCTATAGTGTGTGAGGATAAGACATATTTAGGATCATGAATAAGAGTGTCATAAGATGTAATTGACAAGAATTGTCTACCTGTTAGGTTTACAAAGGCTAAGATTGCTACAGTGTGTGGCCCAAGTAAAATGCCAATAAGGTATACTTCCCACTGTATAGTTTAAATAAGTTTGAATTGTAGTTATCCCATTTTGAGAGATTAAAAGGACTATGTAAAGAAGTGGGAGGGCGTTTTAAATTAAAAATGTATATATATTTGATGAACACATGAAAATGCATGTTGTTAAGAGATTCAATCACCATTTAATGTCACTAATTTTAGTATTTTCTGTATTTTTAGCTTGAAATAAAGTGTTCTCCTTAAATTGTGATTAATGAATGTTATTTGGACAAGTTTAGATAAAATGGACATAACTCTCAATGTGAAAATCAAAATGAAGAACTTCTTGAACATGGTGCAATATGACTCAATCTTACACAAATTTAAAAAATAGTGGAAAAGCCAAATCCAACATGTTATAGCCAAAAATTGAGATACAATAGAATCGGACTACAACTCCTGTCCAGCTTGACCCAACTCACGTATTTGGACTGTATCTCACAAAATACGTATTAAATTGGTATAATTCTTGAAGCTGTGAATTTATGACTTAAATATCAACAACTCGTATGTTGATGGTAAAGTCCAAATCAGCTGTTATCATGGACCAAATTGCATTGCAAATGGGTAAAATGGTTGTTGGCCGAATTCTAATCTATCTTTGGAAGTTTGCTCATATCTCATTGGATACTTATCCAATTTGCATGAAATTTATGCCTATGGAAAGAAGAGTCAAAATTATACAACTTTCATGTCGGCTGCAGAAGCTGAATCGATCATTTACATTATTAAAAATATGCTGCAAGTGGATAAATGAGTTATTGGCTTAAAATTATTGAAGATTGATGTCATCCATGACATATGTCCATTCATTGCCTATATAAGGAGACCCTTAGGACATTTTTAAAGGAGATAATTCTCTCTTATTTTCTTCTCATTAACATGTATTGTAATTTAGGCTAGAGTTCTTGGCAAGGTTAAGAGATGAACTTTTATGTGTAATAAATCTACTTCTATGCTTTGATTCGGTGTTAAGAACTATAAATGTGGTAAGTTTGATTTTGATTAAACTCTTATCTATTTTATTTTCTATAATCCAGAGGTTATAATTCTTATGTCTCATATATGTTCAGTCATGCTTTTCTTATGTGATTCATGTTGATTTATAATTGTTACTGGTTACATTGTTTTATATGTTAATCTTTTACTGCAGTATTGTCAAATTGATATATTGTCGATCTTGGATAACATATAAGGGCAATAAATGTTTAATATTCAAGTTGATCTTTTACTGCAATATTGTCAAAGTGATATATTGTCGATCTTAGATAACTTGTATAAATGAACATGATGTATGTTAATGCTTGCAAAGAGTTTAATTACGTCAAATACATGTGTTATCAAATGTGCTATATTTTCCCATCTTCCGATTGATTGTTTGGGATGTGAAACTTTTAATTGCGTTATAAGCATTGAATCAAAGTATAGAGTAGATTTATAAAGCATAATTGTGATTCTCAAAGCCTTGTTTGAATTATCATAAGACATTTCCTTCAAATCATAGACAATTCTATCTCATCCACTTAAATCAATTAATTTTATCCTTTGCTACTGCTTTAATATTTTACTTCATCAACCTATTTTGCCAAGAGCTTCCTCGGGGGATCGACACCTTAATCTATACTGCGATAGCCGCGTTATATTTTGAGCGTAAACAATATTCTTATACCCATGGCTTAAATTTTATTTGCGATTTAATAATTTTTTCATATTCCGCTGACATCTCCTATTACTTTGTTTTGTCTTGTGAAGCAATAATGGCCTTAAGTAATCCCTTAGCACGCATACTAGATGCATACTAGCTCAAAGGTGCAGATAACTTTTCTGATCGGTACATAAATCTCAAAATCATTCTGGATTCAGAAAAGTTGGGATATATTATTAACCAGAAAATGCCCAGAGGTGCTTTTGAGGATGCCACCGATGAGGAAAAGGTGATATACCAAAAATGGAAGGATGATGATTTAAAAGGTTACATTCTTGCCTCGATGTCTACTGAGCTGCAGTGTCAGCATGTCCACATAGACAGTGCTAGCAACATCATGCTCCACCTGAAGGAGCTCTTTGGTGACCAACCACAGGTCAAAATTTATAGGGTTGTCAAAGGTCTCTTTCAGGCTAGACTGTCTGAAGGGAGCTTAGTAAGTCCTCATGTCCTCAAAATGATAGGATTAATCGAGGGGCTTGAGAGCATGGAAATTTCTCTGAACAATAATTTAGGGAACAGCTTAATTCTCTAGCCGTTGCTATGGACATTTGTACAGTTTATCATGAACTTCAATATGCAAGGTTTGACCCTTATTTACACCAATCTGTATAATATACCCAAGACAGCACAAGAGGATATAAGTAAAGAGGGTAATACCCCCTATGTCTAAGGTGTTTCATTTTCTACCCTGAGGGCTTCCGGGAAGTCCAAAAACATCTTAGACATTTTAACTCTTTCATCTTTTGTCTAAGGAAACATTCTCCTAGAAAGATGAATACTATGTTTAGAAGGTACATTAGCTGTCTTATAGTTAGTAAAATTATACGTTTTTAAGACACTATCAATGTATGATGATTGAGAGAGTCTTATCAGCTTCCTAGCTTTATCTCTATAAAATTTTATATTTAGTATATAAGAAGCCTCTCCCAAATTCTTCATAGAGAAGTTTTTGTTAAGGTAACTCTTCACTGATTATAACATACCTATATCATCTCTAATGATTAGTATGTCGCCCACATATAGAATTAAGAAGACTATCATGTTCCCACTGATATTTTTATACACACAAGATTCCTCTTCATTTTTGGTGAAACCAGACTCTCTAATTATCTTATCAAAATGAAGATTCTAACTTTGAGAAGCCTGTTTCAGTCCATAGATGGACTTCTTTGGTTTTCATAATAGACCCGCAATCATACTAGATGCAAAACCTTCAGACTGTTCCATGTATATCTCTTTCTCAAAATATCCAATTAGGAACAGTCTTTACATCCATCTGTCACATCTCAAATTTATAATAAGACGCAATTGCCAATAAAATTCGTATTGACTTTAACATCGCTACTAGTGCAAAGGTTTTCTCATAATCAATCTCAGATTGTTAAGCATAACTTTTAGCAACTAGTTGGGCTTTGAAGGTTTCTACCTTCTTATCAGACCCATGCTTCCTCTTGTAAATCTATTTAAAATCAATAGGAACTATTCCCTCAGGAAGCTCAACTAAGTCCCATTCTTGATTTTAATGTATCGAGTCAATTTCAGATTTCATGTCTTCTTACCACTTTCCCGAATCGATGTCCAACATCTCATCTCTATAGGTTAAAGGATTATTTTTTTCAATTAAGAAAACTTAAAGCGCACATTCATGCATTTGACCATACCTAATAGATGGCCTGGACATCCTTTCTAACCTACGTGGAGAGTGTGTTAAAGGTATTCCGCTAGATTGAACTTGAGGTTCCATCTCCGATTCATTCTAGTTTTGATTGGCTTTATTAAGCTCAATCCTTCTATAACCCCCACGGTTTATGAGAAACACTTTCTTAAGGAAAGTAGCATATTGAAAAACGAATACATTTTGTTCTTGAGGATCATAGAATGGTATCCCATGGAATTCTAGGGATACCCAACGAACCTATACTTATACCCTCTGAGTGCAAGTTTGTCATGTTGCGTAACTTTTATGTAAGTAGGACAACCCCAAATCTTAAAGTATTTAAGACTTAGTTTTCTTCCATTTGAAGTGGTTGGAACAGCTTTAGATGGAACCCCGTTCAATATATAAGTAACAGTATCAAGAGCATATCCCCACAAATATTCTAGTAGATTTGTCATGCCCCAGACCCAAAAGATCCGACACACGACATCACTTACATTTATTTAATGCATGTGCACTCATAAATAATATTACACAAAATTTCAAACTTTCATTCAATACAGGAATCCTTAGCAAGTTGCTAGCAAGTTCAACATTAAAATCAACTCATAACCTAACATATAAATATAAACTTCTCTTGACAATATTTAAACATTCATTTTAATTTCTTTCAGAATTATAACAATTGAATTATGACTGGAACAATTAATAAATCAGAGATACGTAAAGTTTTCTTAGAGATTAACACTCTACTACGTCACCAGTAGCAACTTTGTTACCGAAAGCCCAGAATATATTCATTGCAAATTCTTACTTAAAATCAACTAATAACCACACTTTGAAAACTTAAATCAAATCCAACCATACACAATAAAATAATACATAAGTATTTATTCAATAGGGACAAACCAAATATCTTATCCCACGCGTCCTCAAATGAAACACTCAACAACCTAGCAACTTAGGGAACCCAAGGAATAGCAAAAGCCTTGCCAAATCCGCTAAGCACACATGTATCTTATGTACCTGAAATCACCAAAAACTATAATGAGTATAAAACTCAGTAAGCATACTTGTTTTTCATATATTCAATACAAATACATATATGTACGCAATGCATATATATGATATGCTATGATAACCCAAAATCATAATCTTATCAAATCACATATCATGTAAGCGCTTACACATTCTTTCAAAATATATAGTAGGAATACCATCACTCAACTACTACTTAGTAGGACTTATATATCACATATCACATAATGAGCCAAATGTCACTCGTTGGTGACATATTGTATGAGAGGAATAGTACAAGTGAGGTTTTAAATTACACATGCACCAATACGCCACCACACGAATGTGATGACTCACTCTTCCTTTAGGTACCAATAGGATCCTCCCTACATACGGAACACATAACATATACCAATCCCGAAGAAAATGCCACACATAAAGGCTCTACAAATCACATAAAATGTCTGTTAAGTCAACAGTGAGTTCAAGCATCCTCAAAACACAAAATGTTTCTCATGGACATATTACACTTCAAAAACTCTCTTTGTTAAATACATTTCATTTTGAAAGCTTACTTTCAAAAACACATATATGTCATGTATGTCCATGCTTACATTTATAAACACATGTCTTCACATTTCATATCAAAATATACTTTGACATAACATAAACATATTTCTAACCACATTTACAAAATCAATCATAACACTTACTATGTTTATTGTGATTTCAGTAAAAAGTCTAGTATACTTACCTCTTAGCACTTTCAGCTACAAGGCTTAAATCTCCTTAACCTATCAATGGAGATTAATCCTTTCATAAGCCTCACAATTCACACAAAATACTTTAAATAGCTTACAAAATTATACACAATGCATTTATCACATCAAATTGGTCTAAATACTTGGTTTCTCAAAACCTGTCATTTTGACCAATTACTCCAAAATCAGAATATATCATTCTAGACTCATATATCCTTCTTATATATGAATATTATATCAAAATTCCTACACAATCCATTTCATACACACCATCGAATCCAAACTACTAACCTGACAAGATCAAGATATTTACTGAACAGTATTCAATCTCTCAATTTTATAAAATCATATACTAACTTACAAATTATAAAACTACTACAGAGTTACTCTTAACACATATTGCAATCCATGATAAATATTTTACTTCAAAATCACTGCCAAAAGTATTTGAAAACTATTTTATTCTATAGCTTTACAAATCTGTTAATCAAATACTGCAATGAGCTGATACACTTTAGAAAATTATAACAATTTAACTACATTGATCTAAATTCTCAATTCCGAATATATCATATTAGACATATAAACATATCATATTCCATAAATTCATAATTTTAAAGATCATTCAGCAGGTCAAAAATTGTTTGTCATTGTATCATACTGTTAACACAGGAAATTTCTAGAATTTTAGGGTCATTTTGGTAAATTCACTACAAATTCAATTTTTGGAATTTTCAATCGATTCAAAGTCTCAGATGATCCTAAACATGTCTAATTTTATATACTCAAAATTCAAAACCATAATGGAATCACAATAATTTATAAAATTACTGGATCAAGAGACTATCAAGCAGAAATTCCACAATTCATCATGATTTATCAAGCTATCTTATAGATCATCATCAATTCTCACAATATCTTACGAAATACACATCAAATCCTCAATTATACATATTTTTAAAAATAAAAACTTAAAGGAATTAACTTAATTAACACCAATAAATTGAGAAATAGTTGTGATATACCTCTTAAAATCCAAAATTCTAATTTCTTCTTCTTCTTCTCTTTCTCTCCCCTCTATTTCTCTCTTCTCTCTCTCTAAAGGGATAGCTCGACCCAAAAATGAGTAAATTAGGGTTTCAAAAGTGTATTTTTATACTAAGAGGCTAATTTTTTATATTTATAAATTTGCCCCCAAAACTTTCAAAGTATAACAATTTGGTCCCTAAAATAAATCTAAAGTCTTGCAAATAAACCCAATACTAATAGTATATCCTTAACCTATAAAAACACTACTAATAACAATATATAAATCAAGGATCATCCACATACAAATAAAATATATATATTTATATATAGATATAAATACATATTCTTATCGGTTGTGGATACTAGTTACTACAAGATTAGTGAAGCTCATCATCGATTGGTCCATATCTAATAAAGTCTGATTCCTCCTTTCTAAAACACCGTTGGGTTGCGAAGTACCCGAAGGACTATAATGAGCAAGAATCCCATTCTCTTTTAAATAATTAGAAAATTCACTGCTTATATACACATCGCCTCAATCTGATCAAAGGCATTTAACGTATATGCTGGTTTATTTCTCTACTTCAAGTCTGAATACTTAGAACTTTTCAAATATTTTTGACTTGTGTTTCATTAAAAACATGTACCTATATCGTGACAGATCATCAATAAAGGTAAAAAAGTATTGAAATCCATATATTGCAATGTGATTTATTGGCCCACATACATCACTATGTATTAGTTCCAATAAATTAGTGGCACAGTGTCCAACACCAGTAAATGGAGATTTAATTATTTTTTCTTGAATGCAAGATTCATAAACTGGGTAAGGTTCTATGGTCAAATTAGATATCCAACCATCTTTGACCAAACGGGTTAGACGTCTCACGTCTATGTGACCTAATCTCATATGCCAAATTTTGTATCATTTAAAGTTTTTGAACTATTACTAGTGCTACCATATACATTCATGATATTTCTTATTGTATCTAAAATATAATGTCCATTAATTAATTGACATTCAACTAATAAAATATCAAACATGTCATATAAAAATAAGGAACTTTCCTAATATACATATGATACCTTTTGCTGTCAAGTACAGGAAGGGAGATAATCTGTCTGATACAAGTGGGAACAAAATAACAGTTATGCAATACAATAATTTTATTACAAGGGAGAATCAAATCAAAATTTCCAATAGCCTTGATCCGCAAGAGCTCACCATTTCCTACTTGAAGCTATACCTCTCACAACTGCAACCATTTAATGTCCTTCAAACCCTACAACACATTACAGATGTGAGAAGAAGATGCAGTATCTAATACCCAGCCTGCACTAGCATTAAATGTTAAAGAAATGTCAATAATGGGTAAGCATATACCTGTGGGCGTCTTCTTCACAGTGGCAAGGTATTTGGGGCAATTTCTTTTCTAGTGCCCATCCTCGCTGTAGTGGAAACACTTTTCTTTTGCTTTTGGCATATCTTGTGATTTGGATATCTGTTGCCGTTGAGGGCCTATCTTGGGCATCTTCTTCATAATCATTTTGCATCAGTTGTAGGCAGCCTGATGTATGTTATGATGTATACTAAACCTGACATTAGCATGGTTGTAAGTGTTACTAGTTGGTATCAATCTAATCCAGGTGACAGCTATTAGATGGCAGTCAAACATGTTTGTAAATACCTTAAAAGTATAAAGGACAAGTTTCTAATCTATGGAGATAGTGACCTGCAAATCAAATGATACACAGACTCAGACTTTCAGTCTGATCTAGATGATAGAAAGTATACGTCCAGATATATCATTATCCTTAACGGTGCTGCAGTGAGTTAGAAGAGCACCAAGCAGGGATCCACGGCAGATTCAACAATAGAAGTAGAATATATTGTAGCCTCTAAAGCGACAAAGAAAGTAGTGTGGATATGAAAGTTTATCGCTGAACTAGAAATTGTACCTACCTCAATGAAGCCTATCCTATTATTTTGCGACAATGACGGGGCCATAGTACAAGCTAAAGAGCCAAGAGCACACCAGAGATCTAAATATGTGGAGAGAAAATATCATATAATTAGAGAGATTTTGGCTAGGGGAGATGTAATAATTTGTAAAGTTGATTCTATAAATAATGTAGCGTATCCACTGACTAACGCCTTAGCTCTAAAGGTATTTAAGAAACACGTAGAGTCTATAGGTATAAGATACCACTATGAATGAAACTAGAGCAAGTGGGAGTTTATTGGGATTTGTGCTTACGTGCCATCCCAATGATGTATGAATATTTTATTTTATAATATATATATATAGTATATTGTTTTTATTAAATAGCTAATTTCATTGATTAAATGGTACAATGCTTATTACACTACTGACATTGTATGATGTAAAGAAGTTTAAATCTGGCCTAAAGAATTTTAGACCAACGCTAAAGGTTAGCAATGCTAAGAATTATAATTGCTAACGGTTAGCAATACTAAGAGTTAGTAGGTTATAAAAGTTAGCAAAATCTAAGAGTTAGAATTTTATTTGTAACGGGACATAGACCCGAGAGTACACTAGTAATAATAAAGTTGCAATAAGAGCTAAGAAATGTTATTATGCAAGTCTATTCTCAAATTATATGTTCCTGGTCTTATTCACCGATGCGAGTCTGTCGGTGGAACCCTTTCTAAAAGACCAGTGTATACTATACCTAGATGGTCTAGATGATTGTTCTTAGCTGACTATGGGCTTATCGAAAGTTCGTATAGTATACAAGTATTCAGTAAAAATTGAATACTGAATAGGCTCATCGAGTAGCCCTATAGACATCCTATGAAACTGTCAATGGTAGGTCCTCTAGAGTTAAGTAGTGTATGTGGTCCTTTGACTTGAGCGCCACGGTGGACTTGTGAGTGATCAAATATGTTTGGTTCCACATATGTCAAAGACCTTTTATGGTCTGACCGTTATGTGTTGCTGGATATGGTCTGATGCTTATGGAGTTCGGTGTATGCAGATATGGAATCCGTCATCTCACATTGGTAAGTTGTATATCCAAATACTCTAAGACTGTATCTCAAAAAGACTTATGGCCATAAGCAATAAACCCGGATGTATTATTTATCGAGATATGTGTCTGAAGATGAGTTTACGGATGAGCGTTTAGAGATTTGACGATGATCTATATTCTCGCTCTTCTAAGATATAAATGGCAGAAGGATTATACGTATGCGCAATAACCTTAACTTGTAAGGTCTACTACGCTGATTTATAATATCCGTGATGTGTATGTAGGGGATCAATCTCGGACTCATGAAATAGTTTCGTTTGACGAATTAGGCGTGAACCTAGCGACAATGCACTAGGACATTGTGCACTATGACAATGCACGGGATTGAAAAGTTCAATCTAGTATATTCCGGCAGATCGGACATCTGCTTTAATTTTTCTAGACCATACACGTGTTAAGACTTAAGAGTTATGTACGTCAATTAGTTAACAATAGTTACTGACCAATGGGATGTTGACATGTGGTATATTGTAGGCCTATCATTGTTTGACTTAGATATTACCAAAGTGACCTTACTAATTAGACAAGCAACATCATTATTTTATTCATTAAATTATTTATTGAATAAAATAATTATAATAGTAATATATGATATTATTATTTTATTAAAGTCAAACAAGTATTATTTATTATAATAATACACATGTGTTGTTATATTTAATTTAATTAAATAAACAAATAAAAACATGAATGCATGGCTTGTAAGATGTGGGCTTAAAAAGTGTTAAACAAGAAAGAAATATTTTTCCTTTTCTTCTTGACATATTCGGCCAACACACACACACAATATTAGGCTTTGATTTGTTTAATGTAAACTTATCAAAGACAAGAGAAAATTATCAAATGAATGGTGGGACCATTATTTGTAACTTAAGCAAGAGGGAATTGTTTCCTCATTTGTTCACAAATCTGGCCATATACATCCGTAAACTTATTTTATTTGTTTTATTATGAATAAACAATTGAAACAAATCAAAATGGCTAAGTGGTGTGTGCATGAATGGTAGGCTATGAATTCTCTACTAAGAGGGAAAATGAAGCAACAAATATAATGAGCAAAAGTCACTGATTTGAGATATAGAGCAAGACACGGCAAGAAAGAGAAAGAGAGAAAAGCTTTCAAAAATTCCAAAAGGTAGATAAGTTAAAGTGTTGAACCATTTCTACTTTCCTCTTTCTTTCTAAGTCCAAAAAGTGCTAAAGTGTTAAACAACATTATTTAAGAGTTAAACATAGGATTCAAGTGTTGAATCCCTTGTTGGAAAGGCTATCATTCTAGGCTCCCCAAGTCTACCGTGTTAAGGAACTAGAGTTGTGGACGAGAATACTTCATTGCGGTTCTCTGGTTTGAAGAAAATCCAAAGGCTTGCCAAGGTTATACATTCTCAATCTCCATGTAATTTACATTTATGAGATACATATAAAATTTATTGTGTTTATCATTAGAAAATTAAATTTTTCGTAGTTCTGCTGTGTTATATTATGTATGAGATACATAAAAAATGAATGTTTTAAATGATAGATGCAATGCCCACATGAATACACCCTAGGTTTAATTAACTCTCTCAATTATTTCATGAAAAATTTTCGTAAGGCCTTTATAATTGTGACTTATTAGAATTGAAAGGTTTTGGGCCTTATTTTTTGTGGTGTAGTGGTAATAAAAGAGAAAAGTTCATTCAAGAGAAACTTGACTTTGTGGTGTGAAATTTAGAGTGGACTAAATTGTTTCCTTTTTCTAGAATCCATTGCTTAGATTTTTTTAGGTCTAATCATAGACCTTTATTAGTATATTTGGATCATTTCATAATTAAAGATTGCGGCAGTCACTCTCACAAGTGTGGTAGTCACTTCTATTTTGAGGAAGCTCGGGTGGACAATGAGGAGAAATGTAGAGTAATTGTGAAAAATGGGTAGTGCTGTCTTGAAAAGAATATATCGACTTCACAACTTAGGTAAAATTGGGACTAATCTTAAGGTGTAATATCGGAAGCATTATCAATATTTTTCTTCAAAAATCCAAAAAAGAGGCACGAGATTATAGATTTTAACAATTAGGTTAATAGGAAGGCTTGGATGTAGTTTAGGAAATAGAGAAAACCTTGGATGTTTTGCTATATGAAGACAAAGCTTATTGGAGACAACGTGCTCTTGTTGTAAGTTGTAGAAATGGGGATATGAATATCAAGTCCTTCCATTTTAAAGCTTCTAGTTCGTAGAGATAGAATATAATTAAAAGGTTCTTGGATGAAAGTAATGTGTGGCTACAAGATAAAGGCCAAATTTAATAGATTTTCTTGGCACATTTTCATAATGTTTTACCACTAACCCGTTTGTTCATGATGTTAGGGTGGCTATGAATAGCGTGAACCTTTGTCTATCATAGGCTACTCTCGTTACACTTGTTCTCTTTTTGAAAGAGAAAATCAAACATGCTTTATTTCATGTGTACCCTACGAAAGCTCTAAGTAAAATAATATGCCTGTATTTTTGTTTTAAAAGTTTTGGAAAACTGTCGGTGATGATATTTCTGATTGTTGTTTGGATTATCTTAATAGTGGTAGTGACCTCTCCTTATTTAATAAAACTCTAATTTCATTATTACCAAAATGTGATAATCTTGTATATCCAGCTAGTTACAGGCTTATGAGTCATTGTAATGTAGTGTATAAAATCATTTTGAAGATTTGGCTAATAGAATTTGGGAGTGTTGGGTGATATTATTTCAGAGTTTCAGATAATTATCATAAGAAGTATTTGAGGCTTTTGAGAATAAATGGTGAGAAGAATGATGAAAGCTTAGTTTTCATTAGGATAATGTTTGGGAGAAATTGAAGGGTTGGAAGTTGAATTTATTCTCAGTTGCAAAAAGAGAGTTCTTAATTAAAACTGTTATCTAAGCTATCATGGCTTATATCATGAATCTATTTAGGCTCCTAGCCAACTAATTCATGAGTTTCATAGGATATGTGCCAGATTTTGCTAAGGGAAGGGAGAGGAGAAAAGAAAGTTGCATTGGTGTCATTGAGAAGTTCTTTGACCCAGTATAAAAATTAAAGGCCTTGGTTTTTTAAATTTATTCGTGTTCAACCATAAAATGCTTACTAAGCATGGTTAACGCATCATAACTAATCAGAATTTGCTTATAGCTTACGTGCTCAAGGGATTTTGTTTCTCTAATTGTTCCTTTTGGTAAGCTAAAGCATCATTAAGGGCTTCGGTTTTTTTGTGAAGTTTCCTTTGGGAGAAAATTCTTTCGAAAGGTACTAGGTCATGGATTGGTAATGAAAAGGATGTATTGATGTATCATAATCAATGGTTACCTAAGCCGATGTTTTTCAAGCCTTTGTATCCAAATGCTTGGGGTGAACATGCTAAAGTTTCATATTTGTTGATAGTTTTGGGGGGTTAAAATTTTGAGTTAATTTGGAATTCCTTTTCGAGGTATGAGCAGCTTGACATCTTAAGTATTCCTCTTTTGCATCATCATTTATCTATGTCAGTTATATGGCATTATAATCGTATAAGTAGATATAATATAAAGAGTGGTTACTAGTTGGCTTTACAAGCAAAAGGGATTGGTAATAACTCTAAAAAGTTAGAGATTAACATATGGTGGCAACGTTGTTAGAAGATAAATGCTCTGCTGAAAGTGAAGCTCTTCTTGTGGAGAGAGCAATCTATGATGGAAACTGATTTATAATAATTTGAAGTGCCAAAATGTTCCAACCGATTAGATTTTCCATAAGTGTAAGAGGGTGTTGAGAATTCAATCTATACGCTTTAGCTTTGTAGCTCTTTGAAAAACGTGCATGAGAGGTGTGATTTTATGGTTAGTATTACTTGTTCTCATCAATCTTCCTTATGTAATTTCTTTATTTTAGGCATACACCAACTAAACGGGAAGGATTTAAATTTGCTTTGCATTCTTTCATTGTGTGTTTGCTTTATTAGCAACTAATAGATCAATGGGCAATGTTGACTAGATGTGGAAGTGATTTATGATTGATATAAAAGTTCTTTAAAGGATTTCAAAATTAATTAGGTGAAGTCTCATTTAGCCAAAGAGGATTTCTTGGTATATTAGAAGCCACCAGGTAATGGTTTTTTTAAAGCTCAATTTTGATGTCACGAGGGATGTTAACCATGGGGTTACAAACTCTAGTTTTATTGCTCGCAACCATTCCGAGTTTGTTATCTTGTTTGGGATTGAGAAATGTTGAAGCGGAAGCACACAAATAAGCAATATCACCCAAGCAAATAGTGCAAAACAAGCAATTAAGTAATTAAAGAGAGAAAGGGTAAAAGAAGAACACACCAAAATTTACGTGGTTCGGCAACTTGCCTACGTCCACGGTGGATCAAGATCACTCACTCTTCTTATTGAATCACAAGGCACTTCACAAAGTATGCCTTTTTACAAGAAAGATGACAAAGAAAAACTATCTCTTGCAATCTAGGGATTTTCTTTCACTAAGAACCACAAAGAAGGTTTAATCACTAAGATTTCTTGAATTATCACAAATATGTATTTACAAGCCAATTGAGAGCCTTTATATAGGATTTAGGACGTCCTAAGTTTACCCTAAACGTGTAGAAGTCATATTAAGAAATCCTAAAGCAAGTGGGAGACGAAATAAGGAAGTTTCAAATCGGGAAACTGTTCCCGCATCCAGCGCCGGGTGCCAATGCACCTGCCTGGGCGCTGCGGCGCTAATCACCTGGCGCTGCGACGCTTAGGTTCTGGTTTGGATATCTTTGCATTGGTAAGCATGCAATTGTTGAGGAGGGACTTCTATTAATCAAATAAGCTACAGTCACTACAGCTTCTCCCCAAAATGCCTTGGATATCTTTGCATTGGTAAGCATGCATCTAAACCTTTCAAGTAGAGTCCTATTCATTCTCTCAGTTACACCATTCTACTGTGGTGTTGATCTCATTGTTCTATGCCTTACAATCCCATTCTTGGCACAAAACCCATCAAACTTTCTATTGCAAAATTTGAGGCCGTTGTTAGTTCTTAACCTCTTCACCCTTTTGCTAGTCTGATTCTCAACAAAAGCCTTCCAAGTTTTGAACACATCAAATGATTGATCTTTTCTCTTCAATACATAGATCCACAGCTTCCTTGAATAGTCATCAATTAAACTGAGAAAATACCTAGCACCACCACGAGTAGCTGTCTTAGCTGGTCTTCAAAGATCTGAGTATATGTAGTCAAGAGTCCTCTTAGTTTTATGCTCGCTAGTACTAAACCTCTCCCTATGTGCTTTCCCAAGCATACAATGCTCACAAATCTCTAAGGGCTGGAACTTATCTTCACTAAATGCCTTTTGACTAAATAACTCCTTCAGGTTTCTCTTGACTAGGTGAGCTAGTCTAAGATGCTACAACTTGGTTTGCATACTCTCATCATCTACAGAGAATAATGCGAAACCACTCACAACTTTACCCTTAAACAAATAAACACCTTTGCACTTCTCTCATCTCATCACTACTAGAAACCCTTCAATGCTCTCAAAACCCCTCCGTCAATCTTAATGGAACACTCATTCTGGTTAAAGTCCCTAGTGAGATTAAGTTCCTCTTAAGATCAGGAACATACCTAACATCTGTCAACTCTCTCACTCGTCTATCATGCAGCCTAAGTTTAACACTATCAATTCCCATAATTTGACATGCAACGTCATTACCCATTAACATCTTACCACTATTAATAGGCTAAAAATTTACAAACCAAGACTTGTGCGAGCACATGTGAAAAGTACAACCAGAATCAAGAACCTATTGTTCAGTGTTCTTACCATCAGTAGCGACAAGTGTCTCTGCGCTATTATAGCTATCATCATAGGTAAGCGCAGCATCCACTTTTTCTTGTCTTATGCTCTCTTCTCAGGACAGTCCTTTATGAAGTACCCCTCTTTCTTACAGCAATAGCACTTTCTAAGAGTCTTAGACTTCGATTTTGAGCCATTTTTTCTTCTTTCTCTATATGAGGGCCTTCCTCTTACAGATAAACTTTTTGCATTGTCCTCAATTTGCTTCCCTAATAAATTTGAGTTTAATGATGATTTCACATCGCTCATCATTAAACTTTCTCTACCGTAGAGTAACATATCAACAAAGCTCTCATAACTCTTAGGGAGTAAACTCAGCAGGATAACTGCTCTATATTCATTTTCAATCTTGATGTTGATAGACTCATGATAAAGGATGATCTTATTGAAGGCGTCTATATGATCTTTCATTGGCGTCCCTTCTGACATAGACAGCTGATACAACTTCTTTTTTATATACAATCTATTGGCCAACGATTTTCGCATATAAAGAGAGTCAAGCTTCTTCCAAAGACTTATCGCCGTCGTCTCACCTGCTATTTTTCTTAGTACTTTATCGCCTAATGATAGAACAATTGTGCTATGAGCTCTTTCTTGAATGTCTCTTCTCTCTGCTTCAGTTTTAGATGACTTTGGCGTCTTCTCTTTATCACTAGATAGAGCTGTAGTCTCTTCTAATGCCGACCATAGCCTTTGGCTCATCAATAACTCTTTTACCTTCATCTGCCACAGATTGAAGTCATTCATACTGTTGAATTTCTCTGTCTCATACTTGGGTATGGCCATGTCTGCTTAGAACCAAGCTTTGATACCAGTTTGTTGAAGCGGAATCACACAAACAAGCAATATCACCCAAGCATATAGTACATAACAAGTAATTAATGAATTAAATAGAGAAATGCTAGAAGAAGAACACAGAAATTTACGTGGTTCGGCAACTTGCCTACGTCCACGGCGGATCAAGATCACTCACTCTTCTTATTAAATCATAAGGCACTTCACAAAGTATGCCTTTTTACAAGAAAGATGACAAATAAAAACTCTCTCTTGCAATCTAGGAATTTTCTCTCATTAAGAACCACAAAGAAGGTTTAATTACTAAGATTTCTTGAGTTATTACAAAGATGTGTTTACAAGCCAATTGAAAGCCTTTATATAGGCTTTAGGACGTCCTAGGTTTATCCTAAACGTGTGGTAGTCGTATTAGGGAGTTGTGAAGCAAGTTGGAGATAAAATAAGAAAGTCTTAAATTGGGAAATTATTCCTGCATGGGCGTTGAGAGCCGCAGGCGCGTGTCACGCCCTTCTTTGTTTTTTGCTTTCTTTCGCGTCCATTTTTTACCCTTATATACCCAACATACTTGACTTGATTCCTAAATCGTATCCCGATAATGTTTAATTAATATTTTCACAAAAAATATAATAATTTATTCATTTTATTGCTAAAACTATAACTATTTTTAAAGGTTTGAAAGATTTCTGTTCTCTAAATTTTGCTTCAGTAGTGGTCAAGTCAGATGCAAAAGTAGTTGTCAATAATATTTTGTCTGTCGATATGGCTCGCTCTGAAATAGAGTTTGTTATTATTAAAGATATTCAATCTGGTTTTGAGTTTTTTGTGTTGTCCGATGTGTTGTTTATTCTCAAGGATGCAAATATGATAGCTCATCACTTAACTAAGTTAGTTCTTAATAATAATTCAACTGTTACTTAGAGGGATTCCATTCCAAAAGAGTAGGAGTCTTTTGTTTTTAAAGACATTCGTCTTTGCACTTGTGATCAATTTGGAATGAAAGTTCTTATTCAACGAAAAAAAAAATTTGATTGTAATTTTTAAGCAATCATTGATTAAGTTAAGCCTGAATTCTATTATTTCTTTTTCATTATCTAAGCAAGATTCGAATGATCATGTCAAACCGAAAAGAAGAATCATTGTCATAATATCGATAAAAAGAACATCTCTTGCAATTATTCATAGTCAGTTCCCACTCTCTCCGTCACCACCCCCACCTTGCACCATTTCACTAGTAATCCCGAAGTTACAAATTTTTATATGCAGTAATATTAGATTTATTAAATAGATATATAAATTTTAGATTTTAATTAATGTGATATTTGATATATTTATTATTAATTGATATATTTATAATTATTATATTGTTAAAAATTAAAATGGCAATAACTAACTGACACTTAATAATCATTTATTAGTAACAAATCAATTAATGACACATCATAAACTTACCTTCTGCTTGATTTATACTAACAAAATCCTTTTAACTTAAATTAAGGTATTATGTTATATTATGAATAGTTATATTAATTCAAAATTTATCTGAAGTAATTGGTTGTTTGTATTCGAAATCTTGTAATTAACACCCCCAAAAAGATAGAAAAAAAAAAAAGGGCCGCAGCTTAACCTTTGGCATCTCATAATAATTAACCTTGAGTGGTCCATGTAAGTATGATGCATAAGTTAAGCAGAAGGTGGGGGGAATCCAGGCTGGTGAAATGGGGATTTGGTGCTGATCATTCAATTCAATCCAATTCGAATTAGAGCAGATTGAGAAAAGTAAACAAGTAGACAAAAAGAGCTGCCAATAACATGAAGGCCGTGTGAATATACACTAAACATCATATGCCTTCCATGTGGTTTTACCTTTCAAATTACCTGTCATTTTCCTAGCAAACTCATCCTTACATATTTGATTCTCTTTTACTTTTCTCTTCTCCTTCCTTTTTTTAAAAAAAATAAATAAATAATAATTCTACTCCCTAATAACATGCCTTCGACATTTGAAAAGCCAGAAAAATAAAAGAAAAAGAAAACACCAAGATTTGTTGCCACATTTGTGCACCCAATTCCATTAAGAAACGTTGTTAAATAAAATCATAATGGCTTTTGCTTGTTTATTGATAATAATACTTAATTTAATATTTAGGAGTTATCGTTCAAGAAATATTAGCATGTATAGAGCCCTTTAATTCTTATTAAATCTTATATACTTTTGGAGTTCAAATAGAGTTGCACATAGATTAGTTAAACTTGCTTTAAATTATAAATCAGACATCACTTGAAGATCTCGGAAATGTTTTGCTATGGAGGATATTCCTTCCTCTGTTTCAAGCTAGTTAATAAAAGTTTTTTATTTAAAAAAAATACTTAATTTAATATGTAAACCAAATATATATACAATAAAATAAAACGTTAATAATGTTTTTTACGATAACGTAATTAATTGTGTTAACTTTTCTATGTTTTGTCTAATTTCATCCAAATCTTGTTCATTAGTTTTTTTTTTCTTGTTCTTTTTTCCAATAAAGTTTATGAACCTTAAAAAAATGTTACCAAATTTAGCAGATAATTATGATAATTTTGAAAATCTCGATCAAGGTTTTATATGCCACGAACTCAGAAGTATTTGTACCTTGAACCAATATCAAGAGAATCAATGAAATTTTAACTAACATATCTATGAAATTTATTGATTAGAAAAAAAAAAGAACAAAACAAATGGTCAAAGAGACAATATTGTTTATTAAAAAATATAGAAATATTCTCAAACTTACCAGAACTATAATATATAATGAGATGAAAGGCCTTGGATTTTTTTTTTTGGGTGAACGTAAACTCTTTTACTGTGAATCATCAACAGTAACTTAAATTACACTAGTTCTTGAGTTATGCACTACCACGAATATGTGAAAGCCTCCTCTTTAAAGAGAGTACACTAGCCAACCTTGACTTAATTTATAGCCCTTAACCTGTTGTCCTAACAAACTCCTTGCCTTGGCGGAACTTATAGTGGTTCTAGGCTCATCGTTAAGTTTTTAGGATACTTGGGCTAGGACATATGTGAAATGTATGGTGGATATGGCCTCTTACAAGGATTAAAAACTTTCCCCGTCGGATATCTTTACCAAAGCATCTTTTTATTAAGCTAAGGCTGCTAGAGAATTATGTAGAGAAGTTTAGAAATTCATGATGTTTGGAAACACTCAGATATTATTATTAAACTTTTCCAAAGCTTACAATTTGTTTTCCATTGAAGACCTTGAATGCTTTTATAAGCAGAAGAATTCTGAGACATTAACATAACGACAACAAGACATCTAGCTTTGATAAGTCATTACATAATTATCACACCTTTTATAAAGTAAAAGGACATGTATGACAAATTTTTTTAAAGCAGAATACATGACAAAATGCACGTGACGCTTTTAAGAGCCTTGGGATGAGTGACTTGAGTCGTCACTATTATACCCTTAGGTAAAGTGTGTGAACTAGAACCTATGAGCACATTCTGTCTTTATTCTTTCCATTTCTTCAAAAAGACTCTCCACTTCAGCAATTATTTTGTCTATCTTAGAAACTGATTGAGCATTTTGAAATAAGGATAGCTCGAGATTGGGTCCAAATGAGTTGGTTTCCACTTGTGAACCATATGGGCCTTCTGATACAAATTGGAAAGTTGTGGCCTGTGAAGAATTGTCCACTTGTATGATTGGCCAGGGCATCAGTTCTGGATTAAGATAATCTGGAAGGAAAAGATTTGGACTGCCTGGGAGAATTCTTTGTGGCATCAGGCAATTCGAAAAATAGCCTATGTGGAAAGGATGGTTTGTAGGCAACTGATGATGGTGATGACTATAATTAACTTGTCTTTAGTGTTATAGTTGTTTTTGTAGCTATTTTGCCTCATATAATGCATTTATGTTCTTGATACGTTGGTCAAAATCTTTATCAAGGACTTCCCATTGTGCCATATCTTGAGGGCTAATCCATGCAGTTGGTGGTATAATTTGGTTTTCTTGAGCAAGGATTCTTTCAAGATCTTTAAGCTTTATCTTATATTTATCCTGAAAACCTTGCTAAGAAAAGGAAATGTGAAGTAACCCTTTACCGTTGGGTAGTAATGGACTTCATGATCAGATATGATCATCCCTTTGTGTTGGAAAATGAACATGGACTGTAAATTTTTTAATGGGATTTTGGAATTTATGTGTTTATATAGCATTTACTAGATTTTGCTTAACCACCAGGACTTAGGATAGAATTATGAAAGAAATATGATTACATGGTCGTTATCTTCATGTTTGTTCACCTATTTATGAGTCTTCTGTAAAAAAACTTCTATGGCAATTGTGTAAAGGTCTAGCAAATACCATAATAGATATAAAATTGCACTGTTCTATTTTCTAAAATGGCATAGCACTATGTAAATGGAAGAATATGTATTCCAGATTAAAAAAGAGGTCCACCAAAGATTGAAAGACCTTCTTCTTCAACTACCTGGAGGGCGTAGTGCTTGATTAGTCCTGAAGCATAGAAATGCAGAGTTTGTTTCGAACCATAGCTTCAAACTTTGGAGGGGTAAAGGGAACTGAAGGTGTAATTGTGTTTGGTAATGGATTCATCATGAAAATACTTGGGTAAGGGAAATTGTGTTTAGGATTTTTCTTGTGGTTTGGATGGAGTGTGGGGTGTACGAGTGTGTTCAGGGTATTTATAGGATCTTAGGACAAAAAATCTGCTACCACATTGTCTTTTCCTTTCATGTGTCTAACATTAAAAGTATAATTCGTAAACCATTGTTGCCATATTAAAAGCTGAGCTAGTGAAATCTTTTTTTGTTTAAAATTGAGTATATTAGGGAATGATGACATGTCCAATTCAATCAGAAAGTGGTGGCAAACAAAATAGAATTCAAAATTTTTAATTCTTATTTTTATAGCAAGAACTTCTTTATAGGTACTGTGGTAGTTTTTTTTCTAAGTTAGAAAAGTAACCACTTTTGTACCCTTAAATCTTTATTTTTGCATTGTGTTCTTCAAGTAGTAGTGCACTCTAATAAAGATCACTGACATTTATTTGGAGGATTTTTCTCTATGTGAAGGAATCTGCAAAGGCGGTACTGAGCTGGTAATGTCTTTAAGGGCTTTGATGGCATCAGTTTGTGTGTCTGACCAAGGAGGATGGTTTTTTCTGAGCATAAAACATAAAAGCTGAGTCCTATGGGCTAGTATGGAGATAAAATCACTCATGTAATTGACAATTCCAAGAAACTGCTGGATTTGTGTTTGAGTGAGGTCTTTATTAGGAAATTTGGTAAGTTGGCTTGCAATATGAGACTATAGGCTGTATTGTCCTTCTTTTATATGCATCCTAAGAAAGTTTATTTCATCTTCGCTCACTTAGCATTTTGTCGGTGAGATCATAATTCCATATTGCTGTAAGAGAGCACCAAATTGCAAAAGTAATTTATAATGGAAATCTACATCTTTAGAAACAACAAAATGTCTTCAATGTAAATTAAAGCATTTTTAGAAATGGGGTCAAAAACTTTCACCATAGCTTTTTAGAAAATTGAGATAGTTGTTTTCAATTCAAATGGAAGGACGATCCATTGGTAATGGTGGTAAAGTGTATAAAAAGCTATTAAGGTCT
Source organism: Ailanthus altissimus (assembly GCA_946807835.1). NCBI lineage: Eukaryota > Viridiplantae > Streptophyta > Magnoliopsida > Sapindales > Simaroubaceae > Ailanthus > Ailanthus altissimus. The sequence continues at coordinate 6,542,289 of OX327699.1, forward strand.
GTTTTTGGATGGATCCCTAGTTACCAAAATCTTGCTTTTAGGTCAAAATTGGAAAAGATTTTTGCCTTTGCAATTTAATGAATAGTGTTATTCTGGTTGAGAGAGGAAATTTATCATCTTATAAGAAATTATTTAAAGGCAGATAATTTATTACAAGGCGTAATTTACCCTCGCTTGTTTTGCTCTTTTATTCACATAAAAAGCTTGGCAAGCCCACTATGAAGATGTGGGTTCTATGAGGCCTTCAAGCAGTAATTGGTTCAGTTTTCAGTTTTTCTTTTGCTAAGGTCAGGTGTTAAGGTGACATGCTAGGGTGTATAGCTATGGTTGGATTTATGGACTCATTTTTCTTGAAAGGGAGACAGATGAAAAATTCTTGGTTCTCCCAGAGTGGGTTTGGACATTTTAACATGAACTCAGTGTGAGAATTGGCAGCCAAATGTGCTTTTATCTAGTCAAACAGAGAGGTAAGGTTATTTATGGTGAAATAGTTAGGTGTTTTAGTCTAGAAAAGGAAGTATGATTTAAATTTGAAGCCATCTGGTCTGGTTAAGACTCTTTTTTATAGTAACTTTTGAATTAAATCAAACTCGATAATAATCTCTTTACCAGGTAGATTTGAACCTAAAGGTTTGTGTTTAAGTTTAAAGCTTAGGAAAAATGAAAGATAAACTGATTTACTGATTAGATCTACAATAAATAGTTTGTCATTGGCTGCTCTAAAGATTTAGTTGAAGGGTTTCGAAAATGATTTAATGTTTAAGAATAGATGCTATTGCTTTAATGTTTAAAAGTTCTGTAAGTTGGATTGGTTTGTCATACTTTGTTGGGTAAAGTTGTAACTCTATCATGGGTACAGTTATTTTGGACATCTAGATAGGTGATTCAGATTTGGTGGGATAAATTTAGATATAGCAGGATTCAATGATTGAGTCTTAGGTGGAATCTGAGTCAGATTTAGAAAGAATAAGGACAATATCACTGTCTTCTTTTGATTGTTCTGTGTAGATGGATTCCAAATCAGCATCTTAGAGGTTATGTTTTGTGAATATAGTAATGGTAGATATGAATTTTTTCTTTTTGTTTTTCTTGGGACATTGCTTTGCAAAATGTCATTTCTGCTTGCAAACAAAACACTTGTTTTTCATTTTTGAAAAAGTTGAATTACGCTTGAAAAATGCTTCTTTTTTGCTTGAAAGATGATCAAAATATGAACTTCAGGCAATATTTTTGCTTTTTTTTTTTTGTATTACGATTGGCAGGTATTTTATTTTGGGCATTTGATTAGCAAGTGTAGTCTAGCACATGCTTTCTAGATCTTTGTCCCTGTGCTTTCAAGTTCTTTGAAGAACTTATATCCGAAACAAAGTTTGTCTAAAGTCATCATAATGAATTGTTAAATTATGCCAATTGAGGTATTGGACAGAGTTTTTTCTTCTACTTCAAGGCTCTTAAGAGCTTCTTGGCCTAGAGATTTTAGGATTGGATTTAGATAGGCTTGTTTGAGATTTAGGCCATCTATGCCAAGGATATAGTACCGAGAGATTGCTTTTTTGAAATATAGTTCTAAATCTTTCTTTCTGTAAAAACAACATTTCATTTAGAGAACTCCTCACGAGCTTTATCAACTAGTTGTGTTTCTTCATCAATGAACTCTGCAAAGATAAAGCTAATAAACTGCTTGATAGTGGTACTATTATGCATCATAGTTTATCTGATAATAGCTCTCTGAATCACTTCTGTAATAGTGATGTCTTGTTTCTACTATTCTATTATACATCATGCTTGGAATTTAAGGACTCTATCAATCTATTTTATTAGTAGAATGTCATCAAGAGTAAAATATTGTCATTTCTCTATGATTCTTTTGATGTAGTATTTTGTTGTCTTTGAGATTTTCTAGTTGAGGTACCAATTTCATCCATAGAGGAGGATTCATATTCTTTAGTGATGGGTTCTTATGTTGTTGCTCTTCCAGCTAGGTTATTCATAAATTGAAGTTGGTTTGTTGAGGTAGAATCTGAGTCAAAAACTAACTAGGTATCCTCTATTTGACTAGAGGTTCTAGATGGTGTGATGAAGGATGTTATAGATATTAAGAGAGAATTTTATTTGAGTGTTATAAACTGGGTCTTTGATACTGATGGAAAAATGTTTGGGATTGTTAGTGCACGGATGATGTTTTTATAGTTGAGGTTGTTGGAGTTGACGATTTAGATTCATCAATTGGTAGGGGCACTGGATGATTTGGTTATTTACCCTTTCTTTTGATTTAGGTTTTCATCTTCTTTTAGAAACAAAGCTGTAACTATCTCCAAGAATTGGATTTTTGGTAACAGAGAAAGGTTGAGACATTTTTGGCAAAGTATCGGTTGGTTGCATAGATTTGTGAGTTCATTTTCAAAGCTGGATAGCTGGGTCTTCAGATGATGGATCCTTTCTCTTATTCAGTAAATAGGAAACCATTTCGAACAAGTACCAGGATATGTTTATGTAGATTTTTTATCTCAAGACGGAGATTGTCAATAAGACTTTTATGAGTTTTGAAACTGATATCAACTTCCTGTTTTAGCCTTTGTTGTGATTGCTCAATCTTCTTAAGGATTTTGTTTTAGGCAATAACATTTTGACACTACTAATTTAATGCTGCCTATACTGAACTGACATATTCAAAAGAGCTATTTGATCTCCTAGTGTAAGGGTTCTTAATCTTCCATTATTAGGTTGTTTGTTCCTTAAGATTTTGTTGTGGTTGTAATGGTGAAAAATCATTAGGGGTGAACATACATACTGAAGGAATTGGTTGTAATGGCTTGATGAAATGGTATTTCTTAATGAAGAGTTTTGGTGTATGACATCTTTGTGTGGGACATTATATAGGTTTAAGTTTTGGGGCTGTATAGGTGATATAATAGTCAAATTTTCTTAAAGAATGCCCAAGAAGATCAATATCTGGATCTCTTTTTTCATATCTTTCTTTTAAAATCTGCTTGGAGCTTTTTTTCTTCTTCTTTTTCTGGTTTTACCATTGGACATAAGTTCATCTGAATCAGGGTCATCAATACATTATTGGCATTGGCAAAAAACATACCAGTAACAGTGTCTTGAAGAGCTTTTGAAAAGGTAGCCTTTTTTGTCAAAAGATATGATTGAAAAATCTTTCTTGGACTTCTAGCTTATGTCTACTAGGTTATAGCACAAATTGTGTTGGGAAAAGAGATGGTGGAGCTGATAGTCCAGGTTTTTCAAACTAAATTTATGTTTTTCATCTCGTTTCTGGAAAAAAAACTGTGTTTAGTTGACTACAAGGCTTTTAGGGGTTGAGTTTGCTTATGGTTTTGCTCATTTTTAGTGACCCATATGTCAATGAGAAGTTTGATAAGTTCTTCGTTGGTTAATTGTCTGGGTATATAGGTACAGAAAGGTACCTTGTTTGATTATACAAAAAGAAGGAGTACATCTTGATTTTGGTGAAGGGTGCGAAAATCTAATACATAGTTTTGTATCCCTGTAGACTACTTGATAGTGTAATGTGGCTGCATACATGTTTGCTTCTGGAACTACTTGGGTTATCTGGATCTGAGTCTTGAGAGCTTGTGTTAAGTATGGATCTGAGATTGGCATAGAAATTCGGTTATAGTGTGACTAACACTGCACTTGTATTCAAAGTAGTTTGGATGGTGCTAATGCAAGTATCTTTGTATGAAGGGAATATGAAATTAAGTAGTGCAATTCTAGCAACAATCTATAGATCTTTTAGTCCATGAAAGGTTAAAGCAAATCTGACAACATCAAAATGTAGATGGGTATACCCTTGTTTCCACCACTAGGGAATAAGATATGAGGGAAACTACAGAGAAACTAATTATTCCTTTATAGTTGTTGGTAGAAAGCATTGATCAAACCTGGTAGCTTGAACGTACTCTTTAGTTTTTAGTTTTTGAAAGGGTAATGAGGAATTTAAAAGAAGTTAGAGATTTTTTACAGTTTCAGAAAAGCATGGTATGGCTTTATAATAAAAAGATTTGTGACAGAGACTTTACTGTCTTCTGGAAGATAGGTAATTTTGTAAAGATGATCTATCCTACTATTATCTGTAGAATGAAGAGAAGTTGAAGAAGAAATGGTAGATAAGGAAAAACAAAGAACAGATAAAGGAATGGACACAAAAGAACGTAGAGATTCCATAACATAAGAAATAAAATTCTCATCATAACTTAGCATAATTAAAAATGCATGGCTCTGATACCATATTGAGGTAGTACTTGAGTTATGCACTACCATGAGCCTGTGAAGGCCTTTTCTTTAAAGAGGGTATGACTTAACTTATTGCCTTGTCAGACTCCTTGCTTAGGCTAGACTTATGGTGGTTCTAGGTTCATCATTAATTTTTCAGGATTCTTAAGCTGGGACATATGTGAAATATATGGTGAATCTGGCTTCTTACAAGAATTAAAAACCTTCCCCGTCGAATCTTTTTACCAAGGCATCTTTTTATGACTTTGTATTTTTCTATTGATCATAAACAATGCTTCTGTTATAATAATCGGTCATAGGAGTCATTAGTTTAAAGTGTAAGGGCAATATAGTAAATTCATATGAGTTAAAAATTATGCATTTTATATTGATATATATATATATATATTAGCACTTATCTTTGTAACCCTAACATTTTTACACTTTGTTAGTTGCTAGAACTTTCAAGAAAGAGATTGAGACCTGTATAGTCTAGGGTTTTTGGGTCTTTTAATCTCCTCTATTCATTATTGAGTTGAATCTTGTAATACTCAATTAGATCATGATTTTGAAGGCTGTAATCTTGGTTTATAGTAGATAGGCTATTCTTTTTTTAGCTCAAAGTGGATGTATGTTTCCTTAGTGAAACTGAACCACTATATATCACTTTCTTGATCATGTGTTCGAGTTTTCTTATTGATTCTTGTTTGTACTTTTTGTTTCCAATAGTCTTGTGTTGGTTTACAACAATGGTACATAGCCTCTTTGGTAAATGTTCTAAATCCTAGGATTAAGGTTTGTTCGATTAAGGCTAGAGTTTGGGGAAAATCAAAATTATACAAACATTTAGCATAAGCACCATGAGTTCTTATCGATTTGAAGTTGAAAATTTTGATGGGAATGAAGATTTCACTCTATGGCAAAAGAAACTCAAAATGTTGCTCATTTAACAAAAGGTTTCAAAAGCAATAGCTGATTTAAAAACGCTATCTCCAATACTAACTGATGAGCAGCAATTAGAGATGAATAGATGGCCTACAACACGATGATATTGCATTTTACAGACAATATTTTTCGATATGTAAATGATGAGACCATTGCGAATGGTTTCTATGGTAACCTTGAAACTCTTTTTCTAACTAAATCTCTTTCTAGGAAGATTTATTTGAAAGAAAGACTGTTTAGGTTTACAATGGGCACTAATAAAAACTTGGAAGAAAATCTTGATGGCTTTCAAAGATTGTGTCTTCATTTAACTAATATTGGAGAAACCACTGAAAATGAAAATGAAGCTATAATACTTTTAAATTCTTTACCTGTTTCATACAAAGATGTTGGAGCAATAATAAAGTATGGCAAAGAAACCATCACCTTTATGATTGTATTAAAGCTCTTAGGTTTAGAGATTTAGAACTAAGGACTGAAAGGAATAATTCTAGGAATGGTGAAATGTTGTACACTAGAGGCAGACCTGATAAGAGAGAAAATATTAAAAATAAATCTACGAAGATGTTATTTCTGTGGTAAAGAGAGTCACTTAAAAAGGAATTGCTATAAAAGATTAAAGAAATTAAAAGAAAATAATAATAACAATGAAAATAGTGATACTGTTGTAGCCAGTTATGGCTATGAAAGCTCAAAAGCCTTAACAGTATCTTTAGAAGATAACTCTGATGAGTGGATGTTAAACTCTAGATGTTCATACTATATGTGTACAAAATTAGAATAGTTCCATAATTTTTAGGAAATTGATAGAGGTAGAGTAATTAGGTAAGAACCAAACTTGTAGAATAATAGGAGTTGGTTCTATTTCTATTAACCTACCTGATGGTATAATCAGAGTCCTAAATTGAGTAAATTATGTACCGAATTTAAAAAGAAATCTTATATCCCTGGGAACCTTAGATGAAAATGATACACATATAAGGCTGAAAAGGGGCAGCTTAAAGTCATGAAGGGCTTTTTAGTTGTCATGAACGGTATGCAACAAAAAGGTTTATATGTACTATTAGGACAAACCATAATAAGTACTGTTGCTAATGTATCAAAAACTAATTTAGACAAATCAGAATTATGGCACAGAAGACTTGGACATATAAGAGAATAGGGCCTTTTAAAACTAAATGAGTCTAGATTATTTGATAGTATAAAATTGACTAAGATATCTTTTTGTGAAAACTGTGTAATGGAAAAACAATATATGATCAATTTTAAATCTAGGACTCATAGAACTAAAAATGTTCTTGTTTATGTCTATGCTGACCTTTCGGGGCCTACAAAGACTCCCACTCATCATGGCAGTAGATATTGTCTTTCTTTAATAGAAGACCACTCTAGAAAAAGTATAGGTTTATCTGCTTAAAACTAAAGAAGAAACCTTTAATAAGTTTCGACAGTGGAAGAAACTTATTAAAAATCAGTCTGGTAAAAAGCTTAAAATTCTAAGAACAGATAATGGGCTCGAATTCTGTAATAATGAATTTGAAAATTTCTATAAACAACAAGGAAATTAAGATGTAGAATTGTCTCTTATACACCTCAACAGAATGGATTTGTTGATAGGATGAATATAGCTCTATTATAAAAAGTCAGGTGTCTTTTAATTAGTTCTAGATTGTCAAAATATTTCTAGGGTGAATCTAGTGCAATAAATTTTAAGATAATAAAAGAAATTTGGATTAATAAGTCAATAGACTATAAGAACCTTAGAATTGTTTGTTGTGTTGCTTATGTACACCAAAAGAAAGATAAGTTATATTCTAGGTCAATTAAATGTATATTCTTAGGTTATCCAGATGAGGTGAAGTGTTATAGGTTATGGAAAAGAGAGTCTATTTGTGTTAAAATAATAATCAATAAAGATGTTACCTTTAATGAAACTGAATTATCCTGTTTAAAAAAGTTTCAAGAAAGTGCAAGTACAAACAGTCAACTACAACAAACTGGTGATCATTATAAGACAAAAAATATTTAGTTTTAGGTAAAGCATCCCAAACCAAAAAAAGATAGAAAATTCGATACTTCAGAAGAAACTGAACCAGAAACTAAGTTAGATTATGACAATGAATAATCTCAGACAGGCTCTTCTAATCCCTTTTTAGCTAATTACCAATTCGCTAGAGATAAAACCAAAAAAGAGGTAAAAATTCCCTCTAAATTCTCATCTTATGATCTAACAATGTTTGCTTTGTTTTTAGCCCTTGAAATTAATGAATCAGAACCTCTAACTTATACTACAGCTATGAAAGGTAAGTATTCCATACAATAAAGAAATGCAATGTTTGAGGAAATAAAGTCACTTTAAAATAATCAGACTTAGATTATGGTACCAAAACCTAAAAATCTAAGGTAGTTTATTGTAAAGGGATCTATAGGACCAAAGAAGGTATAATTCTCTTGACCCTATCACTTTTAAAGTTAGGTTAATTTCTAGGGGTTCTAAAAAAAAGGGTATAGATTATAATGAGATATTTTCTACTATTATTAAATATAAAAACTGTTGGAGCTGGTGCTCACGTGCCATTTCAATATTGTATGAATATTAATTGTTAATATTTATACAATAAACATTTCGAATAAAGATTGTTAATATCATATTAATATGGTATAATGCTTGTAACATTAGAGACATTGTTTGATCTGAAAGAGTTCAGATCTGGTCTAAAGGAGTTTAGATCAGAACTAATAGTTAGCAAAGCTGAGAGTTATAAATGCTAAAAGTTAGCACTGTTAAGAGTTAGCAGGTTATAAGAGTCAGCGAGGTCTAAAGAGTTAGAACCTTGTCTATAATGGGACAAAGACCTGAGAGTATACTTGTAATGATATAGTTGCAAAGAGTTGCAATAGGTGTTAAGAAATATCATTATGTAAGTATGTCTCAAAGATAATGTTCCTGATCTATAATCACTAATGCGGGTCTATCGGTGATTAACTTTATATAGATTAGTGTATGTTTATATCTGACTGGTTCAGATGGTTGTTCTTAGCTGACCATGAGCTTAGAGCTTGTATAGGCATGCGGGTATCCAGTCAAGACTGGATACTGAACAGACTTATGAGGACCCCAATAGATATCCTATGACACCGTCAAAGGAAGGTCCTCTCGAGTTGAGTAGTATTCGTGGTCCTTTGACCTGAGCGCCACGGTGGTCTTGTGAGTGATCCATCATGCTTTGGTTCCACATATGTCAGAGACCTTTCATGGTCTGACCGCTATGTGTCGCTGGGTATGGTCCGATGCTCATAGAGTCCGGTGTGCGTAGATACGGGATCCGTCAGCTTACGTAGGTAAGTTGTATATCCGATGCTCTGAGATTGTATTTCATAAAGTCTTGTGGCCACAAGCATAAACCCGGGAAAAGAGTTTCCCATAGGGTTAAACAATATAGCAAAAGTGTTTGCGTATATTGTTTATCGAGATACGAATCTGGAGATAAATTTATGGATGAGCAAATGGGGATTTGACGGTGCTGATCTATATCCCCGCACATCCAGGAGTTAAATGATGGAAGGATTATACGTATACGTTATGACCTCAACTTGTATGGTCTGACACGCTGATTTGTAATATTCGTAACGTGTGCGTGGGGCATCGATTACGGATTAATGGAACAGTTCCATTTGACAAATCGGGTGTAGACCTAGAGAGTCCCAATATGAAATGTACTCTTTGAGCACTTGGGCAGTGTACCGTATTGAATTGTTCAATACAGTATAATTCAGCAATTACTAAGGTTACGTTAACTAAAGTATGTGGTTAAATTGGTGGGACCCACTTTAGGTTAACTAGGTAACCGAGTAAGGATATAATAGTAATTTCACTTTATGATTATTTAATTGTTAAATAATTAAAATAAATATTTATTTATTTAATTGTTAAATAAATTAATTTAACATAACTAAGGTTAAAAGTTAACCAAGTGGTTAAGTTAAGTTAACCTTACTTAAAGGTTAAGTAAAGGTTAACCTAACCATGGTTAAGTTAGTTAACTATGGTTAAATTAATTAAATATTTATTAACTTAAAGGTTAAGTTAAAATAATCTAACTAAGGTTAAATGTTAACTAAGGTTAGGTTAAGCCAAATGAAATGCAAATGAAATTCAAATTAGTTTGGAATTAATTCATTTGTATATAAAGTGAAATGAAATTGAAATTCAAAATTGATTTAGTTTTTTAGGTTTTGCATTTTGGGAGCCAATTCAATTTGAGAAATTGAAATTGTTTGTTTTGTGTTTTAAATGTTAGAACAACAAAACAAATTGAATTAATGGTTACTAAATGTAATAACTAAAAACAAGATTTGTTTTATTTATTCAAGAGTTGAATAAAAGGAAAAACAAATTTAATTAAGTTAAATGGTTTAACTTTGTAAAATGTTTAAGAGTTAAACACATATGCTGGATTAAGATGCTGCCATTCTAGACAATCAAACCCACCCTTGTTGATTGCTAGAATTGATCAAAGATTCATTTCATGGTGGACTTCAAAGAAAATTAATCCAAAGGCTTCATTGGTGATTTTCTCAATCTCGAATTTCAGTTTAATCAAATGTTATTTTCTGTGTTCATTATATGTAATCTTCCGCTGTGCACATGTATGTATGAGATATGTATATTGTTTGTAAGATGAACAAAAACCCACATGCAAAGAACCCTAAGTAAATTCGCCCAACCATACAACCCAACAATTGGTATCAGAGCAATTTGTGTTGTTATGGGTGATTTTTTAGTGTTAGCTAAGTGTTGGCTAAATTGTAGGACAATTTCCGGGGCTGTTGGGGTGCATTTTAAGTGTTAAAAATGCAAACCAGTGAAAAACAGCACCTGGAACGCTGCAGCGCTAAGGTCCAGCGCGGCAGCGTTCATAAGAACGCGGGAGCGCTGAGCGTATGACGCCCCAGCGCTGAAGTACCGCGGGGGCGCTGATTGTTTGGCGCCCCAGCGCTGGACAAGGGCGAGGGCGCTGGTTTTCTGGCGCCCCAGCGCGGGAAGCACTGCTTCCAGCGCGCCCGCGCTAGTAAGTCATCGCCGCAGCGCTGAGGCTTGTGAAGCCCTAGCGCGGCAGCGCTATAAGACCAGCGCCGCGGCGTTCTTACACTAAAAAAAAAAAAAAAAAAAAAAAAAAAAAAAAAAAAAAAAAAAAAAAAAAAGAGTAAAATCTTTTTAATTTTTCGCATGTGGGGGTTTATGAGATGTAATAATAATGGTTATTAGTTTACATGATAAACTAAGAAAATAATATTTTTTTTATTTATTTATTTTTGTAATCACAATGGGGGCCCCACTGGTGGGGGTTAGTTGTGCTTGTACAGAAATGAATAATTGATTGAGAATAACCTCTCATGTGATGAGAGCATATAATATGAAAGCCTGTTATTAAAATCTCTCTTAATTAGATTGAAATTTATTATATTATTTGATAATATTTTAAATGGTCCGTCTTGTCAATACGGTGTGAGATGGGTCACTATGGTCTTTCCCAATATTGCTTTAGCGTGAGGGATTTGGTCGGTGTGACTTGGTCTAATGCCGGTAAAACATGAGATGAATCAAATATATGCGAACATATTATCCAATATTGCTTTAGCGTGAGGATAGTGTCAGTAACATATATTTGAGCATTGACGAGTTAATCTGAAATACAGTTACCCAATATTGCTTTAGCGTGAGGGTAATGTGTATTTAGGATCAGCAGTAAGAGTTGTATGAGATACAATTGACAAGAGTTGTCTACCTATTGGATTTATAAAGGCCAATATTGCTTTAGCGTGAGGCTGGAGTAAAACCCCAATGGGATCCACTTCCCGCTGTGTAGTTTAAAATATTATACTATCTTATCCCGTTTGAGAGATTAAAGGGATTAAGTAAAGCAGTGGGAGGGCGTTTTTTAGATTAAAAAATGTATAACAGTTATACCCATGATCTAAAACGTAATTTATTAACGATAAAGAAATGTTCTGCTACGCATCTCCTATTTTGTCTTATAGAGATAAGATGATTATCTTATAGAGATAAGATACTTGTCTTATAGAGATAAGATTGTCTTATAGAGATAAGATGAGTACGAGCAATCCGTTACTAATCTTGAACAAATACCAATAACTATAGGGTACTGAATAAAATATGTAAGGCTTGCTTATGAATCTAAGAATAGTTCTAGATTCAATAATATTTGATATTACTAAACCACATATAGAGAAAAGTCATAATGGAAAGTGTTTCCACTGTTATAAGGTTTGAAATAGTAAATGTTACTATTCATCGTACCTTGACTTAAGAAAGATTGACTCATTAGATATCTGTTTGACCAAACATTAACATTTCATTAGCATTTGATGTTAACTCTGCAAGGGTATGAGATACTGCTTGTTATTATCATATCTGCAAGATGTTGCATGATTTGAGAAATGCAAGATTACTAAGAAATGAGAAGTTCAGCTTCACGTAGGTAATAGAGATTTCCTGAACGTGGTAGCCGTTAAGACTTCACAGTTACTTCTTATTTCTAGTAACAGCATTAATGTTGTATAATTACTATTTCATCCCAAACATTATTAGGTAAATCATATCACTCCCTGTAGTTGACAGAGAGGGTTATCATAAAAATACGGAAATAGTTCCTTGTGATAATGATAATGATTTACTAACTGAATGTTAGTTAATGAATGGCTGTTATATCTGATATACAACAGGAAATGTTATAAGTGTAGAGGTGAACAGAATATATAGTATTTCAGCAACTTAAATAATAATGAACAGTGGTATATATAAGATTAGGTCATGTAGTCGTGAGACGACTATCCTAGCTGGTTAAGGATGGTCAGATATTTGATCTGACTATAATACATTGACTAGTTTATGAATTATGAATTCAAAAGAATATAGCCGAATCTTTATGTAGGTGTAAGACGCCAAGCCACTGGTTTATTGGATCTGGTACATATAGATGTATTTAGTCCAATAAATCTTACTGTTATAAATGATTTCGATACTTCATTGTCTTTATAGTGAGTGTCACTATATAGACATGTGTTTCTAGGAAACGCAGGTCAGAATAATTTCGAAGTGTTCAAAATGTTCTGACAATGAAAGTAAAGAAACAAACCCTTATGTATATTGAGTGCTTTCGATTAGATCGAAGTAATTTATACATAATCAGTAAATTCATAAATTATTTAACTAGAATATGATTCTCTCTCAGCATAGTCCTCCAGATACTCCTCAACATAAAGATGTTTAGGAAATAAGGAATCGGACTATATTAGATACAGTCTGATTGATATTGAGAATCGCTGATCTTCTAAAAATATCTATGAGGTTATATTTTAACATCTGCTACTCACTTATTAAATAATTCCATAATCGTTCCTACTACTTTATATGAGATATAAACTAAATAGGAAACGAGTCTTAAGTATGTTAAGACTTGGTGTTATTCTGTTTTCATAAGAGTTATGCAATAGAATAAACTTGTATCCAACGGTACAAGTATCGGTTCATTTAGTATCCTAAGTGTATAATGGGATACCAATTCTATAATTCAGATGAACGAAATATATTCGTTTCTCATGATGTCACATTCCTAGAGAAAGCGTTTCTTATGGATTGTGGAGATTATAGAAAGATTGAACTTGATGAAGTCAATCTAAATATAGATGAACCAACGATGGAATTTTATTTTCAAATGAGTGAAATACCTTTAACACACTAAGTTCATAAGTCTAAAAGGATATCAAACCCATCATTTAGGTATGTTTGATACTTGAAGATGTACTTGGTGTTTTCTTAGTTGAAGAAATAGATTCTTTAACTTATGGAGAGACGATGTTTGACATCGATTTGGGAAAATAAAAAGATATCATAAAATTTGAAATTGACTCAACGCATGACAATTAAGTCTAGGACTTAGTTGAGCTTCCTGTAGAAATTGTTTCTATCAGCAGTAAATCAGTTTACGCAGCGGAAGCAGTGTGGGCCCTATCTGAAGGAATGGTCCTTCATGGCCTGACTAATGTTGAAAGGTTACACTCAGAGATCTAGGATCAATAATGAGGAAACCTTTTTCATCAGTAACCATACTAAAGTCAATTTGGATTTTGTTGGCTATTGTTGCATATTATGATTATGAGGACTGGCTTATAAATGTAAATAAGGTGTTCTGGGAAGTATATCTCCAACAAGAGATATGCAGAGAACAACTTGATGTTTTTGCATCCAAGCCTAACTTCTAATATAATGTGCAAATTAAAGAAGTCCATTAATGGACTTAAGCAGTTTTTCCAAAGTTGGAATCTTTGTTTAAATGATGAAATCAGAAAGTCTGGTTTTATCAGGAACAAAGAGGAAGCGTGTGTGTTCAGAAAGGGCAGTGGGAGTATAATTATCTTTTTAGTTCTCTAAAGTGGAAAGTATATACTCAATATTGGAAACGATGATTGGAGTATAGCAAGTAAATCAGATAAGTGTTATCTGTGTAAAGAACTTCTTCATAAAAGATTTGAGAGAGACTTCCTATATACTAGGTATAAAGCTTTATGGAGATATAGCTAGGAAGCTAATAAGACTCTCTCAAACTTCGTATATAGAATAAGTCCATGAAAAGGTATAACTTCATTGACTGTGAGACAGTTAAAGTCCCTTTTAGAAGTGGCATTCATCTTTCTTAGAGGAAGTGTCCTCGGGAAGAAGATGAGAGAGTTAGAGTGTCTAACATCTCAGATGCATTAGCTAGAAATAGATTAATGCATACCGTCTAATGTACGAAATCTGGATTTAGATGGTTGTAAGTGTTACAAGCTGGTATCTAATTAATCCAGATCACGATCATTAAATGGTTGTGAAACATATCTGAAAAATACTTGAGAAGTATATAGGATAAGTTTATATAATATGGAGAAACGTTTCTTACAAAAGAAGGGACACATATATTCAGACTTACGTCTGATCTTAATGGTAGAAAGTCTACATCTAGTTATGTGTTTCTCTTTATCAGTACCGGAGCTAGTTAAATGTGTGTTAGTAAATGTCCACGGGTAATTCTGTCTTGGAGGTAGAATATGTTGCGGCTTGAGAAGTCAGCAAAGAAAGTACTATGGATATTCAAAATTAATTGCAGAGCTTTGAATAGTTCCAAGCTCAGTGGATCCTATCCCACTATATTGCAAAATTACGGTAATTGCTTAAGCCGAGAAGCCATAAGGCACACCAGTATTCTAATCATGTGAACTCTGAAAATCACATAATTAGAAAGTTCTTGACAACAAGAGTTGTAATAAAATCTAGGGAATAATCCTTGGATGTAGCGAACCCCCCTAAGCCTAAACTCCTATAGTGTTTGAGAAACACGTGGAGTGTATTGGTATGAGATACCAGTACGTATGGCACTGAAGCAAGTGGGAGTTTGTTGGAGCTGGTGCTCACGTGCCATTTCAATATTGTATGAATATTAATTGTTAATATTTATACAATAAACATTTCGAATAAAGATTGTTAATATCATATTAATATGGTATAATGCTTGTAACATTAGAGACATTGTTTGATCTGAAAGAGTTCAGATCTGGTCTAAAGGAGTTTAGATCAGAACTAATAGTTAGCAAAGCTGAGAGTTATAAATGCTAAAAGTTAGCACTGTTAAGAGTTAGCAGGTTATAAGAGTCAGCGAGGTCTAAAGAGTTAGAACCTTGTCTATAATGGGACAAAGACCTGAGAGTATACTTGTAATGATATAGTTGCAAAGAGTTGCAATAGGTGTTAAGAAATATCATTATGTAAGTATGTCTCAAAGATAATGTTCCTGATCTATAATCACTAATGCGGGTCTATCGGTGATTAACTTTATATAGATTAGTGTATGTTTATATCTGACTGGTTCAGATGGTTGTTCTTAGCTGACCATGAGCTTAGAGCTTGTATAGGCATGCGGGTATCCAGTCAAGACTGGATACTGAACAGACTTATGAGGACCCCAATAGATATCCTATGACACCGTCAAAGGAAGGTCCTCTCGAGTTGAGTAGTATTCGTGGTCCTTTGACCTGAGCGCCACGGTGGTCTTGTGAGTGATCCATCATGCTTTGGTTCCACATATGTCAGAGACCTTTCATGGTCTGACCGCTATGTGTCGCTGGGTATGGTCCGATGCTCATAGAGTCCGGTGTGCGTAGATACGGGATCCGTCAGCTTACGTAGGTAAGTTGTATATCCGATGCTCTGAGATTGTATTTCATAAAGTCTTGTGGCCACAAGCATAAACCCGGGAAAAGAGTTTCCCATAGGGTTAAACAATATAGCAAAAGTGTTTGCGTATATTGTTTATCGAGATACGAATCTGGAGATAAATTTATGGATGAGCAAATGGGGATTTGACGGTGCTGATCTATATCCCCGCACATCCAGGAGTTAAATGATGGAAGGATTATACGTATACGTTATGACCTCAACTTGTATGGTCTGACACGCTGATTTGTAATATTCATAACGTGTGCGTGGGGCATCGATTACGGATTAATGGAACAGTTCCATTTGACAAATCGGGTGTAGACCTAGAGAGTCCCAATATGAAATGTACTCTTTGAGCACTTGGGCAGTGTACCGTATTGAATTGTTCAATACAGTATAATTCAGCAATTACTAAGGTTACGTTAACTAAAGTATGTGGTTAAATTGGTGGGACCCACTTTAGGTTAACTAGGTAACCGAGTAAGGATATAATAGTAATTTCACTTTATGATTATTTAATTGTTAAATAATTAAAATAAATATTTATTTATTTAATTGTTAAATAAATTAATTTAACATAACTAAGGTTAAAAGTTAACCAAGTGGTTAAGTTAAGTTAACCTTACTTAAAGGTTAAGTAAAGGTTAACCTAACCATGGTTAAGTTAGTTAACTATGGTTAAATTAATTAAATATTTATTAACTTAAAGGTTAAGTTAAAATAATCTAACTAAGGTTAAATGTTAACTAAGGTTAGGTTAAGCCAAATGAAATGCAAATGAAATTCAAATTAGTTTGGAATTAATTCATTTGTATATAAAGTGAAATGAAATTGAAATTCAAAATTGATTTAGTTTTTTAGGTTTTGCATTTTGGGAGCCAATTCAATTTGAGAAATTGAAATTGTTTGTTTTGTGTTTTAAATGTTAGAACAACAAAACAAATTGAATTAATGGTTACTAAATGTAATAACTAAAAACAAGATTTGTTTTATTTATTCAAGAGTTGAATAAAAGGAAAAACAAATTTAATTAAGTTAAATGGTTTAACTTTGTAAAATGTTTAAGAGTTAAACACATATGCTGGATTAAGATGCTGCCATTCTAGACAATCAAACCCACCCTTGTTGATTGCTAGAATTGATCAAAGATTCATTTCATGGTGGACTTCAAAGAAAATTAATCCAAAGGCTTCATTGGTGATTTTCTCAATCTCGAATTTCAGTTTAATCAAATGTTATTTTCTGTGTTCATTATATGTAATCTTCCGCTGTGCACATGTATGTATGAGATATGTATATTGTTTGTAAGATGAACAAAAACCCACATGCAAAGAACCCTAAGTAAATTCGCCCAACCATACAACCCAACAAAAACATCTTTTTTACATTGTGATTTTGATAAGATTATTTACATGAAACAACCCGAGGGCTTTGAAAAAGGAGATAAAAATAATATGGTTTGTTTGCTTAGAAGTCCTTATATGGGCTAAAACAATGGTAAAAAAGATTTGATAATTTTGTTACTAAGATGGGTTTTAATAAAAGCAATTATGATTCCTGTTTTTATTATAAGAATCTTGGTACTAAATGTCAAGTATTTCTTTTGTTGTATGTTGATGATATGTTGTTGTCTAGTCCTAATAAAAGTAAAATTATGAGAATTAAAACACTTATAAAAAGAGAATTTGATATGAAGGACTTAGGAATAGCAAAAAGAATATTAAGCATGGATATCACTAGAAATATATCTTTAAATCAGATCATAGTATCTCAAAAATAGTATATCAAAAAGGTTTTAAATAAATTTGTAATGAATGATTCAAAATTTGTTAAAGTTCTTGAGGCTGCACATTTTAGGTTTTCTAAAGAGTAATGTCCTACCATTATTGAAAAAAAAATATATATAAAATGACTAAGATCACTAATTCAAATGTTGTTGGTTCAATTATGTATACAGTGATTTGTAATAGACGTGATCTAACTCATGCTATAACTGTGTTAAGTAGGTACATATTTAATCTAGGTAAAGCTTGTTGGTTGGGGATTAAATGGTTATTAAGACATCTGAATGGCACTTAGATTATGGATTGATGTTTGGTAAACGTGAAAATAAATTGAGTTTAATTGGATATGTTGACTGTGACTTTGTAGAAGATAGAGATATGAAAAGATCAGCTATTGCCTATTGTTTTACTCTATTTGGTAATTATATAAGTTGGAAATCTCAGCTACAGCTTTTAGTAGCATTATCTAGTACAGAGGTAGAATATATAGCCATTACTGAGGCTATAAAAGAAGCTGTTTGTCTTTAAAGCTTATTAAATGAAGTACATATGCTAGCTAAACCTATTGTTGTGTTTTCAGATAATCAAAGTGCTATTCATCTTAGTAAAAATCTTGTATTCCATGAGAGAACATAACATGTTGAAATACTCTATTCCATGAGAGGATAAAGCATGATGAAGTCAAGTACCATTTCATCAGGCACCTAATTGCAAAAAGAATAATCTATTTGCAAAAATTTTAACTGAAGAGAACCCTGCAAATATAGGAACCAAAGTCCTATCATTGAACAAGTTCAAATACTATTTAGATTTGTCCATATTGACAAAGGATGAAGATAGTTTGTTAGTTTATTAAGCTAAGAAAAACAAGATAAGAGTCTAATTTATAAATTGAGTCAAGGAAATGACTCATAGAACCAAGGTAAAGATTATTGCAATAGTTGGTCCTATGAATCATTAGTTTAGAGTATAAAGGTAGTATAGTAAATTCATATGTAAGTTAGTTAAAAGCAGTGCATTATATATTGATATATATTTGCACTTATCTTTGTAACTCTAACACTTTTACACTTCGTTAGTCGCTTGAACTTTTGTGAGAGAGAGATTGAGGATTATGTAGTCTAGGGTTCTTGGGTCTCTTAATCTCCTTTATTCAATATTGTGTTGATTCTTGTGATACTCAACTAGATTGTGGTTTCTAAGGCTATAATCTCGATTTATTGTGAATAGGCTCTTTTGTTCTGAACTCGAAGTGGATGTAGATTTTGTTAGTGAAACGAACTACTGTATATCGCTTTTTTAATTGTGTTTGAATTTTTTTATTGATTCTTGTTTGTATTTGTGTTTCCATTAGCCTTATGTTGGTTTACAATAGCTTCTTTGTTTTAATAAACAGTAGATTTTATTTAATCAAAAACTTGAGTGAAATCCTCTACAATAAACTGCTCGATAGGATCTAGAACAGATCCAATTCAAGTGACGTCAGATAAAGTTTCTAAAGTAATTTTTGCAAGTTCATAAATTTTCTATTAGGAATTCAGGGAATAAATAAAACTTCATATGATTGAAAATAACTTCGATTATCAAGAATTTTCTAAATTATAAGACCCAATTTCAAGCATAATTTCGTCTTAGATTACATCAACAGTAGTCGCATTTAATTCAACATCAATCTCAATATAGTCTAATGCCTTCATCTGGATTAAGCCTTTTTGGATCGTTAAAGCTTTAGTAATCAGTACTGAGGGTGGGTATGAGAGAATAGAACTTTCCCTACATAATTTCGTCTTAGTTACTTACTTAGAGAATAGAACTTTCCCTACATAATCTTGGCAAACAAAGCCTAATCCGTATTAACTTAATATAGCCTATTGCTGGAGTGTGCCACCACATTGTGGGCACAGGTAGGTAGTCCACTTTTTTCAACTAGTTGTTCTATTAGAATTCTGCCAATAAGTATTTTGACCAATTAACGATTACCTCGGCCTCTATCTTCAGCTGCTTGTGTATCCATTGATTCCTTACATATCACAGACGCTATATAATTACTAGCAACAACTCAAATTCTTTGACTATAAGTTGCTGCATACAGGAATAAAATAGCTATTTCATGGACGTTTTATGACTACGTGAGACTCATTCCATAATATCGCACCGTTCTGAACTAAACTAGGGATTCAACAAAACCAAAGTGCATGAATGGTATTTTTCGCACCGCCACCGCACAAAGAGCATGTTTCTACAATAGGGACATGATGGTGTTTTAGGTTTTATGCCGTTAGTAGCCAATTATGCACTACCTTCCATGTAAAGACCTTTATATTTTAAAGTATAGATAGTTTCCAAAGCGGTTTCCACCATATTTGTACCTTCAAAGTATTTCCTATCCTTTAGGTTATATGGTGTTTTAGGTTTTACGTGAAGTCTATTTCCTATCCTTTATCGTGACCCTAAAGCAATTATCTTTCTCCCCCATAAAAGGCTTTTCCATAGAAAAGATGCAACAAAAGTCTTTTTTGCCTGCAAGAAATAAGAATTAGCAAAGTACAATTTTTAACCACTCGAGCCATTAAGGAGTTCGATTTCTAAATAATAAGTCAGCCTTGCTTCGTGCGCCTGGTTTTGTTAAAAGTGAAAAGATTTTGAAATCCTAGCCTCCACCCTTCTTGCTTCAGCAAAAGCTGTCCGACTTGCACCAATGGATTTTTCAGTTGCTATCATCTCTACCCATCCAAAATCTCGAACTGAGTCGACGAAGCTCTTTAATAAGGGAGCTCAGTAGTTTGAATAAATTCATTGCATATGCCAGTATGAATTGAATAACCAATTTCATTAAGACCTCCTGCCCCCCTACTGAAAAGAGTTTTGTCTTTTAGTCTGTTCTACACTTTATCTTTGATGTTAGCCATTATCGTCTTTTTGTTTCTTCGCCAAAACTTTCCCAAACCTAGATATTTATTATGATAGCTTACTTACCTCACTCCAAAGCGTTGAATAATTTGACTTGCTAATTCATTTTGTATAAAGCCTCCAAAACATATAATATTTTATTAAAGTCCCTTTGATGGTGTCACTATTCACTTTGGAACCCCCATTGACTAGTATAGAATATGATAACAATGAAATGCCTCGTCTAATCTTCAAGCACAATTTTTTAAAAAAAAAAAAAACATATCTTCCACATCATGACTTTTAAATAACTCCGCTCCACTTTATCATAAGCCTTAGTTTTAAAGCAATTTAACCTTCATTAGACGTCTTTTTAATGTTTTAAAGCATGAATGTGTTCAAAGCCTATGATTACATTATATGTTATTAATCTTCCTAGAATGAAAACACATCTTGCTTTACAGATCAAACCCCCCAATACTGCATGATTCAATTGGACAATACATCGGCAATGATTTTGTATAGGATCTTGCATAGACTTAAGAGGCTAAAAATCACTAGGTTGTTCAGCGTGGTCCAGTTTAGGTATAAATACTATCAATGTTTATTTGCCCAATATTCCCACCATTGTTTAGAAAAGGTAAGCATGCCTCTGTCACATCTGAACTGACAATAATCTAAAATTTTTGAAAAAATAAAGCTAGTAGCCCATTTTTCCTATGTGCTTCTGTAAGGTACATCTGAAACATAATCTTTTAAATCTCTTCATGGTGATTCGGTGCATCCAGAAATTTGAGCGTGCTGATACAAATATGTCTCATGTTTATACACGAGTGTATCGATGCTCCGTTCAACCTGCGGCTCCTTCCAAGTTGATGCTTTAATATTCTGATTTAATGCCGTTAGAAATTCCTTTACCTCTCGAAATGTACTAGAAAAATTTCTAAAAGATCTTTTATTCCAATCCTATATGGCAGCACCAAGATTAGAAATATTTAAATTGAGAAAAAGGAAGCCATTATACCCAGTTTGCCAATGCTTCTTAATGATCTCTTTGCATTCAGTTTCTGTAGCCCACGCCTTCTCAACTTATAAGTAGCTACCCGTCTATCTTTAAACATCTTTACTTCGTCTTGTTGTAGAGGTCTCCACCATAATTAATAATGGCATATGATCTAATCCCCAATGGTCTAGATGGTGTACCACTGAATATGGAAATAAATCATTCCAACTATCAATCTGTACAGCATGATCCAATCACTCTTCAATGAACTTGTTAATATTTTTCCCGTTACACCATGTAAAGTGTACGCCAGTGAACCCTATATCCATAAGAACACATTTGTTTAACGTGGCACGAAACTTTTCCATCAAGAATCTTGGCCGAGCCACTCCCGCCTCCTTTTCCTAACTACCTAAAATCTCATTGAAATCTCCACTACACAACTATGGTAATGGAGATAATGTTCGAAGTCTTAAGAGTAGTGTCCAAGTATGCACTCGTTGGGATGTATCTGGATGTCCATAAAAGCTAGTAAAACACCATGCTTTATTGATATGGGAATGGATGATAACATCAATGTGGAATTGGGAGTACAAAAGCAAACGAACGTTAATTTTCTCTGTCCAAAATATAACTAACCCTCTACTTCATCCAACTCGATCAAATGCTAATTTACCACTAAAGCCAAGTATGAGACATAGATCTTTCATCTGCTAATTTACCACTAAAACCAAGTATGACACATAGATCTTTCATCTGATGGTGGTATGCATTAGTCTCCAATAGGAAGAAAACATTTGGGGAATGATCTTGTACCAATCAGTTTAGGATTTGGAATATCTAGTTGTTGCCTAATGCTTGAACATTCCAACAAAGAATAATCACAGTGATCATTGGCCCTGAGCCATCACAAAGACCGTCGTTTAAGATGTCGAAGAAGGTGCAGTATGATTTATTGTTGTTGTTTCAATCTCTATCACGAGACTTATATCTCCCTCAAAATCAAAGTTAAGGGCTCTTTGGTCAATTCAACCCCCAATGCGATTGTTTATCTGCTAACGAGCTCAATTTTGAAATCTTACTCTTTCTCTTCAATGCCTTCAAGTATGGTATAGCCACAGAGCAATGCAATATGAGAGCTTACCCAGACTGCCATTTATCTTTCTGCGTGGATCACGCAACTTTTGAGGGCTTTTCTTCAATTTAAGTCCTTTCCTTCCTCCTTTGCTTTTCAAATTACTAGTCTTCTTTGGAAGCAATTGGAATTGGAAGGAGTCAAGAATTTTGACTTCATGGAGAGAGCTTACATCTTCTCCAAACACCCACGTATTACAATCCTGGCCAAGCTTTTTGGCAATACTTGAAATAGATTATGAGTATTTAAGGAACTCATGTCACTTGGTAAGTCAATCGAGGATGATTGCCCAAAATCTGAAATTGGGATACTCGTACTGCTGCCATGCACTTTCGGAGTTTCTGGGCTGTCTCTGTATAAAATATTTTGCATCGCAACATCCACTTGCTGATTACACTGGTAATGGAGGGGGTTGCTTATTGGTTTTAGCTCCTTTGTTTGTTGAGTCGACGACAATTTCGTCACATCCACTGCCACCGCTTTCTTCTTCCAAAACCTAGGGTTATTATTTTCTACACCGTGATTGACAACTTGGTGAGTTATATATTTTAAACCCATGTCATTGTTCGCTCATCAATATGCTTTTTCATCAACGACAGCTTCTCCGGT
Source organism: Ailanthus altissimus (assembly GCA_946807835.1). Lineage (NCBI taxonomy): Eukaryota > Viridiplantae > Streptophyta > Magnoliopsida > Sapindales > Simaroubaceae > Ailanthus > Ailanthus altissimus. The sequence continues at coordinate 6,565,166 of OX327699.1, forward strand.
CTTAAATCTGAGGTCTTCCTCCCTTGGCTGATAGTAGGTTGATTGTATAGACTACAGTAGGCCCCGACATCTCTTCGCCCCCTCCACGATATCTCTTAGAGTAGCCATTCTCAAAATTAAGGTTATGGTCTGCCTTAATCCAATGCATATGGTATTCTCACATTGAAACTCCCCTAGAGCAGCGTTAGGGCATTCTCATTTTAAATGATTAAACCGCCCACAAGCCACGCTAAGCATCGGGAATCTTTCGTATCACAATAAGACTATAATGATTTCTTATGAATCTTCCAATGTCATTCACAAATCTAGCTTGAGTGGTGCAACAATATTTATATTTACTAGGACACGAAGATACTTACCCAAACATACTCTATAGTCTCCTCTATCAATATCTTCAACATTTCAGATAAGGAACCCAATGCACATTGCCGCCTCAGGATTCATGAGAATGAGAGGGAGGCCATGGTGTTGCACTTAAAAGGATACTCTGTTAGAAGCCAGATCAAATATCCTCACAATTCCTTTCGAAATATCAAGGATGATTAAATGGTTATTAAAGGACCATAGTCTTCCAGCTAATACCTTCCATCAATCAATGTCTAATCAAAAATAAAATATAGACAAATTGTAAAAATTTAGAAAGATGTAAAAATATTGCATTATTTTTATTTTCCTTTACGAATACTTGAATATTTATAAAGTTTACAATAAATTAAAATAGAAATAAAAGTAAATTTAATATGAATAAATCAAAATAAAAAAAATAAGCTTAATATGAATAAATTAAAATAAGAAAAAGAGAAATCTAAAAAGAAATAGATCTAATAGATTAAAAAAAAAGAAAGGATAATTTCTAAAATAAATAAATTTAAATTAAACTAAATCTTTTAAATTCTTTTATCATGCCCCACAAGATAGCGGTCTGAGAGAAGAATCCAATCTTATCTGTAAATAGGAGATGGTTGGAATGGAGAGCCAATCTTATTCTCTAAAAGAAGAAATTAAGTACACGGAAGAGGTTTAGGGAGGGTTTTGCAGTGGCTAGAGCAGGTAGTGATGCGGCGACAATGATGTAGAAAAGAGTGTTGTGGTTGCATTTGCGCTAACTGTGATGGAGACTATTAAAAAATATTGAAACACTTGCTACTAGATAGAACTAGGTCATTGTTGTTAATTTGACTTAGTCGGAGACTAGCTCAAGTTGTTATACTTGAAGAGTTTTAAAACTAGAAGAAGAAAAAGGAAGTAATAGAAAGAAAAAGAATTTTTTTTAAGAATTGAAGGAGGAAACCCTTAAAGTAAAATAAAAAATAAAAAACTTGTTTAGGAATGGAAGGGGTGAAATCTTTAAAATAAAATACTGATTTATGAATGAAAAGGAGTTAATTATTAAAATAAAGTAGAAAAAAAAAAGACTCGTTTCGGAATTGAAAGGAGTTAACCCCTTAAAATAAATCAAAAAACTAAAAGAACCATTTGGTAAAATGAGGGAAGATATAGTTTATAAAAATTTAATCCCATAACAGAATAAAATTGAAGAGAGAGAGTTTATAGGCATTTTATCCCATAACAAAAATAAAGCAACCTATAGAGATAAAGAGAGAAATTTCTTCTTCTTTTTTTTTTTTATAGAGAGAGAATTGTTGGTGTTAAGAATGATAAAAGATTGGTTGGGTTCTTATGTATTGCGAAGAACAATGTAGTTATTTGTGACAACTATAGTTGAGGGAAGGATTGAGAAGAATAATGATTAACTAAGGCAGTGTTACTATTTATAGCACTGTTTTTATTTGCACTATTCATGCCTTATGTATGGTTATTGTTTACACGGACTGTTTACAAGAACACAAAAATACTTTGATGGAGAGGAATTAAAGTTGTTGTTAAAAAATTAGTTAATGCTTAAATTTAAAAAGAAAAAATAAAACAATAAATTAATCTTGAACTCATTTGGTTGCTGCATAGCAACCCTTGGTTGTGTGTAGTGTAACGACTACGTTTAATTATTGTACAATGGTTTGGAGGCGAAAAAATTAAAATAGGAGAGGTTCTAATACCATGTAGAGATTTAAAGAGAAGGAAAAATATTATATTATTTTTATTCTCATTGAAAAATATTTGAGTATTTATAGAGTTTATAATAAACTAAAAAAAAAAAAGTAAGTTTAAAAGAGAAATAAATTTAATAAAAATAAATCAAAATAAAAAAATAAACTTAATATTAATAAATTAAAATAAAAAAAATTAATTTAAAAGAGAAATAAATTTAATCGATTGAAAAATTAAAAAATATAATACTTAAAACAAATAAATTTAAATTAAACAAAATTTTTTAATTTTCTTTTATCTCAAATTTCATCGATGAATATTGGAGATGAAGGCTTCGCAATTAACCAAGATAAAACTTTGCTGGTTAGAGATAGGGCAATACTGGAGATGAAGGCTTCGCAATTAATCAATTTAAAAGATAAAACGTTGCTGATTAGAGATAGGGAAATATATCAATCCCCTCTTCCTGGACAGAAGAATTTAATCTACTGATAAGGATGCTATTATCGTGCAGATTTAGATTGGCATATCGGGCCAAAACTTCATTCAACTTCACCGGAGATGGAAGAGCAAAGAAACGAAAATAACTGAGCTGTCCAAAATCCTAATTTTCGATTGTTAAAACCTAGACTACCTTCCTAAATTTTCGAAGAGAGAAACTTAGGGAGTACTTCTGAATTCCATTCTAGTACGCACTATCATAAATAATGCTTTTGGTTATTTAAATTACTAAAAAAAATTAAAGAATTAATTATTGACCATATAGAAAACAAATTTGACAAATTACAACGTACCAAATTATTTTCTTTTACCATTACGGTACCCCCACAAACAAACAAATTATTAACCACGTTATTCGTATCACTCGTGTTTCATCAACATACAATTCCTCTAACCAGCGAACGGTTTTTTTTTTATAAAAAAAAAATTATGTTTTTTTTTTCTTTTACAACATTAATCTTCCATTGTCAGTTATTTAAAAATTGAAGAAAATTTGTTATTTTGATCACTAAATATATACTTAGTGATCACTTTTTTTAATATACATCATGTTAATTTTTATAAAAATATTTTTAATAATTTTTTATTATTTTTGCTTTTTAACTGCTACTATTCATCCTGCAAAGATTAATATGATATATATTAAAACAATAAAAATTAAATTAATATATATTCATAAAATTAACAATAAAATGACATTTTTTCCAAAATTGAAATTCGATAATATCTCCCCCTCTTATGTTTACAAAATATAAACACATGCTTTTAATGATGCTAACTATGTACTCTTTTTATCTGATAAGACCATACATAATAAATATAAAAGCCGTGAAGCTACAAGAAATAGATAAATTATAAATTTTGTATAAAACTGATAGAGCAAAGACTTTTGTCAAACCCTAAGAGGCATGAAAGCGATGATACTACCTAGCTGCTTGGTTGCCATTTATAAACAAACAAAGATATATTTGTATATCACGTACCTAAAATATTATCTTTTATTCATTTATTTTCTTTCTGTTTTTCTTGTACTATGAATGGCATCAATAGTTGAGATACCATTTTTTTTTAACTAAGTTGTATATTAAGTTTCAAGTTATTTTATACAAGGGTTTCGACTCTTGTTCTGAAAATTTTAAAATTAGGCTATCAATTGCCGTTTTGAAATTTTCAAATTAGATTTCAATTCTCGTATTAGAGATTTTAAGGTTATTTTTATATTAATTTCAACTCTTATTTCGGAGATGTGGAGTTTTCAAGATTATAATCTCACAAACTTGTACAATAACAAAATATTTTTACATTTTAGTAGGAAGTTTTTATGTACTTGATTAATTTTAAAAAAAGAACACATAAGTGTAATACTAGAATACAAATTTTATATACGATTTTTTTTTGACGTGGTAATATTTAATAATTGCCATATCCTCTAAGTTATTTATTTTATTTATTACATTAATTTTTGTTTGTACTGAAATTTGGTAAATTCACAAGTCTAGGGATCCAATCATCTCTTGAACTCAAACGAGTGAGAATTTATTTATTGAAAAAAGTAACAGCTTAGTAGAGATTGTTAGAGTTTAGAGACAGTGAATGAAGAACTACTTAGAATGAATAATTTGGTTCAATTAAGTTGGAAAGGGTTACTAAGGTCCATTTAAGGTTAGAAAAGGTGCTCAGATGGTGCAGAATTGAAAATGGAAGACCTTAAAATATATTTTAGAGACTGAGAAGACTTAAGTTTCATAGAATAGTCAGGGGATGGGCCAAATATGAACTAAGGTCAGGGAGCTGTCCAAAAATGATTATAGGGGTGGGCATTGGTTCAGTTGAACCAAAAATCAAACTAAAAGATTTTTGTTCGGTTCGATTTAGAGTTTAGTACTTACGCGGTTTTATTTATTTGAGATTGATTGGTTCAATTCCAATTCAGTTTCTATTTGTTTCAAACCAAAAAAATACACTTAAAATATATTTAAAATTAAAAAAATTAAAAATCAAATTGATTCGATTCGATTTCTTATACTTGAACTGATTAGTTTAATTTATATGAAACTAATCAGTTCGGTTCGGAATCGAACCAAACCAAAACTAGAATTTGCCCACCCCTAAGTGATTATATAAAGCAGGACTTAGCAAAGTTCATCTAGATTGAGCTCAAAACTCAATATTGGTACAAAGAAAGGTTTTAGAATCATTAACTTAGTAGAAATTGGGTTAGTTCCAGGCGTATGTTTTTATCAATCTTGTAGTTTATAAGTTAAACACAATTTAACAAACACTAATAAGAAAATACAACATAAAGAGAATCAATATACAAATTTTTATATCTCAGTCTAATGGCTTACATCTACGGGTAGAACTCATCATCAAAATCAACTATATAAAAAAGATGTTACAAAACATAAATTATAATAAAAGTAGTAATATTTATAAGCTAATATTTCATATGTTCTTTCTTTCTTTGGATTTGTGGAGGCCATTTCCATTGCCCTTTATGGATAATTCTTGATAAGGATAAAGGATGATTCTTGCTGAGATGGATTATGACAACTTTTATAGTACTATCTGCAGTAAAAGAGAATTGTTTGTAGTCCCCTACTAAGTGCTTTGTAAGATTAGACCTATTATTTTATGCCTTCTTAACTCTTCTCTTGCTAGCAATCACTTAATGTGGTTTTCGTAAACTAACATGACAAGTGTAAGGCTCAATGGTGATGTGTACTACTAAGCTATTTGATTGACACTTGTACACCAAAATAGTAAGTATAGGATTTTTCTAACATATACATTGATTATGGGACTTAATGATAACATAGTATGTAACTTAATCATATTGACTTGTCCTTTGGTTATAGAATTGAGTAGTAATCTAAAATTTTAAGTGAGTCCCATCTAACGTGTCCTATAGAACAAATGATAAAGATTAATGGGCTTAACCCATATTGAATCTAGTGATCAAGTTTCAATTTAAGCTTAGTGACCAATCTGGTGCAGAGCTCATAATACTTTCAATAAGCCATATTTCAATATACCATTAATCCACATAGACAGTTTGAAATTTTCTCTCAACAAGTTTTTTTTTTTTTTATAGCAACATTTTCCATTACTTTGATATATATTAACTTGTACGGAAAAAATTGTATATTTAGTATTTTTCATACGAGTGTTGTTACAAATAAAACATTGAGTACAGAAACTAATCCCATACCATCCTAATTTACGTTATACGATTTAAATACCTAGACTATTTTCTCAAAGCGAGATTTATGTGACTCGGTTATCTAAGTCAATATCAAGTACTAGAAAATTTCTGTGTTATTGATGTTTTGTAGTGTTAAAGATCAAACCCTAACAAAAACCTCAAACGAACTTGAAACAATGAAGAAGTAAGATGAATTAACCGAATTTGCAATCAACTATTTTTTTTTTCTGAAAAATTAACAAGTAAAGAATATGGAACAAGACATGAGCGGTTCGGCTTATAGCCTACTTTTTCATGGATAATTACTGTAATATATATTTTTTTTTGTAAATTTGTGCTAATAATTATTGTAAGTTTCTATCTTATTTATAGGTCCGACTTTGGTTGAACAACATAAAATTATTGAGTACCACTTTATTTTGCGTGTGATTTATTTTCTAAGTCATTTATCTCAATATTTCTTGTACTTTCTCAAATTTTCCAACAATTTGTTATCAGAACTTGAATAAATTAGTTTGTTTACAGATTTTAAGCTCGCAAAAGAGGCTATTCTACAACAGGTGAAATAATTGATTGATCAAGAAAGGCCAGCTCCATGTGAACCCAAGGAGGATCATATATATATATATATATATATGTGTGTGTGTGTGTGTGTGTGTGTATGGCAGCCATGTCAGCTCAATAAAAGCTCTGTTATATATATGAAGATATAAAGATTCACCTGGACAAAGTATAACTAAGCGAAGCTTAATGGTGCAGTAGCGCAAAACATTTCATCTCAGCCTTCCCAGTTGTTGACCATGATCATGATCATAAGTATACTATATCAATAAAATAAAAGTTTTTTTTTAATTAAGATACAAGTTTTAATATAACAAATTATGGAAGGGTGAATTATTTGACCACAATATTTAAAGAACCTACTAAATGGCTTGGATTTGAATATGGGTCCATAAAGCCCAATCCAGTTATCTTTACCTGAAGGCCGAAGATAGAAGTGTTTTGACATTGGGTTTCAACTGACCCACTTGTAAAGTATTCAAACTAAAACAAACGGAACTCATTGAACTTTAAAAAATAACTTGGGTAAATTAATTAAACACTCTTGCCTTCATAATCCTGAATCTAGCTTTGAAAAACTTTATAGTCCTTTTTCCGAATTTCGACCAAAATAAAAAGTACTATTAATTAGCTCTAAAAGTTTTCAAAAAAAAAAAATTCTCTTGAGATATTAAAGATTATCTTGTTAAATACCTTTATAAAATTTCATAAAAGTTATAAAATTCTTGTAAGAATTTTCTGTTCAAGTAAGGAGCATAGCTCACTATTGTTATAGTTTATGAACAATTATTGGAATGCTTAATTCAAGGGAATCGACCAAATTAGCCCATAACTGATGTTGACAAAATAAAGTTACCAGCTTGAACCTTAAGTAGGGTAAATGTGCGTAACCATCTTATAATTTTTAAAATAGTCCATTATCCCGTCGCGTCTTTTTAACTTTTTCATTAGATTTATTTATTTATTTTTTGCATTAGACAACTTTCATTCAACTGAGAATTTGAGGATTGCGGTCCTCTAATACACCAATCACATAAAGAATAAGAAACAGCAAATTTTGCTAAAGAGTCTGCTACCTTGTTTGCACTCTACGAAGAAAATAAAACCTTACAACACCAAAAACAAGCAAGAAAATTAGCCACTTCTTGAATAATAATCTGACCATATTAAGTATTAAAGAAGCAAGCAAACTTTTTCGTTAGATTTATTAATGGTTGGATATTTTTACCATAACACATTTGAATTCGAGTTATCTGCATTAGAAATTTAAATCTTAATTTAAAAAAAAATAAAAAACTATTAAAAAAATCAATCTCAGGGGCGCAACAATTAAACCACTTGAACTAACAAGATAAATATATCATGTTTTGTAACATTTAATATCTACACAGTAAACTATCATTAATACTTAAAAATCCTAAATATCAAGAAGCTTTTAATTATTTATTCACACTAAATATTAAAATGTTTATAAATTTTATTTTTTTAAAATTTATTATGTGCACGATAATTTTTTAGTTTTTAAATTAATTGAGAAACAATAAAAACAATTAATAATTATTTTCAAATATTTTTATGCAATATAATTGTTTGAACTATTTATTTTCATAATGAAAATAAATAGTTCAAACAATTATATTGCATAAAAATATTTATTACTTAAAATTATAGGTGTTAAAAAAATTAAAGTCTTTTTGTAATTCTACTCCGAATAATAATTACAAAAGGTATCTTTAATATAATCATTAAATTCTTAACTTCTATAAAAAAAGATAATACATAAAAATTACAACTATAATATGATAGCTGACATAATGAAAAATAACCTAAATTGACAATTATTAAATAAGAAATTTTAATATAGTACTAATTCTAGTACTCTCCTTCAAATTAAAGATGAAAAAGACCTCAAAACAAATTTGAAGTGTTTGTGAAAGGCCCTTTTAGACAATTGGTGAGTATATCAGACAAGAGAATAATGTGAGTGAATCGATTAGATCATGAGAAGATTTATTAGTGTTGATGATGAGCTTTGATGCGCCAATGAATGGTGAACCTCGAGGGTGGCTAGAAATCAAGAAGAAAAGGCTTGAGGAGTGTGTGCAACAATGATTCATCTCCATTCCACTTGATTTTGGTGTCTTTGGACTTGTCAAAAAAATCTGAGTTGATTAATGAAGGCAGGGAGGAAAAATGCACGACAGTTGACGATGGACCTACACTACAGTATAAAAGGCTTTTTACGACGGCATTGTGATGGCAAAAAAGCGGTCGTATATGCGACCATCGTAAATTTTTGCAACGGCTTATTAACCGTCGCAAAAAGGCCTTTTGCGCCGGCTAATTAGCCGTCGCAAAAATTTACGACGCTTGACTCTTTTGCGACGGCTAATTAGCCATTGCAAAAAACTATCTCTTTTTAAATTTACCCTTAAATTACAAAGTTTTATTATATTTTTTTATTTAATATTTTTAAATAAATATATTACAATATCATACAAAATATATTAATAACATTCAAATATATTGATAACATTACAATATGACCGTCCAAAATATATTAATAACATATAACCATCCAAAATGTATTAATAACATCCAAAATGTATTAATAAAATTCAAAATATATTAATAACATATAACCATCCAAAATGTATTAATAACATCCAAAATGTATTAAGAAAATTCAAAATATGTTAATAAAAATTCTGAACTTTTTAACATCTATCCAGTTTTTGTATGATGATGGTACGCACTAAAAGCATCTTGAATCTACAAATAAAATATTCGTATTTTAGTTATAATTTTACAAGTAAAAAATTAATATTAAATTAAAAATAATATTAAATTAAACATTCATACCTGATCATTAGTGGACAGTTGAAACCCTTAACTATCAAAAAATCGTTGCATCATTGTACACATCTCATCACATTGATTTTGCAGAACTGTATATTTGCCTTGAAGATCATTATAACTGAATTTTAAACAATCTAACTCTGCTTTTACCTGTTCATTTTTTTGGCTTGAACTTTGTTGTGCAATATCTGATGGTGATGGACCATGCCCATAAGTTTTAGCATATCCATGACTATCGCGTCCCATCACATCAATAAATATTTGGTCTCTCGTAGTTTCTGTTTATTCATCATTAGGTAAATGAGATAAATATTCATTTAGTTGACCCTAAAAACATTGAAACTTAGTTAGAATATAGAAATCTAACAATTTTTTTAATATATGACTATTATAAATTTATATCACTTACAATTATTTTTGCACTGTCTGAATCAGCTATACTACCATCAGATTTGGATCGAGTCTCAATAAATACATTCATATGATCTGTCTTTTTTCTTTTTTTCTTCATCTAAAACATTGTAAACAGATACATACACACAACAATTAACATTACATTTAATACAACAATAAATATCAATATTTTTAACAAATTAACATTACATTTAATACGCATATACATACACACAACAATTAACAAGCAATGATCAATTTAACAAAACTCCTCACCCAAACATATAAAAATATAACTAACCTGTTCTCTTATATTAGCAAATGAAGTTCAAACTGTTTTAGGAAGTGAAGAAACTTGCATACGATTTATTTTATTCTTCTTAGCAATGGCCTACAATATAAAATAATCATGCAAAATATTATGTTATACTAATTATAACTTATAACATTAACTTAAGTTTAGTTAAGTTATACCTTAGCTTCCTCACTGCCCCAATAAGCTACAAGTGTCTTCCATTGCTCTTCAATAACTCTGGAAGGAATGGATGCAAGATGTTCAGCATTTGTCTTATCATCATAATACTTACTTTTCAATCGATATTTCCAATCTTTCTAAAGTCTTCCCACATTTCTTAAATAGTGGCGTCTATAAGCATCTGGAGTATCTGTGTTTGCCTACAGTATAATATGAACCTAATTATATTATAAAACATTAGCCTAAACTAATTATATGTTATAGTAGTATTTTTTTACCTTCACCTCTCTTTAAATATTTTCTAAAAGATCATCTGGTATGTTAGTCCACTCAACATATGTCAAAGGCGCTTTCAGTCCATTTCGTGCTATGGTCCCAAGTTGGGATTTGAACTGATCAGAATTTGGACCAATTACCTGCCACGCTAAATTAAACTCTAGATGCATAATATTTCCTGTGCCCCAATCATTAACACCTAGAGCTGGGCCACGATGTGTTGATTCACTTGGTCTTAAAAAAATTCATATTAGTGTGTTTCTTCAAATAATGAAAGTTAAAATTAATTATTATACCTTCTTCATCATCTTGTGCAAAAGAACGAGAAGACATAGATGTCTGTCGCTGTGACTCCGCCTGCTATAGAAGTACGACATCCATAGATGGGCTTTTTCCTTTTTTATGTGCCATAACTAGTTGCAATTAGATATCAAAATATATTGTTAGAAAACATTCATAAAAAAATTAATATATCAATGAATTTTATTATTAAAAAAAAGAAGAATGTAATTAATAAAACTACCACATCTCCCGACCCACTTGGTAGAAGCTAGGATGCCAATAGAAGGTAAAGAAAAGGGACTGAAGGTCAGGTCCCCCATTTCATAATAATGAAAATCCTTAAAGGAAAAGGATTTTGAAGTATTGGCTTCTGTTTCTTCTCCAATTTCCACACCTATCAAACATAAAAAAATGTGAGTGAAAATAGAATGAAAAAGAAGTTAAAAAATAAATATCAAATATGAGCCATTTTAGTACTGCTCCCTTCTATGCATGAGATGAAATGAGAACACGACAATAATTTTATAGGCATATAAGATATGCATAAACAACTATACAAGCCATTTTGATACAGTAATTCAAGCACAATTTTATATTCAAGAAATGTTTATTCATCTACATCTGAAATTTATGTTGTAAATCAAAATTCAATTAAAAACATAAAAAATGTTGAGAATACAACTTACGAAAGGAATCTTAGAGGCTTTATCGTTCTACACAGCCAAAATTTCTAGTGATGCAAAAAACCTTAATCCTCCAAGTAGCCAACCCAGTGCCTCGTACTACCATCCAAATTTCCAAATATGAATTAGCATAATAAAACAATCCATTTTCAGAAAATAAATAAATTAGATTTTATAAGAATGTAATCTGCACCTTACCGATGGTATCGGCGATGCGATCAATGCAGGGTTTTGGATAGGCAGTCCCGTTGTCCCAAACAAAAAAAAAATGCTAAGTAACAAAAATTGATACCTCAGATCTGAGAGAGGACGAGAAAGAGAGAGATTGAAACTAAATCGTTGATGTGAGAGAGGATGGGAATTGATTTGTTGTTAAACGAAGAGATGAAGATTGATTTGCTTGCCCTGTTATTTTTAGTTTGGGAATAAAGAGAATGAAAAGAATTTGTTAATTTCTGGGAGCGAAAAAAAAAACTATGTTTTGTTAATTTCTTTTCAACGAAACGACGTAATTTCTTTTAAGCCTTTTGCGAAGGCTTGAATAGCCGTTGCAAATAGGGTCGCAAAAATCCCATTTTTTTGTTGTGCTAGTAAAGGTGCTCTAACTATTTTTAACAAGTTTTGATGAATTTTGCTAACCAATTAGTAGCGAGAATGGTGAAAAAGGAACAACTAGCTAATTCTGAGTCAATAGTGGTCTCAATTTCTTGGTTTGAGATAATGATTGGTGATGGATGATAACTAATAGCGGATGAGCAGCAGCAGCTATTTAGATGCTAGAAAAAGGGGGAAAAAAAACAAAGACAAAAAAAGAGAGACCAAAAAATTCACCTAAGCTCTAAAATTAACTTGATACTAATTTGACTCTAATACCATGTTAAAACAACTAAAGTCTTCTTATGTTTTTATTCTGAATAATAAATACAAAGATAGTCTTTATATGGGCATTAAATCCCTATATTGTTTGGAAAATAAATAGTACATAAAACTCGACTATAACACAAAAGTTAACATGGAAAAATCCTAAATTAACACTCACTAAATGAGAAATATAGTACTAACTCTAATAATAGGAAATACTAAATTACTATCAATATAGTTGTTAATTTTTTTAAAACATAAATAATGAATTTTTACTTTGAAATAATTTAAAATATTATGTCTGAAGTTCTTGGGTTTTGGAACCTTACAAATTTACTTTCTTGTCCTCAATCTCTCCTCAAATTGGCAAAAATAACATTGTCCTCGTGCTAAAAAAAAAACACTCTCATGCTCAAGTTATTATTTTATAAAAAAAAAAAAGAATACTAGTGTGTGAGGATTGTCTCTAAGGTAAGTAAGAGGGTGTTTGGATGCTTTAGGATGCTTTTAGATTATACTGATTAGAATTAAATAAGATTGAATGAACAATAAACCAAAAAATATATGATTATATAATGATGGAACCAAATATGAAATAGGATTTATGTGCATGTTAAACTATGCTTTATGCAATGCACCCAGAGAAAGTGAAGACATATTATGAATTATAATTATATTTGAATTGATAAATAATAATCACATAACAAGTTGAAATCATATTCAAATCTTATTCTTCGTTCTTAAGTATTTCCTATCCTGCATAGGAAATACTTGTAGGTTATTGGGTTAAGTCTTACTTGTCCATGGATAGAAAGATCTGGATCCTAGGCTTTCTAACGTTATTGGGCTACGACTGAGAATGTGTTAGGACCAACTCTAGACCAGCATTCTAAAAAAGGCCGACTCTTATTTTTAGGTGGTGTGGACTGGTTAGGTCATATTAATAATAAGCCTAATAAATGCCCCCCCTCTTCCCCCTCCCTATAAATGAATGAGTGTGTCCTTTACATAGTAAGCATGTAAAACACACTTCTTCACTAACCAACCAATGAGTGCCATATGTCTTAAAAAAATTATGCTTATTTTCAAGTAACCTCTGTTTTGAATTGGGATACGTCTAATTACAATAAATTTTTCACTGTTGGACATGTAGCTTTCAACAAGAGACAATTTATTTATTTTTAAATATAAAACATATATTCACCCTATTTTTCCCTTTCATTCTTTATTTTGAAAGTTCTTGCTTTAACTCTTCTATGAATCTATCCTTATTTCATTTATAAATTTCCAATCTTTTGAAGAAGTCTTTTCTTAATGCACCTTTAAAAAAAATGGTTACAAGAGTGAATACTTTTTTAGTTGATGAGTTTAAAACTACTTATTATATGCCCAAATAAGGTGAAACGTTAGGGTCTTCTTGTAATGATCCTTATAGAGAGCCAAAAACTATAAAACTGGGGAACTACATCTATTTAAGGAGCATCTCAAGTGCTTTATGTTCCTAATCCCCCCTATCATCTTAGAATTCTTACACGTAATGGGTTTGTCCCCACTCAAAGGTGACCTAAATGTGTTTTATTTACTTCAGGATGTAACTATTTTAAACCACATGATGAACCCTTTGTATTTCCTAGCTCTTTATGATGTCTTCCTTACAAATAACCTTATTTGCTCCAAAGTAAGTTATTTTGGCTGCCCAAAAGAGCAAGGAAATTTTTTTGAGGGTTTTAAAGAAAAGATGATTGACTTAGAAGAGAGTGTTATGGTTCTCAGTGGTGATTGGAAGCAACCATGGCTCCCCTATGAGGTGAAGACTTCTTTTGGAGTTTATGATTGAAGACTACCATTACTTTCCCTTCCATCTTGATAGGGAAAGATTCCTTCAGAAGTACTTTTGAAAAAAGCCAATCAATCACATATTTATACATCGGAGATGCTGCGATAGCATGTAGGGCTTCAAAGAGTCTGCCATTTTTCATGCTTTCTAATAGTGAATGAGAGAATGTGGACCCTAAACCCTCCTAACTTAACTATTAGGGCGGGAAACTCCTTCCTTAGATTCAGTGGGTTTTCATTGTTATGTCTTATACTTAATAGAGTGACTTAACATATAAGGCATGAAATGCACCCATACCCTATCTACAATATTACAGACAAATATTTAGCCAAGAAATGGGCCACAATATAAGAACAATTACTACATGTATATATCTAGTTGTTTGAAAACTATTACTATGTGTATATCATGAAATTGTATTCCCATGTATATAAATCAATTATAATATTTAACTAATTATACTATTTCTTAAGTTCAATTTTCTAGTAGAATATTTTTATATTTAATTTTACAGAAGATATGCTATAATAAATTTTTAAAGCATTTTTAAGAATAATTAATTTTACCATTTATTTTTAAATTAAAAATGACACTTAAGGGTGGGCACAATTCTTGTACCCAAACCGACCCGATCAACCCATCATAACATTTTTTGAGTCAATACAAGTTTGGAAATTAGATTCAGAACTGATTGGGACATATTTTAAGTGTCCTAATCGGATTAGATCGGGTGCGGAAAATTTCAGGACCGATTTAGGAATTTCCCAAAGCAAAAAATAAAAAATATTGAGACTTTGTTTTTTTTTTTTTTAAAAAAAAAAAGAGAAATGCAAAACGTAAGATTATAAATTTTGGAATTTTAATTATAAAATTCAGTGGATTTGAAATTAAAATTATAAAATTCAATGGATTTGGAGTTAGAATAATAAAATTTAATGCAATTGGAATTATAAAATTTAATGAATTTGGAATTATAATTAGAATTATAAAATCTAATGGAATTGGAATTGGAATAAAACTTTTATAGAATTAGATTTAGAATTATAAAATTTAATAGATTTGAAATAGAAATTATTAATTTTAGTATTTTAGTTATAAATTTAATCATTTATCATTTTAATATCTTGTCACAATGCGTTAATTGAAGAGTCTATACTATTATAAATTTATAATACTAAAAACTAAAATTTAATTTAATTAAAGTAATTCATTAAATTTAATTCAATTTTAATTTGAGGGAGAATAGAGAAATTAGAAAGAGGTTTCAATTATTTAATTAACTCAATAAAAGAAATCCATATATATTTTTCAAAATAAAACTCTATTAAATATTTCAAAAAATACCTTAAAAATAAAATAAACTCAAGCACCAAAAAAAAAAAGATCAAGCCCAATTAAAACTCAAATATATTAAAAATGAAAAAACACAATTAAAACCTAAAGCCTAAAACACAAACATACAAAAAGAATTTTAAAAAGCTCATAAAAAACCTAGTTGTTGACTTCTAAACTAGTCTAATAGAGAGAGAGAAACCCGATCCAAAATGTCTAAAAACAATTTTGAAATTAATTTCCAACTTGTCCTGACCTGAAATAGCCCGACCTAAAAGTTGTCTCAATCAGGGCTCGAGTAGAGTCGGGTTGTTCCATACCCGAACACGTCCACCCGTGATCTTATTATTATTATTGTTGTTGTTGTTATTATTATTTTTTGTGAAAAGATGACTAAATCATGTTGGAAATGATTTCGAATCGAATAAATGTGAAGAGGAAGCGAAGTAAAAGTGTGAAGACTTGAAATATGAAGGCATTTGAATCAAGTGAACGTTGCATTATCCAAAAGGGAACACTGCAGTGCAAATTTCACTAAGTTGCATAGGTGAGTTGTCTAAGAAAAAGTCCCTGCATTCTAAGACAACGCCCTAGCATTCGGACCAATGGCTCTATGTTTCGAAGTCAAAGCCCTTGCGTTCTCAACACCCCAACATTTGGAAATTAAAAGCCAAAGCTTTTAATGCAACCTATTCTAAAAATAAGAAGACTCTTAAGTTGGCTAAAAATACCTTATTTGATTCCAACTTATATTAGGGTTAATTTAGAATGTAGTAGGCTATATAAATGGCTTTATTTTAGCTTGAATAGGTAATCACAACTTAGATCACCACGTAAGAACAATTGAGAGTGTAATTGTTATAATCCCTTCTAGAGAGAGAAAGAGTTCTTTGTGAGTTATTTATGAGCTTTCATTTATTTAATCAAAGAAGTGAGATCTTGATTCATCATGGACGTAGGCAATTGTTAAACTATGTAAATCGTTGAGTGCTTTTTTTGCCATACTTTCTTTATTCTATTTTATTTTCTTGATTATTACAAAATCATACTTGCACATGGAGCGTTTCTATCAACAAATTAGTATTAGAGCTTGGTTTACCAATCATGGTTGCACTTAAGTATAAAGTAGAGAAATTCAACAACGAGAATGACTTTAATTTGTAAAAGGTTAAAATGATAGCATTACTAGTAAGCTAAGGATTAGGCTTGGCCCTAGAGGAGACTACAAGTCTGTCTAGCAAAAAGAAGAAGCTAGAGTCATCTAAATCCGAAGCACAGAGAAAAGACATTCAAGATAAGGCTCAATATGCAATCGTTCTGTCATTGAATGATAAGGTTTTGAAAGAAATTGTTGGAGAGAAGATAGTTATTAGTCTTTAGAAGAAGTTAAATGATCTTTATATGATGAAGTATCTAGCAAATCATCTATATATAAAGAAAAAACTTTATCAGTTGTCTATGTCAGAAGGGACATTGATTAAAGACCATTTAGATGCATTTAATAAGATCATCATTGATCTAGAAGCAATCAATGTAAAGAATAAGGATGGAGACAAGACCACATCCTATTGAGTTCTTTTCTCTAGAGTTATGAACACTTTGTTGATATGTTACTCTATGACAAAGAGAGTTTAACTATGAAGGATGAGAAATTTTCGTTAAACTTTAAGCAATTAGAAAAGAAAATAGAGGTAAATGCAAAAGGACTAATTATAAAAGGAATTATTGAGCAAAGAGAAATAATGTTAAAGAAAGGCTCAAGATTAAATTTGAAGGGAAAACCAAAGAAGTGTTATTACTACAAGAAAAATGAGCACCTTATAAAAGATTATCCTTAGAAGAAAGCTAAGGACAACTAGAAGAAAACAGATACTACGATAACTTATGAAGATAGTTATAATAGTGCTGAGACCCTTATCACTTCTTATGGTAAGAGTTCTAGTAAGTGAATTTTAGATTCTGATTATACATTTCACAAGTGCCCAAATAAGTCTATATTTACTAAGTTTTAGTCCATTAATAATGGTAAGGTATTGATAAGGAATGACATAGTTTGTCAAGTGTTAGGAATTGGTAGTGTTAGACTTAAGCTCTATGATAGAAAAGTAAAAGAGTTACAAAAAGTTAGGTATATTTCTGACTTCAAGAGGAACTTGATTTCTCTTGATATATTAGACCATAATAAGCGTTCCATCGAAGCTAAAAATGATATTCTTAATGTATTAAAGGGTTTCATAGTTGTGAAGAAAGTTGATAGATATGATAGTGTGTATGTGCTTAGAGGAGAGGTAGTGAGTAGTTTTGCATCATTCTCTATTGATGATGAGAATATGTAAACTAAGTTATGGCATCTAAGGTTAGCTGACCTAGGTGAAAGAAATCTAAAGGAATTATATAATCAAAAGGTACTTAGTGAAGATAAGTTCCAACTATTAGAGTTTTGTGAGTGTTATGTGCGTCGGAAATCATATAGGATAAGGTTTAATATTAGAGAGCACAAAACAAAATGGGACTCTTAATTATATACATTTGAATCTTTTGGGGTTAGCATAAACAGTTACACATTGTGGGGCAAGGTACTATCTCACATTCATTAATGATTATTTTAAGAAGTTATGGGTATATATATTGAATAACAATGAGCAAGTATTTGAGATATTCAAAACACGGAAGGCTCTTGTTAAGAATTAAAATGGCAAGAAGATAAAGAGACTATGGACATACAATTATCTCGAATATTGCAACAAGAAGTTTAATGGATTTTGTGCCAAGTATGAGATCGTAAGGCATAAAACTGTGAGATCAATACCACAACAGAATGGTCTGGCGAAAAGGATGAATAGGACCTTGCTTGAGAGAATTAGATCTATGTTGACCCATGTCATGATGTCTAAGGAATTTTAGAGTGAGGATATAATGATAATAGCATACTTGATCAATAGAAGTCATTCCTCAGCGATAGACTTCAAGATATCAGAAGAAAAGTGGTCTGGTAGCCCTTTTAGAGTGAGGCTATAATGATAATAGCATACTTGATCAATATAAGTCATTCCTCAGCGATAGACTTCAAGATATCAGAAGAAAAGTGGTCTGGTAGCCCTCTTAAGTATAACTACCTTATGATTTTTGGTTTCCCAACCTTTAATACATATGAAGCAAGACAAGTTGGAACCTAGATCCTTGAAGGGGATATTCACAGGGTATCCTAAAGGTGTGAAAGGATACAAGGTATAGTGTAATAGTTAAAGCTACCTAGAAGTATCATAAGTAGAGATATGATATTTGATAAGATGGCAATGTTGAAAGTCAACCAAGAAGAAGTGAAGGAAAGATTATGCCAAAGGAAGTTTCAGCACTAGAAATAATTGAAGTGAAATTTAAAAGTGTCTCTGAGATGCCCCTAAATCAATACTTCAGTAAATCAACACTTAAAGATAAACAAAAGACACCGATTGGTTTATCAAAATCTACCCAAAAGACAAACTAGAACTTTTGAGATGAAACTTGAAAAGTACCAACTAGTCACAGATAGGTTAAGAAGAATGACAAATCCACCAATAAGGTATACATAAGTAGACCTAATTGCTCATGCTTTTAATTCTACATTCAAAATTGAGTTTGATGAGCCTAAAATATATAGAAAAGCTATGAAGAGTAAGAATAGTGATAAATGGTAGCTAGTATGGAGGAAGAGATTAATTCTCTCCTACAAAAAAATAATTGGGATTTGGTGGAGAAACCTCAAAGTAAAAAATTAGTTCGGTGTAAGTGGGTGTACTAGATTAAGTAAGGGATACCAGGAATAGACCCTATGTGATTTAAAGCTAAGCTACTTACTCAATGTAAGGGTATTGACTTTTATTAGATATTCTCACTGGTAGTCAAGTATACATCGATAAAGATAAACCATGTGTGTGAACCTTAATTTACATATAGAGAAAATTGATGTAAAAATAGCTTTTCTGCATGGAGAGTTAGATGAGAAAATATATATGTTATAGCCACAAGGGTATGAAGAACTTGAAAAAAATAAACTGTAGATGAATAAAGTGCCTTATGTTATGGGAGCATTATGTATGCTCGGGTTTTAACATGACCAGACATAGCTCAAGCTGTGAGTATTATAAGTAGGTAGATGGCAAAATGAATTTTAAGATATCTCAAGGGAATGTTGGAGCAAGGCTTGTTCTATAAAAATGCTAAAAGAGAGGATGAAATAATAAGAGGATACGTTGACTCAGATTATATGGGTGACCTTGATAAGAAGAGGCCATTAACTAAGGGTGTAATGTGTGTTAGAGATCAGTTCCACAATATGTAATGGCACTATCAATCACAAAAATAGAGCATATAGTTGTGGGTGAATCTATTAAGGAGGTCGTGTGGTTAAAACGAATATGTATAAAAATAATTGTTATTGAAGACATTGGCATAGTGTATATTATGATAGAAAAAGTGCTATACACCTAAACAAGTATCAAGTATTTCATGAAAGGTTAAAACACATTAATGTGTAAGTTTATTTCATTAGAGAGATAGTATAAAGTGACAAGATTAGTCTAACAAGGATTCAATCGTCTTAAAATTTTGTTGATATGTTGACTAAGCCACTTCCTTTGGTTAAGTTCATTCTATGCAAAGACTTAATCTGAGTCACCTCTATATGAGAAAGAAAGGTGACATGGAGATGAAAGATTTTGAAAGCTTCTTGGATGACTTTTAATTAAGGAGGGGATTTTATGAGAAGATGATTAAAAATTATATTAGAAATGATTTAGAATTAAGCCAATGTAAAGTGGGAGTGTGAAGACATTTGAATTAAGTGAATGTCGAGACGTCCAAGAGGGAACATTACTGCGCAGACTTTAGTAAGTGTAATAGGTGAGTTGTCAGAGAGAAAGCCCCTGCAATCTGAGACAATGCCCTAGTGTTCTAACTAATGCCCCTACATTCCGAAGCTAAAGCCCATGCATTCTCAATGCCTCAATGTTCGAAAATGAATGCCCTAACGTTAATGCAATCTGTTCCAAAAATAAGAAGACTCTTAAGTTGGCTAAAATACCTATTTGATTCTAACTCGTACTAAGGTTAACTTAGGACGTATGTAGGCTGTATAAAGGATCTTATTTTTGCTTGAATAGGTAATCACAATATAGATCACCACATAAAAACAATTAAGAGAGCCATTGTTATAATTCTTTCTAGAGAGAAAAAGAGTTCTTTATGAGTTCTTTGTAGAGACTACTGTGAATATAGACAATTATAGAACCACATAAATCACTGAATGCTTTCTTTTGTCCTACTTGTTTTATTTTTATTTATTATTGCAATATCATATTTGTCCATGGAGAGGTTTTTGTCAATATTATTGTTATTATTATTGAGCTCGACTTTTTACTGAATCAAGATTGTGGGAGTGTATCGACTATTGAAACTCCACCGTGGTACCATGGTATAAAATATAACATTAAAATGAATGCGTGTAAAAATATAATATTTCAATTTCATAAATACGTTACATGTTGAACCATTTAATATAATTACAACTATCCAATACGTTTTCATCGACATAATCCTAACTCCCTTAGACGTTTTTAACAATTTTTTTTAAAAAAATTTATCTTTAACTCTCATTCTTAGTTCTCTTATTTATTTTCTTTTTGACTTTTGCTTCTCTTTTCTTTATTTTTTCCTACTGTTTTTACTCCGACACACTCAATTTTGTATAAAATAATGAAGCTCTGGCGACTGACACTAGCACTTTACTTGCTTTTATAACAAATCAATCATATAAATAACCAACAAAGAGAAAGTCATAGAGTTAAGAATCATCGCTTGGATGTTTTGGTAACTAAAATAATTATTTATCTTTCATAAATTCTGAATAGAGTTAAATAAAGTGGAATGTTGACCGATCTGTTTGGTTTTTGCTTAACATTTAAAAATAAATATTAAATTATTTATAATTATTCTCATTTTTATATTAAGTTAATAAATTAAAATTTATTTTTTTAGTCAAAATAAACTTAAAATATGCAAAAAAAAATTAAAATGAAAATTGGTCACATGTGTTACAACTGATTAAAGCCCGACTCTTAAATGAGTCGAATTTGAGAAAGAAGTCTTGATAATTTGTTTTTAAAAAAAATACCATGCAAAAAACTAACTAATTATTACAAAGAAAAACCAAGAATTATTCCAAATATCACAAGAAATTGTGTTTTGATTACAAAGCAAGACTTAAAACTAATCAAGAATCATAAACAATACAAGAAACAAATTCTAATCACACAAGAGACCAAGATTTATAGTGGTTCAACCACAATTTATGGCTTATAGGTACTTGAGCTCAACAAAGAAGCTCGATCTACATTATTCTTTAGAAAGATTATAGCCCTAAAGTATTACAAGTTCAAGAGAACTAATTATAGGACTTAATCTACAAAATGCATGGACTAAATTAAGATAAGTCAAGCAAACCCTAAACTAAGAGAGAGAAAGACGAAGAGAGCATATAAGCCGTTTTTGCCTAAAAACTTAAAAGACCTAATACAATGAATTTGAATTGAGAACATCACAAATATATATAAGAATGAAATGAGAACGTACTAGCTTAGGGTTACAATTTAACAAGTAAAGACTTAAATGCCCCTTCTTACTTAAATGACTTAAAAGCCCATTACACTAATGTATTTACTTTAAGAACTGAAATTTTACAAATTCCACGGTTTCCAAAGTGAATACTTCTACCCAGTGCAGATTTCCACTTCCAAGTGTCATCGCTTTAGTATGTGCATCCTTCATCCTCTGTCTATGTTTAATAAGCTTAAGCACAATTTAAACTTTCTTTGAGGCAGCACCTTTGTACTCATATTAGTTAAATTTTCTTTTGTAGAGATCTTCTTGAAAATTACTTATCCTTTAAAGACACCATCTCTAATGAAATAAAATTTCATATTAAAATGCTTAGTTCATTCAGGATAAATAGGATTTTTGTAGAAATACAAAGTACTTTAACTATCAGTGTATATAGTTACAATATTATTAAGAATACCCAGTTCATTAAGTAACCCCTGTTACTATATTCATTCTTTTACTACTTCTGTCAGAGCAATATACTCTACTTCAGTGTTAAAGAGTGCTATAATTGGTAGGAGTTGGAATTTCCAACTCATACGATTCCCACATAAGGTAAAGAAATAAGATGTTGTTGACGTTTTTTTGTCTCGATCCCCTGCAAAATTAAAGTTTACATACCCAACCAACTCAATATCACAGTTAGTTCCTTTAAACAATAAGCCAAACTCTAATGATCCATTTATATATCTTAATAGCCATTTTATGCCTAACCAGTATTCTTTCGTAGACTTTGATATAAACCTAATTAGAACACTAATAGAATGAGCTAAATCTGACCTTGTACAAATCATGGAATACATAATAGATCATACTATACTAAAATATAGTACAATACTTATTTCTTCTTTATCATAGGATAGACACTATTTTGAAGAGAAATGAAAATGTGCTACTTAAGGCATATTTACAGGTTTAGAATTAAACATGCCAAACCTATTAAGAACATTTTCCAGATAGTTCTTTTGTGGCAAAAATAATCTATTGTTTGGTCTGTCTCTAATTATTTCTATGCCAAAAAATTTCTTGGCTTTGCCAAAATCTTTCATGTCAAATTCTGATTTTAGAAACCCTTTTAGAGTTACTATTTTTTATTTATTACTACCAATTAATAACATGTCATCAATTTATAGTAACACGTAAATCTCATCTTTATTCCTAATCCCTTAAAATAGAAACAACTATCAAAGTTGTTTCTCTTAAAACCAACTTTGACTATAAAAAGCATAAACTTTTATACCATTGTCTATGGACTATTTTCAATCCATATAGGGATCTTTTAAGTAAACACACTAAATCAGTTTTATCATTTTCTTTAAAACCAAAAGCTTTTTTCGTATAAATAGTTTCATCTAATTCACCATGTAAGAACGTAGTTTTAATATTTAACTGTTCTAATTCCCAATTAAAATTGGATACTAAAGATAAAACTAGTCTTATAGTGGTATACATCACTATAAGTGAAAAGATCACATTATAATCTATTCTTTCCTTTTGAGAGAAATCTCTATCTACTAGTCTAGTTTTAAATCTAACAGGTTCAAATGGTGTGTTTCCTTTCTTTATTTTATACACTCATTTACAATTCACTAGTTTCTTATTTAAGGGCTTAGGAACTAAGATCCATGTTTTATTCTATTTTAATGACTTTATTTCATTACACATAGTAGCATACCATTGACTTGAGTATTTACTAGTCATTGCCTTATCATAAGAAACAAGTTCAATTTCTTGCATATTTTGAGCAGATATTAAAGCAAAAGCATTTAAGTCATAGGAATCAAATCTAGAAATGAGTTTAACCTGTCTTCTTTGCTTATCTCTAGCAAGTTAATATGTATCTAGAGTAGAGTCAATTGTCTAGCTAATTGACTCTATTCACCTACATTGAGTGGATGATTTAGATCACCACCAATTGATTTTTTAGTGTCTGTTAGTTGAGGAGTTGAAGTTTTTACCTCAAGATGAGTGGTATCTTCTTTAAGAGGTGTAACAATTTGCTGACCAGTGCTATTTTTCCCTGTATTTTCATTAATAGATTTTAAACATAGCATATTAGCCTCATCAAAGACTGTCTCTACTAGTCATAATTCTTACACCTGGACTTTCTTTTAACCATAGTCTATAACCCTTTACCCTTTCTGAATATCCTAACAATACACATTTACTACCTCTATGATCAAGCTTTTCTTCTTTCTTATGAGAATAAGCTCTATAACTAAATATTCTTAAATGAAAATAACTTAGTGGTCTTCGTAACTGTATTTCTTTAGAGATTTAAAGTTTATTGAACTAGAAGGTGACCTATTTATGAGGGACCAGGCAGTGTTTAATGCCTCACCCCAAAAACCTTTAGCTAACCCTTAGTTAACCAATATGCATTTGACCTTATTTAACAATATTATGTTCATGATCTCAAAAATGCCATTTTGTTGAGGCCCATACCTTATTGTACTACGCCTTAAGATTCTGTTTTCTTTACAAAAATTGTCAAATACTTCATTATAAAATTCAAGTCCATTATCCATTCTAAATGCCTTTAAACTCTTTCTAAATTATTTTTCAACTAACTATTTTCAGTGTTTGAATATCATAAAGGTATCATTTTTATTTTTAAGTAAATAGACCCACATTGTTTTTGAATGGTCATCTATAATGGACAGAAAATACCTGTTTCCCCCATGGCTAGTTGTATAAGTAAGTCCCTAAAAATCAACATGAACGTATTCTAAAATGGCTTTAGACTTATAAAAATCGATCTTAAAACTTAGTCTCTGTTTATTGCTTAAAATACATTGTTTATAAAATTTAATTTTACTTATTTGATCATTACCAAGCAGGCCATGTTTACTAAGTTCAAGTAAACCTTGATCCTTTATGTGACCAAGTCTTTTATGCCACATTCAAGTAGTATCTAAGTCTTGGCTTATGGAAGAAACATCAAAACTAGTTACTATTTTATCTTGGAGTATATACAAATTATTTTATTTTTGACCTTTTATTACAACTAAGCCCTCGTGTTATTCTTAATTAGCCATCTTGAAGTTTGCATATGTATCCACCTTCATCTAATACCCCTAAAGAAATTAATTTTTTTTTTAAATCTGAAACATACATTCCATTTTCAAAGGTTATGACAATCTCATTATATATTTCAATGGCTATAGTTCATATTCTTTCAACTATACAAGGTTGATTATTACCCATTAGAACTTTCCCATAATTGTACTCTTGGTAGCTTTTAAACAAGATTTTCTTATGACACATATGATATGAACAACCTAAATCTAAAACTCATGATTTTAAGTTATCTTGTATAAAAATAGTAAGTGCATCAGCACTTTCATACCCATCACTAGCAACAGCTACATTAGCATTTACATTAGGATTTTCTTTCTGCGTTTTAATCCTCTTAAAACAATTTCTCCTAACATGTCATTCTTTCCCACAAAAATAACACCTTCTGGGTCCAGACCTAGATTTAAACCTTGATTTGTCTCTAAATTTACTCTTAAACTCTCTCTTGGCATTTCTGCCTTTAACATATAAATTTTCTCCACTATTATTGTCTTTTCTTTCTAGTTTAATCACTTGTTCTTTAGTCCTTAAAGTAGTAAGGCGTTCATTTAAAAATGATATTTCATAATCATATTTATTTGCAGATTTAACATCTTTAAAGGATGATGGTAGTGAGTTTAATAAGATTATAACTTGGTTTTCATCACCTATCGTTTCTCCAGTGTTAGCAAGATCCAAACATATTTTCTTGAAATCTTTTAGGTTCTCTTCAAGTCCTTTTTTAAAATTTATTTTGTAACCAAACAACTATTCTTTAATCAAAATTTTACTAGAGAGAGATTTAGAGATATAAAGACTTTCAAGTT
Organism: Ailanthus altissimus; assembly: GCA_946807835.1. Taxonomy (NCBI): domain Eukaryota; kingdom Viridiplantae; phylum Streptophyta; class Magnoliopsida; order Sapindales; family Simaroubaceae; genus Ailanthus; species Ailanthus altissimus. The sequence continues at coordinate 6,591,000 of OX327699.1, forward strand.
TACCCCATAGACCAGCTGTTGTGGTCTCTTCATTCACCTACCTTAGAATTTTGTCAATCAATTGTAAGATGATTATGCTGTAAGCGATCTTGTCCACTTTTGTAATTTGATCTACTTTTATTGTTTCTTGTAAAATCTTTGGATCTTACGTTTGTGACCTTTTGTTGAACCAGAAGAGCCTTCATCTTCTTCTTCCATAAGGCAAAGTCACTATGCCTATCGAACCGTTCAACCTCGAATTGTGTTGAACTCATGACTCTTAAAATGACTCTTTAACCCTAAGAATTAAGAAATGAGTCTTCGATCTAACAAACCCTAACTTAGAGCTCTGATACCACTATTATAATTACAATGCATGACTCAAAACTAAGCACGAATTATAATCAATACAAGAAACAAATTTCAATCGCACAAGAGACCACGATTTATGGTTTACATCCACTTGAGCTCAATAAATAAGCTCAATCTGCACTATTCCTTAGAAAGATTATAACCCTAGAGTATTACAAGTTCAAGAGAACTAATTATAGGACTTTATCTACAAATGCATGGACTAAATCAAGAGAACTCAAAAAAATCCTAAATTGAGAGAGAGAAATACGAAGAGAGCATAAGCGGTTTTGCATAAAAACTCAAAAGACCTAATACAATGAATTTGAACTGAAAAATTACAAATATATATAAGCATGAAATGGCTGCATATTAGCCTAGAGTTATAATTCAATATGTAAAGACTTAAATGCCCTTTCTTACTCAAATAACTTAAAAATTCATACTTTTGTAACCAGTACTTTACAAAATGTAATCAATGCAAATACTCGTTGTACAACTGTAAAAAAAAATTACTTATTCCAGGCTATGCCGTCTTCTTTCAATCATCACAATCTCCATTTTCAAATTTATATACTCTACTATATGGATACACCTAATTTTAAGATAATTGTATAATAACCCACCAAAGTTTTATGATCTTCAAGCTTTTATTGTTGATTAAAATGAAATTCTAAACCATCAATACCTTTTTTGTTATGGTTCACACGAAAAACATTCTCTGAGAAATATATGAATTACAAGGAAATTTCAAAGAAACATTTAGTTCATATTTTTAAAATAGATTCTTAAACACTATAACGTAATTTGGATACAATCTCATTGAAGACGGTGACAATGATTTGTAATTACTTTCAAAATTTATAATACACACTTTAAATTGCATCTAAAAATTATATCTAAAATGGCACTCAGGATCAAACTCATTCCTTACTTAGAGGTTTTGTAATTATTTTTTGTTGAATAATTTTATATCTTAAAATTATCTTTTAATTGATGTAGCATGTGATATATTTTTCTATGACAGGCGTTGATAATTATCATATCATTGATAAGAGAATAAAGTCAATTATTACTTAATACATGATAGCAATTAAATAGTGATATATTATACAAACTCTGTGCTTAGGATTATTATGTTTACAGGCGGAAACATGTAGAGACTTTTTTTTTCTTTGTGATAGTAAAAAATAGAGAAGATCTAGAAGGCTTTTAATAGGAATAAAGGTATAAGTACTGTGATCAATACACTGAAGCAAAAGCTTAACCAACAGTATAGTTAGGGCTCATCCACTATCAAATAATTAACAACCGTTTGTTCGTATCATATATACACATGGATCATGTTAATCTTCTCTGTACCATCACTTTCAGAATTTATTGGATGTCCCCCAAAGAAAGGGGAAAAAATATCAAGGAAATGAGTAAAGCAATGAATTTTAGACTTATTGAAGTTTCTTGAGATATTAATTATTATTCCTTGAAAATTTTTGGAGCTTGGCTTCCATTTGGACTAAGGTCCACCATTTTGATAATATGGTTAAGCTTTCACATCGTTGTTTGAGCCAATTAAATTCTCTTGACAGATTATAATTCTTTTGAGAATGCATGGGTTTCATGATTTTGATGATTTGATGCGGATCTTACCAGCATCTGCACAAAAACACTCCTTCCATAGCAGGCCAAGTACCATCAAATCATAAATGACAATGATAAGCATAAGCACTGTATCATTTACAATTTGGCCACCATTTACTGAACATAATTTACACTGTAAAGTTGGATGGAGACAGTTCATTCTCTTGGCAAGAAGTTCCTGTAACCCTTAACAGAAATGGCATGCCGGTCCCGCAAAAGACGTCCATGGGACCAATTACTTTGTTTCGTTTGCCTTAAAATATTAATGGTGCTGGAAAGATCTTAAGGCATATGCTCAACAAGGCGTTAAGTCCTCTATGCAACTTATGAAGTCCTGGAAATGCTTGGATGTTGATGATCATATATATGTAGTAAGTGACATTAGAAAGTGTCACAGTTGATGGCAATAACCTCACATGGAAATTTGCTGGTTGCTTTCTGTGGATAATGCAATAATGCAGCGTTGCATAAAACACACACACTTTCAGTTGCAGTTGCTGTAAAAAAAATAGTATTATATTAGAAACACTTGCTTATTTATTTGAAAACGATGATCAGATACGCAGGCTTAAATGCTGATGCTGCTACTTAATTCTGATGTGTAAAATTTATTTAAATATTATTCAACTATATATTAGAACTTGTTAAATATTTGCAATATATTAGAGGATATATAGTTAAATATTTGCAAGATAGAATTATTAATAAGTAAAATATTTAGTGTAAGAGGCATACTATAGAATATTGTTCTAAAGCCAAATGTTCTCTCATAGTGCGGATAGTGATGGATTTATATAACTCTAAGATTCAACCTTATATTTACAACTACTCTCCTTGACGAGCTCAACCATCGGAAGATCATACTAAATTTCAATTGTCAAAGTTACTCAATAATACAATATGAAAAGTGTATTCTTTTAAAAATTATACATATACATAGAACACTTTATTTTCTCTTCTCTTGTTCACACTTATATACTAATTTTAATAAAAGATTAGCCCCCTTAATATAGTAGTAGGTAGTCTAAAATAATAACTCAAGAATTAATAAGAGTAATTAAATATATAGTGACTCCATATAATAAAAATACATAAATATTATAACTCTCATAATAATAATATTCTTATAAATAAATATTTATAACTCTCTAATATTCAGTATATATATAAACCCCCAAATAATGATAATATATAAATGTTGTAACTCACACAATTAACCTAAGTTTATATGGTTTTAAAAACTTTTCTCCAATAAATTCAACTATAAAACCCCCAAGTACACAAGATGTTTTTGGATTGATTCTCGTTCAAACCATATGATTAAGGTAAGATTTACTTCAATATTATTGAGATATCAAGCTATGTTCTTCACTTTGACACTACTTTGGCATCAACTAAGTCACAACTCCGATACCAGTTAGATAAGATTTTCTTTGGTGTGCTCTCTAAAGAAACTCTTTGCACTTGCGGAAGACATAACTCACAAATAATCAAGAATACACAAGATTAACACACTAATAAAAATAAATAAACAAACCATAAGATACAAGATATACATAGTTCGACCAAAACGCCTATATCCATTGAGGATCTATAATTTATCTTCTTTTATTGATTAGATCACTAAGTAATTCTTTTGATTACCATGATATACAAGACCTCTAAATATCTCTATTGTCGACCTCTAAGTATCTCTCTAGATCACTATGATCTTTATAAGACCTTTTAGTATCTCTCATTCTATAATAAGAGATTTTACGTAAGGAATACAATAATAGTTCGAGCCCCTCTCAAAAGGATCTATAGTGCTTATTGTGTTCATTCATGAACAAAGACACTATCAAAGGATACACTATAGTGCATCCAGCACTTAGTGCCTACCTAGTGTCTCTATTTTCTTTTATGTTTACCTAGAAACTATAAATTTAGTTAGAAAAAAAGTCCTTACTTGTAAGAGTCCTAATCCCTTTAAAGAAGTTAATTGAGCTAAAACAAAAAATTCCTATAAGTTACCAGATAAACAGTGCCTGTGTGAACATTACGACATGAATAATACCCCACAATGTGAATTGTATTCGTTTTTCTGACTTTTCATTTTTCTCCCTCATCTCACAACCTTCTTATACTAGACTTTTTGCTAACTCTGTATTTAATATCCATCTGAATTCATGCTCAAACATGATTGTTGACTCACCAATTCTAATAAACATTTTCTTAATTCAAAATCTCTTATTGAGCTATTGAACATCATCCCTTCCTTAACTAATGCTCTCTAGTATTATTTATAGTCAAGTCCCAAATTTAATTAAGGCTTATGACTACGGTCTCCAAAGATTCCTAAATGATAATTGTTTAGAGTAGCCCTTATGTTGTAATCTCCCATGTCCCTTAGATACTATGACTACAATCCCTTAATGGCTGAAAACTTATTCTTGCCATTACTACCATTCCCACACATTCTTTTTTAGCCTTGCCATAATTTGAGATAATTTAAAATCTGCTCTATGGTTTGTATCATATCAACAACCCTATTTTGACTCATACAAGTACTTTTCTTTAAGCACATAGCCTATCTCTATACTTTAGACCTCTCGATCCTTTTGCATTCCTTTTTAGTATTCCTTCTTTTGCCTTACGAATATCCTTACTTATTCTAATAGTCCTAAGTCCACTAAATTTTTATGAGATTAGAAATAAAATCTCATACCCAGTAACTATTTTTCTTTTTCACATGTAGTCTTAATCTTATTATACTAAAAACATATGGCTTAATAAAAGTCATATCTCAACCTTTAATGGATCTACCATTAGTATTTAATGATTTTTTATGACTCATATTGAAACAATACCCTAAAACTAAAATAGTTTATGTATCAAACACTATTCCTCCAGAAACTCTCATGTTATCAATGTTTTTGCCTAATCATCCTACGAACTTGCAAATTCACCTTCTCTGTATTTTGGTCTTTCTCTTTGGACTATCCCTTATTAAGTGCCTAGGCACCTTTTGGATCTGCCCTACAATTTTAATTGGTCTTTTTATTTATGTTGTGTTCAATCTGAAAGATTCTTTTGACTTAGATCTAGATGATGTCATCTTTTTGGTAGTCTATTCAAAAGTGGTCTCTAATAGAAAACTCCCCAATAAGGCCATCATATTTTCCTCTTTCAGATAACCATATTTTTCATAATTCTTCCTTTATATTGTGAGTCCCCGTGGTTGATAACATTTGCTCTGCAATTTGACTCTACTACTTATGCTCTGCAATCTGGACCTCTACCAAAACTCCCATACTAGTTTATTGAACTATCAAGCTATGCTCTTCAATGTGACACTATAGCTCTGATATTAGTTTGATAAGATTTCCTTTGGTATGCTCTCCAAAGAAACCTTTTACGTATGTGAAAGAATTAACTCACAAATAATTAAAAACATATAAGATTAACACACCAATAAAGATAAAGAAACAAACCACAAGACATACGATATACGTAGTTCGACCTAAATGCCTATATCCATGGGGGATCTGTGATTCAGCTTCTTTTATTGATTAGATCATAATAATCATACAAGACTTCTTAGTATCTCTCATTGTAAACCTTAAGTATCTCTCTAGATCATTATGATCTTTACAAACTTTCAGTATCTCCCACCCAATAAGAGATTTTACCTAAAGATTACAAGAATAGCCTGAATCTCTCTCAAAAGGATCTATGGTACTCTTTTTGTTTACTCAAGAACAAAGATACCTTCAAAATTTACACCCTAGTGCATCCCGTACTTAGTGCCTACCTAGCGCCTCTATTCTCTCTTATGTTTATATTTTGGTACTTTAGATTATTTGCTATCTCTAAGGGTTTTGTAATGGTTTATATAGTATATAATAAGTCCCTAGAAATCTTAAATCTAGTTGGAAGAAAAGTCCTTACTTGTACAAGATCTAATCTCACTTAAAGAAGTTAATCGAGTCAAAATAAAAAATTTCTATAAGTTGCCACATAAATAGTACCCCAGGAATAATACCTATTCTTTTGACTTTTATTTTTGCTTGCTCATCACATAACTTTCTTATACTAGACTTCTTGCTTACTCTATATTTGGTATCCATTTCAATTCATACTCATACATGATTATTGAATTACCAATTCTAACAAATATTGATGTTCTTCAAATTAACAAAAGAATAAAGAATTTGACATACGTGCCCGTAAAATTTATTCTAAAACTTACAACCAAGATTGTGCTTGTAAAATAATTGGACTCTAGTTCTACAAGACAGTAAAGAAGAGCTTATGATGGAAGGAAATGCATTTTAATCATGATGCATTTCAAGGGATTGGCTTACCTTCTTGAGAGAAATTCAATTCGCTCCATATACAGATAAGATTATTTTACGCTTAAAATAATGAAAATTCTTATGGATGTCAGAAAATTTTAAAATGTGGATTTGAATTGTATAACATTGTATAATTCAAATTTGTATTTTAAAATGTGTAGACATCACACTTTAGAATGACTAAACCATAAAATAATACATCTTATATAGATTACTATATAACTTTTGTGTTTAAATGCTGTGAAAGAAACAATGAGCGGTTGACTTTTTGTATTTATGGTCCTTAACAAACTTCCACAAAGCAAAGATACTTGTTAATTAGAAAATAAAAGAGGGAAAAAAAATAAGGCTAAGAAGGTGAATTTACGTATATAGACTGCCAAAAACTAAACGAAACATATTGAAATGCAGTGATAAAGAGAGATCAATTATGGGCAGAAAAAGCAAGTTGCAAATTGTTTCAATATATGCGTCTTGTATTCAGTTCATTGATGTTGACTGACAGCAAAAATTCAGCAACTCCACATGACATGCCTGCCTGGAAAATCTAGCTGAGTGCGCTTTATTACAATGGGGATGTCATTGCAGTACACTTACAATTGCCTGCTTTTTCACTTTTTTTTTTTAATTTTGTGTCGATGTAGCTTAGCTGGAGAACTTTCGTAACACTATCACAAATAAGAAATAAGTTCAGCTTTTTATTGCTAATCGTTACCCATTTGGCTTGAATTTTTGTTTCTACATCTTGATTAATTCAATTTACTTTCCAACTTTGGACTTTAAGTTGTAACAAACAAGCCATTGAACGTTTTATATATCGGATAGATGATGCATGTACGTCGAATCAAAGAAAGAGCTAGTTCCTTATGTAACCAAAAAGAATAACAAGTTGCATGATATGCTGCCCAAAAGAAGAATAAAGAAAGAGAGAAAGTATTTCAAAGAAAAAGTAGTAGTAAAGGAGTTGCATGATGGTATAAAGAGGGTTGTGGCTCTCTTTAGACCATGAAACGACGAAGCAAGTAAGTGAGAGTAAAAGCTTTCACTATTCACATAACTGGTGTATGTCCCATTGTAGACAAGCTTTGTTGAGTTTTTATCTCGCTCCTCCCATATGTTAAATTTAATACTAAGTCGGGAGAGCTAGTGGCTCATCTTTGTGCTTTTTGGATCAAAATACAGAGTCGCAGAAACCATATACATAAGTCAACTTGAATGAGAAGCTTCCTGAGTACTTCATTTCTAAAAAACATTATGATTACTTTGATGTGGTTCCTACGCAAATTCCTGAACTGTGTTGCAAGTACTGATAAGTTCTTGGGACTTTTGCTGCTCTGTTTTTTTATTTTTATTTTTTATGAGTTGTTGTCCTACATTAGTTAAGAGTGAAAAAATAGTAAAGTTTAAAAGAAAAATGGCTATATTCCTTAATAAGTTAGTCTTTTGGGTTAGATGTTTGGATCATAAGCTCAATTCCTTAACTTTGGTATCAGAGCTAAGTTCTAAGGTCTAAAAAAAAAGATAGGCTCAATGTGTCGACCGAAAAGATCGATGTTACTCCCCCACCGGAGGAGGTTTTGTTTGAGGAGAAGAAAATCAAGTTCAAATATATTATCGTCAAAGAAAAAGAGATAGAGTAAAGTTCAATATCTGCTTAAGAGTAACCCTTGATTTGGGTTGATGTTGCACTCAAAATGTTTTAGGAATAGAATTGTCCCAATAATTAAAAATCTTAATTGATTTTTTTTAAAAAAAAAACTCAATGAAATGGATCTAAAAAGGTGCAAGGTTAAAAAAAAACAATAAGAGCGTGTTAGAAAAAAAGTTTGCCTACAAAGTTTTAGGTAGATTGATTATCATAAAAAGCCTTAAGTAAGTAGATATATAATTTCTACATAGGAGAAACTATAATTTAGCTTAAGGAAAGCCAAAAATAATAAAAAAATAAACCAAATTAACATAATCTATTGAAGATATATAAAAATTTGGTTTAACAAATGCGAAACCTAAATTACTCATATTTGAGTGGGATTAAGAGATTCTTAAATTAATTGTTTCCTTGTAGGTTTATCTTATTAAAGTTAGAGTCAAAATTACTCGATTGATAGATAGAGGTTCTGATAGATGCTCGATGACTGATACTGAGAAGGATTTATGGGAAGAAACTCCTATGACCTCGCTTCCTTGGGCGAACTTCCACTAAATGTAGCCCTTCTTCTTTCATCAGCTAATTGTACAAGGTCTAAGAATATAAATTTAATAAAGAATTAGATATTACTCACTATATAAAGAGTCTAGAAGAACAATAAAAAAAACTACGAGAGAGAAACTAAGGAGTCACGTAGAAAATATTTAAAATACTCTTGTATTTTATGTTATAAGATTATAGTAAATTATTCTCTCATCTGTTAATGTAGTCCAAATTAGGATGAATCACGTTAAATTTTTTATGTTCTTTGTATGAATTTTTATTCTTGATGTTTGATATACTTTTATTATATTTTCTAAACAAGTTATAAGAGTAAAAATATTAATAAGTAGTACCAAAGCCAACTAATAAGTAGTAATAGAGCAAACTAATAGTATCAGAGTTGGGTTCTAAGGTAAAATAAGTTCTAAGGTCCCAAAAAAAACAATGGACTCAGTGTGTTAAATAAAAGGGTTGTTATTGCTCCCCACCAATAGAGGTTTCGTTCAAAGGGCGGATTATTATGTTGTCCCACATTGGTCAATAGTAGGACGGTAGTACAAATTATAAGGAGAATGGCTACTCCACCTAAAAGGCTAGGTTTTTAGGTTAAATATTTAGACCTTAGACCTAATCCCTTAACAAATAGTATCAAAGCAAACTAATGAGTGGTATCAGAACTAAGTCAAAGATTTTGGAATCAATATTAGAACCAAATCAAAAGCAAAAAAACTAAAGAAGAGACAAAGATGAGCCAAGTTAAAAATTCTTGTTAAATTAAAGCTAGCACATATATGAGAAGTAGAGAAAGAAAGAATAAATTATTCTAAACAAGTTATAAGAGTACTCTTATATTTTATGTTATAAGATTATTGGTGTACTCTCAGGTCTTTGTATCGTTACAGACAAGGTTCTAACTCTTAGATTTTGCTATTATTATAACATGCTATATTCTTTGATTCATTAAAAGTTGTAATGAATCAATGAATAAAGCATACTATATAGTGTTGTTCTTTGGACAACAAGGTTCTAACTCTTAAATTTGTGGCCCTCTATAAATACAAGCTCATTCCTTTAAAATCTTTCCTTAACATGATATTCATAATATCTACATTCTTTGATTCATTACTATACAAATTACATGCTTATTCTTTAAAAGTCTTTTCTTGTTGTTCAAAGAAAATTGCATTTGAGTGTGTACTCTTGTAAATTTTAATTTGTCATTGAATTCTGAAGATTATATTGTCATTCAAACCATTTTGCATCAAGATTATTATCTTACGGGGGTAGAAATAGTCTTAATGATAATGCCTAGCATGCCTTGACAAACTATTTAAAAGTTGTATCCTTATTCTTATTATTCAACAATCTTAAGACTAATTCTAATGGATTCAACTTTAGACTCTTCATTGTTAGATGTAGGCAAATCATTGTTTGAGGCTACCAAAAATCCCTCCGTTTGGTAGGAAGACTTTAAGTGATGAGAAGATTGGGTGTTTGATACTTTGGATGTGATAAAAATGGTAGAATATCTCACACAAATTCCACCAAAGGCTGATATAGAAAATTACACAAAAGAATTTTCAAAATAGAACAAGGCAAACAAGGTATATTGTCATACTATTGTAAACACACTTTCTAATGAGTTATTTGATATTTACTCTTCATATAAAATGCATATAAAATTTGGACAAAAATAAAGAAAATATAAAAGATGTTAATGCCAAAAAATATACAGGTGCTAACTTTCTAGACTTTGAATTGTGTGAGGAAAAGAATGTTACCTCAAAAATTTATTATTTTTATTTGTTAATCAATGATTTGAAAATTAAGGGTATAGTTCTCCCTAAGCCTTTTGTGGCTAGTTACTTGATAGAAAATAACCAAATTCTTAGAAAGATTACAAGAAAAGCAACAAGCACAAAAAACAAAGAAACATTTGAAGTTAGATGATTCTATTATTTATAATAGAATTGAATAAAAAAATCATCAAGGAGAGAATAGTAAGAAGGCCAAGGAAATCATTTCTATGGCTCATTTAGTTGACAATGATGTTGTTCCAAAAGAGAAACATCCCAGATTTATAAAATAAATCATACTTTAAGAATTCAAAATCTTAATTCAAGAAGAAAGGTAATTATTACATTTATGGTAAAGTGGCAATTTAGCTTATCAATATAAGTACAGAAAATGAGATAAAAAGTGAACAAATAAAACTTTTAAGGCCAATTTGGTTAAAGGAGATGATGTAATTATTGATGTTGTTTGCTAATTAAATATGGTTACCAATGGCAATAAAGAGTAGGTTATAGATTCTAGAGTTAAAAGACACATATATGGTGATCGAAGTTTATTCTATAACCATGTTCAAGTAAGAGAAGGAGAAGAACAAATTTATCTTGGTGATTATCATTCTAAAACAATGGTGAAAGGAAAAGTTCTTCTCAAATTAACCTCTAGAAAAACATTTGCGTTTAACAATATGTTGCATATTTCTAATATGAGATATAATCTCATTTCTAGATTTACATATGGTAAAGCCAATGTAAAAGTTTCATTTGAAGGGGATAAATTTGTAATGACCACAGGTGAAATATTCATTGGAAAGGATATTGTTCTAATGATTTGTTCAAACACTAATACAATTATCAATAATGAAAGTGTTAACGTATTTTAGGATATATGTATGTAATTGTGTACATGTTAAAAAAACTAAACACAGGTATCATATATATGAATTTTGCAGCAGATTTAAGCATTTAATCAATATATACACATGTACCTTAAATAATTAACAACTTAAGATTATAGAAACATACCTTTGATGACCTTCGGTGAAGATATTTTAATTTCAGATTTTTTCTAGCTCCAACTTTGAGCTTACCTTGAAGTACACTATTATTCAATTCTAGTTCACAACAATCCGATAGGATTGTGAAACTAGAATAACAGCAATTAAATTTCCAGCAACAAGGTTTTGTTTCTTGAAAGAAAAATAAGAGGAATTTATTTTTATTTCTCTCTAGTTTTTCTCACAACTCTTTGTTCAAAGAAAACTCTCCAAAAACCAAACTCTCTTCAATGCCCTCTCACCTTGCACAAATTTTTGCTTCACCCTTGTTTATCAAAATGAATTCACACCATTTTTTGTGCTCTAACCACTTCACAAGTACTTCACCAAAATTAGGTTAAGTGGCCAACAACTAAAAATAATTTTTGGTGGCCATTTTTAATGGTCTAATAAAATTGACCATTAATTCTACAAAATGGTGCTCCACTTAATTTAATTTATGTTTCTCAAATTAGGTATGTCTCCCACTTAGAAATAAAATAACAAATAAAAAAAATCATATTTTATTTATTTAAATGATAATTATTTAACTAATCAAAAACTATTTGAATAATTAATATTTACCTTATTTGGTTTTACTAACATGGTTAACAGGTAAATTCACGGTGAAATTTATTTATGCCTTTGTTAACATCTAATTAGTTAACAACTCTTGTCAATTAATTAAGTGATGCACTTAACATTTAAGTCTAGACAAGTGCACAACCCGAGGAAGTCTGAAATATATTTTCAGTTTGCTGAAATTTCTAGGATGTAACTGTTCAATCCATAATGTTGTCCTAGTGCACAATGAATACACTTCATATTGTGAGACTCTCTAGGTACATACTCGAATTGTTATATGAAACTCCTCCATACGTCTATGAACGATGCCTCACACACACGTTACAGATATTATAAAACGGTGCATTAGACTAAATAAGTTGAAGTTATAACATATTCGTATAATCCATCCATCATTTCCATTCGGGTAGAGCAGAGATATAGATCAACACTATCAAATCTCCATATGCTTAACCGAAATCTTATCTCTAGAATTGTATTTCAATAAATAATATTTCCAAACACATTTGTGATATTATTTATCCCTAGGGTTAAACTCTTTTCCTAAGAACTACTGCTTATGGCCATAAACTTTCTGAAATATAATCTTAGAGTATTATGATATATTACTCACCCAAATGAGTTGATGGATCCCATGTCTATGCACACCGGACTCCATGAGCTTCGGATCATACCCTGCGACACCTAGTAGTCAGGCAATAAAAAGTTTCTAACATATGTAGAGCCAAAGTATGGTGGATCACTCGCAAGCCCACTATAGCACTTAGGTTAAAGGACCACGAATATTAATTAACTCGAAAGACCCTTAATTGACGGCTTTATGGGATGTCTATTGGAGGTCTTTGTGAGTCTGTTCAGTATTCAGTCCTTACTGAATACCTGTATCTCTATACGAGCTTCTATTAAACTCATGGTCTTCTAAGAATAACAATTTAGACCATCTAGATATAGACATATACTAATTTATATATTTATTAAGGTATTCACTGATAGACCAGCATCTGTGAAGATAGATCAGAAACATAATATTTGAGAACATATTTGCATAATGACATTTCCTAGCAATATTTGTAACTCTTTGCATCTACGTCAATATTAATATATTCCCAGGTCTTTGTCTCATTTCAGACAAGGCTTTAACTCTTTAGATATCGCTGACTCTTATAACCTGATAACTCTTATCAATGCCAACTCTTAGTATTTATAACTCTCAGCGTTATTAATTCTTAGCACTGATCTAAAATTATTTAAACTAGATCTGAACTCTTTCAGATCATACAATATTTGAAACGTTACAAGTATCTTACCATATATAAAATCTAATTAGCGATTTAATGAAATAATAATACTAGTATAAATATTAAACAAATATTCATACATAAAGGGATGGCACATAAGCACAAATCGCAAAAGAAAGTACTTCTTTTGCTTATGTTATTGAGTCCCTTAGTATATAGCATGATAGATTTGGTCACTTAAATTATTGTTATTTAAAGAAAATGAAAAATATTAGTTTACTTCCTAATCTGAATTTAAAATATGTTCATAAATGTGATTGTGTGTGGAAGCAAAATCCATAAAGAAAATTTGTAAACCAGTAACTTTTAAAGAAACTGAATTACTTAGTATAATACATAGTGACCTTGGTGATCTTATGGATACCATGAGTAGAGATGGAAAAAGGTTTTACATAACCTTTATAGATGATATTTAAAGATATACCAAGGAATATCTATTGAGAAATAAAAATGATTCATTTGATAAGTTCTTAGGCTATAAACAAGAAGTTAAAAATTAACTTGAGAAGAAAATCAAAGATTAAGAACTGATCGAGGTAGAGAATATATGTCTAATATGTTTAATTCTTATTGTGAGGATAATGAAATGAAGTTACACCTCTATATTCTCTTCAATCAATTGGGGTTGCTGAAAGAAAAATAAAAATTTAAAGGATATAATGAATTATATGTTTATAAATTCTAAGGCACCTATAAACTTGTGAAGGAAAGCAATACTTACTGCTTGCCATATACAAAATAGAATCTATCTACCTGGGATTCTATTTCTACAGAGAAAGGAAAGCATCCAATCTTCATCTACCGGCTTAAGAGCATTAACAAGTATGGGCGGTCATGTCACTACTTCTTTCATATCTTATATCATACAAGAAAACTGATAAGACCTCCTATAGTTTTGGAGAGGCCATGAGGCTATTATATCATTCATCAAAGTGTGGAGGTGTCTTGTAAAGGTCTTAATTATTTATCCTAAAAGAAAAAGAATATGACCTAAAATAGTAGATTGTATATTTATAGGTTATGCGCAGAATAGTATGGCATATGAATTCTTGGTATTACAAAATGCTAGTGATATGTTTGATGTAAATAATATAGTAGAACGTAAAAATGCAAAGTTCTTCGAAACTATTTTTTCTAAGAAAACCTAACTAAAAACCTATCAACTCATTTAGAAGTTCTTTCTAGTCCTCCATAGAGTTTTATTCATGAACTTAAGAGAAGTAAAAGAATTAGGAAAACCATAAATTTTGGTAACAATTTTTATATATTTCTTATAAAAGATGACCCTCAAACATTTAGATGGGCTATGTCCTCTTATAATGCTCATTTACAGAGAGAGACTGTATATGATGAAATCAACTCCATCATGAGTAATCATATGTGGCAAATTATTGATTTTTCCTCTTAGAACCAATCACATTGGTTGTATATGGATTTTTAAAAAGAAAATAAGGACTAATGGATCAATTAAAAATATATAAGGCAAAATTAGTTTCCAAAAGATTCACACAAAAGAAAGATTTAGATTACTTTGATACTTATGCTTATATAACTAGAATTACATCTATTAGAATCTTGATTGCGTTGGCTATAATTCATGATTTACATATTCATCAAATGGATGTTACAACTTCCTTTCTAAATGGAGATTTAGAAGATGAAATTTATGTGGAACGACCCAAAGATTATGTGAGTGCTAGTACAGAGCATAAAGTATGCAAACTTGTTATATTATTATATGACTTAAAACAAGCACCAAAATAGTAGCATGAGAAATTTGACGATGCATTAGTATCAAATGGTTTTATAATTAATGAGTCAGACAAATATATCTATTTAAAAAACTTTGATACTATCATGATATGTCTTTATATAGATAACATACTTATTTTCAATCTTAGTATGGAAGTAATAAATAAGACTAAGAAGTTTCTATCATCTAAGTTTGATATGAAAGATATGGGAGAAGTGGATGTTATTCTTGGAATTAAGGTAAAGAGAACATCTAATGGTCTTACCTTATCTTAATAACACTATATAGATAAATTCTTGAAAAGGTTTAGGTACTTTGCATATAAACTGGTGGAATCACCTTATTATGCTAGTACTAAACTTTATAAGAATATTGAGCATAGTGATAATCAGATCCGTTATGCTCAAATAATTGATAGTATCATGTATTAGATGAATAATACTAGGTTTGATATAGCATATGTTGTAGGGAGACTAAGTAGATATGCTCAAAATTTGGGCAAAGAACATTAGAAGGTCTTAGATAGACTTGAAAAATATTTAATAGGCACTAAAAACTATTGACTCATATAAGTAGATCATAACCTATATTAGAAGGTTATTGTGATGCAAATTGGATCTCTAAATCAAATGAGATGAAGTTTACAAATGGATTTGTGTTCACCTTGAATATAGGTGTTGTATGTTGGAAATCCACTAAACAGACATATATAGCTCGATCTACTATGGAGTCTGAATTGATAGCTTTGGAAAAGACTTGTTTCGAAGCTAAGTGGTTCAAAATACTTATAATTGATCTTCCCATTTACTCTCACCCTCGTACATTGATTACAATCCATTATGATTATTTAGTTGCGATAGCTAGATCGAAGACTAAAATATATAATAGAAAAAGTAGACACATACGTCTAAGATATGGTATAATTAAGTAGCTACTAGAATCTATGGTGATGAGCCTAGATTTTGTAAGGTCAGAGATGAATTTGGTTGATCCTCTAGTTAAATCACTAAATAGAAGATTAGTAGAATATACGTCGAAGGGGATGAGACTTCTGCCTATAACATAAGGTAAGAGTGATGGTAACCCCACCTATGTAATTAGAGTACCAATGAAGTAGGTTCATAGGGGTAAGAAAAAGTCACTTGTTATCTTATTGTACTATTAACAATATATTGAGATGTAAGATAGTGCATTTGCAGTGAAAAATGATGAGTTTTACACTCATAATGAACTCTACAACCTATTATTGTATAGTGGCCTAGTATCCTACAGAACACACTTGATAGAGTGTCACTTAAATGAGTGTGGAATTAGGTCAATGTCTATAAGAGCAAGGTAGTCACTCTATAGCACTTATGAAACTAAGATGACACAGGGTTAAAAAGTGTCATACTGTTGGATATAAATAAGTTACTAAAATGTTTGACATGAATATTTAATCCTTTATTTTACAAGAAAGGAATTATGGTTAATAGAAATCCAATTTCCCCTAGTTCTTGTAAAATACGATTATTTGTTCAATAGTTGGTTTATAACTTAAAAAAGCATCAATTCATATGCGTTAAATTCTACTTTTGATTTTGGAGTTAAATTGCTTATTTGCTTATTTTGAAATATATGGGGAAATTTTGGATATTACAAGGGTATTTCAAAATAAATAAAAGTAAGATATGATTAATCAAGGAAATGTGAAATAAATGAACATCACAAACCCACATTGAGTATGGACTCAGTGCTACGGTAGTGATCACTGGTTGTGACATTTGGGAAAGTCACTACGCCTTTCCAATATTTGTGGCCCTTCAAAGAGATTTGGTGTCTCTTTTGAGAGCCATCTCTCTTCGATAAATACAGACTCATCTTAAATGAGAATGATATAAATAATATTTATATTCTTTAATTCATTACTCTGCAATTTACATACTCCTTCAAAATTCTTTACTTGTTGTTCAAAAATTATATTTAAGTGTGCACTCTTATAATTTTTAAATTTGTCATTGAATTCTGGAGATTGTATTGCCATCAAATATATTTGCATCAAGATTATTATTTTGTTAGAGCAAAAAGTCTTAAGAATAGAGCCTAACACACTTTGACAAATCTTTTAAAAGTTGTATCCTAATTTTTATTATTCAACACTTTCAACATCAATATTAAAATAAATTATTATACCTGTGACTGTAGCTATACCCATATGATATTACGGAATATTTGAACTCTAGCCCAATATGGCATGGCAACTTTACAAAGTGACTTTAGATGGCAATTCTAATTTTCAACATCTTAATTCAGTATTTATTGACTAGGCGTGTCCTTTTATTTGTTTTGTTTTTCTTTAAGCTCATGGGACCTGTAATTTTTAGATTCTAACTTGATAGTAGTCTTATCAAAACGGCAAGTGACATGAATAAACTTTATATAACTTTTTAATTTTACTTTTTCTTTGACTTTGATTTTTTTTTACGGAACATAATAGACTATTAAATATGTCCTCACATAAGATGATTATGCTTATTATAGAAAAAAAAAGGTTTTTTAAATTGCGATTTAGATGTTACAATTGTTGCCGACGTAAACGTTTTATGATGATAAAAGGAGCATCGTGGGGGTCTTTTGCGATGGCTAGTTAGCCATCACAAAAGAGATCAGTGATAGTTGATCAAATATAATTTGCAACGTCTTATTAGTCGTTGCAAAAACAAATTCAACGATAGCTGATTGAAATGATTTTTTAAAATATTTTTAATGTACAAAATCTTTTTTTTTCACATTTTAAAAGTCCTTTTTAATGAATAATTAACAAAAGATGATTAATCTTATATTAAATTTGTAGTCTATTACAATAATATTTTATTACAAAAAAAAAAAAGATTAGTATCATCAACTTCAAATATTTCCACTTTGTAGTCTTTTACAATAATATCTATTATAATTTGATAATAAAAAAAAGTTATAACAAGTCTTTAATCTCTAATTCGTGTCTACGTATCGATGGTCCATACTAAAAATATTTTGAACCTATAAAAGTAATTTATAATTTATAAACAACTTTATAAGTATAAATTAATATTAAATTAAAATAATTAAATTAAATCTTTATACTTGATCATTAGTAGATAATTAATAGTTATTGAATAATTCACAATGAACACAATATCAAATCATTGAACTAATTCGAGAACAGTTAACATAAATCCCTAACCATAAATTGATAATAAATTAATAGACATTGAAGAAACCCTAACCAAATTTCAAAAAACTTACCGATTGTTTTCTTAATGTTTCAACCTCCAAGGCCTTTTAGTGATTTTTTTTCTTAAGGATTTTTTTTCTCCATATTATATGAAATTGAATAAATTACTTAAATTTCTCATTATATAAAACAAATGTGACAAGTTAAAGTGGGAACTCATGCCTGGCAATTTAAAGTTTTGGTTTTGAACCTCTTCTATTATCAATGCTCTCTCTCAATCACTTACTAAGATCCTCTCGGCTTCAATTAAAGCTAATTCTTTCGACTTAGTGTGACATTCCAAAGCCTTTTTATCCTCTTAAGGTGCTGCATGTAGAGATTTAGATTGAAGAAAAAATATTGCATTGTATTCTTATTAATCAAAGCTTGAATTTATAAAATTTACAATAAACAAAAATAGAAAAAAGGTAAACTTAAAAGAGAAATAAACATAATACATATAATCCAAAATAGAAAAAATAAACCTTATAAGAATAAATCAAAATAGAAAAAAGATAAATAGACCTAATATGTTGATAAGACAAAAAGGATAATTCCTAAAACAAACAAATTTAAATTAAACTAAATCTCTTAATTTCCTTTATCACCCCCACCCCAACCCAAAAAAAATAGAGCTTTAGAATAAGAGTCTAATCTTGTTTTACAAGAAGAGAAATTGAGTGCATAGAAGAAGTTTGGCAAGGGCGCTACAAAGGCTAAAGCGAGCAATGATGTAGAAAAAGGATGTTACGATAGCTTTTGCGTTAACTGTTATAAAGACTACTAAGAAATGTTGAAGCTGCTAGTGATTTGACCATAAACAAAAAATTTGTATTATTGGTGAGTCTACTTCATTAGAAGAAGTATCAAAAGCAAAAAAATTATCACATAGGGATAGAGATATATAGAAAAAATTTTGAATATGGAAAAGTAAGTTGAAGATTAGTGCAAGTTGTTAAGCTTTAAGGATTTTCAAACTAGAAGAAGAAGGGGAAAAAAAAGAAGCAGTAATAGAAAGGAAAAAAACTTTTTGCGAATTGAAGGAGAAACACTTAAAATAACATAGAAAAATAAAACCGTTCAGAAATGAAAAGGGTGAAACCTTTAAAATAAAGCAAAAAATAAAAACCTATTTGAGAATGGAGATGAGTTAACCATTAAAATAAAAAATAAATAAATGTCTCGTTTGGAAATAAAATGAGGTTAACCATTAAATAAAGTTTGAGAATAGAAGATGAGAGAGATAATTTATAGGGGTTTCATCCCCATCACAGAACTAGAGACAAAGAGTGAAGGTAGGTTATAAGAGTTCATAGAATGGGAGAGAGATAATTTATATGAGTTAATATCATAATAGATTGAAGTAACCTACAAAGGCAAATAGAGAGAGTGTATGTATATATTGTTGGAAGGTTTTATTATTATAATATTCATAACGCAGCGAAATAGAAAATAAAAAAATTCTATAATCTTTGTTTTCATTAGATAAAAATACTTTTTATCTAAGAATCTTATGAATATATGAATTTAATATTAAAATAAATAAAATTTAATAAGAACATACCTTGAATCCACGCAGAATTTTCTTCTACTAAAAGATTCTAAACCAAACCTCTTGTTTAACAGTGAGAGAAAGAGTGAGCTTCTTTCTTTTGTTTTTCTTCTCAAAAAGAAAAAATACGTATCTTGCGTTTTTCACATATGTGTCTTGTGTTTTATTTAGACTAATCTTCTTATTTTAAAAAAATAATTTAATTAATAATATTTACTAATTAAATTATTATCTCTTAAAAGGAGACCTAATTCATGTAAACCACATAGAGTCCTACTCTTTGTGGTTAACATATAATACCCAACATTTGAGCATTATTAGTCTTTTAATAAAAGAAAAACACTAAAATTAAAATTAAAATCTTTTTGATAATTTCAAAAATTATCCTTAAGATTTTTTTTATTTAATTTCTTAAATTAAATATTTAATTATATTTGGATAAGATCTTATTTATATTAATTAATTTTATCCAAATATAAACTATACGTATTTGAAAACTAATTTTTTTTCTTTTGGACACAAACAATTTGTGTAATAAAATAATCATTTTTATTTATTCACTGTAATAACGAAAGAGGTGGTATTAAGGACCTATTGACCTACAATTTAAAGCTCTAATAAATTTTAAATAATTAATTAAACTCTTTAATTAATTAATTTAATTTATTAATTCCAGTGTTATTCCACTAAAAACCTAGAATTGCACTTTTGAATTTGTAGATATAATTTACTTAGAAAACTTAGAGCAGTCCATTGATTTAATCACTACATGCAATTTAGCCCTCCATAAATGATTCATAATTAGAGCTAAGTTAATTACCGTTTTACCCCTCTAATTATTTCTTTATCCTTAAGTACCATTAATTCACCAGTGAACAGTTAATTTGTAATATTATTACAAATTGAGTGCTCTAACCATTCAGTTCTAAAATTAACCCTTAAGAGAACCTTCTTTCTAACTTCCATTATGAATGAATGGATTCCATATCTGTAAATCATATTCCCAACCGTTTATCTCACAATGCCACCAAAATACAAGTTTTTAGTCTATTCTTTAAACAAACCATAACGAGTATTTCAAATGACATAATGACACAAATAGGAGTTTATGATCACTCAGGATTAAGGTTAATCAGCATATGATCATCGGTTGACGTTATTTGAATTCTTAATTAACAATGGTATTTTACATAAGAATTCAAACTACGTCTGGTCCAGTCCTATATAATCATATTATATGTAGTGCCTCTACCATAATGTCACTACATTAGTGATCCGGATAAGATTACTACATTTTAAATATTTGTAGACCGCACTAGTAATATTTAATTAAAGATCTCAAACTCTAATTAATTTATTACGGACTTTTTCTGTTTATTATCCATAACTTTAATCCTCTTGCATATAACAATTATATACTAAAGTTATGATTACATAAATAAACAAGGGATTTTCTGATATTTTATGTCATAAAATTATGAACACTCATCAAGTATAAAATTGCAACTTTATTAATTTCATAAAAACAGTACAAGTACATGCTTTTAGGGCATTATCTCTAATAATCTCCCACTTGTCTTAAAACAGGTGAAACATGTCTCTTAAACCCATGCCCTCCATATGACTCTCAAACGACCTAGTCGGTAATGTCTTGGTGAACGGGTTTGCAAGATTATTTTCAGACGCTATCTTCATGATTGTCACATCACCTCTATGCACTATTTCCCTGATTAAGTGATACTTTCTCTCTATATGCTTTGCTTTCTTATGGCTCCTGGGTTCTTTTGAATTTTTCACTGCCCTACTATTGTCACAGTAAAGGGTCAATGGTTTTATCCATGTCTGGAATAACTTCCAGATCAATGAAGAACTTTCTAAGCCATACTACTTCTTTAGCTGCTTCGCAAGCTGCTATATATTCAGCCTCCATGGTTGAATCAGCAATACTAGATTGTTTTACACTTCTCCAGACTATGGCTCCACCACCAAGAGTAAACACTGACCCAGATGTCAACTTTCGACTATCTTTATCTGATTGAAAATCAGAATCAGTATAACCAGTGGAGTTCAGGTCTCCACCCGAATACACAAGCATATAGTTTCTCGTTCTCCAAAGATACTTAAGAATGTGCTTTACCGCAATCCAGTGAGCCAATCTAGGGTTGGATTGATAACGACTAACTATTCTTACTGCATAGCAAATGTCAGGCCTCGTGCACAACATAGTGTACATGAGGCTGCCAACTGCTGAGGTATAGGGAACCCGTCTCATATCTTCTTCCCCTTGAAGTGTCTTAGGACACTGCTCTTTAGAAAGAACAATTCTATGTCGAGTCAGTAATTGACCCTTCTTGAAATTTTACATCGCAAATCGTGTAAGCACTTTATCAATATATGATGGCTGAGACAGTGCCAATAGTCTGTTCTTGCGATCTCGAATATGTTGGATCCTAAGGACATAACTTGCCTCTTCCAAATCCTTTATTTAGAAGTTCTTGGTCAGCCACTTCTTTATGTTGGATAATGCTTCCACATCATTCCCAATGAGTAAAATGTCATCCACATAAAGTACTAGGAAAACCACTTTTTTGTTCTTGATATACTTGTCTACACAAGGTTCATCAACATTTTGCTCGAAACCATAAGATTTAATTGTCTCATCAAATCTTAAGTTCCAAGACCTTGAAGCTTGCTTAAGTTCTAAGACTTTGAAGCTTGCTTAAGTCCATAAATGAATTTAAGCAATTTGTAGACTTTCTGCTCCTGGCCTTCTGCCATGAACCCCTCTGGTTGCACCATGTAGATGCTCTCTTCAAGATAGCCATTCAAAAAGGCTGTCTTGATATCCATTTTCCATATCTCATAATCGAGACATGCAGCAATGGACAAGAGAATGTGAATGGATTTAAGCATGGCTACTGGCGAGAAAGTCTCTTCATAATCGACTCCCTCTTTTTGGGTATAACCCTTTGCCACTAGTCTTGCTTTGAAAGTCTCTACTTTTTCATCCACGCCTCTTTTCTTCTTAAAGATCCATTTACATCCAATGGGCCTGACATCTTTAGGTGGATTTACAAGTTCCCAGACTGAATTGGAGTACATAGACTTTATTTCTTGGTTCATGGCTTCTTGCCATTTTTCTTTATCAGAATCTTCCATTGCATGTCTATATGTCAATGGATCGTCTTCTCTTGTGTCAGACATAACTACTTGTGCCTCTACTTACTCTCTGTAACGTGAAGGTAGTCTCACTATCCTCCCACTACATCGAGGTTTCAAGGTATTCTGATCATAATTGGTGGTTACCTGATTTTGTCGTTCACTAACTGTCAGTGGTAAAGGTCTGATCTGATCAGAAAACATTTCCTCTAGTACAATTTTACTGCAAGGTTTGTAGTTTAATATATAATCATTTTCAAGAAAAGTGGCATTTGTCGATACAATCACGTTCTTTTCTTGAGAACTATAAAACAAACCTCCTCTTGTGCCTTTAGGATAACCTACAAACAGACAAACTTCTGTTCGCCGTTTTAACTTTCCAGTCTTTCCTTTCAGCACATGTGCCGGACACCCCATATGCGAAAATGGCGTAAACTAGGTTTACTACCATTTCACATCTCTAAGGGTGTACTTTGGATAGATTTAGAAGGTACTACATTCAAAATGTAGACCGCGGTCTGTAGTGCATAACCCCAAAATGAGGGCGGTAGTGAAGAGTAGCTCATCATAGACCTAACCATATCTAACAAGGTTCTGTTTCTCATTTTTGCAACACCATTTTGCTGTGGTGTTCCAGATGCTGTGAGTTGGGATAAAATCCCATACTCCAATAAGTGATCCTTGAACTCTGTGTCAAGGTATTCACCACCTCGATCGGATCGAAGGGTTTTAAAAGTTTTACCTAATGCTTTTCAGCTTCTGCTAAGAATTCTTTGAACTTTATAAAAGTCTCAGATTTTCTTTGCATTAGGTAAACATAACCGTATCTTGAATATCGTCAATAAATAAGACGAAATATTCATAACTGCCTCTTGCTTGTACATTTAATGGACCGCAAACGTCAGTATGTACAAGCTAAAGTAGTTCCTTGGCTCTTTCACCCTTAGCTGAAAAGGGTCTTTTAGTCATTTTACTCTCTAGACAAGACTCACATACAGGAAGAGTGCCAACATTTAGCTCTCTTAAAGGACCATCCTTTACTAACCTGTTTATCCTATCCAGATTAATATGACCTAATCTGAGATGCCAAAGATACGTGTCATCATTAGGAAAAATCTTTTGTCTTTTAGTAGATTTAGGATATTTTACTCTAAATAGTTCAGAATTATGCAGTGAGGGCTCATCGGGCCTTAAAACATAAAGCCCATTTTCTAATTTCACATGACAAATATCTAAACTATTTCTACCAATAATAATCTCATTATTATAAAAAGAAATATTAAACAATTGTTCATACAACTTAGAAATAGAAATCAAATTCCTTCTAAATCCAGGAATAAAATAAACATTATTTAAAATTAAAAAATTGTTCCTAAAATTCAATCTAGCCACTCCCACTGCTAAAGCTGAAACGACTGCCCCATTGCCAACCTGCATAGTAAAGTCTCCATCAACGAGCTCCTTAGAAGAGCTAAGCATCTGCAAGGAAGAACAGACATGGTTAGTGACTCTTGAATCAATTATCCAAAGAGAAAGTTCATCCTTCACTAAACAGGCTTTTAAAACCAGTAAATCATATTTACCTTTGTTCTTTTCTTTCAGCTCGGAGAGATACTTTTTACAGTTCCTCTTCCAATGCCCCTCGACTCCGCAATGAAAACACTTTCCTTTCTTTACTTTAGAGTCCTTCTTTTTACTTTTACTGCGGTTAAAGGCTTTCTTGGCCTTTCCTCCATAACCTGAACCTCAGACTCTTTATGACAGGACCCGACCCGAGACCCTCTACTATAGATCCCAGCGGCCCTGCCGGGCACCCCGACGGAAATTCCTCCGAACCTAACTGGGTATGTTAAGAAATTCTGCGAGGCGAACCCCTTTTTAATTCTTGTTACTACTAAGAAGATCTAGTAATATACATGAAAACGACATCTTAATTTTAAAAACAAACGGACAGAGTTTCCCTTGTTTTCCAGAAAATCCATATAAACTTGCAAAGAAATTTCACTTCTAATTCTAACACATCTCAATTTTACCAATTCGGACCTCTGGTCCTTTTTAAATCAAATCCAACACAACTCAATTATTTCGTTAAATCACAAAATAAGCATAATCATAAAAGTAAAAACAGTCATCATAAACTGGAAATCTCTTCTTCTTGATTCAACACATACTTACAAATATACATGCCTACAACTATTATGCATAAAGTAAAGAGTGCTATTAGCACATTTACATGTACAAAAATTATCTTTGGATTCGGCCCACTAGTCGGCAATAGGAGAATCAGCAACTTGCATTCCGAGACCTGCACCTGGGAAAGGGGTTTAAAAACACAAAACATAAAATGGGTGAGCTAAAAGAGCTCAGTGAGTGTAAATGAGATTTCAATTACAAGAACATTATACTAAGATAGCAATTTCTAACGTTCATACAAAAATTATGCTTTTAAAACGGATGAAAAACTGTAAAATGGTTTCTAATATCATATGCTAATGAAATCTTGCCGAGCGGTTTTATCTACATCTTTGGAAAACTATATTCAGAATCTATATAACATAATAACTGCTGTGTGCATATAAATGCATAAATGCTATCGGTAAATCGAAAACTAGTAAAATCCTCGCTCGGCTATTTTCTTTCTAAACTGTACCAATGGTAACCTTAAAGCTCTATACCCACGCAGCGACTCAACTAGCACCGCATACGTGAGTAGGTCATGGGGCACCTCAACTAGCAGCACCCACAGTGACATCTCAAGACATCTCACTGGCTATGCAGCGGAATCCTACATCGTATGCATATAGCGAGACAATATCCCGTACACATAGAGCGACTCACATGACTCGACATCCCGACTTCCCGGAGTTAGTGACACACCCCCAAGACCTGCCCATGTGCATGGGATATATCGGCCGGGTCTAATACAATCATCACCACTATAATCTGAGGGTACCAATGGCCTTAAAACGAATGCAAAAATTTTAAAACTGTTTCACAAATCGATCATGTAAAAGCATGTTTATGAATATATCAAGATCATAAATCATGTTTATGCATCGAAAGCTCATAAAACATACATAGTCATTGTGCGAAAACATAATAACCGAAAAGTAAAAGAAATGGCAGATTTTCACTCACAGCCGCTCCGCGCTCAATTTCGCTACCGATTCCTGCTCCCGTTAACGCTCTCGGTTATCTTCACCTACGCGTCATAAATGACATTTAGAACCAAATCGAACACTAGAATCTCATTTAACTACTAAATGCCCTAATCGGTATATAAAGCCCAGATGTAAACTACTTCCCGATTTTAGTTACGGAGCCATAATCGAAACTAACTCACCATCCGGCGCCCTGAAAATTATTGAACACCTTATAATTTAATTGGACATACTTGCCCTTCACCTTTCCAACATGGACAATGATGTCCCATTTTCTTCATTTTTGGGTTTTTCCATCAACCATATACATTCAATTCACAATATGCATCATTTACACACAACAATTCAATCAAAACACCACTCAATTCCTAACTTCCCTAAAGTGGCAGAATTTCACCCTAGGTTCCAACACATTCCTTTTCTCAATTTTTTGTTCCAATTACAACAAAATCATGCCAATTTCATTCTAAAGCCCTAATTACAATCAATTGAAATCTCTACAACAAAATCACCAAAAACCCTAATTCTCACCTTGCCAATTTCTTCAAATTGATGACTCCTTCAAGCTCCAAACTAGAATTCAACTCAATCTAAGCCAAGAATACACATAAGAACATCAATTAAAACATTCTTGAAATCTCACTTATCAAACTCATAAAAGATGCTTTTCTTACCTCTTTTTCTTGAATTTCCACTAATAGAGACTTCAATTGAACTTAGGGATGGGTTTGTAACCTTAATTTGGCTTGATTACACATGAAAAATCATGAAAAAAAAACTTGAATAGTCACTGTAGCAGCACCCCCCTTTGAAGCTCGAATTTCTCTCTTTTTTTGGCTAAGTATTAGTTTTGATTTCTTTTCAAATTTCTACACACTTCTAACATATATATAGTGCTCCCTCAATTTACCATTTTGCCCTTCAACTTACTTAAAACTTCTAATTTGCCATTAGTTAAAAACTAATTATGTAATTAGTTCATTTGTAACTATCTAGTTAGAATAGTTCAAAGAACTAACTAGAACTTCTAACTTGGCAATCCATGAGATTTCTTCTAATTAGTCCATTCTCTAATATATGGATTATGTTTCTCAACAAAGGCTTGTTCCATTCACAACCCTTAAATGGAAATTCATGTAGTAAATTAGAATTTTCTTTTCCAAGCCAATAGAGAAAAATTCTAAAAATATTCTAGGGTCATCCGGCGCACCGATCGAGTGTGAAATTACCAAATTAGGTCTAATATCTCTCACGTGCACTATAAAGGGAATATTTCTAATAGGGTTAAAATCGAGTAACCCTACGGTGTCTTATTTGTTCTATACCAAAATCTAGGCGCCAATACTACTAATAGGGATTGGATATTACACTTTAGGCTTATCTGATATAGCCTCAAAAGTTTGCAGTTTATTAAGTAGCTAAGTCATACTATATGAGAGCTTGTTCATGATATAATTTATTTTGAACTACGAAAATGCTGGAGTAAGAGACTCCAGAATGATGCTGACTTGAGTCTTATCATCTATGGTGGCTTCATAAATCTGTCTGATGCATTAAATTGATCATGTTCAAAACATGATCACGCACCGAAACTCATTTTTTCATTTTAGCATTCATGTAGCTACGAGTAGCTTCATGGCGGCTTTGTTCCGACTACTGGCCAAACATCGCTTGGAGAGAGTCTTATATCTCATGTGCAGTCTCCAAGTGCTCATGCTACATTCTAAGCACATCGCTCATGTTGGCAAGTATATAGCAGCGGGCCTTATTGTTGGCCTGTATCTACTTCTCATATTGCTCCCGTACATTATGATGAGCATTGGCTGTAGGTTCTGGAGGACACTCCTCCATAAGGACAAACTTTTGGTCCTCACAAATCAGCACAATATTCATATTACTTTTTCATTTTACAAAGTTATCACCGGTCAATTTTTCATTTGCTAATAGGGCTATGATTAGGTTT
This sequence comes from Ailanthus altissimus, assembly GCA_946807835.1. NCBI lineage: Eukaryota > Viridiplantae > Streptophyta > Magnoliopsida > Sapindales > Simaroubaceae > Ailanthus > Ailanthus altissimus. The sequence goes on from OX327699.1 coordinate 6,619,026, forward strand.
ATTCCCGACATGATGCTAAAATAAATAAATAAAGCAATTTTAAGAATACTTGAATAAATATCATAACAATTTTTAGAATAGTAAACATGATGCATGACTGCATTTATTTAAATACATAAATATATATACTAATCCACGATAGTTCAATTTAACAATTAATATGCTGCCGTAGGGTAGGTCACATTAAATTTAAATTAAAAATAAGACTATCTCAAATTAATAGGAAATTTTCAAAATATCTCATATTTTCATTTACCTATTAACTACCGTTTATTTCGGTCAAGACATGATTAACCTCTTAATTATATCTTTGTGAGTGTAACCCATTATTTCAGATTAAGATGACTTAACTCAAATAATGCTGCCGTAGGGACGGTCAATTATGAAATACATCACTTAATCCTATCTCTAGGAAGTCAACCTTGTTATTGAAATAGGCAGACACCCTCTGTAGGGAGGACGAAATCAAAGCGTCACGAGGCACCACCTATATCTCACGATGTTGTACTAATAATGGAGACTGGTGGGTTCATTGTCATGTACCCTCTCCTACTCACTATTTTTAGCTATGTGTGTTTTTTTTTATTTTATAATTTATAAAACATCTTCATATTTTATAACTTTAGCAAATTATTATATCTCATATAACAAATTACTAAGTATAGTTAATTAATCCTAATAAAATCTAATCTTATTGGGCCTAGGTTCATTAGTCTAACTATTCCTATTAAATAGGCTTAACAATTTAGGTGAACCTAGTTTTTCAATTATTGGATTAATTATTTATTTTTATAAATAATAAAATTAATAATTTTATTAATAATTTTCTAAGTAATCTTAAATCAAACTATTTAATTTAGGTTATATAGAATAATGTGAAATTACCAATTTAACTATTAAATTTAATTTTACATTATTTGATTAATTATACAAGTTCTAAACATGCTAATCAATCTACTAATTTAATCCTATTAATTATAATATGTCATAATAAAATAAAACTATTTAAATATTAATTATAGCATGTATGCATGTCATGTTACAATAATATGAGTGGGTATATATGCATGACATGTAATTATGCATGATCATATTATAATTCATCACATAAATTAATATCTAATATAACTTTGGCCGAGTCCTCTAAGATTTTAAATTACAACCCATAAAATAAGAGTAAATAAATTACATAAAAATACAGGCACGCAAGCTCAGTTGCATGTAGTATTCTTAAGTCCATAAAAGCCCAATCCATTTTCTTTGTAATTTTATACATTTGGGCTTAAGAACTTTTCTTAGGCTCATAGTATATTTTACAAGATAGTCTAATCATTAGACACATTTTTTTTCTTAAAAAAAAATTTACATAGCTCAAATAATTTGAACTTTTTTTTTAAAATAAAAAAAATATATATATATTTTTTCTTTTTGGGCAAGGGATGCCAATACTTGGCTCCCTTGTCCCAAATAGTAAACGGTGGCAGTAAGCCACCAAAATTTCTCTCCTTTTTTATTTTTATTTTTTATCTTATACTTTTTTTTTTCATCTTCTTCTACTCTCTTCTTAGAAATATTCACTTTTCTTTTCTTTTTTTTTCGTCTTCTTCTATTCTCTTCTTAAAAACATATGTTTCAATTTTTTTTCTTCTTCTTGCTTTTTCTATTGTCTTCCAGCGGTAAGAAACAAAAATAAATATATTATCAAATCTTATTCTTTGCGGCAAAAGGAGCAAAGTAGCACTATGCATTTGTGTCCATCATTTAATAAATAAAAACAAATATTACAAAAACAAACCTATACCCTTTTATGGATTTACAAAATTTTGATCTAATAAAAAAAATATTACAATCAATCTTAGAGGACCATATAATTAACGACCAAATGATCCAAACTTAAAACAATCATTCATCACATGAATAATATAAAAATGCAAGTACCCATTAAAACATACATATCCAGTAAAATATAAACTAAATCATCGCATCAAAAAACATATATTTAAGAAACCATCGCTCTGATACCAGTTGTTGGAAGGTTTTATTGTTATAGCATTCATAACGCAGCAAAATAGAAAACATAAAAATTCTATAATCTTTGTTTTCATTAGATAAAAACACTTTTTATCTAAGGATCTTATGAATATATGAAATTGATGTTAAAGTAAATAAAATTTAATAGGAACATACCTTGAATCCACACAGAGTTTTCTTCTACCAAAGGATTCCAAACCAAGCCTCTTGTTCTACAGTGAGAGGAAGAGTGGGCTTCTTTCTTTTGCTTTTCTTCTCAAAAAGAAAAAATACGTATCTTGCGTTTTTCATATATGTGTCTTGTGTTTTATTGAGACTAATCTTTTTATTTAAAAATAATAATTTAATTAATAATATTTACTAATTAAATTATTATCTCTTAAAAGGAGACATAATTCATGTAAACCACATAAAGTCCTACTCTTTCTGGTTAACGTATAATACCCAACATTTGAGCATTATTAGTCTTTTAATAAAAGAAAAACACTAAAATTAAAATTAAAATCTTTTTGATAATTTCAAAAATTATCCTTAAGATTTTATTTATTTAATTTCTTAAATTAAATATTTAATTATATTTGGATAAGATCTTATCTATATTAATTAATTCTTAATTAATTAATTAATTTTATCCAAATATAAACTATACGTATTTGAAAACTAATTTTTTTTTTGACACAAACAATTTGTGTAATAAAATAATCATTTTTATTTATTCACTGTAACAACGAAAGAAGTGGTATTGGGGACCTATGGACCTACAATTTAAAGCTCTAATAAATTTTAAATAATTAATTAAACTCTTTAATTAATTAATTTAATTTTTAATTTCAGTGTTATTCCATTAAAAACTTAGAATTGCACTCTTGAAATTGTAGATATAATTTACTCAAAAAAATTTAGAGCTGTTCATTGATTTAATCACTACATGCAATTTAACACTCCATAGATGGTTCATAATTAGACATAGGTTAATTACCGTTTTACCCCTCTAATTATTTCTTTATCCTTAAGTACCAGTAATTCACTAGTGAACAGTTAATTTGTAATATTATTACAAATTGAACGCTCTAACCGTTCAGTTTTAGAATTAACCCTTAAGAAAACCTTCTTTCTAACTTCCATTAGAAATGAATGGATTTTATATCTGTAAATCATATTCCCAACCGTTTATCTCACAATGCCACCAAAATAAAAGTTTTTAGTCTGTTCTTTAAACAAACAGTAACGAGTATTTCAAATGATATAATGACACAAATAGGAGTTTATGATCACTCAGGATTAAGGTTAATCAGCATATGATCATCGGTTGACGTTATTTGAATTCTTAATTAACATTGGTATTTTACATAAGAATTCAAATTACGTCTGGTCCAGTTCTATATAATCATATTATATATAGTGCCTCCACCATAATGTCATTACATTAGTGATCCGGATAAGATTACTACATTTTAAATGTTTGTGGACCGCACTAGTAATATTTAATTAAAGATCTCAAACTCTAATTACTTTATTACATACTTTTTCTATTTATTATTCATAACTTTAATCCTATTGTATATAACAATTATATACTAAAGTTATGATTACATAAATAAACAAGGAATGTTTTGATATTTTATGTCATAAAAGTATGAACACTCATCAAGTATAAAATTGTAACTTTATTAATTTCATAAAAACAGTACAAATACATACTTTTAGGGCATTTTCCCTAACATATATACACACACATATATATATATCTTTCAAAGAATTATTGGTGTTAAGGATAATAAAGGGTTGATGGGTTCCTGTGTATTGTGAAGAACAAATTGATTATTTATGGTAGTCATAGTTGAAGAGTGAAAGATGAGAATAATGACTGATCAAGTCATCAAGGCAGTTATTACTATTTATAGTTACTGTTCACGAGATGTTTATGATTACTATCCATGTGCATTGTTCGTGGGAGGAAAGAAACACATTGATGGAGAAAATTTTAAATACTGTTAAGAAATTAGTTGTTGCTTAAAATTTAAAAAAAAAAAGAGAAAAACAAAGAATTAATTATGAACTCGTTTTGGCTACTGCATAGCAGTGCTTACTTGGCCATGCACGTGGCTTCTTATGGCTACTACACAATGGCTTGATAGAGACAAAAAAAAAATTTGATTAACACAAGAGTGACTCTGATACCATATTGAGATTTAGAAAAAATAAAAAATATTATATTGTATTCTCATTTATCAAAACTTGAATTTATAGAGTTTACAATAAACTAAAATTAAAAAAAAACTTAATAAAAATAAATCAAAACAAAAAAAAGAAACAAACCTAATATGTTAAGAAGCCAAAAAGAGTAATGCTTAAAACAAATGAATTTAAATTAAATTAAACTTCTTGATTTTCTTTATCATTAATTTATAAAAAAAAAAACAACAAAAATAAAAATGCTTGAAATATATGAGAAAATGAATTACATTCTTATGCTACCACACAGTTTCTTATATGTGTACATCCATTAACATACCTCATTTTTGTACATTTTAGGAGTGAATTCTGCAGTATATTGGGCAGCCTTTTGATTTGCATACACCCTTCTAAAAGTGGATTTTGCCGTATATTGGACAGCAATGCTTCGCGTTTTTCAGTTGTTAGTTTCTTGATTTCAAGATTCTGCATCAATTTAGATTTTTGGCAAAATAATTTTAGGAACCATATTCACACAAGTTAAGAGTATATATAATTTTGGGTACCATATTCACACAAGCCATTTGATTTTCAGTAACTTTTAAGTTTCTTATCCAATTCTTCAACCTAATTTATGAGCTGTAAAAATAGAAAAACTGTAAATTAATTAGTGAATCACAAGTGTGTAAAACTAAATTCCACCATAAATGCTACAATTTTGACTAAAAGTTAATAGCATAAACTCTAATTCTCAGCATATCATTCATTGCCATAAACCTGAAACTGCATTTGTTGACAAAATAAATTTCACATTTACCTCTTCTATAGCTTTGTCTTTCAGAACTTTAGTTGCTCCCAACACTTTGATTTCGCCTTAAGCAACAATCAAGCTCTTTCTGGAATAATTCATAATTAGCTTTCAATTTCAATTTTTTACTATAATAAAAGAAAAACTAATCATATACCTACTTCTGTTATGCCAAGAAGCGTTCAAAAAATAATTAGCACTATTATTAATTGTTATATGGATAATCAATAATGCTAGCAATATTACAATGAGACAACCAATCATTCAACACAATATGAAAAAAAAAAAAAAAGAACACCAAGTCTAACGAGGTTCGGTAATGTTACCTACGTCTTCGGGTGCTACTAGAACAAATCCATTATCTTCAAGAGAAGTTACAAAAGTTTTGGGTCACAATATAAATTCTCAAACTATTGGGTCAAACTACAAATACCCATGTAGTAGGGTCAATACTGTAATTACCCAAATAATAGGGTATTACTACAAATGCCCAAAAATAAAGAAAAAATTAAATTCTTATAACGTTCAGGGGCTTAAATGTAAAACTCTTAAACTATGAGGTTCTCATAAAGAGATCCTACAAATTGAAGGGGAGAAGAGAATTATTCTAAAGGTACACTTAATATCAAAGAAGGCCTTGTCTTATATAGGTGTTGTGTGTTTTCTATAACACAAATTAGCGCAAGTGCACGTTGTTGCAACAAGTAATATATGATGAGAAAAGTGTCGATCCCACAGAGAATGATTTATCTTTTCTAGTTTAAGTACCGAAATGGTGTCTTTCTACTATTATCCAGAAAATGATTTAATGTATGCTATTAAACTACTCAAGTAAAAGAACAACTTAATTATGCTAAGTGATAAACTAAATTACCAACAAGTTAAATTCAATATGAGAAATCCTAGGATTACAAACTATCCCCCATTATGCAAATAAATTCAGCAGAATCTCTTTGATGTTTATTGGTTCTCAACTTGATATATTGACCAAAACACTCAACACATCACAAGCCTCTTTTGCAGGTCAAGTGAATCTATTCCATCCAATCAAATATCTATATGTCTATGATAAATAAATTGAACAAAATTCATTAAGCACAAGTTTTATGAGCCATACATGCCTTATGAGTATATGTCTATCTCATATGAAAATCAAGTGTATTACACTATGATCATGCATCAATATGCTTAAGACTAAATACCTAAATGCCTTTGTCAAGTTTATTTAAGCATTTCTAGATCAATTTAACTACTAGCCAAGTAATCAAATAGCATTACACACAAGCACAATGAATATATCAAAAGCTGAATTAATACCATAAAAGAGAGAGCTAAAAATCCATCACAAATGAGTTCAAGGATGTAATCCTAGATGAACGAAATTAGCTCATCATTAAACTACACAATCTTGAAGCTAATTCCATCAATACATGTAAACTAAACATCTTACAACAAGTAAAGAATCAAAGCAAAGAAGACATCCCTGTCAAATGCCTTTGTTGTTGAAGCTTGCTTCCCTCCTCTTTGATTTCTCCAAACTTAGAAGTTAGGTGTTTCTTTGTGTTTCTAGCTGCTGTCCCAACTAGAGTCTTCCTCCAAAATGTAAGTTTTGAGCAATTAAATAGGTAAGAGCACGGAATTAGGGCGCATTTTGAGTTACTTTTGGGTTTCCTGATTTTCAGGAACCTGTCAAAACTTGTTGCCCAGGTCCTGGCGCCGCAGCGCTGCGATTTGGCGCTGCGGCGCTCAGTTTCTGCAATCGGCGCCGCGGCGCTGAAATCCAGCGCTGCGGCGCTGCACTGTTGCTACAGTGGTACTGTAGTAGTACTGTAGCTGCAGTAGTACTGTAGCAAACAGTGCCCCCATTCGTAATTTTATCTCTAATGCTCCGATTTGCGTCCGTTTTCCGGTATTTTTGCTCGGAAAATGCTTCAACCTATAAAACAACATTAATACGCATAAATAGCCCAATTATTGAGATAAATTGAACAAATATCAAGTTAGGAAGATAAAATAGTTTATACAATTACGCCTTATCAATAGGCCTAACCAAACCAACCCCATGCCATCCCCTACCAATGTGGGATTGGCTCAATTGGCATATAAGCCAATTTTCAACAAATCTCCACCTTAGCGAATATGCCAATCCTCCACAAAGTTTCATTTTTTCCAAAACATTCTCTATCCAAATGCAACACCTCCAAATTTGCGCCCAATGGCGCTATCAAACTCGAACTATATTGATCAAGTCCAAAGAATGGTTGAACTTGATCGCTATCACCACTTTAGTCAACATATCTACGAAATTCTCGGCAGTTCCAATTTTCTGAAGTAAGATTCTTTATTCACTAATGATCTCTCCACACAAAATGATACCGAACATCAATATGCTTCGTTCGAACATGGTATACTAGATTCTTTACTATATGAATAGTACTTTAACTGTTAGAATAAACATGAATCTTCTTTTGACTAATTTCCAACTCATCCAATAATTCCTGTAACCAAATAGCTTCCTTCACAACCTCTGTAACTGCCATGTACTCTACCTCTATAGTAGACAAAGTAACTGTAGACTGTAAAGTAGACTTCCAACTCACAGGTGCTCTCGCAAGAGTAAACACATAACTGGTTGTTGACCGATGTTTATCCAAATCACCAACATAATCAAAATCAACATAACCGACAGCACATTGATCACATGTATCATCTTTCTCAAAGACTAAACCAATATTTATGGTGTTCAGTAAATACCGTAGAATCCATTTCATAGCCTGCCAATGTCTTTTACTAAGATCATGCATATATCTGCTCACTACTCCAATTGCATGTAAAATATCAAGTCTCGTATACACCATAGCATACATCAGGCTACCAACTACATTAGCATATGGAACTTGAGATATATACTCTCATTCCTCATCTGAACTAGGAGATAAAGATGCACTGATCTTCATATGAGGAGCAAGTGGGATACTTATAGGTTTTAACTCTTCTAAAATGCCAAAACGTTGTAATACCTTTTTCAGATATTACTTCTGAGTCAAATAAATTTTGTCTCATTCTCTGTCCCTGCTAATCTTCATGCCTAGTATCTTTCTAGCTTCACCCAAATCTTTCATCTCAAACTCTTGGTTCAATTGAATCTTTAATTTTTTAATTTCTTCGACATTCGTTAAAACTATCAACATTTCATCGACTTACAAAAGTAGATAAATGAAAGAACCATCATGTAGCCTCTAAAAATACACACAATGATCAAATTTGCTTCTTGTGTACCTCTGACCTATCATAAACTGATCAAATCGCTTATACCATTGCCTCAGTGATTGTTTCAATCTATAAAGCGATCTTTTCAGTTTACAAACCAATTTTTCCTTATGTGCAACTTTGAATCCCTTTGGCTAAGTTATATAGATTTCCTCTTCTAAGTCACCATGTAAAAATGTAGTTTTTACATGGAGTTGAACTAGTTCCATATTTAATTGAGCTACCAAGGCCAATAAATTTCTAATGGAAGAATGTTTTGCAACATGAGAAAATACCTCATTGTAGTCAATTTCGTCCCTCTGTGCATAGCCTTTAGCCACCAACCTTGCCTTATAGCGAACATCTTTTTTGTCAAAAAATCTATCTTTCTTTGCGTATACCCATTTGTACCCAATTACCTTCTTACCCTTTGGTAGTTGAGCTAGCTCCCAAGTTTCATTCTTCTGAAGAGACTGCATCTCTTCCTCCATAATTGTCTTCCACTTATCAACTTTAAAATAGCTGACTGCCTCTCTATAAATAGAAGGAACATCATCATCTATAATTAGAAGTGCTTAGGTACCATATCAACAAATCGAGTAGGTTTTTGAATCTCATGTCTTGGCCTATTTACTACAATAGTTTCTTGTTACTATTGAGGTTCATGAGTAGAACATTCTCCATCATCTCCCAAAATCACCTCTGTTATAGAAGTACCATTATCTGTCTCTACAAATTTAACCAGGTTTAATGTAGTTGTTTCCAACTCCACCTGCTGAGTACTCTCTACCTGTTGTGGAGTATTATTCAATATTGTCTAGTTTTCTAATTTCTTCAACATAGAACACTCATTAAATGTTACATCTATACTGGATACAATCTTCCTCAAACTCGAACACTATTAAGCCTCTCCTCAAACAATATTTCATCCGTCTATCTTCCACATAGAATGATTTTGCTCTCCTTTTGGGTACTCATCTTCTACTTATCTTCACTGCGTTGTAGGAGCATGCCTTATCTTCTTGATTGTTAAGGAAGCAAAAAAAGTCCCATAATAGAAAGAAATGGTGAAGATCATGGGCTTGTAAGGAATGAAACCCTTGAAAAGACTCAAACGACAAGCAATGAAGAGAAGAAACTTAAGATACCTAAATTTGAATCTAATCATAAAACCATTTAGAAAAGAGCCTATAGTATCATTGTTCTATTATTGAGTGATGACGTTCTGAGAGAAATTGCTAGAAAAAAGACTGCAATTGATCTTTGGAAGAAGATTAATGCTCTCTATATGATGAAGTCCTTTATAAATTATTTGTATCTTAAAAAGAAGTTATATCAATTATCCATAGCTAAAGAAATTTTAATCAAAGACCACATTGACGCCTTTAACAAGATTATCATCAATCTTAAGACGATTGACATCAAGATAGAAGATGAAGACAAGACAATTATCTTATTGTGTTCTCTCCCTCCAAGTTATGAGCACTTTGTGGATATACTCATGTATAGAGAGAAACTTTAACTATGACTGATGTTAAAGCCTCGCTGAACTAAAGGTAATTAGAAAAATGATTATAGTCTAGTAGTGTAACAAGTTTCACTGCATGAGAAGGGTTAAAGTACAAAGATGGAAAAAAATAATCTATCAAAGGAAAAATTCAAAAAAGTGTTATCATTGGAAGAAAGAAGTACACTTGATTATGGATTGTTTATAAAAAAAAGACAAAAAAGGGATGGGAGTGTAATGGGGTTTGAAATCTTCCAAACCCTTTAGATGTGCATACAGTGCAAGCTTCGAAATTTATTCACTCCAATTTCTCCCTCTCTACTTCTAAGAAGGATAAGATTATTTGGGTTGGATGCTCAAATAGACAGTTCTCAATTGTTAATGCATGGAATAACTTTAACACCGGCTTTGACTAGCAGAAATAATTAGAGGCATATTTAGGAGTATAATAAGTCAATTTATAATCTTTAACACCGGCTTTGACTAGCAGAAATAATTAGAGGTTTTAAATTAATCCTATTCGAAGAATTAAATGGTCTTCTTGAATAGACCTTTTATTTGGTAGGTAGCATCGATGAAGTTACTGCGAAGGCTACAAACTTAGAAATGAAGAGCAATTTGAAGAAATGACCTTAAATCTTTGTGTTTAGAACCCAAATCAAATTGTTTGGAGGTTTATGGTTAGAGTTCGTATAGCCCTATACTAATCAAATTCAAATAATAATAAAATTGAAATAAAAATATTGGATAGTTTTCATTTTCTCATTATTCTATTTTTTATTATTTGTAACTGGCCGCTCAAGGTTGCTGTTACTAGTGGTTCATCAAAAGAAAATCATCCCAATAAGTTTACTTGTAGGGGGCTCATTTAGAGTAGAACGTAAAACTGAAAATAAAAGTTCAATATAGTTTTATCACGTGGCTAGCCTTGAAAGATAGGTTATCTACTAAGAGTAAACTGGCCAAATGGAGTCTTGTTCTTGATACAAATTGCTCACTGTGTAATAGTGGTGTTGAGACGATACAATATTTTTTTTTGCACCTTTACTTGGAGTGTCTGGCAAAAGGTTTAATGGTTTATCTAATCCAGAGATGCTCTGTCACCTGGTAAAGGGAAGTATCTTATTTTTGTATAAAAATTGGTGGTAAATTTTTACTTAGCAAGATTTGGAGGATTGCTTTCTATACATCCATCTATTGCATATATGAACGAAACCAGGTGGTGTTCCAACACAAATCTCTAAATGTAATTGGTGTTTTCAAATGCATTAAAGATGTAGTCTGGAATTATGTCTGAGTGGGTTAAATGGCATGGAAAATATTAGAACCCGGTGCTGATACTTGATACTTTTTTTTTTACTTTTTTTTTATTATTTATCTGTTTACTTGGCTTTGTATCCATTTATAGTTCGCTAGTTTAAACAATAATAATTCTTTTATTTGCTTACCAAAAAAAGAAAGGATGAGAGGATGCAATAGTTTATAAAGATAACTATGAAGTTGTATAATCCTTAGTAGCTTTTGATGGGAAGTATATTAGTGAGTGGATTTTTGGTTCTGGCTATAGTCTGTACATGAGTCCTGATATATCATTAATTACCAATTATAGATTCATTGGGGGTGGTAAAATACTAATGGGTAATGATATGGCTTGTCAAGTCATGAAAATTAGTAGTATAAGGATAAAGTTATATGACAAAAAAATTAGGGAGTTACTTAGTGTAAGACATGTTCATGGTGTTAAGAGAAATTTAATATCCTTAAAAGTGCTAAGTTAAGTGGGATGTTCATTCAAGGAAAAAAAAAAGGAATACTAGAAGTGCGAAATGGTCTATAGTGATTATGAAGGTGAGATGCACAATAGGTTGTATGTGCTTGATGAGAATGTTGTTAGTGACTCAACATGTGTTGTTAAGAGAATGCATACCAAAAAGCAACATTGGATATTAGCCTACCAATGTGAAAAGGGTCAAAAAATATATATAATAAGGGTGATGCTGGCAGAGATAAAATTCTACTACTGAAGTATTGTAATAGAGTAAAGAGTGACACTGAAGATTATAATTCAAAGGCTACCAGAGGCGAGACGCATTTGAATCTTTGGAGACCAAAGTCACAAGCTTTATTGGAGTTAAGTCGTAAATACTTAATTGGATTAACGTTAAGTAATTGAGTATTGGCGTGGATAGATTTTGAAAAGCTTCTAAAGAGATTTTGAATCAAAGAGGGGTTTGATGAAATTTGGTGATTCAAAATTGTATTTAAGTATGATTTTGAGTTGAAGACCAATGAGGAGTTGACATGTGGTCGAGTACTCATTAGATGGATAAGAAAGAGATAAAAACGAAAAGCCAAAAGTGAAAAGAAATTCAGAACATGCAAAGAAGAACTTTCCTAGGCCTTAGCACCACAGCAGCAAGGCGGCTAGACTACAACACCAGGCTTGGCAAACAATTGTCACTACGGCGCAACCTTGGTGGCCACAGTGCTAACTTTTAGGAGTTTCTCATTGCAAGTTGATTTTGATTAGTTTGAGTCTTTTTTGGATTTCCTTATACTCGAACTCCTATTCCAACAAGATATAAAGTTTCTTAGGACGTTTTAAATCCTATATTAACCCTTGTAAAGCCATTAGATTGGTCAAGTATTGAAGAAACAACAAGAGAGAGAACAGAAAGCTTAGAGAGTGCTTAAGTGTTGAGTGCACAAGAGGGTATCGTATAGTGAGCACTTGAGTGTTGTATGTATAATAGAGTGTTGATAGATCCTTTGAAAACCCATTCTCTTGTTGTATTCCTTAGTAATCTCTTGTGAACAAATCTTTGAGATTTGAGTAATAAAAGAAGTTAAGATCCAGTGGGGGTACTCTGGGCTTTATGTAAGACGTACTCCCATAATGCAGTAAAGATAAGTAGAAGATGAGTACCCAAAAGGAGAGCAAAATCTTCTTATGTAGAAGATACACTGATGGAATATCGTTTGAGGGGAGACTTAGTGGTCCTTTGTTTGAGGAGAGAATTGTTAAGAAAGCAAACAAAGTCCCACATTTGAAAGAAATGGGAAAAATCATGGGTATATACAGAGTTAACTATATCTTTATTGGCATAAGGCCTTTTAGGTAGAGCCCAAAAGCAAAACCATGAGGGCTTAGGCCCAAAGTGGACAATATCATACTAATATGGAGATATGTATGGTTTATAAACTCCTTACAGCTTCATAGTTTAATTACATAAAAAACACTATACAAGCACTTGATATTTCAAATCTTGCTTCAGGCTCATAAGTTTTATTACTATGAAACCATCATTGTCAATTATGTAAACAATTACTAAGAATTAAAATAACAACTTTGAAAGAATCAAATAAATAATCATTATCAAATGAACCAGACTAACCAACCTTAATTTCGACATTCAAGTCCAAATCATTATAGTAATCAACATTATTACATAAGCATAAGAACACTTTTATAAAATTTTTAAAAAAAATACCACTGATCAACTAACACTTGTGTCAGTACTAACCCTATCTAAAAATTTCAATGTCTACCTATCGAAAGCCAAAATTTAAACATCATAATTCAAATTTCATCGTTAGATCTAAAACAAAGGCTTTTAAACAACCATGGTAAAATAGAATAACCAAAAAGGTATTAGAATTTACAAACTAGTAGCACTACAAATGATAGAAATTAAAATGGATGTACCCCTTGCAGAGCTATACGCGATAGCCAAAGTCCTTGATCCTAGGGGTGGCAAGCTTAGCCATTAAAACAACTGCAAACAACCAAGATGATAAATAAGAGCTCTAGAACAACTAAGACTAAGACCAATACTAAGATTTAAAAAGGTTTGAAGAATGTACCATATGAGAAGCAGAGAAAGGGTATATCCAAGTTAGCCAGGGCTATTGCAAATTGAAAACCATCTAAAAGAAAGGGTGACAACTATATATTTTTTGAGCTCATTGAGAATAAGGGACATGGAGATAAAAGGAGACAACTTATTGTTGGGGATCTTTTATATTAGGGTGTATGCATGTGTAACTGTGTTCATTATACAAAATACGTATTGCGTACATATTTTGACACAATGGAATATTAAAATATACAATAAACACAATAAATAATATATTAATCACATTAATCTATTAAAAAGAGTTTAAAAATTCACCAAACGTGTAATATTTTACAAGTGTAATTGGGAGTCCGCTTGAAGACCAACTCGATGATAGTCACCAACTCGGTGAGCCTGATAAACTAAAATAGCAACTCAAAATCTAGCACCAAGTTTGATACTTTGAATCCTAAAAAAAATTGTTTTCTTCTTAATCAACTTTTTAATTAGTAAAATTAATTCTTATATTGCTCTTAATGGCTTGGCTGGCTAAAGGGATATTAATCAATAAATTCAACACTTGAACTTAGAAGAAAAGAAACATTTCCTTCTCTTTTTCCCATCTAAAATGGCCAGCCACTAAGATTAGTAAAAGTAAAGAAAGAAAAATAACTTTCACTTCATCTTTCTTTACCCCACATTTTCCACTCTTATTTCATATTTCTAAAAGCAATTCACAATTGCTTCTCCTCCATTCTACTCGTTTTCTCTTTCTCATATATCTAAATACATATTAAAAAATAATATTATTTAATAAATAATCTAAACTTAACCACCAAGTTTAAATTAAATAAATATAATAACAAATAACAATATTATATATATATAAATGCTTGCCAACCAAGCATAAATATAATATTACAATATTATAAATTATTATATTATATTACAATATATAATATTGACATATTTTGATTATTTAATAATTAAATAATCAATATATAAAATTATTATTTTGCTCCTCTTTAATAATTACCAAGTATACCCCTTTGCGGGTTTCACTATACTACACACTTAGGTAAACTCAACCAGAGGGCTACAATACACCATATGACATGATATAATTAGTAAACAACAATTATTAACTAATTATTGTATTTAATACTTAATTACGGACACATGCACATCCTGTAGTTATACTGGATATTATTAGACTGAACAATTTAATCTGGTATACTGTCCAAGTACATAACGACTACACTCCATATTGCAGAACTCCCTAGGTTCACACACAATTCGTCAAATAGAACTATTCCATAAGTCCGTGAACTCTGCCCCGTGCACACGTCATGAAAATACAAATCAATGCATTGACCATCCAAGCTAAGGTCACAATGCATACGTATAGTCCTTCTGTCATGATATCCTAGACGTGCAGGAATATAGATCATCGCCATCAAATCCTCATGTGCTCATCTATATCCTATCTCTAGACTCGTATATCGCTAAATACTATGCACAAACACCTTTGCCATATTATACAACCCTGGCGGAAACTTTTTCTTGGGATAAATACTTATAGCCACAAGACTTTCTAAAATACAGTCTTGGAGCATTTGGATATCAAACTCCCTATACGAGCTCATGTATCTTATATCTATATACACTAGACTACATAAACATCAGACCATACCCAACAGTCACACTATAAAAGGTCTATGACATACGTGGGACCAAAGTATGGTAGATCAATTACTAGCCCATCGTAGCACTAAGGTCAAAAGAATAAGTATACTACTCAACTCGAGAGGACCCTCCATTGACGGCTTACATAGGATGTCTATTAGAGATCTTCGTGAATCCGTCCCATATCTAATCCTAACTGAATACCCATATGTCAATATAATCTATACCCTATAGGTATGACATATACTGATCTATATAAAGGTATTCACTAATAAACCCGCATTGGTAGAAATAAATCAAGGATTGTATTTAAGGACATACTTGCGCAACTAACATTTTTTAGCACTTGATTACAACTTTTGTAACTATACAATTACTAGTATATTCTCGGGTTTATGTCCCATTACAGACAAGGCTCTAACTATTTGATATTCGCTAAGTATTATAACAACTAACACTTAACTGTGCTAACTCTTAGCATTCATGTCTCTCAGCGTAGTAAATTATGGGCCTTGATATAAACTCCCTTAGATCAGATCTGAACTCCTCCAAATCATACAATATCTATAATATTATATTGTATGGTACTATATAAATAGGCATTAGCGATTTAATAGGAATGTACACTTGTGTAAATAGTAAGTATATGTACATTCAGGGATGGAACGTAAGTACCAACCATAATAATCTCCCACTTACTTTAGTGTCATTCCTGATGGTATGTTCATACACATTGACTCCATTTGTCTTTTCAAACACTCTTGGAATCATGTCTTTAGAAAGTGGGCTTGCTTAATTATTTATAGAAACTTCTACAAATAGTCACATCTCTCTTGGCCAAGATCCCTCCAATTATATGAGACTCCTCTCAACATAGTTAGAGTACTAGTGTCATCTTGGTTCCTTGGCTTATTTAATGGCCATGTTATTGTCACAAAATGATGGGATATGATCAAACTATCTTAAAACTTTTCCAAAATAAGAGATTAACCTACAAATCCACACTGTTTTCTTTGTTGTTTTCAAAATAAATCAGCAGTGAATCCCAGTTTGGTGCTATTCCAACTTACTTAGTACCAATAAAAATGAATATATACCCAAATGTAGACTCTTTATCATCTAGGTCGGACTAGAAGTCTGATTCCATGTATCTTCTTACTTGTAAGTCACTTTCTCCATATTTGAGAAACTTATCCTTTGAACCCTCGAGGCATGTCAGGATATAATAGACTACTTTCAAATAGCGGTCACATAAATCAGACTAGTATCGGCTCATAACTCTTACAGCCATACTGATATCAAGTCTCATACACATCATAGTATACATAAAGTTATTAAGAGCTTATGTATCTGGTGTGTCAGATACTCTAACTTTTTCATCTTTCATTTAAAGAGACACTCTCCTCAAAAGTTAAACACCGTGTATAAAAGGTTTGTTAATTGTCTCAAAGTTAACTAAAACTATTGATGTGAACTGATTTAGGAAAGTCCTATCAGCTTCCTAACTCTATCTCTTAAAGCTTTAGACCCAGTATAAAGGAAGTCTTTCTCAAATTCTTCATGGAGAAGTTCTTATGAGTAACTCTTAACCGACTATAACATACTGACATAATTCTCAATGACTAGTATATCATCAACATAGAGCATCAAGAAGACTTTTATGCACACAAACTTCCTCCTCGTTTTTTATGAAATCATACTTTTTGATTATTTCATCAAAATAATGAATTCAACTTTGAGAAACTTGTTAAAACCTATAAATAGACTTTTTAAACCTGCATACAAGATCTAAGGTCTGGCTGGTCATAAAACCTTTTGACTGTTCCATTTATATCTCTATATTGAGATAAACAAACTAGAACATCATTTTGTTATCCATCTTGCCAATTTTCAAAGTCATAGTATGTCATAAGAGTCAATAGAATTCTACTCGACTTTAGCATCACTACTGGTCCAAAGGTTTTCTCATGGCGGATTTAAATCACTGAGGATAACCTTTTTAGAACCAATATTAGGCCTAGAAAGTCTCTACCATCCATTTGGCAACCACTACCTATTGTAAACTCTGTACAACCGATGACAACAATTCCCCTATATAGCATAATCAAGTCCCACACTTGATTTTAATGTATAAAGTCAATTTATATTTTTATTGGTTCTTGTTATTTTCTTGAATTGATATCTAACATCATCTCTTTATAGGTAAAAGGATAATTTTCTTCTACTAAGAAAACTCAAAATTCACCTTCAAGTATCTAACATACCCAATAGGTGACCTAGACATCTTTTTCGATCCACTTGGAGAGTATGTTAAAAGGCCACTACTTAATTGACCCTGAGTTCTTATCCTTGGTTAATTAATTTCTAGATTGACTTCACCAAGTTCAATCTTTCTGTTATTCCCACGATTCATGAGAAACTCGTTTTATAAAATGGTGGTATTCTGAGAAACAAACATACTTCGCTTATTTGAATAACAAAACTAGTATCCTATTGAGTTCACAAGATACTCAATGGATCTATACTTGTACCTATTGAATGTTATTTCATCCTATTAAGTAACTTTTATAAAATAAGATATCTTGTTGCTTAATTCTTACGTAAGCAATACAACCCCAAGTCTTAAAACACTTAAGACTTGGCTTATTTAGGTACAAGTATATCCTGCTACGTAACTCTTACATATGCAGAATATCCCAAAACTTTAACATATTTAAGATTTAGTTTCCTTCTTCTCAGTATCTTATACGGAGTAAAAGGAACAACTTTTTGATAGAACTCTGCTCAATAAGTAGCTGTTTCTAGAGCATATTCCTATAAATATAGATCGATAAAACTCATTATTAATCAGACTATAACTAATAAAGTTTGACTCCTCTTCGAAATATCACTGTGTTACGGAGTACCTGAAAAACTATGGTGAGTGAGAATCTCATTCTCCTTTAAACAATCAAAAAACTTGCTGCGAATGTACCTACTGCTTTGATCTGATTGAAGAGATGTGATATACATTCTTGTCTGCTTTTCCACTTCCAATCACAACCTTTTAAACACTTCAGAGGTTTTCGACTTGTGTTTTATAAGAAACATGTACTCGTATTGGGATAAGTCATTGACACAGGTTACGAAGTACCAAAATTATCCCATTGTAATATAATCAATTAGACTACATATATCACCATGGACCAGTTCCAATAAATCAATAGCCTGGTGTCCAACACCTAAAATAAAGGTTTGGTCATCTCCCTAAATACATTATTCATAAAATGGTTAAGTCTCTATAGTTAGATCAGGTATCCAACCATCTTTAACTAGATAGGTTAGGCGTCACAAACCTATATGACCTAATCTCATATGCCACAATTTCATATCATTTAAAGATTTCGATCTACTAACATTTGTAATTATATATTCTGTCCATTTATTAACTGACATTCAGCTAATTATACATCATCCATTTATATAAGCATATGGGACTATTCCTAATATTTATATAATATCATTCACTATCAAGTATAAGAAGGGACACAAATTTTCAAATAATGTTGTGGACACAATTCTAATTATGTAATACAACTATTATATTGCATGGGAAAAGTAAGTTATACTATCCAACAACTTGAAAGTTCAGGAAATAGTATTTCTACTCTCATTTTTGTAAGTTTTGTAGTTTTTCTTAGTTCTTGCAAAACATTGCAGATATAAAAGAGACAAGCGGTATCTCATACCTAGCCTTAACTGGCATTATATGCTATGAAAATGTCTATATTTTTCAAACACAAACCTGTGGGAGTCTTCGTATCAATTATAGGGCAACTAAAGCAGTGGGATTTCCAATGCTCGACCTTACTGTAGTGGAAACACTTTACATCTGTATAGCTTTCTTGTTGATCTTTGAATAATTATCGCCTTTGAGGACTTATCTTGGGTATCTGCCTCATCTTCTTCTCCAACTTATTTCTGGAATTGCTAGATGTCCTCATAGTAAAAAATGAAGCACCTTGAACAAAGAGAGATACACCCCCTCTATTCATGTCCTCTAGAGAAGTGTCATCAGAAATACCTTACGACAAGTTTTGATTAACAATAAATCTAAGTTTATTTAAATCCAAAATATTTTTAAAATTCATCTGTAGATCAAAGTAATTCTTAGTACTATTGAGTTAGTCTGCATCAACTATGCATACTAACGGATTCGTAGTAGCCATTATACTTTACAGGCCAAAATATACAGGCGATTTAAGCCAAATGGTTATTAAATTGCTAATCGAACATTTTAGATGATGGGTATATCATTTATACATTTTTAATCTAAAATGCCCTCCTACTATATTACATAATCTCGATAATCTCTCGAATGGAAAAATGATAGTTTAAACTCTTTAAACTATACAATAGGAAGTAAATCCAACTAGAATTTTACTCTAACCTCACGTTGTAGCAATATTGGCCTTTGTAAACCCAACAGGCAGACAACACTTATCAATTGCATCTCATACAACTCTTACCACTTGATCCTGAATACACCTTATCCTCACATTGTAGCAATATTGAGTATGTGTATTTAAGATTAACTTATCAATAATCAAATTTATGTTACTGATACTACCCTCACGCTGTAGCAATAGTGGAAAATACGTTCACATATATTTGCCTTATCTTATGTTTAACCTGCATAATTCAAGCTCAATCGACTAAATCACTCACATTGTAGCAATATTAGAAAAAGGCCTATGTGAATCCTCTAACACTGTATTGACAAGACGAGTCACAATAAAATATTATCTTATAATGTAATATTATTCAATCTGATTAAGAAAGATTTTTCCTTATCTTTTGGGTTCCCATCTCATAAGGAGGTGATTCTCGATTAATCAAATTTTTTATGGAAACATAACTAACCCCTACTAGCAGGGCTCCCTTTATGTTTTCCAATATAGGAAAATTGATCATGATTTATAATGCAGACCAATAACACTTATTACTGTATCTCATAAACCCCAAGATATAATGTAGACTAATAATATTTATCACTACATCTCATAAATGAACACATGTGAAACTTCAAGCGAACTGTGTTTTGACACTATTTAAAGTTATTATTTATATGAATAGTGTCATGCCATAGCCCCAGCTACAAAGCCGACGCACCCAGTGTAATATTGCCTTGGTATACCCATTTCAACACTTGAAATGCACCAATTTATATTGCAACTTTTGTCAATAACACCCAAATCAATACAAAACCAACTCTGATACCAATTTTGTTAAAGATCTTTTATATTAAGGTCTATGCATGTGTAATTGTGTCCATTATATAAAATACATATCACATACATATTTAGGCACAATGAAATATTAAACATACAATAAACATAATAAATAATTTCTTAATCACATTAATATATTAAAGATTTTTTGAGAATTTACTAAACATGTAACCTTTTACACGTGTAATTGAGAGTCCCCTTAGTGACCAACTCATTGGTAGTTCTAGTCACCAATTCGGTGTGCTTGGTAAGCTGGAACAACGGCACCAAATCCAGCATTGAATTTAACACTTTAAATCCTAAGAAATGTATTTTGCCCTTGATCAACTCTTTGATCAATAAAACAAATTCTTATATTGCTCTTAATAGCTTGGCTTGCTAAAGGGATATTAATCAATAAATTCAACACTTAAACTTAGAAGAAAAGAAATATTTCCTTCTCATTTTCCCATCTAAAATGGCCGAAAGAAAAATAGCCTTTGCTTTATCTTTTCTTCACCCCAAGTTTTTCACTCTTATTTCAAACTTTTAAAAGTAATTCACAAATGCTTCTCCTTCATTCTACATGTTTCCTCTTTCATATACAGCTAAATATATATTAAATAAAATAATATTATAAAATAAAATAATCTAAACTTAGCCACTAAGTGTAAATTAAATAAATATAATAATAAATACCAATATTATATATAAATGCTTGCCAACCAAGCATAAATATAGTATTATAATATCATAAATTATTATATTATATTACAATAAATAATACTGAGATATATTAATTATTTAACAATTAAATAATCAATGTATGAAATTATCATTTTGTCCATCTTTTATGGTTACCAAGTATACCTTCTAGTGGGTTCCACCATATCACACACATGACTAAACTCAACCAATGGGCCACAATGTGCCACATGTTAAGGTATAATTAGTAAATAATAATTGTTAACTAATTATTGTATTTAACACTTAAATATAGACAAGTGCGTATCCCGTGATTATGTTGGATATTATTGGATTGAATAATTCAATATGATATGCTACCCCAGTGCATAATGAGTACACTCTATATTATGAGACTCCCTAGATACACGTCCGATTTGTCAAATAGACCTATTCTATGAGTCTATGAACACTGCCCTATGCATACGTCATTGAAATACAAATTAACGCATCGGCCAGCCAAGTTGAGGTCATAACGCATATGTATAGTCCTTCCATCATAACATCCTGAAGGTACACGGACATAGATCATCACTATCAAATCCTATATGCTCATCCATATCTTATCTTCAGACTTCTATCTCGTTGAACGCTATGTGCAAACTTCTTTGTCATATTGTTCAACCCTGGCGGAAACTCTTTCCCGAGATAAATATTTGTGGCCACAAGACTTTCTATGATACAGTCTCAGAGCATTTGGATATTAACCTCCTTATACGAGCTGACAGATTCCATATCTATATATATTAGACTCTATAAGTATCGGACCATACTTAGCAACACCCAGCGGTTATACCATGAAAGGTATATAATATGCATGGAACTAAAGTATGATAGATCACTCATAAGTCCACCGAGGCACGCAGGTCAAAGGACCATGTATACTACTTAATTCGAGAAGACCTTTCATTATTGGCTTACATAGGGTGTCTATCAAAGGTTTTTGTGATCCATTCTATATCCAGTCTTAACTAGGTATCTATAAGTCGATACGAGCTCCAAGCTCATGGTTGGCTAGGAACAACCATCTATACCCTATAGGTATGACATATGCTGATCTATATAAAAGTATCCACCGATAGATCCACATTGGCAGAAATAGATTAGGGACAGTATTCGAGAACATACTTGTGCAACTTACATTTCCTAGTACCTAATTATAATTTTTGTAACTATGCATTTACTAGTATATTCACAGGTCTATGCCCTATTATAAACAAGGCTCTAATTCGTTGATCTTTGCTAAGTATTATAACCAAATAACACTTATTTGTGCTAACTCTTAGCATTTATATCTCTCAGTGTGGCCAACTGTAGGCTCAAATCTAAATTTTTTTAGATCAGATCTAAACTCCTTTAGATCATATAATATCTGTAATGTTACATTACATAGTACCATATAAATAGGCATTAGCGATTTAATAAGAATGTACACTTGTATAAATAACAAGTATATATATATTCAGGGATGGCACATAAGTGCCAACCTTAACACTTATAATTGAGGGAAAGGGCTAGGGTGTCATGGATTCAGAAAATGGTGCCTCTTCTAATCATCTTTTATTGGTGACTGTTGTAACGGTGCAGGGCTGCCGGTCACTATGAAAATCTTATGTTGGAATGTACAAAGAATAGGCAATCCCATACATTCGAAATCTTAGGCTGTAGAGTCCATGAATGCAACCTAAGCTTGGTATTTTTAAGTGACACTTAGCAGATACAAATTTAATGGAGCGCGTAAAAGTTCAACTATCTTTCACTGGTAAACTTGTTGTGGAGAAATTAGATTGTAATGGGGGGTTAGCATTATTATGATTAGATGATATTGTGGTAAGATTACTTTCTTACTCTAAATTCTAAATTTATGTACAGATTGAGTCCCATCAAGGGAAGGTTTAGAGATTTACTGGTTTTTATGGTCACCCTAAATCCTTTCAATGGGAATAGTTAATACGTGTTGCTGCTTTGTCCTCCTTACCAAGGCTTTATGGCAATAATTTTAATTATATTTTAGATAAAAGAGAGAAGCAATGAAGGCTTGTAAGGCCCTATTTTCTTATAGAGAATTTTCGTAAGATCTTGGATGATTGTGGATTAGTTACGATTAAAGGGATGGGACCATTGTTCACTTAGTGTAATGGTCATCAGAGAGGTAACTTAGTTTAAGAAACTCTATATAGGGTAGTCTATTCATTGATGTGGTCGGAGTTATTCCCTTATTCAAGTGTGTATGATTTGGATTTCTATGGGTCTGATCATTGACCCATTATAATCATAGTTATTGAATCAAGTGGTGATGTTATTAAAGGCCTTAAAAAGAATCATGTTAATTGTTTTCATTTTGAGGAAGCATGAGTTGAGAAGGATAAGTGTAGGGAAATTATTGCAAATAGATTGTCTTACCTAAGAAAAGAGCTATAAGTTGTTATGATTAACCTAAACCGAATTGGTGCAGATC
Organism: Ailanthus altissimus; assembly: GCA_946807835.1. NCBI lineage: Eukaryota > Viridiplantae > Streptophyta > Magnoliopsida > Sapindales > Simaroubaceae > Ailanthus > Ailanthus altissimus. The sequence goes on from OX327699.1 coordinate 6,642,769, forward strand.
TTAAGGGTTGGTATAAATAGAATTTGCAGCACTTAAATGTCAGGGATCTAATATATGTTGGTGTATGCATGTGCAATTGTGTCTATTGCCTAAAATACATATCATATATATATTTAATGCGACGGAAGCATTTAAACATGCAATAAACATAATAAATAAAATATATTAATTACATTAATATATTAATAGCGTTGAGAACTCACCTGAATGTATAATGTTATACACGTATATCCTCGGAGTGCGCATGGAGACCAACTCATAGGCAATTTTAGTCACCAACACGGTGGGCCTGGTGAGCTAGAACAGCAGCTCCATATCTAGCACAAGATTAACTATTAATCCCAAAATGGCTGGTGATGTGTATTCATCATTTTCTCTTAAAGGATTAGAAATGGAGATTGAAGCAATTCACAATTGCTTCTATTGGTACCATAGAGAAAAATGAAAATTTTTTTTTCTTCTTCCTTTTCTGTCAGTGCCATTTCTTCTCAATTTTTCATTTCTGTTCCACACAAAAAAACACACACTCACATCTCTTCAATTTCACACACATCTCACTTTATATATATCTAATAATAAAAATATAATAATATAATATATTATATAATAATAATAATAGGTGCCAACTATTTGGCACCCAAAATAAAATAAAAATATATTATAAAGAGATATTTACGATTATTTAACAATTAAATAATTATAGTGTGAAATGACCATTTTACCCCTCATAAATAGTTACCAAGTATACCTTTTAGTGGGTCCCACCAAATTCCACACTTGAGCAAACTCAACCGAATGGTCCACAATGTGCCACATGTCATTATACAATTAGCAAATAATAATTATTGACTAATTGTTGTATTTAACACTTAAATACAGATACGCACATATTCCCGCGCCAGTGTTGGATATTGCTGGATTAAATAATTTAATCTGGCACGCTACCTCAGTACACAACGAGTACACTCTATATTACGGGACTCCCTAGGTTCATGTCCAATTCGTCAAATGAAACTATTCTATGAGTCCGTGAACATTGCCCCACGCACACGTCACGGATATACAAATCAACGCGTTGAATCATACACACTGAGGTTACAACGCATAGGTATAGTCCTTCTGTCATGATATCCTAGATGTGCTAGGGATATAGATCATCACTGTCAAATCCCCTAGTGTTCATCCGTGTATTATCTCCAAACAATATGTGCAAACTCCTTTGCCATATTTTTCACCTTAGTGAATCTCTTTCCTAGGATTAATGCTTGTGTCCATAAGACTTTTTAAGATACAGTCTCGAAGCATCTAGATTTCTAACTCCCTATATGAGCTAACGGATCCTATATATGTACACACTGGACTCTATAAGCATCGGACCATACCCAGCGACATCCAGTGGTCACACCATGAAAGTTCTGTGACATACATGGAACCAAAGTATAGTTGATCACTTACAAGCCCACCGTGGCACTCAGGTCAAAGGACCACGTATACTACACAACTCGAGAGGACCTTCCATTGACGGCTTACACAGGGTGTCTATCAGAGGCCCTTGTGAGTCTGTCTTATATCTAGTCCTAACTGGATACCCATAAGTCAATACGAGTTCCAAGCTCATAGTCGGCTAGAAATGACCATCTATACCCTATAGGTACGACATATACTGATCTATATTAAAGGTAACCACCAACAAACCCGCATTGGCAGAAATAGATTAGGGACAATTATTTGAGAACATATTTGTGCAACTAGCATTTCCTAACACCCGATTGTAACTCTTGCAACTATGCTGTTACTAGTATATTCTCAGGTCTATGTCTTATTACAGATAAGGCTCTAACTCTTGGATCTTTGCTAAGTATTATAACTAGCTAACACTTAGCTGTACTAATATTTAGCATTTATATCTCTCAGTCTGGCTAACTATGAGCCCTTATGTAAATTCATTTAGATCTGATCTGAACTCTTTCATATCATACAATGTTTGTAATGTTACATTGGATAGTACTATATTAATAGGTATTAGCGATTTAATGAGAATGTACATTTGTATAAATACACAAGTATATATACATTCAAGGATGGCACATAAGCACTGACCATAATATTAAATTCATAAATTAAAAGGGAGCTTAAGAAATTAATTGAGTTTAATCAAGAAGTGAACTCAAAATTATGGAAAATGGATTATAGATACAAAGAATGCCTTAGATGTTCTTCTTTATAAGCATGATGCTTATTGGTATCAACATGAACGGGTTTTATGGTGCAAAAGTGGAGATTAAAACTCAAAATACGTTCACTGGAAAGCCTCAAGTTGCCAAAAGCGTAAAAGAATCGATGAGGCACTTGATGATAATAATGTGTGGAAGATTAATAATAGTGGCATAAAACAAGTATTCTTGAATCATTTCCAGCATATTTTTATGTCTTCTAACCCTTGTATACAAGATATGCAGAATGTGGTGGATAACATATCATCTATTTGAGGCTAATAGTTTGTACCTTGATATTCTTTTTTCAAATGATGAAATTCGGCACACCTTATTTCAAATATATCCAACAAAAGCCCCGGTAGAGATGGTATGCCTACTCTTTTTAATCAAAAGTTTTGAAACATAATTGGTGATGATATATCTCATTATTGTTAGGAGTTTCTTAACAATGGTTGTGATATCTCTCATATTAATAAAACTCTTATTGTCCTAATTCTTAAATGTGATAACCTAAGGATGCTAGGAGATTATAGACTGATAAGTCTTTGTAACGTTGTCTACAAAATTATTCCTAAGACCTTAGCTAATAGATTATGCGGTGTTCTGGGTGACCTTATTCATAAATTCTAGAGTGCCTTTTATTAGGGTATGTATACGTGTCATCCCTGTTTGTATGAATACTTATTTGATAATATTTGAACAATATATATTCTATTAACTCGCTAATACTCTTTAATAATGGTAATGATGCTTGTCACATTACGAACACTATATGATCTGAAAGAGTTCAGATCAGATCTAAACGAGTTTAAACCAATGCTAAGGGTTAGCAAAGCTGAGGGTTATTAATGCTAATAGTTAGCATTGTTAAGAGCTAGAAGGTTATAAAAGTCAGTAAGATTTAAGGAGTTAGAACTATGTGAATAATAGGATAAAGACTTAAGGGTAGACCAGTAATGACATAGTTGCAAAAAGATATAATAAGTACTAAGAAATGTCATTATGCAAGTTCTCAAACACTGTGTTCTTGATCTATTTTCACTAATACAGATCTATCAATAAATTCTTTTAATATAGATTAATGTATGTCTATATCTGTAGGGTACAGATAGTTATGCTTAGCTGACCATGAGCTTAGAGCTTGTATAGGCATACAAGTATTCAGTTAGGACTGAATATTGGATAGACTCACGAGGACCTCAACAGATATCCTATAAAATCGTCAATGGTAGGATTTGAGTAGTATATGTGGTCCTTTAACCTAAGCGCCACGTTAGACTTGTGGGTGATCCACCATACTTTAATTCCACAAATGTTAAAGAACTTTCATAGTCTGACCACTATGTGTTATTGTTCGATGTTCATAGAGTCCAATGTATGTGGATAGGGGATTTAATGACTCACATAAGTGGGTTGTATGTCTGATATTGCAAGATTGTATCTCAGAAAGTTTTACGGACATGAGTAATAAATCCAGAGAAGAAGTTTCCTATAGAGTTGAACAATATAACAAAAGTGTTTGTTTATATTATTCATCGTACTACGAATCTAAAGACAAGATTGGATGAGCACATAGAGATTTGAAGATGCTCATCTATATCTCTGCTCATCTATGATATAAGTGACAGAATAATTAAAAGTATGCATTCTGACCTCAACTTGTAGGGTTTTACGTGCTAATTTGTAATATCCATGATGTGGGGGGGGGGTCATCGATAATGGACTCATGGAATAGTTTTATTTAATGAATCGGACATGGAATTAGGGAGTCTCGCAATATGAAGTGTACTCGTTGTATATGAGGGTAGTGTACCGAATTGAATAGTTCAATCCAGGGTAATTTCAGGAACCCTCAGGATACACGTATGTCAGTACTTAAGTGTTAGGTATATTAATTTGTTAACAATTATTTTTGACTAATCAAATATATACACATGGTATGTAGTGAGCCTTCAGATAAATTGACTCGAGTGTTGAGTTTGTGGGACCTACATTCGGTCAATAAGGGTATTTTGATAATTTACATATATATAACTATTTAAGAGTTAAATAATTAAGGTATTTTAATATTATAATATATTAAATAATATGAATAACTCAGCCATAGTTAAAAGTTAACTAAAGTTGAGTTAAAGATTATTTAATTATTAGATTATATTAAAATATAAATATATTTTGATATTTATGTAAAGTGTAGGGCAAGTTTACATGACCCAACTATGGTTAAGAGTTAACCATAGTTAGGTCAATTAAACATTATTTTGAATTAAGATATTTGGTGGCCAAATATCTAACCTTACTATAGTTAATTCTTGACCATAGTTAGGTTAAGTGAATAGTATTAGTATATATATGTGAATTAAAGCAAAAATCAAATGCTTTTTGCTCTCTTCCTTTTGGCCAGCCACTTAAAGAACAAATTAACAAGAAAATTGTTTCTTTTGCTTTTGATTTTAAGAGTTGAAATCAATTCTCTTAATCTTCTTAAACAAGCCTAGCCATTAAAGAGCAAAACTGTTGGATTATAACTTGTTTTCTAGTTGATCAAAACCACTACATTGGCCATTATAATTGCCTATGAGCATCACTTCGAGCGAATTCCAATTCAGTTAATCCAAAGGCTGCAAAGGTAAAGATTTTTCAATTCAATTTTAATTTGATTAAATATACTCATATGATTGTTTTTAAACTTTCGCTGTATATTTGGTACGCATATGTATGTATGTGATGTGAATATATTGTTTATAAACACTTAAACCACATGTATACACCATAGATTAATCATACTCTTAAATGGTATCAGAGCATATCTTGTATTGATTTGGTGTATTTTGAGTGTTGGGGATGCTTTTGGTGAAGTTCCGGTGTCAAATGGTGCATTTCAATATTTGCAATGGGTGCACCATAAGAATTGACACTAAGATGCCGCATCTATAAATCTGGCACCGCGACTCTTAAAGTTTCCAAGCCCCAGCACCACAGCGTTCTTGGCTTAGCGCTGAGGTATTTCGAGTTGGACTCCCAGAGCCGCAACAATGGTAAGTCAACATTATAGCGCTAGGGGTTCAAATCCTAAAACTACAGTACCCACAGGTTAGCACTGTGGTGCTAAAACAAAGCTTCCAGTACTACCGCACTAAGAACCTAGCACCATGGCTCTTGAATAGTACACTCATATAGAAAATTTTCAACTATTTAAAAATTTAAATAAACATGTGGGGGTTTATGAGATATAATGATAAGAGTTATTTGTCTATATTATAAATTGGAATTATTTTTCTCTGTGTTGGTAACCACAATGAGAGCCCTAATAGTGGGGGTTAGTTATGTTTACATAAAAGTAAATGATTGATTGAGAAATCACCTTCCCATATGATGGGAGTTAGTGTAATAAAATCTCTCTTAATCAGATTGAATTTTATTAAATTATATGATAATGTTTTAAAAGGATCCGTCTTATCAATACGGTGTTAAATCGATCATATCGATCTTTTTCCAAGATCACTATAATCTGAGGAATTTGGTCCATGTGATTCAGTTATACTTGTTAAACATGAGATTATGCAAAAATATATAAAAATATTACCCTAAATCGTTACAGTGTACAGATAGTATTGGTAACATATATTTGTAAATTCACAAGTTATTCTGGAATACACTTACCCTTGATCACTATAGTATGCAGATAAGGTATATTTAGGATTAGGGTTAAGAGTTACATGAGATGTAATTAACAAGAGTTATCTACCTTTTGAGTTTGTAAAAGCTTAGATCACTATAGTGTACGACCTGAGTAAAATGTCAATATGTCTACTATTCATTGTATAGTTTAAAAGGCTTTAAGCTATTGTTATCCAGTTCGAGAAGAAAGGGTGACGTACCAAAAATAGTTGGATGATGATTTAAAAGTTAAATCATACATCCTCACCACAATGTCCATTGACCTACAGCAAAAGCATATTTGTATGGACAGTGCTAGCAGCATTATACTCCATCTAAAGGAGCTTTTTGGTACTCGACCCCAAGTCGAGATTTATAGATCACCAAAGTACTTTTTTAGGCTAGACTCTCAGAAGGCAGTCCAATAAGTCCCCACCTGCTCAAGATGATTGGATTCATTGAAATATAATACACATTTCTTTAAACAATAACCCGAGGAATAGCTTGATTCTCCAATCATTGCCATGGTCATCTACACAGTTCATCATAAGCTTCAATATGCAGGGATTGACCCATACTTTTTTTTATCTTCACAATATATTAAAGATAACATATACAGACATGACTAAAGATGGCTTGGCTATCTTGGTTTAGGGTGCTTCTTCTACTCAAGGGCTTTTGGGAAGTCTAAGGGGAAGAAGAAAATGAAGGGGAAGTAGACACCCTGAATGGGTCCTTAGAGGCAAAAAAATATTCAAGCTAAAAGAAAAGAAGAACAAGGCAAAAGAAAATTGTTTCTTTTACAGCGAGAATATGCATTGGAAATGTAACTGCCCCAAATACCTTGCCTATTTGAAGAAGACTCCCTTAGGTATTTACTTTCTTATCATTGACATTTCTATTGCATCTGATGCTAGTTTAGGTTGGGCATTAAATACCGCAACTCTTTCTCTCATCTGTAATGTGTTGCAGGGTCTGTGGAAAGTTAGATTATTTTAGCTAGAACATGTACTGCTTCGAGTCAGAAATAAAGATTTTCTACAGGTCGAGGCAGTTGGAATTTTTTATTTACTTCTTCCATGTAATAGAACTATTGTATTAAATAATTGTTATTTTGTATATAATATCATTAGACAGATTATTTTCCTTCCTATACTTAATAGTTAAGGGTACAATGTGTATATTTGAAAATGTTCCCTATATTTATGAGATAAAAATGATGTAATATTAGCTGAGTGTCAGTTATTGAAATGGTCATTATATATTGAATACAACTGGAAATGTAATAAATGTGCAAGCTAGTACTTGTAGTTAGAAAATTTTAAATGAAATATAATTATGGCATATGATATTAGAACATATAAGTGTAAAAGGCTTAACCCATATAGTTAAGGAATATTAGATACCTGATCTGACCATAGAACCTTATCTAGTTTGTGAATCTTGCATTCAAGGAAAAATGACCAAATATCCATTTTTGGGTATTAGACACCGTGCCTGTGATTTATTAGAACTGGTATATAGTGATAAATGTGGTCTAATGAATCACCCTGCAATGGGTGATTTTTTATACTTCCTACTCTTCATCAATGATTTGTCACAAAATGGGTACATATTTCTAACAAGACATAAGTCAAACACTTTTGAAAAGTTTAAAGAGTTACAACTTGAAGTGGAGAAACAAACTAACATGAATATCAAGTGCCTTTAATCAAATCAAGGCGGTGAGTACTGAACAATGAATTCATCGATTATTTAAAAGAGAATGGGATTCTCGCTCGATATATTTCTCCAAGTACTTTACAATATAATAGTGTCATTGAGATGAAGAATTAGATATTATTAGATATGGTCCGATTGATGATGAGTTTTACCAATCTCCCTGAATACCTGTGGGGATATGCTTTGGAAACTACTACTCACATATTGAACAGAGTTCCATCCAAAGCTGTTCCAACATTCTACATGAGATGTGAAAATGAAGGAAACCAAGTCTTAAGTACTTTAAGATTTGAGGTTGTCCTGCTTAAGTAAGAGTTGCACAATAGGATAAACTTGCACCCAAGAGTATAAATATCGGTTCATAGAGTATCCTAAGAATTCATTTGATACTAATTCTATGATCTAGAAAAGTGAAACGTGTTCATTTCTCATTATGTCACTTTTTAGAGAAAAGCCTCTTATAGACCGTGGTAATTGTAGAAAGGTTGAACTTGATAAAGTCAATCAGAACCAAAAAGAACCAACGATGGAACTATTGTCAGAGATCTAATACATGTGGCTGTATGCATGTACTATTGTGCCTATTGCTTAAATAAGTATCAAATACGAATTTAAATGCAGTGGAAGTGTAAAATATGCAATAAACACAATAAATAAATATATTAATCACATTAATAGATAAGAAAGGTTGAGAACTCACCTCAATGTGTAACGTTACACACGTATTTCCTCAGAGTCTGCATGGAGACCAACTCGCGAGCAGTTCTAATCACTAACTCGGTGGGCTTGGTGAGCTAGACCAACAACCCCATATTTAGCACAGGATTAACTCCTAATCCCTAAAATTGTCGGATATGTGTTTATATCATTTTCTTCAAAATGATAAGAAATGGAGAATTTGAAGCAATCTACCATTGCTTCAATTGGAAGCATAGAGAAAAATGAAACAATTTCATTTTTCCTTAATTTTTTTTTCTCTTCCTTCCTTTTTCTTTCTTTCTTTCTTTCTTTTCTTCTTTCTTCTTCTTCTCCATTTTTCTTTCTCTCGGCCACCACCCAAAAACCACACCTTCTCATTCTCTCTCTCTTTATATATATATATATATATAATAAAATAATTATATTATATAATATAAATAATAATATAATGGGTGCCAACTATTTGGCACCCAAATATAATAATAATATATATAATATTATATAATAAAATATAATAATAAGAGTGATTATTTAATAATTAAATAATCATAATGTGAAATGACCATTTTGCCCCTCATGAATAGATACCAAGCATACTCCCTAGTGGATCCTACCAGATCTCACACTTGGGTAAACTCAACTGAGGGTCCAAAATGCGCCACGTGTCATAATACAATTAGTAAATAATAATTATAAATTAATTATTGTATTTAACACTTAAATACAGATACGCACGCATTCTTGTGATAGTGCTGAATACTACAAGATTAAACACTTTAATCCGACACACTACCCAAGTACACAACGAGTACACTCTATATCATGGGACTCCCTAGGTCCTACGCTCGATTTGTCAAATGGAACTATTCTATGAGTCTGTGAGCAATGCCCTACGCATACGTCACGGATATATAAATCAGCGCGTTGAACCATGCAAGTTAAAGTTACAACACATACGTATAGTCCTTCCGTTATGATATCCTATATGTGCTAGGGATATAGATCATCACCGTTAAATCCCCTAGTGCTTATCCATGTCTTATCTCTAGACTTGTATCTCACTGAACAATATGCGCAAACTCATTTGCTATATTGTTCCATCCTAGCGGAACTCTTTCCCGGGATGATTGCTTGTGGCCACAAGACTTTCTGAGATACGGTCTCGAAGTATCTGGATATCAAACTCCATATGGGAGCTGGAAAATCACATATTTGTACACACCGGACTCCACAAGCATTGGACCATACCCAGCGACATCCAACAATCACACCATAAAAGGTTTGTGACATGCGTGGAATTAAAATATGGTGGATCACTTATAAGCCCACCGTGGCACTCAGGTCAAAGGACCACGTATACTACTCAACTTGAGAGGACCCTCTGTTGATGGCTTATATAGAATGTCTATCGGATGCCCTCATGAGTTTGTCTCACATCCAGTCCTAACTAGATACCTATATGTCAATACGAGCTCTAAGCTCACGGTTAGCTAAGAATGATCATCTATACCCTATAGGTATGACATATGCTGATCTATATTTAAGGTATCCACCGACAACCTGCATCGGCAGAAATAGATCATGGACAATTATTTGAGAACATACTTCTACAACTAGCATTTCTTGGCACCCGATTGCAACTCTTGTAACTATACAGTTACTAGTATATTCCCAGGTCTATGTCTCATTACAGACAAGGCTCCAACTCTGGGATTTGCTGAGTATTATAACCAGCTAACCCTTAGCTATGCTAACATTTAGCATTTATATCTCTCAACGTGGCTAACCATGAGCCATTATCAAAACTCCTTTAGATCTGATCCGAACGCCTTCATATCTACAATGTCTATAACGTTACATTGCGTAATACCATATAAATGGGTATTAGCAATTTAATGGGAATGTACACTTGTATAAATATATAAGTATTTGTATATTCAAGGATGGCACATAAGTACCAACCCTAACAGAAACCTCATGATCAATCGAGTATAACACCTTTAGCACACCCTCTACATGGGTCAGAAAGGATATCCAGGCCACTTGGTAGGTATGGTCAGATGCCTAAAAGTGCTATTAGAGTTTTCTTGCTTAAAGAAAACGATCCTTTGACCTATAAAGAGGTAACGTTGGACATTCACACGGGAAAATAACAAGATGCCATGAAATCTGAAATTGACTTAGCACATCATAATCAAGTCTAGGACTGTATAATCTTAAAGGGTTCAGATTCGGTCTGAAGGACTTTAGATTAGTGCTAAGAGTTAGCAAAGCTGAGGGTTATAAATGCAAGCAATTAGCATTATTAGAGTTAGCAAGTTATAAAAGTTAGCGAGATCTGAGTTAGAACCTTATCCATAATGGGACAAAGACGTGAAGGTACACTAATAAGGACATAGTTGTAAAGAGTTGCAATATGTGCTAGGAAATGTCATTATGCAAGTGTGTTCTCAAATACTATATTCTTAAATAATGGATAGACTAACAAATACCCCAATAGATATCCTATAAAATCGTCAATGTTAGATAATCTCGACTTGAGTAGTATATGTGGTCTTTTGACCCGAGCGCTACGGTAGATTTGTGGGTGATCTAGCATACTTTGGTTCTACAGATGTCAGAGACCTTTCATTATCTTAATGCTATGTGTCGTTGAGTGTGGTTGGATACTCATGGAGACTGGTATGCATAGCTAGAGGATCCATTAGCTTACATAGGTGGGTTATATGTCCGATACTTCGAGATTGTATCTCAGAAAGTTTTACAGTCGTTAGCAATAAACTCAAGTAAGAAGTTTCGCACAAGGTTGAACAATATAGCAAAAGTGTTTATTTATATTGTTCATCGAGATACAAATTTGAAGACAATAATCATATATGTAAAATTTCCAAAATAGCCTTATTGACTGAACGTGGGTCCCATAAACCTAACACTTGAGTCAATTTATCTGAAAGCTCGCTATGTACCACGTGTCTATATTTGATTAGTCAAAAATAATTTAACAAATTAATATACCTAACACTTAAGTATGGACTTTCTAGGTCCACGCTTGATTCGTCAAATGAAACTATTCTATGAGTCCATGATCGATACCCTATGCATATGTCATGGATATTATAAATCAGCGCGTAAGACTATACAAGTTGAGTCCAGAATGCAAACGTATAATCCTTTAATCACTTATATCCTGGATGAGCGGGAATATAGATGAGCATCATTAAATCCCCATATACTCATCCAATCTTCAACATATTTTAATATTATAATATATTAAATAATATGAATAACTCAACCATGGTTAGTTAACCAAAGATAAGTTAAAGATTATTCAACTATTAAAATATAAATATGTTTTGATATTTATGTAAACTTAAGGGCATGTTTACATGACCTAACCATGGTTAAGAGTAAGCTATGGTTAGGTTAATTAAACAGTATTTTAAATTAATATATCTAATGGCTAAATATCTAACCTTACCATGGTTAGGTTAAGTGAATAATATTACTATATATGTGAATTAAAGTAAAAATCAAATGCTTTTCGCTCTCTTCCTTTTGGTAGACCACTTGAAGAAAAGTTTAACAAGGAAATTGTTGCTCTTACTTTTGATTTCAAGAGTTGAAATCACTTCTCTTAATCTTCTCAAGTTTCTTAGAGAGAGTTATCTCATGCCCCTAAATATTCTCTACCTACCCATCTGTGTCGATTTCGGGTACAGGTACCTTTCAAACAAGCCTAACTATTAAAGAGCAAAACACAAGCGTTTATTTGTTAATCAAGAGATGATTAATGCTAGTTTAAACACTTAGGGTTTAAGGAGTTAAACAAAACTTGATGAATTATAACTTGCTTTCTAATTGATTATGCCCACTACATTGATCAATGGAACTGCCTACAAGCATCATTTTAGGCAGATTTCAATTCAATTAATCCCAAAGCTTCAAAGGTAAATATTTCTCAATTCAATTTTAATTTGATTAAATGTGTTCATATGATTTTTTTTAGACTTTCGCTGCGTATTTGATGCGTATATGTCTGTATGTGATACATCTATATTGTTTATGAACACTTAAACCATATGTATACACTATAGATTAATCGACACTCTCACATTTATCATTGATAGATTGATGACGGATATTACAAGTGGCAAACATGGTTCAAGAAGGGTTATATAATAATGAAACTAGACATATTTATGGCATATGATCGGGTAGAGTGGCCTTTCCATGAGATGATCCTAAGATGATTTGGCTTCTCAAATTATTTGTGCAGGTTATTGATAAGGTGTGCTTCATTGGTATCTTACTCTTTGCGGATCAATAGTGTTCCAAAGGGTGTGATTAAACCCTAAATGGGACTTCATCAAAGGGATCCTCTATCTTTATATTTGTTCATCCTTTGTACTGAAGGGCTTTCCTTTTTATTTTAGCAAGCTGAGAGATCTTGAATGTTGTATGGGGTTTAGTGTGGCAAGCATGGGCCCTCAATTTCCTACTTAGTTTTTGCTGATGATTGCTTGATTTTTGCTAAGGCTGCTATGACTTGTGGTTATTCCATTCGACAAGTATTAGAATAATACACCAAGGCTTTAGGTCAAGTCATAAACTTTGATAAATCAACTATTTGTTTTGGTAAGCCAGTTTCAGTTAAGTGATCTAGAGACCTTCTCATGGTAGTTGGAGTTAAGAAAGTTAACAGTGATGAAAAGTATTTGGGTCTCCCAAGTTTTAATGACCATAATAAAAGAGGATGTTTTGCCAATATTAGAGATAAAGTATGGAATAAGTTAAAAGGTTGGAAAATGAAGTGATTTTCGACTGTAGGCAGACAGTTTTAATTAAAGCAGTCATCTAATCAATCCTCCTTACACTTCATCTTTTAGCGATTAAAATCCATGAAATTCATAGATTTTATGCATGCTTCTGGTGGAGTGGTGATGAGTTGAAATGGAAATTACATTGGTGCAAGTGGGATGTGTTGTGCAAAGGAAAGAAAAGTGATGGCATTAGTTTTCAAAATTTGTTCATTTTTAATCAAGCCATAATTACTAAACAAGGGTGCATATTTTGTCTAATCTGAATTCTCTTATGGTTAAGCTAGTAAAGGGGTTCTATTTTCCAAATAGAAGTTTTTGGCAAGAAAAGGCAACTTCTTGTGCTTCTTTTCTTTGGAACAGTATCGTTTGGGGAAGGAAAATTCTTTCTAAAAGGATTAGATGGCGGATAGGCAATGAAAAAATGTTTGATGTATCATGATCAATAGTTACGTAGATCGATGTCCTTGAAACCTTTGTTCCCATATAAATTAGCCGAGCATGCTATTATTTTTTAGCACATTTCAGCTTCCGGGGAATTTAATGTTGATGTTATTAGTAGCGCTTTCTATTTGGAGGAGCAACATGTTATTTTAAGTAATACTCTTTCTCGCTATAGTCTCAATCAGGGGGATAATGTTATGTGGCGCTATGATCAATAAGCTAGATACACGATAAAGAGAGGTACTAACTAGCTTATTAGGAGATCGGTTTTGCTAGTAGTTTTAAGAAGTTGATTGTTAGAATAGTGAAAGCTTTGCTGAAAGCTAAATGTACCACCCAAAGTTAAGATTTTCGTTTGGAATGTAGCTCATGATTGGATACTAGCAAATGCTAATTTAGTGTGCCATCATGTTTCTATAGATGTAACATGCCCTAAATATGAAAGAGGTGCTAAAACTACAATTCATGCACTATGGTTGTGTCCTTCTTTTAAAAAAGTACGTACTTGGTGTAGTTTTATGGTTGATAATAGTTGCTCCTACAAAACATCATTGTGTGACTTTCTCATTTCTTGTATGAATCATCTCGAAAATGAAGAATTGATCTCCTTTGGTCCTATTTTGGTGTATTTGGTATGTGAGAAACCAATGGGCTAATGGTAAAAGAATTGTAGATGTTGAGGTAGTGTGTAGTTGGGTAGGGTATTTTTTAGAGGATTTTTGAATCAGTCAAGCCAAGCCCCTTTCCACCAAAACTGCATTGAGGCACCGATTGATGCCACCCGTCTATAAGGTTCATAAAGGTTAATTTTGATGTAGCAATTGATACTTTACGTGGTGTTATAGGTTTTGGTTTTGTGGCACGTGACCATTGGAGGGTTGTAGTGTTATTCGGAATTGCCAAGTATGATGGGCTATTCTTTATTTCGATTGCTGAAGTGGTGGTTATTCTTAAATGTTTGATGGCTATTCAAACTTATATGTTGATTCGATTATTATTGAATCAGATACACAACAAATAGTGAATGATATTTTGTCTAATGAAGTCTTTCATTCTAAAATAAGCTATATTTTTAAGGAGATTCATAGTATCTTGACTCCTTTACTTGTCCTAAGGTGTTCTTTTTTCTAGAGAAGAAAATATGGACATATCTAGCCTTGAACAACTTTACTTTCTTAGTGTTGTATGTCTTGTATCATGGGTCGGGCACTTGCCATTAACCCAAAAAGTTAGCCTTTTAGGTAATACTGTTTATCCGCCCATATATACTCAAAATCTACATAATTTCTATTCAATGTGGAATATAGCATTCTCCCAAACCTAATCATGTGATACATTCATCACAAACTAATCCAAACGGAGAGGCCAACCTAGCCCATATTGTCAATTCTCTAGGGTTATAAGACTCATTACTCATATGGCAATCTCTATTATGGCTCAAGACACAAGATTTTCAAAACCTACTTGACTCGTAATACCCATTTCTTGAAGATATAGGAGACCCGCTACCAACATGACAATTTTCATTGAGGTGATTTTGAGGACTCATATCTAAATGAGAATTCGAGTCTTCTCTAATACCACTTGTCATGAGTCAGGCATTTACTATTGACCCTCAATACTAACCTATTAAGTAATACTATATACTCATTCATATATAACCAAAATCTACTCAATTTTTGTTTAATTTGGAATGTAAGACCTGTTACAAATTTGAAGAACAAATAAAGGCATTAAGTTTAATAAAGAGGAGATGTGATATGCGCTTAACTTGGAAGTTTTTGCAATCAATTTAACAGAGAAGCATAATCTTCACTTCTTTTTTAATAAATTTAATATACAAGCATGATCAAAATTTTGAAGTAAAAGTCTTATAAGAGCTTTGATATTTATTAAAGCTTAATATACGAGGAAAAATGTTATTTTGATTTTGATTTTGATTTTTATCTATATATCAATTTAGTATTTACTTTTTAATATATATCTTGTTAGTTTTTGCTGTTATAAATATTCTGTTAAATAATTATTATTTTTTCTATTTTTATTATTATATACTTGATGTCACAAATATTAAATTTATATATTCTTCTTCCACCCAAAAACCACCTTCCCAAAACAAACATTTGATGTAATAAAATTAAATTTTAATTTTCACTCTTCTACCTTAAAACCACCCCCTCAAACCAAAACAGCCTATCCCCACCTAAAAACTACCCTTCAAACCAAAACCATCACCATCTCTCACTTTAATATCTTCATAATTCCTCTTTTATTCTCCAAAACTCAAACATAGAAATAAATACAAAATTGACCAATAAAAAATTAAATAAAATAATTTTTATTTTTTCCACCCCAATTTTAAATTTTTCATTCTCTCCCATTCCAATTTTTAATTTTCATTTTCTACTTTCCCTTGTCCTCCCCCTACCCCACCAAGATTGCACTTGATCAATGGGAGCCGTAGTCTTTATGTTCTCCAAACAATAAAGGCAAGTAATGAGTATCCATCTGAGTTGTCAAAGAAGTAGAAGGGTGCAGCGCTTGATGAACTTGATGATAATTTGAATTCCATGTTTCGTTATTCAAGCTTGCTGATTCACGAAATAGCTCCCCTCGCACATTGTGATCAGGAATCCCATCAAGTGAAGTAGGCTCAAACATGAAAATAGGGCACGAAGAAGAAAATACGGTATCTTGTACCGATGGCCTTGTTATAAAATCTTGATTCAATAATTCTAGTTGGCATGAGTCATAATTTATTTGGGAATGCTCGGTAGTACTGCTTGTTGTAGCAGCGATCAGAGGCGCCGCCTCTGAAGGCTTTCGAATCTTCTTTTTGATCCAGTAGTTCTTTATATCATTGTCTGCTCTTCCTGACAAATGGCTTGCTATATGTGCCCATCTACAGGTAGCTCATGCATGCTAGAAATATATCAATAATAAAAAGAAAAAGATTAATCGAACTAATATAATGCAATAGAAAGTGTCATTTTGGAGCAAGTAAATTAAAATGGATGATTTAGCATGAAGAATTAATTATATTTAAATGCCTTAAGCGATGTAAGTGAAAAGTATCTTTTGTGTCCTAAAAAAAAGTAATTTTAACATAAATACGTTATAATGACAAAGAATTGCATAATCTATATTTAAAAAATTGAGATTAAATTAGTAAATATCACTAAAATAATTAAAATAAAAACTTTTCACAAAGAAATGATATTAGTTTATCCCAGTTGAGTTGCTTGACCTACAATTACGTCATGATACAACGAAAAAAAAATACATATATGAACTCAGACAGAGTTACTGAAATTTATTTTAGCTAATGTCAATAAGACATGTTGACTTTGTAAAGAAATTGAGTCATGTCATTGTCAGATGCTATTAACAACATGATGGAAGAACTTCACATTTTTAATTAGTCCACTAAACACCCAATTACTACTATAATAATTACCTTTACTGACGCTAAGTTAACGTTAATGAAGGGTTTCACTGACAGCATTTTATAGTGTCAATATTGCTTGAACCAAAAATTTATTGATATTATCTATGGTGTTAGTGAATTACTGATATCGTAGTATCAGTGATTCTCTGACACCATGGTATTAGTGAATTATTGATATTATGTTATCAGTGAATTTCTAACACCGTGGTATCAGTAAACCGCTGATACTGTGGTATCAGTAAATTACTGACACCATAGTATCAAAAATAATTTATTTAGTTTAAAATATTTTTTAATAATTTTGAATTTGAATTATTAGACTAGAATTTTGAAATTATTTATAAACCATAATTTCATACATAAGTGCCATATATAAGTAAATATAAGATTCTTTATTTATTACAAATAAAATTATAATTGTTAAAACATCCAAACTAAGTTTCATAAATAGTACAAAACATCTCAATTTATATCTTAAAACACTACAATAGTTTTATAAGTACATTTAAATGATATCAAAGTAAATTGTAAAAAATATCCCAATATATGAAAGCCTCTATGACTCTTCTTTTGTCCTTTACTCTTATTTTTTGAAAGCCTCAATGACTCGTATTGCTAGTAAAGGCTCTCTAAAAGTTGTCTGAGGCTTGGTTACTAATAGCTAGGGCCATCTTGAACTTGCAGCCATTGAGGACAAATATTTAGGGTCTTCTGTTATGTTTAGCTGCCTATTCTCGGCAAGAATCCATCGATGAACCAACAAGCTCTAAGGAACAAAACTCTCAATAAGTGAAAAGCTAAATGTTAAACTGACCAGCCCAACCATAGCAGAGGCAAGGAACTTGACCCAGTCTAGTAAAGTTAATCTTGGATTTTTCTTTTCAAGCTATTAAAGATAATGTGTTAAAAAGATAAAGCCAATATACCAGACCCTATACTTTACAGATTTTTTGAGAAAAGAAAAGTCTAAACAAGAGCCTGGTAGTAGTAAAGAATTCTATTCATTGTTAATATGCCATCTAATTTCAACATATAAATGGGCAAACATGTGGTAGTAAAGTGACCTTAAGCATGAAAACCTCTTCTATAGTATGGAACTTTGATAAGCTGATTCTAGCTCCTCAAGGATTAAGTTTTCCTTTACTACAAGTTCCATGACTTGCAACCTGAAAAAGGAATCAATCATTTGACTTAGAACATGGAACGGGGTAAAGTGGATTCAAAATTACCTAAATTTAACTTATTATATGAATTTACTACTCATCAGAAACTATTTATTCCCTATTTAGTATAAACAAAGTTAAAAATTTATAGGACTTAATAAGAATTACTATGAAGAGGAATGTCTAATACAACTTATAGTTGCTCAAGTAATACTAAAGAGACAATAATTAGCATGAGGTGTCTAATATTACAAATGTATGGAAGATAATTTGAAAATAGTGATGCTGTAACATGATCAAAATTTTAGTCTTCAAATTTCATATATCCCAAAAAAAAACACAAAGATCTTGACTACTGGCATTTCATCTTTTATTGTAGCAAGTCTCCTTAAGTATGAAAATATATATAAGTTAAGATTTAATAGTTTCATATGCTCTCATAAAAGTAAGCACGTGATTCTAGAGCAAATTAATATCATTCTACTTGAAACTACACTAACAATATCTTAACAAACGTCCAAAATAATAAAGCAAGAAGGTAAAAGCTAATTGAAACAATAAACTGTGCAAGATCTACCAAAAGAGTATAGCAATTAAAACTGTTATTACCACTGTTGAGTTGACATAATTGAAAAGAAGCATATAACATTAATGATGTGAGAAATCATTTTGAGAATATACATAAATCTGCTCAAAGAACTAATTCTTGTTATCAAAATGCGTATTTAAATCACAAAAAACAAAAAAAAAGATTCAGGGAAAGACATCCATGATGTTTAATTCAATAAGTATTTTTTTCTACTAGATTTGGAAGATGCATGATAAGAAAAAAATAAATATTAATGGCTAATAGAAACCTCTCCAACTTTTACAGTGATAGCATGTGGTGTAAATTGAACCCTTACTAATCAAGCAAACAGAAACCTATACATTTAAGAAAATCGTAGAACCATAAGTTTAACTTGTAATGGTATCACAAAAATGAAAGTTTAATATAGAACAATGGTTAAATAAAAATAGGACATTTGTTCTATTTTGACTTTTAGATTACTTCAAAAATTAAATAAACTTATGGTTTGTCAAAAGAGATAATATCACAATCCTTAAGTTCAGAAGAAAGAAGAAGGAAACAAAAGAGGAAGATAACACTTACTCACATTTAGAAGAAATTAAAATGAAAAAGTTAAGGATACATACGATTAAAGAAATTTAGTGCCATAGTGAAAACAAAGTTGAGCAGTAGTACAAAACTAGCAAGTGCCCCAACTCCCAGCCAATGCCGTTGCTGCATTTAGTTGGAACAATGCAGAAGCCAATTGGTTAACAAACTCCATGACTAGGGTTTCTGATAAACAGGAGAAAACTCCATAAAATTCCACCAATAAAAGGTCATGTCTAGCAAGAAATAAATTCAAGTCCCAAACAGAAATATGTAAATCTATTATCCAACCACATAAATATTCAATGGTAAATAATTTAGAGAAAGCATGTAAATGTTGAATAAGAAGAAAAAAAACTAACTAGAAGAATAATTCACAATAGCATAAACTATTTTTAATATCAGCAACTATCATCTGTTCAAACTAAAGAAATATTGAATTATATACATATGAGTAAATACCTCCACGATTTGTAAACTTCTTCAGCATAGCATCGACTTCTTTTAATCCATTCTTATATTGTTTTGTTTCATATGATTTATAGATACAAAGAATATGAATCAATTGATCAAATTGAGATGAAAAAAGCTTCAGAAGTAATGAACTGTCACAAAAAATATTGCCAGAAAGTTTAATAAAGATCCTGTATTTCTTTAAGTAACTTAAATAACCAGTATAATAAGTGAACCCAAAGAGAAATCTTGTGAATTATACTGGCCATAATTAGCAAAAGATAACTGAATTAGGGATAAAAAAGAAATATTCAAAATGTCTACTTGTAAATTATGTGAATGAAATTGAAAAGAGATAAATTCAGTATGTTAATCGAATTCATCAATGAGTTTAATGCTTATTAATTATGGTTCTCAAATGTATAATAGAAAGGTGTAATTATGTTATATTCATATGCAAAATGTGATTAAAAAGAAATCAAAAGGTAAAAATGATAACTCACTAAGGTAATTATTCCAAATGTAAAAACAGCATAAGAGAAGGCCAAATTGAATGAGCATTTTTTAAAATGGTGTCAATGAATTTCAATTAATAATATTTCAATTCATTATTATAAAAATAGGTTTTACTGACACTATATTACTGACACTTTTTTAAATAGTGTTAGTGAATTTCAATTAATAATATTTTAATTCATTACTACAAAAATAAACTTTATTGACACTATGCTACTGACACTTTTTTAAATGGTGTTAGTGAATTTCAATTAAGTCTTCATAATATTTTAATTCATTACTATAAAAATGAGTTTTATTGATACTATGCTACTGACACTTTTTTAAATGGTGTTAGTGAAGCTCATTGTCAATGAATTGCTGATACCATAGTATCAGAAAAATAAAGTGTCAGTGAATTACTGATACTATAGTATTAGAAAATGAAAGTATTAATAAATTAGTGATACCTTAGTATTAGAAATTTATTTTTTAATTAATAAATTTAATTATTAAAATGAATTTTAAAATTAATGTAACGCCCAAAACGACATCTTTTTTTGCTTTTTTTTCTTATAACATTTTTGGGTCTTAGCTAAATTTAAGTGTTTATATTGTTTTTGGCATTTTTTTGTATTTTTATGTTAAATGTTATAATTTCAATTTTAATTAAGTTAAATGTCATAATTTTGAATTCAATTTCAATTTTAATTAGGTTAAATGTTATAATTCTAAATCTAATTATAACTACGTTAACTGTTAAAATTTTGAATCTATTTTCACTTTCAATTATGTTAATGTTATAACTCTAATTTCAATTACGTTAAATGTTATAATTCAAATTTTAATTTTAATTTTAATTATGTTTAATGTTATAATTCTGATTTCAATTTTAATTTCAATTACGTTAAATGTTATAATTCTGAATCTAATTTCAATTTCAATTACATTAAATGTTATAATTCAAATTTTAATTTTAATTTTAATTATGTTCAATGTTATAATTTCGATTTCAATTTCAATTCCAATTACGTTAAATGTTATAATTTTGAATCTAATTTAAATTTTAATTACGTTAAATATTATAATTTTAAATATAATTTCAATTACATTAAACGTTATATTTAAAAGTAAAATATGAACAAAAAATATAATTAAAATAGTGATTATATATAACTACATGTAATAATTAAAATTAGAAAAGCTAACAAATTTATTACTCATTTTAATTTATTTAAAACAAAACATAAATTTTAAATTATAAAATTTAAAATATAACTCATAGTTATTTAATTACTTGTAATGATTAAAATGATAAAAGTTAACAAATTTATTTTTATTTTTATTTATTTAAAACAACACTTAAAATTAAATTATAAAATCTAAAATATAACTCATTATTATTTAATTTAAATAATTAAATTTATTTAATTAAAATAATATAAATTACATTTCCAAATTCCATTCGGCCATTCTCAAAATTTTAAACTTAAAAAACTTAAAAACCTAATTCCCAAATTTCATTCGCCATTCCTAGAATCCCAATTTTCCACCCAACCTAAGCCAAAATCGTGTTTTCTTGTTCGATTCTTCAAACAGCATGCGCGTAGTTGATCGTCTGAACTCTGAACACAAGCTACACAGCTCAGCAGTAGCTCCCATCGCATGGCAGCAGGTTCGCAATTGATACAGCTCTCATCGCTACAGGCCCGCCGACCGCCGCTCATAGCAGATATAGGTCGCAATCCCATCACAACAGGCTCGCATCACAGGTCGCACGTTGCACGTCGCACGTCACAAACTAATACAGCTCGCATTGTGAGTAATTTATGATTTTGCATGTAGTTGTTGTGTAATTAGTAATTAGTTCACTACTAATTTGTGATTTTGAATTTTTTCCAAAAAGAATTGTTCGTGAGATTTTTGGTGTAGGTTCTGGGTGATTGTTCTTAGATTTGAAGTATATGTTTTGGAAATATTTGACTTTTGATCTAATGGAATTGATGAATAAGACAGTATTTATTTGGCATTTCATTTTGTAATTAGGCGATCAAAAGATGCAAAGAAGATGACGCAGCTGGAAAGAGAGATTGATAAGTATAGAGATTTTATACTTATAGATGTTGCGGAAGAGTATCTAAAGCTTCTTTACAAAACGTAAGAGGTGAAATTCTTTATTTTGCTTTTTATTTTTAAAAAAACATGATGATTTGTTCAGTGATGAACTTTCTCTTGTGTCTTAGGTTGGTTTATTTTAAAGCAGCCTTCTAGCTTTTCGAAGCAGATTATTATGTCAAAGCTAATGATGACATCTATTTGCGTCCAGGTGTGTGAAATATTGAAGAAGACATGCATAATGCATTTTGTATTCTTATGCATTGCCAAAAATATATTATACAATACAATACAATTCCTTGTGTTTTACTTTTGCAGATCATCTTGCAACTCTTCTTGCCAAGGAGCGTAGCAATCTGTAAACTTATTTGGTTGTATGAAAAAAGGACTTGTGACCACTAACCCTAAATTGAAATGGCATTTGGATGTTGCTTCTTGACATTGTTTTCTTTATGATTTATTAGATGATATATAATGGTGTATCTTTCAGGTATGAGAGATTAGGACACCTTCTTGGAAATGAATATTTCTTGCATGCTTATGGTCCTATATATGTGTCGTCTGCAGAGGTGGTGGTAGCTTTAAGATTTGCATAGAGTTCTTTCAAAGTCTTCAGAGGCTGTGGCTTCATATTCACTTATCTTGTTTTATCTAATAGTTTAAGTTTGTATTAAAAAATGACTGAAAGTATTCCATTAAAACTGGGTGTGTACAAATAGATTTTATATTCCTTTTTTGAATTTTTGTTTTGTCCTTGTTATAATGTTAGGAACAAAAGCTTCCATACATTTATTTTGTGATTGTTTCCTTAAAAGTGTTCATTCAATTTGGCCTTTTCTTATGCTATTTTTACATTTGGAATAATTACATTAGTGAGTTATCATTTTTACCTTTGGATACTTTTTGATTTTTTTTTTAATCACATTTTGCTTATGAATATAAAACAATTACATCTTTCTATTATACATTTGTGAACCAAAATTAATAAGCATTGACCTTATTGATGAATTCGATTAACATACTGAATTTATCTCTTTTCAATTTCATTCACATAATTTACAAGTAGACATCTTGAATGTTTCTTTTTTATGCCTAATTCAGTTATCGTTTGCTAATTATGGCCAGTATAATTCACATGATTTCTCTTTGGGTTCACTTATTATACTGGTTATTTAAGTTACCTAAAGAAATACAGGATCTTTATTAAACTTTCTGGCAATATTTTTTGTGACAGTTCATTACTTCTGAATCTTTTTTCATCTCAATTTGATCAATTGATTCATATTCTTTGTATCCATAAATCATATGAAACAAAACAATATAAGAATGGATTAAAAGAAGTCGATGCTATACTGAAGAAGTTTACAAATCGTGGAGGTATTTACTCATATGTATATAATTCAATATTTCTTTAGTTTGAACAGATGATAGTTGCTGATATTAAAAATAGTTTATGCTATTGTGAATTATTCTTCTAGTTAGTTTTTTTTCTTCTTATTCAACATTTACATGCTTTCTCTAAATTATTTACCATTGAATATTTATGTGGTTGGATAATAGATTTACATATTTCTGTTTGGGACTTGAATTTATTTCTTGCTAGACATGACCTTTTATTGGTGGAATTTTATGGAGTTTTCCCCTGTTTATTAGAAACCCTAGTAATGGAGTTTGTTAACCAATTGGCTTTTGCATTGTTCCAACTAAATGTAGCAACGGCATTGGCTGAGAGTTGAGGCACTTGCTAGTTTTGTACTACTGCTCAACTTTGTTTTCACTATGGCACTAAATTTCTTTAATGTATGTATCCTTAGCTTTTTCACTTTAATTTCTTCTAAATGTGAGTAAGTGTTATCTTCCTCTTTTGTTTGCTTCTTCTTTATTCTGAACTTAAGGATTGTGATATTATCTCTTTTGACAAACCATAAGTGTATTTAATTTTTGAAGTAATCTAAAAGTCAAAATAGAACAAATGTCCTATTTTTATTTAACCATTGTTCTATATTAAACTTTCATTTTTGTGTTACCATTACAAGTTAAACTTATGATTCTACGATTTTCTTATATGTATGGGTTTCTATTTGCAGGATTAATGGGGGTTCGATTTACACCACTTGTTATCACTGTAAAAGTTGGAGAGGTTTCTATTAGCCATTAATATTTATTGTTTTCTTATCATGCATCTTCCAAATCTAGTAGAAAAAAATACTTATTGAATTAAACATCATGGATGTCTTTCCCTGAATCTTTTTTTTTTTTTGTGATTTAAATACGCATTTTGATAGCAAGAATTAGTTCTTTGAACAAATTTATGTATATTCTCAAAATGATTTCTCACATCATTAATGTTGATATGCTTCTTTTCAATTATGTCAACTCAACAGTGGTAATAACAGTTTTAATTGCTATACTCTTTTGGTAGATCTTGCACAGTTTATTGTTTCAATTAGCTTTTGCCTTCTTGCTTTCTTATTTTGGATGTTTGTTAAGATATTGTTAATGTAGTTTTAGGTAGAATGATATTAATTTGCTCTAGAATCACGTGCTTACTTTTATGAGAGCATATGAAACTATTAAATCTAAACTCGTATATATTTGCATACTTAAGGAGACTTGCTACAATAAAAGATGAAATGCCAGTAGTCAAGATCTTTGTGTTTTTTTTTTTTGGGATATCTAAAATTTGAAGACTAAAATTTTGATCATGTTGCAGAATCACTGTTTTCAAATTATCTTCCATACATTTGCAGTATTAGACACCTCATGCTAATTATTGTCTCTTCAGTATTACTTGAGCAACTATAAGTTGTATTAGACATTCCTCTTCATAGTAATTCTTATTAAGTCTTATAAATTTTTAACTTCTTTTATACTAAATAAGGAATAAATAGTTTTCGATGAGTAGTAAATTCATATAATAAGAATATAATAAGTTAAATTTAGGTAATTTTGAATCCACTTTACCCCGTTCCATGTTCTAAGTCAAATGATTGATTCCTTTTTCAGGTTGCAAGTCATGGAACTTGTAGTTTAGGAAAACTTAATCCTAGAGGAGCCAGAATCAGCTTATCAAAGTTCCATACTATAGAAGAGGTTTTCATGCTTAAGGTCACTTTACTACCACATGTTTGCCCATTTATATGTTGAAATTAGATGGCGTATTAACAATGAATGCAATTCTTTACTACTACCAGGCTCTTGTTTAGACTTTTCTTTTCTCAATAAATCTGTAAAGTATAGGATCTGGTATAATGGCTTTTTCTTTTTAACGCATTGTCTTTAACAACTTGAAAAGAAAATTCCAGGATTAACTTTACTAGACTGGGTTAAGTTCCTTGCCTCTACTATGGTTGGGCTAGTTAGTTTAACATTTAGCTTTTCACTTATTGCGAGTTTTGTTCCTTAGAGCTCGTTGGTTCATCGATGGATTCTTGCCGAGAATAGGCAGCTAAACACAACAGAAAACCTTGAATATTTGTCCTCAATGGCTGCAAGTGCAAGATGGCCCCAGTTACTAGCAACCAAGCCTCAGACAACTTTTAGAGAGCCATTACTAGCAATATGAGTCATTCAAGCTTTCACAAAATAAGAGTAAGAGACAAATGATGAGTCATAGAGGCTTTCATATATTAGGATATTTTTTACAATTTACTTTGATATCATTTAGATGTACTTATAGAACTATTGTAGTGTTTTAAGATATAAATTGAGATGTTTTGTACTATTTATGAAACTTAGTTTGGATGTTTTAACAATTATAATTTTGTTTATAATAAATAAAGAATCTTATATTTACTTATATATGGCATTTATGTATGGAATTATAGTTTATAAATAATTTTAAAATTCTAGTCCAATAATTCAAATTAAAAAATATTAAAAAATATTTTAAACTAAATAAAAAATTTATGATACCATAGTATCAGTAATTTACTATACCATAGTATCAGCGGTTTACTGATACCATGGGGTTAGAAATTCACTGATAACATAGTATCAATAATTCACTGATACCGTGGTGTCAGAGAATCACTGATACTACGGTATCAGTAATTCACTAATACCATAGATAGTGTCAGTAAATTTTTGGCTCGAGCAACATTGACACTATGAAATGCTGTCAGTGAAACCCTTCACTAACATTAACTTAGCGTCAATGAAGCCTATTTTTGTAGTAGTATAATATTTAAGGGTGCAAGTGATTTGTTTAATTATCATGAATGATACTTGGGACTTTTTAATCTTTATGGGTAGGAAAAAAAGTGATTTGTTTAAATTTATTCGATAGAGAGTATGGAACAAGTTTTAAAGATTGACAAAATTATTTTCCATGGCATGTTGTGAGATTCTCATTAAAGCCATATTACAGGCTATACTGGTCTTTCCATGTATTAAGAAATTATTCTAGAATGAATGAAATATATAAAGGCAAATCTTATATATTATTCGATACAATGAAATATACTCATTTTTATATTTTTCACATAGTATTAGAGTTTTGGTTTTTTCATTGTCACTTTGTTTTAGTCAGAATTATTTTTAAAACCTGTCGAAATCCACTGGAGTTTTTTTTTGAAAAGTTGCCAAAAAACTCTAAAAGCTTGTCGTGTTAGCCATCGCCTATCTTAGATTACTCAACATCCTTCGGCCGTTTCAACACTGTCGACGACGCGTCAATCGGAGGTAAAAAATAGCTGGACGTTCAACCGGAAGACGACTGCTGCCAGTCACTGTCATTTCAGATCTTGGCCATTCAACGGTGACGTGATCGACACCGTGCTGACCAAAAGAATCCTCAGTCACCGGTCGTTTCAATGCCATTGACGACGCGCTAATCGGAGGTCAAAAACTGCCAGACACGCCGTCGAAAGACCATTACCGCCAGTCACTGTCACTTTAGATCCCGATAGTTCTACGCGACGTGACCGATAGCGTCCTGACCAAAAGAATCCTCAGTCACTGGCCATTCTAGCTCCTCCAAGTTTAGGCCAATCGGAGGTCGAAGCCAACCGAACGTGCCACCTGAATCTTAATGTTTCCTGTTTAAAGGCCTCTTTATAAGGTTTTCAGTATTTGAAGGTCAGATCGTAATATTCTATTCTTTAGGGGTATTTTTGTAATTTGTAAAAATTATGGGGCTATTTTTGCAATTATAATATTTTTTTGTGGTCATTTTTTGTAATTTTAGAAAAGTATAGGGGTTACTTTATAATTACTAAAAGTTAAAGGGTTATTTTATAATTAATAAATAATTTAAGGGGCCAATTTATAATTACTCAAAGTTAAGGGGTTAATTTATAATTTTTAAAAGTATGGGGTTAACTTGTAATTAGTATAATTTTATGGACTTAAGTTGTCATCAGTGAAAAAAAAATTTGGGATTTATGGATAAGTATGATACTTTTCAGTATTATTCAGCTGGTTCTGCTTTACCTAAGTCGTGTTACATACCTGGACTATCTCAAGGTGTTACTTTTACAAGACCTGTTATTACTACTGCATAAGATAGTGCAAATGATTCCTCTAGTAATCTTGAATCTTTACTCCGTTTACTCCTTTCTAATTCTGGTAAACCTTTAATTTTTGCTTTCTTTAATATTTCAGGTAATCCTTCTTAGTATTTTGACTCTACATGTTGCAATCACATGACTTCTAATCCTACAATTTTCTCATCTAAAACTTTTAATTCTTATTTACCATCTATTCAAACTGTTAATAGTTCTCTCATGAAAGTTAACCATGTTAGTCAAGTATATTGCCCTAATCTCTCTGTATCTGACACTTTTTTTATTCTTAACATTACATTAAATTTTTTGTCTATTGGTTAATTATGCGAAATTGGTCTTAAAGTCTTGTTTACTTCTTCTAGTTGTTGTGTGTAGGATCTAAAGACTGGTTGGACTCTTGGGCTAGGCCGTAAGGTTGGACATCTGTATGAACTTATTTCTTTAGATCTATCCTATTTATATCCTTTGCCTACAGCATCTATCTCTTCAATGCCTTTATTACATCTTTGACACTCTCGTTTAGGTCATACATCAGTCAATCGCATCCGATCTCTATTATTTAGTCGTTATTTAGGTATTATTTCTGATAATAAAGATAATTGTCTTTTATGTCGATTAGCTAAACAACTAACTTTACCTTTTGATAATAGTACTACTATCTCTCATGCTTTATTTGATCTTGTACATTTTGATATATGGGGTCCTTCTCTAAATGCCATAATAGGAGGATCCAAATATTTTGTGATCTTCATTGATGATTATTCTCGGTATATTTGGTTATTTCTTATGAAACAACCATCCGAATTTACTATTTACCGAGATTTTGTTTAGATGGTTAAAATTCAATTCTCATGTCCTATTAAGTTTTATGCACTGATAATGCTATGGAGTATAGAGATTCTGATTTTCTAAATCTTTTACAAGAATATAGTACTATATGTCAAAGGTCTTGTCCTGGTACATCTCAGCAAAATGGGAGAGCTGAACATAAATACAGACATATTTTAGGCACTGATAATGCTATGGAGTATAGAGATTCTGATTTTCTAAATCTTTTACAAGAATATAGTACTATATGTCAAAGGTCTTGTCCTGGTACATCTCAGCAAAATAGGAGAGCTGAACGTAAATACAGACATATTTTAGACACTACTCATGCTTTTTTTATCTCTTTCTCTTGTCCTGTACGTTTTTTAGGAGAAGTTGCTTTGACCGCTATCTTTACCATTAATCGTATTCCTACTCCTGTTATAGAGAACAAGTCACCATAGAGAACAAGTCACCTTATGAGCATCTTTATAGAACTCCACCTAATTACAAATTCCTCAAAGTATTGGGTTGTGTTCGTTTTGTCTTACTTTAAAAACATGAGCACACTAAACTCGAGCCGCGTACTCGATTATGTTGCTTCTTAGAATACTAGATAGAATATAAAAATTATAGGTGTTGGGATCCTATATCTAATTGTCTTCGTCTTTCTTGTCATGTAGTCTTTCTTGAGCATATGATGTTTTCCTCTGTATCTAACTTCAAATATGTGTCTCTTCCTATGTCACATTTTTTTATAGATAATTATGTTGATCTTTTTTCTGATACTTCATCCACTACTCTAAAAATAGGCTTCACAGACACTGTTATTGATACTTTTCTAAAAGGTGTCAGTGAATAGAAGTGTCAATAAATTATTGATACCATAGTATCAAAAATATAAAGTGTCAATAAATTACTAATACTATGGTATCAGAAAATGAAGTGTCAGTAAATTAGTATTACTATAGCATCAAAAAGTTATTTCTTATTTAAAAATTTTAATTATTTCAATTATACCATAATATCAAAACATTGACGTTTTGAGGAAAAATATCATATAAATAATACCATTTCTGACCATCCCAAAATCTTCTCATCTTTAAATCCCTAAATCTCTTAACTCTCTCTCGGTTTACATATGCAATCCACAGCCACCATATTTTACTGCTATCGAAACAAAAAGCAATATGCTAAGTTCTAGAGGACCTTGTTTGGTCTCTATGTAGAAGGAAATTGTAAGCTACAGACTTCACTATATGACAAATCTTTAGATCTATAACTTTTCAAGTTTGAATATGAAAGATAATTAGTGTATATAGACTATAAGCTATTGAGATTCTCTTATAATACTAGTTAAAAAAGTGAAACTGAAATTAAATTAATATCTTGTTCCATCTATGCATTGTGTATGTTTTAGAATATCTTGTTGCAGTATTAGTAATAACATTATACCTCTACCAATATGTGATGGTTTATAATTACATTTTTTACTTTAATTTTTTAAAAGATTTTTCTGTTAATTATGATGATTTTGATGAAACTATATAAATTATTGCATATTTGTTTATTTAATGAGAAAACTCAAGGGAAAACAGAACGTATAAACAAGCGAAAAAGAGTGTATAATATGAGTCGGTTCTGTTACTAGTGAAGCAAATTATGCATTTATGTTATTTGACAGTGAAATTGTTGCATTTGGTACAATACCCCACTTTAATTGTTCTAACTCTTCCTTTAAAAAGCATATCTTGTTCTAGTATTTCTTAATTAGTGATTTCTCATCAATGATATGTAAATTCATTTTAGTTAAATCACAAAAAATTGTTGAAAGTTAAATATTTTATAGATTTACATATTTAGATACATTGAGTTGCTGCTATATCCTTTATGAATGCTTCTATATAATTGTTGATTATGAATACAACAACACACACTTGGTTAGAAAGTGTCTGTAGCTTCTATAGCCAGTATTGCTAGTTACTCTTATAGTTGCTCTTACAGTCATTGCAAATTAAATTTTTATGTTTATCTTGCTCAATGAACGATTTGACTCAACTGGTTTTGTATTAGAAGTAATATAATTTAGGAAAAGTTTTAAAACATTTTTTGTTGTGTTTGTGATGTGGGTGGTATGAATTTTGTTGGTTTGAGGCAAGTCCTTATATGTTTTGAAAGTCTTCACTATGAGCAAGGGGCAATAAGATTAACCTCTATTGACATTACAATTAGGTGACACTTGTTATGAAATACATTAAAGCAATTGTTGGGTATATCAATATACGAGAGAATAATGTATAATGTATGTATCAAATAAAATGTTCTAAAATTTTTTAATATTAATTTATACATTATTAGCTAATTGTTTTCATATTTAAAGTTTAAGGGATTGATGATTGCACTGAAGATGACATTATCTCGATATGTGATGAGTGGGCGATATATGATGTCGACTTAGTCACAAAATATCAAAAATAAGTACGTTCTTCTTAGTTAACCATTTACACTTCAAGTATTTTTGGTATTATAAAGTGTTTAAGTTAAGTAAATTGTTCAACCTTTTTAATTTACTCATTTTTTTTATTTATATTGATAGAGGTTATCATGGAATATTTTTCTCAATTGCCGCTAAGTTATGGGTGGATTGCTCTAAAGTATTTTAACAGAGTGTTGAAGCAATCTTTAAACTTTGTGCAAATTTAATTTGGCGACAATGTATTTAACTAATCTTCAAACTTTGGGATGCTTTGGACTATTATAGTTCTTAACGATTTAGTTTGAGACATTTAACAATATTTATGAAAATAAGTTTAATGTAATTTCATACTATTTAACAATTGTATTTTTATGTTACTTTATGACATTTTAACTATATGGTTGTAAAATGTAGTTTTATATTATTTAATAATTTAATATTTATTTAAAATGTTATATTTACTTTGTCATGACGTATATGAAAGCAATTGTTAGGAATGTTAATGTAGTCAAGAATAACTTATGTATCCAATAAAATGTTCTAAAATTTTCTAATATTAGTTTATACACTATTAACTAATTGTTTTCATATTTAAAGTTTAATGGAATTGATGATTACACTTAAGATGACATTACCGTAATATGTGATGAGTAAGCGATATATGTTTCAAACTTAATCACAAACCATAAAAAATAGGTAAAGTTCTTCTCATTAATCATTTACACTTAAAAGTATTTTTGGTATTATAAATTTTTTAGGATGTTATTGGTGTTTTGAGGCTGAAATAGAGTTGTTATAAGTGGTGTTTTAGGGTTGTTATGAGAGCTATTTTTGGGGCTTATATAGGGCTGTTTTAGTAGTTGTCTTACGGTTGTTTTGAGGCTGAAATAAGGCTATTGTTGTGTTTTGAGGCTGAATAAAAGGCTAAAATGGGGGCTGTTTTAAGACTGTCTTCCTGTTGTTTTAATACTATTTTAGGTTTGTTTTAAAGCTAAAATGAGGCTGTTTCTAAGGTTAATATAAGGCTATTTTATGCATTTTCCTGATAAATATATTCTATAAATACTTTATCTTTCTTGTTATATATAAGTACTATTTATCATTTGCATCTTCTCTAAGCTTTTATGCTATCTAGTGCAATAACTAATCATATCTTGTTTTAGTTCGCTAACCTAATTTTGTTGTGATTTTTATTCTTATATTGTCATTGCAATATCTTATATATTTAATCATGTATTTATATTTACTTTGATAGAGGTGATCATGGATTATTTTGTTCGATGGCCGCTAAGTTATAGGTGGATTATTTCAACTTTTTTGATGGATTGCTAGTTTGTGCAAGTTTATGCGGCGACTACATGTTTAACTAAACTTCAAACATTATGATGTTTTAGACTAAGTTTGGGATGTTTGCAATATTTATAAAACTAAGTTGAATGTACTTTTTTGATATTTTTATTATATTGATTGTAAAGATGATGTTTCATAATATTTAACAATTTGGAATATATTTAAATATTATGGAAGTAAAGTTTATATATATATATTAAATATTTTGGTCCAATAATTATAATTTTAAATTATTAAAAAGTTAATTTAATTAAATTGTCATATTTTTTCATATTATAGTGTCAATGATTCTCTGATACTATGGTGTTAGTGATTTTCTGATACTATGATGTCAGAGATTCTCTAATACCATGGTGTCAGAAATTCATTGATACTATAGTAACAAGAATTTTTTGATACTATGGTGTTAATGATTTTCTAATACTATGGTGTTAACGATATACTGATACCATAGTATCAAAGATTCACTAACACCATAAATGGTGTCAATAATTTTTTGGCTCAAGCAATATTGACACTATAAAATGGTGTCAGTAAAACCCTTCACTGACATTAATTTAGTGTCAATAAAGGTCATATTTTGTAGTAATGACCTATAGATAATTCTTCTCAATTTCATACAAGTGAATTTATTAAAACGACACTTGCTTCTGAACCTCCTACCTCATCTAAAGGATTTGCTCTCAACATCTCCGAGGCCTCCTCTACACCTTATAATATCCAATCCCTGTTAGTAGTATTGGTGGCTAAATTTCTGTATAGAGTAATAAAGACACCATAGGGTTACTCGATTTTAACCCTATTAGAAAATTTTTTTATGATGTGTGTGCGAGATATTAAATCTAATTTGGTAATTTCACACTCAGTCGGAATATTGGTCGACCCTAGAATATTTTTAAAATATTTTTCTAAATGCTTGGTAAAGGAAATTTTAATATACTATATGAATTTTCATTTAAGGGTTATGTATAGAACAAACCTTTGTTGAGAAACACAATCCATATATTAGAGAATGGACTAATTAGAGACAAGTTCATGGATTACCAAGTTGAGAATTTTAGTTAGTTCCTTTGACTATTCTAACTAGATAGTTACAAAGGAACCAATTACATACTTAGTTTCCAATCAATGATAAATTAGAAATTTAAAATAAGTTGAGAGACAAATTGGTCAATTGAGGAAGCACTATATATAAAGTATAAGTGTGTAGAAATTTCATGAGATTAAAAAGCATAATACTTAGAGCAAAAAAGAAGCAAAATTCATCCAAGTGAAGAGAGGGTGCTGCTACAGTAAAATTTCAAGATTTTTTCATTATTGTTCATGCTTAATCAAGCTAAAATAAGGTCAAATACAAGTTGCTAAGATCAATTGAAGCCTCCGTTAGTGAAAATCCAAGAAAAAGAGATAAGAAAAGCATTATTTTGTGAGGATGATATGTGAACTTTCAATATTGCTTCAATTGATGTTCTTGTGTGTATTCTTGGCTTAGATTGAGTTAAATTCTAATGTGAAGCTTGAATGAGTCATCAAATTGAAGAAATTGGCAAGGTAAGAATTAGGGTTTTGGGTGACTTTGATGTAGAGACTTCAATTGATTATAATTAGGGCATTAGAATGAAAATAGCTTGATTTTAATGCTATTGGAGTAAGATATTGATGAAAATAAATGTGTCGGGTGATGGATGTAAATTCAGCCACTTTAGAAAATTTAGGGTGAGTTATATTTTAGTTGAATTGTTGTGTATAAATGGTGTCTTAAGTAAATTGAATGTATATAGTTGATGAAAAATCAAAAATGAAGAAAATATGATATAATTGTCCATTTTGGTAAGGTAAAGGGCAATTATGTCCAACCAAAGTTATAGGGTGTTAAGAAATTTTTAGAAAATCAGATGGTGAGTTAGAGTAAATTAAATGACTCCGTAAATAAAAATCGAAAAGTAGTATCCATATGGGTTTTGTATACCAATTAGGGCGTTTAGTAGTTAAATAAGATTTTAGTGTTTAAATTGATTCTAAATGTCATTTATGGCGTGTAGGTGAAGAAAATCGAGATTGGTAACGGGAGCAGAAATTTAGGGCGAAATTAAACTGGAACGGTTGTGAGTGAAAATCTATCATTTTGTTTATCTTTTGTTTATTATGTTTCCGCATAATAAAATTGTATGTTTTATATGCTTTTAATGCATAAACATGATTTATGATTTTGATATATATACATAGATATGCTTTTACATGTTTAGTTTAAAAAAATAGCTTTAAAACTACTGCATTAGCTTTAAAAGGCTATTGGTACCCTCTGATTACAGTAGTAGTGATGGTTTAAGACTCGGCCAATATATCCCGTACATATCGGCAGGTTTTGGGGGGTATGTCACTAACTCTAGAAAGTCGGGTTATCGAGTCATGTGAGTCGCTTTATGTGTACGAGGTATTGTCTTGTTATATGTATGCGATGTAAGATTTCGCTGTATAGCTAGTGAGATGTCACAGTGGGTGTTGCTAACTGAGACACCCCGTGACCTACTTATGTATGTGGTACTAGTTGAGTCGATACGTGAGTATAGAGTTTTAGGGTTACCAATGGTACAATTTCGAAAGAAAATGGTCGAGTAAGGGCTTTAGTAGTTTTTGATCTACCGATCGCATATTATGCATTTATATGTACATGCTAGTTATTATATTTTGCAGATCTTGGATATAGTTTTTCGAAGATGTAAATAAAATGCGCTCGGTAAAATTTCATCGGCTTATGATGTTAGAAATCATTTTACTGCTTTATACATATTTTAGAAACATGATTTATGTATGTCCTTAGAATGTAATATCTATGCAAAAATTTATTTTATTTGAAATCTTAAATGCACTCACTGAGCTCCTTTAACTCACTCGTTTTGTGTTTTATATTTTCTAAACCCTATTTTTAGGTGCAGGTCTTAGTATGCAAGCTATTGATTCTCTTACTGCCGATTAGTGGGCCAAATCTAAAGATCATTTTTGTAAATGTAAATGTGCTAAGTAGCACTTTTTTTGCTTTTTGCATAGTAGTATAGGTTCGTATATTGTATATATATTTTGAACAAACAACAAGAAGTTTCGATATTATGATGATCGTTTCACTTTTTGTTAGTATGCTAGTTTTGTTTTCAATAATGAAATTATTGAGTTAAGTTGAATTTGGTTTTGAAAAGGACTGGAGGTCATATTTGGTAGTATTGAGAAACGGTTGGAAATAGAAGTAAAATTTTTTTATAGGTTTTGTATTGAATTTTTAGAAAAATAGGGGAAATTCTGCCCCTTTTTTTTTTAAATTTTAAGAAATTATTTTCATGTATATTCTAAGATTTTATCAATAATAGCAAGAATTAAAAAGGGGTTCACCTCGTAGAATTTCTCAACTTACATAGTTATATTCTGAGGAATTTCCATCGAGGTGCTCAACAAGGCCGCTGGGATCTACAATATAGGGTCTCGGGCATGGTCTTGTCACACCCTATCTTCGTCGTTCATCTCAGGTAAGAGAACTTCCTATTAAACTTCGTTATTATCATTATTTTTTTACTACCCTTTTTTTATATGAGCCTCAATCATATTCCGAGACTAGTTTTAATCTTGTTTGGCAGCAAGCAATGATAGCAAAATTGCAGGCCCTTGAGAAGTCGTATACTTAGAATTTTGTTACTCTTCCATTTAATAAAACTATCATTGGATGCAAATGGGTATACAAGATCAAGACTAAATCTGATGGATCTATTGAGCGTTATAAAGCTCGCCTTATTGCCAAAGGCTTTACTCAAGAATATAGAATTGATTATGAAGAAACTTTTACCCCAGTTGTTAAACTTACTTCTGTTCGAAGTTTATTGGCTGTTGCTGTAGTTCATGGTTGGACATTATTTTAGATGGATGTCAAAAATGTTTTTTTTAATAATGGTCTTACTGAAGAAATGTATATGAAGCCTTCTTCTGGTTATCCACATCCTTCAGGCAAAGTCTGTATACTTCGTCATTCTCTATATGGTCTTAAACAAGCTCCTCATACATAGTTTGTAAAGTTTAGTGAGACTATTCTTCAGCATGGTTTTCATCTAGTCCCTATAACTTAACTCTTTTTATCCATAAGACAACACAATGTTGTGTTCCCATTCTTCTCTATGTTGATGATATGATTATCACGGGTGATGATCTTTTTAGTATTTTCACTCTCAAAAACTTTCTTCAACAACACTTTGAAAT
The DNA here is from genome assembly GCA_946807835.1 of Ailanthus altissimus. Classification (NCBI taxonomy): domain Eukaryota; kingdom Viridiplantae; phylum Streptophyta; class Magnoliopsida; order Sapindales; family Simaroubaceae; genus Ailanthus; species Ailanthus altissimus. The sequence continues at coordinate 6,679,539 of OX327699.1, forward strand.
GAAAGATCTTGGCAACTTTAGTTATTTCCTTGTCCTTGAAGTACTATTCGACTCTACTGGATATTATCTTTTTCAGACTAAATATGCATTTGATCTACTTGCTAAAGTTGGGTTGACAGACAGTAAGATTGCCTCTACTCCTTTAGAGCTTAATGCCAAACTCCGATCCTCTAATGGTATTCTTTTCAGTGATGCTATCCTCTATTGTCAGTTGGTTGGTAGTTTGGTCTACCTTATAATTACTCACCCAGACATTGTTCATATTGTTAGTCAGTTTATGGTCACTCCTTGTACCTCTCATTATACAGCAATTCTTCATATTCTACGTTATCTCAAATGTACACTTTATCATGGTCTTCATTTTTCGGCTCACTTTCCTCTCGTGTTACAAGCTTATACTGATGCAGATTGGGCAGGTGATCTTATGAATCGACGATCAATTATTGAATTTTGTCTTTTCTTGGGTGATTCTCTTCTTTCATGAAAAAGTAAGAAACAAACAGCTACTACTCGCTCGAGTATTGAAGCTGAGTACCATGCTCTTGCAGATATTACCTAAGAGATTATTTAGATCAGCTGGCTTCTTAAAGATATGGGTATTTCTCACACTAGAGCTACACCTCTTAATTGTGATAATCAAAGTGCTATCCAAATTGTCTACAATGATATTTTTCATGAGCGGATTAAACATATTGAAATAAATTGTCATTTTGTTCGGCAATACGTTTCTCAAGGCATTATCACGCTGCACTCCATCTCATCTGAGGAGCAGTTTGTTGATATCTTTACTAAATCTCTACTTCCTCACTATTTTCATGCTCTAGTCTTCAAATTCAAACTTACTTCTACTGCACAATCTTGAGTTTAAGATGAGTATTAAGGAATTATTCTGAAATGATCCGAAATAATTCCTTTATAGTCACCTACTATATATATATATATATATATATTTAATATAAAATATTATTTCTTATTATTTATGTCTTATGCTTATATAAAGACAAATCTTGTATATTATTCGATACAATAAAATATAATTCTCTTTATATTTCTCACACCATAACCCTTTTAAACTCTTAGCTATCCTTATTTATGGTGTTCATAGGATGTATAGCCATTTTTGGTAGGGTGGTAATGATGACAAAAATGCATGCACTAGTGCTCATGGGACAAGTTATATAGAAACAAAAAGCTTGGTAGGTTACAGTTCAGAGATTTGTTTTTTTTCAACTAAGAAACGCGCAACAGAACCAAACTCGAACTGATCAATTCCAGGAAAATGGAATAGATCGGTTCATTGCAACCGAAATGGATTAGAATGAAACTGGTTTGGGTCGGTTTTGTTTTTCAAAAACAAGTGGCAACTCTCCCATCCCATCTTTCTACTTTTACTTTGCTCACAAAAATCAAAAGTGCAGTCAGCTTCTCTCGAAAATATACCTGTAGGTGGAAATCACTCATCCAATTAATTACAAAAATACACCAACATCTCAATTAAAAATTCATAGACAAACTACAAAATAATCAACACAATATAAGTTACACACTAGTTGTTGTGCCTTGGAGCTTCGCTGAAAGCAACAGTAGAGGCGGGTGGGCAACACGAAGGCAAGTGAAACTGCGACAGCTTCTATTGTGGCTAACGATAGCGGCAACGGCAGCTTCTATTCTAGTCAACGGCAGTTGACGACATCGTAATGGAGTAGGAGCATTGAGAACGTTTGTCTTTGCCATTCGACGGAGGCGAAACTTCATCAGCTTCTGTTCTAGTTGTGGTAGAACCTATATTGTGACTTGTGAGAACTATGTGGCCTGTGGGAAAGACGTGACAGAACAGAATCCCTAAAGACTAAAACACATTTTGATTTTTGATTTTTGTGTGGTTTCCATTTAACGAAGTGAAGATCAGTGTCTTGAATAGTAAATAGTAAAGTGAAAGCAACTTTGGAAAACCACTCATTGGCCATTTGGTTATTGGATCGATTTTCGGTTTAGTGCCGATTGGCCGAAGAGAGGTTTCCCAAAGCTGCGTTCACTTTAAAACCGATTAAACCGATTGGTTCAGACCAAACCGATCGATTTATTAGGCTTTAACCGAACTGATCTAAATTGAAAATTTTTGGTTCGGTTCAATCGATTCACCGGAATTAGTGTCCACTCCTATTGAGAAGCTTTCTATTGGGGTTGGGAGCTGATTTTAAAAGGCATGAGATAGAGGATTCCAAATGACAGCACTGTTTTTGTTTATCATGACAATTGGTTGTCACAACCTTATTCGTTTAGGCTACTGTTCCCTCACTGCATGGATGAGAACTCAACAGTGGCTGAATTGATAATGGTTTCAGGTTGCTGGGATTTGAATAAAGTTTGCAATTCATTCATGGAGGAAGAATCAAAAGCCATTCTTAGTATCCCTTTACAACAATAGAAAAGCACCTAAAGGGACAGCCCAATGTGGCATTTTGATTAGGTCGGCAAATATACTATCCGTAATGGTTATTGGTTAGCAAATTATTTGAGAGAGGTGGCGAGTTGTTCTAAAAATTCCCACATGGTTGAGTGGTGGAAGAAATTTTGGAAACTCATGCTTCCATCGAAAATCCAAGTTTTTTGTAGGAGGCCTCTCACGATTGGATTTCAACAGTTACAGAAGAAACGTCATCTACCAATTGAAAATGTTAGTCCAAAGGTGTTGGAGAGTTATTATGACATTCATAACATAGTAGAATAGAAAATAAAATTTTTTTAATCTTTATTTTTATTAGATAAAAATACTTTTTATCTTAGCATCTTATGAATATATGAATTTAATGTTAAAATAAATAAAAATTAACAAGAACATATATTGAATTCACGTCGAGTTTTCTTCTATCAAATAATTTTAAATCAAACCTCTTATTCTACAGTGAGAGGATGAGTAGGCTTCCAATTTATTTTTCTTCTCTTAAAAAAATACGTATCATTCGTTTTTTTTCACATATGTGTGTTGTGTCCTATCTAAACTAATCTTTTCATTTTATAATAATAATTAATTAATAATATTTATTAATTAAATTATTATCTATTAAAATGAGATCTAATTCATGTAAACCACATCGAGTCTCACTCTTTGTGGTTAACGTATAATACCAAGCATTTGAGCATTATTAGTCTTTTAATAAAAAAAAATACTAAAATTGAAAATAAAATCTTAAGAATTTTGATAATTTCAAAAATTATTCTTAAGATTTTACTTATTTAATTTCTTAAATTAAATATTTAATTATATTTAGATAAGATGTTATCTATATTAATTCATTCTTAATTAATTAATTTTATCCAAATATAAAATATACGTATTTGAAAATTATTTTCTGGACACAAATAATTTTGTAATAATACAATCGTTTTTTAATTGTTCACTGTAATAACGAAAGAGGTGGTATTGGGGACCTATGAACCAATAATTTCAAACTCTAATAAATTTTGAATAATTAATTAATTCAATTTATTAATTCCAGTGTTATTCCACTAAAATCTAGAATTACACTCTTGAAATTGCAGATATAATTTACTTCAAAAATTTAGAGTAGTCTATTGATTTAATCATATAAGTTTTTAGCCTGTTCTTTAGACAAACCGTAACGAGTATTTCAAATGACATAATGACATAAACATGAGTTTTTTATCACTCAAGATTAAGGTTAATCTGTATATGATCATTAGTTGACGTTATTTGAATTCTTAATTAACAACGGTATTTTATATAAGAATTCAAACTACGTTTGGTTCAGTCTTATATAATCATATTATATATAGTATCCATTATAATATCACTACATTAGTGATCTGAATAAGATAACTACATTTTAAATGTCTGTGGATCGCACTAGTAATATTTAATTAAATATCTAAAATTTTAATTAATTTATTACAAATTTTTTTGTTTATTTTTCATAACTTTAATCCTCTTGTATATAATAATTGTATCTTAAAGTTATGGTTACATAAATAAACAAGAGATTTTTTTATATTTATGTTATAAAATTACAAACACTTTTCAAGTATAAAATTGTAACTTTATTAATTTTATAAAATTAATACAAGTACATGCTTTTGGGGCACTATCCTTAACAATCTCCTACTTGCCCTAAAGTAGGTGAGACATGTCTATTAAACCTATGACCTCCCTATGACTCTCAAATAACCTAGCCGGTAATATCTTGGTGAACGAGTCTGCAAGATTATTTTCAGATGCTATCTTCATAGCTATCACATTACCTCTATGCACAATTTCCTTGATTAAGTGATACTTCCTCTCTATATGCTTTACTCTCTTGTGGTTCCTAGGTTACTTTGAATTTGTCATTGCCCCACTGTTGTCACAATAAAAGGTCAATGGTTTATTCATGTCTGGAACAACTTCCAGATCAGTAAAGAACTTCCTAAGCCATACTGCTTCTTTAGCTGCTTCACAAACTGCTATGTATTCAACCTCTATGGTTGAATTAATAGTACTGGATTGTTTTACACCTTTCTATAGTATAGTTTTGCCACCAAGAGTAAACACTGACCTAGACGTTAACTGTCGACTGTCTTTATCTAATTAAAAATTAGAATTAGTATAACCAATAGAGTTCAGGTCTCCACTTGAATACACAAACATATAATTTCTCGTTCTCTGAAGATACTTGAGAATGTGTTTTACTGTAATCTAGTGAGCTAATCCAAGGTTGGATTGATAACGACTGACTATTCTCATTGCATAATAAATGTCAGGCCTCGTGCACAACATAGCGTTCATGAAACTGCCAACTGTTGAGGTATAGGAAATCTGTCTTATATCTTCTTCCTCCTGAGGTGTCTTAGGACACTGCTCTTTAGAAAAAAAAATTTCATGTCGAGTCAGTAATTGACCCTTCTTGGAATTTTGCATCGAAAATCACATAAGCATTTTATCAATATACGATGCCTGAGACAGTGCCAATTGTCTATTCTTATGATCCTGAATAATTTGGATCTCAAGGACATAACTTGCCTCTCCTAAATCCTTTATTTGGAAGTGCTCGGTCAACCACTTCTTTATGTTGGATAATGTTTCTACATCATTCCTAATAAGTAGAATGTCATCCACATAAAGTACCAAGAAAACCACCTTTTTTGTTCTTAGTATACTTGTATACACAAGGTTCATCAATATTTTGCTCGAAACTATAAGATTTAATTGTCTCATCAAATCTTAGGTTCCAAGACTTTGAAGGTTGCTTAAGACCATAAATGGACTTGAGCAATTTGTAGACGTTTTACTCCTGACTTTCTGTCATGAATCCCTCTGGTAGCACCATGCAAATGCTCTCTTCAAGATAGCCATTCAAAAATGCTATACTGACGTCCATTAGTATATCTCATAATCGAGATATGTTGTAATGAACAAGAGAATGCGAATGGATTTGAGCATAGCTACTGGGGAGAAAGTCTCCTCATAGTCAACTCTCTCTTTTTGGGTATAACTCTTTGCCACTAGTCTTGCTTTGAAAGTCTCTACTTTTTCATCCATGCCTCTTTTCTTCTTGAAGATCCATTTGCACCCAATGGGCCTGACATCTTCAGGTGGGTCTATAAGTTCCTAAACTAAATTGGAGTATATAGATTCTTGCCATTTTTCTTTATCAGAATCTTTCATTGCATGTCTATATGTCAATGGATTGCCTTGGCTTGTGTCGGACACAACTACTTGTACCTCTTCTTTTTCTCTGTAACAAGAAGGTAGTCTCACTATCCTCTCACTATGTCAAGGTTCCAAGGTGTTCTTATCAGAATTAGTGGTTATCTGACTTTGTCATTCACTAACTGTCAACGGTAAAGGCCTAATCTGATCAGAAAGCATTTCTTTCAGTATAATCTTACTGCGAGGTTTATAGTTTAATATATAATCATTCTCAAGAAAAGTGGCATTTATAGATACAATCACTTTTTTTTCTTAATGACTATAAAATAAACCTCCTCTTGTTCCTTTAGGGTAGCCTATAAATAGACAAACTTTTATTCGCGGTTCTAACTTTCTAGTCTTTCCTTTCAGCATATGTGTCGGACACCTCATATGCGAAAATGGAGTAAACTATGTTTACTACCATTCCACATCTCTAAAGGTGTACTTTGGATAGATTTGGAAGGTGATACATTCAAAATGTAGACCGTGATCTGTAATACATAACCGCAAAATGAAGGCGGCAGTGAACAGTAGCTTATCATAAATCTAACCATATCTAGCAAGGTTCTGTTTCTCCTTTCTGCAATACCATTTTGTTGTGGTGTTCCAAGTGTTGTGAGTTGGGATAAAATCTGATGCTCTAATAGGTGATCCTTGAACTTTGTGTCAAGGTATTCACCACCTCAATCGGATCGAAGAGTCTTAAGTGTTTTACCTAATTGCTTTTTAGCTTTTGCTAAGAATTCTTTGAACTTTCTAATAGTTTTAGATTTTCTTTACATTAGGTAAACATAACCGTATCTTAAATAGTCATCAATAAATATGACAAAGTATTCATAACCATCAATTTTACATGATAAATATCTAAACCATTTCTATCAATAATAATCTCATTATTATAAAAAGAAATATTAAATAATTGTTCATGCAACTTAGAAACAGAAATCAAATTCCTTCTAAATCCAGGAATAAAACAAATATTATTTAAAATTAAAAAATTATTTCCAAAATTCAATCGAGTCACTCCCACTGCTAAAGCTGAAATGACTGCCTCATTGTCGACCCGTATGGTAAAGTCCTCATCAGCGAGCTCCTTATAATAACTAAGCATCTACAAGGAAGAACAAGCATGATTGGTGGCTCATGAATCAATTATCCAAAGAGAAAATTCATCCTCCACTAAACAGGCTTCTAAAACCTATAAATCATATTTACCTTTGTTCTTTTTCTTCAGCTCAGAGAGATACTTTTTACAGTTTCTCTTCCAATACCCCTCGACTCTGCAATAAAAACACTTTCTTTTCTTTGCTTTGGAGTCCTTCTTCTTACTCTTACTGCAATTAAAGGCTTTCTTGACTTTTTCTCCAAAACTTGAACCACCACCAGTGTTTTTTCTCTTTTTATTTTGCTTGGAGGAAGACTGCTTAGCTTCAGCAACATTTGCCTCAGACTCTTTGGGCTTATCTGATATAGCCTCAAAAGTTTGCAGTTCATTAAGTAGCTGAGTCATACTATATAAAAGTTTGTTCATAACATAATTTATTTTGAACTGCGAAAATACTGAAGTAAAAGACTCCAGAATGATACTGACTTGGGTCTTATCATCTATGGTAGCTTTATGGATCTCTGCCTGATGCATTAGATTGATTATATTTAAAACATGCTCATGCACCGAAAGTCCTTTCTTCATTTTAGTGTTCATGCAGCTATGAGTAGCTTCATGGCAGCTTTGTTCCGAGTATTGGCCAAATATCGCTTGGAGAGAATCTCATATCTTATGTGCAGTCTCCAAGTGCTCGTGCTTCATTCTAAACACATCGCTCATACTGGCAAGCATATAACAGCACGCCTTATTATTTTCTGTATCCATTTCTCATACTGCTTCCATACATTACGAAGAGCATTAGCTGCAGATTCTAAAGGACACTCCTTTATAAGGATGAACTTTTGATCCTCACAGATCAACATAATATTCATATTACTTTTTTATTTTACAAAGTTATCACCAGTAAATTTTTCATTTGTTAAGAGGGCTATGATAAGGTTTGTTTTAGACATGATGCTAAAATAAATAAAGCAATTTTAAGAATTCTTGAATAAATATTATAGTGATTTTTGGAATAGTAAACATGATGCATGAGTGCATTTATTTAAACACATAAATTAATACTAATCCACGATAGTTCAATTTAACAATTAATGTGCTGCCGTAAGGTAGATCAGATTAAATTTAAATTGAAATTGAGACTATCTCAAATTAATATGAAAAGTTTAAAATATCTCATATTTTCATTTACTTATTAACTACCGTTTATTTCGATCAAAATATGATTAACTGCTTAATTATACCTTTGTGAGTGTAACACATTATTTCAAATCAAGATGACTTAACTCAAAAAATACTATCGTAGGGTCAGTTAATTATACATCACTTAATCCTATCTCTAGAAAGTCAACATTGCTATTGAAATAAGCCGATACCCTTCGTAGGGAGGACGAAATCAAAGCGTCGCAAGACACTACCTATATCTCATGATGTTTTACTAATAATGAAGACCGGTGGGTTCATTGTCATGTACCCTCTCCCACTCACTCTTTTAAACTATGTGTTTTTATAATTTATAAAATATCTTATGTTTTATAACCCCAGCAAATTATTATATCTCATATAACAAATTACTAAGTATAGTTAATCAATTCTAATAAAGTCCAATTTTATTGGGCATAGGTTCATTAGTCTAACTATTCTTTTTAAATAGTTTTTCAATTATTGGATTAATTATTTATTTATAAATAATAAAATTAATCATTTTATTAATATTTTTCTAAGTAATCAAATTATTTAATATAAGTTACTCATAAAATGTGAAATTAACAAATTTAACTATTAAATCTAATTTCACATTATTTAATTAATTATGCGAGTTCAAAATATGCTAATTAATCTACGAATTTAATCTTATTAATAATAATATGCCATAATAAAATAAATTATTTAAATTCTAATTATAACATATATGCATTTCATATTACAATAATATAAGTGGGTACAACTGCATATTATGTGATTATGTATGATCATGTTATAATTCATCACGTAAATTAATATTTAATTTAATTTTAACTAAGTTTCCTAAGATTTTTAATTAAAACCTATAAAATAAAAATAAATAAACTACATAATAGGTACAGGCATGTAGACCCAATTGTACGTCGTCTTCTCAAATCTATAAAGAGTCTAATCTATTTTTTTAAATAATTTTATACATATGCACTTAAGAACTTTTTTTAGGCTTATTGTATATTTTATAAGATAATCCAACTTTTGAATATATATTTAAAAAAAAATTGTCAATTTAAAACTCAAATATTATAAGGGATCAAATCTAATTTTATTTAAACTTTTCAAATCTAAAAAAAACATTTTATTGTCATAACTGTATCAAGTGGCAACCAGGACCATGCCCCATTTGTAGCCTGTGTTTCTCATTCTTATGGAAAATTTCATCAAATACCACTATAAAATACACATGCCCAGTAGCATTAAATGTTCCATATTTGGTGGCTAAAGCCAACCAATTTCATGGCCAATTCGGCACATGGCAGTGGATTTTTCATCCATTGTCAATTTCGTCTTTCACCTTTTACTTTTTTTTTTAACTTTTCCCCCTTTTTTTTAACAGCATTGCTTCATGTGGCAACAAAAAGAAAAGTGTTATTCGTTTCAGTTTCTTCTTCTTCCAACTGCAATATAAAAGCAAATTGGCAGTGCTCCACTTCGTCCATTTCTTATCCAGTGGCTAGCAAAAATAAAAAATAAAAATTTAAGTATTAAAAAAAAAATTCTATATCCCTTTATGAGTTTACATAATTTTAATCTAATAAAATAAATATTACAATTAATCTTAAAGTATTATATAATTAACGATCAAATGATCTATATACAAAATAGTCATTCATCATATAAACAAAATAAAAATACAAGTATCCATTTTTACATATATACCCATAAATCATGATTTAAATAAAATAAATTATAATACCAAAATCATATATTCAAGAAACCATTGTTTTGATACTAATTACTGGAGAGTTATTAAGACATTAATAATGCAGCGGAATAAAAATAAATTTTTTTTAATCTTTATTTTCATTAAATAAAATACTTTTTATCTTAAGATCTTATGAATATATGAATTTGATGTTAAAATAAATAAAAATTAGCAAAAACATACCTTAAATTCACGTCGAGTTTTCGTCTACCAAAAGATTTCAAATCAAGCCTCTTGTTCTACAATAAGAGGAAGAGTGAGCTTTCAATTTATTTTTCTTCTCTTAAAAAAATACGTATCTTGCGTTTTTTTTACGTTTGTGTATTGTGTTCTATTTAGACTAATATTCTCATTTTAAAATAATAATTTAATTAATGATATTTATTAATTAAATTATTATCTCTTAAAATGAGACCTAATTCATGTAAACTACATAAATTCTCACTCTTTATGGTTTACGTATAATACCCAACATTTGAGCATTATTAGTCTTTTAATAAAAAAATACCAAAATTAAAAATAAAATCTTTTTTATAATTTCAAAAATTATCTTTAAGATTTTATTTATTTAATTCAATATTTAATTATATTTAGATAAGATATTATCTATATTAATTAATTTTTAATTAATTAATTTTATCCAAATATAAAATATACATATTTAAAAATTATTTTTTGGAAACAAATAATTTGTATAATAATATAATCTTTTTTTAATTGTTCACTGTAATAACGACAGAGGTGGTATTGGGGACATATGAACCAATAATTTTAAGCTCTAATAAATTTTGAATAATTAATTAAACTCTTTAATTAATTAATTCAATTTATTAATTCTAGTGCTATTCTACTAAAAATTTGAAATTGCACTCTTTAAATTGTAGATATAATTTACTCAGAAAACTTATAGCAGTTCATTGATTTAATCACTACATGCAATTCAACCCTCCATAGATGATTCGTAATTAGAGCTAGATTAATTACCGCTTTATCACTCTAATTATTTCTTTATCCTTAAATACTATTAAATCACCAGTGAACAGTTAATTTGTAACATTATTACAAATTGAGCGCTCTAATTATTCAATTGTAGAATTAACCCTTAAGAAAATATTTTTTCTAACTTCTCTTAGGAAGGAATGGATTCCATATTTGTAAATCATATTCTCAATCACTTATTTTACTGTGCCACCAAAATACAAGCTTTTAGCCAATTTTTTAGACAAATCGTAACGAGTATTTCAAATGATATAATAATACAAACAGAAGTTTTTGATTACTCAGGATTAAGGTTAATCTGTATATAATCATCAGTTGACATTATTTAAATTCTTAATTAACAGTTGCATTTTATATAAGAATTCAAATTACGTTTGGTCCAGTCCTATATAATCATATTATATATAATGCATCCATCATAATGTCACTACATTAGTGATCCGGATAAGATTGCTATATTTTAAATATCTGTGGACCGCACTAATAATATTTAATTAAAAATTTCAAACTATAATTAATTTATTACGATCTTTTCTGTTTATTATCTATAACTTTAATTCTCTTATATATAACAATTATATTCTAAAATTATGATTACATAAATAAACAATAAAATTTTTGATATTTATATTATAAAATTATAAACACTTTTCAAATATAAATTTATAATTTTATTAATTTCATAAAAATAAAAAAATACATATTTTTAGAATATTATCCCTAACACAAGTTCCACACACGAGGGGTGAAAATACAATACATGCTATGTGGTTATGTCAGGCTCTGAAGCGGGCTATGCAAGATTACTGGTTTATGGTAGCTGTTCACTGTCTCATCTGAACTCGGCACTTTTTATTTCGTCCATGAAGAATATTTCTGAATCGAAATTTGGGCTGCTGTTTTTCGTAGTATAGAGATGTTGGTATGAGAGGAACAGGTGGTTTCATGGCACCGGGTATACTGATGCAGGTCTGATTGTGGACTGGACGAGAAAATATTTAGCTGATTTTAAAAGTGCCGAGGAATCAGACAAATAAAGTTATAACTGCTGTCACATAGCATCCTCCGGTAGCTTACACCCTCAAAATTAATTCTGATGCAGCTTTAGATTTCTTCAACAACAGAACACGATTTGGTTTTGTGATCCAAGATAATTTCAGTGAAGTTCTTTTGGCTAGAATAGACAGGATAGAGGGACTGCTCCCTGTACCCGTAGCTGAGGCGAAGGCAATTCTTTATTGTTTGCAGATGATAAATAGGTTGAATGGGACCAACGTTGATGTCTAATCCGATTTTGCAACAGTTGCCAATGACTTGATCTCGAAAACGATAGCGTTTTCAAAAATTGGGCCTATTCTTCATGATATCATGGAGCGCTTTGATTCTTTTCAGCAGTATAAAATTCTCTTTAGCCTTAGGAATGCAAACAAGGTTGCCCAATTATTAGCAAAGATGACCATTCATTATGACTCAAATGTATTTTGGAATAATGATATTCCTAGCTCTATTGCTCAGCTTGTTTTGGAGGATTTACCCCTTCATAACTCTAGTTGATTAATGAAATTTCTTTTCGTTAAAAACAAAAACTTCAACAATTTAGTTTACTTATAAAAAGCTTTTCATCTACCAAATGATAAAACCGCGAAAAATAAAACATTCAAAATTTATAAATTAAAATTCCTCCATTTTATTCTCATTTAAACAAAAAATAAGGAAACATTGTAAAATCTGAAAAAAAATCTAATATATTATAGTAAAGACAGTTTCTTTTGTTAAAAGTTAGCTTATATGCCAATTGAGTTAATTTCACATTGGTGGGAGATGGTATTGGGGTAGTTTGGTTAGGCCTATATAAGATAAGGCCTTCCTTAATATTAAGTGTACCTTTGAAATAATTTTCTTCTCCCTCTCTATTTGTAGGATCTCTTTATGAGAACCTCATAGTTCAAGAGTTTTATATTTAAAACCCTAAAAGTTGTAAGAATTTAATTTTTTCCTTTATTTTAGGGCATTTGTAGTAATATCATATTATTTGATAAATTATAGTATTGTTCCTACTATTTGAATATTTACTGTTTGATCCAATAGTTTGAGAATTTGTATTATGACCTAAAAACTTAGTAATTTTTCTTGAAGACAGTGGATTTATTCTAACAGCGCCGGAAGACATAAGTAACATTACCAAATCTCGTTAAACTTAGTGTTCTTTTTTTTTGTGCATATTGTGTTGAATTGTTGGTTGCCTCGTTGTGGTATTGCTAGCATTATTGATTGTCCGCATAACAATTAGTAATAGTTCTAATTGTTGTTTGAACGCTTCTTGGCGCAACAAGTGATATCAGAACCCCAGGTTTAGGACGATGAATGGCTATTTTCTGTTGAGCACTTACTACTATTCTAAGTTGGTAAAATTTGGATTGCTAGTTGTTGGATAATTATTTGGTGGACTTTGGTTATTTGTGATATTGTTTATTAAGGTCATTTGTGTAAGGGAGCTATGGCATCATTATCATCTACATCGATGAGGACAGTGACAGTGTCTAGTACAAAAATAGATGTGAAAAAATTTGATGGTCGGAATAATTTCGGCTTATGGCAGAGTGAGGTGTTAGATGGATTGTATCAACAAGATTTAGATATAGTTCTGGAAGAAACAAAACCAGAAGATATCAAGGAGATAGACTGGAACAGGCTTAATATAAAAACTTGTGGGTAGATTTGTTCTTGTTTGTGTAGAGAGCAAAAGTATCCGTTCATCAGAGAAAAGTCTGCCAATGCATTGTGGAAGGCCCTGGAGAACAAATATATAAAGACAAGCAATGAGAATCGGTTGTATCTATTAAAGAGATCGTTTCATCTTCAATTAAGATAAGGTATGATTATCAGTTCTCATATTGATGAATTTAATAAGTAAATTACTGATTTATTAAATTTAGAGGAAACCTTCAAAGATGAAATAAAGGCTATGCTGTTGATTGGTTCTGTTCCAAATGAATTATATCATTTATGTACTACTTACATCCATGGAAAGGATAAATTATTTGAAGAAGTTTGTTCTTCTTTGACAAACTATGAAATCCCTAGAAAGAATTAGAAATAACATAGAGATGAGTTAGTAGAAGCATTGATAGTAAGAGGGTGTAGCCAGAGTAGAAAATCAAGTAAAAGAAAAAAATCTAAGTCAAGGGGTAGAGTAGAAAAAGATGAGTGTGCCTTTTGTCAGAAGAAAGGGCATTGGAAGAAAGATTGTCCGAAGTTAAAAAAAGAAAGAAAAAGATATGTCTGTTTTTTATGCATGTGTTGTTAAGAGCCTAAGCGATGATAGTGTGTCAGATTTTTGTTTAAGTGGTTATTCATCCATGTCTCATTCTGACAAATAGATTATGGATTTGAGTTGTACTTATCATATGTGTCCACATCGAGAATGGTTCTTTAATTTTAATGAGTTTAATGGTGGAGTTGTGTATATAGGCAATAATGATAGTTGTCATACTGCTGGGATAGGTTCAATTCGGTTAAAAATTAATGATGGATCAACTAGAGTTCTGACAGAAGTTCGGTATATACCGAAGTTGAGGAAAAATCTCATCTCTTTGAGAGCCTTGAAATCTAAAGATTGTACTGTATCTATACGAGATGGAATTTTGAGGGTAACTTCAGGCGCTCTTGTGACATTGAAAGGTACTAGGAGGAACAACTTGTATTACTATAATGGTAGTACAGTAATTGGATCAGCGACTATAGTTTTTGATAATAATACAGATTCAGAGATCACTAAATTATGGCATATACGGTTGGGGCATACAGAGGAGAAAACCTTATTCAGTTTAGTGAGAAGAGACTTATTGAAAGGTGCGAAGACTTGTAAGCTAGACTTTTTGTGAGCATTGTGTTCTGAAAAAGCAGAAGAGAGTGAAGTTTGGCACCGCTATTCATAATACTGAGGGTATTCTTGATTATGTTCACTCAGATGTACGGGGACTTTCTCGATCTATAGGAGGTTTGCGCTACTATGTTATTTTTGTTGATGACTTTTATAGAAGAACTTAGGTGTACAATTTAAAATTTAAAGATTATGTACTTTCCTCACATGAAAAAAAATAGTTGAGACATAAACAGGCAAAAAAATTAGGCATTTCAGAACAGACAATGGTGGTGGGTATTACAGTGATTAGTTCTTGAAATTGTGTCAAGATTAGGGTATTGTACGTTATTTTACTGTGAGAGGTATACCATAACAAAATAGGGTGGCAGAACGCATGAACCGGACATTGATAGAGAAATTTTGGTGTATGTTGTCCAATGCGGGATTAGCTAAAGAGTTTTAGGTTGAGGTTGTGATTTATACGTGTCATCTTATTAATCGTCTACCGTCAACTGCTATTGGTGATAGAACTCCATTGGAGGTTTGGTCTGAAAAACCTATTTCTGATTATAATTCTTTACATGTATTTGGTTCCACTGCATATTATCATGTGAAAGAATCGAAACTAGATTCCAAAGCCAAGAAAGTAATTTTCTTCAGGAGTGAAAGGATATCATTTTTTGTGTCCGAGTTCGAGGAAGATTATATCCAGTAAAGATGCAACATTTGATGAGTCTTCTATGTTGAAGCAATCAGAAAACCAGACAATAGTGAATAGTACTCCACAACAGGTAGAGCGTACTCAGCAATAGGTGAAGTTAGAAACAACTACATTGAACCCGGTTAAATCTGTAGAGACAGATAATGGTACTCCTATAAGAGAGGTGATTTTGGGATATGATGGAGAAGGTTCTACTCATGAACCTCAACAGCAACAAGAAACTATTGTAATAAATAGGTTAAGACGTGAGATTCGAAAACCTGCTTGATTTGTTAATATGGTGGCTTATGTACTTCCAGTTGTAGATGATGATGTTTCTTCCACTTATAAAGAGGCAGTTAGCTATTCTGAAGTTGATCAGTGGAAGACAGCTATTTAGAAAGAGATATAGTCTCTTCAGAAGAATGAAACTTAAGAGCTAGCTCAACTACCAAAGGGTAAGAAAGTAATTGGGTGCAAATGGATATACGCAAAGAAAGATGAATTTTATGACAAGAAAGATGTCTGCTACAAGACAAGGTTGGTGGCTAAAGACTATACACAGAAAGAAGGAATTGACTACAATGAGGTATTTTCTGCAGTTGTGAAACATTCTTCCATTAGAATTTTATTGGCCTTGGTAGCTCAGTTAAATATAGAACTAGTTCAACTTAATATAAAAACTGCATTTTTATATGGTCTTAGAAGAGGAAATCTATATGACTCAGTCAGAGGGATTCAAAGTTGTTGGTTAGGAAAAATTGGTTTGCAAATTGAAAATATCACTTTATGGATTGAAACAATCACTGAGGCAGTGGTATAAATGATTTGATCGATTTATGATGGGTCAGAGGTACACGAGAAGCAAATTTGATCATTATGTGCATTTTCAGAGGCTACATGATGGTTCTTTCATTTATCTACTTTTACATGTCGATGACATATTGATAGCTTCAATGAATGTCGACGAAATTGAAAAATTGAAGATTCAGTTTAACCGAGAGTTTCAGATTAAAGATGTGGGTGAAGTTAGAAAGATACTAAGCATGGAGATTAGCAGAGACAGAGAAGGAGGCAAAATTTGTTTGACTCAAGCAATATCTGAAAAAGGTATTACAGCGTTTTGGCATTTCAGATGAGTCAAAACCTATAAGTACCCCACTTGCTCCTCATATGAATATCAGTGCATATTTATCTCCTATTTCAGATGAGGAACGAGAGTATATGTCTTGAGTTCCATATGCTAATGCATTTGGTAGCTTGATGTATACTTTGGTATGTACGAGACCTTTTATTTCATATGCGTTGGAGTAGTAAGCAGATATATGCATGATCCTGGTAAAGGATATTGGCAGGCTTTGAAATAAATTTTATGGTATTTACTGAAGACCGTAGATGTTGGCTTAGTCTTTGAGAAAGATGATACAAGTGATCAATGTGCTATCAATTATGTTGATTCTGATTATGCTGGTGATTTAGATAAACGCCAGTTAATAACTGGTTATGTGTTTACTCTTGTGAGAACACCTGTGAGTTAGAAGTCTACTTTACAGTCTACAGTTGCTTTGTTTACTACAAAGGCAGAGTACATGGCAGTTACAGAAGCTGTGAAGGAAGTTATTTGGTTACAGAGATTGCTGGATGAGTTAAAAATTGGTCAGAAGAAGATTTATGTTTATTCTAATAGTCAAAGTGTTATTCATTTAGCGAAAGATCCAGTATACCATGTTCGAACGAAGCATATTGATATTCAATATCTTTTTGTGTAGGAGATTATTAGTGAAGGAAGAATCTTACTTCAGAAGATTGGAACTGCCAAGAATCTCACAAATATGTTGATTACAGTGGTGACAGCGATCAAGTTCAATCATTGTTTAGACTTGATCAATATATAGTTTAAGTTTGATAGCACTATTGGGAGCAATTTAGAGGCGTTGCATTTGAGTATAGAAGTTTTTGAGGAAAAATGAAGCTTTTGTGGAGGATTAGCATATTTACCAAGATGGAGATTTGTTAAAAATTTACTTATATGTCAATTGAGCCAATCCCACATTGATGGGAGGTGGTATGTGGTGGTTTGGTTAGGCCTATATAAGATAAGGCCTTCTTTAATATTAAGTGTACCTTTGAAATAATTTTCTTCTCCCCTTCTATTTGTAGGATCTCTTTATAAGAACTTCATAGTTCAAGAGTTTTACATTTAAGCCCCTGAAAGTTATAAGAATTCAAAATTTTTCTTTATTTTTGGGTATTTGTAATAATATCCTATTGTTTGGATAATTACAGTATTAGCCCTACTATTTAAATATTTACAGTTTGATCCAATAGTTTAAAATTTTGTATTATGACTCAAAAACTTTGTAATTTCTTTTTAAGATAGTAGATTTGTTCTAATAGAGCCCGATGACGTAGGTAACATTACCGAACCTCGTTAAACTTGGTGTTCTTTTTTTTTGTGCATATTATATTAGATGGTTGGTTGCCTCATTGTGGTATTGCTAGCATTATTGATTGTCTGCATAACAATTGGCAATAGTTGTACTTGTTGTTTGAACGCTTTGAATGATATTCATAAAACAAAATAATCATAATTAATAGTCTTAAATCTACCATTTAAATGATGTTGACCAGAAAAAAAAAGTTTTTCTAGGCCAATGAGATTTGAATTTGTTTAGAAAGAATCCGTATGTTGAGCTCCATCTTACTAGGCTAGAGGGCTAAAATTGAATCTTTTTTCCTTTGTTAATGATGGCAGAACATCTGTAAAATACTTGAAACTATCATTAAGACCTCGCCGGAGTAGGTTCCAGCGAAGACTCTCTGATACTTAAGTTAAAAAATATTATTTTAAGTGAGATTTTAAGGGACAAAAAAGAGAAAGTCGAAAAGAGAAAATGTTGAATGCAGAGAACGTTGAATCTAGAATCTAAAATTCAATACAGAAAAAGAAGTCCCTCTCTTCTGTTGTGGGTTTTTCACCTATTTATAGCATTGGTATTCAGAGAATATTCATTGTGCTCATCTTCGCCAGTGTTGGGTTGAGTTTAGTAAGTCTTGCTAATTTTGGGTTATCATGATCTCTTAATTTGAAGGATTCTTTCCTAAAGACATTACATTTCTTCTCTTCCTATAACTATATTTCCTTTATAACACTGATTTTCTCTTTAAATTCATTTCTATAATAAGCTTAATTACTTCTGTTCGTCCCGATAGTGATCTGCCTATGCTTCTGCTGTTATAGTGGTTTGATATCACCTACCAAACTGCCCTCCTTATAGCGTACTTCATCCTTGTTAGTCTAAGTTTTATTTATGTTCTCGTGATAGTACCTGGTCGAAATATAGAGACTGTTTGGTATGTGTCTGACATCGTACTTCTACCAAGCCAATTTTCTTATTCATCTTGGTTAAATGGTCTTTTTTAATTCTAGTCGACTGGTCGAGAATATGCAGGACTGATATTCAAATGTCTTGGACTAATCATAGTTCAAGCGGCCGAGCATATTTCTCACTGGAAGTTCATCATTAGGCTTGGTTCTACCATCTCTTAGTGACCCCTGCTATCTTGGACGTGGACCCTCAAGATTGACTCATAGAGGACTTCCTTAAAAGATTAACTCAAGATTGGCCCATAGAAAACTTCCTTAAAAGATTAAGCTTTTTAAACTTATAAAGGTTAGACCTTATGATAATTTTCCTAGAGAAACAAATGATACATGAAGAAAAATAACTAACAAAATAAAAATTAAATAAATAATTACCTATAATTGTAGCTTGAGGAACACAATTCATTTAATTACAGTAACAATTAATATTTTGAAAGCTCTTAAATTTTTATTTAGAAGTCTTGAATCTCCATTCATGTCTCTTATCTCTATTTCTTCGTTTAAGTTGTCAAACGAGAGAGGACTGAGCTTTGTAATGTTTTCTTCAACAGATGTTTGTCGTCACCAACGTGGATAATGGCAGAAGTGAAGTTAATTTTATAAGCGAAAGAGAGGCTAAGGTTTTTGCCTGATGTTTTGTTAAGAATTAAAATTTTCTAATTCTGAAATACTTTCTTTTGAGTTAATTATTTTTTTGGATAATGTTACGTATTTTAAATTGTATCTTAAATTATATTTAAAAAAATAATGTGTAAAATGATTATTTAATAGTAAAATAATATAAATTTTAAAATTATTTATTACACTTACATCACTTTTTAAAATATAATTTAAAATGTTTAATATTATTATTATTTTTTAACTTAAGTTGAATTTTTTATTTTAGTAAGGATTGTATTTTTAATATAGTTATTTTTTTTAAAGAGTAATTCATTGATTTAAAATGTTTAAAAAAATAACAAACAGATAAATTATTTTATTACATATAGCCGAAGATATTTGTTTGAGCTAATTGGTTACAACAATTCAAAATTGACCGACTTTTTAAAAACTGATACTAATGCCGTCGCAAAGTGTGTAGTAATAAGTGCATTTTCTTGTAGTTGCTGGCAATCACAGAATCCATTACTCTTCTTTCAATCAATCGCAGACTCAATTTAAAGACACGTATACTTTGGCCATATATTATCAATAGGAAAAGCATTTTCTATGGACATCTGAAAGTAAAGAGGCAATTATAGACCCTGGCCCCAGCAGTATTATGCGTAAAGCACTATCAAATAATTCTAGTTTCTTCAACCACTCCAATTTATCAGCATTAAAGGTTTATTTGAAATAATGTTGTCAGGATTTTAAAAGTCACAATAATGGAATAATAAGTATTAACCATAAAATGTAATTAAATGAGTATTTTATTAAGAAACAAGTAACTGTGAGGTGAAAATAATGTTAATGTTTTTCGTAACTACAGCTCTATAAAGTGGAAGCACTAGCTCTGCAATGTAAGTGAGTGCTCAATTAACAAATAGTTAGCTGTGAAGTGAAAGCAATTAAATTACTGTGTTTGTCAAGTTTAACAAAAACACCTCTCTACCAAAAATTTAAATGAATCTGACTCCAACATTAAGATTAAATAATTGGCTTGCGGTCCATAATCTCATATTGAGCTGATGTCAGACATGGTGCATATCCACTCAACCATCTTCGTGGTTTTCTAAGTAGAACAAAAATGATGTGATCGTTTCAGACTAAATTGGAGCTTCCCTTGATTGATCCTTGTCGTTAAAAATTAAATGGAACCAAACAAAGAGGATCCTATTGGTCAATCTGGTTCCCAATTGAAAAGAAGTATGTAAAACCTCCCCTCTTAGTCTAACAACATTGAGCACTTCAATCAATAATGGTGCTCGAAATAATGACAGTGAGTGTTAGAGCTCATGAATCATGACAAATTCCAAACCATTCCCGTTGAATCTTTAATTCTGGCACTAAACAAAGTTAGAGAGAAAATATGCCTATTACACCTTAGCTACTAATGTTCAGTTTTTACCTAATAGCTTAAAATCCAAATTTAAAAGTTGAGATTTTGTTTTAAATTCTGATGCATCATTTATATCGGTCAATAAATCTTTTCGGTCTTATTATATCCATCTTATAGCTCTTAAAGAAAATAGAGAAAATCCTAAAAAGAAAATCAAGATATATGAAGTGATGGTGGAAAAATAGAATCACAAGAAAGTCTTTCCTACTTCTATAGTATACTCCTCCTATTAAATATAAGTTATGTGTATTCAAAGGTGGAATCAGAGTCAATATTATGGGGGTCTAAAGTGAAATATTAAAAATACATAGGCTAAAGTCAAATATTATAGACGCTAGAATGTTTAAGTTGAAAAATTAAAGAGACCGAAGCATAAAAGAGCATACATCAAGAAAAGGGACACTTTCTCCTTACTAGAAACACATCTCTTAGTTAAAAAGAGAGGCAAGGAGCTAATATGTTTATATTGTTCGCTTTGACCTCCCTTGCCATTTTGCTTTTAGAATAAAAGAACTCGTAAGATCAGGGAACAACTTGTGTTTCTAGTGGTCCTCCATGCCTTGTCGAGACGTGGCAAAAATGCCTGAACTTGGAATACTCCACCAGCGGATATTTGATAGCTAAAATTTTGTTTCACTTTTATTATTGTGTAGTGATGTAATTGACAGATTAGCAGCCGGGAAAAGGTGTTCTCCCCAATGGAAAACATTTATAAGTGCTCCCAATGCTCTCTCTCTCTCTCTCTCTCTCTCTATATATATATATATATATATATATATTGAATAGCTTCCATCTCAGTCTAAAATACATCACACCAGAGGCCAAACATTAGTGCAAAAATGAAGAGCTTACTCTGTAGAAATGCAGTCGCAGACAGCCAAAAGCCTTATATTGCCATGCTCTTGATCCAGTTTGCATATGCAGGCATGGCCCTGTTTTCCAAGGCAGCAGTTGCTAAAGGAATGAACCCTTTTGTTTTTGTCGTCTATCGCCAAGCTATTGCTACTGTAGCCTTAGCTCCATTTGCTTTCTTTCTTGAAAGGTTGATTAAAATAATTACAGAGCATATTTCATTTTTGTGTTGTGGCCATTTTCACTCTACATATAGAGCTAGCTTTTTGATCATTTTGTTTTTGGTGAACTTATTTTAATTTGCAGCCAGAAGGCCTCACCTCTATCATACTACTTACTCTTCAAGATCTTCTTGGTTTCATTGCTTGGGTATATATATATATATATATACATGAACTCAGTTTCAATTTGATTTATAAATTTTTGATTAAAAACTCCCAAACAGATCATGCAAATTTCAAATCTTCATAATGGTTCATTGATGCATAAATTTCAGGCTCACTCTTAGTTTAAATCTCTACTATGTGGCAATCAACTATACAACAGCAACATTTGCTGCTGCCAGCACCAACACAATTCCTGCCATCACCCTTATCCTGGCCTGTGTCTTAAGGTAAATTAACATTAATTGTCACTTACAAATTCATTGACAATTAGCCAAGTCTTCAATAAATCTTCCAAATATACATTAAATTTGAAAATTTTTAGGATGGAAAGCATTTCCATTACAAAACTGCATGGAATTGCGAAGGTGTTAGGCTCTGTTGCAAGCGTTTCCGGGGGGTTGGTGTTTGCTTTTGTGAAGGGACCCCCTCTGAAGTTCGTGAACTGGTACTCTGAAATGCAAAAGCAAAATTCAGACTCGTCATCAACAAAGGGTCATCTCTCAACTGAAGAGTGGATAAAAGGTAGTCTCATCATGATTTCAGCCAACACAGCTTGGTCTTTGTGGCTTGTATTCCAGGTAATAAATTGACTCATCTTTTACACAAACACAATGGGTTTTTATTATTTCTGTGTTAAATTCAATTAAAATTAAATTCATCTTCTGATATTTCCTTCTTGTTATATGTATATATAGGGTCCCATACTAAAACAATATCCAGCAAAAATACGTCTTACAACTCTACATTGCTTTTTCAGCTGCATACAATCAGTTTTTTGGGCTGTTGCAGCTGAGAGAAACCCATCAGCATGGAAGCTTGGATGGGATATTCATCTTCTTTCTGTTGTCTATTGTGTAAGTTCTACTCGTTATCATACTCATGTTTGCACATAAATATCATTTGCATCTGTCAAATTTTCTTTTTAAAAAGAATAAGAGTGCAAGAAATTGCATTTGTATCCCAAACAATGCGATACTTCTTCGAATAAGAAAATAGATTTTCTACATCATTCAATGATTTAGGTTATAATGTTAAATCAATGTCTCATCACATAAAGATCCAAAACTTGGGATAAAGGATTGAGATAAGTATAATTATTTTTATCCTCCAATAGTTAACATATCTGTTGAAACTGTGATCCATTAATAGCGACTTGTAAGATCATTAACTTCATTAATGCTTAATTATAACAAAATTACAAACAAAAGTGCTACAGCTTCCATTTTTTTTTAATTTGAGCGAACTTAAATTATGTCCTGCAAAATCTAAATTATCTTTATATTGATACTTCATTAGTTGCAATGGATACTGGGAAACCTTGGTTGCTGATCATCGAAATCAACGGCATGAATATTAAACTGCAAACGTGGGAGATCTCTTGCCCCACTAAGGGCCAAAAAAAATCTCACTCAACGATCTCTTGTTATGGCCTTTATGTGGTGATTATGACTTAGATGGAATATATATTATGCCCATTCAAAACAAAATAGACAACTCTCTGCATATATACATGCATGCATATACCCAGCTTGATAATACGCAGCCCACATGCTAATTTTAAGGTGCAAATTTCTTGATGTCTTTAAGAAATTCTACCAAAAAAAAATTAAATAAATTATTTCTCTGGCGAATTCCCCTTAAAATAATATTAGTTTTAATAAAATGAAGAAGAATGGTGCCTCTTTTTAATTGATAAATAATTATTTGAATATGGCAGGGAGTGATTATCAATGGCATTGCATACTGGCTACAAGTTTGGGCAATAGGGAAAAAGGGACCTGTTTTCACAGCAATATTCACACCATTTGCCCTTATTATAACAGCCATCTTCTCAGCACTCCTGTGGAAAGAAACCCTTTATTGGGGAAGGTGAAGGTCCATATCCCTCATTTTTTTTTCTCACAAATTCAAACACACACACCCTTGCGCACAATGTACGCATGTATAAAATTATACTTGTTGAGTTGGACAATATTAATATTTAACTTTAAATCCACACGTTATTTTCTAATTCTACAACATTTAAATATATATAGAATAATATTAGGGACAACCTCAAGTAAGGCAATTTATAGCTATGTATACAACATGTGTATGTAGATTAAATTTTATACTCATATGAATTTTATTCTATAAGCCAACTATTAAGTTTACTTTGTTTCATTGCTGAACTATATAGATATTATTTTACTATTAGACCACATGAGATGAGAAATGACAAAGCTCCATTTTCAAAATCATGCGTATGGCAGTGTTGGTGGTGCTGTTTTGCTGGTGGGTGGTCTCTATAGTGTGTTGTGGGGGAAGAACAAAGAAGAAGGGCTCAAAAGAGTAAGAAATAATAACAATAATAATGATGAAGAACTTCCTGCTGAAACTAAAGAGGAAATCACATCGGAGAGCACTACAAATCACTTGACTACCGATGGGACATAAATTTATGGGCTTTGTTCTAAAGCCATTCCACTATGTACGAGAAAAACTTTCACTTCAGGTAAAAGATCTAGCTTGCAGGCTAGAGTCGATCTCCATTGGAGCTAGCAAAGATATATATAGTTTGTCATCTTTTTCAACTGTTTTAATTTTTTTTCTTTTAGAGTGTTTTTATCTAACTTTGTACTGAATATAACCTGAATTAAAATAAAAATAAAAATAAAAATTAATGCCTAGAGAGTGAGATTTTTTATCCCGTATAAATATTTATATATATATATATATATCTAATTAAAAAGCATAAAAAAATAGTATTAATATACAAGAACATAAATTTGTTAATTTTAGTGTGAGACTTAAAATTTTACAATAAAAATTGAAGTCTTTAGTTAAAAACTCTAACTCGAAAGGTGAAACTTATATTAAAATTTTTACATTAGTTTGTATCTAAAAATAGTGAAAACAAATTAAAAAATCGTAACATGCATACTCTACATAAAATTTTCAGGCTTCCACAAATTTAATGTGAAGAAGTTTCCACAAATATGTTTAAGTTTTTTCGTTTTTTTTTTTTCCAATCAAATGAATAAATACTATTCCTCTCAAACTGTTTTATCAATTTTGATGTGCTGATTAATACAATAATTAATTTGATTTAGAAAATCAAATAAATGAATGCTTATAGCATATTGGAAAATGGTTGTGGTATGCTAGTTATTTGAGATATATGCCCTCGTCATGCCATCTATCTTTTGTCGGACTTATTGGATATTTTCAGTGCAATCAATCTCCATTTCTTGATCAAAGTCTTTTTTTTTTTTTTTGAAAATCATCAAGATGTAATATTATTAATAAATTCACCAATATTACATCGAAAAACTATAGATACAAAGATCAAACACATTATTGAGACTCTTGCACAAGATAATTATAATATAGAATGTCTAAATCTAACTATCTCCCTATAGGAGGACTATCAAGCCCTATTATAAAAATTATCCATGAAGTCGAAATCATTGCTCTTATTTTAGACGGAAAAATTCAATCTTTACATAGGAGGAACAAATCCTCACAAAGAGGTATGAGTATCCTCACAATGAAAAAAAATACAACACAAATTAAGTCACAAATTTATATCATTTCTTCAACTACTAATCACAGTAAAAACCTTTCTACATCACACCAAACCACAACAACAAAATTACTAACAACTCAATATAATCTTAATAAATAAATTCACAAGGATGCTTTTATCCAAATGGTGGAGCAGCAGATTGACTGTTGCAGGACACTAGAGAGGTCGCGATGACTGTAGTGAGTGGTGTGCTTCAAGAGCAAAGGCACTTAACCAAGGTGAATGCGAAGGTGGTGGGCTATTGAAACTGGCCAGCCGGAGAAAGAGTGCAGCGACATCAAACAAATAGATCATCAGAGGCAGCTTAGCACCACCGAAATTGAAAAATTACACTGCAAAAGAGAATGCAAAGCGACCGTCGAAGGCCGGCGTGAACGAGCAAATCGACCGTCAATAAGTTACTGGCTTCGTTGTGCTAGGTGGAACATCGCCTCTGCTACAGTCGAGGAGGTTGGACCATCAATAGTAATCGGCAAGATGCTAGAACTTGCAAAAATAAATTGAAAAAAAAAAATAAACAGAACCAATAAAAAATTCAAAACAAAAAAAGAGGAGAGAGTCGATAGCTACTGAGGGGCCAAAGGCCCCCGGTGGAGCAAAGAGGGGCCACTGTAGTTTAATTTTTAAGGTTTATTTAAATTGGGAGCCTTTTTTATAATGAGGGGCGGCGGTAGTTTTTGACAAAAAGCTTTGTTAGGTAAGGAAACTCATTTAAAGTTATAAAAACAAATCTTTAAAAAAAAAAACCCTTGTTTAATTCGAAGAAGAAAAAATATTAAAAAAAGAAAGTAGTACAACAATCTCATCTCTTGGTACGGGTTGTTCTGATAGATTCCACATGTAAAAGCTCTATAAATAGTCTTTATTCATCTTTTTTTTGTTTTTTCCCCCATTTTTAGACAGATAAAAGTGCCACAAAGAATCAAATGAAAAATGATAATTAGTCTGTGGTGATTTTGTGAATAAATAACAAGCTGTGAAAGAATCTGCTGTGATCTTTGTGGACATATGTGAGCTAAAAAGTGTAACCTTCCTAATGAGTCATAATAAAATGATGTCTTGCCAAAATACGTGTCATATTATTGTGCTTTATGATGGTGTTAAATAAATTTTTTTTAATAAAATAAATACAATAAAAATTAAATCGTCTTATTTATAATTATATATATAAAAATAAAAAATTATCTCAATTTTTTGTTATAACAAATTTTAAATTAATTAATTGTAATTTTTTTTATTATTCTTAATCTTTAAATTCAACGTGTATGAACACGTGAATATTTTTTTAATCTATAAAATCACTAATATTCAAATATAAGAGAATGGTAATAATTAAATTCTTTTTACATATTTTAATTTTTTTTCACGTATTCTTACATAAAAAGAATTTTTCTTGTTATGATTGTTATAATTATTTATTATTTTATATATATAAAAATCTTCCTTGAGTATTTTGATTTAAATTAAGATTAAAAAATTAGTTTAAACCATTATATATTTAGTGTATTTTCATCTATTTATATTTATTTTATTAATCTCAATTAATTATTTTTAATTAAAAAAATTTAACTCGTTAACTTAAAAAATTGTCTAAATTTTTGAGTCAACAATTTGATGCTATCTGTGTAGAATGACATAAAAAGTCACAAAAATTAACAATGATTTAAATTTATTTTTTATATTTTGATTAAATTTTTTATACTAATATTTGATTTTGTAATGATATGTCTTAATTTTATACAAATTCTTTTGAGTAATATAAAATTAATTAATTTAATTAGAAAATTTATGAGTAAATCTCCTGAATTTTTGAATCGATGTTAGGGCAATTTTGCTATAAAAACAAAAGGATGCGGGCAAGAATTGACAGCAAACAAATGAGAGTCCGTGAGCCACAGCACCGCTAAAATTAAGAGAGGCTATTTCCAATTGAAAATCTCTCCTCGAGCAAAAACAATTATTAAAGAAAAGGGTGTTCTGCCGTGGAACCATGCATGCATACATGGACTTTTTTCTTCTTTTATTAAAAAAAATGAAGAGAAAAAATGGAAAAGACGCAAACAGGCCCAATGAAAGAGTGAAGACAGTCGTCGCGCGCCGCCATGGGCCACCGTCGATCTTCACCACAACGGTAGCTTTCCACCACCGGCCAATCCTCCAAGGCTCGGCCAACCAATCCCTGCCATCACCACCATCGTTCATTGCTGGAAATGACAAAGACGTACCCAAACCAGCATACACAACCACCCTCGATGCCGCCGTTTTAGCCGCCAACAGTCACCGTCATCTCCCACTGCTTAGGCCACCATTGATCTGACCAGGCTCTAAAAATTTTCGGAGCTCTAGTAGCAGCAGTGATTGATGAGCAAAGGTAATTGGCCAAAACAATAGCAGTGGATGCAATATATATACCACTTGGAACAACAGCACGTCATGATTCTCAACTCGGGCTCCTCCCCCTTTGAGGACCCAAGATATCTGCCTCGGATGAGTAGAGATTGCGGCTTCTCAAGTTTTCCCCACACCTGTGCCTGCTATCGATCATCCTCTCGCATCTCCTCCATGAGTCGAGTAGCACCGCCCTCGTCTTTGCCAGTTCATCCTTTATCCCGGCTCGTTCGACCGACTTCGCTCTACCTTCCAACCTCGACCTCGCCTCATCCATCTTGGATACCTTAAGTCGAAGAGGTTGCACTTACACCAAGCACTCTTCAGGACACTTTGCGGGAGAGTGTGTGGTATAATGGTTTTTTAAGCAGAATGAGACCACGCATGTGAAGTAAAGAAGGCTTGTTGAAGCTTTGAACAGCGATAGTGACCGCCGAACAAAAGCAATCACTAGAAGAACAACAGTCTCCTCCATAAAACAAGGTAGGTCGAATCTCTAACTCCACTAGAGAGGCAATGTTTATTCATTTTGTGAAATTTGTGGTCTAAAATCATATTTAATATAATGGGTTTAGAACAAATTTAGAAACAATTCGAAATCAAGTTGGAGCAAAAAATAAGCTTGAAAGGGGTCGGAAACCTATGGAACAATGTTCGAAATGTAGAGGATAGCATAGAAAATAAGAAGCCTATTTTTAAGCTCGAGCATTGTAGTTTTGGTACTATTCACGATACTGTTTATTGACCCCAAAATTTAAAATTTTGAGTTTTTTGAAGACTTTGATATTTTTTACTTCATATAAATATCCCATTATGCCTAGGGTTAATAGTGAACTCAAAATACACACTATACAACAAACTCTAGAGTTCTAAAACTTGAATTGTATTATTTTTTGATCATTTCTCTTGTAATCAAACATCTAATAAGAGAGACTTGAATCCTTCATCCACTGTGGACATAAGCCATTGCTGAACCACATATTTTGTGTCTTATTATGGTATATTTATGCATTTTCTCTACTACATTACTTAGCTCTTGTGTTTAGACATTTTTGTTCTTGGTTGGCTAGTTGCATTATCTACTTCATTGCTTAGTTTGTATATGTTACGTATTTCATTGTGTGTTTATAAACTTTACAAACTGATATCAGATCTTGTTATTGGCTGTGTGTTTGTTTGGTTAAACATAGCACCACATAAGCATGAAGTACAAAAATTTACAAGGTAAAATAATTTTAATTTATAGAAGCTAAAATAATGGCTTTGTTAAAGAGTCAAGGACTAGAATCAGCCTTTGAGGAACTTTCTAGTACTAATGATAAGCCTACAACATTTAAGTTAGACATGGATCCCGAAACCATTAATAGAAAGGCCCGGAGTGAAATGATTTTGAGTTTAGGTGATGAAGTTTTGAGGGAAGTGGGTAAAACATAATCTGCACTAAGTTTGTGGAAAAGATTTGATGAGTTGTATATGACGAAGTCTCTTGCAAACTGGTTGTATCTCAAGAAGAATTTGTTTGGGTTGTCTTTAGTTGAGGGTGGTTCACTCAATGAACATATTGATTCCTTTAACAAGGCTATCATTGATTTGGAGACTATCGATGTCAAAATTAGTTATGAAGACAAGGTAATTTTGTTATTGAGTTCTCTTCCTAAAAGTTATGAATATTTTATTGATACTCTCTTGTATGGAATGGAGTCATTGGCAATAAAGAATGTTAAAGCAACCCTAAACAAAAAGGAGTTAGTCAAGAAATCAGAACAACAACAACAACAATAAAATTCTGTAGCTGTTCTTGTTGCGAGAATAAGAGCTAAGAGTAGAGAAACTAAAGTGAGAAATTCATCAAGATCAAAATCGAGGGGCAGATTTAAGAAGTGTTATTTCTGCAAGAAAGAATACCATTTCAAAAGGGATTGTCTAGAATGGAAAGCCAAGTATCAAGGGAAGAGACCTGCAGCAAATGCAGTTAAAGTCTATGAAGAAGATTAGGAAGTTGCAGAAACATTAGTTGCTTCAAATGGGCAGAACACTAGTGAGTGGATTCTAAACTCCGGATGCACCTTTTATATGTACTTAAACAAAGCCTTGTTCACTAATTATTAGTCTATTAATTGTTGTAGAGTATTAATGGGCATTAATATGGCTTGTTAAGTCATTTGAATAGGTAGTATTAGGCTGAATATACATGATGAGAGTGTAAAAAAGTTGTTAGATGTAAGGCATGTATCTGATCTTAATAGAAATTTAATTTCTTTAGGCATGCTTGATCAATCTAGTTGCACATTTAAAGGTGAGAATGGTACATTGAAAGTAATCAAGGGTTCAATGATTGTAATGAAAGGTAAGTGTAAACATAGATTGTATGTGTTGAGTGGAGAGGCTATCATTAGTTCTACATCTTTCTCTGTTAATAATAAGAACATGTAGACTAAGTTATGGTATTTAAGGTTAAGGCACTTGGACGAGAGAGGTCTAAACGAGCTGTATGAGCATGGTGTATTTGGCAAGGATACGATTCAGCTAATGGGGTTTTATGAACATTGTGTATTTGGTAAAGCTCATAGAGTTAAGTTCAACATTGGTGAAAACAACACCAAGGGCACTCTTGATTACATACATTCTGACCTTTAGATACCTGTACAAGCTGTCACTCATGGTGGTGCACAGTATTTTTTGTCATTCATTGATGATTATTCAAGAAAGTTGTGGGTTTATGTGTTGAAGAGTAAAGAGCAGGTATTTGAAACATTCTAGAAATGAAAAGTACTTGTGGAGAATTAAACAAGTAAGAAAGTTAAAAGACTTAGTGATAATGGTCTTGTGTTTTGCAATACTGAGATTGATAAGTTTTGTGCTAAGCATATGATTACAAGACATAAAATGGTGCCATACACACCATAACATAATAGACTTGCAGAAGGGACAAACTGAACCTTACTTGAAAGGGTAAGGTGTATGCTAACTAATGTCGGATTGTCTAAAGCATTTTAGGGGGAGGCCGTAGTAACAGCTACTTACTCGATAAACCAAAGTCCTTCCTCAACTATTGACTTTATGACCCTAGAATAGAAATGGTTTAAGAGCACTCCAAAATATAATCACCTAAGGGTATTTAGATGCCTTGTATTTGTACACATCAGATAAGGCAAACCAAAACCAAGAGCCTTGAAGAGGATATTTATTGGATATTCAGAATGTGTTAATGGATACAATGTCTGATGTACTAATATTAAGCCATACAAGAGTATCATTAGTGGGGATGTGACGTTCAACAAATGAACATTGTTGAAAACCAATCCGAATTCAATTTCAAAGAAGCCAGAAGATATGCCAAGTTTAGTTTTTAAATTTGAAACTAAATAGCATGAAGTGGTACATAATTTAATACCTAACACTTCCACGGGTTAACACTTTAATGATGAAGCACATGAAGAACAAGAACCTAAATGTTCTTTTGAAATAGCACCATTACAGTCTAGAATTCCTAAAGCCAAACTTGAAGAGTACCAGCTGGCTAGAGATAAATAAAGGAGAGTTATTCGATCACTGAGTAGGTATGCACATGCAGATTTAATAACCTATGCATTTAACACTGCTTACACTATGGAATATGATGAACCAAAACCATATAATGAAGCCATGAAGAGTGTAAATTGTGTTAAATGGTAGCAAGTTATAGAAGAGGAGTTCAATTATCTTATAAAGAATCAAACCTAGAAATTAGTGGTGAAAGCAAAGAACAAGAGGCTAGTTGCCTGCAAATGGGTTTACAAGGTTAAGGAGAGGGTTCCGAGTGTTGAACTTACAAAGTTTAAGGCTAGACTTGTTACACATGGCTTCACATAAAAAGAATGGGTTAATTTCTATGAAATCTTTTCTTCTATTATAAAACACTTATCCATTCATATTTTATTATCTGTGTACGTAAATCTAAATTTATATCTTAAATAAATGGATGTAAAGATAACTTTTCTTCATGATGAGCTTAAAGAAGAAATATACATGGCAAAACTAAAAAGTTTTGAAGAACCATAAAAGAAGACCATGCTTGTTTCCTAAAGAAATCTTTATATAGGCTAAAGTAATCTCTAAGACAATGGTATAAGAGATTTGATGATTTTATATTACATTGTGGCTTCACAAGGAGCAAGTATGATGGATGTGTGTACTTTAAAGCATTGCATAATAGTAAGCGTATGTATCTCCTTCTATATGTTGATGATATGTTAATTGCATATAATGATATAAAAGAAATGCGAGTGATTTTAAACCGAGGGTGTATACATGTGGATTTGTGTCTATCATTCAAATATAGGATACGTATCACATACATACATACACAGCGGATGAGCAAAATAAGAATTTCATAATGATAAACACAAATAAGCTTTACATGTTATTTCATAAATATAAAATACTTTAAGATTGAGAAATAGTACTTTATTAAGCCTTTGGTATATTTTCAAATCAGAGAACCCACCTTACAGCAACCTGTTTACAATTCTAGTTCCTCAACACGGTGGGCTTGAGGAAGCTAGAATAATAGCTTTTCCAACCTTGAATCCTGTTTCTACCTTATAGTATGGGTGACTAAAATAGAAGGAAAAATAAAGGTGGTATTTTTGCTCTCAACATTTGAGAGAATTTTCTAACACATAGCCTTTCAAAATTCTCTCTACCATTCCCACTCATCCCTTGGCCCTACTTTTCACTTAAGCAATTAAGCAACATATTGCTCTTTCATTTGTTTATTATTATCTTTCATTTTCTCACCTAATAGCATCCATTATGTTTGCCATTAATATTTTATTTATTATTATCTTTCATTTTCTCACCTAATGGCATCCATTATGTTTTCCATTAATATTTTGTTTAAATGAACTTGGCCTTAATCTAGGCCAAATAAAAAAACACTTTCTCATTATTAAGAAACATCTTAAAGCCTACATTAACAAATACCACTCATTTATACTTATCATATCATTTAATTAACTTTAAACAAATAATTTAATCATATTAAATAATGGTAGAAATACATGTCAATTTAAATAAAAAATTAATTGTTTGATTTCAATTTAAATAATAATATCATATATTATTATTATTATTATTATTTTATTCAATAAATATTTTAATGAATAAATAATAATATTATTTGTCCAATAAATAAGGTCATTTTGCTAATTTCCAAATCAAACAATAATTAGCCATAATATGCTATGTGTCAACATCTCATTGGTCAACAACTAATTGTTAACTAATTGATGTACTTAACTCTTAAGTCTTAACATGTACATGACCAGAGGAAATCGATGTAAATGTTCAGTCTGCTGAAATTTTCTGGGTCGAACTATTCAATCCAGTATGCTACCCCAGTTCACAACGAGTACACTTTATATTATGGGACTCTCTAGGTCCACTTCCAATTTGTCAAACAGAACTATTTTGTGAGTCCACGATCGATGCCCCACACACACATCACGGATATTATAAATCAGTACAGTAGACCATACAAGTTGAGGTCATAACGCATACGTATAATCTTTCCGCCAATCATATCCTAGAAGAGCAGGGATATAGATCACTACCGTCAAATCCCTATGTGCTCATTCGTGAACTTATCTCCAGACACGTATCTTAATAAATAATATATACAGACACTTTTGTAATATTGTTTAACCTTGTAGGAAACTCTTTTCCTGGATTTGTTGTTTATGGCCATAAGACTTTTTAAGATACAGTCTTTGAGCAACTGGATATATATAACTCATCCATGTGAGCTGATGGATTTCATATCTGTACACACCGAACTCCATAAGCATCGAACCATACTCAGCAACACCCAGTGGTCACACTATAAAAAGTCTGTGCCATGCGTGGAACCAAAGTATGATGGATTACTTACAAGCACACTGTGGTACTCAGGTTAAAGGACCACGTATACTACTCAACTCGAGAGGACCTTCCATTGACGGCTTCATGGGATGCTTATTGGGGTCTATGTTGAGTCTGTTCAGTATTCAGTTCATACTGAACACCTGCATGCTATACGAACTTCTAGTAAGCCGATGGTCAACTAAGAACAACCATCTATACCATCTAGGTATAATATACACTGGTCTATGTAAAAGAATTTCACCATCAGACCTGCATCAATGAATTAAGACCAGAAGCATCTAATTTGAGAATAGATTTACATACTAACATTTCTTAGCACCTATTACAACTCTTGCAACTATGTTATTACTAATTTATTCTCAGGTCTTTGTACCGTCACAGACAAGATTCTAACTGTTAGACTTCACTGATCAATATAATATACTAACTCTTTAGCATTTATAGTTTTTCAGTGATGTTAACTCTTAGCATTGATCTAAACTTCTCTAGACCAAATCTGAACCCTTTCAAATCATATAATGTCTGTAGCGTTACAAGCATTAAACCATTTAATAACAGTAATTAGTGATTTAATAAATAATGTACTATCTAAATATTATAAAATAAAATATTCATTCAACAATGGGATGACACGTGAGCACAAATCCCAACAAACTCCCACTTGCTATAGTGCCATTCATCGTAGTATCTAATACCGATAGACTCCACGTGTTTCTCAAACACCTTTGGAGTTAAGGCCTTAGTCAGTAGGTCCGCTACATTATTTACAGAGTCAACTCTACAAATTATTACATCTCCTCTATCTAAGATTTCTCTAATTATGTGATATTTTCTCTCCACATGCTTAGATCTTTGGTGCGCTCTTGGCTTTTTTGCTTGTGCAATGGCTCTATTGTTGCGCAGAATAAAGGGATAGGATCTATCGAGCTTGGGACAATCCCAAGCTCGGTGACAAACTTACATATCCACACTGCTTATTTTGCTGCCTCAGAGGCTGCAATGTATTCTGCTTCAGTTGTTGAATCAGCTATGGATCCTTGTTTGGTGCTCTTCCAACTCACTGTAGCACTGTTAAGAATAAATACATATCCAGATGTAGAATTTCTATCATTTGGATCGAACTGAAAGTCTGAATATGTGTATCCCCTAACCTGCAATAAATGAGAAACTTGTCATTTGTACCTTTAAGGTATTTAAGGACATATTTGATTGTCATCCAATGGTTGTTACCTGGATCAGATTGATATCGGTTAGTAACACTTACAGCTATGCTGATATCAGGTTTTGTGCATATCATAGCATACATCAGGCTTCTTACAGCTGATGCATATAGCATATTAGATATTCTAACTTTTTCATCTTCCATTTGAGGAGACATTCTCCTCAAAAGATGAATGCCATGTCTGAAAGGTACATTAGCTGTCTTATATTTAGTAAAGTTATACGTTTCAAGGACACTATCGATGTATGATAATTAAAAGAGTCTTATCAGCTTCCTAACTCTATCTCTATAAAGCTTTATACCTAATATATAGGAAGCCTCTCCTAAGTCCTTCATGGAGAAGTTTTTGTTTAGATAACTCTTGACTGATTATAACATACCGATATCATTCCCAATGATCAATATGTCATTCATATAGAGAATTAAGAAGACAATCATGCTCCCACTGACCTTTTTATACACACATAGTTCCTCATCATTTTTTATAAAACCAGATCCTTTGATTACCTCATTAAAATGAAGGTTCCAACTCCGGGAAGCCTGCTTAAGCCCATAAATGGACTTCTTCAGTTTGCACATTAGACCTGTTGATTGGCTGGATGCAAAACTTTTAGGCTATTTCATGTATATCTCTTCCACGAGATATCCATTTAGGAATATCGTCTTTACATCCATCATTCATATCTCACAGTCATAATATGTAGCAATAGCCAATAAAATTTGTATTGACTTCAACATCGCTACTGGTGCAAAGGTTTCCTCATAATCGATCCCAGATCGCTGAGAATAACCTTTTGTAACAAATCGGGCTATGAAGGTCTCTACCTTCTCATCGGGGCCATGCTTCTGCTTATAAATTCATTTAATACTGATAGGAACTATTCCTTCGGTAGCTCAACTAAGTCCCAGACTTTATTATGATGAATTGAGTCAATTTTGGATTTCATGGCTTCTTGCCACTTTCCCGAGTCGATGTCTAACATCGCATCCTTATAAGTTAAAGGATTATTTTCTTCCATTAAGAAAACTCCAAGTGCACCTTCAGGTATCTGACCATATCTAGTCAGTAGCCTAGACATCTTTTCAGACCTACATGGAGGGTGTGTTAAAGGTATACTGCTTAATTGATTTTGAGGTTCCATCTCGGTTTCATGTTCGTTATAATTTGCTTCATCAAGCATAATCTTTCTACAACCTCCACGATCCATGAGAAAGTCTTTCTCAAGGAAAGTGGCGTATTGGTATCCCATTGAATTCCTGGGATACCCAACAAACCGGTACTTGTATCCCCTGGGTGCAAGTTTATCATGTTGCGTAACTTTTACGTAAGCAGGACAACCTTAAATCTTAAAGTATTTAAGACTTGGTTTCTTTCCATTCAACATCTTATGTGGAGTGGTTGGAACAGCTTTAGATGGAACTTTGTTCAATATATGAGCAGCAGTTTCCAGAGCATAACCCTAAAGATATTTAGGTAGATCGATGAAGCTCATCATTGATCAAACTAAATCCAATAAAGTATGATTCCTCCTCTCTGACACACCATTATATTGCGGAGTACCTGGAGGACTATACTGAGCTAGAATCCCATTCGCTTTTAAATAACTAGAAAATTCACTGCTCATGTACTCACCACCTTGATCTGATCAAAGGTATTTGACATACATCCCGGTTTGTTTCTCTACCTCAAGTCTGAACTCTTTGAACTTTTCAAAAGTTTCTGACTTATGTTTCATAATAAACACATACCCGTATCTTGACAAATCATTGATAAAGGTAACAAAGTATCGAAATCCACCCATTGTAGCGTGATTCATTGGATCACATACATCACTATGTATTACTTCCAATAAATTAGTGGCACGATGTCCAATACCAATGAATGGAGATTTAGTCATTTGCCCTTTAATACAAGATTCACAAACTGAGTAAGGTTCTATAGTCAGATCAGGTATCCGATTATCATTAAGCAGACGGGTTAGGCGTCCCACACCTATATGACCCAATCTCATGTGCCACAATTCATTATCATTTAAAGCTTGTGCACT
Organism: Ailanthus altissimus; assembly: GCA_946807835.1. Taxonomy (NCBI): domain Eukaryota; kingdom Viridiplantae; phylum Streptophyta; class Magnoliopsida; order Sapindales; family Simaroubaceae; genus Ailanthus; species Ailanthus altissimus. The sequence goes on from OX327699.1 coordinate 6,716,638, forward strand.
ATTTCTAGTGCTAACCTGTACATTCATAACATTTCTCATTATATCCAAAACATAATGCCCATTAATTAACTGACACTTAGCTAATAAAATATCAAACATATCACATAAATATAAAGAACGATTCTTAATATACATATGATACCCTTCATTGTCAAGTACAGAAAGAGAGATAATCTGTCTGATCATAGCAGGCACAAAATATTAGTTATAAAGTACAATAATTTTATTACTAGGAAGAATCAATTCATAATGTTCTACAGCTTCGACCCTAAGAGATCACCATTTCCTACTCAAAGCTATACCTCTGGTGGCTATAGTAATCTAACTTCCTTTAAACCCTGCAACATATTACAGATGTGAGAAGGACTTGTGGTATCTAATACCCAACTAATACTAGCATCAAATGCTAAAGAAATGTCAATAATGGGAAAAATAATATCTGAGGAAGTCTTTTTTAGAATGGCAAGGTATTTAGGGCAGTAGCTTTTCCAATGCCCATCCTCACCGCAATGAAAGCATTTGCCTTTCACTTTCGGTTTCTCCAATGGCTTGGATATCTATCACCGCTGATGCGATATTTCTATATCTTATAATTAAGTGTAAGTATACACTATCGTATGCACGTAATAAATGGATTAAATAAGTCGAATGTTGAACCCACAAGGATAATTTCTTCTTTTTAACCAATTACTAAAATTATGTCTTCCTAATAATTATTCAGAAAGATAAAAGAAATCTAAGAATGAATGTAGAAAATATAAAAGCAAAAACACAATGCAAAGAGAATTAGGTGATAGCAATATAGAGAAAACCTAGGATTAATATTATCCCTCAATATGCTTTCTAATGATTAATCTCTAATATTTAACTCCCTTAGTCTTTGTTATTGATCAAGACACTAATGTAGTTATAAGCCTCTTCCAAGGTCATGCAAGTATACCTTAATTTACCAAATACCTATATTCCTATGGTACTTGTAATAAATTAAGATTCATTAAGATTAGGTCTTATTGATCATACATGCCAATTAGGTATATTACTATCCTAAATTGAAACTTGCATATGCAACATTGAATGTTACTCTACAATCATGCATCAAATTACCTAGGTCTAGATATTATGATTCCTCTTCCGAGTTTATCAATAATATTACCAACTCATTCACCATATAATGGCCAGATATATTGAAGCATTAAGATTAAGTAATTTGAATATCAAAGAACTAAGTTTATTAAATATTCTAAAGATATGGCAATTAAGCACACATATTGAGTTCAAGTACTAACCCTAGAAAATAAGTTTAGCTCATGACTATAAGAGAACAGCAGTAAAAATAATAATAAATCATGATACAATCAATAGCAAACCGATATAGACTTTGAATTGCTCTTAATTGCGCTACTTAAGATACTCTTGATGTCAAAGAACGCATTGAATCTCTCTTTAAAGTTGCTTCAATTAAACTCCTATTGCTCTCCAAGACTCGTGCTCTGTACTCTTTTTGTTCTTGAATGTGTCTTGGGTTATTTTTAACGTCTAGGGTCGTGGGGCATTTTATAGGGATTGATATGAGCTTGAAAATCTCAATTCTTGTCGAACTAGAACTTACACTACCGCTGAAGCGCTGGATGCTGTCGCTGGGGCGCTGCGTGTAGAAGGTCTCACCGCTAGAGCGGTGGAGTGATGGCACTAGAGCGCTGTCTCGTTGCTGACGCGATAAAGATATAGCGCTGAGGCACTATTCTGTCGCTGGTGCAATAAAGGTCTAGCACTGGGGCGCCAATTGCGACTTCAACAGGTCGTTTTTTCTAATTTTCTTATTTCGATCACTGTTCCAGAGCTAGGGCGAAAATGCTTGTGGCACTGAGGGGATCGTTTTTTTTTCTTTAAATTTTATTCAAGTCCCTATAAATAACAATAATACACATAAATAGCCATCTATTCTCATAAAACAATAAAATATCAAAATAAAAATATGGAAAAATATATGACAAATTTGCCCTTATCATCCGTTGAGGACCCAACTTGGCTGTATGCCTCACATTTCTTTTCTTCTTCCCTTTAGACTTCCCAGAAGCTATCGGGGTCGAAGATGAAGCACCGTGAATAAAGAGGGTTGAGCCTCCTTTATACATGTCCTCATCTGCTGTCTTCAGCATATTGTGAAGATCAGCATAAATAGGGGTCATTCCTTGCATATTGAAGTTCATGATGAACTGTGGATATGACCCAGGCAGCGACTGGAGAATCAAATTGTCCCATAGGTTATTGCTCAAAGAGATTTTCATGGACTCAAGCCTCTCGATTAATCCTATCATCTTGAGAAAACGAGGACTCATTGGACTGCCTTCAAGGAGTTTTGCCTGAAATAATGCTTTGGCGACCTTATAGTTCTTAATTTAGGGTCGATCACCAAATAGCTCCCTTAGATGGAGCATAATGCTACTAACATTGTCCATGTGGACATGCTCCCTCTACAGCTCAGTAGACATTAAGGCGAGGATGTACGATTTAACTTTTAAATCTTCATCCAACCATTTCTAATATATCACATTTTCTTCCTTGGTGGCATTCTTAAAAACACATATGGGCATCTTTTGGTCAATAACATACCCTAATATTTCTGAATCCAGAATAATTCTGAGATTCATGTACCAGTTAGAGAAATTCTTGGCACCTTTGAGTTGGTGTGCATCCAGTATACACACCAAGGAATTTGAAGATGTCATCTTAGCTTACACAAGTCAAATAAAATAATATTAGGAGATGTTAGCAGAAATTATTATTAGATTGCTAAGAATACATTTTAAATCATGGGTATAACATTTATACATTTTGTTAAATTTAAAATGCCCTCAAACTGTTTTACATAATCCCTCTATCAACTCAAAATAGCTTTGATACCATTTTGTGAGTGATTTTAAACCTAGGGTGCATACATGTGGATTTGTGTCTATCATTCAAATATAGCATACGTATCACATACATACATGCGCAGTGAATGAGTGAAATACAAATTTCATAATGATAAATACAAATAAGCTTAATATGTTATCTCATAAATGTAAAATACTTCAAAATTGAGAAATAGTACCTTATCAAGCCTTTGGTATATTGTCGAACTGTAGTACTCGCCTTGAAGAAACCCGTTCACAATTCCAGTTCCTCAACACAGTAGGCTTAAGGAAGCTAAACTAGTAGCTTTTACAGCAAATGATTCAACTCTTGAATCCTGTTTCTACCTTATAGTATAGGTGGCCAAAATGAAAGGAAAAATAGAAGATGTGTTTTTACTCTCAACACTTGAGAGAATTTTCTAACACTTAGCCTTTCAAAATTCTCTCTACCATTCCCACTCATCCATTGGCCTAATTTTCACTTAATCAATTGTGCAACATATTGCTCTTTCATTTGTTTATTATTATCTTTCATTTTCTCACCTAATGGCATCTATTATATTTGCCATTAGTGTTTTGTTTAAATGAACTTGGCCTTAATCTAGGCCAAATGAGAAAATACTTTCTCATTATTAAAAAACATCTTATGGCCTACATTAATAAATGCCACTCATTTATACTTATCTTATCATTTAATTAATATTAAACAAATGATTTAATTATATTAAATCATGGCAGAAATACATGCCAATTTAAATAAAAAATTAATTGTTTGATTTTAATTTAAATAATAATATCATATATTATTATTATTATTGTATTCAATAAACATTTTAATGAATAAAATAATGATATTATTTGTCCAACAAATAAGGTCACTTTGGTAATTTCTATATCAAATAATAATTGGCCCACAATATGCCATGTGTCAACATCACATTGGTCAATAACAAATTGTTAAGTAATTAATGTACTTAACTCATAAGTCTTGACACGTGCACGACCGTAGGAAAACTGAAGTAAATGTTAGGTCTGCTGGAATTTTTTGGATCGAACTATTCAATCTGGTACATTGCCCCCAATACACAATGAGTACACTTCATATTGCGGGACTCTCTAGGTCCACTTCCAATTTTTCAAACAGAACTATTCTGTGAGTCCGAGATCGATGGCCCATGCATATGTCACAAATATTACAAATCAGTGCAATAGACCATACAAGTTGAGGTTATAACGCATACGTATAATCCTTCCGCCAATCATATCCTAGAAGAGCAGGGATATAGATCACTACCGTAAAATCCCTATGTGCTAATCCATGAACTTATCTCCAGACACGTATCGTAATAAACAATATATACAAACACTTTTGTAATATTGTTTAACCTTGTAGGAAACTCTTTTCCTGGGTTTGTTGCTTATAGCCATAAGACTTTCTAAGATACATTCTCAAAGCATCTGGATATATATATATATATGTATATATATATATATAACTCATCCATATGAGCTGACGAATTCCATATCTATAGACACCGGACTCCATAAACATCGAACCATACCTAGCGACACCCAGCAGTCACACCATAAAATGTCTGTGACATGTGTAGAACCAAAGTATGATGGATCACTTATAAGCCCACCGTGGTACTCAGGTTAAAGGACCATATAAACTACTCAACTCGAGAAGACCTTTCATTGACGGCTTCATGAGATGTCTATTGGGGTTCTCGTTGAGTTAGTTCAGTATTCAGTTCTTACTGAACACCTGCATACTATATAAATTTCCAGTAAACCCATGGTTAACTAAGAACAACCATCTAGACCATCTAGGTATAGTATACACTAGTCTATGTAAAATGATTCCACCATCAGACTTGCATCGGTGAATTAAGACCAGGAAAACATATAATTTGAGAATAGACTAACATAATAATATTTCTTAGCACCTATTGCAACTCTTGCAGCTATGTTATTACTAATTTATTCTCAAGTCTTTGTACCATCACAAACAATATTCTAACTCTTAAACTTCACTGATCAATATAACATGCTAACTCTTTAGCATTTATAGTTTTTTAGTGATACTAACTCTTAGCATTTATCTAAACTTCTTTAGATCAAATCTGAACTCTTTCAGATTATATAATGTCTGTAGCATCACAAGCATTGAGCCATTTAATAACAGTAATTAGCAATTTAATAAATAATGTACATAAATATTATAAAATAAAATATTTATACAACAATAGGGTGGCACGTGAGCACAAATCCCAACAAGAAATGCATAAGCTAAAGCATCAGTTGAGTGTTGAGCTTGAAATGAAGATTTGAGGTCAGCCAAAAGAATTTTAGATATGGATTTAGAGGGGCAGTGATGTTATTTTCTTGTCTCAACAACAGTATGTACTCAAGGTTCTTGATAGGTTAAAAATGAGGGATACAAAAGCTATGTTAACTCCATTGGCAATGTATTTTAAACTGTCAGCATCTCAATCACCATAAATTGAAGAAGAAAAATGACAAATTCTTAAGGTACCATATGTTAGTGTTGTGGAATCTATCATATATGCTATGGTTTGTACAATGCCAGATATAGCACAAACAGTGAGTGTTGTAAGTAGATACATGGTTAATCCTAAAAATGAGCATTGGATGACCATGAAATGGATACTAACGTATCTAAAGGGGATGTCACATTATGGTTTTCTGTTCAAAAGGATTGGCACGGGTGATGAAATGTTGAAGGGTTATATGGACTTAGATTATGCAGGTGACTTGGACAACAGGAAGTCTTTATCTAGGTATATCTTCACGGTGTTTAGATGTAGCGTATGCTAGAAATTAGTATTGTAGCATATTATATTATTTTCAACTACCAAAGCCGAGTATATAGCCTTAGAAGAATCAATCAAAAAGGCTATATGGTTAAAGGTATATGTGCTGAACTTTGGGCTATGGATGAAGTTAATACTTCTGTGCATTATGACAGCAAAAGTGCCATACATCTAAGCAAACTTCAGGTGTTTTATAAAAGATCGAAATACATTGATGTTAGGATGTATTTCATTTGGGATACTATACAGAGTGGCATTATTAGTTTGTGTAAAATTTTGACATTAGAGAATCCTTCTGATATATTGACTAAGCCACTGCACGTAATTAAGTTCAGATTGTGTATGGACTTAACTGCAATCATAACTTATAATTGAGGTTATGATGTGAATAGGTGGATCCTTAGTTTCCCTCTTGGAGTTATCGGATTAATTTTGTATCAATGAGGAAATATGTGAAATTTGTTATCCAAAATCATGTTTAATGTGATGGTTATGTTTGAGACAAATTTAAGAACAATTCGAAATTAATTTGTAGCCAGAAACAAGCTTGGAAAGGGTTGGAAACCTATGGAACAGTGTTAAGAAGATAGAGAATAGCATAAGAAATAGGAAGCCTATTTCCAGGCTTGAGCACTACAGCATTAGAAGGTGGCAGAATGTACGCGAGCGCGGTGCTGATCTTTCAACGCTGCATCACTGGTACTATTTATAATACCATTCATGATACTATTCATTGACCCTAAAATTTGAAATTTGATTTTTTTGAATGCTTGGGTATTTTAGACTTCATATAAATACCCTATTATGCCTAAGGTTGATAAAGAACTTAAAATACACACTGTATTACTAACCTTAGAGCTCTAAAACGTGAATTAAATCATTCCTTAATTATTTCTCTTGTAATCAAACATCTAATAAGAGAGACTCAGATCCTTCATCCACTTTGGACATAAGCACGTTACTAAACTACGTATTTTGTGTCTTGGTATGGTATGCATTTTCTCTACTACATTACTTAGCTCTTGTGTTTAGACATTGTTGTTCTTGGTTGGCTAATTGTATTATCTACTTTATTGCTTAGTTTGTATACTCTGCATATTTATAAATTCTACACATTTGATCAAGGGTGGCCCCATCTTCACCGACCAAGATAGTGACTAAGGCCCCGAGCCATTGCTATTTTACCTAGAAAGAATAAATCCAATAGCTAAAATGGTTCTGCATTCCTTGCAAATATTGTATTTATCTAGAAAATATTTGAACAAAATTTTATTAATCATATCTTGTATAGGTGCTTTTGATATTTTCAAACCAACGAGAAAAAGATGAGAATAGATGGCGATCGAGTTGTATACTAGTAGAAGGGTATACTGTCATGCAAATTTATGCATTAATTTTTTTTTGGGTGAAAAAAGCACTTGTAAATACAATAAACTGATCGAATTAGAGCATCATTATATTTTTCTCATTGAGCCTTCTAAGTTTCAGAAATTATAATTTTTGTTAGCATATTATCGAAAGTTTTCAGATAAGCCTATGGTCGAAACCACAAAAGTATAAATGATGAACTCATGCCTTTAAGAATATGCTTGCCCACTGGTAGTTATAGACCATTATGTAGAGTCACTCTAGGATGAAAGTTCCAATAATTTTTCTATTGCACCAAGTGAAAGGAGAGCCAACCAAATCTAACTCCTGAAGTCTACTGTAATATCCAATTCCTATTAGTAGTCTTGGTGCCTAGATTTTGGTTTAGAGCAATATAGACCCCATAGGATTACCCGATTTTAACCCTATTAGAAATATTTTCTTTATGGTGCGCGTGGGAGATATTAGACCTAATTTGGTAATTTCACACTCAATCAGAGAGTCGGACGATCCTAGAATATTTTTGAAACTTTTCTCTATTGGCTTGGAAAAGAAAATTCTAATTTACTACATGAATTTTCATTTAAGGGTTATGTGTGGAACAAGCCTTTGTTGAGAAGCATAATTCATATATTAGAGAATGGACCAATTAGAAGAAATCTCATGGATTGCCAAGTTAGAAATTCTAGTTAGTTCTTTGGACTATTCTAACTAGATAGTTACAAATGAACCAATTACTTACTTAGTTTCCAACTAATGGTTTAGTAATTTAGATTAAGTTAAGGGGCAAAATGGTCAATTGATGGATAGCTATATATATGTTGGAAATGTATAGATTTTTCAAGAGAACAAAAAGTAAGTATTTAGAGCAAAAGAGAGCAAATATCTTGCAAGGTGAAGGGGGTGCTGCTACAGTGAAATTTAAGTTTTTTTTCATGATTTTTCATGCTTAATCAAGCCAAAATAAGGTTACATACCAATTCCTAAGCTCAATTAAAGCCTCCATTAGTGGAAATTCAAGAAAAAGAGATTAGAAAATTATTATTTTATGAGATTTATAAGTAAACTTTAAGGATTGCTTAAATTGATGTTCTTGTATGTATTCTTGGTTTAGATTGAGTTGAATTCTAGTGTGGAGCTTGAAGAAGTCATCAATTTGAAGACATTGGCAAGGTAAGAATTAGGGTTTTGGGTGATTTGAATGTAGAGACTTCAATTGCTTGTAATTAGGGCATTAGAATGAAATTGGCTTGATTTTGATGTAATTGCAACAAGAAATTGAGAAAAGAAATGTGTTGGATCATAGGGTGAAATTCTGCCACTTTAGGGAAGTTAGGGATTGAGTGGTTTTTAATTGAGTTGTTGTGTGTAAATGATGCCTTATGTATGTTGAATGTATATGGTTGATGGAAAAATCAAAAATGAAGAAAATGGAAAATAATTGTCCATTTTGGAAATGTGAAGGGCAATTATGTCAAACCAAGTTATAAGGCGTTTAATAATTTTCAGGGCGTCGGGTGGTGAGTTAGATTAGATTAAATGACTCCGTAAATAAAAATCGAAAAGTAGTATGCATCCGGGCTTTGTATGCCGATTAGCAGGTTTAGTAGTTAAATGAGATTCTAGCATTCGATTTGGTTCTAAATGTCATTTGTGGCGCATAGGTGAAGAAACCCGAGAGTGGTAACGGGAGAAGAAATCTGGACCGAAATTAAACGCAAAACGGTTGTGAGTGAAAATCTGTCTTTTCTGTTATCTTTCGTTTATTATGTTTTCACATAATGAAAATGTATGTTTTATGATCTTTCAATGCATAAACATGATTTATGATCTTGATATATATCCATGGATATGCATTTACATGTTTGGTTTAAGAAACAGTTTTAAAATTTCTGCATTCATTTTAAAGGCCATTGGTACCCTCAGATTATAGTGGTGGTGATTGTATTAGACCCGGCCGGTATATCCCGTACACATGGGCAGGACATTGGGGTGTGTCACTAACTTCAGAAAGTCGGGATGTCGAGTCATGTGAGTCGCTCTATGTGTATGGGGTATTGTCTCGCTATATGTATACGATGTAAGATTCCGCTGTATAACCAGTGATATATCTTGAGATGTCACTGTGGGTGCTGCTAGTTGAGGTGCCCCGTAACCTACTCACGTGTGCGGTGCTAGTTGAGTCGCTGCGTGAATATAGAGCTTTAGGGTTACCATTGGTATAGTTTAGAAAGAAAATGGCTGAGCGAGGACTTTACTAGTTTTCGATTTACCGATAGAATTTATGCATTTATATACACACGACAGTTATTATGTTATATAGATTTTGGATATTGTTTTTCAAAGATATAGATAAAACCCGCTCGGCATGATTTCATCAGTATATGACATTAGAAACCGTTTTACAGTTTTATATCAGTTTTAGAAGCATGATTTATACATGTACTTTAGGACTTACTATCTATGCATAGTGTTATTTTATTTTATATCTTAATTGCACTCATTGAGCTCCTTTAGCTAACTCATTTTGTGTTTTTTTTTTCTAAACCCACTTCCCAGGTGTAGGTCTCGGTACGCAAGCTGCTAATTCTCCTATTGCCGAGTAGTGGGCCAAATCTGAAGATAATTTTTATATATGTAAATTTACTAAATAGCATGCTTTTCTTTTTTCATAATAGTTGTTGGCATATATATTTGTAAGTATATTTTGAACCAACAAGAAGAGATTTCGATATTATAATCATCATTTTTACTTTTTATGAGTATGCTCATTTTATGATTTAAATGAAACTAATGAGTTGTGTTGGATTTGATTTAGAAAGGACCGGAGGTCCGAATTGGTAGTATTGAGATGTGTTTGAAATAGAAGTGAATTTTTTTTGCAAGTTTTATATGGGTATTCCGAAAAACAGGGTAAACTCTACCCGTTTTATTTTAAAATTAAGATGTCATTTTCATGTATATTATAATATTTTCTCAATAGTAGTAAGAACTAAAAAGGGATCGCCTCGTGAAAATTTCTCAACTTACTTAGTTATATTCTGAGGAACTTCCGTCGAGGTGCCTAGCAGAGCCGCTGATACCTACAGTAGAGGATCTCGGGGTGGGTCCTGTCATCTACAATTATTAAGAGCATTCCAAAATTTGCCAATCAAGTAACGCAAATGTGTCATGTCACCCAACTCTTCTGACTAATCCAAGATTTCATTGAAATCACCACCACCAAAATCTAGGGTAGTGTAAAAAGAGAATGGAGACGTCTGAGTAAAGTCTATGAATGAACAAGTTGATTTATTTTAGGGTGTCTATAAAATGTAGTGAATCTCCACACTTTATCCTTGTAAGAATTAACACACACATCAATATTAAAATAAGAGATAACAGTAAGTTGACATCTACCTTAGAGGTCTTGAATAATGCCAAACCACGGCTACATCTAATACATTCCACAACTAGTTCACTAGCATAACAAAACTTTAGTCTCAGATCTTTCATTTTTTTTTTGTAGGCTAGGGTTTCCATGAGGAAGATCAAATCTAGGCAGGTTTCTATACAAGCATGCACAAGATTTGGATTGAACAAGGGATACCCAACCCCTAAACATTCAAACTTAAGATCTTCATTGTGATTTGTAGCCCTGCACCCCTTTAAAAGTCATTGCTAGTGAGTCTATAATATTGTTTAAATGCACTATGCTTGGGTTTTTGTAAAGGGCTTGAGGTAGCTTTTTTATTGTCAAAATGAAAATCAAAAGCTCGTTTATGATGTATACTCCCTCTAGACCTTTTGTTAATTAAATCAACTAGGGTAGATGGTTCACTATTTCTCTTTCCTATCATGAAGATGGATCTTACCATAGTTATTTTATAAGAAAACAACCTTAAACTTCCATGCAATTTTTTCTTTAGGTTCTTACTTTGTTGTGGGATAAGATTGATTTTTTTCCCTTTTTGCTACTTTTGAGAAGCAAGTGTTGCTTCAGGTAAAATAATCTAGCGAGAAAGAAGGCTACTGTTCTAGCTCAAGTATCCCACCCAATCCTATCACAAAACGAGCTGGCTTTTCAACTTCTTTGATTGATCTGCTTTGCTTTGTTGAATTTGATTCAAATTCTAGCTATATAAGACCGACATTATTTAGGACAAGAAGAACAGAATACCTCTTTTAAGAACTGCGCAATGTACGCTTCGAGGCTAAGTTCTCTAATATCTCATTATGTAATGAGATGTTTGTTAATATTTCTATGAAATATTTTATGCATGTGATGTGTAAATTAAAAATTAAAAATTAAAAATATACACGCTCACCTTACTCGTAGTGCACTTTCAAATTGGTATCAAAGTGTGTAATTATGTGCTATTTTTGTATAATCAAAGTGTCCGTAGTGTAATTAGGATGTCCCGGGGCTGCCGATTTTATGATTCAAATATTGAAAACTACATAACATAGCTAAAAGGGACACTGTTACAGTGTCATTGAGCGCCGTGGTGCTGGGGCTATTCAATCTCTAGCATCGTAACGCTGGTGAAGAGCATCGCAGTGCAGCAATTTCTGGGCTCTAACGCCGTAGTGCTTAATGTACAATGCCATAGCACTGGAGAATAGAATCTCCAGCGCTGAGGTTTTCAGGCCCTAGCGCTGCAGCACTAAGTGGTGACCCAGCGCTATAGTGCTAGAAGCTCAGCACAAGCATAGAGACCGGAGGTTAGGTATTCAGTACCATAGTACTGGGAATCATAGAAAATCTATAATTACTCTAATTATTAATTTTAAATTGTTTAAAAATATTTATTGTTTATTTTATACAATTTATAATTGTTATAATAATTGCATTATAAATTGTGTTCTATTTATTTGTGCTAATAACTATAATGAAAGCCCTATTTGTGGTGGTTAGTTGTACTTCCACAAAACAAATTTGTGATTAAGAATCAAATTCTGATGAGATAGGGACAACAATATAAAAATCTCTCTTAATCAGATTGAAAATGTTTCATTATGAGATAATGTTACACGGTGATTCATCTTATCAATACGATGTTAGACAAGTCACTTCAGTCTTTTTCTAATATTACTAAAGCGTGAGGGATTTGGTCAGTATGATTTAGACTATATCAGTTAAACATGAGATGAGACAAATATATTCGAACGTATTGCCCAATATTGCTAAAGTGTGAAGGTAGTATCAGTAATATATATTTAATCATTGACAAGTTAATATAAAATACACTTACCTAATATTACCAATACATGAGGATAAGGTGTATTTACGATTAGTGGTAAGAATTGTGTGAGATGTAATTGACAAGAATTATTTGCCTTTTAAGTTTACAAAGGCTAATATTTCTAAAGTGTGAGACTAGAGTAAAATATCAATGGGGTCCACTTCTTGCTATACAGTTTAAAAAAAAGTTTAAACTTTTATTTTCTCCTTTAAGAGGTTTATGGAATTATGTAAAGCTATAAGAGAACGTCTTTAGATTAAAAATGTATAAAAGTTATCTTAATAATCTAAAGTGTTATTTATTAACGATTAGAAATATTTCGTTAAATAATAATATATCCTAGGTATCTTATGAAGATAAGATCAATATGAGCAATCCATTAGTATACTTAATTTTTGCACAATAACTATAAGGTATCAAAAAATATTTTGAATTGCTTATGAATTTTAGAATAGTTCTAGATTCAAAACACTTGAACATATTATTAACTAGAAGATAATTCAAGAGGTGTTTCTGATAATATCTCTTCGGTAGAGGTGGAAATTTATTAGAAATTGATTAAGAATGATTTGAGAGTTAAATCATGTGCATATGAGATGTGCAAATAGTATTATGCTCTTTCTAAAAAATTATATCCAAACCACAAATGGAGAATAATCACAATGGAAAGTGTTTTCATTGTAGTGAGGTTTTAAATAGTAAATGTTACTATCAATACACCTTACCTTTATAAAGACAGACCCTTAAAATATGTATTTACTAATTATAGACATTTCATTAGCATATAATGCTTAAAGTGCAAGGGTATGAGATACTACTTGTCCTTCTCACATCTACAAAGCATTGCATGATTCCACAAAATGTCTATGTGAACAAAATAAGTAGTAATTCAGGAACTTTAAATATTAATGAATTATAGGACTTAAGATTAGGTCATATAGATGTGAGATGACTATCCTATCTAGTTAAAGATAGGCAAATGCTTAATCTGACTTTGAAACCTTGGCCAGTTTATGAATCCTACAGTTGAGGGAGAATGACAAAATACTTATGTAGGTATTGGATAACGGCCCACTGATTTATTGAAACTTATACATATCGATATATATGGTCCAATGAATCATACTACCATTGGGTAAATTTCAATACTTCATTATCGTTATCATGATTTTTCAGGATATAGATATATATTTCTGGGAAACACAAATTGGAAATTTTTGAAGTGTTTAAAAAGTTCTGGACTAGAAGTAGAGAAATAAACCCTTACGTAATGTCTTTGATTAGATCGAGATACTTTATACATAAGCAGTAAATTCACATATTATTTAAAGGAGAATGAGATTCTCAATCAATATAGTCCTTAAAGTACTCTTAAATGCAAAAGTGTTTTGGAGATGACAAATTAGATTTTATAAGATATAGTTTCATCAATGTGAACTTTACTGATCTTCTAGAATATCTTTGGGGATGTACTCTAGAAACTGCTGATCACTTATTGAACAAAGATTCCATCAAAATTTGTTCTTTATGTTCCGTATGAGATATAGACTAGAAGAAAATCAAGTCTGAAGTATGTTAAGATTTGAGGTTATTATGTATACATAAGAGTTACACAACAAGATATACTTGCACTCAAAGGTACAAGTATTTGTTCATAGTGTATGCCAAGCATTTAATGGGATACCAAATCTATGATCCAAAGGAACAAAGTGTGTTTGTTTTGCATTTACACCACCTTCCCAAAGAAATAATTTCTTATAAGGTCGTAAGGATTGTAGAAGGATTAAACTTAGTAAAATCAATCTAAAATTTTATGGACTGATGGTGGAACTTTAAGTTCAATTAAGTGAGATATATGTAACACATTTTCTTCATAAGTCAGAAAGGATATCAAAGATCATATAATAGGTATGCTTGATACTTGAATGTGCCCTTGGTGTTTTCTTAGTTGAAGAATAGGATCCTTTAACTTATAAAGTAGCGATGTTGGAGATTGATTTGGGAAATTAGCAAGATGCCATAAAATTCAAATTTTAATTTATGCATGACAATAAAGTATGGCACTTGGTTGTGCTTCTTGTAGGAATTATTCTTATTTGTTGTAAATGAGTTTATGCAACGGAAGTGTGGGTTCAATATGAAGGTAGAGACCTTCTAATCCTAACTGGTGATAAAAGGTTATACTCATAAATCTGGGGTCGATAATGAAAAAATGTTTTCACCAATAATCATGCATAAATCAATTCGAATTTTGTTGGATATTATAGCATACTAGAATCTTCGTTTTAATAAGGAAATCAAAGAGTCTGTCATCTAGAATAAAGAAAGCATCTGTGTTTAGAAAGGACAATGGGAGAATAATTATCTTTCTAATTCTTTGTGTGGTTGACATACTTAATGTTGAGAATGACGTTAATATGTTGCAAGTCATTTTGTTAAGAGTTATCTGAATAAGAGCTTCTCCATGATAGATTTGGGAAAATCTTCCTATATATTAGTTATAAAGTGTTATAAAGATATAGTTAGGAGACTCAAAGAACTATCTCAATCTTTGTACATAGACAATATTCTTGAAAAGTACAACTTTAGTAACTGTGAGATAGTTAATGTATTTTTTAAACATGGTATTCGTCTTTCTAGAAGAGGGCTAGAGTATCTAATATATTATATACATCAGCTAAAGGTAACTTGATGTATGCCATATTATGTACGAAACCTAAATCTGGATGGCTGTAAGTATTACGAGCCGGTATCGATTCAATCCAGGTAAAGACCATTAATTGGATGTGAACATATCTTATATACCTGAGAGGTATAAATGATAAGTTTCTGAATCATAGAGAAATAAAAGCAAACATGAGGAGAATCGGATGAGAAATGAGAGAGATGCGCTCAATTTACGCCACCGCAGAAACCCAGGGCTAAACGCTGCAACGTCTAGACCAGAACCTTGGTCACCACAACGCCTAGCTAGAAAACCACTACAAATGTGTTCCAGGTCTTGGCGTCGCAGTGCCAACGCTACATATGAAGAAATAACCTCTTTTTACTCTTAATTCGACTTGAATTCAAAGCCCCTCGCTTCTAGGGATTCTCATAGCTATAAAAGTACTCTTTTAAAAGCCAAACATAGACTTTAGAGAGGCAAAAATTTAGAGAAAGAATTCACCATACAAATCAAAGATTAAAGCTAAAAAATCAACATTCAAGATCAAGAATCAAGCTTCAAGTCAAGATTGAGAGAGAAACAACCAAAAGAGTCGTCTTGATTATTTTTTCTTCTATTTTCTTATCATTATTTTCTTGTTCTTATTGTTATTCATGTATTAGTTTGATACTCTTGATTTTGTGATGAGTTAAATTTATTTATCTAAGGTTAGACTCTTAACCAAGTGTGTAGTTGGATTTCATTGATAATTAGTTTATAAACTTAATACATATAATTGCTTCATTCTATATGAGTTTAATACTTTCATTATTTATGGCCAATATTATGAATGATTAAAGAACTATGATGAACTTGACAAAGGGATTCATATGTTTAGCCTATGATAGTTTGATATATTATCATAAGGGATTCATATATTTAGCCTATAGTAGTTTGATACATGATCATAGGGTAACAACTATGAGTTCTATGTATAATAGATATATACCTAGATGGTATATATAGTATGATTTAGACTTGATCTTAATGAATTCTATTTTATTCTGATTTTTATAGACATATAGGTAGTATTGGGATGCGTAATATAGTCACTCAACCATCGAAAGAGGCATGTGATGAGATTAGAGTCAAGCTAATTAGTTTGTATTAATGGATTAATTAAGATGTTAATGAATCTAATAAAACAATACTTAGACTTAAAATCCTATATTACTGTATAGGATAGCGTGTGCTTGTGCTAGGCTATTATCGCATATATAAGCAGACAAGTGAAACACTCGTGGAATGCACCTTAACTCCGTAAGTACTACCAGTGAGTGGTAGACAATTTTGTTCTCTATTCAATTCCTCTTTTGCAAGTTATTTCTAGTTGTTATCTCTTACCCTTGCTCAGAGCTCAATGGTGCCTAAGAAGTTTAGTTTTTTGTGCTAATTCAAAGAAGTCCTAGTGGACAGAGTATGGGACCTAGTATCACCTCCTCAGTATGTAGCAGATAATAAAGTTATACAATTTATACTCTTGTTGTTCACCAATGAAATAAAAAATGTTCTCCAACTTTGTTCTTGTATCTCTAATGATTATGAAGCCATTATGTGCCTCCTATGTACCAATGAGCCATCCTACCCTCATAGTGTAAGAGGAGTGAGAACTGCTCATGTTTTATCCTATGAGCAAATGATAAACTACTCGAGATAAATGTTATACATAAAGGCTTTAAAGATTCTCTCAGTATAGCTATGTTGAAACCTCGAGTATCCTGTGTAGGAGGAATGATCACCATGTAAATGGAAGGAATGGCCCAATTTTGAGGCCCATAAGTACAATAGGTGAGATATACCTATAAGAACGTAAATGAATAGTTCTCTATTTTTTACTATAAAAATGCATGTACTCCTCTCTTCATATCTTGGCATGTGGCCATAAAGAAATAAGGATGCACAATCTCTTCACATCCTACTAGCTGTGTCCAAGGGTGAAGGGTTAGGAATAGAGCCTAATTTGAAATGACCGCGAAGAATTTCCCTCAGCAGTATTGAGCTAAGAACCAGAGTAGAGCGCCCATTAAATATTTACGAAAGAAGTGGTCAACAAAACCCGAAGCATAAGAAAAGTATGTTAAGCTTCAAAGGTACAAGTATTTGACATCATATTATATCCATGCATTGTGCTTCCCTCCTTATTACCTTGCTTTTGATAAGCCTATTTATTAAAGCTCTTTTAGTGACATCCGTAGATAATGCCCAAGGCTATTAAGTCTTTTGGTTGTAATGGTCAAAATTAGATGTATGTCTATTATGTGTTATTTGAGAAAGCTTATAGTTTGGAACAGTAATGGACTTAGTACGCCTAATAAATAATTATTCTCCTACATGATATACTAATAAAATTGAAGCATGCCATAGTAATATAGAAACTAGTCGCCAAACACATGACAATAGCTTTGTCCCAAAATTAAAAACAAAGTACATAGAATTTCTCACATTAAAAACAAATCATATATCAACTATGGTAACAAGTCGAGTAACCCAAGCTTGAGATACCTCTAAGCCAAAGGGAATGAGGGCTACTCAGTAGCCAAGACCTGTCCAAACTTTCTACCATTAAAGTTCACCAAAGGGCACCAAAGGCCCAAAGTAAATCCAAATACAAAGTTATAATTCAAAGTTAGCCAAATACAACATCCCAAATACGAGTGCAACAAAATATTGAAAATAAATTATAAAGGAAAAAGCTATTAAAAGTAGCATGCAACAATAAGAGAGATCTAACTAGTAGTAGTTGAAGAGACTCAAGCTCAGCAGACTATAATTAATAAGTCACTGAAATAAGTACTTGACCATTACTGTTGTCACCATCGCCACTATTGTCTTCCTTACCTCTTTGGTCAGAAGGGGCAAGGGAGTCTATAGGGACATCAACATTAGGAGGGTCCTTGTTTCATACTTCCTTGGTGACTAGATAAAGCCTTAACAATACTACCCTCATTCGCCCCCATTAAGGTAGTCATAGTATGAGCCTCAGATGCCAGGAAACTGAAGTCAAGCTTGGGATATGCCTCCGTAGCCTTCTGGCAAGCATGAAACAGTGCCTTCTGTACTGGTACCCTGAGTTGCTATTCCAGTAAATCAATAGCATTGTTAAGCCCGTTACTAGTCTCCATCAGCCCTTTGTTGACTAGCTCCAAAACAGCCTTCTCTCCCCTCATTTTTTCAAGCTTGAAGATAACATGGAGAAGTTTCTACTTATACCTACCTTTCTTGTTCTTTAAGACTTCCAAGACTTCTTTTTAGGCCACCTTCAGTATTTTAAAGTCCTCTGCTTCCCTCAATGCCTTTCTCAGTACTTCTTATACTCCTCTAAGGCGATGGTCACCTGCAACAAACAACAAATCAAGTAACGATAAAATGAAAAATGGCATCTTACATAATCTAACGACGAGGATTGAGATGATATATCTTATTAGCTTGGCCTATGGCCTTGGATATAGCACTCAAAAGATCTTGTCGTGAGATTAACTAAGTTAGATCAAGGGGAAAAACCTCCCTAGCATGTTGTAGATGGGGAAGCAGGTACCTTGCTTTCTTTTTGAATTGAAGGCCTAGGTTATTGGCTTGCTAGAGGCTTACTGAGATTTGGCTAGACTCAATGACTTTCTTTTTCTTAGTCCCTAAAAGACCAACACTAGCTGACCTAGTAAAGGAGGAGCAACAGAGCTCTTTTAACAGGAGTTTTAGAATTATAAGGTTAAGGAGGGTTGGGCAGATCCTTCATCAGGTTCTTTATCTAATCATCACTAGCCAACTTTTTAATAGCTTCCAAGCGAACAGTGGAGGAGGAAATAGGAGTAACACCTACTAAATCCAAGAATATCGTTAACAGTTTCACTATATAAACTCAACCACAAAGTGGGTACCATCACACACATATCACAACACCAAATATAAGGAAGAAAGAAGCCACCTACCCATCCTAGGAGCATCGACGGGAGCTGAGTTAATCATGTTTGTGCATTAAATGGTGCATGCATATGATTATGTACATGTTAAAAAATTTCAAATGCATGTCCAACATATATTACGCAATGGAATAAAATAATATAATCAATATATACATATTACAACTAAATCAAAAATAGTATAAGAGTTGTATACATACCCTTATCGATAATTCAATTAAGATTGTCAAAATTTGAAGCTTTTTGAGCTCACAATGAAGTTCTCTCTTGAACAATTCAAGAGTCCAACATTTGGTGAGATTAGAGTAGCTAGAATGATAGCATTTGATGTATATTTCGTGCAGAAATAAAAACAAATTCAACACTTGAACTAGTTGAAGTATCAAATGCTTAAAATGGTATCTTGTGATCTAAAAGCAACTTTTTCAAAGTTTGAATTTTATCTCAAATGTTTTGCATGAATTTGCATTCAACAATTGAATTTTTGTACAAATAAAACCCTTTTCATTTGTTTTATAAAGTGAAAGACTTCTCAAGTGATTACATGTCTTACAGGTAGCTATGTGATGCCATATAGGCTTATGCATGAGTGAAAAATGTCACTTATCTTATCCATGCAAACTCTTTATCACACAAATGGCCATGCATGGATACCATGTGTGAATTATACTTTTCCATGTAATAGGGGCTTATTTGTAACATTTGTAAACTATGGTTCCCACTTTCCAAATAGGTCCTAAAACGTATCCTGCATTCTGAAACCTTCCTAGATCAATCCGTATGATCCGTACCACTACCTTAATGCTCAACGAGTATACTTCATATTATGAGACTCTCTAGGTTTGCACCCGTTTATCTTACGGAACGTTTCTGCAAGTCCGTGAATGATACCTTACACACACGATATAAATATTACAGAACAGTGCATTGAACCATACAAGTTGAGGCTGACCATATCTGTATAATTCCTCCATCACCTATATCCTTAAAAGAGCAGAGATATAGATCATCACCGTCAAATCTCTATATGCTAGACCTTGAACTTATCTCTAAATTTGTATTTTCATAAATAATATTTGAAAACGCCTTTACAATATTGTTTAACCTTATGGAAAACGTCTTTCCAAGGTTTTATGCTTATGGCCATAAGACTTCCATAAATACAATCTCAAAGCATCGGGATATATAACTCACCCATATATATGCACAGCGGACTACATGAGCATCGGATCATACCCAACGACACCCAATGATCAGACCATGAAAGTCTCTAACATGCGTGGAACCAAAGTATGGTGGATTACTCACAAGCCCATTATGGCGGCGCTAGGTCAAAGGATTACAAATATTACTCAACTCGAGAAGACTCTTTATTAATGCCTTTGTGGGATGTTTATTGAAGGTCCTCGTGAGTTTGTTCAGTATCCAGTCCTTACTAAATTCCTGCATGCTTATACGGACTTTCGTTAAGTCCATGGTCTTCTAAGACTAACCATATGAACAATTCAGATATAGACATACACTAATCTGGAAGGAATACTAATCGACCAGTGTTGGTAACTATGGATCAGAAATTATGTTTTTGAGAGCCTATTATGCAATGACATTTCTTAGCTTTATTTACAACGCTTTGCAACTACGTCATTACTATATTATTCTCGAATCTTTGTTCTTATCTTAGACAAGGTTCTAACTTTTTAGAATTGATAACTTTAGCACTAACCTAAACTCCTTTAGATTAGAGCTAAATTCCTTCAGATCTACAATGCCTGAAAAAGTTACAAGCTTTTTACCATATAATTATGTATTAACAGTTATTATTGAAATGTTTACTGTATAATAAAATGGCACGTAAGCACCATCTCCAATAAATTAATCTAGCCTTCCTCAGGTGGACTTCATCTAATACGTCTAAGTCATCTGCATCTAAGTCAGCAATCTTTTTAACGGCAAATATCTCTTAAAGTAGGAAGAGTGAGCTTTAGATCCTTGGACCAATAGTATACTAAGGACAAGTTAGTCACGAGTAAAGGAAGTAAACATAGTTAGCAACCTCATGGTTTTCCATAACAACACAAGAATAACTCAGAGAGAGTTGAGAGACTAGGAGGGGCAATAGGTTATTCCCTCAGAGGTAAACTAAGAGTGGACATCCTTGAGGTGGCAGCCCACCTTTATCATGGAGCCTTAATCTCCACCAGTGAAAAACCAGTGCTTTTTCTAGTCAGTTTGAGATTTATATTCACCTATGGGTTAATTTTCCTGTCTAATGAGCTAACGTAGTAGGAACCCTTAGCAAGGCTATTCTCTAAAGGCGCAAAAGGTTTTTGAAATCTTAAACAGTAAAGTCCTCACTTAGGGCAGTCTTCTACAATACGTGGAAACCTATTATGTATCTTCAAGTAGTAGTAGTAAGCTGGGTAAGGGCTATGTGAAAAATGACTAGTAGCTCTTTAAATTGAGATTGTAGAGGAAGCCTCAGTCCTAAGACAAAGAACTCTTAAAACATGGCTACTTCCCCCTTAGGAGAAAATGCTAAACACTCTCTAAGCTGAGGGACCCTGAGTGTAACCGATTGAGGAATTCCAAATCGAGTCCTAAGTGAAGTAAAATTGGCCTCAGTCAACTTGTAGTATTTAGGTAGAGTTATATGGGCTTAGAACCTAAAAGATTAATGTCACCCACTAAAATAGAAGATGAATAACCTTTGAAAATGGGCTTTTTAAGAGAATGGGAAGAAAATGATTTAGATGGCAATCTGCCTCTTTTCTTAACAAGAGTGGAATCAGACAAAGTAGCTTCCTACTTAAGGGACAACATGAGAGGGGGGGGGGGGGCTTAGACCCTTGTCCTACCTCTTCCACTGATTCATCACTATTACTGTCATCCTATGAACTATTTTCACTAATACTAGTGTCACTTATCTTCTAAGCCCATGACATCCTACATAACCACAATCAACCTCCTAATTTTAATTCTCACACACATCCAAAAATCCACACCACCACAAGCAAATGTTTAAAAAGAACTGGTGAGAAGTTTCTTGCTTTTTGTAGGCTAAGGGAGCGACTTTTACGAGTAGATCAATTTTGGGGATGCCCTAAATGTTACGCCTATAGAGAATCACATAAAAGAGCATGCTCAATACCGGGAAAGAGTAAGAACAAAACTAAAACAAATGGGGGAAAGAGAGAGAGTGCAGAGGAATGTGAAGAAGCCCTTACTCATCTTGAAGAAGGTCGAAGTTCAATATCAACCGCGCTGAAAGAGAAAACTCACTCTAAAAGAGATAGAAGATGAGAAATGAGAGAGAAAGAAAAGATTTTATTTTAGAAAGTTGAGGACATTACTCAATAATTAAAAGGCGAAGGGTAGTTGGGAAGTTGAAGGGCAAAAAGATTCAGGCCGCCAATTTTGAAACTGTCTTCCTCAGATTGCGCCACATGTTGATGTACCAAAGAGATAACGTGCACCATAACCTGGTATGGTAGGGGCCACAACTGACTCTTCCTTAATAAATGTGATAGAGGAATAATTACTGCCTTAAACACTTTAGAAAAAGACAAAACCACCCTTAAACAGTTCTCAAAAAATAAAAAAACGGGAATTTTCTTGCAAAAAATAATAATTTTCAAAAAATTAGAAGAGAAAATAGAGTAAAGAAGAGCCACTAGTTAGACATGCCACGTGTCAACCATAGAGTTTAATTCCTACTACCTCCTTACCTTAACACTAAGAACTAAGAGGGCTGGTGTTGGGGGTAGAAAGTAGTGACATTCAATCCAACATAAAAGAGCCCCGTCCAACATTTAGGCCTAGACCTCCTAAGTAACTCGGCCTAAAATGAGCTGTCTTGGTATGCTAAGTCTGAACTAAAACACTTGGGCCTCTATAACTCAGCCCATGAAGCTCATAAAATGGGACTCAAGCCAGGCCACGGGTCTCCACTCATTTGCGGTGTTAAAGGACATGTTATCGGGACTCAGGTATCTGCCACATTAGTACCACTATCAAGGCTACATGTCAGCCTAGGTCAAGACTTGTCACATCACTCATAAGACCCACTAAAGCAACACCTAAATACCACATCATATAGTCGTTAGATATAAAAAATAAGATTGGATGAGGAAATCCCCAATGAGCCAATAGTCAAATGTCATGTCAACAGGGTAGTTGAGTAGCTCAGTATTGAACTTGCTAGAATTAGGGAGACAAAGTCAGATGACCCCTTAGTACTCCTCAAGCCTCACCAACTCAAGGCTGACAGGTTAAAAAATGATCGATTACCAATATTCCTTGTACTCCAAACGTCTGAGATGGTCAAATAACCTTATTGCCCCTCCAAGTGAAGTTCTCCAAAATATCCCTCGTGATGGGACTGTTCTCCACTAGTAGCTCGCTACATGTCGCCTTTGAGGGGAGTTCTTCAGCTGACACCCTCTACGCTTAAGCTAAGTCTCCAAAATTGAGAGGTGGTAAAGGACAACTAAATAATTTTCAATTTTGAATTCTCTCTTTAGTGCTAGTTTAGTCACTCTACCTTCTCTCTAGAATTTTGATACTTTCTCTAAGGCAAGTAAGCCATAGGAAACTTTCTCCGTAACATTTCACCTGACTTGAGCATCGGAGGGCCATAGTAGGCCACCCCGCTAGCGCCTGCCATTAACCTCCTTTGTTCTCTACTCCTTAGGTCTATTCAGTTTACCTCACTCCAACTTGAGGTTCAGCCCACTTTCAGCTCTACCTTGGACATTCACCACCAACACAGTTTATATCTCAACCCGTTGCAACTGAAGGCCTAAGAACTCAGGTTTTCCAACATCCATTCCTCACTCATAACTGAGTTAGAGCCGGACCTCCCCTAGGCTGAAATTCGTACCCTAACAACTTTATATAGTAAATAAAAAAAATTTATGTTCATGATATAATTTTGATCTTGTCTATATATATATATATTTATATATATTTGTTATTGCTCATTCTAAATGTTATTAGTTAAACTTTTAATAAATGCTTTTTTTTAATTTCTTTTAATTTATAAAAATAAATGCTTATTTTAAATTTCTTTTAATTTATAAAAATAAATAGCTTAACTAATACTTATAATCATACCTTTGAAAAAGACAAATAAATACGTTATTTCAAATTTCACTCAAATTTTGGCCTATTTAAATTTCAAAAAATAAAAAGGTTATCCAAGTAGAAAGTGATAATAGAAATGCAATTACTAAAGTATAATTTATTTTAAACACTTCCCTTTATAGATAAGTTTGATTTGTTTTAGTACTTTCTTTTTTAAGTTTGTTTTTCAATTGTATTGGACTTCCAATTTCTATTAAGTTTATTCTAATTTTAGGTATAACTTCCCCATTCTAAGTTTATTATAAACACTATAAATATGTTCTTTGTTTAATGATAAGGTATGTAATGTTTTCTCTTCTCTCCAGATCTCTGCATAGTATCAAAGTCTCTTCTGGAATAATTTTATTTTCTCCACCACTTTAAGGCCATTGTGAACAATGCCAGCTTGTGAATAGTATATAAACAGTAGCCTTCTTTCTCTACGACTTTAAGGCCACTGCCACGAATATTGTGTGAACAGTGTCACATTGTGAACAGTAACCATGCATAGTGTGTGTTAATAATACCCCTGCTAGTTAGTCATTATTCTCATCATTCCCTCCTTAACCAATCCTTTATCATCCTTAACATCAATTCTCTCTATCTCACATCTACCAACTATCTCTCTTGGAAACTACAAATTGAAGCTCTTTTAATTAGACATGATTTACTCAAATTTATTGATAGATACCATCCTTCTCCTCCTATGATAACCATCATTAAATATTTTTCACGCTAATGTATGCAATAATAACTAAGCGCAAGTGCATGCTATCGTATCAAGTAATAAGGATTTAAGTCAAGATATCGTCCCACAAGGACTCTTTAACCTACTACTTACAATCAAGTACTAAACTTAATTCTACTTAACTTTTATTCAGCCGAATCAAAATATTAATTTATCTAATTAATCTACTTCTATCAAATTAAACTAAACCTAATATTAATCAAACGCAAATAAGAGTTTGAATTTACCAATTAAGAGCAATCTAGGGTTTCGACTTAATATTTCATTGGACTTGTTAATCTCATAGTTAATTCCTTAATAACAATTGTTAGCTAGACTCTAATCTTATCACAAGCCTCTATCGATGGTCGAGTGACTATATTGCACCCCTAATAATTACCTGCATATCTATGGTAATCCGAATAGAATATAACTAATTAAGAACAAATCTAAATAATACCATAGATGCCATCTAGGTATATTTCTATCCTACATGAAATTCATAGCTATTACCCTATAATCATGCATCAAACTATCCAAGGCTACACACATAAATTACTTTGTCAAGTTCATTATGGTTCCTCAATCATTCAACATATTGGCCAGATATAATAAAAGCATTAAACACAAGATAGAATGATTCAATTTAATGTAGTAGGTTCATAAACTAAGAGTTAATAAAATCTAACTAGATATTAGGTTCAATAATCTAACCCTTGATCAAAAGAGTTTAACTCATGACAAAGCCAAGAATATCAAAGCAATTAATCAAAAACATTATGAACAAGATAAAAAAACAACTAAGAAAAGAGAAGAAATAACACAAGCTAGTGCCTTGGATAGTCTCAATCTCTTTCTTGCTTGATAACACAAATCTTGGTCTCCAATCTTGAATTCTTCACCTTAATCTCTTATTTTCTTATGTGTTTTGATTGCTCTAAGTTTGCCTCTAATAATCTGTGTTTTGGCTTAGAAAATAATATTTTTGTAGATTCTTGTAACTCTAGGGACGTGGGACTTTGAATCTTAGTCGAAATAGGACAATTAAGAGAGTGTTTTACTTGTTACACGAGTGTCGCGGTGCTGGGGGACAGGTGTCGTAGCTCCCAGACCTGGAATATGGCAAGATGGGGAAACCTCTTAGGCACCACAGTACCTAACTTTCTGCCTTGGACAGGGCGTCATAGTGCCTAGGCCTATTATGTTAGGTCACTATTTTTTTCCATTTTAAGTCTGTTTTGCGTCTAATTTATCCTGAATCTTCACACCTTGGTTTGTAAACTTATATATGACCAAACATAAAAATAAATAGCCAAATACTCATAATTTGGAGCAAACATAAAGTCCGAGTTGATAGAAATAATACTACAGTTAATCCTCCTATCAAATACCCTCAAACTTAAGACTTTACTCGTCCTCAATCAAAACAAAAAAAAAGCAACCAATTATTATTGACTCAATAAAAACTCATAACTAAAAACAAGCTTAGCGGATTACAGTATAATAATCATTATCTTAAGGGCTATAAAAATGGCACAAGTCTTTTTAGAAATCAATAAAAAAAACTCTAAATAAATAATCATACCATTTATCGCATTTTTCATTTACCCTATAAATGATTACTTATGTGCATGTGTAATATACAAGTAAATAGTCAAATGAAACTTAGATTTACTCAAAAGCTTACAATAGCACATAAAGATGATGTCTCGACATATTTCAATTTTTAATAACACTACCATAAGCTTACTTTTCATACTACTCTCCACTAATATAGAAAGACACATGTCTAGGGATTCTATTTAGAACTTTAATTAGCTTGTAACATAAGGCTAGGGTCAAGGTGGGATATAAAGATATATATATATATATAGATATATATATATATATACCTAGATTTTACCTAGAAACCGCCATAAATTCACACCATAAATACCTAGATTTTACCTAGAAGCCTCTTGATTCTTTTCTCCTTGATTTATCTCCTCCCCTAAGCTTATGATATTTCTATCTTTCTTTTAATCACTATTGTTCAAATAAATTCTTTTTATTTCTTAAGTTAGGGGTATCAAGAATTTAAAGGCTCTTTTTCTTTTAGAATGAATCACCCCCAAACTTAGATTGATAAGTACCTTCAAGATTTAATTGCTTTCTACCTCAATACCCTTTTCTCACTCAACCATAACCTTTTACCTTTTAAGAATATTTCTAAGTAAACTCAATGTTTATAGTGTTACGAGTAATTTTAGGATAGATAAACTTAAAATCTTGAGACTTGTAATGTGGTTAAATAAAAAGAATAGGTATTTAAGCCCAAAAAAGGTAAGTAAGGATAAATATACATCTATGATAAGCTAGAAAATGCTTTATCAATCCAAAGATGGCTTAATGTCATTTCTCTAACCATGTGTTTTCTAGGATTTGGCCTCAAGTAGTAATCAATCAAGTTCTAGAGTATTGATCTTCGAGACAATGGTGTACTACTTAAGCAAAAAGTATCTCTAAGCAAGCAATTCAACTAATGCATGCTTATCTTAATGTGCTAAAAAATAAGTGATCAAAGATAAGGTTGAACTCGATTCAAGATTCATGATATACAAATTATCTCAAGTGTCTAATGTTTCCTAGAGACTTGTAAAAATAAATTCATCTAATATCCTATTTCTTATCATGGGCTAATGATCATCATCTCAACCAAAAACTAACTCACTAAAAAAAAAGTAACCCGCAAGATAATCACTTAATTCATGCAGCAAAAATAAACACAAGATAAGTGTTTTCCAAACCCCAAAATTAAATTTAACATTGCCTCCAATGTCAAAAAAAAAAAAAAAGAATTGAGAGTAAGAAAACTTCTCTGGTAAATGAAGTGTAAGTATTGCAGCATTGTTGTCTATTGATGTAACTGTAGTATTCCTTGGCTCCTAATATGTGCAATTGCTCATGCTACTTCTTTAAATGCTCATCTTGCTATTTTATTCCTACAAGAAAAGAAATGAAGTAACTAAAACTGAAACTAAAGCAAACATAAAATAAAACATACTTAGGTTGCCTCCTAAGAAGCGCTTAATTTAACTCATCGGTTTGACGAGGCTTTTTCTATTCTTATGGTGGATTGAAGGTGATGATGGAGGCATCTTTATATATGGTCTTACTAGCATTCCTCTCTTTAGGCTTCCATATCTTTGCAAATAGGCTATGCATAGTAACTTTCTCTTCATTCTCTTTGAGCTTCTCCGAAAAGACTTTAATCTTAGACTAGGGAAGTGATTCTCCTTTACCATTCTCTTTGATCCTTTCTTCAAGGTGCTACTCTTTCTTCTTCTTTCTTTTCCTTCTATGCTTCAACACTTTCTTTCGGATGTGAGGATTTAATGTGTCTATGTCTTTGAGCTGGTGAAATTGTTGCTTAGGATGCACCACATCTATACTAAAGCAGTCTTCACTTTTAGATGGCAACTTGATCTCCTTAAAGACTTTGAATGTAACAGTGTCCTCTTCTACCCTCATGGTTAACTCCCTTTTTTGCACATCAATAATCGTTTGTTCGGTGGCTAATAATGTCTTCAAAGGATGATGAGAATCTCCTTATCTTCTTTCATATCCAAAATAATGAAGTTATCTGGGAAGATGAGCTTATCCATCTTTACTAGTATTGACAGAACCCGTCCCGAGACCTTCTACTGTAGATCCCGGTGGGCCTTACTAGGCACCCTAATGGCAGCTCCTCATAATCTAACTATTAAACTAAAAATTTTTTACAAGGCGAACCCTTTTTAATTCTTGTTATTACTGCTAAATCCCATAATACCAGTGAGAATATTTTGTTTTACCAAATTTAAAAAAACAGATAGAGTTTCCTCTGTTTTTCTGAAAATTCAAATACAAAACCTACAAGAAAATCACATTTCTATCTCACATAGCTTCTCAACTTTCAAATAGGACCTCTGGTCCTTTTCAAAGCCAAGTCCAAACTCAACCTAGTAATTTCATTATAATCACAAAATTAGCATACTAATAAAATGTGACACTATCACCATAATACCGAAACCTCTTCTTGTTTGTTTAAAACATATTTACAATATGCACAAATCTCTAACTATTATGCAAAAAAATCAAAAAGTGCTACTTAGCACATTTACATTTACAAAATGAACGTCAGACTTGGCCCACTAATCAGTTGTAAGAGAATTAGCAACTTGCACACCAAGGCTTGAACCCGAAGGGGGCTTTAAAAAAAAATATAAAATACAAAACGGGTGAGTTAAAGGAGTTCAGTGAGTGCATTTAAAATTTCCAGTAAAAATAAAATAAAATTTTGTATAAATATTAAATTCTGAAAAATGCATAAAACATGCTTCTTAAACTATTATAAAACTATAAAATAGTTTCTAATGTCAAATGCTGATTAAATCTTGTCGAGCATGTTTTATTTATATCTTCTGTAAACAATATCTAGAATTTGTAAAACATAATAACTAACATGTACACATATAAATACGTAATATGCATTCGGTAACTCAAAAACTATTAAAACCCTCGCTTGGCTATTTTCTTTCTAAACTACACCAATGGTAACCTTAAAGCTCTACACTCACGCAGCGACTAAAATAGCATCGTACAACGTGAGTAAATCATAGGGTATCTAAACTAGCACCACACAACATGAGTAGATCATAGGGCATTTAAACTAGCAACACTCACTGCGACATCTAAAGACATCTCACTGTCTATGCAACAGAATCCTACATCACCTACATATAGCGAGACAATACCCCGTACCCATAGTGTAACTCACATGACTCGACAACCCGACTTTTCGGAGTTAATGACTCACCCTCCCAATACTTGCCTATGCGTATGGGATATACCGGCCGGGTCTTAAACCATCGCCACACTGAAATCTAAGGCTACTAATGGCCTTTGAAACTAATTTAATAATTTTGAAACTATTTCTTAAACTGAACATATAAATGCATATTTATAACTGTATACCAAAACCCTAAATCATGCTTATGCATTAAAAGTACATAAAACATACAATATCAATATGTTGAAAACATATTAAATAAAAACATACTATTATAGATTTTCACTTACCAATCACTTTAAACTCAATTCCTCTTCAGAACTTTTACTTCCTTTGCCGCTCTCGGTTTTCTTCACCTGCACGTTATAAATGACATTTAAAACCTTTACAAATGCTTACAATTACACTTAAACTAGTAAGCGCCCTAATTGGCCTACAAAGCCCAGATGGATTTCACTTTCTTTTTCATTTACGAAGTCATTCAATCTTGTTTAATTCACCATCTAACGCCACAAAATTGCTTAACACCCTATAAATTTGGTTGGATATAATTGCCCTTCATCTTACCAAGAATGGACAATTATGTCCCAATTTCTTCATTTTTAATTTTTTATCACCTATATACATCCAATTGATACAAGGAATCATTTATACACAACAATTTAATCAAAGCACAACTCAAACCCTAAAATTTCCTAAGTGGCCGAATGTACCATTCTCCTTCTCCACCCAACACATTTCTTTTCTCAATTTCTTGTTCTAATGACATCCAAGTCAAGCCAATTTAATGCCCAAATAACATCCAATTAAAGTTTCTACAATAAAATCACACCAAACCTTAATTCTTACCATAATAATTCATTTACTTTGATGAGTCCTTTAAGCTCCATACTTGAATTCCACCCAAATGTAAGTCAAGAATTCACACAAAAATATTAATTGAAGTAATCTTGAAAAATCATATACCACCATCACTAAATAATGCTTTTCTTACATCATTTCCTTAGGTTTTCAATAGTGCAAACTTCAGTTGATCTTAGAAACTTGTGTTTAGCTTGATTTTAGCTTGATCATGCATAAAAAATCATGAAAAGCCTTGAACGTTAACTGTTGAGACCTCCCACTTTACTTGGCCAAAATTTACCACTCTTTAGCTCTCAATGTCTTTGTTTTTCATTTGCAAAATTTCTACACACTTCTTCTTTATATAGTGCTCTCCTAAAAGTCTAATTTGCCATCAACTAATTCTAAATTTCAAAACTTCTATTGGTTAGAAATAGAAGTATTTAATTGGTTCTTTTCTAACTATTTAGTTAGAACAGTCAAAGGAACTAACTAGACTTTCAACTTGGCAATCCATTGACTTGTCTCTAATTGGTCCATTTTTTAATACATGGATTGTGTTTCTTAACAAAGGCTTGTTCCATGGATAACACTTATATGGAAATTCATGTATAAAATTAAAATTTCCTTTTCCAAGCCAATAGAAAAAATTCCAAAAATATTCCATGACCGTCCGACGCTCCAATCGAGTGTAAAATTATCAATTTAGGTCTAATACCTTTCCCGTGCACCATAAAAAAATATATCTAATAGGGTTAAAATCGGGTAGCCCTACAGTGTCTTTATTATTTTATACTGAAATCTAGGCATCTACACTACTAATAAGGATCGGATATTACAAGTACGTCCTCTATGATCCCCGTAGGAAGTCAAGAGATTGATCAGCAAGTTAGAGTGTGACATTGATAGGCTTTAATTCTCTCAAACCTAATATGTTGTAGACGAAAAGGAGCATGAGATTTATACTCGCTTCTAGATCGCAGAGTACTTTTTCAAGGTCATAATTTCTAATGGAGCACTGTATGGTAAAGCTTAAGGGATCTTTGAGCTTAGGAGGTACCTTTATTTTAAGAATGACACTACACTCCTCTATCAATGCAACGGTCTCATAATCCTTTAGTCTATTCTTCTTTGAAAGAATGCTCTTCATAAATTTGGCGTAGCTAGGAATTTATTCAAGCGTATCTGTAAAAGGAAGATTAATATATAATTTCTTAAAAATTTCAAGAAATTTGGAAGAAACAATCTTATCTAATTTCGTCTTTTGCAGCTTCTGAGGGAATGGTGAGGGTGGAACTGAGCTAGTCTGCATATTGCAATTAATATTTTTATTGTGTTTTTATTTTTCTACACTTTAAGATTTTGTTGCACTTGTATACCAGTTTCTGTACTTTTTTCTGCATAAATTTCTGCACTTTTCTATGTTTTTACACTATTTTCTAGATTTGTGTGCTACTAATTTTCTATTTCTGTACTTGGATTGTGCCTCTGTAGCATTTGAGGAAAAGGCATTAGTGGTCTATATGGTTGCACTTTATCTTGTTATACTAACTTCTCGTGCTCCTTCATACTTGAAAGTGGTGGTTTTAGTATGTTGTTGTATAAAACCTTACCACTTCTTAAGGAGACGGCTTGACATTGCTCTATATTTCCTTTTGAATTTGCCTTGATGTCACTTGGTGGAGCTTTTTGAGGTCACTTGTTAATTGTTGTAGCAAGTTATCCCATTTGAACCTCCAAATTCTTTAAAGTGGCTAAATGGTTCTATATAATGGCATCGTTTGACTTTATGTAGTAGTTAATAAATATATCCTCCAAGGATGGCTTCTTCTTATGCGGTGGTTGGAATACTGGGGATTCATTAGTCTAGATGACTCCTCTGGGTTATTACTCTAAGAGAAGTTTGGATGATCTCTTCACCTCAGATTATAGAAATTTAATTGTGGGTTATATTGCTGTCAGTTGAAGTTTCCCATATAATTCGTTGATTCCATGCACCGCCCATTCATGTGGTGATAGTGTTCAATGCATCAAACTTCTTGGATAACATATTAATTTGTACTGCCAATGCATTGAATGTGTCAATCTCATGCACACTGGTGACTCTCTTAGGTGTAACCCTCTCTACTAGCCATTGGTAACTGTTTGACACCATTTCTACTAGATAATTATAAGCTTCATCTCCTTCAGCAATGGCATCTATAATAATCCTTAAATAGCCCACTAATCCATTATAGAACGTTTAGACTAATAGTAATTTAGGGACTCTATTATGAAGACACTTCCTCAATATGTCCTTGAATAACTATCATGCCTTATATACTAACTCGCCATTAATTTGGACAAATAAAGTGATGTCATTCCTCATCTTTATTGTCTTTGCTGGTGGAAAGAACTTGGCTAGGAACTTTTGTACTAAGTCATCCTATATTGATATAAATTTGGATGGCAATGACATCAAATAACTTTTAGCTTTGTCCCTTAAGGATAAAGGGAATAATCTAAGTCAGATAGCGTCGTCTGAGACTCTGTTGCACTTAAATGTATCCCAAATCTCTAAGAAATTTACGATGTGAATGTTGGGAATACTAGACTTTTTCAGATTCACCATAGAACTGTACAAACTCTTTCAGTATCTGAATCATACTTGACTTGATTTCAAAATTATTGGCATTGACGATTAGTCGCCGAATACTAGACTAAACTTCATCTGTAGTAGAGACTGCATACTCTTTAATGCTCTTTGAGGTATCATAGGTTCAAACATAAGATTATTGATGCGATTATTGTTTTCCTCCATGTTTAAAGGTAGGTGTCATTTACGTCAAAGCCTATGCAATGTTCTTTCGATATCATGATCAAAATAAGTTAATTTTTTATTTTTTGCTCTTCGCATAAACTATCAAAACACAAAATAAAAACAAAAAAGGAAATTTTTGAATTAGAAGCAAGTAGTGTAGTATTAGTATGTATACAATAATACTAAGTGCAAGTGCATGCTATCATATCAAGTAATATAAGATTTAAGTCCAAATATCATTCCCATAAGGACTATTTAATCTACTTCTTACAATCAAGTACTAAAATTAATTCTACTGAACTTTTTATTCAGACGAATCAAAATATGAATTTATCTTATTAATCTACTTCTATCAAATTAAACTAAACCTAATATTAATCAAATGCAAATAAGAGTTTGAATTCACCAATTTTAAGCAATCTAAGGTTTCAATTAATCCCATAATATTTTATTGGACTCATTAATCTCTTAGTTAATTCCTTAATAACAATTCTTGGCTAGACTCTAACTCATCACAAGCCTCTGTTGATGGTTGAGTGACATTATTACACCCTAACAATCACCTGTATGTCTATGGTAATCAGAATAGATTGCAATTCATTAAGAACATATCTAAATAATCATGCATCAAACGATCTTAGGCTAAACACATAAATTTCTTTGTCAAGTTCATTATGGTTCATCAATCATTCAAGACATTGGCTGGATATACTGAAAGCATTAAACATAAAATAAAATGAATCAATTTAATATATTAGGTTAATAAACTAAGAGTCAATAAAATCTAACTATATATGAGGTTCACTAGTTTAAACTTGGATCAAATGAGTTTAGCTTATGACAAAGCCAAGAGTATCAAAGTAATTAATCAAAGACATTATAAACAAAATCATAAAACTAAGAAAAGAGAAGAAATAACACAAGATAATGCTTTGTATTGTCTCTATCTCTTCCTTGCTTAATAGCACAATTCTTGATCTCCAATCTTGAATTCTTCTTCTTGATCTCTTGTTTTGTGATATGCTTTGTTTGCCCTAAGTTTGCCTCTAATAATCTTTATCTTTTGGCTTAGAAAAGAGTATTTTTATAGGTCCTCATAACCCTAAGGACGTGAGGCTTTGAATCCCAGTTAAAATAGGCGTTTTATTTTTCGCACGGGTGTCGCGGCACTGGGGATTAGGTGTCGCGATGCCTAGACATGGAAAACAGCAAAATGGGGAAACCTCTAGGGCATTGCAACACCCAACCTTTTTCCTTGGATTCTACGGCGTCTAGCCCTGGGCGCTGCAATACCCAAGTCTATTGTGTTGGGTTGCCATGTTTTGTCGTTTTGAGTTTGTTTTGCGTCCAATTCGTCCTGAATCTTCACGCCTTGGTTTGTAAACTTATATATGACCAAAAATACAAATAAATTGCCAAATACTCATAATTTGGAGCAAAACAAAAGTTTCAATTGATAGAAATAATACTACATTTAATCCCTTATCACACATCTAACCCAATCACACGTGGCTTCAATAAGACAAATTAATATTTAATGCTATAATTGGTAGACTCACCCCGTCTATCATCTCCCTTATCACCCAACCTATACATCATCACGTGATACTTGGGAAACTCTTGCCAAAACTTTTGCTTAACTGTCTCATGGTTATATCAAATAAATTAAAGACTATATCAAACATGCAATGCAAGGATCCTAGTCAATCTCTACTATATACAGTCCATTCAATCTCATGCTAACGAACTGGCAGCAGCCGGCGAACCCATGGACCATGAAGATCTCATAGAGAAAATTCCTGATACCCTTGATGACGCTGATAAATTAATTGTTGATGTTATCAATGGTCGCGATACTCCAATATCATTTGATGAGCTTTATAAAAACTCATCAACAAAGAACTTTCTTTTCGCCTCTAATTTTTACGAAATTATACACACGCGAATTGTAACCGCAAGTGCATAGGTCGTGTTCAAGTAATAAAATGATGAGTGAATATCATTCCCACAAGGATTGGTATCCAAAATTAATACTAAGTACTATAGTATTGACAACCTAATTGTATCTAGACTAATCTAAAGGTTATAATGAATTTTGAAGTTAAAGATGTTTAAAATTCTATGGTAAATTAAAGAGATGAGAATTCTATGGTAAAAGGTTCTAAGGACTTGATTTCACTCTATCGTTCCTATGTTCTTTATTATTAGTGATTTATAACTAATCTTATATATTCAATAATCAAGGGTTTAAAATTAATCTCATTACCTCTCTCTAGTGTCAAATGAGATTCTATGTATACACAACTCAGTTGATATCCCTATCTAACTTATTATACAGACATGCATTAAGCTACCATTAAGTGGTTACCTTAGGCCTATTAGTCTCCCAACTCAATAAACTTAAAGCTTTGTTTTTTTAAACTAACACATGGGTTAAACTCTCTTAAGCACATAACCCACAAGTCTAAATTATCTAATCAATTTCTCAATTCAATTAGAAGCATTAACTCATAAAAAGCATAAATGAACAACACAAAATATAGTCATTAACCAGCTAATAACATCAAAACATAGTATTCAATATAGTTCCATCAAGTCCTAGAGCATGTAATCTAGCTATCTATAATGAAATACTCAATTATATTAATCCAAAGGTTTACAAAAGTAATTATGTTCACATAATACAAATTACAAATACAAACTTGAACAAATGTAGATCAGATAAAGAGAAAGAGGGAACTAGTTGGAGAAGTCCTTGGGTTCTTCAATCTTCAATGGTTCCATAACCATCCAAGCTTCAAATGTGTTTCTTCTACTAAAACCTTTAGTTTTCTCTCTCTATTTCGTGCTCTCCTCTTCCTAAATAAGGCCTTTGATATTCTATTTATAGGTCCTCCCAAAAATACCCTTAGAAAGTTAGGGCAAAAATGGTCAAAATAGACAAAACATTTTCTCATTTGATATATTGCCGATGAAGGGCCACGGCCCTAACACCTAGAAATATTTTTCTTCATTTGATTAGGGCTGCTGCTTGACCGCTTTATGAAATAATTTCTTTGCCCTTTTTTATCAAATTTTGATCTTCTTTATGCTCTGATTGGTTGGAACCTACAAAATAACAATGTATGCATACGTGGCCACATTTTAATACTTAAAACGAGCAAATATTGGATTAAGAGGGGTACTTAAACAATGTATGGAATGCATTTTTCAAATTCCATCAAAACTTAAATGCTTGCTTGTCCTTAAGGAAAGCTTAAGGAGAGACAATTAAAAGCTCAAATGATAACAAAATATAAGAAAATATTAAACACCGGATTGAAAAATAATTAGCAAACTGTCTTAAAAATTTCTCATGACTATTAATCTCAAGGAAAGCTTATACATCATAACCGTTCAACATGTTAATCCAACACTTATTCTAACCTACAGGTGACTTACTTGGTGCGTGTGTGAATAGGTAAAATCATTAGTCACATGCACTCATATTAGTTTATACACACAAGACAATGAAATGGTCTCTATGAGCTTTTACTTAAGTAACACTCCATAGGCTTGTTTTTTGCATCACTCTCCACTAATGTAGGCACACACATAATTAAGGATTAAATAAGACTTTAGTTAGCTTGTAATGTATGTCTAGGTTGAGGGTAGGAAAAATAAATTAATTTTTGCTCGACTCACACTATAAACACACATCCCTCTAGAGAGTACTCAAACCAATTACTTTTCACCTAATTTCTCCCAAACTTATTTCTTTGATTCCCTTGCTATTTTGTTGTTAATGTTTAAGAAATAAATAAATAAAAGTCATTATACCCCCAAACTTAAGCTTTTCGATATTAGAACAACCAAAATCTATAACATTTTTTTAATTCACCACTTTTTATTTCTAACATTAGGGTTTGTGCTTACTTGCCATCCCTGTTTGTATGAATATTTAATATTTATGCAATGTACATTTTATTAAATTGATAATTACATTTATTATATGGTAAAATGTTTGTAACACTATAGACATTATATAATTTGAATGAGCTCAGATATGATCTAAAAGAATTTAGATCATGATTAAAAGTTAGCAACACTGAGAATTATGACTGCTAAGAGTTAGTAGGTTATAATAATCAGTGAAATCTAAGGAGTTGGAGCCTTGTCTGTATTGGGACAAAGAACTGAAGGTCCACTAGAGAGTCCTGTAATATGAAATATACTCGTTGTGCACTGGGACAGCGTACTGGATTGAATAGTTTAATCTAATAAAATCTAGCAGAAATAATTATTTGTTTTAAGAACCCCCGGGATCTGCATGTGCTAATACTTAAGTGTTAAGTATATTAATTAGTTGACAATTGTTGTTAACCAATTAAATATTAACATGTGGTGTATAATGAGCCTTTGGTTAAATTTATCCAAGTGTGTGGTATAGTGAGACCCACTAAGGGGTTTACTTGGTAACAAAGTGAGGGCACAATAGTAATTTCTCATATATGATTATTTAAAAGTCAAATAATAAGGATATTTATTACTTTAATATTTTAATATATTAAATAACATTTAACTCAACCATGATTAATAGTTAACCAAAGTTGAGTTAGTAATTATTTAATTAATATTTAATATTAAAATAATATATATGTAAACTTGGTGGCCAAATTTGCTAAACCCAACCATAGTTAAGTGTTAACCATGCTAAGGTCAAATAAAATATTTTATTTTATTATATGCTTGGTGGCCAAGCATATGACTTTACCATGTTCAATTATTAATCGTGGTTAAGTTAATGATTAATATAATGTATATATGTGAAATAAAACAAAAATCAAAGGCTTTTTTATGCATTTTGGCCAACTAAAAGAGAATGAAAAATAGATAAGAAAGTGTTTCTTTTGCTTTAGTTTTAATAGTTGAAATCATTATTCATTATCTTCTCCAACATAGCCATTAAATGTATAACAAGCAATTGTCTTATTGGTCAAGATATGATCAGTGGTAAACAATTAGCTTTAGGGTTTAAGTGTTAGACCAACACTGAATTAAAGTGGTTGTTCTAAACAGTCAAGCCTACCGCAGTCGATTACTAGAACTGTCAACCAAATACATTTCAGGTGGACCCAACAGTTCTTTAATCTAAAGGTATAGTAGGTGAAAATTTCTCAATTCATTTTAATGTGATTAAAATGTTTATTAATTGTGTTTATTGTTATTTTTATACTTCTGTTGCGCTTGCATATGTATGAGATATGTATATTTGAACAATGAACACAAACGCACATGCATACACCTGTAATCAATGCACAACAAAAGGCTTATATAACTCTCTAAAATGAGTGTTATGCCTATGGCGTGATGGGTACTATAAAAGAATATAAAATAAAGTGAACTGCACACATGCATCATAGAAAAGCTCATAATCTAATTACCTAAATTGTGTTGTCTCCCCACAAAGTTTCGAAGTCTTAGATGGTGGAAAGAATTTTGTAAGGAATATTTGGGCAAGCTCTTCTCATGTTGTAATAATTTTCGGTTGCACAGATTAAAGCCATCACTTGCCTTATCCCTAAGAGAAAATAGGAACAAGCATAGGTGAACAGCATCTTCCGTGACTCTATTCATCTTAATAGTATCACAAACCTCCAAAAATATAGTAAGATGAACATTTGGATCCTCATTTGGCAATCCTCTATATTGATTTTGTTGCACCATATGGCCATCTTCAATTTAAAGTTATTATGGATCCCTAAATAGTTCTCATTAACCACAGGCCTAAATTAGTCTCTAACTCCTGTTGTTGTTGGTTGTTGTTACCGTCATCAATTATAGCTTGAGTTTGATCTCCCCTTTCTCTCCTAAGCCTCTACAAAGTATGCTCAACTTCTGAATCAAAGGAAAAACGCTCCAAGCTATGGGCACTTATCATAAGCCACCATAATAAAACCACAACTCAAAAAGAACAAAAGAAAACTAAAAAGCCTAAAGTAAAATTAAGTTGGTTATCCACAATATTAACACCAATTCAAAATTCAGTATCCCTGGCAATGATGCCAAAAACGTGTTCACAAAATTATACAAACATGAATTATAATAGCAAGTGCATAGATCATGATCAAGAATAAAATAATGAGTGACTATCATTCCCACAAGGATTGGTATCCTAAATTAATATTAAGTACTATGGTATTGACAACTTAACTTTATCTAGTCTAATCTAAAGGCTAAGATGAATTTTGAAATTAAAGATGCTTGATGATAAGGGCAAAATTGTTATATATTTTCTCATGTTTTTATTATTGATATTTTATGATTTTATGAGAATAGATGGCTATTTATGTGCTTTATTGTTATTTATAGGGACTTGAACAAAATTTAAAGAAAGAATGCAAAAGGAGCGAAAACAGGGACTAAAATGCAAAGTTTTCAAAGTTTGAGTCTATCGCCCCAGTGCCACAAAGATTATAGCCCCAGTGCTGTAATAGTGATCGAAATTAGAAAAATGACCTGTTTAAGTCACATCTGGCGCCCCAGCGCCATACCTTAGTCGCGCCGGCGAAGAGACAACGCCCCCGCGCCATCATCCCACCACTCCAGCAGTGAAGCCTTTTTCACGCGTCGCCCAAGCGACAATTGCATAGCGCCCCAGCAGTATCACGAGTCTTAGTCCAACGAGAATTGAGATTTTCAAGCTCAAATCAATCCCTATAAAAAGCCACTTGTTCCCAGCCTTCAAGGGAATCGAAGAGCAACCTAGAGCAATTCAAGAACACTAAGAATACAGAGCACGAGTCTTGGAGAGCAATAGGAGTTTAATTGAAGCAACCTTAGAGAGAGATTCAAAGCGTTCTTCGGCATCAAAAGTCCCTAGGCAGCATAATCAAGAGCAATTCGACGTCTATATCGATTTGCTATTGATTGTATCATGATTTATTATTATTTTTACTGCTGTTCTCTTGTAGTCATGAGCTAAACTTATTTTCTAGGGTTAGTACTTGAACTCAATATGTGTGCTTAATTGCCATATCTTTAGAATATTTAATAAACTTAGTTCTTTGATATTCAAATTACTTGATCTTAATGCTTCAATATATCTGGCCATTATATGGTGAATGAGTTGGTAATATTATTGATAAACTCGGAAGAGGAATCATAATATCTAGACTTAGGTAATTTGATGCATGATTGTAGAGTAACATTCAATGTTGCATATGCAAGTTTCAATTTAGGATAGGAATATACCTAATTGGCATGTATGATCAATAAGGCCTAATCTTAATGAATCTTAATTTATTACAAGTACCATAGGAATATAGGTATTTGGTAAATTAAGGTATACTTGCATGACCTTTGAAGAGGCTTGTGAATACATTAGTGTCTTGATCAATAATAAAGACTAAGGGAGTTAAATATTAGAAGATTAACTATTAGAAAGCATATTGAGGGATAGTATTAATCCTAAATTTTCTCTATATTACTATCACATAATTCTCTTTGCATTGTGTTTTTGCCTTTATATTTTATACATTAATTCTTAGATTTTTATTTATCTGAATAATTATTAGGAAGATATAATTTTAGTAATTGGTTAAAAAGAAAAAATTATCCCTGTGGGTTCGACATCCTACTTATTTAGTCCCTTTATTACTTGCATACGATAGTGTATACTTGTACTTAATTTTATGATATAGAAATATCGCATTACTTGACATTTTATGGTAAATTAAAGAGGTGAGAATTCTATGGTAATTAGTTCTGGGATTTAATTCCACTCTACAATTCCTATATTTTTTATCATTGGTGATTAATAACTAATCTTGTGTATTTATTAATTAAGGGTTTAGAATTAATCTCATTACCTCTCCCAAGTGTTAAATGAGATCCTATGTATACAAAACCAAGTTGATATCCCTATCTAATTTCTTATACATACATGTATTAAGCTACCCTTAAGTGATTACCCTTAAGTCTATTAGTCTCCCAACTCAACAAACTTAAAGCTTTGCTTTTTAAAAAAAACATATAGGTTATAACTCTCTCAAGCACATAACCCACAAGTCTAAATCATCTAACCAATTTCTCAATCCAATTAGAAGCATTAACTCATAAAAAGTATAAATGAACAACACAATATATAGTCATTAACCAACTAACAACATCAAAACAAAGTATTTAATAGAGTTCTATCAAACTCAAGAACATGTAATCTAGCTATCCATAATGAAATACTCAATTACATTAATCCAAAGGTTCACAAGAGTAATCATGTTCAAACAACACAAATTGCAAATATAAACTTGAAACAAATGTAAATCAAATAGAGAGAAAGAAGGAACTAGTTGAAGACGTCCTTGGGTCCTTTAATCTTCAATGGTTCTTCAACAATCCAAACTCCAAGTGTATTTCTCTCATAAAACCCCTTAGTTTTCTCTTTCTATTTCGTGCTCTCCTCCTCCAAATAAGGCCTTTGATCTTTTATGTATAGGTCCTCAAAAAAATACCCTTGGTTAAAATAAATAAAACCCAAACTGTATCTGGTGGTGCCGTATCCTTAAGTTTCAGCTAATGTAGGGCTACAACTTGGACTTTTGGGCTACGGCATATGCACTTTGTGAAAATTTTGCCCCTTATTTCATTAAATTTTGATCTTCTTTATCCTCCAGTTGGTTAAAACTTGCAAAACAATAATGTATGCATAAGTGGCCATATTTTAATACTCAAAATGTGCAAATATCATTTTAAGAGGGCTACTTAAATAATGTATGGAATGCGCTTATCATCCATCGATCACTCTTTTCCATGTTTTCTATCGCAACCAACCTAGTTAATTCTCGCACCAATTTTATATTTTTAGATAACAGATCCTTTCACTCTCAGTACCAACCTCGCCCTCTGTCCCAACTTTATTCCACCATATCCCACAGCCTTCCTAGTCTTGGTACCACTTCTACTGCACCCTGCGGATTACCTTCCACCACGCCCTTTCCTTAGTCATTGCCAATAGTGTCATACTCAAGGCCACACTGTTCAATAATGCCTAGTGTTTCGCTAAATACAACCTACTTTGGAATTGCCTCCACTACCAAAGTGGCAACCTCGCTCTCTGAACCCTTCGTAACTGCAAGCTAACCACCTCCTTGCACTCTCTAATTTGGCTTCTTAATAGTAGGTCCTCACATCAGGTCATCTTTGACCTTAGTAATCTCTCACTTCATACTCCTTATAACGGTTCTGACAACAATGTGATCGGTGATGGCACGAGTCAACCTATCACCCATATCGGCTCCATATCTCTTACTACACCCTCACGCACTTTTAGTTTAAATATTTTTCTTTGTATGCCAACCATGAAAAAGAACCTTATTTTGATCTCTCAATTTTTTTTCAAATAAATAATACATCCATTAAATGCATATTGTCTTCTTTTCTTGTAAAGGAATCTTTGCATTAAGAATGGTGTGTATGAATGGTCGACATCTCCTATCAGTCTTCTTCCTCTCTCGTTACTTTTTCTAGTATCAAGACCACTTCATCTGAGTGGCATCATCATCTCGATCATCCCTCATCATCAATTTTTTGGCCTATATTCAATAAGTTCAATTTAGAACTATTGAGTTCTTTAGATTTCCATTGTAATTCTTGTCAATGCAATAAAAGTCATACGCTATAATTTTCTATTCCATTTCTTATCTCTTCATTGCCTCTTAAAATATTTTTTTTACGATGTCTAGACTTTACCTTTGACTTCTTTTAATGGCTACAAATATTATGTCATTTTGTATATCATTTTACTAAATATATTTGGCTATACCCACTCAAATGCAAATTTCGGGTCTCTAACATCTTTATTCGTTTTAAGTCGCTTGTTGAAAATTTCTTCAAGCACAAAATTGTCCCTCTTTATTAAGATATTAAGGGGAAATATCAAGCCCTTTTCTAAATTTCTTGCTACTAATGGATTTCTCACCTTACATCTCTCTCGCATACACGAAACACAATGGGTTCTTTAAACGTCACCATCGTCACATTGTCGAAACTGATTTGTCTCTTCTATCTCATGCATCTATACCTTTGTTATACTGGTCATTTGCTTTTTCAATCATTGTCTACCTCATAAATTGCCTACCTACACCCACTCTTGAGTTTTTGTCACCATATACTAAACTCTTTGATCAGTCTCCTAACTACTCTAAACTCTATAGCTTTGGTTGCCTCTATTAACCCTAGCTCTGACCCTACTCTCTATACAAACTTATGCCTCACTTTACTCAATGTGTCTTTGTTGGATATTTCTCCACTCAAAGTGTTTATCTCTGTCTTAACTCATCCTCCTTTAACAGTTACACATAACGTCATGTTACATTTATTGAGTCTATTTTTCCATTTAAATCCATGCAGTTTACTCAAGTTCGTCCATCTTCTGATACTATTTCACACTGATGTCCAATGGTGTCATTCTTATTGGTTATTCCCATGCAATCTGAAGAATTGTCCATTACGCATTCCTTCATCCCCAATGTCGTGGCACCCACTTCCCTATGCCACGACACTCAGACACTACCCACTATCATAGGCGCCAAACTCTCAACACCATGGGGCTGACACTATCATATCTAATGCCACGGCACCCATCTCTCTATATCGCGATGCTACGATAACCTTTTCACTGTTACCCCCACTCTCAACAACTAATGCCTATCTCCCAACCCCACAGCCCTAAGAAATAATCTCCCATTCCAAAAAACAACATCTTCAAAGCT
This sequence comes from Ailanthus altissimus, assembly GCA_946807835.1. Classification (NCBI taxonomy): domain Eukaryota; kingdom Viridiplantae; phylum Streptophyta; class Magnoliopsida; order Sapindales; family Simaroubaceae; genus Ailanthus; species Ailanthus altissimus. The sequence continues at coordinate 6,760,641 of OX327699.1, forward strand.
ATTCAAAACTTAAACCTCACTATCCAACTAACCTATGCCATTGACCTTGAACCCACTACTATAACCCAAACCATCAAAGATCCCAAGTTACATCAGGCCATGTCTGAATAATATAATGCCCTTGTTCATAATAAGGCTTGAGAGCTTGTCCCTCATGACCCTACTCATAGTATCATAGGTTATAAGTAGATATTCTGCACTAAACAAGTACTTGATGGTTCTGTTGATAGGTACAAAGCCTACCTAGTTGCCAAAGGCTTTTATGAACGTCCAAGTGTTGAATAGCATGAGATATTTAGTGCGGTTGTTAAGCCAGCTACTTTTTACATTGTTCTCAGTCTAGTAATTAGTCATAGTTGGTCTCTTTGACAACTTAATATCAATAATACATTTCTTTATGGTACCCTCTGTAACGATGTTTTCATGTCTCAACCATTTGGTTTTGCTGATCAGGATCTTCCTTAACATGTGTGTAAGTTTGAAAAGCCATATATGGCCTCAAACAAGCTCCCCGCGCCTAGTACCATTAGCTGTGCTAGTTTCTTATAAAGGCTAGCTTCACCAACTTTATACTGACACGTCCCTCTTTGTCCTCAACACTGGCAGTAACATCTTATATCTTTTGGTTTATGTTGATGACATTATCATTACAGGCAACAGTGATAGGTCTGTTCACAATTTTATTAAGATTTTTTCTTAACAGATTTCTTAAAAGATCTTGGTCTATTATACTACTTTCTTGGGGTTAAAGTACTTCAACATCTTCAAGTTTTCTCTCTCATTGTTGCTATATCTTTGATCTATTCACTCATACAAACATGTCTACTTTTAAGCTAGTTGCTAGACCATTAGTTACTACGCTTCCCTCTCACTACTTTTTAAGAGTGCATTATCTGACCATCTGAGTATAGAACCATTGTTGCAAGTTTTCAATATTTATCCATCATACGTCCAAACATTGCTTATATAGTAAATAAACTTTCTTAGTTTATGGAACAACCCATAACTGATCATTTGTCTGCTTCAAACATTTGCTTTGATATTTATGTGGATCCGCTGATAATAGTGTCTTACTTTATTGAAACTCACCCATATCTCTTCATGCCTTTTATTATACTGATTGGGCAGGTAACAAAGATGATCTAACATCCACAAGGGTGTATCTTTTCTATCTTGGCCATAATCCTATTTCATAAAGCTCTAAGAAACATCAAACTATTGCTCGATCCTCTACAGAAGTGGAACATCACTTGATAGCAACCGCAGCTGCATAACTTCATTGGATTTATTCACTTCTGATAGAACTTAGTATGTCCTATCTCAAAAATCAATCATTTATTACAACAATATTAGTGCTACAAATTTGTGTTCCAATCCTGACTTTCACTCTCGCATAAAACATGTAGCCTGGATTATCGTTTCATTCGTGAACAAGTTTAAAGTGGTGCTTTTAAGGTGGCTCATGTTTTTTATACAAATCAACTGACGAATGCTATTACTAAACCTCTACCGCTCACTCAATTTCTACTATTGAGGAATAAAATTGGACTCTTCCCCCAAAGCTCCATCTTGCGGGGACATGATAATGGCTATTTCGATATATTAGTGAACTATTTGCTTCCAGTCTCTCTTCCTTTATATCTATGTAAACTATCTTCATCTCAATAAGACAAACAACAATTTCGCGCCTGTCTAACTCTTTCCCTTGCTCTATTATCGAAGGGAGATTCAGACTCCTCTTATCCTTATTAAAGGCAGTGGCTCATTCATTCAAACCTAATCGAGAGAAAGGAGCTTACTCCCTTGACTTTTATATCTATTCCTATATTCTCTTGTGTAACAAACATTAGATCAACCATCACAATTACAGGCCGTAGGGAAAAAAAAACTACCCATAATGTAAGGCCAGGTCCCTTTTAAGCTTGTTTCCCCATTGTATTTGACTTCCAATTCATAATAGGTTTACAATCCCTTTTTAAGTTTATTGTAACACTATAAATATGTGCTTTGTTTAATGAAAAGGTATATCATGTTTTCTCTTCTCTCCAAATCTTTACAAAAAGAACAAACATGAGGGTTTTTTAAAGATCCAGAGAAAAAATATTTTCATAGAACATCCCATGGCAATTATTAAGAAAACGCCATTTTATTTATGTCTCTAAAAAAACTAAATTTAAACCAAAATATTTTCTTTTGCTTAATAAAAAATGGGTAGTTTTTAACAGTAAAAGATGATGATTTTTACTTAAAACCATCATCTTAATCGTATAGTAACAGATGATGGTTTCCTAGTAGAAGCTGTCATCATTTACCTGATTATAAACATTGACACGAGTTGGGGAAATAAAATGAAAACTTTTTAAAAAGTGGTCATATTTTAGATAATTTTTTTTTTAATTACAAAATAATAGACTAATTTTTATTAGTTAAAATAATATAAAATAGATACAATTTCTCATGTTAATAAAAAATAATGATAAATAAAATATTTGAAAGCAAATATATAAAAAATCGGTTTTCTTTTTAAAAATTTATTTGAAGAAACATACTTAGATAATTATTGATGAAGTTTTAGAGAAGAATAAGTTGAATATGGAGAGAAAAAAATACAAATCTAGAGAATTTAAGAAGTAGTCTAACTTTTAGATCGAAAATTCATCACATGAACATTTCTCTCGCACATGAAAATGGTGCGCAAAATGGCTTATAAGATTTTTTAAATTTTATTACTTATGTTAATAAATAATTAATTACTTCTTATAATTATTTAATTTTATAACTTCTTATAATAAAATCATTTTATTATATATTTTTTAATTTTTTTTATTTATTAAATTATTTAAGTTGAGAAACAATTTTAAAAAATTCCATTCTCGCGTGAAATGAGTAGAGGGTTGGCACGCCTCGTACATGCAAGAAGAGGTGAACGCCTCACCCTTCGCATATAAACGCTTTTCATTTCGCACAGGTTTCATGCGAATTTCTAGAATGGTTTTCTTCTCAATTTAAATAGTCTTTTCATATTTTTTAATTTAATAATTTGCTAACTTTTTTTCTTCTTTTTTTTTTACTTGTGTAACTTATACTTGTTATTTGATATTGCCAGTTATTGTTAACTTAAATTTATTATCCATATATATAAAATTTGTGTTAATTTTAAATTCAGATCAGGCAATATTTATTTATTTATTTTTTAGGCATGTGTTCACAACTTTATGACCATCTTCTGTCTAAAAACATAATCTAGTCTCAGAACCAAAATCTAGGAGCCAACTCAATATAAGATACTCAATGAACATATAAACAAACAAAATTCAAAATCTCCACTTTAGACCCTCTATTAGGGTACACCCTATCTTAACCTAATCACATCGAAGGATGACAAGTCTAGTATAACATCTCTCCTCAAATCGTAAAACCTATAGGTTTGGATATATAGTGGCATTAGAATGTATAATAGAGCGATATGAGTTTCCATTACGTCGTCAGTGTATCCATTAAAGTTGGAATCATAAATAATGATCTTTATGTTCACAAACTGAACACACACAAGTACGAAATCCCAAGTGTATAGGTCATGAGCAACTAATAAAGTGATGAGTATGAGTATCATTCTCACAAAAATTGATCTTTCAAATTTATGTTAAGTACTATAGGTTTTCGTAACTTGATTTTATATAGACAACTTAATTTAATTGTAATGATTAAAGAAAATTAAACTAACCTAAATTATGCAATTAACAAACCAACAATTAAAATTGATAATCTTGCGAAATGGTGAATCTATAATAAATGGGATTCTAGAGTCTTGATTTCACTCTATTTTTCCTATGTTCTTACTATTTAGCAATCTCATTCAATTCATTAATCAAGTTTTTAAGACTAATCTCATTACCTCTCTTAAGCATTAAATAAGATATTTTGCATATTCCTATCTAACTTGTCATCTTAAATTAATTATCGAAAGATTAATCTCATTACCTCTCTCGTGCATCAAATGAGATCTTAATCATACATTTTCAAGTCAATAACCCTATCTAACTTGTTTATATATGCAATCATTGAGCAACCCTTGGTGATTACCTAAGTGCTATTAGCCTTCCGACTCAACAACAACTAAAACTATGTTTCTCAAATCTGATAAATGGACCAATCTCTCCCGACCATCAACCCATAAACTAACAACAAGTAATTCATTCTCCAATCAATTAGAATCATGAAGTATAGAGAAAAATAAATGAAATAAATAATAATCTACTAAATCATCCAAACATAGCATAAATAAAACTACATCAAGCCTTAGAATTTTAGGTTCAGCCATACATAAATTTAACCATAACTAAAATTATTAAGAAATTCATAAATGTACACATGTTTAAAACAATATCCATAACTATAAATTTTAAACAAAAGAGATAAAGTAAAAAATAAAAAGAAAAAACTAAATATAGAGATGTCTCCAAGGCTTCACTCCTTCAAATGTCTTCAATAATTCTCAAGAAGCCTTTGAGACATTCTCTCACTCTAAAGATAGCTACTTTTCTCTCTAGAAATAAGTCTTTCTCCTCTTCAATTTTATGCTCTAGTCTTTTTTCTTCCTTTTTCTCCTCTTTTTTTTCTTAAATAGAGGCTTTTGTGTTATATTTATAGGTTCAAATCAGAAACCAAATTTGGATCTTTTATTGGTGTGTAAGCCCTAAGTTTCTGCCAAAATCTGCATTTTCTAATCATACTAGCATTGCAGCACTAGGATCTCGGTGTTGCGGGGTGAGACACTGTAGCAAAAGTACTATTTATAGTATTATAGCAAATTTGGTGTTCTTGCCTTGTTTTCTTTAGATTTTTATTCCAAATAGCTCCATTAACTTCAAGCCTACAAAATAACAATACATACAATTAAAAAACTACTATTCATGCTTAAAACAAGCAAATATCAAGTTATAAGAGATACAATGTGATGTATAGAATATGCTTATCACTTTTGCTGCACCAAATTTATCTCAAATGCAACCCAATGCTCGCACTTATAGTTGATGGGAATATAAACCTATATAAAGTTGGAGATTGTCTCCTAAATAATATAATATAAATAAATTAAATTAAATTCTTTAACTTATAAATAAAATTTTTCCTTGTCAATCTCAACCAATAATTTGTTGCCTAATAATTCTTTTTTTTGAGTCCTAATCCATATAATAGCAAGCATAAGTCCTATATAATAGCAGATAAGTTTGTGGCATACTACATGTAGACAAAATTACAAGTTTTCTAAAAATTCTAGTAAAACAAGTAATCAATAAATATGAATAACAAAATAAAAAAATTAAAGTTCTAACAAAACTTATTAACAAGTATGTATCTTTACAAGTAGACCATAGTGGTAATGCATGATGATACTTGAATTGTCTTTAACGAATCAGTTTCAGGTGCTCATTAATGTGCTGTCAAAAAATAAAGTTAAAAATTAGTTGCTTTAAAAGCAAATAAAATCTATGTTGACTTTTTAGTTATACATATTTTGTTTTGATGATAACAAATCTCATGTTCATGGTAATATATTAATTTATTAAGCATTGAAAGGTTTAAATACACAAGTAAGGTAAACAAAGTGCAAGAATAAGCACTCATAGAAACTCAAGAACTTCAAGACTTCAACAAACCTAAATGCATATTAGAAATTATTCTGGCACTACATGATAGAAGATTTGTACAAAATTTATTCAAAAGAAAGATAATTGTGTCAGCTTTCTAAGAAATTTTACGAAAGTGAATTTGGAGTTGTTTACGGAAAGTTATGGCCAAATTACTCAAGCATGCTGAAGTTGGACCAAAGTGCAAAGTTTTGAGAGTTTCAAAAAATGGACTAAAATGTAAACAAATTAAAACTTTGGCAGGATCACTGTAGCAACAATCAAGTTACTGTAGTAGTACTATAGCAATGGCTAATTTTTTGGCTCCTTATAAATACCTCACTTAATTGAAGCTCTACATAATTTTGAAAAGCATCATATGTCAATCTGAGAACCTCTTTGTTCTTACACCTGCATATTAGCTCATTTGGGAGTTTAAAATCATTTGTATTTATTTTAAATCTTGTATTGGGTTTAGTTAAGTGTTCGTGAGAAACACTTTAAGAGGAGAGTGATTACTCTTTTGTTGTAAAGGTTTCTTGACACCTTGAAAGTCAAGTGTATTGATTCTTGGCCTTGGTTTAAGGCAAGCTAGTGGAATCCTCAAGGCGAGTTGCTTGAGGCGTGGACGTAGGCCGTGTAGAGTGCCGAACCACGTAAACATTCGGGTGTCATTCTCTCTTTTTCTTACTCTATTATTTATTACAATTCTTTGTTATTGAATTTGTTTATGTTTTAATAATTGCATAAATTATTTACATTAGTGCATTAATTTTTAAATACCTAATTCACCTCTCTCTCTCTCTCTCTCTCTCGGGATGCCTATCTAGAATTTTCAATCTAATATATATGTAATTTTTACCTACAAAGACATCTGGCCAATTCTTTAAAATATTTTGAAACCACAACGGGTCAGTTTCAAGTCCACATAAACTAACATGACTCTTATCATTACAAAGCCAAAACTTGAACTTGGCCTGAACAGTCAAGTCTACGACTATAACGGATGCACGTCCACCTCTAGTTTATTACACTGAGGTTGTACCTGTAGTTAAGTCTTCCTCTTCCTAATCCTTTATGGTATGAGATCTGTAAATTAGGTGTATTTAAATCATGTGTCCTTGTACTGTCACTCATGCATACTCATACCTTTAGGAGGATTAGATAGGATCTATACACTAGAGGGACTGACAGTTGAGTATCGCATGTTCTGCTATATATCATATCTAACATGTGGATTCCCCATGTCATCCGTTGTGTTTTCTCTATATTGAAACAAAATACATAAGTGGATAAGTTATGTAATCTAAATTCAGTTATTGTAAGCAATATTTATTCTCTTACCATATTCTAAATTTTGTCAGCCTAGAAGGAACATGACTAGAAATAATGCATCATTAGCTGCATATGATGCATAATATCACCACAGACCTAATCAACCCTCCAAAAAAACTCTTTCGATCTTGATCCTTCTCTGCATCAGCTCAACTTTGTCTCAATCCATTCTTTACATCAGCTTAGCTTTATCTAGCCTCATCTATTCTTATAGTTATTCAATCTTTTGTAAAACGTCAGAATTTAATGATGTGGTTTTTACAAACTATACCAAAAATAATAATTATAGTCAATGTATAATTTTTACACTAATTAAGCTCTTTTTATGAAATATATATATATATTGTTGCTCCAGATACTTGCAAGGCCTTTTCTTCATGGCCACCCTCAAAATGTATATCATCTCTAGAGTCAGTAAATGGATAAAGCTTCCGTTAAATAGTGCAGCACCATGATAGGTCCTCGGCATAGCTCCTAGTTTAAATCCCCAGATGTAAAATTTTTCTTACTCTTCTAAGTCAAAATCAGAGTCTGAAGGATTTAAATTAGAAGAGTTGGAAAAAGATTAGCAGTAACTATAGCGACAGATTCAAGCGCATGAGTTCAGAGGGATCAGTTGAACGTCTATAGATCGAGACTATACCCTTCTTTATGAAAGACCAATTTAAAGGGGCAGGGCGGTAAGATCTCTATCAATAATAGAAGGGATGTTCTCTTTTGTCAACTCCTTACTTGTGTCATTGACAAATTCAACCAAGCCTAACCAAAGTGTCACTTCAAAAAGAGTGGTTGTTATCCCCTATTTAAGGGCTTTTTTAATAATCGATAGTTCTTCGATCAAGTTTTGAACCGCTTTCAAATTCATTTTAATTTTTTTTTTGGCAATTCACGGTTCGATGAGTGTAAGGTTCATGTCTCCTTAACTCGCTTAGGATTGTCGTGGATTATACCGTTATTTTATAAAAGTTAAATCCTACTTCGACATCCATTGAAAGTCTCCTCCTCTTTCTTATGCTCTTTTGATATTATCTTATGATGTACGTCCAAAACTTACAAATATTTTAAAATTTTTCTATCATAAAATTGTTAAACACTAATAAAAATTATATGTCAATGAGATGAAATAGATTAAACATATATCAAATCCTTTTGTAAAATTGTTGGTTCAACATCCGTGAATAGAGGAGTCCCCTTGCTCTATCAATTTAAAATGTGAGGGAAGCAGTCACCATTGTGAAGTCCAAAATCTCACCATAACCAATTATTGCCTCTATTGGAGATAGTGCTTATATGCCATTCCAATATACAATAAATATTTCAATACAATCATTAATACATAATTAAATAATACTAGGCTTGTTACATTTATAAAAATTATAGATCTAAAGGAGTTCAGTTATTATCCAAAAGAGTTTAGGTCAGGCTTAAGAGATTAGCATTCTAAAAGTTATGATCTTGTCTGAAATGGGACAAAGTCCTGAGAATATTAAGTAATGACATTGTTGCAAGGAGTTACAAATGGTGTTAAGAAATGTCATTATGCAATTTATGGTTGTCGATATGGGTCGATTGGTAATCCTTTCGGATCAGTGCGTGTCTATATTTATATTATCTAGACTGTTAGTTTTAGTAGACTATGGGCTTAGTAGAAGCTCGTATAAACATGCAAGTATTCAGTGAGGACTGGGTACTGAACAGACTTAAGATGACCTCTAATAGACATCCCATAAAACCATCAATGGAATATCTTCTCAAGTTGAGTAGTATTTGTGGTCCTTTGACCTGAGCACCATGGTGGACTTATGAATGATCTACCATAATTTAATTTCACACATCTTTCATAGTTTGACCTCTAAGTGTCGTTAAGTATAGTCCAATGCTTATAGAGTCTAGTATGCGAAGATATAGGATCTATCAGCTCATATGAGTGAATTGTATATCTTGATGTCCCGAGAATTATATTTTAGAAACTCTTTTGGCCAAAAGCAGAAACCCCCTGAAAAGAGTTTTTCATAAGTTAAAACAATATTGTAAAGGAGTTTATGGATATTACATATAAAAATACAAATCTAGATATAAGTTCACGGTCGAGCATAGAGATTTAACGGTGATGATCTATATTTCTACTCTTCCAAAATATAGATGACAAAAAGATTATATGGATATAGCTAACCTTAGCTTGTATAGCTCAATGCATAGTTTTGTAATATCCATAAAATGTGTGTGGGGCATTGTTCACAGACTTAGAGAAGAGTTCTGATAAATGTAAAATAAATATGTACTATTTCCCTATTTTAGCTTTGATTGTTGCCATTTTTTAGTAATTACAATATACTTATGCATACTTGTGTTGAAATTACAGAACAAGCATATGCATGGACTAAAGAAAGAGAAAAGTAGCAAAAAGGAGGCCAAAGATCATAAAATTCAGAGATAGAAGTGCAGAAAAAGATTGAATGCGGTTGTGTTCTAGAAGAAAATGCGCATTGAACATGAAAGCCCAGCATTTCTAGGAATTTAGATGTCATAACATTGACATAGATGATGAGTAGCGTAGATTGTAGAAAATTTGCAAGATCCCCAATGTCCCAACGTTGGAAGGCAATGTAGTAGCACCACTTTGTCAATGCCTCGGCACCAGTTATGCAACATGGCAGCGCCAGAATGCCCCAATATTGCTAAACCTTAATGTTGTAGCGCTCATACACGATAGCTTGAAATGCCCTTGCGTTACAAAGAAAAACACTACAGTGTTACAATTATTTTTTGCACTATATAAAATAACTATTTTGGATTTTTATGGAAAGAATATTTAACCTTCATCTCAGCATTTAAGGAGCACGTTCTAGGTCAAAACTTACACAATTTAACAGCAAAGAAATATATTTCAACACTTGGAATCCATTGGAAGAATTATCAACATCATCAAGAGAAGTTAATACTTGCAAGAGAAATATTGGAGCCAAGGCTTGAGAAGATCATATGAACTTCATTTCTGTATTTATTTTGCTAAACTTGGTTTCATTATGTTATATCTTGTAATTTATTTTCTGAACTTCATTATGTTGAACTAAATTCACTTGTCTAGGATTGTAATTTTGAACTTAACTATGTGTTTGTAAATATTTTAACTTTGAATGCATGAACTTGATTTTTATTCATTATGTTAGTGCTTAATGCGTACATTTGATCTGGCTAATCTTATGTATGAACTTTGGATTCATTGAGATAGACTTAGAAAAGGCATCTCATTGAATAGCCTACGACAAAGTGATGTATGATTGTAGAGTAGTATCTATAAGTTTCAATTAGGATAGGAATATACCTAGTTGGTATGCTTGGTTAAGATAACGTGAACTTAATGAATTCTATTTAATCACAGTCTCATAGGAATATAAATATTAGATTGAGTGGGATATAATCACTTAACCATTAGAAGAGGCTTAGGATGCGCCTAGTGTTGTGACCAATAATTAACCAAGGGATTATCATTCAAAGCATATCTATAACAAACACAGGTTAAGGTATAGCTACACATCCTAGACTTCATTTGTCATGAGAGTGTTGGAACTTGTGACTTGCATATTTAGTTGTTAATTTAGTAATTAGTTTTATTTTCAATTGAATCCATTTGTTCGGATAAAAATAGGAGAATTAATGTTAGTACTTGAATAGAGTATAATACTTGTCCTCGTAGGATCGACACCCCTCGCTCTTTATTACTTGTTAATGATAGCATATACTTACGCTTAGGATAAACACTCACATTACGTGAGCATCACCAAAAATAATTTGGCACCGTTGCCTAGGACTAGTGTTACTTTGTTTTATTTCAATACTAATATTAGTTCATCTTATTTTTAATTTAGACTTTTTTTCCTTGTTTACTTGTTTGTTTTACGTTGTATTATTTTTAGGTTGATACTCTAGTGTATGCAAAGAGCTGGTAGTCTTAATTTGACTACTCTAGACCTTGAAATTCAAAGAACACTCTACCTAATCCGTCAAGAGCAATCACAAAGGGCTAATATGAAAGATCAAGACGATGTACCCACATTGTTGGAGAATAATCCAAGAACTTTGAGAGAGTATACAGTACCATTGGTGGATGGTATTAACTCAAGCAATAGGAGACCTACCATTAATGCAAACAACTTTTAGATCAAGCTTAGTACCATTCAAATGCTTAAGGATTTAGTTCAGTTTGAAAGCTTCCAAATAATGATCAGAATAAGCATATAATGAACTTCTTAGTAATTTATGACACCTTTAGATTCAATAGAGTTTCAGGCAATGCTATTAGATTAAGGTTGTATCCATTTTCCTTGAAGGATGAGGCCAGAGGTTGGTTAATGTTGCTGCCTTTTGGATTGATTATTATATTGGATAATTTGGCATACAAGTTTTTAGCTAAATGTTTTCCACTTGCCAAGACTACCAAAATGAGGAATCACATCACCTCTTTTGCTCAACATAACCAAGAATCATTGTATAAGGCTTGGAAAAAGTGTAAGGACATGTTGAGGAAATGCCCACATCATGGAGTCCCTAAGTAGTTGTTGGGTCATACATTTTATAATAGGCTTATGATTCAGTTAAGGACAATTAAGGATGAAGCAGCGGGAGGTGCTTTAATGAACAACTCATGATGAAGGTTACAATTCTTTTGAAAGAAATGGCAGCTAACAATTATCAGTAGCCAATTGAGAAAGTAAACCCAAGGAAGGTAGTTAGGGTATATGAGATAAATGCTCTAACATCTTTGAAAGCTCGAGTTAGCCTTCTGACCAAGAAAGTGAATGCTTTGGGAGTGAATTCAGTAAAAAGCCAACCAATTACTTATAACTTCTGTACAAACAGCCATCCTAATGGTCATTGCATGGAGACAGCTTAGTATGTAGGGTTCAACAGAAATTAGAACAACCCCAACTCCAACTACTATAACCCAGGATGGAGAAATACCCTAATTTATCTTAGAATAATCGAGGCTAATCTTTCAAGTCAAATAATCCTTATGAATTCCATGCTTTACCAATGCAATACTCACAAGAGAAGAGGCCAACATTGGAAGACTTGTTTATGTAGTATATAAGTAAGACTGGTCAGTTATTGTAAAATCAAGCAACCTCTCTCAGAACCTTAAAGATACATATAGGATAGTTAGGTTCATCAATCAACAACTATCTACAAGGAGCTCTACCAACAACACTGAGGCCAACCTTAAAGGTAAAAATGAGCAATGTAAAGTAGTTACTTTGAGAAGTGGCAAAGAGGTGCAATCGAGTGAAGTGCAACCTCTAAGACAGCAGACTACACAAGAAATAGACATAGGCAGATTTGAAGAAGAAAAATAGAAAACTCAGCTTTATGAGCAATAGAAAGTAGATAAAGGAAGACCAATGTAGCCACAAAAGCATATTTGCATCCCATCACCCTTCCCTCAAAGATTGCAAAAAAAGAAGCTTGACAAGTACTTTTCCAAGTTTTTTAAAGTATTCAAGAAGTTGCACATTAATATCCCATTTGCTGAAGCACTTTTACAGATGCCGAGCTATATGATATTTATGAAAGACATATTGTCTATGAAGAGAAAAATAGATGATTATAAGAAAATAAATTTAACAGAAGAATGTAGTACCATCCTGCTAATAAGGGCAAAATTGTCATATATTTTCTCATGTTTTTATTTTGCTATTTTATTAATTTATGAGAATAGATGGTCATTTATATGTTTTATTGTTATTTATAGGGACTTGAACAAAATTTAAAGAAAGAATACAAAAGGAGCGAAACCAGGGACTAAAATGTAAAGTTTTCAAAGTATGTGTCCATCGCCCCAACGCCACAATGATTATAGCCCCCGCGCTGGAATAGTGATTGAAAGAAGAAAAACGACCTGATTAAGTTGCTTCTGGCGCCCCAACGCCAAACATTCATCGCAACAGTGACAAGATAGCGCCCCAGCGCCATCATCCCACTGCGCCAGCAGTGAAGCCTTTTTCATGCGTCGCCCCTGCGACAACTGCATAGCGTCTCAGCGCTAGCGCGAGTCCTAGTCCGACGAGAATTGAGATTTTCAAGCTCATATCAATCCCTATAAAAAGTCACTCATTCCCAGCTCTTAAAAGGAATCGAAGAGCAACATAGAGCAATTCAAGAACACTAAGAATACAGAGCACGAGTCTTTTAGAGCCATAGGAGTTTTATTAAAGCAACTTTAGAGAGAGATTCAAAGCGTTCTTCGGCATCAAAAGTCCCTAGGCAGCATAATCAAGAGCAATTCGACGTCTATATCAATTTGCTATTGATTGTATCATGATTTATTATTATTTTTACTGCTGTTCTCTTGTAGTCATGAGCTAAACTTATTTTCTAGGGTTAGTACTTGAACTCAATATGTGTGCTTAATTGCCACATCTTTAGAATATTTAATAAACTTAGTTCTTTGATATTCAAATTACTTGATCTTAATGCTTCAATATATCTGGCCATTATATGGTGAATGAGTTGGTAATATTATTGATAAACTCGGAAGAGGAATCATAATATCTAGACTTAGGTAATTTGATGCATGATTGTAGAGTAACATTCAATGTTGCATATGCAAGTTTTAATTTAGGATAGTAATATACCTAATTGGCATGTATGATCAATAAGACCTAATCTTAATAAATCTTAATTTATTACAAGTACCATAGGAATATAGGTATTTGGTAAATTAAGGTATACTTGCATGACCTTGGAAGAGGCTTGTGAATACGTTAGTGTCTTGATCAATAACAAAGACTAAGGGAGTTAAATATGAGAAGATTAATCATTAGAAAGCATATTGAAGGATAGTATTAATCCTAGGTTTTCCATATATTGCTATCATTTAAATCTCTTTGCATTGTGTTTTTGTTTTTATATTTTCTACCTTAATTCTTAAATTTTTATTTATCTGAATAATTATTAGGAAGATATAATTTTAGTAATTAGTTAAAAAGAAGAAATTATCCCTGTGGGTTCGACATCTAACTTATTTAGTCCCTTTATTACTTGCATATGATAGTGTATACTTACACTTAATTTTAAGATATAGAAATATCGCATCACCTGCAAAAGAAGCTACTTCCAAAATTAAAAGATCCAATGAGCTTTACCATACCATGTACAATTGGAAATCAGAACTTTGGGAAATTTTTGTGTGATTTTGGTGCAAGCATCAATCTCATGCCTTTGTTAGCCTACAAAAATTAGGATTTGGTGCAACCAAGCCTACTAGAGTCAATCTTTAACTTGTAGATCATTCATTTACTTATCCAAATGGAGTGATTGCGAATGTGCTAGTCAAGGTAGACAAGTTCAACTTCCTATTGGATTTTATAGCTCTTGACATGGAGGAAGATAAAGAGATACCTATCATCTTAGGCCTATCATTCATAGTAACCAAAAGAATATTCATTGACGTGTAAAAAAAAGAGTTAACTATGAGGGTCCAAAATGAGGGGATCACTTTTAATGTGTTCAAGGCTATGCAATTTTCAAGTGAGGCTAATGATTCTTTTGAGGTAGTGATATAGAGAATGAGGTAGAGAGGATTTTTAGAGTGAATGTTATTGAAGATCCTTTTGAGAATGTAATTATTTATAGAGATGATGTGAAGACCAATGAAACAAAGGACTATATGAAGGCTTTAGGAGCTACACACACTCTTGGAAACATGAGATCAAAAACTAAACTATTAAAAATAAAGGAGTCAAAATTTAAGCCATCTATACATGAGCCACCCACTCTAGAGCTCAAGCCACCACTGAATCATTTGTGGTATACTTATCTTGATGACTCTTCTACACTTCCTGTTATTATTTCAATGGTGCACAATGAGATTTAGGAAGAAACGCTACTTAGAGTACTCAAGGAGTATAAGAAAGCATTGGGTTGGACTATAGTCTGTTGTGATATGGTGTGTGAGGTGTATAGATGTATATAATTTTAAAAATTAAATACGCAACGGAAGTATTTATATATATTATACAATATGTAACAAATTCAAGCATGTAATCACATGTATGATCATTCAAGTATATATATATCTCATATATATTTCATGCATGATATAAAATGAATAGCAAATAAATAACCTTGAAGTGTTCCCTTACACAATTCTAGTTCACAACTAAATCCGGTGGGATTGTGAAGCTAGAATGGCAGCCTTGAATTTCCAGCAAAGGATTGTTTTAACACTTAAAACAATTTGTCTATATGAGTGATTACTACCAAGAGATGAGATGAGTTAAGAGTTTTCTTTTGTTCTTTACAACTCTTTATGTTGAACCTTGGTAAGCCTTTGTATTTTCTCTCAACACTTTGAGAAAAACACTTAGGAAATGCTCTCAATTCTCTCTTCTTTCTCCTTAAACGAAATTCACTCTTTTTTACACCCCAATTGAACTCTTTCAATTCTTTCTTAAGTGCAAAGAATGATTTCTCTTAGTGCTCCACCACCACTTAACCAGGTTTGCCATTACAAATATTAATCTATCATACTTTTCACTCACCAATTTGATTCAACCATTTGAATCAATTTCTAGAGAGTAAATGGCATTTAATCAATGTTAAGTGGTTTTACCACTTCCTTAGTGCATCATTTAAGAATTACTAAGTGGTCAACATTCCTTATTATTAATGACAAGTGCATTCTCCATTAGTAAATGGTATTTGCCACTTATTCCAATTAATAATAATAATTTGATTAATATATAAAATATTAATAATTCAAAACTATTTTGAATATTTACATTTACCATATATGTATTTACCAAGCAAGGTAAATAGGTAAATACATGGTAAATAATTTATGGAGCAAGATTATGTCACTTGTCAATTTCTTATTGGTTAACAACTCTTGTAAACCAATAATGTATTTGACCTTCAATTATTGACAAGTGAATAATAAAAGGAACCTTGAAACATTTTTCATTTTACTGGAAATTGTTGGATCAATTGTTCAATCAAATTCGCTGCCCCAGTGCACAACGAGTACACTTCATATTGTGAGACTGTCTAGGTCCATGCCCAATTTGTCATATGAAACTATTTCACACGTCTGTGAATAATGTCCCACACACATGTTACAGATATTACAAAACGGCGAATTAGACCATACAAGTTGAGGTTAAAACATATTCGTATAATCCTTCCATCATAAATATCCTATAAGAGCGGAGATATAGATCAACACCGTCAAGTCTCCATGTGCTCAACCATAAACTTATCTCTAGATTTGTATTTCAATAAATAATATCCGTAAACACTTTTACGATATTATTTTCCCAAGAATAAAATTAATTCTTGGATGTCTGCTTATGGCCATAAGACTTTCTGAAATACAATCTTGGAGTTGCAGGATATTTTACTCACCCAATTGAGTTGATGGATCCCATATCTGTACACACTAGATTCCATGAGCATCGGACCATACCCAGCGACACCCAGCGGTCAGACTATGAAAGGTATCTAACATGTGTGGAACCAAAGTATGGTGAATCACTAAAAAGTCCACCGTGGCTCTCAGGTCTAAGGACCACGAATACTACTCAACTCGAAAGATCCTCCATTAACGGCTTTATGGGATGTCTATTGGAGATCTTTGTGAGTCTGTTCAATATTCAGTCCTTACTGAATACTTGTATCTCTATACGAGTTTCCACTGAACTCATAGTCTGCTAAGACTAACCATCTGGACTATCCAGATATAGACATACACTGATCTATATATATATTAAGATCTTCACTAACAGACCCGCATTAGTGAAGGTAGATCAGAAACATTAAATTTAAGAACATATTTGCATAACAACATTTCCTAGCACCATTTGCAACCCATTGCAACTATGTCATTATTAATATATTCTTAGGTCTTTGTCCCATTTCAGACAAGGCTCTAACTCTTTAGATTTTACTGACTCTTAGTTCTGATCTAAACTCTTTTAGATCAGATCTAAACTCTTTCAGATCATACAATGTCTAAAACGTTACAAGCATCTTACCATATTTATAAATAAAATAATTAGTGATATATTGAAATAATAAATGTATAAATATAAAGCAAATATTTATACATAAAAGGGATGGCACGTAAGCATAAATTCTAACATAGTCAACATTCGGGATATAAGTCCATCACTTTATATGCACAAATCTTACTTAAGGAAAACCATAAACCCACAATTGGTTAACAAAGAAGTTAAATTCGATGATAGAAGATATGGTTAAAAATGAAATTATTAAATGGTTAGATGCGGGAATCATTTACCTTATCTTAGATAGTTCTTGGGTAAGTTCGATTCGATGTGTACCAAAGAAATAAAGAGTCACTGTGGTGGAGAATGAGAATAATAAGTTAATCCTCACACGTACAGTGACTGAATAGAGAATTTATATAAACTACTAGAAGCTTAACAAGGCCAATAGGAAGGATCATTTCTCTCTTTCATTCCTTGATCAGATGTTGGATAGACTAGCTGGTTATGAGTACTATTATTTTCTTAATGGGTATTTTAGTTATATTCTGGCTACAATTAAATTGTAATTGCCCTAAAAGATCAAGAGAAGACCACATTCACATGTCCTTCTGGCATTTTTGCATTCAGAATGATGCTATTTGGCTTATACAATGCGCCAACCACTTTCCAACGATGTATGGAGGTAATCTTTTCAGACATTGTAGAGCATTTCTTGGATGTATTTATGAATGATTTTTTTAGTTTTTGGTGATTTATTTGATTTAAATTTGAATAACTTAGCATTTGTATTGAAAATATATAAAGAGGTTAATCTAGTGTTGAATTGAAAAACAAATGCCTTTTTATTGTCAATGAAGGTATGTTCCTAGGCCATAAAATCTCATCTAGAGACATAGAGGTTGATAGGGCAAAAATTGAGACTATTGATAAATTGCCTCCCCTTGCTAATATGAAAGGCGTTCGGAGTTTTCCTAGCCATGCAGTTTTACAGGAGCTTCATCAAAGACTTTTCCAAGATCTTCAACCCCTTTACAATTTCCTAAAGAATGATGCACAATTTTATTTTGATAATGCTTGTTTGGAAGAATTGAAGAGAAAGCTCATTTCAGCCCCTATAATCATAGCACCGAATTGAGATCTACCATTTAAGCTGATGTATGATGCTAATGATACAACCATGGATGCAGTGCTTAATCAAAGAAAATGAATAGTATTCCACATTATTTTCTATGCCAGCATAACCTTGAATGAAGCACAAGTGAACTATAATATTACAGAGAAGAAGCTCCAAGTTGTAGTATTTATCTATGATAAATTCAATTCTTATTTTATTAGAGCTAAGGTGGTGCTGTACATGGATCATGTTGCGATCAAGTATTTGATTACCAAGAAGAAATAGAAGCATTACTTGATTAGATGGGTGTTATTATTACAAGAGTTTGATTTAGAAATCTTGGATTAAAAATGGACCGAAAACCAAGTAGCTAACTATATATCTAGGTTAGAAAGCAGAAAAAGAAAGACAAAACTTGGATTAAGGAAACCTTTCCCGATAAGTAACTTTTGACAACTCCAAACCTTTAATTGCCATATTATATAGCTTATATGAATTTCCTTGTGTGTGGCATAGTGCCCCCAGACTTAATGTTTTAGCAAAGGAAAAGGTTCATATATTATATGAAAAGGTACTGTTGGGATAAGCCATTTTTGTTTAAGCAGTGTGCAGATCAATTAATGAGAAGATGTGTACCTTAAAAGGAAGTAAAGATTATTTTGCACCATTGTTATAATTTAGATTATAGAGGACATTTTAGTGGCACTGGAACAGCAGTGAAGGTACTAAAATATGAATTCTATTGGCCAACATTATTCAAGGATGCTAATACGTATGTCCTATGGTGTGATAGGTGTCAAAAGACTGAAAACATTTCAAAAAAGCAAGAAATGCCCCTATAAAATATTTTGGAAGTCGATATATTTTATGTATGGGGTATTGCCTTTATAGGTTCTTTCATTTCATCAATTAGGAACAAATACATCTTATTGGGTATTAACTACGTGCCTAAATAGGTGGAAGCAGTTGCGCTCCTCACAAATGATTCCAATGTGGTGTTAAATGTTTTGAAGAAAAATATTTTCACAATGCATGACACCCCAAATGCAATCATAAGTGATGAGGGGTTACACTTTTGCAACACGTATTTTTTAGCCCTTCTTCTAAAATGTAGAGTAAGACACAAGGTAGCAACAGCCTATCATCTGTAAACAAGTGACCAAGATGAGATCTCAAACCGAGAGATAGAACGCATTTTGGAAGAAAACAATTGTGAAGCCTAGCTAGAAGGATTGGGCCATGAGACTTAATGATGCACTTTAGGCATAACTCACGGTGTTTAAAATATTTATTGGAATGTCTCCATACCAATTAGTTTATGGGAAAGCTTTCCATCTTCCGACTAAGTTAGAGCATAGGGCATATTGAGCAATCAAGGCATTGAATTCTGATGTTCAAGCAACCGATGAGAAGCAATTGTTGCAACTACATAAGCTAAATGAGTTTAGGCTTTAAGCCTATGAAATGCCAAGTTGTACAAGGAGAAGACAAAGAAATGACATGACAAAAAGATAGCATTAGGAGAATTCCATCCTAGATAGTGAGTATTGTTATTCATTCCTCGACTGAAGCTATTTCCAAGAAAGCTTAAGTCAAGATGGTCCGGGCCATTTAAAGTTACTAAGGTGGTCCCGTATAAAGCTATTGATATTACACATAAAGAGAGCAAGAGGTTATTCAAAGTTAATGGCTGAAGAATTATTGAAAAGATAACGTTGATCGCCAAAAGTTATCTCTTAAACTTACCGAGTCTTAGAGAGCAAAGTAAGACGTCAAGCCAAAGACGTTAAATCAAGCGCTGCTTGAAAGGAAACCCAAGGTATAATTTGTATTTTTTAAGTTTAAATTGTGTTAGTTAAGTGTTTATGTGTTTAGGACTTGAACAGGGCAAAACTTCTAGAAACGCCCCAGTATTAACACTGGAAAAAATATCGCATTCATGCAAAAAGAATGAATGCTGGAGCATTTTACTTCCACCACCCCCGCATTCATACATAATGCCCAAAGTTGTGGCATCCTCGGTTTGCAATTCCACTGCATCCCAACTCAATGTTAGGGCACCAATTTTACAATGCCCTAGCATGAATTCCAGTGTGTTCCAAGGGAACTAAAGGGCCTCCAACACCTCTACGTCAAGCTAGAATACCCAAACGTCTAATTTGCACCTAAAAGTCAATAGTCATGCTCCAATGTAGTCGCATTATAGAATCTTAATACCACTACATCTCAGCTCAACATTGAAGTGCTAATTTTGCAATGCCCCAATAAGAATTCAAATATGTTCTAAAGGAACTGAATGGCTGACAACACCCCCGCGTCAAAAGAGAACTCCCCAGCATCCAATCTTCAATTGAAAACTAATCGTCATTGCTTAAACGCAGCTGTATTACTGAACCTCAACGCTTTAATGCTCAGCAAATTTAAAATGTGGTTAACCACTCAATTAAATGTGCCCAAGCATTCTACACTTGCAATGCAACAGTGTTTGGGAGTTTCATAATTTAAAAGACAAATTAGAGATGCCCAGCGTTCTCTACCTACTATGCCCCTGCATTCTAGAATAAAGGTTGAACACCCCAGCATTTTGCACTTTAACATAGTAGCATTTCTTCAAAAATCAATTTTAAAACTACCTTTTCACACAACCTCAAAAGCTCTCATCCTCTCTCTATTTCCATTCATCAAAAGCTAAAGCTAGTCTAAATCAAGCCTATTAAACACTTCACTTACCACTTATACATCACTTTCACCGGATCAAAACTTCTATTCATCCACTAGACATCAAAAATTCACCTTAAATCTAACCTAAAACCTAATTAATCAGTTCTTTGGACTGTCGATCAATGGGCCAAATGAATATCCAACAGTCTGGCATGAGGTGGATTACGATCAGATCATTTAGACACTATGCAGGCAAAGTATATAGTGGATTATCTCACACAACCTACCCATCCATTTTGTCTCTAACACCCTAACCAATGACACTAAAGCATGGTACATTTTCATATACTCGCATCTTATACTAGTTAGACACACTGGTGAAATCACAAAGCTGGGGCAGTATTTCTGTTTACGACATGACAGGTAAGCTCATCGACATAAGGAATATACTTCAAGAGGATATCTTTGCCAACCTCAGACTGGCAAAAATAGCCTAGGCCTTTTCTCATTGATCATGGCACTCTGCGACCATGTAGAGTTTGTTTGGAAGCACATGAGAACATCATCCATCTAGCCAAGCCCATCAACTTCACACGCTTTAACAGCTACGGACCGCTGAGGCTCAGCAACCACCACTAATATAATTGAGCCCTCCGCAGTAGTTCAGCAATGAGTCAGCTTATCTCATAGCATGTCAACTTCAACTAGACTATCAATCTTGGAGGCCCAGTCTGAGGACCATAAAAGAGATGTAGCAGTAGTACAGTAGGCGTTAAAAGATTTCAGATCCAGCCAGACCTAATGGATGAAGCTATACGCAACACAGTGGGGATTCTCTCATATCATTCAAACTGCTCCACCAGCATCAACACCAGCACCAGCACTAGCTCAGCAGCCACTTAATGCGATATTTCTATATCTTAAAATAAAGTGCAAGTGTACACTATCATATGTAAGTAATAAAGTGACAAAAAAGTTAGATGTCTACCCACATGAATAATATCTTCTTTTTAAACAAGTACTAAAATTATGTCTTTCTAGTAATTATTCAAAGAAATCAAAATCTTAAGAATAAAATTGAAAAATATAAAAGCAATGACATAATAGAAATTTGGAAGATAGTAATATAGAGAAAACCTAGCATTAATACTATCCCTCAATATATTTTTCAACAATTAATCTTCTAACATTTAAATCCCTTAGTTCTTGTTATTTATCAAGATACTAATGTATTTACAAGCCTCTCCCAAGGTCATGCAAATATACCTTAATTTACCAAATACCTATATTTCTATGGTACTTGTAATAAACTAAGATTCATTAAGAGCAAGTTCTATTGATCATACATGTCAATTAGGTATATTCATATCCTAATTTGAAGCTTGCATATGTAACATTAAGTGTTACTCTACAATCATGCATCAAATTACCTAGGTCTTAATATAATGATGCCTTTTTTGAGTTTATCAAAATATTACCAATTCATTCACCATATATTGGCTGAATATATTGAAGCATTAAAAATAAGTAATTTGAATAACAAAGAACTAAGTTTATTAAATATTAGAAAGATGTGGCAATTAAGCATACATATTAAATTCAAGTATTAACCTTAGAAAGAATATTTAGCTCATGACTAGAAGAGAACAGTAGCAAAAATAATATAAAAAGAATATGATACAATCAATAGCAAACCAATATAGACATCGAATTGCTCTTAATTATGTTGTTTATGAAACTCTTGATGCCAAAGAACACCTTAAATTTCTTTCTGTAGCTACTTCAATTATGCTCCAATTGCTCTCTAAGACTAGTGTTGTGAGTTTCTTGAGTGTCTTGTGTCTTCTTGTATGCTCTTTAAATGATGAGGATGGGTGGCCTTTTATAGGAATTGATTTGCGCTAGAAATCTCCAATTCTTATCGAGTCAAGAATCAAAATATCACTAAGACACTACATTCAAAAGGTTATATCGCTGAAGTAGTGAAGACATAGCACTGGTACACTTGATCGTCGTTGGCACTAGTCAGCACTGAGGCAAAATTCAACGTGAGAGCAAAACTTCTAGTAACGCTGGGGCAACAGGTATGTATTTTAAAAATATTATATTTTAGCTATTTATTCTCATAAAATAATAAAATATCGATATTAAATATGAGAAAATAAATGACAAATATGCCCTTATCACCACCACTCTTAGAGGATGAGAAGGCCCCACTAGGTGATCTGGGCATCACGGCATCAGACTTGGAGGATATAATAGCACAGTGGGGATTTGATATCTCTTATATCATTCAAACTGCTCCACTAGCATCAGCTTCAGCACTAGTTCAACAGCCACCACCCTCAAAGAATGAGGCGACCCCACTCAATGATGATCTGGGCATCATGGCATTATACTTGAAGGATATGGCCGTGGCCTATAGTCACCAAAGGAGTTTTAGGTTTAGAGGGAGAACAAAAATTTTATTGCCTTGTTTTTGCACTTTCATTATGTTTTTTATAGTTAGTTATGTGTCTATTCTAGTTATTTAATTATTACTTTTACTTTTTAGGTGCGAGTCTTTATATTTTGTAGTAAAAAGAAGCATGAGTAATATAGTTCTATCTGTTGAGTGCGGTGTTTCAATTCTAAACTGTATTGGGTGAATATGCATGTGTGTGTGTCTGTTATTCATTAATACATATACATGCATCTTATACATTATATACACAGCAGAAGCTAAAATTCTAATTTTCTAAAACAATGAATATAATAAATTTTGCATTTCATTACATTAATGAAATTAAATAGATATTAATTGCATAAACACCAAAGTTAAGAAAAACCACCTCGTAAACCTTTGGAATGGTTTAAGTTAGAGTACCGCTTGAAATGGACTTGTTGGCAATTCTAGGACTGAACGAGGTGGGCTTGAGTTGTTAGAATAACAACTTTAATTTTAGCACTAGTTTAACTTTTAAACCCTGATATTAACTCTTAATTTCTATAGTTTAACACTTAAAATATTTTAAGAAATGAACTTAGTTTTCTTATATTCAACACTTGAATCACAAAAACAAATTTAAAGCTTCCATGGTAGCCTTTATAAGTGGGAATATAATGAAAAATGTTTCAACTATTGAAACAAAATGTAAAACTACCTTTTCATTCCATCTTGCCATCCACCTTTCATTTACCAAATTCATGAAATGAATTCCAAATTCATGAAATGAATTCTTTTTCATTTTCTTCACTCAGGCCACTTTGTTGGCAAATAAAAACCCATTTTGCTTCCTTTAGCTTTATATATAGCTTAGATTTTAACTTAACCATAAGTCAACAATTGACTTTAGTTAAGTTAACACCTTACTTAACAATTAAGCAAGATAAATATCTAGATTAATTAATATTAAATATGTATTTCAATTTTGCTTTAACCTAATCATTTGGTTAACTCTTAACCATAGTCAAGTTTGAAAACATATCTTGATTATTTAATAATTAAATAATCAATAAATTGAAATTACCCTTAAGCTTTTTCTTGGTTACCAAGTTAACTCAAAGTGAGTCTCACCTAACCACATAATTTAGTCAACTTAACCAAATGCTCACTATGCATCACGTGTCAGCATTTAATTGGTCAACAACATTATTAACTAATTAATGTATTTAACACTTAATTCTTGACACGAGCGTATCCATAAGGTTTTTAAACAAATATTTTGTTTTGCTAGAATTACTAGATTGAACAATTCAATCCGGTATGTTGCCCAGTGCACAACAAATACACTTCATATTGTGACACTCCTTAGGTCCATGCCCAATTCATCAAATAGAACCATTCTATGAGTCCGTGATTGATGCCCCATACACACATTATAGATATTACAAATTAGCGCATTAGACCATACAAGCTGAGGTCAAAGTGCTTACATATAATCTTTCTGTCACTTATATCTTGAAAGAGTAGGATATAGATCAGCATTGGCAAATCCTCATATGCTTATCCGTGAACTTATCTGCAGATTTATATTTTGTAAAATAATATCCGCAAACTCCTTTGTAATATTGTTAAACTTATGGAAAACTCTTTTCAGGGTTTCTGCTTTTGGCCAAAAGACCTACTAAAATATAATTCTTAGATCATCATGATATACAACTCCCCCGTGAGAGTTAACGCCAAATAGATATCTGCACACACCAGACACTATGAGCATCGGACCATACCTAGCAACAGATTCGATAATTCTATATCTTAAAATTGAGTGCAACTATACACTATCGTATGAAAGTAATAAAGGGACAAAAGAGTCAAATGTTGAACCCATAAAGATAATTTTTACTTTTTAACCAAGTACTAAAATTATGTCTTTCTAATAATTATTTAGAAAAATAAAAATCTAAGAATGAATTTAGAGAATATAAAAGTAATGACACAACGTAAAGAAATTTGGAAGATAGCACTATAAAGAAAACCTATGGTAACTATTATCCCTCAATGTGCTTTCTAATGATTAATCCTCTAATATTTAACTCCCTTAATTCTTATTATTGATCAAAATACTAATCTATTCACAAGCATTTTTCAAAGTCATGCAAGTATACCTTAATTTACTAATTACCTATATTACTATGGTATGTGTAATAAATTAAGATTCATTAAGATTAAGTCATATTAATCATACATACCAATTAAGTATATTCCAATCCTAATTTGAAACTTATATATGTAACATTGAATGTTACTCTATAATCATGCATCAAATTACTTAAGTCTAAATATAATGATTCTTCTTCTGAGTTTATCAAAACTATTACCAATTCATTCACCATATATTGGCCAGATATATTGAAGTATTAAGAACAAGTAAATTGAATAACAACGAACTAAGTTTCTTAAATATTAAAAAGATAAGGCAATTAAGCGCATGTATTGAGTTTAAGTATTAATCATAAAAAAAAAAATTAGTTCATGGCTATAAGATAACAGAGGCAAAAATAATAAGAAATCATGATACAATCAATAAAAAAATCGATATAGACGTCAAATGTCTCTTGATCGTGCTGCCTAAGAAACTCTTGATATCAAAGAACGCCTTGAATCGCTTTCTATGGCTACTTCAATTAAGCTCTAATTAGTCTCTAAAACTTGTGTTGTATGTTCTTGATGTTCTTGACTGCTCCCTAAAGGCTGGTGACAAGTGGCCTTTTATAGGGATTGAATTGAGCTTGAAATCTCCAATTCTTTTCAGGTCAAGAATCGCATTATCACTGGGGTGCTATGTTGCTATCAATGGGGCGTTGTATGTAAAAGGCTATATCACTCAAGCGGTGAAGGTTTGGTGCTGGAGCGCTAGGCTGTTGCTAGCGCGATGACGAGCTCACATTGGGGTGATGAATGATGAACACATTAAAATGCATGTTGTTAAAAGATTCAATCACCATTTAATGTCACTAATTTTAGTATTTTCTGTATTTTTAGCTTGAAATAAAGTGTTCTCCTTAAATTGTGATTAATGAATGTTATTTGGACAGGTTTGGGTAAATTGGACATAACTCTCAATGTAGAAATCGAAATGAAGAAATTCTTGAACCTGCTGTAACATGACTCAATCTTACACAAATTTTAAGAATAGTGGAAAAGCCAAATCCAACATGTTATGGGCCAAAAATTGAGATACAACAGAATCGGACTACAACTCTTACCCAGCTTGACCCAACTAACGTATTTGGACCGTATCTCCCAAAATACGTACTCAATTGGTATAATTCTTGAATCTGTGAATTTCTGACTTAACTATCAACAACTCGTATGTTTATGGTAAAGTCCAAATCAGCCGTTATCATGGACCAAATCGCATTGCAAGTGGGTAAACTGGTTGTTGGCCGAATTCTGATGTATCTTTGGAATTTTGCTCATATCTCATTGGATACTCATCCAATTTGCATGAAATTAGTGCCTATGGAAAGAAGAGTCAAAATTATACAACTTTTATGTCGGCTATAGAAGCTAAATTGATCATTTACATTATCAAAAACGTGCTGCAAGTGGATACACGAGTTATTAGCTTAAAATTATTGAAGATTGATGTCATCCATGACATATGTCCATTCATTGCCTATATAAGGAGACACTTAGGAAGTTTTTAAATATAGATAATTCTCTCTTCTTTTATTCTCATTAACATGTATTGTAATTTAGGCTAGAGTTCCTAGCAAGGCTAAGAGATGAACTTTTATGTGTAGTAAATCTACTTCTATGCTTTGATTCGGTGTCAAGAGCTGTAAATGTTGTAAGTTTGGGTTTGATTAAACTCTTATCTATTTTATTTTCTATAATCCAGAGGTTATAATTCTCATGTCTCATATATGTTCAGTCATGCTTTTCTTATGTGATTCATGCTGATTTATAATTGTTACTGGTTACATTGTTTTATATGTTAATCTTTTACTGCAGTATTGTCAATTTGATATATTGTCGATCTTGGATAACATGTAAGGGCAATAAATGTTTGATATTCAAGTTAATCTTTTACTGCAATATTGTCAAAGTGATATATTGTCGATCTTAGATAACTTGTATAAATAACATGATGTGTGTTAATGTTTGCAAAGAGTTTAACTAAATCAAATACATGTGTTATCAAATGTGCTATATATTACATACCTTCCGATTGATTGTTTGGGATGTGAAACTTTCAGTTGAGTTATAAATATCGAATCAAAGTATAGAGTAGATTTATAAAGCATAATTGTGATTCTCAAAGCCTTGCTTAAATCATCATAAGACATTTTCCTCAATTTATAGACAATTCTATCTCATCCGTTTAAATCAATTAACCCTTTGCTACTGCTTTAATATTTTACTTCACTGACCTATTTTGCCAAGAGCTTCCTCGTGGGATTGACACCTCAATCTATACTGCAATAGCCGCGTTATATTTTTAGCGTAAACAAAAATTTGGCGCCGTTGCCGGGGAGGCACACTAAGCGAAAGTCGGTTGGGATTATAAATACTAAAGTGGTAACTTTGTATATTTTCTTTTCTTTGTAAACTCTTAGTTTTATTTCCTTTGTTGTAATTTATTTATTATTCATGGTTTGTTCTACCACCTAATTTATTTTGTTTTCTTTAGTTAATTTATTATATTTTATATTATCTTAATGGCTGGTTTTGCCGCCTAATTAGTTTATTTTCTTTTATCTATTTATTGCACTTTATTTTCTTTAGTTTATTTATTACACTTTTTTTAATGGCTAGTTTTACCGCCTAACTTTGTTCACTTTCTTTTATTTATTTATTGTACTTTATTTTTTTAGTTAATTTGTTGTATTTTCTTTTTATTTTGTGGCTGGTTCTACCACCTAACTTAGTTTCTTTATTTCTTATTGTACTCTATTTATTTATTGCACTTTTTTTTATTGTACTTTATTTTTATTTTCTTTTACGTATTTATTGCAATTTATTTTCTTTAGTTAATATGTTGTATTTTCTTTTTATGGCCGGTTCTACCGCCTAACCTTATATTTATTTACTTATTGTATTTTCTTTTTATTATTTATTTATTGCACTTTTTTTTTCTCGTACTTTATAGTCTTTTGTTTAGTTGTTGTATTTATATTTTATGGTTGGTCTTACCACCTAACTTATTTCTATTTCTTGTTGTGTTTATTCCACTTCTTAATTTTCCTTAAGCATTTCTTTCCTTAAAAAAAAAAAAAAAAAAAGAAATTTAGGATGTATGCATCGACCTAGAGACAAACGATGAA
Source organism: Ailanthus altissimus (assembly GCA_946807835.1). Taxonomy (NCBI): domain Eukaryota; kingdom Viridiplantae; phylum Streptophyta; class Magnoliopsida; order Sapindales; family Simaroubaceae; genus Ailanthus; species Ailanthus altissimus. The sequence goes on from OX327699.1 coordinate 6,789,140, forward strand.
GATTTGTGAGAGAACTAGAACTAGAACTAGAACTAGAACCACCCCCACAATTTGTAAGTGAAGAGAATTCACCTTCTAGTTCATCTTGTAATTCTAACACAATGAGCCAACACGAAGAAAATCCCGTTAGAACTCTAAAAGATTACTTGCATCATACTCGCACAGCCACACCATCATGCATTATATTTCCACCTAACACACCACATTCAGATTTTAAACTTGGAATGATACAACTTCTTCCCACTTTTCATGGTCTAGATAGTGAAAATCCTTATGTACATGTTAGGGAATTTGAAGAGGCAATTGCCACCTTTCATAGCCAACCTGAAGCCATAGACACTGTTAGACTTAAATTTTTCCCTTTTTCTTTGAAAAACAAAGCAAAGAGTTGGTTATACTCTTAGAGGCCGAGGTCTATAGGAACTTGGGCAAAAATGACCCAAGCATTTTTCAATAAATACTTCCCACAACACAAAACTAATGGCCTGAAAAGACAAATTTCTTCCTTCTCCCAAAAAGACAGTGAAACCTTATATCAAGCATAGGAAAGGTTTAAAGAGTTATTAAATCTGTGCCCTCACCATGGGTATGAAAATTGGCACTTGGTTAGTTATTTCTATGAGGGACTCACAATTAGAGAACGTCAATTTGTTGAGATGATGTGTAATGGGGAGTTCTTTCACAAAGATCCTGAGGAAGCCATAGAATTCCTTAATGACTTAGCCGAAAAAGCCCATGCATGGACTGGACCTAGCATTACTGAAAGCACAAATAGGTCACGACCCAATGGAGTTTTCCATCTTAGGGAAGAGGATAACCTCAAAGCCCAATTAGAGGTCTTAACTAGGGAGTTAGAGGCCTTGAAAACCAAAGATAGAAGGGTCACCCACACGGTTGCTAGAGTTGAGTCACACGATGTCTGTTTTGTCTGTGGAGGAGCGGAACACTTAGCTCAGGATTGCCCCACGTATAGTGAGATGAGAGGGATATATGAGGAACAATGTAATGCCCTAGGGATGTACAAGAAGCCTTATTCACCCTACTCTGAAACATATAATCCTAACTGGAGAAACCACCCAAATTTCAGTTGGAAATCTGACCAACAAGCCAACAACCAATGGAAACAAGAACAACAAGCACCCAAGTCTTATGTTGCACCTCAATATAATGCACGACCAACTAGGAGTTCTTTAGAGGATACATTACAAGCATTTATGGAGGCACAAAGTAAGACTAATCAAAAATTTGAAATAATTCTTGCACAGGTGGTGGACGAAAACAAAGAAATCAAGAGTCAAATCACAAAGTTGACCAGTGCCTTAACTGTACAAGAGCGAGGTAAGTTTCCATCTCAACCTCAATCCAATCCGAAAGGACAATTCATGGCACAAGCTTCTACTTCTGATGTTCAAAATCTCAAAGAAGTCAATGCCATTACTACTCGAAGTGGTAAGATTGTAAGTGAGCCTACTCCTGAAATTAACACATCTACGAGTAGTAAAGACGCCCCCCTTGAAAAAGAAGCCACACTGGAAAAAGAGCCCGAAAGTAAGTTTTCAATCCCAGTGCCTTTTCCTCAAGCTCTTCGATCGGTTGGAAAAAATTCAGAAATTCAAGGTGAGATTTTAGAACATTTGAAACAAGTTAAAATTAATCTTCCCTGGTTACATTTGATTATGCAGGTTCCAACTTATGCCAAGGTCATCAAGGATTTATGTACTATCAAAAGAAAACACCATGTGAAGAAAACTGCATTTTTGACAGAACAGGTAAGTGCAGTGATTGAACAAAAGACACCACCCAAGTATAAAGACCCAGGATGTCCCACAATCTCCTGCCAAATTGGGACACATGAGTTTGGTCAAGCTTTATTGGACTTAGGAGCAAGTGTAAATTTAATGCCTTATTCTATTTACTTGCAGTTAGGACTTGGTGAGATTAAACCAACCTCTGTAGTCCTACAATTAGCTGACCGATCAATCAAGAAACCACGGAGAATAGTAAAAGATGTTTTGTTGCAAATTGATAAATTTTACTACCCTGTTGATTTTCTTGTTTTAGATACTCATTCTATTGTTAACATGGAATCAAAAATCCCTCTTATTTTGGGGAGACCTTTTCTAGCCACTGCTAACGCTCTTATTAATTGCAGAAATGGTCTAATGAAATTATCTTTTGGGAATATGACTCTTGAGGTGAACATTTTTCATATTGATAAGCAATCACGAGAAGAAGACGAATGCTATCATTCATATATGATAGACACACTTGGAACGGTGGAAGCTTATAAAAATCATGGCTCTAATTCTTTAGAAAATCTCTTTGATTTTGATATTGAAGAATTGTATTATCCTGATGAAACAACTAATATGTTTAGTATTTTTGACTCACAGGATAAAGGATTCAATTTTGGAAATCAGGCATTGAAAAGTTGCCATGTGAGAGGGAGAAACCACAATCATCAAAACTCGAGACACCACGTGTCATCATTGGTGACCAAGGAACACATTTCAGTTCTAGAAAATCTCATAAAGCTTATTGGGCTGTCAAAGCCCTTAACTTTGATTTGAATGTTGCAAGTCTCCAGAGAAAGTTACAATTATCAGAAATAGAAGAGCTACGAAATGATGCATATGACAACTCCAGAATTTACAAAGCTAAAATGAAAGTAGCTCATGATAAACAGATCTCAAGGAAACACATTGAGCCAAATCAACGGGTCTATCTTTATGATTCTCGATTGCATTTACACCCTGGAAAGTTGAGATCTCGATGGACTGGTCCATTTATGGTAAGACATGTTTTTCCTAATGGTGCTGTTGAAATAGAAGACCCCACTGATGGACGGACTTTCAAAGTGAATGGACAGCGGCTAAAAAGCTACGTGGAAAAGGTAAACGACTCTATGTACCTAGGCGAGATCCCTCTTGTGGATCCTGTCTATCGTGATTGATCAGGTTCAATCTATCTGTACCATATTTTATATTTTGTCTATATTTTATCTTTTGACTTTCTATTTTTGCTTTTATTTTCTTGCACATTTTATTTTACTTTATTTTCTTCTTTTTTATTTTTTCTTCAGTGTGATTTTATTTCCCGGTCAAGTGGCGGATACGGTACTCCGTGACTATTAAAGTCGGTTTCTCAGTTCCCTAAAAACTGTCCCTCAAACTGTGCATTCATCTCTTTTCTTTCTTTCAAAATGGATCGCATTCTTGCCAACCTTAAAAAACGTTTTCCTTCATTTCCTCAAAATGCTCTACTTAAGATTTACAAAGCACGTTGTGAAAGACTCAGGCTATTGATGTTGGGTAATATCCCTGTGGACCTTCGTTGGTTAATTGAAGCCAATGTTCGGTTGTCTGGTGAGTTTGAAAATGATTTTGTTTCTCATATGCCTGGCCTTGGAAGAACCTCCTATGCCAAAAGGTGACGAGCAAAAAGGTTACAAGTCTGTCATAAATGTGCTCGATGGAATTGTAATCGGAGTTGTCGTTCTTTAGGATTCGTATCTAAAAATCGAGAAGACAAAATTCAGTTCATTAAGGATGGACTGAGTAAGGAGTCTTTGGATGATATCCTATTGACTCTTGAGACGCATCCCTGTGGGCTCGTGCAACGTGAACTTCTCGATTTATGGAACAAATTCAAAAATGAACATCAACAGTATAGTCTCGGGAATCTGACTCTAAAAGACCCTGTTTGCCAATTTATAAGAAAATTGGATGGGAAGCCTATCCCCGACCCATAGAAGGCGTTTAAGCCGTTACTGGACGTAAAACCAGAGGAAGATGTGAGCCACAATCACAACTACTTGTAAATACATGTGTTTTAATTTCAAACTTTATTTTATGAATAGTAGGGCTACTCATGTAGATGTCTTAAATTCAAATCTTTTTGTTTAATAATGCATGTAGGTCATTATGTTTAAATTTTTTGTGTTTTATTTTTAACTCTCTTTTGACAAACTGTCGGGTTACCATAATCATTGTTATCATTTGGTACTCTATAAATACAGCACCTCAGTTTCTTCATTTTCATATATTGAGATAAAGGTGAGAGTAGATATGGAGGAAACCCAAGTTCGACAATTTCGAAATATATGTGTATTTTGTGGATCTAGTCCTGAGGAGAGTAAAGTGTTCGTAGAAGCAGCAAACAATCTAGGAAAAACATTAGCTGCAAGAAAAATTCATTTGATTTATAGAGGAGGTAGCCTTGGGCTAATGGGATGTGTGTCAACAGCTGCACATTTAGGAGGAAGTCAAGTTTTAGGTATTATTCCTACAGCTTTGGCCGTGGGAAACCTGACCGGGAAAACAATAGGGGAAGAATTACGAGTCTCATCCATGCATAAACGTATAGCCAGAATGCTTTGCAATGCAGACGCTTTTATTGCTTTACCAGGTGGTTTTGGTACCTTTGAAGAAAATTTTCAAATTGTTTCTTGGGCCCAACTGAATATCCACCGAAAACCCATAGGTTTGTTGAATGTTAATAACTATTTTGATTGCTTACTTTATTTTCTTGATCAAGCTGTGGAACAGAATTTTATTTCATATTCGGTGCGACAGATCCTGGTTTCTGCTACTGAGGCGGATGAATTGATTAACAAATTACAGGCAGTTACCTACGAACCTAACCCAGCAATAACTCGGATCAATTAGTCAGTGGGCCTTAACAAGCGAAAATTGGATCTGACACTTCGTTTGTAAATTTTTCTTTTTATTTATTTATTTATCAGTACCATCATTTTAGTTTATATTTGCTTAAGTGTCTCTCAGGTCTGTTTCTTTCAAATAACTGGCGTTTCAGGTAATGTCTCCTATACTTTATCTCTTTCTATTTAAACATTGAGGACAATGTTTCATCTGGTTTGGGGGGAGGATAGTAGACATACGTTGCATTTTGTAAAAAAAAAAATTTGTGGTCCGACATTTGATTAAAATGGCAGAGTAAAGAGTTCATTCTTGAACTCTTGAGACGCATTCTAAGTCAAATTAGAATGGCAGAGTAAGGAGTTTTAGTACTAACTTTTGAAATGCATTTTAACTAACTTTTTGTTATTTTATTTTATATTTCATGCATTGTCGTTTACTGCTTGTAATCTTGGTAATTCTTGTATAAAGGAATTTGCTTTTCTGCCTAACTATGATTTCAGAATTGTTTAGGTTGAGTCACTGTTTCTATCTAGGTTACTAAAGAATGACTTCCAAAATATTTTTGAGCACAATGCTAAGCCTTGTGGTAAGATGGATGATTCAATTTATATAGCCAAGAGAATTTCCATGTTTAAGTATATATTTTTCTAATCTCACATATCTTTTGTGAGTAAGTGAAAAGGATGAGAAAACAGCTTATGAACCTTCATTGATCCTTTGAATTGGTTAATTTTTGTTTAGAATGATATTATTTGAATTAAGGGATAAGTTGGTTGCATTTGTGCATAATATAATTTGGTGAGAAACCTTTGTAATGCTTCCTTGTATTCTTCAAAAAAAAACAAAAAAAAACACAAAAATACCAAAAACAAGAAAAAAAAAAAAGAAGCAATTCAGTTTAATAAAGTCTTCATTCAATTTTAGAAGACAAATATCTTGTAAAACAGTTTTCTCACCAAGTTATAATTGTATTATTCTCACAAGCCAATTAAAGTTCTAAAGTTGGCGTATGATATGAATAATTAATTTTTAAACAAATAATTTTCCTATCTTCGGATCAATGTTAGTTTATATGTTTGTCCTTAAAATTGACTTTTTCTTGAGTGCTTAACTGTTTTCCAACTCCATAAGAGAAGTCTTAACCTTTTAAACAGTCATACACCTGTGAGGATATGGAGTTGAGGCTTTTACTTGGAGAAATTGTCAAGGCTATATCTATTGTGGTTTGTGGTTAGATGGTTATGGCTTAGTTCACACACACACAAATTATGGAAGTTGTAATTGAAAAAACCATGATAGCAACAGTGATCTCGAACTGACGTTTTGATTGAAATGTTTAGGAAGTTTTGCATATTCTATTTACGCTTGAATTGCTAGAGAGTAGCAATAAGCTGGTTGGGGGCTGTGATGAACACATGAAAATGCATGTTGTTAAAAGATTCAATCACCATTTAATGTCACTAATTTTAGTATTTTCTGTATTTTTAGCTTGAAATAAAGTGTTCTCTTTAAATTGTGATTAATGAATGTTATTTGGACAGGTTTAGGTAAATTGGACATAACTCTCAATGTAAAAATTGAAATGAAGAAATTCTTGAACCTGGTGCAACATAACTCAATCTTACACAAATTTTAAGAATAGTGGAAAAGCCAAATCCAACATGTTATGGGCCAAAAATTGGGATACAACAGAATCGGACTATAACTCTTACCCAGCTTGACCCAACTCATGTATTTGGACCGTATCTCCCAAAATACGTACTCAATTGGTATAATTCTTGAATCTGTGAATTGCTGACTTAACTATCAACAACTCGTATGTTTATGGTAAAGTCCAAATCAGCCGTTATCATGGACCAAATCGCATTGCAAGTGGGTAAAATGGTTGTTGGCCGAATTCTGATGTATCTTTGGAAGTTTGCTCATATCTCATTGGATACTCATCCAATTTGCATGAAATTAGTGCCTATGGAAAGAAGAGTCAAAATTCTACAACTTTTATGTCGGCTATAGAAGCTAAATTGATCATTTACATTATCAAAAACGTGCTGCAAGTGGATACACGAGTTATTAGCTTAAAATTATTGAAGATTGATGTCATCCATGACATATGTCCATTCATTGCCTATATAAGGAGACACTTAGGACGTTTTTAAATATAGATAATTCTCTCTTCTTTTATTCTCATTAACATGTATTGTAATTTAGGCTAGAGTTCCTAGCAAGGCTAAGAGATGAACTTTTATGTGTAGTAAATCTACTTTCATGCTTTGATTCGGTGTCAAGAGCTATAAATGTTGTAAGTTTGGATTTGATTAAACTCTTATCTATTTTATTTTCTATAATCCAGAGGTTATAATTCTCATGTCTCATATATATTCAGTCATGCTTTTCTTATGTGATTCATGCTGATTTATAATTGTTACTGGTTACATTGTTTTATATGTTAATCTTTTACTGCAGTATTGTCAATTTGATATATTGTCGATCTTGGATAACATGTAAGGGCAATAAATGTTTGATATTCAAGTTAATCTTTTACTACAATATTGTCAAAGTGATATATTGTCGATCTTAGATAACTTGTATAAATAACATGATGTGTGTTAATGTTTGCAAAGAGTTTAACTAAATCAAATACATGTGTTATCAAATGTGCTATATATTACATACCTTCCGATTGATTGTTTGGGATGTGAAACTTTCAGTTGAGTTATAATTATCGAATCAAAGTATAGAGTAGATTTATAAAGCATAATTATGATTCTCAAAGCCTTGCTTAAATCATCATAAGACATTTTCCTCAATTAATAGACAATTCTATCTCATCCGTTTAAATCAATTAACCCTTTGCTACTGCTTTAATATTTTACTTCACTGACCTATTTTGCCAAGAGCTTCCTCGTGGGATCGACACCTCAATCTATACTGCAATAGCAGCGTTATATTTTGAGCTTAAACAATGAACTATGACTTAAACAGATCATTTTTTCTATTTTCTTATTTTAATCACTGTTCCAACACTGTAGTGAAAATTCTTGTGGCGTTGAGGCAACAGGTCTATACTTTAAATTTCGTTCGAGTTCCTATAAATAAAAATAATGCATATAAATAGCCATTTATTCTTCATAAAATAATAAAATATCAAAATAAAAAATTGAGAAAATAAATAACAAATATGCCCTTATCAAATTCCCCCAAACTTAAACACTTACTTGTCCTTAAGCAATAAAATAAAAATCAAGAGAGAAACAAAGGGTTATACTTGACTCAAATATTAAACAAAGAAAACAAAACAAAACATGCTAGGTTAGTAAGATGATCAAAATAATTGTCTCGAAATGCTGTTTAAATGGTACAAATTCTTGAGTAGATAAATAAATATTAACAATCTTAATTATATCTATTTAGTCCCTCAATCTTCCTCAAATATAATCAACATGTGTGTGTATGTGTAAGCAGCAAGTAGTAGCTAAAACCATACTTTGATTTACTTTATACCTTAATTTTTACAGAAAAGAAGATGTCTCGGCATTTGATTTGTATAATGATACTTTCGTAGACTTGTCTTTACTACCACTTTCCACTAATGTAGAAAATCACATGTCTAAGAATCTATTTAAGACTTTAATTAGCTTGTAACGTAAGACTAGGGTCAAGATGGGATAAAAGGATAAACAATTTAGGCTAAGTCACACCATAAACACTTAGACTTTACCTAAAAACCTCTTGATCTTTTTTTTTCTTGTATTATCTCTTCCCCCACACTTATTGTTTTTCCCATATTTCTTTTTAATCTTTATTTTTCAAAGAATTTCTTCTTTTTCTTAAACTGGGGATATTTTCTTTCTCTTTTTTTTTCTTTTTTTTTTAATATCCCCAAATTCTGATTGACAAAAACCACCCAAACGTTTTTTCTCATATTACCACATCCTTTTCCTTTCAAGAGTATTTCTAAGCAAATGCAATGTTTATGGTGTTTTGGGTAAAATTTTAGATAAATAAACTTTAAGTCTTGGGTTTGTAATGTGGTTAAACCAAAGATTGGGTAATTAGGCTCATAATAGGATACTAGGGATAAATATACAATAAACGGTAGGCTAAAAAGGCTCAATCGGTCCAAAGATAGCCTAATGTCATTTCTCTATTCATGTGTTTCCTAAGATTTTGCCTCAAGTAGTAAATGAAAAGTTCTAGAGTGTCGGTCATTCGAGACTATGGTGTACTCTCTAAAGCATAAGTATCTCTAAGTAATAGTTATAACTATTTATACTTAATAAGTGCTCAAAATGGTGATTATAAATAAGGTCAAACTTATTCCTAAACTTGGATAACTAAAATCATCTCAAGTATCTATCATTCCCTAAGGATTTATGAAAATAAATTCAGCCATATATTCTTTTTCTTATCATTGACTAATAATCATCTTAAAAACCTAACAAAAAGCTAATTAACTTTAAAAAAATTATTAACCCACAAGAATAACCACTCAAATTATATAGCAAAAAAAACACAATAAAGTGTTTCTCACCCCTAAACTTAATTTAGACATTGTCCCCAATGTTAAAAAATAAAGATTTGAGAATAAGAGACTTCCCCAAAAATTGAAATATAAGCTATGCAGCATTGTTATATGAATGCAGTCATTTGCTCTCGACTCTTGAAAATGCTCATGATGCCTTTCTTGAGTGTTTGACTTGCTAATTTATTCCTAAAAAAATAAAATAAAATAACCAAATAGAAATTAAACACTTATAAAAATGAAAATTACTTGGGTTGCCTCCCAATAAGTGCTTGATTTAGCGTCATCGGCTTAACGAAGCTTCTTATTCTCTTATAGTGGATCAAAAATGCTGATGAAAGCATTTGTGTATGTGATGTTGCTGGCTTTCTTCTTTTTTTACTTCCATATTTTTGCTATTAAACCTCGATAGTAACTTTTGTTGTATTCTCCTTGTGTCTTTCTAGAAAGACTTTACTCTTAGACATAAGAAGTGATTATTCCCTTCCTTTCTCTTCGCTTGCTTCATTAATGTGCTTCTTTTTCTTCTTCGTTCTTGCCTTTTTATGCTTCAATGCCCATTTTCGGATGTGATAATCCCATGTCTCCATATCTTTAGTTTGCTTGATGTTTGGGTGCACCAAATTAATGCAAAAATAATCCTCACTTTTAGTTGGTAACTTGATCTCTTTGAAAACCTTGAAAGTGATAGTGTCTTCTTGTACCCTTATCGTCAACTCCTTTTTTTGTACATCAATTATTGTTCTTCTAGTAGCTAGGAAGGGTCTTCTAAGAATGATAGAAATCTCTTTTTCTTCTTCCATGTCTAGAATGATGAAATTGACAGAGAAGATGAATTTATCAACTTTAACCAATGCATCTTCAATGACTCCTTTGGGATAGGTGAGAAAATGATCTGCTAGCTAAAGTGTGACATTTGTTGGTTTGGCATCTCTCAGAACTGTAACAAAGTGTTTTTCCAAAATTGTAATTTCCAATTGAGCCTAGTATGGTGAAGTTCCCATGATCTTTGAGCTTTGGAGGTAGCTTCTTTAAAAAATGATACTATACTCCTTTATTAAGGCCACAGTCTCGAAGTCATCTATTCTTCTCTTCTTTGATAAAATATCCTTCATGAATCTCATATAGCTCGGCATTTGCTCCAATGCATCTTCAAAATGAAGATTAATATGTAATTTCATAAAAAAATCAAGAAAACTTTAGAATTGTTTATCTAGTTTCTTCTTTTGCAGTCTCTGAGAAAATAGAGGTGGTGGAATGAATGACTGTGTTAGTTGTTTTTATGGGTTGCTAATGGTATTTTCTGCTGCGTTTTCACATTTCTGTTCTTGTACTTGAATACCAGTTTCTGTGCATTTCTGTGTTTTGACACTTTTCTCTTAACTTCTCAGTTGCTGTAATCTCTAAAGAAATGGTATAGGTGGTCTATATGGTTGTGATGTGCATCATGAAGATTCTAAATCAACTCAAGAAGGCGAGCTGAGCGTAAAGGAGATTTCAGATGGTCCAATAACAAAGGCTAAGGCTAAACAGCTTCAAAAGGCCATAAGTAGTCAAATTGGAGCTATTGAAGCTTCTATGGGATTAGAAGCTTGCGATCTGAATGGAAACGAGTTAAATGTATTTATTTGTCTTCAATTTGAGATTGGGACGTGATTTAGAGATGTTTGGTGACGTTGGGCTTTAATAAGCAGCTAAGGGCTTTCTTTTCATGCTATTGGGCTTTATTTACTTCTTATGTTACTACTTTTATGTATTTGGGCTATTTTGAACTTGTTTAGTTTTGTTTTAAAATTGTTAAGTCATATTGGGCTTATTTTGGGCCTTTTAAAGTTTATTAGGTAACATTAGGGTTTCACCTCATTTTGTAAGCCTATATAAGGCATGTAAAAGTCTTGTAGAGGCAGTTGCCTCATTTTGGAATTGGATGCACGAAAATAGACTTTTTCTCTCTCAAAATTGTCTTCTCAAGTTTTTCAACTCTTGAAGATAGTTGCTGACTTATCACTCTTTGATCACCAAGAGTGTGGCGTCAAAACCCTAAATTGATCCTTGTGGCGTCTATACGACTTATCAAGGTATCTATTTAGTTCTATCCTCCATCAACTTCACAATTTAATTTTGTTATAAATCAAGGCACATCATCTGGTATCAGAGCATAGGATTTCAGTGTGCAAACTGAAGTTTTAGCTATTGAAGGTGTCTTGCTATTTTTTTTTGTTATATAATTTCGTGGGGTTATTATCAGTTTGGGTCTCTAATATTTGAGGTTAGTAGTTGAATTGCAACTCTGAAGCATTAAAATTAATTCTTAGTAGTTTGTGAACTGGAGATGGGTTGGCTGAATTAAATTGTTCTTGAACCTGAAAATTTTGTGAACCTGAAAATTTTGAATTTGAGTAAATTGTTGCTATCTGATTTTATTTACTGAATTGGTGAATAATTCAGTTTGAGAAGAGTGTTTTAGCTACTGGTTGTGTTGTTCAATTGTTCATACTTGTTTGGGGTTTTTGTTAATAATGGCTGACGATGATGCAAGTAGAGTACCAAAGGGATTGAGTTTAGAACAAGCTCAACTCGTGGGCTTACAACAAACTCATGATGAATTTCGAGGTGAGATTACTGAAATTCGTGGACAACTTGCTGTAATTATAGAAATGATGCAAAGAAATACTTTGCAACCCCAACAAAGGCGAGTAGGGCATAGGGTACCTCGAAATGACCTAGGGGATGCTGGAGATGAGCCAAATAGGGATGATGAGGCTGAAGATAGGAGGAGGCAGCAAAATGACCCACTAGTGGTATCAAACTTAATATACCACCATTTAGAGGTACTAGTTCTCCTGAGGAGTATCTTGAATGGGTTCAGAAGGTAGAAAGGGCGTTTGATTGGCATGAGTATCCTGAGGCAAAGAAGTGTAAGGTAGCAGCACTTGAGTGTAGAAAGGGTGTTTGATTACGCACTTTTGTGGTGGGAAAACTTAAAAACTCAGCGAAGAAGGGATGACGAAGAAGAAGTTACAAGCTGGCCACTTATGAAAAGATTAATGAAGAAGAGATTTGTTCCGGATTACTATAAACAAGAATTATACATCAAACTCCAGACTTTGCGGTAAGGTTCTTTGAGTGTGGAGGAGTATGTGAAAGAATTTGAGCTGTTGCTGATTCGCTGTGATTTGAATGAACCTTAAGAGCAAACAATAGCTAGATTCCTTGATGGATTAAAGAGGGATATAGCTAATGTTGTTGAGTTACAGCCCTTCATATTTCTTGAGGATGTCATAAAGCTTGCAACTAAAGTAGAAAGACAGCAGAAAAGAAGAGGTATCCATATGAGGTCAACTACAACAAGTAATACAAAGGCTATTTCTTCACCTTCGCGAACATGGAACACACCTAAACGTGATGAGAAAGTGGAGTTCAGTAAAGGAAGAGCTAGTTCAGGTTCATTGAAAGGAAAGGAGAAGGTATTTGAACCTCAATTTTCCAGGAGATCGCGAGACATCAAGTGTTTCAAGTGCTTGGGAAATGGGCATATTGCTTCTGAATGTCCGAATAAGAGGGTGATGGTTATTTCTTCACCTTCGCGAACATGGAACACACCTAAACGTGATGAGAAAGTGGAGTTCAGTAAAGGAAGTGCTAGTTCAGGTTCATTGAAAGGAAATGAGAAGGTATTTGAACCTCAATTTTCCAGGAGATCGCGAGACATCAAGTGTTTCAAGTGCTTGGGAAATGGGCATATTGCTTCTGAATGTCCGAATAAGAGGGTGATGGTTTTACAAAGGAAGTATGGAGAGCTTGTAAGTGAAGATGAAGCTGAGATGGAAGAGGAATCTAAAGTTGAAGTGACTGAACAAGAAGAGAATCTTGAGCCAATTGAGGGAAATTTATTAGTTATTCAAAGGATTTTGAGTGCTGAAGTTGATATTGGTTTGGAACAGTGCGAAAACATCTTTTATACAAGATGTCAAATCTGAGATAAGGTGTGTGCCATGATCATTGATAATGGTAGTTGCACCAATGTTGCATCCATTACTTTAGTGGAAAAACTGGGATTAACTACTGTTCCACATCCAAAACCATACAAATTACATTGGCTTAATGACAAGGGAGAGATTCAGGTTACAAGACAGGTTCGGGTGCCATTCTCCATTAAAACCTTTCATGATGAGGTTTTATGTGATGTGGTTCCGATGACAGCTAGTCATATGTTATTAGGACGCCCATGGCAATTTGATAATGATGTGACTTATAATGGACGAAGGAACACTTATTCATTTGTGCTGAATGGGAAGAAAGTGAATTTGATGCCATTGAGTTCTCAACAAGTTAGAGAAGATCAGTTGCATAATCAAAGGAAGATGATGGAATCTGGTAAAGGGTTAATGTTAGCCAAAATGGGAGATGTTGAGCAAGCACTAGCTTCTGTGGGGGTTGTTTTCATGACTTGGGCAAAGCCTTTATTGAAAGTGGAGGGTTTGGATTTGCCAAGGCAGGTTGTGGAGTTGCTTGAAGAGTTCAAAGATGTATTTCCAGAAGAGCTACCATTGGGATTACCACCTATTCGAGGGATAGAGCATCAAATTGATTTGGTGCCTGGAGCTTCACTTCCAAATAGACCAGCATATAGATGTAATCCAAAGGAAGCAAAGGAGATCAAAAGGCAAGTTGGTGAGCTCTTAGAGAGGGGCTATGTGCGTGAGTCACTTAGTCCTTGTTCAGTGCCTACTTTGCTTGTTCCAAAGAAGGATGGTACCATGAGAATGTGTGTGGACAGTCGGGCTATCAACAAGATAACGGTTAAGTATCGATTCCCTATTCCTAGACTTGATGATATGCTTGATGAATTGTATGGTGCTGTTTATTTTTCTAAAGTTGATTTAATGAGTGGATATCACCAAATTAGGATGAAAGAAGGTGATGAATGGAAAACAGCCTTTAAAATTAAGCATGGATTGTATGAGTGGATGGTGATGTCGTTTGGGCTTTCTAATGCACCTAGTATATTTATGAGACTTATGAACCATATTTTGAGGAAGTTTATTGGGCTGTTTGTTGTGGTCTATTTTGATGATATCTTGATCTATAGTAAAACTTTAGATGATTATGTGAATCATCTTATGGCTGTATTTGAGACCTTGCGTGATGTTAAGTTGTATGGAAACCTCAAGAAGTGCTATTTCTGCCAAGATAGTGTTATCTTTTTGGGGTATGTTGTTTCTGGTAGTGGAATTAAGGTTGATGAGGAGAAGGTTGAGGCAATTCGTGATTAGCCTAAACCTACTAGTGTTGCGGATGTGAGAAGTTTTCATGGTTTAGCCTCTTTCTATAGGTGATTTATTAAAGACTTTAGTTCTATTGCTGCGCCTATGACAGAGTGTTTGCCTATTGTGGAGTTTGCATACAACCGTAGTGTGCATGGGGCTACAAACTTTTCACCATTTGAGATTGTGTATGGATTTAATCCATTTGTTCCTATTGACCTTGTTCCTATTCCAATTAATGAGAGGACATCTATGGATGGTGTTAAGAAAGCAGAATTGATGAAGAAGCTTCATGAGCAGGTTCAAATTCATATTGAGGAGAAAACAGCTAGGTATGTTAAGCATGCTAATAAAGGACGAAAAATGATTAGCTTTGAACCTAGTAATCTTGTTTGGATTCATCTTAGCAAGGGAAGATTTCCTAGCAAGCGAAAGTCCAAGCTGATGCCAAGAGTTGATGGACCTTTTCGTATTATAGAGAAGGTAAATAGTAATGCTTACAAAGTTGACCTTCCTGGTGATTACAATGTTTCAGCCACTTTTAATGTGAAGGACTTATCTCCTTATTTGGAAGATTTAGAAGATTCTGATTTGAGGGCAAATCATTCTCTGCCCAGGGGTGATGATGTGCATCATGAAGGTTCTAAATCAACTCAAGAAGGCGAGCTGAGCGTAAAGGAGATTTCAAATGGTCCAATAACAAGGGCTAAGGCTAAACAGCTTCAAAGGGCCATAAGTAGTCAAATTTGAGCTATTGAAGCTTCTATGGGATTAGAAGCTTGCGATCTGAATGAAAATGAGCTAAATGTATTTATTTGTCTTCAATTTGAGATTGGGACGTGATTTAGAGACGTTTGGTGACGTTGGGCTTTAATAAGCAGCTAAGGGCTTTCTTTTCATGCTATTGGGCTTTATTTACTTCTTATGTTACTACTTTTATGTATTTGGGCTATTTTGAACTTGTTTAGTTTTGTTTTAAAATTGTTAAGTCATATTGGGCTTATTTTGGGCCTTTTAAAGTTTATTAGGTAACATTAGGGTTTAACCTCATTTTGTAAGCCTATATAAGGCATGTAAAAGTCTTGTAGAGGCAGTTGCCTCATTTTGGAATTGGATGCACGAAAATAGACTTTTTCTCTCTCAAAATTGTCTTCTCAAGTTTTTCAACTCTTGAAGATAGTTGCTGACTTATCACTCTTTGATCACCAAGAGTGTGGCGTCAAAACCCTAAATTGATCCTTGTGGCGTCCATACGACTTATCAAGGTATCTATTTAGTTCTATCCTCCATCAACTTCACAATTTAATTTTGTTATAAATCAAGGCACATCAGGTTGTATGTCATCTTCCTAGACCACTGTTTCTTTTCCTTCTTCTTCATCTCTGAAAGCTATGGTTGAGGTGCGTTGTCATGTAATTATTTATCACTTCTTAAGAAGACGGCTTAACACTACTTTATATTTTCTCTTGGATTGACTTCGGTGTTATCCTTGGTGGGGGTTTTTTAACACGATTGTTCATTGCTACAGCGAGTTGTCCTACTTAATTTTCCAAGGCTCTAAATGAAGCTGCTTGACTTTGAAAAAGTGCATCCATTTTCTTCATATATTATAAGAGCATGTCTTTTAAGCCTATATTTTTCTCTTGTTGGGTTTGTGATTGGAAGCCAATAGGATCTTTGGAATGCTATCTTTGATTATTGTTGCTCTATGAGAAGTTGAGGTGATTCCTTCATCTAGGGTTGTAGAAATTTGAGTTTGATTATTGCAGTTAAAGTCCCCTACATATTAAGTAGTCTCCATGCAATGTGCATTAGCATGATTGCCTTTATAGACATCGCAAGTGATGGGTTGACTCTTGATAGCATTAACTCCCAAGTTTCTTAATTGTTTGGTCAAAAGGTTGACTTAGGTAGATAATATGGTTAATGTGTCTACTTTATGTAATCCAGCGATCTTTTATGTGGTTGACCTTTCGGTGGGCCATTAATAGTTATTGGATGCCATCTTATCTAGTAGATCATAAGCTTCATCGGTAGACTTATTCAAGAGTGCTCCTCCAGCTGCTACATCTATTATTATTTTGAATTGACCAACTAATCCATTGTAGAATGTTTGTATAAACAACCACTTTGGAACTCCATGATGAGGAAATTTTCTTTGTATATCTTTGTATCTCTCTCATGCCTCATAAAGAGATTCTCTATCTAGTTGTAGGAATGATGCGATGTCGTTCCTCATCTTGGCAGTTTTGGCATGTGAAAAGAATTTAGCGAGGAATTTTTATGCAAGATCATCCCACGTAACTATGGATCCAGATTAAAGTGACAGTAGCCAGCTCTTTACTTTGTCTTTCAAGGAAAAAGGAAATAACCTTAGTCGGATTGCATCATTGGACACCCCATTGTACTTGAATTTGTCACATATCTCTAAGAAGTTGATAATGTGCATGTTTGGGTTGTCATTGGGTAGTCCACTAAATTGCACCGAATCCTTGAGCATTTGGATTGTGCTTGGCTTGATTTTGAAGTTGTTAGCTTGAAAAGTTGGTCTTTAAATGCTTGGACTAGAGGAACAACATATTCCCTTAGTGGTTTTGCTTCATTGTTGGGTGCAATTGATACTTGATCTTCCATGATGTTGACTTGATTTTGCTTTCTTCTAATTCTTCTTAAAGTTCTTTCAATTTCTAGATCAATGTAATCAAGTCTTCACTTTTTATCTTTATATATACCTCGAAAGGAAGAAAGTAAAACTAAATTAAAAAATAAGAAAAGAAAATCTAAAGTAACAACTAGAAAGATTAGTATTAATATTGGCGAAAAAGTAAATAATTATCCCCGGCAATGGCGCCAAAACCTTGATGCAATAATTCTACATCTTAAAATTGAGTGCAAGTATACACTATTATATGCAAGTAATAAAGGGATAAAAGAGTCGGATGTCGAACCCACAAGGATAATTTTTACTTTTTAACCAAGTACTAAAATTATATCTTTTTAGTAATTATTCAAAAAATTAAAATTCTAAGAATGAATTTAGAGAATATAAAAGTAATGACACAACATAAAAAGATTTGAAAGATAGCAATATAGAGAAAACCTGAGGTTAATATTATCCCTCAATATGTTTTCTAATGATTAATCCTTTAACATTTAACTCCTTTAGTTCTTGTTATTAATCAAGACACTAATATATTCACAAGCCTCTTCCAAGGTCATGCAAGTATACCTTAATTTACCAATTACCTATATTCTTGTGGTATTTATAATAAATTAAAATTTATCAAGATTAAGTCTTATTGATCATACATGCCAATTAGGTATATTCCTATCCTAATATGAAACCTACATATGTAACATTGAATGTTACTCTACAATCATACATCAAATTACCTAGGTCTAAATATTATGATTCCTCTTCCGAGTTTATCAAAAATATTACCAATTCATTCATCATTTATTGGTTAGATATATTGAAGCATTAAGAACAAGTAAATTGAATAATAAAGAACTAAATTTATTAAATATTAAAAAGATAAGGCAATCAAGTGCACATATTGAGTTTCGGTATTAACCCTAAAAAGAAAATTTAATTCATGGCTACAAGAGAATAACGGCAAAAATAATAAGAAATCATGATACAATCAATAGAAAACCGATATAGACGTCGAATTACTCTTGATTGCGCTGCCAAAAAAACTCTGGATGCCGAAAAATGCCTTGAATCTATCTCTATGGCTACTTCAGTTAAGCTCCAATTGCTCTCTATGACTTGTGTTGTGTGTTTTTTTATGTTCTTGGATGCTCCCTAAAGGCTGAGGATGAGTGGCATTTTATAGAGATTGAATTGAGCTTGAAATCTCTAATTCTTGTCAGGTCAGGAACCGCATTGTTGCTGGAGCGCTATATTGCTATCGCTGAGGTGCTGCATGTAAAAGGCCGTATCACTGAAGTGGTGAAGGTTTGGTGCTAGGGTGCTAGAGCACTAGGTTGTTGCTGGCGCGATGGCGAGCTGGCACTGGGGAAATGAACATACTTGCATATTGATATTTCCTAGCACCTATTGTAAGTATTTGTAACTATGTCATTATTATTATACCCTTAGGTCTTTGTCCCATTATAGATAAGGTTCTAACTCCTTAGAAATGGCTGAGTCTTATAACTTGCTAACTCTTAGCATTTATAACTCTCAGCGTTGCTAACTCTTAGTCTTGGTCTAAACTCCTTTGGACCAGATCTGTACTCCTTCAAATCATACAATGTCTGTAACGTTACAAGTATGGTATCATATATTTATTTAATATTAATGATTTTATTCAAAAAATTTATTGTATAAATATTAATTGTTTAATATTTATACAATATTGAATGGCACGTAAGCACCAGCTCCAACAAACTCCCACTTGCTCTAGTGTCATTCATACTAGTATCTTATACCAATACTCTCCACATGTTTCTCAAACATGTTAAGAGTTTAAGCTTGAGTGGGTCCACTACATTATCCATGGAAAGTATTCTAGATGATATTACATCTCCAGTGGCCAAGAACTTTCTAATTATGTGGTATTCAGAATCCACTTTATCAAAAAACTGGTGTAACTTATGGCTTCTTAGCTTGAGCAATTACTCTGTTATTATTGCATTATAGTGGGATAAGATCCATTGAGCTTGGAACTATCTAAGCTCTGCAACTAGCTTAAATAACCATAGTGCTTCCTTTGCAGACTTCTCAAACTACAACATATTATACCTCTAAGGCAGAATTAGCTGTGGTCATCTAAATTATACATTTCCAATTAGCTCCGGTACCGATTAAAGAGAAACACATAACCAAATATATACTTTCTACAATCCGGATCAAACAAGAAGTCTGAATATATGTGTTCCTTCTCCTATAAAAAAACTTTCACCATGATTCAAAAACTTATCCTCTATACCTCTAAAGTATTTCAAATATGTTTCATAACCATCTAATGGTTATGACCTGGATTAGACCGATACTAGCTTGTAACACTTACAGTCATCCAAATTTAGGTATTGTACATAACATAGCATGCATCAAGCTATCTTTAGCTGGTACATATTATAAGTTAGACATTTTAACCCTTTCATCTTCTTCTCGATGACACTTTCTTTTAAAAAGATGAATACCATATATGAAAGATACATTAACTATCTCACTGTCAATAAAGTTGTACCTTTTCAAGACTGAGTCTATGTACGAAGATTGTGATAGTCCCATCAACCTCCTAGCTCTATCTCTATAAAGTTTTATACTTAGTATAAAGGAAGCATCTCCCAAATATTTTATGAAGAAATTCTTACTTAGATAACACTTAGCTGATTAACTTATAACATACCAACGTCATTTTCAATATTGAATATGTCTTCTACGTAGAGAACTAAAAAGATAATCACACTCCCACTGCTATTTCTGAACATACACGTCTTCTCTTTGTTCTAGATGAAACCAGAATTTTTTATTTTCTCATCGAAATGAAGATACTAACTTTGGGAAGACTGCTTAAGTCTATAAATGGACTTCCTCAGTTTGCACACTAGATTAGAAGTTAGGTTGGATGAAAAACTTTTAGGTTGTTCCATGTATATCTCGTACTCAAAACATACATTTTAGAACACTGTCTTTACATCTATTGGTCATATTTTAAAATCTTAATGTGCTGTACTAGCCAACAAAATTTGAGTTGACTTTAGCAAGGTTACTGATGAAATGTGCTGTACTAGCCAACAAAATTTGAGTTGACTTTAGCAAGGTTACTGATGAAAAAAGTTTCCCCATTGCCAATCCCAGATCTATGAGTGTAACCTTTTATCACCAGTTGGGCCTTAAAGGTCTCTACCTTCATATCAGGCCTACGCTTCCTCTATATAAACTTATTTATAACAAATAGGAATAATTCCTATGGGAAGCACAACCAAGTGCTGGACTTGGTTGACATGCTTAGAGTCAATTTCTGATTTTATGACATATTGTCATTTTTTCGAATCAATGTCAAACATCATCTCTTTATAACTCAAATAATCTTTTTCTTCATCTAAGAAAACATCAAAGATACCTTTAGATATCAAGCACACCTAATTAGTGGCCTTGATATCCTTTCTGACTTATGAGGAAAGTGTGTAAAGATATTTCACTCATTTGAACATGAAATTTCATCGTCGGTTCATATAAATTATGATTAACTTCATCAATTTCAATCCTTCTACAATCCCCACACTCCATGAGAAACTATTTCTCATATGAGGTGGCATTACGAGCAACGAACATGTTTCATTCATCTCGATCATAGAACAAATATCCCATCGAATGCATAGGATACCTAATAAATAGATACTTGTACACCTTAGGTGCAAGTTTATCATGTTGCATAACTCTTATGCAACCAAAATAACCCTAAGTCTTAACGTACTTAAGACTCGGTTCCCTTCCAGTTTATATCTCAAATAGAGTAGAAGGAACGATTTTTGATGGAACTTTGTTCAATAAGTGAGCAATAGATTTTCAGAGTACGATCTTATAGATGTTCTAGAAGATCAGTGAAGCTCAACATCAATAAAACCGTATCTAATAAAATTTGATTCCTCTTTTCTAAAACACCTTTAAGTTAAGGAGTATCTGGATGACTATATTGAGCGAGAATCTCATTCTCCTTTAACTAATTTATAAATATAGTGCTTATGTAC
Organism: Ailanthus altissimus; assembly: GCA_946807835.1. NCBI lineage: Eukaryota > Viridiplantae > Streptophyta > Magnoliopsida > Sapindales > Simaroubaceae > Ailanthus > Ailanthus altissimus. The sequence goes on from OX327699.1 coordinate 6,810,295, forward strand.
AAACTACCTCGATCTAAGGCATTCAATATACATAAAGATTTATTTCTTTACTTTCTAGTCGGAACCTTTTGAACACTTTAAAATTTTTCGACCTGTGTTTCTCAGAAACACATGTCCGTATGGTGACAAATCACTACACAGATAATGAAGTATCAAAATCTACACGTAGCAGTATGATTCATTGAACTAAATACATCATTATACACCAATTCTAATAAATCAGTGGCCCGATGTCTAACACCTACACAAGGATTTAGTCATCTTCCCTTGAATTCAGAATTCATAAATTGCCTAAGATTCTATAGTCAAATCAAGTATTTGACCATTCTTAACCAGACAGGATAGTCGTCTCATAACAACATAACCTAATCTTATGTGCCACTATTCCTTATTACTCAAAGTTCACTGAACTACTATTTATTTTGTTCATCTAGATGTTCAAGACATTTCCTATTGTATTTAAGATATAATAGCCATTCATTACATGACACTCAGTTAGCAAAATATTTTCTTTATCACATAAACATGGGAACTATTTCTAATATTTATATGATAACCTTCTCTGTCTACTACAGGGAGTGATATGATTCGTCTAATAATATTTAGCACAAAATAGCAGTTTTATAATATAATGCAACTGCTAGAATAAAGAAGTAACCTAAAAGATCCTAACAACTACCACGTCTATGAAATCTTTATTTTCTATATAAAGCTATAATTCTCCTTTCTTAGCTTTGTAACATTCCTCACATCATGCAACAGCTTGCAGATATAAGAAGAATATGCAGTATCTCATACCCATTTATATTTAGCATCCTCGTGAGTCTGTTCAGCATTTAGTATTGACTGAATGCCCACATGTCTATACGAACTCTAAGCTCATCGTCAGCTAAAAATAACCATCTGTACCTTACAAATATAGATATACACTGATATATATAAAAGGGATTCACCAACAAACCCGCATCGATGAAAATAAATTAGGAGCATAGTATTTGAAAACATAATTATACAATGATATCTTTGAGCACCTATTGCAACTCTTAGCGGTTATATCATTACGAGTATACCCTCAAGTCTTTGTCCTATTACAGACAAGGTTCTAACTCCTTAGATATGGCTAAGTTTTATAACCTGCTAACTCTTAACAATGCTAACTCTTAGCATTTGTAACTCTCAGCGTTGCTAACTCTTAGCCCTAGTCTAAACTCCTTTGGACCAGATCTAAACTCATTCAGATCATACAATGTTTGTAACATTACAAGCATTGTATCATATACTTATTTAATATTTACATTTTATTCAAAATATTTATTGTATAAATATTAAACAAATAATTATACAATATTAGAATGGCACGTAAGAACCAACTCCAACATTATCTTGTTTATTACTATGCCTTATTATGTTGAATTGTTATGATAAACACTTTTCCGTTATAAGTAAAGTATTGAAACACTTAACTTATAACTGTTGACGTATTTTAGGGTGTATGCATGTGATTGTGTACATATTGAAAAAATAAAATTATGCATCATATACATGAATTTGGCAGCGAAATTTATCAAGTAATCAATATATACACATGTAGTTCAATTCTTAACAATTTAAGAATACAAAAACATACCTTTGAAGACCTCCGATGAAGATTTCCAATTCCGGATATCCTTACTCCAAGTTTGAGCTCACCTTGAAGTGCACTCTTGTCCAATTCTAGTTCACAACAATCCGGTGGGATTGTGAAGTTAGAATAGCAGCAGTATGATCTCCAGCAATAAGGTTTTGATTATAGAAAGAAAAATATAAAGGATTTATTTTTCTTTCTCCTTTGGTTTTTCTCACAAGTCTTTGTTCTTTGAAAAACTCTCTCAAAAACCAACTCTTTTTTTTTCTCTCAACCCTTGCACAAATTTTCATTTACTCTCATGTTAACACAATTGAAACTCAACTATTTTAGTGGTTACAACAACTTCACAAGTGCTCCACCAAAATTAGATTAAGTGGCCAACTACCAAAACTATTTTTTGTGGTTATTTTAATGGTCTAATAAAATTAACCATTAATTATAAAATGGTGCTCCACTAAATTTAGTTTATGTTTCTCAAATTAGGTATGTCTTCCATTTAGGAATAAAATAATAAATAAATAAAATCATATTTTATTTATTTAAATAATATTTATTTAATTATTCAAAAACTATTTGAATAATTAATATTTACCTTATTTGATTTTACTAACATGGTAAATGGTTGAATTCATGGTAAAACAATTCATACAATAAAATTGTGCCACTTGTTAATATCTAATTAGTTAACAACTCTTGTCAACTAATTAAATTATATACTTAACATTTAAGTTTAAACAAGTGCACAACCTGAGGAACCCTGAAACATATTTTTGGTTTGCTAGAATTTCTAGGATGGAACTGTTCAATCCATTATGCTGCCTTAGTGCACAATGAGTACACTTCATATTGTGAGACTCTCTAGGTCTACGCCTGAATTGTCATATAGAACTCCTCCATACGTCCGTGAACGATGCCCCACACATACGTTACGGATATTACAAAGCAACGCATTAGACCATACAAGTTGAGGTTATAACATATTCATATAATCTCTCCATTATTTATATCCTAGTAGAGCAGAGATATAGATCAACACCGTCAAATCTCCATATGCCCGACTGAAAGCTTATCTATTGAATTGTATTTCAATAAATAATATTCTCAAACACTTTTGTAATATTATTTATCCCTAGGGTTAAACTCTTTTCTCGGGAATTATTGCTTATGGCCATAAGACTTTCTGAAATATAATTTATAGAGTATTAGGATATAATACTCACCTAAATGAGCTGATAGATCTCATATCTATACACACCGGACTCCATGAGTATCAGATCATACCCAGCGACACCCAGCGGTCAGACCATGAAAGGTTTCTGACATGTGTGGAACCAAAGTATGGTGGATCACTCACAATCCCACCGTGGCACTTAGGTCAAAGGACCACAAATACTACTCAACTCGAAAGATCCTCCATTGATGGCTTTATGGGATCTCTATTGGAGATCTTTGTGAGTCTGTTCAGTATTCAGTCCTTACTGAATACCTGTATCTCTATATGAGCTTCCACTAAACTCATGGTTTGCTAAGACTAACCATCTAGACCATCCAGATATAAATATACACCAATCTATATATTTGTTAAGGTATTCACTGACAGACCTGCATCAGTGAATATAGATCAGAAACATAATATTTGAGAACATATTTGCATAATGACATTTCCTAGCACTATTTGCAACTCTTTGCAATTATGTCATTACTAATACATTCTTAGGTCTTTGTCTCATTTCAGACAAGGCTCTAACTCTTTAGATATCGCTAACTCTTATAACCTGGTAACTCTTATCAGTGCCAACTCTTAGCATTTATAACTCTCACCGTTGCTAATTCTTAGCACTGATCTAAACTCATTTAGACTAGATCTGAACTCTTTCAGATCGTACAATATCTGAAACGTTACAAGCATCTTACCATATATAAATATAATTAGTGATTTATTGAAATAACAACACTAGTATAAATATTAAACAAATATTCATACATAATGGGATGGCATGTAAGCACAAATCCCAACAATAACTTCATAGGAAATAAGTTAGACTAGAAATAATCCATACACCAATTATAAGACAGAATTCAACCTTATTAGTGATCACCAAGTTTTAAGCACATGGTATGCTTGAATTAGGTGAGTGTACCTAGAAAATTTTATATTTAAGTAGTACACCTCAGTCTCAATGATTAAACATACTAGACCTAGTTTGATTATAACTTAAGGTGAAATCTTATGAAGTGTGTAAAAAAGGAAAAGAAATTAGTCCATGTTTAGACCGTTTGAACCTTTCTAGTCTACCTTATTATATTGAACCCTGGTTACCCTATTTTAAGCCAAAAATACCATTTTTGTTGAATAACTACATTACAAGCCTAAGCCATGAGTTAATTTTCCTAAACACCCTTAGCACCACGAACATGGAGCTTTTTGAGAAATATAGAATTTGTATTGAGCTAAGTAGGTGAAGATGGAAAAAGTTCAAAAGAATGGCAATCAAAAGCCATATTGAGGGAGAAGTGCTTTAAGTTTTAGAAAGTAATGTTGGTTTTATTTATTCAAAAAAATACAATTTATCATTATTTATATATAAATACGTGCATAAAGAATAAATGGTGTGTATATATCTTGAAGTAGCAGATGAGTGTAATTTTGGGCAAAAAGATCTAAGTTTGGGAGAGTTATAGTGGTAAGGTTGGAATGTTCAAGTAGAAAGCCAATTGGGTTTTGTGTTCATAGTGTAATAAACAAAATATTTTATCTAAACATCCCACCTTGATCTTAGCCTTGCATTAGAAGCCTATGAAAGTCCTATTTGATCTCTATTCATGCATATTCCTACATTGGTAGAGAGTCGTATGAAAAACTAGCCTATGGTTGTGTCCTAGATTCAAAATGTGCTAAGACAACATTTTACTGTACAACTCTAAGTTATGGAGCTAATTTAGGTTAGACTTGAGTAATTCTCGCCTAACACACACACACACGATTAATCACTTGTATGGAATAAGAAAAATGCTTAATTATGGTGTTTATGGATTGTTGAATAGCTTTTATTATTTTCGAAGGAGTAAAAATTGAGTGAAGCAATCCCTGAGGTGATTAATTGATTATTGTGACAACTTGACTTGACCATAATTTAGTTATTTTGCATTTAACTTCTCTATGTGTGTTTTTAGTATTCATATTTTAATTATAAGGTTGTTTAGTTTGTGTCGAGTCAGTTAGCCCCTTGAGTATGTTTTCTTCCTTTTCATTACTAGAGAACATGCAATTGTTTAAGTTTGGAGGAGTTTAATAAGTGTAAAATGGATATATACTATTTTCCCATTTTAGCTTTGACTATTGTCCTTTTTAGGTAATTACGGTCTATTTATGCATACTTATATTGAAATTATAAGACAAGCACGTGAATGGACTAAAGGGAGAGAAAAGCAACAAAAATAAGGCTAAAGAGCAGGAAATTCAAATATGGATATGCAGAAAAAGATTGGATGCGGTTATGTTCTAGAAGAAAACACGCTAGTGTTCATCCATACATATTGAATGCCATGGTCTTGAGCACTAAATGCCCTAGCTTTTTTGGAGATTTGGACATTGTAGCGTTGACATTGAGGATGAGCAGCATAGATTGCAGAAATTTTTCAAGATCCCTAACTCCCCAGTAATGTAGCAACGCCTCAATGCCAATTATGCAACTCAATAGCATTAAGACACTCTAGCATTACTAAACCTCAATGCCGCAGCATTTGTACATGATAGCTTGCAACGTCTCTGTGTTATAAAGAAAAATACTGCGACGTTATAGTTATTTTATACATTATACAAAGCAACTCTTTTAAATTTTTATGGGAGGAACCTTTCACCTTCAACTCAGCATCAAAGAGCACGTTCTAGTTCAAAAATCACACCTTTTAACTACAAAGAAATACATTTCAACACTTAGAATCCATTGGGAGAAGGATTAGCATTATTAAAAGAGGTTAATACTTGCAAGAGAAATATTAGAGCCAAGGCTTTGGAAGATAATCTGAACTTCATTTCCATATTTATTGATCTAAACTTGGTTTCATTATCTTATATCTTGTAATTTATTTTCTGAACTTCATTATGTTAAACTAAATTCACTTGTCTAGGATTGTAGTTTTTGAACTTAACTATGTGTTTGTAAATATTTCAACTTTGAATGCATGAACTTAGTTTTTATTCATTTTATTGGTGCTTAATTCTTACATTTGATCTGGTCAATCTTATGTATGAACTTTGGATTCATTGAGATAAACTTGGAAAAGTCATCTCATTGAATAGCCTAGGATAAAGTGATGCATGATTGTAGAGTAGCATCTACAAGGTTCAATTAGGATGGGAATATACCTAGTTGGTATGCATGGGTAAGACAACTTGAACTTAATAAATTTCATTTAATCTCGATTTCATAGGAATATAGATATTAGATTAAGTGGGTTATAATCGCTTAACCATTGTAAGAGAATTGCGACAAGCCTAGTCTTGTGATCAATAAGTAACCGAGGGATTGTCATTTAAAGTATATCCATAACAAACATGGGTTAAAGGATAATTATACATCCTAGACTTTACTTATCATGAAGAGTATTGGAATTTAGGACTTGCATATTATTTTTTAATTTAGTAATTAGTTTTATTTTCAATTGAATCAATTTATTCGGATAAGAATAGAAGAATCAAATTTAGTATTTAAAGATAGCACAATACTAGTCCTCGTAGGATTGACACCCCTCAATCTTTATTACTTGTTAGCAATATCATGCACTTGCACTTAGGATAAACACTCACATCATGCGAACATCACCAATAAGTTCCGTAAGACAAACGAGTGTGAACTTAAGGAGTCTCATAATGTCAAGTGTATTTGTTGAGCATTGGGGTAGCGGGCCAAGTTAAATGGTTCGATCCGAGAGAATTTTGAAAAGTAAAAATTATTCCAAGATCTCTCAAAAAATATAGGTGTCAAGGTTTAAGTGTTAAACTAATATTTTATTAGTTAAAGTAGTTAAGTAATGAAAAATGACACATGGCATAATGGCTTCATGCATGAGTGACACATGTCATATGCATGGAATAAATGTATGACAAGTGGCAAGTGAGTAGGGACACTTGTCTTCGTGCATGGGATGCATGAAGACAAGTATCAAGTATTCATTGGTCAAATATTTTAAACTTTGCAAGTATTGCAAATAGCTCCCCATTTTTAGCCATATATAAGCCAAAATTTGAAAATGTTTTATCATGGTCCCTATTTTCCATTTTTTTTTCCAAAATGAGAGCTAAGTTCAAATGTTTAACTAAATTGAATCCAAAAATCATGTTGAAAATTCAAACAATTGCTACCATTTTAGATTTGTAATCCCACTAAAGGTTACAGACTAGAATTAATCAACGGGATCATTTTGAGAGAGCTCCGGAAGTTCGAATCTTCACCGAATCGTCTTCAAATGTATGATTTTGATTTTCTTACTGTATTAGATTCAATTGAGCATATGTTTGTTGACTAATTAAGTTATAATTCTATTGCATAATTGTGTATTAGATATGCATTTGAAATTAATCAACATGTATATAATCACATGCATGCACCCTAATGCACGGTAATAGGCTCGTAAATCCATACCTTATATAAATAAATAAAAATAACAAATTATTCTCAATAAAAATAAATTATTAAGATCAATAATAATCAAAAAAATATTTTATTACACACTTAGAAGCTATACAAAAATCCATATAAATTATATTTTTTGACCTCGTCATTAGCAAAGGCTTTTCTTACTTTCGCTAACTTCTAAAAGGTCGCTTTGGTAAATGAGTTGTACAAAAGACTCAATATAATGTTGTCTCATAGATACTTTTTAAACTCATCAAAATTGTCGACTATACTTAGCACAAAGTTTCAAATCCCTCTATAATCGTCACGTAAAATAAAAACATGATAAAAAAAAGAATAAACTTAATTTTATCACATCTTTATCGTCAACTTATTGTAAGTCCAGAGCAACAAACCAAGTATCTATAAAATTATAGATCAAGGTCCTTCTACTTGAAAATAATGTCGCCCACAATTGATTACTCAATTTTTTTCTCAACTCTCGAACAGACTGGTAATATCACATCTTAAATCTCATAATTAAAATAAATTCTTTTTGGGAGAATGGATGCGCTTTTTGCTAATATAAAACCATATCTCCTTATACAAATTAGCAGTTTGAACCTGTCGCAAGAAAATTTCTTGAACCAATATTCTTGAAAATGTGATACTATGCCTATCTAAATATCTTCCCATACAAGTTGTCCTACACAATTTATTTTTGATAAGATCGAGGACCCACATCTTCAAGTAAGATATAATCGACACTCAAGAAAAACTTATTCTGGGGAATTCAATATTCTTTGAAGATATTATTCTCCTTGTAAAAAGAATAAAAATTAAAATAGATAAAGGTATTATTAATTAAATAAATTATTAAACAAATATTTTGAATAAATAAAATTATAGAAATTATTAAACAAACATTAACATTTTGGATAACTAAATAATAAATTATTTAATTATTATTCATGCCATATGGCACGCACTCGCACACCCACTAGGCATCTTGCTCATGTGTGCTGCATGGCGCCTTGCACACATAAAACGTTTCTAAGGTAAAACACAGATGGTAGTCGATCCCCATGTCATCTACCACTTGAAATTTATTTTTTAGACCTTTTTTATTAAATGTTTTCTATTTTAATATATTTTTCACACAATTTACCCATATTTCATTTGCAATCTAATCATTTTTACTTATTTTCAATACAAACTATTAATTTTATCAAAAATTTATAAAACTTATTAATTATCGACCTTTTTTAAATTTATAGTTAGTTAGCAATATAAGAAGACGTCGATCTATATAATGGTACCTCCCAAATCGTTAATCTATGCAATGTTGATTTGAGAGTATTTTTTATAGAGAGAGTGTGTGATGAGTTTGGTTTGGTAGGAAGAGATTGTTTTATTTTTAGGTATTTTTTTGGGTGGAGAATGAAATTAAAACTTAGAAATATAATTGTCCAATTTCGAAAAAATTTTGGCTACAAGAGATTAACTTTTACACTTGAGATAAAATAAAAATAATGGCTTAAATTTTATGCTTTTTCTGAAAAATTCCCAAATAAAATAGGTTGGATTCATTGTGAAACTATAAAATTTAACCAAAAAAAAAAAGACATGAGAGAATACAAATCGTCTTCTCACACAGAGGATGTAAATTGTATTTATTTACATACATATTGCATAAGGTTAGTCAATGATACAAAAACAGAAAAGGGTTCGGAATATACATAATAAATTATGTCAAATATGAAAGTAAATTAGGGTAAGTCCTTTGTTTTTTTGATTGTAAGTTTGTGTATAGCATCGAACTCAATCCAATCATATATTGGGCAGGCTTTGGTAACTACATATTTTCGACCTAGATCTTACTAATTGAACCCGCTCCATCTATATTTGATCTCATATTTTGTTTCATTTACTATTTTTATATGATTTTTGATTTTTTTTCATATCAAATTATTAAAAAAAATTAAGAAAATTCAAATTACATTTATATATAAATTTTCTTTTTTCTTTTACAAATATATTATGAACTCTAAAATCTATTATACATGTTAACATCTAATTTTATAAATACGTTAACATCTAAATATTTTTGTTTAAGAGATTAAATAGATTATTTTTAAAAAATAAAAAAGATAAATTATTACAAAAATTAATTAATTTATATTATATAAATAATAAAATATATTCAAAATGATTGTAATATAAATACAAAATTAATTACAGTATATTAAAATATATATATATATAAATTATTTTAAATTTCTTAATAAAGTGTAATTCAAAATGGAGGGTTAAATAACACCTATTAACGCAAAATTGAATTCCTTTGGGCCATTGGTTTAATCGGATAATTTTGAAAATACACTTTAGTCTCATCACTCAATTTGATCGATGCGATACCTTGTTTTATTGTGCAACAACAGCCGTATCATCGAGTTGCAACATATAAATTGTGGGCATGGACTCTTAGCCCTACATAAAGGATTTTCTCAAGAAAATTATTAGTAATACACTTGATATCCACTCACTCAAAACTTCAAATATATAATAATATTATATTTATATAATTAACATATAAAAATTTATATTTTAATTGATGTGATATTTGATTTAACTAATATTAATTAATATTAAATAACTACCACATTAATAAAAAAATAAAAATTGATAAATAATAATCATCAATTGGTAACTCATCAATTAGAATACAAATTATGTAAATCTAACACTACTCATATATAAGTAATACTATATTTTTTAAATAATATTTTAAAATTTTCATTTCAAATTGACGTATTAAACAATCATTAAGTGATGAAATAATGCAAACTTCAAAATCACTCATTATACTATTTTATCATTTAATAATTACTTGACATATCATTTATGATAAAAATTTAAAATATCGTTTTAAGAAGTGTACCATTATTAATATATATATATTAATTACAAACATAAATTACACCCCTCCTACTTAATGTGAATGGAGTTTAAACTCAAACTTCTCAATTTCACCTAAAAAAAATTTTATTAATTAAACCAATTAAGACTTATATATCTTAAATATTTTTATTATACAAAATTTTAATATTCTTCTCCAGTTAATAACGCATTACCTTTATTAACTCATGTGGTGTGGTGAATAACCCCATTAAATATGATAGGCCCATTATAATATAAAAGCATTGGCTGCTCAACATGAAAATTATAGGCGCGTATAATTAGAAATAAAAATTTGGACTTGCTATTAATTTAAATCTAATCTATTAAATGATGTTACATAAACACTTTTACGAGTGTGTTAGATACACATAACGTGATCTATAATACCCATATTTAACCGACCCATAAAAGATAAAAAGCCTAGCTATCAGAAAATTAGATAATCTACACGCCACTAATAAAGGAACCAATTTTTCCCATTTTCTTGTGAGTCAATTGTCCTGAGCCAAGTAATTCGATGCATATTTCTCATTTTAAAGTTACATTTCATTTACCATATTTTCAGCTAACCCATGCCCATCTGCAACTTTCTTATTGGACGTTCTCACCTTACTTGGAGCTTAGATGCCAACTTGTGATTGGATTATGAATATGTCAAAATTGAAACCAATCTAAACAAATCCCTTAAATTGTAGTTCTCTGTGACGCTAATTTAGTCATTAGTAGTGACTACAGAATTTTTGCCACTTGAAATGTAAAACTTAATAATTTTCAAATCGCAACAACTATATTTTGTAAAATGCAAACTTTGTTATAATTTCAGTTCAAATGTCAAAAGGTTGAATTAAAACTAATGATTATTCTTTAGGAAAGAAAAATGGGTTCCTATTTTATAAAATACAGAAGCTCAGATCTTATCTTTGTTTTAAAAAAAAAAATACGACCCACCCACTTGTATGGTAGGAATTTGCAAACACGATTTGCTTAAAAGACCGAAAGTGGAAGATGACACCATTGAAATGGTTGAACATAAAATAAGGGACAACTTGGACCTTAGCTTAAGGACACGAGATCATGATCATGCCTTGATGGGTCAACGATAATAAGTCAACTTTATAAATCCTAGGGATTGTAATAGCGGATGCAGCTACTCGTTGCTAACTTAAATTCGCAATGGATTTGGAAATTTATATTTAAAAATATATTTAATTTTAAAAGAGGTGGATGTACTTATTGGTGTAATAATAGAATTATATTTAATGCCTTTTTTATAGATTATGCCACATGTTAATTGGACTAGTATTATTTTATTTTATAATAATTTGAATTATAATGATATTTGAAATATCGATTTCTTTGAAATTAATATTATGATTTAATATTTTTTTAATTATTATTATGTTAATTTGAAGACTTAAAAATTTTGTAATTAATCCCCGTTACGGATTTAGTAAATATTACATATTCTCTTAAGCAAATTTTGTAGTATAACCTTGAACTCGTAATAAATTTTCAAAAAAGATACAGTATTGTGTCTTTTAAGCTGATGCAATATCTCACTCATGGAGGAATCGAAAATTTGTTTAGACTCCTCGACACTATAAATTTTGAAATCCACAAATTTAAGTGTATTCGTAAAAAAACGCAGTCCATTATCATCCCTAATAAATCTCATGCCTCTTGAGTCAATCATTGTAAAGGTTGTTGTATGGTAGAATTTTCTCGACCTTTTTTATTACAAATTCTCATTTTTAAGATATGAAACGAAAAAACAAAGTCATAAAATGCGTACCTTTCTTTTATTGAGTGGAAATATAGGATCGTTCCATATGTAATATATCCTGTCTGCCAAGTGACAAGGAAAAGAAAACAAATCTGAAAAGGAATCTAAATGAAATCAATTATATATATTAACCATTACATAGTGCATTCCAGCATGGAAAAGAGAGTAATAGTAAAAAAGCACTATGATTCATCAAAAAAATTATAAGTAGCATAATTTGTACATGATAGCAAAGGTGTCGAATTTGTTTGATGTTGAAAAGGGCATCCTAGTTTTCTTGCCAAATTATGAGTTAAGATATTTTGATCAAGTTATGCCAATGTGGAAGATGTTTGTGTGATTGCTAAAATTAGATTTCATTGTTTAGAGATTTGGTGTACCAATGGCAATTTAAATTAATCCTAGTTTGTAATAGCAACATTAGGGGCTAATTTCAGATGTTAATTAATGTGATGGGTTTAGACTTTTTAAAACAATAAAGAAGTTGAAGGCATGTCTCGTGCTTCACTCTCTCTTCTCAGGATATAAAAGTAGTTTCCAAAAGATAAATTTTAGTTATTTTATAGTTGAATTATTTAAATGAATAAGAAATAATTTTTTATGCGAATGTTCTTATTTTCTTAAAATTTGAACCAATAGTTTTTTGTTTTGTAAAAAATTAAAAAAAACATGCAATTCTCAACTGTATACATATAGAATTGCATGATCAATGCATTAGAATTGACAAAGATGCTATATGAAGAATCTATTTTAGGACTTTTTAGGATCATTAAATTTCTTGTCTATATAAATTAATAAGTTTAAGTGCATGCCTTGAAAGAGGAAGGCATGAATGAAGCAAACGCTAATCGCTTGCTAGGTGCTTCCTCTAATAGCCTATCCACCACTTACACTAACCAATACTCATAAACCGTCACATGCAAGTAATGGAATTTAAATGCAAGGGAAGAAGTTATGATTTGTTATAAAAAAATTATTTGTGAAATGTACAAAAGTAAGCACTCTTTTTTATAAAAAAAAAAATTATTTATATATATATATATATACATATATATATATTTGACATTACACTAACTCTTACAATCATTGTAACAACTACCCCATCTACCACAACTTTAAGCATCATTATGAAATTTGTCAATACCTCCTTCCAAGGCAAGATTATTCGAAAATGTGAATACACCCGTCACCCCCGGATAAAATTTTGGCTCAAAAGTCAAAACCCTACCAAAAGTTTAAAAAATAAAAAACCTTGACAACAAAGTCATTTTGTTGTTAAATTTTTGTAGCCCAATTTGATTTTTTTTTTAAAGATAAAATTACAATAAATAATTCCTCTCATATAAAGTTTCGTATGCAAAATTTATTTGATAATTGAAACAATGATTATCTTCTATTATATAATTATTAAAATAATAATTTTATAATCTTTATTAATAATTAATTTAATATGTATTAGTACTGTATAAAATACCATGTATTAGTACTATGTTATAATACTATTAAAGCATAATATTATCATTATGCTTTTCAGTAACAATAAAATTTAAATTTCAAGTCAATTAACAAGAATGTAGATTTTTATTTAATTTTTTTACTTAAAGGAGTGGAAAAAATTTTAAATTATTTCATTTTATATAATTCAATTGTGTTTATTTTAACAAGCACACATACACTTTCTTATTATTAAAAGTTGAATCTTGTTAGAGTGACATTATATGCATCATGTATTCATATTTGAAGCTATTTTAAATTATTCACAAGATGTGTATCATTAATGTTGTAATGCGTTTTTACTCTTTCTATACATAGTAAATTCTTGTGTGAATTTTTCTTTTTAATTTCTTACCGAAACCGTAATGACGTATCTATATATAATTTGAAAAAATATATATCAATATACGTCATTAGAATATCTATATTTCCCCATAATTTTTTTTAATTTAATCATATGATATAAGCTATGTCCAAAAAAAAAATCATATTACATGAGCAACAAAAGCAAGTTGCTTATCTTTTGCTAATATTGTCTCCCTTATCCTTTATAATATGACACTAATCCACAAATATATGTTGCCACCTTGACTAAATTAATTTAGGTGACAATCAACATCGGAATCCAATTTTTAGATTTTCGTGACATATTAATATCATATTATTATTTAAGTCTCTTAAGAAGAAAGTCAAATGGGTTTGGTCTTGGATAATCAATCCATAAGCGACACTTGCTCGTGTGTAATTGGTAAAAAATATAATGTTATAATAAACTAAGTTGTCTCTTTATTGAAATAAGAAGGCAAAAATCTATAATTAGGTAAAGAGTTTTAATTATGTCATGACTAACACATCAATTACCTTCTCTCTCTTTTTCTTTTTCTCTTTTTTCATTACATCGTTCTCAATTGGTCATGTTTCAAAAGCAATGAAGCATATGGTAACGAGGCTTGTTTAAAACAAGGTCATATTTAATCATAACGAGAACTACTTAGGAAAAAAAATGATAGTAGAAGATGTGGATGGAATTAAGAGGTGTTGCATTACAACATTGTGTTGTAAAAAATAAAATATCAAATTGAAAGATGTTGCTATAATTTTGAAGATGGGATATCTGGTTTTATAATTGAAAGATAATCTTTTAATAAATTTGTGGGTGTAGTTAAATTTAAGTAGATAAAATTTCTTAAATTAAAATAAGATGATTGATGTTGGTATTTTATCCACATAAGAGTAAAGATAGATGATAATTTTTTATAAGTTACAGTATAATTTAAAGTTATTGAGATTAACTTAACATAAAATAATCTAAACAATTGTTTCAAAGGATTAACTGCGATGCAGCTTGTAACAAGGTGATGCGATGAGCTAGAGTTGAGGCAGTCATTCGAAACAATTTGGGCAGTACATTAGCTGCTTTAGTCAAACTTGTGCAATTTATTGATTCGGTGAAGAAGATCCTGGAGGGGCTGGCTTATGAAGCTGGACTAAAATTTGGTTTGAGGTATCATTGTACTTATGTGTATAGCGAAAAGTAATTCCCTTTTGATTATTGATATGGTAAATAAGAAGAAAGTTCTGCATTTAAAACGGAGTATATCATTGAGGATATTATACTAATTTTGAGTTCTTTTCATGATAGTAAGTGCCAATTTGTTAATAAGAAAGTTAATATGGTCGCTCATAACCTGGCTCAATTATCGCTTAACTTAGATAATCCTATGTCTTGGTTTTTTTCTAATTTTTCTGATTGTATTGCTGCTTCTGCGGCTGTTGATATTGAGTAATAATATTGTTTTCTTAGTATCAAAAAAAATTGTTTCAAAGGATTAGGAAGCTGTTGATATTATGGGACAAATTATATCCTCACTTGAGATAGCTGAAAAGCCCAAAGGACTTGAATGTTATTACCTAAATAACGTTTTGACTTTCGACGGGGCGACGAAATTTCGACGGGGCCAAGGTAGATTTTAATTTTATTTTAATAAGGAAGCTAAAGCTTTCTTGCTTAGGGATATATTCTTCATTGTAGATAAAGATTAGTCCACATCAAACCTTTGGTTACCTTGACATAAATAAATTTTGGGTTTAATTAAACTGGTATTTGGAGAATTATTCCAAAGAATTTTTCTTATATATATTATTTTTGTCCATAATTTGTTGGATATATATCAATTTTATTTTATTTATTTAAAATATATTATATTAATCCCTATAGGATGAAAATAGTAATTATTTAAGGATAAAAATAATAATAAAATATTATTAAAAACGTTCTTATAGAGATAACATAGTATTTATTAAATAAATAAATATTAAATTAGTATATATTTATAAAATTAGGGACCAAAAATAATATTTTATTCATATATATTATTAATTTTTTTAAAGGAAATCAAAAGCATGATAAATGTATCAAGAGATGCATGTCATGGTCTACATCATCACGTGAAAATAAATAAATGCACTAGTGGATAAAACTTTATTTTCATACCAAAAGCTTCATATTTTTCTTCTTGGATCCATTTCATACCAAACTCATTAATCATTATAATTAGATTGGTGAACTTTAGGCCGGTAAAAGAATTTGTTAATGCCAAATGTTGATTCTATTCGTGACACTAAGTATGAAGTATATTATCTATTTTTCACAGTTTTTATTTTAATTAAAAATTGTATTGCGTGTTCTAATTTTTCTTTTCTCATTGTTTACAATTGTAAATTATGATTGACACTACCTTTATTATAGATGTTTTACCACACCTTTACTGTCTGTTAGTGTTAACAAATCATTTGATCCAAATATTAAAACTATTAAGAATGAACCTAATCTTAATATTTAAGGTTTAATTTATATTATACATATTAGCCATACTTTTTCTACTAATTAAATAATAAATATTAAAGTTCGGTCTTTACTTAATAAGTTAAATATTTAAGCCAAAGCATTACTTAACATAATATAAAAGTTAAAGTTTAATGCCTAGTAAGCATATACTTTTACTAATTTTAATATATTAAAATGATCTTCAATGTCGTAGTCCCAAGTTGCATTAAAGCTTCTTTTTTTTCTTTTTGTGAAATTGAGATAAAATAACAAATCTTGGATTGTTATGATACTATTTATTTGATCTTATAGTTAATTGTTGAAATTCAGTATATAAAAAAGAATAATCAAAATTGTGACCCTTTGACTATTAAATAAAATAATAAAAATATTTTTACAAATAATTTATCAAAACTTCCATAATATTAAGATCATAAAATTTTAGGTATTCATCAAATGTTTCACCTACTTTCATTCGACAATTAATATTTTCACTCCAAAATAATTATTAATTTAAAAACATAACATTTTTATATTACGGACCCATAATTGCATATAAATCCTTCGAGTTAATTTTTTTGTTGATAAGCTTTAAGTTATGATACTATTTATTATTTTTATATTTTCATATAAAAAGTTATATTTAAAAAAATATAAATTTTTTCAAATTATCCCATTTTATAACTCCACCACTATTATGCAAACGACATAATTAAGATAAACTTCATCCTTGTTCTCTTATATTTATTTTAGATTCAACTTGATTATTTTGGAAATTAGATTAAAACTATTTTATATAATTTTTTAATGAAATTGAATAATATTTATAAACTTTTATTGCCTTCAAAAATCCTAACTTGAAAAATAGATAAATGTCTCTCTCTACAAATAAAATTTTTAATAAAAATTAAGAATTTTGATAAATTTTATCATTTTCAAGAACAGTTTTTATATATAAACTATGATTATAATAACTTGGTTGCTTTAAGCCTTTTTTTTTCTTAAGTTTTATAGAAGGATGGGTGGGAAAAAAAATAAACTAAATATATCGGACCAGTTTGAATAGAACTGACTAATTCAATTTAGTTTTTTCAATAAGAAATAATCATTCGATTCTTATTTTTAAAAAATCCGAACAATTCAGTTTAATTTTAATTTGGTTATGCAAATAATCGAATCGAAAAATTAAATTTTTATTAAAAATTATTTAAAAATGACATGTTTCATGTTTACATTTGACAAGAAAAAACGCAATTATAAGATCAATTACACCAGATTATATATATACACACACTTGAAAATACGCCAAAAATCCCTAATTTTACATTTCAGTTTCTCTCAGTCTCTCACTCTCCGCCGGGTGTCTCTCTTGTGTTGCTCTCGCCAAATTAGTCGACGTCGTCCGACTGTCACTATCATCCCTCTAACACCAGTAATAAAAATCACTTTGATTAATTCATTGTTGTTATGAAGACTCAATTTATATCATCAATCTCATGAAAAAAAATCTTTTAGTGTATCCCAAAAGAGCGAAGCTGTAAAGAATCCCGCAGAGAACTCAATTCCTTCTATCATTGCACCTTAGGCTTAGGTAGTAATTCTAGAATTATTTTCTCTATAGATTTTCCTTTTGAGTATTCTAGCTTTTTTTCGTAGTGTTTTTTTTTCTTCTCATTTTAATTTATTTTTCACTTTAATTTGGGATGTAGAGGCCATTGGTCTCCTTGGCGAGTATATTTATTTTTTGCTTTGTCATTACAAAAAAAAAAAATTGTTCTTGATTCTTCTTCTTCCCAAATTAAGGATGAAGCTAGCCTATCATTTTTCCTTCGCAAATTGAAAGTTAAGGAGTCGACACATGATTTATGGGCCGAATTTTGGATTCATGAAATTTTTTTCTTTGTCAAATGCTTTTTCTCTTTTTGTTGAATCTCAACTAAATTTTTTGAATAATGTATTGGTAGATTAGTCATTGAGATATCTTCTCTCAGTATACTAATGAAACTAATTTCATTGGATAAATCAAATTGAAAGAACAATAATATATTTATATTTCAATTAAGTCTAAAACTGAAAAATTGAACGGGATCAAACAAAAAAAAATTAATTATTTAATTATATTCAATTTTTTCATAAGAAATAACTAAATATTCACGTGCTAGTTTGATTTTAATTGAAACCAAACTAAATTAGTTTATACCCACCCTTAATTTTATACTAATATTTCTCACTTATAACACATCTATTTAATTAAAAAAAATCTTATTTTTAAGTTTAATTTTTTTTTACTCACATTATACATGCATCTACTTAATATTGAGAACTCAAATTTTGTCAATTATTTCAAGTTCAACTTCACAAAAAAAAAAAGTGGGATAGACCATTGATACATCTACTATATTTTAGCTAAATTATAGATGGTCAATTTTCCCCCAAATTTGTTTTTTTGATACATCTCAACTAAAGACCCCTCTTTGATGGAAATGGGTAGGCTAAAAAGTGGGCGGCGACTAGGGCTTCTTTTTAGTGGACACACTTTATTTTTCTCTCGTGTTCTTCTTCTCTTCTTTTATTTTGTTTTATTATTTTTCTTTTTCTTCTTGTAACGTTTAAACATCAAGACTCGTTTTAGTAGTTGTAGAAGGCTTCGTCGACCTTCGTTGAGATTTGACAATCTTTGTTGAAGCTTGCTAAACCTTGCAGTGGCCTTACCGGCCTCAATCAAGCTTCCACTAGCATTCATCAAGTCCTCGCCGAGTCCCCGTCGAGTCTTTGTCAAGAGTTACCGCTCATGATCTCTACCAATAAGTTTCGAAACCCTGTCGTTATTGTCTATCATCGTGCAAATAACTGTTGCCTCCTTAGCAAGCTCGCTCACCAGTAGTTGCCACTCAACATAAATTCGGTTAACAATTAAATTTTGGTGGCCTTCAATCTCCCTCATTGCCACCTGTGTAGAACAACTCTATTGTTACCCTATGCAAGCAAGATCTAGTGGTCCTTCATTTGGTGTTCCAACAATTCCACTTTTTATTGATTTTGATGACTCAGGTTGAATGTTTACATGTTTTTGTTGTTGTTATATTATATTGGCTATTAGTTGTGAATTTGTATCGGTTTATTATTGTAAATAATAAAAGAGACTGTAAATAATATAACATTTTATTTTTATAATTCCTCCTGCTAAGAGTAGTTTATTACCTTTTTTTTATGAAGTTATTTTATTTTTTTTACATAAAAATAATTGATCTTTTAGATATGCCTTTATTTAGAGTTTAATCTCCTTTTAAAAGTGTTATTTCTTCGTAAGAAGAATTTAAGTTTGAGCATTCATTCGCATGCATGTATTATATTATCTCAGTAATATTTTAATTATATATCAATGAGTCCTATAATATCATAACTTTTAAATCAATAATATGATAATGTTTAAAAGAGAAAAAAAAAGCAATAAGGATTATTTTGTCATAATCTAATTAAACATGGGCAATGTGGTCATTATAATTTCTCCACCAAGTCCCATGATGGCAGCGTGCCCCAGGTCATAATTTTGTTCACATGAATGTTTCACGTTAGCTATACCAATCGCGGCTCTTCACGCCCCTTCCGCCTTCCTGGATCGATGATTATTATTTCTTTCTTACAAAACCTTAAAAAATAAATTGGATGAGAATTTATTTAATTTATGTCAACTTTGATGCGGACCAACCTCTGTGATAACTAATTTAAAAAAAAATTAATCACTTTTAATTAATTTTCAATTGTTAAAACTATTTTTAAATTACAACATTCCTTATCTTAAATTTATGAATTTAATCATATAAAATTTTATTTTTAACAACTTTGACGCTTACATGTTTTTTTACATATTTCCACGTGAGCTAGACTATTTTCATGTGCACAAAGTTATTTAGAAATAAATTAATCAGAGTATATCATTTTATGCATAAAATTAGATATTAGTAGTAATTAATTATCACAATTTAAATTAACAAAAATTAAAAATACGAATATTTTAATATTAAATTTAATATCTTAACATATTAATAAAAAATTTAATATTAACTATTAACTTAAAAATTTGGACTATTCTGAAATTGATGAATAAAATTTATATATTTTTTTTGGAGGAAACATAGTTTGCACCTCTCTTTCTTAGGCTTTAGGACATGTGATGATGGCACACGGACATCTAAAGTGAGGTGTTAAATCTTAGTAAGAGTTTAGGGAAAGAATGCATTTGGAAGGATTTACATTTATTTTACTGAGTTTTTAAGTCTATTGTCAATCCACTATTAAATAATACTTGTATAAAGAATAATTACATAATAAATTACTTTTCTAATTATATGAGCATTTGAGGTACTCCATCTTTCAAAAGGTTGTAACAAAGTCATTCCTCTAACTTTAGAATTATTTTTTTTCTTTTGATAAGATATTTATAGGCATTCATTAATAATTAACCTAAATGCAATTTGGGTAAGGTGTTCTCTGTTCATGGCATTTCTTAACATGATAAGAAATTTTTTCTTAAAAAATTTTGAAATTACTTTAAAGATTTTAAAAATTAAAAGTGGCTCATATCTTCCGAACAACTACTCACTCTTACTTGAAGAGGAGTACTTGGACTAAAGAAAGCATTAATGTCCTGCTCAATATATTTCAATTATTACTGATAATTTGTCTAACCTATACTAATTACTAAGGTATCTTACTTTATAATATAATTCTTAAATTGTCATCTTGTGTGGTTCTAAGGCATGCCACAATGTTTATAATTTTCTTCATGAGAGGCTCAATTATAGCCAATAACATCGGTCGTCTAATATTCAAAAGCTTAATTGACTTATTGAAGAAAATGGACTTTGAATCGAACATGGGAGAACATTAACAATAAAAAAAAGACAATATTGATTTCTTTTAATATCAACATAAAAATATAAAATAAGAAAAAAGGAATTTAGAGAGTGTTTAAGAATGTAATTACGTGAAAATTGTTTTTGTGGTTAAAAATATTTTTAGAAGTATTTGTCATTTTTTCTAATGATTAAGAGGAGGGGTATTTAAATTCGGACCTCAAATGAATATGATTAACATTTAGTTAATTCATATAACTACCTTTTAGAAGTATTTGTCAATGATTTCAAAAGAGGAAAATAGTACCACTGCATAACATAAATCTCAAATATTGTTTTTTAAAGAAAAAAATAATTTGTAAAGGAACAATTGTGCTCTCACTTGCTTAGCTAATGACACACGCCAACATACCAGAACATGAGGCCCCAGCCGTTGGTCAAGTAACGGAAGTTACGGAACTAGAAAGTCAACCGTCCAGGTTAAAGCAGTAATTTCAACACCTGCATAAACAAAACAAAAATGGAGATAGTGAGAGTACATGTAGAATCATAATTTCAGAGTTATTAATTTAATAATCAACAGAGGATTTATAAAATCTAAGCACCTACTTTATTTATTTAATGGGCAGTTTTCTGAACTGGTTTTAAGAAACTTTCAAGTCCGGTCTCCACTAAGACAAAACTAAAACTAAAACTGCGAACCGGATTTAGTTTCTTTAAGAAAGAGAAAGAGAAACTGTGTGGTGAAAAAAAGTTGGAAGGATCTCACACAGAAAAAGGGTGAGTTGCTTGTGATCCTTAATTTTTTTCTTTTTTCTTTTTTGTATTTTAGATTTTAGATCTCTTTCTTCATTGTTTTCTCGTTAGTTTACACATTTTTTCCTTTGGAAAAAAAAATCATTTCAGTTTGTTTCTCGAGACGATTTTCAGGAACCAGGTTTTTTTTTTCCCCTTCTGCGGGTTTGCTTTTCTGGGTTTTTCTCCAAGCCTTGAACAAGAAAAATTTTTTACCGACTTTTTCTGGGCTGATGAGACTTTGACTATTTGGTTTCTATAAATTCTTTTTAATTTGTCTTTCATCCAGCTGAAAACGCTACATATTTTCCCCAAATATATGTGTGTATTTTCATGAAGTAAGTTGAAGAGATCACAGTGTTGTGTCATTTCATTTTAGAAGCTAAGAGTTCTTTTCTTTTTGGGCAGAATTAATGTTAAAGCTTGGATCTTTCTTTGGAGGTCAAATAATGGATCTTTGATTAGTCTTGGGACATGCGATGAGAGGTCGGTTCTAGCTTCTATCCCCTTTATTTATTTTTTAAATATGACGGACAAAATTTAGGGTAGATACATAAATTGTGGGATGAAACTGATATTTTAGTGCCCACTTACTTTATTTGTCATGAATTTATTTAGTATTTCCTTGTTTCTTGTTAGATTTAGCAGTTCAACTTCAAACTGTAATGTTTTTTTAGAAGAAAAGATCAGTGGAATCCTTGTTTTTATTTTTATTTTTGTTTTGCATTTCTGTTGCTCAAGCTTGACTAATTGACTTCTTTGTTATGTGACTAAAATATATTTGGTGTTTCTTTTGCTTTTGATTTAAGATTCTTCTTGTGTTTTAGATTATACAAAATCAGAAAATCTAGATTTTGAATAAATAGTGAGTTTGTGTTTGGAGGTCAGTTTCCAAACCCGCCAAAAGATGGTTTCTGATAAAAGTCTGGAATTTTAGGTGCTTTTGGTCCATGCGAGGCTTTTCTTTTTGGGGAATCTTCTTTTCTAGCTGTGTGCTTTTCCCTCTGTCTTCTTTCTCTTTATATTCTTTGTTATTAAGCATGTAATCTAGAATATGAATTCAAGCTTTGCTTTTTGTTTCTTTTTTTTTCAAATTGCAGTTACAAGTTATATGCAAGCGTCACGGTTTGTGAGTCATCAATAACTTAAAGTGGTGTAAAATTGAGGCAATCATTTTAGAAGATATATTAAGTTATAGGGTCATCAGTCTACTGGATTAAATGTCTTTCCGTAGTATAGTTCGCGATGTGAGGGATGGATTTGGGAGCTTATCAAGACGCAGTTTTGAAGTGAGGCTGCCCGGTTATCATCATAGAGGAAAATCTCATGGCTCGGTGCACGAGTTGCATGAACAGCCTGTGGAGATCCAGAATGGCCATTGGGCTGGTCTCCCACCTGAACTTTTGCGTGATGTGATCAAGAGATTGGAGGCGAGTGAGAGTATGTGGCCTGCTCGCAAGCATGTTGTTGCATGTGCTGCCGTGTGCAGGTCGTGGAGAGAAATGTGCAAGGAAATTGTTAGAAGCCCTGAATTCTCTGGAAAGATTACATTCCCAGTTTCTTTAAAGCAGGTTAGATCTTCAGTTATGGACACTAGATAACTTAATGCTGAATAACTCCTTGAGTATGACCTTTATATGCATTTATTTGGTTTCTGTATCTTTTGAATCATCTATCTGATTCAGACGAGGGGATACTTTGGATGAGGTTTTCTTGATGACATAGGATGCAGACTGACAAGTTGTTGGTTTTCTTTTCATTTTCAGCCAGGGCCTAGGGATGGAACCATACAATGCTTTATAAAAAGGGACAAATCTAATTTAACTTATCATCTTTTCCTTTGCCTCAGCCCTGGTAAGATTCTCTTTTGGCTTAAAATTTTTCCATTCAATGTGACCTGCTTTATTATGTGCCAAGTGAATCTTAATTGATGTAGACATTATTTTTGCCTAGTATCTTTTTCAAATTTCTCTAGCCAAAAGGCTATGCTACACGTGTAAAGAAAAAGACTGGGAAAACTATATGAGGAAAAGAGAAGGGAGCAAAAAAAAGAAAAAGAAAGAGAGAGATGTGGAGGAGAAAATGTAATTGCTGTTAATAGGATAAAATTTGACTCTAATTCACTGTATATTTATCGCAATGGCATAATCTTGATAATTTTAATAATTTTCTATTTCTTACTTACGAGTATTTGAGGGAATGAAAGGGGCAAAAGTCCTGGTTGAAATTTTTTTCTGTTTGTTACTCTTTGAGATTGATGCCTTTGAATGGAGGAACTGTTGGAGTCTTACCTTCTAACATTGATGAGGTGGTTGCGCATTAGAATATCAGTTTTCTGTCTAGCAACAATATTGAGTTCTGCTGTTGATTCTTCTGACTGTTGATTTGTGTATGAATGCATGAATAGAATTCTTGGAAGTCAACTGTTGGTGTTGCTCTGGTTTGCTATTAGAAAAAGCTGGGAGACATGGTTATATGAACAATTATTGATGCTTTCCTGTGATAAAAAACGATTAAAAATATCAGTTGTGTCTTTCATGCGTGCTGCAGGACAGCTAATTATTTACTGATTACTTCTCAAAGTGTGAATAGATTTGTCATATCTAGGAATTTAGCTAGCTGAGTTTTGCATAAATGTTTTGCCTTATTTGCGCAACTTTTATAATCCTTTGATCTGGGAATGCACTTTTAATCTATCATGTTTCTTGCAGCTCTTCTTGTTGAGAATGGCAAGTTTCTTCTTTCTGCAAAACGAACCCGAAGAACTACATGCACAGAGTATGTAATCTCCATGGATGCAGATAACATATCAAGATCAAGCAGCACTTACATTGGAAAACTAAGGTAGGAGTTGTCCCCCTTGTTGCTGCTACTTCTAATGCCCTCTACTCATGATTCAGCTCCTTAAATTATAAGGAAGAGCTGAGGAAAAGAAAAAATGCAATGAATTCTTCTCAGAAAAAGAAATATTCTTTCAATGTCTGCAGATTGTGTTATGGTCATAAGCACAATTTAGTTTCATAGGCTTGTATTGGACGGTTCTTTTGTCAACCATAGTGTGTCAATTATTTTCAGTTTATTGGTTTTACACATTTAAGATTGGATAAGGCAGGTGATGGGTCATTGATCTGTCTTCCTTGGCAATTTTTGTTACTATCATACATAAAATTAAAATAAAGGAATTCACATGGATGTGTTTATGATAATTATTCTTATTCTTTATGCACCCTGCGTAGTTCGGAATCTTGAAGGAGGAATTTGAGAAATTAGCTCATTCTAGGGATGGCCCATTTCCTTTTGGTTTATATAAACTGCTAGCTCTGGAACGATTTAAATATCAAAGTTTATCAGTCAGAACTGTATTCTGCCTTTGCTTCCCTCCAAAAAATTAAAATCTTAACCCTCAAAAAAGGAACTTGTGTGCCTTCGAATATATACTGGTAGCAGGTTTAGAAGTGCACAAAAGGACACCTTAACTAAAACTTTTGATCACAATTCATATTAGATGGATTTAGGTATGATTCTTGTCTTTAAATTACTGTATGTTCTTACCTTGAATCATTCTAATGTACATCTTTCTTGTTGCAGGTCAAATTTCCTAGGCACAAAATTCATCATTTACGACACACAGCCTCCTTACAACAGTGCTCAGCTTTCTCCATCTGGCCGAAGCCGCAGGTTTTACTCAAAAAAAGTTTCTCCGAAGGTCCCAACTGGCAGCTATAACATTGCTCAGGTCACATATGAGCTTAATGTTCTAGGCACTAGGGGCCCTCGGAGGATGCACTGTATCATGCACTCAATTCCTTCCTCAGCCCTTGAGCCCGGTGGTAGTGTCCCGGGCCAAGCAGAGCTTAACCCTCGTTCCCTTGAAGACTCATTTAGAAACTTCTCAAAATCAATCGATAGTTCAACTGAATTTAGCAGCTCACGGTTTTCTGACATTGTCGGGCCTCGTGATGAAGAAGATGAGGGAAAGGAGAGACCCATAGTTCTTAAGAACAAGGCACCAAGGTGGCATGAACAGCTGCAGTGTTGGTGCTTAAACTTTCGGGGAAGGGTGACTGTTGCGTCAGTCAAGAATTTCCAGCTGATAGCTGCAACACAGCCTGCAGCTGGTGCACCAACACCATCACAGCCACCACCCCCATCAGACCATGACAAGATTATTCTGCAATTTGGCAAAGTGGGCAAGGATATGTTCACGATGGATTACCGATATCCCTTGTCCGCATTTCAGGCTTTCGCTATCTGCTTGAGTAGTTTCGACACCAAATTGGCTTGTGAATAGAAGAAAATAGAGATTATGATAAGTAGTGGAGAAATTTAATTGGTTCTGCTTGCTTTGTTTTCTTAGAGTTCTATAGAATGAAGATGTATGCGGTGTACAACTCAACAAAATCTGTGCCCTTGGGATAAGAATCATGTTACTCTTTCTTTAAAATTTCTCATTTTTTCTTACTTTCTGTTAGTCTGCTGTGTATGTTACCACTGTCAAATGTTCTGTTCAAACTTCATATTTGCTGACATATTATCCGAAAAAGAAACAATTCAGACTTTAAATAGCTTTTATTTGCTAGCGTATGATATTCTATTTAGAATCTAAAGACTCTTTGTGAGGCCCCTACTGATTGTATAACTGACCTTCAATTTTTCTGATTCTCCAAGTCATTTGGTAGACGTTGGGAGAAATAAAGGATCTGCCCCGACGCTTGTAAGCAAAATCATTGAATTCCTTTCTAGCTCCAAGGTAAATTGCTTATGGAACTTAGCATCTGCTGAGGACACAACAATAAAGAAAAATAAGAGAATTTGAGATTATATATAATATATTTATGTATATTTTTAAAAAATTTGAATGGGGTGAAAAATTTTAGTATTTTACCTACTATATACCTTACATTATAATTTATTTAAATGGTCATAGGTGCAAAATTAATTCACGACCAATTGGATTATGTCTAAGGAGCAATTTGAAATTACATATATATTAAATTAGAATTACAAGTTTATAAATACATTTTAAAAATCGATTTTCATATGACATCTTCAAGTTTTAAGAGCTTCTTAAAATGTGGGTTATATAAATGAATTTTTATTTTTTAAATTATTGAATAATAAAGTTTTTAGGATTGACATTTCTTCGCTCTAAGAACTCAATATCCTTGTCTTCTCGTTCTTCAAAGTCTCGAGCGCACTCGTTCACATGAGAAACAAACTCTGACATTCGAGTCAAAAAAAGAAAAAGGATTTAATTGAGAAAATAGGGAATAAAGTTATAATGGTTAGCTAATGAGAAATATTCAATGAAACAATAATTTAAATTTTAAAAAATATTTTTGAATAATGTAAGAGTGTTTTTTTTTTGTGTCTAGCAAGAGATTACAAATAACCCCTAATATTTATCATTACTCGTTTTTAAGCACATTTTAAACTAATATGCTTTAGTAGCTAAATTAATTGTAAATAGGCTTACTTGCCCCCGTTTGTATAATATAGTGTTAAAGAAATCCTTTGAAGGCAAATCCACCAAAATACAAACTTCGTTTGTGTTGATTCATGTTCAAAAATATATTTTAATATTTAGAAATCAAGATAAGTTGATTTGAAAATGTGAAACATCATCCGATAAGAAATATTGCTATTTTGTTATGCATATTTTGTCATATATGTTAATTTTTATAATGTTATAATTGATAGAAGTTGTAGTTATTTTGAAATTAAATACATATGAGATTTGTATTATAGTGTATAATGATGAAGTTTAGAAGAAAAATAAGGTGGAATAGGTAAAACTTTTGAAAATTTGGATAATCTGCAGTTGCATCACGGGTACAGTCCCCGCGATACAACCGAGATGGTTGTTGTAGCATCTTAGGCCTGAGATACAGTTGTGGCATCTCGAGCCCGAAATGCAATGACTGAGATGCAATATTTAGGTCTCGTGCGTATCTCACGTCTAGGGCAATAAAATTTCGCATGGTTTTCCAGTTTTATGAATTATAAATTTTTTGGGTGTTGTTTGATAATTTATTTATTTTTTGTTTTAGATCCCATGGAGTATGATGCAATTGTTATTTATTTTAGAGGAAAGTAGGAGAATTCTAGTGATGGAAAAGAGAGTTATGTTGATTATAGTAACTTTAGGATTTCGGTTCCAAAAGATATTAAAATTGAAAATATTTTGAATATAGTGTGTTATGCCTTGAGAGTTGACAATGTGAAGTACAAGGTAACTTTGAAATCAAAATTGATGTAATGAGGTATAAGTTAAAACCTATTGAGATTAGAAATGACAATGATGTTCGATTCTTTTTTAACGTCAATAAAAGATCGCACTGTCTTCTATGTGTAATAATGGATTATAGAGCTCCTGTTTATAAAGAGGATGTACAGCCCCCCAGTCAACACACAACCCATTCATACTATTTTATGTCAGTCAGCAATAACAACTAAGCGAGCTATACAACCTCATCAATTCCAACAGTGGTTCCCTCAAACACAATTAATGACTATCATAATATTTCCTCTATACTGTTCAATGAAGACGCAGCCTATATACATTATGATAGTGATGACGTTGAAAATGTTGAGGATATGAAAGGGGACTGTAATGATATTAGAAACATTGATAATGTGGAAAGGGATTGTAATGGTGATCAAAATATTGGTAATGTAGAAGCGGATTGTCATGTGGAAGATTTTATCAGTTTGGATGATTTACCAGAAGATGGATGTTGTTATTTTCAACGAGCTCCTTAAATGTTGAAGATAGAAGAGAAGCTTTGTGAAGCTAAAAACCCCTTTGCGTTTATGCCTCCAATACCTCCATCGGACATGGGCATATTCGATAAGATATCAATTAGTAGAATTGAGGATGTGTTTGTGGGAAAGTTATTTGATAGCAAATATGAACTTCACCAAGTTATTAGTATGCTAGCACTTAAGGGTAATTGGAGCTTCAGAGTCTCAAGGTCGACAAAAGATCGTTTTGAGATAAAATGTAATGATGATAGATGCCGATGGCAATTATGTGTGGTGTCGACAGATGTAAGAAAATATTTCATTGTGCACAGAATTGATTTAGATCACATTTGCCAGTTAGATTGGTTGCGCGATGGTCATCGACAAACAAAGTCTCAGATTATTAAAAAATTTATAAAAAAATAAGTTTGCATATGTGAATCGACTTTATAGACCAAAGGAGATCTAGGCAGACATATATGAGGAGTTTGGTGTAGAAATAACTTATCCCATTACTTAGCGATATAAGGAGTATACATTGAGGTTGATACGCGGTACTTCAAAGGCTTCATATAAATTACTTCTTGTATATTGCTATGTGTTGGACTAACAGACCCCAGATACAGTCACGTATTTGAAAATTAATGATTGTAAGCACTTCAAATATTTCTTTATGGCACTTAGACCGTGCATTAGAGGGTTTCAGTCATCTATTCGACCGGTTATTACAATTAACGGTACATTTTTGAAATGTGCATACCTGTGAACAATGTTTGTGGCTGTTTGTAAGGATGGAAACAACCAAAATGTTCCACTAGTATGGGATATTGCTGACTCAGAAAATAATTCTTCCTAGACATGGTTTATAGTGAAACTCCGAAGAGTCATTGGTGATCTTGTAAACCTTGTATTTGTCTTTGATCGGCATGCTAATATCGAGAAGGCCCTTGGAGAGGTATTTCATAATGCATATTATAGGGTTTTGCATCCATCACTTAAAGGATAATTTGGTAGCAAGATACAAGATATCGTTGGAGACGAAGAAAAGAGGAGAATATTTAGCTTCCTATTTTGTACCTGCTAAAGCGTATCGCCTAACTGACTTTCAAATGGAAATTAAGAAGGGGTGGGAAATGAAACCAGAGGTAACGAGATACTTAGAGGAGGAGTTTGGTTTTTCAAAATGGGCTCGATCAATGAGAGCAGCTAGAAGATATGACATTATGACCACCAACATTACAGAGAGCATTAATGTTGTTGTAAAAGAAACATATGGCTTCTCGGTGACTGCTTTAGTTGAGCGAATTTGGGAGTTAATGCAATGATGGTTCGTCGAGAGATGTGAGGCTGCTGAAAGTATGTCAAACTTCTTGACAAATGGGCCTTGACAAAGTTTGAAAGCACAATGATGACTTCACTCGCATGGCAGTGCATGTAATAGATAAATTTTGCTTTGTTGTTAAGGATGGAAATAGAAATGGAATAGTCGACATCCCGGCGAAGTCTTATAGTTGTCAAAAGTTTGATCTTTGACAGCTACCTTGTGCCCATGCAATTCCAGTATGCAGGCAGACTAGATTGCAATCTCAGACTCTTTCTTCTCCTTATTACATGACTGAGTCTTTATTGCGTGCATACAGTGATCCAGTAAATCTGATTAGTGACCTGTCAGATTGAATTGTTCTAGAAGAGTTGAGATCTACTAATATCCAACCTTTTATAGCACCTTATCAATCAGGGAGACGTCGAAAGAATTGAATTCCATCGCAATGTGAGGCACCGATAAAGAATGTGTGCAGTCACTGTAAGTAGCATGGACATAACTGACAAACATGTCGAAACTTGATTGCATTACATACTAGTTGATATGTCTTTATCTTATATTTCTTGTATTTGTATTTATATTTTTATTTTGTTACTATTGTCCTTAATTGACTAGTTTATTTTATTTTTACTATTATTTTTAATTATTTGTATTTGTTTTTGTATTTGTTTTTCTCAATATACTATTGTCCTTAATTGACTAGTTTGTTTTATTTTTTCTATTGTCCTTAATTATATACATTTTTATTTAACAAAAGAATAAAAATGTATAAAATACATAAAAAGAAATTATTAATTGATTTCATTTACTTTTTCTCGGCATCGGTCCATAAACTGGTTGCCATTTTTGTCCTAAAAATGGCCCGTGCTTAGGGCCAAACTCTAAGGGACGACACAACATCAAAAATTCTATAAACATACAAACATAAAATCCAAATCTCTACTATTCACTGTCTGATGTAGCACTCCCTCTTTTAACCTAACTACATGAAAATTGGTTAAGTCAGGTATAATTTTTCGTTGCTTATAAAATCTACAAGCATTTAGGTAGTAGGGTAACAACATAGATAATGATGCGACATAATTCTTAATCACGCCATCGAAATTTCCTTTGAGGTTGGAATCATAGATGACGATTTATCGATGAAAGATATCCACCTCAGTCGTAACCCAATGTTGTTGATTGTAGTTAACAAGAATATAAACCTACATAAAGTTGGATAGTCTTGTAAATAATAATATATGAATAAAAAAATTAACTCTTTTAATAAATATAATATTTTACCTTGTCAAAATCAATCCATATTTGTGCACCGTATTACAAAAAAGTACGAGTCTATATTAGTGGACAATTGTGACAATGCCTTAATGTAGTAGTTTTTCCTAAGTCAGACCACCTTCAGATACTCATTAATATATTGCATTAACAAACAAACAAAGAAAGTTATAAAGGAATTAATATATTTCAACATATATGATTAAATTCAATTAAATGTGTAAATCCAAATAAATTTCACTTACAAAGTCATCCAGCCAATTGTGTAGCAATTCTTGAAACCATTTTAGATTAGCTTTAAGGCTAGGTAAGATGACTACACCTTCATCCTTGTCTAACCAGGCCTGAAACTCAGTTAAGATGACTAAGTCTATCTGCTGCAATGGATTAATGTCTACTTGAGGTTCTACCCGAATCTCAATCTTCTTCTTTTGTGGAAGGGATTCATGTATAGGTTGTGCAAATACGTTTCAAGCCTATAGTGTCTCCCAAACTAACTCACACCCTTATGCAGAGCAGGTAAGATCTCGACACTTGCAAGACTGTCGATCAGTAGCTGAGGCTGTATGTCATGACCAGTAGCTGGGGTTTGAAAATCATACGCCACATTTTCTCCATATTGAAAGCTTGCCGGTACGTTCTCTCCAAACTAAAATATAAGTATATATTAAAACAAGTCAAGCTATAATTAAGTTACTATAAGTAATTTTAAATTAATTTATTTTGCTCACCGTATTCTGGCTTTCGTTGGGTTGAAAAAAGCATGACTGCCCAAAGTACATCATCATTTACTTCATCTGATGTGTAAGATCTGTCCAAACCTAATCAATCCTTTTAAAAATATCATCTCAATCCTTTTCATTCTCTACATCAATGTAGTTTCAGTACGATCAAATCTCTTAATCATTTTTTCTCGCAGTTGCTCATTCTAATGTGCAACGTCATGATCTGTAGATGCATTATGTTCAAACTGTTGTGATATGGTGTGTGATGTGTATAGATGTATATAATTTCAAAAAATTAAATACGCAATGGAAGTATTCATACATATTAGACAATATGTAACATATTCAAACATGTATGATCATTCAAGTACATATACATCTCATATATATATATATATTTCATGCATGATATAAAATGAATAACAAATAAATAACCTACCCGGATATGAAGGTAGCTTTACAATTCTTTAAGAACTCCAAGCTTCAATTTGTTGAGCTCACCTTGAAGTATTCCCTTGCACAATTCTAGTTCACAACTAAATCCGGTGGGATTGTGAAGCTAGAATGGCAGCCTTGAATTTTCAGCAAATGATTGTTTTAACACTTAAAATAATTTGTGTATATGAATGATTACTACCAAGAAATGAGAAGAATTAAGAGATTTCTTTTGTTCTTTATAACTCTTTATGTTGAACCTTGGTAAGCCTTTGTATTTTCTCTCAACACTTTGAGAGAAACACTTAGGAAATGCTCTCAATTCTCTCTTCTTTCACCTTGAACGAAATTCACTCTATCTCTCACTCAAATTGAACTCTTTCAATTCTTTCTTAAGTGCAAAGAATGATTTCTCTTAGTGCTCCACCACCACTTAACCATGTTTGCCTTTACAAACATTAATCTATCATATTTTTCACTCACCAATTTGATTCAACCATTTGAATCAATTTCTAGAGAGTAAATGATATTTAATCAATGTTAAGTGGTTTTACCACTTCCTTAATGCATCATTTAAGAATTACTAAGTGGTCAACATTCCTTATTATTAATAACAAGTGCATTCTCCAATAGTAAATGGTGTTTGCCACTTATTCCAATTAATAATAATAATTTGATTAATATATAAAATATTAATAATTTAAAACTATTTTGAATATTTACATTTACCATATATGTATTTACCAAGCAAGGTAAATAGGTAAATACATGGTAAATAATTTATGGAGCAAGATTATGTCACTTGTCAAATTCTTATTGGTTAACAACTCTTGTAAACCAATAATGTATTTTACCTTCAATTATTGACAAGTGAATAATAAAAGGAACCTTGAATCATTTTTCATTTTGCTGAAAATTGTTGGATCAATTGTTCAATCTAATTCGTTGCTCCAGTGTACAACGAGTACACTTCATATTGTAAGACTCTTTAGGTCCATGCCCGATTTGTCATATGAAACTATTTCACACGTCTGTGAACAATGTCACACACACATATTACAGATATTACAAAACGGCGCATTAGACCATACAAGTTGAGGTTATAACATATTCGTATAATCCTTCCATCATAAATATCCTAGAAGAGCAGAGATATAGATCAACACCGTCAAGTCTCCATGTGCTGAACCATTAACTTATCTCTAGATTTGTATTTCAATAAATAATATCCGTAAACACTTTCACGATATTATTTTTCCAAGAAATTCTTGGATGTCTGCTTATGGCCATAAGACTTTCTGAAATACAATCTTGGAGTTGCAGGATATTTTACTCACCCAATTGAGTTGATGGATCCAATATCTGTACACACCGGACTCCATTAGCATCAGACCATACCCAACGACACTCAGCGGTCAGACCATGAAAGGTATCTAACATGTGTGGAACCAAAGTATAATGGATCACTAACAAGTCCACTATGGCACTCAGGTCTAAGGACCACGAATACTACTCAACTCGAAAGATCCTCCATTGACAGCTTTATGGGATGTCTATTGGAGATCTTTGTGAGCCTGTTCAATATTCAGTCCTTACTGAATACTTGTATCTCTATACGAGTTTCCACTAAACTCATGGTTTGCTAAGACTAACCATCTGGACTATCCAGATATAGACATACACTGATCTATATATATATATATTAAGATCTTCACTAACAGACCCGCATTAGTGAAGGTAGATCAGGAACATTAAATTTAAAAACATATTTGCATAACAACATTTCTTAGCACCATTTGCAACCCATTGCAACTGTGTCATTATTAATATATTCTTAAGTCTTTGTCCCATTTCAGACAAGGCTCTAACTCTTTAGATTTTACTAACTCTTAGTTCTGATCTAAACTCCTTTAGATCAGCTTTGAACTCCTTCAGATCATACAATGTCTAAAACGTTACAAGCATCTTACTATATTTATAAATAAAATAATTAGTGATATATTGAAATCATAAATGTATAAACATAAAGCAAATATTTATACATAAAAGGGATGGCACGTAAGCACAAATTCCAACACAAACTATAAGAACAATAACCATAGCCAATAACTTTTTGTAAATATACCACTATTCAGTTAATAGCGTACAAAAGTAATATATCGTTGCTCCAGCCACTAGTGTTAACACTGGTGGGTTTGGCCATTCATATCCATCCCCCTCCACATCTATATCATCATTGTCAGGTTCAGTGAAATAGATATAGCCCCTCTGGCACTTGCTTTTATTCTATTTTTAATCATACATATTTAGTAAGTCTTTAGCATAACTCTTACTTAGAATGCCTACATGTCTAACAATTTGCACGACATTCTCCTTATTCTCATGATCTTTTAGTACTAATTTACGATGTATCAAAAGAACCTACAAATTTAAAATTAATTTATACGTAATCTTAAAAAAAAATTATAATATTATTTTCTTAGTGTCTTTAAACTGTGGAGTCCTTTAAGTCATCCAATTGAAAATACGAGGGAATCAGTCATCGGAGTGAATACTGAAAACCTAATCGCATACCAGAATCGCCTCGTAAATCCATACCTAAAAAATTAATTTAGAAAAGTATAAGTTTATCATATATAAAAATAAATAAATAATTAAGATCAAAATATTAAATACAAAAAAATTATGATGTATCAGAAATGCATGCGAAAATCTATACATGTTGTAACTCTCAACCCCGTTTTAGCAAATCCAACTTTTTTTATTTTTTCAAGCTTCTGGAATGCAGCATTCCTAAGTGAATTATAAAGTACGATCCATATAATGTTACCCCATAGATACTTATTAAACTCATCAAGGTCGTTTACTAAACATAGCATAAACTTTTGAATCCCACTATGTGTTGGTGTTGTGTGCATAATTAAACAATTTAATAATAATAGCATAATACGTATGCAACATAGCAGAATTATTGCAAGTGTGTGCACCGTGCTACGGTTAAATATATACATTTTTAAATATTGCATGTCTCACAAATGCAGCAGAAATATAATACACATTAAAATAATCTTATTACACTAATGAGATTAGGGGACTCAGCATTAAAGCGTGCTTTGCGCAGTTCTAGTCTATGACTCAATGAGATCCTTCGAACTAAAACGGTAACTTTCTATTCTCAGCAGAATATTTTATCTAAAACAACACTTGCTTCTTAAATATTTCTCAGATCTCTCTATTTAATTTTTACTATATTTTTATAGCATTCACTTACATCTTTAAGCAAATGAAATTAGCCTTATATACAAATTTTTTCCGCCCATTAATCCAATTCTTTTAAAGCATAACAAAGTATGAAGTTAGCCACTTCAGGCTTACATTTTAGCTTAGTGACTAACAAGAGGAGTTGGCCGATTAAAGAGTAAATTGTCTCTGTATTGAAACAGTTCATGTTTAAAAATAAACATGACAAATCATTTGGCATGCATTGATTATTTTATTTATCAAATGCACGACACTTGTTGCTAAAAAATAAAATAATAATAAATTTAACAATTGACAATTCGTGAATGTAAAATAGATTTCACGAATTGCATGCTTTCAAATATATTTGTTTTTTTATTATTATTATTTGATATTAAAATTTTTATTTATTAATATTTAAATTAGAACCCATATAAATTATTGGTAAAATTTGAGATATACATTAGGTAGATAAAAGTGTTAAGTCTCACTTGGCATAAATTTAGGTTTAACAATTAAACCTTAACGACTCCTTGAGAGACTCTAAAGTGAATGAGTGAATAATTAATTTAATTTAAATAAAATAATAATTATTTTATTTAAATGGTAGCTATATCTACAAATGCCTAATTTAATACTCATACAAATTATTGGTACAATTTGAGATATACATTAGATAGATAAAAGTGTCAAGTTTCACTTGACACTATTTTGGGTTTAACAATTAAACCTTAGCTACTCTCCGAGATACCCTGAAATAAATTCATATTTTCTAAAACTTCCTAGATCGAATAATTTGATCCGGTGCGCTACCCACGTGCTCAACGCGTACACTTCATATAGTGAGACTCCCTAGGCTCACACCTATTTTGTCTCACGGATCATTTCTGTAAGTCCATAACGAATGCCCTATACACATACGTTATGGATAATACAAAATGGCGAGTTAAACCATACAAGTTGAGATTAATCCATATTCGTACAATCCCTCTATCATTAATATCCTGGAAGAGTGGAGACATAGATCAATAGCGTCAAGTCCTTTATTACTCAACCATAAACTTATCTCTTTTGATTCGTTTTCCAATAAATAATATATGCAAATTCATTTGCAATATTATTTACTCCACAGAAAACTCTTTCCTGAGTTAAATGCTTATAGCTATAAGACTTCGTAGAACACAATCTTAGAGCATCTGAATATTTAACTTACCCATATGAGCTAACGGATCCCATATCTACACACATCGGACTCCATAAGTATCGAACCATACTTAGCAGTCAGACCATGAAAGGTCTCTGATATGTGTGGAATCTAAGTATAGTGGATCACTCATAAGCCCACTGTGGTGCTCAGGTTTAGGGACCACGAATACTACTCAACTCGAGAAGACCCTCCACTGACGGATTTATGAGAAATCTATTGGAGATCTTCATTGAGTCCAGTTTAGTATCCAGTTCTTACTAAATACATGTATATCAATATGAGCTTCCACTAAGCTCATGGCTTGCTAAGATTAACCATC
The DNA here is from genome assembly GCA_946807835.1 of Ailanthus altissimus. Classification (NCBI taxonomy): domain Eukaryota; kingdom Viridiplantae; phylum Streptophyta; class Magnoliopsida; order Sapindales; family Simaroubaceae; genus Ailanthus; species Ailanthus altissimus. The sequence goes on from OX327699.1 coordinate 6,847,525, forward strand.
TAGACTATCCAAATATGGATATACACTGATCTATATAAATCGATTCCATTCGATAAACCCTGCATCGATGGAAATAAATCAGGAACATTTAATTTGAGAATATATTTACACAATGATATTTCTTAGCAACACTTGCACCTATTTGCAATTATGTCATTGTTAGTATATTCTTGGGTCTTTGTCCTATTTTAGATAAGGTTCTAACTCTTTAAACCTAATCTAAACTCTTTCAGATCAATATAATATCCGAAATGTTACAACCATCTTACCTAATAAAATTAATTAACGATTTAATGAAATATTTATTTATTACATAAGTATGAAAATATAATATTCATACAAAATTGGTATGGCACATGAGCACAAATCCCAACAACTTTCACTTGCTCTAGTGCCATTCATAGTAGTATCTAATACCTAACGACTCCACGTGTTTCTCAAACATTTTTAGAGTTAAGGCCTTAGTGAGTAGGTTTGCTACATTATTTACAGAATCAACTTTATAAAATATAACATCTCCTTGAGCCAAGATCTCTTTAATAATGTGGTATTTTCTCTCCACATGTTTAGATCTTTGGTGTTCTCTTGGCTCTTTCGCTTATGCTATAGCCCCGTTGTTGTCGCAATATAAAGAGATAAGATCCATAAAACTTAGGACTATACTAAGTTCTATGACAAACTTCTTTATCCACACTGCTTCTTTTGCTGCTTCTAAAGCTGTAATGTATTCTGCCTCTGTGGTAGAATCAACTGTGGATCCCTGTTTGACACTTTTTCAACTTATGGCTTCACCATTGAGAATAAATACATATTCGGATGTAGAACTTTTATCATCCAGATTAGACTAAAATTTTGAGTCAGTGTACCCTCTTACCCGTAAGTCATTTTCTTTATATATGAGAAACTTATCCTTTATACCCTTAAGGTATTTAAGGACATGTTTGACTGCCATCCAATGGTTGTCACCTGGATCAGACTGGTACCAGCTCATAACACTTATAGTCATACTGATATCAGGTCTCGTACACATCATTGCATACATCAACCTTCCAACAGCTGATGCATAAGAAATGTTAGACATTTTAACCCTCTCATCTTCCTTCTGAAGACACATTTTTCTTGCAAGATGAATGTCATGTCTAAAAGGTATATTAATTGTCTTACAGTTACTAAAACTATACATTTCCAAGACACTATCAATGTACAAAGATTGGGAGAGTTCTATGAGCCTCCTAACTCTATCTCTGTAAAGCTTTATACCCAGTATATAGGAAGCTTCTCCCAAATCTTTCATGGAGAAATTCTTACTAAGGTAACTTTTTATTGACTATAACATACCGATATCATTTCTAATGATCAGTATGTCATCTACATAAAGAATTAAGAAGTTAACCATGCTCCCATTAACCTTTTTATACACATATGCCTCATCTTCATTTTTGATGAAACCAGATCCTCTAATTACCTCATCAAAACGAAGATTCCAGCTTCGGAAAGCTTGCTTAAGTCCATAAATGGACTTCTTCAGTTTGCATACAAAACTAGAAGAAAGGCTGGATGCAAAACCTTCAGGATGTTCCATGAATATCTCTTCATCGAGATATCCATTCAGGAACACCGTCTTTACATCCATCTGCCAAATTTCAAAGTCATAGTATGCAGCAATTGCTAATAAAATTCTTATTGACTCAAGCATTGCAACTGGTGTAAAGGTTTTCTCAAAATTGATTCCAGATCGTTGAGTATAACCTTTTGCTACCAGACGGGCTTTGAAGGTTTCTACCTTTCCATCAGGCCCACGCTTCTGCTTGTAAATCCATTTACAACAGATAGGAACTATTCATTCGGGAAGTTCAACCAAGTTCCAAACTTGGTTCTGATGCATAGAGTCAATTTGAATTTCACGGCATCCTGCTATTTTCCCGAATTAATATCCAATATTGCCTCTCTGTAGGTTAAAGGATCATTTTCTTCCACTAAGAAAATCTCAGAGGTACCTTCAGGTATCATACCATACCTTTCAGGTTGCCTCAATATTCTTTGTGACCTACGTAGAGGGTGTATAAAATGTAATTTGCTCAATTAAGCCTACGGTTCCATCTGTGATTTATTTTGATTGAATTCATCAAGATCAATCTTTCTACAATCCTCACGATCCACGAGAAACTGTTTTTCTAGAAAAGTGGCATTCCAAGCAACGAACACATTTCGTTCCTCAGGATCATAGAACTAGTATCTCATTGAGTTCATAGGATAACCAATGAACCGATACTTGTACCCTATAGGTGCAAGTGTATTATGTTGTGTAACTTTTACATAAGCAGGACAACCCTAAATCTTAAAATATTTAAGACTTGGATTCTTTCCAATCTATATCTCATAGGGAGTGGAAGGAACGGTTTTAGACGGAACTCTATTTAATACATGAGCAGTAGTATGTAGAGCATAGCCCCAAAGATATTCAAGGAGATTGGTGAAACTCATCATTGATCGGACCATATCTAATAAAGTCTGATTCCTCCTCTCTGAAATACCATTGTGCTGCGAAGTAGCTGAAGGACTATATTGAGCGAGAATTCCATTATCTTTTAAATAATTTAGAAATTCACTGCTTATGTATTCACCGCCTCGATCTGATCGAAGACATTTGACATACGTACCAGTTTATTTCTATACTTCAAGTCTATATTCCTTGAACTTTTCAAAGGTTTCAGACTTGTGTCTTATAAGAAACACATAACCATATTGTGACAAATCACCAATAAAGGTTACAAAGTATTGAAATTCACCTATAGCAACGTGATTCATTGGACCACATACATCACTATGTATAAGTTTCAATAAACCAGTAGCACGGTGTCCAGCACCAATAAAAGGAGATTTGATCATCTTTTCTTGAATACATAATGCACAAACTTGATAAGGTTCTATGGTTAAATCAGGTATTCGACCATCCTTAACCAGATAGGACAGGACTCTAACGCGTATATGACCCAATCTCATATACCACAATTCTGTTTCATTGAAAATTCTCGAACTACTTGCTGTGTTTATCTGTACATTCATGATATTTTGTGTTGTATTCAAAATATAATGATCATTAATTAACTGATAATCAGCTATCAAAATATTATGCATATCATATAAACATAAGGAACGATTCCGTATATATATATATATATATATATATATATATGATAACCCTCATTATCAAGTACAAGAAGGGATATTATTTATCTTAAAATATAGGGTACAAAAAGACAGTTATACAACACTATAGTTCTATTACATGAGAGATGTAAATCTAAATGTCCCACAGCTTCGACCTGAAGGAAATCTCCATTTCCAACACGAAGTTGAATCTTTCTCGGCTGCAACAGTCTAACTTCTCTCAGACTCTGCAACATATTACAGATATGAGAAGGAGAAGCAGTATCCAATACCCAATCAGAATTAGCATCATATGCTAAAGAAATATCAATAATAGGTAAACATATACCTGAGGGATTCTTCTTTATTGAGGCAAGGTATCTCTGGCAATTTCTCTTCCAGTGTTCTTTCTCACCACAGTGAAAATATTTTTCTTTATCTTTCTTTTATGGTTTGGATATGGGTCGCCTTTGAAGACCAATCCTGAGAGTCTGTCTCACCTTCTTTTTCTTCTTTCCTTTAAGCTTCTTTAAAGCCATAGGAACATAAGATGAAGTACCCTGAACAAAGAAGGACTATCCCACTTTGTTCATGTCCTCTTCTGCTGTCTTCAACATATTATGAAGTTCAGCATAAGACGGGGTCATTCCTTGCATATTAAAATTCATTATGAACTATCTGAAAGACCCCAGAAGTGACTGGAGAATCAAACTATTCCTCAAATTTTTGTTCAGTGTAATATCCATCGTCTCTAACATCTCAATTATAAAAATCATATTGAGAACATGAGGACTAACTGGGCTGCCCTCAGAAAGTCTACACTGAAAAAGGGATTTAACAACCCTATATGCCTCAATCTGAGGACGGTCGCCAAACAGCTCAATCAGATGGAGCATAAGGCTAAAAGCATCACCTATATGAGCATGCTCTCTCTGTAAAACTGTAGACATAGAGGTAAGGACGTAAGATTTAACTTTTAAATCATCATCCAGCCATTTCTGATAAGTTACCCTCTCTTTTAAGGTGGCTTCATCAGAAATTCCTATGAGTATACGCTAATCTATCACATATCCATATTTTTCAAAATCAAGAATAATTCTCAAATTTATCAACCAGTCTTTATAGTTTTCATTGCCTTTAAGTTGGTTCGCATCCAATATGCGTGCCAACGGATTAAATGAAGTCATTTTATCTTCACATGAGAAAATAAGAGATGTTAGCAGAAAATAAATATTTCAATTGCTAATTTTCATTTTAGATTAAGGATATAATCAAATTATACATTTTTAAATCTAAAATACCCTATCATTGCATTACATAATCCCTTAAATCTCTCAAAAAGGAAAACAACAAATTTAAACTTTTTAAATTGTACAGCAGGAAGTAGATCCATTTGACATTTTACTTAGGCCTCACCCTTTAGTAATATTGGCCATTGTAAAATCTAAAATGTAAACAACTCTTGTCAATTGCATTTTATGCAACTCTTATCATTGATCCTAAATACACCTTCTCCTCATGTTTTAGCAATATTGGATAAGTGTATTTCAGATTAACTTGTCAATAATCAAATATATATTATTAATACTACCCTCATGCTTTAACAATATTAGAAAATACGTTCGCATATATTTGCCTCATCTTATGTTTAACCAGCATAGTCAAAATCACACCGACCGAAACCCTCATGCTTTAGCAATATTGAGAAACAATGATATGATCTGACTAATACCGTATTGACAAGACATATCAACTTGTAACATTATCTCATAATGGTACACAATTAAATCTGATTAAGAGAGATTACTTAATTCTATCATCATCTCATGGGTTGTGATTCTTAATCACATATTTATTTTGTGCAAACACAACTAATCCCCACCAATAAAGCTCCCATTGTGACTACCAGCACAAACAAATGGCCCACAATATTTATCACATTTATAACAATTATAAATTATAAAAAAATAAACCATTTATTTTTAAACTCTAACAGTAATTATTTAGAGTAACAGGCGTAATTAAATTATACCATGTACACTCTAAATATAAGCACACAGCACGTTGCTCTAATACCAATTTTATTGGTGTTGTGTGCATTTATACCGTTGTATGCATAGTTAAAAATTTTAATAATAATAGCATAACATGTGTGCAACATAACAGAATTATTGCAAGTGTGTGCACCGTGCTACGGTTAAATATATGCATTTTTAAATATTGCATGTCTCACATGCAATACAGTGAAAATATAATACACATTAAAATAATCTCATTACACTAATGAGATTAAATGACTTACCCTTGAAGCGTGCTTTGCGCAGTTCTAATCTAAGACTCAATAAGATCCTTCGAACTAGAACGGAAGCTTTCTATTCTCAGCAAAATACTTTATCTAAAACAACACTTACTTTTTAAATATTTCTCAAATCTCTCTATTTAATTTTTATTATATTTTTATAACATTCACTTATATCTTCAAGCAAATGAAATTAGCCTTATATAGAAATTTTTGCCGTCCATTAGTCAAATTCTTTTAAAGCATAACAAAATATGAGGTTAGCCACTTCATGCTTACATTTTAACTTAGTGGCTAACAAGAGGAGCTGGCTGATTAAGAAGCAAATTATCTCTGTATTGAAACAGCTCATGTTTAAAAATAAGTCTGACAAATCATTTGGCATGCATTAATTATTCTATTTATCAAATGCATAACACATGTTGCTAAAAAATAAAATAATAATAAATTTAACAATTGAAAATTCGTGAATGTAAAATAGATTTCACGAATTGCATGCTTTTAAATATGTTTGTTTTTTTATTATTATTATTTTTTGATATTAAAATTTTTATTTATTAATATTTAAATTAGTATTTATACAAATTATTGGCACAATTTAAGATATACATTAAGTAAATAAAAGTGTTAAGTCTCACTTGGTATAATTTTAAGTTTAACAATTAAACCTTAGCTACTCCCCGAGAAACTCTAAAGTAAATAAGTGAATAATTAATTTAATTTAATTTAAACAAAACAATAATTATTTTATTTAAATGGTAGCTATATCTACAAATGCTCAATTTAGTACCTATACAAATTATTGGCACAATTTGAGACATACACTAGGTAGATAAAAGTGTCAAGTCTCACTTGGCATAATTTTGGATTTAACAATTAAACTTTAGCTACTCCCCGAGAGACCCTAAAATAAATTCATATTTTTCAAAACTTCCCAGATCGAATAATTTGATCCGGTCCGTTACCCACGTGCTTAATGCGTACACTTCATATAGTGAGACTTCCTAGGCTCACACCCATTTTGTCTCACGGAATATTTATGTAAGTCCATAACAGATGCCCCCCACACGTTATGGATAATATAAAATGACGAGTTAAACTATACAAGTTGAGGTTAATACATATTCGTACAATCCCTCCATCATTAATATCCTGGAAGAGTGGAGACATAGATCAATAGCGTCAAGTCCCCTATTACTCAACATAAACTTATCTCTTTTGATTCGTATTCTAATAAATAATATATATAAATTCATTTGCAATATTATTTACTCCATGAGAAACTCTTTCTCAAGTTAAATGTTTATGGCCATAAGACTTCCTAGAATACAATTTTAGAGCATCTGGATATTTAACTTACCCATATGAGCTGATGGATCTCATATCTACACACATTGGACTCCATAAGCATCGAACCATACCCAGCGGTCAGACCATGAAAGGTCTCTGACATGTGTGGAACCTAAATATGGTAGATCACTCATAAGCCCACCGCAGTGCTCAAGGCTAAGGACCACGAATACTACTCAACTCGAGAAGACCCTCTACTAAAGATTTATAGGAAATCTATTGGAGGTCTTCATTGAGTCCATTTAGTATCTAGTCCTTACTAAATACATGTATATCTATATGAGATTCCACTAAGCTCATGACTTACTAAAATTAACTATCTGGACTATCCAAATATGGACATACACTAATCAATATAAATCGCTTCCATTCGATAAACCCTACATCGATGAAAATAAATCATGAACATTTAATTTGAGAATATATTTACACAATGATATTTCTTAGCAACGCTTGTAACTATTTACAATTATGTCATTGTTAGTATATTCTTAGGTCTTTGTCCCATTTCAGATAAGGTTCTAACTCTTTAAACCTAATATGAACTTTTTCATATCAATATAATATCCAAAATATTACAAGCATCTTATCTAATAAAATTAATTAGCGATTTAATAAAATATATATTTATTACATAATTATGAAAATACAATATTCATACAAAATTTAGATGACACATGAACACAAATTTCAACACTGTGTTCATCGCGTGAGATCAAATCATGATGTACAAAATAAAATAAATTCAACTTTACTGTATCTTCATCGTCCATTTTCGTTACTTTCAGACGTCCGTACTAATTATAAAAAAATGTGTACGAAAACTTTTTTATGCTAGACAAGTACGTATCCCACAATTGAGTATCCAATTTTTTCTTCAGCTGCTTAGCGAGCGGGTAATCTCCCTATCTCTAGCTCGGTGATCAATACAAACTCCTTTTGACTAAATTGGATGCGTTTCTTACCAATGTAAAATGACATCTCTTTGTATAAATTGGAGGTATGCACCTCACGCAATAATAACTCGTGCACTAAAATACCGGAGAACGTCAAATTTGACATATCTAAAAAATACCTCATACACGTTCGCCTAAATAATTCCTTCTAATTCGCCTTAATTTATTCTTTATAGTATTCAAACACTATATTTTCAAATAAGAGGTCACTGATGCAGAAAAAAATATATGTTTTGAAAGTATATATTCTTTCTATACGTTATTTGTTTTGTAAGAATTAACAAAAAAAATATTATTATTAACAAATAACAAACATACATATCAACTAACATAAAATATTATTTCAAAAAAATAGAAATTTTTCATAAATAATATTAATTCAACTGACATACAATATCAATCAGACAGAAACACTAACACATTAATCAACATATTAATAATCAATCAAATTAAATTTATTTAATATATAATTAACTACAAAAGGTACTCGTTAAATAAATAAATATAACAAAAAATTACAATTACTATTATTATTACTCAATAACAAATATACAAATTTTATTAAATTAATTAATTAACAAACAATTCTTCTAGAAATTCAAAAAAAAAAAAGAAATTTTCACAAATAACCTTAATAACCCCTATAAACATACAATATTAATCAATCAATCAATTAATTAATATAATTAAAATTAATTGATTAATTTATTTACTTTTTAAAAAATAGACGTACTCAAAATAATTTTTTTTAAATACAATTTTTTGATGCACCACGTGGCAGCCTATGAAGGTGCCATGTGGCGCAATAGTCTGAGATACTACAACGAGATCCCGGGGCCATCTCGATCTTGAGATGTGCCCCTGAGATGCGCTCAAACGATAACTGGTGCGGCAGTTGTCATTTTTGGCCGAAATTCAACTTTTTTTTTTTACATTATTTTAATTTATTTTTTTATGTTTTATTATTAATTTCACCTATTTCTAACTTCAAATATAATTTTTAACTAATTTTTAACAAATATCAAATTTTCTCAAAAGTTTAAAAAAACTTTCTAAAAATCAACTATTTTTATGATTTGAAATAATAAATATGTTGTGAAAAATTCGATCTACGTTATAATAACTTCAAAATTTTCAATCTAATAAAATTATTCAGTGCTCTTGTTTGGTTTGATAGAGAGATAGTAGAGAGAGTTTGTATTTTTAATTTAAGGGTATAAAAGTTTTATTTTTAAATATTTAGTTAATAAAAAATGATGAAATAATATTTGGTTAAAAAAATAATAATAAATATTAAGAATTATTTGTGAAAATTTCTCTTTTTCTTTTTATACGAGGAGATTTGGAGGAAAAATCAGAAGCTCTTCCCTCGAATCCCTATGGATGTTGGATATACGTACTTGCTTCCTACTTTTAGGTAAGTATATTTCTCCTGAAGTTTGTTAAAGAGTTGTTCCACAAGATGGGATCAGGTGTGGTTGATTTTATTCGGACGCTTTGCCAAAAAATACAATCATCTTTGGGCATGTTTATTTAGACTTTTAGGTCCCCTCAATCTACAAGGTCTGGACAGACGGCATTGAATTGATTGGGCTGTCCAGATTTAAGCTTTTTTTTTTTTGGGAAAGTGTCCAGATTTAAGCTTAAAAAATAAAATTTGTAAATTAAAAATTTTAATAAAAAGTCTGAGAAATGTAACCGACAATTTTATGATTGCATTTTACAGTTTACTACTACTATTATTATGATATATAAGTGGCATATTTTTATTGGGGAAAAAAAAAAGTTCTCTCGTTTTTTTAAATACCGTTCTTCATTTTAGCAACATATGAATAGTATGTGTATTAGTATAATAAAGTGAGATTACTTAGTTATATAAGTAGAAGTGTTTATAGATGCAATTTGAAAATCGCCAAGTTTTGCTTTCATTCAGAGAAGTGGGCTTAGAACATGTATATCCATCCATTCCAACTCTAGTGCTTTCATTCAGAGGTCACGCCTGCCTAAACACCCAACTCTGATCAGACTTAATTCCATTTTTTGGTGAGTGATTCATTCTATTTTTATGGACTAAAATCATGGTTCGAGCCAATTTTAACACTAAAATAGATGAAAATTATAAGCAGTTATTGACAGATGTTAAGTAAGAGATCTGCCAAGCCAGTCCCAGTCAATGCAAAACCTGGTGGTCGTGGCTGCCAACAAGTCCTCTCTGAGAAATTTAGTGCTTCTAAACTAAAAGATTCTTAAAGAGGGGACAGCTTGCCTACCACTTTCACTTATTCCCATCTTTGCTCTTGCTACAAGTTCAATGCCCTAAGATAATATAAAGTTATAATTTTGTTCTAAGTTAATGTTTTAACATTGCAAAGTCCTTAATGTCAACATTTAATAGTAATTTAAAAAAAATCATTTGCTGTTCAATTATTGTAACAACACAAAAATTGTGGTCCAAATTTGAATTGATGTGTACACTTCAACTTTTTTCTCCATGACCCCCCTCTATGGTATATATATTTGCAACAAGTGGCATACCTCAAGTAATTGACACGTGGCGAACTGGGTATAAATATAGTTAAAAAAATTGGACTAAATGATCATCAAATTAATATAGACTGATCACTTTTTTTAGCTAGCTTTTTTAGAGGTTACAGAATTTCAATTGTAATCTTTTGCAGCCTGTATTCATACATCTTGTACTTTTGATTAAAACAAAAAGGAATCGATATTACTGCTAGGAGCGCATTATTTTCTCATTAAGAAAACAAAGTTAAAATTTGCATTAAAATAAAAAATTAAAAGAAAAAAGAGACTTGATATATTAAAGTGTAAAGGATGATGAAATTATACAGCAAGGGAGATGATAAACAACAATTTTTACATTAACATCTTGAGCTTTGGAAAAGAAATTCTACACTTACCCGACTGAGTTCTCGACAACGAGCTGCTCTTCAATTGCAACACCCCCAACAGTTTATCATCTTTGTTTATTGAAACTGAACAGAGAACAAATTACAAAATGAATTTGACAGATTCCGAGAAGTGAGCACTGCTTATCAATTTTTCCATCCCAACTGAACTGCTGGTCCAGCCTGCCGGTGCCGGGCTGCCGCAGCACTTCAGTGGCTGGCAAAGGCTAAGCTTTCCTCAAGGAGGCTTGTATTCTTGGCCAAGCGAGACCATCGGAGACAGAGAACTAAGTAGAGAAGACAAGGACGGCTCTCACCCCTTTTCTCTTTTAAAAACCATATACGCGCAAACAAATATATATTGCCCTGCCCACGCATGTTCTTATAAAAATATGCACCATGCTGTTCATTTTTTAAAATACACTGTTAGTTACATATATGCTAAAGGACAATAGGAAAGTGTGTGATGGAATTTTAATATGAGAAATTGTGTGTTCTTTAGATACTTTTGCCTCTTACTCGTCACTTGAGCTTTATATCTTGAGTTTTAATCAATTTTCACAATTGGGGTTTTATTTTTAACACAGGTTTGATTTTTAACACTGAGAGAGCCTCGTATAAAATGTTTAAAATTAATTCATAAATTAAAAAGACTATGACAGAAAAAATAATTTTTAGAGAATTGACGAAGGACAATAACACAACAGCTTATGTTATAAGAAAATTTTAAAAGTCTACAGTTATATTTATTGGCGTGGTTAATAGTTTGATAATTAATTTTAAAATAAAATTCAGCATTTGTAGTTATTAGTAATTTTCATTAATTGTGTTGTAATAAGTGTTGGTATCTAAATATCTTAGTTGTTGGTAGTTAATAGTTACAAGTTGTCATTAATTATTGTAATAAATATTAAAAATTTCAATAGGTCTCTATAAATACATGAGAAATGAGGGAGAAAATATTCAGACTTTATAATTTCAAAAATCAAGTATTAAGAAACTTTTCTTTTGAATTGATATTCTACTATTTTTAAATTTTATTTTGTTGAACGATATCAACAACTTTTGTCTTCGTGAACAAAATCACAACCCGTCAATATTTGTCCTGCGTCAAGAACAGTGAAAGAACAAATATTGATATGAGAATAAGGATGATAAAGTTCAGATTCGAATTTAGGGTTTGCTCAACTCAGATTTAAATTTTTTTAATAAAGTCGAAACCCAGGTTTTATCCATATTTTTTTTTAGTTTTTCCAGATCCGAGTTTAAATCCGGATCTAAATTTATGCTTGGATTTGATTTTTTTTAAAAAAATTTTAGATAAAATTTAAATCCAAATTTAAAATTTTTAAAAAAATCAGACCCAAATTTTAAATAAATTTTAAAAAAAAAATTCAAATTTTTTAACTAAGTTTTAGATTCAGATCTAAATTGGATTCTAAATTTTTTCAGAGTCCAAATTTTTTTTACCACATAGGTGTTTGCATATTAATTAATCTTTTAAAGTTAAGTAGTCTAGACCAAAAGCAATCACCTCTCTGAGGTTGTAAAATCTAGTCTTTCTCTTATATTTATGAGAGTAACTTTTTAAAAATAAATTTATTTCAAAATTTCACCTTATTTGGGTGTAGATCTTTTTTTTAATAGACTCCCAATTGTGCTATAACGAGCCTATTAAGGCAGTTTTAGAATATGAATTCATAATAGAGAATTTCAATTTCACCATCAGTAACAATTACAGTTGTCGGTTGTCGGTCATTAATGTTCTTTGAGGCCAAAATGGGTACGTTGAAATCCTCATAAGTGGATCTACACGATCATACCAAAATTTTCGATATGAAGCTCTAATTTGTGTAAAAATAAAATATAGAATGAAGATTCAACCCCACGTAATACCGTCATAAAATAAAAGCAAGTGGGAATGGATTAGTGACAGTTAAACTACAAAATGGTGGTGACGGTACTTGTGCCATTTGATGGTGACATTTTATAGTGGTTGAAATTTTAATGTTAGAGTAATGTTATATATTTTAAATAATAATAATATATTAAATAATTATTTAATAATAAAATAATATAAAATATAAAATAATTTATTATATTAAATAATTATTTAAATATTATTATTTAGATATAATTTATAATATAAATTTAAAATATATAATATTATTCTTATACAAATAGTAACCCAATCATCTAAGATTTTAATATGATTGCATAGATTGTAAAACAATGATTTCAATAGTACAAAAACCCTAAATAACTTGGTGATTAGTGGTTAGAGGTTGTCAATGGTCGACCATTGACAATGGTTAATTTCAGTCGTTAATGATAAATGTGATGCCTTATTAGAATTCATATTCTTGATAAATTCATAAAGGTAATATTGAATTTTACAAGGCAGCTGTGAATCAAAATCAAAGTTTTGTCGAAAAGTCAAATTATTAGGCTATCAAACACTTGTTGTACTTTCAAGACACAACAAGAAGTATTGATTGATTATTAATAAAATAGAGTAAAACAAAAGAATGTATCTAGAGATTCTCCGATAGATTTATAAATTTTATGATGAATTGGTATTTTTAAAAATTTAGAATTTTTAGAGGGAGAATAATTTTTATCAAATAAATTGGATTGATATATTAGGCTCCTTAGGCCTATTTTTTAGTTAGAGATGGAGTTCATAGACTTGGTTTATTTATAATTATACTCTTAATGGGTATTTTAATAATTAAATAACTAAATTACTTTTTGATAATTTTATGACTTTTACACTTTTTTTTATAAATAATTTATTTCACAAGATTATTTTATGAAATAAATTTAGTAAAATAATTTGGGATTCTAGTGTTACAAGAATTTTTAAAGAGTACAATAAAAATTTATTTGGCATGATTTTTTTCCTTTCTTCTTCATTCGTCTTCTCCTTTTTAGAGCGTACTTAATTTGACTAGTTTGTTTGTTTTCTTCGACTTGCCCTTCTTTGTTCTCACGGCGTTGCACTTTCGGTAACTAATTGGTGGCATTTCATCTTGAGTTACAACACGCATCTATCCAACTCGCTGTTGATAAAAGGATGCTTTATTAAAGTAGAGAAATCAAAAAGTTGCAGAGCTTGAGTTTAAACTCGCATCTATTCAGCTTAACGCTGATCAAAGATATTTATTGAAGGAAAATAATACTATTCATGAGAATTTGACTGCTGATTTGGCATCTAGCTGAAGTGACTTATTTGATACTTTTGTTAATGTTGTAGCTTTGACTAATGAGAAAAAGTTTGTTGATGATTTAATTTTCAAGTAACTCGCTGATTTTGCTATCAATGATTCTAAACTCGCTACGAGTTGATAAGAGATAGTAGATTTTAAATTAAAACTTTTAGAGTCGCGGCAGTGCTATAATTGGCTTTTTGATAGGAAGAGAGTTTAGGCTCATTGGCTGAAGGGTTTTCTCATAGAAAGATTGACTGGTACTTTGGCTTTTAATGATGATAATCTGAATCATAATAGAGTGGATGATTCATAGTTAGAGTCTAAGTTTGATGGCAGTGATGATTCTTTCCGACAACCAGAAGCTAGTCTCGATGTTCTTCTTCTTGGATTATCTTCTTAGAAGAGGCATTGATGAGTCTTTTTGTTTGTTTGTACTTCTATTGTCTGTTATTGTTATTTTGATATAGTATCTTTTCTTCCTTTTTCAAGATTTTTAAAAAATAATACAAGAGGAAAATTTCTACTTGACAAGATGTTTCTGCTAAAGCCGTTCCACTAAAGGATGCTTCATACATCTTTCATTTGTCTCCTTTTTTTTACTTCTTAATTTCAAACTTTGTTACTTCTAGGTTTGCTAGTACTCCTCCTAGCTAGTAAATATTTACTTTTTAATTGGTGAACATATTTTAGGAACTTTTTTGGATGTTGTACTTCTTAGTTTGTTTTGAGACATATTCTAGGATATGCCTTTAGAATGTATTTGCATGACTTTTATGTTTGGCCTAGCAAGAGTATACTTGATGTATATCGAATGTCACTTTAGGTATATTTTGAGATGTATATTAAATGTTGATCATATGTGTAACCTTCTTTTTCATTTCAGAAAGTATTCAAAGGACTTTTCTAACTTTTTGCTTATTTTTATCTTTTCTTCTTCTTTATATATATATATATATAGGTAGATAGATAGATAGATATATGTTTTCCTTTACGATATACATACTAAGCATATTTTGTGTAATATTTGGTACTGGATAAATACAATATGACGTTCTTTTGTCAGTTGCTATATTTAAGATTGAAAATGTGTCATAAGTGTAAATAAATAGTAAATTTTTTTACTCCATTTTTTATATCATATGATACGAGTACTCACTTTTTTATTTACGCGGCTTATTTAGTTACTTTTTTTTATTGAATTTAGTTGAATGACTATCCGTCTTCTTGAATGTATGATATGATGTATCGCCTTCTCAATTGTATTTTATGTAGTTAATTTTGACCACTTATTTAATTGCAAGGTTTTATCATTTATTTTTCAACTTTGAATATACGACATGACTAGTCATATTTTCGGCTATGAGTGTACGACAAGACTAGTCACCTTTTGTTTAAAAGTGTTTGACATGATTAATCATCTTTCAATCAAACGACTTATTTATTTGTCTTTTTAGTCGTGTGACTTGTTTAAGTTATCTTTTAATTTTGATCGTGTGATGTGATTGATTGTCCTTTGGTTTTGATTGTGCGACATGAATGCTCATCTTTTGATTTTGATTGTATGACATAGTTAGTCATCTTCTCTCATCTTTTTGTTTTTGAATTATGTGTATGTGACAAGACAATCATCTTTGAGTTATGATTATGTGACAAGACTAATTGTCTTTTTTATATGGTGGTGCGACAAGATTAGTTGTCTTTTGATTATAAAGGTACAAGGTATTTATGAGTGATTTTAAACTTAGGGTGCATGCATGTGAGTTTGTGTCTATTATTCAAATATAATATATGTATCATATACATACATGTGCAGCGGAATATAAATTTCTCAATGATAAACACAAATGAACTTTTACATATTATCTTATAAATGTAAAATACATCAAAATTGAGAAATAATACCTTGTTAAGCCTTTGGTATTTGGTCGAACCGGAGTACCCGCCTTGAAGCAACCCATTCACAATTCTAATTCCTCAACACGGTGGGCTTGAGGAAGTTAGAATAACAGCTTTTCCAACAAAGGATTCAACTCTTGAATCTTTATTTCTACCTTGTAGTATGAGTGACCAAAATGGAAGAGGATAAATAGAGAGAATGTGTTTTTGTGCTCTCAACACTTGAGAGAATTTTCTAACACTTAGCAAAATTCACTTCTCTCTCTCCTTAAGTGTCATGACCGAATTTTTCCTTAATCAATTGAGTAGCATATTGATATTTTATTTGTTTATTATTTTCTTTTATTTTCTCACCTAATGGCATCCATTATCTAGGTTAATGTTTTTCATTAGTGTTTTGTTTATTATTATTTACAATAAACCAAATGAAAATAAAATAAAATAAAAAATCATTTAAATAAACTTGGCCTAAATTTAGGCCAAATGAGAAAACACTTTCTTATTATTAAGAAATATCTTAAGGCTTACCATTAACAAGTGCCAACCCATTTATTCTTATCATATCATTTAATTAATATTAAACAAATGATTTAATCATATCAAATCATGGTAGAAACACATGCCAATTTAAATTAAAAAATGAATTGTTTGATTTTAATTTAAATAATAATATCATATATTACTATTATTATTTTATTCAATAAATATTTTAATGAATAAAATAATGATATTATTTGTCTAACAAATAAGGTCATTTTGATAATTTCTAAATTAAACAATAATTGGCCCACAATGTGCCATGTGTTAATATCCCATTGGTGTACAACTAATTGTTAACTAATTGATGTATTTAACTCTTAAGTCTTGGTACGTGCACGATCGGAGGGAGACCGAAGTAAATGTCCGGTCTGCTGGAATTTTCTAGATTGGGCTATTCAATCCAGTACGTTACCCTAGTGCACAACAAGTATACTTCATATTGCGAGACTCTCTAGGTCCACTCCTAATTTGTCAAATAGAATTATTCTGTGAGTCTGAGATCGATACCCCACGCATACGTTACAGATATTATAAATCAGTCCAGAGACCATGCAAGTTGAGGTCATAGCATATACATATAATTCTTCCACCATTTATATCCTGGAAGAGCAGAAATATAGATCACTACCGTCAAAGCCTTATGTGCTCATTCGTGAACTTATCTCCAGACACGTATCTTAATGAACAATATATGCAAACATTTTTACAATATTGTTTAACCCTGTAGGAAATTATTTTTCTGGGTTTGTTGCTTATGAGCATAAGATTTTCTAAGATACAATCTATGAGCATCTGGATATATAACTTATCCATATGAGCTAATAGATCCCATATCTGTACACACCAGACTCTATAAGCATCGGACCATATCTAGCGACACCTAGCGATCACACCATGAAAGGTCTGTGACATGTGTGGAACCAAAGTATGATTGATCACTTACAAGCCCACTGTGGCACTCAAGTCAAAGGACCACGTATACTACTCAACTCGAGAAGATTTTCTATTGATGGCTTCATGAGATGTCTATTAGGGTTCTCGTTGAGTCTGATCAGTATTCAATCCTTACTAAACATCTGCATGCTATACGAACTTTCAATAAACCCATGGTTAGCTAAGAACAACCATCTAGATGATTTAGGTATAATATACATTGGTCTATGTAAAACGAATCCACCGACAGACCTGCATCGGTGAATTGAGACTAGCAATATATAATTTGAGAATAGACTTGCATAATAACATTTCTTAGCACCTATTACAACTCTTGCAACTATAGTATTCTCAGGTCTTTGTACAATCACAGACAAGATTCTAACTATTTGACTTCACTGATTAATATAACATACTAACGATTTAGCATTTATAGTTTTCAATGATGTTAACTCTTGGCATTGATCTAAACTTCTTTAGACCAAATCTGAACTCTTTCAAATCATATAATGTCTGTAGCGTCACAAGCATTAAACCATTTAATAATAGTAATTAGCGATTCAACAAAAAATGAACTGTATAAATATTATAAAATAAAATATTCATACAATAATGGAATGGCACGTGAGTACAAATCCCAACAATATTCAATTGTCTTTTAATTATGTGTTACAACATACTCAATTATCTTCTAATTATGAGTATGCAACATAATTAGCTGTCTTTCAATTGTGCAACTTTATTTAGTTGGTTTTTAATCGTGTAGCGAGTTGTGCTACAATATAACTTACAATTTTATTTTTTTCTTTTAATCTACAAAACTTTATTGTCACGATATGATTGTAAAGAGAATGGCTTACATCTTGTGCAAATAAAATTTTCTAATAACATTATATTTGGAAATTTGCGTAATAGGTATTTTGTGAGATGTTGATAACTTGCAACTTTTAAGGTTTAACAACTTACGAGATTTGACTATTTGTGAGATTTGACAATTCACGTACTTTAGCAACTCGTGTATTTTTCAACTTACGTACATCTTTTCACTTTTTTAGAAATCGTGTATTCAAGATTTGCACGATCTGTAATTTGCACTTTTATTTATTAAGTGAAGTTATCTTTATTTTCTAATAATGATTTCTTTACTCATACTATTGCCAAATCAATTTACGCAAGCAATCTGTGACTTTTTTTTTCTCTTTTTTAAAAATGAGTGCGAGACATGCTCGGTTATCTTTTGACTATGATCTTGGTTGTCTTTTAACTATGATAGTGCAACATACTCATACTTTTTTTAATTATGAGAGTCTGACATACTCAGTTATTTTTTTAATTATAATAATATGGCATACTTAGTTGTCTTTTGATTGTTCAATGAGTTACATTGTAATATAAGTTACAATTCTATTGTTTTACTTCTTTAGCTATAGGAATTTATAGTCAAGATGTGATTGTAAAGAGAATAGCTTACATCTTATGCAGCTAATAACTTTTATTTGAAAGCTTTGCATAGATGTGCACTTTATGAGATTTTGATAACTCGCTCAGTTTGCCAACTTACTTATTTTAACAATCTCGCATATTTTGGTAACTCGCGTGCTTTGACAACTCGCAAGATTTATTAACTCATGTGTGTCTTTTTGTTTTTCTTTGCCTCTTATGATTTTTTTTCTCTTCTTCAAACCCCTAAGACCAGTTGTAATTGCTATTTGACAAAGTTTTGTATCTTATTTGATGCAAATGGTGATGCAAAAATCTCTGAGTTATAAGTATGCGACATGACTAGTTTTTTTATTTATATTTAGATATATAACATAATTTGTCTTTTTTTTATTATATATATGTGATATAATTAGTCATCTTTTAACTATGAATGTGAGACATGATTAGTTGTCTTTATAAATATGAAATGTACGATATAATTAGTCTTTTTTTAATCAGGTAACTTGTTTAGTTGTCTTTCAATCGTGCAACTTATTTAAGTCATCTTTTAATCGTGCGACTTATTTGGTTGTCTTTTAATTCTAATCTTATGACACGATTGGTCATCTTTTCATCATGAGTGTGGACATAAGTTTTCAATTTTTAGCTTTGAAAGTGTGACATAATTAGTTGTCTTCTGATTATGAATGTGTGACTTAATGGTCTTATGATTATTAGAGTGCAACATACTCAATCATCTTTCAATCATGAGGGTACAACATACTCAATCATCTTTTAATCATGAGGGTACAACATACTCAATCATCTTTCAATCATACGACTTATTTAATCGTCTTTTGGTTGTGCTACTTATTTAGTCGTCTTTATAATCATACAACGAGTTATGCTGGAATATAACTTGCAGTTTACTGCTTGCTTTTAATTTCAAGACTTTTTATTGTTATGATATATTTATAAATAAAAGGGTTTATATCTTATGTAAAATAATTTGCTAATAACCTTTTAGTTGAAAGCTTGCATAAACAAGTACCTTGCAAGACTTTGATAATTCCCAACTCACAAAATTTGACAACTTGCAGGATTTAGCCTCATGATATGCTATCGTTTTTTGTGAGGCTTTCATAATTTGGTCCAGTCGTTAATAGTAAGAATCTATAGTTGATTAAGAATTTCATATACTATTTTCTCAAAGTTGTTTTAAGAGAAAACTCGCACTTGAGGTTAAAACTACTTTTCTGAGAGCTTCGAGCATTCTATCCACAATGGTATCTCTATTATTTCTATCAAAGTCTTCTATGCAACTACTGTTTTTATTAAGCCTGCCATGTATACACACATTGTATTTATTGGTGGAAGAGTTGTGATCTCTATTTTTCTAGAGGCAATGTTAGAAGTAGAGACAACTTGTCGCTCATTCAGCGACTTCCTGATAAAGGAGATACATCATTCTTGAGGATGTACTTGACCAGAATATCTCTGTGTACCAAGTTTTCAACTTGCTTCCTTAATGTTCAACATTCGTTGGTATTATGTTCACAATCATTATGGTATAGGCAGTTTTTGGCTCTTATTTTACTAATCAACTAGAATCCTTACGGGTGGAGGATTACGAAAGAGTCCTCTATACTTGTTGTCCATTCATATCTTCTTCGTGAATGTATTGAGCAGTAACCCAGGTGTTTGAGAAGTATTGAATCTTGATTTCTTCCCATTACTTCTTAGGGGGCAAGGGGACTGTGTCTTCTTCGATAATCTATTTAGGTGTTGGCTTGTTCTTTAATTTTAAAGGGCATAGATTGGGTGATTATTTTTATGGATACTCTAACAACTTCTGCTTGGTCGACCTTTTTCCAAGTGAATAAAAGATTCTACGTGAAAAAAAATACTTATCTATGCTCCTAAAAGGTTGTTGTAGAAGATCTTCATAGCTATGAGTGTCAGGTAGTAGACCTTTGAAGAATACAATTAGAGACGAAGCATCATCAGGGTGATTAATTAGCATGTACATCTCTTTAAAATACTTCACATAGTTCTTTTGTGTTTCTTTGGGTTTTTGTTGTAGAGTAGCCAAATAGAATATATTGATTTGTTACTGGTGAGTTGTCTAGAAGTGGTTGACAAATAAATCATAGAGATTGCTAAAGGAATTGATCTATTTTGGTGAAACGTTATGTCTTATTAGGTAAGACTTGCCATCAAAGGTTCTGAAGTAGAGCATGTGAAAGTTTGGTGACTTCTTTCGACTTTTAATTTCCTATATAAAAGGAGGCTCCTGCAGCTTTGAGGCAGTAAAGGAGTGAGGAGCACCAGAGGTATGAAGTTGATGGCTTTGTATTCACTCGTCAAATATCTTTTTCACACGAGCTGTTAATGCTTCCTCTAGTAAACAAACTATGAGAGATAATTTTATGAGAAATAATGCTTATGTGACATTCTAATATTGTATGAATATTAATTGTTTAATATTTATACAATAAATATTTCGAATAAAACCGTTAATATTATATATATAGTAAGATGCTTAAACTATTTCAGACATTGTATGATCTGAAGGAATTCAAATCTGGTCCAAATGAGTTTAGACTAGGGCTAAAAGTTAGCAATGCTGAGAGTTATAAATGCTAAAAGTTAGCACTACTAAGAGTTAACAATGCTAAGAGTTAGCAGATTATAAAGGTCAGCAAAATCTAAAGAGTTATAGCCTAGTCTGAAATAGGACAAAGACTTTGGGATATATTAACAATGACATAGTTGCAAAGAGTTACAAATAATGATAAGAAATGTCATTGTACAAGTATATTCTCAAACTTTATGTTTCTGATCTATCTTCACTAATGCGGATTTGTCGGTGAAGACCTTATTATATATATATATTTAATGTATTTATATATTTTGTGGTCCAGATGGTTAGTTTTAGCAGACCAAGAGCTTAGTGAAAGCTCGTATAGGCATATAGGTATTCAGTGAAGAGTGGATACTGAACAGACTCAATGAAGACCTCTAATAGACATCCTATAAAGTCGTCAATAAAAGGTATTTTTAAGTTGAGTAGTATTTTTGATCCTTTGACTTGAGCACCATGGTGGGCTTGTAGGTGATCCACCATACTTAGGTTGCACACATGTCAAAGACCTTTCATGGTTTGACGACTGGGTGTCGCTAGGTATGGTCTGATGTGTAGAGAATCTACTGTGTCTATGTGTATGCATGTGGTAGTGTGTTAATTAAAAATACGCATCTAATACATATTTTAATGTAGCGAAATTTAAAACATAAAATTAACACACTAATTATATATTAATCAAATTAATATATAAATGATAAAATTGAGAAATTACCAACACGTGTAACGTTTTACACGTTTTATCCCAGAGTTCGCCTAGAGGTGTTTTCGTTGTCAGTTTTAGTTATCAACTTTAATGAGCTTGATAATATAGAATAGCAGCTCGAATACTCAACATAGGATTAACTCTTAATCCAAATGTCCGATTCAAGAGCTTGCTCTTGTCTTTCTCACTGTGAAAGAGAAATGAAATAGAAGCAACAATTGCTTCTTTTAAGAGAGAGAGCATGAAACGAAAATGAGGAACACGAAATAGAAGCAACATTTTACTTCTGTTTTTCCCTGAGAGCCAAAACTGAAATGCTAAGGAAAATAACCCTTTTTTTTTAACTTTTTCCTTTTTCCTTTTCTTTCGTTTCAATTCATTTCCCTCTCACCTTTCCGTTTCATTTGTTCACACATATATATCTTTTAACAATTAAAAATATTATTACAATATAATATAAATAAAACAAGCTTTATTGGCAAAAATAAATAATAAACAAAGAAAATAATAATATTATATATATAATGCATGACAACTATCATGCATTATATATATTATATTATTATAAATAAAATATTATATAATAATATATAATATTAAAAATATTTAATTATTTAATATTTAAATAATTAAAGTATAAAATTATCATATTACTTTTCATAAATAGTTACCAAGTATACCCTTTAGCAGGTTCTATCAAATCTTACACTTGGGTAAACTCAATCGAGGGCCCACAATGTATCACGTGTCACTTTACAATTAGTGAATAACAATTATTAATTAATTATTGTATTTAACACTTAAATACACATATGTACGTATTCTCGTGGTTACGTTGGATATTATCGGATTAAACAATTTAATCCAATACTCTACCCCAGTGCACAACGAGTACACTCCATATCGCGGGACTCCCTAGGTCCACGTCCGATTTATCAAATGAAACTATTCCATAAGTCTGTGAGTCATGCCCCCCACACGTCATGAATATACAAATCGACGCATTGAACCATACAAGTTAAGGTTACAACGCATATGTATAGTCCTTCCATCATATATATCTTGGATGTGCGGGGACATAGATCCACACCGTCAAATCCCCATATGCTCATCCATAACCTATTTTCAGGTTAACTGCTTACGGTCATAAGACTTTTCTAAGATACTATTTTGGAGCCTTTAGATATATCACTCTCTATGAGAGCTGATGGATCTCATATCTGCACATACCGGACTCCATGAGCATCGGACTATACCTAGTGACACCCAGCGGTCAGACCATAAAAGGTCTCTGACATGCGTGGAACCAAAGTATGGTGGATCACTCACAAGCCCACCATGGTGCTTAGGTCAGAGGACTACGTATACTACTTAACTCGAGAGGACTTTCCATTGATGGTAACATAGGATGTCTATTGTGGTCCTCATGAGTCTGTTCAGTACTCAATCCTTACTGAATACTTGTATGCCTATACAATCTCTAAGATCTTGGTCAACTAGGAACAACCAACTGTACCCTACAGATATAGACATACACTGATCTATATAAATTAATAGGATCTATTAACAGACTTGCGTTAGTAGAAATAGATCATGAACTATGTATTTGAGAACATGCTTGCATAATGACATATCCTAGCAACCTATTGCAACTATATCATTATTAGCACATTCTGAGGTCTTTGTCCCGTTACAAACGATGCTCCAACTCTTGGAATATTTGCTAACTCTTAGCACCGGTCTAAACTTGTTTAGATCATATCCGAACTCTTTCAGATAAAACAAAGTCTGTAGTGTAACAAGCATAAAATCATATAATTAAAAGGTAATTAGCGATATAACAAAATATACTCTGTATAAATATCAAATATTCATACAAAACTGGGATGACACGTAGGCACAACCCTAACATGATGCTCATAAAGTTCGATGTGTAGATATAGAATCCGTCAGCTCATATGGGTGAGTTGTATATCTTGATGCTCCAAGATTTTAATTTAATAAGTCTTATGACAGCAAGCATAAAACCCAAGAAAGAGTTTTTTCGTGGATAAATAATATTGTAAAAGTGTTTGAGAATATTGTTTATAGAAATACGAATTTGGAGATAAGTTCACAGTTAAGCATATGGAGACTTGACGGTTATGATCTATGTCTTTGCTCTTATAGGATATATATAATTGAAGGATTATACATATATGTATTAACCTCAACTTGCATGGTTCAACACATTATTTTGTGATTTTTGTAATGTGTGTATAAGGCATTGCTTACGGACTTAATAAAGAGTTCTATAAGATAAACAAGTGTGAACCTATAGAGGCTCACAATTTGAATTATATTCATTGAGCATTTGAGTAGCACACCAGATTAAATGGTTCGATATAGGAATATTTCGAAAAGCAAAAAAATATTTCAAGGTCTCTCAGAAAATGGACAGGCTTAAGTGTTAAGCACAAGAGTTGATAAGTGGCAAGTGATGATTGGTCATCACATTGCCACTTCTTGCCACCACTTGCTTGTTATTTGTTAAAGAATGGCATAATGACGCTTTTATATGTTGAGAATTGGTAAAGCAATTGTTATTTTTTATTAAACAAAGGACATTTGTCCTTGTAAGTAATATTGTTGGCCAAATGTTATTAAAAGGAATGGCCACTATTTTATATTTTAAGGACATGTGTTCTTAAGGTGTAAAATGTGAAGATTTGTAAGTTAAAATTTTTTTTAGAGTGGCATTTGATGATTTGGCCATTACCTAAAGCTTTGCCACCATTTCATACTTAAAGGACATATGTCATTTGCAAGCAAGAGGTGTTAAAGAATTATAGATTGTTTGCAATTCAAATACCTCATATTTAATGCATTTAAAATAAATGTTTAAAAGTGGCAAATGGGTGATATTCGAGTATATAATGAAATTGGTCATAATTGTTTGTGAGCATGACTAAAAGTTAGTTAAAAAAAAACATGGCCAAGAGACATAAGAAGCAAAGAATTGCTTTAGTAAAATTCAAGCCGAAATTTAATGTAACTATTTTAGCTCTGCAATCCCACCAGATGATGTGGATTAGAATTGTTCGCGAGATCACTTCAATGTGAACTTTGGTAATAAATATCTCAAATTATCTTTAAGGGTAATTTTTAATCTCATTTGTGTAATGAGACTTAAATTCAGTATGTGTATATTTCAATAAGAAATTAGATTTCTTTTTTTTTTATGCATTAAATTGTATTTGAGACATGTAATTATTAAATAAAAAATTATAATATGCACACTTGCACCTCAAGCAGAGCACACATACAAATTTAATAGTCGTTGTAATAGAAATAATTGGTGTAATAGCAGCTTAGAGAACTTGTGGTGATGTATTACACACTAGTGATTTTTTAGAGAAGTGCATTTAGGGTTATTGTATTGCCTGCAAGTTTGAAATTGGATGTCATGCTAGTTGAACTATTTGTGGTAGTATCACCAGAGGTGGTGTATATTGTTATAAAGTCGAGTCATTATTATGCAGGATGTAAACACTTTCGGGAGACTTACAATGTTGCATTAGTTAGACTTGCAGCTCCTTGTTCTATTTTAGATCTTCTTATAGGTAGTTTTGATGCTATGTAAAGGCCTTAGAGAATTACTCAATTTGTAGAGCTTGTGCGTCAAGTTTCTGCTGTTGAGACCCAGTCAACGACTTGTGGTGAAATTGCTTGTTGTATTATGTCAGGGGGTGCTATAACTTGCTGATTGTAAGTGTCTTATAGGTTCTCAAGGCTCATGTTGTTGGAATGAGATTTTGCTGATTTTAGAAGAAGTGCAAGTTTGACGTTTGTCCAACATCTTGTGCATAAATATTCAAAGAATTGAAAAGATGTGATAAATGAACTGAGATGTTAACACAACCTTAATTAAGATGAATGTGCGATGTAATTAATCATCTTTAATTAAAAGTATGTGCGTGCTTAGTAGTCATATAAGTATGAATGTGAAACATTATTAGTCGCCTTTTAATTATGAATGTGCAATATAATTAGTTATCTTTTGATTTTTAGTCTTGACATTAGTTTTGAACATTATACTTGTCTTAAACGAAGATATCAAGGCTTTTTTATTCATATGATTTTAAACTAATTATATCGATGAATTTTATCCTACATGTATGTGGAAATGAATAATGAAAGTATTGATATGCTATTTTTACATGAGTACATTTAATAAGCAAATCATTACAATTGAATTAAAAATTTCTTTTGTAAGCAAACTAATAAGGTACTCATATCACCATAAATCCATCATAGATCATCGTGCATCATAGGCTAGTGTGCACTGTAGATCAGCATCATCGTGATTGATTGAAACCAGAGCTATAATCATCTAAACTCAATGTAAATTGTTATTAAAAAATAATTAAATTATAAATGAGTTGAGGGATAACGTAAAAGGAATAATTGACATGATTATATAAGTATAGTGTAAATATAATTATATATAAAAATATTCATATATAATCATAATTTAATGCTTTATGTGAAAAATATTATCAAGTATAAAAAAAATAATGTGATGAACTCACCATAATAATACCATGACCAATTTGTGGTGATCACATATTGATTGTGTTAGAATTTGTGCTTACGTACCATCCATTTATGTATGAATATTTGTTTAATATTTAGACTAGTTTTATCATTTTATTAAATTGCTAATTATATTTTATATATGATAAGATGCTTGTAACGTCCCTTTATATTTTACATGTCATCCATTTATGTATGAATATTTGCCTAATATTTATATTAGCTTTATTATTTTATTAAATTATTAATTATATTTTATATATGGTAAGATGCTTGTAACATTTCAAACATTGTACGATCTGAAAGAGTTTAGATTTGGTCTAAATAAGTTTAGATCAGTGTTAAGAATTAGCAACGCTGAGAGTTATAAATACTAAAAGTTGGCACTGATAAGAGTTATCAGGTTATAAGAGTCAGCGATATCTAAAGAGTTAGAGCCTTGTCTGAAATGGGGCAAAGACCTCAGAATATATTAGTAATGACGTAGTTGCAAAGAGTTACAAATAGTACTAGAAAATATCATTATGCAAATATGTTCTCAAAAATTATGTTCCTGATCGATCTTCACTGATGCTGGTCTATCAGTGAATACCATAATAAATATATAGATCGGTATATGTCTATATCTAAATAGTCCAGATGATTAGTCTTAGTAAATCATGAGTTTAGCGGAAGCTCGTATAGAGATACAGGTATTCAGCAAGGACTGAATATTGAACAGACTCACAAAGATCTCCAATAGACATCCCATAAAACCGTCAATAGAAAGTCTTGCGAGTTGTGTAGTATTCGTGATCCTTTGACCTGAGTGCCATGGTGGACTTGTGAGTGATCCACCATACTTTGGTTTCTGATAAGGCGTAATTGTATAAACTATTTTATCTTCCTAACTTGATATTTGTTCAATTTATCTCAATAATTGAGCTATTTATGCATATTAATGTTATTTTATAGGTTGAAGCATTATCGGAGCAAAAATACCGGAAAACGGACGCAAATGGGAGCATTAGAGATAAAAATATGAATTGAGGCACTGTTGCTACAGTGGCACTGTGTTGCTACAGTGGCACTGTTTGCTACAGTGCAGCGCCGCGGCGCCGATTGCAGAAAGTGAGCGCCGCAGCGCCAAATCGCAGCGCCGCGGCGCCGGGACCTGGACAACAAATTGTGACAGGTTTCTGAAAATCAGAAAACCCAAAAGCAACCCAAAATGCGCCCTAATTCCGTGCTCTTACCTATTTATTTGCTCAAAACTTACATTTTGAGGGGGGACTCCAGCTGGGACAGCAGCTGGAAACACAAAGAAACACCTAACTTCTAAGTTTGAAGAAATCAAAGAGGAGGGAAGCAAGCTTCAACAACAAAGGCATTTGACAGGGATGTCTTCTTTGCTTTGATTCTTTACTTGTTGTAAGATGTTTAGTTTACATGTATTGATGGAATTAGCTTCAAGATTGTGTAGTTTAATGATGAGCTAATTTCGTTCATCTAGGATTACATCCTTGAACCCATTATGTGATTGATTTTAGTTCTCTCTTTTATGGTATTAATTCAGCTTTTGATATATTTATTGTGCTTGTGCTTAATGCTATTTGATTACTTGGCCAGTGGTTAAATTGATCTAGAAATGCTTAAATAAACTTGACAAAGGCATTTAGGTATTTAGTCTTAAGCATATTGATGCATGATCATAGTGTAGTACACTTGAGTTTCATATGAGATAGACATATACTCATAAGGCATGTATGGCTCATAAAACTTGTGCTTAATGAATTTTGTTCAATTTATTTATCATAGACATATAGATATTTGATTGGATGGAATAGATTCACTTGACCTGCAAAAGAGGCTTGTGATGTGTTGAGTGTTTTGGTCAATATATCAAGTTGAGAACCAATAAACATCAAAGAGATTCTGCTGAATTTATTTGCATAATAGGGGATAGTTTGTAATCCTAGGATTTCTCATATTGAATATAATTTGTTGGTAATTTAGTTTATCATTTAGCATAATTAAGTTGTTCTTTTACTTGAGTAGTTTAATCTTATACATTAAATCATTTTCTGGATAATAGTAGAAAGACACCATTTCAGTACTTAAACTAGAAAAGATAAATCATTATCTGTGGGATCGACACTTTTCTCATCATATATTACTTGTTGCGACAACGTGCACTTGCGCTAATTTGTGTTATAGAAAACACACAACAATTTCACATATGTCAAAAATCTTTCATGGTCTAACCGCTAGGTGTTGCTGGGTATGGTCCGATGCTCAAGGAGTTCGGTGTGCATAAATATGGAATCCATCAGTTCATGTGGGTGAGTATTATATTCTAATGCTCTAAGATTATATTTTAGAAAGTCTTATGATCATAAGCAGTAATTTCTGGGAAAAAAGTTTAACCCTAAGGATAAATAATATTACAAAGGTTTTTGGGAATATTATTTATTGAAATACAATTCTAGAGATAAGTTTTCGGTCAGGCATATGGAGATTTGACGGTAATGATCTATATCTCTGCTCTACCTGGATATAAATGATGCATGGATTATATGAATATGTTATAACCTACCTTGTATGGTTTAACGCGCCGCTTTATAATATTCAAAACGTGTGTGTAGGACATCGTTCACGGACGTATGGAGGAGCTCCATATGACAATTCGGGTGTGAACCTAGAGAGTCTCACAATATGAAGTGTACTTATTGTGCACTGGAGCAACATAATGGATTGAACAATTCCATCCTAAAAATTCTAACAAACCAAAAATATATTTCAGGGTTCCTCGAGTTATGCAGTTCTCTAGACTTAAATGTTAAGTGTATAAAATTTAATTAGTTGACAAGAGTTGTTAACTAATTAGATGTTGACAAGTGGCACAATTTTATTCTATGAATTGTTTTACCATAAATTCACTCATTAACTATGTTAGTAAAATCAAATAAGGTAAATATTAATTATTTAAATAATTTTGAATAATTAAATAAATATTATTTAAATAAATAAAATATAATTTTATTTATTTGTTATTTTATTCCAAAAATAAAATACATACCTAGTTTGAGGAACATAAATTAAATTAAGTTGAACATTATTTTGTAGAATTAATGGTTAATTTTATTAGACTATTAAAATGGCTACAAAAAATTATTTTTGGTAGTTGGCTACTTAATCTAATTTTGGTGGAGCACTGTGAAGGTTGAGAGCACTAAAATGGTTGGATTTCATTTTGATGAGAAGAGTGAATCAAAATTTGTGCAAGTGTACAGAGAAAAAAGAAAAGTTTAGTTTTTGAGAATTTTTCATTGAACAAAGAGTTGTGATAAAAACTAGAGAGAAAGAAAAATAAATTTCTCTTATTTTTCTTTCAAGTAACATAAACCTTATTGCTGGAGATTAAATTGTTGTTATTCTAACTTTTTAATCCTACCGGATTGTTGTGAATTAGAATTGAACAAAAGTGCACTTTAAAGTGAGCTCAAAGTTAGAGTTAATAAATTCAAATTTGAAATCTTCACTGGAGATCTTCAAATGTATGTTTTTCATAATTTTAAGTTGTTGAGAATTTAATATATATGTATATGTTGATTACATGATAATTTTCGCTGTAAAATTCGTGTATATGATACATATATTTAATTGTACACAATCACATGCATATATCCTAAAATACGTTAATAGATTGAATAATGATAATAGATCGGATCATGAAACAATTCACGCTTATAATCTTAATGAAATAAATTAATATTTATTTATAAAATAAAATAAATCAATATTTATAAATATTGATCGTGTGATCTAAGCAATAATTCATCATGATCAGATTTAGTTCTAATATCAACACTTAATCAAAAGAATAATTATAAATAATTAACAAATAAAAAATATAAATTATGAAATAATAGAACAATTAAATGATGGGTGAATTTGTTATGACTGTTTGATTATTGTACTATATTATATCTTGATGATAGCCAAAGAAGAATAATGATGATAGAATAAAGCAATGAGTAATTGAATAAAATATTCATAATGAAATAAAAAAATTGGAACATTAATATTTTTGTCAAATTTGAAATGGCATAATAATGATAAAAAATAATCAATAAATAAAATTATGTATTATAGCAATTTGCCCAGTGCACTTAAGACCCATAAAATATTCAGCCAGCCCATTGTTTTACCCGTTATTTTAATATTAATTATAAAAATAATAAATAATCTCTCACATTGATAAGACAGTTCAATCATTAAAAAGGTTTTAACGAGACAATTTACATAAGAGATATTGTTAAGTCATTCTTAGTATCAATGATTTATTTATTAAATATAAAATGACAAAGTAATTAATAAAATAATCAAAATATCCTAAGTCATGATGAGAGTTACGTGGACTAAGGTGGTTTAATTGATTCCACCGTATCAGCCCCACATGCTATTATTATTATTATTATGTTTGCATTGAGGTAATAAAATTAAGGGGTTATATCACATCATTTTTCGATGACTCTTTTTTAGTTAAATAATTAAATAGACTTTGGAAAATGATGAATCACGTGGCCCAGGGTAGCTGTCACTTTGAAACATTTTTTTAATTTTTTATTTTATAAAATAAATAATATTAAAATTTAATAATATGTCATAATCTTTTATAATTTTTTTTAAAAAGATTATAGCTATTAATTTATGTCGGTCAAATAATAAAGAAAAATTTTCATAGTTGATCAAAAATATTAACAAGATTTTTTTAACCTTAATCAAATAGTTAATATTATATTATTATAAATCTATAGTTGTAGATGTATAAAATAGATTAAAAATAAATATAAAAAATAAGAAATGACATAAAAATAGTCGAAAGTTTTTGAAAATATCAAAAATAATGAATTTCAAGCCTTACGCGTCATTGAGTGTCACCACATATCGGCATATTGTAACCATGTACAGACGTGTGGTTGCATGCGCCAAGCTATTGTGTGAGCATCAGGGCCCGCCTTAACACCTTGTTGTGCTTAACAAGGCGCGCCCTTTATTATACTTTGGTGAGCAGTAGGGCGCATGCAGTAGCTTGGTGCCTAGTGCAATGTGCTACGTGGCGGTGCCACGTGGCATTATAAAATTTATTTATTTATTTATATTAAGTTTATATTTGTATTAATTTATTTATATATTCAATATTTTATATTACTTTTAGTTAATTCGATATATAATTATACTAAAATGGCGTTGTATTTTTCAAGTACTGTTGATATCATCATATCGCAAATTTCAACCATTATATAATTTGGGGGAAGATGAGAGAGCTCTAATAATGGTTTTAAAAGATACATTGAATATCAAAATGTGCACATGGTAGTTCCAAAAAATAGTAAATATGAAGCGTTGTTGAGAAGAGTTTGCCCTCTTCTGAGAGTTGATCAAGTACACTATAAAGTGACTATGAAGTTCGAGATTCCTTAAGTACTATAAAGTTGAGACCTATTTAATTTAAAAATGACGATGATGCAATGTTGTGGTTGAGCTTATTGAATAATATGGTTACACCTCTTTGTATAAAAGTAGATGCTCGAGCTCCTAAATATGAAAATAATGCAAAAGCACCCGTGGAGCAAAAATAAGATTATGTTAATCAATTCACATCGGCAACCTTTGTGTTATCATTATTCACCTCCGATTTTCAACGAACAACTAGGCTACATATATTATAATAGTCAGATATATAGAGATGTTGACATTGATCTTAACTATGATATTGGTCAAGATATTGGATATAATGTGAGTAATGGGAGAGAAAATGAGGAACGTTATGAGAATAATAATCATGATTACGATGTTGGTTATGAGGTTGATGATGATAGTAGAAATGATGATAATGATGATGATTATGAAGAGCCTGTGGATGGAAATGATGATGATAATGATTATGAAGAGCCTGTGGATGGAAATGATGATGCTGGTGACGACGACGACGACGACGACGATGAGCATAATTATGATGATGATGATGATGATGATGATCATAATAATTATGGCAAAGAAGAAAGAGTTAAGGTAGAAAATTCATTCAGTTTTAGTTTGAAATAGCACAATTTGACTTGAATATATCAGTAAAGATATCTTCTACTAGGATTGGTAATGTATTTATAAGAAAGTTGTATAACAACAAAGATTAAATTCTTGAAGCTATAAGCATGGTTACACTAAAGGGCAAATAGAGCTTTAGAGTTTATTAGTCCACCAAAGATCATTTCGAGTTGAAATGCGATGATGACAGATGCAAGTAGAGATTATGGGCAGTGTCGACATAAGGGCGACAATTTTTCATTGTAAGGCGAGTAGATGCAAAGCACACTTGTATTTTGAGTCAATTGCGGGATGGTCACCAGTAAGCCAAAAGCTGAAGTATTGCTAATGTAATAAAAAATAAGTTTACATCGGTCAATAAAAATTATAGGTCGAAAGATATTCAGGCAGACATACGTGAAGAATTCGGTGTTAAGATAATGTATACTACATCTTGGCGAGTTAGGGAATGTGCATTAAAATTGATAAGAGATGCTATAGAGGATTCGCTCAGATTGCTTCCTGTATACAGCTATGTGTTTGTTTACGCTTAAAATGTAATGCGACTATCACAATATAGATTGAGATGTCGATCCCACGAGGAAGCTTTTGACTAAATAGATTAGTGAAATAAAAATATTAAAACAGTAACAAATGAGAAAATTAACTAATTGATTTATATAGTGATGTAAGCAATGCTTCAAGAATTACAATTATGCTTCACAAATCTATTCTATACTTTGATTCAATGTTTATAACTCAATTAAAAATTTCACATTCTAAACAATCAATCAAAAAATATATAAACATAGCACATTTGATAATACATGTATTTGATATAACTAAACTCTTTGTAAATATTATCACAAACCATATTCACTCATACAAGTTATCTAAGATCGATAATATATCATTTTGACAATATTGCAGTAAAAGATTAACTTGAATATCAAATAATTATTGTCTTTACATGTCATTTAAAATCGATAATATATCCATTGACAATATTATAGTAAAAGATTAACATGCAAAACATTGTAATTAATAACAATTATAATTCAACAAGAATCAAATAAAGAAAGCATGACTGAAAATAATAAGAATTATAACATATGGATTATAGAAAAATAATACATAAGAGTTTAGATACAAGCAAACTTACAAACATTTGTAGCTCTTAACAAAAAATCAAAGTCTAGAAGTAAATTTATTACACATAAAAGTTCATCTTTAACTTTCTCAAGAACTCTTGCTTAGCTTACAATGCATAGTAAAGAGAAAGCATACGAGAGAATTGTAAAGTATTAAAAAAATACCATTAGCCTCCTAAGGGTATCCTTATATAAGCAATGAATGGAAACATGTTTAGTGTGATTTCAATCTTCAATAATTTATACCTACTCTTTTACCTAATTGTTGTACCTTTTTTACAATAAAAATAATCGATGTAGTCATTTTGGCTAACATAAAAGTTGTAGTATGTTGTCGTTTCTTTCCATAGCCATATGATTCATTTAATTTGGATAAGTATCCAATGAGATATAGACAAAATACCAAATATATGTCAGATTTTGGACAACAACCCTTTTACCAATTTACAATACAATTTGATCCATGATAACGAATTCTTTGGGTTTTACTATTAATACAAGAGTTGTTGATAATTGAGTTAGTATTTTTTCACTTTAAGAATCATACTGATTGTGTATGTATTTTATGAAATACGGTCCAAATATATGAGGTGGGTCAAGTTGAGTGAAAATTATAATTCAATTCTGTTGTATCCCAATTTTGGCTAATAAAATATTAAATTTGGCTTTTCAACTATTTTTCAAATTTGTGTAAGATTGCATCATGTTACTCCAGGTTCAAAAATTTCTTTATTTTGATTTCTACATTGAGAGTTATGTCCATTTTACTTAACATGTGCAAATAATATTCGTTAATCACAATTTAAGGATAACGCTTTATTTAAAGTTTAAAAATACAAAAATGCTAAAATTAGTGACAGTAAATGGTGACTGAATATCTTAACAAATATGCATTTTATTGTGCTCATTAGTGTTGCAATAAAATAACCCGAGTACGGTTACTTATTTGGAAACTAATACGGATAATCACTTCAAGTATTTTTTTTTTGGTGTTAGAACCCTGCATCAGAGATTTTAATTCATCAATCCGACCGGTGATTACAGTGGAGAGAATAATTTTGAAAAAGATCCTATCTTGGTATAATATTTGTGACCGTTTGTAAAGATGAAAACAATCTAATTTTTTCATTGGCTTGGGGAATTACTGACTCAGAAAATGATACTTATTGGGAATAGTTTATGATTAAACTGCAGAGAGTAATTGCGGGCCATCAGAATCTTGTCTTTGTTGGCAGAGGATCTTAAGCACATAGGTGTATGCATGTGCAATTGTGTCTATTGCCTAACGCAATGGAAACATATAAATTTTACAATAAACACAATAAATAAATATATTAATCACATTAATATATTAATAGGATTAGAGAACTCACCATAACGTGTAACGTTATACACATATTTTCTTAGAGTCCGCATGGAGACCAACGCGTGTGCAGTTCTAGTCACCAACACGGCGGGTTTGATAAGCTAGAACAGCATCTCCATATTTAGCCTGTGATTAACTCTTGATTCCCAAAATGGCCGGGAGTGTGTTTATATCCTTTTCTCGAAAAAGATAAGAAATAGAGAGTTTGAAGCAATTCATAATTGTGTTGGCGGAGGATCTTAAGCACGTGGGTGTATGCATGTACAATTGTGTCTATTGCCTAACGCAACGGAAACATATAAATTTTGCAATAAACACAATAAATAAATATATTAATCACATTAATATATTAATAGGATTGGAGAGTTTGTTGGCAGAGGATCTTAAGCACGTGGGTGTATGCATGTGCAATTGTGTCTATTGCTTAACGCAATGGAAACATATAAATTTTGCAATAACATAATAAATAAATATATTAATCACATTAATATATTAATAGAATTAGAGAACTCACCATAACGTGTAACGTTATACACGTATTTTTCTGGAGTCCGCATGGAGACCAACGCATGTGCAGTTCTAGTCACTAACACGGTGGGTTTGATGAGCTAGAACAGCAGCTCCATATTCAGCCTGAGATTAAACTCTTGATTCCCAAAATGGGCGGGAGTGTGTTTATATCATTTTCTCTAAAAAGATCAGAAATAGAGAGTTTGAAGCAATTCATAATTTTTATTTTTCCTCCTATTTTATTTTCTTTTTTTTCCTTCTTCTTCTCTTTTTCCTCTCCTCAATTTCTTCTCTCTCTCAGCCGAATTCGACCAAATTCTTGCTTCTCCTATCTTTCTTTTTCTTTATATATATATATATAATAATAATAATAATATAATATAAATATAAAATAAAATAATATATAATATAAATAATAATATAATATATTATATAATATAAAAAGAAAGATATTTGATTATTTAACAATTAAATAATCAAAGTGAGAAATGTCCATTTTACCCCTTATAAATAGTTACCAAGTTCACCCTCTAATGAGTCCTACCAAATTTCACACTTGGGTAAACTCAACTGAGGGTCTACAATATGCTACGTGTCATTATACAATTAGTAAATAACAATTATTGACTAATTGTTATATTTAACACTTAAATACAAATACGCACGCATTCCTATGGTAATGCTAAATATTGCTGGATTAAACACTTTAATCCACCACACTGCCATAGTATACAATGAGTACACTCCATATCGCGAGACTCCCTAGGTCCTACGTCCAATTCGTTAAATAGAACTATTCCATGAGTCCGTAAGCAATGCCCCACGCACATGTCACAGATATACAAATCAGCGCGTTGAACCATGCAAGCCAAGGTTACGACACATACGTATAGTCATTCTGTCATGATATCCTGGATGTGCGAGGATATAGATTATCACTGTCAAATCCCCTTGTGCTTATCCATGTCCTATCTCTAGACTGGTATCTCAATGGACAATATGCGCAAACTCCTTTGCCATATTGTTCCACCCTAGCGAAACTCTTTCCTGGGATGATTGCTTGTGGCCACAAGACTTTCTGAAATACAATTTCGAAGCATCTGGATATCAAACTTCATATGGGAGCTGACGGATCCCATATCTGTACACACCAGACTCCATAAGCATCGAACCATACCCAGCGACACCCAGCGGTCACACCATGAAAGGTCTGTGATATGCGTAGAATCAAAGTATGATAGATCATTTGCAAGCCCACCGTGGCACTCAGGTCAAATGACCACGTATACTACTCAACTCGAGAGGACCCTCCATTGACGGCTTACATTGGGTGTCTATCAGAGGCCCTCGTGAGTCTGTCCCATGTCCAGTCCTAACTGGATACCCATATGTCAATACGAGCTCCAAGCTCACAGTCGGTTAGGAACGACCATCTATATCCGATAGGTACGACATATGCTAATCTATATATAAAGGTATCCACCGACAGACTTGCATCCGTAGAAATAGATCAAGGACAATTATTCGAGAACATACTTACGAAACTTGCATTTTCTGGCACCCGATTGCAACTCTTGTAATTATGCAATTACTAGTATATTCCCAAGTCTATGTCCCATTACAGACAAGGCTCCAACTCTTGGATTTGCTGAGTATTATAACCAACTAACAGTTAGCCGTGTTAATATTTAGCAATTATATGTCTCAGGGTAGCTGACTATAAACCCTTATCTAAACCCTTTAGATTTGATCTGAACTCCTTCAGATCTACAATGTCTATAATATTACATGCATAATACCATATAAATGGGTATTAGCGATTTAATGGGAATGTACACTTGTATAAATACACAAGTATATGTACATTCAAGGATGGCACGTAAACACCGACCCTAACAGTTTTTATATCTGATTGGCATGCCAGTATTGAGAGGCTTATACAGGGGTGTGTTTTCTCATGCATAACATGGGTTCTGCATATGTCATTTGAAGAAAAATTTGATGACAAAATGTAAATTATTAGAAAAGTCTAAAAAATGGGTATAATTGTTTGCCTACTTCACTGCTGTTAAGGCTTATCGTGTCTTTAATTTTCAACATCAATTAAATACGATGTGACAAATGAGATCCAATGTAATGAAGTATTTGTAGGAGAATGTTAGTACAGTAAGATGTGCTCAATAAGCTGATGCTTTCAGAAGATACGACGTCATGACTATTAATGTCATTAAGAGCATTAATGCAGTTGCAAAAGAAGTAAGAAAGCTTCTGGTGACCAATTTGGTGGAGTGGATGCGAGAGCTAACGTAATTATGATTTAACCATAGATGATTAACAGCATAAAATATGATAAATGTCCTGACGAACTAGGCATATCATAAAGTCATGAAATATAACGATGGCGTAAGTCGAATCATAATTTCTCCCGTTGACGATTTATGATTTGTTGTTAAGGATGGTGGCGTGAACTAGATAGTGGACATTGACGAAAGAACACGTAGCTATCGAAAGTTTGACAATCGACAACTGCCTAGTTTCCATGCACTCGTTGTATGCAGATACATCAAATTATCGCACGAGAGTCTTTGTTTGACTTATTACACATCTGAGACTTTATTTCATGCCTATAGCAAGCCAGTACTTCCAGTTGATCAAGTGTAAGATTGGATAGTCCCGGAGCATTTGAAAAATATAGACATTCAGCCTCTGATAGCACGTTGTCAGTCAGACAGACGTCGAATGAATCAGATTCTATCTCAAGGGGAGGAATCATCAAAGAATATATATAGTGTTGTAGACAGCATGGACATAGCCGACAGATATGTCAAAAGCCTGTCCCTTTATAGAGCAAGTGATGTATGTTTGTAAAACTACCTTGTTGATATTTAATTCTATTATAATATAAGGCTAAAATTTATTTTTTCTGTTTCAGACTGATCTGAAAAATATGGAAACAAGTTGTACCCTAAGGCTTAATTATGTATGATTGTCGAGTTTCGTAACTTTTGTAAACTTTTTTGTAATGCACTTATACTTTTTATTACATACTTAATTATTTCATAATGCACTTATCTTTAGTATTAATGTTGACAATTATCACAAAATTTTGACAGAATCTCTCATATTATATAAATGTTCCTAGACCTTTCATATTGAAAAAATACACTTCTATATAATTATATATCATCTTTGCACACATCCACCCAATACACAAACATCGAAATAAATAATATCGCATAAATATATACATAAAAAATATAGTACTAAACATCTATAAATCAGATCCTACAGTGGACTACAAATCAATGGCCATCTTTTGTCTATAAAGGTAACAATTTCAGGGAAGCAATCAAATAGCCAACTTAATATAAGATTCTCAATATATATATAGACGAAGGCGCCATAGTCCCTGCTTCTGACCTCTTGTTGATGTACACTCTCCCGTAAATGAATCATCAACTAAAGGAACAAATTTGAGCCTTATATACCCCTCAAACTATAAAATCTATAATTTTGAAGGTACAAAGGCATTGCAACACGCAGAGGCTCCAAAAGATTCATGATTGTCTCTGAGTGGCCGTTCACGTTGGAATCATAAAGAACAATCACCATCTACATTAGGTCGAGCTCCGCTACAAATCAATGTTCTTGATTGATATTCAAAGGGATATATACCTACAAAAAATATTATTATATTATTTTAAACTTAATGTCATTATATGCACAATAAAAGTTATTACTATTCTTAAAAGTACCTAATTGACCAATGCCCACGGTTTAGCACCAAGTAACTCAATCTTTGTTTCAAGTGTATAAGCTAACAATGGTTCGAGCCATTGGTTGTCATCTGGAGGATCGACGGTGAAGGACGTTTGTCATATTTGTCAAATGTACTCCTAAAGACAAATATACACGACGTTAAACTCGTTAATATATACAATGGTATAATAATATTATATACAAAACAGACAGGTAAAAAATAGCTCACGTAAAAATATGCATCTGTAATTGTGTAATCTTGTGAGTATATATCAGAAAACGTTCTTTGGCACAAACGCAAAACCTTTAAATACTCATTTATATGTTACAAAATAAAGAATATGTATAAGTTTTGATACTATTAGATAACTCACAAAAATATATATAAATATAAGTTATAATTGAATCATCAAGCTAGTGTTTCAATAGGTTATTAAACCATATACAGTTTGCATCGAGTCCGTCTAAATAAACCCGCTGTGTTGGGTCATTTTTTTATCCAATCCAGTATCTCAATAAATTTAGCTGATCAATAGGAATCAATTGCATGTTTACGTTAATTATAGGTGCTATTTGCAATTCCACAAGTTTCTTCGTCACAGACTTTTTTAACAGATTAGTATATGAACTGACTTGGGTTGCTGCCTTCCTGCGCCTATACCCGCTCATGTTTTGACCTAACGAAACATGTATAATTTTTACATTGACAGGGCTATCAGCTACATGCTGTATATCCATTTCTATGGGTTGATGTTGAAACTCGTTGGTAGGAGCAAATGCCTAAAAGTCAGCAGTCATGAATTCGGCACTGTACAAAGCCAAACAACACTAGTTAATGTATTGACTTGTTAAAATTAGTACCCAATGAAATTTAAGTTTAAAATGTACCATACTCTGCCTTGATCCTCAAATATCTTGGCTGGCTTAAAGTGTTGCATCAATAGAGATATTTGATGTAAAATATCTTCTTTAGCCTTAGCCACCCTACTTATCACCTCTAAGATAACACGATTAATCTTGGTGGAATGCTCTGAGTTAACTTTATCAATCCTGGTAAATAGTCTTATTTCAAGATCATCCATCCTTTTCTCCAGGACATGATATTGCGATGATGACGTGCTGAACTCAAACTATACATAAGTATTATACTTAATTTTCACAATCTAATACTCATCAATAACATAAGTAATTATAATTCAAAGAAAAAAATAAGACTATTATACCATTGATTCAGTCACAACGGGACTTGAAATTCGTAGTCAAGCTAAACATCATTGGTGAATTGGGTGTCTAGAATCTTAACTTTCTCCAACTTAAGACTCTCTCCCTATTTTTTCAATTGAATGCCCAAGTTTGCCGCCACGCAATCATCCGCACTCTTCTCATGTTTGTGAGGCACCAACTTCTTATGAACTTTTAAAACTTTCATAATATTTTAGATTTATTAATTATTATTAGAAAAAATAACAAAAGTTATAAGAAAATTATTTATATTTTTTGTTGAACGTAAAAGTATACTCCAACATCATTGAAGAGGACGTTTACTATATTTTATTATAATGAGGTGTCCATACTAGACCAATTTAGAAGACGCAAATAATAGTCTCAATTCCTCCTGGAAAACAACTCCCCACATCTCGAGATCGCCTCACAAATCCACACCTGAGATGATAACAAATGAAAAAAATAATAATGTCAACAAAATAATTTTTTCGGTATCATAATATAATAATGAATCGAAAAAATAAAATTACTCACCAAGAATGCTTGACTAAATGAATATAGGTTGTGTGATTCCCTATCCGAAGTGCCCGCTTTTCTGACCTTTACTAAATTTTTAATTGAAACTGTGCATAAGCAATTTTAGAGTATAGTCCATGCAATCGTTCCCCAAGGATAGGCATTAAACTCATCAAGATTATCTATGAGATGAAGTACAAAATATTGTATGGCTCTATTTTGATCACGTGGCATTAAAAATTTATGAAATACATAAAATATATACATTTTTACTACATCTACATCATCGTCAAATGTAACGCTCCTAACTATGGATATAAATCCTTATAAGTCAACTCACTTCTATCTGAAAAATATTTGTAACATAGTTTATCACTTAACCACTTACTACGGGATAATCCCCCAATCCTCAAACCAGTAATCAAATAAAATTCTAGACGGGAGAATCTAATACGTCTTTTGCCTACATAGAACCAAAATTCTTTATATAAATATTTGGTATGTACATATCTTAACAAAATCTCATGCGCTAAAATACCTGAGAATGGAATATCTGATACATCCAAAAAATAACCAAAATATGTGGTTGTAAATATTTCAACATGACTCGAAGTCAATTTGTCATTTATATTTTGCATAACCCATAACTTTGAGTAAGTATGTACGATCGATCGGTATAATTTATTTTCGACAATTACGTAGTCTTTTGAGACATTTTCATGCCTTAAAAAAAATTTAAAAAAGATTTAAAAAAAATTATTAGCATATAGTATACGAAAAAATTATTATTAACATATAACTAACTATTACATAATTAAAATAATAACAAAAACGTAATTTAAAAAATAACAGCTAAAAAAATTATAATATTAAAAATCAATTTAAAATTATAAAAATAAACACATTAAATTAACATAATTATTAATAAATAAATGAATTTACTATATTTTTAACTTATTTAAAAATTTTAAAATTGCCACAGTGCGCGTCCTACAACGTGTCACCACAGTACATGCTTCTATGTGCTCGGCACATGAGTTCATGCACCGGGTGCATGGTGCCAAGTCCCGGCATATGTCTCACAAAAAATTGTCGGAATCTATTATTTTTAGTCATTGTTTTTAGTATTTTTAATCTTTTACGCACATTTTTAACATAATTTTTACATTACTAAAACAACATTTATATATTTCTAAGAATTAAATATAAAAATAACTCAAAAATATTAAAAAAAACTAAATTTAAAAAAAATAAACTCAATAATTTTTATCTATTTTAAATTTTTTTAACTCTACAATGAATTGTTTTAGTTTGAATCTTTAAAATATGCTATCATTGTAGTTGATCTATAAGTTATGAAAAATATTTGGGTAAAAATTAGTTGGGACCGAGTGAGGGAGTGAGTGGATGTTTGAGAAAAAATTGATTTTAAGGATAAGGTAAAGTAGAAAGAAAATTTGTGTTTTGAGTAATATAGTATGCGTGATTTGAATGCGTCAAAAAAAATATTTTATTATTTTTTTAAGTTAAGTACAAATTTTTTTTAATAATAAATCACCAAAATTAATGAGTATGACTATATTTGCTTTGATCATGGTCATATGATGCAAATTAACTAAAAATAAAATTAGTTAAAAAGAAAATACTAATCATTTGTCCGTACGATCTTATCTTGTTTGTATTTGAT
Organism: Ailanthus altissimus; assembly: GCA_946807835.1. NCBI lineage: Eukaryota > Viridiplantae > Streptophyta > Magnoliopsida > Sapindales > Simaroubaceae > Ailanthus > Ailanthus altissimus. Next base: position 6,890,399 of record OX327699.1, read on the forward strand.
CATTATCAGATTAACACAAAATAATAAGAGAAGAAATAATTTCAAATTGGATTAAGAGTAGTCAAATCAGATCATCATGGCTATTATTTAGGATCATGCAGTTATCCACGATATCAAAGCAATCAGATGGAACTATGAAATAATAGTTCAAAGCAATCCATAAATTGACAAAGAGAAAATAATCATGGATTCATAAATATGGATTTGATCTGTCGTATCTTCATTTGATGAATAAAATAATGTTACGATAAAAATATAATAAAAATTTAAGAAAAGAAGCAAGCAAACGTAATGTTAATACATTTGTTGGTTATTAAGAAGAACATTTGCAATTTTCTTTTTCCAATTGCACTCAGCCAAATAGTGATCGATCTTTTCACAAAACAGAATCATTTACCAAACAAATTATGTAGAGGCCTAGGTGCAATAAATTTACAAAGCAACCATTCACAGATCACAATCAAAGAAAGCAGAATAAAAAAAAGTTTGTTTTCAAATAATCTTTTTCAATTTTCTGTAGACATAAAGATAATAAGAAAGAAGATCTTCCTTTCAAATAAATTTTATTTATTTTACTTAATTTTTATTTATATTTTAGAATAAAAGAAGTCTTATTTATATAACAAAAGTATAAATTTTTTATATAAAAATTATTTATAAAAGGCAATTCTTGATATTAAAAGTCAAGGTATGATTGTTTTTAATTAATTATAAGAACTAAATACAACTTCGATTTTTTTTTTAAAATATTCATAATTTTTTTTAAAAAAAAAAGATTTTTTATTTTTCTAATTTGTTAAATATGTGTTTGATAAAAAGCTTTAAGGCGTGATCAGAAAAAATTTTATAAAGTCCATATTTTTTAAAATAACTATAATTATATTGCATAATTATTAAGAAACAGAAAAATCTTTAAAGCAATTTTAAATAATAAAATTGGAGAAGAACTAATTTTAGTTTTTAATAATCTTTTATATAGTAAAAGTCAAATTTTAGTCTTCTTAAATTATTTTAGAAGTCTTAATAAAGCTAATCATCTTTTAGAATAAAAAAAATCTAATCTTCAAAAAGAGTTTAAAAATTTAAAATAACAACTATTTACTCTACAAGTAGAAAAAGTCGAGTTAGAATAAAAATTACAACTTACAAAGCATGAAAAAAAACAAGTAAAAGATAAAACCTATAGTTGCATAGAAAAGATAGATAAGCAAATTCTATATACCAGATCCAAGCGGAATCAAAATCATGGGATGGATATAACAAATTATGAAATAAAAATTAATTAAAAAAATTATGGAATAAATCATAAAATTATCAATTTATACTTGAAGAATCATGTATTTTTTTACTGAATAGTCATAATTTTCAATAAATAGTGCCCAATGAATGTTCTCATAGCTCTATCGATTTATGAATCTCAAGATGAATTAGTATTTTTAGAAAATTAGGGTTTGTAGAGAGATTTGAAATTTTTAAAGAGATATGATTTTTGTCAAATGAATTAAACTGATGCATTTGGTTCCTTAAACCTCCTTTTATAATTAAAGAGGGAATCTATCGGCTTAGTGTTTATTTAGTTGAGATTTTTTATTGACTAAAAAATTTTTCTTAATGCTATTTTTTTTTCAAATTTATTTATAGCGTTTAGTTACAATTAAAGAAGAGTTTTTAAAAATTAAGTGCCCGTTTAGTTTGGTTTCTCCGCTGGCTAAAAAATATTTTTAATGTCAAAAGTTCTTTTCAAATTTTTTTGATGACATTTTGTTACAATTAGAGAAGAGTTTTTAGAGATTAAAAGAGTTATTTTTACTTCTAAAAGCTTAAATTTGGATTTTTGAGAATAGAACTTTTTGAACTTTTTTAATATTTATGTAATGTCACATATACCATAATAATATTTTCATATTATACCCTTAATAAAAATGAATAGTATTCAACTAACATATTTTAATATTTTTTTAAAAATCATTATACCTTTAATTCTCCATATCTCTATAACTATTATATTTTTACAAGAATTTACTAAAATTTATTGTTGACATTTTATTTTTTAAATAAAAAAATATTATTTTATTTTTAATTTTGTACAAAATACAATAATTTATACTGATTCGTTAATTACTATGTATTAATTTTAGTTAATTATTATTTTTTTAATAAATTAAATTTGAAAAAATACATGACAAATTTAAATTTATATATAAAAAAAATATCAAATTTTTTAAAATTTGAATATAAAATTTATTAAGTGTTCTTTTTGGTAATTTAATAATAGATAAGCACTTTTAACAATTTAATAACAGATATCAAATTTTTTAAAATTTGAATATAAATTTTATTAAGTGTTCTTTTTGGTAATTTAATAACAAATAAACACTTTTAACAATGTATAACTAAAATATTTAATATTTTAAAAGAATTTTTTTAATTGAGAACTAAACGACCAGTTGCTTTTTTTTTTTAAAATTCTATTTCTAAAAATTATACTTTCAAAAACTCTATTTGAAAAGTTCAATCAAACGAGTTTTAAAAAAGCTATTTTGCCTCTACTTAAAATTTGAGTTTTTGAAAATAGAGCTTTTTTAATATGTGTATAATGTCACATTTACATTAATAATATTTTCTTATTTTCATAATATACTTTTAATAAAAATAAACCATATTAAACTAACATATTTTCAATATTTTTTTAAAAATCATCATATATCTAATTTTTTATATTTCTACAATATCATATTTTTATAAAAATCTACCAATTTTTTTTGTTAATTATTATATATATATATTTTAAAAAGTATTATTTTATTTTTAATTTTTGTACCAAATATAATAACTTATATTGATTTGTTGATTACTATATATTAATTTTACTTGATTATTGTATTTTAGCAAATTAAATTTGAGAAAATACATGATAAATTTAAAGTTATATATAAAAAATATTGAATTATTTAGAATTTGAATATAAATTTTATTAAGTGTCTTTTTTGATAATTTAATAATAAATAAACACTTTTAACAATGTACAAGCAAACTCTCTAATACTTTAAAAGAATTTTTTTAATTGACAACTAAACAATTAATAATTGTTTTTTTATAAAAATTCTACTTATAAAAATTTTATTTTGAAAAATTCTACTTTTAAAAATTCTGTTTAAAAAACTTAACCAAACAAGTTTTTAATCTATTTATAATTATTCCTTTAATGGATATTTTAATAATTAAATAACTAAATTATCTTTTGATAATGTTATGACTTTTAGAGGATATGGATGGTTAATTTGTCTAAGTCTATAAATTTTTTTTTAGCTATTTCTGTGATTAAAAATTGAAGACGATTTTGAACTAAACAACGCTATACATCCTAAAAGATTTGGGCGAATTCAACCTATCTAAATTCGAACCTGCGTGTTGACAGATTTTCCTTAAAAAGGAAAGTCGGTGGAGCACTAAATCTCTAGATTGATTCTGTTTATAAATTAAGATTAAAATTGAGATTATGAAATGAATTTGGGTTTTGCTTTTGCAATTGGACTCGCACTCACACAATTGCGCTAGCCCTCACTAATTGTAACTTCACTTTTTATAAAAACTTATGTTAATTTTGTATTTTCTATCAACAAAATTAATTCATAAAAACCTATACATGATGGATTTATTTGATAAATTTTTGGTGAAAAAAGAAAAAAATATTATAAAGATTGATTTATAGTAAATTAGTAATATTAGAGTTTATTTTGTAATATATTAATGTAGGTAAGGACATTTTAGAAATTATTGAGGATGTATTTATAATATATGAAAATTTAATGGGGTCCATTAATAAGTGGGATCATTCTTGTTGTCCTTTTTTTTTGAAATAATAGTAAATGTAGTATGGTTAAACTAAAGTCATATATATTGTATCATATGATTTTTTATATAAGATTAGACTGATTATTGAGACATAATATTAATATCTCAATTTAGAAATATCCAAATTTACTATTCTTTTAAGAAGAGAAATACATTATTTTACAGTTAGAAATTTTTATTTTTATTAAAGATAAAAAATCTTATTTTCGTGCAAGAAGAACAAATACAACCCTCTCTTAAAAAGGACAATATAAAATACTAATATTATTATATACACAAATCACAATCTCAACATAATACCCAATCATGCCAACTATACATAACAACAATATATACACAAATTCTTGTCGTTCCCTTGAGTTGCCCGGTATGGATCAAAACTGCTTTGAACCCAAGCATGTTTTATGTTACATTTGTGTTGGGCCCCTGTCATTGTATTAGGCCTATTTGTTTTACATAGAGAAATTGGCACCAGCTTCATTACTTGGTGTCTAAAGCCCATTTCAGCCCAATCTCAGACAAGGATATTTTAGTCAATCTATAGCTCTCTCATTTAATCTTTTTCTAACCCTACTTTTGTCTCATTCATTCTCGTTACTCGCAATTGGCTAACTGCTATGTTACACGCCACACCGTGATCGTTACCCCCTTTGCATAGCATTTTATTTTGACCACACCACCACACTTTGACTTTTTGTTTTATTTTTATTTATGAGATGTTGTTTCTGATAATACTTTTTTATCTTTCGCCCAATTATATGTACAACTCTACAATGTAATGAGCGTTCGCCCTGGTTTTTGTTCAATCGCTAGCTTTTGCTCTCCTCCACCGCCTTCTCTTCTTCATATACACACACACATATGCATGTACATATACTTGTGCGATGGTGATTAAAGGCTTTTGATGAACGCCATTGGCTCTGAGCCGTGGATGATCGGTTCAAAGCTATGAGATCTGAGGGCTTTAACTTACATGGCAATTTTTCTTAAAATTTTTTAGATTATGTTTATGTGATGCTTTTTTTTTTCACCTTGATTTAGTTCTAAGCGCTTTTAGGCACATTTCAAGTGCTCCTCTAAAAAGCACTTTTTAGTACACACAAAGCACTTTTTAAAAATTGTTTTGTTTAAAAAAATAGGTCAAGTCGTCAAGAAGAAATTTTCTGTATCTTAGCTTGACATTGCACTTGTGCCTTCTGTTTCCAAAATGAATTTTTTTTTTTTGCTTACGTAAATATCTAGTGTTTAAATATCTCAAAACAAATTCTATTTGAGTTCGATAGTTACGTAATCATAAAAGAAAGGGCTTCTGGTTACTTAATAAACATATTTTATGATCAACATTAACTTATGTATGTAATCGTATAAAAGCATACGCATAAAAGAAGTGATGATGATACATGCACTGGGCTCTGAGTGGTTTTTCGCTGCATTTGTTGATGGAAATGCACCATAGAAAGCTTGATCCGATCTTCCCTTTAAAGTATTATGCATGGCGAACTTGATTATTGAATTATCAGTTATGCATAAGCTATTAGCTTTTTATGATTATTCTTCACTCTGATATTTTAATAATTTAGATTTTCTTTCAGATATTGTTTTGTTATAAATGGCTCTGTAGAGATTTGTGAGCTTGATGGTGTTTGTAATTGATGGGCTTAAACAATATAGTCCTTTTACAGTTGAGAAAATCATAGTTTGGGCTGAATCATTGCTCTTCTGATACTGTATTTTGGTTAAAAGAGTAATAAGTAGCTATCAGCTTGATTAATTGGAGCTTGAGATATATTTGTGCAAGTTTTGTATGAAAATATTATTGGTTGAGTAATCATATTCTATTTAACCTTTCAGTATTTATCCCACGAATTCCCTAACAACCAACATTCTAGCTTCCAACTGTAGTCCTCCATTAAGAACTGGTTGAACTTGTAAAGGACATTTTTGCCGTTTTGTTTTCAGAATATTCGTTCCCAATTTTGTGAACTCTGTAATAACCATAAGTTGTGCAAGTGACTTTGTTTTATCATACCTGTGTTTTAGTCTTTAGCTCAATATATATTCTTTGTTTTTTTGGGGTATATGCGTGCCCAATGATGGAAAACTCATTTTGAGCATTTGTTTGATCATCACCTTTGTTATCTTCTTGTTACATTGGGAGAATGATAGGTAAAGGTTCTTAGAGAACCAGTTAGCTATCCCATCAATGACCTAATATAGCTATGAGATCTGAGGGCTGCATAAACATGTCATATTAGGTATGCTGAATACCATTTTAATTGTAGGCGTTTCAACTTTTTAATAACTCTAATTGTGCTCTTTTCTACATTTTTGGGTGACAACCTCCACTTATGTTCCGTCATTTAATTTAATGTCCAAGCAAACTTTTATGATGTGTGATTCAGTATACACTTACAAATGGTCAGTGCACGTATGTGGAAGACTTTAATTTTTACCACTACTAGATTAGTTGATTCCATCTGATTTTAAGATACACCAAATTATTTTTTGACCAAATACATCAAGACATTTTCTCTATTTTAGACAGACATTACACCTACCTTTTGTTTTCCAAAAAAGGATTTTTCAAAATGTGCTTCAAGTGCTTAAATATCTCAAGAATTCTTTTCCTGTTTCAGATAAAGACTACATAAAGAAAAAACATTCTTTTTTTTTTAGTGATAAACAGCAATAGATATATCTGTGTGTATAGCTAGTTGTTCGGTGAAGATACTTTTATTTGGTGATGAGGTGGTAAATGGGTAAATGACGATACATGCACTGGGCTGTGAGCGGTTTTTCACAGTAGTTACTGACGGAAATGCAGCCTAGAAAGTTTTATCTGATTTTCACAAGTTTGATTATTGAATTATCATTTACGCACACACTTTGGCTTTTAGTAGTTTTCCTTGAGGTCTATATTCTAATAGTTAATCATTTCTCGCTTATCATGTATTGTTAGACATGGCTGTGTGGAGACTTGTGAGCTTGATGATGTTTATAATTGGTGAATATGAATGATAGAGTTTCTATAGTTGAGGAAATTGGTAGTTTTGGCTGAATAATTGCTGTCTGATACTCTGTTTTGTTTGATTGAGTAATAAGTAATTTATCAGCTAGCTGATGCGTTCTTGAAACATATTTGTGCAAGTTTTGTATGGAATATGGTTAGTGTGGTAAATCATATTGGTGATATTATATCCCATAAAATTTTATAATGACCAGCATTCAGGTTCAGACTGGAGTTGGCCAGAACTTTGTGAACATGTAAAGGACATTTAGCCTGTTTGTTTTCTTAATATTCTTTTTCAATTTTGTGAAGTTTGCAAGTGATTTTTCTTTATCATAGCTCTGCTTTAGTCGGTAGCACTTTTTGCCCAATGATGGAAAACTCATTTGTGGAGTGGTAGCGTGGATGTTCATTTCGAGCCTTTGCTTTGTAATCACCATTGGAATATAGCCATTTGAATCTCATCTTCGACCAATTGAAAATAAAAAAAATGTAATAATTTTATAAGCCTAACAAGGTTTACTATTAACCTTGTCATGCTTAACCAAAATGATGAGTATGCAAAAAACATGTGTTGCTTGAATTTTATGATGCAAAAGTGTCCATAATGCTTTCTATTAAGATAAGTCATGCTTATATATTACCATTTGATTTGCCAATTTATTAGTAAAAAAAGAATCAATTTGGTGGCTAATTAATATATATAACATTGCCACCTCTTGATTTTTCTATTTTATGGCTAAAATATTGATGAACTTTGATGGCCAAAATAGCCACCTTTAATTCATTTGTATTTCTAAATTTAACTATTAACATTTAATATTAAATTGGTTTAATTAAACTATGTCATATGTTATGTCATTACAAATTAATGGTATGACATGTGGCAACTAATATAAAGGATAAAGTGGCAAGTCTTATTTGTCGAGATCTCAAATTTAATACTTAAACCCTATAATCTCTTTGAAAGACCTTAAAATAATTTTGATTTTTCGAGAACTTCCTAAATTGAACTATTTAATTCGATGCGCCACCCTAATGCACAATGAGTATACTTTATATAGTGAGACTCCTTAAGATCACATCCGTTTTATTTTATAGAACTTTTCTGTAAGTCCATAGACACTGCCTCATACACGTTATGGAAATAATAAAACATTGTGTTAAACCATACAAGTTGAGGTTAATATATATTCATATAATCCATCTGTCACTTATATCCTGGAAGCGTAGAGACATAGATCATCATCGTCAAATCTCTATATGCTCAACTGTAGAGCTTATCTTCAGATATGTATTCCGATAAACAATATCCGAAAATACTTTTGTGATATTGTTTCTTACGGGAGAAACATCTATCCCGGGTGAATTACTTATGGCCATAAGATTTTTTGGAACATAATCTTAGAGCATTTGGATATACAACTCACCCATATGAGTTGACAGATCCTATATCTACACACAGGACTCCATGAGTATCAAACTATATCCAGCGACACGGAGCATTCATACCATAAAAGGTTTCTAACATGTATAAAACCTAAGTATAATTGATCGCTCACAAGTCCACTGTGGTGCTCAGGTCAAGGGACCACGAACACTATCCAACTCGAAAGAATTATCCATTGACGGCTTTATGGGATGTTTATTAGAGATCTTCATTGAGCCTGTTCAGTACTTAGTCCTAACTGAATATCTGCATGTCTATATGAGCTTCCACTAAGTTCATGGTTTACTAAGACTAACTATTTGGACCATCTAGATATAGACATACACCGATTTATATTAAATATGGTTTCCACTGATAAACCCGCATCAGTAAAAATAGATCAAGAATATAATATTTAAAAACATACTTGCACAATAACATTTCTTAGCACTATTTGCAACTCTTTGCAAATATGTTATTGCTAGTATACTCTCATGTATTTGTTCCATTTCAAATAAGACTCTAACTTCGCTGACTTTTATAACTTGCTAACTTTTAGCAATTATAACTCTTAACGCTGGTTTAAATCTCTTTGAACTAAATCTGAACTCTTCCAAATCATACAATGTCTGAAGTATTACAAGCATCTTACCATATATATATATATATATATTTAATATTAACAATTTTTTTTGAAATACTTATTATATAAATATTAAATAATTAATATTCATACAATATTAGAATGACACGTAGCATCAGTTTCAACAAGATCTACTCTGGGCATGTCTTAATTACTCTAACCAAACACGTCGCCATTTTTCCTCAGTAACTTGATTAATTCAGCAACATATTCTTCTTGCAGCTTGGTTCCTAAAAAACCCTTGCATTCTGGTTTTAAGGATTTAAAGCTATTTCTTGAGTGGAATCATTTTCAGCTAACAACACATTTTTAGATCTAGAGAACTCTTCTTTGTATTGAGGAGCAAATTCTTTGACTCACGGTTCCGCAACTTCATTGACATTCAATCTCTGTGTTTTTGCTCTTCTTTGTCCATTTGTTCCTCATCTTTTTCTTTTAATGGCTCCCTCTAAAAATTGCTGTTATTTCTATTTGATGAAATTCTATATCTTTGTCGATGCAGATATACTCACAGCCTTTTCTTCTTTTAGGTTTACCTAATAGCATATTCTTACTATTTGCTGATCTCATTTAATAGTAACTATCTCTAAGCTATTTTTGGCTTTACATCTCATCCTCTAGTGTAAAGTGGATTGTACTCTATGCATCTGATGGATCTAATCTCTACCTATGATAACACGGTATTTAGAATGAGCATCTATTATCATGAAGTTTATCGTTAGGGTCCTTTGAGCTGTTATGAATTTTAGGTATATCGACCTTACAGGTACTATTTCAATGCCATTGAAAGCAACCATTGGTGACTTGTTCGGGACAATCTCTATTTCTTTTAAACCTATCTTCTGAAATGTGCTCCATAATATAATATGTGTACTACTTCCACTATCAATTAGAACTTTTGAGATAGAGTAGTTAGATATTTGCAAAGTAATCACTGATAGATCATATATAGGCAGAGGATGCCTAGTAAATTTTCATATGAGAATCTAATATAGTTGGAGTTGCTTGTTATTGCTTGACAAATAGACACGATTGTAGCTGTTGGCAATAGTACTTCATTTACTTATTTAGCTTGGGAAAGCTTTCTTTCTTCATGCCTTCTTTCATTTTTAGTAAAGCTTTCATATCTGGCTTACTGCTGATAGTGAGAATCTTTAACCAATGGAAGATTTTATTTGTTGCTTCTTTAAAGTTTTTTGAAAGATATGCTTACATGTTGCCCATTATTGTTTCTTTGAGAGCTTCAAACATTCTTTCTGCAGTAGAGTTGTCATTGTATTTATCATTGCCTCTTCATAACCATCACGTGAATGAAGGTCTTTGTCATTGTTGAGTCTGCCATGTATGCCCAGCGAGTTTATTGGTAGATGAGCTATGATTTCTACTTCTCCTGGTGTAATATTGGGAGTAGCGATATTTGGCCACTCATTGTCGCGACTTCTTGATGGGGAAGATGCTTTACCTTTGAGAATATATTTAGACAAAACACCTTTTTGCACCTAGTCGTTGATAGAGCGTAATTGTATAAAATATTTTATCCTCCTAAACTTGATGTTTGTTCAATTTATCCCAATAATTTGGCTATTTATATATATTAATGTTGTTTTATAGGTTTAAGCACTATCGGAACAAAAATACCAAAACCCGGATGCAAATGAAGCTATTTGAGAGGAGAATTCAAAAAAGGAACTAAAATGCTCAAAACGTGAACAGTACGAGTGAATAGTGCAATTTCTATAGTGCATGAACAGTGCAATGCCGGGGCATTCGATTTGAGCACCAGGGCATTGACTGGGGTGCCAATTCCAGAAGCTCCACATCGCGGTATTGAATTCGAATGTCGCAACATTAAACCTAAATGCCGCGGCATTGAATTTTGGGCACTCTTTAAGGGCATTTTTGTCATGTTTTTGAAACCCTAAACCTATATAAATGCCCATTGTTGAGCCAAGAGGAGTTTGGTAGTAGAGAGTACGAAAATAAACACTTCATTTGGGTCTTGGAAGCAAGAATCAACAACAAGAGGAAAAAATCAAAAGGAAGAAGAAGAATTTCTGCATTTTGGAGGAAGAAAATCACCATTGCATCAAGGGAAATTTCTTCTTCTCTTCACTTTCGTATTTGTTGTTGATTTTAGCATGTATAATGATGTTGTTAAATGCTCTAAACTTATGTTTTCAATTATAAACTAAGTTTTATTGCTAGGATTACAATGTGAACTCATAAGTAGCTTGGATTGATTATTTTCCCTTATTTGTCATATTGGTATTGAATTGTTCAATTTTTTCTATGCTTAATACTTCTAATTACATAACAATGTATTAGATTGATTTGGAAACTTTAATGAACTTAGAAAAGAGAATTTTGTGTTGGCAATGGATAAATTGATGTATGATCATTGTGTAAAAGCATGAGTTCCATATGAGATAAGAATATACTCATATGACATATATGACCATTTAGAGAATTTAAACTTAATGAATCTTATTCCAATTTGATTATCATAGGAATATAGATAATTGATTGAATGAGATATACTCACTTGACCATCGAAAGAGGTTTGTGAGGATATTAGAATTCTCGGTTAACATTCATATTGATAGGTTTAGAGGGAGTAATTGAATTCAAGTGAAGTATTGAAGGATTATTGTAATCCTAGGCCTTTGAGTATTTGTGCTATCACGTTTGTTCTCTTTGCTCAATTCTTGTAATTATTATTATTTCTTGTTTAGTTAGTTTAGATATTAAAACCATTAAATTGCCAATAGCTTGAATAAGAATAGGAGAACATAATTTTAGTACTTAGTAAAGAGTAATAACAATTCCTCGTGGGATCGACACTCTACTCATCATTTTTTACTTGTTGTGATAACGTGCACTTGCATTAGTTTGTGTTATAGAAATCACACAACAGGTTTTTGCCGCCGTTGTTGGAAAATTATTTATTATTCTTGTTGATATTAATACCAATTCATCTTATTCTTAGTTCAAACATTTTTCTATCATTATACATTTTGCTGTCATTGTATATTTTGCTGTCATTTGTTTCATTTTTATATTTTTCAGTATTTGTGGATTGTTTATGATGGCTGGAACATTAAGTTTGTTGAGAGATTTTGCAGTGCCAAAAATAAGCGACATCTAATCAAGCATTCGAATACCTATAATTAATGTTGATTACTTTGAAATTCAACCAGAGATGATTCAGTTATTAAGAGCTTCAGTACAGTTTAGTGGTTTGCCAAATGATGATCCTAATGAGCATATTGGAAATTTTTTTGGAAATATGTGACCTTTACAAATACAATGGAGTCTCGGATGATGCAATTTGGCTTCACCTATTCACATTTTCACTCCGAGATAGAGCAAAGAATTGGTTAAGGTCACTACCACCGAGGTCTATAACAATGTGGGATGAGTTAGCACAAAACTTCCTTACCAAATTCTTCCCACCGGCAAAGACAACGATGATGAAGAACGCCATAACTTCATTTGTGCAGAATGATGATGAATCTTTACATGAATCATGAGAAAGATTTAAAGAAATGCAGAGGAAATGTCCACACCATAGCATCCCAAAATGGTTACTTATGCAGATTTTTTACAATGGTGTAGTTGGATATATGAGGATGATAATTGATGCTGCAGCAAGAGGTGCATTTATGAATTTGTTTGTTGATGATGCATTTGAATTGCTGGAAGTGATGGCCTTCAACAACTCTCAATGGAAAATTAAAGTTGCTACCCCAATAGAATGCATAGAGAGAGTTGCATATATCACTTGTGATTTTTGTGGTGGTAACCATCCAAATAGACGATATTCAGAACCTATAGATTATCTAGAAATTGGTTTCCAACAACAGTACAACCATAATTTCAATGCCAATTATCCAAAATGAATCAAGCATCTTGAAATAGCAACCAAGAGGAAACTCCAATGCAATTAAAGCCTCTTGTAACACCACCAGAAATTTTGTAATAACAGCAACTTAAGATGGAATCCTCATTAGAAGAAATGTTCCAACATGTAAGTAGGATAACTGAGTTGTTATATAGCCAATCTTCATCTTTGCAGACTTGAGAAATACATGTGGATTAATTGATAAATGCTGGCCATAATCATCTTAAAAATTCATTGCCAAACAATACTGAAAACTTGCCAATGAACAATGTTGAACACTGCAAGGCAATCATTGTAAAGAGTGGGATAGAGCAACTTGCAACTAATGAAATAACCAAAGTAAGGGAGATTCATCACTTGAATGGGGAGCAAATAGAAGTCGCCGAAGGAGTACAAGAAGAAGAATTACAGTAGCAAAAATTTTTGAGCCATTGTATTCCACAATTTCCATTCTCCATGAAACTTGAAGTGAAGAACCATAATCTGCATTTTTTCAATGAATTTTTCCATTGCTTCAAGATTGATATGGTTATTCCGGATGATGCTCAGCCACCTCTAAAACAGCAAGTACTTGAAGCCATCAAGGATCATGCACATGATGAGGTGTCGTTGCACATATCGAGCACTAAAAGGCCTCGAAACAAGCTCATCAAGGAGCAACCAATAGATACCGGCCAACGAGGTTCAATTGTTTGGTCTAAGATTAAACTCTTTTCGGTAAAGCTCAAGGCAAGGTGGCCGGAGTTGTTCCTTAAAAATTTTCTCATGGAACTTTGGAAGTCGAAGAAAAAGAGTGCCGTTACTTATCGGCGTTGACTGAAGTTCCATAGGCGAGATGGTTCAGCTATGCAATTTGATCCACCATGATCCAAAAATGCTCAGCCCCTTATATTGTTTTATATATTTTTTTTGACCCATTTTATTTTTTACTTTCTCTTTTACCGCTCAATTATTTTTAATTTATTTTTCTTTTTTTCTCTTTTACCCCTATTTTCTGCATTTCTTTTCTATTTCACAACCTTAATCCCTCTCAGCTCCAACTCTTTATTTCATATGAATTTAACATTCTCAATTTAAATTCCCCATAAATAACCCAAAAACACGTCAAAAACACATGTCCATTTTTTTATTAACTCTAATTTTCACAAAAAAAAAATGAAGATTTCATCAAAAATTCAAAGGGCACTCCAAAGTTGAGATTAATGAATTCATTGTCCAATGTATGTATTTTTGTGTCCTTACACTTAATTATTGATGACATACTTTTCATGGTAGCGTTTGAACTATATTATAGAGTAGTAATAGTGGATTGTGTTGTAGAGTGAATTGTTTGTTAAGGCTTGTATTTGTAAATTAATTGGAACGTGTTTGAATTTATTTACATGTGAATTATAATGCATTGTGGTTGTTTGAGGGAGATTAACATTATTGTCATGCTGAGCTTTAGAAAAGTTTGGAGATTTGAATTTGGTGGAAGGGTTACTGTTACATTGATGCATAAATGCAATGAGATAATGAACAACCCTTGCTACTTTATCAAGCTTCGACAAAATTTAATGACAACGATTTGGGAGATGATGCAGACATTATGAAGGACATGTGTGAGGCTTCAACACATCATTCAGGAAAGTGTTTCATTTTTCTATTTTTAATAATGCCATGTGGGCATGTCATGAATTAAGTTTAGGGGAGGGAAGCACTTCCACATTTTCAATTAGCTTCACTTATTTATTTATTTATTTGTAATTTTATTTTTTCCTTATTTTTCTGCAATTATTTTAGTTTGCATTTTATTTTAGGTGTGTTATATACATTTTATATTCTGTTTTGGGTTTAATATGATTATTAGTCAATGATAAAACTAAGTGCAGAAACTATAACTTTTTGAAATCTATAGATACTATGTTTGTTTATATGTTTGATTTTGATTGCAAGTTTTATCTTTTGTGATTACTTGAAAGTTTATGCACAACAAGAACACAAATGGTCTTAAACACACTCTAGAACTTATTTGATTATCACTTGAGGTAAAATCCTAGGACATACATGATTAAGAAAGTGATTTTAGGTCATGTTTGGATCGTTTGAGCCTTTTAAGCCTACCGATATATATATTTATCCATAGTCACCTATTTTGAGCCTAATGACATTTTTTCTTTGTTAACTATAATAATACCTTAACACAAAATACATATTCCATCATTATCATCCCTTACACCATAGGCATAAAAGTTATGTTTGTGTTTGTTTCAAACGGTTGAAAAATTCTAAGTTTGGGGGCATAGTGATTTGGAATGCTTTGGAAAAAAAAAAGAAAAAAAATAGCAAATATATATCCCTATATGCTTCTAAAAAAAATGATAATAATGAACAACAAAGGAAGTTTCAAATTAAGTTTGGGAGTGTTCTTTGGAATGAGATTAAAGCTTTGATGTTCAACAAAAATGTATGTTTATGGTGTGATTTGAATCAAACATGAATCCACATTATCCTACCTTTATCCTAACCATACATTCTAAGCTTAATAAAGTCTTATTTGATTCTTAATCATGTTTGTTCCTACATTAGTGGAGAGTGATATGAAAAACATGCCTATGGAGTGTATGTTTCAAAAAAAAAATAAATAAATTCATAGAGACCACATCTTTTCTTGTAAGAATACATCATTTCAGGTGCATTTAACTAACAATAACGACTACACACACACACACCGAGTAATCCTTGTATGATGAAATAAGCATGATGATTAGACATATTGAATAGTCACGGTATTTAAATTTTTTTAATATTTATAAACAATGCAATATTTGAGAATAACTATTAATCATCCATTAGCCTACAAATTTATTTTTGAATTTATTTTTGTTTGTTTGTTTTTATCTTTGCTCGATGACGAGTAAACTCTTAAGTTTGGGGATATTTGATAGGGCGTAATTGCATAAAATATTTTATCCTCATAAACTTGATGTTTATTCAATTTATCTCAATAATTTGGCTATTTATGCATATTAATGTTGTTTTATAGGTTTAAACACTATCGGAGCAAAAATACCGAAAACCAGATGCAAATGAAGCTATTTTAGATGAGAATCCAAAAAGGGACTAAAATGCTCAAAACGTGAATAGTACGAGTGAACAGTGCAGTTTATATAGTGCATGAACAGTGCAATGTCAGGGCATTTGATTTGAGAACCGGGGCATTGACCAGGGCGCTAATTCCAGAAGCTCCACGCCACGGCATTGAATTCGAATACCACAGCATTAAATCCAAATGCCATGGCATTGAACCCGAATACCACGACACTGAATTCTGGGCACTTTTTATGGGCATTTTTGTCCTCTTTTTAAAACCCTAAACCTATATAAACGCCCATTGTTGAGCCAAGAGGAGTTTGGCAGTAGAGAACACAAAACTAAACACTTCATTTGGGTCTTGGAAGTAAGAATCAACAACAAGAGGCAAAAATCAACAAGAAGAAGAAGATTTTCTACATTTTAGAGGAAGAACATCACAATTGCATAAATGAAATTTTTTCTTCTCTTCAATTTTGTATTTGTTGTTGATTTCAGCATGTATAGTGATGTTGTTAGATGTTCTAAACTTATGTTTTCAATTATGAACTACGTTTTATTGCTAGGATTATAATGTGAACTCATATGTAGCTTAGATTGATTATTTTCCCTTATTTGTCATATTAGTGTTGAATTGTTCAATTTGTTCTATGCTTAATGCTTCTAATTACATGACAATGTATTATATTGATTTAGAAACTTTAATGAACTTAGAAAAGGGAATTTTGTGTTGGCCATAGATAAATTGATGTATGATCATTGTGTAAAAGCATGAGTTCCCTATAAGATAAGAATATACTCGTATGACATATATGACCATTTAGAGAATTTAAACTTAATGAATCTTATTTCAATTTGATTATCATAGGAGTATAGATAATTGATTGAATGAGATATATTCACTTGACCATCGAAATAGGCTTGTGAAGATATTAGAATTCTCGGTTAACATTCATATTGATAGGTGTAGAGGGAGTAATTGAATTCAAGTTAAGTATTGAGGGATTATTGTAATCCTAGACATTTAAGTATTTGTGCTATCACGTTTGTTCTCTTTGCTCAATTCTTGTAATTATTATTATTTCTTGTTTAGTTAGTTTAGATATCAAAACCATTAAATTGCCAATAGCTTGAATAAGAATAGGAGAACATAATTTTAGTATTTAGCAAAGAGTAATAACAATTCCTCGTGGGATCGACACTCTACTTATCATATATTACTTGTTGCGATAATGTGCACTTGCGTTAGTTTGTGTTATAGAAATTATACAACAATCGTCAATCTATATTCTCAATGATCTGTAATCATTTATGTTGTACCTGTGATCGTTGTGGTACAAGCACTTCTTGGTTTTATCTCACTAATCAGTTTGGGTCTTTATTGGTAGTAGATCACGAAATAATCCTCTATGCTTTTTATCTAGCCAGATCTTTTTTACTAGAGTATTGAGGGGTAGTTTAATTGTTTGTGGAGTGTTACAGGTTGATATTTTTTATGCGATTTCTTGGTGATAGGGAGATCTTGCCATTCATCTGTAGTCTGGCATAGCATTGGGCTACTCTTAAACTTCACAAGGAATGGGTTAAGTTATGGCTTTCATTGTTATTCAGTGACTTCTCCTTAAGTGATCTTCCTCTAAGCAAACAAAGGACTCCGCACCAGAATAATTCTTCTATGCTTTTTGCGGGTTATCACAGAAGATATTCATAGATATGAGTGTTTAGTAATCCTTTGAAGAAGTCTATAAGAGGAGAAACATCATCAGGGTTCTTAATTCGTATGTACATTTCTCTGAAATGCCTGACATAGTCTTTTAACATTTACTTGGGTCCTTGCTGCACAGTGGCTATGTTAAACACGTTAATCTGCTGTTGGTGATTTATTTGGAGATGGTTGACGAATAACTTACAGAGTTTGATGAAGGATTTAATTAACTTTGGAGGGAAATTCTAGAACCAAGTCATAGCAATGTCGATCAAAGTTAAAGGTCAGGGTGGGCAATTTTCGGGTTTCAGATGCTAAAAAGTGTTTCGTTTGGGACACTTTTCGAGTTGGGACCATTTGCGACCTAACCTCAGGTTGGGATGGGTTAGGTAGAAAATTTTTCAATCTTTTTTAATTAAAACGAAACAGTTTTGATTCGGGACAGGTCGGGAAGGGTTGAAAATTCCTGAATTAATTTTTAAAAAAATGAAAAAAATTCAAATTCAAATTGAATTTTAATTACGTTAAATGTTATTATTTTAAATTTAATTACGTTAAATATTATCATTTCAAATTTAATTTGAATTTAAATTATGTGAAATATTATAATTTGATTAATTTGAAATCGATTCGTTCCAAATCCAATTATGTTAAATGTTATAATTTTAAATCCAATTTCGAGTTGAAATACTTTAAATACTATAATTTGGAATCTTGTTTCGATTTTAATTACATTAAATAATATAGATTTGAATTACGTTAAATATTATTATTTGAAATTCAATTATGTTAGATGTTATAATTTGATTAATTTTAAAATCAATTCGTTCCAAATCCAATTATGTTAAATATTGTAATTTCAAATTCAATTTTTAAATATTATAATTTTAAATCCTATTTTAATTTCAATTTTGTTAAATGTTATTATTCTAAATCTAATTTCGATGTTAATCATATTAAATATTATAATTACAAATCCAATTTCGAGTTCAATTGCATTAAATATTATCGATTTGAATTCGTTAAATGTTATTATTTCAAATTCAATTACGTTAAATGTTATAATTTGATTAATTTTAAAATCGATTCGTTCTAAATCTAATTATGTTAAATATTATAATTTCAAATCTAATTTTGAGTTGAAATATATTAAATATTATAATTTTAAATCAAATTTCAAGTTCAATTATGTTAAATATTATCGATTTGAATTACATTAAATGTTATTATTTCAAATCCAATTCCGTTAAATATTATAATTTGATTAATTTTGAAATCGATTCATTTCAAATTCAATTACGTTAAATATTATAATTCTAAATCTAATTTCGAGTTTAATTACATAAATATTATCGATTTGAAATACGTTAAATGTTATTATTTTAAATTCAATTATATTAAATGTTATAATTTGATTAATTTTGAAATCAATTTATTCCAAATTCAATTATGTTAAATGTTGTAATTCTAAATCCAATTTTGAGTTGAAATACGTTAATTATTATAATTTCAAATCTAATTTCGAGTTCAATTACGTTAAATATTATTGATTTGAATTACGTTAAATATTATTATTTCAAATTCAATTATGTTAAATGTTATAATTTGATTAATTATAAAATTGATTCACTCCAAATCCAATTACGTTAAATGTTGTCATTTCAAATTCAATTTCGAGTTGAAATACATTAATTACTATAATTTTAAATCTAATTTTGAGTTCAATTACGTTAAATATTATCGATTTGAATTACGTTAAATGTTATTATTTTAAATTGAATTACTTTAAATGTTATAATTTCAAATCCAATTTCGAGTTGAAATACGTTAAATGTTATAATTTCAAATCTTATTTCAATTTCAATTACGTTAAATGTTATAATTTGATTAATTTTGAAATTGATACATTCTAAATCCAATTACGTTAAATGTTGTAATTACAAATCTATTTTCGAGTTGAAATATGTTAAATATTATAATTTCAAATCTTATTTCGATTTCAATTACATTAAATATTATTATTTCAAATCTAATTTTAAATTAATTACATTAAATATTATAATTTTAAATTCAATTTTGAGTTTTATTATGTTAAATATTATTGAAATACCCGAGTTCGGGAAATAAAAAAAATAAAAAATACTCGGGTTCGAGAAATTCCTGAACCTAACCCAACCAATTCAAGACAAAAGTATTTGTCCTAGGTCCCGAATAAATACCCGTTCCCGTCCTGACCCAAAACTTTGGGACGGGAATGAGAATTTTGCCCACTCCTAATTAAAGGAAACAACTTGCACTTTAGCGTGTCACTATAGTCTTCAGGAGATACAATCTGCTTGAATAAGTATACACGGTTAATTGGATCAGTGTTTCTTTCATATATTCTGAATTGAGGCATGTGAAAATTATGCGGTTCTTTTAACTTTCGATCTCTTCTATAAATGGGGACTCTTGCAGCTTCCAAGTTAGGAAAGAGTAAGATGCACTAGAGCCATGAATATGAAGGCTTTGCAAGCGTTCATCAAATGTATCTTGCACGCGAGCTTTCAATTCTTTTCTGACAAGTAGGTCACAGGAGATTGTTTGATAGTTAGTGTAGTCACAGCTAGGAAAATCTGCAGTGATGTATTGTGAACTGACGACTTTGTTGTGAAGTATACTGAAGGCTGTTATGTCCCCTGTAAGTTTAGACTTGGATATCTTGCTACTTGACCTGCTTATGGTGAAACCATTGGAGGTGGTACATGTTATTACAGAGTTGGTTCATTGTTGTGTAGAATATTTACACTTTTTGGGGACTCGCAATGTTGTGCCAATTGAACTCTCAGCTTTTCATTTTGCTTCAGAACTTCTTGCAAGTAATTTTGTTACGGTGCAAAGGCTTTAAAAAATTATTCCATTTGAGCCGCTTGTACGTTGTGCTTTTGTTGCATAGTTGATATCCAGTCAACGACTTGTGGTGAAGTTACTAGTGGTAGTGTTTGGGGGAGCTACAACTTGTTGGCTGTAGATATCTTCTTGATTCTTAAAGTTTTTCGCATATTGCTAGAATGAGACTTCATTGGCTTTAAAAGATGAGCGAGTTTAGTGCTTATCCATGTTGTGTTTTCACAACTTACTTTAGGGGTTTTTGGGAAGGAGTGTAAAATAACTTGAAATGCTTATTTTCTTAACAAAGATAATACTACTCATGTCAATTTTTTAAAATTTTGTGCTTATAAACAATATATTAGTTATTAATTCAAAATTAAGTACTTGCGTTAATGATGATTTGTTTATTACTAGCGTGTGATGAATATAAATATTTAGTGTGTAGAATATAAAAAGAATTTGAATAAAAGATTAATTTCTTAAGTAAACCCACCAGTTGTCCAAATTCTTGTAAAATTCTGTCATGGATCATTATGCTCTATGAGTTATTATACACCGCAGGTTGATGATGTCTTCAATTTTGATGAAGATTATTTTTTTATAAAAGCTTGATCTCAACATGAAATATGGTTAATTTATTATGGAACAATAAAATCATAAATAAGTTGAGATATGAAAAATTGATAATTTTATATAAGTGTGATGTAAACATGATTAAATTTGAAAGCAACTCATAAATAATTATAATTCATTGCTATGACATAATCATTAATATTGAAAATAAAATAGTAAACTTACAGATGTAATGCCATTATCAATGGATGATGACCACGTGTTGGATGGTTAATAGTGATAAAATCGAGCCATGAAATAAATAATTCACGCTCATAATTTTAATATAATATGTCAACATTCATTTATGGAATGAAATAAATGTTGATTATATGACTATATCAATGTTTAAATAAAGCAACAAATAATTATAATAAAAAAATAATTAAAAAATTGATATGCTTGTCAATTTTGAATAATAAAAATGATGACAAATAGAATGAATAAAAAATGGAATATAGTAATAAATAAAATATTTTTCTTATAAAAATTAACTTAGTGCATTAAAGGTTATAAAATAATAAATGAAATAAATGATAAATAAAAAAATAATAAAATAATAACTTATGCAATTTCAAACAACAACTTATTTTTATAAATATCTTTATTTAAAATAAATATTTTTTATTGTAAGTCCTTAATAAAGCAACACACGTATTTATAAAAAATAATGATAAGTCATTATAAATATTAATAATTTAATTATTAAAAAATTAAAAAAATAATATAATAATCAAATAAAGTTTTTTAATTAGTGGTGAAGTACACGTTATCAAAGTAGTTCTACATTTTTAAGCATATAGACTTCACATCTTTCTCTTTAATTAAATTATATTAAAAGAATAAAATAATAACAAAAGAATTGTGGAATATGCACGACAAAAAATGACTACTTTTTTAGATACATAAATCCCATATCTCTTCTCTTTCTTAGCAATATTAAAATAATAAAAGAATAATAAAAATGTGATAAAATGACTCCACTTTTTTAAATACATGATCCTACTTTTTTAAACATTTTTTAAAGCATACGAACCCATATCTCTCTCCTTCTTCCACTTTTTTAATAAAATAATAATAAAATAATTTATTAAAAAGTGGTGCATTAATTAAGTTAAAATTGTCATTTACTTAAGGAACCCGTTTAACTTCTTCTTTTTAAACAAAAGAAATAAAAATAATGTATCACATCATCATTTAAAATAAAATAATTAAGTCTTTGAAAATGTTGTGTTTCGCGTGGTTGGAGACTTATTCACACACAACTCTTTATCTTACATCATTTTTTTGCATAATAAAATAATAATTAAAAATTTGAAAAACATGTTAAATTATTCTTTTATGAGCAAAAAAATTATAACCATTCAATTATTTTAATCAAAGAAATATATCAATCAAAATCAATGAATATAATTAAATGATATCAAAACCTTGCTAAGGCCCTATGATAAAAACACAATATTAAGAAATTAAAACAAATCAGAGAACATCATCAACACATTCATAGTCATGTGATTTTTACTATAATTAAATTTGATTGTACGATTATTTTGTATTAAATTAAAATTTTAATTACATAATAAAAATTATATGATTAATATAAAATCAACTCACATCATCTCGTAAATACTCATAAATTATTGTAATCATTATAACCATTTAATTAAGATCATATGGCTGTAAAAATAAAAATACATCGCCCGTGGTTGATCATGACCCATAAGATCAATAGTTGATGATCATATGGTTCATAAAGCTGGCCAGATCTTAATTAAATGGTCCAGATCATGATCAAAATTTAATCACCAATTACATTCCTTTGATCTCGACCAAATCATGGCTCTAATTAAAGCATTTAAAGGCAAAATCAATACTATCCATTTGATCTATCTCATGGCCATGTGATTGAAAGAGAAATTGATTATATCAAAGCAAAATCAATGTATTCATGAAAATGAATGAACTCGGATTAATCAATTCTTTGCTTCCATTACTGAACTAACTCGTAAAGAAGAAAGCAAATTTGTTGAAGCAATGATCAATTTGTTAAAGAAGCAATAAATTATTGTTTCCTATCCAAACAGCCTCGATATTCGAAACAAAATACAAAAAATAATCAATTGGTTTGTCTTTCCTCATTCAATAACAGGTCCCAAAAATGGAAATAATCCCATGCTACTTTTTGCTTTCAACGTCAATCAAAGGCAATTTAAGTATTAAAATAATAGTCATAAAATCATAAAATAGTTGCAATGATTATTTTAGAATACCGAGATGCAATTTGAGTTTAAAATTAATTCAGCAACTTCAATATGTATGAACTTAGATGCAATTAATATAGGATAAACAATTTCAATGCTCGAGAGCTCTAGGAAACCGAAATTTAGGAGAAAATAATGGTATTATACTATTTTTTTTTACTTAAAAATTAAGAATCAACCAATTAATTGATGTTAGATTTTTACTGACACCAAATGAAAGATTACAAGTTTTCATTATTCATAATCTCAAATTTAATTTAGTACTTTCTAAAAAAATATTAGAGAATTGAACTTTTAAAAAGAAAAGAATTTTTTATAAAATAAATTGTGTCCTTGAATTTGATTTTAGTAGATCTCTTTTATAGTGAACAAAAAGTTCATTAATTGAGAAAATTATAATGGTGTTTTTGACGGCTTTTTATACCCTTATTGAACTTTATAAAACTATTTTTAATTAATTACCCATAAGCTAATTTAATTGTTAGCTCTTACAATAAGTAAATAAAGAAAAATGGCAATAAGCATCCTAAAAGATAATTAAAGTCTTAAGTTTAATTTGTATCTCAAGAGTCAAGACACATCTTAAATTGAACTTCAGCTTCATTTTTTAGGCTCAAGCATAGCTAATTTATTTGACTGCGATGAACTTGAAACCTTAGCATTTTTTTTAAAATTATTATTTGAAGCTCACTATTGTAACGGTTTATTGGTGAACTTGACCTGCACGAGTAAAAGCGATTTAATTCAGCTGCCACCACCCTTCGAAAGTCTCGTATTGGAAAAGCAATGAAACAAAATCCAAATTCCAAATGCTTGTGGGCGTGGCAATAACAATACCAAGCTACCACCACTGTTTCCAGAAGCTAAACAATCGCGTTCCTGCCTCAATCTCATCATTTCTTCTAAGAAGAAGCAGCAGCAGCAACAATAACGCAGGCGCGTACACGACAATAAAAGAAAGTCACATTTGAGAAGGAAATCAAAAAGAGCAAATTCATCGCCATCGCTGGCCCCATCTCCAACGAACAATCCGCCCAATCCTTCCTCTCTCAGGTTCTTCTCTCACAGCTCTCCAATCTTATATTGCAATTTTGAATTAATTTCTGATCTTTTTTTTGGGGGGGAAAAATTACAGGTCCGGGGTCCTCGTGCTACTCATAACTGCTGGGCTTATAAGGTATTTATTAGGTATTCGGCGTAATTTGTCGATCTTAAAATTTGAACTTAATTTTCGATAGGAAATTAGTTTTGATTATTGTATATGATTGTAATTTATTGTAGGTTAGAGATCAATACCAGTCTAATGATGATGGTGAACCGTCGGGTACAGCTGGCAAACCTATACATTCTGCAATTGTATCTTCAGGTTTAGATAGAGTTATGGTCGTTGTCACTAGGTAATTCCTTTTCTTGCTTTTCTCTTTAGGCGATTTTATGTGTATCAGCAAATTCACAATTCTAATCTCTTTATTTAATTTACTTTCGCAAAACTACAGGTATTTTGGAGGTATAAAACTGGGTACTGGGGGACTTGTTAGGGCCAATGGTGGAGTGGCATCAGAATGCTTAAGAAATGCCCCTACCGTTCTTTTTCAAATCTAAAGTAATTCACTTCTTTCCCAGTCTCTATCTTGTTTTGTAGACGTGATTTTACATGTATGCCATATGTTATGGTGAATTCTGCAATTATAATTCTTGATTGAATTTTGTAGTTTCCAATGGGCGTGGAGGTTCCATTTGAACTTCTGGGAGTTTTATACCATCAGGTAAATGTAATGCATGTCAATGAGATTTGTTTCTTTGGTATATATTTGGATTTTGCTCTGCATGCCACACAACTGACGTATAAGAAAAGGACTTCTAGTTTTCATTTTTATTGTTAGATAAGCACAGATTATGGTCAGTATTGATGTTCATCATTTGTAACTCTGACCAATTTCTACTTTTAACTGTGTAGTTTGATTGTCTTTCTCCTGTTTCAAGCTCCCAATCATTGAACCCTTGCTAAGTTATTCTCTCAAATGACCATAACCATTGCAAAATTTAAGATGCAACTATTCTTCGTGAGATAGAATTCTCTCCACCTATGTTGTTTCCTATAATTATGGCCTAGCTTTGTGATATATTCTAGTTCTTGCCTTTCGTGCATCTAGAAATGGCAACTTCTATCTTTGTATGGTTATTTCAATGTTCAACTTTATTTCACACTTTGAAGTTCACAGCTACAATTGCTCCAAGTTGAGGACATCAAGTAGGATTATGATGCTGGTAAAGATGGTGTTACCATGGTAACTTTGAAAGTCGATTTTATTATTGGTGAACGATGTATCGATAAGTGGGGGCGGTGTAGGTCACCGCCACCCTATTTGATAGCGAGCGGCGGTGGCCGCCGCCGCCCTCCCACCATTGTTTTGGTAAAAAATGACCTCACAATTATGTAAAGTAGAAAAAAATAGAATTTAATGATGTAAAATTTGATAAATTTCATCGTTGGTGGCTGACGGTTGGTCAGTTGCCGGAGGCGACAGTTCAATTTTAATTTTTTTTTATTTTTTATTTAATATAATTTATTTTTAAAAATATTTATTAAACATATAAACTAATTAAATGATAAAAAGTATTATTTGTAACTAATCATATTATGACACGTGTTTTTTTATTTATTAAGTTATTTTTAAAATATTTATTCCTTAAAAAATATATATTTATTAAATATATAAACTAATAATATGATGACATGTGTTATTTATAACTAATCATATTATGATACATGGCATTTATTTATTTAATATATATTTATTAATTTATTTTAAAAATATTTATTCTTTCAAAACAAAAAAATTTATTACAAATATTAACTAATTATATAATGACATGTGTCAACATTAATTTATCATATAATGATGTGTCAATTTTTTTATTTATTTTAAAAATAATAAAAGTACTATTTCACTCATAGAGAGAATTTATTTAATAGCAAGTTTTTGACGACAGGAATTAACATGATAATTATTGAAACATAAAAAATTATGTTAGAATATACTCTTAAAATAAGAGATTAAAATGTCATTTTTTTTTTTCAAGGGAGTTTTAGGAGAGAAAAATAATTTTAAAAAATAAATAAATACCCCCTCGAAAAGTGTAATGAGAAATTTAAGAATTAAAAAAAAAAGTATATATAAAAAAAGTTTAACAAACAATATTTATATATTTAAAAAGGCAATACTATTCTATAGAATTTGTTGGCGTCTCTCTGTTTATTTTTTTATCCCCTTATTAATACTATATCCTATGCATATTTCATTTCCCTCCCTCACATAAGCTTTGACATAATTGGACTTTAATTTTGTTTAATTCGATATAATTAAGTTGATAATCGCACCGGCAATTCTCCTAATACCATGTGCGCCCCGGAATCTCCTTTGCATGTAACGTTCTTCTACATATATATATATATATACACACACACTAGCAATTCATCAAAACCCTAATCCTCACATATGTAGCTTCCTCTCTCACACTCAAAATAAATAAATAAATAAACTAATAGGGGTAAGCATAAAATTTCAACCTCTTATTCCCCCACTGTTCTTTGCTCTCTCCCCAGTCTGTCGATCGAGTCTCTTGGTTCGATTAAAATTAGATAACGAATCATCAAATTGCTGGGATTATTCGTTGTAACTTCAAGCATATGCATATGTATCAGAGAAAAAATATTGGTGACGTTAAATCAAAATAAACACACCATTAGACAAAGAAAACAAAGATCGAAAAAAAAATCAAAACCATGTAGCCCCGGCAGATGCAAGAATATCCATATATTCGGATTTATCAATTTGGAGTTGGTGACCCACAACTAAGCACTGGCAGTGGCAAGTAACTGTCAAGTCTTGACGCCCCTGACAAAATCCGGTGTTCTCACAATTCGACGAGATTGAAATGAAACAGGTGGCGCGAGGGCTTTCATACGTCGGGTTTCTTTCTTTCTCCTGTCCCCAGGTGGTGACTGGAATGAAGAGATCTAGGAAGATCCATAGGCTGGGAGAGATGTGCTGCTCGTGGATATTTGATCTCATTCTGTAAGCAATAGAGCTGGGAACCTTTTAAGAAGCCCGGGGCATCTGATTCCATAAACCAATCTATATTGTTCGTTTCTCTTTCTTAGTCTCCACTCGGAGAAAGCCTTTGCCTAGCTACTGCTCATAGGTAGTGCGCTATGTTCTAGCAAACTTTAGTTTTTGAGTTGCATACTTACTCATCAATTATACAAATTTATATATATAAATACATTATTATTGAGGTAAAATTTTTATGCGGTGAGTAGATCATGAGAGAGAGTTAATAACATAAATATAATATAATAAATTTACATTGCCAATATTATTCATTTTAAATATCATATTAATAAGAATATCAAAATTATGCACAAATCTAGCTCCTTAATAAAATGATAAGATGTGTATTTCTATTACTTAAAAAAAAAAGAGGGATTTAATTCTCGATGATAGTCAAGCGTGATTTTACTACTTCAAATTGGGTTAACATCATCCGAATTTTAATTATGGTATCCCTCCAAATAAATACTAAGGTGTGGTGATGTAATCGGAGTGATTATTTTTCTGCTTCTTGGCGACAAGGGTACAGGGATTTCGCTGATTTCAAACTAATTACATCCAAGAAAAGAAAGTGAAAAGGGTACAAGAAACTTGTGACTCAACGTGAGCATTCTAGTTTTGCTTCTTGATCTTGAGACGATTAACTAAATAAAAAAAATATCAACAAAAAAAGTTGTACTTCACCTAACTTTTCATATTACCAGCCATTTCAATCCAACTCAGTACAACTCTAAAAATTAATAATGGCCCGTGATTGTTCAAATTAGTTTTAATATTTTGTTAAGAAAAATTAGTCTTTAATACTAATTTTTTTATGAGATTAGTCTGTGTTGATATTCTTTTATTAAGAATTTATTTGACGTGCATTTTAAATAAATTTTATATGCATGCAAAAGACTTAATTCACAATTAATTAAAAATATAAAAGATCAACACACTAATAAAGATAAAAAAAATTACAAAACATAAAGATATACGTGATTCGGCAAACGCCTATGAATTTATGATCTAATTTTTTTCATTAATCAGATCATTGAGTATCTTCTTCAGATCATTGAGTATCTTCTTTAGATTACTATAATTTTAAGACCGTATAGTATATTAATTTGTATCTCCTTGATTATCATGATTTTAAGACCTCTTAGTATCTTTCACTCCTTATAAGAGATTTTTTTTTTACCAAGGAATATAAGAAAAATTAGATCTCTCAAATGATTTATTGGTGCTCTTTTTGTTAACACAAGAACAAAGACACCTCTATGGTTCCACTCTAATGCATACAAGTACATAGTGTCTACTTGATTTTTCTATTCTCTTTTATGTTTATATTTTTAATGCTTAAGATGCTTGGGTAATTCTAAGAAGTTATAAGGGTTTATATTGTGTTTACAAAAAGTTTAAGAAACTCTAAACCTAGTTAGAATAAAAGTAATTTCATATGAGAGTCCAAATCTCGCTCAAAGAATTTAATTGAGATAAAATAGAAAATACTCACAAGTTGCTGCTTGAACAGTATCTGCATGAATAGTTTTTTGCTTCTGGCTTTTCGTTTTACTCCTTTCTTGCACAACCTTCGCATACTAAGTTTCTTATTTACTTTTTATTTGATTTCTATCTTAATTCATATTTATCTATAATTGTTAAATCACTAATTTCAACACGTTTCGATTTTGATATAAAACTAGAAGTCATGTTTTTTTTTTAAAAAAAATTCTAAACACTAAAATTGACTCGGATGATTATCGAGACACTATCAAATTTTTGAGTGATTTTTTTAAGTCCCATTTTGAAGAAAAATTCTACCCAGGAGAGTTCAAACCCACAAATTCTTTTTCTTTAAAAAAAATGATTTAAATTAAATTCAAGAAATATAAATAAGTCAAATTAAAGTAGCAAACAAGGAAAAATAGTTATTCAATTATTTTTTGAACCAAAACTACTAAAATCGTTAACAGTGTGAAGGTGAAGAGACTTGCATGTGTAATATAATTTTCAAATGGAAAAGACTTGAGTGATGGCTCTTCAAACTATCTAGTTGTTGATCTATTTTTAAAAAACTTTGAGGACTTGTATGAAAAATCTCATTCTGATCGGAAACACAATCGTTCAGGCAACTAATTTCGGTCCATTTATCATGTTGCTTTTAAATAGTATAAAATTTTCAACGATATTATTAATTTATGTTTCATATGTATTTTAATTCTGCTGAGTCTAGACTCTGAAAGAAACCCATCACTAATATGCATAGGCTTTAGGCTATATGTATATTTATTCAGTAAAGTCATATTATTATATATATAATTGATCTAATTAACTATTTAACTTATTATATAGTAAATTTTTAAATACGTAATAATATTTTATAATATATTATAAATTATATAAAGATTATAAATTTATAAAATAATAATATATGTTAATATAAACTACATAACTCATTAAATTAATTATATATATATATTTATACTAAATTAATTATATATATATTTATATAAAAGATGTATACATTCCACCGCGGGGAACTCCGAGAGTAGATATAGATGCCAGATATAGGGAGGATTTTTTTCATTACTGGTGCATACGTAGGGAAGATTTTCCCTGGTGCACATCAAGAATTTATGTATTTTTTTAAAAAAAATAATATGCACATCAAGAATTTAAGAATTAATAAATATCCTACTATTTTTTTTTTTTGGGTATCAATTTCAATCCTCCTTTAAAAGTAACCAATTACCTTTTAATAAAATATCCTTAAAAACACAAGAAAAAAATGTAAAAGGGGTAACTGTTTCTCACTTGTTCAAATTAAAAACAAAAACAATAGATTAATAGATTATCCACCTTTTAAATTATCAGAAGCAAGCAAAAGCCCTGAATTGGAAACTATAAAATTTTAATATCATTCAATAAGATATTAAGATCAAGTCAAAATTTTACAACAAATACATAGAAATTTTATTATCAATTATAAATTTAACACAGATAGTAAAGGGAACCAGATCACACTGGTCTTGCAGAGTCAATATCAATCTCCCACACACTCAGAATTATTTAACGAAGGCACTTGCTCACTGGCCACTGCTAATTAATTAACTAATTACAAACATACACAAATTACGTAGAGAAAATATAAACACATATATTATAATTAATTAATAATCAAAGCGCGCGCACACACTTAGAAGAGATGGTGGTGCTTCTTTCCATGAGCTTCCTCCTCTTCTTTCTTGGTCTCTTTCTTCTCATGGTGCTCATGGAAGGCAAATCCTCCAGCTCCCACGGCAGCCGCCGCCGCGATCTCCTCCTCTATCTTGTGCTTGTGAGCATGCTCTGGGTCTTTCTCTGTTTTGTGCTTCTCATGCTGATCAAATCGTAATATAACAAATCAACCAAAATATTTAGAATTAAGGGCCGACTGCCAACAATGATATACATAAATATAATCTAGTTTTCAGAAAACAGCCAAAAAACCCTAGTTTCATGCCACAGCTAGGGCTTCATAAACTGATAACATATGCTGTCAAAAAACACTTTCCCATTGCATGAGATCATATATTGAAACTATTTTCAAAATATTAACAAAAAGAGAGAAAAAAAAAAGTTGATCTCGAAGCTAAGTGTGTATATATATACCAGGGCATAAGCACCAGCAGCAGCAGCACCGAGCTCTCCAAGGTGTTCAAGGTGTTTGTGGTGCTTCTCCTCCTTCTTGTAATCAACGTCATCCACTTTCTTCCCAAACTCATCACCTGCTTCAGCGTAAACTGAAGTCTCGTAAGCGGTGGTCGGTGGCTGGTTATCGAAACCATAACCTGAACTCTCATAAGCGGTGGCCGGTGTCTGGTTATCGACACCATAATCTGAATTCTCATAAGCGGTGGCAGGTGGCTGGTCATAACCCGAAGACTCGTAAGACGTGGGTTTGTCTTCGTCCTTGTGGTGGTGGAAGAGGCCGTGATGGTGGTGTTTCTCCTCAGACATGGCTACGAACAAAATTAATAATAAGCTTTTGATTTGTGTGGTTGGACTTTTGGTGTTGCCAAAGGTATGGGAGATGGGGTCTATTTATAATTGTTGGAGGCCAAATGGCAAGAGTAGAGAGTTGCAACCGGTGATCAAAAGTTAGATATTCCAAGCGTCCATAAATGTTAGTTGATGTTTGTTTCAAAATAAATAAATAAATAAATAAAAATAAATGCTGGTTGATCGTCGGTCTTGGTCGATTTATTTTGTGGGCCTGAACGATCGATTGATCATCATCATCATCGAAAGCTTTTCCAATGAGCGGATCTTTTTTTTCCCATATATACTAAGTCGGTATAATCAGCAAATAAGCTTCCCCACCCCCACCCACCCCCCCCGCCCCAAAAAAACAAAATAGAAAACAAATATACAATAGAAATTGAATATCGAGAACAACTTAGAAAGATATATATAAACTAGAATTTTTCTAACAGAAAATTGAGACTTAAATTTTTATTTATAAATTTCATACACTTCAGCCCCTATTTCCCTTTATATATATATATATATATATATATATATATATATATATATATAGCATCCCAGTTGATATGCGAATGAGATTTTAGAATCATATCTCATATCATTCGAAGAGATTTTAAGAATTGATGAAGTAACTAATCCTAACAATTAAGAAAGTTAGATTGAACACATTAAAATTTTAGATGAATTTACGGTGTGCCTTAACTGATGGAAGCATATTTTCATACTTGCTCGTTGATTAGGCTGTGGGCATGAGTCTTCACCAATAATACGATGGAAGCATAATGCAAGATCATAATTTCACAAGTTCATAAAGTTACAATAATTTCATATTTATAGATTTTAGTGACATTATTTTTTAATAGTAGATTGCTATCTGCATATCATTATTTTATGCTCGAAATTTTCAAGAGTTCAATGATGAGTTGAAATATGAGGAAATAAAGCTTATTTTGGCCTTCTAACAGAAATTAAAAGAGTGTGTCACTTGGCAACAAATTTATTTAAAGGAAAGTGTATATAAATGTTGATAGTCGATTCGTTATTTAAAAAAAAATGATAATGTTATATTTATATTGTATTCTAATTAATGTTACATTGGTTGAATGGTGTTGTATAATTTATATATTAATAAAAATTAAAAAATTAACAATTATTTAATAAATAATAATCAAATTAATTAATGATTTATTGATTAAGATGCAAAATATATATTCAAAATTTATAAATCTAGCAGTCTTAATATCTATTTGAATTATTTCTATTTTTATTATTAATACTAATTAATTTTAATATAAATGGGGCACAAGGTCAAAAGATTTGATTAAATTTTACTGTTTCTATCTTTGGAAGGAAAAAATTTAATATATCCTAAGACGATTTTTTGTTTTAAGGGATAATGCCGTGTGTTATATCAAAAAAAAAAAAAAAAAAAGTGCCGTGTGTACATATTTATAGTGCTTTTGTGACTTTTGCATCCAATGCGTTATGGTAGTTGACAATTTAATATGACAAAATTCAATTGGACAATTTTTTTGGTCTTTCATTAATAAAAAAGAGAGAAAAATAAAAGGGAGGTGCATAAAGAAAAAGTTGAGGCCAAAAGTGTTCCATTAAATTAATAACTGATGGCCGGTGGTAGGGTCCCAATTGAATGGCAATTGAAGTTTAAGACTGTCGGCAAGACACTCCATCCCCAGATATTTACCCCAATTTTTTTCCACAAACCAAGTCTAATTATAATTAAAGTAATAAATTTTATATAAATAAAAATATATAAGTGTGGCTTTGGAAATGATAATGAAAACAAAAGAAAATCAGCCATTTTTATTAAATGTTAAGTAAAAAAATATTATTATATATATTAACATGATTTTGTTTTTAGAATTATATTACAATTAAAAGTAAAGAGGTATGATGACTCGAATTTACGACTTAAAGATATGAGTGTGATAATTTTATCTATTATGTGGTCTCGACTCTTGAGTTCCCTCGTGAAGATTACATCCTAAAAATTTTTCAGTGCATGTTTTTAAATAAAAAATAAACTGTTTTATTTTAAGAGTTTTTGTTTCACGATATACAAAAACCTAAGCAAATTACGTTAAAGATACTAGTGAATGATTTGACGTAAAAGGAATGGCTTCTAATAAAGTGACACGTGTTCACGTATCTGTATACAGGTGGATGAAGGAGTTTAGTTTTGGATTAGGGGTTTTATTAAATGGTCCCATTCAAACTGTCAAGAATTGTGGCCACGTTTGTGTGTAGGAGTAAGACAATGATGGATTGGAAAGTTTCCAAGTGGTTTGTCTGGTTGATGATGTTTGATGTTCAAATACGTTAGCCAACTTCCATTCACAATTCACACCACCACAAAAAAAAAAAAATGTTAGACAAGTGGTTGATTTGATCATGTTTTGTTTCGTTCAAGTTACAAAAACTGAGTATATATAATCAGCAGATTAATGTCTTAGAAAAATTTGATTTTGATGATATATAAGTATTTATTAGGGTTTAAATTTTGACTTAAAGTACAGCCTAGCCGTAATTAATTATGTGAGAGAGAAAAGAATGTTAAAAAATTCGAATTTTTTTGTATCCTTTTCACCAAGGGCTCAATTACAGTTGTTTTGATGATGGAGAACCAAAAACTCACTTGATAATGTTAAACGCTAAGTTGGAGTTAAGCGGCCTGAAGTGATATGAGGAACACAAAGCGTATAAGGTTAGTGGCGGTTGGTTGTGTGGTGGCTGGTGACGGCCCTCCGACGCTCAAGTTAGGTGGGTATGTTATAAAGAAAGTTTCTTAGGGTTTACTTACCTTAGAGAAAGTGTGAAAATTTTAGAGGGATGAGAAGAGTTTTATCTTATTAGAAAGAGTTTAAAATTTGAATTATTCAAGTGCTCTTATCATCTTTCAATTTTGAAGACTTAATTTGAGCTTGGAGTGTGCCAATATAGGGATTTCCCCTCAAGGGTGAAATGTAGCGAGTTACTATTAGAGAACAGTTCCTTTCATGAGGGGTATTTTGGAAAACTTAACTAAGAGCGGCAAGGACTCTCCTAATATTTGGAGTACTAGGAATATTGGTGGTTGGTTGCTTTTGGGATTATCAGTCTTGAGTTGATGAGACCTGAGTGCACTAAGGGGAACTTTGACTCTGTCCTCCTGAGCTCAGCGGATCTTATGCTAAACTACCCAACTACTCCAGACATTTTTTGTCTACTGTGTCAGCAGTGATTAAAGCTTTGAGATTTGCTGATGTGGCACTTGCCTATTCGCTTATTGGGAAATTTTTTAATCCAATTTTATCTTTAGGGTTAATAGCTACATGATGTAGCATCTAGGTGCTCTTCTAGTAAGTCCCATGAGTGATGTGGCGAGACCTAAACTAGGGTGATGTATACACCTGCAGGTGGAACCGTACAGACGTGAAGAGTATTTGAGTTTCGATGATGTGTTCTTTGACACTACTGCTGAATGACGACATGATGGTCAAGCCTGGACTCAATCCCACTGAGGTAGCTTATTCTGGGTCGGGTCGCTCAGAAGTTCTGGGCCTGAGTACTAGAATGGGCTCCTTTAGGTTAGACTGAGTATCACTAATCTCTACCCCCTAACATCAACCCTTTTAACTCCCAGTATTGAGGTGAGGAGGTAATGGGAACTAACTTCTTTAAGTGACACGTGGCACATTAAACTGCTAGTACCTCTTTATCCTTTCTTTAATTTCTTCTTCTCTCTCTTTCTCTATCTATTTATCTTTTTTTTTAAATTCCTTTTTGGCAAAACAATTCCTTGCCATTCCTTTATTTTTTAGACTACCCATGGGTAGTTTTGCCTTTTCTTAAAGTTAGTTAGGGGGGTAAGGCAGTGATTACCCCATTGCCACATTTGTTTAGGGAGGCTCAGTTATGGCCCCATCATGTCAGAGTTATGGCACACGCTAACCCCTTGGTGTGCTGACATGTGGCGTTATCTGAAGAGGGTGATTTTATAATGAGTGGCCCAGATCTTTTAGGATCTTTATCTTCTTAACCCCCCTCACATTCTAACAGTTGAGTAATGTGCCTAGCTTATCAAATCAATTCTTCTTATTTTTTTCTCCTGCTCTCTTATCTCTTATTTTCTTCAAAGTGAGTTTTTTTTGGCTCCGGTGTCACTTTTACTGAGATTCGGTTGTCCTTGTGGTAAGTAGGGACCTCTCTACGCCTTTTAGTGCTTCTTTTCCTCTAGTACTGTCTTTGTTCTTCCCTTGTACTGAGCATGATCTTTTTACATAGCCTTTTATAGGTGTGGTCTTCAAAATATTTCAAAATCAAGTTACTTGCTAGAGCCACGACCTAAGCCTACAAGAGGTAAGAAACTTCTCACCCTATCTTTTCTTCTTTTGCGAATACTTGTCGTTGGCTGTGTGGGTTTTTATATATGTTAAAGAACTGAGGCTCGAAAATAAATCATGGTACTATAGGATGTCGAAGGCTTAGAGGATAGATGAAACTAGTAGTAGCGAGTGTAACTCGTGGGATGAGAGCAATAGTGATGAGTCGGTGGAGGAAGTTGGGCAAAGGTCCAATGCTCATCATCGTAAGCATAAACTAGAAACTCTCAAACTTGAGTCACCCCCCAAGAAGAAGGGGAAATTATCTTTTAGGCCATCTTCTTATGCTTTTACCAGGCAACATTAAATAGTCAGGTTCTAAGTCTCATACACATCTTTTCAAATACTTTAAGTAAATTAAGGCCAATACGAGTTCTCTTAGGAGTCATTATGGATTCCTACTATCAATTACACTTAAGGCCCCTCAGTTGGGTGAGTCCCTAGCGTTTCCACATGAGGGGGAGATAACTATATTCAAAGAGTTCCTTATCCTAGGGCTCAGGCTTTCTTTGCAGCCTCCATTCAAGGAGCTACTTAATGTTATCGACATAGCCCATGTCTAGCTTACTGTTGTAGCTTGGAGGTGCATAATAATTTGTCATGTGTTGTAGAAGAGTGCCCTAGGTGAGGATTTTACTATTCAGGACTTCAAAAACCTTTTTCGCCTTAAAAGGAATAGCCTTGCTATAGGTACCTACTACATCAACTCTTAGAATAGGAACACAAATCCTATAAGCAAGTATAAATCTCAGACTGATTGAAAGAAATGTTGGTTTTTTTACTGGTGAACACTGGGCTCCACAGTGAGGGTTAGCTACCACCTTAGGGATTGCCATTCTAGTTCACTTTCGAGGGTAAATACTTCAGCTCTTTTGACATTTCTTAGCTTTATGAGTGGTTCTTGTATCGTTGTGGAAGACTATGTAGTTACTAATTGTGCTTATTTCTTTTACTCATGACTGATTTGTTATCAGCGCACTACTAGTCTAAGAACTTGAAGCTTACTTCTTTTACTCACAAGAGAGCCATTATTGTTGTTAAAACGTTTCTTGATTTTGCTGCTAAAGATTCATACATAATGGATGAAGTCCACTTAAAGAAGGTTAGGTTGACTGGCTCAGCACTCGCTGAGGTCCTTAAGATGGGCAGGTGTCTTATTTCTTCTTAGTTTTGGTATTGTCATAAGGGTATATATAGAATATTATTTCTATCATCTTGGACTTAAATTTCGCTCCAAATCATGAGTATTTGGCTATTTATTTGAGGGTTTTGATCATATATAAGTTTACAACCCACGACATAAAAATATTGGAAGAATTGGGCGTGAAACGGAGAAAAACGGAATGCTAGCAAAATAGGGCTAGCATTGTAGCGCTCATGAGTGAGTGCCCCAGCACTTAAGGTAGAGAGCTGAGTGCTGTGGCACCTACCACCCAATGTCGTAGTGCCCAACCAGTGATCCAACACCGACTTTTTTCAGGTCTGAGCACTGTGATGACTATCACTTAGCGCTGTGCGCCCGTGCAACTTTTTGAATCCTAATTCGATTTGGATTCAAAGCCCTATGTCTTTAGGGTTATGAAGACCTATAAAAAAAAATCTATTTTTCAGAGCAAAAAATAAAGAATATTAGAGACAAAATAGGGCAAACAAAAATGCATCATAAAAATAAGAGATTAAAGCAAATAATTAAAGATTGAAGATCAAGACTTGCACACTAAATTAAGAGAAAGAGAAGCAATCCAGGGCTTGTTCTTGTTTAGTTTCTTATCTTATCTTATCATTATGATCTTATTCATGATGTCTTTAATTATTTACTTTGATATTCTTAGATTCATGATGAACTAAACTCTTTTAATATAGGGTTAGGCTTTTGAACCTAATATCTAGTTGGATTTTATTGACTCTCTTAGTTTATGAATTTAATAGATTAAATTGATTCATTTTATTTTGTGTTTAATGGTTTCATTATATTTGGTCAATATATTGATTTGTCAAGGAATCCTAATGAACTCAAAAGAGGAATTTATGTGTTTAGTTTAAGATAGTTTGATGCATGATCATAAGATGACAATTATGAGTTCTATGTAGAATAAACATATACCTAGATGGCATGTATGACATGATTAGACTTGTTCTTAATGAATTGTATTCTATTCGGATTACCATAGACATATAGGTAATTCTTAAGGGGTAATATAAATATTTGGCATCAATAGATGTTTATAATGAGATTAAAGTCTAACCAATAATTTGTTATTAAAGAATTAACTAAGAGGTTGATAAGTTCAATAAAATATTAGAGGATAAGTCAAAACCATATATTCTTTTTTATTAGTGAATTTAAAACCCCTGCTTGCTTTTTGATTAAAATTAGATTTAATTTAGTATAATTAGGTTAATTAAATTAAATTCATCTTTAGATTCGTCTAGATAAAAGTTAAGTGGGATTAAATTTAGTACTAGATTAAAAGAAGTAGATTAAATAAGTCCCTATGAGAATAATACTTGGACTTCATTCCTATATTACTTGATATGATAGCGTGCACTTACACTTAACTATTAATTCACACGTCATATTGTAGGATTTGTGTGGTAATATCTGCCTTATGGTTGGGTTGTTGTAGTAAAATTGTTAATTGTCTTCCTGACTTTTTGTAGTTGACACTTCTAATTCCTCCTCAGTCGTTCTCCTTGAGGCTATCAAGATGTTAACAGGCAATGACTGGACGAAAAACTTGATGAAAAAGCTGCCTAGTCCTCCTCAACCTTACGACTCTAGTGCTTCTTTTGGAGGGAGCTCTACTGTTCCTTCCCCTACTAGGTCTGCTAGTGTTGGTCCTTAAAGGACCAAGAAAAGGAGGGGTGTCTTGTTGTACGATTTCTATGTTAAGTGCAAGTGCACGCTATTGGAAATAAGTAATAGAGTGATGAGTTGAGTGTCGATCCTACGGAGAATTGTTATTATCCTTAACCAAGTACTAACATTGTTTCTTCTCTAACCTTTATCTAGATAAATGATAAATTTGAATTATTTATGTTAAAACTAATTACTAATTCTACAAATCAATCTTAATTGTGCAAACGGTGTAAGCACAATCACTATATAAAGAGTGTTTAGGATTATAGCTATCCCTCAATATGAATTCATTATCCCATTATTAATCCCTCAGTTTAATTATTGGTCACAATACATATTTCATCACAAGCCTCTTCTGGTAGTCGAGTGATTATACCTTAAATTATCAAATTCCTATATTCTTATGGTAATTTAAATAAATCAAGGTTTATTACGAACAAGTTATATTGACTATACATGCCATATAGCTATTTCTTATCCTATATTGAAACTTGTAAATATTACTCCATAATCATGCATTAATTTGTCTAGGTCTAAAAAATAGGATGTCTTTTCTAAGTTTATTCTAATATTCCATAATCATCCAATCACCATTCTTAGCATATTGAAAGCATTAAGAACAATACAAATTGAACAATTCACAACAATGGGAATCAAATACTACAATTAAGTCTGCATATTGAATTCAAGGCTACAATAATAGATAATGAAATTAAATCACCATAACAAAAGTTTAATGGCTAAATAAAAACAAATAAACATGATACAACCAATCTCAAACTGAATTTATAAAGACAAGATGGTCTCTAATCAATCTATGACCATGGTTGAATCCTTTAAAAATTAGCCCAAATGCTCTTGAATGTGTAATCCCTCTCCACAATAGCTTTAAATATTATTTTGCACAATATGGGGATGATTTCTAGGTTAGAAGTGTGTTAGATTGAAAAACAAATGGGTTAGAGTTAGGTTAGGGGCTGAATTTTTGTGTTTGGAAGTGAAACAAGGTATTTTAGAATTGTCAAAACGCTGGGGCATTCACTATTCAACGCTGAAGTGTTCATCAGTGTATGAAGGCAGGGCGTTCATTTTTTGACATAGGGCATTGTTCACTGTAGCACAATTACTATAGCAAATCAATGTGTATAATTATTGTAGCGATTTATGGTAGCAATTTTCCCTCATTTGCTATAATTTCATCATTTTTCATCTTCTCCTGATTTAACCCTGTAACAAGAATATTTAACACATAATAGCTCTTAAAGTACTCAGAAATAAATAATTACTAAGATAAATAAGGCTGGATTATGGATCTAAAATACACTTATCATATCTGTATTAAGTCAAACCTCTGTAAGCCCTTTGCATTTTGATGACCTAAGCCCTCAATTCAAAAAGAAAGTGGGGCACCTACTCCCCAATCTACAGTATACCTGAGAAGTTTTACCCTCCGAGCTAGTTGGGTCAATCTTGTGGTCCTACCACTGAGTGTTATATTAGGGCCATAGGTCAGGCTCATAAGGTATATCACTCCATCCCTCCTCGTTGGGTTGTGATACTTTAGCTTCACCTAGTTTAATATTTGTCACAGTTTTCCTTCACCTTGGAGGAGAACAAAAGGGTTGCTGAAGATTTTGAGATACTGAAGGTGGCCTTAAAGGAGGTTGGAGAGATTCTGAGAAGTAAGAAGGACAAATACAAGTAGAAGCTTGCCCATGCTACCACATAGCATGAGAACATGAAGGGAGAGAAGGCAGCTTTGGAGCTTGATGTGATATTTCTAACTTTTAAAAATTAAGTGCAAGTATACACTATCGTAACAAGTAATAAAGGAAAAAAAGATTCAGATGTCGAACTTACAAGGATAATATCTATTTTTTTACTACGTACTAAAATTATTTCTTTCTAGTAATTATTCAGAAAAATAAAAAATCTAAGAAAGAATATAGAAAATATAAAAGGAACAACACAATGTTAAGAGAATAATATAGAGAGAAACTAGTATTAATACTATCCCTTAATATGCTTTGTAATGATTAATCTTCTAACATTTAAATCCATTGACTCTTGTTATTGATCAAGACACGAATGTATTCACAAGCCTTTCCCAAGGTTATGAAATATATCTTAATCTACCAAATGCCTATAATCCTATGGTATTTAATAAATTAAGATTCATTGAGAACAAGTTTTATTGATTATACATACCAATTAGGTATATTCCTATCATAATTTGAAACTTGCATATACAACATACGTTACTCTACAATCATGTATCAAATTATCTAGATCTAAATATAATGATGCCTATTATAGTATTGACCAGATATAATGAAATATTAAGAATAAATAATTTAAATAACAAAGACCTAAGTTTATTAAATATTAGAAAGATATAACAATTAAGCACATATATTGAGTTCAAGTATTAACCCTATAAAGAAAATTAGTTCATGATTAAAGGAGAATGCTGCAAAAATATGAAGAAAACATGATACAATTAATAGCAAACCGTCATAGACGTCGAATTTCTCTTAATTGAATAGTTTAAGAGATTCTTGCTGCTATAGAATGCCTTGAATTTATTCTCTATAGCTATTTCAATTGTGCTCTAATTACTCTCTAAGACTTGTGTTGTGTGTCTCTTGAGTGTCTTGTATGTTCTTTAAAGGCTAGGGACGAGTGGCCTTTTATGAGATTGATTTGAGCTTGAAAACCTTAATTCTTGTCGAGTAAGAAATTACGTGATTATTGGGGTGAAATTCTTCTGCCACTGGGGCGTTAGGCTATCGCTGGTGCTGTAGTCAATTTTTCGTTGGGGCAAAAATTTACGACCTAATTAGGTCTTATTTCACTCTTTCTTATTTTGTCTTGAGTTTCAGCGCTAGAGCAAAATCTTTTGTTCCACTAGAGCGAAAATGCACCAATTTTGAATATTTTATATTTTAGTCCTTAGTTTTTGTTATTTTGTGTCATTGCTCCAATTTTTCTTCTTTTTCAATCCAAATCTTATAAATAAACAATACTGTACATAAATAGCTATTTATTCTAAAAAAATATCAAAATAAAATATGAGAAAATAAATGACAAATATACCCTTATCAAATTCTCCAAAACTTAAACACTTGCTTGTCCTTAAGCAATAAAATATATTTAGAGAGAAAAAATCAAAGGTTGACTTGATTTAATAACAAACGTAGACTCAAAAGGAAAAAAAATACATGCTAGATTAGTTAGATGATCAAAATAATTATCTTAAAACATGTTTAAATGGCACAAATCCTACAGTAGATAAATAACTATTAACAATTTTAATTATATTTATTTTTTACTTCATTCTTCCTTATAGATAATCACCATGTTTGTGTGTGTATGTGTATGTGCAAGGAGCAAGTAATAGCTAAAACCATACCTTGATTTATTTTGTACTTAAGTTTGTACATAAAAGATGGTGTCTCAACATTTGATTTGTATATGACACTTCTATAGGCTTATTTTTGCTACTACTCTCAACTAATGTAGAAAATCACATGTCTAGGGATGTATTTAAGGTCAAGGTGAGATAAAATGATAAACAATTTGATTTTAAGTCACACCGTGAACACTTAGACTTTTCGTAGAAACTTCTTGAATTTTTTTCCTTATATTATCTCATCTCTCATACTTATTATATTTCCCATTCTTATTTTCAACTATTATTTTTCAAAGAATTTCTTCTTTTTCTTAAGCT
The DNA here is from genome assembly GCA_946807835.1 of Ailanthus altissimus. NCBI lineage: Eukaryota > Viridiplantae > Streptophyta > Magnoliopsida > Sapindales > Simaroubaceae > Ailanthus > Ailanthus altissimus. The sequence continues at coordinate 6,932,850 of OX327699.1, forward strand.
GAGGGTATTTTAAAAAGATTTTTTTGAATAACCCTAAACTTAGATTGACAAATACTACCTAAACTTATTTTCTTGTAACACCCTACACAACCACAATCCTTTTCCTTTCTAAGACTATTTCTAAATAAATTAAAGGTTTATAGTGTTATGGGTAAATTTTGGATAAATGAACTTTAAGTCTCGGGTTTGTAATATGTTTAAATAGAAAAAAATAGGTTATAGGGCTCAAAAGGGATAACTAGGAATAAATATATAATTAAGATAGGCTAGAAATGCTCAATCGGTTCAAATATGGCATAATGTCATTTTCCTATTCATGTGTTTCCTAGGATTTCACCTTAAGTAATAACTAAAAATAAATTTTAGAATGTCAATCTTCGAGACTTGAGTGTACTCCCTAAAGCATAAGCATCTTTAAATAGTAGTTATAACTATTCATACTTACAAAGTGCTCAAATAATGGTGATTATAAATAAGGTTGAACTTATTCGAAAACTTAGATAACAAAAAATTATCTCAAGTATCTATCATTCCCTAAGGATTTGTGAAAATATATTTAGCCATATATTTTATTTCTTATCATATACTAATGATCATCTTAACATCTTAACCAAAACTAATAACTTAAAAAAAATAAAATCACAAGACAACCAATCAAATCATATAGCAAAATGAACACACGAAAGTGTTTTCCACCCCAAAATTTAAATTAGACATTATCCTAAATGTCAAAAAATAAAGAATTGAGAATAAGAGACTTCCCTGTTAATTTAAGTTATAGCATTGTAGCATTGTTATCTAGTAATGTGACTGCACTTTTTCTTTGCTCCTAATGCTTGTAATTGCTTGTGCTACTTTTTTGAATGTTTGACTTGTTTTATTCCTACGAAGAGAAGGAAAAAAGTAACTAAAACTAAATCTAAACAAACATAAAACTAAAACTTACTTAGGTTGCCTCCAAAGAAGTGCTTAATTTAGTGCATCGACTTGACGGAGTTTTTCTTACATTCTTATGGTGGGTTAAAAGTACTAGTGGAAGCATCATTGCATATGATCTTGTTGGCTCTCCTTTCTTTCGACTTTCATATCTTTGCAATTAGACCTTGGGTAGTAGTTTTCGTCTTATTTTTCTTATGCTTCTCCGAAAAGACTTTAAACTCATGATGCTGCTCTTTCTTCTTCTTTTTCATTTTTCTATGCTTCAAAGCCTTCTTTTGGATGTGAGGATCCAATGTCTCCATGACTTTGAGTTGCTCGAATTTTGTGCGTGTTATATTAATGCTAAAATAGTCTTTACTATCTGATGGTAACTTGATCTCCTTGAAGACTTTGAATGTGACATTGTTATTTTTTACCTTCATGGTCAACTCTTTTTATTTACACATCAATGATCATTCGTCCTGTGGCTAGGAAAGGTCTTCTAAGGATGATGGAGATTTCTTTGTCTTCTTTCATGTCTAAAATGATGAAGTCAGTAGAAAAGATGAATTTATCGACTTTGACTAGTACATCTTCAATGACTTCTTTTGATAAGTGAGGGATCAATCCACCAGTTGGATTATGACATTGGTTGGTTTGGCTTCTCCTAGTCCTAATTTGTTGTAGATGGATGGAGGCATAAGGTCAATACTTGCTTTTAGATCATATAGTACTTTCCTAAAGTCGTGATTCCCAATCTTATATGGTATGGTGACACTTCCAAGATCTTTACGTTTTAGAGGTAGCTTTTTCTACAGGATGGCGCTACAATCTTCTGTTAGTGCCACAGTCTCGAAGTCATATATTTTTCTCTTTTTTGACAGGATGTCTTTCATGAATCTCACGTAACTTGGCATTTGCTCTAGTGCATCTGCAAAATGAAGATTAATATGTAATTTCTTAAAAATTTCAAGGAATTTAAAAAACTGCTTATATAGCTTCTTCTTTTGTAGCTTCTGAGGGAATGATGCAATAAATGACTGCGTGGCTAATTTTATAGGTTACGTTAGTACTTACTGGATTTTTTCTTTTCCGTTTTTCAAAATTTTACTGCACGTAAATACTAGTTTCTATATTTTTTTTACGTTTTGAATTTTTTTCTGGACTTGTTAGCTGCTGTAACCTTTGAGGAAAAGGTATAAGTGGTCTATATAGTTGCACATCATCTTGCTGTACCACATTTTCTTTTTCCTTAGTCTTTGAGAGTAGTGGTTGAGGTGTATTATCGCGTAAGATCTTACCACTTCTTAGGGAGACGACTTAACTCTACATTTCCTTTTTAATTGGTTTCTATGTCACTTGGTAGAGTTCCTTGAGGTCTCTTATTCATTGCTGCAATAAGTGTCCTACTTGATTTTCCAAGACTCTAAATGATGCGACTTAACTCTGCATCAGTTCTTTTCATGTATTATAAGAACATGTCTTCTAGGTCTGGATTTTTCTCTTGTTGAGCTTATGTTTGGAAACCTGGAGGATTCATGGTTTTAGAAAGTTTCTCTTGATTATTGTTGCTCCATGAGAAGTTGGAATGATTCCTCGATCTAGGGTTGTAAAAATTTGAATTGGGGTTGTTGCAGCTAAAAGTTCCTACATATTGTGCTATTTCCATGCATTGCCATTAGCATCGTTGTCTCTACAAAAGTCGCAAGTGATTGGTTGACTTTTGACGACATTAACTCCCAAAGTGCTTAATTGTTTGGTTAAGATGTTAACATAGGCAGAGAATAAGGTCAAAGTGTCTACTTCATATAGTCCAATGATTTTTCTTAAGGCTACTCTCTCGGTAGGCTATTGGTAGGCATTGGATGCCATTTAATCTAGTAGGTCATAAGTTTCATCGATTGATGTATTCATGAGTGCTCCTTCAACTCAGCATCTACTATTATTCTGAATTGATCGACTAATCCATTGTAGAATGTTTTTATAAGCATCCACTTCAAAACTCTATGGTGAGGATATTTTCTTTACATATCTTTGTATCTTTCCCATGCCTCATAGAGAGATTCTCTATCTAGTTGTAGAAAGAATGTGATGTCATTCCTCATCTTGGCGGTTTTGGTATGTGGAAAGAATTTGGCAAGGATGTTTTAGCTAGATCATCCCATGTAGCTATGGATCTAGATGGAAGTGATAATAGTCAACTCTTTACTTTGTCTCTCAAGAAAAAGGGAAACAATCTTAGACGGCTTGCATCATCAAACACTCTATTGTACTTGAATGTGTCATATATCTCCAAGAAGTTGATGATGTACCTGTTTGGATCGTCATTGTGTAGTGTTTGCAAGAATTCTACACATGCGAATTGTTACCATAAGTGCACGGGTTGTGGCAAGTAATAAAATAATGAGAGAGTATCATTTCCACGATGATTATGTCCCAAATAGATGTTAAGTATTATGATGTTAGCAACTAAACTTTATCTAAGCTAATTTAAAGGATAAGTTGAATTGTGAAATTAAAATGCTTTAAACTAAGTAAATCGATAAATTAAAGGAATGAGAGTTCTATGGAAATGAGGTTCTAGGGATTTAGTTTCCCTCTATTGTTTCAATGATCTTTATAATTAGTGATTAACAACTAGTTTAATGCATTCATTAACCAAGGGCTTCAGACTAATCTCATTCCCTCTCCCAAGTGCCGAAGGAGACTTTATGTATATACAAACAAGTTGACATCCCTATCTAACTTGTTATACATACACGCATTAAGCTACCTTTATGTGACAATCCTAAGTTCATTAGTCTCCCAACTCAATAAACTCAAAGCTATGCTTTTTACAACTAACATATGGATTAAAATTTCTCAAGCACATAACCTAAATGTTTAAATCATCCAATCCCTTTTCCAAAGCAATTAGAAGCATTAAGCACATAAAAAGTATAAATGAATAAACATTAAATAGTCATTAATCACAAAATAACATCAATATATAGAGTTCAATAGAGTTCCACCAAGCCCTAGAACATATAATCTAGCAATCCATAATGAAATATGCAATTACATCTATCTATATGTTCATAAAGTACTCATGTTTAAATCAATAGAAAACACAAATACAAATTAGAAATAAATGTAAATGAAGTAGAGAGAAAAGAAGGAACTAGTTAGAAAAACCTTTGGAGTCTTTAATCTTTAATATTCGTCCTTAATCTAAGCTTCAATGGTGTTTCTCTTATTAAAAATCTAAGTTTCTCTCTATTTCTTACTCCCCTTTGATAATTTGAGAAATGGCTAAAGGGTAGTATTTATAAGTTTCAAATTAAGGTAAGAAAAAGGGTATTAAAACAAGTGATGACACATGGGCGCTTGGGCACAAAGTATTTTGCTAATAGGAGCCCATTTTGGTGTATGGGCACCAAAACTTGGGTTTTCTGGCACCTGGGCGCAGGTACTGTAGAATGTTATTGTGCATGGCAGTGTAGCATATTTGGTTTATTACTTGTTTTCTTTGAATTTTCGTCTCAAATAGCTCTATTAACTTGAAACCTACAAAATAAAATTAATACATATAAAAAGCCATGTATTCTTATTTAAATTAAGCAATTATCAAGTTTAGAAGAGATACAATATAATGTATAAAATGCACTCATCAAACTCCCCTGAGCTTAAATATTTGCTCCTCGAGTAATAAAGCACATCTTACAATAAAATACCAAAATAAAAACTAAAAACGATAACAAACTCAAAAAGGACATAGATCATGTGTAATATCCAATCCCTATTAGTAGTATTGGCGCCTAGATTTCGGTATAGAACAAATAAGACACCGTAGGGTTACTCGATTTTAACCCTATTAGAAATATTTTCTTTATAGTGCACGTGAGAGATATCAGACCTAATTTGATAATTTCACACTTGATCGGTGCGCCGGACGACCCTAGAATATTTTTAGAATTTTTCTCTATTGGCTTGGAAAAGAAAATTCTAATTTACTACATGAATTTCCATTTAAGGGTTATGAATGGAACAAGCCTTTATTGAGAAACATAATCCATATATTAGAGAATAGACCAATTAGAAGAAATCTCATGGATTGCCAAGTTGGAAGTTCTAGTTAGTTCTTTGGACTATTCCAACTAGATAGTTACAAATGAACTAATTACATAATTAGTTTTCAACTAATGGCAAATTAGTAATTTTGAGAAAGTTGAAGGGAAAAATGGTAAATAGAGGGAGGACTATAAATAGGTTGGAAGTGTGTAGAATTTTGAAGATGATCAAAAGCAAACACTTAGAACAAAAGAGAGAAAATTCGAGCTTGGAAAAGGGGGGCTGCTACAGTAACCTTTCAAGTTTTGTTTTCATGAATTTTCATGTGTAATCAAGCCAAATTAAGGTTACAAACCAATCCCTAAGCTCAATTGAAGTCTCTATTAGAGAAAATTCAAGAAAAAGAGGTAAGAAAAGCATCTTTTATGAGTTTAATAAGTGAGAATTCAAGAATGTGTTAATTGATGTTCTTATGTGTATTCTTGGCTTAGATTGAGTTGAATTCTAGTTTGGAGCTTGAAGGAGTCATCAATTTGAAGAAATTGGCAAGGTGAGAATTAGGGTTTTTGGTGATTTTGTTGTAGAGATTTCAATTGATTGTAATTAGGGCTTTAGAATGAAATTGGCATGATTTTGTTGTAATTGGAACAAGAAATTGAGAAAAGGAAGGTGTTGGAACCTAGGGTGAAATTCTGCCACTTTAGGGAAGTTAGGAATTGAGTGGTGTTTTGATTGAATTGTTGTGTGTAAATGATGCATATTGTGAATTGAATGTATATGGTTGATGAAAAAACCCAAAAATGAAGAAAATGGGACATAATTGTCCATGTTGGAAAGGTGAAGGGCAAGTATGTCCAATCAAATTATAAGGTGTTCAATAATTTGCAGGGCGCCGGATGGTGAGTTAGTTTCGATTATGGCTCCGTAACTAAAATCGGGAAGTAGTTTACATCCGGACTTTGTATGCCGATTAGGGCATTTAGTAGTTAAATGAGATTCTAGTGTTCGATTTGGTTCTAAATGTCATTTATGGCGCGTAGGTGAGGATAACCGAGAGCGTTAACGGGAGCAGGAATCGGGAGCGAAATTGAGCGCGGAGCGGTTGTGAGTGGAAATCTGCCATTTCTTTTACTTTTCGGTTATTATGTTTTCGCACAATGACTATGTATGTTTTATGAGCTTTCGATGCATAAACATGATTTATGATCTTGATATATTCATAGACATGCTTTTACATGATCGATTTGCGAAACAGTTTTGAAATTTCTGCATTCGTTTTTAAGGCCATTGGTACCCTCAGATTATAATGGTGATGATTGTATTAGATCCGGCCGGTATATCCTGTGCACATGGGCAGGTCTTGGGGGTGTGTCACTAACTCCGGGAAGTTGGGATGTCAGTCATGTGAGTCGCTCTATGTGTACGGGATATTGTCTCGCTATATGCATGCGATGTAGGATTCCGCTGCGTAGCCAGTGAGATGTCTTGAGATGTCACTGTGGGTGCTGCTAGTTGAGGTGCCCCGTGACCTACTCACGTATGCGGTGCTAGTTGAGTCGCTGCATGGGTATAGAGCTTTAGGGTTACCATTGGTACAGTTTAGAAAGAAAATGGCCGAGCAAGAATTTTACTAGTTTTTGATTTACCGATAGCATTTATGCATTTATATGCATACAGCAGTTATTATGTTATACAGATTCTGAATATAGTTTTCCAAAGATGTAGATAAAACTCGCTCGGCAAGATTTCATTAGCATATGATATTAGAAACCGTTTTACAATTTTACATCCGTTTTAGAAGCATAATTTCTGCATGTACTTTAGAAATGCATAATAGTTGTAGGCATGTATATTTGTAAGTATGTGTTGAATCAAGAAGAAGAGATTTATAGTTTATGATGATCGTTTTTACTTTTTATGATTATGCTTATTTTGTGATTTACACGAAATAATTGAGTTGTGTTGGATTTGATTTGAAAAGGACCGGAGGTCCGAATTGGTAGAATTGAGATGGGTTGGAATTAGAAGTGAAATTTCTTTGCAGGTTTATATGGACTTTCCGAAAAATAGGGGAAACTCTGTCCGTTTGTTTTTAAAACTAAGATGTTGTTTTCATGTATATTACTAGATCTTTTTAGTAGTAACAAGATTTAAAAAGGGGTTCGCCTCGCAGAATTTCTTAACTTACCCAGTTAGGTTCGGAGGAACTTCCGTCGGGGTGCCCGGCAGGGCCGCTGGAATCTATAGTAGAGGGTCTCGGGTCGGGTCCTGTCATCATGTGGTCGGCAAATGATAAGTAATTTGTCTAAAAAATTTCTCATAACTACTATGTTCAAAGAAATTCATAACATCATAACCGTACAACATGTTAATCCAACACTTATTCTAAACCACAAGTGACTTATTTGGTGTGTGTGTGTGTGTGTATGTGTGTGTGAATAGATAAAATCACTAGTCACATGCACTCGAATTAGTTTATGTACACAAGACAATGAAATGGTCTCTATGATTTGTTTTTATTTAATACTCCATATGCTTGCTTTTCGCATCACTCTCCACTAATGTAGGCACACACATAATCAATGATCAAATAGAACTTTAGTTAGCTTGTAATGCATGGCTAGGGTAAGGGTAGGATAAAATGGATTAATTTTAGCGTAACTTATACCATAAACACACATTCTTCTAGAGATTATACAAACAGAACCATTTGTTTTCCACTCGATTTCCCCAAAATTTATTTCTTCGATTCCCTTGCAATTTTATTGTTCCTATTTTCCCTTTTTTTTAAAGCTAAGGGTATAGCAAACTCAATTTATATATTTTTTTTCTTTTTTATTTTTTTTTAATTTTGTTTTTTTTGAATTCTTTTTATTGAAGTAAGTAACTATGCCCTAAACTTAAGTTTTTCGATATTAGAACAATCAAAATTCATAACGAAACCTATAACCCTTCTTTTATTTTCAAAATTTCACATATCTCTTTAAAAGTAGTGTTACGCCAATGACGTGGTGGGTACTATAAAGGATAATAAAAATAAGGTTAAGGCAGTGATATGGTTAGCAAGAAAAATAAAATTTAGACTCAACGGGGTGACTAGGGATAAAAACTATACAAAGGTTGGTTTGAAAGGCTCAATCGGTCCAAAGATGGCTTAAAATTATATTCTCAATTACATATGCCTTGGTATTTCACCTTAAGTGATGCTCAAATAAGTTCTAGCATATTTTTGAGATCCTAATTGTTCTTGTGGTGCATAAAAGTCTTCTAAGTAAGCATAAAAACTAAATGATTCTAACTATATGCTTAAAATATCAAGTGGTCATAAAGTAAAGCCGAACTTATCCTAAATTATCATGCAAACAATCACAACATTCATTGTTGCCAAAAGAAAGTAGCATTTGAAATCATATTTTTATTTCATATCATTTATTACTATAATTCAACCAACCTACAATTAAAGACGAAAAAAAAAAAATTTGCATGCAAAATACAACAACTAAGAACAATAGTCATAAAGAGTAAGCATGATTAAACATAGTAAATGAACACTGAATAATATTTCCCTCCCCCAAACTTAAAGCTAACATTATCCATAATGACAAAAATGAGAATGAGTAAAAGAGACTTCTCTCGTAGTTGATGGTTTAGTGCGGCAGTGCTCAAATCTTAAGGCTGAAGTTATTGCTTTAGTTAGTGCTTGGCGATTACTTTTAGGGTGAACTTCTATATATTTTGTTTCTAGTTTTGAAAAATACGTTGTCATGTGCTTGGCGATTACTTTTATGTAAATGTGGTATGCTTTTATTTCACACATATAAAAGAATAACTATCTATTTGGCATACTAAGTTCCTTACTGTTTTAGACTAGGGGCTTTCTTAAATAACACGTAGTAAAACATTACATCCACTGGACCTAGTAGCCTAGGACACTGTCTACAAGTGCCACTAAGAAGGTTTTAACAAATTTTCCTCTTGAAGGAAAGATACTGAGGAAAAAAGCACAATGTATAGAGATAAAAAGTAGTATTAAGTACTTGTACCTTTGGAGCTTAGCGAGCTTTCATTATGCTTTAGGTATCCTTGATAACTGCCTTCGTAAATGGTTGATGGGTGTCTTACTTTGGTTTTCAGTTTAGTACTGTTGAAGGGAATTCTACGTGGGCAGTTCAACTAGCCTCTACTCCCAACTTTTCACCCTCGGACACAACTAGTAGGATGTGAGGAGATTGCACACCCTTCTTTGCATATGGCCATATGCAAGGGGTAAGAGGAGAGGAGTACAACATGTATTCTTATAGTGATAAATGAAGAACTGTTCATTTACATTTTTATAGGTATAGCTCACTTTATGTACTTTTGGGCCCTAGAATAAGGCTACTCCCTCTGTCCATATGGTAAGCATTCCTTCTACATAGGATGCTAGGGGTTTTGGCGTAACCCTACTGAGGGGATTTCTTAGGCCTTTTCACATAGGCGTGATCTTTAAGGTTTTGCTCTTGGCATATGCATAAGGAGTAGATGGAGACAATATTTCCTTGAAGTGATTTACCATTCGCTCTCAGATCAAGACCTGAGTAGTTCTCACTTTCCCTTACACTAAGTTCTATTTTTAGTTGATAATGGCGTAAGATAAACCAAAGTGACAGATTATAACCTACCACATGAACTCAGTAATCTTTCTCTTAGTGATCGAGGTTAATAGTTTGACCTTTGCCCATTTTGTTATGTAATCCACAGCTATAATAGCGTACTTAGCTCATCCCTATCCAACTGGCATAGGGCCAATAAGATCCACCCCATAGATGGAAAAAGGCCAAAGGGAGCTCAGTAGTATGAGGTTCTCTAGAGGCTATCTAGGTATCTTTGTGAACCTCTGGCACTTCTTACACTTCTTGACCAGGTCCTTTGCATCTTGCTTTATGTTGAGCTAGAAGTACCCTTGCCTTAGTGCTATATAAGCTAGGGCTCTACCTCCTCAATAGTTTTCCCACATCCCTTTATACATCTTCCTAAATACGTACTCTCATTCTAAAGGCGCAAGCACCTCAGGAAGGGTAAGCAAGCTCCTATCTTATAAAGTACCTCATCAATTGGGCAGTACCTTGCTGCTTAGTACCTCAGCTTCTTGGCTTGGTTTTTATCCTTAAAGGTGACTCTATTCCTCAAGTATTGAATAATGGATCCATCTAGCAAGGTTGACCATCAACTGAGTAGATTTCTATGGGTTTCATAACTCAAATACTAGGCTCAAGTACAACTTTCACTAACAATGTTTTGAGAAAGTTTGGTACCAATGAAGGTCAACATGGCTAGTAGGTCAGCTTTGTAGTTGTCATTTCTTGGGACCTACTCAATATGAATCTCCTCGAATGTATTAACTAGCTCCCAAGCATTTTTAAGTAGGTTTACATATTTTTCTTCTTGGCGTAATAATCGTTGTTGACTTGGCTAACAACAAGCTGAGAGTCAATTTTGACTACTAGCTTTCAAGCTTATAAGGCTTACCTCTACTCCCTCATGATTGATTATGATAACCTCGGCTCCACTTTCTTGGGTGTTGGAAGCTCTATCCATATACACAACTTAAGAAGTCATTGTTTGTTGCTTAGTGAGCTTATCTTTTTTCTCTACATCCTTCTCTAAGTTTAGAGTAAGCTCAGCCACGAAGTCTGTAGTGGCTTGTGCTTTTATAGAAGGGCATGACTTGTAGGTGTTATCAAACTCACCCAGCTCATATGACTACTTAATCAGTTATCCTAATACGTCCATCTTTTAGAGGATCTACCCCAATGGCATATTGGTCAGCACTGCGATGGTGTAAGCTTGGAAGTAAAGATATAACTTCTTCGTTGCCACTACTTAAGCTAATGTGTACTTCTGAGTATGTTGGTATCCTTCGCGACATTGATTAAAGCTTTACTGATGTAGTAAATTGGCCTCTAGACTCTCCCACCTTCATCCCCTACTAGTACTGAGCTGAGTGCAGTCTCAGACACAACTAAGTATAAAAGAAGTATGTCACCAGGCTATGGATTAGCAAGCAGATGAGGCTCTTCCAAATATTGATTCAGCTTTATGAAGGCCTCTTCACACTTAGGAGTCCAAGTCATATTCTTACCAGTTTTCAAGACTTTGAAGAAGGGTTGGTAGTGATCAGTAGCCTTAGAGATGTATCTACTTAGTGTGGCTACTTGTCCTACTAAGGTTTGCATGCCATTCACTATCATAGAAGTCCTCATCTCCCTTATGTCATTGATCTTCTATAAGTTGGCTTCAATCTCTCTTTGTCGCACAACAAACCTTAGGAATATTCCTTTAGTTGCACTAAAGACGCATTTCTCTAGATTCAGCTTCATGTTATGCTTCTTCAATACCTAAAATATCCTTCGTAGGTTTGATAAATGGTCAGCAGTAAATGCAAACTTGGTGACCATGTCATTAATATAGATCTCTATGTCTTCCTAATCTTGTTCTTGAAGAGCTTGTTTACTAAGTGCTAGTAGGTCGCCCCAACATTCTTTAGCCGAAAAGGCATTGTTTTGTAACAGTATAGGCCTCTAATGATGACGAAAGTAGTCTTGTCTTTATCTAGGCCATACATCCCAATCTGGTTATAGCCTAAGAAGGCTTTCATGAAACTGAGGAGTACATATAGTGAGGAAGAGGTAACTAGTTGATCTATTCAAGGCAAAGGGAAGTTATCTTTAAGACATGAGCCTTCTTTACTAGCATAACATTAAAGACCCGCTCAGGGCTACCTCAGCCTTGATAGCTTTGTATATCTCTTGGTTGAAGGGTATTCCTCTTCTGCTTAATCTACTTGTAGTTAGAATCCACATTAAACTTTTGGCATGTTAGCTTTTGATAAATTCTGGGCATGTTCTTATAAGACTAGGCGAACATATCTGCATACTCATTGAGAAAGGTGACTAGAGCTCTCTTGACCTCCCCAGACAGTGAGAAAGGTGACTGAGATTAAGGTGGTTCCTCAGCAGACTTACCCAGCTTCTTATCATTTTTCTCTCTCGAGTCTAGTGTGGCTATCTAATATCTTGGCCTCAGAGTAGTGGCATAACATTCCCTGGTTGCTAGTCGGTCACCTTTCACAGTGGCAACCTCTCAATTAACTGGGACTTCATAATTAGGTGGTTCATAGAGATAACAACTCAAGTAGCCATCAAGAAGGGTCGACTAGCACCCGGGCGCCTCTTTTCAGCTATTGGGCACCAAGCACTGTAGTAGCTCGACAATGTAGTAAGGGTATTGTAGCACCTCTAGTGTTCATCGATACTGTAACATATTTTGGTTTTTGCTTGTTTCTTTGAATTTTTACCCTAAATAGCTCCAATTTGAAACCTAAAAATTAAAATTAATACACATAAAAAGTCATATATTTTTATTTAAATTAAACAATTATTAAGTTTAGAAAAGATACAATATAATGTATAAAATGCACTTATCAAACTTTCCCAAACTTAAATACTTGTTCATCCTCGAGTAAGGAGCACATCTCACAATAAAATAAAAAATGAAAATGACAACAAACTCCAAAAGGACATAGAACATGGGGTCGGCAAATGATTAATAATTTGTCTTTAAACTTTTTCATAACTATTATCCTCAAGGAAAGTCTAAACATCATAACCATTCAATATGTTAATCCAACACTTATTCAAACCCACAAGTGGCCTACTTAATGTGTGTATGAATTTTTAAAATTATTAGTCATATGAACTCGGATTAGTTTATGTACACGAGACAATGAAATAGTCTCTATGAAGTTTTTTTATTTATTAACACTCTATATGCTATTGTTTTTGCATCACTCTCCACTAATGTAGGCACTCACATTATCAAGGATCAAATAGAACTTTAGTTAGCTTATAATGCATGGCTAGGGTGAGGGTATGATAAAATGGATCAATTTTGGCTCAACTCACACTATAAACACACATTCCTCTAGAGATTACACAAACCGAACCATTTATTTTCCACCCGATTTCTCCTAAACTTATTTCTTTGATTCATTTGCTATTTTGTTGTTCTTCTTTTCATTTTCTTTTAAGCTAGGGGTACAACAAACTTAATTTATACTTTGTTTTTTGAAATTTTTTTTGTATTATTATTATTATTTTGATTGAATTAAGTAACTATACCCCAAAATTAAGCTTTTCGATATTAGAACAACCAAAATTCATAATGAAACCCATAACCCTTCTTTAATTCACCCCTTCATTTTTAAAAATTTATATAACTCTCTAAAAGGAGTGTTATGCCTATGACGTGATGGGTACTATGAAGGATAATAAAATAAAGGCTAAGGTACTGATATGATTAGCAAAAAAAAGCTAGTATTAGGCTCAATGAGGGTAACTAAGGGTAAAACTATACAAAGGTTGAGTTGAATGGCTCAATCATTCCAAAGATGGCTTAAATCATATTCTCAATTATGTATACCCTAGGATTTCACCTTGAGTGATGCTTAAACAAGTTCTAGTGTGTTTCTGCTACCCTAATTATTCTTATTATGCATAAAAGTTTTCTAAGTACGCATAAAAACTAATGATTCTAACTACGTGCTCAAAATATCAAGTGGTCACAAAGTGAAGCCAAACTTGTCTTAGATTACCAAGCAAACAATCGCAATATTCATAATTTAAAAAGAAGTAGCATTTCAAATCATGTTTCTTTTTCATATCATTGACTACTAATCATTCAGCCAACCCACAACTAATGACAAAAATACCCATAAACACAAATTAAAAGATAAACACTCAATCAAATAATTAAAAATAAATGAAAGGAACTAGATATGAAATAAATAAAACAGTGAAAAAATTAGTAGGATTAACATAGAACTGTTTTCCACCCCTTAAATTAAGAGTAAGACATGTCCTAATGACTAGCAAGAAAAGAATATAAAAAATTGAGAACAGAACACTCCCTAATTAGGATTAAAAATCCTTAGTTATCCTTCATGTCTATTGGAGGGTCATCGTTATTGTCGAAATTATCAGAAGATAGTGGCAGTACTGGAGTTGAAATAGGTAGAGCAGAAGGTGGCTGAACTTGGCTGGTGTTGAGATGCAAATGGGCTGCTGTGAGTTACCATATTTGCATTTAGTAAGAAGCCACTTGTTGTTGGTACTCGACCCATTGTTGACACCACAGTTGGTGTGCCTGGAACACTCGCTAGTGGTTTGCAAATGCCCTCGTAAGCGATGTATGGATTTCTTGGCTAGGATCATGTTCCGAGGAGAAAGTTACGATCTGTCCTTGAGGATGATATTTGTTTTGGACCTGGTGGGTGGTGCTAACATTGATTGCTTGAGCTGGATATAATGATTCCTCAAACGAGTCTTAAATGACACCAACTTGTTTGCACAATGCTGTGATTAGGGAAGGATAAAATATTCTAGCTCTTTCGCTCTGAATATTGTGAAGAATACATTTTTTGATGACGAAGCCAATATCAATGCTCTTCCCTATCATGATGGCATAAAGTAAGATTACTTTGTCGACCATTACATCACTGGTGTGGGTGGAGGGTATTAGCTTGTCATTAATGAATTTGTGCCAAATCGTTTCTTCTATACCTATGGCTCAAGTGGGGAATAAGCGGTGGCACCCACTGAACATTCTCTAATAGGTATCAGGTGCACAAAGTCGCTAAATGATGGCATCAAAATTGAGCTCTTTAGTTAACTAATAATGCTCATTGTTTACAATTACTGGAATGTTAAAGAGGTGATTGATGGAGTTTTCATCAAAGAAAACTTATTTCCCATGAACCCGGGTCCTCAGTTGGTGGTGTTCAAAGGCATTAACATAAAACTTGTGCACTACAGGAATGATAACAGCTTTTGATTGTTGGCACAATTGCTGCCACCCTCGGCAATTGATTATTCGACTGAAAGATGTGAGACCAACCCTTGATAGCCTAAAGCCTTTTTGAGAATGGCAACCCTATTGACAATTGAGGATGTATAACATTCGGCTATAGCAGATGAAATAAATTTTATGGTGTTGTATCTCGTGTTGCAGTCGTTGTAGTTCTTGCCTTTTTTTGGAGCCATTAATTCAAAGTATATCAACACAAAATTAACTTTTGTCAACTTCGACAACATTTACCCTCAATTGCTTAGGCTTCAGTCCTAAGACTTTTTTTTTAATCCACCACTCTCCTTAATCAAAATTCACATATTTTCAAGTAAAGTTTACAACAATTCTCCCATTATAAATGTTAAGCATACGACTCTCAACAATAAGAAATTTTCAATTACAACATTTATACGCCCAATACACCCATCTCCATGGCACCCAACCAAGCCAAATAATTCTTAATCAATTGCTAAAATAATTGATTGCATCAATATCAAACCAAAAATGTCATGCTTATATACAATTCACAACAATATCTAAAATCACACTTGGATAATTAAAATAGGGTAATAAAGATCAATGAAATTGAACAAGGGTATCAAAACCTTTTTACCTTTGGTGTGTGAAGTTTAGGAAAGATGTCCATGAAAATTTGAGCTCTTATTGCAAGAGATGAAAAAAATCAGAATAAATGGTGATTTATGGGGTTTTGTTTTTTGGGAGATTAAGATGTGGGCAATGGTTGTTGTGTGTGGAAAAAGCTTTTAATTTAAAGTTTTTAATGTGGATTTGTTGTAATTCAGAAGAGTTATGAATGTTTGAAACATTATGGTTTTGAGACATGAGAGGGAAAATAAAGAAGAAGAAAGGGGGATGTGTTTTAAAGAGATAAAAAAAGAAAAAAAAATTTTGAAGTGGCACCCTGGCGCATAGGCACCAATTCATTTTGTACCTAGGTAATGGCATCTGGGCACCATAGATAATGCCTCGCCACCCAAAAATTAAATAAAATGGTGCCCAAGCATTAATCTTGGCCAATGCTTACATACCTGTTCTTTTTTGTTTCTCTATTTTTTTCTTCTTTTTTTTTCTTTTTTTTCCTTTTGGTATTTTAAAGGAATACAAAACAAATGAAAATACATCACATTCTTAGGTTGCCTCCCAAAAAGCGTTTGATTTAACATCTTTTGCTTGATGTCTCTTAGGTTCATGGGGGATCAAAATAGATGTCGGAAGCATGTTGAGGTGCATGGATGTTAACATTTCTCTTTTTATGCTTCCCCAACTCTATGATCAAAGTTCTCACAATGGACTTCAACTATTTTAACTTATGCATTTTCAGCAAAGATTCAAAAAGATAATGAATAAAAGAGCTTCATTGACCAGTGTCTCCAAGCTTCTCTTTGAAACATGAGCCACGATGTTGTGTACTTTATATGTATATACTTTTAACTTAAGTGCACGTTATCACAACAAGTAATATATAATGAGAAAAGTGTCGATCCTACGAGGAATTGTTATTACTACTTGTTAAACAAAAAGAACAATTACAAGAATTGAGCAAAGAGAGTATACTTGACAATACCAATACTCAAATTGCAATAATCTCTCAATACTTCACTTGAATCCATATACTTCCCTTAGAACTATCAATATAAATTGTTAACCAAGAACTCTAATATTCTCACAAGCCTATTTCAAATGTCAAGTGAGTATATCTTATTCAATCAATTATCAATATTCCTATGATAATCAAATTGAAATAAGATTCATTAAGTTTAAATTCTCTAAATGGTCATATATGCCACATGAGTGTATTTCGATCTCATATAAAACTCATGCTTTTATACAATGATCATACATCAATCTATTCATGGCCAAAACAAAATTCCCTTTTCCAACTTCATTAAGGTTCTCAAATCAATCTAATAAATTGTCATGTAATTAAAAGTATTAAGCATAGAACAAATTGAACAATTCAATACTAATATGATGAATAAGGAAAAATAATCAATCCAAGCTACAAACTGAGTTCACACTATAATCTTAGCAATAAAATTTATTTCATAATTGTAAACATAAGTTTAGAGCATTTAACAATATCAGTATACATATTAGAATCAACAACAAGTATAAAATTGAAGAGAAGAGAAAATTTCCCTTGATGCCATAATGATGTGCTTCCTCTAATATGTAGAATTCCTTCTTCTTCTTGTTGATTCTTTCTTGTTGTTCATTACTTGGGTGCATTCTCTCAATTCTAAAACATTCATCCTTCTCTATTGGCAATTTAACTTTCTTAAAGACCTTGAAGGTGATTGTCTCCTCTTGCACTCTCATTTTCATCTTTTCATTCTCCATATCAATAAGAACCCTTTCGGTAGCTAATAATGGCCAACCAAGAATTATTGGAACTTCACGGTCTTCCTCCATATCTAACATAAAAATATCTACTGATAGGATAAGTTTACCCACTTTTACCAACACATCTTCAATGATACCCCATGGATAGGTTAGAGACCTATCTGCCAATTACAAAGAAATCGTAGTGAGCTTCATCTCACTAAGACCCAACTTGTTGAAGATGGATAGGGGTATGAGATTGATGCTTGCTCCAAGGTCACACAAGGCTTTCTTAAAAGTGGTCTCCATAATTGTACAAGGGATAATAAAGCTATCTGAATCCTTCATATTGTGTGGCAACGTTCTTTGAAGGATTGCACTACATTCCTCAATTACCTCACTATCTCATAGTCCTCAAATTTTCTCTTCTTCGACATCACTTCCTCTATGAACTTTATATAGTTTGGCTTTTTTTCTAAGAAATTTATGAAATAAATGTTTGTATGAATCTTTTTAAATTTCTCAAGTACATTAGAGGGTTGATCATCTAACTTTTTTTTGTAGAAGCAATGAGGGTAGGGCAATGGTGAGGTAATGATAAGAGGATTATTCGAAAATAAAATCGAGTTTGGTTTGGGATTCATCTTTGATGGTTCAATAACAACTTCTTTCTCTTTACCTTTATCTACCATTTTCTCATAAGCTTTTACTTCCATACCACTCTTAAGAGTGATGGCATTGCAATGCTCTCTTGAATTGGCCTCTTTGTTACTTTAAAACTTACTGAAAGATTGATCTTTGATTGCATGGGTAAGTTGGCCAACTTTCACCTTTAATAATTTCAATGTAGCATTCATGTGGGTGCAATGTATCTCAATGTTATCAAGCCAAGCCTCATCTTTTTTAAACCTCTTACTTGTCTCCATGATAAAAGTGCCCAAAAGGTTCTCTAAAGAATGCTTCTTCTCGACCATTTGATGATTAAATTCAAGTAGAGGTTGCAAGGCATTTCTTGGTTTCTAAGCCCGGGATGATAATATGTAGGCAAGTTATTAGTCTAGTGCTGAAAGTTCTGATTGTTGATATATTGAACTTGTTCTGGATCATTTCATTCATCAATGTAGGACAAATTTTCAACCATCATTGAATCTTTGCTTGTTGAGGCCTCATTAGAATTTAGTGTAGAAATTTAATTTGTCAATGCTGAAACTTGAGCCAAAGTGCAATAATTAGATCAACTTCATACATTCTGGTAACCCTCTTCACAATGGATCTCTTATTAGGCCATTGGTAATTGTTGCATGCCATCTCCTATAATAAAGCTTGAGCTTCTTCTATAGTTTTTAACAACAATATACCATCCACCGCTGTATCTACAATAATTATTTTTTGCCCATTTAGTCCATTGTAGAAGATTTGTACTTGGAACTAATCTTGGTATCCATGTTGGGGGTACCTCTGAATAAGGTCCTTAAATTGCTCCCAAGCTTCATAAAAAAACTCAAAATCCAATTGCCTAAATTGTGCTATCTCCTCACGAAGTTGTAAAGTCTTAGATAGTGGAAAGAATTTGGTGAGGAACCATTAAACAATATCTTCCCATGTTGTGATACTTTCCAGGATTGAAGCCACCCCATAGCCTTGTTTCTAAGAGAGAATGGGAACAAGTGTAGGCAAATGACGTCCTCCATGACTCGATTTAACTTGATAGTATCTCACACCTCTAAGAATATTGCAAGGGTGAACATTCGGGTATTTGCTTGGCAATCTCTCATATTGATTTTGTTGAACCATGTTAATGCGGGCCAGCTTCAATTTAAAATTGTTGGCTTGAACTACTTGGAAGCGAATCCTAGAATAGTTCTAATTAACTATAGGCCTAAAATAGTCCCTCAATGCCTGTGGTTGTTGTTGACTTTGTTAGCCATAACTTGAGCTTGATCTTTCCTTTATCTTTTAAGCCTCTAAAAAGTGCACTCAACTTCCGGATCAAAGGGCAAAAGATCTAAGCTACGAACTCTTCTCATACCCCTTCAAACAACAAAAACAAAACTATAAATAAAAAATAACAAAGAAAAATAAAATGCCTAGATTAAAATCAAGTTGCGTATCTATAATATTAACACTAATTCAAAATTCTCAATCCCTGACAACGACGCCAAAAACTTGTTCGCAAAATTATACATATGTGAATTGTAATCGTAAGTGCATGGGTCGTGAGCAAGTAATAAAGTGATGAATGAGTATCATTTCCATAAGGATTGATGTCCTAACTTAATGCTAATTACCATTGTGTTGGCAACCTAACTTTATCTAGGCTAATCTAAAGGATAATTTGAATTGTGGAATTGAAAATGCTTTAGACTAAGAAAATTCATAAATTAAAGGAATGAGAATTCTATGAAAAAATGTGGTTCTAGGGACTTTATTTTCCTCTATTGTTTCTATGCTCTTTATAATTAGTGATTAACAACTAATCTAATGCATTCATTAATCAAGAACATAAGACTAATCTCATTCCCTCTCCCAAATGCCAATAAGACTCTATGCATATACAATTAGGTTGATATCCCTATTTCACTTATTATACATACATGCATTAAGCAACCCTTAAACGATTACTCTAAGTCTAATAGTCTCCTAACTCACTAAACTTAAGGTTATGCCTTTTAAAACCAACATATGGATTAAACTCTCCCTAGTACATAATCCAAGCATTTAAAACATCTAATCCATTTTCCAATTCAATTAAAAGTATTAAGTACATAAAAAGCATAATTGAATAAACATCAAATAGTCATTAATCACAAAATAACATTAATACATAGAGTTCAATAGAGTTCCACCAAGCCCTAGAACATATAATTTAGCAATCTATAATAAAATATTCAATTACATCCATCTAAAATGTTTGTAAAAGTACTTATGTTCAAATCAACACAAAACACAATTACAAACTAAAAATAAATGTAAATGAAGTAGAGAGAGAAGAAGAAACTAATTAGTGAAGCCTTTGGAGCCTTCAATCTTCAATAATCTCATTTAATCCAAGTTTCAATGGTGTTTTTCTCACTAAAAACTAAAGTTTCTCTCTCTATTTCCTGCTCCCATTTGATAGTGTGAGAAGTGGCTAAAGGATAGTATTTATAGGTTTCAAATTAGGGTAATAAGGCACCATTGTTTGGTACCCGAACATCAAACATCTGCTCGATTTGGCCTCTGGGTGCCAAATCTTGTATAATTTGGCACTAGGCGTCTAGCATTGTAGCAGCTCGGCACTATAGCGGGGGTATTATAACACCTCTATTGTTCATCAACACTGTAGTATATTTAGTTTTTTTTGTTTGTTTTCTTTGAATTTCATCCCAAATAGCTCTATTAACTTGAAACCTATAAAATAAAATCAATACACATAAAAAGTCATATATTCTTATTTAAATTAAGCAATTATCAAGTTTAGAAGAGATATAATATAATGATTAAAATGCACTTATCATCGACCTAAGATTATATTGTAGGCATTTAGTTAATCCACAACTAGGAAGTAGATCATATGGACCATAAAGTTTGGAGCACTATTATTAGAAATAGGAAGAGTGATGGAGCTTAGGGGACTCTATCCCCATCTTGTCTAACACGTCCTTGATGATTACCTCTACCAAGCTCCCAATATCTATCATCACTCGGGCAACATCATTGGTGCCTATTTTTAGGATGACTACAAGAGCATCATCAAGGAGGAATAAAACTCCTCAACAATATTCCTCGGTGAACACAATTAAAGTATATAAAAGAACTGGCTCAGGAGGGCAAGGTGAGCAACATGTGTTGGTATTCTTTCTACAATATATCATCTTGTCTCTCGGGTGTAATTCCTTACTACTCTCTTAAAGGTTCTTGCTTTAGTGGGACCTCTTAAGATTATACTGACCTTGAGGCCATTCTTCATATAGATCTCTCTAGAGCACCTTATTTGCTCTCAAGTCTGTTTCTTTGCTTAGTGCTTAACTCACGCTAAACATTTTTTTCCTCAATGAGAAACTTCATCAGTAGGCCATTCTTGATCAAGGCCTCAATCTACTCTCTTAGCTCAAAGCAGTCAGCAGTGCTGTGACTATATCTCTCATGGAAATTATAGTACTTCCACTTATTCCTTCGATCTGAGATATTTTTCATGGCTGATGGCTTCTGGAGCTACCCCTTATTTCAAATGGCGAAAAAGATATTTTCTCGTGATGTGTTCAATGGGCTACATGACTAAAACTGAGAGACCTCCATAGGTCACGGCAAGGGAGGCATCCTCAAGGAAGTTGAGTGCTTTTGTAGGTGTGGCTTTCTTGACGAAGATTGCGGTATTGGAGTGGGCTCAACTCTCTTGAGTCTTTCTTAAGATTCCTTTATCCTCTTTTCGCTTCATCAATGGCTTCTCATCTATTTTTATTCTGAATCCTAGAAAGCAAACCATATCTTTCTGAATCTGATGTTCTTTTGAAAGTTAATGAGTGTGTCATTTGCACTAAAAATACCTATGTTGGTAACCTCCTTGTTAAACCATTGTAAAAATTCCTTAAGGGACTTGAACTCTTTTTGTCTAACATACATAAAGGTGGAAGGATCCTTGGGCCTATCGTATGCATACTAGAACTAAAAGATAAAGGCTTCAAAATAGCTAGTTAAAGCTACTTATAGACTCAAGCTTTAAGCTTTAAAACTAAGCTTTAGTTGTTCTACACAAAGTGTAGGGAAATAAGCAGCATATAACATCTTCCTCCATACCTTAGATCAATATATGGTCTCTGTAGAGCTTTAAGTGAGTGCGAGGTCAGTTTTTCCTTTGTAGTTTGCGATTTGTGGCATCCTAAACTTTGGCGGCAACTGCGCGCTCTTGATCTCTTCTGTAAAAGGGGAACATTCCATTTATTATTATGATAAGGCTAGTAACAATATCCTTAGCTTGGCGAATGTCTTCTAGGTCTCATTGGAGCTTATTGACCTTCTTTAGGAGCTTGGCCATGGTGGTACTCACATTAGTACCTTCTACTTTTTTACAGACTTGATGTTTGGCGTTGAGGGAGTCTTGAAGGCTATTCAGAAGAGGTTGCTTTAGTTCTCTCTCCCTTGCATTTCTAGATCTGCTTTATGCAGTGGAGCAGAGCTCTTTATGGGTATGATAAAGGTATTTACTCTTTCTAGCCTCTCCATTTTGCCTAGGCTCTCAAGAGTAATGGCTCCTAGATTGTTCAGGGAGAAAGTAGGCAGAAGCAGCTTGACTTAGCCCATAAGTCTCTTTCTTCGTCCTTCTCTGACTTCTAGCGATACTATTTATCACACGACGTAATTCTTCAAATTGCTTCTAGGTAATTGGAGCGTCTCTACCAACTGGTCCATTGGCTAACCTTGAAGTGCTCCTCTAGACTTGTTTGAGGAACCTTTGTACGGGTTCTTCTAGGTCTTCAGCCACTCTCTCGCTGATATGGATTTCTAGTTAAAGCCCTGGTTTCCATTGACATTTCAAACATGGTGGAGGGTTTGTATGAACCCTTGGCTGGCTGAACATGGCGAAGTGTCTAAAAGCAAGTCTTTTCTCAAATTCCCAAAGACAACACCAGATGTTAGGGTTCAAATTTTGGCATAGAGGGCGACCTAGCCTTAACTAGTTGTGTGTGAGAGAAATGCATGTTGGAAAATCTAAGTTTCTTAGGCCTTTTTTCACCAAAGGTTTAGTTGGGTTGCTTTGATGGTAGAGAATCTATAACCAAGCTAAGTGTAAGCTGAACGCCAAGTTAGAGCTGGGTGACCTGAGGAGACCTGAGGAACATAAAGTACATGAGGGCAGTAGCGGGTGCCAGTCGGTGGCCAGCAATAGACCTTCGACGCTCAAGTTAAATGGTATGTCATGGAGAAAGTTCCCTAAGGTTTGCTTGCCTTAGAGAAAGTGTGAAAATTATATAGAGAATAAAGAGAGTTTTCTTTTACTAGAGAGTTCAAATTTTGAATTATTATAGTGTCTTTACCACCTTTCAATTTTAGAGACTTAACTTTAGCTTGGAGGGTGTCAGCCTGAAGATTTTTTCCTCAAAGGTAACACATGGCGAGCTATTATTAGAGAACAGCCCTTACCATGAGGTATATTTTAGAAAACTTTATAATAAGGGGCAAGGAGGTCATTTAACCTCTCTTGACATTTAGAGTATTGGAATATTAGTGATTGGTAACTTTTAGGATTGTCAATATTGAGTTGGTAAGACCTGAGTTCATTGAGGGAAACCGTGACTCTGTCCCCCAAAGCTCAGCGGATCTCATGCTAAACTGCATAAGTACATTAGACATCTTTTGTCTACTCTGTCAACAATGTTAGCACTTCTCAAAATTTTGAGACCTGTTAACTTGGCACTTGCTGATGCAATATTTCTATACACTAAAATTAAGTGCAAGTATACACTATCTTATACAAGTAATAAAGGGACTAAATAGTCGGATGTCGAATTCACAGGGATAATTTCTACTTTTTAACAAAGTACTAAACTTATGTCTTTCTAATAATTATTTAGAAAAATAAAAATTTAAGAATGAATGTAAAAAATATAAAAGCAATGACATAATGTAAAGCGAATTAGGTGATAGCAATATAGAAAAAAAAGCTAAGATCAATACTATCCCTCAATATGCTTTCTAATGATTAATCCTTTAATATTTAACTCACTTAGTCATTATTATTGATCAAGACACCAATGTATTCACAAGCCTCTTCCAATGTCATACAAGTATACCTTAATTTATCAAATATCTATATTCCTATGGTACTTGTAATAAATTAAGATTTATTAAGATTAAGTCTTATTGATCATATATGCCAATTATGTATATTCCTATCCTAAATTAAAACTTGCATATGCAATATTGAATGTTACTCTACAATCATGCATCAAATTACCTAGGTCTAAATATCATGATTCCTCTTTTGAGTTTATAAAAAATATTACCAATTCATTCACCATATAGTAGCCAAATATATTGAACATTAAGAACAAGTAATTTAAATAACAAAGAACTAAGTTTATTAAATATTCAAAAGATATAGTAATTAAACACACATATTGAGTTCAAGTATTAACCCTAGAAAGAAAATTATTTCATGGCTACAAGAGAACAGCAGTAAAAATAATAATAAATTATGATACAATTAATAGTAAACCGATATAGACGTCGAATTGCTCTTAATTGCATTACCTAGGAAACTCTTGATGCTGAAGAACGCCTTGAATCTCTCTCTAAGGTTGCTTCAATTAACTTCTATTACTCTCTAAGACTTGTGCTCTGTATTCTTGGTGTTCTTGCATTGCTCTTGGGGTCCCTTTTTAAAGTCTGGGGAAGAGTAGACTTTTATGGGGATTTATATGAGCTTAAAAATCTCCATTCTAGTCGGATTAGGACTCGTACTACCGCTGAGGCGCTGGGTATAAACGGCCTCACCACTAGAGTGGTGAGATGTTGGCACTGGAGTGCTAGTCTGTCGCTGGTGCAATAACGATATGGCACTAGGGCACTGGTACGATGATGGTCTGGTGTTAGGACGTCAGTCGTGAATTAAACAAGTCGTCTTTTTTTTATGTTTTTATTTCGATCACTGTTCCAGCATTGGGGCAAAAATCCTTGTGGTGCTGGAGCAACAAGTATATGTTTTGAAAACTTTTCATTTTAGGTCCTTTTATTTCTAATTTTCTTTAAAGTTCGTTCAAGTCCCTATAAATAACAATAAAGCACATAAATAGCCATTTATTCTCATTAAACAATAAAATATCAAAATAAAAACATAAAAAAATATATGACAAATATGCCTTTATCAAATTTGCCAAACTTAAACACTTGTTTGTCTTTAAGCAATAAAATAAAATCAAAAGAGGGAAACAAAGGGTTATACTTGACTCAAAAAACAAATAAAGAAAACAAAACAAAATATGCTAGATTAATAAGATGATCAAAATCATTGTCTCAAAGGCTGATGAAATGACACAAATCCTTATGGTAGATAAATAGCTATTAACAATCATAATTATCTTTATTTAGTCCTTATTCTTCCTTATAGATAATCACCATGTGTGTGTGTGTGCAAGCAGCAAGCTATAGCTAAATCATACTGTGATTTACTTTATACTTTAGTTATATATGAATGATGATGTCTCGGCATTTGATTTGTATAATGACACTTCTATAAGCTTGTTTTTACTACCACTCTCTACTAATGTAAAAAATCACATGTCTAGGGATCTATTAAGGACTTTAGTTAGCTTGTAATGTAAGGCTAAGGTCAAGGTGAGATAAAAGAATAAATACTGTAGGTTAAGTCACATCATAAACACTTAGACTTTACCTAAAAATCTCTTGATTTTTTTTCCCATGTATTATCTAATCCCCCAAACTTATTGTATTTTCCATCTTTCTTTTCAACTTTTATTTTTTAAAAAATTTCTTCTTTTTCTTAAGCTAAGGGTATTTTTCTTTCTCTTTTTTTTTAATACCCCTAAACTTAGATTAACAAATATCACCCAAACTTATTTTTCTCATATCACCACAACCTTTTCCTTTCAATAGTATTTCTAAGCAAATGCAAGGTTATGGTGTTATGGGTAAATTTTTGGATAAGCAAACTTTAAGTCATGGGCTTGTAATGTGGTTAAACCAAAGAATAGATAGTTAGGCCCAAAATAGGGTATTAGGGATAAATATATAATAAAAGGTAGGCTAGAAAGGCTCAATCAGTTCAAATATAGCCTAATGTCATTTCCCTATTTATGTGTTTCTTAGGATTTCGCCTCAAGTAGTAACTAAAGACAAGTTTAGAGTATCGATCTTTCGAGACTGTGGTGTACTCCCTAAAGCATAAGTATCTCTAAGTAAAAGTTATAACTATTCATGCTTATAAAGTGTTAAAAAAGAATGGTGATTATAAATAAGGTTGAACTTATTCCTAAACTTAGATAACCAAAATTGTCTCGAGTATCTATCATTCCTTGGGAATTTGTTAAAAATAAATTCAGCTATATATGTTTTTCTTTCTTATCATAGACTAATGATCATCTTAACAAAACCTAATAAAAATGAACGAAGAAACATATAAGAAATAAAAATATGACTTTATTACTATTGTTTTTCATATAAGGTAATAAATAAAACATACGGAGCAGCACGAAACATAAAGAGCAGCACTAAATATTCACCCACTTACCCACATTTAAAATGAAATATGGCCCCCATGTAAAGAAAGAATAAAAATTAAGAAACTTCCTTGTGAAAATAGTCATTCAAAATCGTTGGTGTCAAAGAGAAGGTCCTCAAAATTAATGTTTGGCGATGATAGACGTGAGGGGATCATCGGAGGCTGTGGTAAAGTCGAAGGATCGATCCTAAAGCATGTTGCAGTAGCCTGGGTCCATTGGATTAAATACCTCAAAATAGCATTAGTCATACACTCGTGAGAAGTCATGCGAGCCTCCAGTTGAGCTAAACGCTCATGGACAGGTAAAGGGCAAATAATAGCAGCAGGATAACGGGGGGGCCCAAAAGGGGGCGGGTTAGCAGCAATCATCTTGCGAATAATAGGAGCAAATATAACGGTAGTAAGAGCATGTCGTTCCTCTCACTGGTCCCAAGTGACGTTGGCTCGTGAGCATAAAGCTGTAATCAAGGAAGGAAAAAATTATTGGTTATTAACGCGAGAACATGCCATAATTTTCACGTAAATGATCTTGCCATTGTCGATTGGTCGATGTGTTATAATGGCAAAGAAGCAGATGGCACGGAGTTTGGTGATGTCACTAGTGTGAGAGATCGACATGAGTCTTGCTGCAAGGAAGCTGTACCAAGCTTTTACTTCTAAATGCATATAACGAGACATGAATGTCATGGGTAAATCCTTGATTACATGCCATTATGTACCCGGTGCCCATAAGGTAGCGATGATCTCCTTATAATTTCGGTGATCTGTGAGTTTTACCATATTGTCTTTAATCTCTACTGGTAAACCAAAATGAGCATTGATCGTTGCGGGATCAAATGCTACTCTCTTGCCACGAACAAATATCCGCCCATAATTATCTAGTTCACTTGTATTTATATAGAACTCTTGTACAATGGGAACTATGTTGTGCTCTAGCTGTGTGCAGAATTATTCCCAATGACACTCTCTAATCATGTCTCCGATACTTAGAATATTCAGGTTTTCTAATTCAAAACCTCTTTCTGCGATAAATTCCTTTTTGAGAACCATGTCTGTATATTGGGCTTGTGTTTTGGTTGAAGTGAACCTAGTAATATTATAAACACTGCTACTACTTGCTGTAGTACGTTACTTTTTTGGAGCCATGGATTGTTTTTTGCCAAGACTGAATCATAAAAACAGTAAGTAAAAATTTATAAGGAATTTGGTATGGATCTTTTACCTGTTTCACGTTCTTTTTATTTTTGAACCTATCATAGCGCTGCCGTGGTATGCGTCTTATTGCGCCAGCGATAAGGTATCATTGAAGTAATAATCCTTATGTCGCTTCAGTGCTATGATGCACGTCATTAATTTTGTGTAACTGTTCTGGCGCTGGAGCGATGTGCCTTGTATCGTGGGTGCACTAAATTGAAGCAACAGTTGGAATCCTTTTGAACTTTCGCTACAACACTGAGTCTCTATTGTTGGAGCGGCAAATGGGCACTGACACGATAACGATTCGCCGCTGTAGCGCTGGAGGCTAATTTGGGGTGCGTACTGGAATTCCCGCTGGCGCACTGGAGTAGGTACCATAGGGGCGGTAATCACTTGAGCTTTCTATCGCAGCCGCGCTGCATCCTGTCGCTGGAGCGCTGAACCCTTCTCTTTCTTTTTAAGATAAAAAAAAAAGAAAAGAAAAAATATTAAATAATAATAATAATAATACTTACCTTGGGTTGCCTCCCAAGAAGCGAATGATTTAATATCGTCGGCTTGATGGGGTTTCCTATTCTCTTATGGTGGGTTGAAGATGTTGATGGAAGTATTTGTGTAAGTGATCTTGCTAGCTTTCTTCTTTTTCAGCTTCTATATCTCGGGTAGTATCTTTTGTTGCATTCTCCTTGTGTCTTTCTGGAAAGACTTTAATCTTAAATTGGGGAAGTGGCTCTTCCTTTTCTTTCTCTCTGCTTGCTTCATGAAGGTACTGATCTTTCTTCTTCTTTCTTGCCTTCCTATGCTTTAATGCCATTTTTTGGATGTGAGGATCCAATGTCTCCATATCTTTGATTTTCTTGATACTTAGGTGCGCCACATTAATGCAGAAACAGTCTTTATTTTTAGTTGGTAATTCAATCTCCTTGAAGACCTTAAAAGTGATTATATCCTCTTGTACCCTCATGGTCAACTCTTATTTTTACACATCAATAATTATTCTTCCAGTAGCTAAGAAGGGTCTTTCAAGGATGATAGGGATCTCCTTGTCTTCTTCCATGTCCAAAACAATGAAATCGGCAGGGAAGATGAATTTATTGACTTTAATCAACACATCTTCAATGAATCTCTTGGGATAGGTGAGAGAACGATCTGCCAACTGGATATGATATTTGTTTGTTTAGCTTCTTTCAATCCTAATTTTTTATACACGAATAATGGCATAAGATTGATGCTAGCTCCCAGATCACAAAGTGCCTTCCTAAATCATAATTTCCAATTGAGCATGGTATGGTGAAACTCTCAAGATCTTTGAGCTTTGAAGGTAGCTTCTTTAGAAGGATAACGCTACACTCCTCCGTTAGGGCCACAGTCTTGAAGTCATCTATTCTTCTATTCTTTGATAGGATATCCTTCATGAATCTCACATAGCTCGACATTTACTCTAGTGCATCTACAAAAGGAAGATTAATATGTAATTTCTTAAAAACATCAAGAAATTTAGAAAACTACTTATCTAGTTTCTTCTTTTGCAACCTCTAAGGAAATGGAGGTGATGGAGTGAATGCCTGTGTAGGTTGCTTCTGCGGGTTGTTACTGGTATCTTCTACTGCATTTTTACTTTTCTGTTCTTGTACTCGAATACCAGTTTCTATGTTTTTCTTTATTTCATCACTTTTCTCTTGACTTCTTAGATGTTGTAATCTCTAAGGAAATGGTATAGGTGGTCTATATGGCTGTACATCATCTTGCTGGACTACTACTTCTTTTTCCTTCTCCTTCATTCTGAAAGTTATGGTTTAAGTGTGTTGTTATGTAAGATTTTACCACTTCTTAGGGAGATGGCTTGACATTGCTCTACCTTTCCTTTTGGATTGACTTTGGTGTCGCTTGGTAGGGTTCTTTGAGGGTAATTGTTCATTATTATAGCGAATTATCCTGCCTGATTCTCCAAGGCTCTAAATGAAGCTGCTTGACTTTGAAAAAATGCATATGTTTTCTTCATATATTGTAAAAGCATGTCTTCAATGTCTGGTTTTTTCTCTTGATGGGTTTGCAGTTGGAAGCTAGGAGGAGCTTTGGAATACTATCATTGATTATTGTTGCTCTATGAGAAGTTATGGTGATTTCTCTATCTAGGATTGTAAAAATGTGAGTTGGGATTGCTGTGGTTGAAGTCCCCTACATATTGAGCAGTCTCCATACAATGTCTATTAGTATGATTACTTCCATAGAAATCACAAGTGATTGGTTGACTCTTGATGGCATTAACTCTCAAGTTGCTTAATTGTTTGGTCAAGAGGTTGACTTAGGCAGATAATATGGTCAAAGTGTATACTTCATGTAATCTAGCGATCTTTCTTGTGGTTGACCTTTCGGTGGGCCATTGATAGGCATTAGACGTCATCTCATCTAGTAGATTATGTGCTTCATCGGTAGACTTGTTCATGAGTACTCCTCCAACTGCAGCATCTACTATCATTCTGAATTGACCGGCTAATCCATTGTAGAATATTTGTACAAGAAACCACTTCAGAACTCTATGATGAGGACATTTTCTTTGCATATCTTTGTATCTCTCTCATGCCTTATAAAGAGATTCTCCATCTAGTTGTAGGAATGATGTTCTTCATCTTGGCAGTTTTAGCAGGTGGAAAGAATTTGGAGAGGAATTTTTGTGCAAGATCATCCAATGTAGCTATGGATCTAGATGGAAGCGATAACAGTCAGCTCTTTGCTTTGTCTCTTAAGAAAAAAGGAAACAATCTTAGTCGGATTGCATCATCGAACACCCCATTGTACTTGAATGTGTCACATATCTCCAAGAAGTTGATGATGTGTATGTTTGAATTTTCATTAAGCAGTCCACTAAATTGTACCGAATCCTTGAGCATTTGAATCATGCTTGGCTTGATCTCAAAGTTGTTAGCTTGAACAGTTGATCTTTGAATGCTTGAATGGATTCCACTGACTAGGGGAACAACATATTCCCTTAGTGGTCTTGCTTCATTGTTAGGTGTAATTAGTACTTGATCTTCGATGGTGTTGACTTGATTTTTCTTTCTTTTAATTCTTTTTAAGGTTCTTTCAATTTCTGCATCAAATGTAATCAAGTCTTCACTTTTCGATCTTCGCATGTACCTAAAAAAAAAGAGTAGAAACTAAATTAAAAAAAAAGAAAATAAAAAGTAAAGTAAAAACTAGAAAGATTGGTATTAATATTGGAAAAAAAACAATAAAATATTATCCCTGGCAACGGCACCAAAAACGTGATGCGATATTTCTATATCTTAAAATTAAGTGCAAGTAATAAAGGGACTAAATAGTCGGATGTCGAACCCACGGGGATAGTTTTTACTTTTTAACCAAGTATTAAAATTATGTCTTTCTAATAATTATTCAGAAAAATAAAAATTTAAGAATAAATTTAGAAAATATAAAAGCTATGACACAATATAAAGAGAATTAGGTGATAGCAATATAGGAAAAAAAATATAGGATCAATACTATCCTTTAATATATTTTCTAATGATTAATCCTTTAATATTTAACTCATTTAGTCTTTATTATTGATCAAGATACTAATGTATTTACAAGTCTCTTCCAATGTCATTCAAGTATACCTTAATTTACCAAATATCTATATTCCTATGATACTTGTAATAAATTAAGATTCATTAAGATTAAGTCTTATTGATCATACATGTCAATTAGGTATATTCATATCCTAAATTAAAACTTGCATATGCAATATTGAATGTTACTCTACAATCATACATCAAATTACCTAGGTCTAAATATTATGATTCCTCTTTCGAGTTTATAAAAAATATTAGCAATTCATTCACCATATATTGGCCAGAAATATTGAAGCAATAAGAACAAGTAATTTAAATAACAAAGAACTAAGTTTATTAAATATTCAAAAGATATAGCAATTAAGCGCATATATTAAGTTCAAGTATTAACCCTAGAAAGAAAATTAGTTCATGGCTATAAGAGAACAGCAGTAAAAATAATAATAAATTATGATACAATCAATAACAAACCGATATAGACATCGAATTGCTCTTAATTGTGCTGCCTAGGAAACATTTGATGCCGAAGAATGCCTTGAATCTCTCTCTAAGGTTGCTTCAATTAACTTCTATTGCTCTCTAAGACTTGTACTCTGTATTCTTGGTGTTCGTTCTTGAATTGCTCTTGGGTTATTTTTAAAGTCTGGGAATGAGTGGCCTTTTATAGTGATTGATATGAGCTTAAAAATCTCAATTCTCGTCGGATTAGGACTCGCACTACTGCTGGGGCGTTGGGTGCTGTCGCTGGGTATAAATGGCCTCAGAGCTGGAGCGGTGAGATGTTGGCGTTGGAGCACTGGCCTGTCGCTGGCGCAATGACAATATGGCATTAAGGCACTGGCCTGTCGCTGGCGTGATGACAGTCTGGTGTTAGGGCGCTAGTCATGACTTAAATAGGTCAATTTTTTTTATTTTCTTATTTCGATCACTGTTCTAGCTCTGGGACAAATATCCTCGTGGCGCTGGGGCGAAAGGTCCATGTTTTGAAAACTTTGCATTTTATGTCCTCTTATTTCTGATTTTCTTTAAATTTCATTCAAGTCCCTATAAATAACAATAAAGCACATAAATGGCTATCTATTTTCATTAAACAATAAAATATCAAAATAAAAACATGAGAAAATATATGACAAATATGCTCTTATCACGTGCTTATTGGCTCTTTGAGGATTCTCTTATCAATCTTATCTTTAGGTATTACAGCTACATGATATGGCATCTAGGTGTTCCTCTATTGGGCCCATGGGTGATGTGGCAAGACCTAAACTGGGCTGACACATACACTTGTAGATGGAACTGTGTTGATATGGCGAGTACTTGAGTTCCAATGATGTGTCCTCTAACACTGCTAATGAATGGCGACATGTGGCCGAACTCAAGCTCCACTAGATAAGCTTCTTAGGTTGAGTAAATTCAATAGTAAATGAAACTTTCAAGTACAACAGCAAATGAAACTAAGATTAACTATCAAACTTATAACTACTACCAAGATAAGTAAATTCAGTAGTAAATACAACTACTATGATAAATGAAATTGCAAGCTCCTAAAAAGACTTCTTATATTTTTTTGGGCTTTCATCACGTGGGCTGATACTGGTATGTCTAATTTTGATGTCCATTCTAAAGAAACTTGAATAACATTGATAAGGCATTGATCTTGTTAAATACTTAATTCGGGTATATTAGTGTCTTCAACAAAATATAAATTTAAGATGTGCTTAATTAGCCCATTAAAAGTTTCTTTCATTTTCTTGGGTCTTACCCTTATTATTATTAGACTTCTATAGATACTCAATGGATCTTGTGAAGCTTTGGCAACTTGATTCGCATCATTCACCCCTTCTTGAAAAGGATTTGTCCTCAAATCTTCACCTATATCAAAATGAGACATATTAGCAAAATTAAAACTTGCACTTATATTATACTCAACTGGAATGACTAACTTATAGACGTTGTCATTGATCCTTCCAATCGCTTGAAATGGACCATATCCCCTTAGAAGTAGTTTAGAATACCTTTGAATGAGAAACTGTTCCTTCCTCACATGCAACCAAACCTAATCACCTGGCTCAAATTTAACTTTCTTGCGCCTCTTATTAACTTGGTTGACATATTGTTCAGTTCTTCTTTCAATATTTTGTCGTGCTTTTTCATGGATGTATCTGACAAAGTTAGCTTTCTTCTTTGTATCTAAATTAGCACACTCATCCATAAGTAAAAAAATTAAATCCAAATGAGTCAATGAATTAAAACAATACACAATTTCAAAAGGTGAAAACTTAGTTGTTGAATGCACACTCCTATTATATGCAAACTCTACATAAGGTAAACATTCTTCCCATGTTTTCAAGTTCTTTTGTATTATAGCAAGGAATAAAGTAGATAAAGTTATATTAACTACTTTGGTGTGTACATCAGTTTATGGGTGACAAGTAGTTGAAAATAAAAGTTTAGTTCCTAACTTATCCCACAAAAGTCTTCCAAAAATAGTCTAAGAGTTTTGCATCCCTATCCAAAACAATACTCTTAGGCATGCCATGCAATCTTACAATCTCTTGGAAAATTTAATCAGCAATATATGATGCATCATCAATTTTATGACATGGAATAAAAAGTGCCATTTTAGAAAACCTATCAACTACTACATATAAGGAATCCCTGCAACTTTTTGATCTAGGTAAACCTAATACAAAATCTATAGATATGTCAATCCAAGGTTCACTTGGTATAAGCAAAGAAGCATACAAACCATAAGGCTTAACTTTAGACTTAGCTTATCTACAAGTAACACTTTTCGTCTTATTCAAGACCCCAATTATGAAATCCGTTCTCTCCCACTTCACACCTCGCATGTTCTTATTTCTTATAGACAGAAAGGCGCTTTAACATCTTTTTAACTCGAAATAGCTGAGGAAAATTCTTTCTACATCACATTTCATATGAGGTCAAAAGAAATGTTCATGCAAAACATCTATAGTTTTAGATATACTAAAATGCCCTATAAAACTACTCTTATGAGCTTCTCTGACAAACAATTCATGCAATGAACAATTAGGCACACATAACTTATTTTCTCTAAACAAAAAATCCATTATGCCTAATGAACTTGCCAAATGCCACTTTTTCACATACATCAAATACATTACCAAAATCATAATCATTAACATACAAGTCTTTAATATATTCAAAAATTAATATTTTGCATCTAAAGTAGAAAGTAAGGTGTACTTTCAAGATAATGCATCAGGTACAATGTTCTCCTTACCTTGCTTGTACTTGATCAAATAAGAAAATGTTTCAATGAACTCTACCCACTTGGCATGCCACTTGTTCAGCTTGTGTTGACCCTTTAAATGCTTCAACGATTTGTGATCTGTATGAATCAAAACTTATATTTGCCAAAGATAATGCTACCAAGTTTCTAATGCCCAAACAATACATACATCTATTTATCATATGTAGGGTAATTTAAGGCTGACCATATAGCTTTTCATTAAAATATGCAATAGGATGTCCTTCTTGCAATAGTATAGATCCAATACCTATTCCTGAACCATCACACTCAATTTCAAAAGTTTTAGTGAAGTTAGGTAAAGTAAGCAAATGTGCATTAGTTAATTTTTCCTTGATCAAATTAAATGCATTTTCTTGTTCATCGCCTCATTTAAAACTTACATTCTTTTTTGTAACTTCAGTTAAAGGTACTAGGCTACTAAATTTTTTTAAAAATATCCTATAAAAGCTAGCTAAACTATGGAAACTTCTAACAAAACCTACACTTGTAGGCTTTGGCCAATCTTGGATTGCCTTAATCTTTTCTTTATCTACCTCAATTCTTTTAGCATTAACATAAAAAAAACCAATAAATACAAACTTATCCATACAAAATGTACACTTTTTTAGGTTAGCAAACAACTTTTCTTTTCTTAAAACACCCAAAACAAGTTTTAAATATTCAATATGCTCATATAGGTTTTTACTATAGATCAGAATATCATCAAATTATACAATCACAAATTTTCTAATAAAAACACGTAAAACGTGATTCATTAATATCATGAAAGTATTAGGTGCATTAGTTAATCTAAACGGTATAACTAACCACTCATATAAACTATATTTTATTTAAATGTGGTTTTTCATTCAT
This sequence comes from Ailanthus altissimus, assembly GCA_946807835.1. Taxonomy (NCBI): domain Eukaryota; kingdom Viridiplantae; phylum Streptophyta; class Magnoliopsida; order Sapindales; family Simaroubaceae; genus Ailanthus; species Ailanthus altissimus. The sequence goes on from OX327699.1 coordinate 6,968,182, forward strand.
CACATTGCCTCATCCAGATCTAATGATAGCCACTCTTAAGGTTAATTTTAGAAAACATACAAGAATCATACAATTCATCAAGCAGGTTATCTAATCTAGAAATGGTATGTCTATACTTTACAGTGATATTGTTGATGGCAAAACAATTAATATACATTCTCTTTAGGTACAACCAATATTGGAACCACATAAGGACTCATGCTTTCACACACATACCTCTTCTTTATGAGCTCACTAACCTACCTTTGTCTCTTTGGGATTACTTTTATAGGCTGGCCTATTTGAAATTGATGCTCCGAGTATAAAGTTAATTTGATGCTCAATTCCTCTTATTGGTGGTAAACCATTATGTATCTCTTTGAGAAACACATCATCAAATTCCTATAAAAGAGAAACAATACTAGGCAAAGAGGGATTAAGTTCACTAGTACTAAAACAAGCCTCTTTGTACAAAATTACAATTATAGGCTGATTTAAAAATAAAGCTTTTTTGATCTCTTTCTCTTTCTTGTATAGGAATTCAATTGTTTTCTCTATTTTCTTTTATCATTAACCAAAATTTCCTTTTCTTTTTCACTCTTTTTTTCTCTCCTTTTAGTTTCGGTCTCTCTTGCTTTTGAACTCTTACTCTAATTTTTCATGTCACTCTCTTTCTTTAACCTCACTTGATCTTTATATACTTGTCTTAGAGTTAAAGGTACAAGAGTAATTGATTTTCCCTTAAATACAAAAGAGTACATATTAATGTAACCATCACAAATTACATGCCCGTATACTACCATGGTCGGCTCAAAAGAATATGCCCCGTATACATTGGCACCACATTACACAAAACCTCATCTTTATACTTCTCAATTGAGAATGAGATAAACACATGTTTATTTATTTTGACTTCTCCATAATCATTCAGGCATTGTAGATTATGCGGCTTAAGATGTTTCAAAGTTGTCAAATTTAAATTTTCTACTAAACTAGTGCTAGCTATATTAGTAAAACTCCATCCCCAATCAATAATAATGCTACATTCCTTATCATTGACATGACATCTAGTATAAAAAAATATTATCATGTTGTACCTTCTTATCTTCTTTGATTTACACACTAAGAGCTCTCATAGCAACTAAAAGCTCTCCATCAACCAAATATTCAATGTCACTTGCATCCTCTAAAGATGGCATAGACTCATCATCATATTCACCTTCTATCTCAATATCACCATCTTGTTTCAATATCATCATTCTTTTTTTTAAACATTAAGATGCAATATGACTTATTCTCAAATACTTAAATCATTTGATATCTCTATTTCTAGAAAGTTGAGAATCAGATTTACCTTTGTTTGGTGTGCCTCCATCTTGGTTACTTTTAGAGGGTTTGGCCTTAGGATTGAAATTAGGCTTTTCATCATTTTTATTCCAATTCATTTTGCAAGAGGATGACGAACCCGAGTTCTATTCATTTCTTACAGAACTTTTCTTTTGAGCTGCATTTTTACCTTTATTGCCATATTCACAATGTCTTCCAACTTTACATAATGCAACAATTCGACCACAATAGCAATATCATGATTAAAACCTTACAAAAATTAGGCCAGAGTTACCTCTTGATCTTCCTCAACATTGGCTCAAAGCATGGTTATCTCCATTTCTTTGGGTTACTCTTCAACACTTTTAAAACCTTGAGTAAGGTTTTGCAATCTTTGATACAAATCTCTATAATAATGATTAGGGACAAATCACTTTCTCATAACAGCTCTCATCTCTTCCTATGTATCAGTAGGCTCTCATGGTTTCTTCTCCTATTTAAAACTAACTGATCCTAATAAATAATTGCATAATTAATAAATTCAACAGTAGCTAACTTTATGTTCTTTTTCTCAGAGTAGTTATGGCAATCAAAAACTAGCTCCGCCTAATTTTTCCCACTCCAAATATGCATCAAGATTATTTTTACCTTGGAAAAAAAGAATCTTTAGCTTAATACTACCTAAGTTATGATTAACTCTATCTTTATGTCTTGCTCTATCTCGTCTACCTCCTCTATCATGCATGAATATATCTATATTGATAATAGTGGCCTGGTCATCATCATCCCAATCATCTCCATCATTGCCATCATCATTCATGGTAGTCTTAAGAACTCTAGGTGGCTATGCCCTTTATGAACTAGATTTAACTTTATTTATTCTCTCATTGACCACATCAAACCTCAAATTCAGTCGATTAAATTGTTGTTCTAAGGACTTAAAAAAAGTTTAAAATCTATCTTTTCTCGAACATCATCGGATGGGCCTTTACCTTTTTCTTGCGACATGTTTAATATCCTACAAACAAAGTTGAGAAACCTCATAAACAATCCCTTACATTCTTTCTCTCAAGATTGATGGCACTCACACTTGTATTTACTCAGATTTGGCTTTTACCCATTTAAAAGTTCACACTCTCTTACCTTTTTTCACTATTTATCCCCTCTTTAATTATTTATTAAACTTAAACTAAGTCAATCAAAATTACCTTACAAAAATTCAAACTCAACAAATTATATTACTATGGATGATAATAAGCTAACACAAAGAAAAAAAAGGCTGAGTTTAAGAAGCAAAGAGAACAAGATTATAATAAAAACGATAAACTACGAAAACCAGGACCAAAGGGAATCTAAACTTTTTATGCAATTAAGGTTGTTGTTTTGTTTTAGGCTGAATTGCACAAAATAGCCAGAATACACACTTGATGTAACAAAACTTGAAGAACACTTTAATTATTTCAGAACTTTCTATACTTTTTTCTATAATTTTTTTTCAATTTTTTTTAATTTGTTTTACTTATATGTAATGATAAATAATGGAACTTGAATGAATTAAGGTGAAGAAATAGGTAAAAAAGTGCATACAAGAAGAAATAAAGGTGATAGAATTCAGATTCAAAGGAATAGAACAAAGGATGAAGAATTAAAAGAAAGAACATACAATAAAGAAAATAAAAGGATAGATTAAACTTGATTTAGAACCTAAACTTTGATACCAAATGATGTGAACCTATAAAGAAAAGTGAGACCCAACATTTAATGAGGTTACTTTGCCAAGGAATGTTTTAATTCACAAGTAAACCAAAACAAGGACCTTGAACATCTATAAAGAGATAAGAATCAAAAGTATAAGAAAAAAGGTTGACACCACACTCAAGATAGAAGAGGAACATTATGAGTGATAAGTCAAATATGAACGTCACAAGATGAAATCTTGATTAGTTCTGAAAACTTCTTTGAAGAACTAAGAGAAAACTCTCAATAATATTAAAATCATAAACTATTCTACCTTTTATCCCTTATGGTATGTATAGACCACTTAGGATGTCAAGCATTCTTTACAACTTTCAAAGTATAATAATAAATGAAACTAAGACTGACTATCAAACTTTCAACTACTACCAAGATAAGTAAATTAAATACAACTATTATGATAAATACAATTGCAAGCTCCTAAAAGACCTTATATTCTTCTTGGACTTCTATTACATGAGCTGATGCTAGTATGGTCTGATTGTGATATCCATCATAAAGAAACATGAATAACATTGACAAGACATTTATCTACTTGAAAACTTAATTTGGGTAGATTACTGTCTTCAACAAAACATGAATTTAAGATGTGCTTAATTAGCTAATTTAATACTTTCATCATTTTTTGGATCTTGCCCTTATTATTAGATCCCTATGGATACTTAATGAATCTTGTGAAGCTTTGGTAACCTAATTCGTATCATTTAGTCTCTTATTTTATCTTGAATTATTAATTTAGTCCTTAACATTTTTAAAATAGTCAAGTCAATTTTTTTGTTAGAAAAATTCTGTTAAATGTTTAATTTTTTAAAGGTAAAATTATCTTTCATTAAAATAGAAATTACACTTGATGACATGGCATTGATCAAACACCAGTTATCTTTATAATGAAATATCGACTTACTATGATCATTATTTGACTCTACATTTTATAATCTACGTGTTGATAGAGTTATTTATGACAATAGAATAACAAATAAGGCCCAAAATAAGAGAAAAAAAAGTAGCAGTGCCCACCATAATGTTTGTGTCAAACTATAACTCATTACTATATTGCATAAACCCCCACTATATTGATAAGGGCAAATTTGTCATATATTTTCTCATGTTTTTATTATTGATATTTTATAATTTTATGAGAATAGATGACTATTTATGTGCATTATTGTTATTTATAAGGACTTGAACGAAATTTAAAGAATGTGTCCATCGCCCCCGCGCCACAAGGAGTTTTGCCCCAGCTCCAGAATAGTGATCGAAATTAGAAAAACAACCTGTTTAAGTCGCGTCTAGCGCCCCAGCGCCATACAGTCACCGCCCCAGCGATGATCCATCGCCCCGTTTTTATGAAGCGCCCCAGCACTAAGATCCCACCGCTCCAGCGGTAATAGCTTTTTCACGCGTCACCCCAACGACAGATGCATAGCGCGCCAGCGGTAGTACGAGTCCTAGTCTGACGAGAATTGAGATTTTCAAGCTCATATCAATCCCTATATAAAGCCACTCGTTCCCAACCTTCAAAATCAATCAAAAGAGACCAGAGAAGAACTTAGAGGAAGAAAAAGAGAACTTAGAGCAGTTCAAGAGTACCAAGAATCTAGAACAACATCAATCAAGAGCAATTCAACGTCTACATCGGTTTGCGATTGATTGTATCATGTTTTATTTTTATTGCTGTGATTCTCTTGTAGCTATGAACTAATTTATTTTCTAGGGTTAATATTTGAACTCAATATGTGCGCTTAAATTGCCATATCTTTTTAATATTTAATAAACTTAGTCTTTTATTATTTAAATTACTTGTGTTTAATGCTTCAATATATCTGGCCAATATATGGTGAATGAGTTGGTAATATTATTGATAAACTTGGAAGAGGAATCATAATATTTAGACCTAGGTAATTTGATGCATGATTGTAGAGTAACATTCAATGTTGCATATGCAAGTTTCAATTTAGGATAGGAATATACCTAATTGGCATGTATGATCAATAAGACCTAACCTTAATGAATCTTAATTTATTACAAGTACCATAGGAATATAGGTATTTGGTAAATTAAGGTATACTTGCATGACCTTGGAAGAGGCTTGTGAATACATTAGTGTCTTGATCAATAATAAAGACTAAGTGAGTTAAATATTAGAGGGTTAATCATTAAAAAGCATATTGAGGGATAATATTAATCTTAGGTTTTCTCTACATTGCTATCACCTAAGTTTCTTTACATTGTGTTTTGCTTTTATATTTCTTACATTCATTCTTAGATTTTTATTTATCTGAATAATTATTAGGAAGATATAATTTTAGTAATTGGTTAAAAAGAAAACATTATCCCTGTGGGTTCGACATCTGACTTATTTAGTCTCTTTATTACTTGCATACGATAGTGTATACTTGCACTTAATTTATGATATAGAAATATCGCATCATATATAGTGTTAGGGTTGTGCCTACGTGCCATCCCAATTTCTATAAATATTTGATATCTATACATAGTATATTTTGTGATATAGCTAAATACTTTTAATAATATGGTTTAATGCTTGTTACGCCACAGACTTTGTATTATCTGAAGGAGTTTAGATACGGTCTAAAGGAGTTTAGACCAGTGCTAAGAGTTAGCAAATATTCCAAGAGTTGGAACATTTTCTGTAACGGGGCAAAGACCGCGAGTCTGTATATTTATATCTGTAGAGTACAGTTGGTTGTTCTTAGCTGACCAGGATCTTAGCGATTGTATAGGCATACAGGTATTCAGTTAGGATTGAGTAATGAACAGACTTATGAAGACCTCAATGGACATCCTATGTTACCGTTAATGGAATGTCTTCTCGAGTTGAGTAGTATACGTAGTCTTTTGACCTGAGCATCACAGTGGGCTTATGAGTGATCCACCATGCTTTAGTTTCACGCATGTCAGAGGCCTTTCATGGTTTGACCGCTGGGTGTCGCTCAGTATGGTTCGATGCTCACAGAGTCTAATGTGTGCAGATTTAATATCCATCAGCTCTCCTAGAGAGTGATATATCCAGATGCTCTAAGATAGTATCTCAAGAAAGTCTTATGACCATAAGCAGTTAACCCGGAAAGGAGTTTCCATAGGGTTAAACAATATGGTAAAGAATTTGCTTATATTGTTCATTGAGACACCATTCTAGAGATAGGTTTATAGATGAGCATTTGGGGATTTGAAAGTATTGATCTATGTCCCCATACATCCAAAATATATATGATTGAGGGACTATACGTATGCGTTGTAACTTTAACTTGTATGGTTCAAGGCGCTAATTTGTAATATTCGTGACTTGTGCTTGGGGCATTGTTCACGGACTTATGGAATAGTTTTATTTAACGAATTAGGTATGGATCTAGGAAGTCCCGCGATATAGAGTGTACTCATTATGCAGTTGGGTAGCGTTCTGGATTAAATTATTTAATCCAGTAATATCTATCACTACCATGGGAATGCATATGTATCCGTGGTTAAGCATTAAATACAACAATTAGTCAATAATTATTATTCATTAATTATAAAATAACACGTGGTGTATGATTGACCCTGAGTTGAGTTTACCTAGGTATGAGATTTGGTGGGACCTGCTAAAGAGTATACTTAGTAACTATTTATGAGGGACAAAATAGTCATTTCATATTATGACTATTTAATTATTAAATAATCAAAATATCTCTATTAAAATATATTATTTTATAATATTATATATTTTAATAATATAATATATATAATGCATGATAGTTGTCATGCACATTATATTTTAATATTATTTATTATTATTTTATTATTATTTTGTCCTTAATGGCTTAATATATTATTTTAATATATAATATTATTTATTTAAACAAAATAGAGATATATAAATGTGTGTGTGTGTGTTTTAGTAAGGGGAATTTGGGTGAAAAAGAAGAACGAGTGTTGTTTTCCTTTCTAATTTCTGTTTTGCTCTTATATTAAAGAAGCAATTGTTGCTTCTTTTCATTTCATTAAACCGTGGGAGAGAAAGAACAAAATATATTCAACCGGCCATTTTAGGGTTAAGTGTTAATCCCGTGTTGGATTAAGGAGCTATTGTTCTAACTTGTCAAGCCCACCAAGTTAGTAATTAGAATTACCTACGAGTGTGACTCCGGACGGACTCCAAAGATACACGTATAAAATGTTACATATATTAGTGATTTCTCAACTTTACTGTTGATATATTAATTTGATTAATATATGTTTATGTGTTTATTGTATGTTTTAAATGTTCTACTACGTTAAATATGTATGAGATACGTGCTATAGTAATTTTGAACAATGTTTCAAAATTAATTTTGCATGTGTAAGGTTTATGAGATGCAGTGATAAAAGTTATCGGTCTGCATTATAAATCGGGATCAATTTTTCTGTATTAAGAGTCATAATAGGAACCCTACTGGTAGGGGTTAGTTTTGTTGATATAGAAAAATTAATTAATTGAGAGTCACCTCCTCATGAGATAGGGATCTAGAAAATAAAAAAATCTTTTTTAATCAGATTAAAGAATATTACATTATGAGATAATATTTTATTCTTATCTGTTATATCAATATGGTGTTAGACGAGCCACGTCAGCATTTTTCTAATATCGCTACAACTTGAAGGACTTGGTCGGTTGGGTTTGGACTATACCGGTTAAACATGAGATGAGGCAAATATATGCAAATGTATTACCCAAAACTGCTACAACTTGAGGGTAGTATCAGTAACATATATTTGGTAATTAACAAGTTAATATGGAATATACTTACCCAATATTGCTACAGTGTGAGGATAAGGTGTATTCAGGATCAAGAGAGTAAGGATTACATAAGATGTAATTGACAAATGCTATCTATTTGTTGGGAATACAAAGATCAATATTGTTACAACGTGAGGTTGGAGTAAATTTTAATGAAGGCTACTTCCCACTGTATAGTTTAAAAGAGTTTAAACTATCATTTTATCATTTGAGAGATTATCGAGATTATGTAAAGCAGTGGGATGGCGTTTTAAATTGAAAAAATGTATAATTGTTATACTCATGATTTAACACGTATTATTAACGATTTATCAAATTTGGCTGACATCTCTTATTTATTTTGGTTTGTGTAAGATTTGATCTGATGGCCTCTATAAATCCCTTGGTGTGCATACTGGATGCACACCAGCTCAAAGGCACTGAGAATTATTCAAATTGACTTATGAATCTTAGAATTATTCTGGATTCTGAGAGGCTCGGATATGTTATTGATCAGAAATTGCCCAGAAGTATTTTTTATGATGCTACCCCTGAGGAAAGGGAGACATATTAGAAATGTTTGAATGATGAGTTAAAAATTAAATCGTACATCATCACCTCGATGTTTATAGAGTTGCAGCAAGAGCATATCCATATGGATAGTGCTAGTAGCATAATGCTACATTTAAAAGAGCTCTTTGGCAATTGACCTCAGGTCAAGTTGTACAGAGTGGCCAAGGCATTCTTTTAGGCTAGACTGAGCGAGGACAATTCGATTAGTCCTCATGTACTCAAGATGATTGGATACATCGAGAAGTTTGAGGCTGTGGACATTTCTCTAAATAATAACTTGGGGAATAGTTTAATTCTCCAATCGCTGCCAGTGTTATTTACACAGTTTATTATGATCTTCAATATACAAGGATTGACCCCAACTTATGCTGAGCTTCATAATTTTTTGAAGACAGCGGAGGAGGACATGCGTAAAGGGAGCTCGGCCCTCTTGGTTCACGGTTCCTCATCTTCTACTCCAAGGGCTTCTGGGAAGTCCAAAAGAAAAAAGAAGAAACAAAAAAAGCCACCCTAGATGGGTCCTCAGAGGCAGTAGATATCCAAGCCTCGGGAGAAGGAAATGAAAGAAAAGTGTTTCTTTTACGACGAAAACGGGCACTAGAAGCACAACTGCCTAAGGTACCTTACCACTGTGAAGAAGACTCTCTCAAGTATATGCTTAACTATTGTTGACATTTCTTTAGCATTTAAAGCTTGTACTAGCTGGGTATTAGATATTGCATGCTCTTCTCACATCTGTAATGTGTTACAGGGATTGAGGGAAGTCAGAATGCTACGGCCAGGAGAAGTGATGCTCAGAGTGGGAAATAGAGAGTTTCTACAGGTCCAAGCTGTTGGACATTTTGATTTGCTTCTCCTATGTAATAGAACAATTATTTTGTATAATTGTTATTATGTACCCAATATCATCAGGAAAATTGTAGCTTTTTCTGTGCTTGATAGTGAAGGATATCGTGTAAATATATGGATTCGTTCTTTGTATTTATATGATATGCATGATGTTTTATTAGCTGATTGTCAGTTAGTCAATGGGTATTATGTATTGGATACAATGAGAAATGTTATGAATGTACAAGCTAGTTCTAGTAACAAATATGCAAGATTAAAAACTTTAAATAAAACCGAAATGTGGCATATGAGATTAGGCCATATAAACGTGAGACGCCTAACCTTCTAGTTAAGGATAGTCAGATAGCTGATTTGACCATAGAACTTTATCCAGTTTTTGAATCTTGTATTCAAGGGAAGATGACCAAATCTCCATTTACTGGTCTTGGACACCGTGCCTCTAGTTTATTAGAACTGATACATAGTGATATATGCAGTCCAATAAATCACACTGCGATGGGTGGGTTTCGATACTTTGTAATCTTCATCGATGATTGGTCACGATATGGTTATGTGTTTCTTCTGAAACATAAGTCAGAAACCTTTGAAAAGTTCAAAGAATTTTGACTTGAAGTAGAGAAACAAACGAACATGTACATTAAGTGCCTTCGATCAAATCGAGGCGGTGAATACATGGATAATGATTTTTTGGATTATTTGAAAGAGAATGGGATTCTCGCTCAATATAGTCCTCTAGGTACTTTGCAACAAAATGGTGTTTCAGAGAGGAAGAATTAGACTTTATTGGATATAGTTCAATTGATGATGAGCTTTACTGATCCTCCAAAATACCTGTGAGGTCATGCTCTGGAAACTGCTGCTCATATTTTGAATAAAATTCCATCTAAAGTTGTTCTCACTACTCCACATGGGATGATGAAGGGTAGGAAACTGAGTCTCAAGTATCTTAAGATTTTGAGTTGTCCTACTTATGTAAGAGTTGCACAACAGAATAAACTTACACCCATGGGTATAAGTACAGGTTCATTGGGTATCTCAAAAATTCAATGGGATACCAATTCTATAATCCAAAGGAACAAAATTTGTTCGTTGCTCAAAATGCCACTTTCCTTGAGAAACAGTTTCTAGAGGATCAAGGAGATTGTAGAAAGATTGTACTTGATGAAGTTAATCAGGAGCCTGATGAACTGCAAATGGATACTCAAGTTCAAGTGAGCAGTGTACCTTTAACACACCCTCCACGTAGGTCCGAAAGGATGTCCAGACCACCTATTAGATATGATCAGATGCCTGAAGGTGTACTTGGAGTTTTCTTGTCAGAGGAAAATGATCCTTTGACTTATAGGAAGGCGATGTTAGACATCAACTCGGGTAAGTGGCAAGAAGCCATGAAATCCAAAATTTACTCTATGCATTGAATCAAGTCTGGAACTTGGTTTCGCTTCTCGAAAAAATTGTTCCTATCAATTGCAAATGGATTTACAAACAGAAGTGAGGACCGATGGAAAAGTAAAGACTTTTAAGGCCCGACTAGTGGCAAAAGATTATGCTCAATGATCTGAGATTGATTATGAGGAGACCTTTGCACCGGTTGCAATGCTAAAGTCGATTAGGATTTTGTTGGCACTTGCTACATACTATGACTTTAATATTTGGCAAATGGATATAAAGACGGCGTTCCTGAATGGATACCTCGATGAAGAGATATTCATAGAACAACCTAAAGGTTTTACATCCAGCCAAACTTCTAGTCTATTGTGCAGGCTGAAGAAGTCCATTTATGGACTTAAACAAGCCTCCTAGAGTTGGAATCATCATTTTGATGAGGTAATCAGAAAGTCTGGTTTCATTAAAAATAAGAAAAAAACTTGTGTATAAAAAGGTCAAGAAAAGCGTGATAATCTTCTTAGTTCTCTATGTGGATGACATATTGATCATTAGGAATGATATTGGTATGTTGCAATCCATAGAAAGCTATCTCAGTAAAATTTTCTCCATGAAAGATTGGAAGAGACTTCCTATAAACTGGGTATAAAGATTTATAAAGATAAAGCTATGAAGTTGATAGGACTCTCTCAATCATCATACATCGATAGCTTCTTGGAAAGGTTTTAGACATGGTGTTCATCTTTCTAGGAGAATGTCTCCTCAGATGGAAGATAAAAGAGTTAGAATGTTTAACATACTATATACATCAACTGTTGGCAGTTTGATGTATGCTATGATGTGTACGAGACTTGACATCAGTATGGCTGTAAATGTTACAAGTCGGTATTAATTTGATCCAGGTGACAGCCATTGGATGGCAGTTAAACATATCCTGAAATACCTTAAGGGTACGAATGATAAGTTTCTTATTTATATAGATAATGATATTTAAGTGAGAAGATACAAGGATTTAAACTTTTAGTCTGATCTAGATGATAGAAAGTCTACATCTGGATATGTGTTTACTCTCAATAGAGGCGCGGTGAGCTGGAAGAGTACCAAGTAAGGGTTCACAGCTGACTCTACCATGGACGCAGAGTATATTACGGCTTCAGAAGATACAAAGGAAGCTGTTTAGATTCGAAAGTTTATCGCAGAGCTTGGAATAGTTCCAAGTTCATCAAATTTTATCCCATTATTTTGCGACAACAATGGGACTATAGCACAAGCAAATGAGCCAAGAGCCCACCAGAAGTTTAAGTATGTGGAGCGAAAATACCACATCATTAGAGAGATCTTGGCCAGGGGAGATGTAATTATTTACAGAATAAATTCTGTAAATAATTTAGTAGACCCACTTACCAAAGCCTTAACTTCAAATGTGTTTGAGAAACAAGTGCAGTCTATAGGTATTAAATACCACTGTGATTGGCACTAGGGCAAATGAGAAATTGTTAGGGTTGTACCTACGTGTCATCCCAGTTTTGTATAAATATTTGATATCTAAATAGAGTATATTTTGTTATATCGCTAAATACTTTTAATAATATGATTTAATACATATTACGCTACAGACTCTATATTATCTGAAGGAGTTTAGATACAGTTTAAAAGAGTTTAGACCAGTGCTAAGAGTTAGCAAATATTCTATGAGTTGGAACATTATTTGTAATTGGTCAAAGACCTCAGAATATGCTTATAATGATATAGTTGCAATGGGTTGCTAGTTTGTGTCATTATGCAAGCACGTTCTCAAACATATTGTTCTTGATCTATTTTTATTGACGCGGGTCTGTTGGTTGATCCCATTAATTCACGGAGATCAGTGTATGTCTATATCTGTAGGGTATAGTTGGTCGTTCCTAGCTGACCAGGATCTTGTAGATTTTATAGGCATACGGGTATTCAGTTAGGACTGAGTATTAAATAGACTCATGAGGACCCAATAGACATCCTATGCTATCATCAATGGAAGGTCCTCTTGAGTTGAAAAATATACGTGGTCCTCTAACCTGAGTACTATGGTGGGCTTATGAGTGATCCATTATACTTTGGTTCCATGCATTTCAGAAACCTTTCATGTTCTGACCGCTGGGTGTCGCTGGGTATGGTCTGATGCTCATAAAGTTCGATGTGTGCAAATATGGGATCCATCAGCTCTCATAAAGAGTGATATATCCAGATGCTCTAAGATAGTATCTCAAGAAAGTCTTATAGCCATAAGCAGTTAACCCAAAAATAAGTTTCCACATGGTTAAATAATATGGTAAAGAGTTTTCCTAAATTGTTCATTGAGATATCATTCTGGAGATAGGTTTATGGATGAGTACATGGGGATTTAACAATGTTGATCTATGTCCCCGCACATCCAAGATATATATGATGGAGGGACTATACGTATGCATTGTAACCTCAACTTGTATAGTTCAAGGCGTTGATTTGTAATATTCGTAACGTGTGCATGGGACATATTCATAGACTTATAGAATAGTTTCATTTGACGAAGCGAGCATGGACCTGGGGATTCCTGTGATATGAAGTGTACTCGTTGTGTACTTGGGCAGCATTCTGGATTAAATTATTTAATCCAGTAATATCTAGCACTACCATAGGAATGCGTACATGTCCGTGTTTAAGCATTAAATACAACAATTAGTTAATAATTGTTATTTACTAATTGTAAGATGACACGTGGTGCATTGTGGATTCTCAATTGAGTTTACCTAGGTGTAAAATTTGTTGGAACCCGCTAAGGAGTATACTTGGTAACTATTCATAAGGGACAAAGTAATCATTTTACACTATAATTATTTAATTATTAAATAATCATAATATCTCTATTAAAATATATTATTTTATAATATTATATATTTTAATAATATAATATATATATAATGCATGATAGTTGTCATGCACATTATATTTTAATATTATTTTGTTTATTTATTATTTTGTCCTTAATGGTCTAATAATATTATTTTAAGGGATAAGGACATTTTTGTCCCACGAGTTTGACTTAATTCTCAATTTTATCCCACGAGTTTCAAAAAATCCAATTGTCATTGTCCGTTAGTAAGGTTCCATTAATTTTAACACTAGAGGGGCAAACAAAATAGTCACTGTACACAAAACTTTAAAATGGCCTGACACAAAATATCCACGCATCAACTACTAATTTGTCACTTAAATAATAAAATAAATAAAAAGAGAGCAGCAGCAGCCGTTATCGTCAGTAGCCGACCGATCGTCAGTAGCCGACCGATCGTCAGTGACATTTGTGATTCGACTCAAAATTGACATCATTGGACTCAAAATTTTGTGATTTACGCAATGGTGGGATTTGTTTTTTGTCAACGGAGTACCGTTAATGTACCAAAAGTATAAAAAAAAACATTGTGGGAGGCGGGGCTATCGTTGTTTACCGTTAAACGGTGAGGCAGTGCACGCCACCTCCCCACCGTTCCACGGTTGCGTGCGGTGGCCGCCACCCTCCCCTATTTTCGATCTATTTTTTGGCCACTTTCTTGTTTTCTTTTGATAAAAATGATTCCACCATTGTGTAGATATAAAAAAAAATAGAATCTAATGAAATAAATTTGCCTATTTTCATTGTCAAAATTCGGCAACTGGTGGTGGTCTGCGATGATAGTCGCCGGTTTTAGTAATTCAGTTTTATTTATTTTAATTATTTTTTAATATAAAATAAAATTTTAATGAATATTAAATTTTGAACCTATTAAAACTTGCCACGTGTCTTTTTATTTTTAATAACCTATTAATAATCAACACGTGTATATTAATAACCTATTAATGTACTCACATCACCATTTCTAATTAATATAATAACTGAGGAAAATTTTGACAATGTGGAATCAAAAGAGATTTTCAATTAAATTTAACGGAATCTCACTAACGGATTAGGACAAAATTGAGTTTTCTGAAACTCGTGGGATAAAATTGAAAATTAAGTTAAATTTGTAGAAAAAGTGTCTTTATGCCTTATTTTAATATATAATATTATTTATTTAAACAAAATAGAGATATATAAATGTGTGTGTGTGTGTGTGTTTTAGTAAGGGGAATTTGGGTGAAAAAGAAGAACAAGTGTTGTTTTCCTTTCTAATTTAAATTTTGCTCTTATATTAAAGAAGCAATTGTTGCTTCTTTTCATTTTATTAAACCGTGGGAGAGAAAGAGCAAAAGATATTCAACCGACTATTTTGGGGTTAAGTGTTAATCCCGTGTTGAATTAAGGAGCTGTTGTTCTAGTTTGTCAAGCCCACTAAGTTGGTAACTAGAACTGCCTACGAGTGTTACTCCGAGCGGACTCCAAAGATACACGTGTAAAACGTTACACGTACTGGTGATTTCTCAACTTTACTTTTGATATATTTATTTGATTAATATATGTTTATATGTTTATTGTATGTTTTAAATGTTCTGCTATGTTAAATATGTATGAGATACGTATTTTTTACAATAAACACAGTTGCACATGCATCTACCCTTATATATTTGATCTCTAGCATATAGATCAAAAACTTTAAAGTCCAATGATAATCAAGGTATGTCGATATACCACTATAAGGGCCACTGATAAGCGGTCACTACTGGTAAATGATTGGTTATTGTTAATCAATGATGGATAGCTTTAATCAATAATTGGTCAACATAATTCAATGTTGATTTTAGGCCTTTTCTAATGTTTTGGTTGCAAAACTAATACCATATCATGTAGATTGTTAATTTAAAGGTCAGCGGTGGTCATAGTTAGTCGATATGCACCATAAGGTTCATCATCAGCCAGTTAACAATCGATTAACACATATAAACAATTAATCAATGTTGGTCAATGGCACATCATCAAGTGCAATTTTTATTTATCCCAAGATAATTTTGCCTTTAAAAATTAAGTATTTAATGAAAAATTTTAACAAAAAGGCTAACCCTGTTATTTTGAAAATTTTACTAAATTGGTAATTTAAGATAAACTGAAGGACTGAACTAATAATTTTCTGCTTATAAAGAATTTACTAGCAAACTAAGTTTTGCAAATTGCCTCGTTTTAAGTAGAGGGGCATAATCAGATTTGTTTTCCATTGACCTAATTTTTAAAAACAATTATTTCATAATATTATTAAGACAAAAATAATTCTTTCATCATATGCATATACACATTATATGAAAATATATGAGGCTTATAAAGTATAATATATAACAAATAAAAAAATGAAATGCAAATAAAATAGTACATTATTAAAGTTGTCCTTCATAATGTTCCAAAGTATAGAATTAATCTATTACTAATTCTAAATTATTAGAACTAAACTAAATTAATTGTTAAGACTATATTCACTGTCAAATATATATAAATATGAAATAAATAAAGCGATGAGTAAAATTTTGAGTGTTTGATATAGTAAACACGATAAATTAATTTTAAAGAATGTAAATTGAAATTGTTATGAAACTTTCATGAAGAAACGTGACTAACAAGCTTATTTAATAATAGTTAAATCCTAAAAATTAAAGTAAACTCATTGTCTAGATAGAAATAAGAAATTTATTGTCCCAAAACAAATATTAATTATATAAGGTAATTTTTTAAATATAAGTTAATTCTATTATTCTAAGATAAAAAAATATAAATTAATACATTTTATATTTATTTTGGGCTAAATTTGGTAGGTCAGTGAACTCTTGAGCCCGATAGGCTCAAGAGCCTAAACTAGTAAGAATTTGTTTACAAATAGATAGCAATAGCTCAATAGAGATCACTAGAACTTAGGAGGCAATTAGTAGAGAACTACTGAGGGGAGATAGTTTAGAACTACTAAGGTTGAAGCTAGATTGGAGAGAGCTACTGAGGTCGTGTTTAGGGCTATTAAGGTCAAAACAAGGCCGGGATAGCTACTGAGGTCGTGTTTAGGTTGGAGAGAGGTACTGAATAAGAAAAGCCTACAACATATTTTAAAGGCAAATGTGGGCTCAAAGTTTATAAAATGGTCAGTAGATGATTCAAAATAGAATAAGAGTTAGGTAGCTGTTTAGAGGTGGTTATAATGACTTAATATAGCTTACACGGACTAAGCTCACAACTCAATATTACTAGTATTAATAAGAAAGTGCAATATAAGAATAATCAACGCACGAATTATGTGGTTCATCCCAAAGCCTACATCCACGGTAGAGCTCATCATAAAAAATCTACTATATGAAGAAGATATTACAAGGTATAAATTACAATGAGAGTAATATCACTCATGAGCTATGATCTCCTATGTTATTCCCCTCTTTAGACTTATAGAGGCCATTTCTAGTGTTTTGGTCGATATTTCCTTAGCAAGGATGAATAATTAGAGGTTACTAAGTAGGGACTTGAACGAAATGTATGTGCTTTATTGTCATTTATAGGGACTTGAACGAAATTTAAAGAAAGAATGCAAATATAGCAAAAATAGGGACTAAAATATAAAGTTTTCAAAATATGAGTCCAGAGCCCTCGCGCCACAAGTATTATCGTCCCAGCGCTGGAATAGTGATCGAAATATGAAAAAGACATGTTTAAGTCGCATCTGGAGCGCTAGTGACAAATATTCATCGCACCAGCGACGCTCCATCGCCCCAGCGCTATCAGCTCATGCAGCGCCCAGCGACAACTTCATAGTGCGCCAGCGGTCTCGCGAATCCTAGTGTGACCAGAATTGAGTTTTTCAAGTTCAAATCAAACCCTATAAAAGGACACTCGACCCCAGACGTAAAGAGGAGACCAGAGAAGAACCTAGAGCAAAAAAAAGAGAACTTAGAGCAGTTCAAGAGCACCAAGAATTTAGAGCAATTTGACGTCTACATCGGTTTGCAATTGATTATATCATGTTTTATTTTTATTTTCATTGCTGTGATTCTCTTGTAGCTATGAACTAAATTTATTTTCTAGGGTTAATACTTGAACTCAATATGTGTGCTTAATTGCCATATCGTTCGAATATTTAATAAATTAGTTCTTTGATATTTAAATTACTTGATTTTAATGCTTCAATATATCCGGCCAATATATGGTGAATGAGTTTGTAATATTGTTGATAAACTCGGAAGAGGAATCATAATATTTAGACCTAAGTAATTTGATGCATGATTGTAGAGTAACATTCAATGTTGCATATACAAGTTTCAATTTAGGATAGGAATATACCTAGTTGACATATATGATCAATAAGACCTAATCTTAATGAATCTTAGTTTATTACAAGTACCATAGGAATATAGGTATTTGGTAAATTAAGGTATACTTACATGACCTTGGAAGAGACTTGTGAATACATTAGTGTCTTAATCAATAATAAAGACTAAGTGAGTTAAATATTAGAAGATTAATCATTAAAAAGCATATTGAGGGATAATATTAATCCTAGGTTTTCTCTACATTGCCATCACCCTATTCTCTTTGCATTGTGTTTTTGTTTTTATATTTTCTGCATTCATTCTTAGATTTTTATTTTTCTGAATAATTATTAGGAAGATATAAGTTTAGTAATTAGTTTAAAAGAAGAAATTATCCCTGTGGGTTCGACATCCGACTAATTAGTCCCTTTATTACTTGCATACGATAGTGTATACTTGCACTTAGTTATACGATATAAAAATATCGCATCAACACCCTTTTGAACTTATCTTCTTCTATTGGAGAAAGTGAGGCTTTTATAATAGAGATGAACCTTGGAGGTAGAAGGAGCTGGCCTAAGATTACTCCTTAAGGGTGACATGTTGACAGGACTCGCTCCGAGACCCTCTACTGTAGATCCCAGTGGCCCTGCCGGGCACCCCGATGGAAGTTCCTCAGAATTTAACTAGGTAAGTTGAGAAATTTTACGAGGCGAACCCCTTTTTAGTTCTTACTATTACTGAAAAAATCTTGCAATATACATGGAAAAGACATCTAATGTTTTTAAAAAAAAAGGGTAGAGTTTCCCTTATTTTTCTTCAAAATCTAATACAAAACGTGCAAAGAAATTGCACTTCTATTTCAAACACTTCTCAATACTATCAAATAGGACCTCTGGTCCTTTCCAAAATCAATCGAACTCAACTCAATAATTTCATTAAAATCACAAAACTGGCACACTTATAAAAAGTAAAAACGATCATCATAATATCAAAACCTTTTCATGTTTGTCCAAAACATATGTACAAATACATATGCCTATAACTACTATGCAGAAAGCAGAAAGAGTTTTATTTAGCACATTTACATGTATAAAATAATCTTTAGATTTAGTCCACTAATCAGCAGTATAAAAATCAGCAGCTTGCGTACCGAGAGCTGCACTTAGGAAGGAGGCTTAGAAAATATAAAACACAAAACGAGTAAACTAAAAGAGCTCAGTGAGTGCATATAAGATTTTGAATTAAAATAAAATTTTGCATAAATATTAAATTCTAAAAGACATGCATAATTCATGTTTCTAAAACTTGTATAAAGCTGTAAAATAGTTTCTAACATCATATGCCGATGAAATCTTGCCAAGCGGGTTTTATTTACATCTTTGAAAAATAATATCCAAAATCTGTACAACATAATAACTAGTATGTGCATATAAACGCATAATATGCAGTCGGTAGATTGAAAACTAGTAAAGCCCTAGCTCGGCCATTTTCTTTCTAAACTGTACCAATGGTAACCCTAAAGCTCTATACTCACGCAGCGACTCAACTAGCACCGCACACTCGTGGTTATCTTTAAGAATCCCTCTACAAACTTTCTATAATATCCAGCCAAACCCAAGAAACTACGGACCTCCGTCACATTCGTAGGCTGTCTCTAATTTACTATGGCTTCAATCTTCTGGGGATCTATTGTTACATCTTCTGCAGAGATTACATGCTCTAAAAATGCAACCCTATCTAGCCAGAACTGACATTTACTGAGTTTGGCGTACAACCGATGCTCCCTTAAAGTTTTAAAAACAAGCCTCAATTGTTCTGTGTGCTCTTCCTCGCTGCTTGAATAAACTAGTATATCATCAATAAATACTATCACAAACCGATCTAAATAGGATCAAAAAGCTCTGTCTAGGGCATTAGTCAGCTCAAAAGGCATAATCAAGAATTCATAATGTCCATATCGAGTCCTAAAGGCCGTCTTGAGAACATCATCCTTCCGAATTTTCAATTGATGATAGCCTGACCTCAAATCTATCTTGGAAAATAGTCTAGCCCCTTGTAGTTGATCAAAAAAATCATCAATTCTCGAAAGTGGATATTGATTACGCACTGTTACTTTATTTAGTTCCCTGTAATCAATGCATAATCTCATACTTCTATCTTTCTTCTTTACAAACAAAATCGGTGCTGCCTAAGGAGAAGTACTCGGTCTGATGAAACCCTCATTCACCAACTCTTCTAGCTGAACCTTCAGTTCTTTCAATTTTGAATGAGCCATTTTATAGGGTGCTTTGGAAATTGGTTGCATTCCAGAGGCTACTTCTATTTTAAACTCTATCTCTCTATCTGGAGGTAAGCCCGGAGATCCTCTGGGAATACATCCAAAAACTCCCTAACCACTGAAATATCCTCTAATTTCATTCCACCGTCTCTTACTTCTATGACATAGATTAAGTACCCCTGACATGACTTTTGAAGCATCTTTCTTTCCTTCATTATTGACACCATACTGGCGGGAAGTGATTTTTGCATCTTATAGAAAATGACTTCCGTTCCCTCTGGGCTACATAATCTGACTTCTTTCCGAAAATAATTCACCGAGGTCCGATATTTAAACAACTAATCCATCCCAAAAATCACATCAAAATCACTAATGGCCAGCACAATCAAATCTGCCATAAACTCTTGGCCCTTAATATTGATTTTACTACCCTTATACACCCTTTCTGCTACAATGGAGTCTCCTGTAGGAAGAGACACTACTACCGTATAATCTAATAACTGGGACACTATACTAGCATTTGCATCAAACTTTATAGAAATAAAAGAATGAGTTGCTCCAGGATCTATCAATACATAAGTATCTCGATAAAAAATTGGCATCGTACCTGTCACAACTTCTGGGGCCGTATCTGTCTCCTGCTGGGTCATTGCAAATACCCTAGCCTAGGTATGAGGTCTGCCTTGTGGTCCTCCGGATGATCCTCCTTGCCCAGCTACCCTATTATACTGGCTCAAGCCACTCGGCCTTTTGAATTAGGGACTGCCTCGAATCTGTCCTCGGCCAACACTAGTTTATCCCATAGCTGATGGTCTGTCTTCTGGCTTACTACTGCTCCATCATTCGGGCAATCCCTCATGTAGTGGCCCTCTTGAACATACTTATAACAACTAATAGTCCCTTTCCTACAATCCCCCGAATGGGCCTTGCCACATTTATTACACACTAAAAAATTCTTCCAACTCTCCTTAGTGCTTCAAAATCCGGTCAATGGTTGCCTAACGGAAGCTTGACTTGATTGAACTCCTTGATTTGGTTTTTGACTGCTAGACCATGTAGATCTCTCCTCTGTTCGTGTGAATTTACTAGGTCCTCCTCGAGAACCACCTGACCAACCTCTTTTCTAGCCTTGTTGTTTCGGTTTAAGGATGGCCACCATACTTCTTTCAACTCGAGTTGCAGCTTCCACTAATTCTCCATACTGAGTGTGAACTGTCGATACCACATAAGCCCTGATCCGAGGATTGAGACCCACTGTGAACCGATTAGCCTTTTAATATTCATTATCCGCTATAAAGGGAATGGCACGGAGGAGCTCTGAAAACTTCTTCTCATACTCTGCCATTGAGAGAGAACCTTGTTCTAGCTTGAAGAACTCTTCTATCTTCACATATTTATAACTTTTGGGGTAGAACCTGTTCAGAAATTCCTCTTTGAAAAGTGCCCAAGACACCCCCACCAGCATTTCTCCTTTGCAAGTCCTTCCACCAATCTTTTGCTCATTCTTTCAATAGAAATGCGGAGTATACCACCATTTGTTCTTCAACACATCCCATAACCTGGAAAATGTCTTCATTGTTCTCTAACCAAGATAGGGCTCTCTCAGGGTCTCTGATACCATCATACGGCTAAGCGCCCAATTTCTTGGCATGCTCAATGGATACTCTTATCTCTCTCGGCTGCTGGATTGTTGCTGCTAGTATCTGGGCCATCTGAGCTACATTCATGTTTTCACCCTCTCGCTCGGCAGGATGAGATGACTCAGGAGGGGTCTGAGGCGTAGGAACATTTACCGACTCATTCCTCTGCTCCTCTTCAGATGCAAGAGCCACCGCAGCTGCTCTTCTAATATGTAGGCTCCCACGCCGATGCATATTTTTTGTGAATTTAATGATGCAAATGATTATCAAATGCATAAAATTCAATTTACTAAACTTAGAAAAATATGCATGCAACTTCAAGAATCTTATTCTAAAAATAAACTTTTTAACTAAAACTTCAAAAATCGGGCTCTGATACCACTCTGACAGAATCCGCCTCGAGACCCTCTACTGTAGATCCCAACAGCCCTACCGGGCACCCCGGCGAAAGTTCCTCAAAATTTAACTGGTAAGTTGAGAAATTCCACGAGGCAAACCCTTTTTTAATTCTTTCTATTATTGAGAAAATCTTAGAATATACATGGAAATGACATCTTAATTTTTAAAAAATGGCAGAGTTTCCTCTGTTTTTCTTCAAAATTCAATACAAAATCTACAAAGACATTGCACTTATATTTCAAACACTTCTCAATACTACCAAATAAGACCTCCGGTCCTTTCCAAAATTAATTCAACTCAACTCAATAATTTCATTAAAATCACAAAACTGGCACACTTATAAAAAGTAAAAACGATCATCATAATATCGAAACTTTTTCGTGTTTGTCCAAAATATATGTACAAAAACACTTGCCTATAACTACTATGCAAAAAAGAAAAAAGAGTATTATTTAGCACATTTACATGTACAAAATGATCGTCAAATTTTGCTCACTAATTAGCTTTAGGAGAATCAGCAGCTTGTGTACCGAGAGCTGCACCTAGGAAAAAGGTTTAGAAAACATAAAACACAAAACGAGTGAGCTAAAGGAGCTCAGTGAGTGCATAAAATATTTTGAATTAAAATAAAATTTTGCATAAATATTAAATTCTAAAAGACATTCATAATTCATATTTCTAAAAGTTGTATAAAGTTGTAAAATGGTTTCTAACATCATATGCCGATGAAATCTTGCCGAGCGGGTTTTATTTACATCTATGAAAAATAATATCCAAAATCTGTACAACTTAATAACTAGCATGTACATATAAACACATAATATGTAGCTGGTAGATCGAAAACTAGCAAAGCCCTCGCTCGGCCATTTTCTTTCTAAACTATGCAATGGTAACTCTAAAGCTCTATACTCACGCAGCGACTCAACTAGCACCACACAAGTGAGTAGGTCAAAGGGGCCTCAACTAACAGCACCCACAGTGACATCTCAAGACATCTCACTAGCTATACAATGGAATCCTACATCGCCTACATATAGCAAGATAATACCCCGTACACATATAGCGACTCATATGACTCGATAACCTAACTTCTCGGAGTTAGTTACACCCCCCCAATACCTGTCCATGTGTACGGTATATACCAGTTGAGTCTAATACCATCACCACCACTATAATCTGAGGGTACCAATGGCCTTTGAAATAAATGTAGTAATTTTAAAGCTGTTTCTTAAACCGAACATGTAAAAGCATATCTATGGATATATATCAAATCATAAATAATGTTTATACATTAAAAGCACATAAAACATACATCTTCATTATGCGGAGACATAATAAATAAAAGATAAAGAAAATGATAAATTTTCACTCACAACCATTCCGAGCTCAATTTCGCTCCGAATTTCTGCTCCCATTATCGGTCTCGGTTTTATTCACCTACACGCTATAAATGACATTTAGAACTAATTCAAACACTAGAATATCATTTAACTACTAAATACCCTAATCGGCATACAAAGCCCAGATGGATACTACTTTTCGATTTTCATTTATGGAGTCATTTAATCTAACCTAACTCACTATCCGACGCCCTGAAAATTTCTTAACACCCTATAACTTTGGTTGGACATAATTGCCCTTCACTTTACCAAAATGGACAATTATGTCCCCTTTTTTTATTTTTTATTTTTCCATCAACCATATATATTCAATATACATAAGACACCATTTATACACAACCACTCAACCAAAACACAACTTAACCCTAACTTCCCTAAAGTGGTAGAATTTCACCCTATGTTCCAACACATTTCTTTTCTCAATTTCTTGTTTCAATTGCATCAAAATTAAGCCAACTTCATTCTAATGCCCTAATTACAACCAATTGAAGTCTCTACATCAAAATCACCCAAAACCCTAATTCTTACCTTGCCAATTTCTTCAATTGATGACTCCTTCAAACTCCATACTAGAATTCAACTCAATCTAAACCAAGAATATACACAAGAACATTAATTGAAGCAATCTTAAAAGTTCACATATCAACCTCACAAAACAATGCTTTTCTTATCTCTTTTTCTTGGATTTTCACTAATGAAGGCTTTAATTGAGTTTATAAACTTATACTTGACCTTATTATAGCTTGATTAAGCATGCAAAATCATGAAAAAAAATTGAAAATTCACTGTAGCAGCACTACTCTTCTCTTACACGAATTTTGCTTCTCTTTTGCTCTAAGTGTTATGCTTTAATCTCTTGAAATTTTTATACACTTGTACTATATATATAGTTGTCCCTCAATTGACCAATTTTTCCCTCAACTTACTCTAAATTTCTAATTTGCCATTGGTTGGAAACTAAGTATGTAATTAGTTCATTTGTAACTATTTAGTTAGAATAGTCAAAGGAACTAACTAAAATTTTCAACTTGGTAATCCATGAAATTGTCTCCAATTGGTCCATTCTCTAATATATGGATTTTGTGTCTTAACAATGGCTTGTTACATACATAACTCTTAAATGAAAATTCATGTGGTAAATTAAAATTTCCTTTTCCAAGCTGATAGAGAAAAATTCCAAAAATATTCTAGGGTCGTCCGACACTCCAACCGAGTGTGAAATTATCAAATTAGATCTAATATCTCTCACGCGTACCATAAAAAAATATTTCTAACAGGGTTAGAATTAGGTAACCCTACGGTGTCTTTATTGCTCTATACCAAAATCTAGACACAAATACTACTAATAGGGATTGGATATTACACATGTGGTAGAACACTATTAGAGAATAATCCTTATCATGAGGGGTATTTTGGAGAATTTACTAAGTAGGGGCAAAGAGGTAATTAGAGCTTCTTTGATGCTTGGAGTACTAGATGTCTTCTAACTGGTTGCTTTTCTGGAGCTATAAGCCTGAGTTGATGAGACCTTAGAAACATTAAGGGGTCGTCTGACTCTGTCCTTCCAAGCTTAGTAGATTCAGTGTTGAATTGCTCAACTACCTTAGACATCTTTTGTTTACTATGTTAGTAGTGTCAGTAGAAGATAAAACCTTAGTTCTAGCTGACGTGGTACTCGCTCATTAAGTCTTTAAGAATTCTCTTATCCAACCTTATCCTTAGGTCAGATAGCTAGGTGATATGACATCTAAGTACTCCTCTAGCAGGTCCCATAATTGACATGGCGAAGCTTGAGCTGTGCTGACTTGTACCCAATTAATAGGCCCATGCTTACGTGGCAAGTGTTCAAGCTCCTATATCGTGTCCTATGACACTGCTACTAAGTGGTGACACGTGCCCTAACATAGGTCCCACTAGATTGGCTTTATAGGCTAAGGTATTGAGGTTCAAGTGTTCGGGCCCGAATTCAATCCCATCAAAGTAGCTCGTTATAGACTACACTACTCAGGGTTTAGGACTGAGTGTCACCAATCTTTACCCCCAACATCAATTCTCCTAGTTTTTAATGTTGAGGTGAGGAAACAATAGGAATTACATATTTCTTTGGTGACACTTAGCGAGCTTCTATAGGCTATCTCTTCACTTTTTTTTTCTTCTTTTGTTTCTACCCTTCTAAGTATACATCACAAGTCTGGTACTAAGTGGAGATAATATCGATTCGGAGATATGTTCAATGTTCAATTCATTAGAGAACATGGGGCTCAACCCCTTAGTGTCGAATAAAGATACATTGGAGACCATAAAGTTAACCTTTTTAGTGTCGAATGGAGATATAGTAGAGTACACGGGGCTCAACCCTTTAATGTCGAATGGAGATACATTGGAGAACATGGGGCTCAACCCCTTAGTTTCGAATGAAGATATATTAGAGAACATAGGGTTCAAACCCTCAGTGTTAAATAGAGATAGAATTCTGTGGAGAAACCTTGTCACACGTTAGGGCTCAACCCCTATTAGATGTAATAATCCCTTCAAAAATGATTTTAATACATAATCATCACACACATTCATTTTTGGAGGCATTATCCATGAGTGTAAACAGATGCCAGTGGAGAACATAAGGCTCAACCCCTTCAATTTGAATAGAGATAAACTACATTAGCGCATATTTAGGGCTCAAGCCCTATCTTGTCCTACAGGTCGAGTATAGTAATGCTCATCAAAAAAGAGAAATCTAAGGTTTTACACAATTCTCACCGTGCTCAGGGCCCATCTAACTGCTCTTCAGACATTTAGCACTGAGCTCTACACAGCTTTAGAGATTACATATTAAGCTTCCATACTACTTTAGAGATTTCACACTGAGCTCTTTCAAAGCTCTAAGGATACATATATGCTTTTACATAGCTTTGAAAATTACACTGAATACTATATAGCTAGATACAAATAAGCTCTTACATAGCTTTAGGAATACAAATGAGCTCTTACACAACTCTGTGGATACAAATAAACTCTTACATAGCTATAGAGATAACACTGAACACTATACTACTGCTCTAAATATTAAGCATTAAGTTCCACACAACTCTCAAAACTTCAAATGAGCTCTCATACAGCTCTAGAGATACAAATAAGCTCTTACATAGCTCTCAAAATAAAATTGAGTACTACACAGCTCTTTGAGCTCCACATAGCTCTCAAAATACAAATGAGCTTACACAACTCTACATAGCTCTAAAATTGAGGCTGAGTACTATTCGGCTCTCAATATCTCAACCTTTATAAAGGTCTTGGTGCTCTTGAATTAAGATCAATATACTTCTAACCTTTAATTGAGGTTGCAACATATAACTTACTAATCTTGACCTTTTTGTAGGTCTTGATACATTGAGCCATAGAGGCTCTAGATTTACAACTATGAAAGGTCCATGTGCTTTGGAACTTAATAAAGGTCTTAATATGACTTAGTCACAAGTTCTCAATGATAATATAAACAAAGGTCTTATTAAATAACTTTAAGAGATCTTACTACGTATATTGGTGATTTTGACCTTAAATAGGTTTATGCAACTTAACATTAAGTTATAATTCCTCAAGCATAACAAAGAAAATGAGAAAAATAAGAGGTTACCTCAAAATCTTGATGAAGAGAATCTTTTGGCGCTTCACCTCAAAATCAAACTTGGAGTCCTTAGCATGACTTTCTCAACTAGATCTACCTTCACCTCTGAGCCCCAAGAGTAACTTCAAATATAAACTTATATCATCCTCCCAAACTTCTCGTAGTGTTCTTTAAGTAAGTTCTTAGATAGGGATCTAAGCTTTGGTCATGGAGCGGCTTTTTATTGCATTTCCTACAAATGGCACCAACTATTTTAGGCTAGATTTATTGGGCCCACTGATATACATTTTCTAGCTAAACGTAAGTACACGTTATCGTATCAAGTAATATAAGAATTGACTCTAAGTACCGTTCCCCCAGAGACTATTCTACCTAAATTTAAATCAAGTACTTAAATTATATCTATTTAACTTTTATCCAGACAAAATCAAAGAATGAATTATCTAATTTAACTAAATAAACTAAAATTAAACTAAACCACTCAAGAAGAAAACTAAAGAATTATTTTCACCAATATTAAGATAACCTAGGGTTTCAACGTATTCCTCAATATTTCGTTGAACCTATTATTCTTTTGTCTAATTCTTTAATGAATCAATTATTGGCTAGACTCTAATATAGTTATAAGCCTTTGTTAACGGTCATATAACTAAATTTCATCATAACAATTGCCTATGTATCTATGATAATAAGAATAGAATGAAACTCATGAAGAAAAAGTCTAACAATGTCATACATGTCATCTAGGTATATTTCTATCTTATATAAAACTCATAACTATTACCTTATGATCATGCATTAATCTATCCTAAGCTAAACACATAAATTCCTCTGTCAGGTTCTTTATAGTTACCAAATCAATTATTAAGTTAACCAGAAATAATGAAAGTATTACGCACAAGATAGATTAAACAATTATACTTCATTGAGTTCATAACAAAAGAGATAATAATGTTCAACTACATATTGGGTTCAAAAGTTGAACCATAGATCAAAAGAATTTAGCTTATGATGAATCTAAGAGTATCAATACAGGAATTCAAAAATATGAAGAGTAAATCCATTATAAAAAGAAGAGAAAAAAAAAAGTAACACTGATAGCGCCTTAAGTTGCTGCTTTCTCTCATTTGTTTTCTACACAATATTGATCTTCATTCTTCAATTCCTTGCTTGATCTCCCTTGAATTATATTTTTGTTTGCTTTTGAGTTCTCTCTCTTGTGTATTATATTTTGGCTGCTTAATGAAGTCTTTTATAGGCTTTCTTAACCCTAGGAGTCATCATTGAGGAGTTCAAATCGTGTCAGGAGACGAAACAGGAAAACTGCACTTTTCTCACATGAGGACCATGGCTCTGAGATTTTATCCCCAGCGCCGCGGCCCTAGGGTCCTGGGCACCGCGGCCTCATGCCTAATCCTTGGCCTCGTGTTTTCTTTATCCTTCAGTCTTTTATCTTGGCCCAGTTTCGCCCGTTTCCTCTATATCTTCATGCATTGAATCAAAAACCTATATTATAACAATAAACTCTATAAATAGCCAAATAATCATGAAACACAAAATCTAAGCTTGAGAAGGTAAGAATAATAGTCTAAATGAGACCCTATCGAATACTCACAAACTTAAAACTTTGCTCATCTTTGAGCAAAACAAAAATGCAACTAAAATATACTAGGTTGATTAGATGATCAAAATTATTGTCTCAAAGACTGTTAAAATGGTATCGATTTATTCACATACTTAAGATAATACAGAAAAATAATGTCTTGGCATATTTTATTTTTCATACTACTCTTCACTAATTTAGAAAACACATGCTTAAGGATCTATTTAGGACTTTACTATTTTCAACCAATCTCTTTTTTATCCTAACCTCGGGGTATAATTGTTTTTTTCTTTTTTCATTTTTTACTATACTTTTTTTTAAATTACCCCTAAACATAGATTGAAAATTATATCCCAGACTTATTGTTTCTACTTCACTACCCTTTTTTTCAGACAACCATAATCTTTTCTTTTCAAGAGTATTTCTAAGTAAACTCAATGTCTATAATGCTACGGGTAATTTTAGGATATAAAAATTTTAAATCTTAGGCTTATAATGTGATTAAACCAAAGAATGGGTAATTAGACTCAAATGGGATAATTAAGGATAAATTTACATTAAAGGTTGGTTAGAAAGGCTCAAACAATCTAAAGATGGTCTAATGTCATTTCTCTAAGCATGTGAATTCTAGGATTTCGCCTTAGTAGTAATCAATAAGTTATAGAGTGTTGATCTTTGAGACTGTGGTGTACTACTTAAGCATGAATATCTCTAAGTAACCATTCAACTATTACATGCTTTATTTCAATGTACTCAAGAATAAATAATCAAAAATAAGGTTAAAATTAGTCCAAGATTCATGATATAAAAATTATTTCAAACGTCTATTGTTTCCTGGAGACTTGTGAAAATAAATTCAGCCAATATTATATTTTTTATCATATACTAATGATTATACTCTCAACCAAAACTTAATACTAAAAAAATTAACCCACAAGATAACCACTCAAATCATGTAGCCAAATAAACATAGGTTATTTATTTTCCACCCCCAAACTTAAATTCGACATTATCCTCAATGTTTAAAAAATAAACTTAAGAGTAAGAAAATTTTCTTTGTAATTGAAGTTGAAACATTGCAGCATTGTACTCTTGATAATTCTGATTGTGATTTCCTTCGCTCCCAACGCTTGTAATTACTTGTGATGTTTCTTTGAATGATCTTCTTACTTGTTTTATTCCTAAACAGACAAAAAACTATCATAACTAAAACAGAAAATAAGTAAAAGAATAATTACTTAGGTTACCTCCTAAGAAGCACTTGATTTAATGCCATCGACTTGGCGGGACTTGTTTCATTCTTATAGTGGATCAAAGTTTATAGTAGAAGCATCCTTGTATGTAATCTTGTCGACTTTCCTCTCTTTCGACTTCCGCATCTTTGTAATTAAACCTTAGGTAGTAATGTTTACTTCATTCTCTTTGCGCTTCTCCAAAACACTGGAATCTTAGACCAAGAAAGTGGATCTTTTGTGTCCCTTTTCTTGATCTTCTCATCAATGTGCTGCTTCTTTTTTTTTTTTCTTTCTATACTTCAATGCCTTCTTTCATATGTAAGGATTTATCATCTCCATATTTTTTAGCTACTTGGTATTTGGGTACACCACATCAATGCTATAATAGTCTTTACTCTCAGATGGCATATGGCCATCTCCTCTTTTGGCACTCTATGATTGTTTGTCCTATGTCTAATAAAGGTCTGTCAAGGATGATAGGAATCTCATTGTCTTCTTCCATTTCTAAAACTATGAAGTATACGAGGAAGAGGAATTTGTCCACTTTTACTAGCACGTCCTCTATAATTCCCTTTGGGTAGGTGAGAGATTGATCAGTAAGTTAGAGTATGACATTTATAGGCTTTGCTCCTCTTAAACCTAACTTATTATTAGACATAGAGGAGCTTGAGATTAATGCTCGCTTCTAGATTGCATAGAGCTTTACCAAGGTCATAATTGCCAAAAGAGCATAGTATAGTAAATCTCCCGAGATCTTTGAGCTTACGAAGTAGCTTCTTTTGAAGGATAATGCTACACTCCTTAATCAATGCTACAGTCTCATAATCCTCTAATGTCATCTTCTTCAAAAGTATGCTATTCATGAACTTGATGTAGCTAGCCATCTATTCAAGCGCATCTGTAAAAGAAAGATTAATTTGTAATTTCTTAAAACTTTCAAGAAATTTAGAAAACTGCTTGTCTAGTTTCTTCTTTTACAGCCTCTGAGGAAATGGTAGAGGTGGAGTGAATTGCTGATTTTACACATTGCTTCTGGTATTTTCTAATACATTTGTACTTTTTTGTACTTTAGAATTTTTCTACACTATTACACCAGTTTTGTACTCAGTTTTGGGTTGTTTTGCTGCTAAATTTCTATTACTGAACTTGCTGAATTCCTTTGTAGCCTTTGAGGAAAAGGTATTGGCGATCTGTGGTTGCACTTCATCTTGCTTTATTACCTTCTCCCTCTCCTTCATACTTGAAGATGGTTGTTGAGGTGTGTCGTTGTGTAAAACTTTACCATTTCTTAAGAAGATTGCTTGACATTGCTCTACGTTTCCTCTTAGATTGTCTTTGGTGTCACTTGGTAGAGCTCTTTGAGGTTGCTTATTGATGGCATTAGCAAGTTTCTCGATTTAATTCTTCAAATTCTTTAGTGATGCAGAATATTTCTGAAGGATGACATCATTTGACTTCATGTATTACAGGAGCAGGCCTTTTAATGTTGGTTTTTTTTCTTGTTGTAGAGGGAATCTTTAAGGGTTCATTGGTCTAGATGATAGCCTTTAGTTATTACTCCAAGATAAATTTGAATGGTCTCTCCACCCTAAGTTATAGAAGTTTGAATAAAGGTTGTTCTGCTGCCCATTATAATTCTCCACATAATTTGCAGTCTCTATTCACTACCCATTCATATAGTTTCCACTACATAAGTCATAAGTCACATTTTGATTATTAATGGCATTCAATGAATTAACTTTTTTTGTAATATATTTATTTATGCCGCCAATGAGTTGTATTCATCAATCTCATAAACACAAGCAATTCACCTTGGTGTAACACTCTCTGATGGCCATTGACGGGCATTGGATGCCATCTCTTCTAACAAGTCATTTGCCTCATCTATAGACTTATTCATCAATACTCCTCTAGTAGCAACATTAACAATAGTCCTCAAATGCCCTACAATCTATTATAAAATGTTTAAACTAACAATCATTTAGGTACTCTATAATAAGGGCATTTCCTTTTTATATCCTTAAATCTCTCCAAAGCTTGGTATAGTGATTCACCATCTAATTGCATAAAGAATGTGATGTCATTCTTTATCTTTGTAGTCTTGGTAGGTGGAAAGAATTTGGCGAGAAACTTGTACACTAAGTCATCCCATCTCAATATGGATCCAGATGGTAGTCACATCAACCATATTTTTGCTTTATCCCTTGAAGAAAAAAGGAAAAGCATTAATCTGATGCCATCGTTTGAAGCTTCATTATATTTGAAAGTGTCATAAATTTCCAAGAAGCTTATGACATGCATGTTAGGATTATCCTATGATGAGCCACTAAATTGCATCGAGTTCTTCAACATCTAAGTCATACTCTGCTTAATCTTAAATTTGTTTACATTGACGGTTAACTGTCAAATACTAGACTGAATCCCCTCTATGATAGGAACTTTATACTCCCTCAAAGTTCTATGTTCTTTTACCACTAGCTCATAAACAAATGACTGAATCCCCTCTATTTCTACTTAACTTTTATTCAAACAAAATCAAAGGATGAATGATCTAATTTAACTAAATAAACTAAAATTAAACCAAAGCACTCAAGAATCAAACTAAAGATTTGTTTTCACCAATATTAAGATAACTTAGAGTTTTAACTTATTCCCCAAATATTTAGTTGAACCTATTATTCTTTTGTCTAATTCTTTAATGAATCAATTGTTAGCTAGACTGTAATATCGTTATAAGCCTCTATCGACGGTCATATAATTAAATTTCATCATAACAATTACTTATATGTCCATGATAATAAGAATAGAATGAAACTCATGAAGAACAAGTTTAATAATGTCATATATGCCATCTAAATATATTTCTATTCTATATGGAACTCATAGTTATTACCCTATGATCATGCATTAATTTATCATAGGCTAAACACATAAATTCCTCTGTCAAATTTTTTATGGTTCCTAAATCAATTAAGTTGGCCAAAAATAACAAAAGCATTATGCACAAGATAGATTAAACAATTATACTTTATTGAGTTCATAAACAAAAGAAATAATAATGTTCAACTATATATTGGGTTAGTTAAACTTTGGATTACAAGAATTTAGCTAATGATGAATCTAAGAGTATCAATACAAGAATTCAAAGATTTGAAGAGTAAATCCATAATAAAAAGAAGAGAAAAGAAAGTAACACTAATGACACCTTAAGTTGCTTCTTTCTCTCTTTTTCTTTCTGCACAATATTGATCTTCAATCTTCAATTCCTTACTTGATTTTCCTTAAATTGTGTTTTTATTTCTCTTTGAGCTCTCTTTCTTATGTCTTATGTTTTAGTTGCTTAATGAAGTCTTTTATAGGCTTTTCTAACTCTAGAAGTCGTCATTGAAGAGTCCAAATCGCGTTAAGAGACGAAATAGGAAACCTACACTTTTCTCATATTAAGGCCACAGCCCTTGCTTCTTGAGTACTGCGGCCCTAAGATTCTGGCCCTAGTACCCGGCCCTAGGGTCTTGGGCACTGCGACCTCATGCCTAATCCTTGACCTCGCATTTTCTTCATCATTTGGTCTTCTATCTTCGTCTTTTTTCACCCGTTTCCTCCAGATCTTCATGCATTGAGTCAAAACCTATATTATAATAATAAACTTAATAAATAGGTAAATAATCATAAATTTAAACACAAAATCTAATAGAGAAGGTAAGAAGAATATTCTAGATGATACCCTTTCACCCGCGGGCTCAGGGGGACCAACGTGCTTAGGAGCCTAAAACTAGTAAGGATTTATTTATTGAGGGAAAGCAACAGCTTGGTAGAGGTCACAGAGCTTAGGAGGTAGTGAGTGGAGAACTACTTAGAGGAAATAGTTTAGGATTATTGAAGTTGAAGCTAGTTTGGAGAGAGCTACTGAGGTCGTGTTTAGGGCTACTAAAGTCAATGGTAAGTTAGAGAGGGCTACTGAGGTCGTGTTTAGGTTGAAGAGAGCTACTGAGTAGGAAAAGCCTATAACCTCTTTCAGAGGCTGAGAGGGATTCAGAGTTCATAAGATAGTCAGCAGATGGTCTAAATTAGAATAAGGGTTAGGTAGCTGTCTGGAGGTGGTTATAATAAGTATGACTTAGTAGATCTCACTCAGACTGAGCTCACAACTCAATATTATAATACTAATAAGAAAGTGCAATATAAAGATAATCAATACATAGATTTATATAGGTCGGCCCAAAATCTTACATCCACAATAGAGCTCATCATTAAAATCCATTATATAAAGAAGATATTATAAGGCATAAGTTACCATGAGAGTAATATCATTCATGAACTATGATTTTCTATGTTATTCCCTTCTTTAGACTCGTAGAGGTTATTTCCAGTGTTTTAGTGGATGTTTCCTTAGTAAGGATGAATGATTAAAGGTTGCCAAATAGGGTTATAGGGCAAACTTTAGTATGGAAATGAAAAGGACGAAAGGAGAATGAGTGAATAAGGAAAAGTGGAGCTTCTCATTTATCATGTCTTGTGTTGTGGACACCCTTTTGAACTTATTTTCTTCTCTTGGAGAAAGTGAGATGTTTATAGTAAAGGTGAACCTAAGAGGTAGATAGAGCTGGCCTAAGATTACCCCTCAAGGGTGACACGTGATGGAACACTATTGAAGAACCATCCCTATCATTAGGGGTATTTTGGAGAATATGCTCAGTATAGGCAAAGAGGTAATTAGAGCTCCTCAATGCATAGAGTACTAGGTGTCTCATAACTGGTTACTTTTCTAGACCTATCAACCTAAGTTGGTGAGACTTGAGGAGTACTGAGGGGTCGTCTGACTCTGTCCCTGTGAGCTTAGTGGATTCAATGCTGAGTTGCTCAACTATCTTAGATATCTTTTGTTTACTATGTCAGTAGGAGACAAAGCCTTGGTTATAGTTGATGTGGCATTTGTTCATTAGGTCTTTGGGGATTCTCTTATCGAATCTTATCCTTAGGTCAGATAACTGGGTGATGGGGCGTCCAAGTGCTCCTCTAGCAGGTCCCACTAGTAATGTGGCAAGGCTTGGGCTGTGCTGACGTGTATACTATTAATGGGCCCAAGCTAACGTGGCAAGTGTCCAAGCTCCCATGACATATTCTCTGACACTGTTAATTAGTGGTGACACGTGTCATGACACGAGTCCCACTAGATGGACTTCATGGGCCGATTTATGTAAGTCCAAATGTTTGAGTCTAGACTCAATCCTATTGAAGTAGCTCGTTATGAATTAAACTGTTCAAGATGTTTAAACCTGAGTGCTGAATAAGGTTAAGTGTCATCAATCTTTACCTTTAACAATATTATTAAAATAAGAAATATAAATTTAAGAGAAGAGTGATTTGAAAAATAAGAAATTTTTGAGTAAAATATAAAATTTAGGATAATTAAATAAATAAATAATAATAATTTTTGGTTATAATTTTTTCTTTTTTTTTAGAACTAGTCCAGCGTAGCGACCCTTAAATCGGTTTGTTTTTAAGTAGATGCAATGAAAAATATTAACAAAAACAATCTTTAAGCCAATAATAAATGAAAATAAATTAAAAAGATATTGTTAACCTAATTTTGATTGAATGATAGAAGCTATTTGCATTCTCTATTCCCTCCTCTTTTTCTTTTTTATGGTTGAAAATAGAACGTAAATGTCAACGAATCGAGTTAGGGAGTTGGGTCAATGATCAATTTAATAGTTGATGATAACGGGCGGGTCAGGCTGGCATACTGGCCCAATGGAATTTTGGGTATTTCACAATGTGAAACTTTTCTTTAGTACTCTTTAAATATACTAATGTTAAATGAATATATTTTTAAAAAAAATTAATTTAATTTTAACTTTTCTTGTAGATGGAGTTTTAAATTATTCTATGCAAATTACTTTTTTAATGTTTTTTAAAAGGAGAAAGGATGGACAGACTCAATCATTTTGGTGAAAATAATAAACTACTTTCTTTAGACATTTGTATTTTTTTTTGGTCAAAATTTTCTGTATATTGCATAGTTGATTAGGTTTGGTTAGTTAAATGATCATTATACCTTCAATAAATTATTACAACTTGATGATATTGATAATGTTAATTAATCATTGATTAACTATTCACTAGTATTGATTGATCTTTAATTAGTGTGATTGACCGTTGATCGGTGGTGACTAATGGTATACCAACTTAAATGTGAACACAACATTTGAAATTCTTTGATTTATGCAATAATAAAGTTACTTTTTTTTAATAAGGCATCGGAGGAATTCTAAAATTAGCAAGAAAGCAATAGCCCCATAATGTTATTGTCAAATAATTTTTCTGTAAATTTTCGGGCTCTTATAATGGTCTATTGACAAAAATAATTTCATTATCATAAAATAAAAAAATAGAATCTTATGATTTTAGCAATAAATCAATATGTTGTCAATCAATATCAGTCAACACAAATTATAAATCGGTCAATTTAGACCAACAATTAATCAATAATGATTGCTAAATTATGTTATGTGTCTCAGAAAATTAAAAGCATTGCATTAAAGTTATAAAAATATCCCTTCTCTTGAAATTTTAATAAAACTTTTGATTAAAAAATTATGAATATCACTTATTTTTAAAATAGAGGTCCGTTGATCATTTTTGCAAAACCTTAAAAGTCAATCCATCTTTTTCCCCATTTTAAAATCCAAATCATTTTAAACCGAATGGCGTTAAAAGGTTTGAAAAGTTTTGATATATTAGAATAAGATTCATATTATATGAAATTGTCTTCATGAATGAAGTTGGCAATTCAATTAAGTTAACTAGAAATTAGATTATATGAAATTAATGTATGCAGTTACTAATGGGCATCGTTTAGTTACCAATTCAACGTTGAATATTATAAATACAAGATAGAGGATCAATTCCTAACCTTTTTGTTTTGTTACAACCAAAAAAAAAAAATGAAGCAACTAGACTATTCCCTCAAATATTATGTTATACTGTGTAACTAAAATTTGTCAATGTAGGTAGTGCGCTATAAAACTCTATTTGCGTCCCATACTCTAATAATTCCAATAGACAAGGTTTTGTATATTTAGTTTGTAAATAATATATAGTACCATGTGTATATTGTTACATCAATTTGTATATAGAATTTGACTATCTTTAAGCTGCACAATGTTTTATTGCATTTCTCTTTTTTTGTTTTCAACTAATTATAGTTTTGATTCCCATTTATCAGAAATCATCAATAAATTAGTTCATCCAAAGCAGAAAAAATAAATAAATAAAGAGCAATTCCAAATAGAGTAAAACAATGTTCTCAATTGTAAGAGTTGAGGATCCTTCCCACAGTAACCGAATTTGCCTTCGCAACCTATAGTGAAAGTCTATTATGAATGGTAAGTACTAAGTAAACTGTAAAACAAATTTAATTAAAAATTTATTAAATAAAATTAATAGTTACAAATCAGGAAAATACACATACATAACACCACTAAATAATTGTATTATTACCATTGATGTATAATAGATTTTCTCCAAAAAAAAATAAAAATAAAATTAAGACACTATCCGGCCCACTACAAGCAGAAATTCCATAGTTTATCACATTTTATTATACAAGTTTCAACCATGATTTGTTATTAAGAAATTTTTTACGAAATCATATAATTTGAAAATCGTACTGTCATGAGATAGTACAAGTTTTTACATTTAACCAATGCCTTTGATTATTCTTTCTTCAGATGGGGTTAGAGCATGCTACATGAATATAAGTTCTAATTAGTACTTCGCACATAAATTGCTTCCGAGGAAGACCAAATAAAATATTGCCCTCAATGAGAATAGTCAAATTGGTTTGATGATCTCTTTGTAGTAAAAAAATTATTGCACCAATTTCTCTTCATTATGGATGACATTTTTAATGTGACAAGTGAAGTGGGAATTCTCACCATAACACATATTTGCTAAATATCCTCCATAGAATAAACAATGAACACCAAGCAGGTAGATATTCATCCTTCCTTCATTGTTGTGGAACTGTGCTACCCCTTGGGAAATACTTCCCTCAGTTTCACCGCATAAATCCACATCAATGCTGCCCAAAGGAGCCTCAAAATTCCATGCGTTGCAAGACTTACCAAGCCAGCTGAAATCGATGGGATCTTTGAATATTTGTAAATACCTGCAGCCATATATTAGAAAATTCCATACTTTCTGTGATATGTTAGTGATGCAACCATGAAATTCGCTAGATATTTTCTGAAAATCTGCATTTCGGGCTTGACTAAAAAATGAATTTGCTTGAAATCTATCCATCAGCGAGCAGTTGGAGCAATTAAGGTTCTTGAGGGAAGAAATTGAAACAGGCAATGCCGTTTTCACAAATGAATTCCATCCTGAGCTTCTGGCAAAGGTTAATAGGGACTCCCCTGCACTAGTACAGAAATTTGCAGCAGATGCAATCAGAGAAGATTCGGATCTAAACAAATGGTTAGTTGCACCTGCAAGCAGCAATGAGTATGCCGCACTTCTTTTGCTCATGTCAAAGGCTTCCCAGGGATGTCCTTCAATGTCAGAAGCTAAGAAGTCAATTGAAAGGATTTTATATGCGGATGCCAGTGTTGTATAGGCATTCAGAGCAAGATGGTGCAGGGGATGCAACCTGTAAATCAGCTGTAATTTTCCTTCTTTGATTTCTGATAGATCACCCCGTAGACCTTCAGTAAGCAAGTTCTCAAGCTTCTTGCAGCAAGATTCAGGATCACCAACTGAAAGATACTCGGTTATAACTTCATCCATGTAATCAGTCAACTTTTGATTTGCCTCATCCAAATATAAGTTATCAGAACTCAAGCTTGAAAACTCCAGATTAGAAACAGAAATTTCCTGAAAAGGAGAAAAGAAGGCCCTAAGAGTTAAAAGTACTTGTCAAACAACTTTTTTTTATGAAATTCAGGCATCTCTATTTTCTTTAGAAAAAGGGACATTTCAAAGTCAATCTCTAGCTTAATGTGTAATTTTTTATACCTAAGCTGGATGATCTGAAGTGCAGAGAGTGACCTGCAGAGGATAGTTTATATTTAATTTATTTTCTCCTTTTCTTGACACACTTTTCTAACAGGACAGGGATGGTGAAAGGAGACAGCAGTAGGAAAAGACGATGGTTCAATAAAAATTCATTGTTCCAATAGTTTCTACAGCATAAGAAAACTACAATACTAGTTAGCTGCTAAGAGCTAAAACCATTAGCGATTAAGAGAATTATGAAAGAAAACCAGTATATATATATATATATATATATATATATATAAACTAAGGAATTAAACTAAATACAAAATAAGGGACCAGAGAAACTTAACAATTATCTCAAAAGGGTAAAATGAGAAGAGCTCTCAACTACAATTTTTGGGCCATAAAATGTCGAAAAATAAATATTTGGATCTTCATCTACTATGGCGTGGGTTAGGGGTGAAATTTTTAAAGTAAAGTCATGTAAAATTCAAGGTCTAAACGGGTGATGCCATTTTGTCTTTCTCCACATGAAGAGTTGGAGATAACCACAGGATCCAGTGGGTGCAGTAGATAATCAGAAACAAATTGGATTACTGAGCAAGAAAAGAAATCAAATGGAGTAAAGAAGTTTGTTGATCATTGAATCTTTAAAACAAAGAAAAAAAAAAGAAATGAGCATGTCTACATTAACAGTTTAGCAAGCTTTTTACCTCTAAAGCGCAATCTACATAAGTTGGGGCTGATGCAGTACATCTCCTACAGCAACATACAAATTGATACTTTGACCACAGCTCCGATTGCCTCATTGACTAACCAAACAAATTGTGAAAAAAAGGAACGAGCAAGAAAACAAGAAAGAAGGGAATAACAACTTCAATCCAACAATAATAATGGATGCAAAACAGACCATAGCAAGGCGTTCCATATACTGCTAGTGCTAGCTGAGAAAAAATAGAACATAATCAATTTAAGCCACAAAAATACCTTTGGTTGCAATAAGTCAGTGTAAGCCACAGTCACCTCTTCACCTTTGTTAATTGGCTTAATACTCCTTACAATAATTCTTGGACCATATCTCTTCGTTCCTTCAAAAACCAAATATAATTCATATACATCAAGATATTTTTTCAAGCAAACAGTTTCCAACACACACATATATATATGTAAACAAATGACAACCTTGTTTCAATTCACTATCGACACAAACACCGCTCTCTCCCTGCATCCATCATCGACTTCCTCAACTAACAATTCATAAACATTTATCAATTTTATAAAGAGTAATGCTCCACTTTTTAATCGATATTTTAAATTTTTTACCTTAAATTAAAGTGTTAAACAATTATTAAGTAGTAAAATAATACAAATTTTAAATTACTATACTATTTCACCGCCCAACAATTATTTAACACTTTATTTGGATGAAAAATTTTAGAATTCCTAATTCATTTAGGGAGTGTAGCATTATTCTTTCAAAAAAAAAAAAAACTACATATTACAGGAGAGTTTACTTGAGGTTGGACTACTCCGGTGGATAAGTGAGGAACAATCCGCATCTCTGTCTCGCCTCGAAACGGCGCCGTGTTTGCGTCGGAGGAAATCAGAAAGCGGTAACAAGCGTTGGGAGAGCAATTGTGATTAATCCAAGAGAAACCCCGATCATAGACGGCGATCCCTAAAATACGACCGGTCTTATCCTGAACCTCAACGGCGTTCGTCATCACCAAACACAAAGCGGCCTCCTCCCAAACGACGTCGGAGAAATTCCCTCTGGCCCGCGCCATCTCCCTCGCTCCTTCTCGAATTTTCGAAACAACATCGGAGTCAGTGCAAGACAGTAACTTATCGCGGTTGGTGAGCAAGCCGAAGAGGCGGGGAGGCGGACACGGGGAGGGAGGGGACTGGAATTGGAGGAGGGAGAGGAGACGGAGGGCGGCGCGGAGGTCGGTGGTGGTGGTGGAGGGGTGAGAGTGGAGGAGGCGGAGTTCTTGGGGAGGGGAAGGGAGTGAAGAGCAGAGAGGGGAGCAGTAAAAGAAGCGATTGATGGGATTAAGAGCAAGAGGAGGGAATGGAAGAGAGGAGAAGCAATTTGAACAGTGAGTGTCGAGAAAAGAGTCGTGCAAAGAGAATGCCAAAGGAAGTAGAGGTGGGGTTATGTCTTCTCCTTGTTCTATGTCTTCGCTCGCCCTCATCTCCATCTCCGGTACCCTTGCAATTCAATAATCGGTCAGACGTCATAGTATCATTATCATATATGAAAATGAGGAATTTGCACCAACTATTCCCCCAATATTATTACAACATAGTTCCAAAAGTTTAAAATAACAACAATATCCTAAAGCCTTCATAAATTACAACATATTCATGAAATATGATCTCATGAATTTTTTATTTTTTATTTTTTTTTACACCGCTACGGTAATTCGAACTTTTAATTGATGATAACACTAACTTTTTTTTGTTCAACTTTACTAAACTTATTTCTTGTTCTAACTTTACTAAACTCCAATCAAATTAAGTATTAGACCAAAATTTGAAATAAGGAAATATTTTAACTATCTTGAATGTTGCAGAGAAAAAATCACTTGCTTAACTGATGCTGATTGATAGTTATAAAAGGATATTGAAAAATATGGACTTTCATTCAAAGAACTAAACAGAAATATAATTAGAAGCTTTCTAAGTGTAAGAAACATAAAATTACTTGGGTAATTTAGGAAGCCCGTTTGTATAAAATTCTTTGAGGGAAAAATTATAAAATAGCTCAATTAATAGACTCCTCTTTTACTATAAAAGGGATCTATTATAGCTAAATGAGGATATGTAATTCATTTTACTAAAAATCTCTTTAAATTTTCATCTCTCTCCACACACTTTAATTTATCTCTATCAAATACCTTTAAAAATCTTAAATCAATGCGCCCAATAATACTCCATTTGGCGTAATTTACGAGAATTTCATAAGCAACTGGGTGGGCGAGCCTCGATTTCAAGCCAAAAATTGGTATGAATCCATAATATATAATCAATTCTAAGTGTGAAGTTCGTATTTCTAGGATTCTAAAAACATTAATTGCATTTCTCTCTCATCAAAGCTCTCGCACTTTGAGATTACCGAACTGATTTCGAAACGAATGGCATTTCAATTTTTTAAGAATAATCATTACAATCACTTTATGATTTTATGCTGTTATTTTAATAATGCTTTAAAGTGCTATTGTGTTTAAATCTTTGATGGCATGATTTGAAATATGTTGCTGAGATAAGCAATAAATTGATTGTTTTTGTTTATTTCCGTTTCGAATACCAAAGTTGTTTGAAAACAAGTGTTGATTTATCATTTCTTTACAATTCTGTGAGTTGATCCAGTGACAAAACAAGGAATTGCTTATTCCAAGGCTATTTGATCGCATGATTTCATTTACTGATCATGTCATTATTTAATTTGATTTGCCTTGATCTCATCAATTTTCTCCTTTGATCACATGGTCGTGATCAAGATCAGCTGGCCAAGACCGATTTAAAGCCTTATGGCCTTGATTAGGATCAAAATGGTCGGATTCGGCCCTTAATCATGACCATGATCTGATCAAGATCGAACGATCAGAATTGATTTTAAATCATGATTACGATCTGATTTGTTTGATCAAGATCCAGCCGATCAATGATCCATATGATCATTAGTGAATAATCATGATTTTGAATTTGTTATGATCTAAATCTTAATTTTGAATTTTATTTCTTATAGTAACATGGTCATAAGAAGACGACCATGATCTTAAATCATCGATCACATGATTTGTGAACAATTATAAGATAATATTATTGGTATGTAAAATAAAAAATTTTATTTAATAAAATAAATATAACGAAAATTAGATTGTCTTATTTATAATTACATATATAGAAATAGAAGATTACTTCAATTTCTTATTATGATAGATCTTGAATTGACTGACTGTAATCTTTTTTATTATCCTCAATTTTCAAATTCAATGTATGTGGGTGCGTGGATCTTTCTTAATCTTCAAAACCACTAATACCCAAATCTGAGAGAATTGTATTAATTAAATTCTTTTTTCATGTAAGAATATATAAAAGAATTTTTCTTTGTATGATTGTGGTCGACTTTTTTTATTACACACCTCCCACATATATAGGGATCTCCCTTAGGTATTTAAAATTTGATTAAGATTAGGAAATTAGAGTTTGATTAGGATTTGAGCTAGTAGAAGGACTGTAAGACCCATGGACTTCCTCGCTCCAACTTAAAATGCATAGTCTTTATTATCTCATAATACACCAATTCTTCTAAATTAACCACAGGCTATTCCACTAAAAGTCAAGAGTTGTACTTTAGTAACTTATGTTATAAAATAAAAGCTCATTTAATTAAAACTCTTTTTAATTAAATTAGACTTGGTCTTTAGACCAATAATAACCACTTAATTAACCCTCTAATTGATATACATAATTAAAGCTAGGCCAGGAAAAAAAAATGTCTTGCCTCTTTAATTACTTATTTGCCCTTAAGTTCTTGAATGCTATAATGATCACTTTTAATATATCTATATATGTAAATAAATTTACAAATAAATATTATTATTCAATAATTAATTTATTGAATAAACTGTAGCCATAGATTTTAATGATCAAGTACTGCAAACAGTTTAGATGGACATTAATTATTAGATTCCATCTTGCAGATATATGTTCCTACGACCCATGAAATTATATCTCCAAGCTATCGAGGTTTTAACCGTTTATTTGGATCTTACTCTGTGATAACTCAAAAGATACAATGTATGAATGTAAGTTCATTACCTGCTCAGGATTAAGATCAATCAAGCTTATTTTAGATTTTGTGAATTAAGATCTACGACATTTACTTAACCAGATTAAAATTCACAATAGTTCTATTCAATGTATCATATACACTAGTTTTTCTACTCGAAGTCTCTACTTCGATGATCAAGATAAATCATCCACTATAAGAAGTAGAAAAAACTACAACCTTACATAATGAAATGCCATTTTCATTAATGGTTGTGAACATGATTTAATTTATATAAAGAACTTGTGATCTATACCCTCTATATTAGTATCATATGCCTAATACATAGATCACATACTTTATAAATATGGACTTATCAATGTATGTTGAATTATATGTATGAATAAACTTTATTAATCAAATAAAATGTTATTTCACATGCTTTAATGGCATAAATAACATTATATATCTAATAATCTCCCACTTGCCCTTAAGTATGTTGAGTAACTATTGAACCTCAATATTATTCATATGAGTTTCAAAACTCTTTGCTGGCAATGACTTATGTGAATGGATCCACTAGATTATCTGCTTACGTAATCTTACATACCATGACCTTACCATTTTGCACAAAACTCCTTTACCAAACATGATTTTCTCTCAATGTGTTTTCTTCTCTTGTGGTATTCGGTTCCTTAGACTATGCTACTGCCCTTGCTATTATCTTAATAAAGAACAATAAGTATCTAAGCACTAGGTACCATCTTAAGCTCTATAAAGAACTTTCGGAGCTATATAGCCTATTTTGTAGCTTCATATGCAACTACATATTCAGCTTCTATAGTGAAGTCATTAAATACATGATTGTTTTGTACTCCTCTAACTTATAACTCCACCACTTAA
Organism: Ailanthus altissimus; assembly: GCA_946807835.1. Lineage (NCBI taxonomy): Eukaryota > Viridiplantae > Streptophyta > Magnoliopsida > Sapindales > Simaroubaceae > Ailanthus > Ailanthus altissimus. The sequence goes on from OX327699.1 coordinate 7,012,869, forward strand.
AGTGAACACATATCCTGAGAAAGATCGGGGTATCCTATGTTATTAGAATTCTAAATCTGTATACCTAATAGGTATAATATTCTTACTGAAATATACAAGCATATAATCTTTCGTTCTCTTAAGGTACTTGAATATATGCTTTACTACAGTCCAGTGTTCTAGTCCTGGATTAAATTGATATCCTCTGATCATTCAAACTTATATAACAAACATCTAATCTAGTACATGACATTGCATACATGAGACTTCCCACTGCTAATGCATAAAGAATACTCTCTATGCAATCTATCTCTTCAGTTGTCTTAGGAAACTAATACTTGGATAGATCAATTCCATATCTAAAGGAAAACAATCCCTTTTGGAATTATGCATGGCAAACTTGATCAGAATTTTGTTAATATACTCAGTTTAGGATAAGCCTGATATCTTTAACTTGAGATCCCTTAATACTTTGATCCCAATGATGTCATTAGCTTCTTCTAGATCATTCATATCAAAATAGTTAGATAACTATATTTTATCTGATGATAATACTCCTACATCATTTACAATGAGTAGTATATCATCTAAAATACAAGACTAGAAAAACCACCAACCGCCTATCTATCATTTTGTAAACACAAGGTTCATCAAGATTTTAATCAAAACTAAATGATTTGATTGCTTGATCAAATCTGATGTTCCATTATCTAGATGCTTGTTTAAGCCCATAGATAGATTTTTACAATTTACAATCTATATGCTTTTAGCCTACAGTTATAAAATATCTGGTTGTATCATATAGATACTTTCTTCAAGATTGCCATTAAGAAAGGCAGTCTTGACATCCATTTGCCAAATCTCATAATCAAGATTTGCTAACTAATATTTTCTTATCTTGAGAACTATAGAAAAGACTTCATTTTGTTCCTTTAGGATAATCTACAAGCAGACAAACTTCTAACTTAGATTCCAACTTGTCTGTCTTCCCTTTTAGCACATGTGCTGGACAACCCCATATATATATATATATATATATATATATATGACGTAAACTTGGTTCACATCCTATCCATATTTCTGGAGGTGTTTTAGGGATTGACTAAATGGAATTAAGTTAAGAAGATACATAGTCGTTTCTAAGGTATAACCCCAAAACGAGATGGATAAAGTTATATAACTCATCATTTACCTCACAATTTCAAGAAAAGTTCTATTTCTCCTTCTTACTACAACATTTTGCTGAGGTGACCCTGGTACAATTAACTGAGATAATATCTCATTATCTAACAAATAGGTTATAAACTCACTATAAAGGTATTCGTCACCTCAATCAAATCAAAGTGTCTTTATGTAATTTTCTAATTGCCTTTCCACTTCTGCCTGAAACTCTTTGAATTTATCAAACGCCTCAGACTTGTGGTGCATTAGGTACACATAACCGAATCTAGAATAATCATTAATGAAAGTGATGAAATATTCATAACCTCCCCTAGCTTGTGTGCTCATGGGCCCATACACATCAAAGTGCACTAATTCTAACGTTTCAATAGCTCTATTACCTTTAGCATTAAAGGGTCTTTTGGTCATTTTACCTTTTATACAGGATTCGCAGACTGATAATAGTTCAATATCTAATGAACTCAAAGGTCCATCTTTGACCAATCTTTGGATCCTATCTAAACTAATATAACTAAGACGTAGATGCTATAGATACGTTTGATTAGTGAGAGTCACTTTAACCCTATTATGGTGATTGGATTCATTATTCAATTCTGTGTCATGCAGTGAGTTGATTTTATGATATATGCAGTATAGATTGTTAACTAGTGTACCGGAACATATAAACAACTTATTTATTTTGATCATCACAGTTGAGTAAAAAATAACAGAATAACCAAATTTATTCAAATAACTAATTGAAATTAAATTGCGTTTGAGTTCCAGCACCAATAAACAATCATCTAATACTAAAGTCCTAAAATTATCAAAATAAAGTGGAACAACTCCTACTACCTTGGCTGCAATAGTTACGTCATTTTCTAACCTTAGACTGATCTCCCCTTCATTGAGTTGTCTGGTTTCCTAGAACCCTTGCAATGAATTGCAAATATAATTAGTGGCTCCAGAATCTACTATCCAAGAATCAGTAAAATCAACTACTAAACATGTCTCAATGAAATAAATTTTACCGGAAGCTGAAGCTGTCATTTTAGTTATTGAAAACTTAACTAAAGGATAGTTTCTCTCCCAATACTCTTTAATGCCACATTGGAAACACTTTCCTTTGGGCTTTATTTCCTTTTTATGAATTTGCACAAATCCTGAATTAGATGCTTCCTTTGGCTTATTCTTCTTCTTCTTACTACTCTTTCCTTTAGGATTGAGAACAAAAGATGAAGATGGGCCCTTAGTTAATTGACTATTATAAGCATCTATTTCATCTTGGGGTACATTTTCATTAGGTATTTGAGTGAATTTATCAGTTAAGACATATTTGTGCTTTTCAACTATGAGTTCAATATCTAAGTTCCTTTCCCAATCCACATAATTATTTCCTGTTAAATTGTTTTGGTTAAGGATGGATGCTAGTGGGTTGAATGAAGACATGATTCTAAAAAATAAATTCATATATGAGCATACATTATCTGAAAGCATGTGTTACTTTTTCATGAATACATGAAATGTATTTATATAGAACTTTTAACTACATTATAGATCGATAATCTAATTTTCATTCAGAATACTCATCCGTAGGGTAGTCGTATCCTTTATAAATTAGACTAGTACCATACTAATTTATTATTATTATCTAGATATCTCATATCAAATAATAATAAACTACCAATTCTTTGGCCCTTAGATTTAATTGACAAGAACTCCGTAGGGAGGATATCAATCAACCTAAGTTAAGTGTACAACCATTATTTCAATTCTTTATATTTTCTAATTAAAAAAGCCACCGTAGGGTAGTCAGTTTCGCATGAGTCCTATATTAGATCTTATCCTTTAGGAAAGTCCTATTTAGTAACTAGTTCTGATTAATACCCTCCGTAGGGAGCTCACAAGATTTGAGGTAAGACATTAATCTATCTTACTATAGGACTAAAAATGGAGGCCATGGGCTTTATCCCTAAAGCCCTCTCTTACTCAATATTTTAATTCTTCGAGTTTTTAATTAATTTATAAAATGACGTTCTACTCATTAATATCTAATTTTATTTTCATAAAATAATTAATAAGGCCACGTCAAATAATAAATTAATATAATATTAAAATTATGACAATAATCTTATCCTAATCTCATTAGAACATTAATGTCATACAATATGATATATTTTATACATGGACATGTGAATGTGGCACTCTTAATCTATATGACATGTTATTCATCCAATCAATTAACTAGATAAATAAATAACTCATAATTCATGGCTTTTCTTAGGAAGAAAAATATTAAAAACTAAGCCTAAATTCTTCAAAATCTTCCTTGAAGTCAACTTGGGCTCTTCTATAATGTTACCTCCTTTTGTTTGTCTTCTTTTATGGGCTTGAATTTTGAGCCTCTTAATTTTCTTTAGCCAATTTATTTTAAAAATAAATTGGGCATATTTTAGACTTAAATTCTTTGGGCCTTCTTAAAAAAAATTAAATAAAAATATTTTTAGACCCAATAATTTTAATAAAATAACTCAAATAAATTTTTATAAAATTTGGACCAAATTTAAAAGAAGTTTAGGCCAACTTTGAATTTGTAAATATTCAAAAATTAGTCCAAAACAAATTTAGATCAAACTTGAGACCTATTTGTAAATTTCTCAAAATTTCTCATCAAACTATAATTATCTAAAATTAGATGGTGCTGACTAAGAATAAATTATTTTATTGGCCTTATTTACAAAATTTACAAATATTTATGATTTATATGTAAAATATCCAAAATATCTTAACCAACATATAATTAATTAAAGTTAAAGGGGTTTAAATGATATTTTTTGAATTAAGAAATTCTTTTCCCTTTTCCCTCCGGAGCTGCTGCCCATTCTTTCTCCCTTTTTTTTTCACGATTTTCTTCTCTTTTTTTAATTTTATTATTATAACCAAAATAATAAAATACATATTTTTTAGATTACAAAAAAAATCTTAAGCCATTTATTTGGCTTAAACAGAAATCTAAATAATTATCAAGAATTAACCTAATCAAGAAAGGAAATTGTGATACAATTTCATCACTCCCTCTTGTTACAATTCTAAAAAAATACAAACAAATATCTAACCATGAATTATTGAGCATAATCATTCATCACATAATTAATAAAAATAATAATATAGATTAGTATGCAATTGGTGCCACAATAAACAATTACTACCATACACAAAATAAGTTATACATGTAATATAAAATAAGGCGGCTCTGATACCAATTGTTGGTATGTAAAATAAATATTTTTTGTTTAATAAAATAAACGCAGCGGAAGCCAGATCATCCACTATAAGAAGCAGAAAAAACTACAACCTTACATAATGAAATGTCATTTTTATTAATGATTGTGAACATGATTTAATTTATAAAGAACTTGTGATCTATACCCTCCGTATTAGCATCATATGCCTAATACATAGATCACATACTTTATAAATATGAGCTTATTAATGTATGCTTAATTATATGTATGAATAAATTTTATTAATCAAATAAAATATTATTTCATATGCTTTAAGAGTATAAATAACATTATATGTCTAACAGGCATGATGTATGAGAAGTTAATCATTGATCAAAGATAATTGACAATCATGATTTAGTCTTGATTTCATGGATAAGATCATCAACCATTAATCACCTAACCATGATCTGTTTTATTAGCCACATGATCTTGATCATAATAAGTAAGCATGATTAAATTCTGTGGTTGTGATTAAATATTTATTTTCATTTTATTTCAAAATTCCAAGTCCACCATTATACAATGATGACAAACACTTTGATCAATAAATTACATTATTTGATTTTAATTAATTTATTATTTTGATTAAAATAATTCAATGGCCATGATTTATTTAAAAATTACAAAAAGATGATATGTAATATCATTTTAATTTCTATTTGTATAAGAAAATATAAACGGATGCTTTATGTAAAAATTATTTTTATGCTAATTAATGCACATTTTTCAATACTAATTTTATTATTATTTTATTAAAAGGAATGGAGAGAAAGACATTAAAAGAATTATGTAATTTAACTCCTTTTATTATTATTATATTATTTTAATATAAGAAAGGGAAAAGACATTACGTAATGGTTCATATGCTTAAATAGAACACCTTAGCCTAAGTGGTGTGTCATTTTCCACAACAAAATAAAAAAGTGAGAATTCACCAAAGAAAGTGATGTGAATGACCTTTTAATTTTATTGTTATTTTATTTCAATAGAAGAAAGAGAAAAATATGGGGCTTATATGTTAGAATTTATGCTTATGTATCATTTTAATATTATATAAATATTAATTGTTTAATATTTATATCATAAATATTTCATATTAAATTGTTAATTCTATATTATATGGTATCATACTTATAACGCTACAGACATTGTATGATTTGAAGGAGTTTAGATCTGATCTAAAAGAGTTTAGACCAGTACTAAGAGTTAGCAGCGTTGAGAGTTATAAATACTAAGAGTTAGCAGGTTATAAGAGTCAGCTATATCTAAGAGTTAGAGTCTTATTTGTAATGAAACAAAGACCTGAGAGTATACTAGTAATGACATAATTGTAAAGAGTTACAATAGGTGCTAAAAAATGTCATTATACAAGTATGTTCTTAAACATTATGTTCCTGATCTATTTTCACCGATGGGGGTTTATTGATGAATCCTTTTTATATATAAATCAATGTATATTATATCTATATGGTATAGAATGTTGTTTTTAGTTGACCATGAGCTTATTGAAAGCTCATATATGCATACGGATATTCAGTGAATACCAAACAGACTTATGAGGACCTCCAATAAACATTCCATGAGGTCGTTAATGGTAGGTCTTCTCGAGCTGAGTAGTATTCATAATCCTTTGACCTGAGCGCTATGGTGAACTTATGAGTAATCCACTATACTTTGGTTCCACGTATATTAGATGCCTTTTATGATCTGACTGCTACGTGTCGCTAGATATGGTCCGATGCTCATGAAGTCTAATGTACGTAGATATAGGATCTGTCACCTCACATGGGTGAGTAGTATATCTTGATGCTCTGAGATTAAGTATATTGTTTATCGAAATACTAATCTGGAGATAAGTTCAAAGATAAACATATGGAAATTTGACGATGGTGATCTATGTCTCTGCTCTTCCAAGATATAAGTGATGAAATGATTATATGAATATGTTATGATCTCAATTCGTATGGTCAAATACGCTGATTTATAATATCTGTGACGTGTGCGTAGGGTATCGATCACAGACTCATGGAATAATTTCATTTGAAAATCGGGCATAAACCTAAGGAGTTCCACAATATGAAGTGTACTTGTTGTACACTAGGGTAACGTACTGAATTGACAAATCGGGCATAAACCACAATATCGATCTATGTCTCTGCTCTTCCAAGATATAAGTGATGAAATGATTATATGAATATGTTATGATCTCAATTTGTATGGTCTAATGCGCTGATTTATAATATCTGTGATGTGTGCGTGGGGTATCGATCATAGACTCATGGAATAATTTCATTTGACAAATTGGGCATAAACCTAGGGAGTTCCACAATATGAAGTGTACTTGTTGTATACTGGGGTAACGTACTGAATTGATAGTTTCAGTCCAATAAATTCCAGCAAACCGGGATATTTGTTTCAAATTCTCTTAGGATGTGCACATGTCAAGACTTAAGAGTTAAGTGTATTAATTGATTAACAATATTTGTTAACTAATGGGATGATCACATATGATACATTGTAGGCTATTCATTGTTTGACTTAAAAAATACTAAAATAATCTTATTTATGAGACAAGTAAAGTCATTTATTTATTTAAAAATATTTCGAATAAATAAATATATTAATAATAATAATTATTATTATTATTAAAGTCAAATAATTAATTTAATTATTAAATTATAATTACGTGTCTTAATTTTTGTTAATATAATTAAAATAAAATTAAACATGTGGGAATGACCTAAGATTATTATGTATGGTGGTGGGCTATGCATGTAGAAAAAGAGAATTGAAATTAAAATGAATACAAAATACCTTGGCCAGCTATTGCCTTTTAAATGAAGACAAAATTGTTTTGTCTTAATATTATAGGGAAATTTCTCGAGTTGACCCAATTTGAAATTGGGAAAGTTATTTTAACCGAGTCAAAATAACTTAAACAATACTAACCAAATATATATTTTTTTCTATTTTACCCTTATTCTAAAATAAAATAAAAAAACAAAATTTTTTCTAACTTCCACCGACACTCTTCTCTCTTTCCCTCTCTCCCTCTCACGATTAACTCTCTCCCTCTCACGGTTAACATACAACAAATCTATCTCATTTCATTCATAAATTTAGACTCAACAAATTTTAAAGATTGAAGATATAATTGAAAAAAATGGGAGAAAATTGGTATGTGTATTTTTTAAATTTAATTTTTGTGATTTTGAGTATTTTTATATTATTGTTAAAAATATTTATAAATGTGTAGATGTAGTATAAAAAATAAGTTGCAAATGTGTGTAAAATTAAAATGGTCAAAAATAGCAGAATCCGGCATTTTTTTGCCTGAGACGCGTCAACGTGTGCGTCTATGCGCTGCTGGTGGCGGGCAAGTAGATGCACGGGCCACCGCATTAGGTGCACCCCGATTGGGGTGCGCCTGATGGCATAGAACTCGCCAACTACATTAAGTGCACACCTAATGACGTGCGCCTAATGTGGTGGCACGTGCGTCTACTCGCCTGCCACTAACAACGCGTAGACGCATACGCTGGCGCGTCTAAGGCAAAATATAGCGAAATTCGGCATTTTTTTACCTGAGACGCGTCAACGTGTGCGTACGAAAATAAAAACAAAAAGAAGATTATTTTTTTCTTTATTTTTTTTTATTTGAAAAAAAAAACACAAAGAAACTTTGGGATTGCTGAATCACAAACGAAATAAATATATAAAGCAACGGGGCCATCATAGTATTTTTGAACTCCTCCAAAAAAAGAAGGGTGGTAATTGGATCATTTACCGATCTGGGGATAATAGACCCCATTTTTTCTCTTTCTTTGAGGAAAGGTAAAAAAGCGAATTCCATTGTCGAGCCGTATGCAATGCAAAAAAAAAAATGCCCGTACGGTTGTTCAATTCTATCTTTTTCTTATTCTTCCCCTCGCCGAATCGTGCGAGATAGAGGAATCTCTTATTATGTTATAATATATCATTATCATCAGGGTAATGATCCATCAACCTATTGCCGGTTTTTATGAGGCACAAACGGGAGAAGTTATCCTGGAAGCAGAAGAACTACTGAAACTGCGCGAAATCCTTACAAGGGTTTATACACAAAGAACGGGCAAGCCCTTATGGGTTGTATCCGAAGACATGGAAAGGGATGTTTTTATGTCAGCAACAGAAGCCCAAGCTCATGGAATTGTTGATCTTGTAGCGGTTGGATAAAAAGTCTACGCACTGCTGGTGGTGGGCGAGTAGACACTGGTGGTGATTGGGGTGCGCCTAATGGCGTAGAACTCGCCAACCACATTAAGTGCACACCCACGATTGGTATGCCGCAAGTTCCCCCGAACTATTTCTAACCCGCGGTCTAGCATGGAAGATTCCTAATGACATGCGCCTAATGTGGTGGCGCGTGCGTCTACTCGCCCGCCACCAGCAACGCGTAGACGCGTCTCAAGCAAAAATAGGCCAGATTCTGCAAATTTCGGCCACGTGCCCAATTGTTTTTAATTAATTTATGTTGTTTATGTTTATTTATAATTATTTAATAATTATGTAAATAAAAAATTATTTTGTCAATATTAGGTTAGGTTGTTAGTTGTAATTAAATTTTGATTCAATAGTTAGTTATATGTTGATTATTATTTTGTCAATATTAATAATTTTTTAATTTTTTTAAAAGGAGAATGTCTCAAAAGAATACGTAATTACCGAAAAATATTTCTACCGAGCGAACGTACATACTTACTCAAAGTTATAGGTTATACGAAATATAAAAAATAAATTGACTTCGAGGGAGGTAGAAATATTTAGAATCACATGTTTTTATGATTTTTTGGATGTATCAGATATTCCATTCTCAGTATTTTAGCACATGAGATTTTATTAAGACGTGTACATATCAAATATTTATATGAAGAATTATGGTTCTATATAGGCAAAAGACGTATTAGATTCTCTCATCAAGATTTTTATTTAATTACTGGTTTGAGGATGGGAGATTATCATGTAGTAAGTGGGTTAGGTGATAGACTATGCAATAAATATTTTTGGGGTAAAAGTAAGTTGACTTACAAGGATTTGGATCCGTGGTTCGTGAGTGTTACATTTAACGATGATGTAGATGCAATAAAAATGTGTCTATTTTATGTATTTCATAAATAATTACTGCCATGTGATCGGAATAGAATTATACAATATTTTGTACTTCGTCTCGTAGATAATTTAGATAAGTTTAATGTCTATCTTTGGGGCACAATTGCATGGACTGTACTCTACAATAGTTTATGCACGGCTCCAATTAAAAAGTTAGCGAAGGTAAAAAAAGTAGGCGTTGGGGATAAGGAATCATACAACTTATACTCATTTAGTCACGCATTCTTGCTAAGTAATTCTATGTTTTTGTATCATTATCATATTGGGATAGAGAAAATTTTATTTTGTTGATATTGTAATTTTTAAATTTATTATCATCTCAGGTGCGGATCTACGAGGCGATCCTGAGGTGTGGGGAGCTGTTTGCTGACAGGAATGAAGACTATTTTTCTCGTATTCTAAATTGGTCTGGCACGAGTACCCCATTATACGAAAACATCATAGATGTCATCTTCGATGGTGTTGGGGTATGCTTTTATGTTCAACCAAAAATATATATAACTTCCTAATTTGTGTTATATTTTCTAATAATGATTAATAAATCTAAAATATTATAAAAACTTTGGAGGTTTATAGGAAGTTGGTACCCTGCAAACATGAGAAGACTGCGAACTATCCCGCGGCGGTAAACTTTTGCATTCCATCGAGAAAATGGAGAGGGAGTCTTAAGTTGGAGACAGTCGATATCCCGGACACCCAATTCACCGATAATTTATAGCCTCTCCACGAATTTGAAGCCCCGCCAGCAACTGAATCAATGGTATAATAATTTAATTTGTTTTCCTTGAATTATCATTACTTATGTTACTGATTAGTATTAGCTTGTGAAAATTGATTATAATAGCTTGTGTATAGTTTCAATCCGGCACGTCAACATCATAGTATCAAATCCTGGAGAAGAGGATGGATGATCTTGAAAAAAGGATATTTACCAAGATTGATAAAGGTAACGCAGAGCTTTCGGTCAAGATTGATAAGGCTGAAGAAAATATCTTGCATCAGATATCTCTATTGGTACAACAGCTTAAACCAGCCAAGATCTCCGAGAATGTAGAGCAGAATATGGTACGTTTTAAACCTAAATTATATTGGGTACAAAGTTTAACAAGTCAATACATTAATTAGTATTGTTTGGTTTTGTAGGGTACCGAATTTATAGCTGCTAACGTTCAGACATTTGCTCCTACCAACGAGTCTCACCATTAGCCATTTGCTCATGTAGCTGATAGCCCTGCAAGCGTAAAAATTATACCTGCTCCGTTGGGTAAAAACATAAGCAAGTATGAGTGCCTTCGCAAGAAGGCAGTAGCCCAAGTCAATCTATATACCAATCCGTTAAAACAATCCATGAAGAAGAAACTTGTGGAATTGCAAGTAGGACCTACTATTGACATAAACTGGCAGCTGATTCCTATTGATCAGATTAAATATACTGAGCTTCTGGATTCGATAAAAAGTAATGACCCAACACAATGGGTTCGTTTGGACGGACTTGATCCGAACACACATGGTTTAATGAGCTACTACAAAATTGGTTTAACGATTCGGTGAGGTCTTATTTTTAATTTTTTTGTTTTGTGAGTTGTTTAATAATATCAAAACTTATACATATTCTTTGTGTTTTGCAACACATAAATGAATATTTGAAAGTTTACGTCAAAGAACGTTTTCTGACATTTTCTGACAGGTACTTACAGGATTGTATAACTGCAGATGTATATTTCTACACAAGCTATTATATTACCCGTTTATTATGCATATAACATTATCATACCATTGTGTATATTAATTATTACCGAGTTTAACGAGTATATTTTATTTTTGTTTAGGAGTACATTCAACAAATGTGGCAAATGTCCTTCACCGTCAATCCTCTAGACAACAATGAATGGCTCGAAATGTTGTTGGCTTATGCACTCGAAATAAAGACTGAGTTACTTGGTGCTAAACCGTGGGCATCGGTCAATAAGGTACGTTTTAAGAATAATAATGATTTTTTACTGTGCATGTAACAACATTAAGTTAAAAATAATACCATAATTATTTTTGTAGGTATATATCCCTCTAAATATCAATCAAGAATATTGGATTGTAGCATAACTCGACCTTGTTTGGTTTACAATCGTTCTTTATGATTTCAGGGTGAATGACCATTCAAACTAGTTCATCATGAAATTTATAGAGCCTATGCGTGTTGCAATGCCTTTGTACCTTCAAATGTGTAGATTTATAGTTTGAGGGGCATACAAAGCCCAAATTTGTTCCCTTGGCCGATGACTCGTATTCGGGAGAATGTGCCGTAACAATAGGTTAGGAGCCGGGACTGTGGCGTCTTCGCCTGTATGTATATTAAATATCTTATGTTAGGTCGACCATTTGACTCATTCCTTGACATTGATACCTTTTATAAGCAAAAGATGGTCGTTGATTTGTAGACCGCTGCTTTATAGATATTTAGTACTATAATTTTTTTACATGCATTGATTTGGGTGTATAACTGATATATTATAATTGATTGTGGCCGTTAATTTGGGTGTATGTGTGTGGAAGTGATTTTGTAGTTTGATAGAAATATGTTTATTCAATATGGCAAGTTTGGGATCGTCCATATTATAAAATTAATTTACTCTGATGTTTGGCAAGCACCAGTGATGTCTTTAGGGGGAGCGAGATATTTTGTATCATTCATAGATGATTACTCCAGAAGATGTTGGGTGTATCCAATCAAGAAGAAGTTATATGTGTTTGAAGCTTTCAGAATATTCAAAGCGCGTATTGAACTTGAATCAGAAAAGAAGATCAAGTGTTTAAGGACAGATAATGGAGGAGAATATACTAGTGAGGATTTTATTCCATTCTGTCAACAAGAAGGCATCAAGCGGCAATTCAGCACAGGTTACAATCCTCAGCAAAATGGAGTAATAGAGCGGATGAACAAAACCTTGTTGGAGAGAACAAGAGCTATGTTGAGAACTGTAAGTTTAGCCAAGGTATTTTGGGCAGAAGCAGTCAAAACCGTCTGTTATGTGGTAAATTGGTCACCATCAATAGCCATCGAGTTGAAGACACCGATGGAGATTTGGACTAGGAAACCAGTTGATTATTCTCGCATTCATACATTTGAAAGTCTTGTGTAAGTGATGTACAATCCTCAAGAAACAACAAAGCTGGATCCAAATTCTAGAAAATGCATTTTTTTGGGATATGCTGATGGAGTCAAAGGGTATCGCCTGTGGGATCCACTACCCACAAGGTCATCATCAATAGAGATGTGATATTTATAGAAGATAAACTGCAAAGAAATGATGAAGATGATAGCACAATGAAGGAAAATCCAGAGACTACAACGGTACAAATAGAAAATAATCAAGTACAAGAAGATTCAGATTCTTCTGAAGCAGCACCAGTGCATGAAGAACAAGAACTAGTAGCATCTGAGGCTACAGATAATCGTCGATAAACTTGTGAGAGATGACCACCATCATGGTACTCGAAGTATAACCTGGAGGCTCATGTTGCATACTGCCTTCTAACGGAGGATGGAGAGCCAACAACTTTCCAGGAGGCTTCTAAAAGTCAAGATGTTTCTCTATGGATGATAGCAATGCAAGAAGAAATTGAAGCCTTGCATAAGAACAAAACGTAAGAGCTGATTGCACTACCACGTGGAAGAAAAGCCATTGGTAACAAATGGGTCTACAAGATCAAACGGGATGACAATGACCAAGTGGAGCGGTATCGTGCGAGATTGGTAGTGAAAGGTTATGCTCAGAAAGAATGTATTGACTTTAATGAGATATTTTTTCCTGTGGTTTGACTCACGACAGTCAGAATAGTCATGGCAATGTATACTACATTTGACTTACATCTAAAGCAACTAGATATGAAGATAGCTTTTGTTCATGGAAAACTTGAAGAAGAAATTTATACGCTCAAACTAAAAGGTTTTAAAGAAAAAGGAAAAGAGAACTTGGTTTGCAGGTTGAACAAATCTCTATATGGTCTCAAACAGGTGCCGAGGTGTTGTATAAGAGATTTGATTCCTATATTATCAACCTTGGATACAACAGACCTAGTTCAGACCATTATACATACTACAAAAGATTTGAAGATGATAATGATTTTATTATTTTGCTGTTGTATGTGGATGACATATTGGTGGCAGGCTTCAACAAAGATCGAGTCCAAGAATTGAAGGCACAGTTGGCTAGGGAATTTGATATAAAAGACTTGGGACCAGCAAACAAGATTCTAGGGATGCAAATTCACCGAGACAGAAATAACAGAAAGATTTGGCTTTCTCAGAAGAACTACTTAAAGAAAATCTTGTGGCGCTTCAACATGCAAGATTGTAAGCCAATTAGTACCCCACTCCCTATTAATTTCAAGTTATCATCTAAGATGTGTCCTAGCAAAGAAGCAAAGAGGAAGGAGATTTCTTGAGTACCGTATGCATCAGCAGTGGGAAGTTTAATGTTCGCTATGATTTGTACTATACCAAACATTGCACAAGCAGTAGGAGCAGTTAGTAGATACATGGCGAATCCTGGTAGAGAGCATTGGGGTTGTGTCAAGAGGATCCTTAGATACATTAAGGGTACCTCGGATATTGCTTTATGTTACGGAGGATCAGATTTTATTGTTGAGGTTATGTGGATTCAAATTTTGCAGGAGACCTTGATAAAAGAAAATTCACTACTGCCTATGTGTTTAAACTTGCAGGAGAAGCTGTAAGCTAGGTTTCAACACTGCAAACTGTTGTGGCATTATCTACTACAGAAGCAGAATACATGGTAGCTACACAAGCTTGCAAGGAAGCAATTTGGATACAAAGATTACTGGAGGAGCTCGGGCACAAGTAAGAGAAAGTTCAATTATTTTGTGACAGTTAAAGTACCTTGTACATTGCAAAGAATCCAGCTTTTCATTCAAGAATGAAGCACATAGGTGTTCAATATCACTTTGTTCGAGAAGTGATAGAAGATGGAAGTGTGGATATGAAAAAAATTCATACAAATGATAACCTAACAGATGTGTTGACTAAGCCCACCAATACCAACAAGTTTGTATGGTGCAGATCCTTGCATGGCCTAGCAGATATGTAGGCAACATGACTTTGGCGAATAAGAAAGAATGGTGTGAAAACTTGATTAATTCTCAATCAAATCTCCAAGTAAGAGAATTGTTAATAACTGACATCGTGTCCCAGCTACATAATTGCTGGCACACAGTGCCAGCAATTACACAATGGTGGACAGCCTTAAAAAGGCTATCCACGTGCTAAACTCTCCCTATAAAATGGAGAGTTTAACAATTCATTAGATATTCAATTTTGAGAGAGTTTTTGAGTGATTTGAGAGAATTGGGTGTATTAGGGTTTTAGGTTGTAAGACTAAAACACTACAATACTTATATTCTCCATTTCTAATAGTAAAAGATTCTTCTGTCTTCACCCGTGAACGAAGGCTAAAAGCCGAACCACGTAAACTCTTGTGTTTGGTCTAATTTTTATTTTTATTATTTTTTTTGATTTCGCTTTAACTGCGACCCTGCATTACCCTTCAATTTTCTAACAAACAAAAAATGGTTATGAAAATGGCTATGGCTGTAAAAGCAAAACTGCTTAGTTCGTAGAAATAAGTCGGATTGCAAGGAAACGGATAAGCTACAGTACTTCCGGCTGTGCCATACAGCCGAAAGGTGTAAGCCATTAGATCTTATTAGTGGAGATATGGTCCAAAATTATATGGTTCAAAACTTGTTATTGAGGTAAAAAAAATAATAAAAGGTGAATTTTACATTCCACCCCCTCATATGTCGCTAAAAAATAAAATTATCTATTATATTACAAAATAATCAAACTAATCCCTCCTCTTAAATATGAAAATAAAATCAAAGAATATAGTTATTTAATTTTTATAAATTTTATTAAAATAAAAATATAAAGTGAAGGGTTAAATATTATAACTCTAAATCCAATCTCCATTAGTATAACATTAAATGTAATAATTCTAATTTTAATTTTAATTTTGATTTTGTAATATAATTTTAAATTCAATTTCAATTATATGAAATATTATAATTTCAATTTCAACTCTAATTTTAATTTCACTTAAATGAAATGTTATAATTTCAATTCTAATTCTAAATTTAATTTTAATTGCGTTAAATATTATAATTTCAATTCAAACTTTGATTCTCATTACGTTAAATATTATAATTTTAATTATAATTTTAATTATGTTAAATAGTTTTAGTTTTAATTTCAATTACATTAAATATTAAAAATTCTAATACCAATTGTAATTTTAGTTACGTTAAATAATTTCAATGTTAAATTTAAAGTTCAATTACGTCAAATATTATAATTCAAAGTTTATTTTTAATTTTAATTTTGTTAAGCGTTTTAACTCTAATTTTAAATTCAATTTTAATTACATTAAATATTATAATTTTAATTCTAATTTAATTTTAATTACATTAAATGCTATAATTCTAGTTTCCATTTTAAATTCAATTTCAATTATGTTAAATGTTATAATTCTAATTTTAATTTTAGTTTTATTTACATTAAGTATTATAATTTCAATTACAATTTTAAATTCAATTTCAGTTACGTTAAATATCATAATTCAAATTCAAATTTTGATTTTAATTACGTTAAATTTTATAATTCTAATTTCAATTTCAAATTTAATTACATTAAATAATTGCAATTTCAAATAAAATTTCAATTTTAATTATGTTAAATGTTATAATTCCAATTCTATTTTCAATTTCAATTACGTTAAATGTTATAATTCAGATCTAATCTTCATTTCACTTACTTTAAATGCTATAATTCTAATTTTAATTTTAATTTTAAATTTAACTTCAATGATGTTAAATGTTATAATTTTAATTCCAATTCTAATTTCAATTTCAATTATACTAAATGGTATTTCAATTTCAATTACGTAAAATATTATCATTTCAATTCTAATTTTAATTTCAATTTCAATTACGTTAAATTTTATAATTTAAATTATAATTTCAATTTCAATTTCAATAACGTTAAATGTTATAATTTTAATTCTAATTTAAAATTTAATTTTAATTATGTTAAATATTATAATTTCAAATCTAATTTCAATTATGTTAAATGATATAATTTCAATTTAAATAATAATTACGTAAATAATTCTAATTCTAATCAATTTCAGTTACATTAAATATTATTATTTTATTTCTAATTTTAAATTTAATTTCAAATACGTTAAATATTATAATTTCAATTATAATTTTTAATTCAATTTTAATTTCACTAGATGTTATAATTCTAATTGTAATTTTAAATTTAATTTTAATTACGTTAAATGTTATATTTATAATTCCAATTCTAATTTTAATTTCAATTGCATTAAATATTCTAATTTTAAATTTAATTTCAATTACGTTAAATATTATAATTATAATTCTAATTTCAATTTCAATTACGTTAAATATTATAACATTTAATATTATTAAAATTGAAATTATAATTAGATTTCTAATTATAACATATAACATAAGTTAAATCAAAATTTAAATTGAATTTATAATATTTAACGTAATTGCAATTGAAATTTTACTTCAATTGTAGCATTTAATATAATTAAAATTAAAATTAAAATTTGACTTTTAACATTGAACGTAATTAATATTAAAATTAGAATTATATCATTTAACATAATTATAATTAAAATTAAAATTCAAATTGTAATTATAACATTTAATGTAATTGAAATTAGAATTTGAATTGGAATTAAATATTTTAATGTAATTGAATTATAAATTGAAATTAGAATTATAACATTTAACGTTCTTAAAATTAAAATTTGAATTTGAATTATAACGTTCACAGATTAGCTTCAACTCTTTCAACTATACAATTTATTTAACAAATTCAAAGTTAATTAAAATTAATATATATAGGATCATACAGTTTAAAATTAACATATATAGGATCATACAAATAATGATCATATAATTTATGCAAATACATGTATTTCTACAATATATTTATTATTATAAGGGTGATTAATTCATTTTAATACGACTAACTTAAAGTTTTTCAAATAACAAAATTTAATTATAAATTCAAATTTTAATAAAATTAAACTTATAAATAAAAAGGATCAATTTATTAATTATAATAAACTTTATTATTATTTAAATTTATAACAAATAAAGGGATTTTTTTTGTTAAATACCATTATTACCGGTTTGGGTTCATGATGCGATATTTCTATATCTTAAAATTAAGTGTAAATATACACTATCATATGCAAGTAATAAAGAGACTAAATAAGTCGGATGTCGAACCCACGTGAATAATTTTTTCTTTTTAACCAATTACTAAAATGATATCTTCCTAATAATTATTCAGATAAATAAAAATTTAAGAATGAATGTAGAAAATATAAAGGCAAAAACACAATGCAAAGAGATTTAAGTGATAGCAATATAGAGAAAACTTAAGATTAATAATATCCCTCAATATGCTTTCTAATGATTAATCTTCTAATATTTAACTCTCTTAGTCTTTGTTATTGATCAAGATACTAATGTATTCACAAGTCTCTTCCAAGGTCATACGAGTATACCTTAATTTACTAAATATCTATATTCCTATAGTACTTGTAATAAATTAAGATTCATTAAGATTAAATCTTATTGATCATACGTGCCAATTAGGTATATTCCTATCCTAAATTAAAACTTGCATATGCAATATTGAATGTTACTTTACAATCATGCATCAAATTATCTAGGTCTAAATATTATGATTCCTCTTCTGAGTTTATCAACAATATTACCAATTCATTCACCATATATTGGCCAGATATATTGAAGCATTAAGATCAAGTAATTTAAATATCAAAGAACTAAGTTTATTAAATATTCTAAAGATATGGCAATTACGCACATATATTGAGTTCAAATATTAACCCTAGAAAATAAGTTTAGCTCATGGCTACAAGAGAACAACAGTAAAAATAATAATAAATCATGATACAATCAATAGCATTGTCTCTAGTTAAGTATTATGACCATACTTAACTAAGGCTCATAACTTTGTTCTAAAAAAATATGAATGTATCTCTTTTTGGGTAACCTTTATATTATGATCTTCAGCCTCACTTAACACCATTATAATATCTCAATGGTTAGATCTTGCCCTTGCCACCTTTTATCATACATTCTCTTTTGACCGTTATTGTACCGGTGAGATAATTTTTAATACTGTCCTATGGTCTGCATCCTCTCAACAACCTATGTTGAGTCATAAATAGTATTCTCCTTAAGTACATAGCTTTTACTATGTTTTCATCCATAGATCAATTTTTTAACACCTTAAGTATTCCTTCTTTGGCCTCGAATGAATATCCTACTTGAGCTAGCAATCCTAAGTCTGCTAAGTTTTCATGAGATTAGAAAAAAACTCTCAAACCTAGTAATTCCCTTACTTTTCCACCATTAGTCTCAATCTTATTCTATTAACTTTTCATGACAACAGAAGCTATATCTCTCATCATAGATACGTTTACAACTCTGAATGGATCTATAATTGGTAAATAATGAATTTTCAAGACTCATATGAAAGCTATACCTTAGAACCAAGTATTCACTCACCAGACATACGTTCTTATAGAAGTTATTAAAGTTTCTGCAGCTTCCAAATCCAACTCATAGACTATTGTATTATCACTTTATTTTTCTTTTATCTTAGTATTTCTCTCTAGACAACCCCTTTCCAAGTACCCTAAGCACTTTTTTGGTTTTTCCCTTCAATCTTGATTATTCTTCATTTTCCATCTTTATTCGCAGCCCTTCTTCTTGCAATCAACACCGTTGTACTTATAGGTTTTGATCTTTTTGCCAATTCTTTTGTATTTAATTTAAATGATTCTTCAATTTGACTTGGATTAAGATAACATCGGCTTCTACATCACTAGTAGTCTCTTTAAAGGCTGCCTTTAACCTTAAACTTATCACTAATGCCATCACATTTTCCTCTTTCAGATAATCATTCTCCCCATTGAACTTCTTCATATTTTTAAGTCTCCATGGTTGAACAACCTTTACTTTATAGTCTGGCTCTGCTGCCTATGCTCTATAATCTAACCTCAACCAAAGTTTAGATACTAGTTTGTTAAGGTATCAAATCTCAATTCTCAGCTTTAATACTAGTTTTTTAAGAAAAATTAGCCTTAGCACTAATCCACTTAAGAATTGGCCTTAGCATTGACTCTAATGTTAGGGTTTTTATGTGCCCTAATAACACTATGGCATGGTATTTAGTATCTTAAAAAACCTTCTATGCCTATGGAAGATTTCACTCATAAATAACTAAGAATATATAAGATCAACATAATAATAATGATAAAAAAAATCACAAGGCACAAGATATACATGTTCGACAACAAACGCCTACATCCATGGTAGATCCATGATCCAACTTCTTTTATTAATGGTTTACAAATAACTCTTTAGATCATTAAGTATCTCCTAGATCACTTAGATCTTCTAGATCACTTAGTATCTCTCAAATCACCTAAATCTAACAATAAGAGATTTAACCAAAGAATACAAGAACAGCTAGAACTCTCTCTCAAAGGATCTATCATCACTCTTTTACACACTCAACACTCTTTTGACACTCATAAATCAAAAGGCAAAGAAAAAGGAAAGATGATTTTAAATGTAGTTAGCCTGAGAATCTATCTGTGTTGGTAAATAAACACTGACTTCCCACCACTAATACGCCATCTACCTCCTTGCTAAATCACTCATTAACCTCACAAAAAAACTAGATATATGAAAGATTAGGTCAAGTTTACTACAAAGGAAGAAGGAGTATTTAAAATACATTGATTTAAGAACTTGAGAGACTGAGGTGTGTGGAGAAGTGATAATACACCAACATTGTTTGGCTAACAAAGCTTTATTGAAAACACTTAAGTCTCTAAAGCCTAGGCCTCTATTCAATTTAGATGTGTATAACTTTCACCATGATAACCAATGTATACCTTTAGCATTAGATTCCCACCAATACTTAGTAAAAATTAATTGGATTACATAACTTCAATGGTAATTTAAACACACTCATAGAGTAAGTGGGAATAGCTTAAGCCAGAGATTTTATTAGCACTTTTTTTACTGCCAATAGAGAAAAATATATTCTTTAAGTTATCCACATTGCCTAGAACTCGATTTGTAATCTTGCTAAAAAAAAGCATATTTTCTGTACCCTACTATGCAAGGAAGCCTAAGATAAATTTTCATAGATTGAAACTGCTTTCAACTTAAAATACTTTATAATGTGCCTAAATGAGGCATTTGAGTTTGGACTGAACGATAGAGAAAACTTGTCAAAGTTGATGATTTGGCCAAATGCAACTACATAAGTACAAAAAAAAATGTGTTTTAAGTCTTCACCTTTGGCAGGAATGGCTCTAGTAAATATGAGACTATTATAAGCAAAACAATAACTATGAAATAGAAGGACCATTTCTGCTTAAGCAAACACCCATCAATTGATTAGAGTTCTGTATATAGTATAATAATGAAGATAAAGATTCAACACATAGTATAAATAATATCCCTGTCTTAACCCATATTAAGGCTCGATGAAGCCTATTGGTTATGGATGAGAAAAAAATCTAAATCCAAAAAAATTCAAAAACTCGAAGAAAAACAAATTCAAAATCTTCATTTTTTTTGAATTTGGGGTCTATTTTTTTTTTCTTAGATCACGCCGAATTCAGGATTTTCGTAAATAGCAGGGCAATGAAATTTCTTTCTTCTCTAATCTTTTTCATTCGTTTCAAAGTTCTTTCTCTTAGTCTTTCTCATTATCAACTCTTAACTCTAATTCAACTCACTATAAGCTCTTAGTCTCTCTTATCACTTATTTGGTACTATTTTGATAGCTTCTTATCTTTCTCAACTCAACAAATTTTAAATCAATAATTATTCATTTACTAGACACTATAAAATTCAATTTTTTGTTTTCTTCAATTTTGTTAATTAAAATGACTGAATTGAGAAACAAGATGAGAAAACTTACATTTCCTCTAAAAATTTTGAACCCTAAGCCATTTTTCTGTAGTCCTAAATCAAATTGAGTAAATATTCAATTTCAATGATGAATTGACAACTTAGTGTATTCTATTTGTATAGTGTATGGCTTTTCCTTGATTAGCTTAATAATGTGGAGAAGATTTGTTGCTGTTAAAGAAAATTGAAAAAGAAAAGTTTGGTTAAAATTTGGGTTTCTGGTCATTCAAACTCGATTCAGACTTAAACTCGTATCCAAAATAATTTGGTGCAACCCGATTCTGGAAAAGTTAAAAAAACCCAAGTTTGGGTTAATCAAAACTAAAAATTGGACCCGAATTTTTCCAACCCTACTCTTGGCTTTCTATTAATAGCAAAAGAAAGGTTGGTGTAGAAATACAATTTAAGATTACCTTGGTCGACTTATTTGAAAAGCACAACTTGATTATGACTTAATAGAGAAATGACCATTTAACTCTATCATAGGCTTTACTAATGTCAAGTTTAATAGCCACCAATCCTTTTTACCTTGTGCTTTATTTATGATTTTGTGAAGGTTTTCATAGAATAAAATGATGTTCTTAGTTATGTGTCATTAGGGTATGAATGCTACTTGGTTAGGAGATACTACATGAGCTAAGATAGATTTCATTATGTTTGCTATGACTAAAATTTAAAATCTTCTTGGGCTCTTTGACTCTCTGGATTTAGAATATCTATTAATAATAGATATATCCCTATTCATATTTTAAATATTTAGACAAGTGTCAATAAACGTATTACCCGTAATGCTCTAATATCTTTGAAAGAATCCAGTAGAGAAACCATATGGACTAGGAGCTTTGTAATGATGCATTTAAAATAGAGCTTTATTTACCTCCTCACTTATGAATAGTTTCTCCAAAAATTGATTATTAGTTGATGAAATTTTAGCCTGTAGATTTTGCAGTGCCACTTTGATATTTAGAGTAGATAGGCTAGTAGAAGTGAATAATTTGTCAAAATACTACTAGACTTTCCTTTTGATGTCTTGTAAATATTGGAAGACTTCCCTCTCGATGTTTTCTAAATTCTCCACCTAAATATAATCATTGTTCAAAAGCTCTTATAAATTTCATTTTTCTTTGTTGTATAGCCTTGGCATGAAAATATTTGATTTTGTAGTCACCTTTTTTTAACCATAACACTTTGACTTTTTAGTGCCAATACACTTTCTTACTCCTTCAAATTACATCTATTTGTTGGTCATCCTTCCTAATGATATTAATAATCTCTAAGAACTATTTTTTTAAGTAATAAATGTTGGATAAAAAATAAATTATGTTTAATAAAATAAACTTAGTAAAAGTTATATCGTCTTGTTCATAATTACATGTATAAGGTTAGTGAATTACCACAATTCCTTATTTGTTAAACCTTTAATTGAATGGTTATAATTTTCTCTACCATTTTCAACCTTTAAATTCATAATTACATATGCATGTGGATTTTTTAATCTTTAAATTCACATGTAACCAAGACTGGGAGAAGAAAAGTAGCCTAATTCTTTCTCCACTTAAGAATACATAAAAGAATTGTTCTTCTTATATTTATTGTTACTATACCCTACCTCTTTCATATATTGGCATCACCCTTAAGGATTTAGAATTTGATTAAGATTTAAGATTTATAGTTCGATTAGGATTTGAACTAGTAGAAGGACTGCAAGCCCATGGACTTCATAGCTCTAACTTAAAAGGCCCAGTCTCAATCTTATTATAACTCACCGGTTCTTCTAAGTTAACCTCAAGCTATTCCACTAGAAGTTAAAGGTTGCACTCTAGCAATCCGTGTTGTATAATTAAAATCTCATTTAATTAAAATCATTTTGATTAAATTAAACTTGGCCTTAGAATAATAATAACCACTTAATTAACCATCTAACTGATGTCCATAATTAAAGTTAGATCATGATCGCTGCCTTCGCTTTTGGCGTTCTAAAAAATGTCTTGCCTTTTTAACTATCTATTTACTTCTAAATCACTAAATGCTCTATTGATCATTTTTTTATATATCTATATTTGTAAATAAATTTAAAAATAAATGTTATTATTCAATAAATAATTTATTGAATAAACTATAACCTCGAATGTAAATGACCATGTGCTGCAAACAACTTAGGTAAACATCACTAAGTAGATTTTATCTTGCAAATATATGTTTCTACAACCCATAAAATTATATCTCTAAACTATCGAGGTTATAAATGTTTATATGGATCTCCGTGATAACTCAAAAGATATAGTACATGATATAAATTCATTGCTTAGTCAGGATTAAGGTTAATCAAGCTTATTAAAGCTTTTATGAATTAAGATCAACGATATTTAGTTAATAAGATCAAAATTCACAATAATCCCATTCAATGTATCATATACACTAGTTTTTCTACTTGATATCTATGGAAAAATAATGTTAAGGATTAAAGTTAGGCCATGGAAAAATGTCTTGCCTATTTAATCACCTATTTACCCTTAAGTCATTGAATATTCTAATGATCATTTTTAATATGTCTATATTTGTAAATAAATTTTATTATTCAATAAATAATTTATTGAAGACATTACGGCCACAAATTTAAATGATCAAGTACTGTAAATAGTTTAGGTAAACATCACTAAGTAAATTTCATCTTGCAAATATATGTTCATACGACTCATGAAATTATATCTCCAAGCTATCGAGGTTATGACTATTTATATGGATCTCACTCTGTGATAACTCAAAATATTATGAAGTAAAATCAACGATATTTAGTAAACCAAATCAAAATTCACAATAGTCTTGTTCGATGTATCATATACACTAGTTTTTCTATTTGAAGTCTCTACTTCAATGGTCAAGGTAAATTATCCACTATAAAAGGTAGAAAAACTACAATCTTTCATAATGAAATGCCTTTTTAATTAATAACTGCGAATAAAATTTAATCTATAAAGAACTTGTGATTTATACCTTATGTATTGACAAAAAATGCCTAATACATGTTAGTGTGCTGTGTGTAGAGTACAAATGTGTATATTATAATTTTTAATTTGAATTTATTTGCATGTCTCATATACAAATTAATGCAGCGGAAAGGAAATCTAATCTCCTGTTGTAATATACATATACTAAATTTAAGTTTTATTACATTAGTGAGATTAGAAATTATCTTTGAAGATAATTCAAGGTGTTTTCTATTATCGGAGTTCACCCTGAAGTGATCTCGTAACAATTCTAGTGTACAACATTCAATAGGATTGTAAAACTAGAATAGTAACTAAAGCAACACTTTACTTCTGTCTTTGTCTTTCAGTGAAGTTGAATGAAGAACGAAAAGAACTTTTCTTTCTTTATTTTTCACTTAAGTTGCTAAATAATTAATAAGAGTAACTTATTAACATACTCTTTTGCTTGTATCTAACACTTAGACATTTTTTACTAACTATATGTCTAACACTTAGACATATCAATTTTCAAAGACTATTTACCACACACATACACGTCACTTTTATCTCTATATATATGTAAACAGTTGACAATATGATAGATTAAACTATTGCTAACTATTGCCATTGATATGTACCTTTCAATTGTTAAAGAGTGGCATTTAACTATTAAGTGGTGGCATCTTGGTTTTGCATTTAAAAAATAGGTTTTACTTATACATGGACAGTTGTTCATTTATTGACAACTTAATAACATTTGTTGTACCAAAAGAAAGGTGGCTGAATAAAATTGAAAAACATTACATGTAAAAACCCTTTTTTTTTTTGCATTTTTCAATTGTTTTATTATAAATAGACACATATCTCAAGTCTTGCCGATTGAATAAACAACTAACAAATGAAAATATTTTACACTTTATCAAGGACACATATCCTTTAAATAAATAAGTGTGGCTATAGGTACTTGCCACTTGTTAAGACCTATAAGACCTAACGAATCCTATATCTATACACACTGAACTCTATGTGTTAACATATTTTAGGATGTATGCATGTGATTGTGTATATGTTGAAAAACTAAACACATGTCTCATATACACGAATTTCGCAACGGAATTAAGCTTGTAATCAACATATACACATTAACTTAAATACTTAACAACTTAAGATTATAAAACACATACATTTGAAGACCTCCGGAGAAGATTTCAAATTCGAATTTCTTAGCTCTAACTTTGAGCTCACTTTGAAGTGCACTTTTGTTCAATTCTATTTCATAACAATCCGATGAGATTGTAAGCTAGAATAGCAGCAAATTAATCTTCAGCAACAAGGTATGTTACTTGAAAGAAAAATAAGAGGATTTATTTTTCTTTCTCTCTAGTTTTTCTCTCAACTCTTTGTTAAATGAAAAACCCTCAAAAATCAAACTCTTTTTTTTCCTCTCAACCCCTTACACAAATTTTGATTCACTCTCTTTCATCAAAATGAAATCTAACCACTTTTAGTGCTCTTAACACTTCACAAGTGCTCCACCAAAATTAGATTAAGTGGTTAACTACCAAAAATAATTTTTGGTGGCTATTTTAATGGTCTCATAAAATTAACCATTAATTCTACAAAATAGTGCTCCACTTAATTTAATTATATTTCTCAAATTAGGTATGTCTTCCATTTAGAAATAAAATAACAAATAAATAAAATCATATTTTATTTATTTAAATAATATTTATTTAATTATTCAAAAACTATTTGAGAAAATGATATACTAATAATGGATGAATTCATGGAAAAACAATTCATGAAATAAAATTATGCTACTTGTTAACATCTAATTAGTTAACAACTCTTGTCAACTAATTAAATAATATACTTAACATTTAATTCTAGACAAGTGCACAACCCGAGGGACTCTGAAATATATTTTCTGTTTGTTGAAATTTCTAGGATAGAACCGTTCAATCTATTATGCTACCCCAGTACACAATGAGTACACTTCATATTATGAAACTCTTTAGGCCCATGCCCAAATTGTCATATACAACTCCTCCATACGTCCATGAACGATGCCCCACATACACGTTATGAATATTACAAAGTGGCGCGTTAGACCATACAAGTTGAGGTTATAACATATTCATATAATCCTTCCATCATTTATATCCAGGTAGAGCGGAGATATAGATCAACACCTCAAATCTCCATATGTCCAACCAAAAGCTTATCTCTAGAATTGTATTTTAATAAATAATATTCCTAAACACTTTTGTAATATTATTTAACCCTAGGGTTAAATTCTTTTCCTGGGAATTACTGCTTATGGCCATAAGACTTTTCGAAATATAATCTTAGAGCATTATGATATAAGACTCATCCAAATGAGCTGATGAATCCCATATCTATGCATACCAAACTCCATGAACATCGGACCATACCCAGTGACACGCAACGGTCAAACTATGAAAGATTTCTGACATGTGTGGAACAAAAGTATGATGGATCACTCACAAGCCCATTGTGGTACTCAGGTCAAAGGATCATGAATATTACTCAACTTAAAAAACCCTCCATTGATGGCTTTATGGGATGTCTATTGGAGATCTTTGTGAGTCTGTTCAGTATTCAGTCCTTACAGAATACTTATATCTCTATACGAGCTTCCACTAAACTCATGGTTTGCTAAGACTAATCATCTGAACCATCCAGATATAGATATAAATCGATCTATATATTTATTAAGGTATTCACTGACCGACCAGTATTAGTGAAGATAGATTATAAATATAATATTTGAGAACATACTTGCATAATGATATTTTCTAGTACTATTTGCAACTCTTTACAATTACGTCATTACTAATATATTCTCAGGTCTTTGTCCCATTTCAGACAAGACTCTAACTCTTTAGATATCGCTAACTCTTATAACTTGATAACTCTTATCAATGACAACTCTTAGCATTTATAACTCTCAGCATTGCTAATTCTCAGCACAATGTCTGAAACGTTACAAGCATCTTACCATATATAAAATATAATTAGCCATTTAATGAAATGATAATATTAGTATAAATATAAAACAAATATTCATACATAAAGGGATGGCACGTAAGCATAAATTCTAACACTATAAGTATCGAACCATACCCAGCGACACTTAGTAGTCAGGCCATGAAAGGTCTCTAACATATGTGAAACTTAAGTATAATGGATTACTCATAGGTCCACCATGTTGCTCAGATCAAAGGATCATGAATACTACTCAACCTAAGAAAAATCTCAATTGACGACTTTATAAGATGTCTATTAGAGACCCTCATTAAGTTTGTTCAGTACCCAGTCTTTACTGAATACTTGTATGTCTATACGAACTTTCATTAAACTCATAGTCTACTAAGACTAACCATCTGAATACTTTAGATATAGATGTATACTGATCTATATATAATAAGGTCTTCACCGACAAATCTATATCAGTGAAGATAGATCAATAGCATAAAATTTGAGAACATACTTGTGTTGAAAATAGTGTTTATGTGCCATTCAAACATTATATGAATATTAATTGTTTAATATTTATACAATAAACACTTCAAATAAAACTATTAATATTAAATATATATGGTAAGATGCTTATAACATTTCAGAAATTGTATGATTTGAAAGAGTTTAGATCTAGTCTAAAAGAGTTTAGACCAAGGCTTAGAGTTAGCAATGCTGAGAGTTATAATTGCTAAGAGTTAGCATTGCTAAAACTTAGTAGGTTATATGAGTTAGAGTCTTGTCTAAAATAGGACAAAGACCCGAGGTATATTAGCAATGACATAGTTGAATATTAAATTTTGAACTTATTAAAGCGTGCCACGTGTTTTTTTTATTTTTAATAGCCTATTAATGACTAACATGTGTACATTGTATAATGTATTCACATCACCATTTTCAATTAACATAATAATTGAGGAAAAATTTGTTAATGTACTATCAAAAAATATTTTCAATCAAATCTAATGGAATCTCATTAATGGACTAGAAAAAAATTGAGTTTTTTTAAACTAGTGGGATAAAATTGAGAATTAAGTCAAACTCGTGGGATAAAACTGTCTTTTTTTCCTTAAAATAAACATATGGTTTATTCATTAAGTAATATAGGCTTGTTAAGAGATTAATGCACTTTGATACATAAAAAGATAATACTCATTTTTAGAGGACATGTCACCATAATTCGTATATTTGTTTCTTATTATGGTTGAAGATGGAATATATATAAGTCAAATGGGAGAAAATTAGAATTTTATTTTAGATTGATCACCTAAAATTTATAATTCTGTACATATTCCATCACTTAATTATTTTGATTAATAAAAGTGGTCTATATCTATGTCTTAATATAATAATGATAATTCAGATAATTTTAATTTATTTATGATAAGAAATACGCTTATTATAAATAAAGCACATTCTTAATGAGAGAGTATACGCACTACAAAAAAAAAACACATTAATTATAATATACTTCTCTAAGCCATTCAATTTCGTTTTAATAATATACATCATTATATAAAAATTAATTAAATCTTAAAAACTCTTAAATACATTCAATTCGTTTTCAAATTATTAAAGTTTGTTAAAGTTATCAATGATAAATATGTCTGTTTTAATTTTTATTTTTATTTTACATAATCTAATTATTTATTAAGTTATTAAAAGCAGGTTAGATTATATTGAAAACTAACACCACAGACCTCTAGATAACACTTTTTTTTTTCTGACACCGATTGAAATTGGAAGATGAATCGCTTTTGACCGAGGCTTTCGACAGAAACTCTTTTAACTGTTCTCCATATTTGCCGAATTGCCAGTTTAAATCCTTCTTTATTGACAAGTTTAAATGTCAATATTTTATCCACCGACAGTGTTCTATTTTCTTTTATCTTCAAGTTTAGTAATTCCTTCGATACTAATAATCTCACCTTCTTCATGTGAAAAAGAAAGGGAGTGACATTTATGAGATCTTCAATATCCGTGCGCTTAAAGGTGCGAGTATATTGTTCTTTTACTTTTGGATGCCAAATAACCCTAGCTCATAAATGCAAAACAACCTAAGCCCATAAATGCAACAAAATCCTAGCCTAGAAACGTAATGGAGCCCGAGAGTTTTTGATGAAGAAGCAATATGGTCAGATAGTGATCAAGATATATGGTCAAGCAATGATCAAAATGAAGAAGATGTATCTGATGATAATGATTAAGAGTGGGGGGAAATGAACAAGTGAGTGACAGTGAAATTGAAGCATCTCATCCACTGTCAGGCTACCAGTTTAATAATAGAGATGGTGTCCTAATCTCTTTATTAGATTAATATTTTATAATTACAGATTTTTTTTAATTCATTTTGTAGAAATTACTTTTTCCAAAGTAAAAAAAAATAGTAACTTATGCATTACACATAAGTGTGATAGGGTTGACCATTTTAGAAGTTCTTTGAAGAAATATTGCAGTCCCCAAGGTCACCAAGAAGATGGTAACTTACACAATAAGTAGGAGTTTTATATGGTTAACCATTTTAGAAGTGCTTTGAAGAAATATTGCATTGGGGAAGGTTTTGAAGTGGTGTAACTAAAAAATAATTTGCAGAGGTTTAAGGGTAAATGTAAGAAACCAGGATGCCCATGATTCATCTTTGTATTAAAAGTAAAATCCAAGACTTTATTCAGAATTTAACAGCCATATAAGGAGCACAGTTGTGTTAGGATGTCCAATATAAAAGAAGATGCCCTAGTCTTTTCATCAAATGAATATTCTATAATTAGAGATTTTGTTAGTTCATTTGATAGAAATTACTTTCCCCAAAGTCACCAAAAAGATGGTAACTTACACATTGGGCAAGATTTTGATAGGGTTAACCATTTTAAAAGTGCTTTGAAGAAATATTGCACTCCCTAAAGTCACCAAGAAGATGGTAACTTACACATTGGGCAGAAGTTTGATGGGGTTAACCATTTTAGAAGTTCTTTGAAGAAATATTACATTAAGGAAGGTTTTGAAGTAGTGTAACTAAAAAATTATTTACAAAGGTTTAAGGGTAAGTGTAAAGAACCAAGATGCCCATGATTCATCTTTGCATTAAGAGTAAAATCTGGGAATTTATTCAAAAACTAGCAACTACAGGAGGAGCACCGTTGTGATAGGATGGCTAATATAAAAGAAACTATTAGTGCTTGGATTGCCTCATATTTTGTTGATGCCCTGAGGAGTAACCCAACAATGCCACTCAAAGCAATGAGAGATGAGTTGAAGCAGAAGTTTGAGGTGTACTATAGTATGAAAAAAGTTTATAAAGGTAAAGCTATTACCCTGAAGCAAGATTGTAGGAATCATAAATCTACATATCAAAGAATCAGAGATTATACTTAGGTGCTAATGGAAAGAAGCCATGGTATGCTTGTTAAATTGTAGTATAATGTTCGTGTTGCGGATGGTCTAATTAGGTTTAAGAAATTTTTGTTTAGTTTCCAAACTTTAAGAGATAGGTTCATTGGTGGTTGTAGATAGTTTATAAAACTAGATGAGTGTCATTTGAAGTGCTTTTTTAAAGGTGTTATGTTATCTGTTATCAATTTAGATGCGAACAATGAGATTTTTCCATTAGCTGTGTGTGGCTGAGATAGAAAAATGGAAATTCATGGTGCTAGTTCCTAGAGATCCTTATGTAGTGGTTGAACATTAGCGGTGAGCAGTTAGTAACTTTCATTACTGACAGACAAATGGGATACTACAAGCACTAGCACTTTGTTAGTCTAGATCCCTTATTAGATTTTGTACTAGACACATCATTTTTAATTTTAAAAAAATAATGGCTAGATCGAAGATTCAAACCTTTATTTTGAGAGGCAGCAAGAGCAAGTAAGAAGTCAATATTCAATGAACCAATGGATAAAATTAAGACTGCTAATATAGCAACTTACAATTAGTTAACAAGTATTAAGCCAGGCCAATAGCCTAGACATATTTTTTATATTCAAGTGAAGTGTGATCATATGACCAACAATATGATAATCATATAATAGTGTGTTAAATGTCCATAAAGGCTTAACTATTTTGTAATTGCTAGAATTCATAAGGAGAAAAAAAAATAAAAAAACTGAAAAATAGGCATTAAGCAGCATGGACCATTACCACCAACTATGAAAATGAGGTTGGATGAATCAGGAAATGCATGGAAGTTTATCAAGATCATAAAAGCTACTGAAACAAAGTTCGAGGTTATGGATGGTCACTGTTGTTGGGATTTGTGCTCACGTGCCATATCATTTTTGTATGAATATTTTATTTTGTAATATTTATACAGTTCATTATTTGTTAAATCGCTAATTACTATTATTAAATGGTTCAAAGCTTGTGATGCTACAGATATTATATGATCAAAAGGAGTTCAGATTTGGTCTAAAAAAATTTAGATCAATGTCAAGAGTTAGCATCACTGAAAATTATAAATGCTAAAGAGCTAGCATGTTATATTAATCAGTGAATTATAAGTGTTAAAATCTTGTCTGTGACAGTACAAAAACCCGAGAATACATTAGTAATAACATAGTTGCAATAGGGGCTAAGAAATTTAATTATGCAAGTCTATTCTCAAATTATATGTTCCTAGTCTTAATTCACTGATGTAGGTCTGACGGTGGAATCCTTTTATATAAACCAGCGTATAGTATACCTAGACGGTCTAGATGGTTATTCTTAGTTGACCATGGGCTTACTAGAAGTTCATATAGCATACAGGTGTTCAGTGAAGACTGAATATTGAACAGACTCAATAAGGACCCCAATAGACATCCCATGAAGCCGTCAAAAGAAGGCCTTCTCGAGTTGAGTAGTATATGTGGTCCTTTGACCTGAGTACCATGGTGGGCTTGTAAGTGATCCATCATACTTTGGTTCCACTCATGTCACAGACCTTTCACAGTGTGACCACTGGTATCGTTGGGTATGGTCTGATTCTTATAGAGTTCGGTGTGTACAGATATGGAATCCGTCAACTCATATGGATGAGTTATATATATTCAGATGCTCAAAGACTGTATCTTAGAAAGTCTTAAAGTCATAGGCAATAAGCCCAGGAAAAGAGTTTCCTATAGGGTTAAACAATATTGTAAAAGTATTTGCATATATTATTTATTAAGATACGTGTCTAGAGATAAGTTCATAAATGAGCAGATAAGGATTACACAATAGTGATTTATATCCTAGCTCTTCTAGGATATGATTGACGGAAGGATTATACATATGCGCTATGACCTCAACTTGTATGGTCTACTACACTGATTTGTAATATCCGTGACGTATGCGTGGGGCATCGATCTCAGACTCACAGAATAGTTCTGTTTGACTAATAAGGAATAGACCTAGAGAGTCCTGCAATATGAAGTGTACTTGTTATGCACTAGGGCAGCTAATAGATTGAATAGTTCGATCCAAAAAATTCCAGTAGACTGGACATTTACTTCAATTTCCATTCAGTCGTCCACGTGTCAAGACTTAAGAGTTAAGTACATCAATTAGTTAATAATTAGTTGTTGACCAATGGGATGGTGACATATGGCATATGTGGGCCAATTATTGTTTGATTTAGAAATTATCAAAATGACCTTATTTGTTGGACAAATAATATCATTATCGTATTCATTAAAATGTTTATTGAATAAAATAATAATAATATATGATATTATTATTTAAATTAAAATCAAACAATTAATTTTTTATTTAAATTGCCATGTGTTTCTACCATGATTTAATATGATTAAATTATTTCTTTAATATTTATTAAATGATAATATAAGTATAAATGGGTGGCATTTGTTAATGGTAGGCCTTAAGATGTTTCTTAATGATGAGAAAGTGTTTTCTCATTTGGCCTAGATTAAGGTTAAGTTCATTTAAATAATATTCTATTTTGTTTTGTTTAATTTGGTTTATTGTAAGATAATAATAAACAAAAACTAATGGTAAACATAATGGATGCCATTAGGTGAGAAAATGAAAGATAATAATAAACAAAACACTAATGGTAAATATAATGGTTACCATTAGGTGGGAAAATAAAAGATAATAATAAACAAATGAAAGAGCAATTAGTTGCTCAATTAATCATCAAAAATTCGTGCAAGGGGTTAAGTAAATTGTAGAGAGAATTTTGAAAGGTCAAGTGTTAGAAATTCTCTTAAGTATTGAGAGCAAAAACACATCTTCCATTTTTCTTTCTATTTGTGATCACCCATACTATAAGGTAGAAACAAGGATTCAAGAGTTGAATCCTTTACTAGAAAAGATGCTATTTTAGCTTCCTCAAGCCCACCGTGTTAAGGAACTAGAATTGTAATTGGGTTGCTTCAAGGCGGGTACTCCGGTTCGACAATATACCAAAGGCTTGAGAATGTATTATTTCTTAATCTTGAAGTATTTTATATTTATGAGATAATAGGTAATGTTTACTTGTGTTTATCATTGTCTAATTTGTATTCCGCTCATCCGCTGCGCATGTATGTATGAGAAACATATGCTATATTTGAATGATAGACACAAACCATATGCATGCATCATAGATTTAAAATCACTCATAAAATGGTATTAGAGCTATTTTGAGTTAATATTGGGTGTTTTGAGTCTAAAATTATTGTTGGTGAAGTTTCAGTGCTCAAAAAATTTATTTCAAGTTGTTGAAATGGGTATACTGAAGAAGGGAGCACCGGAGAGCCGCAACCATAAGTGTTCAGTGCTGAGGCGCTAGAAAATTTTGTTCCAACGCCCCAGCGCTGGGTAGTTGGTGCTGTGGCGCTGTAGAGCCAGATGTTGGTCGCTCCAGCGCTAAGAAAATGGGCACCCACTGACAGATACTAAAATTTGCGCTGCAGCGTCAGACGCCGAGCGCTGCAATGTTGAGGAGCCTCTCAGGCCTTGGCGCTATTGCGCTGGAGGTGTGACCTTTAGTGCCGCAATGCCAGAATCTGGGCACTGCGGCGCCGGGGGCATCCTCCTCTATGTTGCCATACGGTGGGCCCAACACTGCGGCACTGATGATACTCACTCTAATTATATTTTAAATTGTTTAAAGTATTATTTTAATCATGTGGGGGCTTATGAAATATAATGATAAGAGTTATTAGGTTGTATTATAAATGGGATCATTTGTTTTGTGTTGGTAAATACAATGGGAGCCCTACTGGTGGGGGTTAGTTGTGCTTACACACAAATTAATATTTGATTGAGAATTACCTCTGAGATAGGGATTAAGTATTTGTGATACTAAAAAAAAAAAGTAAAAAATCTCCCTTAATCAGATTGAAGAATAATACATTATGAGATAGTGTTGTATTATTGTTGATCCATCTTGTCAATACGGTGTTAGTTGTACTATATTGATCTTTCCCAAGATCGTTATAGTGTGAGCGATTTGGTCAGTGATTTAGACTATACTGGTTAAATATGAGATGAGGCAAATATATGTGAAAGTATTGCCTTAGATGGCTACAGTGTGCAGGCAGTACTGGTAGCATATATTTGATCATTAACAAGTTAATCTGGAATACATTTATCTTAGATCGCTACAGTGTACGGATAAGGTGTATTTAGGATCAAAAGTAGGAGTTGCATGATATGTAATTAATAAGATTTGTCTACCTATTGGGTTTACAAATGCCTGGATCGCTACAATATACGGCCAGAGTAAAATGTCAATAGGGTCCACTTCCTGCATTATAGTTTAAAATAGTTTAAACTATCGTTATCCCGTTTTAAGAGATTAGAGGGATTAAGTAAAATAGTAGGAAGGCATTTTAAATTAACAAATGTATAAATGTTGTACCCATGATTTAAAATGTATTATTAGAGATATAATAATATTTTCTGCTAACATCTCCTAATATTATTTTATTTGACTTGTGTAAGCTAGGATGACATCTTCAAATCCCTTGGTGCGTATATTGGATGCACACCAACTCAAAGATGCCGAGAATTTCTCTGATTGGTACAAGAATCTCAGAATTGTTCTAGATTCAGAAATGCTGGGATATGTTATTGACCAAAAGATGCCCAGAGGTGTTTCTGAGAATGCCACAGAGGAAGAAAATATGATATATCAGAAATGATTGGATGACGATTTAAAAGTTAAATCGTACAACTGCGCCTCAATGTCCACTGAGCTGTAGAGGAAGCATGTCCGTATGGACAATACTAGCAGCATTATGCTCCATCTGAGGAAGTTCTTTGGTGACTGTTGTGTGTTTTCTATAACACAAATTAGCGCAAGTGCACGTGTCGCAACAAGTAATATATGATAAGTAGAGTGTCGATCCCACAGAGAATGATTTATCTTTTCAAGTTTAAGTACCGAAATGGTGTCTTTCTACTATTATCCAGAAAATGATTTAATGTATGATATTAAACTACTCAAGTAAAAGAACAACTTAATTATGCTAAGTGATAAACTAAATTACCAACAAGTTAAATTCAATATGAGAAATCCTAGGATTACAAACTATCCCCCATTATGCAAATAAATTCAGCAGAATCTCTTTGATGTTTATTAGTTCTCAACTTGATATATTGACCAAAACACTTAACACATCACAAGCCTCTTTTGCAGGTCAAGTGAATCTATTCCATCCAATCAAATATCTATATGTCTATGATAAATAAATTGAACAAAATTCATTAAGCACAAGTTTTATGAGCCATACATGCCTTATGAGTATATGTCTATCTCATATGAAACTCAAGTGTACTACACTATGATCATGCATCAATATGCTTAAGACTAAATACCTAAATGCCTTTGTCAAGTTTATTTAAGCATTTCTAGATCAATTTAACCACTGGCCAAGTAATCAAATAGCATTAAGCACAAGCACAATGAATATATCAAAAGCTGAATTAATACCATAAAAGAGAGAACTAAAATCAATCACATAATGAGTTCAAGGATGTAATCCTAGATGAACGAAATTAGCTCATCATTAAACTACACAATCTTGAAGCTAATTCCATCAATACATGTAAACTAAACATCTTACAACAAGTAAAGAATCAAAGAAAAGAAGACATCCCTGTCAAATGCCTTTGTTGTTGAAGCTTGCTTCCCTCCTCTTTGATTTCTTCAAACTTAGAAGTTAGGTGTTTCTTTGTGTTTCCAGCTGCTGTCCCAGCTGGAGTCCTCTTCAAAATGTAAGTTTTGAGCAAATAAATAGGTTAGAGCACGGAATTAGGGCGCATTTTGAGTTGCTTTTGGGTTTCCTGATTTTCAGGAACCTGTCAAAACTTGTTGCCCAGGTCCCGGCGCCGCGGCGCTGCGTTTTGGCGCTGCGGCGCCCAGTTTCTGCAATCGGCGCCGCGGCGCTGAAATCCAGCGCTGCGGCGCTGCACTGTTGCTACAGTGGTACTGTAGCAGTACTGTAGCTACAGTGTTACTGTAGCAAACAGTGCCCCCATTCTTATTTTTATCTCTAATGCTCCGATTTGCGTCCGTTTTCCGGTGTTTTTGCTCCGATAATGCTTCAACCTATAAAACAACATTAATACGCATAAATAGCCCAATTATTGAGATAAATTGAACAAATATCAAGTTAGGAAGATAAAATAGTTTATACAATTACGCCTTATCAGTGACTAACCCCAAATTGAGAATTATAAGGTCGCTAAAGTGCTATTTCAATCAAAGCTCCCTGAGAGCAATCCAATGAGTCCTCATGTTCTTAAGATGATAGAATTAATTGAGAGGCTTGAGTCCATGGATATCTCTTTGAGCAATAACCTTGGGAATAGTTTGATTCTCCGGTCGCTGCATGGGACATTTGCACAGTTCATCATGAACTTCAATATGTAAGGAATGATCCTTACTTATGCTGATCTTCACAATATGTTAAAGACAGCAGATGAGGACATGCATAAAAGAGGTGAGGCATCATCTTCAACCCCAAAGGCTCCTAGGAAGTCCAAATGGAAGAAGAAAATAAAGGTGAGGCACACACGCAAGATGGGTCCTCAGCGGCGATAAATATCTAAGCCACTGGAGAAACCGAAAGCAAAAGACAAGTGCTTTCATTGCGGTGATAATAGACACTGAAAACGCAACTGTCCTAAATACTTTACCATTGTGAAGAAGACTCTCTCAGGTATTATCTTTTCCATTATTGACATTTCTTTAGCATTTGATACTAGTATTTGCTGGGTATTATATACTGCAAGTCCTTCTCACATTTGCAATATGTTGCAGGGTCTGAAGGAAGTTAGATTACGACAGCCGGGAGAGGTATAACTTCAAGTAGGAAATGGTGATCTCCTATAGGTCGAGGCTGTAGGACATTATGATTTGATTCTCCATTGTAATAAAACTGTTATACTTCATAACTATTATTTTGTGCCTGCTATGATTAAACAGATTATCTCTCTTTCTATACTTGACAGTGAAGAGTATCATATGTATATTAAAAATCGTTTTTGATATTTATTTGATATGTTTGATGTTTTATTAGCTGAGTGTCAATTAATTAATGGGCATTATATTTTGGATACAACGAGAAATGTCATAAATGTACACGGTAGCACTAGTAATAATGCACATGCTTTAAATGATACTGAATTGTGGCACATGAGATTGGGTCATATAGGTGTGAGACGCATAACCCGTCTAGTTAAAGATAGTCGGATACCTAATTTGACTATAGAACCTTACCTAATTTGTGAATCTTGTATTTAAGGAAAAATGACTAAATCTCCATTTACTGGTATTGGACATCGTGCCACTGATTTATTGAAACTAATATATAGTGATGTATGCGGTCTAATGAATCACACTGCAATGGGTGGATTTCGATACTTTGTTACCTTTATCAATGATTTGTCACAATACGGGTATGTGTTTCTTATGAAACACAAGTCAGAAACATTTGAAAAGTTCAAAGAGTTTAGACTAGAGGTAGAGAAACAAACCGGGATGTATGTCAAATACCTTCGATCAGATCGAGGTGGTGAGTACATGAGTAGTGAATTCTCTGATTATTTAAAGGAGAATGGGATTCTAGCTCAGTATAGTCCTCTAGGTACTCCGTAACACAATGGTGTGTTGGAGAGCAGGAATCAGACTTTATTTGATATGGTCCAATTGATCATGAGCTTTACCGATCTACCTGAATATCTTTGGGGTTATGCTCTGGAAACTGTCGCTCATATATTGAACAGAGTTCCATCTAAAGCTATTCCAACCACTCCACATGAGATGTTGAATGAAAAGAAACCAAGTCTTAAATATTTTAAAATTTGGGGCTGTCCTGCTTACGTAAAAGTTACGCAACAAGATAAACTTGCACCCAGGGGGTACAAGTATCGGTGTGTAGGGTATCCTAAGAATTCAATGGGATACCAATTCTATAATCTCGAGGAGCGAAATGTGTTTGTTTCTCGATATGCCACTTTCTTTGAGAAAGAGTTTCTCATGGATTATAGAGGTTGTAAAAAGATTGTGCTTGATGAAGCCAATCAAAGCGAACATGGAACCAAGATGGAACTTCAAAATCAATCGAGCGGTATACCTTTAACACACTCTCCACGTTAGTTTGAAAGCATATCCAAGCTACCTACTAGTTATGTTTAGATGCCTGAAGGTGCACTGAAAGTTTTCTTAGTGGAAGAAAACGATCCTTTAACCTATAAAAATACAATGTTAGACATCGATTCGGGAAAGTGGCAAGAAGTCATGAAATTCAAAATTAACTTAATTCATCATTGTAGAGATTAACACGCAGCGGAATACGTAGAGAATACAAGCAATGAAGTAGTTTAAAACAATCCAAGTAAGAACAACAAGCTAAATTGTAGAGCTAAGTATTAACAATAGAGAAAAGTAGAAATATACCATACCAAGACACAAAATACGTGGTTCAGCAAATTGCTTACGTCCACGGTGGATCAAGGATCCAAGTCTCTCTTATTCTTTGGTTGATTACAAGAGAATTGATCTTACAAGATCAAGGAATGATACAAATGAATTTTTTTTTTGGAGCTCTAGGGTTTGTTCTAAAGAGTTTTGAGAGTGTTTCTCATCTTTAATAACCTTAGGCATAATGGGGTATTTATATGAAGTCTAAAATACCCACAAAAAACGGAAAGGAAAAGCCTAAATTCGGAATTTTCATATTGTGAACAGTGAACAGTAACAGTGAACAGTGACCGTGAACAGTGCAGCGCCGCGGCATTGAGATCCAGCGCCGCGGCGCTGACCCGTGAACAGTGCAGCGCCGCAGCATTGAGATCCAGCGCCGCGGCGCTGACATTCTGGAACCAATGCCGCCGTCAGCGCTTCCTGCGCCGCGGCGCCCACACCTAGGAATTTTTCCCTGTTTTCTTCTGCAATTTTTTTCTACTGTTCCATTAGAATTCCACCTCTTCTACACATGCTTCCGGCTCCAAAATAATTCCGACATGTTCCCGAATTTGTTCCAAACATTACCAACATCATAAATATGATTTTGGATCACAAATTCCACAAATCCCCCCCTTGATACAAAATCACTCCAACAACACCAAGAGAGCAACCAAGGATCCATCCTCCACATCACAACCTTAATTGTAAGTTGTGATTCCAGTTAAGTCCATACACAACTTGAACTTAACTGAGGGCAGCGGCTTAGTCAACATATCAGCAGGATTCTCCGACGTCGGAATTTTACACAGACTAATAATGCCACTCTGCACAGTATCCCGAATGAAATGCATTCTAACATCAATGTGTTTTGATCTTTCATGAAACACCTGATGTTTGCTTAGATGTATGGCACTTTGGCTATCACAATGTACTGAAGTATTAACTTCATCCATAGCCAAAAGTTCAGCACATATACCTTTCAACCATATAGCCTCCTTAATTGCTTCTCCTAAGGCTATATACTCGGCTTCGGTAGTTGATAGTGCTACAACATGCTGCAAAACTGATTTCCAGCATACGCTACATCCAAACACCGTGAAGATATACCCAGATAAAGACCTTCTATTGTCCAAGTCACCTGCGTAATCTGAGTCCACGTAACCCTTCACCATTTCATCACCTGTGCCAACCCTTCTGAATAGCAAACCATAATGTGACGTTCCCTTTAGATACCTAAGTATCCATTTCACGGCCATCCAATGCTCCTTTCCAGGATTAGCCATGTATCTACTTACAACACTCACCGCTTGTGCTATATCCGGCCTTGTGCAAACCATAGCATACATTATAGAACCAACAGCACTAGCATATGGTACCTTAAGCATATGCAATTTTTCTTCTTCAATTTGTGGTGATTGAGATGCCGACAGTTTGAAATGCATTGCCAATGGAGTCGACACAACTTTGGCATCCCTCATTCTGAACCTGTCAAGAACCTTGAGTATATACCGTTGTTGAGACAAGAAAATAACATCACTGCCTCTCACTATATCCATACCCAAAATTCTTTTGGCTGACCCCAAATCTTTCATTTCAAACTCACCACCCAACTGATTTTTCAGCTTATGTATTTCTTCCATATCCTCACATGCAATTAACATATCATCAACATATAGAAGGAGATACATACGCTTACTGTTATTCAATGCTTTGAAGTACACACATCCATCATACTTGCTCCTTGTGAAGCCACAATGCAGCATAAAATCATCAAATCTCCTATACCATTGTCTTGGAGATTGCTTCAGCCCATATAAAGACTTCTTTAGGAAACAAGCATAATCTTCTTTGCCCGGTTCTTCAAAACCTTTCGGTTGTGCCATGTATAGCTCTTCTTCAAGTTCACCATGAAGGAAAGCTGTCTTTACATCCATTTGTTCAAGATGTAAATTCAGATTTACACACATGGATAATAAAATGCGAATTGATGAGTGTTTTACAACAGGAGAAAAGATTTCATGGAAATCAACCCCTTCTTTTTGTGTGAAGCCCTGTGCAACAAGCCTAGCCTTGAACTTTGTAGGCTCAACACCCGGAACCCCCTCCTTAACCTTGTAAACCCATTTACAGCCAACTAACCTCTTGTTCTTTGGTTTCACCACCAATTTCCAGGTATGATTCTTATTAAGAGAAGTGATCTCTTCTTCCATAGCTTGTTGCCATTTAACACAATTTACACTTTCAATAGCTTCAACATATGATTTTGGTTCATCATATTCTATAGTGTAAGCAGTGTTAAACGCATAAGCTATCAAATCAGCATGTGCATACCTGCTCGGTGGTCGAACAACTCTCCTTTGTCTATCTCTAGCCAACTGGTACTCTTCAAGTTCAGCTTCAGGAGTGCTAGACTGCAATGGTGCTGTTTCAGAGAAATTTTCAGGTTCTTGTTCTTCATGTGCATCATCATTGAAGTGCTGACCTATAGGAATGTCAGGTCTCAAATCGTGTTCCACCTCATGATGTTCAGTTTCAGATTCAGAAACTGAACTTGGCACATCTTCAGGCTTCTTCAAAACTGAATCCGAATTGGTTTCCAACAATGTAGATTCATTGAACGTCACATCCCTACTAATGATACTCTTGTGCGGATTAAGATCAGTACACCACACCTTGTATCCCTTAACACCTTCTGGATATCCAATGAATATCCCCTTCAAGGCTCTTGGTTCTAGTTTGCCTTGCTTGATGTGTACAAATGCAGGGCATCCAAATACCCTCAGGTGATCATATTTTGGAGTGCCTCCAGACCATTTCTGTTCTGGTGTCATAAAGCCAATAGCTGAAGAAGGACTTCGGTTTATCAAGTAAGCTGCAGTTACTACCGCCTCCCCCCAAAATGCCTTAGACAATCCGGCATTGGTTAGCATGCACCTTACCCTTTCAAGTAAGGTTCGGTTCATCCTTTCTGCAAGTCCATTCTGTTGTGGTGTGTACCGCACCGTTTTATGCCTTGCAATACCATACTTAGCACAAAACTTATCAAACTCAGTATTACAAAACTCAAGACCATTATCCGTCCTAAGTCTTTTGATTTTCTTACCCGTTTGATTCTCCACAAGTGCTTTCCATTTCTGAAATGTTTCAAACACCTGCTCTTTGCTCTTCAACACATAAACCCACAACTTCCTTGAATAATCATCAATGAATGACAGAAAATACCGTGCACCACCATGAGTGACAGCTTGAGCAGGACCCCAAAGGTCAGAATGTATGTAATCCAAAGTGCCCTTGGTGTTATGTTCACCCGTGTTAAACTTAACTCTATGAGCTTTCCCAAGTACACAATGTTCACA
Source organism: Ailanthus altissimus (assembly GCA_946807835.1). Taxonomy (NCBI): domain Eukaryota; kingdom Viridiplantae; phylum Streptophyta; class Magnoliopsida; order Sapindales; family Simaroubaceae; genus Ailanthus; species Ailanthus altissimus. Next base: position 7,055,764 of record OX327699.1, read on the forward strand.
AAACCCCATTGGCTGAATCTTTCCTTTGCCAAATACACCTTGATCATACAACTCCTTAAGGCCTCTCTCACCCAAGTGCCCTAACCTTAAATGCCATAACTTGGTTTGCATATTCTCATTATCAACAGAGAAAGATGCAGAACCAATAACAGCCTCTCCACTCAACACATACAACCCGTGTTTACGCTCACCTCTCATTACAACCATTGAACCCTTAATCACTTTCAATGTACCACTCTCACCCTTGAATGTGCAACCGGATTGATCAAGCATGCCTAAAGAAATTAAATTTCTTTTAAGATCGGGTACATGCCTCACATCTAACAACTCCCTCATACTCCCATCATGTAGTTTCAGCCTAATACTACCCATCCCAATGACTTGACAAGCCATATTGTTGCCCATTAATACCTTACAACCATTAATGGACTGATAGCTAGTGAACAAAGCTTTATTAGGACACATATGGAAAGTACATCCAGAGTCAAGAATCCACTCACCGGTGTTCTGCCCATTCGAGGCAACCAATGTTTCTGCAACTTCATAATCTTCTTCATAGACTATAGCTGCATCTGCTTCAGGTCTCTTCCCTTGATACTTAGCTTTCCTTTCCGGACAATCCCTTCTGAAATGGCCTTCTTTCTTGCAGAAGTAACACTTCTTGGATTTGCCCCTCGATTTTGATCTTGAAGAATTTCTCACTTTAGATTCTCTACTCTCAGCTCTCCCCCTCGCAACAAGTACAGCTGCAGAATTTTGTTGTTGTTGTTCTGACTTCTTAACTAACACTTTTGAGTTTAAGGCTGCTCTAACATCTTTCATTGTCAATGACTCCCTTCCATATAGAAGAGTATCAACAAAATGTTCATAGCTTTTAGAAAGTGAACTCAATAATAGAATTGCTTTGTCTTCGTCACTGATTTTGACATCAACCGTCTCCAAATCAATGACAGCCTTATTGAAGGAATCAATGTGTTCATTTAGTGAACCACCCTCAACCAAAGACAACCCAAACAAATTCTTCTTGAGATACAACCGGTTTGCAAGAGACTTAGTCATATATAACTCATCAAGTCTTTTCCACAAACCAAGTGCTGATTTTTCTGCACCCACTTCCCTCAAAACTTCATCACCCAAACTCAAAATAATTTCACTCCGGGCTTTTCTATTAATGGTTTCAAGATCCATGTCTAACTTAGATGTTGAAGACTTATCACTAGTACTAGAGGGTTCCTCAAGGGCTGATTCTAGTCCTTGACTCTCTAACAAAGCCATCATCTTAAGTTTCCATAAGTTGAAATCATTATGCCCTGTAAATTTCTCTACTTCATGCTTATGTGGTGCCATGTTCAACCAATAACAAACTTAGACAGCCAATAATAGCTCTGATACCAATTTGTAGAGATTAACACGCAGCGGAATACGTAGAGAATACAAGCAATGAAGTAGTTTAAAACAATCCAAGCAAGAACAACAAGCTAAATTGTAGAGCTAAGTATTAACAATAGAGAAAAGTAGAAATATACCATACCAAGACACAAAATACGTGGTTCAGCAAATTGCTTACGTCCACGGTGGATCAAGGATCCAAGTCTCTCTTATTCTTTGGTTGATTACAAGAGAATTGATCTTACAAGATCAAGGAATGATACAAATGAATTTTTTTTTTGGAGCTCTAGGGTTTGTTCTAAAGAGTTTTGAGAGTGTTTCTCATCTTTAATAACCTTAGGCATAATGGGGTATTTATATGAAGTCTAAAATACCCACAAAAAACGGAAAGGAAAAGCCTAAATTCGGAATTTTCATATTGTGAACAGTGAACAGTAACAGTGAACAGTGACCGTGAACAGTGCAGCGCCGCGGCATTGAGATCCAGCGCCGCGGCGCTGACCCGTGAACAGTGCAGCGCCGCAGCATTGAGATCCAGCGCCGCGGCGCTGACATTCTGGAACCAATGCCGCCGTCAGCGCTTCCTGCGCCGCGGCGCCCACACCTGGGAATTTTTCCCTGTTTTCTTCTGCAATTTTTTTCTACTGTTCCATTAGAATTCCACCTCTTCTACACATGCTTCCGGCTCCAAAATAATTCCGACATGTTCCCGAATTTGTTCCAAACATTACCAACATCATAAATATGATTTTGGATCACAAATTCCACAATCATAATCAAGTCTGGAACTTGGTTGAGCTTTTTGCAGGAATAATTTCTATCGGTTATAAATGGATTTATAAGTAGAAGTGTGGATCTGATGGGAAGGTAGAGACCTTCAAAGCCCGACTGATTGCAAAAGGTTATTCTCAACGATCTGGGATCGATTATGAGGAAACCTTTGAACCAGTAGCGATGTTGAAGTCAATACAAATTTTATTAGCTATTGTTGCATATTATGACTATGAGATTTGGCAGATGGATGTAAAGACAGCATTCCTGAATGGATATCTCGAGGAAGAGATATACATAGAATAGCCTGAAGGTTTTGCATCCAGCCAATCCACAGGTTTAGTGTGCAAACTGAAGAAGTCCATTTATGAGCTTAAGCAGGCTTCCCGGAGTTGGAACCTTCATTTTGATGAGGTAATCAAAGGATCTGGTTTCATAAAAAACAATGAGGAACCATGTGTGTATAAAAAAGTCAGTGGGAGTATGGTTGTCTTCTTAATTCTCTACCTGGATGACATACTGATCATTGGGAATGATATCAGCATGTTACAATCAGTCAAGAGTTATCTAAATAAAAACTTCTCCATGAAGGACTTGGGAGAAGCTTCCTATATACTAGGTATAAAGCTTTATAGAGATAGAGTTAGGAAGCTGATAGGACTCTCTTAATCATCATACATCAATAGTGTCTTTGAAAGGTACAATTTTACTAACTGTAAGACAACTAATGTACCTTTCAGACATGACATTCATCTTTCAAGGAGAATGTCTCCTTAGACGGAAGATAAAAGAGTTAGAATATCTAAGATACCATATGCATCAGCTGTAGGCAGCCTGATGTATGCTATGATGTGCATGAGACCTAACATCAGCATGGCTGTAAGTATTATTAGCTGATATCAATCTGATCCAGGTGACAGCCATTGGATGACAGTCAAACATGTCCTTAAATACCTTAAGGGTATAAAGGACAAGTTTCTCATTTATGGAGAAAGTGATTTGCAGGTTAGGGGATACACAAATTCAGACTTTTAGTCTGATCTAAATGATAGAAAGTCTACACCTGGATATGTATTTATCCTCAACGGTGCTGCAGTGAGTTAGAAGAGCATCAAACAGAGATCTACAGCTGATTCAACAACTGAAGCGGAATACATTGTAGCCTTTGAGGCGGTAAAGAAAGTAGTGTGGATACACAAGTTTATCGCCGAGCTCGGGATTGTCCCAGGCTCAATAGATCCTATCCCTTTATTCTGCAACAACAACGGAGCCATTGCACAAGCAAAAGAGCCAAGAGTGCACTAGAGATCTAAACATGTGGAGAGAAAATACTAAATAATTAGAGAAATCTTGGCTAGGGGAGATGTAATTATTTATAGAGTTGACTCTGTAAATAATGTAGTGAACCCATTGACTAAGGCCTTAACTCCAAAGGTGTTTGAGAAACACATGGAGTCTATGGGTATAAGATACCACTATGAATGGCACTAGAGCAAGTGAGAGTTTGTTAGAATTTGTGCTCACATACCATTCCATTGTTGTATGAATATTTTATTTTATAATATTTATACAGTTCATTATTTGTTAAATCGCTAATTACTATTATTAAATAGTTTAAAGCTTGTAACGCTACAGATATTATATGATATGAAGGAGTTCATATTTGGTCTAAAGAAGTTTAGATCAATGCGAAGAATTAGCATCACTGAAAATTATAAATGCTAAAGAGCTAGCATGTTATATTAATCAATGAAGTCTAAGTGTTAGAATCTTATCTGTGACGGTACAAAGACCTAAGAATACATTAGTAATAACATAGTTACAAGAGTTGCAATAGGGGCTAAGAAATGTTATTATGCAAGTCTATTCTCAAATTATATGTTTCTGGTCTTAATTCACTGATGCAGGTTTAACGGTGGAATCCTTTTATATAGATCAGTGTATACTATACCTAGATGATCTAGATGGTTATTCTTAGTTGACCATGGGTATATTGGAAGTTCGTATAGCATACAGGTGTTCAATGAGGACTGAATACTGAACAGACTCAACAAGGACCCCAATAGACATCCCATAAAGCCCTCAATGGAAGGTCTTCTCAAGTTGAGTAGTATACGTGATCATTTGACCTAAGTACCACGGTGGACTTGTAAGTGATCCATCATACTTTGGTTCCACGCATGTCACAAACCTTTCATAGTATGACCGCTGAGTGTCACGGGGTATGGTCTGATGCTTTATGGAGTTCAGTGTGTACATATATAGAATCCACCAGCTCACATAAATGAGTTATATATATTCAGATACTTAAAGACTGTATCTTAGAAAGTCTTATGGCTATAAGCAACAAATCCAGGAAAAGCATTTCCTACAGGGTTAAACAATATTATAAAAGTGTTTGCATATATTGTTTATTAATATAGGTGTCTGGAGATAAGTTTACGGATAAGCACATAGGGATTTAACGGTAGTAATCTATATCCTTGCTCTTCTAGGATATGATTGGCGAAAGGATTATACGAATGCGCTATAACCTCTACTTATATGGTCTACTGTATTGATTTATAATATCCGTGACGTATGCGTGGGGCATCAATCTCGGACTCACAAAATAGTTCTGTTTGAAAAATTGAGAGTGGACCTAGAGAGTTCCGCAATATAAAGTGTACTCATTATGCATTGGGGGTAGCATAACGGATTAAATAGTTCGATTTAGAAAATTTCAACAGACTGAACATTTACTTCAATTTCCCTCCGGTCGTGCACGTGTCAAGACTTAAGAGTTAAGTACATCAATTAGTTAACAATTAGTTGTTGACCAATGGAATGTTGACACATGCACATGTGAGCTAATTATTGTTTGATTTAAAAATTATCAAAATGACCTTATTTGTTGGACAAATAATATCATTATTTTATTCATTAAAATATTTATTAAATAAAATAATAATAAAATATATGATATTATTATTCAAATTAAAATCAAACAATTAATTTTTTATTTAAATTGTCATGTGTTTCTACCATGATTTAATATGATTAAATTATTTCTTTAGTATTTATTAAATGATAAGATAAGTATAAATAGGTGGCATTTTTTAATGATAGGCCTTAAGATGTTTCTTAATGACGAGAAAGTGTTTTCTCATTTGGCCTAGATTAAGGTTAAGTTCATTTAAATGATATTCCATTTTATTTTGTTTTAATTTGGTTTATTGTAAGATAATAATAAACAAAAACTAATGGCAAACATAATAGATGCCATTAGGTGAGAAAATAAAAGATAATAATAAATAAAATACTAATGGTAAATATAATGGTTACCATTAGGTGAGAAAATAAAAGATAATAATAAACAAATGAAAGAGCAATTAGTTGCTCAATTAATCATCAAAAATTCGTGCAAGGGGTTAAGTGAATTGTATAGAGAATTTTGAAAGGTCAAGTGTTAGAAATTCTCTTAAACTTCTCTCAAGTGTTGAGGCAAAAACACATCTTCCATTTTTCTTTCTATTTTTGGTCACTCATACTATAAGGTAGAAATAAGGATTCAAGAGTTGAATCATTTACTGAAAAAGATGCTATTCTAGTTTCCTCAAGCCCACTGTGTTGAGGAACTAGAATTATGAACGGGTTATTTCAAGGCGGATACTTTAGTTCGACAATATACCAAAGGCTTGACAAGGTATTATTTCTCAAGCTTGAAGTATTTTACATTTATGAGATAACATATAATGTTTACTTGTGTTTATCATTGAGTAATTTGTATTCTGCTCATTCGCTGTGCATGTATATATGAGATACATATGTTATATTTGAATGATAGACACAAACTCACATGCATGCACTATAGGTTTAAAATCACTCACAACCGTACCTTCAATGTAGACTTGAATAAGAAGACATGTAAATCTTTTGCCTACCAAGTTAGTGGCATCCCCTGTAGGTATGTTTTGCCTTGTTTGAGTCATAAGAAAGACTCAGTTGAAGTTTATGTTAATGCTAAGCCTACCACTAAAATATATTTATCAATATATAGTGGTGTGATTCATTATCTTTCTAATCAATCAGATTGGCCAATAGTTGAAGGCCCATAAATTGAACCACCTCATATTAAAAAAAAAGGTTAATAAACTTAAAATAAGTAGAAATGGGCAACTAGAAGAAAGTTTGGATAAGCAAGAATTGAATAAGAGAGGTACTATAAAATGTGGCAACTACAATCAATTTGGCTATAATAAAAGGATCCGCAGGCTCTAATTAGGTAATTCAATTAAAGTTTATTTTATTTTTTTGATTTACAAAAACATAATAATCAACATTCATTTTACAAGGATTGGAGTCTTTAACCAGTGCTTAAACAATTTCAAAAACTGTGGATGCTGAAGCAAGTGCTTTAGAGAGTTCACGGAACATTCTAAGAAGACATTAAGAACTGTTGAGAGGAGTTAGGCACATTGCAATGTTCACAAGGAGGGAAAGAGTAGAAGCAGCACAAATCAGTCTTGAAAGCACAAACATTTAATTAAAAATGTTGTGGTGCACTATATTTTTAATATGATTATAAGGCACATAGCTAATCCTATAACTCCTAACATGAATACTATTATAATTGTCAAAATAAAAAGTCATTGTTTAGTCACTGCATCATTGATTACATATCTTTTAATGTAGAGTTGTTGATTCTGAGCATAAACATTAGAAGTGCTTTTCTCATGCCAAATTTGACTATTTTAATCATAAAAATTTACACTTGCATTGAACTCTTCTAGTCTAAGCTTCCAAAATCTATAAAACTTGTATTTTCTTGCATGCATTTAAAACACAACTTATTTAAATTTTTATCAAATTTTGATATTTCAACATATGCTCTTTCATTTGAATTTTTATCAAATTTTAATATTTCAGCATATGCTCTTTCATTGCATTGACAAATTATGTTTTGAAATTTATTAAGTGACTTTACTTTATCAAAGCTACTTCTGGACTTGATTGATTGTTTGCTGAAGTTGAAATTTTGCTGCATGTTAACAGATTTTTGGAGTTTGAAAGTTGGTAACTACCAAGTCAGTGTTGTGATCATACAATATTTTAGGACCCAAAATTGCTATTTGATAAATGTTGATTAGTTTATTTTTGGGGCTTGATAAATATTGTTTGTAATTGAGGTATGTATCAAAGATTCAAGCTTGCTGTATTTTCCTTCTGGGTTCTTTTTTTTTTTTTTTTGTGGCTGTTAATGCATCAACCAATTTATATACAAAACAATCAAAGAAGAAATAACCCATATTCATAACTTACCATAACGGTTATAAATAGCTAAAAAAAAAAAACTATAACTAAAGGTAGAATCATAATTTCTAACCCCTAAAGAGGCACTAATGTTCATGTGGCAGTGAAGGGTTATTTAAAAATTTAAAATAATTATTTTTAGATAACATAACAGCCACTTTAAATATCACAACCAACGCACATAATTATTAAGAATAAAACTATCATTGTATCGAAATAATTACATTTTTATAAACTTAAACATAATCACTTGACAGAAAAAGACAAAATTAAATAATTTAAAATTATAATAATTAAATTAAATATTAGGCCAATTTTAAAAAATAAAAATGTCCATATCCTAAATTATCCATTGAAACTACCCTTTTTATATAACATGTTATAAATTATACGTACATAGATAGTCCACTTGATTACTTATTTATTTATTTATTTGTACTAAGAGGCTTAATGATTGAATTTGAAAAGATATTCTGAGAAAATTATTAGACCATTTTTAATATATAACATGATATATTACATATAAAAGTAATTATATGTCAACAATAAAATTATAATTTCGAATGTAAGATTAACAATGACAAAATATACATCTTGTGACACTTAAAGCAGCTATTTTTATTAGTAATGAAAATAAATATAAATAAACAGCATACTCGAAGAATATTATAGGCTCAACTGTAGTTTATAATGGACTTCATAAACATAAATTTCACTTTGATTTATTCACAATTAAAACTTTTATGCCTACCATTATTGAATACGTTATCATATCCCCATAAAGTTGACATTTAGTACCCACTTGTAAATTGTAATAGCCAAAACCTTAAAGAAAACAGGGTATAGTTGTGTTTCAAAACCAATGCTTCAGCGCAGCAACAGATTAAACAAAAGTTCTAGATGATCTTCAGGCATTCATTGCATAAAGAGCCCTCAAATGGAAGTCCCTCTAAATTCCAAAAATAAATAAATATTTGGAAGGGCTTTTGGTTTGTTAATCACCCACCACTAAGGATTTCAAGATCATTAAATACACTAATCAAACACATGCAGAGGGGGATAATTAATTCTCACCACATTAGAAAGAGAGCTCCATACCAAAATTTTGTTCCTAACGGAGTCAACAGGATTATCTCAGCAGATATATCATAGATTTTCGATTCGATACAAGTCATTCACATAAAAGAAAAAAATGGAGGGTCAAATTTCCTGTGAACTCTTTGTTTAGCAAATACAGTGTTCCAATCTAACAACTTGATTACATCGGTATCCTGGTAGAACCTGGAGCAACTGCTAACACCAAAAGAGCAGTGAACGAGAGAAGATCATTTAAAAGGTCTCATTGAGCATGTTGACTAATCAAGGATTAAAGTTAAAATTGGGCGAGATGAGGGCTCACCACAGCTATTGCTTAACACTTAATGAATTTTCAATACGTTGGATGAGCTGATCTTTAGTTAAAGCACCATCCTGATAAACAATCAACACTAAGATTGTTGACAAACTTTCAATTCCACAAATACATTATAAGAACTACAGAAGTGGCAACAGAAACAAGCAAAACTAATTGAAAAGCAAAAGTGAATCCAACATTGTGATATGAGCACACTGCTTATGCCATCAACTTGACTTAAACTACAGAGTCTACCAGTGGCTGAGGCCACATCTGGTATTGTTTTTCAAATGGTGTATTAGGATTTTTGACTTTGATATTTTTGGATATGAAAGTGCATCTGGTAGCATGTTTATAATTATAATACGGAAATAAAAATAGTGAAAGATATTTGCAGTGAAAACGTATTTGGAAGTTTGTCTAAAAATATGGAAACATTGAAAAGATGTGTTTGGTAAGACTTTTCGAATTTTCTTTTAATAGTTGTAATTTAAATTTTATATATTTTTTATTTTAAACAAATCTTTTTATTTGAGAGAATTTAATTATTGGCTTATATTATAATGGGTAACATTCCATATTTTAGTTATATTAGGGTTACTAATACAATAGTTTATTATAAACCATCAAGTCATATTTTAGTGATAATTATTTTTTTTAGTAAAATAATTTTTAAAATATATCAATGAAATATGTATTTATTATATTTCCAATATACAAAAATATGCATTTTAGAATTTTTTATATAAATATTCACGTGTTCATACCTGCATGAATATGTAGGTTTATCAATTGCCATTACCTGCAATAATAAACTTAAATGATATTGTTCTTTAAATTTTCTACACTTTTAGATTATATCGCCTTTTAAGAGAAATTTAAATTAATTTATTAATTATCGTATTTTGCTTTTATTAGTTATGATGGATGTAATTGTTTTGTTTATCGTAAGATAAATCAAAATCATAATTAGTGATTATTATTGCGACTAAAATAAAGAAAGTGAAAAAAAATTACTAGAACCAATTTTGTAAGAAAGTATAATTAGAATTGAAAAAGGTTGAAAAAGATATCTTACCAAAAAATAAACTTAAAATTAAGGTATATTATTAATAAAATGAAGTAAAAGAAAAAATTAGATAAATTAAATAAAATTATTTAACTAATATTTAGCACAATAAACCAAAATTACAAGTCTTACAAAAGTGAGCTGCACAAATTCGTAGTAGGTCAATAAACATGTGGGACCAATTAAAGTTTGTAATGCCGAGCGAAAAACATAATTTTATGTACCGGTTATCTTTGAGATAATGTAAAATGGGTTTGTCTTGCTTCCATGTAAAACAGAATCCAACCAACATTGAAAGTCTACCTAATGCCTTTTCTTTATTTTTGTTTTTGCAGAATGAAAAAAATGTGGCTGAAAAGCGACACCATTCACTCCCTCAAACTACAAAATGCACAAACCCTGAAGTTATTCATGGCTATATTATTTGAATGAAAGAATATCCCAGGCCAATCAACAAAACTTGGTATACAAGACAAGTTACCTCAGAATTTATGCATTGACTATAGCAGAATCCAATAATGTGAAAGCTAATTGCAAGAAAACCATAGCATTCAATGATAGGGACAATGACCATCAATCATGACCATTGCGCATAATGCAAAATGACTGGAATTCCATCATGCAACGATGTGCTACAGGCACAAGAAAGTGAGCATTGTTCAAGATAGTCTCTCAATAAATTTATGCATATTCACACAGTAGAAACCAGGGTTATTTAAAGATGCAAGTTAAATTCTCAAAAATGCAAAAGCAAGAGATATTAGATTGACTTACAAAGCGATCATATGGTTTCCCATCCTTAAATAAGATGAAAGTTGGCAAGGCCTCTATTCTGTATGTATCAGCAATCTTAGGGTACTTCTCAGTATCAATTTTCACCACCTGTATCTTATCTTTCAGAGCAGCACCAACTTCATTGAGGATTGGCGCCATGAATTGACAAGGACCACACCTGTAAACAGCAGCCGCTTAATTTTTCTTTACATATACATATGTTAACAAATTTGATGTGTTAGTCATTTTATACTACAGAGATCCTTGGAGAATCATATGCATCAGCCAGCGGTAAATTTGTATACCTCCAACTAATTTGTATCCTAAGGGATCAAAAATTCATGATCATCCTTTATCATTCAACTCAAACTTTACAAACAAGAAAGAAATATTATATGTACAGGAATATCTCAGAAGAAAAATCTTTCAGATTAAGTGATCCAGCATCATATTCAATTGCCCCTTGACCATATAATAAAACCTTTCTCTTCGGTGAAACAAAAAAGAACAAAAGAAAAGGATATGAAAGGATGGAAATTACCAGGTTGCATAGAAGTCAACCAACACAGGTTTGCCAGAATTCACCAGCAAATCATCAAGGGAGGAAAATGTTTGCTTCTTTGCTTCAACCTACAGTGTTTATTCACAAACAATAACCTGTCACCCATTGTTTAACGAAAGGAACTTGAACTCAACAGCTCAACCAAATCCAAATTTATTGAATTTGCATGGTTAAACCAATCAAATACCAAACAGATCCTTGTCCTATCACCAATTAGCCAAAATAGTCAACCAAATAATTTACCATACATTTGCTCCAAAACCAAAAATGTAAAAATGCCACTATACTTGAAGTATTAAAGAATAGAAATAATATGAGATGGATCTCAAACTCATTTACTCAGTGAGACTTATAGTCCCATCATATTTGCAGGCAAACTAAATGAATATAAATTGGCAAACATGCTAACTGCCAATCTTAATGTAAAAATCGCTTGACCATATGCTTGCAAGTGACTAAGATACAAGCTCTAGTAGTGCCATTCATCACTTCATTGTTCAATGAACTGACACAATTGTGAACAACCAAATTAACCTCAAACTAATATTGAATGGCATAACTAATCCATGAGGAATATAAACACAATGACTAATAGTATTAATAAAACTTAAGAACAATAATAGCTTAAAAGTATGTTTGAAATTACTGGGATTATGCTTAATCTTTGAAGCACAACGGCTAAAAGGGTTTAAGAAATACTCATTTTCAATTGGCTATTAATGTTTATAACAATCTTTCCACCTATACTTGACAGTGGCTTGTGGATTATAGCACCTCAACCCCAAACATACCCTTAGATAAAAAAACATGAAGGAAAATATTATGATTACATTTGTCTAGATTTTACAATTCCAACTGAAACAAAAGTTGTATCCACAGACTTTTATAATTCTACATCCTAAACAAGATATTTGTATCGAAACCAAGCATTGCCTCTGTCAATTGAGCTAAGCGTTAAAGAACAGCTCCAGCCAATAATCAATAATTATTCTTAAAAAAAAAACAAGAAAAGCAAGCAATCAGTACCGGAGGAACGAAACGAGGTCTGGAGGGAGAAGAAATTCTTTTGTTGGCACTAATTCGAATCCGGCGAAATTGTACGGGGAACTGCAGAGACGAGAACGAAGAGAGCTTTGATGAATTGCTAGCCGATACTTGAGTATTCAATAAAGGAATTGTTGACGCCGAGACAACAATCGCCATTACCAAATCACCTTTTTATAAAATTTCCCTAAAATTTAGCGGGAGAAAGGTTGAAATATCTGAGTGTTCGGTAGAGACGAAATGTTTGCAGACTGGAGTGGAGATAAAACGAGTTTTTATTCTTCACTCTGGGACAGCAGATATAGGATAATCAGAAATGATCTGCGGATTGCGAGTCATTCGACGGTGGGAATTTTTGTTCTATTTTAGATCTGACGGTGGTGAAGTGAAATATTCATTTGTGAGATTTGAGGAGAAATGATTGGTCGGTGGATTTTACTTAACTACCTCTATATGTTGACTACCGGGGTATTAACACTGTCACCCCTGAGGTTTACACAAATAACACTACTATGACGGCTATTAAGTTAATTACAATATACCCCCTCTACCCAACCTTAGATATCTTTTCCGTTTTGCACCGTTATTGTTTTTTCTTTTTAATTTGAAGTATTTTCTTTTTTAATTATTTTATTTTGTTTTTATTTTTTCCTTTCCTTTACTTTTTTTTTTGTTTTTTTGTATTACAAATAAATAAATAAGTTTTTATTTATTTAATAAATTAAATAAATAATAATTAAATAAATATTTTATTAATTATTATAATAAAATATTATTACATAACTATTATAATGAATTATAAACTATAATGAAATAAGAGACTCAAATTAATTAAGATAAATATCATTATAGTTATTTCATAATTATTAATATTTGATATTAATGTTATAAATTAATTAATATTTTGCATTATAATTAATATTTCTATTATAATAAACTATAAATTACAATGAATTAATATTTGAGTCTCTCTTATTATTATAATCACATTCTTATTATTTGTTAATTGAACTAAATAGTTTTTAGTTGAATAATTATTTCCTTCAAACTAAATTTGAGTTAGGCTTCTAACATAAGAATGAATGTAATTTTCAAGATACAAAATAAGGAAATACTACATACAATGTGGTATTGTATTTGTATAATCTATTAAATTATTTTTTATTATTATATTTTTCAAGTTTCTTAAAAATTAAAATTAACACATAAATTAGCGTAAAGAATAAAAAAATCAGATATTTAATTTAAAAATTTAGAACGTGTAATAAAAAATTAAGTGTAAGTGTATAATTTTAGTAGTTATACTCTAGACAGACACAAATATTTGACGATTTTATTAAATGTTTAAGTTGAAAAAATTAATCTACCAAAATAAAATATTTAAGTTTATATATATATATGAGAGCGTAGTTCGAATGGTTGTCAAAGTATATTGTATTATTTATTTTATTAAATTAAATTGTAGTAGTAATTTATTATAACGTGTGCGAGATACGTTCAATGACATGTAACACACGAGACGTGCATACGCTGTAGGCCACGCGGCTACACATGCACGCTTATATACAGGTCAAGCATGACACACTATAAACAAAATATATATATTTATTTTATTATTAATAATTAATTAATAAAATAAATTTATAAATAAGAATAAGTTTTATTTATTTACTTAATCATTAAATAAATAAAATTATTTTTTATTATTTAATAATATTTCATTATAATAATTTAATTAATTTATTAAATAAAAATAAAAATTAAAAGGAAAAAATAAAAACAAAATAAAATAATTAAAAAAAGAAGACAATTCAAATTATAAAGAAAAAATAAAAACAGTGTAAACGGAAAGGATAACTTAAATTAAGTACAGGGGTACAGTATAATTAACTTAATAGCCGCCATAACAGTATTATTTATGAAAACCTAGGGGTGACAGTGTTAATACCCCGTTGACTACCCGACTGCTATAGTTTTTCTGGCAGCGACTAGACTTCAGAAACTTCCGCAATCTTTCGAGAATTTTAATCCCACGTGTCATTTCTACGTTTTTTTCATTCTTTTTAAATTTTACTTCAATTTTTTTTTAAAATTCACCTTACATTATTATGTACTTGAATTTTTTTTTTCTTTTAAATAACTTAAATATACAAGCACTTTCTGATAAATTTCTTGATTAATATGGAGTTTCAAAATTGAAATTTATCTTTCCACCAAAAAAGAGTTAAATTTGATAAAAAAAAATTTACACGAATTAATTTTCAGTATAGATTACGAAGTTTCTCTTGATTTAGGTACATATTACTATTATTAATAATGATGTGCCAATAAGATTTTAATAACTCAAGTTTGCTTAGACCAAAAAAGACCTCCAATTCACATGTAGATCAAATCAATTGAAATTCATATTTTTATATCCCAACATTCTACAAAATATTATTTGAAGTTGGCACATACGAACGCAAAATAGGTTTTTTTTTTTAAATATAATATCATTGATCAAATTAGTAAACATGAAATAGTTGATAACAAATACGAGTAATATTTTTTTTAAAAGAAAAAATAAATCAAACAATTCAAAGAAATTTAACAACACATGTTCAACTTCAAGGACTCAATGATTCATCTAAAGGCCAGACAAAAGTCATTCTTTGTAAAACCGTGTTAAAATTAAAACCTCTAAAATTGTCTCACTCCCAGGCCCATTTCTGGCAGCATGAGACCTTCCCCATTAATGAACTCATGCAAACTTGTTCTAACAGAAAAATGTTGCGTGACGTGGAATTACAACAATATCTGATCTAGAATACCGTGATCGGAAAAAGAATCAATAATCCATCGCTTGTCCATGTAAAGCAAGTAGAACCACTGTTAGTGCAAAGAAAATGGTGGCACAAGCAAACAACCACATGGCCTTGCCAGGGCCACTATTATGGCTTTCCTGACTGCCAAACTCAACTTCTTTAGAGTAGCTTGGTCACCTTGTCCATATCTGAATCCTTGGCAGCCTGGACTAGTCTACTTTGGATTTTCTCGAGTTTATCAAGTCGTTTGCCTCTGGATGCATCCTTGACTGGCCAGATAAATCCCGTCATCTGGCCAGAGGAGGATGCCAATATATATGCCTACAATGCAATCCACAGTATAATGGTGGCGTTCCCGTATTTCTCTCTGTGCACTGTCCATTACAAGCAGCCATATGAGAGCTGAGCTAAAGCCTCCATAAGCTTCCTGCAGACATTTTTAAGACAAAACAGCCAACGAGATTTGCTAATTAGTCATTTATTATCTATTGCAACAGCCATAAAGGAATGGACAACACTGCTTGAAATTGGATTTGTATATATACCATCCAAGCCATAGCCGTCAGCACAGCAACAAGCATGTGACCACTGTATATAAGGTCATTGCAGCCACCGCCAGCTTTTTCCAGCACTGTACCATGAAGATCCTTCTGATATAGTGGGTCGCAGGAAGTCAATTAAGAAGCTCAGTGAACCCCAATCTGGTCGATGTTCAGCAGGGTAATTTCCAACATTGGCTGAGAAGTTAAAGAACGGTGTTAACAGGACCTTCCAGTTAAAAAGAAAAATTTTTATAAGATTTTAGAGCAGCATATGATGTTGAAGTGCATATGACAAATTGATGATTCACTAACAAACAGAACTGATGGAAATAATGCCAAGAGCTTTGTAATAAAGTTTAGTCTATCTAGAAAAGAACAATTAAGAGTATTGAATCTCCAGATTAGTAGCAAGAGAGCAATGCAAGCTACTTATACTGTATAAATATCTTGCTTACAATGAGAAAAACTAGCATGACTCGATGAATCTGAGCAATACAGCTCTTGTCCATTAAACCATAGTGGTGGATTAAACAAAGGCCATTGAACTCCATTCATTAACATAATCCTAAAGCAAGCAGAATATAAACACAAAATAGAAGTTAAAGTAAGTTGGGTTCCCAGTAACTAAGTATACAAAACCCATATGGCCAAACAGACAAAGCAAATTGAATTCAATAAGCAACACATACCGTAAGCTATATCCTGTTCTATTATCTGACGAATAGTATTGGCCTCTGAAGCATAAGGTACATAATATTTCTGAGCCCAAGGATGAGGGTATGTGGGGACTCTAAACCTTGCTGAAGCACACCATGGTCGTGCTGATAGCAAAATAGTAGAAACAAATGTTATGGCCCGAAGAAGACGGCCAATTGGTGAACATGTACCTTGCACCTAGTCCAAGGCCAGGAGCTTCTACAGAGTAAATAGTACAGAGAACGCTACCATCATAAATAACATCAGATACTGCTGCAGCCCAATGATACGAGCTCCCAATATTTCAACTGTTGTTCCAGGAAGCTTATCATTTAATGCCAAGAGCAACTACTGGCCAGTATCAGGAAGAGGAGGCATATCACTGTTCCATATTGCCAAGCCAATCAATAATCCTTTTCTTAAGGTAGATGTTATATTGAAAGATGAAATAGTCCTAAAACTAAAAAGTTTAGTCACTCAAGAAAAGTAGATAAACCTTGAGATGGCAGAATATAATTTGTGTGGACATTACACATCAATCAATTTGATAGCACTAGCCACAAGGGGGATCTTGATTTGGCAATTTTTAAAAATATTAAAAGTTTTTTCTTTGGTAAGAAACAGAAAGTATTATAAACTATTTGTTGGGAAGAAGATAAACTATTAAATGTTGTATGTTTTATATGTTTAATAATTTAATGTGGAACTACAACATGATCTCTTGTTTGGTACATGAATGACACTTAAGAGAATACACATGTAACTACAGATAAACTATAAATATTGTATGTTTAATAATTTAATGTGGAACTACAACATAATCTCTTGTTCGGTACATTAATGACACTTAAGAGAATGCACATATAACTATATCAGTTTTGCTTCTACCATGTGCTATTCATGTCCTTGCCAGCAATGTTTTTCAAATGAGATATTTTGTCCAATAACACGATCCATGACTGCTTTAGCAAACCTCCCCAATAATTTTTTGGTAAGAAACAACTTCTGCTCTACACCTGCCCACTACAATAACACTATCTCATGGGCAGACATTTATGATGTATCCTTATGGAAAAACATAAATTTTACATGTGGTTTTAGATGTATGCGTGGACGTAAAAGTATGAAGATTTGAAAATTAAGAAAAGGTTAAGTCCCTTAGATGTCAGTTAGAATTAAGTTCACCAATAATTATAGACTTTGTAAGATGAGAAAGGAAAAATGGATCAAAGACAAGACATTCTTAAATGAAAAGAATATTTTAAGCTTAATATACTAAAATTGCTTACTGATATTATATTTTCATATTTCTTTGAAGATTTGACAATTAAGGAAAGGATAATTTCCAGGTCGTCAGTTAGATTAAGTTCATTCACGGTTATCAACTTTGCAAGATGAAAAAAGATAAATCTATCACTGGCACACTTTTCTGAAGAATGGATTCTGTCGCAAGTTCCTTGTCTCAGTTTCATGACATGCTGGGGGGCCTATTGGAGAAACAGATTGAAAAAATTTCATACAACATGCTTTTTTGTCATCAATCTTTTAAAAATGATCTGCGATAGATCCCTTCAGATGTCCATAAACAAGTTAACAAATTACCTCATCTATACAAGATGCAAATCACCACTAATTAATAATGTACACGAGACAATCTGAACATTCCATTGGTAACAATGAATTTACAATCAACCAAAAATCGGAAAAAAGAATCTCAACTTCCTTCTTTCACAAACCATAAAACCTCATAGTCCAACAGAAACACCAAAAACAATTCCAAAACAGCAGAGACCAAATCAACCCAATAAGATTAATCTGCAATTTATAAAAACAAAATAACCAAGGTATAGCAATTTTTGATCTAATTCACCATTTGGATCGCTCGAAGTTCAACAAAAATACCACAATCAAGACCAACAAGGTCACACTAATGAAATTCGGAGAACTCGAACTTAACCCACACAAATTAATGCAAAAAGATCAAAAACGAAACTGGACACTTACTACCAACCTAAATCACCAACATAACAGACAACCACCTTATAAAGTTTGACTAATTTTACGATCTGGGTCACTCCATTTTCAATTCTAGAGAGTAAAAACAAGTGATAACCTGTGCCAATCGAGGCCAAGAACAGCAGTGACGAAGCGAACGGAGAGAGCCTCGAAGAGGAGGGCAGAGAGCATGAAAATCATGGAAGCGACGAACGGAATGGCTGCCCGGAACTCGGTGGTCCAGTGCCTGTAAAAGGGGACGCGCGTGACGGCGATCAGGCGAGTACAGTACAGAGTAGAGGCTGTAAACGCGCGTGCCACGCAGGGGACAGGTGGCGAAGGTAGTCTATTAATACATAGGATTTGGCGGCGATGCTGACGGGGGACAGCAACACAACAACTTACGTTGATAGTTTATGCGAAAAATTTTCAAGAGCCTTTAACTATATTTATTATTGTGATTAATTATTTAATAATTAATATTAAAGTAAAATTTATTATTTGTAATTATTGATACTTTTTATTAATTATGTTGTAATAAATATTAATTTTTAAATATCTTAATTATTAATAATAGTTTATAGTTAGTATTTATAAATTGTCATTAATTATTATAATAAATATTAAAATTTTTAATAAATCTTTATAAATATATGAGAGATGAGGGAGAAAAAACATTCAAATTTTGTAATTTTAAAAATTCAATTATTAAGTAATTTTATTTTTGAATTAGTGTTTTACCATTTTCGATTTGCGTTTTTATTGAACAATATCAATAACTTTCGTCTTCATGAACAAAATTACGATCCATCAACGCTTGTCCTACGTCAAGTGGTATCAGAGCATTGTCTTGAAATGGCAGACCCTAGTGTTGAACAGAGATTGTTTGAATGCATTCGAACAAAGAATGGAAGCACGTATGGCAGAATTGCAGGAACGCATGGCAGCATTAACCGAACTATTTATGAGTTCAGTAGTTAATGATCCAGTACAATAAGAATATACAGCTATAAGGAGAAGACCACGTAGACAGCCACAATCTGCACCGATTAATGTCAATTTGATGGAAGAAGCTAAAGATGAGCTTGAAGTCAGACCACAAACAAGAGGAGCAGCCATAGGTGCACGAAGAAGGCTTAATCGTTTTATCTCTCCAGTTGGTGAATTCGGAGAAAAAGAAATTGAGGGAGAATTTGATGGTGAGTTTCTGCCAAAAGGGAGACAATAACATCAACATGATGACTCTTACAAGGTAAAAGATTATTTGCCTACTTTCAGTGGTGCTACTGATATAGAACAGTTTCTAAATTGGGAGTATGAAGTAGAGAGTTTCTTTGAAATTATGAATGTAACTCTATAACATAAAGTAACTTTAATGGCCTACAAACTACGTGGGGGTGCAGGTACTTGGTGGCAACGCCATCAAGAAGGTCAAAGATTATAAAGATTGCCATATGTCCGTCATTGACACCAAATGAAAACACTTTTAAGGGGGGGTTTTCTACCATTGGATTATGAACAAACTCTCTTCCAACAGTTCCAAATTTGCATCCAAGGAACTTATTCTGTTTCAGCTTATACAGAAGAGTTTCTAAGGTTGCAAGTTAGGTGCAACTTGACAGAAACAGAGGATCAGCAAGTGGCTAGGTATGTCAACGGGTTGAGTGATGGGATCCAAGATAGGTTGGTCATGCAACAAATATGGTCAATAAATCAAGCACAAAACGTAGCATTGAGGGTTAAGAGACTAACCAAAACTAAGAGGTATCCCCAAGGGCACCACCTTATTCCAGAATTAAACCAAATACTAAACCTACCCATATTACTTCTGAGAGCAAGCTTCTAAAGTCTAAGGGTAAAGAGATAAGCAAAAGGAAACCTGAGACAAAAGGGAAGGAAATAATGGAAAGTTCTAAGGGGATTAGATGTTTTAAGTGTAATAAGATAGGGCACAGATTTAGTGATTGTCCTAGACGCAAAATTGCCAATGTCACCTAACGCGAGCCTGAGGAGAACTATGATGAACAAGAAACAACAAATGAGAATGATGACTTCGAAGTAGTTGAAGAAGACGGTGAAGACATATGCGTTGTAAGGAGGATGCTATACACTCCAAAACAACCTGATGAGATGCAACGCAAATGCATCTTTGAAGGAAATACACTGTGGCTAGCAAAGTGTGTAAACTTGTGATTGACAGTTGTAGTTGTGAGAACCTGGTTTCACAAAGCCTTGTTAAGCATCTTAAATTTAAAACACAATCACATCCAGTCCCATACAGCATTGGTTGGATAAAGAATGGACCTAACATGAAGATCACACAACAATGCTATTTACCCTTATCTTTAGGGAAGACTTACAAATTTGAAGTTCTTTGTGATGTTGTGGAGATGGGTGCTTGTCATGTGTTACTAGGCAGGCCATGGCAATTTGATGTTGATGCTACTCACAAAGGGAGGGACAACACGTATGCCTTCACGTGGAATCACAAACGGATAGTTGTGGTTCCAAACCAACAAGAGAACTCTTCGCCAAAAGTGAAGGAGAAGACATTATTATCTATAGCTCTTAGAGAGAATGCGTTTATGGAAGACATGAAAAGTGCCAAAACCTGTGCTTTTTTAATAGTGAAGGGAATGGAGGAACCCATGCAACCGACACCTAATGAGGTTCAAGGCTTATTGGCAGAATTTGTTGATGTAATGGCAGAACCGACACAGTTGCCTTCAATGCAAGATATTCAACATCGCATGATTTTGTTCATGGAGCTAGCTTGCCAAATCTGCCTCATTATCGCATAAGCCCAAAAGAACATGAAATCTTAAAGGAGAATGTAGAGGAACTGTTATAAAAGAGATATATACAAGAAAGTATTAGTCCTTATGTTGTACCTGCCTTGATTACTATAAAGAAGGATAGAAGTTGGAGGATGTATGTGGATAATCGTGATATCAACAAAATAACCATAAGATATCGGTTTCCCATCCCTAGACTTGAAGACTTACTTGATCAGTTGAGTGGTGCTAAAGTATTCACCAAAATAGATTTGCGAAGTGGATATCACCAAATCAGAATTCGTGTGGGAGACGAATGGAAAACAGCTTTTAAAATAAAAGATAGGCTATATGAGTGGCTAGTCATGCCATTTGGGTTGCCTAATGCACCAAGTACATTCATGCACCTCATGACCTAGGTACTTAAACATTTTTTATCCTACTTTGTTGTTGTCTATTTTGATAATATTTTGATTTATAGTAAAAATATAGAATAGCACCTTGATCATATTAGGTAAGTTCTAGTTGTATTGAGAAAGAATGAGCTGTTTGTAAAATTAAAAAAATGTGTATTTTTAACAAATAAACTAGTATTCCTTGGATTTGTTATAAGTAGTAAAGAAATTTATGTGGATGAAGAAAAGGTGAAAGCTATTAGAGAATAGCCAAAATCGTAGACTATAACTGATGTAAGGAGTTTCTATGGCCTAACAACTTTCTATTGTAGGTTCGTTAAAAATTTTAGTACCATTGTGGTATCCATTACCGATTGCTTGAAGAAAGGACGGTTTCAATGGGAAGAAGCTCCTGATCGTAGCTTCGAATTGATCAAGGAGAAATTGACTACAACACCTATTATATCTCTGCCTGACTTTGCCAAAATTTTTGAGATTGAATGTGACACAAACGGGATTGACATAGGAGCTGTTCTTTCATAAGAAAAAAGGCTCATTGCATTCTTTAGCAAGAAGTTAAGTGAAGTAAGACAAAAGTGGTCAACATATCAACAAAAACTCTATGCTATGTTTCGTGCTCTAAAGATGTGTGAGGCATATCTTTTGTCTAAAGAATTTATTGTCTATTCTGACTACTAATCTCTGAAACACTTTTGAAGGCAAAAGCACGTTGATCGTATATTGTCTAAGTGGGCAACTTATCTTGAAAGATTCAATTATGTAATTGTTTATAAATTTAAAATTACTAATAGAATGGTAGACGCTCTAAGTCGTCGCATTACTCTACTTGTTACCATTTCCACTGAAGTTCCAAGTTTCGAACAACTCAAGGAGTTATATGAGAATGATGAAGATTTTGGTGATGTATGGACTAAGTACTTAATGAAATAACCCTTAGGTGAATATTTGGTCCAAGATGGATATTTGTTTAAAAGGAGCAGATTGTGCATTCCAATAAACTCATTACGTGACAAGTTGCTAAGGAAAATGCATTTTAGCGACTTGAGCGGCCACATGGGTAGAGACAAGACCATAGCTGGTTTAGAGGAACATTACTACTGGCCTTAACTTAAAAGAGATGGTGACAAGTTTGTGCAAAGGTGTCTAACTTATCAAACGAGTAAGGGGCAGTCACAAAACACAAGTTTGTAAATGCCTTTGCCTATTCTTAATGCCCATTGGAATGACATCTCTATGGACTTTGTACTTGGTTTACCAAGGACCCGGAAGGGTAATGATGCCGTATTTGTGGTGGTTGATTGATTTTCCAAAATGTCACACTTTATTCCATATCGTAAGATAACAGATGCACATCATGTAGCCAAACTGTTCTTTAAAGAAGTTATTCGTTTACATGGTGTACTACTTTTCATCACTTTAGATAGGGATAGCAAATTCTTGGCAACTTTTTTGCTAACTTTATGGAAAAGGTTTGAGACTACATTGGAATTTTCTAGCACAATACATCCCTAAACCGATGGCTAAACAAAAGTGGTAAACCGTTCTTTGGGAAATCTGATTAGATGCATATGTGAAAACAATAAGGGACAATGGGACTTTGCTTTGGCACAAGCTGAGTTTGCTTACAACAACTCAGTCAATTGTTCCACCAGAATGAGTCATTTCTATATTGTTTATACTAAAATTCCAAAGCATGTTGTGGACCTAGTCAAACTTCCTTCTACTACAGGTTCTAGTGCAGCTGCGTTTACTTTGGCGGATACCTATTCAAAGATATTCTAAGAGGTGCATCAATCTTTGGAGGAGAATAACCTCAAATACAAGGCAGCTATAGATAAGCATAAAAAACATCAAATGTTTGAGGTGGGCTATAATGTGATGGTACACTTATGTAAGGAGAGGCAACCTACGGGAGTTCATGAAAAACAAAGGCAAAAACGTTATGGTTATTTTAAAGTTTTAAAGAGGATCAATGACAATACATACGTGATAGACCTACCTGATGACATGGGCATATAAAAAACTTTCAATGTAGCAGATATCTGCATCTATCATCCTGAAGGCAACCTATATGGTCACTCAAGGACGAGTTTTTTTCAAGTGGAGGAGAATGATGGGGGACAGCAACACAACAGCCCATGTGGGTAGCCTATGTGATGAGAAACTTCCAAGAGCCTTCAATTGCATTTATTAGTGTAGTTAACAGTTTGATAATTAATCTTAAAGTAAAATTTAGTATTGGTAGTTATTGGTAGTTTTCATTAATTGTATTGTAATAAATGCTGGTATCTAAATACCTTAGTTGTTGGTAGTGGTTGGTAGTTAATAGTTGCAAGTTATCATTAATTGCTGTAATAAATGCTAAAAATTCTAATAGGTCTCTATAAATACATGAGAGATGAGGGGGGAAAAACATTCAAGCTTTGTAATTTTAAAAACTCAAGTATTAAGTAATTTTACTTTTGAATTGGTATTCTACCATTTTCAATTTACGTTTTTGCTGAATGATATCAACAACTTTCGTCTTCATGAATGAAATCACAACCTATCAATGCTTTGTTGGAGCTGGTGCTCACGTACCATTCCAATATTGTATGAATATTAATTGTTAATATTTATACAATAAACATTTCGAATAAAGATTGTTAATATCATATTAATATG
This sequence comes from Ailanthus altissimus, assembly GCA_946807835.1. Classification (NCBI taxonomy): domain Eukaryota; kingdom Viridiplantae; phylum Streptophyta; class Magnoliopsida; order Sapindales; family Simaroubaceae; genus Ailanthus; species Ailanthus altissimus. The sequence goes on from OX327699.1 coordinate 7,079,949, forward strand.
GTATAATGCTTGTAACATTAGAGACATTGTTTGATTTGAAAGAGTTCAGATCTGATCTAAAGGAGTTTAGATCAGAACTAATAGTTATCAAAGCTGAGAGTTATAAATGCTACGAGTTAGCACTGTTAAGAGTTAGCAGGTTATAAGAGTCAGCGAGGACTAAAAAGTTAGAACCTTATCTATAATGGGACAAAGACTTGAGAGTATACTTGTAATGATATAGTTGCAAAGAGTTGCAATAGGTGTTAAGAAATATCATTATGTAAGTATGTCTCAAAGATAATGTTCCTGATCTATAATCACCAATGCGGGTCTATCGGTGATTCACTTTATATAGATTAGTGTATGTCTATATCTGACTGGTTCAAATAGTTATTCTTAGCTGACCATGAGCTTAGAGCTTGTATAGGCATGCGGGTATCCAGTCAAGACTGGATACTGAACAGACTTATGAGGACCCCAATAGATATCCTATGACACCGTCAAAGGAAGGTCCTCTCGAGTTGAGTAGTATTCATGGTCTTTTGACCTGAGCGCCACGGTGGTCTTGTGAGTGATCCATCATGCTTTGGTTCCACATATGTCAGAGACCTTTCATGGTCTGACCGCTATGTGTCGCTGGGTATGGTCCGATGCTCATGGAGTCCGGTGTGTGTAGATACAGGATCCGTCAGCTTACATAGGTAAGTTGTATATCCGATGCTCCGAGATTGTATTTCATAAAGTCTTGTGGCCACAAGCATAAACCCGGGAAAAGAGTTTCCCACAGGGTTATATAGCAAAAGTGTTTGCGTATATTGTTTATCGAGATACGAATCTGGAGATAAGGTTATGAATGAGCAAATAGGGATTTGACGGTGCTGATCTATATCCCTGCACATCCAGGATATAAATGATGGAAGGATTATACGTATACGTTATGACCTCAACTTGTATGGTCTGACACGCTGATTTGTAATATTCGTAACGTGTGCGTGGGGCATCGATTACGGATTAATGGAACAGTTTCATTTGACAAATCGGGTGTGGACCTAGAAAGTCTCAATATGAAATGTACTCTTTGAGCACTTGGGCAGTGTACCGTATTGAATTGTTCAATACAGTATAATTCAGCAATTACTAAGGTTATGTTAACTAAAGTATATGGTTACATGGTGGGACTCACTTTATGTTAACTTGGTAACCGAGTAAGGATATAATAGTAATTTCACTTTATGATTATTTAATTGTTAAATAATAAGAATAAATATTTATTTATTTAATTGTTAAATAAATGATTTAATTTAACTATGATTAAAGGTTAATCATATGGTTAATTTAGTTAACTTTACTTAATGATTAAGTAAAGGTTAACCTAACCAAGGTTAAGTTAGTTAATTATGGTTAGAATAATTAAATATTTATTAACTTAAAGGTTAAGTTAAAATAATCTAACTAAGGTTAAATGTTAACTAAGGTTAGGTTAAACCAAATGAAATGCAAATGAAATTCAAATTAATTTGGAATTTATGCATTAGTATATAAAGTGAAATGAAATTGAAAATCATTAAGTTTTTAGTTTATATATTTTGCATTTTTGGGAGCCAATTCAATTTGAGAAATTGAAATTGTTTGTTTTGTGTTTTAAGTGTTAGAACAACAAAACAAATTAGAAAAATGGTTTCTAAATGTAATAACTAAAAACATGATTTGTTTTATTTATTCAAGAGTTGAATAAAAGGAAAAACAAATTTAATTAAGTTAAATAGTTTAACTTTGAAAAATGTTTAAGAGTTAAACACATATGTTAGATTAAGATGCTGCCATTCTAGACAATCAAACCCACCCTTGTTGATTGCTAGAATTGATCAAAGATTCATTTCATGGTGGACTTCAAGAAAATTAATCCAAAGACTTCATTGGTGATATTTTCTCAATCTCGAATTTCAGTTTAATTAAATGTTATTTTCTGTGTTCATTGTATTTAATCTTCTGCTGTGCACATGTATGTATGAGATATGTATATTGTTTGTATGATGAACACAACCCACATGCAAGCACCCTAGTTAATTTTTCCAACCCAACACACCCAACATGCTTGTCCTGCATCAGATGCCCAGGCCGTCACAAGTCATCGCTGCTGACAACCGCATGCTCGCGGTAGGAGAGAAGTTTTAACTTTGATCTGAGGAAGGAATGTGTATTAGCGAAGTGTTGGTGGAATAAGAGTGAATAAAGTCGAAGTGGAAGATTTTGGCCTAAAATCTTTGTGTTACATTGATGCCGTAAATGCAAGTTTGTTATTGGGTAAATTCTATTAAAACCCTTATAATTTAATTAATTTATATCTGAACCTATTTATTGCATTTATCATTCAAAATCAAACCGTTAATTTTCTCCGTTAAATGTTAATGTGAACCTATTGGGAATTTTTCATTGGCCTATATTTTTAAGCTATGTTCTTTTTTAACTTTCAATGTAAAATTTAATTTTTTTATAGTTAAAAAAATAAATAATTATAATTTTAACTTATATTTTCTCTTTCTATCAAATGATTTGAGCTCTTTCTCTAAACATATTTTAAAAGTAGATTATAAATATAATTAGATTGTGAACAAAATAAGTAAAAGATTAGTAGATTATGTTGTAGTGAGAGAAATAGTTGCACAAAATGGCTTTTTTATTTTTTATTTTATTTTTAATTAATTAATTTTTAATAAATATTATTTTATTAATTAAAAAATTGAAATGTCAATTTAACAAACAATATTTTATTAATTAGTTTCTACATATTTTAATAACATTTTATTATAAATAAATTACTTGTTTATACTTTATTTATTTTATTATTTACTAATGAGTATTTTTATAATTAGCCATTTATTTTAGTCAATTATTTTTATTAACCATGTTTTAGTTGGCTATTCTTTATTAATCAAATGAATGCTAAATAGACATATTTACCCTCTTATGAATAATATAATTAAACAACAAAACATTATAACGCCAAAAATATAAACCGAACTTAATTTGAGCAAATTCATCTCTAAAAATACACTTTAATATTCATAATTTGTAACTTAAGGTGTAAAATATTTACAAAGGTAAAACATGTTTCTATGTTTGAATATTATATATATTTTACCATATATATATATATATGTAGAAGTAGATATTATAGATTTGTTTGAATTTGTGTTTATTTTGAAATGTATGCATAGAAATACAATCTGAATGTATAGGGGTGAAGTTTTAGAGAATGAGTTGAATGGGAGGAAAAAAGGTGAAGGGGAGACAGATTTGTGGAAATGACTTAGATTGCGAGTTGCTTTCATGAAAATTGTCGCGAGCCCATAAATGTGCCCACGAAACAAGTCCGCGATTGTTGGCACTGGCATCTCGACCAGTAGCCACACAATTGTGTGGCTGCGAATTGATTCACAGGCACACAATCGTGTGTCAGCAATTGTTGGTCGAGATGGTAGCTTTGCGTTTCTCAAGTGTCTGCAAAAATTGCCTGGGACATGGCCATCTAGGGGCTCGCATGTCTCGCGTCGTAGGTGACTTGCAATTTCGAGGAGTTTTTTCGAATCATGATTTTTAAATTTTTTGGATAGTCTTTTAATTTTTTTTTTGTTTCACATCTCATAAAATATGATTCAATTGTTATTTGTTTCGGAGAAAGATGGGAGAGCTCTAGTGACGGAAAAAAGAGTTATGTTGACTATATTGACTTCGAGATTTTTGTTGTAAAAGATTGTTAAATTTCAAGATATTTTAAATATTGCATTTTATACCATTAAAGTTGATAGTACGGAGTATAAGGTGGCTCTGAAAATTACAATTGATGTAATAAGGTATTAGTTGAAAGCTATTAAGATTAGAAATGATAGTAATGTCCGATTCTTTTTGGAGGCCAATAAAAGATCGTTCTGTCCTCTATGTATAATAGTGGATCCTAGAGCTCCAGTTTATAAAGAAGATTCACAACCCTCTAGTCAGAACCCACCACCTAATCATACTTATTTCATGTCGGCAAGTGATTGTAATCAAGTGAGCTACATAGCCTAATCAATACCAACACTAGTTCCTTCAAACACAACAAATGACTATCACCATTTTTTTCTCTATAATATTCAGCGTCGACCTAACTTATACACATTACGATAGTGGGACGGATAGAGATTATGTTAGTGTTGGAAATATTGGTAATGTGAAAATGGATTGTGATGTTATTGGAAACGCTGGTCATGCGGAAGAATGTGTCAATTTAGATAACTTACTGAAAGACAGACATTGTTATGTTTCAACGAACTCTCTTAATGTTGAAGGTAGAAAATGAGATTATTGTGAAGCGAAAAACTCTTTTGTGTTTATGCTTCCAATACTACCATCAGACTTGGGCATATTCGATAAAATCTCATGTAGTAGAATTGGGAATGTGTTTATGAGAAAGTTATTTGATAGCAAAGATGAAATTCACCAGGCTATTAGTGTATTAGCACTTAATGATAATTGGAGTTTTAGAGTCCTAAGGTCGACAAAAGATCATTTTGAGGTAAAATATGATGATAATATATATGAATAGCGATTACGTGCGGTGTCGACAAATGCAATGAAGTATTTCATTGTGCACAAAATTAATACAGACTGCATATGCTAATTAGACCAATTATGTGATGGTCACCGATAAATAAAGTCTTAGATTATCAAACAATTCATAAAAAAATAAGTTTGCATCTATGAGTTAACTTTACAGACCAAATAAGATCCAGGCAGACATACACGGAGAGTTTAGTATGGAGATAACTTACTCTTTTGTTTAGTGAGCTAATGAGTATGCATTAAGATTGATACGAGGTAGTCTAGAGGCTTCGTTTAAATAACTTCCTACATACTGTTATGTACTGGAACAATAGAACGCAGGTATGGTTACTCACTTAGAAATTGGTGATTATAATCACTTTAAATATTTCTTTATGGTGTTTAGACCATGCATTAAAGGATTCCAATCATATATTCGACCGATTATTGTAGTTGACAGTACATTTTTGAAAGGTACGTTCTTGGGTATAATGTTTCTGGCTATTTGTGAGGATGAAAACAATCAAAATTTTCCACTAGCATGAGGTATTGTTGATTCAAAAAATAATACTTCTTAGTCGTGGTTTATAGAAAAACTTCAAGGAATCCTTGGTGATCTTGAAAATATTATGTTGTATTCAGTTGGTACGCTAATATCAAGAAGGCCATTCGAAAGGTATTTTCTAATGCATATTATGTGGTATACATCTATTACTTTAAGGGCAATTTGATCTCAAGATATAAGATATTATCAGAGAAGAAATGAGGGGGATACACGGCTTCCTACTTTGTTACTACTAAAGTATATCGCTTATCTGACTTTCAAGAGAAAATTAAATAGATGCAGGAAATGAAACCGGAGGTAATAAGATACTTAGATGAAGAGGTTATTTTTCCTAAATGGGCTCGATCAATGAGATCATTTAAAATATATGACATCATAACCACCAATATTGCAGAGAAAATTAATGCTATTACAAAGGATACATGTGGCCTCTCCATGATGTATTTTCTAATTCATATCAAGAATGCCATTCAAAAGGTATTTTCTAATGCATATCATGTGGTATACATCTATTACTTGAAAGGCAATTTGATCTCAAGATATAAGATACTATCAGAGAAGAAAAAAGGGGGATACATGGCTTTGTCCTTTGTTGCTACTAAAGTATATTGCCTATCTGACTTTCAAGAGAAAACTAAGTAGATGCAGGAAATGAAATCGGAGGCAATAAGATACTTAGATGAGGAGGTTATTTTTCCTAAATGGGCTCGATCAATGAGATCATTTAAAATATATGACATCATAACCACTAATATTGCAGAGAAAATTAATGTTATTGCAAAGAATACATGTGGCCTCTCCATGATGACTTTGGTTAAGTGGATTTTGGAGTCAATAGAAAGGTGGTTTATTGAGAGTCATGAGGCTGTACAAAGTATGAAAACTTTTTAATGAATTAGGCTCTTCGAAGGTTTGGAAGCATAATGATGTGTCCTCCCATATAACAGTGCACCAAGAAGATCAATCTCACTTTATCGTTAAGGATGGGAATAGAATTGGAATAGTGGACATCCCGATAAAGTCATGCACTTACCAAAAGTTTGATTTTTTTACAGCCATATACCTATGCACTTTTAGTATGTAGACAGACCAAATTGTAGTATTAGACTCTTTCTTCACCCTATTATATGACTCAATCTTTATTATATGCATACAGCGACCCAGTCAATCTAGTTGGCCACCTGTCAGATTAAATTGTCCAAGAAAAGTTGAGAGATGCTGATATCTAATCTCCTGTAGCACGCCATCAATCAGGGAGGCAGCAAAAGAAACAAATTCCATAGCAATGAATATTAATACAAGTCAAATTAAAATTAAGTTACTGTAAGCAATTTTAATTTAATTTTCTTATCATATTTTGACTTTTGTCAAGTTTGAAGGAGCATAACTGCCAAAAGTACTGCATCATTTACTATAACTGATGCGTTATATCAATTCAAACTTGATCAACCCTCTTAAAAAATCCTCTCGGTCCTTCTTCATTCTCTACATCAATGCGGCTTTAGTACAATCAAATCTCTTTCCATCGTTTTCAACAGTTGCTCAATATAATATGCAAAGTCATAGTATGTGGATCCATTGTGTTCAAACTACGAAGAAAAATCATAGTCAATTATACTAATTCAGCTAATTGCATAAAAATAAAATATACCTTTGCTCAAAACACTGGTAAGTTTGATACTGGTGGGTCTACTTCTTTATGCTCATCCTCCACATCTATATCATTATCGTTAGGGTTAGTGAAATAGAAAAAGCCCTCTAGCTCTTGCTCTATACAGAACCATACATATATGGTAATTCCCCAACATAGCTTTTGATTGAAATGCTTAGATGTTTGACCAGTTGCATGACCTTTTCCTTATTCTCATGATCCTTCAGTATTAACATACAATGTATAAAAACAGCTTATAAATTTCATATATTACAGAATAAGATTAATATAATTAAATATGAATGGATTAAAAATATACTAAATTCTTAGCCAACTCCTTAACATCCTTGAACAATGGAGTTCCTCTGCTCCTCCAATTCAAAATACGAGGGAAGTGGTCACCGGAACGTAAATAAAAAATATGACCGCTGACCATAATAGCCTGTAAATTTGTGCCTAAAAATTAATTCAAAACATAAGTCATTATAAATAAAAAATAAAATAAATAATTAAGATCAAAATATTGAACACAAGAAAATTATTATGTACCAAAAATGCATGCGCAAATTCATACACTTTATAACTCTTAATCTCGCTCTTCACAAGGTTGTTTTTCTTCTATTTTGTCCAACTTTTGGAATGCGGCCTTATTGAGTGAGCTGTGAAGTCGTTCCATGCAATATTGTCCTATGGATACGTATTAAACTCATCAAGGTCGTCCACTATACTTACAACAAAATTTTGAATCCCAAAATGTTTTTCGCGTGGGATCAAAATACGATGAAACAAATAGAATAAACTTAACTTCACTGTATCTTTATCATCTATTTTCGATAATGTAAGAGATTCTTATCAATTTATCGACAAAGTGTTGGACATCGAGTGCGTGACATATGAGTGTATCCATAATTTTAAAATTACTACACGTAGCGGAAGCATGTTAACAAATACACCTAATTTAACAAAGTTAACCACATATATCATATATATGCTCAAGTATAACTATTATACAATAACTTATATATGATGAACAATTGTATACATAAAATCAAAATGTAAAGAACACTTACCTAATGAAGGTAGCTTTATAAAATCTTCAAGTCTTTCAATAATCCAATTGAAGAGCTCACCTTAAAGTAAATTATTGAGCAATTCTAGTCCATAACGGTTTAGTGGGATTATGGAGCTAGAATGGTAGCTTAGTTTTTATAATTTCCAGCAACATGTATTCAAACTCTTTGAATACAATTTTTGTTTCTTAAATGGAGATGATAAATATTTTACATACAACTCTTGTATCAATTCTTAGAAATAATTTTCATAGGATAATTATTTTGAACAACTCTTATCTAAAATAATTATCTTTTTTCCATTTTCTTTTCATTCATTTTTAACCATCATTGAGAGAAGAAGAAGAAGGGAGGTTTTTCATGTTTTTCAACACTTGAAAGAATAAAAACTAATTTTCTCTTACCTCTCACAATCATGACCGAATTTTTCTTATCAAATTAAAATGAATCAATTCAATTGTTAAATTAATCTCTTTTATTTTTGTTATTCAACACATTTTGATAAAACAAAAACAAGTGCTCCACCAATTTAGTCGTTGGTCTCCCACTTAAGATTAATTTATTAAGCACTAGAATAATGACCACCTAATTAAATCATTACCTAACAAATATAATTATATGAATCTTATTAGGTAAATAAATGACCAATATTTAGGCCCCTCATTATATTAAAATACAATAGTCATGATTAATATATATTATCATATTATCTAATAATATAATAATAATATCTAATTTAATTATTCAAAACAATTTTGAATAATTACTTTTTACCTTACTAGTTTTTATTACCAAGGTTAAATGGTAAAACGAAGGTAAAATAAAATTATGGACCAAATTGTGCCATTTTTCAATCATCCTATTAATTAACAACTCTTGTTAATTAATTCAATGATGTACTTAACAATTAAGTGTTGACAAATGCACATTCTGAAGGATCCCGAAACAATTATTCTATTTTGTTAAAATTTATTGGATCGAATTATTCAATCCAGTCTATTATCCCAGTGCTCAATGAGTACACTTCATATTATGAGACTCTTTAGGTCCACACCTAATTTTTCATATGGAGCTCCTCCATACATCTGTGAACGATGCCCCACACATACGTTAGGGATATTACAAATCAGCGCGTTAGACCATGCAAGTTGAGATTATTGCATATTTGTATAATTCCTCCATCATTTATATCCTGGAAGAGCAGAGATATAGTTCATCACCGTTAAATTCTATTTGCTCAACCATTAACTTATCTCCAGATTTATATTTCCTTAAACAATATCCACAAACATTTTTGTGATATTCTTTATCCCTTCGAAATATATTTTTTGAGGTTTATGCTTGTGGCCACAAAACATTCTAAAATACAATCTCAGATCATTAGGTTATACAACCCACTCATATGAGCTGATGGATCCCATATCTATGCACACCGAACTCCATGAGCATCGGACCATACCCAGCGACACACAGCGGTCAAACCATTAAAGGTCTCTGACATGTGTGGAACCAAAATATGGTAGATCACTTACAAGCCCACCGTGGCGCTTAGGTTAAAGGACCACAAATACTACTTAACTTGAAAAAGCTTCTATTGATGATTTTATGAGATGTCTATTAGAGGTCTTTGTGAGTCTGTTCAATATCCAGTCCTCACTGAATACCTATATATCTATACGAGCTTCCACTAAGCTCATAGTTTGTTAAGACTAACCATCTGAACCATCCAGATATAGATATATACTAATCTATATTAATGGGTTCCACTAACCTGCATTGATGAAATTAGATCATGAACATCATATTTGAGAACATATTTGCATAATGACATTTCTTAGTACCATCTGTAACTTTTTGTAGCTATGTTATTATAAATATATTCTCAGGTTATTGCCCCATTTCAGACAAGGCTCTAACTATTTAGATTTCGCTAACTCTATTAATGTGCTAACTCTTAGTATTGATCTAAATTCCTTTAGACCATATCTAAACTCCTTCAGATCATACAATATCTGAAACATTACAAGCATTTTACCATTTATTATAAATAATATTAATGATATTATTAGAAATGATAATTGTATAAATACTATCATTAAATATTTATACATAATAAGATGACACGTAAGCACAACTCCCAACACAAAGGTGTACGTTAACATTTTTTGGCCATAAAAGTACTTCTCCCATAACTAATTATCCAATTTTCTTTTTAGTTCTTGGCAAGTGACATCTTTAGCTCAGTAATCAATATAAAATCATTTCGGGTGAATCATATGTGTTTCTTACTAACATAAAATCACATATCCTTATACAAATTAGAGTCTGATGCGATATTTCTATATCTTATAATTGAGTGCAAGTATACATTATCGTGTGCAAGTATACACTATCGTATACAAGTAATAAAGGGACAAAGAGTCGGATGTCGAACCCACAAGAATAATTTCTTCTTTTTACCAAGTATTAAAATTATATCTTCCTATGAATTATTTAGAAAAATCAAAATCCAAGAATGAATTTGAAAATATAAAGACAAGAACACGATGTAAAGAGTTATGGAAAATAGCAATACCCAGGACTAATACCATCCCTCAATATATTTTTCTAATGATTAATCCTCTAATATTTAATTCTTTTAGTTCTTATTATTGATCAAGATACTAACGTATTCACAAGCCTCTCTCAAGGTCATGAAAGTATATCTTAATTTACCAAATACCTATATTTCTATGGTATTTGTAATAAATTAAGATTCATTAAAAACAAGTCTTATTGATCATAAATGCCAATTAGATATATTTCTATCATAATTTGAAACTTGCATATGCAACATTAAATATTACTCTACAATTATGCATCAAATTACGTAGGGCTAAATATAATGATTCATATTCCAAATTTATCAAAATATAACAAATTCTTTCACCATATATTGCCAAATATATTGAAGCATTAAGAACAAGTAATTTATATAATCAAAGAACTAAGTTTATTAAATATTAGAAAGATATGGCAATTAAGTGCACATGTTGAGTTCAAGTATTAACCTTAGAAAGAAAATTTACTTTATAACTACAAGAGAACAAGGGCAAAAATAATATGAAAACATGATACAATCAATAGTAAACTGATATAGACATCGAATTACTCTTGATTTCGCTACCTAAAGAACATTTGATGCTAAAGAACGCCTTGAATTTCTCTCTATAAATGCTTCATTTATGTTCTAATTGCTCTCTAAGACTTGCGTTATGAGTCTCTTGTGTCTGCTTGGATTATCTTTAAAGGCTGGGGACGAATGACCTTTTATAGGGATTGATTTGAGCTTGAAATCTCTAATTCATGTTGGGTTAAGAATTGCACTGTTGGTGGAGTGCTATCTTACTGTCATTAGGGTGCTGCGTTAAAAAGCCTGTATCACTAAAGCGGTGACATCCTATCACTGAGGCATTGGGCTGTCGTTGGCGCAATGGATGGTTAGCATTAGGGCAAAAATGTGCGACTTAAATAAGTCATTTTTATGATTTTTTTATTTTAATCACTATTCCAGCTAAGGTGATACTGTATGTGGCACTAGGGCGATAGCCCATAAATTTTGTTCAAGTCCCTAAAAATAAATAATAATGCACATAAATAGCTATTTATTCTTATAAAATAATAAAATATCAAGATAAAAATATGAAAAAATAAATGATAAATATGTCATTATTAAGGCCTATACCTCATGAAATAATATATCATGCACCAAAATATCAGAGAATCAAATATCATGCATATTTTAAAAAAATACCCCATATAAGTTTGCTAAACAACTTCATCTAATTAGGCGTTAATTTTTTCCTTTATAGAATTCAGAGCCACATCTTCAAATAACACGTAAACGATGCACGAAAGAATATTGTTTTTGCAAAATTCTATATTTTTTAGAGAAATTATTTTTTCTGTAAAAATACAATTAAAATAATTTTTTATAAATAAAAAACATACATATTAAATTAATTAACATATAATATTAATCAAATTATTATACTTAATTAATAATTAGTTTATTTTTAAATCTAAAATCATCTTAAAATTAAAAATTACCCTACGAACCCGCCATATGGTGTACACAATGTCACATTACGAACCAAGGGTCTGCAATATAAAGCTGCAATATGCTTACTGGGCATGCGCTAGTGCCTTTCTTAGGGGCCTTTCGCGGCCCAAGAAAGGCCCCCACGATTATATCTTGAGGAAATCACGGGGCCGTGAAAGACCCCCGAGAAAGTGCAGAAGCTAGCTGCTCTCTAATAAAAGTTATTTTTTGTTGGATTTAAACATTTTTCACCATTCCAACCTATTTTTTTTTTATATTTAAATCATCTATTTAACCTATTTCTAATTCAAAATATAATTTTTAACTCATTTCTAATACAAATAAGATTTTTCTAAAATTCAAAAAAATACTAAAAAGCAACCATTTTCGGAGTTTCAAGTTGTGAGTATAGTGTGCAAGGCCTAATCTAGACAATGCTAGCTTTGAAATCTTCGATTTAACTGAAATTTCATTAAGATGATTTTGAATTAAGAGAGAGAGAGAGAGAGAGAGAGCTTCGGATAAAGAGAGTGTGTTTTTTTACTTAAGGGTATAATATTTCGAATTTCTTATGTTTGGCTAATGACAAATAGCCAATTAAAAGGTGGTTAAAAATGTATAGTTATAAAATTAAAGCGTTATTTATAAAATTTTTCTTTATTTATTATAATTAAAAAACATATTTTAAAAAAAATAAAAAAAAGAATGAAAACTAAATGTTGGGATGCAAAACACACATGAAACGTGTGTGAAACACCCTACATTGGGCGCATGCGGCTCGCCAAAATTAATAATTTATTGTGTTTTGCACGTAGTGAAATGCAAAAGAAAACTATTTCTTTTCTTTTTAAAAATATTTCTTTTATTTTTCAATTATATTAAATAAATATAAAATAAAAGTATAAATAAATAATTTATTGATAATAAAATATTATTAAAATATATTAAACTAATTAAATAATTTATTTAATTAATTTATTATTATTTGTTAAATGGCCATTTCAATTTTTAATAAAATAATTACTTTTTAATTAATTAAAAAAATTAATTTTTAATTTAATCATTAAATAAATAACTAACTTAATATTTATTTAAACATTAATGCTCAGAGATTAAAATTTTGTTTCTTTTATTTTTTTGCGTATAATCTTGTATGTTGTTCAGTTACAATGCATATTTCAATCATGTTTTGGTCTAATAGGTGATATTAGAATATGCTTTTACATTTACCTTGATGTATTTGTAATTTAAAAGTTTTCTTGTCAATTATCTGAATTATTTTGAATTAAAGTTTTTTTATCCTATGTTGAAGAAAATTAAGGTTAGAAATTATTAGAAATTTAATTTTCTAACATTTTAGTAATTTGAAATGTTAAAATTGGTATTAAGAAGATTTAAGAACTATTGAGTCTAAAAACGGGCCAACTGAGTTGAAATTCGAGTCAAAAGAACCTGGTTGGAGATTGAAGACAACTCTAAATGGCATGTGGTCTGGTAACTTCTACCGTTGGACAAATGACATGTCGTTTGATTGAAGTGAAGTTGTCTGTAAAATGACATGTTGATTGGCTGCTAACGTTTGAAAAAATGATGTCGATTGACTTTTTATATTCAACCCCTCCAACTTTTAATAAATTTTATTTTGGCAAAACTAGTGTTAAAATTTTAGGAAAAGAGTTTTAATTATGTCATGAATATTTTACAAATAGGCCTAACAATATTAGCTTTTCTCACCTAACCCCTTCAACATTTGATTAATTTTATTTTGGCCAGAAATTTTCATAATTTTTTAAATAGGCCCTAAATAGAACTTATATTTTAGGCCATTATAGTTTGGCTAAAAACATTTTGGGATTTGCAAATAGGTCCTAATTTGACTTAATTGTTTTATATTTATTTTGTGTATTAATTTTATAATTAATTTTGTAAGTATCATTTATCTATTTATATGTTGATACGTGTAAATTTTGTATGAATAATATAGTATTAAAAAAATTATCCAAGTGATCCATATTATTGTAATTAATTAGAGATTGGCCACAATATCTTTAATTATGAAAAATTATATACTAAGTCTTTTGGATGACATATAGAAAATGACATTAATTATAGTTAACCATATTTAATATAATAAATTTTATCTCACATGAATTTTTACTATATTTGTATGTTTAATTAGAATAAAATATCAAATTAATTTCTTAATTTACCCATAGGAATTAGGAAATTAAACATAATTTGATAGTTTTATCATAAAGTTATACATGAATCTACCTGAATTAGAAATTTTATCATATAGGCAAATTTTTATGTCATTTAATTTACATTTTGAAATATGATTTACATTGGTAAAATATAATATTTATTTATTTATTCTAGATTTCTATATAATAAGCATGTATGTTTTATTTTATGCAATTATACAACCTGTAAATTATTTTAATATTAAATGTGGTATTCTCAAGTTAAAAAGTGATAATTATAAAGGTTTAGAATGAGAGAATTCTTCTTTACTTTTGGTGGAAGGACATTGACAATGCTATATGAAAGATAAACCACCTATTGTTATTGAAACTAGCACTCCATGTAACATTGCTCTTTATGATCAATGAGAGAAATCTATTTGCCTCAGTATGATATTCATAAAGACCAAAATCTCCGTTGGTATTTGTGGTTCAGTTGATCAACATGATAATGTCTGATTATTACTGAAGGCTTTTAATGAGCAATTTGAGACTTTAGATAAGGCAATTACCAACACCCTAATACTGAAATTTTGTCTGATTATTACTGAAGGCTTTTAATGAGCAATTTGAGACTTTAGATAAGGCAATTACCAACACCCTAATACTGAAATTTTAATCTATGAGGCTCACCAGCATTAGAGGTGTTTGTACACATCATGCAAATGAAGGGCATTGCAGATTACTTGAAAACTCTTGATGTTGAAATGTTAGAATATTTTCTTGCGCACTACATACTGAATACTCTTCCACAACAATATGGGCCTTTCAAAACTCTTGTAATACATATAAGAATAAATAGTCAATTAACAACCTCGTGACTATGTGTGTCCAAGAGGAAAGTAGATTGATAATGAAATTGAGTGAGAGTGCTGTTGAGATTTGTGCTCATGCCTATCCTAATTTTATATGAATATTGTATTTACATACTTTATGTAAAAAATAAATATTTCATTAATCACTAATTAATTAATTTTATTAAGGTTAGATACTTATAAGATTTCGGACATTATATTAAACTGAAGGAGCTCAGATCAGGTTTAAAGAGTTAGAAATTTGTCTAAACTTAGACAAAGAATTGGAATATACTTGTAATGATATAATTAAAAATAGTTACAAGCGTTGCTAGGAAATGTTATTGTGTAAGTATGTTCTCGAATTATAAGTTCCTGATCTATATCTACCGATGTAGAGTCTGTCGAATGGAACTGTTTTATATAGGTAATTGTATATCTATATCTAGATCATCCAGATGGTTAATCTTAGTAAACCATGAGTTTAGTAGAAGCTCATATAGATATATAGGTAAACAGTCAGGACTGGATACTAAATAAGACTCAATGAAGACCTCCAATGGATATCCCATAAACCACCAATAGAGGGTCTTCTCGAGTTGAGTAGTATTCGTAGTCCCTTGATCTGAGCACCATGGTGGGCTTGTGAATGATCCACCATATTTAAGTTCTACACATGTTAGAGACCTTTCATGATGTAACTGTTAGATGTTGTTGGGTATGGTCCAATACTTATAGAGTTTGGTGAGTGTAGATATAGGATCCGTCAGCTCAAATGGGTGAGTTAACTATTCAAATGCTGTAAGATTATATTTCTGGAAGTCTTATAGCCACAAGCATTAAACCAAGAATATAATTTCATGTGGTATAAACAATATCGCAAAAGAATTTGCGAATATTGTTTATCGAAATATGAATCGAGAACATAAGTTTATAATTGATCTATAGGAGACTTGACGGTGTTAATCTATATCTATAATCTTTCAGGATATATATGATGGAAGGATTGTACGAATATGGATTAACCTCAACTTGTATGGTTAAACTCGCCATTTTGTATTATCCATAACGTGTGTGTTTGGGGCATCAGTTATGGACTTATAAAAATACTCTGTGAGACAAAATAAGTTTGAACTTAGAGAGTCTCACTTTATGAAGTATACTTATTGAGCACATGGGTAGCACACCGGATCAAATTGTTCGATCCAAGGAGTTTTTAAAAAATATGAATTTATTTCATGGTCTCTCAAGAAGTAGTTAAGGTTTAAGTGTTAAACCTAAAATTGTGCCAAGTGAAACTTGACACTTTTATGTACCTAGTGTATACCTCAAATTATGTCAATAATTTGTATGAATACTAAATTGAGCATTAGTAGATATAGATACTATTTAAATGAAATAGTTGTTGTTTTATTTAAATTAAATTAATCGACAATTTATTTATTTCAGGGTCTCTTTAGGAGTAGCTAAGGTTTAAGTGTTAAACCTAACATTGTGCCAAATCGAGACTTGACATATTTATCTACCTAGTGTATGTCTTAAATTATGTCAATAATTTGTATGGATATTAAATTGTATATTGGTAGATATAACTACTATTTAAATGAAACAATTGTTGTTTTATTTAAAATAAATCAATCGGCCATTTATTTATTTCAAGGTTTCTTGGGGAGTAAGTAAGGTTTAAGTGTTAAACTTAAAATTGAGCCTAGTGAAACTTGACATATTTATCTATTTAGTGTATACCTCAAATTATACCAATATTTTATATGGGTACTATATTGAGCATTGGTGGATAAAGTTATGAAGCAATTATTATTTCATAATATATATTATTTGGCCATTTAATATTATCAAATTAATTTGATTTATTTGTTTGTTATTAATGTGATTGCCATTTGTTTTATTTATATTGGCTAAAACTAAAATAATTGGATATTTGTTTGTTTTCTATTGGCCATTAACAAAAGCTATTGAATTGAATTGGATTCAATTCAAAAGGAATAGGTGGCATGCATTCAAATTGATATTGCAAAGCTTGAGGTGGCAACTCTTCATTGTCTTAACACAATTGCAAGCCACTAATTTTCTTAACAGTTGGCCACCAAGACATTCATCATAATCAGCAAAATTGCCAAGCAATTGTTGGCAAATTCAATTGCTTTGTCACCCTTTATCAAGTGGCAAACAATTGATTTTCGTTGGCTAATTTGGAGGCAAGTGTTAGCTATATAAAGTGAATGGCCGAAAGTTGCGCGTGAGAAGAAAAAAATTGAAAGTTTTTTTATAGCTTCTGAATGTACATTAAGAGTTAACATATAATAAACAGAAGCAGTATCTTTACCCCGAGAGTTAAAATTTATGAGAAGAAATTGTTGTTTTGTAGGTTTAGAGAGAAAAGCTACTAGTCTGGCTTGAGGAAGCTCACATCGTCTATAACTAGACTTGTCAACAAGCACGCTTTAAGGGTGAGTTTTCAATCTCATTAGTGTAATAAGAAAATAAGAATGTGTATTTTAATTCCACTACGTAGCATGTATGACATGTTATTATTTAAAAAAATTTTAAAATGCACACATTCACCAGTGCATAGAGCACACGCACTCAACACCAACAAAAATTGGTATCAGAGCACTGTGTTATGTGTCGTATGTGCTTTGATTTGGAGTGTTCGTAGTGTAATTGATTTCCTAGTGTTATTGATTATGTGGTTCAAGTTTTGAAAATATTCATAATCAGGACATAGTTGAAAGGGATGTCGCAACGCTATAGGTTGAGTGCCGCAAAGCTAGGGTTGAGACCCTAGCATCACAGCATGTTTAGGTTGGTTCCATGACACCGAAGACTGGGCCTTCAATGTCACAACTCCTGGAACCTAAGTAAGCATTAATTACGTCAGTTACTTCAAATATTTATTTTTTTTAAAAGAGTTTAAAATAAGTAGTTTATTTTTGTATTTTTTAATTGTTATAAATGCGATAAAAACTGTAGGCCATTTATTTGTGTTGATAACCACAATAAAAGCCATACTGGTGAGAGTTAGTTGTGTTTGCACAAAATAAATATGTGATTGAGAATCACGGCCTCATGAGATGGAGATAGAATTTTGTAATCTCTTTTAATCATATTTATTAATGTACCATTATGAGATAATGTTACACGTTGATCTGTCTTGTCAATATGGTATTAGTCAAGTTATATCGGTCTTTTCTAATATTTCTAAACCATGAGGGATATGTTCGGTGTGATTTGGACTATGCCGATTAAACATGAGATTAGGCAAATATATACGAACGTACTGTCCAATATTGCTAAAGCATAAGGATAGTATCAGTAACATATATTTAATCATTGACAAGTTAATCTGAAATACACTTATCCAATATTATTAAAGCATGCGGATAAGATGTATTTAGGATCAATGGTATGAGTTGTATGAGATGTAATTGACAAGAGTTTTTTATCTTTTGGGTTTTACAATGGCCAATATTGCTAAAGCTTGAGATTGGAGTAAAATGCCAATGAAGTCCACTTCTCACTATATAGTTTAAAATTTTTAAATTATCGTTATCCCATTTGAGAGATTAAAAGGATTAAGTAAAGCAATGGAAGGATGTCTTTAGACTACAAAATGTGTATTTTATTATATCCTTAATCTAAAACAAAAAATAGGGATTGAAATGTTTGTTTTTTGCTAATATCTTTTATTTTCTCTTGTGAAGATAAAATGACCTCATTTAATCTGTTGGCACCTAGATTGGATGCGAACCAACTTAAAGGTGTGGAAAAATATAAAGATTGGTTGATGAATATGAAAATTATTCTCGATTCTAAAAAACTTAAAGATGTTATAGATTAGTGTATGCCCGGAGAAATTTTTGATGAAGCCACCCCAAATAAGAGGGTGACTTTATTAGAAATGACTGGATGATAATTTAGAAGTTAAATCTTACGTCATTGCCTCTATGTCTACAGGTTTACAGAGAGAGTATGCCCATATGGGTAATGCTTTTAGCATTATGCTCAATCTGATAGAGTCGTTTGGTAACCATCCTCAAGTTGAGGCATATAGGGTTGCCAAATCGCTTTTTCAATGTAGACTTTCTGAGGGCAGTTCAGTGAGTCCGCATGTCCTCAATATGATTTTTATAATCGAGAAGTTGGAGACGATGAACATTACGCTGAATAAATCTCTAGGGAATAGTTTGATTCCAGTCGCTTCTAGGGTTTTTCAGACTGTTCATAATGAATTTTAATATGCAAGGAATGACTCCGTTTTATGCTAAACTTTATAATATGTTGAAGATAGCAGAAGGGGACATGAACAAGGTAGGATCGTCCCTCTTTATTCATGGTGCTTCATCTTCTGGTTCTAGGGCTTCTCGGAAGCCGAAAGGAAAGAAGAAAAAGAAGGTGAGGCAGGCACCCAGGATTGGTCTTCAAAGGCGACCCATATCCAAACCAAAAAAGAAAGATAAAGAAAAATATTTCTACTGTGGTGGAGAAGGACACTGGAAGAAAATTAATCAGAAATACCTTGCCTCAAAAAAGAAGAATCCCTCAGGTACATGTTTACCTATTATTGACATTTATTTAGCATATGATGTTAATTATGACTAGGTATTGGATATTGCTTCTCTTTTTTACATCTGCAATATATTGCAGGGTCTGAGGGCAGTTAGATTGTTGAAGTCGAGAGAGATTTAACTTCATGTTAAAAATATAGATTTCCTTCAGGTTGAGGCTGTGTGACATTTTGATTTATATCTCTCATGTAATAGAACTATAATGTTGTATAGTTGTCTTTATGTACCTAGTATTTTAAGACCGATAGTATTCCTTCATGTACTTAACAGTGGGGGTTATCATATGTATATACGAAAATGTTCCTTATGTTTATATGATATGTTTAATATTTTGATAGTTGATTGTCAGTTAATTAATGGTCATTATGTATTGAATACAACACAAAATATCATGAATGTACAGGTAAACACAGCAAGTAGTTCGAGAACTTTAAATGAAATAGATGTGGCATATGAGATTAGGTCATATAGGCATTAAACGCCTATCCCATCTAGTTAATGTTAGTTGAATACCTGATTTGATCATAGAATCTTATCTAGTTTATGAATCATGTATTCAAGGAAAAATGACAAAATCTTCATTTACTAGTGTTAGACACCGTGCCACTAGTTTATTGGAACTTATACATAATGATGTATGTGGTCTAATGAACCACACTGCTATGGGTGAATTTTAATACTTCATAATCTTTATCGAATGATTTATCATGATATGTTTATGTGTTTCTTATGAGACACAAGTCTGAAACCTTTGAAAAGTTTAAGAAATTTAAACTTGAAGTAGAGAAACAAACCAATATGTATGTTAAATGCCTTCGATCAGATTTATGTAGTGAATATATAGGTAGTGAATTTTTGAATTATTTAAAGGAAAATAGGATTCTCGCTCAGCACAATGTTGTCTAGGAGAGAATGAATCAGACTTTATTAAATATGGTCTGATCGATGATGAGCTTCACTGATCTCCCTAAATATCTTTGGGGTTATGCTCTATATATTGTTGCTTATATATTGAACAGAGTTTCGTCTAATGCCGTTTCCTCTACTTCCTTTGAGATATGGACTGGAAGGAATCCGAGTTTTAAATATTTTAAGATTTAGGGTTATCCTACTTTATAAGAGTTACACAATAGGATAAACTTACACCCAAAAGGTATAAGTATCGATTCATTAGTTATCCCATGAATTCAATAGGATACCAGTTCTATGATCCCGAGGAACGAAATGTGTTCGTTGATCAAAATCCCACTTTTCTAGAGCAACAGTTTCTCATGGATCATAGGAATTGTAAGAAGATTGATCTTGATGAAATCAATCAAAATGAACCACAGATAGAACCATAGGCTCAATTAAGCAAATTAGCGTTTATAACCCTCTACGTAGGTCATAAAGGATATCGAGGTAACTTAAAAGGTATGGTTTGATACTTGAAGGTACCTCTGAGATTTTCTTAATGGAAGAAAATGATCCTTTAACCTACAGAGAGGTAATATTAGACATGACATTCATCTTTTGAGGAAGATGTGTCATCAGAAGGAAGATGAAAGGGTTAGAAGCTTAATCTATATCATGATATGTACGAGACTTGATATCAGTATAGCTATAACTGTTATGAGCCGGTAACAGTCTGATCTAGGTGATAGTCATTGAATAACAGTCAAACATGTCCTTAAATACCTTAAGAGTATACAAAGGATAAGTTTCTCATATATAGAGAAAATGACTTACAGGTAAAAGGATACACTGACTCAGACTTTCAGTCTAATCTGGATGATAGAAAGTCTATATTTGGATATGTGTTTATTCTTAATGGTTCCACCATAAGTTGAAAGAGTGCAAACAGGGATCCACAGCTGATTCTACCACAGAGGCAAAATATATTATAACTTCAGAAGCAGCAAAAAAAGTGGTGTGGATTAGGAAGTTTGTCTCTAAACTTGATATAGTCCCAAGTTCTATGGATCCTATCCTATTATATTTTGACAACAAAGGGCCATTGCACGGGTGAAAGAGCCAAGAGCACACCAGAGAACTAAACCTGTGGAGAGAAAAAACTACATTGTTAGAGAGATCTTGGCTAAAAAAGATGTGTATTTTATAGAGCTGATTCTGTAAATAATTTAATGGACCTACTAACTAAGGCCTTAAATTCAAAAGTGTTTGAGAAACACATAGAGTCGTTAGGTAAAAAATATCACTACGAATGGCACTAGAGTAAGTGGGAGTTGTTGGGATTTATACTAATGTGTCATCCTAATTTTGTATGAATATTGTATTTTCATACTTTATGTAAAAAATAAATATTTCATTAATTGCTAATTAAGTAATTTTATTAAGGCTAGATACTTGTAACATTTCAGACATTATATTGATATGAAAGAGTTTAGATCAAGTCTAAAAAGTTAGAACTTTGTCTGAAATAGAACAAAGACCTGGGAATATACTTACAATGACATAATTGTAAATAGTTGCAAACATTGCTAGAAAATATCATTGTGTAAATATGTTATGAAATTATAAGTTCCTAATCTATATTCCACTAACGTAGGGTCTGTCGAGTGGAATAGTTTTATATAGATCAATTTATATCTATATCTAGATCATCTAGATGGTTAATCTTAGCAAACCATGAGTTTAGTAGAAGCTCATATAGATATATATGTATTCAGTGAGGACTAGATACTGAACAAGACTAAATGAAAACCTCCAATAGTTATCCTATAAAACTATCATTGAAGGGTCTTCTCTAGTTGAGTAGTATTCGTGGTCCCTTGACTTGAGCACCACAATGGACTTGTGAGTGATCCATCATACTTAGGTTCCATACACGTCAGAGACCTTTCATAGTCTGACCACTGGGTGTTGTTGGGTATGGTTCGATGCCCATGAAGTGTGATGAGTGTAGATATAGGATTGTCAGCTTATACAGGTGAGTTAACTATCTAAATACGCTGAGATTATATTCTTGGAAGTCTTATGGCTATAAGCATTAAACCCGAGAAAAAGTTTCCCGTGGTATAAACAATATTACAAAAGAATTTTACGAATATTGTTTAGAATACGAATCAAGAACATAAGTTTATAATTGAGCTATAAGGGATTTGACGGTGTTAATCTATGTCTCTATTCTTCCAGGATATATATGACAGAAAGATTGTACGAATATAGATTAATCTCAACTTGTATGGTTCAACTCACTATTTTGTATTATCCATAACGTGTGTGTTTGGGGCATCAGTTATGGACTTATGAAAATGTTTCATAAGAAAAAATAGGTGTGAACTTAGAGAGTCTCATTATATGAAATGTACTCGTTGAGCACGTGGGTAGCGTACCGGATCGAATTATTCGATCCGGGCAGTTTTCAAAAAATATGAATTTATTTCAAGGTCTCTCGAAAAGTAGTTAAAGTTTAAGTGTTAAACCTAAGATTGTGCTAAGTGAAACTTGACATTTTTATCTACCTAGTGTATGTCTCAAATTATGCCAATAATTTATATGGATACTAATTAGGTAATTGTAGATATAGATACTATTTAAATGAAATAGTTGTTATTTTATTTAAATTAAATCAATTGGTAATTTATTTATTTCAGGGTCTCTAGGAGTAGTTAAGGTTTAAGTGTTAAATCAAAGATTGTGTCAAGTGAGACTTGGCACATTTATCTACCTAGTGTATGTCTCAAATTGTGCCAATAATTTGTATAAGTACTAAATTTGATATTGATAGATATAGCTACTATTTAAGTGAAATAATTATTATTTTATTTAAATTAATTCAATTAGCCATTTATTTATTTTTCAGGGTCTCTCAAAGAGTAACTAAGGTTTAAGTGTTAAATCTAAAATCATGTCAAATAAGACTTGACACATTTATCTACTTAGTATATATTTCAAATTGTACTAATAATTTATATGGATACTATATTAAGCATTGGTAAATAAAATTATAAAGCAATTATTATTTTATAATATATATATTATTCGGCCATTTAATGTTATCAAATGAATTTGATTCATTTCTTTATTATTAAAGTGATTTCTATTTATTTTATTTACATTGGCTAAAACTAAAACAATTGGATACATGTTTGTTCTCTATTGGCCATTAACAAAAGCTATTGAATTGAATTGGATTTAATTCAAAATGAATAGGTGGCATGCATTCAAATTAAAATTACAAAGCATTTAATCAAAAAGAATAGATGGCATGCATTTAAATTAATGCAAAGCTGGAAACTCACTATTAGCTTAAGACAATTGCAAGCCACTAATTTCTCTAACAATTGGACACTGAGACATTCGCCATATTCACCAAAATTGTCAAGCAATTCCTGGCAAATTCAATTGCTTTGTCACCCTTTACCAAATGGTAAACAATTGATTTTCATTGGCCAATTCGGAGGCAAGTGTTTCCTATATAAAGTGAATGGCCAAAAGCTGCAAATGAGAAGAAAAAAATTGAAATTTTTTTGATAGCTTTTGTATGTACATTAAAAGTTAACATAAAATAAATAGAAGCAGTATCTTCACCCCGAGAGTTAAAATTTATAAGAAAATAATATATTGCTTTGTATGTTTTGAGAGAAAAGTTACCAGTCTGGCTTGAGGAAGCCAACCTCATCCACAACTAGACTTATTAACAAGCACGCTTCAAAGGCGAGTTCCCAATCTCATTAGTGTAATAAGAAAATAAGAATGTTTATTTTAATTCCGTTGCGTAGCATGTATGACATGTTATTATTTTTAAAATATTTAAAATGCATACATTTACCCGTAGCACAATGCACACGCACACAACACCAACAAGTGCATATATGACAATGCAAGAAAAGAACAAGTACCATCCCAAACAAAAAAGGATGCATAAAATATCTTCCCAAGCTGAAATTGAAAAAAAAAGTAATCCAAGTTCTTCCTCCACAAAAGAAGAGATATATGAAGAAGGGTTGCCTTAAGTTTCAAAAATAGCTTGAGAAGAAAGATAATCAAATCTCATTTATTTGTTATGAATCTAATATACACAATGTTATTAATCATAACACATGATGGATTATTTATGGTTCTATAATCCATATTTTGAATTCCTTGTAGGGTTTTCAAAACATAAGAAAGCTAGTGGGAAGTGAAAAACATCTACTCAAAAATAAGATGTTTTTACATGTAGAGGCAATTAGAACATGTAGTTTAATTTTAAGTAATGTTTATGTTTTGAATTTGAAAAAGACATTTTACATTCCAATTTTCTCTAGAAATTTGATTTCAATTTAAGACTTGTACCGTTTGGTTATTCCTTTAACATTTCAAATATATCTTTTAATTTATTTTACATATCTAATCTTATTTGGAATGATAGATTATCTAATGGTATTTTTTATATTATTTTACAAAATGATGCCTCTTATAATGCAATGCATATTTATACTGGCACTAAATGATGTCTTATAAAGGAAGATTCCTCTATGTTGTGGCAACAGAGTTAAGACATATATGCATATAGAGAATTAAAAGTTAGTAAATGACGAAGTACTTAGTACTTTGGATTTTACTAATTTTGAGACTTGTGTAAACTATGTAAAGGGAAAGCAAACCAACAAGACTAATTTCACCGTTGCTACAGTACTTTGGCTGGTGCTACAATGATTTCACCATTGCTAAGTACTTTAACAGTAATTTTATCGGTGCACAGTGATTTAACCATATTGAATAGTGTTGTTACTACAGTAATAAATAGTGTCTTGCTTCAGTATCTAAATCACTGTTCGTAGATACTGTTCATAATTACCGTAGTGATTTATTATAGTAATTTTTCTTCTTTTGCTCCAATTTCATCATTTCTCACATTCTCTTAATTTAACCCTGTTACAATAACATTTACCACAGAATAGCCCTTAAATCACTCAAAAATGAACAATTACTAAGATAAATGGAGTCAAATTATAGATCTAAAATATACGGATCACTCATATTCATTAAGGATATATTATGATAATTCAGCTGTAATTTTTATGACTAAAAACAAGAGTAATACTCAAAGTAAACATATCGACATCAAGTATTTAGCTATAAAGGTGCTTGTTAAAGATAATAAAGTTATTATTAAATACATTAGTACTAAATTGATACTTTTTTATCCTTTGACAAAATGCATGCCACCATTGAGATTTAAAGATCATGTAGATAGAACAAAGCTTGGTTCCATTATGTAACTTTCGTTGTATAGACATATATTATTTAAATGAAACTCTTATTTGTTTGTGATATTTTCTCAAATATGTGTGCACTTTCATTTCTTTTGAGAAAAATCATTAATGTTGGTCCTATCATAAACATAGGATTTATTCATTAAGTTATGTAACCATATATGGGCTAGTATTTAAAAGATATAGGGTATTATAATGAATGGAATATAATACTCGTTCTTAGAGAATCTATTGCCATAATTCATGTATTTTGTTTCTTAAGTCTAAGAATTGATATTTTTGGATATAATATCATGTATATAAACCATGTAGGAGAATTTTAATCACATTCTTATATTTGGACCAAAGAGTGATCCAATCTTCCCCTTAGTTTTAGGTAAGTAACTACCATAATCTCAACTGCCCCATGTTCTCATGTTCTGAGATATGGGAGATGGTAACCAACTATGAGCATTCATAATAGGAAGATATTCATAAAGTGATGAAAAAATAGTGTTAAAGTCCCCTAAATCTGTGTATCTTGTTTCTACCTCAAACACACCATTATTGAATATCACAAAAGGTTTAGAAAAACCAAAAACCATTTTAAATATTATAGAGCAATCAAACATAAATGGTCAAAGGTTAGAATTTTATTTCTTTTTATTTTTTGCATTTAATCTTATATGCTATTTAGTTATAATGCATATTTAAATCATGTTTTGGTTAAATATTAAAAAATATTTAATTAAAATTAATCTAAATTTTGAACAAATATAACATAACATTATAAATTTATTTTGAGATATATAAAATATATTAAAATGGGTGATATAAACCCATATCTTAATTTTGTCAAGTTAATGTTTGATATTTTTTTACACGATTAATAAATAAGTCAAACTCACATAATTTAAAAATATTATTATATCTTATTTAATACAAAACAAATATAATGCACTAAAGGCCTGTTTGGGATTTTTGTTGGAGAGGCTAAAAGTAGTTTTAAAAAGTTAAAAGTCAATTTAGGTATTTAGTAAATAAATTCAAAATCACTCTCACTTACAACAATTTTTAAAAAGTAAGGAGAAGATTACTTTTTAATTTTTCATTTTGAGAATTATTTTTATCTTTAAATATGATTCTAATTTTATCCTCGTATAAATAAAAAAAATAAAAAATTATCCGTTACAAATTGTTTAAATTTTAATTCTACTTAAAAAAGTAAAATCATTAAAATTTAACCAATATTAATAATAATAATAATTATTATTATTATGATTATTATTGTTGTTGTTGTTGTTATTATTATTATTACTACTACTACTATATGATCATATATATATATTCAATGTCCATTTCAATTATATCGATTTCTTCAACATTATAACAACATAATTTATCAAACATATATAAACTGCCTTTTAATCATACAACACTTTTAAAAATATAATTTACCAAACACTTAACAATTTCTCTTTACAACTAATGATTTTTTCAACACAACTAACAGTGATTATTTTTACAAACTACAATAATCTCAAACTAGCCCTAACTTAAATTACTAATATCTCATAAAAAGTCTTGATAGCAAAAAAGCATTGGGCTTTTTTCTTATGAGGAGGTCCTATTTCTATAGAAATAGAAGAAGTTAAAGATTAACTACTTTTGAGTGTAAGAACTCTCATTTGAAGAAATTTTAATTGATACTCCTATATTAAGTCTTTATAAAAGGTACGTATTTGATCAACATAGTAAGAAGAGTCAACATTATAAAGTATAGGAAAGTGGTATTCAACTAACTTCATTTTGTATCTTGGGTCCATTATGGAAGTTACGCCTAACAAACTGTGGAAATCCTTCTAATATTTTTCAAAATTTTTTTTATCATCCTTAAAGCCATATTTTTAATTTGATGAAGAGCAATCATTGAGGATAATCTAATCTCACAAACACAATTGAAGAAAATATGTTTGATGTGGGATATGTTGTACCAAAAACAAACAAGTAAGATTATAAAATGATTTCAAATTATTTTCTAATTCACCAATCAATTTTCACTATTGGTCACTAGGCATAGTAGAGTATTATGCATTAATTTAATGCAATCGACTGAAAGCATTCTTAAAATGTAATGCAAATAAAAGCATGAAATGACAAGAATTCCATCCAAGAGGACAATCAAGCACTAATTTCCTACCACTTGTTACATCCATTCGAATAGTATTATCCTTAAAATTTTCTCTTATTTTTAATGATGCATTCTAGAAAACAACACTTTTACAAATTTTTCCTATTATATCACCAACCATGTCTAATATTTATTTTAAAATCAAATTTAAGATATGGGTACAACAATGATTTTGAATAAATTCCCACTCATAGGTAAGTTCGACTTTTTAATCTTTATTAACAAATAACTAATCACGATCATTTGTAGAACAGTTAATAACAATGTTCCACATATCCATTGTAACTACAACCTTATCTTTAATACCCTCCAATAAACTCATATTCTTCACCTTTTGAAATTCATACAAATCAATAATAATTTCTTATTTTTTTTAATTGTATTACGAGTTACGTTCTTCTATAGTGAATTAAGGATACTAATATCTCTCTGAACAAATTCTTGTAACTTTTTTTTATCAAAACTCCAAGTCTCTACTCTTATGTTTCCCTTATCATATTGTATAGTTAATTTTCAATGCACTTTTGTACTTCGTCATTTGATTTTGCTTCTTTACAAGTCCATATGAAATCCTCAAATGATGAGTTCCATCAGTATTTCTCCCCGTATACTTTTTGCTACAATATTTGCATATGGCCTTTTGCTCTCCCATTAACTTATTTCTTTTAAAATTGCAGCCACACAACTATCACAACCTTGTCAATTTTCCACCACTACTATTAGTTTGAACAAATTCTTGAGTTGGAGTTTTATCACCAATTTGAACATCACCATCCACTTTATGTCGTGGAGGATTAGATATATTTGACCAACAAAATAAATAAAAAATAAATTTATAAGTTGAATATGAGAGACACACTACAAAAAATAAGGACATTTGCGATGGCTAAATGATGTCAATGATCTGGATTGAAAAATGTATGCCTTTTAAACCAATAGCAATTGAGATCTGCATCTACATTCCAATCTTATATCTTAACCGTCCACCCAAGATGAGAAAACACAACATATACTATTTTCGGTCATGAGATTTTATACTGAAAATAACATGATTAGCCAATTTGCTTATATTATTCGAACTTTTCATTTACGGTTTTTAAAGTTTGTCAATTTGTCAGACATTTTGAATAAGCACCATCAGATTCTCCTTCTCACTACTCAGCTCTTCCTCTTCTTCTTCTTTCTGTAAAGCTTCGATTTCTCTTCTAGTTTTGTCCCTAGATTTTCTTTTATCTCCAGGCCTATGTTCTTGAGGACATCGTCATTTTCGCACCCTACTCCACCTCCTCCACCGCCATAACCACCACCACTATGGGTGACATTCCTGATGTCGACAAAAATACTATACAGAGACTTCTCATGTTTGAGGACGAGTGAGATTCAATTTTATAAATTTTTTATTTGCTTCATTTATAATGTGTTGGTTTCTTAATAACTATATTATCCTTTTTTTAATCTTATAATGTGTTTTTATGACCAGAATAAAAGATTTACATCTTCAATTGCTTGAATGTAAGTTAAATTTACTTGTCAAAGATGGAGATATTTGTTTATTTCATCGTTTGTGAGCCTAATTTATAAGTTGGTTCAGATTTTGCTAGAAATTTGTTGACTTTGGGACGATGAAGAAACTCAATCTTTGACAACCATAGTATAACCTTTTTTTTCTGAATTAATATTACTATTTATAGAGTCCATTTTTTGTCATTAAATGATAACTAGTTGTTTATTCCTAGAATTAACTTGTCTTTTTAATTAATTCTTCAGTTACATTTCTTCATTTTGGTAGAGACGAGAATGATGCCATTGGCAATTTGGATGGGTTCTGTAAAAATCAGAGTTGCTTGATTGCTATTGTCACCATTTTTTGGTGAGTCGTGTGACTTCATGTTTTAATTGTTTATATTTCATATAAAATAGTAATCTTAGAATAGAGAATCAGCGTGAGCATTTTTCTGTTAAAAGAGAAACAAAAAATAGTAGATCTTTAATGCTAGATTGCAGAAATCAGATGAAGGTTATGAGAGTTGAAGCCTTTGGTAAAAAACCAATGGAAAATTAGTATTTGTCTAGTAGTTCTAACAATTGGCAATATATGAATTTTTTTTCTTAAATGCAACTTTTTCTAAGAGTTCCTTTGATTTTGATTAATGTTTTTCTCAATTTCAAAGTTGTTGTTATTATCTTGATATTATCTTGATATCTATTAGAATTCTTGGAACTCGTTTTTTTTTTTTTTTGCTATGATGCAGTACCTTATCACACATTTCAGCAATTTGTTTATATTATTTATTTTATTCTTCTTCAATCATAGAGATAAGTTTATGGCAGATTGAAAATTATTTCTTTTATTCTTATTTTGAAATGTCTAATGCTACCAAGCCTGATGCTGCCACTACTAAGCAGAATGTGAAGGATGTTAAACTCAATCAAAATGTTGATGATAGTGATTCTGACAACATTGATATGGATGCTTCGTCCTCTGTTGATGATGAAACTAGTGATGAGGAGGTACTTTAGTTAATTTGAACCCTTACCTATTTTCTTAAGTGCATGATTATATTCCTAAATTAATTTGGATACCTCTTTTCAAAGGTTTGTAGTGGTGCCCTATGACTACTTTTTTTTTCTTCATTGGTGTTATGGCTTAATTGCTATCTATGGCATTTATTTGTCAGGATGGATTAGCATCAACTTCTTTGTTCATTCCTTGTGTTTGCCTTGAAAATCTATTATCTTCTTCAAATTTTAAAGCTCTTTTGCCTAGGAGGAAGTCTTAACTACGGCTTGGTCTCTCACATGCTCGCTTTCTCTCACGTAAGTTCGTTATTATTCTTTTCTTTTTTTTGTTTCATAGTTTATGCATTGAAATTGTGGCAAACAAGAGTTTTGAGAAGTGAGGTTTACCGTTGGATGAAATGACTAACTTAGATTTTACATCTTCTTGTGGTCCCAAAGGAGAATTAGGTTTTCTCTATTTGGCTTTATAATTTTTTGAGTTTGATAAGGAATGGCAAGGCACAAATTTGCAGAATTTTTTATGAATATAATATATATATATATGAAATTTACTTTAACACTTTGTTCTGTTCAATTTTCTTTAACTTGTATCATCTGTATTAAGAATATTTAGTCTCTTGTGTAGTAAAAACCTTAAAACCGTGATTTTAAATTCACTTAGTTTTGATATTCTAATACCCATATGAAAAAAATAGGTTATAACTATTCATAATTATGACTAGTTTTGTGAATTTGAATTACTGTAGGAATTGCCCATAGTGCAATATATATGTAAATGTGATCACTCATTTAGTATTGAATGGGGTTAAAAATTTTCAAATGTATTATTAATTTGACAGTTTGACCATGTTGGTATCCATTATTTATGATCTCTCTATGTGATGAAGAAATTTGCCCATAGTGCAATATATATGTAAATGTGATCACTCATTAAGTATTGAATGGGGTTAAAAATTTTCAAATGTATTATTAATTTGACAGTTTGACCATGTTGGTATCCATTATTTATGATCTCTCTATGTGATGAAGAGTGGTGTTTAGTTTTTATTTATGATGTCATTTTTGAAAATTTGGTCCAACTTATGCATTTTTATTTAGATTAGTGAAGTGACCAAAAGTGAAAATTCAGTTATGATAGCTGAAGGACATGGAGCACGAATAGGAATTATGGCGAAGCCTTCACTTGAGTTTGTTACTGGAGTGCTTGGGACTTGGTTCAGTGGAGGTGTTGCTATTTCACTTGCACTCAGCTACCCTAAATCTGAACTCCTGCATGTAATGCATGATTTAATATGCCCTAACGGAGTTTCCTTCCTGTCATTATGTATTTAGTTGGACATTAACTTTTATGTAACTCTTATTTTAAATTTTATTTTATGATATATCAGTGGTTTTGAGCACTGAAGATTATTGCGAGGTCATGCAAAACGTTGCTACTAAGAGTGGTGCTAAATTTTCTCTAATTCCAATTGTTCTTATTATATCTTCAGAGACAACACTTAATTCTTAATATTTGCTCTCTAATAAATCTGTCTAAATGTTGGTTTGTTTCATAGTTGTATAGATCTTTCTCTAGTCTAAGATTGCAAGCATAGATCTTGTGTTTGTGTAATATATACTTTGGACAATAAGAAGTGCAGATTTTAGAGATTGGCATCTTGTTTATTAGGACTATAACATGTTGAAGAGTAGAGATATAAATTGCATTTGCGGTAATTAATAAGGAAATTAGGCTGTAACACTTTAAGAAATTTTTTCCT
This sequence comes from Ailanthus altissimus, assembly GCA_946807835.1. NCBI lineage: Eukaryota > Viridiplantae > Streptophyta > Magnoliopsida > Sapindales > Simaroubaceae > Ailanthus > Ailanthus altissimus. The sequence goes on from OX327699.1 coordinate 7,112,155, forward strand.
AACTTACATGATAACTCTATATTTATTTAAATAGTTAATTTATTATTTTAAAATTATTTTTATTCATTTTTTTTTATTTTTAGGATTTTGATAATTTTGTAATATAAATAATTTTGATTATTTAGATATAATATGTAATTTATATATGCAAAAAATAATCAAATAAAAATGCAACTGTATATTGCAGCTATATTTTTTTTAATTAGTCTTGACCTTTTTGCGATGGCTACTGTTTACGCTCAAAATATAACGCGGCTATCGCAGTATAGATTGAAGTGTCGATCCCACGAGGAAGCTCTTGGCAAAATAGGTTAGTGAAGTAAAATATTAAAGCAGTAGCAAAGGGTTAATTGATTTAAACAGATGAGATAGAATTGTCTATGAATTGAGGAAAATGTCTTATGATGATTTAAGCAAGGCTTTAAGAATCACAATTATGCTTTATAAATCTACTCTATACTTTGATTCGATATTTATAACTCAACTGAAAGTTTCACATCCCAAACAATCAATTGGAAGGTATGTAATATATAGCACATTTGATAACACATGTATTTGATTTAGTTAAACTCTTTACAAGCATTAACACACATCATGTTATTTATACAAGTTATCTAAGATTGACAATATATCATTTTGACAATATTGCAGTAAAAGATTAACTTAAATATCAAACATTTATTGCCCTTACATGTTATCCAAGATCGACAATATATCAAATTGACAATACTGTAGTAAAAGATTAACATATAAAATAATGTAACCAGTAACAATTATAAATCAACATGAATCACATAAGAAAAGCATGACTGAACATATATGAGACATGAGAATTATAACCTCTGGATTATAGAAAATAAAATAGATAAGAGTTTAATCTAAAATCAAACTTACAACATTTATAGCTCTTGACACCGAATCAAAGCATGGAAGTAGATTTACTACACATAAACGTTCATCTCTTAGCCTTGCTAGGAACTCTAGCCTAAATTATAATACATGTTAATGAGAATAAAAGAAGAGAGAATTTCTATTATTAAAAACGTCCTAAGTGTCTCCTTATATAGGCAATGAATGGACATATGTCATGGATGACATCAATCTTTAATAATTTTAAGCCAATAACTCGTGTATCCACTTGCAGCACATTTGTGATAATGTAAATGATCAATTCAACTTCTACAACCGACATGAAAGTTGTAGAATTTTGACTCTTCTTTCCATAGGCACTGATTTCATGCAAATTGGATGAGTATCCAATGAGATATGAGCAAAATTTCAAAGATACATCAGAATTCGGCCAACAACCATTTTACCCACTTGCAATGCGATTTGGTCCATGATAACGGCTGATTTGGACTTTACCATAAATATACAAGTTGTTGATAGTTAAGTCAGCAATTCACAACTTCAAGAATTATACCAATTGAGTACGTATTGTATGAGATACGGTCCAAATACGTGAGTTGGGTCAAGCTGGGTAGGAGTTGTAGTCCGATTCTGTTGTATCTCAATTTTTGGCCCATAACATGTTGGATTTGGCTTTTCCACTATTCTTCAAATTTGTGTAAGATTGAGTCATGTTGCACCAGGTTCAAGAATTTCTTCATTTTGATTTCTACATTGAGAGTTATGTCCAGTTTACCTAAACCTGTCCAAATAACATTCATTAATCACAATTTAAGGAGAACACTTTATTTCAAGCTAAAAATATAGAAAATACTAAAATTAGTAATATTAAATGGTAATTGAATCTCTTAACAACATGCATTTTCATGTGTTCATCAGCTACTTAACCGTCGCAAAAGACCAACTATTTAGCTGTCGCAAAAATTTACGATGGTCTCATTTATGACGGTTAAAAAGTCATTGCAAAACCGTCGTAAAAGGCTTTTGCGACGACAAATTAGCCGTCACAAAAAGTCTATTTTCTTGTAGTGACAGTAGAGAAAGATGATAACTGGCCAAATATTATCACAACAAAAGTGTTGATTTTATTTAATATTTACTCTAAAAACTTGCCTTGGAGTTGGAATGAACGAGATTAAAGAGTTAATTCATATCAAACTATTATGAGATAACCGAAATTAATTAAGTCGGGTTAAATAATATTACAAGCTAGCTATCTAAGAAGAAATTCAAAAACTCAAGGAAAAAGTAGGATCTCTTATTCCATACAAGATTATTCTTATGTTTAAAAATTAATTTAAATCAACCATTTGCACTGTGTGTAAAAATTTTAAATACATTAATAATCTTGTTTCTTAGTTTCATTCTTTGCTTAAGACAAAAAAAAAAGCCTAATTCAACAAGCAAATGTACACATCTGTACAAATGTACATATATTTTAAATATTTTAAAGGGTCAAAGATATTTAAACCCTATGTTATAGTAGAAATGATGGTTATTTATGCTATTTTTAAAATTACTTATTTATACTCTGTTATTAATTTTGTTTGTTCAGTTAGATGATAATAAGAGTAATGTAGTCTTTTTATTCATAAAAAACCCATGGAATAATTTGAAGGGTATTGACTAATTTTGATTGTTGACTAGTTATTGATCAACATTGATTGATATTGATTAATCGTTAACCGGTCATTGACTGTCGTTAATCGATTTGTTGTGAATACTATCGAACTCTAAATTTCATAATCTAAGCAATGACAAAATTATTTTCATCATTGAAACATCATAGGAGCACTCGAGGTCGTAGACAGGCAAATGGCTCACGAGGCTGATTGTATTTGTATTGTTATTGTGCATGGCTGATTGTTTCACCATCAAACAGCAAATGGCTCACGAGGCTGGTGATAAAGAAGCTGCTGCTGCTGATACAATAACTCCTCCAGAGATTTGTGTCAAAGCTGCTGCTGCCGCTCCTGATATTCTCGGAGATTGTATGTTAATCTGATTCTCTTTCCTTTTCTCTTTTTTTGATCATATCAATACTTTTGATTTGGAAGTTGGAACTTTGTTGATCTGTATCATTTCTTGTTATATAGGCCCATTTTGCCGAAGGGTGGTTCTCACTTTGGAGGAAAAGAAAGTACCTTACAAGTTGAACCTCATCAATCTCAATGATAAACCCCAATGGTATCATCGAATTTTTTCTGTTATAAATCATGTCAAAAATTATTGCTTTTTGTGTTTGATGGGTGCTATTTAGTGTGTAAGCATTAGGGTTCTTGTTTTTCTGGGTAAAGGAGTACTTTCTTTTTCCCTTCAAATCATTTGATTTGATGATGGATTTATAGGCTTTTGGAGATAAGCCCAGAAGGGAAAGCGCCAGTGGTGAAGTTTGATAACAAGTGGTTGCCTGACTCTGATGTGATTGTTGGAATTCTTGAGGAGAAATACCCCGAGAATTCTCTTACAACTCCTCCTGAATTTGTCTTTGTGAAATGCTCCCAATACTCTCTCTTGTTCTTCTTTTTGGTTTGCAGGAGCTACTGTCTTTGTATGCAAAAGGTCTGATTTCGAGAGCTTTTATTTCTTAAATGATACTATTGTTTTTTATTAATTTTCTTTACTTGTTGGCTTTTCTGATCAATTTCACTGTTTCTTCCCATTGGACTTTGGAATTTTGTTGGTCTTTTCGAAAATGGCTTCTTGAAAGGTTTTATGGAAGACTAAATATCGTTTAATCTCTCTTTTTTGTTGGCTAATATTTTATTCTAAAAGTTTTAAATATTTCTTTTTCCTACAAGTTCAAAATTCTCTTTTACTAAAAATTAATTTTTTTTTACTCCAAATATTTTCACAGGAAACTATTTTATGTCAAAACAAACGTGTGTATATATTTCTTTTTCCCTTTATAGCACTAATAATATGGAAAATTTTTATAAATAATCTTTCAATTTTTTTATTATTTTTTTTAACCAAATGTAAAATAATTATATTTTATTAACTAAACATTTTATTTTTGAACATATTTGCTCTAATATCAAAAACATAACTTTTTCTCTTTTTTTCTACCGAACCTCCAAGAGTTATATTGATGAACCAAGAAGTATATTGATGGCTGAATATTTCTGAAGTTGTTATTGCGAAAATCGAGTGTTGCTGAGCATATTTATCACTTTAAATCAAAGAAATAGCCAAATCTAATAAGTTTTTTAAACGTTTTTAGAAAATTTAATTTTAGTTAGAAATTAGATAAAACTTATATTTAAAGTTAAAAATAGATGTTATTGATGAATTAAATGTGAAAAATGAGTTAGAAATAAAAGACGTTGAAATTCGGCTAGAAATAAGATTTCTAATGTGTTTAGCGAAAACCAGACGGCGGCCGGTGCGGCTGCTGTCAATTTAGGCATCTCGGGCCTAAGATGCACACATTGTGCGCGCCGCGAGTTTATCTCAGGCCCGAGATGGCCCTGCGATGCGCGTGATTGCGCATAATTTTCATTTTTTTATTTTTAAATAATTATTTTAATTTTTTAAAACTAATTTTAGTAATTGTCATTTTTTTTCAAGTCCTATGAAGTATGACGCAATTTTTATTTATTTTGGAGCAAAGTGGGAGAGTTCTAGTGATGGAAAAGAAAGTTATGTTAATTATAGTAATTTTGGGATTTTGGTTTTGAAAGATATTAATTTTGAAGATCTTTTAAATGCAGTATGTTATACCATGGGAGTCGATAATGTGAACTGTAAGGTGACTTTGAAAATTAAAATTGATGCAACTAGGTATAAGTTAAAGCCTATTGAGATTAGAAACGACAGTGATGTTCGATTGTTTTTTAGCGCTAATAGAATATCGTATTGTCCTTTATGTGTAACAGTGGATCCTAGAGTTCCCGTTTATGAAGATGATATATAGCCCCTCAATCAAAACCCATCATCGATTCATACTCATTTTATGTCAGCTAGCGGTAACAACCAAGTGAGCCATACATCTCCATCAATTCCAGTAGTGATTCCTGCAAACACAACGAATGAGTATCACAATGTTTCTCCTATACCCTTCAATGAAGACCCAGCCTATACACATTACGCTTGTGATGACATTGAAAATGTTGGGGATATAGAAGGGGACTATGATGATGTTAGAAATGTTGATAATTTAGAAGGGGATGATTTAGCAGAAGGCAGACGTTGTTATGTTTCAACAAGCTCCCTAAATGTTGAAGCTAAAAGAATAGATTTTTGTGAAGCGGAAAACCCCTTTGTGTTTATGCCTCCAATACCACCATCGGACTTAGGCATATCGGATAAGATATCGAGTAGTGAAATTGTCGATGTGTTTGTAGAAAATTTGTTTGATAGCAAAGACGAACTTTACCAGACTATTATTATGATAGCACTTAAAGGTAATTGGAGCTTCAAAGTGTCAAGGTCGACAAAATATCGTTTTGAGATCAAATGTGATGATGATAGATGCCGTTGGCGATTACGTGCAGTGTCGATAGATATAAGGAAACATTTCATTGTGCACATAATTGATTCAAGTCACGTGTGCCAATTAGATCGATTGCGTGATGGTCATCGACAAGCAAAGTCTCGAATTATTGGCAAAATCATAAAAAATAAGTTTGCATCTGCAAGTCACCTTTATAGACCGAAGGAAATCCAAGTAGATATACGTGAGGAGTTTGGTGGAGACATAACTTACCCTACTGCTTGGCGATCTAAATAGCATGCATTGATGTTGATACGTGGTACTCCAGAGGATTCATATAAATTACTTCCTGCATACTGTCATATATTGGAACAACAGAAATCAGGTACAGTCACGCATTTAGAGATTAACAATTATAAGCACTTCAAATATTTCTTCATGGCTCTTGGACCATGTATTAGAGGGTTTCAGTCTTTCATCCGACCGGTTATTACAGTTGATGGTACATTTTAAAAAAATGCATACTTGGGAATAATATTTATGGCTGTTTGCAAGGATGAAAACAACCAGATTTTTCCACTTGCATGGGGTATTGCAGACTCTGAAAATGATGCTTCATGGAAGTGGTTTATGAAAAAACTTCGAGGAGTCATTGGTAATCTTGAGAACCTTGTATTTATATTTGATCGACATGCTAGTATTGAGAAGGCTATTAGAGAGGTATTTCCTAATGTATATCATAGTGTATGCATCCATCACTTAAAGTGTAATTTGGTAACACGATATAAGATACCGTCGCAGACAACAAAAGGAGGGGAATATTTGGCTTTCTATTTTGTTGCTGCCAAGGCGTATCGCATAGCTAACTTTCAAAGGGAAATTAATAAGATATGAGAAATGAAACCGGAGGCAATGGGATACTTGGAGGAGGAGGTTGGTTTTTCAAAATAAACTTGATCAATGGGAGCATTAAGAAGATATGACATCATGACCATCAACATTGTAGAGAACATTAACACTGTTGCGAAGGAAGCATGTGCCATAGGTGACTTCCTTAATTGAATGGATTAGAGAGTTAATGCAAAGATTGTTTGTTGAGAGACATGAGGCTGTAGAAAATATGTCAAACTTCTTGACCACTTGGGCCTATAACAAGATTTGGAAGCACAATGATGATTCCGCTCACATGACAGTGCATGCAATAGATCAATCTCATTTTGTTGTTAAGGACAGAAAAAGAAATGGAATAGTGGACATCCTGGGGAAGTCTTGTAGTTGTCAAAAGTTTGATCTGTGGCAGCTACCGTGTCCTCATGCACTTGCAGTATGCAGGCAGGTCAGATTCTAGTACCAGACTCTTTGTTCACGATATTACACTACTGAGTCTTTGTTGCGTGCATACAGTGAACCAGTAAATCCGGTTGGTCATGCATTAGATTGGATTGTTCTAGAGGAGTTGATAGCTGCTGACATCTAGCATCCTATAGTACGCCGGCAATCAGGAAAACTTTGAAAGAATCGAATTCTTTCGCAAGGTGAGGATTCCACGAAGAATGTATGTAGCCGCTGTAAGTAGCATGGACATAATCGACAAACTTATTGAAACCCAATTCCATTACATGGTAGTTGATGTGTTCTTTATGAGTTATATTTGTATTTTTAAGTCATGTAGTTATGGGTCTTATTTGACTAGTTAATTTGTACCTTTTTACGATTGTGTTTAATTGATACATTTGTTATGTTTCTTTTTTTCCCATTGTCGTTAATAATGCATGCTTTGATTCAATTATACATTTACAATGAAATGTATAAAATACATTAAAAAAACTTTATAAACATATAAACATTTAATTTTCTTTTACTATTTATTTTGCACATTTTCATAAGTCAATTAGCATTTTGGTCCTAAAAAATGACCCATGCTTAGGACCAAAATCTAGGGGACGACACAACATCCAAAACTTTATAAACATACAAATATAAACCCCACAATCCCCACTATTCACTGTCTGCTGTGGCACTTAAATCTTTAATCTAATTACATAAAAAAGGGTTAAGTCAGGTGTAATTTGTCGTTGCTTATTAAATCTACAAGCATTTAGGTAATGGGGTAACAACGTAGATAATGGTAGGACATGATTCTCAATCACGCCATCGGCAAATCCCTTAATGCTAGAATCGTAGATCAATATTTGCCGATGCAAAATGTCTACCTCAATCATCACCCAATGCTGTTGATTGTAGGTGACAGGAATATAAACCTACATAAAATTCAAATAAGTCTCACAAATAGTACAAGTTATAAACAAAAATAACAACATTAACACAAACTATTATATTTTACCTTATTAACCTCAATCTATATACGTGCATCGAATAAATCTTCTTTAGCGCCTTGGGCATATGTCATCACTTCATCACTCTATACAATGCCAGTCATATCATTTTTATGTTCCTCATAAATGAGTCTAAAAGTCTCCTAAAAATGCAGGGCCATCGAATAATCAATAAAGATGAAATAAGAAAATATAATATGCTGCATTAACAAACAATTACCATCAAGTGAATGTGTAAATTTAAATAAATAAAATTAAAATGAGATAAAATTGTTGAATATATATTTTACTTACAAAGTTATCCAGCCAGCTGTGTAGCAATTTTCGAAACCATGCTGGGTTAGCGTCAAGCCCAGGTAAGATGACTACACCCTCATTCTTGTCTATCCAGGCCTGAAACTCAACTATGATAGCCAAGTCTATCTGCTGCAATGGATTCATGTCTGCTTGAGGTTGTACTTCAATTTTAATTTTCTTCTTCTCATGTATCCTTTGTAGAAATAGATTTGTATATAGAGTGTGCAAATACCATGCAGGCCTATACGATCTCCCAAATTGACTCACTCCCTTATGCGGGGCATGCAAGATCTCAACACTTGCAGGACTGTCAATCAGTGGCTGGGGCAGTATATCATGACCAGTAGCTAGGGTCTAAAAACCATATTGACAGCCTGCCAGTGTGTTCTCTCCAAACTAAAATATATGTATATATTAAAATAAATCAAACTACAATTAAGGTAAGGGAAAATTATTGCGATTTTAAATTTATTTTACTTACCATATTATGGCTTTTGTTCTTTGGAATGAGTATGACTGCCTAAAGCACATCATCATCTGCTGCATTTAATGTGTAAGATCGGTCCAGAGTTCATCAACCCTTGAAACAATTTCATCTCTATCTTTATCCATTCTCTGCAGAAGTGCAGCTTCAGTACGCCCAAATCTCTTAATCATCTCCTCTCATAGTTGCTCAATCTGATGTGTTACGCCATGATCTGCAGATGCACTGTGTTCAGACTGTAAGAAACATAACCATAGTTAATGACTTATTTAGAAATATATGAAAATTTCTCTTTAGTTAATCATGTAAAAAGTAATATACCGTTGCTCCTGGCACTGGTGGGTCTGTCCATTCATATCCATCCCCCTCCACATCCATAACATCATTGTTAGGGTTGCTAAAATGGGCATAAGTCCTGGGGCGCTTACTCTCGTTGTAATCAAACATATTTAGTAAGTCCCCAGCATAACTTTCGCTTGGAATGTCTACACGTCTAACCAGTTGCACAATTGTCTCTTTCTTTTCATGGTCTTTTGGTACTAATTTACGATGTACCGAAAAAACCTATAAATATAATATTAAGTTACGCTTAAAATAAAATAAAAGTTATAAACCAATATATATTTTTCATTAATATCAACACATACCAAATCCTTCCCTAATATTGTATTCTGAACATCATCGAACTGTGGAGTCCCTCGAGTCATCTAATTCAAAATACGAGGGAAGCGATCACCATAATGATAACCAAAACCTCTCCGTACACTAGAATTGCCTCGAAAATTCATACCTAATATAATTATTTTTAAAATATAAGTTTGGCGTATACAAAATAAATAAATAATTAAGATCAAAAAGTTAAGTACAAGAAAATTATGGCGTAACAGAAATACGTGCGAAAATCCATACACGTTGTAACTCTCAAACTTCCTTTGTGCAAACCCTTTCCTATTTATTTTCTCAAGTTTTTGCAATGCAGCCTTCTTAAGTGAGTTATGAAGCACAGTCCATGCAATATGCCCCATGAATACTTATTAAACTCATCAAGGTCATCCATTAAACATAGAACAAAATTTTGAATCCTACTATGCTCGTCACGTGGGATCAAAACACGATGCACAAAATAAAATAAACTCAACTTTACTGCATCTGCATCGTCCATATCCTTCAAATTTAGACATCCATACCATTTATCAAGAAATATGTAAGATAATGTTTTTACCGTGGAAATATATGTATCCCATAATCGAGTGCCCAATTTTCTATGCAGCTGCTGAGCGGGAGGGTAATCTGACATTTGTAGTCTGATGATTAGTACAAACTTCTACCGACTAAATTGGATGCATTTCCTCCCTATGTAAAACCATATCTCATCTTCTAAATTAGAGGTATGTACCTCATGCAACAATAACTCGTGCACCAAAATACCAGAGAATGTCAAATTTAACATATCTAAGAAATGCCCTATACACGTCTGCCTAAATAATATTTTTTGATTTTCTGTCAGTTTATCTTTTATACAATTTAAACCCTACATCTTCGCATAAGCCGTTACTGATGCACGAAAAAATATATGCTCTGAAATTCTATATGTTTTTGATACGTTCTCTTTCCTGTAACAATTTAAAAAAAAAACAAAAGAAATTATAATATTAGGGAAAATAATAACATGCATACATATATTTTAAAAATAACATACAATATAATTTACCAAATAAAATTCACAAACAACTAATTTAACAAACATAAAAATAACATATTATAATAATTAATTACTAACATATTAATCAACATATTATAATAATTAATTACTAACATATTAATCAACATATTATAATAATTAATTACTAACATATTAATCAACATATTATAATAATTAATTATATATTAAAATAAAAATAATCATATATAAATTATAATTACAAAAGGTATTCACAATAATAAATAATGTTACAAACTAAAATTAATGAGTCAGTTAAGTAACTTATTAATTAATGTTAATTAATTACTTAATCTATTAGATCCATTCCTTCTAAATTAGATTTTATTTAATTTAAATAAAATTACCTTTAATTTTAAATTTTTAAAAAAATAATTTAATTTAATTTATTTAATTTAAACAACATTAAATTAAATTTATTTTATTAAATAAAAAAATTTATTTCAAAAAATTAAAAAAATTTGCGCCAAGTGGCATCATATATAAGCGCCACGTGGCACAACAGTACAGCATCGTGGACATTGCGTCCACGATGCTGCACGCGATGTACCTTAAAGGCGCATCGCGGGAGCGCACCGCAGGCCCGAGATGGGCCTAAGATTAGCAACGGCAGCCGGTTGCCGCTCCGGCCGCTGTCTGCATCGCGATAATACACCCAAAAATGTCATTTATTTTACCCATTTTCAACGTTTTTTACACTATTCTAACCCATTTTTCACATATAATTCAATAATTGCATCTATTTCTAGCTTCAAACACAAATTCTAATAAATTTCTAACAATTTTCTAAAGAAATTTAAAATTTTCAAAAGTTCAACAAAACTTACCAAAAATCGCCAATTTCTTTTGTTTGAAGTGAAAAATATGTTGTATAAGCTCCGATCTATACAATGATAACTTCAAAATTTTCGATCTAACGAATTTTGTGGAAATTCAAATTGTTTTGGTGATTTTCGGTGGAGAGTGTGAAAATAGGCTAAATTTTGATATTAAGGCAAATGTGTCTAAAAATAAAAAATTTGGTTAATAAAGTATATTTAATTTACATTTGATTAAAAAATAATAATGAAAAAATAGGAGGGTTATTTATGAAATGTTTGCAATAATATATGAGTGGCCATAAATCATTATGAATTTATCTTTTTTTTTTTTCGGCATAACCATTTTAAGTAATGTTTGTCTATGACCTTAGGTGCTCCTTTGATGCTTTAATGGTGAAAATAATAGCGTTATTATAGATTACAAAATTTAAAATCCGATGGTACCACGACAAATTGGTCCAGTGTTGGTCAATGACCGTCAATAACTGGTTAATACTAGTCAACATTGGTCAACAATTAGTCAACGATTAATATTGGTCAGTGCTTTTTATATTGTGCCATGTCTTTTATGAGTAAAAAGACTACATTGTCCTTATGACCAATCAACCTAACAAAAAAAAAATTAATAACTGAGTGTAAATGGATAATTTTAAAAATGAATGAGTAAACTATTACTTTTACCAAAACATAAAGGTCCAAATATTCTTTACCTTATTTTAAATACACGATGAAGACACCCTTCTTCAAAAAAGAAGAAAAAACCATTAATTCCTCCATTTGGTGGGATTTCTTTTAAGAGAAAAATAAGCCAAGAAATTGATGCTAGATTTCCCAATTATGTTTCATAATAACATTATCTATTCAGTTTCAAGAATAATCACCATTAATCTTTTTGTTTTTACCAACTCTTTTTGTACTATCTAAAGATTAATCACCATTAATCTTTCCTTTGCTTCCATCATAAACTATCTAAATTCTTAACTTAATCTGAAATTTAAGCCCACTTAATGCTAAAGATGGCTGATGAAATGAGTCAGCCTATCGGAGAAAATTACTTGCACTTACTACTTACACTTTAATTTCTGTTAGAAATAAATTCAATTTTCTACTATTAGCCATATTAAGCTCATTTAGGCATTACATTAAGCACCTAGTATGCACATCATTACAACATTAATGCAGCTATAGGATCAAAAGAACCCAGAAGCAAAATGCAGAGAATGTTTGTACAAACTACTATAATTGAACTCAGAACATGAGTTTTACATCAAATTGCTAAAATTAAGTAAGTCAGACTAAGCAAATCTATTTTCCAAAAATTATAACCATAACACAAAATAAGTCTATTTAAAACCTCTTATTTCAACAAGTAAAACTCTAAATCCTACAAACCCACTTATGTCAAGTTACCCAAAAAGCAAATCAACTCACATACAAGAAAGTAACACAAAAATAAGCAAAACAAAAACAAGAACAAAAACTCACTCCAGCCCATAACCAAAACCCAGGCAATACTCTAATCACTAGGCTGCTAGGCCCCTGCTTTAGGCACAACGTTTCTCGAACAAAGAAGACGAATTCAGGTAAGATTGAAAGGATTAACTCCTCAATAGGCTGAACATCCCTTGATTAAGTATTCAGGTAACTTATATATATGCCGAGTATTCAGGTCGGGTTAGGTTCTGTAATTCAGATCTGAATAATTTGAAGAATGTAACCTAACTCAATTTTAATATATTTTTAAAAAAAATATTAGCAATATTTTTTTATAAAAAAAATTAACCTTAAACGTGGAATGTTAGACATAACCTTAAATTGGATTTATACCCATATGAATATAACTCAAGATTTATTATGTCAAATTATTAGAATAGATGTTGAGAAAAATATACTTGAGAAATCCATAGTGATTAGAAGTTGAAGATTTACAGTCTTGAATGAGAACCAAGAGTTTAATAATCTTTCACAATCAAATCTATATAGGTTTAAAGACTACATTGTCCTTATGACCATTCAACTTAACAGAAAATATTAATGGCGAGGTGTAAATGGGTAATTTTAAAAATGAATGAGTAAACTATTACTTTCACCAAAACATAAGGGTCCAAATATTCTTCACCTTATTTTAAATACACGATGAAGACACCCTTCTTTGAAGAAAAAAAAGAAAAAGAAGAAGTCATTAATTCCTCCATTTGGTGGGATTTCTTTTAAGAGAAAAAGAACCCAAGAAATTGATTCTGGATTTCCCAATTATGTTTCATAATAACATCATCTATTCAGTTTCAAGAATAATCACCGTTAATCTTTTTGTTTTTACCAACTTTTTTTATACTATCTAAAGATTAGTCACCATTAATCTTTTCTTTGCTTCCTTTATAAACTATCTAAATTCTTAACTTGATCTGAAATTTAAGCCCACTTAATGCTAAAGTTGGCTGATGAGATGAGTCACCTATTGGAGAAAATTACTTGCACTTACTACTTACACTTTAATTTCCATTAGAAAAAATATCAATTTTCTACTATTAGCCACATTAAGCTTATTTAGGCATTACATTAAGCACCTTATGTGCACATCATTGCAACATTTAATGTAGTTATAGGATCAAGAGAACTTAGAATCAAAATGTAGAGAATATGTACAAACTACTATAATTGAACTCAAAACAGGATTTTTACATCAAATGCTAAAATTAAGTAAATTAGACTAAGCAAATCCATTTTTCAAAAATTATAACCACAACACAAAATAAGTCTATTTAAAATCTCTTATTTAAACAAGCAAAACTCTAAATCCTACAAACCAAGTTACCTAAAAAGCAAATCAACTTACATGCAAGAAAGTAACATAAAAATAAGCAAAACCAAAACAAGAACAAAAACTCACTTCAACCCACAACCAAAAACCAGGCAATACTTGAATCACTAGGCGGCTAGACTCTTGCTTTAGGCATAGCCTTTCTTGAACAAAAGAGACGGATTTAGGTAAGATTGAAAGGATTGACTCCTCAACAGGCTAAACATCCTTTGATTGAGTATTCGGGTAAGTTATATATACGCCAAGTATTCGGGTCGGGTTGGGTTCTATAATTCTGACCTGAATAATTTGAATAATGTTTTACCTAACTTAATTTTAATAAAAATATTAGCCCTGTTTTTTTTTTAAAAGTTTAACATTAAACCTAGAATGTTAGACAAAACCATAAATTGGATTTATACCTATATGAATATAACGCAATATTTATTATGTCAAATTATTGAAATAGATGTTGAGAAAAACATACTTGAGGAATCTATAGTGATTAGAAGTTGAAGATTTACAATCTTGAATGAGAACCAAGAGTTTAATTATCTTTCACAATCAAATCTATATAGGCTCAATAGAGTTCTCTCTCTGTGATGAAAAAGAGGAGAAAGGCTCTATGTATATTGATTTGACTTAAGGGCCACAACTCTAAAAGAGGTCTTTATATATTATGTTAAATTATAATCTCATTACTCATAATCCAACCAGTATCAGGTTTTTTTACACATAAGAAGTCCATATCAAATTAGATGTCTCTAGAGGCCAATAAGATATAACTGAAATAGATCATTTAAATTGATCCTTATTTAAGATAGCTCATAATGTTTTATTATTGTTAATATGTGAGCCCACATAAAAGAAATAATAAAATCTAACAATCTCCCACCTGAGCCACATATGTCAACTAGAAATAATTACATATTATAAAACTTAGTGTACACAATAAATGCTATTTTATCTTGAAATTATTAGAATTTATGCTTACGTACCATCCTATTTTGTATAAATATATATATTTTAAATATTTATACAATAGATATTTCATTAAATCAGTGATTAATTTTATTAAATAGTAAAATGCTTGTAATGTTTCAGATATTGTATGATCTGAAGGAGTTCAGATCTGGTTTAAAAGAGTTTAGATTAGTGCTAATAGTCAACAAAATCTAAGGAGTTAGAGCATTGTCTAAAATGAGATGAAGACCTGAGAATATATTAATAATGACATAGTTGCAAAGAGTTGCAAATGGTGCTAGAAAATGCCATTATACAGTCTGTTCTTAAACATTAAGTTCTTGATCTATTTTATCGATGGGTCTATTGATGAAACCCTTTTATATAGATCAGTGTATATCTCTATCTGGATGGTTTAGATGGTTAGTCTTAACAGACCATGAGCTTAGTGGAAGTTTATATAGGCATACGGGTATTCAGTAAGGACTAAATACTGTACAGACTCACAAGGACCTCGAATAGATATCCTATAAAGCCGTCAATGGCAGGTCTTTTTAAGTTAAGTAGTATTCGTGGTCCTTTGACCTGAGCACCATGGTAGGCTTATGAGTGATCCACCATACTTTGGCTTCACGGATGTTATAGACCTTTTAAGGTCTGACCACTGTATGTCATTAGGTATGGTCCGATGCTCATGGAGTCTGGTATGCATAGATATGAGATTCGTCAGCTTATATGAGTGAGTTGTATATCTGGATGCTCTGAGATTGTATCTCAAAAAGTCTTATAGCCATAAGTAATAAGCTCGGAAAAAAATTTTTTTTGCAGGATTAAACAATATCAAAAAAGTGTTTGCGTACATTATTTATCGAGATACAAATTTGGAGATAAGTTCATGGATGAGCATATAGAGATTTGGCAATGTAGATCTATATCTCTGTTCTTCCAGGATATAAGTGATGGAGGGATTATACATATACGTTATAACCTCAACTTGTATAGTCTAATGCGGTGATTTGTAATATTCGTGACGTGTATGTTAGGCATCAGTCACAGACTCATGGCACCCTGATTTGTAATATTTGTCATGTGTGCGTGAGACATCATTCACAGACTTATGGAAGAGTTCTATTTGACAAACCTAGTATGGATCTAGGGAGTCTCATAATTTGAAGTGTATTCATTGTGCACTGGGGCAACGTATTGGATTAAATAGTTCGGTGTAATAAATTCTAGCAAACCAAACATTTGTTTCAGGATCCCTCGAGATGTGCACTTGTTAAGACTTAAGTGTTAAGTATATCAATTAGTTAATAATAGTTGTTGACCAATAAGATGATGACAAATGGCACATTGTGAGTCATTCATTGTTTGACTTTAAAATTACAAAATTAACCTTGCTTGTTAGACACGCAAAGTCATTTATTTATTCATGAAATTATTTTTTGAATTGATATTATTATTTCATTAGTCAAACAATTATATAAAATTGAAATGCACATGTTTTATTTGTTAAATGATTAAAAAAATGAGAAACATAATGAAATGGCTAAAGAAGTGTTTGCCATGCTAGGTGGGGTTGGTACATTGATGAGAAAAGAGGGATATTAACACTTAAAAAAGTGAAGTGAAATGATTCATTTTTGCTTAGTTGTTTATTTGGCCACTTTGGAGAAAAAAGAGAGAGAAAGTGCTTTGGTTTTCTTTCAAGAGTTGTAAAGTAAAGCCTACTGCTCATCTTATTCTCCATTCCATTTGGCTAGCCATTGAAGCATTTGAAGCCCTTTTTTTTTAATTTCAAGAGTTAGACAAGCAAAAAACTTCATTGCTTTAATTAAATAGCTTAAAGAATTAAACTAGTGGTTAAGTGTTAAACATATTGTTGGGATTAAAACTGCCATCCTAATGACTTAAGCCCGCCATCGTTGAGTCCTAAAATTGCTCACGACTGCATTTCAAGACAGATTTCACTATTGTTCCAAAGGCTTGTAAGGTAAATTCTCAATCCTTGATTTTGTTAATGTAATAAATGACTTAATTTATGTGTTTATTGCACCAAAAAATTAGATTTCTGACTTCTGCTATGCATGATTTATGTATGGATGCATAGATTTTGTACTAATGAACATATAGCGTATGTATGCACTTTAGTAAAATAGTACACTTTTAGAAACATCTCATTAAATATAATATGGTCTATTAACTATATCAATATGATATCAAAGCTACATTTGCTGCACATATTTGTAACTAAACCCATCAATGGTCACCATACCAATATAATTAATAACATGATCAAATATAGTTGTGTAGTATGGAAATTATATAAAATGTGATCTCAAACATGTCTATTTCCAACTGATCTTTCTTTATCACTCCAATGAGCTAAATACTTTCTAAAATTTATGCAAAATCTCAATAGAAAATATCAAACACTTTCTAAACATTATGCAAAACTGCAATAAAAAGTACAACTTATTTTAGAGTTTATCAAACAATCCATCAAACTTTATTTTATAGAAAATAAACTATAAGTATGTCTTTAACCAACTAAACATCAATGATAAACTCTTATTATTCATGAACATCATAAAAAATGTAAGAACTATACGAGCAACATGCTTATAAAATACCTTGCACGATAACCCGTTGGTGAGCAGATCCAAAATTATGAGTTTGTACCAATATGATCTATTAACACTTGTTAACTTTAAACTCTTTCGTTAACAACTAAAAACTTGAAGTCGATGTACTTAGACTTTAAAATGTTTCTATTGTTATTGGAATACGTCATTGTGACTTTATTATATCAATAAACTTTTAATGATCTTTCAATACCATTAACAATGATAAAGACTCACAACTATATCCTATGATTTGATGCCTCAAAACAAGTTATAAACTCGACTTCTATAGTGGAAGAAAATATAAGTGTCTCCTTATCACTTTTCTAAGAAAATAGCTCATTCGACCAAAGTATATATATACCCTGATATGGATCTCCTGCTATCTAGGCATCTGATAAAATATGAGTTTAAAAATACCTCATAACTCATTTGGCTGCTTTCAAAAGGTCCATTCTAGGGTTACTTAAATATTTGCCTAGCATTGTAATAATATATACAATATTTAGATGTATACATAGAACTCTCAATTGCTGACGCATAAGGGATTTTCTCCATCTTTTTCTATTCAATCTCATTCTTAGGGCATTGGCTGAGACTGAACTTATCATTCTTAGCAATGGGCATATCTCTTATAATATAATCACTTATGTTATACCTATTAAGCACCTTATCAATATAGTTCTTTTGTGATAACCATAGGATACCTCGAGTGTGATCTCGATGTAATTAAATTTCTAATACAAAATAAGCATCCCCAAGATCTTTCATCTCAAAATTTCTCAATAGAAATCTCTTGGTTTTGTGCAATAAGTCTATATCACTGCTCGTTAATAGCATGTTATCGATATACAAAACTAGGAAGATAAACTTACTCTCATTGAACTTGTGATATATACATTCATCAAATGCATTTTTCTCAAAACTAAATGAGGTAATCACTTTATGAAACTTGTGATACCATTGACAGGATGCTTACTTGAGACTGTAGATGGACTTTTTTTATTTACAAACCATATTCTTTGCATTTACAGACATAAATTTTTTATTGACTGCAACATATACATCATTTCTTTAATGTCACTATTGAAAAACATAGTCTTTACATCTATTTGGTGTAGCTTTAAATCAAAATGAGCTACAAGTGTCATGATAATTCTAAAAGAGTCATTCATTAATATTAAAGAGAAAGTCCTTTTGTAATCAATGCCTTTCTTCTGAGTGAAATCCTTGGCAACAAGACACGCTTTAAATATTTCAATGTTGCCTTTTAAATCCCTTTTGGTCTTAAATATCCATTTCTAACTAATGGGTTTTGTAACTTTAGGCAACTTAACAAGATCTCAAACATCGTTGTCTTTTATGTATTTCATCTAATCCTTCATAGCCTCAATCCATTTATAAGAATTAGAGATTTGTTTGGCTTGACTAAAATTAAATAGATCTTTTCCCAATCCTATATCAAACTCATTTTCTTAGAGATATACGACATAATCATCCAGAATCACACTTCTCCTTTCTCTAGTGCATCTTCTTAATAGCATTTGTTCTTAAGGTTGTTGAGGTTACTCTTTATGAACATGAGTCAATTCTTAATTTTGGATTGAGAGCTCCTATATATTGTCTTGTATTTTTGGATCTGCTTTTTGAATAATGTCAGAAAAATGAGCCTAATCATTTTTAGTAACAGCTATAGAAAAAGAAATAAATTCTTCTTCAAAGATAATAACCTTAACCTTATTTCCCTTGAAATTCAACATCCTTGAGAATTTAGTAGTACCCATATTGAAAAAGGATTAACTTGAGGGATCATAAAACTTGAAACCCTTTAATCTTTTAAAGTATCCAACAAAATAACAGCTAACTATTTTTTAGTCCAGTTTTTTTTTATTAGACTTGTATGGCCTAACCTCAGCTATACAACCCTAGACGTAAAAGTACCTAATAATATACTTTTGGCCAGTCCAAAACTCATATAGGGTTTTAGATACTACTTTACTTTGAACTCTATTAAGGATGTAAACTTTAGTCTTTAGTGCTTCTCCTTAGAGTGATTCGAGTAAAGAAGATTGATTAATTATACTTCTCACTATGTTTTTAAGTGTTGATTTCATCTCTCAGCAATACCATTCATGCTTGTTTTCTCAGACATTGTGTATTATAGGATGAGGCTATACTCCTCTAGAAATTTAGCAAAAGGTCCTGGACGTTTTTCACCTGATCTATCATATTTTCTATAGTATTTATCACTATGGTCAGGTCTTTCAAAGTATCCAACAAAATAGTCGTTATTTATCAACTTCTTACCAAGTTGATTTTAAACTTTAGCTTTGAAAACCTTAAGCACGTTCAGAGATTGAAAATTCTCATAAATTAAGTAAAGGTACATAAAACGAGAATAGTCGTCAATGAATATAATAAAATATTGTTTGCCATTCCAAGAAGCCTTAGGGAGTGATCCATAAATATCAGTTTGTATTAGTTCTAAAATGTTATTACTCCTATTGGCATCTAACTTTCTATTGTTTGTTTGTTTTTCTTTAATGCACTCAATACAAACTTTAAAATATGTTAAATTAAGGGAACAAGAATTTTAACTGAAACAAGTCTTTCTATTCTTTATTTAGAGATATGTCATAAACGCTTGTGTTATAAAACATGGCAAAATTCTCATCAGATAACTTTTGCTTTAGACCAAGTTTATTAACATGCAATGATTTATTAAAAGAGGTAGGGGTCCTCAATTTGTAAAGGTTATCAATCAGAGAACAAATACCAACAAGATTTAAATTTTTATAGAGACTAAACTTATTGTTTCTGAATTAATAAGAATATCCTAATTTTTTCAAATTAGAAATATAAATTATGTTATGTCTAAATGACAGTACATAATAAGTCTCATCTAAATCTAAAACATATTCGATCTCTAATTGTAATCTAAATAATCCTATGGCATCTACAGGAGCTGCATTGCCATTTTCTAAATAGATACATCTTTTTAACATTAATTAGCAATCGGATTCTCAGACATACTTGCATAGACACACTTATGTAAGTAATTGTACTTGTATCTACCTACCAAGTGTGTTTAGGTACAAAAGCTAAATTTACTTCAAAACAAACAAAGGTGAGAAGTGTATTTTTCTTGACATGCCATTTAGCGTATTTGGGATAATACTTCTTCACATGACTAGCCTCTTTGCAAAAGAAACACATAACCATTGGATCTTGTTTCTTTTTCACCTTATCATGTGAAGTCCTTATTTTAGTTTCGTTTTTCTTTTCCTTTATCCATTTTTCTTTTCTTATTGGTAATCTTATCCTGAGAAGTACTTGCTAAGTGAGTACTTTGACAACATGTTATTTCAATCAATTTATGTTAAAATATAAGACAAGTAGTGCAAAAAAAAAAAAAAATCAAAATGTCCACAAATAAATTTAAAAAAAATTTTCTTATGAATTGGAGAGGCCCGTAATGCCAAAGCCATTGTGATTACAACGATGCTAAGGCTCAAAATAAGGTTAACGATTGTCAGGTTAAATTCAAATGGGTTAAATTTTGGGTTGGATCTCTATGAATTGGGTTAAGTAGACCAAATTCTCTTAAAAATAACTGAAAACTCCCTAAATTTTAACTTAAATTTGCCAACTTTGAATTTGCAAAAACCCAAAAATAGTTCACAAATAAATTTGGGTTAAAATTAGGAACTATTTATAATTTCTTTAAAGTTTTAGGTCAAATCGTAATTACCTAAAGTTAAAGGGGGTTGAGTGAGAAAAGACCAACCATATAGACTTATTTAAAAATATTACAAATTTTTCTAGCTAAAATTTTAATTACATAAAAAGTTAAAGGGCTATATGAAAATAACCAATACATTAAAGCCTATTAACCCAAACTAGGAGGGGCCTATATGGTATTTACCAAATTAACCCATCCATGTTCTCTCATTCCGCCATTGTTACTTTGTCTCTCTATTTTTTATAACAATTAAAAATTTATTGTAAAAAAAAAGACAACACTTAATCATATTTGAACCTCAAATTATATTGAAAATCATAAATTTAATATTTTTCCTCAACAAAATCATAACAAATCCATACATATATTTCCGTAAATAACCATATGAGAAAAAAGATATTCGAAACATGAATATATGTATTAATAATTTTAATAATTTAACATGATTTCTGCTTTGACACCACTTGTTAGAAATAAATTAGATTCATATCCATATAAATATAACTTAAGATCTATCATGTCAAATTATCAGTATGGATGTTAAGAAAAATATACTTGAGGAATCTATAGTGATTGGAACTTAAATATTAGCATTATTGAATGAGAATCAAGAGAATAATGATCTTTTACAATCAAATATATATAGGCTCAATAAGGCTGACAGGACCTGGGTCGAGACCCTCTATAGTAGATCCTAGCGGCCCTGCCGGGCACCCCGACGGACGTTTATCAGAATATAACTGTGTAAGTTGAGAAATTTTGTGAGGTGAACCCCTCTTTAGTTCTTGCTATTACTGAGAAAATCTTGAAATATACATGGAAATGACTTCTTTAAAATTAAAAAAAAAACGGGCAGAGTTTCCCCTATTTTTCTGAAAATTCAATACAAAACCTGCAAAGAAATTTCACTTTTATTTTCAATTGCTTCTCATTACTACCAAATAGGACTTCCAGTTCTTTTCCAAATCAAATCCAACTCAATAATTTCATTTTTAAACATAAAACTGGCATACTAGTAAAACGATCATCATAATACCGAAACCTCTTCTTGTTTATGAAAAAAATATGTACAACACAAGCCCAGAACTACTATACAAAAAGTAAAAAGAGTGCTACTCAGCACATTTACATTTACAAAAAAAATTATCTTCAGATTTGGCCCACTAATCGGCAGTAGAAGAATCAGCAACTTGTGTACCGAGACCTGCACCTGGAAAGGGGGTTTAGAAACATAAAACACAAAACATGTGAGCTAAAGAACTTTAGTGAGTACATTAAGATTTCAAATAATATAAAATTCCGCATAGATATTAAATTCTAAGAACATGCATAAATTATGTTTCTAAAACTTGTATAAAGTAGTAAAATTGTTTCTAACATCATAAGCCGATAAAATCTTGCCGAGCGGGTTTTATTTACATCCTCGGAAAACAATATCCCAAATCTGTACAACATAATAACTAGCATGTGCATACAAACGCATAATATGTAATCGGTAGATCAAAAACTATTAAAGCCCTCGCTTGACCATTTTCTTTCTAAATTGTACCAATGGTAACCCTAAAGCTCTATACTCACGCAGCGACTCAACTAGCACCACACACGTGAGTAGGTCACGGGGTGCCTCAACTAGCAGCACCCACAGTGACATCTCACTAGCTATGCAGCGGAATCCTACATCGCCTACATATAGCGAGACAATACCCTGTACACATAGAGCAACTCACATGACTCAACAACCTAACTTTTCGGAGTTAGTGATACACCCCCAATACCTGCTCATGTGTACGGGATATACCGGCTAGGTCTAATACCATCACCACCACTATAATCTGAGGGTACCAATGGCCTTTGAAATAATTGTAGTAATTTTAAAGCTGTTTCTTAGACCGAACATGTAAAAGCATATCTATTGATATATATCAAAATCATAAATCATGTTTATGCATTAAAAGCACATAAAATATACATTTTCATTATACAGAAATATAATAAACGAAAGATAAAAAAATGACAGATTTTCACTCACAATCGCTCCGAGCTTAATGTCACTCCAGATTTCTGCTCCCGTTACCGATCTCGATTTTCTTCACCTAAACGCCATAAATGACATTTAGAACTAATTCAAACACTAGAATCTCATTTAACTACTAAACGCCCTAATCGGTATACAAAGCCTGGATGGATACTACTTTTCAATTTTTATTTACGGAGTCATTTAATCTAATCTAACTCACTATTCGACGCCTTGAAAATTTGTTAACACCCTATAACTTTGGTTGGACATAATTGCCCTTCACCTTACCAAAATGAACAATTATGTCCTATTTTCTTCATTTTTTTTATTTTCCATCATCCATATACATTCAATTTACATAAGGCACCATTTATACACAACAATTCAACCAAAACACAACTCAACCCGAACTTCTCTAAAGTGGGAAAATTTACATCCACCGCCCAACACATTTCTTTTCTTAATTTTTTGTTCCAACAGCATCAAAATCAAGCCCAATTCATTCTAATGCCCTAATTATAACTAATTGAAGTCTCTACATCCCAATCACCCAAAACCCTAATTCTTTCCTTGCCAATTTCTTCAATTTAATGACTCCTTCAAGCTCCACACTAGAATTGAACTCAATCTAAACCAAGAATACACACAAGAACATCAATTGAAGCAATCTTGAAAGTTCACATATTAACCTTACAAAACAATGCTTTTCTTACCTCTTTTTCTTGGATTTTCACTAATGAAGACTTCAATTGATCTTAGGAACTTGTATAGAACCTTATTTTAGCTTGATTAAGCATGAAAATTCATGGAAAAAAAAACTTGAAATTTCACTGTAGCAGTCCCTCTCTTCACTTGGACGAATTTGCTTCTCTTTTGCTCTAACATGTTATGTTTTAATCTCTTGAAATTTCTACACACTTCTACTATATATATAGTGCTCCCTCAATTGACCAATTTGCCCCTCAACTTACTCTAAATTTCTAATTTGCCATTGGTTGGAAACTAAGTATGTAATTGGTTCCTTTGTAACTATCTAGTTAGAATAGTCAAAGGAACTAACTAGAATTCCCAACTTGGCAATCCATGAAATTGTCTCTAATTGGTCCATTCTCTAATATATGGATTGTGTTTCTCAATAATAGCTTGTTTCATTGTAGTAACTAGAACATAACCCTTAAATGGAGATTTATGTAGTAAATTAAAATTTCCTTTACCAAGCCAATTCAAAAAATATTATAGGGTCATCTGACGCTCCCGCTGAGTGTGAAATTACCAAATTAGGTCTAATATCTCTTACGCGCACCATAGAAAAAAATTATTTCTAATAGGGTTAGAATCGGGTAACCCCATGGTGTCTTCATTACTTTATACCAAAATCTAGACGCCAATACTACTAATAGGAATTAGATATTATAGCAAATGACGCTAAAAAATGTCATTGTGCAATATGTTCTCAAAAACATCATTCCTAATCCCTAGTTACCAATAAGGGTCGATCAGTATTCCTTTTGGATTAGTGTATGTCTATATCTGGATTGTCCATATAGTTAATCTTAGCAAACCATGGGCTTAGCAAAATTCTATATAGGTATGCAGGTATTTAGTAAGAACTGGATACTGAACAGACTCATAAGGACTTTCAATAAACACCCCACGAAGCCATTAATGGAGAGTCTTCCTAAGTTGAGTAGTATTCGTGATCCTTTAACCTAAACGCCATGATAGACTTGTGAGTGATCCACTATACTTTGGTTCTATACATGTTAGAGGCCTTTCATGATTTGACCACTGAGTGTCACTGAGTATGATTCGATGCTCATAGAGTCAGTGTATGTAGATATGGGATTCATTAGCTTATATGGATGAGTTATATATCCTGATACTCCGAGATTGTATTTTAGTAAGTCTTATGGCTGTAAGTGTAAATCTTAGAAAAGAGTTTTCGTAAGGTTAAACAATATCGCAAAAGAGAGATTTGACGGTCATAATCTATATCTCTACACTTTCAAGATATAGATGACGGATGGATTATATGGATATGTTTAACCTCAGTTTGCATGGTTTAACAGGCCATTTTATAATATCCGTAACATGTGTAGGGCATTGTTCACAGACGCGGAAGTGTTCTATAAGACAAATGGGTGTGAACCTATAGAGTCTCATAATATAACGTATACTCATTGAGCACTGGGGTAGCAGGACAGATCATATGAATCAATTCGGGAAGGTTTTAGAAAGCAAGATATATTTTAGGACTTACATGAAAGTGAGAAACATAGTTTACAAATATTACAAATAGGTCCCTATTGCACAGAAAAGTAAATTGCACACATGGCATCCATGCATTTCCATTTTTGTGACAAATGGCAGCATACATGAAATTGCATGTGACAAATGTCACATATGCAAAGTGCTTGCATGAACATTGTTAAGTAACATTTGTCACTCATTTATGACCTTGCATGACATGACTCCATGATGGACATGTGTCCATATGTGAAGTCTTTGCAATATAAAACAAATGAAATAGATCTATTTGTTATAGAATTTGAATAAGAATAGCAAAATTCGTGCAAGAGAATTGAGAGAAAATAGAACTTTGAGAAATTTGCATTTTGGTCTCTAAACACATTTTCTAAGCATTTGATGCTAGAATGAATTCAAAGGTTGAACTTGTTTTGATTCCTACACGAGATAGATATCAAAGGCTATCATTCTAGCTACTTCAATCCTGCTAAATTTTAGAGTTTAAAATTGTACAAGGGAGAACTTCATTGTGAGCTTAAAGGCTTTAAAGTTCAACAATCTTCATCAAAATGCCTACAATGGTATATATATGATTGTTATACTATTGTTTTTTAGTATTAGTGTGTATATGTTATATGATTATAAATTATTCAACTACATAATGTATGCTAGACATGCATTTTAATTTTTTTTAACATGTACACAATCTTATGCATACAGCCTGAAACACGTTTAACAATGGTAGTAGAGCATGTTTTGTGTTTTGGGTTGTTAGAGTGTTGTATGAAGTGTTGAAAATGCCTAAAAATAGTGGGAGCTACATTTTGAAGTGCTTTAAGTGCAGAAAAATACATACTATCAAGGAAACGCCACATCACTACGATCTGAATGCTGGGGCATCCTTTCTGGAATGTATTAGAACTAGTGCTTATGTGCTATTCCAATATTGTATAAAGATTAATTATTTAATATTTCTACAATAAATATTTTGAATAAAATCGTTAATATTAAATATATATGGTACGATGCTTGTAACATTTCAAACATTATAAGATCTGAAGGAGTTCAAATCTAGTCTAAAAGAGTTTAGAACAGGGCTAAGCGTTAGCAGCGCTGAGAGTTATAAATGTTAAGAATTAACATTACTAAGAGTTAGCAGGTTATAAGAGTTAGCCAGATCTAAGGAGTTTGATCCTTGTCTGAAACGGGACAAAGATCTGAGGGTATACTAGTAATGACATAGTTGTAAAGGGCTGCAATAGGTGCTAAAAAATATCATTATGCAAGTATGTTCTTAAACCCTATGTTCTTGATCTATTTTCATTTATGTGGGTTTATTAGTAGGAACCTTATTTAAATATAGATCAGTGTATGTCTATATCTATATGGTACATATAGTTGTTCTTACCTGACCATGAGCTTATTGGAAGCTCTATAGACAAGTAGGTATTCAGTGAAGATTGAGTATTGAACATGCTCAATTAAGATCTCTAATAAACATCCCATAAATTTGTCAATAGATGATCCTTTCGAGTTAAGTAGTATTTGTGCTCCCTAAACCTGAGCACTATGGTGGACTTGTGAGTGACCCACTGTACGTAGGTTTCCATGTGTTAGAGATCTTTTATGGTCTGACCGTTGGGTGTCGTTGGGTATGGTCCGATGCTTATGAAGTCTGATATGTGTAGATATAGGATTCGTCAACTTATATAAGTGAGTAGTATATCCAAATGCTCAAAGGTTGTGTTTTAAAAAGTCTTATGGCCATAAGCAATACATCCGGGAAAAATATTTTTCGTGTCAGAAATAATATCGCAAAAGTGTTTGCGGATATTATTTATCGGAATATGAATCTAGAGATAAGTTCTAGTGTTGAGCATATGGAGACTTGACGGTGATGATCTATGTCTTTACTGTTCTAGGATATAAATGACAGAGGATTATAAGATTATGTACTAATCTTAACTTGTATGGTTCAACACATTATTTCGTTATTTCTATAACATGTGTATGGGGCAACGTTTATGGACTTACAGAAAGTTTTGTAAGATGAAATAGGTGTGAACCTAAGGAGTCTCACTATATGAAGTGTACTCGTTGTGCACTGAGGTAGTGCACTAGAGTGAATAGTTCAATCTGAGAAGTTCTAGAAAAATTTAAATTAATTCAATGTCTCCCGGGGAGATCATAGGATTTAAGAGTTAAGCTCAGGATCTTGACAAGTGAGACTTGCCACTTTAACCTTCCTATTGTATATCACATTTCATGCCATTAATTTGTTAAGGCATGATACGTGATAGGGTTTCATTAGTTTACTATATAATTTCCAAATGTTACAAAATTATATATATAAATGAAAATGAAACAAATGGCATATTGCTAATGGTTTATATTCAATTCATTAATGCATATTTCAATTGGCAATATCAAGCCATCAACTGAATTTTAATTTCGGCCAAAATTCCATTACTTTAAGCTTTGTGATATGTTGCATTTTATAATATGTTCAAGAGGTGGCATGTTAGCATTTATATAATGGCCAACAAATTATTTTTTCATTAAGCTATTAAATTGACAAATGAAAAGGTAATTTGTTATGCTTGTTTTCAAGCATGACATGTCTTAAAGAAAAGTATTTTGGACAACAATTCATCACATAAATCAGCCAGCACTTGTTTAAGGCTATTTATCATATTAAGCAACATGAAAATACAAATTTTTGCATTGTCATACTTGACCACTTATCTATTTTACATTTGCCAAATTTGTGATAACTTTGGCTATAATTAGCCAAGCTTTTTCTCATTTGAAAATCAAGCAAAATGTGAGAAATTAAAATAGTTAAGTCCCAAGTAATTAAAAAGCAAGAGTTACTTCAAGTTAAATATTTGGGCGAGAATAGAAGCTACCGTTCTAGCTTGAAGGATTCCATCGTATCCTAGACTAGAACTGTGTAAAGCACATTTCGAAGGTGAGTTCTTTAATATCTAATTAGCGTAATTGGATGTTTGTTTATTTTCTGCTGCATATTTATGCATGTAATGTGTAAATTAAAATTAAAATATGCACGCTCACCCGATGCATGGCATACTTTTAGAACACTGAAGCATTCATCTAGGTTCTACATGTAGAACATTGGGGTATTTGAGGCAGAATACTAGGGCATTCAAATGTTTAACACTGGGGCGTTCTCAAGGCAGAATGCAAGTTTTATGCATACAGAACGCTAAAGCGTTCAAGAGTTAAACGGTGGGGTATTTTCAAGACAGAATGCTGGAGCGTTCAAGAGTTGAACACCGAGGCATTGAAACAGTTTAAGGCCATGTTGTATTAGGTTGAATGTTGGAGCCTAAACAATTTTTTTAGAGTATTATATTATATAATGTCAGGACGTTCAACTTATCGCGCTAATCGTTCCAAACTATATACTCTAATTTGCAATTTTCGTATATGAAATTTTTTATTTTTTTATGCGAATATAATTGTTATATTATTGCATTATAAATTGTAAACATTTGTTTATTCTATTAACTACAATGAGAGCTCTATTGGTGGGGGTTAGTTGTGCTTGCATAAAACAAATGGGTGATTATGAATCACATCCTCATAAGATGCAGATAAATTATGAAATGGAAAAATCTCTCTTAATTAGATTAAAATATATTTCATTATGAGATAATTTTATACATAATTCACCTTGTCAATACGGTATTAGACAAGTTATCTCAGTCTTTACCCAATATCGCTAAAGTATAAAGGATTGGTCAGTAAAATTTGGACTATGTCGGTTAAATATGAGATGATGCAAATATAAGCGAAAAGAATTATCCAATATTGTTAAAGTGTGAGAGTAATAACAACAACTTATATTTGATCATTGACAAGTAAATCTGAAATACATTTACCCAATATCACTAAAGTGTGAGGATAATATGTATTTAGGATCAGTAGTAAGAGTTGTATGAGATGCAATTGATAGGAGGTGTCTGCGATTTTAGAAAGGCCAATACTGCTAAAGTATGACCCGAGTAGAATGATAATTAGATCTACGTCTCTCGTTTGAAAGATTTATAGGAATATGTAAAACAGTGGGAGGGCCCTTTTAGATTAAAAAACATATACTAGTTATATATATAATCTAAACCATTATTAATTAACGGTTTTAAAATATTTCTGCTAATATTTTTTTATTTTTTCTAATGAATATAATATGGCTTCAAGCAACTAATTAGTATGCATACTTAATGCTAACCCACTAAAAGGTGTCAATAACTACTCAGATTGGATGATGAATCATATAATTATTTTGGATTCAGAAAAGCTTTGATATATAATGGTGTTTCTGAAGTTGCCTTTGATAAAAAGTTACAAACTTATCAAAAATGGGTTGATGACGATTTGAATGTCAAGTTGTATATCTTTGCCTCAATGACGATTTAAATGTAACTTAAAGAGTTACATCATCCAATATGAAGTTGCTTTTGGTACGCATACTTAATGCTAACCCGCTAAAAGGTGTCGATACCTACTCAGATTGGATGATGAATCATATAATTATTCTGGATTCAGAAAAGGTTGGATACATAATAGTGTTTCTGAAGTTTCCTTTGATAAAGAGTTACAAACTTATCAAAAACGGGTCGATGACAATTTTGAATGTCAAGTTGTATATGTTCTACTCAATGTTAAATGAGCTTCGGATGGAGCACTGATTGATGCTATACTAGCTAAGAGTAAGCGCAAGCTATTGTATCAAGTAATATAAGATTTTAAGTCCAAGTATCGATCCCACAGGGACTATGCGATCTAATTTTATAAATCAAGTACTAAAATTGTACCTACTTAACTTTTATTCAGAATACTAAAATCTAGAATTTATTTAACTAATCTAACTCTATCAATTAAACTAAACAAAAGCAAATGGTAGAATTCACAAATAAAGATAATCTAGGGTTTTGACTCGTCTCTTAGTATTTCATTGAATTTATTAATCTCTTAGTTAATCCATTAATACTAATTGCTTGGCTTAGACACTAATCTCATCACAAGCCTCTATCGATGGTCGAGTGACTATATTACGCATTCTAACAATCACCTATATGTCTATGGTAATTAAATCAGAATGTAATTCATTAAGATTAAGTCTAAATTATACCATACATGCCACCTAAGTATATGTCTATCCTAGATGGAACTTATAGTTGTTACCCTATGATTATGCATCAAACTATCATAGGCTAAACACATGAATCCCTTTGTCAAGTTCATCATGGTTCCTCAATTATTCAAAATATTGATCATGTATAATAAAAGCATTAAACACAAGATAAAATGAATCGATTGAATGTATTAAATTTATAAACTAAAAATTAACAAAATTCAAATCCATACTAGGTTCATATAGTCTAACCCTAGATGAAAAATTTAGCCCATTACAAAACTAAAAGTATTCAACCAATTCATAAAGATCAACAAGAACAAGAATATAATGATAAATAAAGAGTAGAAAAACTAATCAAAGTGAGTCTTTGATGTGCTTCTCGCTCAATCTTGACTTGAAGCTTGAATCTTGACCTTGGTTCTTCAATCTTTGGCTTTGATCTTTGATTTTATGTTGTGAATTCTTTCTCTAAGTTTTTGCCTCTTTTCTTTTTTTCTCTCCTCCCTTTTTAATTAGGGTTTTTGGCTTTTTATTTATAGGTTTTTGTCTTTAAACTATGGTTAAACATCAAATACAAAATAGGTTAGGATTACTGTTCACGAGTTATTGTAGCAAAATACTGTTCACGCAGTACTATCCACCGCCACTATTTTTGCACCGCGACGCTGAATCCTGAGCGTTGTGGTATTGACATACTATTTTAGGTGCCGCGACACTCATTTCTTGGGTATTATAGCATATCACTATAACGAATCACTGTAGTTAGTTATTGTAGTAGGTATTGTAGTAATTTGATGTTTTTGGCTTATTTTCATTAGAGTTTCGACCCTATTTACTTCATTAACTCCAAACCTACAAAAATAATAATAAAATACATCAAAAGCCAAATAATCTTAATTTCTATGAACAAATATTAAGTTTAGAAGATGTAAATATTATACTTAATTAACCCCTATCAAGCACTCGCATATGGATAGTGTAAGTAGCATTATACTCCATCTGAAAAAGCTGTTTAGAGATAGACTATAGGTAGAATTGTACAGGATCTCTAAAGTATTTTTTCAGCTTAAGTTGACTAAAAGCAGTCCGGTAAATCCCTACGTACTTAAGATGATTTCTACATCAAAAAGTTTAATACTATGAACATTTCTCTACGCAACAACTTAGGGAATAACTTGATTCTCTAGTCTCTGTCGAGGTCTTTTGTACATTTTATTATGAACTATAACATGCAAGAACTGACTTTGACTTTTACTGAGTTGCATAACATGTTACAGATAGCTAAGGATGACAATAAAATAAGAGGTACGACCTTTATAGTTCAGACTGGTGCTTCATCTTCTGGCCCAAAGACTTCTATGAAATCTAAAGGGAAGAAGAATGTAAAGAAGATACTATAGTCAGGTCCTCAGAGACAGTTTATATCTAAGTAGAAAGATTAGAAGAAGAGTAAGAGAAAGTGTTTCTACTGCGGTGATAACAGACATTGAAAACGTAACTGTTTTAGTACATTGCCACAATAAAGAAGAACCCATAAGGTATTTGTTTACCTATTATTGACATTTTATTAGTATATGATGCTTGTAATAGCTGGGTATTAGATAACATGTCTTTCTCGCATCTGCAATATATTGCAAGATCTAAAGAAAATTAGGCAGTTGCAACAGGGAGAAGTTCAGCTTCGTGTTGGAAATTGTGATTTCCTACATGTCGAAGTAGTTGGAAATTTTGAATTGATTCTCCCATGTAATCAAAATTTAATGTTGTATAATTACTATTATATACCGAACATTATCAGACAGATTATACCCCTCTCTATTTTAGACACTAAGGACTCTCATATTTTTATTTGGAGCCATTTCTTGTATTTATGTGATGTGAATAATATTTTATTAGTTGAGTGTCAGTTGATGAATGGTCATTATATTTTGAATACAATAGGAAATTTCTTAAATGCATAGGTAATAATAGTTCAGGAACTTTGAATAACATGGAATTGTGGCATATGAGATTAGGTTATATAGACATAAGATGCCTAATGCGTCTGGTTACCATAGAACCCTTATCAGTTTGTGAATCTTATATTCAATAGAAGATGACTAAATCTTCTTTTGTAGGTGTTTGACACCAAGCCACTGATTTATTAGAACTAGTATATAGTAACATATGTGGTCCAATATATTACATTGTTGTGGGTAGATTTTGATACTTAGTCGTCTTTATCGATGATTTATCACAATATAGACATGTGTATCTTATAAAGCACAATTTGAAAACCTTTGAAATGTTCAAATAATTTTAATAGGAAGCAAAGAAATAAATCGGTATGTATATCAAATGCCTTTGATTAGATCGAGGCAGTGAATACATAAGTAATGAATTCATAGCTTATTTAAATGAGAATGAGATTCTCACTCAAAATAGTTCTCCAGGTACTCCTCTATACAATGGTATTTCGGAGAGGAGGAATCAGTTTTTATTAGATATGGTCCGATCAATAATGAGCTTCATTGATCTTTCAGAATATCCATGGAGTTATGCTCTAGAAATTGCCGCTCACTTGTTGAACAGAGTTCTATCGAAAGCTGTTCTTACTTCGTATGAGATATGTACTGGTAGGAAATCGAATCTTAAGTATGTTAAGATTTGGGGTTATCTTACTTACGTAAATGTTACGCAACATGATAAAACTGCACCCAAATGGTACAAGTATTAGTTTATTGGATATCCCAAACACTCTATATGATATCTATGTTATGATCTAGAAGAACAAAATGTGTTCATTACTTATAATGCCACGTTCCTAGAGAAACAGTTTCTCATGGGCCATGAAGATTATAAAAGGATTGAACTTGATGAAGTTAATCAAGATATTAATGAACCAACAATGGAACCTCAGACTCAATCAAGTTTACCTTTAACACACCCTCCACGTAGGTTGAAAAAGATGTTAATACTACCTGTATGGTATGGAATAATGCCTGAAGGTGTCTATGACATACGTTTAGTTAAAGAAAATGATCCTATGACCAATAGAAAGGCGATGTTGGACATCGATTTGGGAAAATGGCAAAAACCATAAAATTCAAAATTGACTTTATGCATGTCAATCAAGTTTAGGACTTGGTTAAACTTCCTAAAGGAATTATTCCTATTGGTTGTAAATGGGTTTACAAGCGAAAGTGTGGGCTTGATGGAAAGATAGAGACCTTTAAAGCCCAACTGATAGCAAAAGGTTATACTCAACGATCTGTGATCGATTATGAGGAAACTTTTCACCAGTTGCCATACTAAAGTTGATTCGTATTCTATTAGCTATTGCTGCATACTCGATTTTGAGATCTGGCAGATGGATATAAAGATGGTTTTCCTGATTGAAAATCTAGAGGAAGATATTTACATAGAGCATTCGAAGGTTTTACATCTAGCCTAACTTCTAATCTGTTATGCAAATTAAAGAAGTCTATTTATACAATTAAACAAGCTTCATGAAGCTGGAATCTTTGTTTTGATGAAATAATCAAAGGGTCTGGTTTTGTCAAAAATGAAGAAAAAGCATGTGTGTGTGTGTATAAAAAGGTCAGTAAGAGTATGATTGTCTTCTTATTCTTTATATAGATGACATACTCATTATCGAAAATAATATTTGTATGTTGTAATCAATCAAGAGTTATTTAAGTAAGAACTTCTCTGTGAAAGATTTGGGAGAGGCTTTTGTATACTTGATATAAAGCTTTATAAAGATAAAATTAGGAGACTAATAAGACTCACTTAATCTTCGTACATAGAAAATGTTCTTGAAGGTATAACTTTGCTAATTGTAAGACAGTTAATGTACTTTTTAAACACGTCATTCACGTTTTAGGAGAATGTCTCATAAGACAAAAGATTAAAGAGTTAGAATATCTAACATATGGGGACCTACCTCAATTGGTGAGTTGTATTTTAAACATTTTTTGGAGATGAGGTGGGTTTGGGAATAGTAATCCAAACCTGAATTAAATTTGGATTGCGGTAAGGGTTAAGTTAATTTCCCCAAACCTGACCCAAATACTTGATTTAAAAACAAAATTAAAAAATCCTAATGTGAACAACATTTACTTGTTTATACAAATCAAAGTTGACTGTGTGCTAAATTTGGAAGCATAAAATTTATTTACATTATATTTTAAAAAATTTTGATTTTCATTCATATTTTGATTTTTAATTTATTTATTTATTTTTTAATTATATATATCATATTAGACATTTGCTTTCAAATTGCAGCAATTTATTAATGAAGAAAAAGAAGATGAAGATGAATAAATAAAAAAGGTAAATAATTTTATTACCATTATTAACTTCTTAATTGTTACTCATCTAATTCGTAATTTCTTTTACTTTGTGTTATAGATTTGCGATTAATTTTAATAGAGACTTAATGTTTGGATTACTAATGAAGCATGATGATTTTTAGATTTTAATTCATGTCATTAATTTTGAAATTTAGTTGCAAATTTGAAGATTCGATGTAGTTTATATTTTCATATGATATTTATAATTTCGTTTTTGGTACATTGGCATTGTACGGGTTAAAATACTATTTTACAAAATAAAATCAGTAAAAATAAAAGAGCATTTAAGAATTTTTAAAATAAAAAAAAAGAATAGGGTTCCCATAGGGATTATCCCTATTTGGCCCTAATCCGAATTATATATATCCGTTATAGGGTAAGTATAGAGATTTTCACTCCATTCGAATATGGAGGTAAGGATTGTGATTCCTACCTATTGTTAC
This sequence comes from Ailanthus altissimus, assembly GCA_946807835.1. NCBI lineage: Eukaryota > Viridiplantae > Streptophyta > Magnoliopsida > Sapindales > Simaroubaceae > Ailanthus > Ailanthus altissimus. The sequence continues at coordinate 7,147,488 of OX327699.1, forward strand.
CCCTTCCCTTCCCTTTTATTCTCTTTTTCCTTTGTTGGAAGTAGTTCCTCAATATTATTATATAATTTGAATTCTTGATCCTTTTTCGAGTGCTTTTTTATAAAAATAGGAAGAACCATTTAAGCATAATAAATTTAATTTGTTTGTTCAATAGAAAGTTAGGCATGTGGCATAAAATTTTATATCTATTTTTTTAAATACTGAATGTTCTCTCTATAATATAGCTTAAGGAAAAAGTTTTTTCCTCTTAGTTAATTTTCACGTCAAAAATCTTAAATATAATCCCACTTACATATATATTTTAGAAAGTTTAGTATGTTTTCTTAACAACCAAAAATTCTCCCTATGTTTTAACTCCCTTATTGATAATAATGACATCAAATTTATAAAACTTCTTTTTAAAACTATTGTGACATCAACAGAGAGGATTTTAGTAGTTTAAAACATCTACGGTTTTCTTGGTAGTAAACAATGTTTTTAGGAGTAAGTGGACAACTCTCTATATTTTAACCTCAAACAATAGAAATTTGGTTAATATCATATTAATTAACTAAACTTACAGCTGTATTATTCTTCTATTTGGTTACATGACCAAATATTAGTACTAAACAAAGAACAAAAACAAATAAATACCAAGTTATTCTATTGTTTATGTTTTGACTTATTAACAATAAGAGCTGTGCGAATCAGGCAACTATAGCTATTTTACAAATTGCTTATATTTTGAAGAAAATTTTAAAACTTTGAATAACTGGCAAATAGCAATGTGAAGTCATGCTATAACACAAAACACAAGATATCTTCTTTTAAGTCCTCTATATGATGGATTTATTGATCCACATACTTGTATCCATAAGAGCGTTTATAAATTATCATATTATTTTATTAAGCTACTTTTCAACAGATAAAATAGAAAAATCATATACTCATATTCCCATTTTGGGTAGATAAAAAAATAAAAAAACAATTATTATCCCATTAATTATATATATCTCACTTTGTTGATGCCGGTCCAAAAATATACATAATACACCTATTTGGGTTCCTTTCGCTTTATATTTTATATACATTAGTATAGGTCTAGATGGGTATTAGGCCTATATTAGATGCTTGTTAGCATAAAAAGTATTATTTGGTTAGAATGTTTTTCCTTTCAAAATTAGAATTAAAGTAGGGTTTTTGGAAGCCTATATAAAGGTATGGTTTTTATTGTAATGCATCATCTTTCAGTACAATAATACAAAAATTACAAATTTTCTCTCAATTTTTATCTTTATCTCGTTTTAGCTTTCAACCTAGAATTTTCATCCTTACTTGTTGATTTCTTAGCCTTACTATTTAATTTCACTTGTCCTTCCTTGAAAATACCCAAGTTCTACAGTTCGCTTACTATCTTACAGCCTAGGTTTATCTTAAGGCTTACTCGTTGTAAGCCAAATTTGGCTTTGCCTTATTTGGTGCAACCCTAACCTTAGTTCCTTATGAATTCGAAGTGATCCGTTGTTCTAGCAGGATGTTGAACAAACATAAATCCAATCACTTAAAATTTATACGTGAATATCGTTTTGGCATGCCCAGTGGGACATCTGTTTTTGTATACTAGTAACAACTAGATTAGTGATAAAAAATTCCAAGATTGGTATTAATACTGGAAAGAATCTCACTAAATCCTCCAGCGTGGTAAAAAAAGAGGAGGAATCGACCATGACCCCACCTCCTATTAGAGACCTACTAAATTTTACACTTGAAAAAGCAAGTCCAGCCAATGTTGAAGTAGATCTACTGAATGGACAATTTGAGGAGATACTGAGAGATCCATTCCCATCTCTTAGGAAATTCTCCACAACCGACATTCATGATTGGTCTTTCAAATGTTTTTGGAAAATCAACAGCTTGGTATAATGCTCACCAATCAGATAGTTGCAGTCTTTCGATCATTGGTAAAAGATAATTAAAATATCAGTAGGAGTATTATGAAAAATCTAAAGTCCATAAAATAAAACCAAACCAAACAAATGGCCATTTTAAGAGGCCGACCTAATCTTGAACATCAAGATCCTTGAAGACATTTAAACTATGGTCAAGCTGACTTGAAACATTGGTCAATTAGCATCATAAGGCGGCCTGAGAAGATTGAATCTACAAACTCAGAGGCCTAACAAAGCTAGCCTGGTCAAATTTTCAGTTATGATCCAGCCTGAAATATAATCAACTTAAAGAGCTTACACCACCAGCTCAACAAGTATAGGAACAATTCAGCTAGGCCCATCTAAGAAGATACAGTTTGATTCTATACAGCCACCAAGAACAACCAGTCATGTCAATAATGAAATTGATAGGAATATATTGGTTGAAGCTCTATAGACTAGCAGCTCACCCATTATCTTATTTGACTAATGTTGATCTAGAAATTGGATGTGCTAGCAACCAAAATTGATAGATGTAGTTTGATGGCTCAGAAACGGCAGCAGCATTGAAGTCGGCATTGTCATTGTTTCCCCATACAAACTAAAAGTAAAAATGTTGTTCATATTAGACTTTTTATGTACCAACAATTAAGCCAAATATGAAGCTCACTATCACCTTCTAAATACTTGCAGAGATAAGGGTAAAAGACATAGAATTTAAGGGGTGACTCATTACTAGTCATCAAAAAATTCATTGGTGAATATAGTTGTGAAGAGGACTCATTAATAACATATTGTAATAACGTTTGACATCTCCTTTAAGGGTTCCATTCTACCCTTGTCAAATTTTCAACAAGGAAAAATAACTTAGATGCCAATAACTTAGATTATGGGGCATCAGGCTTCAAAAAGACAATAAAAGAGATCCCACTAAATGATGGTCAATCCTACAAATTGATTTAAGCTCGGATTGTAAGGATGAATTAGTCAAATATATAAAATACCCTGATAACAAGATCATGGCACCAAAGTTTGCCTTCTTCATATGAGAATTATTTAGAATATAACCTATTGATGTATCGAGCCAAAAGAATTCATGTTAATCATGGTTGAATCTCATAAAGGATTCTGGTGGCCGATTATGAAGTAACACTGTTATGATTATGCCAAAGTTATGAAGAATGTCAAAAGCATGGCCGTAGTAAGATCATCCCAGCTGAAGAGGTGTATGTCATCATTAAACAGTGGCCATTTAGAGGATGTGCGATAGATATCATAAGCAAGATTTACCCTCCTTCTTTAAAACAACATACTTTTATTCCTATGGCTACTGACTACGTCACAAAATATTTAGAAGCTGCCTCAATGAAATCGGTTACCCATCAATCAGTGATCAAATTCATTAAAGAAAATATCATATATCAACATGGCCTTCAATACTCTATCACAATTGATTAAACGACAATCTTTACAGGGAAGATATGTTCAACTTTGTAAGAGAATTTGGTATCAAAATAATTCATAGCACCCCCTATTATGCTCAGTCTAATGGATAAACTAAATCTACCAACAAATCCTAAAACTTGGCATAAAAAATTGCAAGAAGTCAATCTAGAAATAGCTACTGGAACGTTCTTAATAGTTAATCTATAGCCACGAAGCTATGGTACCAATAGAACTCATAGTCTACTCAATTAGAAGGCGACTACAACTTGAGTTAAGCACTGAATAATATCAAGATGCTATGACAGAAAAGATGGACAAAATCAACCATGAACAAATTGATTCATTAAACTAACTTGAGATATAAAAGAACAAGATATAAAGGACCTACAATGAGAAAGTAAAGTTCAAGTCCTTCAAGATTAATGACTTAGTGTGGAAAGTCATCTTACTAATCAGCTCAAAGGGCCAATCTTTGAGAGATGGTAAGTAATCTTTGACGAAATGAAGAAATATCTCATAAATCCATTAGTCATAATTCCAACAAAAATCAGCCAACCCCTTGGGCTCTTTATCAACAACCAAGGAATCAATTGGTAGCATGTTAGCCTAAGAACACCAGTGGATAGAGAAAGTTATTTGTTATCTTAGCCGAGTTCTGGATGATGCCGGAACTAGATACACTGCTATTAAAAGGTTACTTTTGGCTCTATACTTCTCATGCACCAAATTAAGATATTATCTATTAGTGATTACCATATATATAGTAAAGCCAATATTTTATAATATCTCATATCAGAATTTTCATTAAATTCCCCAAAAGACAGTCAAAAGGCAAGCTTTGGCTGACTTTCCAGTAGCTCACCCATCACCTTATTCGACTAACACCGATCTAGAAATTGGATATGCTAGCAACCAAATTGGCAGATGTAGTTTGATGGCTCAAAAATGACAGAAGTAACTAGAGTCGCATTATCTTCGTTTCCTCATACAGACTGAAAGCAAAAATATCATTCATATTAGACTTTTTTTGTACTAACAATCAAGCCAAATATGAAGCTCATTATTAGCTTCGAAATACTTGCAGAGATAAAGTTAAAAAAAACATAGAAGTTTAAGGGTAACTCATTATTGGTCATCAAAAAAGTCATTGGTGAATATAGTTGTGGAGAGGACTCATTAATATCATATTGTAATAAAGTTCGACATCTCCTTTAAGGGTTCCATTCTACCTTTGTCGAATTTTCAACAAGGACAAATAACTTATATGCCAATAACTTAGCTCATGGGGCATCAGGCTTCAAAAAGACAATAACAGAGGATCCCACTAATTTATCAGCTTCATTCATGCCTTCTTAGTAGTGAATTGCATAAAGAAAAATGATGGTCAATCTTGCAAATTGATTTAAGCTCAGATTGAAAGGATGAGTTAGTGAAATATATAAAATGTCTTGATGACAATGTCAATCAACGAATAAAGATCATGGCACAAAATTTTACCTTCTTTATATGAGAATTATTCAGAATAGAACCCCTGAGAGAATTACTAAGATGTATCGGGCCAAAAGAATACATTTTAATCATAACTAAATCTCATAAAGAATTGGTAGGAACTCATGTAAGTGGCCGATTAATGAAGAAAATAATTTTAAAAAATAGATTTTGGTGGTCGATAATAGAGTAAGACTATTATGATTATGCCAAAGTTGTGAAGAATGTCAAAAGCACAACCATATTCAGATCATCCGAGTTGAAGAGATACATGTCACCATTAAACCGTGGCCATTTAGAGGATGTGCGATGGATATCATAGGCAAGATTTACCCCCCTTCCTCAAAATAACATACTTTTATCCTTATGGCTACCAACTACTTCACAAAATGGTTAGAAGTTAACCCATTGAAATCGGTTACCCACCAATCGGTGATCGAATTCATTAAAGAAAATATCATATATTGACACGACTTTCAAGACTCCATCACAATTGATTAAGCGACAGTCTTTATAGGGAAGATATGTTCGATTTGCAAAAGCATTTGGTATAAAATTAATTCATAGCACCCCCTATTATGCTCAGTCCAATGGATAAACTAAATCAACCAACAAGTCCTAGAACTTGGCACAAAAAATTGCAAGAATTGTTTTTGGTCAACGGTTTCAATCCAAAAACAGCTATTGGAACGTCCCCTTAATAGTTAATCTATGGTCATGAATCTATGGTCTTAATGGAACTCATAGTCAACTCAGTTAGAAGGTTATCCAACTTGAGTTAAGCACTAAATAATATCAAGATGCTATGACAGAAAAGATGGACAAAATCAACCAAGAACAAATTAATTTATTAAACTGACTTGAGATATAAAAGAAAAGGATATAAAGGTCTTACAACAAGAAAGTAAAGTTTAATTCCTTCAAGATTATTGACTTGGTGTGGAAAGTGTCTTACCAATTAGCTCAAAGGGCCAATCTTTGAGAGATGGTAAGGAATTCAGGTAGACGTTACATCACCGATGAATCTTTGACAAAGTGAAGAAATATCTCACAAATCCATCAGTCATAGTTCAACCAAAATTAAGCCAACCGCTTAGGTTCTTTATCAAAAACAAATGAATCAATAGGTAGTATATTAGCCTAAGAACACCAGGGTATAAAGAAAGTTATTTATTATTTTAGCCGAGTTCTGGATGATGCCAAAACTAGATACACTGCTGTTGAAAGGTTATTCTTGGCTTTATACTTCTCATGCACAAAATTAAGATACTATCTACTACCAATTACCATACATATGGTAAAGCTGATGTTATCAAATATCTTCAATCAAAACCACTTTTAAGAAATCGACTTAGGAAATGAGCTGCTAGTTTATCAGAATTTTCATTAAATTCCCTAAAAGGTAGTAAAAGGGAAAGCTTTGGCCAACTTCCTAGCAGCTTACTCATCACCTTATTTGACTAATGTCGATCTAGAAATTGAAAGTGCTAACAACCAAAATTGGCAGATGTAGTTTGATGGCTACAAAATGATAGAAGCTGCTGGAGTCGGCATTATCTTCGTTTCCCCGTATAGACTGAAAGCAAAAATATTGTTCATATTAGACTTTTTCTATACCAACAATTAAGCCAAATATGAAGCTCATTATCAGTTTCGAAATACTTGCAGAGATAAGGGTAAAAGACATAGAAGTTAAAGGGTAACTTATTACTGGTCATCAAGAAAATCATTGGTTAATATAATTGTGAAGATGACTCATTAATATCATATTGTAATAAAGTTCGACATCTCATTCAAGGGTTCCATTCTACCCACGTCAAAGTTTCAACAAGGACAAACAACTTAGATGCTAATAACTTAACTCATGGGACATCAGGTTTCAAAAATACAATAAAATAGATCCCACTAATTCATCAGCTTCATTCATGCCTCATTAGTAGTGAATTGCTCAAAGAAAAATGATGGTGAATCCTGCAAATTGATTTAAGTTCAGATTGTAAGAATGAATTAGCCAAATATATAAAATGCCCTGATGACAATGTCAATCAATGAATAAAGATCATGGCACCAAAGTTTGCCTTCTTCATATGAGAATTATTCAAAATATGACACTTGGAATAATTACTGAGATGTATCAAGCCAAAAGAATTCATGTTAATCATGGCTAAATCTCATAAAGGATGTTGGTAGCCAATTATAGAGTAACACTGTTATGATTATGCCAAAGTTATGAAGAATGTCAAAAGCATGGCCGTAGTAAGATCATCCCAGCTGAAGAAATGCATGTCATCATTAAACAGTGGCCATTTAGAGGATGTGCAATGGATATCATGGGCAAGATTTACCCCTCTTCCTTAAAACAACATACTTTTATCCTTATGGCTACCGATTACATCACAAAATGGTTAGAAGTTGTCCCATTAAAATCAGTTACCCACTAATCGGTAATCAAATTCATTAAAGAAAATATCATATATCGGCACGACCTTCAAGACTCCATCACAATTGATCAAGCGACAGTCTTTATAGGGAGGATATGTTCGACTTTGCAAGAGAATTTGGTATCAAATAATTTATAGCACCCCTATTATGCTTAGTCCAATGGACAAACTAAATCAACCAACAAGTCCTAGAGCTTGGCACAAAAAATTGCAAGAAGTTTTTTGGGCCAACAGTTTTAATCCAAAATAGCTACTGGAACGTCCCCTTACCAGTTAGTCTATAGCCACGAAGCTATAGTCCCAATGGAACTATAGTTGACTGAATTAGAAGGTGACTCCAACTCGAATTAATCACTAAATAATATCAAGATGCTATGACAGAAAAGATGGACAAAATCTATCAAGAAAGAATTGATTTATTAAACTGACTTAAGATATAAAAGAAATGGATATAAAGGTCCTACAATAAGAAAGTGAAGTTCAAATCCTTCATGATTAGTGGTATGAAAAGCCGTCTTACCAATCGGCTCAAATGACCAATCTTTGAGAACATTTAGTTTAAATTGGGAAGGTCCATTCAGAATTGCCAAAATTATTGGCAGGTGGCACATCAATTAGCCAATTTAGAAGGGACCAAGCATCTTAGGTCAATCAACAAAAAAAATATCTCAAGCCTTATCACTATTAGGGAAGGAATTGATAGAGCAATATTGCAAACTTAAAGACTTAAATTAGAGGAAATCGATTGATTATTTTGAAGGTTGATTAGTCGATTGAAGTTACATTTACTTTTTACCATTAATAGAAAGTCGATTTATTTTAGTTGAATACATTTATATGAAGATATTTTTGATCGGCTAATTACTTTAAATTAAGATAAAAGTAATTATATATGATTATCACATATATTTATATAAAACTAATTTTTTTATTGGATTATGTGATATTTCTATATCTTAAAATTGAATGAAAGTATACACTATCGTATTCAAGTAATAAAGGGATAAAAGAGTTAGATGTCGAACCCACAAGAATAATATCTTCTTTTTAACCAAGTACTAAAATTATGTCTTTTTAATAATTATTTAGAAAAATAAAAAGTTAAGAATGAATTTAGAAAATATAAAAGTAATGACACAATGTAAAGAGATTTGAAAGATAGCAATATAGAGAAAACTAATGGTTAATATTATCCCCCAATATGCTTTCCAATAATTAATCTTTTAATATTTAAATCTCGTAGTTCTTACTATTTATCAAGACACTAATGTATTCACAAGTCTCTCCCAAGGTCATATAAGTATACCTTAATTTATCAAATACCTATGTAACAAATTAAGACTCATTAAGAACAAGCCTTATAGATCTTACATATCAATTAGGTATATTCTTATCCTAATTTGAGATTATATATATAACTTACATTACTCTAAAATCATGCATCAAATTACTTATGTCTAAATATAATGATGCCTCTTCCGAGTTTATCAAAATATTACCAAGTTATTCGCTATATGTTGGCCAAATATATTAAAGCACTAAAAATAAGTAATTTGAATACAAAGAACTAGTTTATTAATTATTAAAAGATATGGCAAACTAAAATTTGATTTTTTGAACTAAAAAATTGAGAACTGAACCGGCCGGTTCGGTTTGCTAGTTTTTTGCCCACCCCTAAGCTGATTAGGTGATGGTTGAGAGGTAACTTTAAAGAAATTTGGAAAATAGGCCAATACCTTGAAATACAAGACCCAAAGAGGACCACTTGCATTAGGAAATGATGGTCTCATTTGCTAGGTAAGATTTTAAAAAAAGGCTTTACATAAACGAGAGAGAAAAAAAGGAACCTAAAGCTAATTTTGAGCCGTCTCTTAGTGCAACTACAACTTTAAGGTACTCCCTTGTGTTTTTTTAGAAGTGATACATAAGCTATACTTGGATAACAAGTATAAAAGAAAAGCTACATGTTTTTCCCTAGAGGGTGTGGCTAATTGACCTTTGAGTTTAGTCATGAATTTACTAAAACTAAGTTCATATTGACTTATATCTAAATCGACCTTTGCTACAAACATCTCTGCATTAATTTCTACTCTATGTGCAGGAAAGTTAAATAGAACGACTAAGTCATATAAGGTGGGGTCATATAGTCAAACCTGAAATAGAAGACATTACAGTCCTTAGACCAAAAAAGAAGCAATGCCGATATAAGACCGTTATAGAAGGAAATTTGATACCTAAAGAGCTGGATTAGATCATAGATACCTGTCAACTTCCAAATAAAGCCAAAATGGGGTTCTAAATGATTCAACTATCTTGTGAATTCAGAAGTCTACTTTGGCCAAGACCTAATTGATCTTGAGGTTGACTAAATAGACATGTCATAAGGCTGACTAAACCCATATGGTTATTTCTATGAGCAAACAATAATAATAATCAAGGATAATTAAAGTATTGTAGGGACCTATAATGTATTGGGAGGAGTTAACCTTAAAGGACAATACATGGTAGACGACCTGCTTATCTTTAATATTTCTTGATTTAGAAATAAGAGACAAAGAAGTCTTAGTAACTTTGGTCGATTTAGATTTCTTTGACCAAACAGTAGTAGAGGAAGCCAATTTGGATGCCATTTGCAAATAGATTAATCTATTTAAGAAATGAAAATAGAGATTAAGACAAGTTTAAACAAGAATTAATAAAAGAACAAAAGCAATTGAAGATCAAAAAGTTAAAATTTAGGAAATTACTAAAGATGATTTAAAGACTGTTGAAGAATATGATGAATGCCTAGAGGTTTGGTCTAAAGGTTTGAGAGAAGTTTAAGAGAGTTAAAAATTGTTCTGAGATGGTAAGATAAAAAATGAAAAAGTAAAAAGTCTTTTTATAGAAAGGCCTTATGATGGTTTAATGATTTTTTTTTAAAATGAAGATCAATAATTGGGAAAAACAATAAAGGCAATAATAGGGTAGTTATTGACATCTCATTAATGATAGCTAATGAAGGTAGTAAAGGGTTAGTTTTTACTAGCCCGAACATTAAATTCAATCTTTTCAAATTTAGAATAGCTTCAAACTAGAAAGAATAGATATCGGCTTAAAATAGTAGTACTCACCTAAAGTCAATAATAGAGGAAAATTCCATTAAGATAAGTTGAAATCCAAGTTTGCTAAATCCGATTAGAACTGTTGAAGAACTAAAACGGTTAAAAAAAACAGCTATAACTTAAGAAAAGAAAGGTGATATTTTCAGTATCGGATTGAAAGCTAATCATAATCTTAGCTAAAGTTAACCAATTCATAGAAATCCTTGGCAAAAATAGTTTTTGGTCAAAAGTGAAGCTGATCTTGTGTAAAAGTTCAGAGACCTTTATAAACGAGGCAAAATTATGTCATCATCTAAGGAAAATGCTCAGAAAGCAATATTATCATTTGGAATCCTGAGTTATTGTACGAGGCCAATTTTTCTTATGGTTATCATCATAAAGCAAACTTTTTACCTATAATTCCCAAGAGAGGGAAATTCAGCCAAGAGAAGGGATCCTGCTACAGTAAAATCCAAGGCTTTTTCTTATTTTTCATGCATGATCAAGTTAAAATAAAGCCAAATATAAGTTCCTAAGATCAATTGAAGCTTCCACTAGTGAAAATGCAAGGAAAAGACGTAAGAAAAGCATTATTTAGTAATGGTGATGTATGATTTTTTTCAAGATTACTTCAATTAATGTCTTTGTGTGAATGCTTGATCTAGATTGAGTTGAATTCAAGTGTGAAACTCAAGGGAGACACAAAACTAAAGGAATTAGTAAGGTAAAAATTAGGGTTTGGTGTAATCTTAATGTAGAAACGTCAATTGAATGTTATTAAGGCATTAGAATTAAATTGGAATGATTTAAATGTCATTGGAACAAGAAATTAAGAAAAGAAATGTGTTGGGTGGAAGATGGTGATTTCGGCCACTTTAGGGATTTTAGGGTTTGAGTTGTGTTTTGGTTCAATTGTTGTGTATAAACGATTCCTTGTGTAAATTGGATGTATATGATTGATGAAAAATCAAAAATGAAGAAAAAGGGACATGATTGTCCATTCTTGGTAAGATGAAGAAAAATTATGTCCAACCAAATTTATAGGGTGTTAAGAAATTTTTATGGCTTCGGATGGTAAATTAAACAAGATTGAATGACTTTGTAAATGAAAATGAAAAGTTGAGTCGATCCAGGCTTCGTAAGCCAATTAAGCCGCTTACTAGTTTAAGTGTAATTTTAGCATTAGTAAAGGTTATAAATGTCATTTGTAGCAAGTAGGTGAAGAAAACTGAAAGTGGTAAAAGAAGGGAAAATTTCCAAAGAAAAATCAAACTTGGAGTGTTTGGTGAGTGAAAATCTGTAATTGATTATCTTTCGTTAATATATTTTAACATATTGGAATTTTATGTTTATAAGATGTTAAATGTATAAGCATGATTTACAATTTTCCGTATGTTGTTATAATTATGAATTTCCATGTTTAGTTTGAGGAATAGTTTTTAAAATTATTAAATTAGTTTTTAAAAGTCATTGGTACCCTTAGTTTTTATTTTTCATTATTGTGTAAATTTTATGATTGGAATGAAATTGTTGTGTGGAGTTGAATTTGATTTTGGAAGGATTGGAGGTTCTATTTGAAAGTTGAGAAAACTATTTTAAATAGAAATGTGATTTTCATTGCAGGTTTGTTTTGGGATTTTCAAAAAAACAGAGGAAACTCTGTCCTTTTTTTTAATTTGGTAAATTATCTTCACGAATATTTCGAGATTCAGTTATTAATAACAAGAATTAAAAAGGGTTTGCCTTACAAAATTTCTCAGTTTTAATAGTTAGACTCTAAGGAATTTCCGTTGGGGTACCTAGCGAGACCACTGGGATCTATAGTAGAGGGTCTTAGGGCGGGTCATGTTAGCTAGTTTCTTTTATAGAATAGCACTACATTCTTCAGCCAACACCACTATCTCTTGGTCATCAAGCTTCCTTTTCTTAAAGAGTATGTTCATTCATAACTAGGCATTTGTTCAAGTGCCTTAGCAAAGGGGATGTTGATGTGCAACTTTTTAAATACCTTTAGGAACTTAAGTAATTGCTTGTTAAGATTTTTTTTTTGTTGTTCTCTTATATATGATACCTACCTAAAAGAAGAGATCTTATTTTAACTGTAGGTGTTATCCCTTAATGGAATAGATTAAATTCCTTATTCATCCCTTCCTTTTTCTTCTTCTTCTTCTAAACTCAACTATCTACTTCGTCATTTTCCTAAACCACCTAAGAGGGCAGAGAAGAAGAAGAAAAGGCCAACCTTTGAGGGAAATGTGGTAGGATGTAGGTTTGCACTTAAAGTTGCATTATCTTCTCTTTATTTGTCTTATCTGATGGACTCTCATCTTTTTACTCTTTAGTAGATTTACCCATGTCTGCTGCTTGTGTAAACTGTTACCTTGGAGGTTGCACTACACTAGACTGCACCTCTTTGCCACTTTTAAAAGTGACTGCCTTACATTACTATTTCTCACCTCTAGGATTAACCTCAGTGTTACTTGGTATAGCACCTTATGGATGGATATTTATAAATGAAGCTAATTGTCCTATTTGTGTCTCCAAGGTTTTGAGAGAGGCTGCCTAGTTCTGCAATAACTGATCAATCTTACTCATGTATTGCACAAGTTTTTCAATATTGGCTTCTTCTCTAGTTGTTGCAAGACTAGTGAAGCATGGAATCCAGGTGATTATTTGGTCTAGATGATTGGCCTTAATTGTTCTAAGAGAAATTTGGGTGATTCCTTCACCTTGGGTTATAATCTTTAGAGTTGGGATAATTTTAATTCCTGTTATACCCCATAAATTGTATTGTAAGTTGGGATTGTTCTTATTCTTGTTGTACTCTATAAATTGTGTTGTCTCTATACAATGATTATTAGGGTGATTGTTCCACAAAATCATAAGTAACTTACTAACTTCTCACTGAATTAACTCTTATAAACTTAACCTTATTAGTAAGAAGGCTAACTTGGGCTGTCAAAGATGTCAAAGCATCTACCACATAGACCCAACTACCTTTATTGGGTTCACCCTGTTAGATGGCCATTGATAACTATCATTTCTTCCAACAAATCATAAGCCTCATCAGTAGACTTATTTATCAAGGCACCTCCAGCTGCTACATCCACATTTGTCCTCAATTGATCTACAAGTACATTATAAAATTTTTGTCTTGATAACCATTTCAAAACTCAATAATGTGGGTACTTCCTCAACATGTCCTTAAACCTCTCCCAAACCTCATATAAAGATTCTTGATCATGTTTAACAAAAATGGTAGTATCATTCCTCATCCTAGTTGTCTTTACTGGTGGAAAGGATTTGGTTAAGAATTCCTGCGCCAAATTATCCCAAGTAGAAATAAAATTAGATGGCAAAGACATAAGCAACTTTTTGCTTTATCCCTCAATGAGGATAGAAAAAACCTTAGTCTAATAACATCATCTGAAACCTTGTAAAACTTGAAGATGTCACAAATCCCCAAGAAGTTCATAATATGTTTATTCGGATCATCATTAGGAAGTCCTTCAAATTGTACTGAGTCCTTAAGCATTTGGATGGTACTAGGTTTTATCTGAAATTTTTTGAATTAATTATAGGTCTCCGAATACATGAACTAATTCCATCCACTAACGACACTACATACTTTCTCAAGATTCTTGAATTGTTGTCAAAATGTGAAAGTTTACCGCCTTGATTCTCTATAGTTTCTCTTTATGTTTGCTCTTGACTTAGCCTTCTAAGTGCCCTCTCTATCTCCAGGTCAAGAGCAATTAATTCAAGATTACAAATCCTCTACATACACTACAGTGTCAACCTATGAAAACAACCATAATCCAAAGCTAAACAAGTAAACAAATAAAAACAAAATCCGAATAAAACACAAGATAAACTAGTATTGATATTGATAATGAACATAGAAATAATGTCCTCTGCAATGGTACCAAAACCTTGTTATGCAATGGATATGATTGCAATCTTTGTGTATGAATTATATGTTCATTCAAGCGCAAGGGCACGCTACCGTTTTATAAGTAATATGGAGATAAAAGGTGTTGATCCCAAGATTACTAGATGGTTTATTTTATGTCAATTACTCAATGCAAATGAGAACTAAATTAATTTTAAATTATCTAATTGAATAAGCAAATAACAACACACCACTCAATGACAATGAGTACCCAGGAGTGTAGTTATCCCCCAACCCATGTTTATTTAAGGTGTACTTTGAATGTTAATCCCTTGGTCTATTATTGGTCTCAATACTAAGTTCATCATAAGCCTTTTCTGATGGTTAAGCAATTATTTTCCCCTTAATCCATTACCTATATTCCTATGATACTGAGATTAAACATAATTCATTATGTCTAAGTTGATTTGACCATGCATGTTGGTTAAGTATATTTCTATCATGACTTGAAGCTTATAGATACTACTCTACAATCATACATCGATTTACTCTAGAATTTTCAATGAGACAACATTTTCAAGTTTATCTTAATGAATCCAACAATCATATATTAATTGGCCAAATTAAATGTAAGCATTAAGCATCAAGAAATCAAATAATAGCCAAGTTCATACATTCAAAGTTAAAAATATCTATAAACACATGATTGAGTTCAATACCACAAACCTAGGAAAATGAAATTAGTTCGACATAACTAAGCTTAGATAAAAAAATACAAGAGAAAATATTAAAGAATCAAGATTAAACCCAAAAGTGCAATAGATGAAATCCAAAGAAGCCACTTTGGTTTTAGTTCAAATACTTCTCTTAAAGTTGCCAATCTTCCTTAATCATGTTAAATCCCTCCAAAGTTGATTCCAAGTGTTGAATAATGTTTGTTAATAGCAAAAAGGGGAGATTTTTAGTCTATAACTAGTTACTTTAGTTTCAAGTCAAAGTTGAAACGTCCTTCTTACAAAATTCCAAAAGAGTTGCTTTATATAATACAAGAAAACATTGGGGCAATAAGACTTGGAATACTGGTGTGTTCCTAGCTATACTGTATAAATGTTAGGGCATTATACTTGTCTGATGTTAGGGCATTCTAATGCGATTGTGACACTCAACTAGTGCTAGAACGTTGGCGGATTTGGGTTATCTCAGAAAATTATGCGGCTTAGAACACTGCCTTTATGCCATAACATCCAATTTTCTAGAAACGCTAGAGAATTAATGAATTAACATTAGAGCGTTCATCTAAATGGATGAACGCTGCTGCGTTGGCTTGTAAAACGCCAGGGCGTTTATCTTTACTCTGCACTTTCACTCTGTATTTTCGCTCTTTAGCTTCTTTATTACTGTTTTTCCCTCCAATTCATCCAATCTACTGTTTATCCTACAATTTCAACACATTGGTGCATAAATAGCATGTAATTACATGAAAATGTAAAGATCTAAGTTAAAATGGGGTTATAATATATGTCTATTTAATGCTCATTACTTACCCTATGAGAGCACATCAATTTTACTTTTTTTCTTTTGCATCATACATCATGTTTAGATATTTATACTATATTTATGATGATATTTGAGCATGAATGATTTATTCTTTTATTCATTTATTTCAGCAAAATATCAAACCCTTTGTTCACAATTTTATCTATTTATAAATTAACTAGCGATAGCCTTGTAAAATGGAAAAGGATGATGAACATTATGCTTGTCTATGAAAAGCAAAAGTTTGTCCTCGCTGATCGCTGCCCTGTTGGGCCTACTCTTAATGCTTCACAAGAAGTTCAAGAGTAATATAATTGTTAGATTGAAACTGATGAAAAAGCCCGCTGCTACTTGTCAGCAGGCATGTTTGAAGTGTTTAGCAATAAGCATGATAATATGAAAACCACAAAAGAAATATGGAATCACTACATTAAATGTTTGGGCAACCTTTTGAAAAATCTTGGCATAATGCGATGAAAGCCATTATCAATGTTAAGATGAAGAATGGAACCTTAATTTATGAGCTTATACTTAAAATAAGTGTTCACTTCTATGAAGCTAAGTTTCACGGGGCATAGATAATTGAGCGAATGCAGGTAATGATGATCTTTAAAACCTAGCTCCAAGTTTTCTTTCATTCACAAGCAACTATTTCATGAACAAACTAAAGTTTAACATGACTCAGTTGCTTAATGAGCTCCAAATCTTTGAATCCATTAACATTGGGAAACATGGAGAGATAAATGTTATTGATGGGAAGCCTTCCTCTTCCGAGAATAAAAAAGATGAATAATAAAGGAAATAGCTCATTTGTAGGCAAACCTAGATGTTAAAAGAGGAACAAGAATAAGAAGAACAACAAAAAACGTGATGAAGCCAAGGCAAAAGGAAAATGTTTCCTCTTCCAAAAGGAAGGCCATTAGAAGATGAATTGTACCCTCTATCTAAAGGGGCACAAGAAGAAAAAGAAAGGTAAATGTGATTTAATTGTACTTGAAGCTTGTTTTGTGGAAGACAATGAAATCCCTTAGATAGTAGACTATGGGGTCACTAATAATACTTGTTCTTCTTTGCATATAATGATTTTTCGTGAGCATTGGCAAATGGCGAATTTGTGATACGAGTGGGTACTAAGCCATTGTTCCAGCTAAAGCAATAGGAGAAGTTAGGCTTAAGTTTAGAGATTATTTTATATTTTTGCAAGACGACTTTTATATTCTTGGTTTTAGACAAGATTTGATTTTTGTTTCTAAATGTTAAAACATTCCTATCCCATTTCTTTTAATAATAACTTAGTTTTTATTTCAAGAAATGGTTTTAATATATGTGTCGGTAATTTAGAGAATGGTCTTTATATTCTACGCTTGCAAACTTAAACATTGCTTAACACTTAAATGTTCAAATTAGAACAACCAAAACCCAAAAAACAAATAATATCTCATGATGATAAAACATTCCTTTGGCACCTTAGATTAAGGCATAATAGTATACAATAACTAGTAAATGATGGACCCTTAAATAGTTTAAAGATTAGTACCTTAGCAAGTTGCAAATCTTATCTAAAATGTAATATGACTTGAAAACCTTTCACTAAAAAAGGTAACAGGGCCAAAGAACCTTTAGAACTAATACATCTGAATGTTTGTGGTCTTATTAATATACAAGCCAGATAAGTATATAAAAATTTCATCACTTTTATTAATAATTGCTCTCGCTATATCTATATATATTTGAAGTATAGAAAATTGAAAACCTTTGAAAATTTTAAAGAATTCTGAGCCAAAACTAAGAAACAACTCAATAAACTTTTAAAAGTACTTTGATCTGATAGAGAAAGTGAATAAGATCACCTAAAAGAGAATGGGATTATATACCAACTCACTACTTCAAAAACACCATAACAAAATTTTGTTGTCGAAAAGAGAAATAGAACGTTACTAGACATGGTGAGATCTATACTTAGTTTCTTAGTACTACTCGCTTCTTTTGGGGTTATATATTACAAACAATAGTGTAATTCTTAACGTAGTACCATCTAAGTCAATCCAACAAACATCTTTCGAGTTTTAGAATGTTCGCAAACCTTCTTTATGACACTTTTATATATTATTGTGTCTAGCACAAGTGCTAAAGATTGAGAAGTTGGAACCATATTCAAAAATATGCTTATTTATAGGCTACCAAAGAAATAAGAGGTTTTTCTTTTATAATCCATAAGCAAACAAAGTATTTGTATTGACAAATGCCATTTTTCTTGAGGACAATTGCATAAGAGATCATAAACCTCAAAGCAAAATTGTCATCAAGAAACTACTTTCCAATAAGGTTAGAGCTCAATAAACAAAAAATATTATTGGAACACAAAGTCAAAAAATCATGCTTGCTCGTCAAAATAGAGCACCGTCACCTAAGCGCAGTAGGAGGATTGTAAGATAACTCATTCGTTACACTTTGTTTAGAGAAGCACAACTTCTAATCTTTGATGACAGTGTAGATGACCCATTGATGTATAAACAAGCAATAGAAGACTCTAACAAGGATAAATGACTTGAAGCCATAAATCCCAAGATAGAATCAATGCACTCTAACTTAGTGTGGGAACTTATAGGTCTAACTGAAGAATTTAAACCCATTGGGTGCAAATGGATCTATAAAAGAAAATTGAGTAGATGAAAAAATAAAGACTTTCAAAGCAAGGCTAATAGTGAAAGGTTGTACTTAAAAAAATGGAGTTGATTATAAAAAGACTTTCTTACTAATGGCAATGCTAAAATCTACTCACATTCTCTTATCCATTGCTACTTGTTTAGATTACAAGATTTGGTAAATAGATGTCAAGACTACTTTTCTTAATTGAAAGCTTGATGAAACCATTTACATGGTTTAACTAGACGGATTCATAGAACAAGGTCAAGAGCAAAAAGATTGCAAACTGCAAAGGTCCATTTATAGACTTAAACAAGCATTTAGATCTTAGAATATAAGATTTGATCAAGCTGTCAAATCTTATGGCTTTAAGCAAAACATTGATGAAGCTTGTGTATACAAATGCATCAATTAACGTAAAGTGGTTTTCTTGATTCTTTATATTGATGATATTCTTCTCATTACGAATAATAAATAAGTATTATTAAAATTTAACAAATGGCTAGTTAGGAAATTCCAAATGAAAGATTTGGCAGAAGAAAGTTATGTTCTTAGGAGCCAACTTATATGAGATTTAAGAACAAACTCTTAGCTCTATCTTAAGCATTGTACATAGATAAGATTTTCGATGCAAAATTCCAATAAAGGTATTTTACCTTCTCTCCATGGAATTCACTTATCAAAGCACAATGCCCTAAGATACCTTAAGAATAAGAGAATATGAGACGGGTACCTTATGCCTTTGTAGGTAGCCAAATGTATGATATATTATATACTAGGCCCGACATTTTTTATTTGATGGATATAGTCAGTCGATATCAATCTAATCTAGGATATGATCACTAGATTACAATAAAGCATATTCTTAAGTACCTACAAGAAACAAGAAACTATATGCTTGTTTATTTTGGTAAAGATTTGATCCCAATCAAATACACTAATTCTGATTTTCAATCTTTGTATTTTTATAAATCTATGTCTGAATTAGCATTCACTCTTAGTGAAGGAGCCATTGTGTGGAGAAACATAAAATTATAATGTATTATTGATTTTACCATTGAAGCCAAATATGTAGTGGCTTGTGAAGCAACTGAGGAGGCAATATGTGATAAGCACGTTTTATATATGCTGTTATACCCTTTTTAATTTGATAATTGCTCAATTTGAATGTGAATGTGTGATTTTTTATATATATTAATTTTATTTTGTAGAATTCAAGTTAATAGAGCTATTTAGAATGAAAATTCAAAGAAAACAAGGTAAAAATAAAAACCAAATACACTACAGTGGATTACTACAGTAACAAGCAACATTACCGATGAACAGTGCCTGTGAATAGTTTTGCTATAGTGCTCCATGCCTTGGCGCCAAAAAGTGACCCTTAGGCACCGCTAGCACCCTAATTTCATTTTTTACTTTATGCCCTAATTTTGAAGCCTATAAAAAGAAGATTAAAAGCCTCATTTACAAGGGAGGAGAAGAGTACAAAATAAAGATAGAAACAAAGAATTTTAGTGAGAGAAACATATTGGAGCTTGAATTTAGATAAGATTATTGAAGATTAAAAGCTTCCAACTATCTCTCAAACTAGTTCTTTCTTTCTCTCTATCTCATTTACATTTAATTCAAGTTTATAATTGTGATTTGTGTTATTTTGAACATGAGTACTTTTGTGAACATTTGGATGGATGTAATTGAATATGTCCCTATGGATTGTTGATTATATGTTCTAGGGTTTGATGAAACTCTAATGAATAATATGCATTGATGTTGATATGTGATTAATGACTATTTTATGTTCATTCATTTATACTTTTTATGTGGTTAATGCTTTTAATTGCATTAATAAATGGATTAGATGTTTTAAATGCTTGGGTTATGTACTTGAAAGAGTTTAATCCATATGTTGGTTGTAAAAAGCATAACTTTAAGTTTGTTAAGTTAGGAGACTAATAAACTTATGGTAGTCATATAAAGGTAGCTTAATGCATGTATGTATAACGGGTTAGATATGAATATCAACTTAGTTGTATATGTATAGGGTCTCATTTGACACTCGGTAGAGGTATTGAGATTAAATATACAACCTTAACTAATGAATGCATAAAATTAATTTTTAATCACTAATAATAAAGAGCATAGGAATAATAAAGAGAAATCAAATCCCTAGAACCCATTGGTATAGAACTCTCATATCTTTAATTTACCAAATTATTTGGATTAAGCATTTTATTTTAATTACATAATTTAACTTAGCCATTAGATTAGCCTAGATAACATTAGGTTGCCAACACCATAATAAGATACTAATGCTCGTGAGAATAATACTTACTCGTCACTTTATTACTTAAGCACGACGTGTGCACTTACGGTTACAATTCGCGTGTGTATAATTTTGCGAACTGTATGGCTTTGAAAAGTCTTATCAAATTTGGAATTTATTTCAAACATGGATAAATCCTTCGCACTTTATTGTAAGAATAGTGGTGTGGTGGAAAACTCCAAAGAGCTAAGAAGTCATAAAAAAGGTAAGCCTATATAACTAAATACCATCTAATCAAGGAGATGTTCTGGTGAAGAAGGTTGATTCACAAAATGAACATCCTTTTACAAAGACTCTACCAACTGCTAGTTTTTAGAGTTACTAAGAAATCTTAATGATATGAAACCTATCACATCTGCTTTTGATAGCACTTAATTATGTTAAATATTGTTTTTATTCTTAAACTTAATATTTATTCATTTAATCTCAATTATTTGGCTATTTATACACTTTATTGTTGTTTTATAGGTTGCAAAGATGATAGAAATTAGATGAAAAAGGAATAAGGAGAGCAAAAATAAAGGCCAACATCGTAGTAGCTAATACTTAATGTTGCGTTGCCAAAGTTAGCATCTTCAGCACCGTAACACCCAACACTTAAGGCTGCAATGCCCAAGTTAGAAGAATTCCCAATGTCGCAGGCTCCAACACCTAGTGTCGCGACACCAAAGTCAGTGTTCCTAGCGCCTTGTTATCCAAACTAATGTTGTGGCGCTAGTGCAATTAAAAGAAAATCCTAACCTAGCTTGGATACAAAGGTTGCCTAGCCAATAACCTATAAATAAGGGACTTTTAAAGCCAAATAGAGACACACAAGCTAGAGCATGGGATAACAAGTTTCAAAGAGATTGAAATTGAATTTGAAGATTGAAGATTGAAGAATGGCTTACACACTAAGTTAGACATAGAAAGTGAAAAAGTGGGGCAATGTTCTTAGTTTATTTTATTCTCTTACTTAGATCATATGTTTTCCTTCATTGTGTCTTTGAATTTGTGTTTTAGAACTCTTTTCATCACTATGAATTAATTTTATAGATTTAGGGTTATAAATTTTAAACTCAATATGTAATTGAAGTTAGTTTTTTTTTCTTATTTTATGAACTTAATGCTTTGAATTGTTCAATCTATCTGTACTTAATACTTTTTATTTATTTGGTCAATATTTAGATTGTCTTAAGAACCATAATAAAGTTGACAAAAGAATTTATGTGTTTATCCTATTGTAGATTAATATATGATCATAACATAATAATTATGAATTTTATATGAGATAGACATTTACTCGTATAGTATATATAGTAGTAATATATCAATTTTTAGTGAATTTCATCCTTATCTGATTACCATAGACATATAAGTAATTGTTAAGGTAAGATATAGTCACTTGACCATCGACTGAGGCTTGTCATGATATTAGGGATCTAGCCAACAATTAATAATTGAGGGATCCAGATAAGAGAATAACTTATTTAAGTAAAGTACTGAAGAATAATTGTAACCCTAGTTTCGTTTAGTATTGGTGGTCAATTCCTGTTTAATTTAGTTATGTCTTGATTAATTTTCTATTTAGATTAGATTAGTTTAAATAAATTTAAGTTTTACTTTTTGGATAAAAGTAAGAAGACGTAATTTTAGTACTTAGTGAAAATAGGTTAAAAAGTCATCGTGAGAATGATACTCTGCTCATCTTGAATTACTTATTTCGATAGTGTACAACAAGTAAAATTATGTTATATGTTTAATATTTCTTGTTTCTAGTTTTGAGAGTCACTTAGATTCTCTTGAGATATAAGACGTGTCTTACCTGTTTTAGGGCAAGCAGGAGAGAGTGTGCCGTTAAAGCATGATTATTTTATTTAGTTACTACTAAAATCAAATAATAAAGTATATTCATTAAATTTTATGTTTGCAATTTTAATTGCTTTTATTTAAATATCATAAAATTTCTTGATTATTATATGTGACCTTAAATTTAGTATATAATAATTATATACTAGAGAATTAAGTTTAAGTATAATAATCTAAACTAATCATTGATCTAAATGAAGTTTCTGTCTTCATTTAATAGACTATAAATGTGATCCATTTGTATATTATATGCAATGGTCTCATTTAGATCATTCTATGTGTTGACATAGTAAATATAAACACTTCGTATAATGTTAATTATATAGGACTGGACCAAAATAAAATTAATTCTCTGTTAATCTATGTTAATAAAGAGAATTTATTTTATCATGTTATAATCATATATAGATCAATCTTAATCTTAAGTGATTAATGAACTCCTATATATTAAGTTACATTTATTAATTTATAAGAAAAGGATTGTAAAATAGTTTCAGTCAATTATTAAATTTTTTATAGACGTAACAAAATGAATGATTGGTAACATTTCTCATAGAAATGGAATCTACTCATTCTAAGAAGAAGTTAAATAAGTTACTCCTTTGATAATTAATTTTGGTCTTGAAAATAAGGAGCTCAGTTTTCTTATAGAGTTAAAGATAATAATTAATTTGTAATTTTTACAAATTAAATATTTAAAAGAGGATCAATATAAATCAAAGATAAAGATGTAATTAGATCAAGGATAAAGATATAGTTAAATGTAATTAGAAAGGTAAAATATTTAAAAGATTATCAATATAGATCAAGGTTAACCTAGCTCTAATTATGATCACTGGTGGATGATTGATTTGCATGAAATAATTATTGAAATATCAAAGATAATATTCTATTTTATAATTTATCTGCAAAAATTAAAAGTTCAATTTTATAATTTTAGTAGAGTAATATAAAGTTAATAAATAAAATCATATTGATCAAGAGTTTTAATTAAATAATATAATTTATTGAAGTTTAATTTTGTAGGTCCATTAGGTCCCTATGTTGGTTTTGTAAAACACAAAAATGAACTATAGATTAATTGTTGGATTTAAACTATTAATTAACCGAAGTTTAATTTGATTAAATCCAATACGCCCAATTAATTATTCTCTCAATTGGCTCATATAAATAATAATTATTTAATTAGATTATGTATTATTATTTATTAGATAAATATGTTGATAAATAATAATTATTTAGTTAGATTATTTGTATTATTATTTATTAGATAAAGATATGTATAAATAATATTATTATTTATTAGATAAATGAATAATATGATTATCCATTGATTATCTATATTTTGATAATATGATTATCCAAAAAGTAAAATATCTGTCAAATAATTTGGGGAAAAACATAAATATTATTTGCTGTATTATTTAATTAATAAAATAATATTAAATATTATTTTTATCCTTATTCTATTCATACATTAAATGTATAAATAAAGTGATATGACACTTATTCATAATCTTTTCCCAATGCCTTCATATTTTTCTTAGGTTAATATATTTTAGAGAGAAAATAATGTGAATTCGTACTCTCATGTATTGAGATCCCAAGTACGAATTAGAGAGAACACTAATTAGATCCTTTCTAATTAATCAACTTGCCACACGAGTCGTCAATTTGTGACAGAAGCAGTGTGAAAGGTTTACAGGAATTGATGGAAAACATCTTTAGGAAATTCACATGCTAGGCATAATTTTTAAACTAGTATAATTGCTAAATTAATATAATTAGATAATCTATTAAAAATATCTTTTCATTAAATTTTTTAAATCCCACATATCTTGCTATGTGGGATTTTTTAGAAAATACTTTTCTAAAAAGCAACACAATTTTAGGTCTAATGGTTATATTTTTAAAAAGTGGACAAACTGGTTGTACGGTTTATTGAACTGGTTATGTAGTTATGCATTTTTCTAGACTTATTTTTTCATTTAGAAAGGTTTCACCAAGTTTTCAAAACATATATATTTCCATGTCTTTACTTGAAAGCAATCAAGCTCTCAAGTTTTTAGAACCTATGCACACATCTTGGGATTCAAAATTGTATATTTACTCATTAAAGAGTGTTTTCAGTATTTACCTTTTATACTTACTTTTGTGATAGAAACATGTAAATCACTCAATTATGGGTAATCTTGTATATTTTGAGTTAATCGGCACCCTTTAAGTCATATTATAAACTCATAATTTAAGACATCACTAGTTGAATCCATATTACTTTTGACGTAGACCATGAACGTAAGTCGTGTGAATGGTTGAACCATGTAAAAATCAATTTTATTTTCTCTTAACTCCCTTTTTACTTTATTGTAATTACTGTGTTTTAATTATTGATCTATTAATTGCAATAAATTTATATAAATTGTGAATTAATTTTTAACCACTCAATTCACCCCCTTTTAGGTTGCCTTAACTTCAATTCTAATTGTTATATCTATCAAACCACACTCCACAAATGAACCCATAAAGTGGCTTAAGCCTACTTTTCTTTAAATTTAGCTATATATTTCAACTTTTATTTATTAAGTTCCTTTTTTGGACCTTAAGTTAAGAAAATGTGTATCAATAATAGTAACAAAAGTGATTAAAAAAAAGAAAAATTATTATTTTGTGATGGGTTTAGACATCTCATTAGTTGGCACCCTATAGAGCCCTTGCTACAAAATCCTAAATTTGTTTACATTACTAAAATCTAGGACTTCTTGTTAACCTCAACTAGTACGACTATAACAACATACTCTATAAGGTCCTTTCTTATCTTGAAATCTTATTGAAAGTTACCTCCTTACAATGATTGGTGTAAAGGGTGTATTAGTTGTTAGAGAGCTTAAATATTATATTATTAGTTAATGGAGAGTTCATAAGGATAAGAATTGAGATCAAAAGCTAGGAAAAGGAAAAGCAGTAATGTCACTAAAGAGCTTGTTAGAAAATGAACTCTTTCATCTTATTCTCCCATGCTTATAATAAGGGAAAAAGTGAAAGTAGTTAGAAGCTTTTTTGGCCATCTTCTTCACTCCATGTGAGTCTAGTAGTCCTAAAGTCAATAATAGATGATTAGCAACATTGAGGTAGTTTGAATTAAATATGACGGAAGCTGTGAAGTTAGTGTGGATGGGGTTGGTAGAAATAAAAGCAGTCATAGGAAAATATAGATGTGAACTTTCTTGGTAAGTTATGTAATTCTTTAGTGATTTTTTAAGAAGAAAAATTAGTTGAAATTTCAAGGTAGTTGAAGGAGACAGGAGATAAAATGAGTATAAGCTATTTGATTGGGAAAATTCTGTCAAAGAGAGCTGTGAATAAAGATGCTTTTAAAATAACTATGCAGCAAGTTTGGAGGCCAATTAAAAAGATCTAAATTGAAATCTTAGGAATTAATAATTTTGTGTGCTACTTTGAAATTGAGGAATATAAAAGGAATGTAATGGCTTTAGAGCCATGGCATTTTTGACAAGTCTTTAGTTATGTTTACAGAGGTAACTGGCTTAGGGGAAGTGAATAAATTACAGTTTTAGTACACCTCTTTTTGGGTGTAGCTCCACAACATTCTAATCTCCTACATGCATAGAGTTACGATTTGTGTCCTTAGAAATAAAATAAGAAAGCTTGAAGAGGTAGAGTTGGATGATCATGGAAATTGCTTGGGGAAGTAAGAATTAGAGTTGAACTAGATAAAACCAAGCCTCTGAGGATATTTATTAAAGTAGTAATCCAAGGAACATAAGATGAAGCAGTCATGCCCATACTTTACAAAAATATTACCTGTTTTTTTTATTGTTATTGTGGATGCATAAGGTACACTCATAGGGAATGCATTGAGTTACAAGGAATAAAAGAGAAGTATGGTGCTAAGGATGACTGAATGAATGGCCAGGGGGAAGAAACAGAGGAACTGAAATTTGCATTCAGTTTATGGATGCATGCATAAAATATAGGGGAGAAGTGGGGATAAAAGTATGTAGGGGTGAGAAAGGGAGGAGTGCGAGTACAAGAAGAATTAATGGAAGCAAAAATAGGCTCAAAGTAAGAAAGTCCTTCTTTTGGGAAAATACTCACCCTAGGAAGTGAGGGGCTTTCTAATGGAGAAGATGAAGAATCGAGTTAAAAATCATGGATCAAAAACCTAGATCTAACGTCTGATGAAGGGAAAAAAGAAATTGAACTATTAAGACAATAGCAACTATTAACTAACTTACCTATTAAGGCTCAAGACTAGGTAATAGAGTTAGATAAGAAACTGAACATATCAGCAGTGGCAACTAATCAGTACAGCTAAGAGCAATGAAGATTCTCAGTTGGAATGTCTGAGGATTAGAAAGTCCTCGGGCATTCAGAAGCTTAAAAAAACTCTTTAAATTAATAAGCCTGAATGGATTTTTTTTTTTGTGAAACTAAGTTACTGGAAAAGTTAATGAGGACGGTAGCTATTAGATTAAAGCTAGATAATTGTTTTGCAGTCAATAAAAAGGGATTAAGAGGTCATATTGCTTTGCTTTGGAGCAACAAAATTGAGATTAAAGTTCTATCTTACAGAAAATGTCCCATAAATGTATTAGTCATAGATGATGCATCAAAGGTGTAGAGGATTGGTATGTATAACCTGCCCGAGTTAAGCCAAAAAGGTACAAATTGACTCTTCTCAAGAGATTAGCTTCTTTTCCAGACTTCCTTAGATTTTTAGTGGGGATTTTAATGAAATTATAGACCTTGGGGAAGAATATGGAGGATTGCCAAGAGAGTATGCAACCATTGAAAACTTTAGAAAAGCTATTAGATACAATAATTTACAGGACATAGGTTGGATTGTATGCCATTTCACCTAGTCAAATGAAGGGATAGGCATAACTTGATAGAGAAAAGGCTTGACAAGTTCATGTATACTGAGGAATGGGGCAACCTCTATAGCAGATGCCAAGTATGCCACCTAATTGTTAAAGGATCACATCATTGTCCCCTTTTATTAGAAGCTATGAAAGTTCAAAAGTAGATGCAAAAACGAAGCAAGCTAGGGCTAAGTTTTCACTATGAAGATATTGTTGGAGATGGTGCTTACGTGCCATTCCATTTAACCGTGATCATTTTTATAATAATCGTTTATTTATAATTATATGGTAAGAAACTTATAACATTTACAGACATTGTAGATCTAAAGGAGTTTAAATCTGATCCAAAGAAGTTTGGGTTAGCGCTAAAAGTTAGCAATTCTAAAAATTAAAAGCTTGTCTGAAATGGGACAAAGACCCGAGAATATATTAGTAATGATATAGTTATAAAGAGTTGCAAATAGTTCTAAAAAATATCATTATATTGTATGTTCTCGAACAAATCGTTCCTGATTTATGGTTATCAACACAGGTCGATCAATATTCCTTCTGAATCAATGTATGTCTATATTTGGATTGTTCAAATAGTTAATCTTAGCAGACCATGGGCTTAGCAAAAGTTCGTATGGGTATACAGGTATTCCGTAAGGATTGGGAACTGAATAGACTCACGAGGACCTCCAATAGACATCCTATAAAGCCATCAATGGAGGGTCGTTTTGAGTTGAGTAGTATTTATTATCTTTTGCCTTGAGCGCTACAGTGGGCTTTTGAGTGATTTACCATGCTTTGGTTCCACACATGTCAGAGACCTTTCATGGTCTGACTGCTAGGTATCACTAGGTATAACCTGATACTCATAAAGTCTGATGTGTATAGATATAGGATCTATTAGCTTATATGGGTGAGTTGTATATTCTGATACTCCGAGAAATGTATTTCAGAAAGTCTTTTACCCAAAAGCATAAAACCCTAAAAAAAGAGTTTTTTGTAGGGTTAAA
Source organism: Ailanthus altissimus (assembly GCA_946807835.1). Lineage (NCBI taxonomy): Eukaryota > Viridiplantae > Streptophyta > Magnoliopsida > Sapindales > Simaroubaceae > Ailanthus > Ailanthus altissimus. The sequence goes on from OX327699.1 coordinate 7,175,982, forward strand.
CAATATCGCAATGGTGTTTACGATATTGTTTTACAAAAATAAAAATATAGAGATAAGTTTACGGTTGAGCACATAGAGATTTGATGATGATGATCTGTGTCTCTGCTTTTCTAGGATATAAGTAACGGAAGGATTATACGGATATGGTTGACCTTAACTTGTATAGTTCAACACTCTCTTCTGTAGTATCCATAACGTGTGTAGGGGGGCATTGTTCATAGACTTGTGAAAGTGTTCTGTAAGACAAATAGAGGTGAACCTAAAGAGTCTCGTAATACGAAGTGTACTCATTGAGCACTAGTGTAGTAATACAGATAGAACAGTTTAATTCCGGATGATTTTGGAAAGCAGGATACGTTTTAGGACCTCTCTGAAAAAATGAGAAACATACTTTATAAATGTTGCAAAGACATCCCTATTGCATGTCAAATGACATCTTTACACATGGCCACTTGTTTGACAAATGGCACATTATGGGATGCATGAGTGAAGAGTGTCAACCATGCAAAGGGTGAGGTGGCTAAAGGTTTACAAATATTCCATTTAGCCCCCCACATTTGTTATCTATAAATAACAAGTTTTGAACTTATTTCATTATAGTCCTATTCCTAAATCAATAAACCATCCCATTTTGAGAGGATTTCGAAATTGGATCCTACTGAAAATTGATCAAACAATTCTGTCATTCTAGAGTTTCAATCCCACCACTTTGTTGAAGTCTAGAATTGTTCAAGAGTTGACTTCAATGTGAGCTTTATGTAAAGAAATGTCTAAATGCTTCAAGGGTATGATTTTCTGAACTTGTTAATGTAACAATACTTCAATTTTAGTATGTTTGTTGCTTAGAAAATTAGTTTTCAATTCCACTGCGTAATTATGTATGATTGTCATACATTAGAAAAAAAAAAGGGCAATGAACGTATTCACATGCATGCACTATGAATACACATTAACAGATTTTTGGGAAACTCATAAAGAATGTAAAGAGGTAGTTAGTAAAAACTATGGGAAAATAGAGATCAAAAGAATAGATGATGTTATAAATTTTGGTGAAAGGCTAAGGAAAGTGAAAGATGGCTTGAAATAATGAAGTAGACAAATCCTTAAGGGGGAGACATAGAAAGATAAAACAATTTAAGAACAAGATAATTTTGTGTAACAGTGAGAATCAGCTGCATGGAACTATTAACTAGATTAGAGCCTTAGAATGGAAAATAGATAAATTACTTTTACAAAAAGAGAATTATTAAAATCAATGATCCAAGGTAACTTAGCTCAAAGAAAGGGATATAAACACAGCCATTTCATGCCATGGCCAGTAACAAAAGGAATAAGAATGAGATTAAAGGCCAGTAGATGAAACACGAGTTATATAATGCCTTTACCAAAGAAGAAGTTGTTAAAGCAATCTGGCTAACAAACCCAAACAAGGCTCCTGGTGTAGATGGCATCTCTGCAAGGAAACCCCACATGCATGTTTGTTGCTTAGTAAATTAGTTTCCAATTTCATTGCATAATTATGTATAATTGTCCTGCATTAGGAAAAAAATGGTCAATGGACACAATCACATGCATGCACCATGAATATACGTTAACAGTGGTATCAAAGCATAATTTTGTGTGTTTCTGGGTTGGTGTGGTGTGTTGAAAGTATTAAGGATGCCCAGAATGTGTTAAATCGTGTTTTGAAGTGTTGAAAAAGTAGGATTTTGGATTTTTTTTTTCTGTTAGGATTTGTGCTCATGTGTCATCCCATTATTGTATGAATATTTTATACAGTACATTATTTGTTAAATTGCTAATCACTATTATCAAATGTTTCAATACTTGTGTCGCTACATACATTATATGATCTGAAGGAGTTCAAATTTAGTCTAAAGAAGATTAGATCAATGCCAAGAGTTAGCATCACTGAAAACTATAAATGCTAAAGAGTTAGCATGTTATATTAATCGATGAAGTCTAAAAGTTAGAATCTTGTCTGTAATGGTACAAAGACCTGAGAATACATTAGTAATAACATAGTTGTAAGATTTGCAATAGGTGCTATGAAATGTTATTATGTAAGTCTATTCTCAAATTATATGTTTGTGGTGTTAATTCACTGATGCAGGTCTATCAGTTGAATCCTTTTACATAGACCAGTGTATACTATACCTAGATGGTCTACATGGTTGTTCTTAGTTAACTATGGACTTATTGGAAGTTCGTATAATATACAAGTGTTCAGTAAAGACTAAATACTAAATGAACTCAACGAGGACCCCAATAGACATCCCATGAAGCCGTCAATAAAAGGTCCTCTCGAGTTGAGTAGTATACGTAGTCCTTTGGTCTGAGTACCACGGTGGGCTTGTAAGTGATCCACCATACTTTGGTTCTACACATGTCACAGACCTTTCATGGTGTGACCACTGGGTGTTATCGGGTATAGTTCGATGCTTATAGAGTTTAATGTGTACAGATATGGAATTTGTCAGCTCACATTGAGGAGTTATATATATAGATGCTCAGAGACTGTATCTTAGAAAGTCTTATGACCATAAGCAATAAACCCAAGAAAAGAGTTTCTTATAAGGTTAAACAATATTATAAAAGTGTTTGCATATATTGTTTATCAAGATACGTGTCTAGAGATAAGTTCACGGATGAGGACATAGGGATTTGACAGTAGTGTTCTATATCCCTGCTCTTCCAAGATATGATTGGCGAAAGGATTATACGTATGCACTATGACCTCAACTTGTATGGTCTACTGCAGTGATTTATAATATCCGTGACGTGTGCGTGGAGCATTGATCTCGGACTCACAGAATAATTATATTTGACAAATTAAGAGTGGACCTAGAGAGTCTCGTAATATAAAGTGTACTCGTTGTGCACTAGGACAGCGTACCAGATTGAATAGTTCAATCAAGAAAATTTCAGCAGACTAGACATTTACGTCAGTCTCCCTCTGTTCATGCATGTGTCAAAACTTAAGAGTTAAGTACATCAATTAGTTAACAATTAGTTATTGACCAATTGGATGCTGACACATGGCACATGTGAGCCAATTATTATTTGATTTGAAAATTACCAAAATGAGCTTATTTGTTGGACAAATAATATCATTATTCTATTCATTAAAAAATTTATTGAATAAAATAATAATAATAATAATAATAATAATAATATGATATTATTATTTAAATTGAAATCAAACAATTAATTTTTTATTTAAATTGGCATGTGTTTCTCCTATGATGTGACATTTTTTTTAATATTAATTAATTAAATGGGTGATATTTGTTAATAGTATGTCTTAAGATGTTTCTTAATAATGAGAAAGTGTTTTCTCATTTGACCTAGATTAAGGCCAAGTTCATTTAAATAATTTTTTATTTTGTTTTGTTTTCATTTGGTTTATTGTAAACAATAATAAATAAAACACTAATGGCAAACATTGACCTGGATAATGGATGCCATTAGGTGAGAAAATGAAAGAAAATAATAAATAAATGAAAGAACAATATGTTGCTTAATTGATTAAGTAAAAATTAGGCCAAGGGATTAGAGGAAATTGTAGAGAGAATTTGAAATGCTAAGTGTTAGAAAATTCTTTCAAGTGTTGAAAGCAAAAACACATTCTCTCAATTTTCTCTCTTCTATTTTGGTCACCTATACTACAAGGTAGAAACAAGGATTCAAGAGTTGAATCCTTTGCTGAAAAAGTTGCTATTCTAGCTTCCTTAAGCCCACTGTGTTAAGAAAATTGTGAACCGGTTGCTTCAAGGCAGGTACTTCGGTTCGACCGTATACCAAAGGCTTGACAAGGTACTGTTTCTAAATCTTGAAAGTATTTTACATTTATGAGATAATATGTAAAAGTTCATTTGTGTTTATCATTGAGTAATTTATATTCCGCTCATCTGCTATGCATGTATGTATGTATGTATGTATGTGATACGTATGCTATATTTGAATGATAGACACAAACCCATATGTATGCACCTTAGGTTTAAAATCACTTACACTTTTTAAATGAACGCTGGAGTAATATGCTTGGAACGCTGAGGCGTTCATTTTTTAGATGAATGCTGCAGGTTGCTTAGTTTAACACTGGAGCGTTTAAAACAACCAACACCAAGGTGTTATAATATATAACGTCAGGCGCTGGTGAGTTGATTGATGATGTGTTCAAGTGTTGAACGCAGGGGTGTTATAAGGTTGAACGCCGGGACGCAAAATACAAAAGTAAATTTGTTTTTTTATTTTTTGCTATATTTTTATTTTGCCAAGGTATTACATAGCATATTTTGAGGTGTTCAAAAAGTTGAACACCAAGGCGTTGAAAAACTTATACTGCTGGGGCATTCTAAATGTACACCACAGTTTGTATTATATGCATGTGAGCTTTATTTAATGCAAATATAATTGTTATATTATTGTGTTATATAGACTGTTAATATTTGCTTACATTATTAATCACAATGAAAGCCCTACTAGTAGGGGTTAGTTGTGCTTACGTAAACAAATATTCTAATATGAATCAGATCTGTATGAGATGCAGAAAATTTATTATTATAAATTAAAAAAAAAATAGTAAAGTTTTTTAATTTTTACTATATTTTTCTTTTGCCGAGGTATTACATAGCATATTTCGAGGTGTTCAAAGAGTTGAACACTAAGGCGTTCAAAATTTTATACCGCCAGGGCATTCTGAACAGTACGCCACATTTTGTATTATATGCAATGTGATCTTTTTAATGCAAATATAATTGTTATATTAACTGTTAATATTTGTTTATGTTGTTAACCACAATGAGAATCTTACTAGTGGGGTTAGTTGTGCTTATATGAACAAATATTCTGATTATGAATCAGATCCGTATGAGATGCGAAAAATTTATTATTATAAATTCAAAAAAAAAATCCTCTCTTAATCAAATTGAATTGTATTACATTATGAGATAATGTTGTACATGGTCTGCCTTGTCAATACGATAATAATCTAGTCAACTCGGTCTTTTTACCAATATCGCTAAAGTGTGAGGAAATTGGTTAATGTGATTTGAAATATGCTTGTTAAACATGAGATGAGATAAATATAAGCAAAAGTGTTATCCTATATTGCTAAAGAGTGAGGATAATATTAGTAACTTATATTTGATTATTGATAAATTAATTTGGAACACATTTATCCAATATTGCTAAAGTATGAGGATAAAGTGTGTTTATGATCAGAAGTAATAGTTGCATAAGATGTAATTGACAAGAGTTGTCTACCTTTTGGATTTTACAAAGGCCAATATTGTTAAAGCGTGAGATCTAAATAGAATGCTGATTGGATCTACTTCTTACTGTAACATTTAAAATGTTTAAATTTTCTCTTTCCCGTTTAAGAGATTATGGGAAATATGTAAAGTAGTGGGATGATGTCTTTAGATCGAAAACATATACTAGCTATATCCATGATCTAAAAACATTAATATTAACGATTAGAAATGAATCTTCTAAATATCTCTTGTCTTGTCTTATAGAGATAAGATAAGAAGAATATGAACAATCCGTTAGAGATACACATTAGACACACATAAACTAAAGCGTACTAGAATAATAATTATAACTAACTTAGAATCTTAGAATTGTTCTAGATTCAGAATAATTTGAATATGTCATAAATCAATAAATGATAAGAGGTGTTTTTTAAAATACTTCTTTTGAAGATGTTTAAATTATCAGAAAATGGATGAAGATGATTTGAGAGTTAATTGATCAATATATCCTGACCTCAATATCTACTGATATTCTATGGGAGCAAGTGCACAGGAATAGTGCAACTAGTAGTATGCTCCTTATTGAAAGAATTATTTTGATATATCTAAAATCCACAAGATGACAATAAGTGCAATGGAAATTATTTCCATTGCAATATTATTGGATGTCGTAATCATTACTCTCCAAGTATCTCGAAATAGACAATATAGACCCCTTAGATGGATATTTATTAAAACATGGACATTTTATCAGTATTTTATGCTAGAAAAGACTATGTATTAGATACCACCAATTCCCCTCATATCTACAATTATTGTATGATTTAAGAAATGCTAAAAGCTATCGTGAGGAGAAGTTCATCTTCATGCAAAAAATAAAGATTTCTAGAACGATGAAGTTGTTCAGACTTTTAGTCACCTCTCTCATCTGGTAGAAGCTTATGATTATATACTAATTATTTTATGCCGAACATTATCAGATAAATAGTATCACTTCTTGTGTAAGACATTGAAGGTTATCATTAGTAGGTGTTGATTATTCTATGGTGCTTGCATGTGGGATGTCTTCATCATACAAAAAATATACATATCTCATACATATATGTGCACAGCGGAAGATTAAAATTAATACAATGAACACGTGTAATACATATTTAACCCATAAAACCTTTAGATTAATTTGCTTGAAGTACACTATGAAATGAAACTTTGATCAATTCTAGCAATCAACAAGGGTGGGTTTGATTGTTTAGAATGGCAGTATGTTAATCCAGCATTTAGTTTAACTCTTAAACTTGATTCAAAGTTAAACACTTTAACTTAGTTAAATTTGTTTTTCCTTTTATTCAACTCTTGAATAAAAACAAATTTAATTCATGTTTTAATGGCTAAATTAATTTGAGAAGTTGATGAATAGAATATGTTTTCAACTCTTGAAACATTTCAATTTTCGTTCTTCATTTCTCTCTTAATCTTTTAGCCAACAAACAACAATTAAAATTTGTTTTAATCAAATTAAATTAATTTGTTTTATCTTTTGTTCAACTCTTGAACAATTAAAAATCTCTTTTAGTTATTACATTTAGTAACCATTTATATATTTGTTTTGTTGTTCTAACACCTAAAATACAAAATAAAGAATTCTAATTTCTCAAATTGAAATGGCCACCAAAATTGCAAAATCTAAAATTTTAAAAATTATTAATTTTGAATTTCATTTCCCTTTATATACTAATGCATAAATTTCAAACTAATTTGAATTTTATTTGCATTTAATTTAACTTAACCTAATCTTAGTTAGGTTAGTTTAACTTAACCCTTAAGTTAATAAATATTTAAATATTCTAACTATAGTTAACTAACTTAACCATAGTTAGGTTAACCTTTACTTAACCATATGGTTAACCTTTAACCATAATTAAGTTAAATCATTTATTTAACAATTAAATAAAAAAATATTTATTTTAATTATTTAACAATTAAATAATCATAAAGTAAAATTATATTTATATCCTTACTAAGTTACCAAGTTAACCTAAAATGAGTCCCACCATTTAACTATATACTTTAATTAACTTAACCTTAGTAAATTGCTGAATTATACTGTATTGAACCATTCAGTACGGTAAACTGCTCAAGTGCTTAAAGAGTACATTTCATATTAGGACTCTCTAGGTCTACACCCGATTTGTCAAATGAAACTATTCCATGAATCCATAATCAATGCCCCACACACACGTTACGAATATTACAAATCAGCGTGTTAGACCATATAAGTTGAGGTTATAACGTATACGTATAATCCTTCCATCATTTATGCCCTAAATGTGTGGGGATATAGATCAGCACCGTCAAATCCCCATTTGCTCATCCATAATCTTATATTTAGATCCATATCTCCATAAACAATATACGCAAACACTTTTGCTATATTGTTTAACTCTATGAAAAACTCTTTTCCCGAGTTTATGCTTATGGCCACAAGACTTCATGAAATACAATCTCGGAGCATCGAATATACAACTTATCTACGTAAGCTGACAGATCCCGTATCTACGCACACCGGACTCCATGAGCATTAGACCATACCTAGCGACACATAACGGTCAGGCCATGAAAGGTCTCTGACATATATGGAACCAAAGCATGGTGGATCACTCACAAGACCATCGTAGCGTTTAGGTCAAAGGACCACGAATACTACTCAACTCGAGAGGACCTTCTTTTGACGACTTTATAGGATATCTATTGGGGTCCTCGTGAGTCTGTTCAGTATCCAGTCATGACTGGATACCTACATGCCTATACAAGCTTTAAACTCATGGTCAGCTAGGAACAACCATCTGAACCAGTCAAATATAGACATACACTAATCTATATTATGTGAATTCACCGATAGACCCGCATTGGTGAACATAGATCAGGAACATTATCTTTTAGACACACTTACATAATGATATTTCTTAGCACCTATTTCAACTCTTTATAACTATATCATTACAAGTATACTCTTAAGTCTTTGTCCCATTATAGACAAGGTTCTAATTCTTTAGACCTCGCTGACTCTTATAAAACTGCTAACTCTTAACAGTGCTAACTCTTAGTATTTATAACTCTCAGCTTTACTAACTATTAGTTCTAATCTAAACTCCTTTAGATCAAATCTAAACTCTTTCATATCAAACAATGTCTGTAATGTCACAAGCATTATACTATATAAATTTAATATTAACAATTTTTATTTGAAATATTTATTGTTTAAATATTAAACAATTAATATTCATACAATATTGAAATGGCATGTAAGCACCAGCTCCAACAATCATGTATATAGAAGGAATTGTTTCTTATATTTACATGATATTGATAATGTATTGTCAGCTAAATGTCGATTGACGATAGGCTATTATAATTAAGATACAACAGAAAATTTCTTGAATAATTTAGTGAACAGATAAAGTAGTAAGTTTGGAAACTTTGAATATTATAAGATTGTGGCAAATAAGACTATGACATATGGGCGTAAGATGCCTAACCCCTCTGATTAGAGATGGTTAGATACTTGATCTTACTACGGTACCCTATCTAATTTATGAATCTTGTATTCAATGGATGATGACCAAGTCTCCATTACTGCTATACAACACCATGCCAACAGATTTATTGGAACTTGCACATGGTGATGTACATGGTCCAATAAATCGCACTATTATAGATAGGTCTCCTTGCTTTATTGTCTTCATTGATGAATGTCATGATCCGAACATGTGTTTATTGAAACACAAGTTGGAAACTTTTGTTTTTGAAATGTTTAAGGGGCTTTCGACATAAAGTAGAGAAACTAACCGTTAAATGTATTTGATCTAAAGCAATAAATACATGAGCAGTGGATTTCTAAAATATTTAAGGGAGAATGAGATTCTCGCTCACTATCCAGGTATTCCTAAAACACAATAGTGTTTTCGAAAAGAAGGAATTGAGCTTTATTAGATAAGGACCGATTGATAATGGGTTACATTGATCTTTCAAAAATATCTACTCAGGTTATGCTCAAGAAACTATTATTCAATTATTGAATAGAGTTCTATTAAAACCTTTCCCTACTACTCTATATGAGATATAGACTAGTAAGGAAATCGATCTTAAGTATATTAAGAGTTTGTTTGTCCTATTTAAGTAAAAGTTATCCAACAGGATAAACTTGCACCCAATTGGTACAAGTATTAGTTTAAGGGATATCCTGGATACTTCAAGGAATGTCAGTTCTATGATCCAGAGAAAGGAAACATTCATTCCTTATAATGCCACTTTCCTAGAGAAATAATTTCTCATGGGTTGTACGAATTATAGAGGATTGAACTTGACGAAATTAATCCAAAATTTATGGAACCGGTGCTAGAACTTCATACCCAAGTGAGTGAAATATCTTTTAGACACCCTCTACGTAAGTAAAAAAGAACGTCAAGAATATCTGTAAGGTATTGTTTGATACCTGAAGATGTCTTTGGGATTTCCTTATTTGAAAGAAAAGTTCATTTAACTTGTAAAGAGGTAATGTTAGACATTAATTTGGGAAAATAACAAGAAGTCGTGAAATTCAAAATTGATTCAAAATATGTCAATCAAGTCTAGGACTTGATTAAGCATTCCAAAGGAATAGTTTTGAGTGTTTTGTAAAAGAGTTTACAAGCAGAAGCCTAAGGGCATTTTAAAGATAGAGACCTTTAAAGCTCGACTGGTGGTAAAAGGTTGTCTCAACAATTTGAGATCGATTATGAGAAAACTTTTCACTAGACACCATATGAAAGTCAATTCGAATTTTATTAGGTATTGCAACATATTATAATTTATGAAATTTGGGAGATAAATGTAAAGATGGTATTCCAGAATTGATGTCTCGAGTAAAAGATATACATAGAACAACCTAACGGTTTTACATCTAACTAGAATTCTAATATAATGTACAGATTGAAGAAGTCTATTTATAGACTTAAGCAAGCCTCCCGAAGTTGAAATTTTAATTTTGATCAAGTAATCAGAAAGTCAGGTTATTATGAAGAGAAAGCATGTGTGTTTAGAAAGGGTAGTGAGAGCAAGATTGTCTTTTAGTAAGTTTTCATTATGTGGGTAACATACTCAATATCGAAAATGAAATTAATATGTAATAGTTAGTCAAGAATCATTAAGTAAAAGCTTCTCTATGAAGGATTAGGGAAAGACTTCTTATATACTGGGTATAAGAGTTTTATGAAGATAAAGCTAGAGCTAGGAAGCAGATAGGACTCTGCCAAATTCTTGTACATAGAAAATGTTCTTGAAAGATATAACCTTAACAACTGTGAGATATTTAATGTATATTTTAAACACGGCAATCATCTTTCTAGGAAAATGTCTCCTTAGATGAAAGATGAAATAGTTAGAATGTCTAATATAAAATATGCATCAACTATAAGTAGTTTGATGTACGTATGTTGTATACGAAATCTGACATCAGTAAGGCTATAAGTGTTATAAGTCGGTATCTGTTTGATACAGATAACAACTATCAGATGGTCATGAAACATATCCTGAAATATCTGAGAGATACAAAGGATAAGTTTTAGAGATATGGAGAATGTAATTCACAAATAAAAAGATATACTGATTCAGACTTTAAGTTTGATCATGATGATAAAAAATTTACATCTTGATATGTGTTCTTCTCAATAGATGCTACAATTAGTTAATAGCATATTTAGTAGATGCCCACAACTGATTCTACCTTAGAGAAAACAATACCTTGTGACTTTATAAACTATAAAGGAAGTAATGTGGATACGTAACATAATCGTTGAACTCGGAATAGTTCTAGGTTCAATGGATCCTATCCTATTATATTACAACAATTAACGGGGTAATTGCTCAAGCACAATAGCCAAGAATACACCAGTAGTCTAAACATATGGAGATCAAATACCATGTATTTAGACAAAGCTTGATTGAAAGAGATGTAATGGTATCTAAAGTAGATTCTATAAAAAAATATAATGGACCCCCTCACTAGGGCCTTAACTCTAAAAGTGTTTAAGAAACACGTGGAGATGATAGATATTAGATATCATTGTGAATGACACTAGAACAAGTGAGAGTTATTGGAGATGATGTTTACGTGTCATTCCATTTAACAGTGATTATTTTGATAATAATCGTTAATTTATAATTATATAGTAAGAAACTTGTAACATTTATAGATCTGATCCAAAGGAGTTTAGATCTGATCCAAAAGAGTTTGGGTCAGCACTAAAAGTTAGCAATTCTCAAAATTAGAACCTTGTATGAAATGGGACAAAGACTTAGGAATATATTAGCAATGAAATAGTACAAAGAGTTGTAAATGGTGCTAAGAAATGTCATTATGTAGTATGTTCTCAAAAACATCATTCCTTAACATGGTTACCGATACAGGTCAATTGGTATTCCTTTCGGGGTTAGTGTATGTCGATATCTGGATTGTCCAAATGGTTAGTCTTAGTAGGCTATAAGCTTAACGGAAGTTCTTATGGGCATACAGGTATTTAGTAAGGATTGAGAACTGAACAGACTTATGAACACCTCCAATAGATATCTCATAAAGCCATCAATTAAGGCTTTCTCAAGTTAAGTAGTATTCGTGATCATTTGACCTGAGTGCCATGGTGGGCTTGTGAGTGATCCACCATGCTTTGGTTCCACACATGTCAAAGACCTTTCATAGTCTAACTACTAGGTGTCGCTGAGTATGATCTGATGCTCATGGATTCGATGTGCATAGATATGAGATCTCCGAGAAATGTATTTCAGAAAGTCTTTTGTCCAAAAGTATAAAATCCCAAAAAATAGTTTTTTATAGGGTTAAACAATATCTTAAAGGTGTTACAAATATTGTTTTACGAAAATACAAATCTGGAGATAAATTCACGGTTGATCACATAGAGATTTGACGATGATGATATGTGTCTTTGCTCTTTTAGGATATAGGTGACGAAAAGATTATATGGATATGGTTAACCTCAACCTGTATGGTTCAACGCTCTATTCTGTAATATCTATAATGTGTATATAGGGCATTATTTACAGACTTGCAGAAGTATCCTATAAGACAAACGGAGGTGAACCTAGGGAATCTCACAATATGAAGTGTACTCATTGAGCACTAGGGTAGTGATATGGATCAAACGGTTCGATCCAAGATGATTTTGAAAAGTAGAATACGTTTTAAAAGCTCTCTAAAAAATGGAAAATATACTTTATAAATATTACAAAGAGGTCCCTATTGCATGCAAATGAAATCTTGACACATGGCCACTTGTTTGACAAATGGCACATCTGGGCTTTGCATGATTGACACTTGGTATTATGCATAGCATGTATGAGTGACAAGTGTCAACCATGAAAAGGTGAGGTGGCTTAAGATTTGCAAATGATGCATTTAGCCCCCCATATTTGTTATCTATAAATAAAAAGGTTTGAACTTGTTTCATTATAGTCCCTATTTTTTAAATCAACAAACCACCCCCATTTTAGGCGGATTTTGAAATTGGATCTTGCTGAAAATTGACCAAACAATACTGCCATTCTAGAGTTTCAATCACACCACTTTGTTGAAGCCTAAAATTGTTCAAGAGTTAACTTCAATGTAAGCTCAAAGTAAAGAAATGTCCAAATGCTTCAAAGGTGTGATTTTCTAAACTTGTTAGTGTAACAATACTTCAATTTTAGTATGTTTGTTGATTAAAAAATTAGTTTCCAATTTTGCTGCATAATTATGTATGATTATCATACATTAGAAAAAATGAGCAATGAACACAATCATATGCATGCAATATGAATACACATTAATAGATTTTTGGGAAACTTATAAACAATGTAAAGAAGTAGTTAGTAAAAACTAGAGGAAAACAGAGGCAAGAAGAATTGATCATGTTATCGATTTTGGTGAAAGGCTAAGAAAAGTGAAAGATGGCTTGAAACAATGAAGTAGACAGTTCTTTGAGGGGGGAGAGATAGAAAGATAAAACAACTCAAGAATAAGATAATTCTGTGTAAGAGTGAGAACCAGCAGCGTAGAACTATTAATGATATTAGAGCCTTAGAAGGAAAAATAGATAAATTGCTCTTGGAAGAGGAGAATTACTAAAAGCAAAGATCCAAGGTAACTTGGCTCAAAGAATGGGATATAAACATAGCCATTTCATGTCGTGGCCAATAGCAAAAGGAATAGGAATGAGATTAAAGGGCTGATGAACACATGAAAATAAATATTTATTAAGAGATCAGTCACCATTTAATGTTACTAAGTTTAGCATTTTTGTATTTTTTTAGTTTGAAATAAAGTATTCTCCTTAAATTGTGATTAATGAATATTATTTGCACAGGTTCAGGTAAAATGAATGTAACTTTTAATGTAGAAATCAAAATGAAGAAATTATTAAACCTGGAGTAATATAACTCAATCTTTCATAAACTTGAAGAGCAGTTGAAAAGCCAAATCTAATATTGTATGAGCCAAAATTGGGATACAACAGAATTGGATTACAACTTCCGCTCAACTTGACCCACCTCATGTATTTGGACCGTATTTCATAAAATACGTATCTAATGGGTATAATTCTTAAATTTGTGAAATACTGACTCAATTATCAAGAACTCTTATGTTGATGGTAAAGTCCATATCAGTTGTTATCATAAACCAAATTGTATTGTAAGTGGGTAAAAGGGTTGTTAGCCGAAATCTGATATATCTTTAGTATTTTGCCTATATCGCATTGGATACTCATCCGATTTGCATGAACCTGGTGCCTATAGAAAGAAGAGACAATATTCTATAACTTTCATTCAGCCAAAAAGGCTACATCAGTCATTTACATAATCAAAACGGTGTTACAAGTAGATAAATAAGTGGTTGACTTAAATTATTAAAGATTGAAGTCACATTTAACATATTTTCATTCATTGCCTATATAAAGACACTCTTACGACATTTTCAACATTAGATAATTCTTTATTATTTTCTTCTCATTAACATGCATTGTAAGCTAGGCTAAAGTTCTTAGCAAGGTTAAGAGATGAACTTTTATGTGTAATAAATCTACTTCTATACTTCGATTCTTTGTCAAGAGCTACAAATGTTTGTAAGTTTGTTTATGCCTAAACTCTTATCTAGTATTTTTCTATAATCTAGAGGTTATAATTCTCATGTTTCATATATTTTCAGTCATGTTTTCTTTATGTGATCTTGTTTAATTATAATTGTTATTTGTTACATTATTTTACATGTTAATTTTTTACTGCAATATTATCAATTGATATATTGTCGATCTTGGATAACATGTAAAGACAATAATTGTTTGATGTTCAAGTTAATCTTTTACTGTAATATTGTTAAAATGATATATTGTCGATCTTAAATAACTTGTATAAATGAATATAATTTGTGTTAATATTTGCACTGCATACCATCTACAGATAAATGGACAAGTCGAGCTAGCAAATAGAGAGGTTAAACAGATTTTGAAAAAGACGGTTAACCCGAATCACAAAGATTGGTCTCTATGCCTTTCTGATGCATTATGGGCATATTGTACTGTATACAAAACCATCTTATGAATGTCTCTATACCGGCTTATTTATGGAAAACCTTTTCATTTACCTGTTGAGCTAGAGTATAAAGCTTATTGGGCTGTCAAAGCCTTTAACTTTGATTTGAGTGCTGCAAGTTTTTAGAGAAAGTTACAATTGTCAGAAATAAAAAAATTACGAAATAATGCATATAACAACTCTAGAATTTATAAAGCTAAAATGAAAGCAGCTCAAGACAAACAGATCTCAAGGAAACACTTCGAGCCAAATCAACGAGTCTACCTTTATGATTCTCGATTGCATTTACACCCTGGAAATATGAGATCTTGATAGACTAGTTCATTTATGGTAAGACACATTTTTCTTAATGGTGCTATAGAAATTAAGGACTCCACTGATAGACAAATTTTTAAAGTGAATGGACAGCGGCTGAAAAACTATGTGAAAAAGGTAGACCACTCTATGTACCTAGACAAGATCCCTCTTGTGGATCTTGTCTATCATGCTTGATCAGGTTCAATCTATCTATACCATATTTTATGTTTTGTCTATATTTTATCTTTTGACTCTTTATTTTTGCTCTTATTTTTTTCATATTTTATTTTCTTCTTTTTCTTTTTTTTCTTCAGTGTGATTTTATTTCCCGGTCAAGTGGCGGATACTGTACTCCATGACTATTAAAGTCGATTTCTCAGTTCCCTAAAAACTGTCCCTCAATTCGTGCATTCATCTATTTTTTTCTTTCAAAATGGATCACATTCTTGCCAACCTTAAAAAATGCTTTCCTTCATTGCCTCAAAATGCTCTACTTAAGATTTACAAAGCATGATGTGAAAGCCTAAGACTATTGATGTTGAGTAATATCCCTATGGATATTCGTTGGTTAATCGAAGCCAAGGTTTGATTATCAAGTGAGTCTGCAAATGATTTTGTTTCTTTTATGCCTGGTCTTGGAAGAAACTCTTATGCCAAAAGACGACGAGCAAAGAGGTTACAAGTCTGTCATAAATGTGCTCAATGGAATTGTAACCGGATTTGTCGTTCTTTAGGATTTGCATCTAGAAATCAAGAAGACAAAATTTAGTTCATTAAGGATAGACTGAGTAAGGAGTCTTTGAATGATATCCTATTGACTCTTGAGACGCATCCTTGTGGGCTCGTGCAACGTGAACTTCTCAATTTATAGAATAAATTCAAAAATGAACATCAACGGTATAGTCTCAGGAATTGACTCTAAAAGACCCTGTTTGCCAATTTATAAGAAAATTGGATGAGAAGCCTATCTCCGACCCATAGAGGGCGTTTAAACCGTTACTGGACATAAAACCAGAGGAAGATGTGAGCCACAATCATAACTACCTGTAAATACATGTGTTTTAATTTCAAACTTTATTTTATTTTATTTTATTAATAGTAGGGCTTCTCATATAGATGTCTTAAATTCAAATCTTTTGGTTAAATAATGCATTTAGGTCCTTATGTTTAAATTTTTGTGTTTTATTTTTAAATCTCTTCTGACAAACTGTCAGGTTACCAAAATCGTTGTTATCATTTGGTACGCTATAAATACAGCACCTCATTTTTATATATTGACATAAAGGTGAGTGTAGATATGGAGGAAACCTCAGTTCAACAATTTCGAAATATATGTGTATTTTGTGGATCTAGTCCTTGGAAAAATAAAGTATTTGTAGAAGCAGCAAACAATCTAGGAAAAGCATTGGCTGCAAGAAAAATCCATTTGATTTATGGAGGGGGTAGCCTTGGGTTAATAGGTTGTGTGTCAACAGCTGCACATTTAGGAGGAAGTCAAGTTTTAGGTATTATTCCTACAGCTTTAGCTGTAGAAAACCTGACTGGGAAAACAATATGGGAAGAATTACGAGTCTCATCCATGCATGAACGTATAGCTAGAATACTTTACTATACAGATGCTCTTATTACTTTACCAGGTGGTTTTGGTACCTTAGAAGAAATTTTTCAAATTGCCTTTTGGACCTAGGTGAATATCCACCGAAAACCCATAGGTTTGTTGAATGTTAATAACTATTTTGATTGCTTATTTCACATTCGGCGCGATAGATCCTCATTTTTGCCACCAATGCGGATGAATTGATTGATAAATTACAGACAGTTACCTATGCACCTGACCCAGCAATAACTCGGATCGATTGGTCATTAGGTCTTAACAAGCGAAAATTAGATCTGACACTTCGTTTATAAATTTTTCTTTGTTTTATTTATTTATCAACATCATCATTTTAGTTTATATTTGCTTAAGTGTCTCTGAGGTTTGTTTCTTTCGAATAATTGTTGTTTCAGGTAATGTCTCCTATACTTTATCCCTTTCTATTTAAACATTGAGGACAATGTTTCATTTAGTTTGGGGGAAGGATAATAGACATAAGTTGTATTTTGCATTCTAACAAAAAAAATTAAAAATTAAAAATTAAAAAAAAGATAATGGAGTCCGACATTTGATTAAAATGGCAAAGTAAAGAGTTCATTCTTGAACTCTTGAGATGCATTTTATGTCAAATTAGAATAATCTAAAGAGTTTTATTTCTAACTTTTGAAACGCATTTTAACTAATTTGTTATTATTTTGTTTTATATTTCATGCATTGTTATTTATTGCTTGTAGTCTTAGTAATTCTTGTATAAATGAATTTTCTTTTCTACTCAGGTATGATTTCAAAATTGATTAGGTTGAGTCACTGTTTCTATTTAGGTTACTAAAGAATGACTTCCAAAATATTTTTGAGCACAATACTAAGCCTTGTGGTAAGATGTATGATTCAATTTATATAGTTAAGAGAATTCTCATGTTTAAGTATATATTTTTCTAATCTCATATATCGTTTATAAGTAAGTGAAAAGGTTGAGAAAACCTTCATTGATCATTTGAATTGGTTAATTTTTGTTTAGATTTATATTATTTGAATTAAGGAATAAGTTGGTTACATAACTGAAGGACAATTTTGTTGAGATTTGTGCTCATGTGCCATCCCATTATTGTATGAATATTTTATTTTATAATATTTATCCAGTTCATTATTTGTTAAATCGCTAATTGCTATTATAAATGGTTCAATGCTTATGACACTACAGACATTATGTGATCTGAAAGGGTTTAGACTTGGTCTAAAGAAGTTTAGATCAATGCTAAGAGTTAGCATCACTAAAAATTATAAATGTTAAAAAGTTAGAATGTATATTAATCAGTGAAGTCTAAAAGTTAGAATCTTATCTATGACAGTATAAAGACCTGAGAATACATTAGTAATAACATAGTTGCAAGAGTTGCAATAAGTGCTAAGAAATGTTATAATATAAGTCTATTCTTAAATTACATGTTAGTGGTCTTAATTCACCGATGCAAGTCTATCGGTGGAATCCTTTTACATAGACCAGTGTATACTATACCTAGATGGTCTAGATGATTGTTCTTAGCTAACCATGGACTTACTGGAAGTTCATATAGCATACATGTGTTCAGTAAGGACTGGATACTAAACAGACTCAATAAGGACCCCAATAGACATCCATGAAGCCGTCAATAGAAGGTCCTCTCGAGTTGAGTAGTATACGTGGTCCTTTGACCTGAGTACCATGGTGGACTTGTAAGTGATCCATCATACTTTGGTTCCACGCATGTCACAGACCTTTTACGGTGTGACCACTGGGTGTCGTTAGGTATGGTCCGATGCTTATGGAGTCCGGTGTGTATAAATATGGAATCCGTCAGATCACATGGATGAGTTATATATATCTAGATCTTTAAAGACTGTATCTTAGAAAGTCTTATAGCCATAAGCAATGTACCCAAGAAAAGAGTTTCCTACAAGGTTAAACAATATTGTAAAAGTGTTTACATATATTGTTTATTAAGATACGTGTCTGGAGATAAGTTCACGGATGAGCACTTAGGGATTTGACGGTAGTGATTTATATCCCTGCTCTTCTAGGATATGATTGGCGGAAGGATTACACGTATGCACTGTGACCTCAACTTGTATGGTCTACTGCACTGATTTGTAATATATGTGACGTCTGTGTGGGGCATCGATCTCAAACTCATAGAATAGTTCTGTTTGACAAATAGGGAGTAGACTTAGAGAGTCCCGCAATATGAAGTGTACTCGTTGTGCACTGGGGGCAGCATACCTAATTGAATAGTTCGATCCAGAAAATTCTAGCAGACCGGACATTTAGTTCGGTTTTCCTCCGGTCGTGCACGTGTCAAGACTTAAAGAATTAAGTACATCATTAGTTAACAATTAGTTGTTGACCAATAGGATGTTGACACATGGCACATGTTGGCCAATTATTATTTGGTTTGGAAATTACCAAAATGAGCTTATTTGTTGGACAAATAATATTATTATTTTATTCATTAAAATGTTTATTGAATAAAAGAATAATAATAATATATGATATTATTATTTAAATTGAAATCAAATAATTAATTTTTTATTTAATTGACATGTGTTTCTACCATGATTTAATATGACTAAATCATTTGTTTAATATTAATTAAATGATAAGATAAATATAATGGGTGACATTTGTTAATGATAGGCCTTAAAATATTTCTTAATGATGAGAAAATATTTTTTCATTTGACATAGATTAAGGCTAAGTTCATTTAAATGATATTTTATTTTGTTTTGTTTTAATTTGATTTTTTGTTAATAATAATAAACAAAAACTAATGGCAAATACAATTGATGCCATTAGGAGAGAAAATGAAAGATAGTAATAAACAAAACACTAATGACAAACATAATAGTTGCCATCAGGTGAGAAAATGAAAGATAATAATAAACAAATAAAAGAGCAATTAGTTGCTCAATTAATGATAATAATTTCGTGCAAGGTGTTGAGGGGTATGAAAAATAAGAAGTGAATTTTGCTAAGTGTTGAAAAATTCTTTCAAGTGTTGAGAAAACAAAATCTCAACTATTCCATTTTTTCTTCTTCAATTTTTTCTTTTATTTTGGTCACCCATATAACAAGGGAGAAACAAGGATTCAAAGAGTTGAATCCTTTGCTGAAAAAATTGCTATTCTAGCTTCCTCAAGCTCACTGTGTTGAGCAACTAGAATTGTAAACGGGTTGCTTCAAAGGCAGGTACTCCCGTTCAACCAAATACCAAAGGCTTGACAAGGTTCTATAACTCAATCTTGATGTACTTTACATTTATGAGATAACATGTAATGTTTACTTGTGTTTATCATTCAGTAATTTCTATTCTGCTCATCCGCTGCGCATGTATGTATGTGATACGTATGCTATATTTGAATGATAAATACAAACTCATATGCATGCACCCTAAGTTTAAGATCACTCACAGATTTAAAGTGAATTCTTAAATTGTGTGAATATATTTTGGTGAGAAACTATTTTTTTTTCGCTGCGTATGTATGTATGTGATACGTATACTATATTTGAATGATAAACACAAACTCACATGCATTCACCCTAGGTTTAAACTCGCTCACAGATTTAAAGTAAATTCTCAAATTGTGTGAATATATTTTGGTGAGAAACTATTTTTTTTTATTGCCTCCTAATATTTTTAAAAACAATTATTAAAAAAAAAAAGAAGAAGAAAGAGCAAAATACCAAAAAGAAAAAGAAAAGAAAAAAAGAGAGAAAAAAAAGAATCCATTCAGTTTAATAAAGTCTTCATTTAATTTTAGAAGACAAAATATCTTGTAAATCAGTTTTCTCACCAAGCTATATTTGTATTATTCTCACAAAATAATTGAAGTCCTAAAACTAGTACATGTCAAGAATGATTGATTTCTAAACGATTAATTTTCTATCTTTAGATCAATGTTAATTTGTATGTCTGTCTTTAAAATTGACTTTTTCTTGAGTGCTTAACTGTTTACCAACTCTATGAGAGAAATCCTAACTTTTTAAATAGTCAAACACCTGTGAGGATATGGAGTTAAGACTTTTACTTGGAGAAATTCTCAACGCCATATCTGTTGTGATTTATGGTAAGATGGTTACGGCTTAGTTCACACACACATAATTTTTGGAAGTTATAATTGAAAAAACCATAATAGCAATAGTGATTTTGAACTGACTTTTTGTTTGAAATGCTTAGGTAGTTTTGCATATTCTATTTACACTTGAATTGTTAGAGACTAGCAATAAGTTGGTTGGGGGCTGTGATGAATAGATGAAAATGCATATTTATTAAGAGATTCAGTTACCATTTAATGTTACTAATTTTAGCATTTTTGTATTTTTAGCTTGAAATAAAGTGTTCTCCTTAAATTTTGATTAATAAATGTTGTTTGCACAGGTTTAGGTAAAATAGATGTAACTCTCAATGTAAAAATTGAAATGAAGAAATTCTTAAACCTGGAGTAACATGACTCAATTTTACACAAATTTGAAGAACAGTTGAAAAGCAAAATCTAATATTGTATAGGCCAAAATTGGGATACAATAGAATTGGATTATAACTTCCGCTCAGCTTGACCCACCTCATCTATTTGGACCTTATTTCACAAAATACATACACAATTGGTATAATTCTTAAATCTGTGAAATACTGACTCAATTATCAATAACTTTTATGTTGATGGTAAAGTCAAAATCAGTCGTTATCATAGACCAAATTGTATTGCAATTAGGTAAAAGGGTTGTTGGCCGAAATCTGATATATATTTAGTATTTTTCCCATATCTCATTGGATACTCATCCAATTTGTATGATCCTAATGCCTATGGAAAGAAGAGACAAGATTCTACAACTTTCATGTCAGCCAAAAAGACTACATCGGTCACTTACATTATCAAAAAGATGCTGCAAATGGGTGAATGAGTGGTTGACTTAAATTATTAAAGATTGAAGTCACACTTAACATATTTCCATTCATTGCCTATATAAGGACACTCTTAGGATATTTTCAACATTAGATAATTCTTTATTATTTTCTTCTCATTAACATGCATTGTAAGCTAGGCTAAAGTTCTTAGCAAGGTTAAGAGATGAACTTTTATGTGTAATAAATCTACTTCTATACTTTGATTCTTTGTCAAGAGTTATAAATATTTGTAAGTTTGTTTGTGCATAAACTCTTATCTAGTATTTTTCTATAATCCAGAGGTTATAATTCTCATATTTTATATATTTTCAATCATGCTTTCTTTATGTGATCTTGTTGAATTATAATTGTTATTGGTGACATTGTTTTACATGTTAATCTTTTACTGCAATATTGTCAATCGATATATTGTTGATCATGGATAACATGTAAAGACAACAATTATTTGATATTCAAGTTAATCTTTTACTATAATATTGTTAAAATGATATATTGTCGATTTTAAATAACTTGTATAAATGAACATTATTTGTGTTAATGTTTGCAAAGAGTTTAGTCATATCAAATACATGTGTTATCAAATGTGTCATATTTTACATATCTTCTAATTGATTGTTTGGGATATAAAACTTTCAATTGAGTCATAAACATTGAATCAAAGTGTAGAGTAGATTTATAAAGCATAATTATGATTCTCGAAGCCTTGCTGGCATCATCATAAGATATTTCCCATAATTCATAGACATTTCCATCTCATCCACTTAAACTAATTAATTAATTTTCTCATTTGCTACTGCTTTAATATTTTACTGCACCAACCTATTTTGCCAAAAGCTTCCTCATGGGATTGACACCTCAATCTATAGTATGATAACCACATTACATTTTGAGTGTAAACAATAGTTCACATGTGAGGATGGTCAGTGGATTGAAGAGGAGCAGGATGTTGAGCAAATTATATATAGTTATTTTGGTAGGCTTTTTCACCTCAATAGCACTTATAAAGGATCAAATCAATGTAGCAATGCAATGAGTGAAAGCTAAAGTTATAGAAGAAATGAAACACAAGTTGTGTAAAGCCTTTACTAAAGAAGACAAAGGTGCCCTATTTACCCATACTTATTCCTAATTTGTACTGAAGCTCTTTCTAGTTTAATCAACAGACAGAATCTCAAGGTCATATCCAAGGTGTTAGGTTCAACAATACCATATATATCTCATCTTCTCTGCGCAGATGATAGCTTCATATATATTAAAGCTAGAGATCATGGCTACAACAGCCTCAAGCAACTCTTTGATCACTACTCCTAAGCTTTTGGGCAAGTTTCAATTATGAGAAATCCTTCATTTTCATCAACCCAAATATATCTTAAGACCAAGCTCAAAGATTCTAGGAAATATTTCTCCAATGAGGGTCTCAATGCATGAGAGCTACTTGAAATTGTTTTTCATGGTTGAAAGGAACAAGAGAGGTTTTTTCCAAAGAGATCAAGCTAAGGATCTCTAACAAAATTAAGCAATGGAATAAGAAGTTGTTCTCAAGTGGTGGGAAAGAGGTCTTAATCAAGGTTGTTGCTCAAACAATTTCAACCTATGCCATAAGTGTTTTGAAATTTTTTTAAGGTCTTTGCAATGATATTCAAAAAGTGTTTGCTGATTTCTGATAGTGGACCAAAGATTTCTATGAAAGGAAAATACATTAGACAAAATTGGAGAAGATATGCAAGGGTAAGAACCTTGGAGAAATGGATTTAGGGATTTGGCTTGCTTCAATCAAGCACTCCTTACTAAGTAGGCATGAAGAATCCTGTAATACTTAAAATCCTTAACTATTAGAGTTTTGAAGACTAAATATTTTAAGGATAAATCCTTCCTCGAGGCAGACATGGAAAGCAAGCTATTTTACATTTAAAGAAGTATCTTTTAGGGTAGACAGTTGCTTAAAACAGAAATCAGATGGGTTATTGGCAATGGTTGCATAATCAATATCTATCACAACAATTGAATTCCAATAAAATTTATACTTAAGCCTTTTTCCCCTCCTACTTTCCCAGATGAGACAAATGTGGCAAGCCTCATAAATGAAGAAAAATGAGTGGAAAGAAAATGTAATCAAACAAGGCTTCTTGAACATTGATGTGGAAGATATCTAAAAATTCCTCCCCTTCCAACAAGGGTAGTTGATGAAATATGTTGGCATCATGCAAAAAGGGAAAATATTGTGTTAAAAGTGGTTACTTTATATTATTGCAGATGAAGAATGCTAAGAAACTTGAATCTTTAGGGGGCTCTCAACTCTCTGGAAGAAGATATGGTAATGTCATATTCTTAAAAAAATAAAAAATTTTATGCGAAGAGCTATAAGGAATCTTTTTCCCACAGCAAAAGCCCTAGAAAGGAGAAAGATCCTACCAAATTCTACAATAGATGTCTTTAAGCTAGTGAAAGTATATTACATGCTCTGGCTACCTGTAAGTCAAGTAAGAAGGTTTGAAGACAAATTGAGTTTGTTGAATTACTTAAGAGTGCCCAAGAAGAAGAACTGAGAGGTTTATTAAGCTTTGTTATTACCATTGCAACAAAAAAAGAATTGTCTAAGCTGGTAACAATAATATAGGTAATATGGAGAGACAGGAATAGTTTTATAATAGAAGGAAAACAAGAAGATCCTTTGAACATAGTGGCTAGAGTTGAAGCCTTATTAGATTCAAAGCTATGCCAAGCATAAACTAAGAGCCTAAAAAATTCCTATAAAGACAACAGGATAACATTTGGATAGATAGCTCCACCTGGGGCTAGCTTAAATTAAATGTTGATGCAACAATCAGAAAAGAGAACTTCAGGCTGGAATTTGGGGTTGTGTTCAGAAATGACAAAGGTGAATGCTTGAAAAATGGAAACATCTCCAAGTGTAGTGCTAGGGAAGTAAAAATTACTAAAGCTGAAGCCCTATTGTTTGGTATAAGAATTTCCATTAAAAGTGTTTTCTACCCTATGATAACTGAGTCTGATGCTAAGAATGTTATTCATCTTGTCAATGGGGATATTCACACAATGAAGAAAATAGCTGGTTCATCAAGAAAATTCAAGACTTAATAAAGAAGAAAGATAAATATGTAATTCAGTTTGTCCCTAGATCATGTAATATTTAGCTCCTAATCTAACCAAAGAAGCTTTTAGCTTCTCTAATATTGTGTACTAGTGGGAACCTCTGCACTTTTCTTATTAACGATGTATTTGATTTCAAAAAAAAGAAAAACCTCTAATGAAGTAAGAGGCCACCAATCCTAATTAAGGGCTCTATAAATACTCTTATTTTATCCTTGGACCTCTATTACTTCTACCTAAAAGAAAGTGCTAAGAGCTAGTATCTTCTTTGAGCTCACAGTTAAATTATTGTCTGCTGGGTTATATGAACTTGTCCATTTCTTCTTCTACTTGACTTTCTTTTGGGGACTTCTAAGTTCACTAAGAATCAAGTTCTCGGTGGTAACAAAGGGGAAAATTTTTCAAAAATGCCCCATCCTTTTTTAACCAAAAATCTATTTTAGTTCCTCTACACATTTATGAACTTTATTAGCTAAATACTTGATTTTCAAACTATTTTACTTCTAAAGTATTTTTGCATCTCTCTTCTACAAACTATTTTAAATTTTAATCTAAAACACACTTTGAAATTAGTTAAAATGAGTAAATTTGGAATAATAAAAGTTAAAAATTAGTAAATTTAATTGAAAATAACCGTAAAATGGTGAGAAAAATGAGCAAAATCTGACAAAAACAATTGGATAAGAAAGTCAAGCTGCGTCCCAATGATAGACACACCTTGCAAAAATGGGCGTATGACCCTTACTTACGCTTTGCCTTGTGCCGCAAGGACGGCGCTGAGAATTTTGGGTTATGTGCACCATTTTAGTTCTTGATTTTATTATTAATAAGGATAATTTTGTTTATCAATTGTCTTCTTATTTAATAAAGATTAGCCAAATAATTTTTGACTATAAAAATTTATGACCTTTAAATAATGACCATTTTTAGACATTTCCCTAATAAAGGAGCGTACTTCCAGTCCATTTCGGTTTTGTCGAGCTAAGAAACATCTCTTCCCCTTTGCTTTTAGTGCTTAGATACTCTCCCTCTCTTAATTGATTATTAGTTTCTTAATGTTTGTTTATGGCAATTCCCAAACTTAGGCCAATATTATATTTATAAAGAACCCCTAAAAGAAATTCTTCTTCCCTCGTATCATATATGCCACTTTTCTTTCTCTTTACTGTACCCTTTCAACTTGAGACTTCACAATAAAAAAAAAAACATGTTTTCGTTGTACATGATTGCTTGTCACCCTTTAGACATGCATAGTTTCTACCCGTGCTCTTGATTATGACCACACCCTTTGTCAATTACAAAGAGTTACAAGAGTTTATATAGTGTTAATACTAATTCTCAAAACTTAGTTGGAATAAGAGTCCTTACTTATAAAAGTCTAAATCCCACTTAAAAAGTCAATTGAGATCAAACAAGAAATAACTATAAGTTACCGCGTGAACAGTACCTTCATGTGAACAATGCTTCGTGAATAGTACTATTGCATGAACAGTACTCACATGAACAATTCTCTGCATCCGATTTTTTATTTTGCTCATTTTTAACACGATCTTCACATACTAAACTTCTTACTTACTATTTATCAGTCTTTAATTTAAAATTAAAATTTATTTTTAATTTAAAATTACTAATTTTCAACAAAAATCATTATAACCCTACATAAAATAGACCTTAGTATGAATTGAAAAAGAATTACTATTGTGTTTTTATATATCTCAAATCTTAAGTCCAACATAATTAAATATAAAACATAAATCAGCGGAACATACACTCGAAATTTAAAACAACAAACTTGAAACAAGAAGTGAAACGATTAACCTTAAAACACAAAAATAATTTTTCATCCGTTTTAGTAACAATGATTTTATTTTATTAAAATTTATTTATTTTATTTGAAGCAACCGGTTCCGATGACCGATTGCAACCAATATTTTTTAAAATTGTTTTAATTGCTCGGCTGCCAACCTGCATGGTAAGGAACTTTAAGCCATTCTCTTTCTCTCGTCATTCACTAACGCACCTCTGCATCGGAACCCTTATATATATAAAAAAATTCACCCCTGCGGACCTTTCAGAGCAAAATATTTTATAATTTCCTTCTTTTCAACATAAAGAAAAAGGAAATTCTATATTTTTTTAACTGGGTTTACAGAGCCTGTAAAGTTTCTTCACTTTCCTTAATCGTGTCTTTCGCCAGTCTCAATCTCGAAGCAAAAATGATCAAGTTTCTCGCTACATCAACCTTCTTCTTCTTCTTCAAATTTTGGACCATTTGTCATTTTGGGGTTGTCATAGTTTTGGCTATTGCTGTGAGCAATTTATAAGGCCGTCGTTATTTATTTATTGCCCGTTGAATTGGTCATCAATTATAGTACTGTGTGAGTGTGAGCTGTGTCTGCTTTCATATTATTGAGCCACTTCTCGTGCTAAATGCGATCGTTTATATAATATTAACGGTTGATTGTCTATCTGTTTGTCTTGCCCTAGTGTTTAAAACCGCTTAAACTATTTTGTGTCACCTACCATTCTACGCGTGTGATTGATTTTGACTGTTGGGTTTGTTAGTTTGTTTGGATTTTTTTGCTTAACTGGGTTAAGTTAGTATACTAAGCATTTAAAATTTAGTTGTTGGTGATTCCAAAACCCTTTTGGACTTTCGACGTTCACCCACTTTGTGTCAATCTTTATACTCTGATTAGTTTTAATTCCGGGTCTGGTTGGTTTTAGTTCTTGATTAAGGGTTTTTGAGCTCTCGTATATGGTGAATTTTAAATTTTGGGAATTGTTGTTGAAGGGTTTTTAGTATTTTGAGTCTACTGTGGTTTAGTGTTTTGATTCGGTGGATTTGGATATGGAGAAGTGTTGTTTATTTGTTGGCTGGTGGGTTTATTTGTCATTTTGAATCCTGAAATTTGGTGATTTGAGCATTTGAATATTGTGAACTGGTGTTACAGGGTTTAGAGTTGTGGCATTGGAAATTAGTACTTGATTTTGCTCTTTCATGTTCTATTAAGTTCAGAAATTGGGGTGACTTGCAGTATTTTGTTGGGGTTTAGTTGTTGAGGCTTTGCATTTGATGAAATGGAGAGTAATGGATTTGATCATCCACTGAAAAATTCAGTCAAGGAGGAAGTTGGTAGCAGGAGCAAAACAACAAACCAGGACTCAGATGGTAATGATGAATCAATTAAAGTGGAATATACTTCTTCAGAAGAATTCTACAGTGCACGCACTTCTCAGGAGGCAGAAAATCAGAAGACAAATTCATTGAAGCAATCACCAGTTCTAAAGATTTCTCCGTCCCAAAAGTGGAATGTTAGTGCTTCACCTCGACCAAGTTAGTATCCAGTAATCTTGTATTCCATTTCTTTTGTTAATATGCATTTAGAGCTTATAACTGAAGTTGTTATATCTCCTAGTTGAAATGTCAATAGTATAGTTATTTAATTTTTTTCATTAGAATGGGAAACTAACTACCAACAATTTGTCACAGTTGTTCTTGTACAGGATTCATTGATTCTCTATGGGCTTTAGTTTCTAAAAATTTTCAAGATTCCTCAATTTTCGTCCTCTAGCTTGGTTGGGGTTTCGGTCTTGGGTTGATTTTGCTTGTTTGGGGTTCTCTTTTTGTTTGTTCTCTTATTTTTGGGATTTTGGTATACAAAAATATGATTTTTATAGCTGTGGGCTTTTGCGCAGAAGCAGGGTGACTTTTGTATCTGTTTACTCTTCATTTTTATAAATCTTCTTATAAATTTCCTATCAAAAAATGAAAAAAATTCTTGGCCTTAAAATGTGAAATGGACTGAATGCCTAATTACTGAACTATAGATGGTAATCTGGGTTGCCATCTCTATCTGCAGAGCTAGATATTGATGAATCTTTTCATCTTCCTCTCCTAGAAAGTTTATTAGTATAACACTGATTGCAAAGCATCTGCTCTTGAAGGCTTGGATCATTGCATCACTGCTCCTCTTGCCAATCGTCAAAATTCACTAATTGATAACAATGAGATCAGATATTCAAGGTCCATGACAGAGAAGAAGACAATGCCGAGGCATGACCTGAAGTTGGATAGGCTGTCAGAGAGCGAAAAGGTAGATAACAAAATCACATGCATGTGACAAGTTTTTCTGCTGTTGCTCGCTCATCTTGCATGAAAGGTAGATAAGAGAATCACATGCATGTGATTGTCCTCTTTTATGCTCATGCCTGCTTATATATGTTCAAGGACAAGATAATGCCAGAAAATTCTAACTTTTTCTCTATATAATGCAAACATATATCTGGCTTATTTGTGGAACTGCATACTTGGCGCACTGAATGCTTTCTCCTGATTTATTTTGAGGGAAAGAAAATATCCCTTCTGTTCTCTCAGCCCTATGCCATTGATCCTTAGTGTTTGAGCCAGAGTATTGACTATATTAATTTGTCGATATCATTACTTTGTAATTTAACAATTGGGACAACTGTGGCTGCTTGATGTTTGCTTCTTCCCTGTATCATAAAGTGTTTAACCAGCTCTAATCACAGTTTGGACCTTCTGGTGTGGTCCTTTGGTTAAATGATCATCTTTTTTTATGTTCTATATTGAGGGAAGGATAGTAAATGCTTATCTTATTTACCTTGCTCTCAATATCCATATTTGTTTCAAATTATCTTTCTTTTATTGTTCATGATTTCTCTTTTTTCTTTTCCCTCAGAAAAAGCTGATTGTGGAAATGGTCAGGATCCAAAATGATGGGACGGTAGAAGTTGATTTAGATAAAAGTGCGCCTGTAGCTTCAGAGTTATTGGAATTTCAGCCTGTTGAAGGGCCACCAATCATTGTTGATGACATCAGTTTTCCTGAATCGAGAAAATCAATTCCGAGATTAAATATTGGCATACTTGTGGTTGGAACGAGAGGAGATGTACAGCCATTTCTGGCTATGGCCAAGAGACTTCAGGCATGTTTGAAATTATTATTTTCATTTTTGCACATGGGTTATAATATTTCTGTTCTTTAAGTCATTGATTCTTGTCACCCCATGTTTCTATTTTCAATATAATAAGTTGCTTTTATAAGAGTTTTGGTTCAGCTTCTTTTAAAATATATTTTATGCATAAACCCTTTGGAAGGTTACATATCAAGATTTTTACGTGATTTGAAGAATTGATCCTTGCATGCGAGTGGACAGTTTGTGTCTGCATATGCATATGTTGGTTGATCTTCCATTATATAATTTGTAGGAGAGAATACCTACCTTGTTAGTTACTTACTTTCGGTAATAATATGTGTGCATAATTTGTTGTCAAAATGTGATTGTGTTTTTTCTGCAGGAGTTTGGTCATCGTGTTAGGTTAGCTACCCATGCTAACTTCAGGACTTTTGTAAGGTCAGCTGGTATAGACTTCTTTCCTTTGGGTGGTGATCCTCGGGTACTGGCAGGATGTAAGAGGTCCCTGATATAGAAATTTTTTTGTTTTAATCTTAAATTGCAATAGACTTTTCTGTTAATGGTTCACCTTACAGGATCTTTCTTTTTATTGTTTTTTTGAGTTAAACCCTCTTATGGACCTTTTTTAGATATGGCAAGGAATAAGGGTCTGATCCCGTCTGGACCGGGAGAAATATCGATACAGAGAAAGCAGCTAAAGGCCATTATAGAATCTCTTCTTCCAGCATGCACAGAGCCGGATATGGAAACTGGTCTGCCTTTTAAAGCTCAGGCAATTATTGCAAATCCTCCTGCTTATGGTGAGTCCATAGGAATGGAATGTCATTTTTGCTTTAATTTTTTATTTAGTTTTTACAAGAATAATTGTTAATTGTATTTTACACTCTAGAAGTTCAGACCTCCCTTGGGCAGTTGAATATGAATTGTAGGTAAGATCTTTTCTAAATTGGAACTTTGAACAAAACTTTTCTATCCATTTGAGAGCATTTTGAAGATTGAGTCTTTTGGACCGTTTTGAAGATTTGAGTCCTTGGGCATCCTGCATCAGTGTACATAATTTTGGATCTTGATGTCAGCTACTTTAAGTAAAAATATTTGATACACTATTTAGTTTAAGATCCTTAATTTGCAAGTTTAAGTTCTAATTTTGAATTGAAATCAGGAAAAACAATTGATATGATATTTATAGCTTATGTTTATTCATGGTGGAAGCATTTAACCTACCATGAATTGAAGATAATATGTTAATACTTGTTTGTGAAGGAGACATCTGTGCTAAAAGGATATGTAGCCAAAAAGGAAGAAGAAATGAGAGCAGCTTATAAAATGCATCTTAAAATTATAAGAAATCATTATCAAGTTGATGGCTTTCATCCCCAGTTGTTTTGGGGTTAATAGATTCTTTTCAGTAGTTGCTTATGTGGCTCTAGACAGTATATATTCATAATAACAATTATAAATTTCAATTTTAATTTTTCATCTCACTCATCTCATTTGGTAAGAGATATATTTTCGTTGTTGATATATTTTTCTGAATTGTGCAACACTAAATTTTAACATCTGCTTTGGGTTGCAGGGCATGCGCATGTTGCTGAAGCTCTTGGTGTACCCATTCACATATTCTTCACAATGCCATGGACGTGAGTTTTGACTTTACTTGCATGTTTATATGTGTTTTATATTGCTTTCTTCAAGCTTAGAATATTCGGTTGTAAATGTCCAACATTTTAAACTTTTTATGCTAAATGAGAAAATACTTGCAGAGCTTAAGTACTATTGTTGGTCTCTTACCTATTAACTTTAGCTCTTCGTTGGGTGCTGACTTAATCTCATGTATTTGAAACTCCCCACGTGATTGAGTTTGTATTTTTATCTACTCACTGCATTTGTTTCTGCTTGGGCTTTATCCATCTGAAGCCCTTTGAGATAAGAATCAGGTCTTGCACATTAGGGGCCTGTTACAGCTTAACATATATTGCCAGGCTCTTACCTATCAGCTTTAGCTGTTGGGTTGAGTGTTAACATAATAAATACTGTCAGAAACAATGAAAACAATTCTTTCTGGTTTCAAATTCTGTGACATTGTTGAATACCATATATACTAGGTTAAAGTTATTGGAGCATAATTTCACTTCGTTGCATGTTATTGGCACATGATGCATGTATGATATAGTGGGGGAGTATAATTGCTAATGGTTTCCTTTTCAAGCAATTTAAATTGGCATTAAATGAAAGAAATTCCTATAACTGGGTCGAGGAGTGATTTGCTGAAAAAATTTAACATGCATAAAGCCTCAAGTTACAAATATGTTGAGAATTGCTAAAGGGATAAAGTAGTGCTTTTCAGCATTGCTGGATTGTTATATTTTAACTGATATGGAACTGAAAATGCAACAGAATAATTTTGAACTTCTCAATTTTATAATATGGTTATTTGCACTAGGTTAACAAAGTGGAGTACTCCTTTTTACATGAATAGTAATCTTGGTATGTGATGCATACATGATTATTGAAGAAGTATGTTTTAAATATTTTTTCACTTTTAAAAAGTCCAAATTGGCGTCATCTTAAGGAAAGGATACGTGTGTAAGTTTGATGTGGAAACTCTAAATGAAAGGAATTATAACAGTGCAAGGGAGAGTAGGGTGTTTCTGATATAATAACTGCCATGCATAAAGTGATCAATGTGATGTTTGTTGTTGCCAAATAAAATCAGGAGAAACAGCAGCAGATTTTCTAAGTTGGCAACATCATTTTTTTTTTTACTGACATGTAACCTAATTGGCACGAGATCAGTCATGACTTTAGGTGCTTGTTATTTTTTTCATATTCTTGGTTCATATCAGGTAAAAATTTATATGAGATTGCCTTCTTACTTCTATTCTCAATAGGCAGGCCGACCTATGAATTTCCTCATCCGCTGGCACGTGTACCCCAAAGTGCTGGATATTGGGTATGTTCTTGACTGAGGCCACTCAACCAATTTTTGTTTATTTCTTTTACTTATTTTATTTTTCTTATGGATGTTATTTCCACCTTATATGTTATGCCTTCTTAATTTCATCGATAAATTTGCTTCTTCTCTTTTGAACATGGTGAATCCAGCTTTCATATATAATTGTGGACTTGCTGATATGGTGGGGCATAAGGGGGTATATTAATGACTTCAGGAAAAGGAAGTTGAAGCTTCCTCCAATTGCATACTTCAGTACATACCATGGATCAATATCTCATTTACCAACGGGCTATATGTGGAGTCCCCATGTTGTGCCAAAGCCAAGTGGTAGGTTTGTTACGGTGTCATTTTGTACTCTGAAGTTTTAATTTATTGACAGGCCTTTTCTAAAATGATGGCTACATTTATTACTATATTCACCTCCATTCAGCAGAAATATATTGCATAAATATTAATCCACAGCTTGATCTCATGCCTCTTGGGTGACAACTTTATGCTCAATCAGTTAATGTATTCAAATAATACAGTAATTACAGTATAAAATTCATAAACATGCTGTCTGTCTGTCTACATCTTTTGTTTAAGTGGCATGGTAGAGTTGTCGTCATTTAGGATGTTACTTTTACCACAGGACGATTTCTATGGGAAACTTAATATTTAACCCTGCCTTACATTGGTTTCTCCAATGAAAATTCACTCCTACATGATTTGTATTTCCCTTCCTAGCCGTCGTGGTTCTAGCCTTGCAGCAGAATATAATCCAGCCCAAATAGAAATCCAGTTTCTTTGAACTGAAGATCACATCTTTGTCACCACTTAATAGAACTTCCTCTTAGTCCATGTGCTCAGTGTTGGTGCTGCCGAAGTCTTACAAAGGGTAAAACTATTCATTTTCTTTTAATATGAAGTGACTGCTCCTAGGACTTTGGCTGCATATTATATGTTGCGGTCTTATTCCTTCACCTTTTAACCCGATTACCATGTGGTTACGACTCATCTAGACGGCCCTGTGACACTTTGGATGGAGGAATGTAGTTGCATTTATCCTAAATTATCCTTATATTAAAATAAAGAAACTCATATGAAAAAATATTTAATGAAGCTATTGATAATTTAATCCGTTAATTAATAGTTAGATTCATTTTCCGAATCATTCTTTCATGTTGTACTAATACTCTTTACCTATTTTCTTCTCATGAATGTATCTCTCTATCTTCTTGATCATTGCTTCCCCTTTCTTTTATATTAATTTGTTCATGCATAGAGAGTGCCTTTTCTGGCAGTGTGAAGATATGTGAAGGAGAAAGACAAAATCAGTGTGATTTGAAGGGGAGGGACAACTTTTTCTTTTTTCTTATTGATAGAAACAAAGAAACTTATTAAATAGAAGGTATATGCAAAGAAGAAGACTTATTTTGTATGTCTAATGGCCGAATGGTACTTTAAAAACTAAATAGCTCGGAAAACCATCAAAATATACATATAGACCTGCTTCCTTGAATATAGGAAAATATGTTCATGGTTTCTATAAAATATTAATATTGTATTGGCGTTGTTACTACGATTGCTAGTTTGTTTCTCCAAACCTGTTTGTGGTATTTGGACAATTTAGCTAAAACAATATTTTGCAGCTTAAATCATACAATTTTCATCATTCTAGAATGAGCGCTTTAGTTTGAGACAAAATGAATTATTATTCTATGATTTTAGTTAGCTTCATTGTCAACATGTTTTTTTTGATAAAGAAATTATAGTCAACCCTATGCTCCAAAAGATTATGTTTCTTAATTTACTGTCAACTTAATATGTTCGGAGAAAGTTTTCTTGCAGCATGAATCAGTCATTTCTGTTGATTTACTAAGATTCTAACTATCTTGGTCTTTTTAGTATCCTTTAGATGATAATGCAAACATTTGTGCTCTCCATACAACAAAGTGGAAGAATTGACTTAATAACTAATTTGCAGATTGGACCTCTTTAGTTGATGTTGTTGGATATTGTTTCTTAAACCTTGGGTCGAAGTATCAATCACAAGAAGACTTTGTTCAGTGGATTCTAAAAGGACCAGCACCTATATATATTGGGTTTGGGAGCATGGTATGTAGCCTAATGTTGAAATGATTTAAACTGCAAACTTTTTCCTTCATGTCTTCTCATAGTTCCTTGTCATGAGTAGAGAGGGCTCACAAACTGCATTTGATGATTTAGTGGGAATGTTCCAAGTCAGAGCAATTTGCCACACTGGACTGTATTGAAATGAAATGATAAAAATTGGACCCCTCTCTCTAATTCTTTGAATTTTGGTCCCCCTTTGCAAATGAAGATTAGTACAATATTCTTATACACAACACAAAGACAGACACACGCTGTTATCAGTTGAAAGTCCCAGAATCTCACTGGATAAAAGAAAAAGGAAAACAGAAGAACTTGTATAAGTAATAAAAATTGTTGTAGGATGAAGATGTTGACATAATAATTCCAGAAAATTCACAAGCTATCTGATTACAACCAAAATGCAGAGTATCAATAGGATCCATTAAAAACAAGAAACATCCATGCAGTCCTTGCACTAGGAAGTGAAAGGAAGTAAGAATAAAGCTGCAAACACCCACCATGCTGACAGACCTGAAAAGACATCCACAGCATATAGATTTTAAACATGGGAGAATAATCTAAGTGTATATTCTCAATATTTAATTATTTTCATGATTTTGTCATGAACATTCATGATTAAGTCATGGATTTCACAGCAAAAGCATGCATGGCTTTTTATTTGTATGTTAGGGGGTTAATTTTTAGATGTAAAGCAAGGGTATTAAAGATATTTCATAGTGTCAAGTGCACTAGGACTAAGAATAAAATGCAGAACAAGGTTCAGTTCTACTTAACTGAAGCTCAAGGGATCCCTTTTTCCTTTTGCTCTCTTCTTTTTCCTTATGACCCTTCTTGTCATCTTAGATAACTCAATCATGTTTCTCTAATTTGTTGTAGCAGTTTGTTCTTTTATGTTGATCAAAACTATGGCATTAATACTTCAATGGATCGATTACACTTTGAAGTGGTCTATGTCATCCGTGAATTAAGGAGGCCTACACACGGATAATGTGCCTCAGTCCTCATATTGGATCATTAGAATTCACTTCTTGGTTATGGTTTCTGGGAATAGTTGATTACTTACAGGATCATCTACGTGTTCAGCACTTAGTAACTACATATCTAATTTGTAATCTTATTTAATTTTAAAATATGGAACATGTCACATCCATTGTAATATTGGTTCCATGTATTCTTTCAAAAGGGGAGAAAAAAAAGGCACACAGCCATGGACACACGTTGTTCTAGAGGAATGAATTTATCTTTCAATTCTTCAAAAAGATTGTTTATGAAATTGTTTTGTTGCCTACACTCCCACAAAAATTGTTTTTCTGGTTTTGCCATTGCTTACGGCAGCTGATGTTTGTTTCGCAATACTCTACATGTCTTGATTTTTTACACACATTCACTGATGATTCAGTTTGTTGGCTATAGGTTTTCTTTTGGCTTTAAGAATTTTAGTATTGAATAATATACTTGTTACTTGTTAAGCCTCTCGAAGATCCCAAGAAAACCACGAAGATTATATTGGAAGCACTGAAGGGTACCGAACAAAGAGGAATAATTGACCGAGGTTGGGGAGGTCTTGGAAATCGTAAGTTGTTTCCTTGTGTCTGCTGCTTTCTTGTGTGCTGATTGGTAATTGAATTTTTGCTGCTTGGTTAGAGAATATGTTACCAATTCTCATTTCTGTGTTAATTATGCATCACGTGTTACCAACATATTATGAACCTGAGGAAATCTGCATAATATGCTTAAATAAGGAATACTAACTGAAGATTTATTTATGTCATATCTTTTTTTATTATTATTTTAGATGTGTCCACCTTGGTACATTGGTACTTTTCAACACTCCCGAGATACTTATATTTTGCATTAAAATTACCTTTTAGCCTAATTTTAATGATCATTCTGAATTAAAATTGAGATTGTTTTAGTTTTCAGATATTAATAAAAGGATTCTTTGTGAATTATGATGTGTTTAATTTTTGTATTATGATGCTCTGATAGACAAACAATTTTTGTATTATGATGTTCTGAGATACAATTGGTCTTTGTCTATCTCCGACTTTGAACATTTCCACCATTGCTTGTGTTTTTTTAACTTTTCTTTTGTAGTGCTTGCAACTGTCATATGTTGACATTCTCAAGGACATCCTATCAGTAATTGTGGAAACCTTGACCTTGTGTGCATTCAAAATGAAAATTTTGTTTATGCTTTTCAAGAAGCAACACTGCATAATGTCTCTAACAAAACATTTTGTGTCCTGCAGTTACAGAAGTTCCCGATTTTATATTCCTTTTGGAGGACTGCCCTCATGATTGGTTGTTTCCTCAGTGCTCTGCTGTGGTGAGTTTCTTTTATCTTTCCAAAGTTTAAGTGAACTTCTGGATGGCTATATGAGTTTATTGCAACTTCACTGTGTACCCAAGTAGGAATGTATACTCCGAACTGGGAGCTGATAGCATTACCCAGATTTAATGGTAGAGGAAGATTTTGTGGCTGAGTTTCTTTTATCTTTCCAAAGTTTAAGCATTACCTGAACCGCAGCATCTTAGATGCATACAGAATTCTTAATATGAGGGGACCTCTGAGTATAAAATAATGACTAAATAATATAAGAGTTTTGTTGAGAACTGTTGATTTAAAAAATCAACACATTAATACTTCTAAACACAAAAGACAAAAAACATGGCATCTTAGACTACTGAAATTTACTAGTTGAGTATAACATGCTTATCAATAACTTAATACTTCTAATATAGAACAAAAAACCGTAGCATCGTAGAAAAATGAATTTACTAGTTGAATATAACACGCCTAAAAGAAAATCAATATGGAGAAGTAAAATTCTATATGTTCTTTCTCTACCAGATAAATAAAACTTCAAAGACCATATAACTTATCATGCTGTAGTGTGCAAGTTGAAAGACTCCAATCTTTGCAGAAAGAAGTATTTGGAGATACATGCCAAGATGATGGAGTTTTGGTATACTAGGAAGTGGTGTTAGTGTTAGGAATGTGATGACTGAAGAAAAGTCCATCCGCTTTCTTTTTACTCTATAATATTTTTTCTTTTCTTAATCATCTTATCTTTTAATGCTGGATTACAAGAAAGTCAAACTATGAATTCATGGGCCCCACAGGTCATTCCTTGTTTATGTTTGCTGTTGATGATTTGGAATTGTTTATTACTGCATTGTCCTTGGAATGTGATATAATTATGTTTGTTAAAACTCATTAAATGTAAAGCTATATTGCCGCGGACATGCAGGTTCATCATGGTGGAGCTGGAACCACAGCTACCGGACTAAGAGCTGGGGTAATATTCTTTTCTGTTGTGTTTCATTATTTTCTGGACTGCATCCAAAATAGATCTTTTGGCTGATTCCATATATTTAGTGTTGGATTGTGAAAGACTTAATATAATGACTGATTGCTTGTTTAAAAATGATTTGACTGGCTGTTCTTGTCTAACATCAAAATAATCGATTACAGTGTCCAACAACAATAGTTCCTTTCTTTGGAGATCAGTTCTTTTGGGGTGATAGAATACACCAGAAAGAGCTGGGACCTGCACCAATACCGATATCTGAGCTTAGTGTTGAAAACCTTTCAAATGCTATAAGATTTATGCTGCAGACCGAGGTACTTTTACATTAAGTATCTCATTTATAATGGAACAAGAAGTCTTCATTTATCATCCCGGTAATGAATGAATTGATGGTGATATATAATCATTTTGTGTTATATCAGATATTATTTTCTTTCAATGAGCAAAATATTCTGTTCAACCATATACAAATTACTGGTGGAACAAACTATTTATTTATTTATTTTTGGCATATTCATATTAATGCATAAGTTTATGTAGATTATAAAGAAAAAAATCACCCAAGGGCATGCAAAGCTTTGACGTTTTTGTTTAATATAAGGGTGTAAATTGTAAATTTTCATTATGCTGCATTTAAAGCCTACACTTGATATTTCAAATCATCTAAAGGATTAACTTGAGAATGCCATTCCTTAAGCTTAGCTCACAAAGTCTTAAAGGGGAAAAGAAAATTTGAAGGTGACTTTATATTTGTCACATGAATGTGCCATACTGCTGTTATATTTTAAGCTGAAGAATGTGCACTGTCCTGCAGCTATTTTTTTACAACACTTTAAGCAGCAAGTGCACCAGCTGGTGTTAAATTGGTTCAGATTCCAACATTTTGTGTTCTTGTACTTCCTATGTATTGAAATTTATCAACTGTTCTTGTTTGAACATAAATATAGAAAAAAAATTGGAGAGGTGGCAAGCGCTGGACTACTACATCTGGCTGCTTGCACACTATTATCACTGCCTGGTGATATAGCTTTTTTTTTTTTCAATTGTTCTGAAGAGAAAAGTATAGATATCTGAATCGCTTTAGGAATAATTCTGCAACATTATATTTAATGCGAGTGAAAGAAGGCTTTTGTTGATGCATTTCTGCATTTTATTTGGAGAAATCATAGATTCGGGGAGCAAAAAGGATAAAGGTTTTATCTATTTTGTCTCCGGTTATTTCACTTAGCGTGTGGCATGAATGAATGTTTGTTCTGCTGCTCCAAGCCTCTAGACATTACTTCCATTTTTGTCTCTATGATTATGCGATATGTAGTTTAGCTTTTTCTTTCACGAACTGAGAAGCGAGGCCCAAGATATGCAGCAATAAGGTTTTTTTCTTTACTGGAATTTGACTTTCAGGTGAAATCCCAAGCAATGGAGTTGGCAAAGTTAATAGAGAATGAAGATGGAGTTGCAGCTGCAGTTGATGCATTTCATCGGCATTTACCTCCTGAGCTACCGTTGCCTACTGCATCTCCAGAAAAAGATGATGATCCCAACCCTTTGCAGTGGTTCTTTATTCAAGTAGGAAATTGGTGCTGTCATCCCTGCGGTGGTGTGTAAACTTCATATAGAGCAAAATTATAGAGTTCTATAGTTAGCTTTTTTATTTTATTTTAAATTTTCTTCATCTTATCTTTATATCATTTTAGGTGAGCAATTCATTCATTCATAATTCATTGATGGTTTTCCCTTCTGGTGTCATTTTATTTATGGCTCTCATGTTCCTGTTTGATTGGTTGGAAAAAATAAAAAAAGGATTAGCATGTTTCTAACACTTTTTTGTGTATAACGATAAAAGTATTTCGCTGTAAATATAAAAGTATCTCCAGAAAAAGATGATGATCCCCCTTAAGATTGATTACTCAAATCTATTTATGGGCTGTTCCATTCTTGTCTGCTTTGACTGAAATTGCTAGTGTCCATTTTCATTTGGGTATGCTGAATCTTCTGACTTCAAAAACCTAGTGTTTCTCTAATATTCAAAAAAAAAAACTAGTGTTTCTCATTAATTTAATGCAACATGAGTTAAGAAAGATTGAACAAATTGAGACTTTGTGGGAATTGGTTCAGAGAAGATTTTGACAACTGAATGCACACTCCCAAGTTAATGTACACAATGACCATACTGTGGATGTGTTGCTGGATAAGAATTTTTCACTTAACTGCGCGTTCAGATGTGGGTTCTCAGGCAACTCTGACTTTGCTACGGTGAAAATCCTAGTTTCGTTGCATTAATCATGGATTATGAGTAGTAGTTTATCTGTTGTACCCGAATGAGGTCATTCAATTTGCTTGTGCTGAATAAGCAAAAGTTCATCAATGTGAGCATCTGTGATGCATGTTTGCTATGACATATTCATCTTACTATCAGAACTATTGTCTAATGTTATTTAGATTGATACCAACTTATAACAAGTTTAGTTGCACCGCATAAGATGTGAGCCGGATTTGAACATACATTCTGTACCGCCCCACTACTCGGAAGATACTATGCAAATTTAAACTGCATACTTTTTCTTTTTTTAAATTTATATACAACTAAGGAGGAGAGGCAGGGTGACTCGTACATATTACCTGGAGGTGTAGGTTGAGGGGTTTAATAATTTGTCTTGACTTTTTCTTTCAGTAGTAGCCTGTTAAATGCAGTTGCTAATTCAAAAAGAGGGAAACGAAAAAACGGAAAGAAAATGAGCATGATTTACACCCATGTTACTAATCACTCTCATTTTAATAAGCTCGAATTACGGTCTATTTAAATTTTTAAGGATCTTCACATGTTATGTATTAGATGTGGGTGGTTAATATTTATCCTTTTATTATTATATTTTAACAATCACCAATTCTTCGCAATTATATGTTAGTAAAAGATTAGGTGAAAGCTTAGTTTAAAAGAGGATTTAGATCTCTTTTGTATCTTATGATATCACAATCATTTATTGTAAAGTTTGATATTTTCCATATTGATTCCGTATAATTGCTTGAATTAACAGGAGCAGCATAGACACCACTGAAATACAGGTATCCTGGGCCTTGGTCATTCACCACAAACTTCTTTTCTCCATCAATGAAAACTGTTTTCTTCCCCTTTCCCCCATCATGTGTCACATTAACTCTGAACCATCTATCATAGAGATCAGTTGCCAAGTATCTCATTACCCCATCATAAATTCTCAGTTGCAGAGTTGTAGCTCCCTCGGATGCACCATGAATCTGCACTATTGTTACACCAGGCGTGCCTTTTGGCACATAAGCCTCCTCAAATTGCCAAATTCCTGATTAGTGGTCATATCCCTGAAAAAGTACATCCAAAGAATTCAGTTAGAACTATCTACGAATAACAATCGACGGCTTCTTCAATCTTGATGTGAAAGATTGAAGTAGGACTTGAACTCGTAGTTGTCTTTGTAAAAGGAGAAACAGTAATGCACTGGAAGCACAGAAATAAGTAATATCACTTAATTAATATATGCAGAACAAGTAATTAAGATATAAAGAGAGAATGGGTAGAAGAAATACACACAAAGAATTATGTAGTTTGACAACTTATCTACGTCCACAGCGGATCAAGATCACACTTTTCTCTTATTATGAATCATAAGGCACTCACAAAACATGCCTTTTACAATAAAGACCACAAAAAAAACTCTCTCTCTCACTCTAGGGATTTTCTCTACCAAAAAACTACAAAGATTGTTGATGATCACAAAGATCTCTCACTTGATCACTAAGATCTCTTACTTGATCATAAAGATGTGTTTACAAGCTAATTAATAGCCTTTATATAGGCGTTCGGACGTCCTAACTTTACCCTATACATGTGGGAGTCGTATTAGGGAATCCTGAAATAAGTGAGAGACGAAATAAGGAAGTTTTCTTATTTCGGGATACTGTTCCCGACTCCAGCGCTGGTGCGCCCATTTGAGTGCTGCGGCGCTCGTCGCCTGGTCGCCGCAGCACTGGCGCCTGGTGCGCCCTTCTTCATTTTTCGTCTCCTTTCGCGTTAGTCTTCGATCCGTGCACTACGCACTCGGCTTGCTCTCCAAATCATATCCCAATAATTTTCAATCAATATTCTCACAAATCCCCTCATTGATTCAAAATCATCAACAAAAGCAACTCAATCTCTCATTTCCGCATCTTTGGTCACCCTCACAAAGTAGTGACTCTAGTTAAGTCCTTACATAGGACGAACTTAACCGAGGGCAGTGGCTTAGTTAACATATCTGCAGGGTTTTCAGATGACGCTATCTTTGTTAGACTAACTTCACTACTTTAGACAATCTCTCGAATGTAATCGAGCCTTACATCAATGTGTTTCGACCTCTCGTGGAACACTTGATACTTGCTTAGGTGTATGGCACTCTGACTGTCACAATATACATCGGTGTTCACATCTTTACTAGCCAATACATCAGCACATATATCTTTTAACCACACGACCTCCTTGATAACTTCTCCAACAGCTATGTACTTCATCTCTGTGGTAGAGAGTGCAACCATATGTTGTAGAACTGATCT
The DNA here is from genome assembly GCA_946807835.1 of Ailanthus altissimus. Classification (NCBI taxonomy): domain Eukaryota; kingdom Viridiplantae; phylum Streptophyta; class Magnoliopsida; order Sapindales; family Simaroubaceae; genus Ailanthus; species Ailanthus altissimus. The sequence continues at coordinate 7,218,682 of OX327699.1, forward strand.
GCAACACACACTACGCCCAAACACTGTGAATACGTAGCTCGTTAACGATCTTCTCTTTTCTAGATCACCTGCATAATCTGAGTCTACGTACCCTCTTACCATTTCATTACTGTCTCATCCCTCTTATATATCAACCTATGATTTGACGTTCCCTTGAGATATCTCAGAATTCATTTTACTGTAAGCCAGTGATCTTTACCCGGATTTGCCATGTATCTACTCACCACACTCACAGCCTGTGTTATGTCTGGTATTGTGCAAACTATTGCATATATGATGCTCCCCACAGCACTTGCATACAGTACTTTGCTCATCTGCAGTTTCTCATCTTCGGATGTTTGCGACTGTGCTGCTAAAAGTCTGAAATGCATGGCCAAAGGAGTAGAGACAACCTTCGTGTTTGACATACCAAACTTCTCCAGAATTTTGATTATATATCGCTGTTGGGACAAGAAGATAACAACTCTTCTTTCCCTTACAATATCCATACCTAAAATTCTCTTTGCTGCTCCCAAATCCTTCATTTCAAACTCACCACTTAACTGCTTCTTGAGCTTCTGTATTTCTTCCATATTCTTGCATGCGATCAATATATCATCGACGTACAGAAACAAATACATTATCCTACAACTTATGTTCTTGAAGTACACGCATCCGTCATACTTGCTTCTACTAAAGCCACAAGTCATCATAAACTCATCAAATCTCCTATACCATTGTCTAGGTGATTGCTTTAACTCGTATAATGACTTCTTTAGCAAACAAGCATGATCTTCTTTTTGGGCTCCTCGAACCCTTGCGGCTGTGCCATGTATATCGTTTCTTCAAGCTCTCTATGTAGAAAAGTTGTCTTTACATCCATCAGCTCTAGATGTAAATCAAAGTTTACACATATGGCTAACAAAATCCTAACAGATGTGTGCTTGACAACTAGAGAGAATATCTCATGAAAATCGACTCCCTCTCTCTGAGTAAAACTTTGTGCTACTAACCTAGCCTTGAATCTTATAGGCTCAATCCCCGGTATCCCCTTCTTCACCTTATACACCCACTTGCACCTAACTAGTTTCTTTTGAGGTCTCTCCACCAACTTCCAGGTATTGTTCTTCATAAGAGAACTAATTTCTTCTTTCATGGCCTGCCGTCACTCTTTCTTGTTTTCACTCTTCATAGCCTCACCATATGTCCTAAGCTCATCATACTTAAAAGTGTAAGCAAAATTAAAAGCATGAGCAACTAAGTCTGCTTGTGTATACCTGAATGGTGGGTTAATCTTTCTTCTTAGCCTATCTCTGGCTAACTAGTACTCTTCAAGTTCCATTTCAAGAGTCCTAGTCTTTCTTTGGGTAGACTTGGAGGAACTCGTCGGTGTTCTTCATTCATCTTCAAGGATTTCCTCATTGAAGTGTTGATTTGAGGGCATATCATATCTACTTTCAGTCTCCACTTCAACTTCTATTGACTGGGTGCACAGTCTTCATTGGGCACAAGTTCTTCTTTCTCATCTTCTTGAGAGGTTTTCAGCATTGTCATCTCATCGAACGTCACATCACGGCTTATGATACTTCTTAGTGGTGTTAAGTCTTTACACCACAGCTTGTATCCTTTTACTTCTTCGGGATATCCTATGAATACCCCTTTGATAGCTCTAGGTTCCAACTTCCCCTCGTTAACATGTGCAAAGGCAGGGCAACCAAATATTCTGAGGTGGTCATACTTTGGAGGATTTCCAGACCATTTCTCTTGTAGCGTCTTGAAGTCAATTGCTGAGGAAGGACTTCTATTAATCAAGTAAGCTGCAGTTACTACAGCTTCTCCCTAGAATGTCTTAGACATCTTTGCATTGGTAAGCATGCATCTAGCCTTTTCAAGTAGGGTCCTATTCATCCTCTCAGCTACGTCATTCTACTGTGGTGTTGATCTTACTGTTCTATACCTTGCAATCCTATGCTTGGCACAAAACCCATCACAATCTGTGTTGCAAAATTCGAGGCCGTTGTCAGTCTTTAGCCTCTTTACACTTTACCAGTCTGATTCTCAATAAGAACGTTCCAAGTCTTGAATACTTCAAAGGCTTGATCCTTACTCTTCAACACATAGACCTATAGCTTCCTTGAATAGTCATCAATCATGTTGAGAAAATACCTGGCACCACCACGAGTAGCTGTCTGAGCTGGTCCCCAAAGATCCGAGTGTATGTAGTCAAGAGTCCCCTTAGTCTTGTGCTCGTCGGTACTAAACCTTACCCTATGTGCTTTCCCAAGCACAAAATGCTCACAAAACTCTTAGGGCTGGAACTTATCTTCTCCAAACGCCTTTTGACTAAATAACTCCTTTAGGTTTCTCTCGCCTAGGTATGTCAATCATCTACAGAGAATAATGCAGAACCGCTTATGACTTTACCTTTAAACACATAAACCTCTTTGCACTTCTCTCCTCTCATCATCACCATGGAACCTTTCAAAACTCTTAAAATCCCTCCATCGATCTTGATGGAACACCCATTCTGGTCTAGAGTCCCTAGTGAGATCAAGTTTCTCTTCAAGTCGGGAACATACCTAACATCTGTCAACTCTCTCACTCGCCCATCATGTAGCCTAATTTTAATACTACCAATTCCCATCATCTGACATGCAATGTCATTACCCATTAAGACCCTACCACCACTAATGGGCTGAAAAATTTTAAACCAAGACTTGTGTGGACACATGTGAAATGTGTAACCAAAATCAAGAATCCATTGTTCAGAGTTCTTACCAGCAGTAGCGATGAGTGTCTCTGCACTGTCATAGCTATCATCATAGGCAAGCGCCACATCCGCTTTCTTCTTGTCTTGTGCTTTCTTCTCAGGACAGTCATTTATGAAATGCTCATCTTTCTTGCAGCAATAGCATTTCTTAGGAGTCCTAAACTTCGACTTTGAGCCTTTTTTCTTCTCATCTCTATATGAGGGCATTCCTTTTAAAGACAAGCTTTATGCATTGCCCTCGGTCTATTTTTCTAATAACTTTAAGTTTAATGATGATTTCACATCACTCATCGTTAAACTCTCTCTGCCATAGAGTAGCGTATCAACAAAACTCTCATAGCTCTTGGGGGAGTGAACTCAGCAGGATAATTGCTCTATCTTCATCTTTTATCTTGATGTTGATAGACTCAAGATCAAGGATGATCTTATTGAAGGCGTCTATATGATCTTTCATCGACGTCCCCTCTGACATAGACAGTTGATATAGCTTCTTCTTTATATGTAATCTGTTGGCCAATGATTTCCTCATATAAAGAGAGTCAAGCTTCTTCCAAAGACCTATTGCCGTCGTCTCACCTGCTACTTTCCTTAGTACTTCATCGCTCAATGACAGAACGATTGTGCTATGAGCTCTTCCTTGAATGTCCTTTCTTTCTGCTTCAGCTATAGATGACTCTGACGTCTTCTCTTCATCACTAGATGGAGCTGCAGTCTCCTCTAATGCCGAGCCAAGCCTTTGGCTCACTAACAACGCCTTAACCTTCATCTTCCACATATTGAAGTCATTCGTACCGTTGAAATTCTCTACCTCATACTTAGGTGTGGCCATGTCTACTTAGAACCAAGCTTTGATACCAGTTTGTTGAAGCGAAAGCATACAAACAAGCAATATAACCCAAACAATATATGAAGAAAAAGTAATTAAGGAATAAAGAGAGAATAGGTAGAAGAAGAACACACAAAGAATTACGTGGTTCGACAAGTTGCCTACGTCCACGGCGGATCAAGATCACACTCTTCTCTTATTATAAATCACAAGGCACTCACAAAGTATGCATTTTACAAGAAAGATCACAAAGAAAACTCTCTCTCTTTCACTCGATCGACTTTATTACATAAGTAGATTCCTTATTTTTATCTCATATCATGACATAAAAAAGCAGTTCTTATTGGATCGGCATCATCCCCAAACCTCGCGAATTGGTCTTTACGGTGCTTCCTCTATCAATTAGATCTTTATCCATAGAATAAACTATCTAGGCATATTGATTTCTTCATATTTCGACTTCTATGAAGTTTGTTTCTTTGCTACAGCTGATAAAGGAATTTTCTCTACCAAAAAACCACAAAGATTGTTAATGATCACAAAGCTCTCTCACTTGATCATTAAGATCTCTCACTTGATCATAAAGATGTATTTACAAGCCAATTAATAGACTTTATATAGGCATTGGGATGTCCTAGGTTTACCCTATACATGTGGGAGTCGTATTACGGAGTCCTTAAACAAGTGGGAGATGAAATAAGGAAGTTTCCTTATTTCGGGATACTATTCCCGTCTCTAGCGCCGCGATGCTGGTACGCGCGTCTCAGCGCTGCGGTGCTTGATGCTTGGCGTTGCGGCGCTCAGTTGCTGGATTGGGTGTCGCGGCGCCTACGCCTAGTCCCCGCGGCGCTGTCGCCTGGTGCAGCCTTCTTCATTTTTTGCCTCCTTTCGCGTCCGTCTTCAATCCGTGCGCACCCTACACCCTTGGCTTACTCTTCAAATCATATCCCGATGATTTTCAATCAATATTCTCACACACCTTAATGCGCTTCTGCGTGTGGCCTGGTGGTGTTGCTAGGTCTGAAGGGCTTGTCATGATTGTATACCTATAAACTTCGTATCCTGTTTTCATAATTGTAGTGATCTTCTAAGCAGGTTTTGCATCGGTTTGTCAATACCAAACAACATTGAAATCAGGTCAAATACTCCCAAAGTTGTTGCCGTAAATCATTAGAATGACACAAAGACTTTTATTGTTTAAGTTTTGATAATTGAATCTCTGGAATGTTTTCTTAGGCAACGGCAACTTTGCATAAGAAAACGTTCCCAAGATTCAATTACCAAAACTTAATCAATATATATATAAATTTTATAAGTTTATAAGTTTATAAGAACTATTTATTAATTTGTTTTTAAAGAGTTTTATGAAAAAAGTCATAGCAAAAAATATCAGTCCTGTCCTATAAACAAATAATGAATAATTTAAAAAATAATTAAAAAAGTGTTGTAAACGTATAAATTTCAAGTGATTGAATTCATGTATGTTTAGTATCCTGCTAAAACGACGGATCACCTCAAATTCGCAAAGTGTTGAGGAAGGACAAGCAAAATTCAATAGTAAGGCTAAGAAATCAACAAATGAGAATAAAAATCTTAAGTTGAAAGCTAAAATGAGAGAAAGATAAAATTGAGAGAAAAACTGTAATTCTTGTATTATTGAATTGAATGATGATGCATTACAATGAAAAATAAGTCTTTATATAGGCTTCTAAAAACCTACCATAATCTTAATTTTGAAAGAAAAAAGAATTCTAACTAAATAAGAGTTCATATGCTAATAGGCATCCAATACATGCCTAATACACATTTAGGCTTGTACTAATATATATATATATATATATATATATATATATATATATATATATAAGGAACCAAATGGGCCTATTATGTATATTTTTGAGCCGACATCAACAATATCTCTTGCAAGCCGATTAAAGGACTTGTTTTTGTAAGGCTTGCACTCTTAAAAAGCTGGTCTCTCTTTCAATTGCCTTCTTTTCACTTCTTATGGAAATAGTTGGCCTTATGTAATAATCTCAGGTATTAAATGAAATTTTGGCTTCCAAAGTTGGTTATAGGAAAGAGTTAGCTAAATAGTTACATTTCTCATAAATTATATAGAAATAAATCACCTTAATGCAAAAATCTTGGGAATTATACGTAAAAAGTCTGCTTTGTGATGATAACCATAAGAAAAATCGGCCTCGTGCAATAACTTAGAATTCCAAATGATAATATCACTTTCTTAGCATTTCCTCTAGATGATGACATAATCGGCCTCGTTTATAAAGGTCTTTGAACTTTTACAGAAGATCGGCTTCACTTTTGACCAAAAACTATTTTTGCCAAGGATTTCTATGAATTGGTCAACTTTAGCTACGATTATGATTAGCTTTCAATCTTATGCTCAAAATATAGCCTTTCTTTTGTTAAGCTATAACCGGTTTCTTTTTTAACCATTTTAGTTCTTTAACAAAATGGAATTTTCCTTTGTTATCGACTTTAGGTGAGTACTACTGTTTTAAGCTGATATATATTCTTTCTAGTGTCGAAGCCATTCTAAATTTGAAAAGATTGAATTTAATGCTCGGGATGGTAAAAACTAACCATTTACTAGCTTCATTAACTATCATTAATGAGCTGTCAATAACTGCCTCATTGTTGCCTTTATTAATTACCTAACTATTGATCTTCATTTCAAAAAAAATTCATTTAACGACCATGGGGCTTTTTTATAAAGGGGCTTTTTTATAAAAGGACTTTTTACTTATTTATTTTTTATCTTACCATCTCAAAGTAAGTTTTAACTCTCTCAAACCTCTAAGCCAAACCTTAAGGCATTCATTCTATTCTTCAGCAGTTTTCAAATCATCTTTGATAATTTCCTAAATTTTAACCTTTTGATCTTCAATTACTTTTGTTCTTTCATTTATTCTTGTTTAAACTTGTCTTAATCTCTATTTTGATTTCTTAAATAGATTAATCTATTTGCAAATGGCATTCAAATTGGCTTCTTCTACTACTGTTTGGTCAAAGAAATTTAAATTGACTGAAGCTACTAAGACTTCCTTGTCTCTCCTTTCTAAATCAAGAAATATTGAAAATGAGCAGGTCGTCTACCATGTATTGTCCTTTAAGGACGACTCCTCACAATACATTTTAGGTCCCCATAATACTTCAATTATCTTTGATTATTTTAATTTTTTGCTCATAGAAATAACCTTATGAGGTAATTTAGTCAGCCTCATAACATGTCTATTTAGTCAACCTCAAGATCGATTAGGTCATAGCCAAAGTCGATTTTTGAATTCAAAAGATGGGTGAATCGTTTAGAACCTTATTTTACCTTTATTTGAAAGTTAACCAGTATCTATGATCTAATCCAACTCTTTAAGTATCAAATTCCCCTTCATAATGGTCTTATATCAGCATTGCTTCTTTTTTGGTCTAGTGGTTGTAATGTCTTCTATTTCAGGTTTGGCTATATGACCTTGACCTTATATAACTTAGCCATTCTGTTTAACTTACCTGCTTATATAGTAGAAATTAATGCAAAACTTTCTGTAGGAGAGGTCGATTTAAATATAAGCTGCTCTAAACTTAGTTTTAGCAAATTCATGACTAAATTTAGAGGTCAATCGGCCATACTTTCTAGGGAAAAACATGTAGCTTTTGTTCTATACTGATTGTCTAAGTACGACTTGTCCAACCCTTCTAAAAAAAACACAAGAGAGTACCTTAAAGTTGTAGTCGCTCTAGCAGACGGCTCAGAATTAGCTTTAGGTTCCTTGTTTCTCTCTTGTTTATATAGAGCCATTTTTGAAATCTTACATAGCAAAGAATACACATCATTTCCTAATGCAGACGGTCCTCTTTGGGTCATGTATTTTTGGGTATCAGCCTATTTTCTAAATCTCTGTAAAGTTACCTCTCAACCACTATCTGGTCAGTTTAGGAGTGGGTAAAAAATCGGCAAACTGGCTGGTTCGGTTTAATGTTTTTCTTAACCAGTTTGGTTCTTAGTTTTTTAGTTTAAAAAATAAAAAAATTGAACCGAGCCTATAAATCGAACTAGTTCGATTCGGTTCAGTTCGCTATTTTTCTATTTTATTTTTTAAAAATCGAACCGAACCAAGTTTGCCCACCCTTAGGTCGGCTTCGTTACTACACCTCTTAGCTTATCTAGTGGCAGTTCAACGAGGATTGATTTAAAGATATTTTTTCATTTTTCTATAATACTTTTATTATGGACAACAACTCTTTTTGTCGACTTAGGTCTTTACTTTTTATTTTTGAGTGAACAAGGCATTCCTATCAAGGTCATTCTCCCAACATTTATGAGGCTGATTTAGATGCCAATTGGCACCTTCATGGGTCAACTATCTCACAGCTAGGGATCTTTACCATGAAGCTATTATTACATCGACCAATAACAACAAATGTGGGACAGAGACTTACCACCCTCAATGGTAAGTCACTAATTTGGATGTATTCAGGTTGTCCCTCACCCCAATTTATTTTTCTACTAATAAAACATTTCAGTCTATGGTTATCTTTAAACACATGTCTTTTGTTAAAGAAACATCTTTAGTCTCTGCCCAACTAAAAAAATCTCTACAACTAGTTGACCTCTAAGCAAGCCTTAGTCGATTAGACATTTTTTACTTATATTGGGAGCAAAAAGTTGGCATGCATTTCATATTACCTTTAGACATTGCACTTCTTCTTCATAACTTTGCTATAGAAGAGAATAATCATAATACTGGTATGCAGGACAGCCAGCAAAAATCTTGTGGTAAGCTAATACAAGAAATTCTTGCCTTTGAGCATTTTTATGGTTTTAAATATAATTTTTATAAATTAAAAAAATGAGAAGCTTATGCCATTAAAGAGAGAACTTATCTTGAAACATAAATGGTTACCTATTGGGTTCTGTCTGATAACCCTTGGTGGGGAGAGGTGTTCTTTAAATGGCTATTTATAGATCCTATACTATAATCACAATTTCTAAATTCAACATCACTGGAGATATCCCAAGTTCAAGAAAAAATTAGCCGACAAGAACTGGCTATTTTATAGATAATTATAATAAACCTATATTTGATACTAAGTTAGTCAGGATCATTGATGATAGAACCTGACGAGGTATTAATAATATTTTCTTTCTCTAGTTTATTGGCTTTTTGAAATTAATTTTCTATCGACTATTGTAAAGCTAATACCTACCCGACTCAACACTCTTGCTGAAGGTGAAGAGTTGGATCCTCCCAAGAAAAGGGTCAAGGTAATATATGTCAATCTCTGGTTTATATCTTTTAATTTGCACACTAACATTTTATTTTCTAGACAATGTCAAAGAGGTTGCCAAAGATCAAGATTGTTTATTCAAAGACAACATCTAAAGAGTCGACTAATTCTCTATAGTCCAAGATGGTTACTCCAACACCAACATACAAATCTCCTCAACTGCCTGTTGAAGTCAAGGATGACACGAATGAGAAGATGGAGACCCCTGAAGAACATGTTGAGGAATCGGTTAGGCTATCTCTTGCTTGATCGGCTAAAGCCATAAAACTAGCTCTTAAATAGTCCTTACAACTTAAATGTGCCATTTTTGCTTCTGATGTCCTATCCTTACTACTTTAAGAATCGTCATATGAGAGTGAAAAATCAAATGAATATTCATCTCAAGAAGGATCGATTTTTTCTAGCTCTGCCATTTAGACTCAAGTGAAATAAGTGATTTAAGAGTTGAAGAATTTGAAACCTCAAATGATCGATTTACTATTGGATGATCGCTCAATACTAGAAATGAACAATAAACTAAAGTTTCTATCTAATAATGCTACTGGCAATAACATGTCGATCGGCCTCAAAAATAAAATTGACGAATATACTGCTACTTTTATAAGTCTAGCTAAGTAAAAGCAGTCGACTGATCATATTATTAAAGAGGCTGGGGAGAAGGCTGTGGAGAAAGAAAAGATAGATTTCCTTGAGAACAAGTGGATGTCTAAGGTCCAAAAGTTGGGCATCCAGAGCAGAAGCACCAAGGAAATGATCGAGGCTAGAGGCTGAGTGGACTCAGGAGTCCCAATGCTAAGGTCAACACATTTTGGACAATTTCCTTAAGACAAAGACCTTAAGGAAAAGCTTAAAATTAAAGAATGAGAAAGTTCCTAAGGCTGAGTAAGAAATGAAGTCAGTTGACTCTTTGTATGTTAATTTATTTTCTATTCTTGATTATTTTTAAATAAAAACTGGTTTAAAAAGTCTTGTAAACCTTTTTATGAATGAAATATAAAGGTTTTTCCATTGTCTTCATGGATCATTCTTGAATTAAAACTTTAACTGACTGAAATATTATTTGTACATTCAACTGAAGTAATCGACTTTACTTAATTCAACAATCATGTATTCCACTGATAAAGGAATATTTGTCATTTATTTTTTCGTGTTTTTATCTTAATATTTTATTATCTTATAAGAATAAATAGTTATTCATGTGCATTATTGTTTATTTATAACAAAAATCATGGGCTAAAATGCAAAGATATTCAAAAAATGCACTTGTCGCCCTAGCGCTACAAGTATTTTCACTTCAACACTGGGACCTTGATCAAAATAAGAAAAATAAGAAATAAGACTTGTTAAGTTGTAAATTTTCACTTCAGCACTGACCAACCACCACTCCAGTAAGAGCTTAGTGTTCTGGCACCATTTCTTTATCACTCTATCGATCCTGACTTTTAGATACAGCACTCAAGTGACAACATAATAGCACCTCAGCGATAACGTAACTCCTAACCCAACAAGATTTGAAGTTTTCAAGATCAAATTAATCCCTTTAAAAGACCACTCGTCCCCAGCATTAATGAATATACAAGAACACATAAGAACATGCAAACACTCAAGATATATACAACACAAGTCTTACAGAGAAATTAGAGCACAATTGAAGCAACCATAGAGAGAAATTCAAGGCTTTCTTCGGCAACAAGGGTTTCTAGGCTATTCAATCAAGAGCAATTCAACGTGTAAGGCAGTCACTTTTAAAAGTGGCAAAAAGGTGTAGTCTAGTGCAGTGTAACCTCTAAGGTAATAATTTACATAAGCAGTAGACATAGGTGAATCTACTGAAGAGGAAAAAGATAAGAGTCCATTAGATAAGACAAACAAAGAGAAAATAATGCAACCTCAAGTGAAAATCTACATCTTACTACCTTTCCCTCAAAGGTTGCAATTTTCTAAGTTCCTAAATATATTTAAAAAGTTGCATATCAACATCCCCTTTGCTGAGGCACTTGAACAAATGCACAATTATGTCAAATTTATAAAGGACATACTTTCCAAGAAAATGAAGCTTAATGACCAAGAGATAGTGGTGTTGATTGAAGAATGTAGTGTTATTCTATAAAAGAAACTACTTTTAAAGCTAAAAGACTCTAAGAGCTTTATTATAGTGTACTATTGGAAATTAACACTTTGGTAAAACCTTGTATGACTTGATGTTAGCATTAATCGCATGCCTGATGCGATATTTCTATATCTTATAATTAAGCGCAAGTATACGCTATCGTAACAAAAAATAAAAAGGACTTTATAAGTCGGATGTCGAATCCACAGAGATAATTTTTACGTTTTTACCAAGTACTAAAATTATGTCTTTCTAATAATTATTCAGAAAAATAACAATCTAAGAATGAATGAAGTAAATATAAAAATAAAAACAAATGCAAAGAGATTTTAGATGATAGCAATATAGAGACAACTTAGGATTAATATTATCCCTCAATATGCTTTCTAATGATTAATCTTCTAATATTTAACTCCCTTAGTCTTTATTATTGATCAAGACACCAATGCATTCACAAGCCTCTTTCAAAGTCATGCAAGTATACCTTAATTTACCAAATACCTATATTCCCATGGTACTTGTAATAAATTAAGATTCATTAAGATTAAGTCTTATTGATCATACATACCAATTAGGTATATTCCTATCCTAAGTTGAAAGTTGCATATGCAACATTGAATGTTACTCTACAATCATGCATCAAATTGCCTAGGTCTAAATATTATGATTCCTCTTCCGAGTTTATCAATAATATTACCAACTCATTCACCATATATTGACCAGATATATTGAAGCATTAAGATCAAGTAATGTGAATATCAAAGAACTAAGTTTATTAACTATTCAAAAGATATGGCAATTAAGTATAGATATTAAGTTCAAGTATTAACCCTAGAAAATAAATTTAGTTCATGGCTATAAGAGAACAACAGTAAAAGTAATAATAAATCATGATATAATTAATATGAAACCGATATAGACGTTGAATTGCTCTTAATTGCGCTGCCTAAGATACTTTTGATGTCGAAGAACATCTTGAATCTCTCTCTAAAGTTGCTTCAATTAAACTTCTATTGCTCTCTAAGACTAGTTCTCTGTATTCTTGAATGTGTCTTGAATTGCTATAGGGTGCTCTAGGTTTATTCTTAAAGGCTGGGAATAAGTAACTTTTTATAGGAATTAATATGAGCTTGAAAATCTCAATTCTTGTCGGACTAGGACTCGCGCTACCGCTGGGGCGCTATATAGTTGTTATTGGGGTGACGCGTGAAAAAGGCTTCACTATTGGAGCGGTGGGATGTTAGCGCTAGGGCGCTGGCCTATCGCTGATGCGGTGACTATTTGGCACGGGAGTACCAGATGCGATTTAAATAGGTCGTTTTTATTATTTCGATCACTGTTCCAGCACTGGGGCGATAATCCTCATGGCTCTGGGGCGCTAGACACATAATGCATATAAAATAGTCATTTATTCTCATAAAAACAATAAAATATCAATATAAAAACATGAGAAAAATATATGACAAATTTGTCTTTATCAATGCCCTTGTCGGTTTATAACAAGTTGGGTTTGGGTGAAGCTAAGCCTACAAGGGTGACTCTTCAACTTGTTATCGTTCTCTTACTTACCCAAAGAGAGTGACTAAAGACGTGCTAGTTACAGTAAACAAATTTATATTCCCAACGACTTTCATAGTGATTAATATGGAGGAAGATAGAGAAATAAATATCATCTTAGGCCAACCATTCTTTGCAACTAAAAGAATCTTAATTAATGTATAAAAAGGCAAATTGACAATGAGGGTCCAAAGAGGTAACCTTTAATGTTTTCAAGGCTATGCAATTTTCTATTGAGGCGGATGATTGTTTTGAGGTTAATGATATTGAGAAAGAGGTTAAAAGGGTCTTTAGAATTAATATCATTGAAGATTCTCTTGAAAATTTCATTGTACAATTATAAGACTTCTAGGGTAGTGGGATTTCTAATACCCAACCTTACTGTAGTGGGAATACTTTCCATCTACATTGCTCTCTTGTTGATCTTTGGATAAATATTACCTCTGAGGACTTATCCTAGATATCTGTCTCATCTTTTTTTCCTCACACATCTAGTCTCACCAGATATAGTTTGAGTAAAAGATGAAGCACCCTTAACAAAGAGGGTCACACCCCCTCTACTCATATCCCCTAAAAATGTGTTATCAGAAATACCTTACGGTAAACTCTGATCAACAATAAATCCAAATTTTTTTGACTCCATAAAATTTCTGAGATTCATCTGTCGGCCGTAGTAATTTCTAGTACTCTTGAGTTGGACTGTATTAATAATGCATACCAACTGATTTGTAGTTGCCATTATACTTGACAGACCAATATAACGGGAGATGTAAGCGGAATAGTCAGTAAATCGTTAGTGAAATATTTTAAATCATGGGTATACTAATTATACATTTTTAATTTAAAACGCCATCTCACTGCTTTGCATAATCCAAGTAATCTCGAATGAGAAGACGATAATTTAAACTCTTTTAAACTATACAACGGAAAGTAGATCCCATTAAAATTTATTTGGACCTCACACTGTAGCAATATAGGCATTTGTAAGCCTAACAAGTAGACAACATTTGTCAATTGTATCTCTGCAACTCTTACTATTGATCCTGAATACACCTTATCCTGATGCTATAATAATATTGGGTAAGTGTATTCCAGATTAACTTGTCAATGATCAAATATATGCTACCGATACTACCTTCACACTGTAGCAATATTGGGAAATACTTTTACATATATTTGCCTCATCTCATATTTAATCGGTATAGTCTAAACCCAACCTACCAAGTTCCTCACGCTGTAGCAATATTGGAAAAAGGTCGACGTGACTAGTCTAACACCGTATTGACAAGACGAATCAGAATAAAATATTATCTTATAATGTAATATTCTTCAATCTAATTAAGAGAGATTTTTGTTTATATGTCCTTGGTCTCTAATCTCATGGGGAGGGTGATTCTTAATTAATCAAATTTTTTATGCAAACACAACTAACCCCCACTAGTAGGGCTCCCATTGTGGTTACCAACACAGAAAAATTAAGCCTGGTTTATAATGCAGACTGATAACTCTTATCACTGCATCTCATAAACCCTGGTTTATAATGTAGATTGATAACTTTTATCACTACATCTCATAAACCTACACATGCAAAATTAATTTTGAAACACTATTCAAAACAATGTTCAAAAGTATTGTAGTTATGAGCAGTACAAAACATTGTTCATTTGCTAGTGTTCAAGTGAACAGTATACCGTCGCGGTGCTGGATTGTATCGCTGCAGCGCTGAGAGGTTGAACCCCTAGCGTCACAGTGCCAGACTACCTCACTCTAGTGCTAGAAGGTCGAATCTCCAACGTTGCGGCACCCATCCTTCACTGTTGGGGCACGAATTCCAGAACCTTCACGCCCTAACGCGGGCTGGCCAACACTTCAGCGTTGGGTGAAAGAACTCCTAGCGCCATGGCACTAAATCTTCAGAACTACAGTGCTTGGAGGTTGAACCCCCAGCCTTGCGGCGTCAGCCCTTTAGAGTGGCAGTGCCCAGTGCACCCCCTTTAGCATACCCATTTCAACACTTGAAATGCATCATTTACACTGGACATTTTGCATCCATTCACTTAAACAACACCCAAATATGTCCAAAATGGCTCTGATACCATTTATGTCAGGGATCTTATATACGTGGGTATATACATGTGCAGTTGTATTTAATTTCTAAAATACGTATCATATACATATTAAACGAGGCGGAAGCATTAAAACATACAATAAACACAATAAATAAATTATATTAATCTCATTAATATATTAGTAGTGTTGAAAAATCACCTGAACGTGTAAAGTTATACACGTATATCCTCAGAGTCTGCATGAAGACCAACTCATTGACAGTTCTAGTTACAAACTCGGTAGGCTTTGTGAGTTAGAACAGTAGCCTCATATCCAACACGGGATTAACTCTTAACTCCAAAATGGTCAGTTATGTGTATTCTTCCTTTTCTCTAGAAGGATAAGAAATGGAGATTGAAGAAATTCACAATTGCTTCTTTTGGCACTATAAGAAAAAATGAAACAATTTCATTTTTCCCTTTCCTTTTTTTTCTTCTTCTTCTTCTTCTCGATGCCTTACGGAAATTGAAACAATTCAATTTCCTTTCCATATTTCGTAAACACACACACGCACCTCACTCTCACACACACATCTCATATATATAATATAATATATTGTATAATATTAATATAAAAAAAAATTGATGCCAACTATTTGGCACCATTAATAAAATAATATTATATAATATTATAATCTATAATATAATAATATATTATAATAAGATATTTTGATTATTTAACAATTAAATAATTAATATATAAAATAACCATTTTGCCCCTCATAAATAGTTACCAAGTCAACCTTTAGTAGGTCTTATCAAATCTCATACTTAGGTAAACTTAACTGAGGGTTCACAATAGGCCACGTATCATTATACAATTAGTAAATAATAATTATTGACTAATTGTTATATTTAACACTTAAATACAAATACGCACGTATTTCCGTAGTAGTACTGAATTAAACAATTTAATTCAGCACGTTGCCCTAATGCACAATGAGTACACTCCGTATTGTTGGACTCCCTAGGTCCACGCCCGATTCGTCAAATGGAACTATTCTATGAGTCCGTGAGTAATGCCACATACACATGTTACAGATATTATAAATTAGCGCGTTGAACCATCCAAGCTGAGGTTACAAAGCATACGTATAGTCCTTCTATCATGGTATCTTATATGTGCAGGGATATAGATTATTACCATCAAATCCCCATTTGCTCTTCCATGTGATATCCTCAGACTTGTATCTCACTAAATAATATGTGTAAACTCATTTGCCATATTATTCCACCCTGACAGAAACTCTTTCCCGGGATTAATGCTTGTAGCCATAAGACTTTCTGAGATACAATCTCGAACCATTTGGATATCTAACTCCCTATGCGAGTTGACGGATCCTATATCTGTACACGCCTGACTCCATAAGTATCGGACCATACCCAGTGACACCTAACGGTTACACCATGAAAAGTCTGTGATATACGTGGAACCAAAGTATGGTAGATGACTTACAAGCCCACTGTGGCACTTAGGTCAAAGGACCACGTATACTACTCAACTTAACAGGACCCTCCGTTGACGACTTACATAGGGTATCTATCGAATGCCCTCGTGAGTCTGTCCCATATCCAGTCCTAACTGGATACCTATATGTTAATACAAGATCCAAGCTTACAGTAGTTAAGAACGACCATCTATACCCTATAGGCACGACATATGCTAATTTATATTAAAAGTATCCAACGACAGACCCGCATAAGTAGAAATAGATCAGGAAAAATTATTTGAGAACATACTTGCGCAACTGACATTTTCTGGCACTCAATTGCAACTCTTACAACTATGCAGTTACTAGTATATTCCTAGGTATATGTCTCATTACAGATAAGGCTCCAACTTTTGGATCTTCGCTGAATATTATAACTAGCTAACACTTAGCTGTGCTAACATTTAACATTTATATCTCTCAGTGTGGCTAATTTTGAGCCCTTATCTAAACTCATTTAGATCTGATCTGAACTACTTCAGATCATACAATATCTGTAATGTTACATTACATAGTACCATATAAATAGGTATTAACAATTTAATGAGAATATACACTTATATGATTATACAAGTATATGTACATTCAGGGATAGCACATAAGCACCAACCCTAACAGTTAAATCTGGTAGAGTCACATTGCACTAACTAAGCATAATGTAGTAAATAGTTTATTATAATAATAAGTCTTAGTTATTTATCAAAATTAGATTTTTTGTAAAATTCTTGTAATTTATTTAGGTGTTAATAAGATTAAATTCTAGCAACACTTAGAATAACTTAATGATCGATAATTGACTAGCAGCAATAGATTTCATTATGATTATAAAATATGAGAGAGTTATAAAACAAAACCTTATAAATAAAATAGTAAGTGGGAGAGAGTTAAATGATAATTTTACCCATGGCCTGCATCATTAGTTTAACAACGTGAGAATTAAATAGCACCTTGTAACGATTTAGCATTCATTCTCCCTACGGAGGGTGTTAATTTAAATGATATTGTTTTATGTATTTCTAAATTGACCTACCCTACAACAGAAACTTTAGAGTTAAGTCTACGTAATCCAAAATGATGCGTCACACTTACTTATATATAATTATATGAATAATTATATTTAGACCAAAATAATGGTAGTTAATTAATGTAGAAGTTATAAGATAACTTGAAAGCAATAATTAATTGAGATTATCTTAGTCTAATTTAAAATTGGTCTAACCTACTATTATGCAATAGAGGTGATTGCAATATGTGTGTATGAATTATATGTTCATGCAAGCGCAAGTGCACGCTATCACTTAACAAGTAATATAGAGATAAGGGGTATCAATCTCATAAAGGCTAAATGATTTGTTCTATGTCAAATACTAAAATTGATTTTCTTATCTTTAACTGAATAACTCAATAAAAATGAGAACTGAATTAATTTTAAATTATTTAATTGAATAAGCAAATAACAATATACCAAATTATCAATGACCAGGAGTACCTATGAGTTTAGTTATCCCCCGACTTGTGTTTGCTTAATGTGTACTTTGTATCCCAAGTTTCTTGGTCTATTATTGGTTTTAACACTAAGTTCATCACAAGCCTCTTCCGATAGTCAAACGATTATATTTCCTTTAATCCAACACCTATATTTCTATGATACTAAGATTAAACAAAATTTATGAAGTTCAAATTGATTTAACCATGCATGTTGGTTGAGTATAATCCTATCGTAACCCAAAGCTTATAGATACTACTTTACAATTATACATCGGTTTATTCTATCATTTTCAATAAGATGCCTTTTTCAATTTTATCTCAATGAATCCAACAATCATACATTAATTGGTCAGATTAAATGTAAGCATTAATTACCAGCAAATCAAATAATAACCAAGTCCATTCATTCGAAGTTATAAATATATACAAATACATGATTGGTTCAATACTATAAACCTAGATAAATAAAATTAGTTCAACATAACTAAGTTTAGATTGCAAAATACAAGAGAAAATATTAAATAACTAAGATCAAACCGAAAAGTGCAGAAGATGAAGTCCAAAGAAGCCATTTTGGTCTTGGGTCAAATTCTTCTCTTGAAATTACCAACCTTCTGTAATTGTGTTGAAACCCTCCAAAGTTGATTCCAAGTGTTGACTAATGTTTGTTGACAGCAAAAAAAAAAAAAGATTTTTGGTTTGGAATAAGTTACCTTGGTGCCAAACTGAAGTTTAAACGTCCTCCTCACAAAATTCTAAAAGAGTTGCTTTATATAGTATAAGAAAACACTGGGGCATTAAGAATTAGAAAGCTGGGGCATTCCTACTTGTACTGTATAAATGTTGAGGCATTATACTTATCTAATGCCAAGGTGTTCTAACGCATTTGTGATACTCAATTGGCACTGAAGCATTAGCTGTTTTGCGTTGTCTCAAGAAATTATGGAACCTAGAATGCGTGCTCACGTTACAGTGTCCAATTTTTTAAAAATGTTATAGCGTTAGTGAATTAACGCTAGGGCATTCATTAAAATGGATGAATGTTGCTTCGTTGGCTTATAGAACGCTAGGCCATTCATTTCTACATTTTCATTCTTTGACTTCTTTGTTACTACTTTTCCCTCTAATTCATTAATTTTATTGTTTATCCTGTAATTTCAATACATTAGTGCATAAGTGGCATTTAATTACTTGAAAATGGTAAAAATTTAAGTAAAAAAAGGGTTACAACATATTTTAGTTTAATGCTCATCAAACTCCCCCAAACTTAAGCAATGGCTTATCTTCGAGCAGTGAAAGAGAAAATAACATAATCAAGGAACTGATTGACTGAAAATCAAAATAAAGAAATTAACGCAAAATTAAAAAAAAAACTAAAAATTTAACTAGGACATATAAGAAAACATGGGCATGATAGAATTGTATTGATGTTCACTTAATTATATCAGGGATTGTCCCACTTAACTTCAACTTGATCAGAAATGATAAATGGCTTTCAATGATCCACAAACACCAAGTTTTAACATTTTTCTTCTTTATTATAGGTAATCACTCGTATGTGTGAAAAGAGCAAATGCTAATCAAATTTAACCTAGATTGGCTTAAGAACTTAAGTTTTCACATGAAAATGTTATCTCGATATCTTTTTAGTTACAAAGCATCACCATAGGCTAATTTTTCACACAACTCTCCACTAATGTAGGAAAACTCATAAATAGGGATTAATTCGGACTTGCATCGGCTTGTAACATAGGGTTAAGGATAAGGTGGGATAGTTGAACGAAAATTAGGTATAAATCACACCATGAACATTAAGCCTTAATATTTAAACTCACCAACCTTATCTTTGAATTTTTTTTACATTAAACTCAAAAATACTTTTATTTATTTAAACAATAGTGATTTATTCTAGTTTCTGTTTCTTAAATAACCAAATAGTAAAAGTAATTAGCATAATTCCCCAAACTTAGAGTTAATATTCACTGAAATGTTTTCACTTTTCCACCACCCTACTCATTATAATCCCAATCCCAATATCTTTTATTTATTTTATTGAGTTTCATGTTCATAATGTTAGGATTGTAATGTAGTTATTCAATAAAAGAGGTAATTTAGGCTCAAATGAGTAGATTAATGGTCCATACATACTCGAGTAGGCTAGTAAGGTTCAAACGGTCCAAAAATGGCCTAATTTACTTTCCTTACTCATTTGCTTCCTAGAATTTCACCTCGAGTTGTAATTAAACTAGTTCTAGTATACTTTATCATCGGGATTGAAGTGTACTGCTTAAGCATGACTTTTTTATACAAGAATTCGACTAACATAAGCTTACATAAGTGCTCATAGATGAGTGATCACACATAAGGTTAAATTCCGTCTAGTAATTGATGCGTGGATCATTTCAATCATAAACCATTTCCTAGGAAGTTAAAAATTAAGTGATTCAATAAATTTCTCATCATAAATAAGTGTTCATCACTACAACCCAATACACCATAGCATAGTAATATCATAAAAGATTTATAAACAAAATATACTCATATTACACATACGTTTTCAACTACGAAAGACATAGAAATAACACACACAAAACACATAAATAGTAAATACAAGAATAAAATACATGACATAAAAGTAAAGGACAAGAAATAAAAGACAACCATAAAAATGAACATAAAACATGGCAGTTGTAAAAAAATTTGTTCCCCCATAAACGTAAAATAGGCATGGTTTCTATGGTAAAAATAAAAGAAAATTAATTCTCCTTCGAATGCTTAAAGATCTCTGGTGAGTTCCTCAAACTCTAAAGCGAGGGTGTCCAAGGTATCTCGTGTCAGTGTCTCTTCATCATCAGGTGCTGGTGGGGTTGCTGGTAGTAGTGGTGGTGACTATTAATGGAGAGAGATGATTGATATCCATATCTCAACAAGCTATACACATTTGCATCCATTGGAATTAGAAATCGCAAAAAGATGAGAACTCATGATAAAGTGATGTCAAACTCCTTTTGTGCTGCTCAGTATGGGTCTCTATATGAGTCAACTTAGCTACCATCAACATGTTTCTGAATAAGCTTCTTGATACAGAAGAGGATGTCACTACTTGATCAGCTACCATCAGTGGTAGTTGCTGCCTCTGGTTCTCCGCAGTTTATAATTTCTAGATGGTTTTAAGTCAATGGGCTTAAGTGGAGGGAACTTTAAACCATTAAGTGGGACAAAGACCTTATGTGCGACCTAGTGAACTTTAGCTTTTATGCACAGTGCAGTGATCAAGGATGGCAAGCGTAAACTGTTATTTACAAGTCTTGAGTAAGCCAAGATCTTTACCTGTAAGATCTGCTCAATACTAATTAATCTCCCAATCATTATGGCATAAAGAAGCACCGACCTTGGCTTAGTGATGTCATTAGTGTGCATTACCAGCATAGTTCATGATGAAAGGAACAAATACCAAGCCTTGGCATCCTTGGTCAGGGCGTTTGATCTGAAATAGAGCAGTAGATTATGAGAGGTCATTAACTCGGTGCCTGGCTTATATAAAGTTCGAATGATTAACTTATAGTCTAGGTCTCTTCTAATGTCTGGTTACTCATCTGGTACATCAATCGATATGTCAAACAACTTATTGATGGTACCATAAGCAAAAGACACCAACCTACTAGGAACTTGTACTCTATAATTTGGATGCTCTATCATATTCATTTAAAATGCTCGGACTATTAGCACAACCCTATGGTTTAGCGTCTCCCAACATGTTCCCTAATATGTCTCTGTGATCATCTTAATATTGTTGGGGAAATCCACATGCTCTAAACTGAATCTTCTCTCCAGAATGATGTATTTGTGAAAAATCGTGTTATTAAAATGAACCATTGCTTCTTGAGATACTAATCGAGTAGAATAATAAAAGGGACTCCTTGAAGTATCAGCTCTGCTTCTCTTAGGTCCCCTTGTAAATGAATCAGCTTAAATTTTTGGTTTTATAAGTGGGTGGATATGGTTCTGATTTAAAAGATTTTGGTGATGGTTTTTTGTTCTTATCCAATAAAAATGGTGTTAGGATTATGGAAATTATGTTTTTGAAGTTAGTTTGGGTAAGTGTTAGTGTAGATTGATATTTAGTTAAGAGGGAATGAAAGTTGTAGAGAAAAGGTGAGTGAAGAAAAATGGCAAATCTAGTGTTTTAAGCTAGTTTCATGCCAAATCTTTAACGTTTTCTTAATGACACTAGCAAGTTCATCATGTTTTTGCATGAATGTCAAAACATGGACCTATTGGAACACTAGGCGTCGAAGCTGATTCAAAGACATTAGAGCAATGTCGCGTTTAACTATTAAATACTGAGGCATCTAATTTTTGGTGGCCTGATCTTCATATTGAAATTTACCAACACTGAGACATTTCAGGATGACAATGCTAGGGCATTTAGCTAGTGAATGTTGGCATTCTATGTGAGCATTAGACACTAGGGTATCTTGAGTTGATGTTGCAGTATTGACCTTTAATGCTGAAGCGTTAAATGGAAACACTGGAGCGTTAGCAGCTATTGGATACCCCCTGATCAGCACTGGAATTAACACTGGATGGGCCTTGAATTTGAACACAAGAGTGTTGAGTGGACAATGCTGGAGTGTTGAATTATTGAATGCTGAAGCATCTTTGCTTATTGAAAATGCTGGGGCATTATGAATGGGTGCTACCGCATTTGACCAGTCTTTGACATTAAGTGGGGGCGTTGATTTTGAACGCCGCAACGTGGAAATGATTCAAATTTTTTGGTCATTTCTAGAATTGACGTTGGGCATTGACTCAAAAATTTCCATGCTTTATTTATATTATTTCACCAAAAATACAACACCGCATAACTACAAGTTAATCTAAATAAAACTAATTGAAATGCAATAAAATATACCTTGGGTTGCCTCCCAAACAGTGCTTAATTTAACGCCATCAGCTTGATGATTTGCTTCTTGATTCTTATGGCTCAATTAACTCAAAGGATCAGTTTAAATGATAAATATCATCCCCCTAATAATACTTCAACTTCTCTCCATTCACCTTGAATACCCTCTTACTTTCTTCATTTGCATTCTTAATAGTTCTATGAGGAAACACCTTAGCGACTTAAAATAGCTTAGACCATCTTGACTTAAGCTTTCCTAGAAAGAGTTTCAACCGAAAGTTAAACAACAATACCTATTGTCTAAGATAAATACCCTTTATGCAATCTTTCTATCATTCCATTTCTAAGTTTCTTCCTTGTAGAGCTTGTCATTTTTATAAGCTTGGAGCTGAACTTTATCTAACTCATGAAGTTGAAGCAAACGCTTCTCTCTAGTAGCTTGAACATCAAAGTTTAAGGCCTTAATTGCCCAATATGCCTTATGCTTTAGTTCAACTGGCAAATAGAATGCTTTCCTATAGACCAACTGATATGGTGATATTCTTGTAGATGTTTTGAAAGCTGTACAACAAGCCCACAGTACATTTTCTCAAGAATGCAGTTAATTTCTCGGTTTGATTTCTCTATTTAATCGTTTGTTTAAGGATGATAGGTAGTGCTATTTTGTGTCTCACTACATATTTTTGAAGAAGTGTTGAAATGTACTTATAAAAAAAAGAGATCCTTCGTTACTTATAATAGCTCTTGGAATTCAATGCCTTGTAAAAATGTTCTTCTTCAAAAGCTTGAGCACTACTTTGGCATCATTGGTAGGAAGTGCAACTGCTTCCACCAACTTAGACACATAGTCCACCGCCACTAAAATGTACTTATTCCCAACTGATGAAACAAAAGGACCCATAAAATCTATCCCTTACACATTAGATATTTCTACTTCTAGTATACCTTGTAAGGGCATTTCTTACTTCCTTAAGATGTTCCTGATCCTTTGACATCTATCACACTATAGGACATACATATTAGTATATTTAAACAAAATTGGCCAATAGAACCTATATTGTAGCACTGTCACGCTATTATATTACCCCTAAGGTGACCTCTATAATCTAAAGCATGACAATGGTACAAAATACCTTCTATTCTCATCTTGGGGCACACATAACCTTGATAATTGATTCGCACATTGTTTAAAAAAAAATGGCTCATCCTAATAATATTTCTTCACATCATATAAAAACCTCTTTCTTTTTTGGAAATTCAAATCTGGAGGTATAATGCCATATACTAAATAATTCACATAATCAGCATATAATGGCATATGAATGTCTTAAGCTACTAAGAGTTGTTCATGAGGGAAGGTTTCATTGATCAAAGTCCCATCTTTTTCTTCTTCTTCTTCTAGCCTAGATAAGTGGTCAGCAACTTAATTTTCTATCCCATTCTTATCTTGAATTTCTAAGTCAAATTCTTACAACAATAACACCCACATATTCAAGTAAGCCTTTTCTTCCTTTTTGGCAATCAAGTACTTGATGGCTACATGATTAGTAAAGACAACCACAATCACATCTATCAAATAAGATCTAAACTTATCAATAGCAAAGACTATAGCTAAAAGCTCTTTCTTTTTTGTAGTGCAGTTTACTTGTGCTTTATTTAGGGACTCTTTTCCTTATAGTGTAGTAAATAAGGTGAAAAACTCTTCCTTATATAGTAAATAGGGTGTAGTTGACTTGCTTGCATAGTAAATAAGGTGGAAAACTCTTCCTTTCCTCTGCCTAAGTACTGCACCCACAACTAAGTCACTAGCATCACGTATCAACTTAATTTGAAGACTCTAATCCGATGCTACAATAATAGAGGCTGAAATGAGCTTTTTCTTCAATGCCTCAAAAGTTTCAAAACAAGCACCATCAAATTGAAACTGTGCATCATTCTCTAATAAGTTGCAAAGGGGTTTGGAGATCTTGAAAACATCTTTGATGAACCTCCTGTAAACACCTGCATGACTAAGAAAACTCCGAACTCCTTTTACATCGGTAGAGGCAATTCTCAATAGTTTCAATTTTCACCTTATCAACCTCTATACCTCTAGATGAAATTTTATAGCTGGGATAATATATTCCTTAACCATAAAATGACATTTCTCTTAATTTAACACCAAATTAGTTTTTTCCACATCTTTTTAACATGAATACTAAATTATTAATACATAAATCAAATGAATAAAAAAATCATCCATAAATACCTCTAAGAAGTATTCCACAATGTCTGAGAAGATCACCATCCTACATCG
Source organism: Ailanthus altissimus (assembly GCA_946807835.1). NCBI lineage: Eukaryota > Viridiplantae > Streptophyta > Magnoliopsida > Sapindales > Simaroubaceae > Ailanthus > Ailanthus altissimus. The sequence goes on from OX327699.1 coordinate 7,243,519, forward strand.
TTGAAAAGTGGCAGATGCATTGTATAAACCAAATGGCATCCTCCTAAATGCAAAGGTACCACTGGGACATGTAAATGTGGTATTCTCATGATCTCTGGGGCAATTACAATTTGATTATACCCAAAGTACCCATAAAAAAAAAACAATAATACATATGTCTAACTAGTCTGTTAATAATCTAATCACGAAATGGGAGGGGAAAATAGTCTTTCCTTGTGACTTTGTTGAGCTTCCAATAATCCTTGCAAATTCTCCAACCTTTTACTATACGTGTAAAAATTAATTCATTTTTCTCATTCTCTATAATTGTGACACCTCATTTCTTGGGTACACATCGTATCGAGCTAACTCATAACTACCAGAGATAGAGAAAATAATTCCCACATCTAACCACTTAATGGTCTCTTTCTTGATCATATCTTTCATTATCAGATTTAATCTCCTTTATTGCTCAATATTTGGCTTGTGGTCTTCTTCAAACAAAATCTTATGCGTGAACAATGATGGACTTATATCCTGGATGACTATGATAGTCCAATCTAGTGCTATCTTAAGCTCACTGAGTACTCTAAGCAATTTTTATTCTTGAATCTTATGAAGTTCAGCTGAAATAATTACAAGAAGTGTAGAAGAGTCGCTAAGATAAGCATACTACAAATGACTTAGTAGTTGATCAAGCTCAAGAGTGGGAACTTTTTCTATGGATGACTTATTATTTATCTCTATCTTCTTTAAGCTTTCCAAAGACTCAAATGTTGCCTTCATATGGCCAAAAGTGTGTGAAACAAAACCTTTTTCAATTCACTCCTTTTTCCCTTAGAAATGGATGTTAAAGAGTGGCAATAGTAAGGTTATTTATTAGTAGTTTACTTACAAGAGTTTCTTTCTTAACATACATGAGCAGTGGATCTTTAAAAAAAAATTATTGACTTGTTACTTGTTTTGTTTGCTTTATTAAATGATTTTTTTATTATCTCAAGTACAAATGTGGAAGTCATTCAGGCATTGAGTGAATGTGAGAATTTGGAGTGATCTTGTGCATCTTCCTTCATAGATTCTAATCCTCTGTCTTTCTTGGTATAAATATGAGACCTAAATAACTACTATTTCCGTCTTTATAGTGACTAACATGGTATATATTGGATAAGTGAAGACTAAGTTAGTATATATTTATAAAATCAATGACCAAAATGATATTGTTTCTTAAACATATATGACTCGATAAGCATGCAAACTTAGAAATTTGAAGAAGTTTATACAAATATAATAAACTGTAGATGGGGAGAGTCTCAAGCAATTAATTTCAGATCTTTTTATCAACAAGTGTATATATATATATTCTCAATTTTAGAATTTTTTGCCCACTAATTAAATTAAAAAAAGGAATCAAGCCTTTCTTTTATGTTGAAAAAAATGAAGGGTGCTTTCTCAATTCATGATAATAAGATGGTTTTTATAGTACACTTATAGATTTATACAATCATTTAGTTCGTAAGAAATGTGAAAAGAAGAAAAGAAAAAAAATTAAATTATAAATTAATAATCTTGTTATATACATGACTTATCATTGTTATAGGTATTTCATTTTTTTTTAAAGCATAAATATTAATTATATTAAAAAAATAATTTCACAGTACGAATCTATTAAAGAAGCAAATAAAATTTCACATTGATAAGAAATAGGAAAGATCATATGTATATAAAAAATAAACTATATCTCTATTAGTATGAGGCTTTTTGGGTAGAGTTCAAGAATAAAATTATGAGAGCTTAGACCTAAAATGAACAATATCATATTAATGTAAAGATATATGTAGTACGTTGAGCTCATATTGACAATAAATAATTAGAAAAATTAAATATACCTATGTTATAGGAAGATAGATTTTTTTATAAAAAAATATCAACAATCTCCCCTAACAAATAACAAATTAAACTTTATCAGAAATAACTTCACTCAAGGATGGGCTGAGGGGGTGGCTCGGCTAGGCTCTTCAGAAAAAAAAAAGTAAAACTAAAAAATAATTAATTGCGTATTTATTTAGTCATTTTGACTTTCAAGCTTCCGAAATTAGTATTTCTGCTCAAAATGTTTTCTATTTTTTAAGTTAGTATATTTATAAATTAAAATTAATTTGTATCATAATAATTGATTATATTTGTTTTTTTGTTTTGGACTCAACACTAAAATAAGCTTATTAGAACTCTTTCACAAAATTTAATAATAAGTTAAATTAATTTTATTGGAATTATTTTGTTATATTGATTAATTAAATCTACTTGAATTATTATGATGTAGTTTATTTGTAATAAAAAATAAATCAAAGAATTACTTCTTACTCTAATAGATTAATTTGTCTTTGTCGATGCTTCCAATTTTTAGATTAACTATTATATGCTTGTAATAAAAAAATTATGCATTTCTTGCAAATTGCATAATTATTTATATTAAAAGATAACTTATCTTAGATTATTAATTTAGATCCCATAATAGATGAATTTTATGCTTTGAAACATCGTTAAGCATAATATAAATAACATATCACTACTCTATTTTTTATAGGTAAGATTTATCAATTCTTTGGGTGTATTACCCTTTTTCTTATGAATAATATTTTTTCGTACTATTAAGATATGAGAAATGACAATCAATAAGAAAATTTATCCCTGCCCAAAAAAATAATTCTAATTACTTTTGGATCACTTTTTTTTTTGTTTTTTTTTTACTTTTTTTTTTTTAAAGTAAGAGATATGCCGAAGCATAAATGATTTTTATTTCCTTACCTCCTCTAAGGCTGAACTTGATTGATAATATGGCACAAAACTTAACAATCAACTGACCACGCTCTTGGGAACTTACTTTTAAATCACTTTATTACTCTTTCAAGTCAACATTTAACCATTCTAAATAATTGTATACTAGATTTTTTTCCATCTAGATCCGATGACATAAAGTTTTAAACAAGAACAGAGAGATTATTATTATATAAAAGAACAAAACTAAAAAAAATCAGAGATCTAATCATAATCAATATCTAGATAGTAAAAAATATATAACTAATTTAGATTTGAATCACTAAAAACCACCAATTTAAGTAAAAATTTATTATCGAGAAAATGATAAAAGCCAATAATAAATAAATAAATGAAAGCCAATAATTTCTACTGGGAAGATCATAAAAGAAGACCTCTCCTTAGTGAAAAAGGTGAAACAAAATTATATTTTATGTTATATTCATTTGAGTTTTAATATTTAATCTATCCTACAACTAATATGTTATAAAAAAGATATCTCGTGTTATTAAAATATAGCATTTAAAATTAAATTATATTACATATTTGAGTTAACAGCTCCATGATAAAGAATTAGCTGTATATCTACTTTCGCATAAAAAACTTTACATTCATATTACGATTTTTTTCAAAAAAAAAAAAACCATCAGCATGATTTATCTGTCTGCACATATTACTACGTCTTATTTATTATCATATATGATAACAATTAATTAGATTGCAAAAACTTATCATTAATCTTTTACCTAATTGGTTTAAAAGTAGCAGCTAGCACAATGGTGACTGATATTAGCACTGTTCTAACTTAATGAGTAGTGCTAATGTCACTCATTAGTCTTAAACCAATTATGTTATTGTATTTTAGGATTTTATGTATAACACAATTCTATTTAGTATTTGATATATAACACAATTCTATTAACATTAGTAAACAAAATAAAATTTTGGTTTATTTAAAAACAACGACCGATACAATCGCAACTGACGTTAATATTGTTATAACTTAATTAACAAAATGTCTATAGAAATAAATATAAATTTAAATCTATATGCATCACATATTTGATCATGTTGAATATGAAAAATTATTATAAATATAAAGAAATAAATGATGTAATTGCGGAATATAAGAAGAGGTTGTTATGTTATAGTTGGAACTTTGGTGCAATCTAATAATTTATGTGTTTTATATAGTTTGTAACGTCTACGAGTGCATTACCACCGTGGCCAAATTATGGTGACGGGGGTACCTAACATATGTTTTTTGAGGCCATTTACAAGGATTTTGTTGGTAATAAACCACATGGTTCATGTTTGGCTACAAAAGCAAAATACGTCACTTAATGGGGAACTTTGAGACCTATTTGCTTTGCTAAAAGGTGAAGTTTTGGCTTATGTTCTTAACGTGTTCGGAATTGTTTTATTATGGGGATGGGAATTTGACACGAAAAAACGGGTATTTGCGTATATCTATCCCTAATAAAATGGGTTTAAAAGAATGACTAATGAGTTTAGGCCAACATTGCTATAAATTAAGTTATTATTATAAATATTCTTGAGATAAAGTTTAATATCAACAAAATTTATTAGTATATAAAATAAATAATAATATTTAATTATTAAAAAATATTAACAAGATTTGTGTCAGATATGAAATAATTCAATTACTCTTTTTTTAATTTTAAATGTAATATTATAAATAATTTCATAATATTATATGAGTGGCTCTACTGATATACATCAGATATTTACTGGGACACTTTATAAGAATAAAATAAAATTTTCATAGCCTGGTTAAATTGATTTCTTCAACAACAGAGATACAATGAGATTTCGAAGTGGGACTTATTTCATAAGGGATATTTACCGCTATTACGAATAGAAAAATTGACTTTCACACGAGAAATTTAATCTCACAAATAAGAAGGCTACCGCACACTGAAAGAAAAGACTTCATGCAGAAGGATTATTATCTAAAATACTGTCCAAACAAAATTACAAAATACCCTTCTACAACACAATCAATATACTCAAACCAAACTAATTACAGTACATAACAAACAAACAAAAATTTGCAATATATAACTTCAATAGATAGTCGGCGGCAATGAAACTTATGGTTAGAACAGTAGCTGAAATAGCATCTATTGTGAAATCATCTTGCTACATGGTGACAGAAAAAGAAGAGCGATGTCAATTAGATCCAAGTAAAAGCCAGCTAAGGACACCGCGAAAACCAAAAAATGTTAGTGGTTACACAATGGCAAAAACTATGGACTATCTAGCGTTTCCTAGCAAAGGGCGCACACTAATGTATCAACCTTGTGTGATGGCTTAGCGGCATCACGGGTTCTCAATCAGAAACGTTGATGAGGTGCACACCATAGGGAGGGGTGAGAGACTGAAAACTGGAAAGAAAAAGAAAATGAAACAAAGCTGAGAGAGGAAAATATTAATAGGACCGTAAAAATCTAAACTATTTGGTAGAGGAACAAATTTCAAAGAATGTGGCTGTTGAGAGCTTTTTTATTTTAAGGTTTTGCAACTCAATTACTCTTTAAATATTAAAAAAGATGATATGACTACTTTACTTTACATGATAAATAATATCAACTCTGACTTGATTTTTTTATTATTTTTTTAACGCATTTAAACAAAAATAAAATTTAGCTTATTCAAGATGTTTCAAAATGTTTTTGGTTGGTGCCTCGAATTTTTCAATTTCCTAAAAATAGCATGCAAGTAATTCAGCAACTCTAAAGCTATGTTCTTGAAATTACCCACCGACATAATGTGTTTCCGTTAGTTATAATACCATATTTTAGATAATTCTCCACGTTAAGTTAACTGATCAAGATTTTTCAAGTATTTCATTAAAACATGTAAGAAATCTAAAATTTACCAAAATAGAAATTAAATTTTGTTGTCGATGGCGTAGGGAAAAATTATACAAGATCACAAAAATGGTGTTCAAATAAAAGAAAAAGAAGATCAAAATATTAAAAAGAATGACAAATCATTAACACTCGTAAATAATCGATAACGTAATATGAAACTACAACTACCAAAAAAAAAAAAAAGACAATAAGAGAAAAAGCAGACCCAAAAAAAAATACCATTATTCACTCATCTTCTCAAAATATTCGTCGCCCCCAACCCTATTATTCACTCATTAAAGAAAAAAAAACTAATAACTGCAACCCCAAAATGTTTGCATGCCTATTGGACTCTAATGACGGCCGTTTCGCCACCTCATCCAACAGCAGCAGCAGCTCCAAATGTACCAACACCAAGAAATCGAACTTGGTGGCTGGGTCAATCAGCGCCAAGAAAAGAAATTGGTAGAGAAACAAAGAGTTAGCAATAGCGAACGTCACCGTTCTCTAGAACCTGTAATAGATCTTTGCTCTGATAAAACCCAAAGACATCGGATCTTAGAAAACAAGATCCTTTATTTGTTCGTGAACGTGCATCCATTAAAGAATGTATGAAAATATTAGAGGCTATGGACGAATTGGATGATGATGTCGACAAAACAGCTTGTGAAATATTTATTAGTGTACATTTGAGGATGGAGTTTGTGATGATGTCTGATGCAAGAAAACAAAAAGTGGCTTAATAGTCTAAAATGAGTATTTCAGTTTGATCTTTACGAATAATAGATTGCAGTATTGTAAGAAAAAAATTTAATAATTTGGGTTTAAATATAGAGGTAGTAAATAAATCATCTTGTTAGGCATCATCTTATTTGGGGTCAGGGTTCGTCAAGACTTTGAGCGGTTATTCGAGAGCAAATCCTAAATCAGTACACAAGGTGTAAGCAACTTAAATATGATCTTCAATTCATTAAATGATAAAACACAAAGATCAAATGCGGAAAAAAAAAGTTAATGGAGGATCTTTCTAATCTTTAGCCATTGATATTATTCCTTTGACAACAAGTTACAATTTCTTTAATTCTTTTAAGCCCTCAAACTCTCTCTTCTTTAATGGTATTTGTCTCAGAAAAATTAAAATGGAGAGCATAGACTTAGGGACCTAAATATATAATCTCTCTTAACTTGCTTAACACTTTCCATCATTAAATTAAATGTTAAATATGGAGGTTACAAGAAAATTGATGGAGGTTATGGCCATTTTTCAATTGATAGGAAGTTGAAGGCAGTTAATAAAACATGATGGACCATATTCTTGAACGTGAGAAAATATTACATTCTCTCACTTGGTCTATATGCTCAATATAATATCAAAACCCATCAATTTTCATACTTAAAAAATAAAACAAATGAATTATGGTGATAAGTCCTCTAAAAATAAGTATTATCTCCGATGTATTACAATTTATTATATTTCTTAAAACTTAGCCCATACATGATAATATTATTTAATGAATAAACCTTATGTCTATTCTATATCCAATCAACAATGATTTTTTCTCAAATTAATAAATGTGTACACAATTAAGTATCAATATGAAAAAATATCAACTTTAAATATAGTTTCATTTCAATTACATTCGTCCTTATGATGAAAGTCGTATAAAGGAACCAAGTCCTATTTTGTCCATATGATCCTTCAATTTCTCCAATGGCATGCCTTTAGTCAAATGATCGATAATATTAATTGCAGTGTTAACGTGTTCAATAATCACTGTTTTTTTAAAACAAATTCTTTATGGCTAAATACTTAATGTCAATGTATTTACTTTGACTACCACTTTTGTGATTTTTATTAATAAAGCTGCAGCTGAATTATCATAATATATTCTCAATGGCCTAAAGATGAATTCATAATCCTAGGCCCATATATGAAATTCTTTATTTACATACCACATAAGATAATCTCAAAATATAAAACATATATATAAGTATATGATCCATGATCCTTTAAAGGTACCTCATCACTTTCTTTGCAGTTCTCCAATGGTTTATTCTCAGAATACTCTGATATTTTTCTAACATTCTGTTTCAAGTCATTTTTTGAACAATGGTTCAAATTGAATCAATCACCCTTTATAATAGGAGCAACACTTGGTGAACAATTTTTTATACAAAATCTCTCTAAAACCTTATTAATATAGGTTTCCTGAGACAAACTTAAGATACCTTGAAATCTATCCTATGGATCTTAATGCCAGTGACATAAGATGTACCACCCATATCCTTCATGTCAAAATTTTCAGAGAGAAATTGCTTCACCTCATGCAACAAAGCCTCATCATTGGTTTCAAGTAAAATATCATCCACATATAAAACGAGAAAACAGATCTTACTCATACTAACCTTTTGGTATGTACATTGATCCATGATATTCTCTACAAATCTAAATGAAGATATGACATTATAAAATTTTAAATACCACTGACAGTAGGCTTGTTTTAATCAGTATATAAATTTCTTAAGCCTACATATCAAATGTTCACCATTACTAGAGGAGAATCCTTCTCTTCTAGATCTTCAATGAGAAAAACCGTTTTCACATTTATTTGATGCAATTTCAAATCAAAATGTGCAACTAATGTCAAAATCACATGAACAAAATCCTTTTTAGATACAAGAGAAAAGGTCTCTGTGTAGTTGATTCCTTCTTTTGAGTAAATTCTTTAACAACGAGTCATACTTTATATCTATCTATGTTGCCCAATAAGTCTTTCTCAGTTTTAAAGACTCATTTACATTTAATGGCTTTTGTACTATCAGGCAACTCAACAAGATCCTAGACTTTGTTAGACTATAGACTTCATTTCATCTTTCATAACATCGTACCATAAATTTGATTCTTTACAACTCATGGCTTATGAAAATGCTTCAGGATCATTTTCGGCTCTAATATTATAGTCAAATTCTTACAGATATATAATGTAATCACTAAAAATTGTTGACTTCATTGCTCGAGTAGATCTTCTTAATGTTATGCCTACATCCTCTTGAGAGGCTTGTTGTTCAACTATTTTTGGTAATTTCTAAATAACCTGATCTATCGGATGATCATTAGTAGCTTGTGAAATCTCAATGATTGATTGTTCAACGCCTATTTGAACTTAAGGGTGTCATGTATAATAATCAATCTACTACTTGAAATGAAAGGTTGAGAATTTGTAGGATCTTCTCAAAAATTATGTTTTTGGATTGATCACTCTCACTGATCAAGTTATTCTCATAAAATTTTTCCTTTCTTAACTCTACAATCCTAGTGTTGTAAGATAGACAATAAAATCTATAACTTGTAGACCTCTCGACATATCCAATGAAATACTCACTAATAGTCCTTGGGTCTAGTTTCTTCTCTTATGGGTTGTAAACTCTTTCTTCAATAGGCATACCTAAATGCGTATCTGTCGCAAACTCAGTTTTCAACCTTGTTATAATACAAATATTATTTTTGGGATAGCCTTGGTTAGAACTCGATTTAATATATACACTACCATTTTAAGAGTTTTAGTCCACAATGATTTAGGATGCTTGGAGCAACTAAGCATACTCTATACCATGTTTAGTAATGTTCAATTTCTTCTTTCTGCTACGCCATTTTGGTCTAGGGAACCAGACATGGTGTATTGGGCAACTATTCTATACTCTTGAAGAATCTTTGCAAATGGATCAGGTACTTGTCCATCCTCAGTGTATTTACTATAGTATTCCACACCTCTATCTATTTTCACAATCTTAATTTACTTCCTACATTATATCTCTACTTCAAATTTAAATATCTTAAAAGTATGTAATGTTGTGTTCTTATTATGAAGCAAGTAGAGATATATGTATCATGAGTAATCATCAATGAAATAGATGAAGTATCTATGACTATACAAGTCTATGTCTAGACTATAAATATCCAAATATATGATCTCTAATATGTGTGAACTCCTCTTAACACCTTTCTTTGACTTGTTGATCTATTTTTCCTTAATGCAGTCCACACAAGTGACAAAATCAATAAAATTCAAAGTACTAAGTACTCCATCATTTACTAATCTCATAATCCTTTCTATAGAGATATGTCTTAATCTCAAATGTCACAAAATAGAGGAATCTTCATTCATAACACATTGTTTAATGCCAGTATGAACATGTATTGTATTATAAAAGGTATCGTTTTGTAAATCAATGCAGAATAGACTATTAAAAAATGTACCATTTCTAACAAGATTATATTTGTAATATAAATTAAACAAATCTTTCAAACAATTAAAAAATATATCCCAAATGTACAAGTCTAAGAAAAAATCAAATTTCTAGAGAAATTTGAAAAATAAAGGTTCTATCTAAATATAAAACAAACCATTACTTAAAGTTAAACAACATGTCCCAATTGCCTCTACATGTGAACGCATCTTGTTTCCTGAATAGATACATTGTTCACTACCCATTGGCTTCCTTAGGTTTTGTAAACCCTGTAAGGAATTCAAAATATGGAATATAGTACCAGAATCAATCCACCAAGTGTTATGATTAACATTAACCATATTAGATTTATAACAAACAATTGAAATTAGATTACCTTTCTTCTCAAGTCAACTTTGAAACTTTTGGCAATCCTTCATCATGTATGCCTTTCATTATTTATAGAAAAAGTACTTGGATTCCTTCTTAATGTCAAATTGGGGAGACTAAAGAGGCATTTTTCCTTTTCCCTTTTATTTACTTTGTCTATGTTTTTTCTTTACTTTGTCTATGTTCTTTCTTTGTGTTGTCATAAAAGCATTTTCACCTAATTCTAACACTAGCCTCCCTTCCTTTTGAACACACATGGCCATAAGTTCATTAAATGACCATTTTTTTTTATGTGTTGTGAGAGATTTTGAAGGGTCCATATTGTTATGGAATAGTATTTAATATATAATGCACCAAAAAAAAAAACTCAGACATCTCAACTTTAAGAGTTTTAAGCTGAGCCACTATATCCCTTATCTACATGATGTGCTTATGCACACCTTTAACACTAGTGAGCCTTAACGATAAAAACTTCATAATTAGGGTGCTAGCAAGTGCTTTATCTAAAATTTCAAACTACTCATCAATAGCCTTCAGTAATGCCCATACATTATTATGTTGATCGACTTAACCACGTAAACCAGCAGAGATCTTGGTTTTTATGAACATCAGACTAAGGAAATTGGATCGCTCCCATTGTTCATAAAGAGCAAAGTTAGCTGAAGTGCTAGTATCAGTAATGCCTAGTGGTTCGTCTTTTCGTATAGCATAATCAATGTCCATCAACCCTAAATAAAGAGGGATTCTTTCCTTCAATATTTTATAGTTATCACCATTCAATTTGAAAATATTACATTTGAAATTAAAAAAATTCGCAAGTTGCATAACTGCATAAAACATATGTCATGTTTTACTTATATAAATCATGATCTAAAAATTAGGAATCTAATAACTTAAAACTTGTTGTGGGCTAAAGTTCTAATTCAATTAAATTCATTTATAACTTTATGATTAAACATATATCATGTTTTACTAATATAAATGATGATTTAAAATTATGAATCTAGTAATATAGAATTTACCTGTGGGCTTAAGTTCTAATTCAATTAAATCCATCTATCATTATGATAAAACTATCAAATTATGTTCATTTTCTTAATTTTTTTGGGTAAATTAAGAAATATAATTTAATATTTCATCCTAATTAATCATATAAATATAATAAAAATTCATGTAGGATAAGATTTATTATATTAAATATAATTAACAACAATTAATGTTATTTTTCTATATGTGATCCTAAACCACTTAATATATAATTTTGCATAATTAAGGATATTGTTGCTACTCCTTAATTAATTAAACTTATGTGGATCACTAGACATTTTATTCACATAATGGTTCATATAATAGTATACAGCAATGACATTATTTATAAATATGAATATAATTTCAAATTGTATGCATAATAAAAACATAAATTATACATACAAAATTAACATATAGCATATAAATGATACTAACTATATGATATAAATATATCAAATTACAACCTATTTATAAATATCATAAATTTTTATGGAGAATTTGTAATTACCTAAATTTGGAGGGGTTAGAAGAAATATATAACAATATGAGGACACATTTGTAAAATTTTAAAATTTTTTGGGTTAAAGTTAATTAACCAAAAGATTAGGGGCCTTAATGAAATTATCTAATTCTAGGGGTAAATTTGAAATTACAAAACTCTTTTTGGGTCAAAATATAAATATTTAATACTTTAGGGCTCTTTTATAAATATCTAAAATTTTAGGGTCAAAACATAATTTAAAAAACTCATAGGGGCTGAATGAAAATGATTAATCATTTTAACATCGACCCAACCCAATTACAAATTCGTTTAACTCATTTGTAAAATTCGACCATATCTCTCTTATTTTAACTTCAATTTTAATATTTCAAATTGCAAAATGTTTGAAATTCAATTTCCTAATGATTTCTAACATTATTCATCATCAAAACACCCAAAATTTTATATTTTTGATCAAATTAAAATTATGGACATTATGAACTTATTATCCAAAACATCAAGATAGAGATATACATGCTCTGATACCAACTATAAGCAATTTAAATATGATCAAATGCAAAAAATAAAGTTAATAGAGGATATTTCTAACCTTTAGCTATTGATGTTGTTCATTTAACAGCAAGTTGTAATTTCTTTAGTTCTTCTAAGCCCTTAAACTCTTTCTTCTTTCATGGTGTTTATCTTAGAAAAATGAGAATAAAGAGTATAGACTTAGGGACCCAAAGATATAACCTCTCTTAACACACTTAGCTATTTTCATCATTAGATTAAATATTAAATATAAAGGTTACAAGAAAGTCGATGGAGGTTATGGGCAATTTTTCAATTGATGGAAAGTTAAAGGTAGTTAATAAAACATTATGGACCATATTTTTTAATGTGAAAAAATATTATATGAGAATAAGGCTTGTTGAATACGAATAAGAATATTTGGATATAGGGATAAAGGTGTTTGAACACAAGGATGAGAGTGTTTAAATACGAAATAAAGAGTATTTGAATAATACAATATTAAAATGACGATACTATCATTTTCTCAATTAACTCTCATTAAATATTCTTTAACTGTTAGGTATTATTATCTATTTCACAAATTAGTGAATTTTACTGATATTAAATCTTAGCTTAAAAGTATTTATGATAATAAACCCCATAAAGTTGTTGAAGCGGAAGCACACAAATAAGTAAAATTACCCAAGCAATATATGCAGAACATGTAAATTATAGAATAAAGAGAAAAGGGATAGAAGAAGAACACACAAAGAATTACGTGGTTCGACAACTTGCCTACGTCTACGGCAGATCAAGATCACACTCTTCTCTTATTATAAATTGTAAGGCACTCACAAAGTATGCCTTTTACAAGAAAGATTACAAAGATAACTCTCTCTATCACTCTAAGAATTTTTTCTCACAAAAAATCACAAAGATTGTTGATGATCACTAAGATTTCTCAACCTATCACAAAGATGAATTGATGATCACAAAAATGTGTCTACAAGCCAATTGATAGCATTTATATAGGTTTTAAGATGACCTAGGTTTACCCTATACGTGTGAGAGTCGTATTAGGGAGTTCTAAAACAAGTGGGAGACGAAATAAGGAAGTTTCTTTATTTCGAGATACTGTTCCCGTCTCCAACGCTGTGGCGCTGGCCTGCCTGTCTGAGCGCTACAAAGCTCGTCGCCTGGCGCCGCACTGCTCAGTTGCTGGATTGGGTGTCGCGGCACCCACTCATAATCGCCGCGGCGCTGGGGTCTAGTGTGCCCTTTTTCTTTTTCTGTCTCCTTTCGCGTCCGTCTTTAATCCGTGTGCACCCTACACACTTGGGTTGCTCTCCAAATTATATCCCGATAATTTTCTATCAATATTCTCATAAAAATAATATACGAGTTCTATTGTTTAAAGTTTGCTTGTATTAAAATTGTAAAAGATTTTAGTTTGCTTTTATATAATAAAAATATATAAAATAAATTTTATTCAAAGTGGATTAAGAAGGCTTTAGCATTTGATCAATTTAGGGACGCAAATCGGTATCCACGTGCAAACTGAGATTAATTATCACTCGTATTTGCTAGGGAATGGTATATTGATAAAGAGTAATATTATATATTTTTAAGTAGTATATTAATAAATTTTTATTTAAATGATATAATGGGTGATTTTAAAAGTTATAAAAATTAATTATTTAATAAATATTTAATACATTGTTTAAAAAAAGATAAAATATTAAAATATTAATTTAATAATTCTAAAAATTAACTATTTGATGAATATTTATACATTATTTAAGATAAAAAAATATTAAAATACTATTTGAAGTGTAATATTACTCTTGGATGGAGAAGGCAAATCGATATTTATCAAAATTACTGTAGTCATCCTAATAACAATCTCAAAATGGCAGTATTTATTTCCAAGAAGGGTGGAACTATTCAACCTCCATTTTTTTATTGCGCAAGTGTAATATTGTTCTTCAATGCCGGAATTGCAGTTTTACGTGTTTTTAAGTAATTTTGATTGAGAATAAATTTATAAACAAGCGTGATGCATATGTCAACATTCTAAATAATCTACAGCCTACTTGGCCCAGATTGCTAGACAGGATTATTCAGCCCAATTTAGTCCATAGTCACCCAACTCAACGAGACACAGAGGATCCAAAGAGCCCATAAGGTACAGCACGGACGCCCCAGTACTACTGGCCAGTCAGAGATTGAAACGACACCCATACCCACCATTTCAAAATTCGAATAACAAAAATAGAAAAACCATAGATTTGGTTATCGGTTCACACCGTTACCTGAAACTCACTTGTCCCATCTATGATCTAGTCCATTCTCTCTCGCGGATCCATCAATCAACGGCTGGATTCTCTCAATTTCTCGTCACAGCCACGACAGTTATCCGTAACGCTAATATTTTCCTCTTCTCACGTTGAATTCGAAACCCACGCGCTGTTTACTCACTCGAACTAGAATAGTCGACCCGAGCCTCCTTGATCCCAACAGAATAACAAAACCAAACCAAATCCCCAAATATCACAAATCAAAAATCAAATCATATGATAACTCCCCAATCAAATTTCCCAATTCCCAAACCCTAACAATTAAAATAATTATAGGTAAAGGAGAGAGAGAGAGAAGAGAGAGAGAGAAGTGTAGAAGAAAGAAAAATTCTAAGAGATATATCTGAGGAGCCCCTAAAATGGCGTCCTCTAAAGTCATGAAATCTTCAAATACTAGAAATTCGGATCTCTCTCGACGATCTTCTATTACATCTTCTTCTTCTTCCTTTACAAAGCCTCAACATCAGTTACAACAACAACAACAAGAGGTACCAACTGACTCGTCGAAGTTCGCTTCGGCAATGACGGTGGACGGCATTCTACGCAACGTCTACAACGCCACTACGGCGTCCACCACGGACGCCACTCTCCTCGAAGCTCAAATCACGCTGATCGAGACCAACGATCATCCTCAGCATCATAATCATAATCATCCGAACGAGGACCAGAACGTCGTTGTCTCGGGAGCGATTAAGAGTGTGGATGACGTGTGGAGGGAGATCGTGTCCGGGGAGAAGAAGGAGATGAAGGAGGAGGCAATTGATGAGATGATGACGCTGGAGGATTTTTTGGCCAAGGCTGGAGCTGTCGAGGAGGCGGCTGCGGCTGCTGACGTGGATGTGAAAGCCGCTCCGATCGTGATGGAGCGGTTGAGTGGCGGCGTGTATTCGTTTGATCCACCGCCAAGTCCGCTTCAGGTGGATGGGTCTATTGTGGGATTTGGGAATGGAGTGGAAGTAATCAGTGGAATTTGTAGTGGTGGTGGTAGTAGAGGGAAGAGAGGGAGAGTGATGTTGGAACCCTTGGATAAGGCGGCGCAGCAGAGGCAGCGGAGGATGATCAAGAACAGAGAGTCCGCTGCCAGGTCCAGGGAAAGGAAGCAGGTCACAAGTTCTGACGTTTTTGAGGAAATGTTTTGATTTGGTTGATTAATTGTTGATTGATTGATGGGTTTTGGATTTTGGGATTCTTGCAGGCTTATCAAGTGGAATTAGAGTCCCTAGCTGTGAGGTTGGAGGAGGAGAACGAGCAGCTGTTAAAAGAGACGGTAATTTAATGCTTTCAACTGCTTAATCACCCTTAGATTTTAACCAATTGGAGCTGATAATTCTGCTTTTTGAATGTCTGAAAGTTTTAT
Organism: Ailanthus altissimus; assembly: GCA_946807835.1. Taxonomy (NCBI): domain Eukaryota; kingdom Viridiplantae; phylum Streptophyta; class Magnoliopsida; order Sapindales; family Simaroubaceae; genus Ailanthus; species Ailanthus altissimus. Next base: position 7,259,542 of record OX327699.1, read on the forward strand.
TCTGTTAAACTGTTCATCCATTTTGTTGGTTACAGTGTATGAGATTGATAAGTGGTTCATTAGAATCCTTTACGCATGTTAATCATTGCTATCTTTTTAAGAGTTTTGTGATTATTAGGTCAATTTCATTGTCTCTACCTAACATTGTGCTGTGTAACCATGATTAACCTTTAATTTTGGTTGAAATGATTATATATTCATTCAGTTTGGTGATGTGAGGATAACACAGACTTTGGTTGATTAAATTGTCATATCATGTAATTTCTATATATAAGTTGGTCAAGATGTGAAAAATACTATTGAAGTATTTACATGCTTTAAAATTTAAATAGCTGTCTTTTTCAATTATGATGTAGTGATGCATTTTGCATATCTTCTTGACTGTAAAGTTACAAATCCACAAAACTAAGTTGTGAAATTTTAGGTGATTTAGTTGAAAACTCTTGATGCTTGGAATCTTTTCTTTGGAGAAGTGAACTTCATTGTTGAAGATGTGTGGATTTTGGTATTCCAAACAACAGAGGTGTTAGCAATAAAAGCAACAGCAGCAAAAACTTGATTGTCTTCTATACTTCTACTAAGCTATGAAGATTTCTTTCGGTTCAAAGTACAACTATTTTCTATTTCTTCTTGATTCACGCATTGATAAGTTTTCATTTTCTAAGCATGCATGTATATGTGTGTGTATATATATATACACACTCGTTGAATTAAATCATTGGATATAGTTATAGCACTACTTCCTGAAAAGTTGCTTATGCTTCTTATATATAAACTGTTTCCATACTGGTTACAGACTTTATACGGACAGTCTTAATCCTAGTAAGTTGTAGTAAAAATTCAGGCACAAAAAATGTTGTTGAAAAAATCATTAGTCTTGTCGCTGTGTATTGATGCCGTGCAAGAGAACTAGGAACTGAGGAAAATTATTGATAACAGCAGTTGTTTGGAGGTCACATTCCAACTTTTGTCATTCTTGTGCTTTTCCAACCATCATCCTTTCTAGTTGAAGTTGATCAATAATGTCTAAATGAGAGTTTAACCATGACTGCTGAAATTCAGTTTAGCTCTTTGCAGCGTTTTGTCTTCATAATTGAATAGTGGTTTATGCATATAGTTTAATTGTAAAATATTTATTACTACACATTTAGGTTGTCATTATTACTGATTTTGTTTTTATTAGTTTAAAACATTATTACATTGGACAAGTATATATATACACTATCTTATGTTTCATTGGTTTACTGTGGTTTAGGGGGTCTAATTAATTTGATTTGGTTAATATTAGCCAGGTTTTGTAAATGTGTATGGGAGAAGAAATGCTCTGTTATTTCTTCACCTCCTATGCCTTTCATCTATCTCACCAGTGATGGTTAAGACTATGTTGAATGTGTTTGCTCTCTTCAAGTTCCTTTTTGTTACCTTGGATTTTTCTTATTATTGGCTAATAAAATTTCTTGCTGGGCAGGCTGAGAGGACTAAGGAGAGGTATAAACAGGTAATGAGTCTATGCGCCCTTTCATCAAAATTGCAAAGTAGTACATTGTATTTTGGAAATTGATTGTGGTGTTAATTGCAATCTAATTCAAGAACAATACAAACAAAACCCTATATCTGAACTACATTCAAGTTTGCAACTATAATTGTAACACAGGGAGGCATGATTGGAAGATTAGGTGTTAAGAAGGATATTCAATTCAGCTATATAACACTAGTGCATAAACTTAATGACAAGAAAGTTCACAATTTTCCTTGGGAGGCTTTAGTATGATTGTAGTTGCATCCCTTATTCTTTTGTGGGGATTTTTATTTGTCATTAAACTTCTTTGGATCACCCAATACTTCTTTTTGGTGTTTCATTATAATAATCTTGACTTCCATTCAAATTAATTTATTTTATTTTACATTCTACTGATAATTACAACCAGAATGTTATTGTGCCTGGTTACAAAGGTAGGCTCAGCGGAAGGGTAGATAAAAGGATAGATTCGTTCGTTATTCTGTTTAGTTTAAGAATGTCCGGAATAAAGAATTAAACTAAATTTATGTTGATTCTGAGAATACCTGCAAATTTAGGTGGTTATAACTCGTTGATTCAAAAGAATACTAAGAAATAACAAAGAACAACTCAAATTAAGAGTTTATTCAATAACTGAATAATTAAAATAACAAGTCTTTTCTAATATTATAAAAGATACATATATATACTAACCATTAATTATTCTAAACCTACTCAAATAAGAGTTCCTATTGAAGTAGGAATACAACTCAAATAATAATTACTAAACAAATAAAACACTAAAAAGGAAAATAAATTAAAATATGACTCAAACTAATTAAGATATTTTTAAAGATAATAAACTTGCTCAATAAAGAATTTTGGTGATTCTTGAACTGCATCACTCATCCTTAGATTTTCTCATTGATTTCTCTTGCAGCTCATGGAAAAAGTGATCCCTGTTGTTGAGAAGCAAAGACAACCACGTGTTCTTCGGAGAGTTCGCTCCATGCAGTGGTAAATTATGTTTTTACTTGAGATGATGAAATAGGAACACCCTTCTCTGTCACAGAAGAACGTGGCAGCAATTTCATTTCAGATAAGTATCTAAAGCAGTTATATCAACGTGATGACCATTCAGGAGCAGTAAAGGTTGTTGATATGAAGTTGAAAAGGGATTGTCACTGTAGTCGTGATGGAAATTCCTTATTATTTAAAGAAAGAACGTTAAGAAAGAAGAGACTTGCACAAGGTGAGATAAAGGGCAGATGACAAAAGTAGATCTATGTAGTTAGGTAGTGTTGTTGCAATGTGAAACTTTGTTTCTCCCAATTGCCAATATATATGTCTGGGCAAAACAAAGGATTCTGGACTGGTATATACTGTATTTATGGTGTCGATGATTTATTGCAACTCAACTCTTCAACAAAAATAGGTTGGCAATTAATGATTTATTCATACTAAAATCCAGGCATTGCTCTGTGAATATTTGCTAGAAAACGGGGTTCTGAGCGTCCAATGAAGCTGCTTTTTTATGTAGGCTGTTTCCATGGCCCATTTCTTTGGTTTGTTTTCTTGTACCTCGAGTTTTATCGCTTCGCTTCCTAACATAAACTCGAAATTTTAAAATGTAATTCAATAATTTGAGAAATACAATATGATGTAATTTGGGAATAAGAAAGTTAGGAATGTAACACTTGTTTTATTCTTATTGATGTGATACCAATAAGAGACTGTTATGTGTTAATATTTATTGATTTGTTAATCATGCATTAATGGTATGGCACCTACCAAGGAATGTTTAAGTCATAGTAGAAATATAAAGTTGGAATATAAAATGTGTCGTATTACTATAAGAAATGTAATGCATAATTTAGTAGTTATGTTTTCAGTCCAAAATAGAGCATTTAATCAATATTTCAGATATGTAATATAATGTAATTTGGAAAGAAGATAAATATTATTATTATTTTGCTTCTTTTTTTGTTTGGTTGCAGAAACATGTTGGTAGCAGTAGGTGGTGCTTATATTATATTATATGTGTGGTTTTATTCATTAATCGGCGGCTTTTAATATCTTTTTACAAATATTTGTATAGTTTTCTTCTCGGTAACTTTATCTGCTTTTGGGAAGCACTTTTGTTACTATTTTAGCATTTATCAAACATCCACATTTCTCTACTGGCTCAAATTAATTTCAAATTTTGAGACAATTCCCATTTTAAATCTATTTGTTTTATATTAAAATGAAGTAAAAAAAATTGTGTGAAATTTCTTTTTTAAAAAAAAATAGTAATTACCCACTTTTTGTTTATTGACTTCTTTATTATTATTTGTTTTTTGAAGAAGACTTCTTGCTGTTTGCTAGACCTAATGGACAGCTCAGCTGTCTCCTCGTAGACTTGGAGATTGTTATCCGCATTTTGCTTTTATATTTTAATTATATAGCTAAGCCACGTGTCTCATTCAATTTTTTTTTTTTAAATTCAATTCATTCTCCTAGGTCAAAGATATTTACACTGAACTAAAATATTTTGTTCTTGTTTTTGGTCTTAAAGAAAATCTTGAAGTATCCAAAGTTCATTTGTATCTAAATTCATTTTGTCTCTTTGGCTCTTGTTGTCTATTCAAGTTTTCCACACATCCGACAGTTTGCAATTTGTTATCTTAATTAATTATTCGGATCAATAAATAATATTATGCTCACAAATCAAATACATTAAATACAAATTATTTGATGAGGAAAAACAAATTAATAGAGCTTGTAATTGTAGGTGGTTAATCCTTCATGCCTACATTAATTTTAAAGTAATGTGAGGTTCAACTCACTTCCCTTTAATAGTAATATACCTCTTTAAAAAATAATATATAAAAATATTTTAAATAAAGTTGTGATAAAAGCTTTTATAAAAGAGATTTAATTTCTAATAAACGTCTTTATATTTTTTCATAATTATTTGATGTAATAGAGAGCTGAATGAAAATTTTGTACTTTGTTTTTATTTATATTATAATTAAAAATTTAGAAACTAATAAAAATTTGTATTTCTTGCTCAAGCAAAAAGCTTATCTGAATTCAGAAGCATTAATTTCAAAATGAGGATATTGAGTTTTTATAAGAAAAGATACTTTTGACCTTTATCCACACATTTTTGAATAATCAAATTTAATGGCGAAATTGCGTGATTAAGTAGACAATATTTACAAGTGATGCAAGTATTAACTAAATGTTTGCGCTAGTTGTCACCTATACTAATACTACTGCTACTTGAATTGGGGGAACAAGCACACTTGGAGAGTTCGTACAACAGAGAGTTGTATGTTATATTCAAGAAGGATGAGTTGCTCCCAAAAAGAAATTTGTTGATTCTCTCTCAATTGATTGGACGTAGGTGCGATGATTTATTTTACGAGTGAGGTCTTTGGTTTAAATTTAGAATGGCCCAACGTCAAGAAAAAGAAAAAGAAAAAAAAAAAAAAAGAGAAACTTCATTCAGACTAATCTGTCCACTCAACTTCTTATATTTAAAATAATTTATATATCTACCGTAATGATACTATTATTTTGTGCTATTACGATAAGAAGATTGAGGAAGAATATGCATTTCCTCGAAAAATTTTATAAAAAAAAAAAAAAAAAAAACCACTTGAGTTGGTAGCTGGACAAGCATCCTACAAGGGTTACTTTTGGTGATGGTTGTGGTATTAGGAGATAGATTTTAGTTTTAGGATGGTGCCTTTTATATCTGATCATAACTTTGATTTCAAATCTTATTTCTTATCACAAGTTTGTGAATTAGATTTTGATGCAATAAGCAGGAGAAACACACAATTCTTAATTGATGATACTAAAAATAAAGCGATTGATTCAGTAACGCAAGCTCAATAAGCGGCTCTTGACTATCATTAAAACATGTCAACTAATAATAATATCACATCTCAAAAAGTTCCCAAGTTCTAATATTCTGCAATGATTTTACAGGAAAGGAAAATATGTTTTCATAATTTGTGAAGTTAAGTTCAAACATCCAAGCCATCATATTTCTCTTGCAAGCAATCTTAGCTACTCGGTAAGAATCTTTAATTCTCTTATAAATCAGAAGAAAACAAATTAAAATATACAAGTTCTACTATACACTAAAGATATTGGTGGGTGATCGATATTTAAATACCTGATCTATTTAACCGATTGTGAAAAGAAGTATATCATTCAACCTTGCAGGGTAAATGTTATAATTACTAGGAATAATTCATACATATATATTTGTCAATTAGGTTTCTCCATAATTTCAATTTTTTCAGCAAGTATTGTTTTTGTGTGTATTATTCTTTCTTAATTAAATATTGTTCAATTCTCTCTTAGCACTTTGCATAAATACTCCCTAGGTTATAGCTTCTCCAATATCTTTAAGAATTAACACACACAAAAAAAAAAAGAAGAAGATGTTTCTGCTTTCCATCTGTCTGCAATATAGACAGAATTCTGATTTGAGAGAAAAAAAAAAAAGTTCAGATTTTATTCCCTAAAAAACAACTAAGCATGAGCATAGTCGATTCATTTCATTAAACAAAGTAATAAATAAATTAAAGGACTAAATTGAGAAGTTTAAGGAATTCATCAAAGAAAAAAGAAAAAACAAATTAGGTTCTCCCACTGGCACGGCCACTCACCTCCCTAGACATCAGAAAGAAAAATACTGATTTAAATTGTAAATTAATATGTAAATAAAGACCTGCAGAGTGATAATCACAGAACTAATCATTTTAGAATAATAGTTCTCATCATCTTTTATCATTTCATTGCAACTATTTCATCCCACCCTTTTTTTTTTCAATAAAGTTTTCCCACAGACAAAATCATTCCACCTTTTACTGTTTTAAATCATAAAATCACACAATCTCCCATGTTCATTGTCTGTCATCCATTAAAAAACTCTCCCCCACTATTTACAATATGCACAGGTTTCAAAATTCTATTTGCTTCGTTTTTTCTTTTTCTTTTCCCTTTTTTTTTCCTTGAATTTCTCAAGAGGCCAGAGATTAAGCTTAAAGCCTTAAAGCCACAAACCGCGCAAAGGCCTAAAGCTCTTCTAATAATATAATTATCCTTCTTCAACTTTTCAGCTTACTAAAACAAAGAGACAAACACAATCACTTGATGAAGATTATTAACATTCCATCTTCATCCATGTTTATAATCTTCTTGCTTTCTTTTCTGATTCTACTCTCTCAACAAGCTCAGTCTGCTACTCTTTTAGTTGATGGGGTTTCAGAGTGGAAGAACCCTAATGTTCATGTAGGGGATACAATCGGTAAGTAGTTTAAAAATCCACTTCAAGAGAATGATTGTTTCTGGTTATTCTTATTTGGTTTTAGCTAACAACTAACATGTTTTTACTTCCAAATTTTTCTGATCAGTTTTTCAACACAAGCATAACTACAGCCTCTACATTTTCCGGAACAAGAATGCCTTCAATCTCTGCAATTTCACTCAAGCTACACTTCTCACCAAGCTCAACTCCACTTCTTATACGGTATGTCAATCTCTTTTCTTTTCTTTTTCCCCATAAACGCCTTAAAAGCTACACTTCTCACCAAGCTCAAAATTTTTCTTTTGATTCTTGAACTTCAGCTGAAGCCTAAACATAAAAAAAAAAAAAAAAGGTTTAAAAACTTCTGTTTTTCACTCTAAATTTCATGCTGCTGCTTAAAAAATGAATAAGAACTTACTTTATCCGTTTCCTAATGCTACAAAAACTTTAAATGGGTACTTCAAAAATCTTTTAAATTGTCTCTAACAATTCACGTTTTCTTCTTTTTGCAACGCAAAAGTGGCATCCATCACGCCCTGGTTTCTTCTACTTCACTTTCAACAATGGCTCTCTTAAAGCATGCGAAAGCTCACAAAAGCTCTACATAGAAGTCACTGCTGTCTCTTCCACTCAACCGCCAAGCCCTTCACTAGAAATCCCTCCTATGGTGGCTCCAGCACCTGCTTCCGGTGGCGTCATTTCGTCTTCTCCGGCGTATCCATGGCCGTCCCGCCCTAAAGAAGTGGCTTACTCTCCAGGACCTGCACCAATAAGTGCTGCTAGTTCTTTAGTGCCGGATAAAGGTAGCGGCATTCCCTTAATTAACAGTAATCCTGCCGTCCCTTTGCCTACTGGCGAAGTTGATTCTGCTACTATACGACCTTTGCCAACTTCAGGCCATGAAAGACAGGTTCATTTTCATTCAAAAACTCTCTTAAAAATTTGATACTCAGTCATGAATTGTTTTTAATAAAAATATTAGTGCTTATTTTCTTTTTGAAGTCCAAAGAAGATTATTTGGTTTTTGGAAATGGAGTGTTAGCTTGTTAATTTGACATCTCAACTTTAATTATTCTCCCCTGAGATCCCCGTTGTTAGTTAACATTAATCTTTTATAAATTCAAAAATCAACCACATTGTTGAGTTTTTCATTTTGAAGGTTACTGGCAACAAGAGTTCTATCTCATTGACATTTTCATGAACCTGAAGAATTGCTAGTGAAATTCCCCTCGTACACGTTTAGGCTTAGCGGCCTAGACATGCATATATAAAGTACATGAAATTCTACTCCTACATTTAGCCATAATAATAATAATATATACATACATTATATAAAAATTTGATGTCGAGTTGATTGGATAATCTTTTTTGATCTGTTGGCTGGAAATGCAGGTGGAGGTGGGGTTACTTGCAGGTCAAATGGTCCTCCTATTCTCTGTAATTTTCCTGATGTTGTAATAAAAAGTTAAAATTAAAAAATTAAAAAAAAAAAGAGCTGAGACGGAGAGAGAGAAATAGAGGCCCATGCGCATTTGTTGTAAAAAATGTAGAAAAATATTTATTAATTAATTAGTAGGATAATGTGCAAAAAGTAGTGTGATTAGAGAGGTTAAATTAGCTTTATGAGTATTATTATATGTTGATGCTCTCTCTCTCTCTCTCTCTTGCCCTTGCTTTGGATCATTTTCCACTTTTTGGTCTTTAATTTTGCCCATGCAATCGAGTACTACTACTACTTTTTTTTTTTTTAAACTCTTGATCGATCCCCATCTCTGTCTTGTCTTTTTTTAGAAAAAAAAAAATTGTACCATTGATGAAATTTTGAAGCTCCAAGAATGGTGTCCTGTTGGGCAAAGTAATTCTTTCCCCGCCTAACTTTTTAAGTGTTTGGCCATTAGAAATAAGTTCCGCCGGCATGGAAAGCAAAGCATTTTATGAAATTATGAATCACATTTTCATGTTGATTAAAGATAAAGGTTTCAAATTTTCAATTGGACTCCATTGGCCCGAAGTTGACACAGGTCCACAACAAAGAAAAATTGATACCAGTAAAGCACAAAATCCATTTGAACTTCACATCGGGCTCACATTTTCAATACAAAACATAATTGTTTGAGAAAGAGTAATTATTTGGAATAAAATTCCAATTAAACCAACCAAAAAAATATATTACTTGCTTTAATTTTTCTATCTACATTATTAAGATCACGAGGGGTTAATTTTTAAAATGAGAAAGGAGTTTAAAGTAGTTTTGATAGGATTCGTTTTGAGACTCTTTACTATAAATTCTAACAGTTCTGTTGGGTACTTTGATAGAAATTTTTTAAAATTTAACTACGTAAGTTGAAAAATTTTACGAGACGAACTCTTTTTTAATTTTTGTTATTATTGAGAAAATTTTATAATATACGTGAAATTGACTTCTTAAATTTTTTTAAAAAAAAGGGTAGAGTTTTTCCTATTTTTTTTGAAAATTTAATATAAAACCTGCAAAAAAATTGTACCTCTATTTAAAACTGCTTTTCAATACTATCAATTAGAACCTCCGGTCCTTTTCAAAATCAATTCTAACACAACTCAATAATTTTATTTTGATCACAAAACTGGCATACTAAATAAAAGTAAAACGATCATCATAATATCGAAACCTCTTCTTGTTTGTCAAAACATATATACAAATACACAAGCTAATAATTATTATACAAAAAGCAAAAAGCAAAAAGAGTGCTACTTAGCACATTTACATTTACAAAATGATCTTCAGATTTGGCCCACTAATCAGCAGTAGGAAAATCAGTAGCTTACATACCGACACTTGCACTTGGAAAGGGGGTTTAGAAAATATAAAAAGACAAAATAGGTGAGTTAAAGGAGGTTAATGAGTGCATTTAAGATTTCAAATAAAATAAAATCTGTATAAATATTAAATTCTAAAAGACATGTATAAATCATGCTTTTAAAATTCGTATAAAGTTGTAAAATGGTTTCTAACATATGCCGATGAAATCTTGCCGAGCAGATTTTATTTATATCTTCAGAAAATAATATCCAAAATCTGTATGATATAATAACTAGCATGTACATATAAATGCATAATATGCGATTGATAGATCAAAAACTATTGAAGCCCTCGCTCGGCCCCTTTTTTTATAAATTGTACTAATAGTAACTCAAAGCTCTATACTCACATAGCGACTCAACTAGCACCGCACACATAAGTAGGTCACTGGGCGTCTCAACTAGCAACACCCATTGTGACATCTCAAGACATCTCATTGGCTATGCAGCAGAATCCTACATCGTATACATATAGCGAGACAATATCTCGTACATATAAAGCGACTCACATGACTCGACAACCCAACTTTTCGGAGTTAGTGACACCCCTCTCCCCCAAAACCTGTCCATGTGCACGAGATAAATAGGTCGTGTCTTAAACCATCACCACCACTATAATCTAAGGGTACTAATGGCTTTTGAAACTAATTTAGTAGTGTTAAAACCGTTTCTTAATCCGAATCCGAACATGTAAATGCATATCTATAGATATTTATCAAGATCGTAAATCATGTTTATGCATTAAAAGCTCATAAAATATACAATTTCACTGTGTAAACATAATAAACAAAAAATAAAAGAAATGATAGATTTTTACTCACAACTGCTCCGAACTTAGTTTCGCTTCGGATTTCTGCTCCTGTTACTGGTCTCAATGTTCTTCACCTACACGCCATAAATGACATTTAGAACTAATTTAAACACTAGAATCCCATTTAACTACTAAACGCCATAATCGGCATACAAAGTCTGGATGCATACTACTTTCCGATTTTCATTTACAAAGCCATTCAATCTTACCTATTTCACCATCCGACGCCCTGAAAATTTCTTAACACCCTATAACTTTAGTTGTACATAATTGGCATTCACCTTTTTAAAATGGACAATTTAGTCCCTTTTTCTTCATTTTTGATTTTTCATCATCCATATACATTCAATTTACATAAGACACATTTATACACAATAATTCAACCAAAACATAACTCAACTCTAGCTTCCCTAAAGTGGTAGAATTTACATCCACCACCCAACACATTTCTTTTCTCAATTTCTTATTCCAATAGCATTAAAATCAAGTCAATTTCATTCTAATGCCTTAATTATAACCGATTGAAGTCTCTACATCAAAGTCACCAAAAACCCTAATTCTTACCTTGTCAATTTCTTCAATTTAATGACTCCTTCAAGCTCCACACTAGAATTCAACTCAATTTAAACTAAGAATACACACAAGAACATCAATTGAAGCAATCTTGAAAGTTCATATATCATCCTCACAAAATAATACTTTTCTTACATCTTTTTCTTAGATTTTCACTAATGGAGGCTTTAATTGATCTTAGGAACTTGTACTTGACCTTATTTTAACTTGATCAAGCATGAAAAATCATGAAAAAGCCTTGAAATTTCACTGTAGCAGCCCCTCCTTTCTCTTGGCTAAATTTCACATCTAATGCTCTAACTTGTTATGTTTTTAATCTCATGAAATTTATACACACTTCTACTTTATATATTGACAGGACCCGACCCGAGACCCTCTACTATAGATCCCAGCGGCCCTGCCGAGCACCCCGACGGAAGTTCCTCCGACCTAATGGGTAAGTTGAGAAATTCTGCGAGGCGAACCCCTTTTTAATTCTTGCTACTACTGAGAAGATCTTGTAATATACATGGAAATGACAATCTTAATTTTAAAAAAAAACAGATAGAGTTTCCTCTGTTTTTCGAAAAAAAATCCATATCAAACCTGCAAAGAAATTTCACTTCTATTTTCAATACATCTCAATACTACCAATTCGGACCTCCGGTCCTTTCCAAATCAAGTCCAACACAACTCAATTATTTATTTGAATCACAAAATAGGTATAATTATAAAAAGTAAAAACGATCATCATAAAATTTAAATCTTTTCTTCTTGGTTCAAAATATATATACAAATATACATGCTTAAAACCATTATGCATAAAGTAAAGAGTGCTATTTAGCACATTTACATGTACAAAAAATGATCTTCGGATTCAGCCCACTACTTGGCAATAGGAGAATCAGCAGCTTGCGTATCGAGACCTGCACCTGGGAAAGGGGTTCAGAAAACATAAAACATAAAACACAAAACGGGTGAGCTAAAGGAGCTCAGTGAGTGCAAATAAAATTTCAATAAAATAACAACATGTATAGATAACAAATTCTAAAGTTCATGTAGAAATTATGCTTCTAAAACTTATGTAAAACTGTAAAACGGTTTCTAACATCACATGTTATTGAAATCTTGCCGAGCGGGTTTTATCTACATCTTTGAAAAACTATATTCTGAATCTATATAACATAATAACTGCTGGTGTGCATATAAATGCATAAATGCTATCGATAAATCGAAACTAGTAAAATCCTCGCTCGGCCATTTTCTTTCTAAACTATACCAATGGTAACCGTAAAACTCTATACTCACATAGTGACTCAACTAGCACCGCACATGTGAGTAGGTCACGGGGTACCTCAACTAGCAGCACCCACAATGACATCTCAAGACATCTCACTGGCTATGCAGCGGAATCTTACATTGCATACATATAGCGAGACAATACCCCGTACACATAGGGCGACTCATATGACTCGACATCCCGACTTTTTAGAGTTAGTGACACACCCCCAAGACCTGCCCATGTGCACGGGATATATCGGCCGGGTCTAATACAATCATCACCACTATAATCTGAGGGTACCAATGGCCTTTAAAATAAATGCAGAAATTTTAAAACTGTTTCTTAAACCGAACGTATAAATGCATATCTATGGATACATATCAAGATCATAATCATATTTATGCATTGAAAACTCATTAAACATACATTTTCATTATACTGAAACATAATAAACAAAAGATAACAGAAAAAGGTAGATTTTCACTTACAACCGCTCCGCGCTTAATTTCGCTCCCGATTTCTACTCCCATTATCGCTCTCGGTTTTCTTTACCATTGGACAGCAGAGAGCTGTCACCGAAGAGTTGCTGGTTGTCGAGTCACTAGAAAACTCACCGGAACAGTACACTATCAGCCAGAATCGTACGCCGGAACAGTATACAATTAACCAGAATCGTAAGATGTAGAGAATGTCTTCGGCTCAGGACAGATGCACCGTAATGCAGCAGATGGACAGGCGGACATCAAAGCAGACTCGCCAAAAAGAAAGAAAAAAAATCTGAAATATGGCCTTACCGAAAATCATGACACCAGGTCAGGAATACGAGTAGTGGTCTGTGGTTGCCGATCACTGATCTCAGCAGCAGCTTAGATCAACCATCAGCGCAGCAGACCAGCAGCAGCATCAGGGCGTAGTAACCAGCAACAATTCAGGAAGTTACCAAAAAATTGTACAGAGCAGCCACCGGCAGCAATTCAGGCAAACACCAGCAGTAGAACCAGCAGCTGAGGGCAAGCATAACTTAAGCCAGCAGTTGTAGTGTACCACACAAACTCAGATGGGGAAGAAGCAAGATCAGCCACACGATCGGCCATTTTCTTTGACGCATTTACTTAGGAGATGCCATGAATTCATCAAGTATGAATGGTTTTCCCCGTTAAGAATACTGGTGCCATGCTAGATTTGGAGTCAGCACTAACAAGCCATCTTGACGAGTGGGTTAGCCCATCTTAGAATTGCCGCTGCCTCTACTGATTCCATTTCTCTACTTTTATTGAATTGCACCATTTGTCCTGTGTGGTTCTCAAAGCTTCTTTCTCTGGATTCTTATCCGTATCTTGCTAATTGATTTTTTTTTCTTCTTCTTTTTCTTTTCTTTTTTTTTTATAAAAATAAATGCATTATCAATAAATACTAATTATAGTAATCTTTAAACTCTACCTTGATTATTTTTTTTTAATCATGATTAAATTAATAAATTAAAAAAATAATTGTGTGATTTTTCTCTACTGTCATTCAACTTGTTCTACCGATCACCTATGTGGGTCTTACATTGCCACACTAATGGGTTAACATAATCACACTGAAATATTATTCATACTTATCACACACACAATTATTTACAGTAGCGTCAAAATCAATTATTCCTATAGTTCCTTTATCGCGATACTTCAAAATCTAAGTATTTTACGATGTTCATAGGAATTGGATCTCACATATATAGTGCTCCCTCAATTGTCTAATTTGCCATTGGTTGGAAACTAAGTATGTAATTGGTTCCTTTGTAACTATTTAATTAGAATAGTCAAATGAACTAACTAGAATTTTCAACTTGGTAATCCATGAAATTTCCTTTAATTAGTTCATTCTCTAACATATAGATTGTGTTTCTCAACAAGAGCTTGATCCATGCACAATCCTTAAATGAAAATTCATGTAGTAAATTAAAATTTCATTTTCAAGCCAATAGAGAAAAATTCTAAAAATATTTTAGGGTCATCCGATGTTCGATCGATTGTGAAATTATCAAATTAAGTATAATATCTCTCACTCGTACCATAAAAGAATTATTTCTAATAAGGTTAAAATCGGGTAACCCTATGGTGTCTTTATTGCTCTATACCAAAATTTAGGTGCCAATACTACTAATAGAGATTGGATATTATAATTTCACCCCTCCTTAAAAAAATTTCGTCCTCAAAATTTAAATCGTACCTGTTTTGAAGAGGTGGGGATGTTGTACTCATTTTTTATCTTCACGTTCCTACATAGCTTATTCTACTCCATGATTCATCCATAACACTTTCATTAAGGGAATGCTTTTATTACGAAGCACTTGCTTTTTTCGATCTAGAATTTGTACACGCTTCTCTTCATAGGTCAAATTCTTGTTCAATTCTACTGACTACTCTCTTAGGATATGCGAAGGATGTGATAAATACTTGAGAAGCATGGAATCGTGAAACACGTCATAGATTCTAGCCAGATCTTTTGGTAATCGTAGATGATATGGCACCTCCCCAACTCTTTCAACTATCTTGTATGGCCTAATGTATCGAGAACTTAGCTTTTCTTACTTCCCGAATCTTAGTACTCCCTTCCATGGTGATATCTTCAGAAAGACCTTATCATCAATCTGAAACTTCAAGTCTCTTATTTTGTTATTTGCATAACTCTTCTGCCTAGCGTTAGCTATTTTCAATCTCTGCCTGATAACTTGAATCTTTTTTGAAGTAACATGGACAATTTCTAGGCTGACCAATTTTCTTCCACCCGCTTCATCCCAACAAATTAGAGTTCTGCACTTTCTTCCATACAATGCTTTATATGGTGTCATTCCGATGCTAATCTGTTAGCTATTATTGTAGACGAACTCCATCAGTAGCAGATGAGTATCCCAACTTCCCCTAACTCCATAACACACGCTCTAAGCATATCCTCGAGTACCTAAATTGTCCGCTTAGATTGGCCATCCGTCTGTGGATGAAAGGCTATATTGAAATTCAATTTAGTGCATAGAGCTTTTTATAACCTGGGCCGAAATTGAGAAGTGAACCGTGGATCCCTATCTGATACAATGGATATTGGAATGCCATGGAGTCGTACCACTTCATCTACGTACAACTTGGCCCATTTATCTAAAGAATAATTGCTTCTAATGGGTAGGAAATGGGTAGATTTCGTCAGTTTATCAATAATTACCCATATTACGTCGTTGCCTCTTTGGCTACGCAGAAGTCCCACTACGAAATCCATCGTTATTCTCTTTTATTTTTACTCAGGAAACGGAAGAGGTTGCAAAAGCCCTGTAGGTTTTTGATGCTCAGCCTTTACTTGCTGGCAAGTTAGGCATCTTGAGATAAATTCGGCTATATCTTTCTTTATGCCCTTCCACCAGTAGTGCTCTTTTAGGGTACAGTATATCTTTGTGCTCCCCGGATGCATAGTATATGCAGATAAATGAGCTTCTTCCATAATCTCTCTTCTTAATTCATTTACATCTAGTACACATAATCACTGACTCAAGATTACTACACCATCCTCGGTCACTGAAAGATCTTTCCGCTGCCTTGACTTGATTTCACCCTTCAATTTAACTACTTGTGGATATTAAGTCTGTAGTTCTCTGATTCGATCAATTAGTATTAGACGGACTTGAAATATGGCTAATAGTGCTTCCGAATCTGACAATTTTAATTTTACACTCAAAGACCTCAATTCTATCAACATTGATAGATATGGGACCTTCAAGTGAGCTATTGAACCGACAGGCTTTCTGCTAAGGGCATCTGTTACCACATTAGCTTTTTTCGGATAGTACTCTAGAGTGCACTCATAATCTTTAATAAGCTTCAGCCACCTTTTTTTTCTCATATTCAATTCTTTTTTGGTGAACAAATACTGCATGCTCTTATGGTCCGTAAAGATCTTACAAGGAACCCCATACAAATAATGCCTCCAAATTCTTAGAGCGAAAATTATTGCAGCTAGTTCTAGGTCATGTGTAGGGTAATTCTACTCATGCTTCTTTAATTGTCTGGAAGCATAGGTTATTAACTTCTCCTTTTGTATCAGCACACAACCTAAACCCTACTTGGAAGCATCATAATATATGATAAATCCGTCATTCCTTAACAATAGTGTAAGCACTGGGGTCGAAGTCAACCTTCTCTTTAGTTCTTCGAAACTCTACTAGCACACTTCCGACCATATGAACTTCTCTTCTTTCCGAGTTAGTTTAGTCAAAGGAGCAATTATTTTTGAAAATCCTTCTACAAACTTTCGATAATACCTAGCCAAACCCAAGAAACTACGAACCTCCGTTACATTCGTAGGTTGTTTCTAATTCACTATGGGTTCAATCTTCTAGGGATCTACTACTACCCCTTCTATAGAGATTACATGTTCTAAAAATGTAACTCTATCTAGCCAGAACTAATATTTACTGAGTTTGGCGTATAGTCGATGCTCTTTGAATATATTCTCCACCCCAATCACTTTGAAGGATTTTGATTTGTCTTCTTAATTATTTTTCAACTCATGTTTTGAACAATTTAAACATTTCAAGACTCTTTGACTTCCTTTTTAAAGGATACATCTAAGAGTATTTAGTGAAGTCATCAATAAAGCATATATAGTATTTATGTCCCTTTCTTGAAAGCATTAGAGTTGGACCCTATATATATTTATGTATTAGTTATAATGGTATTGTGGTTTTGGTTTATGTAAAAGGAAAGTACAGCTTGTGAGCTTTCCCATACTGACAAGCCTCACAAAATTTTGGAACAGACTTTTTATTAAAATTTTGAAAAAATTTACAAGACTTCATCACTTGATATAAAATCTGTTGCCAAGATGGCATAAGCTTCTATGTATCATATGTACATCGATTGATACATTCTTGCTAAAAAAAGCAATTTTGAATCTTGACTCTTGGTGAATGTATTGCTGCTTACTCAAAAGGTTTGAATGCAAGAACAAAATCATAGAGGAAGCCTTATTGTTAATGGTAAAAGACTTGTTTTTATTTAAAGGAATGAAACCAGATAATGAAAATTTGACAACCCATTATCAGCCACTCACTTCAGCATCACTTGTCTTCAGATCCTTGACTATGTAATAGTTGTCAAAGAATTCAATGATTAATGAGTTATCGGAGGTTAATTTTAAAACACTAATTAAGTTCTTGGTAATATAAGAAACACATAGTAAGTTTTTTAAGCAAAATTTTGTATAATTTGCAATATTCACAAGAAATGTACAACCTACAAATGTTATTTTAAACCTTTGCCATTTTACCTGCATATTCTTCTAAGAATGTTCTTATCATTTATTAGGTGGTGTGTTGCTCCACTATTAAGGTACCACTCTTGGTTAACTCCTTCTAGTGTTGCTATATAGAAGTTTTGTTGTATTGAGTAAAGTTTTGCTGATTTCCACCATTTAATGCTCTATTAGTCTAAGAGTTTTGCCTTTCATTATTCTAAATTGATTTCTATAAGATTAATGCTGAGGAACAAAGTTTTTGTTATATCTATTGTTGCATTCAAAAGTTGTATGTCCAACTTTGTAACAGATCTGACATGTTGGTTTATTAAACATTCTTCCTCATTCAGGATCCACTTTAATTATAGTTCATATTGCCACTTCTACCAAAAGGACCACATCCTAGATTTGAGCAAAGCCTCCAATAAATCTTCTTCCATTTACAACATTTTCACTTTTTCCAAGACCTTTACCATATTGTCCATTATTAGAATAGACATTATTCATTCCTTTTCCATTTTTTCCTCCAAACTTCTTTTGATTTCCTTTAGACTGCACAAAATTATCTTCAACTCTCAAATTATAGGTCCTCTATTCCATCGTACTTTCTTGAATTAGCATTAGAGACATAACCTCATTAACGTTAATGTTGCCTACCTCACTTTGTATATGCAAAACAACTAGATCATAACTTGTGTCCAATCCATTAACAACATGCATAATAAGATCATTTTCAGAAATTAGACAACCAGTAATTGTTAAACGGTCAGCTAATTTCTTTATTTTCATGAAATAATTAGTAATAGACTTAGATCCTTTAGAAATGTGTGCTATTTGTGTTTTAATAGTCATAGTTAAAGCTTCTGATTGGTTACCAAATTGTTGATCCATTGCTTTCTAAAATTCAATTGAAGTTCTGCATCCAATAACAAAGCTCAACATAGATTCAAAGGTCGATCCTTGAAGCTATCCAAGGAGGATTTGATCCTGCCTTTTCCAGTTCACAAATGTAGGATTAAGTTCCTGATCTTATCCTGAAGATGTGAAACGTGAATCATTTCGATTGAGATATTCAAATGGAGCTTTAACTGATCCATCAATGTAGCCTTCAAGTTCATGGCCACAAATGACGTATGAGTTTAAGACTTCCAAAGTAAAATGTTCATTCAATCCCTTGATTTAAGCAGGAAACGAGAAGGTTATGAATATGTTGCTGGTTGATTTGAAGTCCACGCAGTATTTGCCATTTTGAAGGCTCTTATACTAAGTTAAAATGTTGTTTGTTTCTTTAGAAAATAGCTGAAAAAATATTTTGGAAACAGTTGAGAGGAAAATGTAGAATTCACTTTTAATATTGATTCTGAATAATGAAAATATTACAAAGAGAATGTTTATATACACGAAAATATTGAAGACTAAGTTTGTTACAACAAACTTGAAAAGAAAGGGAAAGGAAAAATTGAAATGCTTGCCACTCTATTATCTTCATAATGCTGTCTCATTAACAAACACCTTTTGAATTAATCATCACCATTTGATTCAGCTATTAGTACTTGATCAATGTCTTTAATAATATACAAATAATGTGGTATGCCAGTTGTATGCAAGACTCTCTCATCGGATCAGCACGTGGGTTCATGATTGAATGAATTGACTTAATGATCACAATTTTAACAAGAGGATAATCCTTCACTTGATGACACGTTACAGAAAGGCATCGCATTACAAATTTATAATAACTGTGCTATACAATATTACAATTGTTGCTAGGCATTTATTTGTATAAAGATAGATAAATGCCAAGTGTACATTTGTGGGCACATTTTAGAGCTTCACTCGTACCACAGCCGCTATTTCACGTTTTAGTATCAGCAAAAATGCAGTTACTTGCCGCCAAGGAATTAAACAGTAAGAAGCAACCGCTTTCTTAACATTTAAACCGTCCGCTCAATTGTTGTATCGCCAAGCAATGAATATATGCTTTACTCTTGTATATACACCAACAAAAATGCCACCAAATCTTATGTTAACATGCCCTTTCACCACTATGCTTGTATAATCGTATTCCAATCCTCATTTTATTGTAAAGATAATATTTTTGAAAGAAGAACAAGAAGCAGCGTCTATGGAACTTGAATTGGGACTGAAGATCACGCATAACAGGGATGATTTGATTTCCACGGCTGACTTTCGGGTCACCAAAGATCCCTCCACTCCTATTTTCGTATCTAAAGAAACTGACACCAAGTTCGTCCTCGTTGGCCATCTGACAGGTCCCACAGCTAGCTTTGTTTCTCTTCTATTTTATCTGATTTTAATATACATTCTGTTGTGTTTCTGCAATTGGGGATTGTTTTATTTTTTTATTTTTATATATGTTCATTTTGGATACGAGCTAATGTAATCTAAGTGTAAGCAAATGCAGGTTTCAAAAAAGAGAGCATTGTTATTGAGATAAATGAAGCTGGGAACAGAATTGCAGTCAGTGGGAAGAAGCCGGTTCAGGAGCTGGTGTTCATGGGTTGGATAATGCAGAAAAAAGAAGTGGAGGTAAGGGCATTTAGGACGGTCTTTCGGATTCCGGATGAGGTGAATTTGGATAATATTAAAGCCAAGTTTAATGAAGAAATGCCAAATTTGACGATTATCATGCCAAAGAAGGTGAAGGGATTTGTTGGGGATGGCATTGAGGAAGTGAAGGAAGAGGACGTAGATAGAGGGAGACCTGAAACGGTGGAAGCTGCAGCTGATAAGGTTCAAGAAAGTGAGAGTAAAAGCAAGGAAATTTGGCAAGAGTCTAATGAGCCCAAAAGAAAGGAAGAAATTCATCAGGTTGTGGAAACAAAGGTTTGTACAAATGAACCTGCAATGGAACAACTTGTAGCCGATAAGGTTGTTGGGAATGGTAGTGTTAAGGAGGCACCTAAGGAAGAAATTGTAGAGGAAAAGATGAAAGGAAATCAGGATTCTGGTCAGGTTGTGTTGCAGACAATTGATCAACGGCAACTTGAAGAAGCAAAAGCAATACCTGAATTTCCTGAAAGAGACAAAAGTGGAGTGATAGAAAAGGAAAAACCTGAAGAATCCCAGGAAATGGATGGTGGACGAGAATCCAGGACATCGCAAAATGCAGCTGAGGCAGCTGCTGAAAGAGTTGAAGTGTCATCACTTCAAAAGGAATCCAGAGAGCCTGAAGTTAAAAATAGAGAAGAAAATGATCAGATTGTTGACAAATCACCAAGGACACCACAAGTCGAGCTTCAGGCAAGCGCTGACAATGTAGAACCTCTTCCAGAAACGTTTCGAGAAACTGCTACTTCAGAAACTAAGGAAGAAGCTGAGAGACTGATTGATCGTTCACAGACAAAGGAGAAACCAGAAACTGAAGAAACTCGGAAAAGAAAGCTTCCTGAGGATAAAGCACCAGAGCTAGTATCTGAAAAGCATGTTCCTGGCCCTGAGATCACTAAATCAACAGAATCTAGAGATGATGAAGTGCCAAAACAATCAGAATTTGCACCTGATGTTGAAGAGAAACACACTCTAAGTAAAGATGTTCAAGTGGCAAGTGCAAAGCAGGAAGAATTGCAGAAGCGGGAGCCGTCTACAAAAATTCAAGAGTTGGCAAAACCTGAAGAACCCTGTCAAGTCCCTGAGCCAGAAAAAACTCCAGATCCAAGTATCGAAGAAGAAACTAATCAAGAAATCTCATCTGAAGAAAATGCTGATGATCATGAATTTCAGGAATTTGAGATTCAGAAATGTCTCAATAAGGATGCAGCTCAAATGAAGAAACATGTTCAGAAAAAGACTAAGGTTTGTACTCCTCTCGTAGTTGCTGGATCGGCCCTTCTTGTCTCTCTTATAGTGTTTGTTATCCACTTCATTAGAGCTAAGAAAAGATAAACCATCTGCAATTTAGCCACTTCATTTCCTTTGCTTTCACTTGTAACTATTCTTTCTTCATCACTTAACTAATTTATTAAACGTCTTGTGCATGTGAGTACAAGCTTCTTGTATATTAAATTATCATCACTCAACTATATAAATTACTAAATTTGGAAAATTGATCCAAATGACAAAAAATCTATCAGTGGTTATTATATTTTTCTTAGTGACAATTTAATTTTTTAGACTTCAAAGAAGCAACAAGTTGTTGTTCAGGTTGATTTAGCAAATTTGAGCATTTGAACGCAAAACATTTGAGAGCAAAACAAAGGAGATAAAATAAAAGAAGCAAAAAAGGGAGGCCGAGAATGAGAAATAAATTATAAAAAGAAAATTCATGGGAAATGTGTGAGTATTTAAAATTAATTTAAGTGTTTATGTAGGAAGGATATCAAAAGTTGGTGACTTCATGTTTTAGAGTCAGCGTAGTATTAATGCAAGTTGAGTCTATATATATGTTTTATATGTTTTCATTACAATAATTTATGATTTAAATTACATATTATTAAAAAAAATTTATCTATAATTTACTTTTATATAGATAAATTTTTATGTTAATTATCTATATTAACTTATTATAGTATTTTTTTTTAAACATCGATAAGTATTGATAGACTCTTTTAATTTGGCCTAAGTGCTTAAAATATCCTTTTATTTTTAAAAAAATACATTAAAGACCCCCGTCAATTTATTCTATTAGCTTTGATAGAATATTATCAAATTTAACAAAAGTTACGATTTTGTCCCTTATTGAAGAGTATGCATTAATTGACATGTGTCATTTAATAAAAGAACATGTGTCACAAAGTAATTAGTTACTTTAGACAAGTGTTAGCTTGTCATTGAATTGTATTTAAATTATATAATTAATAATTATTTAAAGTAAATTTACCTATTAATTTAACAAGTGTCATTTAATAAAAGAACAAGTGTCGCAAAGTGATTAGTTATTTTAGATACATGTCAACGTATCATTGGTTATATTTAAAATAAATAAAAATTAAAAACACTGCCACCATTGCCGGAAAATGGCAGTTGACCGTTTTTCGGCAACAAAATTTTTTCTATTTTACATTATTGGACTCTATTTTTCTTGATCTACACAATGATGGGGTCATTTCTTCAAAAAAAAAGACCAAATTTGGTAGTGAGGGGCAGCAGCCACCACCGTCCACCATCAAACGGAGGGGCGGTGACTTGCACCGCCCTCACTTATGGACAGATTGATGGCCGGTATGTCCATAGGTGGGGGCGGTAACTTCGTTTGACGAGGGGCGGCAACCTCACCCCCTATTTTGTTGTTTTTTTGGTAGAAATGACTTGACTATTATGTACATTAAGAAAAATGCAGTCCAATGATGTAAGATAAGAAACTTTTTGTTGCTGAAAAACGGTTGCTGAAAAATGGTCGACGGCTATTTTTCGACGACAGTGGTAGTTTTTTTTTAATTTTTATTTATTATTGTATTTAATTTAAATATAGACCAGTGACACTTTTACACGTGACATTTAAACGTTTGTTTTATTTCAACGTGATATAATGAAGTTAAGTTGGTGTTAAATACCATTTTACCCATTTCTCAATCAAAACTAACAAACTAAATTGATGGGCAGGGGTCTCTAAGGTATTTTTAAAAATAAATAAGTATTTTAGGCACTTAGACCAAACTAAGGGGGTCCAAACTAAGGGGGTCCAACATTATTTATCCCTAAAATAGAAGAAGTAAAAAAAGGAGGCCGAGAATGAGAAATAAATTATAAAAAGAAAATTTATGGGAAATGTGTTTAAGTATTTAGAATTAATTGAAGTGTTTATGTAGAAAGGATATCAAAAGTTGGTAGGCTTCATGTTTTAGAGTCAGCCTAGTATTAATGCACGTTGAGTGGATATATATATTTTATATGTTTTCAATATAGTAATTTATGATTTAAATTACATATTATTAAAAAAATTTATCTATGATTTACTTTTATATAAATAAATTTTTATGTTAGTTATCTATATTTAGAAATGCTTTCAGAACTTCTAATAGTATAATTTTTTTTAAACATCGATATTATATCATTAATGAACATCAAAGATATTACATCAAAGGACCTTCGATACTGCAAACAGCGAATTACAGGGACAAAACATTATAATTTTACATTACCCAAACTAAAACTCTTACAAAGAAGAAAATCAATCATACCCTATATTGGGTAAGTCAACTCTAAAAGGGAACGCACACCTTTTTGAGAAAAAGATGTGAGTGCCAATTATATTAAGGTGTATACATGTGGTTTCGGTTCATACAAACATACATATGCATCAAATACATACATGTACGCATTAATATATGCAACAGAAGTATTTAAACAATTATGAACACATGTAAAATATATTTTTTAATCAAATTAAAATAGAAATAAGAAATTTATCTTTATAAGCCTTTGGATTAATTAACTGAGAATCTACTCGCAATGCAATCTGTAGGCAGTTCTAGTGATCAATAAGATAGGATTGATCAACTAGCCAGCAGCTTTATCCAACTTAATTTAACACTTTAAACTCCTTTAATTAACTCTTTAATCAAGTATTCAACTTTTGAACAAAAACTTATGTCTTCTCTTTGATTAGCTTTTGATAAAAACAAAAGCTTCACTTGCTTTTATGGGCATATGCCTTAATGAAGAAGAAGATGAATAGGAGACAAAAAAATTTTTGTCTCTCTCAATTTCTCTTTTCAATGGCTGGCCACAACAAAGCAAAAAAAAAAAAGTTCAATTTGTTTCAATTCACACTTATATATGTATACTATTCATTTAACTTAACCATAGTAAAGTTAAAGATATTTTCACTAAAATACTTTGAATAAAATAATATATTATTAACCTAATTGTAGTCAATATTTAACCATGATTGGGTTAACAAACTTGTCCAACAAGCTTGGTTATATATCTTAGAAATTTATATTAATATAATATAATAATTAAATAATTATTAACTCAACTTTGGTTAATTTTTAACCATGGTTGAGTTATTCACATTATTTAATATATTATAATATTAAAATATCCTTATTATTTAACTCTTAAATAAATATATATATGAAATTATCAAAATACCCTCATTTAACCTAATATGGGTCCACTAAACCTATACTGGAATTAACTTAACCGATGACTCACAATGCGCAATATATCACTATTTAATTGATCAACAATAATTGTTATCTAATTAATTATACTTAACGCTTGAGTATTAATATGCACGCATCCCGAGAGTTCTTAAAACAAATATTTGATTTTGTTGAATTTTACTAGATTGAACTATTCAATTCGGTACGCTACCCCAGTGCACAATGAGTACATTTCATATTACGGGACTCTCTAGGCTCATGCCTGATTCGTCAGATGGAACTATTTCATGAGTCTATGATCGATCCTTTATGCACACGTCATGGATATTACAAATCAGCATATAAGACCATACAATTTGAGGTCAGAACGCATACTTATAATCCTTCTGTCACTTATACCCTAGATGAGCAGGGATATAGATCAACATTGTCAAATCCTCGTGTGCTCATCTAATCTTGTCTTTAGATTCGTGTCTTGATGAACAATATAAACAAACACTTTTGTTATATTATTCAACCCTTGTGGAAAACTCATTTTCTGGGTTTATTACTCACGACCGTAAGACTTTTTGAGATACAATCTCCAAGCATTGAATATACAACCTACCTATGTGAGTTGACATATCCCATATCTACGTACATTAGACTCTATAAGCATTAGACTAAACTCAGCAACATGTAGCGGTCAGATCATGAAAGGTCTCTAACATCCTTAGAACCAAAGTATGGTGGATCACCCACAAGTCCATTGTGGCGCTCAGGTCAAAGGACTATATATGCTATTCAACTCAAGAAGACCTACCATTAACAGTTTCATAGGATATCTATTGGGGTCATCATAAGTCTGTTCAGTATTCAGTCCTAATTGAATACCCATATGTCTATATGAACTCTAAGCTCATAGTTAGCTAAGAACAACCATTAGTACCATATAGATACAGACATACACTAATCTATATGAAATGGATTCACCGATAGACCTACATTGGTGAAAATAGACCAGGAACACAGTGTTTGAGAACACATTTACGTAATGTCATTTCTAGTACATATTACAGCTCTTTGCAATTATATCATTACTAGTGTACCCTAAGTTATTTGTCCCATTATAGACAAGGTTTTAACTCCTTAAATCTCGCTGACTCTTATAATTTGCTATCTTTTAACAGTGCTAACTGTTAACATTTATAACCATCAGCTTTGCTAACTCTTAGCACTGGTCTAAACTCCTTTAAATCAGATCTGAACCCTTTCAAATCATACAGTGTCCGTAATATAACAAGCATCATTACCATTTAATGGAAAGTAGTAACGATTTAATTAAATACACATTGTCTAAATATTATCAAATAATTATTCATACAAATAGGCATGTCACGTAAGCACATACCCCTAACAAACTCCCCCTTACTCTAGTGTCATTCATATTAGTATCTAATACCCATAGACTCCAAAGTTGTTTGAAACTCCATGTGTTTCTCAAACAACTTTGGAATCAATGCCTTAGCCAAGATCTCTCTAATTATGTCGTATTTTCTCTCTACATGTTTAGATCTCTGGTGCACTCTTTGTTCTTTTACTTGTGCCATGGCTTCATTATTATCGCAGAATAATAGGATATGTACCATTAAAGTTATGAATATTCTGCGTTTAGTGACAAATTTGGGCCACACTGCTTTCTTCGCTGCCTCTGATATGGCAATGTATTTCGCTTTTGTTGTGGAATCATCTGTGGACCTCTGCTTAGTGCTCTTCTAACTCACTACGGCACCATTGAGAATAAACACATACTTGGATATAGACTTTCTATCATTCAAATCAAATTAGAATTTTGAGTCTGTATATCCTCTAACTTGTAAGTCACTGTCCTCATAATGAGAAACTTGTCCTTTGTACCCTTAAGGTATTCCAGAGCATGTTTGACTACCATCCAATTACTGTCACCTAGATCAGACTGGTACCGGCTAGTAATACTTACAGCCATACTGATGTCAGGTCTCATGCACATCATAACATATATCAAGCTTCCAACAGCTGATGCATATGATATGTTAGACATTCTAAATCTTTCATCTTTCATCTAATGAGATATTCTCCTTGAAAGATGAACACCATGTCTAAAAGGTACACTAGTTGTCTTATAGTTAATAAAATTGTACCTTTCTAAGATACTATCAATGTATGATGATTGAAAGAGTCCTATCAGCTCCCTAACTCTATCTCTATAAAGCTTTATAGAGATAGAGCTAATAGCGATAGAGTTAGGAAGCTGATAGGACTCTCTAAATCATCATACATTGATAGTATCTTAGAAGCTTTATATCCAGTATATAGGAAGTTTCTCCTAAATCCTTCATAGAGAAGTTTATGCTCAGATAGCACTTCACTGATTGTAACATACCAATATCATTCCCAATGATAAGTATGTAATCAACATAAAGAACTAAGAAAACTATCATACTCCTACTAACTTTTCTGTATACACAACTTCCTCTTTATTTTTTATGAAACTAGACCTCTTGATAATATCATCAAAATGAAGATTTCAGCTTTGTGAAGCCTGCTTTAGTCCATAAATTAACTTCTTTAGTCTGCACACTAAATCAGTTATTTGGCTGGATGTAAAATCTTTAAGTTGTTCCTTGTATATCTCTTCCTCGAGATATCCATTTAGAAACATCGTCTTTACATCCATCTGTCAGATTACAAATTCATAATATGCAGCAATAACGAGTAAAATCTTAATTGACTTTAACATCGCTACTAGTGCAAAAGTTTTCTCATAATCGATTCCACACTACTAAGCATAACCTTTAGCAACCTGTCGAGCTTTAAAGATCTCTACCTCTCCGTCCTGCCCACACTTCCTTTTATAAATTCATTTACAACCGATAGGAACAATTCTTTTAGGAATCTCAACTAAGTCCAGACTTGATTGTGATATATTGAGTCAATTTTAGATTTCATGGCATCTTGCTATTTTTCTGAGTCAATGTCTAACATCGCCTCTTTATAGGTCAAATGATCATTTTTTTCAAGTAAGAAAACTCCAAAGGCACCTTCAAGTATCTGACCATACTTGACAGATGGCCTGGACATCCTTTCAAATCTACGTGGAGGGTGTGTTAAAGTTGTTTTGCTCGATTAAGCCTACTGTTCCATCATTGATTCATTTTGGTTCCGATTGACTTCATCAAGTTCAATCTTTCGACAGTTACCATGATCTATGAGAAACACTGTCTCTAGGAAAATGGTATAACAAGAAATGAACATGTTTCACTCCTCTATATCATAGAATTGGTACCTTTAGAGTTCTTAGGATACCCAATGAATCGATACTTGTACCTCCTGGATGCAAGTTTATCTTATTGCACAACTCTTACGTAAACAGAATAGCCACAAATCTTAAAGTACTTAAGACTTGGTTTCCTCACTTTCTACCTCTTATATGGAGTGGTTGGAATAGCTTTGGATGAAACTCTGTTCAATATGTGAGTAGCCGTTTGCAGAGCATAACCCCATAGGTATATAGGAAGATAGGTAAAACTCATCATCAATCGAGCGATATTCAATAAAGTTTGATTCCTCCTCTTCGAGTCACCGTTTTGTTGAAAAGTACATGAAGGACTATATTGAGCAAGAATCTCATTCCTTTAAATAATCTGTGAATTCACTGCTCATGTACTCATCGCCTCGATATGATTAAAGGTAGTTTTTGTACATGTTAGTTTGTTTCTCTACTTCAAGTTGATACTTTTTGAACTTTTCAAAGGTTTTTAACTTGTGTCATATTAGAAACACGTACCATATCATGACAAATCATCGATGAAGAGTACGAAGTATCAAAAATCACCCATTGTAGGATGATTCATTGGATCGCATATATCACTATGTACCAATTTCAATAAATCAAGGTACGATGTCAAACACCCCAAAATAGAGATTTTGTCATTTTTCTTTGAATGCATGATTTATAAACTGGATAAAGTTTTATGATTAGATCAGGTATCAAATCATTTTTAACCAGACGGGATAAATGTCTCACATATATGTCCTAATCTCATATGCCATAATTCCATTTCATTTAAAATTTTCGAACTGCTACTAGTACTAGCTCGCATATTCATTATATTTTCTGTTGCATTCAATATATAATGACCATTCACTAATTGACACTCAGCTAATATTACATCATTCGCATCACATAAATATAGAAAAAAGTTTCAAATATATAAATGATACCCTTCACTATCAAGTATAGGAAATGAAACAATCTGTCTAATAATGTTAAGTACAAAATAATAATTATTTAATACAATAGTTCTATTACATGGAAGAAGTAAATCAAAATGTCCAACTACCTCTACGTTTGGGAAATCTTTATTTTCAACTCGAAGCAATGCTTCTCCTGGCTGAAGTAATCTAACTTCCCTCAGACCCTGTAACACATTGCAGATGGAAAACGAGATGTGGTATTTAATACCCAGCCTGAACTAGCTTCAGATGCAATAGAAATGTCATAGATAGAAAAGCAAATACTTAAGAGAGAGAGAGGGGGGTCTTCTTTAAAGAGGCAAGGTATTTAGGGCAATTACATTTTCAATGCTCATCCTCTCTGCAAAAGAAATATTTTTCTTTTACCTTGTCTTTATTGTTTTGAGGCTTGGATATTTGTCGTCTCTGAGGACCTATTCGAGGTGTCTACTTCTCCATTTTGTTTTCTTTCCCTTGAACTTTTCAGAAGCTCTAGAGTAGAAGAAGAAGTACCCTGAAGCAAGAGGGTCGAGCCTCTTTTACTCATGTCCTCATATATTGTCTTCAATATATTGTGAAAATCAACACAAGTAGAGGTCAATCCCTATATATTAAAATTCATGATGAACTATGCATATGACATCGATAGTGACTAGAGAATCAAGTTATTCCCTAGGTTATTGTTTAGAGAAATGTCTATTGTCTCTAGTCTTTTGATGAATCCAATCATTTTCAGCACGTCGGGACTAATTGGACTGGCTTCCGAGCCCTAGCTTGAAAAAGTGCTTTGACGACTCTATAAATCTCGATCTAGGGTCGGTCACTAAAAAGCTCCTTTAGATAGAGCATAATGCTGCTAGCACTGTCCATACGGACATGCTCCTGATATAGGTCAGTGGACATCCAGGCAATGATGTATGATTTAATCTTTAAATTATCATCCAACTATTTTTGATACGTTACCCTTTCCTCTGGGGTGGCTATATTAGAAACACCTCTAGGCAGTTTCTGATCAATAATGTATCCTAACTTTTTTAAATCTAGAACGATTCGTAGATTTATGAGGTAGTCCGAGTGATTTTTTGCACCCTTAAATTGGTGTACATCAAGTATACGCACCAAAGGGTTGGCAGATGCCATAATAACTTTACAGAATAAAAAACAAATTCAAGATGTCAGTAGACATAAAATTATTAAATCGCTAATAAAATATTTTAAATCATGGATATAACAATTATAGAATTTTTAATATAAATCGCCCTCCTACTGCTTTACGTAATTCCTTTAATCTCTCAAACAGGATAACGATAGCCTAAACTCTTTTAAACTATACAGTTTTACTCAGGCCGTACACTGTAGAGATCTAAGTCTTTGTAAACCCAAAAGATAGACAACTCTTGTTAATTGTATCTCATGCAACTCTTAACCTTGATCCTAAATATATCTTATCTACACCCTATAGCGATATAAGATAAGTGTATTCTAGATTAACTTATCAATTCACAAATATATATTATCGATACTACCCACACATGGTAGCGATCTAGGATAATATTTTCGTATATATTTACCTCATCTCATGTTTTAACTGGTATTGACCAAATCACACCGACCAAGTCCCTCACACTGTAGCGATCTAGGATAATATTTTCGTATATATTTACCTCATCTCATATTTTAACTGGTATAGACCAAATCACACCGACTAAGTCCCTCACACTGTAGCGATCTTGAGAAAAGACCGATTTGAACGGTTTAACACCGTATTGACAAGACGAACCAAATAAAACACTATCATATAATGTAATAAAATTCAATCTAATTAAGAGAGATTTTAATACACCCGCTCCCATTTTATAGGAAGGTGACTTCTCAATTAGTCACTTATTTCTGTGTAAACACAACTAGCCCCCATCAATATAGCTCCTATTGTGGTTACCAACACAGAGAAAAATGATTTCAATTTATAATACAAACTAATAACTCTTATCCATGTATCTCATAAACCTTCACATGTATTATTTAATTTTTTAAACAATTTTAAAAAATTAATATTTGAGTGTACTATTCCAAGGCTACGGTGCTGGGTTTCCAGAGTTGCGGCGTTAACCATTGGTGTATACATATGGTTTCGTGTTCATACAAACATACATACGCATTAAATACATATATGTATGCATTAATATAAGCACCAAACACATTTAAACAAATTATGAATACATTTAAAATATATTTTTTAATAAAATTAAAACAGAAATGGGAAATTCACCTTTGTAAGCCTTTGGACTAATTAACTGGGAATCTGCCCGAAATGCAACTTATAGACAGTTCTAATGATCAACGGGATGAGATTGATCAACTAGACAATAGCTTTGTCCAACTTGGTTTAACACTTTAAACTCTTTTGATTAACTCTTTAATCAAGTGTTCAACTTTTGAACAAAAGCTTTTGCCTTCTCTTTGATCAACTTTTGATTAAAAAAACAAAAGCTTGACTTGCTTTTATGGATATATGCCTTAATGAAGAAAAAGATGAATAAGAGACAAGAAAACCTTTTTCTCTCTCAATGGCTAACCACAACAAAGCAAAAACAATTAGTTCAATTTGATTCAATTCACACTTATATATGTATACTATTCATTTAACTTAACCATAAGTTAAAGATATTTTCACTAAAATACCTTGAATGAAATAATGTATTACTAACTTAACCAAGATTAATATTTAATTATAGTTAGGTTAACCAAACTTGTCCAACAAGCTTGGTTAAATATCTTAGAAATTTATATTTTAATATAATATACTAATTAAATAATTGTTAACTCAACTTTAGTTAACTTTTAACCATGGTTGAGTTATTCACATTATTTATTATATTAAAATATCCTAAATATTTAACTCTTAAATAATCATATATGTAAAATTATTAAAATGCCCTCATTTAACCTAATGTGGATCCCACCAAACTCACACTGGAGTTAACTTAATCGACGACTCATTATGCGCTATGTGTTACCATTTAATTTATCAACAATAATTGTTATCTAATTAATTATATTTAACACTTGAGTATTGAAACGCACGCATCTTGAAGGTTCTTAAAATAAATATTCAATTTTGTTGAATTTTACTAAATTGAACTATTTAATTCGGTACGCTGCCCTAGTGCACAACAAGTACACGTTATATTGTAGGACTCCCTAGATCTACGCCCAATTTGTCAGATGAAACTATTTCATGAGTCTATAATCGATGTCCCACGCACACGTCATGGATATTATAAATCAGCGCATAAGACTATACAAGTTGAGGTTAGAACGCATACGTATAATCCTTATATCACTTATACCCTAGATAAACGGAGATATAGATCAATGTCGTCAAATTTTCATGTGCTCATCCAATCTTGTCTCCAGATTCGTATTTCGATAAACAATATAAACAAAAACTTTTTTTATAATGTTCAACCTTTGTAGGAAACTCCTTTCCCTAGTTTATTGCTCACGGCCGTAAGACTTTTTAAGATACAATCTCGAAACATCAGATATACAACCCACCTATGTGAGTTGACAAATCCTATATCTATGTACACCGAACTCTATGGGCATCGGACCAGACCAAGCAACACGTAGCAGTCAGACCATGAAAGGTCTATGATATAAGTGGAATAAAAGTGTGGTGGATCACCCATAAATTCACTATAGCACTTAGGTCAAAGGACCACATATACTTTTTAACTCGAGAGGACCTACCATTGACGATTTTATAGGATATCTATTGGGGTCCTTATAAGTCTGTTCAGTATTTAGTTCTTACTGAATATCCATATGCCTATACGAGTTTTAAACTCATGATCAGTTAAAAACAACCGTTTGTACCATATAGATATAGACATACACTAATCTATATGAAAGAGATTCACCGATAAACCTGTATTGGTGAAAATAGACCAAGAACATAATGCTTGAGAACACACTTATATAATGATATTTTCTAGCACCTATTGCAACTCTTTTTACAACTATGTCTTACTAATGTACCTTCAAGTCTTTGTCCCATTATAGATAAGGTTCTAACTCTTTAGATCTCGTTGACTCTTATAACATGCTAACTCTTGACAATGCTAACTATTAGTATTTATAACATTTAGCTTTGCTAACTCTTAGCACCAGTCTAAACTTCTTTAGACTGGATCTGAATCCTTTCATATTATACAGTGTTCGTTATATGACAAGCATCATTATCATTTAATGGAGAGTATTAGCAATTTAAAAAAATACACATTGTATAAATATTATCAAATAAGTATTCATACAAATAGTGAGGCACATAAGTACATACTCTAATAATAGAAACACTAACTCTTTTAAAAAATCAAAACATAAACCCTTCCGAAGAAGGGGAACATAGTCCCTTCCAAATAAAGGGTATACAGACCCCTTGGAATGAGAAATATTATTTAACCCTAGACCGGAGGGATATTTTTCTAAATCAGAACATACATTAAATGTGCACAATATAAAAAATACCACCACATGATTTACATCCACAATAATTTTTAACATTAGCCTATTCAAGACCTCAACCAAATACTAACAACAAAAGGTTTTGTTGGCCATAAGGAGGCTTAAACAGCACCAAAAATTACTTCCCATCAAGTTTTTCTCTGTCATAGAGGGTAACGGTGCTGGATTAAAGCTTGCAAGAGGAAAACCAAAGGCAGCGGTGTATGGTGGAGTTGTGGTGAAGAATGACAAGGTCTCGTCTAAGGTTAACCAAGTCTGAGAAAGGACAACAAAGCCAAAAATGTTCTGTGAAAGGCAATGATACTCGGTTAGGGCCAAAGGCTCGGTCGAAAGTTAAGGAGACTTGTCGAAGGTCAAGAGTCACAATCGAAGTCGAGGAAAGCCGATGATGGCTAAAGCTTGACAAAGGTCGAAGATACTCGATAAGGACCGAGGAAGCTTAACGAGGGCTGAGACAACCCAATGAGGGTCTTGGCTGAGAGGCACCTTGGTTTTTAGATGGCCAGCACGTCAAACAAAAATAGAAAATGACCAAAAGAGATGAAAATAAATTGAGAAAACAAAACAAGAAAGAGATCGAATAAGGCTATGGTAAAAACAAAAAGAGAAAAATCCCTCGGAGAGGGGCCAAAACCCCCTCTTTAGAGAGGGTAGTGGCGGTGGGACACTAGGGTTGCTTTTAGACTAAGGTTGCTTTTTGACATGCATATTATAGCATAGTTTATAGTTACGTTATGTGTAAAAATATTTATTTCAGAATAATTATATTTTCATGATATTGTATAGTAGCAATTTTTGAATCACCAGATACATACCCTCCATTTAGTTTAGTTTCTCTGCGTATACGTTAGAGCAATATAATTTTCTTAACCAGAGTGATGTAATAATTCCATCGGGTTAAACCAGATCAGAACCCTCACCTGCCTGTGCATGAGTTACTCTACTAAGTTAGATCAACTTTTTTTTGGGGTACCAATTTGGTGTTATTTTTGTATCTATGTAGTATACCTTTATTTCTAGTATTATATTATGTATATTTAGTTTTAATAACAATTTCATGATAGTTTACGCTTCCAATACAAGTTTTATAATTTTTCATACAATATTTAATTATTACTTTAATTTCTAGATTTGTACATATATAATACATATAGTATTAATTATTACTATAGTATTATTAAACAGCCATTATTAACAATACATATAATGTATATAATATTTTTAAATTATGTTTACTCACTGAATCACAAGCTCACTCATTTTTTTTTATTTTTCTATGTTATTGCAGGAACTTGTGCAATGTGGTACATCTTCACATTTTGAGGTTGGCTTACGAGATACTTAATTGTATAAGTTGTTATATTTTATATATTTGTGTACATATGTACATTTTTGTGAGGCATGTAACCTCGTTATATCATATATAACGAGTATTAAATATGATAATCCATAGTTTCTATTGGGATTTGTGCATACATTCAATCTTATTTTGTATGAATATTTTATTTTAATATTTATACAATTGATATTTTATTAAATAGCTAATATATTTTATTAAATGTTAAGTTATTTGTAACGTTGCAGATATTGTATGATCAAAAGGATTTAGATCTGGTCTAAAGGAGTTTAGATCAGCGCTAAAAGTTAGTAACGGTGAAAGTTATAAATACTAAGAGTTAGCAGGCTATAATAGTCAGTGAAATCTAAATAGTTAAAACCTTATCTGAAATTAGATAAAGACTCGAGAATATATCAATAATAACATAGTTGAAAAAAGTTACAAATAGTGCTAGAAAATATTATTGTGCAGTCTATTCTCAAATACTATGTTTTTGATTTATTTAATCGATATGGGTCTATCGGCGAAATCCTTTTTATATAGATTGGTGTATGTCTATATCTGAATGGTTCAGATGGTTAGTCTTAGCAGACCATAAGTATAGTGAAAGATTGTATGGGTATACGGGTAT
The DNA here is from genome assembly GCA_946807835.1 of Ailanthus altissimus. NCBI lineage: Eukaryota > Viridiplantae > Streptophyta > Magnoliopsida > Sapindales > Simaroubaceae > Ailanthus > Ailanthus altissimus. The sequence continues at coordinate 7,294,920 of OX327699.1, forward strand.
TCAGTAAGTACTGGGAACTAAACAGACTCACGAAGACCTCCAATAAACATCCCATAAAACTGTCAAATGTAGGTCTTCTCTAGTTTAGTAGTATTCACAGTCCTTTGACTTAAGTGCTATGGTAGGCTTGTGAGTGATTCACTATACTTTGGTTCCACAAATGTCAAAGACCTTTCATGGTTTGACCACTACGTGTTGTTGTATATGGTCTGATGCTCATAGAATTTGGTGTATGAGATATAGGATCCGTCAACTCTCATGGGTGAGTTGTATATTAGGATGCTCCGAGATTGTGTCTCAGAAAGTCTTATGGCCATAAGCAGTAAACTCGGGAAAAGATTTTTTTGCTGGGTTAAACAATATCACAAAAGTGTTTTCATATATTATTTATCAAGATACAAATCTGAAGATAAGTTTACGGATGAGCAAATAGAGATTTGACCATCTAGGATATAGATGGCGAAAGGATTATACATACGCACTGTGACCTTAACTTGTATGGTCTAACGCAATGATTTGTAATATCTGTGACGTGTACGTATGGCATCGATCATGGACTCGTAAAAGAGTTCTATTTGACAAATCGGGCGTGTACCTAGAGAGTCTCACAATATGAAGTGTACTCATTGTGCACTGAAATAATGTACTAGATTGAATAGTTTAATTAAATACATTCTAGCAAACCGAACATTTATTTCAGTATCCCTCGGGATGTGCACTTGTCAAGACTTAAGTGTTAAGTATACTAATTAATTAATAATAGTTATTGATCAATAGGATGATAACAAGTGGCACATTGTAGGTTATTCATTATTTGATTTTAAAATTACCAAATTGACCTTACTTGTTGGACAAGTAAAGTCATTTATTTATTCATAAAAGTATTTGTGAATAAACATATAATATATTTGATATTATTAATGCTTTTAAAGTCAAACAATCGTTATAATAATTAATCAAAAACACATGTTTAATATAATTAAACAAATATAAATATGAGGGAATGGCTTGAGCAAGTGTTGCCATGCTTTGTGGGGCCAGCTCCTTGACTCAAAAATAAAGGGAAATTAAAGCAAATAAATGGATGAAAATTGGCTCATTTTGGTGACTTTTTTTGGTTTGACCAAAGTGAGTAAGAAAGAGAGCAATTTGTTTCAAGAGTTGAAACACTATTTATACATCTTTTTCATCTTCATGGCCGGACATTAATGAGCAAAATTGGAAGCTTTATTTTGTTGTTCAAAAGTTGAACAAAGTAAAATAAACTTATTGCTTTCATCACATAGTTTAAGTGTTAAACTAGTAATTAAGAGTTAATCAAATCAATATTTAAGTATTAAACACTTTGCTGGATTAGGGATGTTATTCTAGATACTCAAACCTACCTCATTTAAGTACTAGAATTCCACAAAGTACAATTCAAGGCAGGATCGAGTTTTAAACCCTAATTCTAAAGGCTTGAAAGGTGAACACTCAATCTATGATTTTTCATTACAATAATGAGATTTAAATTGTGTTTATTGTATTAAGGAATTAGATTTCTTGCTTTTGCTATAATTAATTTGTATATGAGATGCACAAATTTTTGTTGTAATGAACATATAGCACATGCATACACCTTAGTAAATTAGCACACTTTTAGTTTCCACATAATTCGTCTTGATTTTCAAAGAGGGTTCAGGATAGGTGGATTCTAAGTTTGGTATTATAGCATAGTTTTAGATTCTATAGACCATTACATGATACATGCATGTTAAATACATTATTAGAAGAATTTTATAGACTTTTATCATGTGTTCACGTGGGCAATCTCACACAAAACTTGTGATTGATTTGGATTCACGATTAGTACTAAAGAGAAGTGAGGAACTTTTTATAGAGAATGATATTTGAGTTATATGCCTCTTAACTTAGACTTCAAACCCAACCATGCCCTATTTTAGAGCATGCACAAGTTTAACCAGAGCTATAATAGGGTCAAAACCTATACAAAGGTAGCCAAATAGACCAACTTTAAAGCAGTACATAAATAAGCTTGTCCATTTAGTTATAATTATAGATAAGAAGCACATAGAGGCAATCCCAGAGAAAGAAATCGATAGAGCTCGTTAATAGTTTAGAGTCAAAGAAGTTTATTCTTAAGCACTATAGAGTTAGCTAATGCATAGTTATAGTTAATTAAAATATAGCAAATATTTGATGTTATGAGATTTATTGATGATAGAGGATCATATTTATTGCATTCATTTTTTTAAGACAGAGCATATAATCGGTGGATGTTAGTTTCATGTTGATACAACAAACTAATTAAATGGGCTAATTTTTCTTTAAAAGAGTTTAATGTTGAAATACTTTCCTGCTATTAACCAACACATTTAAGTAAGTAAATTTTTTGAATTGGAGTAGGGATTAATTATAGTTGAGAAGTACAAGAACCGATTTATAAAGTACATAATGAGTGGGAGAAATGCAAGGAATTTGAATACGGCTTTAAAGGAAATATCAAGACTATAGTGACAACCATAAAGCATAATGAGTTTAATGAGTTAATAGAGGTTGTGATGAGGGTTGAGAAGTATGGCAATGGCACACAAATCTCAATAAATCTAAATAGAGATTAGGATATAGTAGGTCAGTTGGTGAATAAAGTAGCAATAAAATGGCCTAAAGAGAGATAGTCCTCAGAGTATTCAAGCAATCAACAGTATAGTCAACACCCTATCATATTAGAAGGGAAAAGACAAAGGTTTAGATAGAGTTTTGTACATCTATCAGGTTGGAAGCAATATATAGAATAAGAGACCTCAAAGTAGTAACAAACAAGATAATAGTGCAAGTATAAAAAGATACCCTTAATGTTCCACATGTGGTAGGTACTATAAAAAAATAATGTTTGAGGTATTTCATATATTTTTATCATAGTGGTAGAATTGACACTTAAAGAGAGAGACTATCTTCTTCTAACTTAGAGTAACAACTAAATAAGGTATATACTACTATCTCCAAAGCACCTTATAGAATGACCTTTTAGAATTAAAAGACATGACAACTCAATTACTAGAATTGGTAATTAGAGTTTAATCAAACCTAGTGTATCACTTTTAGGAACACTATTATTAATTGTTAAAATGAAAGATAGAACTATAAAGCTACTTATTAATTATCGAGAAATTAAATTAGGGCATTATACGTGATACATACCCATTTCCTCACATTAAAGATTCATTTGGTTAACTATAAGGCATAAAAGTTTTTTCCAATATTGATTTACACTCATGGTATCATTAGTTAAAGGTCAGATATGCTAACATGTCTAAAATTATCTTAAAGACTCGATATAGGCATTATGAGTTCATAATAGTGCGATTTAGATTGATTAATACTCCAGCTGTATTTATGGTTCCTAAGAATAAGGTGTTTTGCCCTTACTTGGATTGAATTGTTGTAGTATTATTGATGAGATCCTAGTATATTCATGAAGTTCAAAGAAACATAAAGAGCATTTAAGGATAATATTTCATTATAAATAAACAAATATATTTTAAATTTTGCAAATGTTAATTCTGCCTAAATAAAGTTGCATTTTTGAGTCATGTGATCTCAACTAATAGAATTTATATAGACTTCAGAAGAGAAAAGTCATGGTAATGGGCATGACTAACTAGTTCCATAAAAGTTAGATGTTTTTTTTATACTGGTAGGTTATAATTGAAGGTTTATTGAGTGGATGGATGACTGTAAAGGTAGTTTTCAAGAAGTGATTAACTTCAGCTTGTTTTCTTACACTCCATCTAGCACTAAAGAATTTATTATTTATAAGGATGCTTCTAGGAAGAGATTAGGTGGTGTATTGAAGCAACATAAGAAGGTAATATCTTATACTTCTAGACAGCTTAAGAAGTATAGATTGCATTATCCAACTCATTATTTAGAGCTTGTGATAGTAGTGTTTAAACTAAAGACATAAAGACATTACTTATACGATGTTACATGTTAGATTTATATTGATTACAAGAGTTTGAAGTATTTATTCACACACAGAGGTTTAAATTTGAGATAGTGAAGATGATTAGAGTTGATAAAAAATTATGATTACATTATTAACTATCATCTAGACAAAGGTAATGTGGTGGTTAACGTACGTAGTAGGAAATACTTAAGTTTTCTAGCTAATTTAGAGGTGACTTATCTACCATTATTAATTGAATTAAGATCTATGGAGCTTGATTATTAGTGAATGAGTCTAGAGTACTATTGGCACATTTTCAAGTTAAACTTATTTTGATTGATCAAATTTGAGAGATATATGAATAAGATCCCAATATAGTTAAATTTAGGGAAGAATTAAAAAAAAGAAAAAGATATATAAACTAACCTATTTTTGAGAACCAAACCTTTTGGTTAGGTTATTAATTTTATATATCGAATAACTTAGAATTGAAAAAGCATATTTTATAAAAGGCGCATAGTTTAGCTTATGAGATACATCTTAGCAGCATAAAATTATACTATAATAAGAGAATATTATTAATGATAAAATATAAATAAAAAAGATTATAGAGTTTACCTCTTATTGTTTGACTTGTGCACAAGTTAAATTAAAACATTAAAAATTGACAGACTACCTCAATCATTTCTTACTCTTGAGTAGAAATAAGAGTTTTGTATTCATAATTATGTTAGGTAAGTATGTGAATTTTGAAAATAAAATTTTTATAAAAGGAAAAAAAATTGTAATACACGTGCCCTAAATTTATATGCCTATAGTTTGCTAAATTAAAGCACGTGTCTTTGAACTTCAAATCGAGTGGTGGATGGGCATAGCAAATTACTTGAAGTGCTAAGGGGAATCTAGAGATTAAAAAAAAAGAATAAATAATATTGAGATGGATTAAGTTTAGTGTCCTCCTTATGTTTGCTCAGTGGGCGGCAACTTGTTTTTATATATAAAATAACGAATTTGCTTCATTTTGCATGCATGAGCAAGAAGAAACGTGGAGAGAAAGGAGCTTACTCACAGGGGATGTGTCTAAATGTTTTTTTTTTTAGTGTACAACACATACTTATAATACAAAAATTTACAAATTGCAACATGTAAAATTGATCCTCTGACTTAAATGAACATCATAAAAGGAGTTTAGTCACAGGATGTGTCTAAATGTTGGCCTTACTAATTGGTATATTGATGACTAAGTTGGATTTGCAAATTATTATAATAATGGATTTAAATAATCTTAAGGTTAAGTGGTAGCTTCTCCTATTGGTTTGACGTGAGGCCACTTTTACTATATAAAGAAGTGAATTGCTTCGTGCATTAGGGTTTAGCAAATGCTAGCAATTTAAAAGAAAACATTTGAAAGCAAAAGAAAAGAAATAAAATAAAGAAAGCAGAAAAAGAAAGGGAGGCAGATAATGAGAAATAAATTATAAAAAGAAAATTTACAGAAAATGTGTTTTAGTTAGAAATTTAGAATTAATTTTATTGTTTTAGTAAGAAAGATGCCAAAAGTTAAAAGACTTTAGATTTTAGAGCCAGCCTAGTATTAATGCAAGTTGTTAGTGAATATATATATATATATTTTATATATTTTTAATACAATAATTTATAATTTAAATTATATATTATTTAATTTTTTTATTGATGATTTATTTTTAAATAAATAAATTTTTATGCTATTTATCTATATTTAAAAATATTTTTAAAATTTATTATAGTATAGTTTATGGTTACATTAAGTATAGAAATATTTTTTTTGAAAATAATTATACTTCAATAATATTATATAGTAATAATTTTTAAACTCAAGATACGTACTGTTCCATTTAATTTAGTTGTTTTGTACATACGTTAAACCAATATAATTTATTCTGCCCGAGTGATGCAGTAATTATATTAGATTAGACCAAATCAAATCTCTCATTATGCTTATGTGAGTTATTCTATCATATTAGACCAATTTTTTTTTTAGTACAAATTTAGTGTAATTTTTAATATCTACGTAGTATATATTTATTTTTAGTATTATATTATGTATATTTAGTCTTAATATAAATTTTATGACAATTTATACTTTTAGTACAAGTTTTATAATTTCTCATATACGATTTAATAATTATTTTATATTATAGATTTGTACATATATAATACAAATAGTATTATTATAAAGAAGTTATTATTGGCAATACATAAAATATATATAATATATTGTAGATTATGTTCACTCATTAAACTACAAACTCACTATTTTTTTTATTTTTTTTCTAATTGTTGTAAAAACTTGTACAATGTAATATATCTTTACATTTTGAGGTTGATCCACGAGATCACTATTACTTATTCTTATACTCCAATAAAAAAAGAAATTTATAGGACAAAAGACACTTCATAAATGCTATATTCCAATGTATACTCTACTCCCAGTCCCTCAATATTGGTAAGTCTTCTTGAGATCCTCTAACGTTAGCTGCGAATTCGGTAGGTAACACATTCAAAATTATTGTGGAAATCTTCTCAGTCCCATTTAGCGATCGCAAACGAATATAAAGAATAGTATCACTACAATTTATGTTGTTACTAAAGATACAAGCATGAGAACAGTGATGATGGTGATTGCAAATGAATGTGAGAGGTAATAAGAATGGTGGTAAGGAGTCTCGTGTGAATGTGAGAGGTAATGAGAGTGTTAATTAGGAGTTGAATGCCAATCGGGGAGGTAATAAGATTTCTAGTAAGGAATCAAAAGTAAATGTGAAGAGAAATAAATAATGCAAGTAAAGAGTCAAATGCAAATATGAGAAGCAATGAAATTGTTGGTGAGTAGAATGTGGAAGTAATGAGAATGATAAGGAAAATGCTAAATCGAAACCTAATGTTGAATAGTATGGCAAAGTGAATGTTTAGGGCTTATATGTGTTCTTATTAGTTATTTTCAATCCCTTTACTTCCCGTTTCTTTTTGGCATGTGGAGTGCCAATCAATTGGGTTCATTTCGGCAACATAGGCAACGAGGCTCACTTTTTTTTTAAATGTTAATTAAATATTTACATTTTTTAGGGATATTTTTTTTAATATCTTTAAGGTATTGACTAATTTTATTAATACTCAAAATTTTAAAAAATCGACATTAATATCTAAATTTTTTACAAAATATATACGGATGTTCAATCGTTAAAAATATTTTATTAAATTAAATAAATTTCATGTTAATCAGTATCAAATGATCAATTACCTCTTGCACATTAAAAGAGGTTAAAATAACAATTACCATTAGCACTAATATTAAGGTTAATTTTTAATGTTGATTTTGACTTTTTTATTATTAATAATTGTATTTATTTTAATATTATTAAAGAATTCTTCAAAAATAATAATAATAATAATAAACAAAATCCTTTAAAAAAATAAAAGATGAAATAATAATAAAAAAATAATAATAACAATTTTAAAAGAATAATTATACATGAACTCTTTATCTCGTATAATCATAAACTGATTTGATTTACCTATGATTTTACCAATTAAAACTAGTCCAATTTGTTTAAATGAACAGTCTCAAAAGCTTCCTTTCACCTCCTCCTTTAGAATTACAATTTTCTAACCCATTTCCCAACGTCATCGTTTAATACTACTCTGATGGTATCGCCACCCACCGTTTCGCCACCGGCTAGTACGGTAAACTGGGGGTCAAACCCAAATCAAGATTTTCTTAGTCATGATCATTATTAAAATCAGCTACCTTCCTCTTCAAGTGCTTGATGAGGTTTTTTAGATTTGAAGAGTTGACATAGATTCTAACACGTCATCCAATTTCATAACCAGAGAGTAGGGGAGTGGTTGCAACGTGCCACTGCAGAGAACCGAAGAGTGAAGTGGAGTCGATGAAGCTCCATGGATCTGGATCGTGGCTACAAACCGAAGAATGAAACAGAGTCAATGAAGCTCCATAGATCTGGAGCCGAGGACTATGGGTAAGTCCTAAAGACATTCCCTTATTTAATATCAAATATTCCCAACGTGGTAGGAAAGTAGTGGGCCAGAATCAAGGTAATTGTATAATGAGCGGTATTGTAAATCTTAAGGCATTTTTAGAATATTCGAGCTTGGGATTTGTTGGTCGCATAGGGTCTTCTGAAGAATTGAACTTAGGTCGAAATTTCACAAAAACAATTATTATTATTATTATTGTCGTTGTTATTGTTGTTATTATTATTGTCATTGTTGTTATTATTATTTTACATTTAAGTACACATGCATGCCTTCTTTTATTATTATTATTATTATTATTTTGTCTTTGAGTATACACGCATGCGTTTCCTAACTTGTGCATTATTGCAATAAATTTATTGAAATACATAAATTAAATGTTAAATATTGTGTTCAACATTTAATACATTATGCATACATAATTTTGAAATCAACATTTATTTAATATATTTAATAAAACTACTACAACAACACAAAAGTATTGCAACAACGTAGAAGTTATGTTAAGACGTGTGTATAAGTTATATAAAAAAAAAAAGAATCAATAATACGTTTGTATAATCACCAATAGAGAATAGTTTTTCCACTCTCATGGGTAATTTGGAGATTAATATTAGTCAAATATTTATAGGCGGTCATAAATACCACTTCAAAAAAATGTTTAAAAAAGTAATATTTAATTAAGGGTTAATTTTGGTTTACTCCTGTCAAGAATCAATAAATATTAATTTATCTTTTCTTTTTTGACATGTCATCTATGCGTCTATCTGTTACCTAGTTTCATTAAAACTAACAACCGTTAGTGTAAAAAAGTTAATTGTAATTTGAAATTAAAAACTTAAAAAAAAAAAAAGTTTTGTGCTTATTACCTACCCTAAGGGTAAAAAAGTTACTTTGTAGTTCGATGTCAAAAAAAAAAGGGTTTAAAAAAAATTCATGTTATGCTTATCATTTACCAACGACGCCAATATATTCAGCACTTGGTGGTCATAAAACCCCTTTAGCACCTCCTTCATTCTATCACCATAGATCAAACCATCAAATCAAGGGCTTTTGATCGAGTTTTTCAAGCAAACTGAGGGCTTTGATCGCAGAAAATTGATGACTAGCATGTGGGAGAATCCATCGCAGTCTTAGTCAATAATTTAGTGGTGGTTGCAATGGTGCCTATGGATGATGGTTTGAGAAGTGGAGGAGAAAATGGGAGAAGAAAAGGAAAGAAATTAAAAATTAAAAAAATTTGAAAAGTTACTTTATTGATCAAGGGATTTTTAAGATTATCCGTGTTCTTTTACCTTGACAATATAATAAAAAAAAGATTATTTTATTGATCATAAGTGTTGTTGAAGTGGGAGTTCACAAATAAAATTAAATAATTCATTCAATTAATATAATAATACATAATAAGTTATTAAAAAATAAAAGAGAGAAAAGGGTAGAAGAAAAATATATAAAAAATTACGTGATTTGGTAACTTGCCTACGTCCACGACGGATCAAAATTACACTCTTCTCTTATTATGAGGCAACTACAAAATATGTTTATTACAAGAAAGATCACAAAGAAAACTCTCTCTTACCCTTTAGGGATTTTCTCTCACAAAGAACCACTAAGAATTATCACTAAGATTATTGTTAATCACCAAGATGTGTTTACAAGCTAATTAATAGTCTTTATATAGGCCTTGAGACGTCCTAGGTTTTTCCTATACGTGTGGAAGTCGTATTAGAGAGTTCTAAAATAAGTGGGAGACGAAATTAGAAAGTTTCCTAATTTCGGGATACTGTTCCCAAATCCAGCACTACAGTGCTGGAATCTCGTCGCTCCAATGCTGGCGCGCTTTTTACTGAGCACTGCGGCGCTGGCTTCCTGGCGTCGCGGTGCTAATATACTGGAATTTGCGCCGCTGCGCCCATGCCTGATCGCTGCGGCGCTGGCGCCTGGTACGCCCTTCTTCATTTTTTGCCTCCTTTTGCGTCTGTCTTCGATCCGTGCGCACCCTACGCACTTGGCTTGATCCCCAAATCATATTCCAATGATTTTTAATCAATATTCTCACAAATCCCCTCCTTGATTCAAAATCATTCACAAAGTAAATCGATCTCTCATTTCCGCATCTTCAGTCACCCTCACAAAGTAGTGACTCCGGTTAAGTCCTTGCATAGGACGAACTTAACCGAGGGCAATGGCTTAGTCAACATATCAGCACGGTTTTTAGATGACGTTATCTTTGTCAGACTAACTTCACCACTTTGGATGATCTCACGAATGTAATTAAGCCTCACATCAATGTGTTTCGACCTCTCGTGGAACACTTGATGCTTGCTTAGGTGTATGGCACTCTGGCTGTCACAGTATACACCGGTGTTTACATCTTTATGAGCCAATATCTCCGCGCATATACCTTTTAACCACACGGCCTCCTTTATAGCTTCACCAACAGCTATGTACTCTGCCTCTGTGGTAGAAAGTGCAACCACATGTTGTAAAACTGATCTCCAACATACAATACACCCAAACACTATGAATACATAGCCCGTCAATGATCTTCTCTTGTCAAGATCACCTGCATAATCTGAGTTTACGTACCCTCTTACCATTTCATTGCTGTCCTCATCCCTCTTATACACTAACCCGTGATTCGACGTTCCCTTGAGATATCTCAGAATCCACTTTACTGCAAGCCAGTGATCTTTACCCGGATTCGTCATGTATCTACTCACCACACTCACAGCTTATGCTATGTCTGGTCTTGTGTAAACCATTGCATACATGATGCTCCCCACAGTACTTGCATACAGTACTTTGCTCATCTGCAATTTCTCATCCTCGGATGTCGACGACTGTGCTGCTGACAGTCTGAAATGCATGGCCAAAGGAGTAGAGACAGCCTTCGCGTTTGACATACCAAACTTCTCCAGAATTTTGACTATATATCGCTGTTGGGACAAGAAGATAACATCTCTTCTTTCCCTCACAATGTCTATACCCAAAATTCTCTTCGCTGCTCCCAAATCCTTCATTTCAAACTCGCCACTTAACTGCTTCTTGAGCTTTTGTATTTCTTCCATATTCTTGCATGCGATCAACATATCATCGACGTATAGAAGCAAATACATCATCCCATAACTCATATTCTTGAAGTACACGCATCTATCATACTTGCTCCTACTAAATCCACAAGCCATCATAAACTCATCAAATCTTCTATACCACTGTCTAGGTGATTGCTTTAATCCGTATAATGACTTCTTTAGCAAACAAGTATGATCTTCTTTACCGGGCTCCTCGAACCTTTGCGGCTGTGCCATGTATATTGTTTCTTCAAGCTCTCCATATAGAAAAGCTGTCTTTACATCCATCTGCTCTAAATGTAAATCAAGATTTGCACATATAGCGGACAAAATCCTAATAGATGTGTGCTTGACAACTGGAGAGAATATCTCATGAAAATCGACTCCCTCTCTCTGAGTAAAACCTTGTGCTACTAACCTAGCCTTAAATCTCATAGGCTCAATCTTCGGTATCCCCTCCTTCACCTTATACACCCACTTGCACCCGACTAGCTTCTTTTGAGGTCTCTCCACCAACTTCCAGGTATTGTTCTTCCTAAGAGAACAAATTTCTTCTTTCATGGCCTGCTGCCATTCTTTCTTGTTTTCACTCTTCATAGCCTCACCATATGTCCTAGGCTCATCATACTCAAGAGTGTAAGCAAAATTAAAGGCATAAACAACTAAGTCTGCTTGTGCATACCTAACTGGTGGGTTAATCGTTCTCCTTAGCCTGTCTCTAGCAAGCTGGTACTCTTTAAGTTCTAACTCAAGAGTTCTAGTCTTCTTTTAGGTGGACTTGGAGAAAATCGCCGGTGTTCTTGGTTCATCTTCAAGGATTTTCTTGTTAAAGTGTTGATCTGGGGGCATATCAGATCCGTTTTCAGGCGCTACTTTAACTTCTATTGACTCGGGTACTGAGTTTTCCTTGGTCATAGGTTCTTCTTTCTCATCTACTTGGGAGGTTTTCAGCATCGTCATCTCATCGAACGTCACATCACGACTTATGATACTCATTGGTGGTGTTAAGTCTTTACACCACACCTTGTATCCTTTTACTCCTTCGGGATATCCTATGAATACCTCTTTAATAGCTCTAGGTTCCAAGTTCCCCTCCTTAACATGTACAAAGGTAAGGCAACTAAATATTCTAAGATGGTCATACTTTGGAGGATTGCCAGACCATTTCTCTTCTGACGTCTTGAAGTCAATTGCTGAGGAGGGACTTCTGTTTATCAAGTAAGCAGCAGTCACTACAGCTTCTCCCCAGAATGTCTTGGACATCTTCGCATTGGTAAGCATGCATCTAACCCTTTCAAGTAGAGTCTTGTTCATCCTCTCAGCTACCTCATTCTGTTGCGGTGTTGAACGTACTGTTCTATGCCTTGCAATCCCATGTTTGGAATAAAACCCATCAAACTCTCTGTTGCAAAACTCGAGGCTGTTGTTAGTCTTAAGCCTCTTTACCCTTTTGCCAGTTTGATTTTCAACAAGAACCTTCCAAGTCTTGAATATTTCAAAGGCTTGATCCTTACTCTTCAATACATAGACCCACAGCTTCCTCAAATAGTCATCAATCAAGCTGAGAAAATATCTAGCACCACCACTAGTAGCTATCTGAGCTGGTCCCCAAAGATCTGAGTGTATGTAGTCAAGAGTCCCCTTAGTCTTGTGCTCACCGGTACTGAACCTCACTCTATGTACTTTCCCTAGCACACAATGCTCACAAAACTCTAAGGGCTGGAACTTATCCTCTCCAAAGGCCTTTTGACTATATAACTCCTTTAGGTTTCTCTCGCCTGGATGTGCCAGTCTAAGATGCCATAACTTGGTTTGCATACTCTCATCATCTACAGAGAATAGTGCAGAACCACTCACGACTTCACCCTTAAGCACATAAACACCTTTATGCTTCTCTCCTTTCATCACCACCATGGAACCTCTCAAAACTCTTAAAATCCCTCCGTCGATCCTGATGGAACACCCATTCTGGTCTAAAGTCCCTAATGAGATCAAGTTTCTCTTTAAGTCAGGAACATACCTAACATCTGTCAACTCTCTCACTCGTCCATCATGTAGCCTAAGTTTAATACTACTAATTCCTATCATCTGACACGGCAATGTCATTACCCATTAAGACCTTACCACCACTAATAGGCTAGAAATTTATAAACCAAGACTTGTGCGGGCACATGTGAAAAGTACAACCAGAATCTAAAACCCATTGTTCAGAGTTTATACCATCAGTAGCGACGAGTGTCTCTACGTTGTCATAGCTATCATCATAGGCAAGCGCAGCATCCGCTTTCTTCTTATCCTGTGCTTTCTTCTCAGGACAGTCCTTTATGAAGTGTCCATCTTTCTTGCAGCAATAGCACTTCCTAGGAGTCCTAGACTTCGACCTTGAGCCTTTTTTCTTCCCATCTCTATGTAAGGGCCTTCCTCTTACAGATAAACTTTCTGCATTGCTCTCAGCCTACTTTCTTAATAACTTTGAGTTTAATGATGATTTCACATCACTCATCGTTAAACTCTCTCTGCCGTAGAATAGCGTATCAACAAAACTCTCATAGTTCTTAGAGAGTGAACTCAGCAGGATAATTGCTCTATCTTCATCTTCTATCTTAATGTTAATAGACTCAAGATCAAGGATGATCTTATTGAAGGCGTCTATATGATCTTTCATCGACGTCCCCTCTGACATGGACAGCTGATACAGCTTCTTCTTTATATATAGTCTGTTGGCCAACGATTTCCTCATATAAAGAGAGTCAAGCTTCTTCCAAAGATCTATTGCCGTCGTCTCACCTGCTACTTCCCTTAGTACTTCATCGCTCAATAACAGAACGATTTGTTATGAGTTCTTTCTTGAATGTCCCTCTTTCTGCTTCTGCTCTAGATGACTCTGGCGTCTTCTCTTCATCACTAGATGGAGCTGCAGTCTCCTCTAATACTGAACCAAGTCTTTGGCTCACCAACAACGCCTTAACCTTCATCTTTCACAGATTGAAGTCATTCGTACCGTTAAATTTCTCTACCTCATACTTGGGTTGGGTGTGGTCATATCTGCTTAGAACCAAAGCTCTAATACCAGTTTGTTGAAGCGGAAGCACACAAATAAAGCTAAACAATTCACCCAAGTAATATAATAATGCAGAACAAGTTATTAAGAAATAAAAGAGAGAAAGGGGTAGAAGAAGAACACACAAAGAATTACGTGGTTCGGCAACTTGCCTACGTCCACGGCGGATCAAGATCACACTCTTCTCTTATTATGAATCACGAAGCAATCACAAAGTATGCCTATTACAAGAAAGAACACAAAGAAAATTTTCTCTTGCCCTCTAGGGATTTTCTCTCACAAAGAACCACTAAGAATTATCACTAAAATTATTGTTGATCACCAAGATGTGTTTACAAGCCAATTGATAGCCTTTATATAGGTCTTGGGACGTCTTAGGTTTTTCCTATACGTATGGGAGTCGTATTAAGGAGTCGTATTAGGGAGTCCTAAAACAAGTGGGAGATGAAATTCGAAAGTTTCCTAATTTCGGGATACTGTTCCCACATCCAGTGCTGGGATCTCGTCGCTCCAACGCTGGCGCGCTTTCTGCTGAGCGCTGCGGCGCTGGCTTCCTGGCGCCGCGGCGCTAACATATTGGAATTTGTGCCACAGCGCCTATGCCTGGTGCGCCCTTCTTTGTTTTTCGTCTTTTTTTATGTCCGTCTTTGATTCGTACGCACCCTACACACTTGACTTGATCCCCAAATCATATTCTAATAATTTTTAATCAATATTCTCGCAAGTGTTTAATAATCATTCAAGGAAATATGAGCATTTTGATGATCGGCAAAAAAAAAAAAAATGACATTTGATGATTGTTGACCGGAGTAAATCAAAATTAACCATTTAATTAATATTACAATAAATGCTTAAATTCGCTCCATGCCATAAAAAAGAACCAAATTGATTGCCATTCTATATGTCCTTGCCACATATAAAATAAGAAGTAAAGGGATTAGAAAAAATTGTCAAGAACACAAAACCCCCATAGATTCAACTAGCATCAAAAAACCAGCTATTGATTGCACTAGCAATTAAAAAGTGCAATTAAAAATCAAATGCAACTAACACTGCCTTATAACAACTCATAACAAGAACTCAAAAATATTAATTAGAAACTAAACGAAATATGCCAACAACATAAAAAGAATCAAATCATGAATTACATACCATACAAGTGGCTCCTTAAACTACCCAAAATGAGTGATTTTAAAAACAAACATGAATAACCAAATTTTAATATTGCTCACTTTGCCGGACCCTTTTAACATTAGGATTCCTTTAGCATTTTCCATGTAACTCTCATTACTTCCCTCATTGACATTTAACCCATTGCCTCTCATGTTTGCATTTTACTTTTTACTAGCACTACTATTACTCTCGCATGTACTTTAGATTTCATACTAACAAATCTCATTACCTCCCAAATTCACATTTTTTTATTTTAACTACAAATATTTTATTAACAAATTTACCATTACTATATCCCATTACCTCCCAAATTCACCTTTCTTTATTTTAACTACAAATATTTTATTAACAAATTTACCATTACTATATCCAAATAAATGATTAGATCATATTATTTAGTATTTATCACCCAAATTCCAATTTAGAAGGCCACGGCAACAAGAAGCCAAGATGTAGAGTGATTGCTAAATAATTAAAAAGAAAATTACTACCATTACTCGCTCGTTTTCAAGAAGCCAAGACGTAGAGTGATTGCTAAATAATTAAAGAGAAAATTACCATCATTACTCGCTCGTCATCGCATTGGAACTTGAGGTCCCATCATCATCATCTAAAACACATTTTGTTGTTTAAAGATTAGAGGTTTTGGATTTTTATTTAAGGAATATAGAGGGCTTTTTACTTTTTTCTTTTTTTGTTTATATCCAAAATTAAAATATATAATGCTTTTCACAAGGCATGAAATTGCCTCAACATATTGAGATGTTAGATAAATGTCAAATTACCAATTAACCCATTTGTATATACTAATTAGTCACTTACCCAGTTACTCATATTGTAATTTTTTTAATTTTGAGGGTTTGAGCAATAATATTTACAAATAATCTAAACCCCTAATTTATTTTTTTAATATATATAAAAATAAAAAAGAGATAACTAAGAGCAATTATATTTTCAAAAGTGTTGTATACTCTATATGCATTTGGTAAATTTTACCATTATAGTGTTGTAAAAATTGATATGACAAAATGGACAAAATAATGATGATGATAATAAAATAAAAATAATAATAATAATTTCTTTAAGAAAATACATAATATATTTATTTATATATTAAATATAGATAAAACAATACTATTTAAATTGAATTTCATTTATTTTACTATTAGATAAATTTTGAATTAAATAATAACTATAACTATTATTTGAGTTTGTTTGATTTATATGGGATATATATGGAAACACATTTAATGAAGAAAAAAAAACTGATTCTTAACATTTAATTTTAAAAAGTAACTTGTTTTCCTTTCTTCTCAAAATATGTTTTAATAGGAAATTTTGTCAAAAGTGATTTTGAATATAATATTCCAAACACTTATATTAACTTTTAACGTCTCAAAACCACTTTTAACCTCTCAACAATAACTGCAATTGGACTTTAAGCAGTTGCATGTTAAAGTAGAAGATATAAGGCAAATAATAATGCTTAGACCAACACATAAATTAATATTTAAGTGTCTGATAAAAAAATTATCATAATAAATTTTTTCATTTTACAATTGCAAAGAATCATGTAAAAATATTTTTAATCATGTTCATTTAATGGCACATGCATATCTACCTAAATAATAATGTAAAATTATAGAATTACTTGTAACTACAAAATTATCTTAACTGTAATCTAGTTATTTTAACCAGTCATTTCTTTTTAGTTCCTCATATTAAAAAACAAAAAAAAGCTAGGGCCTAAATGTTTGGTTAAAGGATGTTTAAACTCTTATGAATTTAAAAATATTTAATGTGACTCCCCTTCTTTTGAAGGCTTAGAGGCTTGTAAATTTTATTTATTACTATACACTAACGATGTCAATAAATACAATCAAATAAAAATCAAGCCCCGAGACAATTTAAATAATAAGTTAAAAGACATTGTTTACATTTATATTTTGTTAAAGATATTATAATAACGTCAGGGGATCTTTAGTTTAAATATGCCCAAACCAAATACATTTACAACTTTGTGCTATAAAAATATACTATGGCTAAAAATTTTTAAAGTCCAAAATGACTATATGCTCTTCTCAACCCTAGTCAACCTACCATCTCCTATCATCCAAAATGACTGTATACTTTGACTTTCTCAATTTTTAGGTTTAGTAAATCTAGTATTGTGATATTCGACCAATAAGTCTAATAAGTCTGATATTGTATACGATAAAGTAAAATTCAAGCCTAAGACATTATGAATAATAAGTTAAAAGACATTGTTTTATATTTATGTTCTGTTAAATTTATTATAAAAAAAATTAGGGGCCTTTAATTTAAATATACCCAAACCAAACACATTTGCAACTTTGTGCTATAAAAAAATACTACGCCTAAAAACATTTTAAAGTCCAAAATGCCCATATGCTTTTCTCAACCCTAGTTAACCTACTATCTCCACTTATCTAATTATTTAACTTTCTTGACCAATAGGTCTAAATTGTCTATACCCGACTTTCTTAGCTTTTAGGTTTAGTAAATCTAGTACGGTGATATTCAACCACTAGGTTTAATAAGTCTGGTGTTGTATATACTCAATTGGTTTTACTACTCGGTTTAGTAAGTCTAGTATTATGATACTCGACTTTTTCAATTAACAAATTTAGTAAATTTGATATTTTTTTAAATTAATATTATAATGTTAGAGATGATGCTTATGTGTTATTCTTTTTTTTTATGAATATATTGATATTTATATAATATACATTTTTATAAATCGATAACATTTTAATTATGGTATTAAATTTGTTATTTTTCAAACATTATAAATATAAAAAAATTTAGGTTGTTAAGAACTAGCATTCTAAGAGTTAAACATTGTTTGAATTAGGACAAAGACAAAATATATTAGCAATAATATAATTGTAAAGAGTTACAAATAATAGTAAGAAATGTCATTATGCAGTATGTTCTCGAAGACATTATTTCTAATCTATGGTTGCCAAGATTGGTCGATTGGTATTCTTTCCGAATTAGTGTATGTCTATATATAGGTTTTCCAAATGGTTAGTCTTAGTAGATTGTGAGCTTAATGGAAACTAGTATAAGCATGTTGGTATTCAGTAAAGACTTGGTACTGAATATACTTACAAGAACCTCTAATGTTGGTATTCAGTAAAGACTCAGTTAATGGAATGTCTTTTTGAGTTGAGTAATATTCATGGCTTTTTGACCTAAGCGTCACAGTGGACCTATGAGTGATCTATCATACTTTGATTCCATATATGTCAGAGAGTTTTCATGATCTTAACCTTTGGGTGTCGGTTGAGTATAGTCCGATGCTCATGGAGTCCGATGTGTTTAGATATGAGATCCATCAGCTTATCTAAATGAGATATATATCTTGATTTTTCAAAATTATATTTTAAGAAGTCTTGTAGCCAGAAACATAAACTCCAAAAAGAGTTTCTATAAGATAAAATAATATCGCAAAAGTATTTGTAAAAATTGTTTATGGAAATATAAATCTAAAGATATGTTCATAATCAAATATATATAGATATTGGACGGTGATGGTCTTTGTCTCTGCTCTTTTGGGATATAGGTGACAGATGGATTATACGTATATGTTTTAACCTCAACATATATAGTTTAACTCGCCGTTTTATAATATTTATAATATGTGTATAGAGAATTGTTCAGGAACTTATAGAAGAGTTCCATAAGACAAACTAAATGTGAACTTAAAGAGTCTCATAATATGAAATATACTCATTGAGCATTGAGGTAACGAACTGGGTCAAAGTGTTCAATCGAAAAAATTATGAGTTAGTAGAATTTAGTATTGGAATCTCTTAAGATAGACACATGTCAAATTCTAATTGTTAAAATTTAAAATATCACTAAGTCTTAAAGGTCAAAGTTTGTATAGTACTTAGACAAATGCGAGACACTTATCATATACTTAATTATTTTAAAAATACTTAATGATTAAATATTAAATAAAATAGTAATAATTATCCATTTAATACTTATGTTGAGGGAGGAAACGCCCTTCTCCTTCTCGAGGTTATGTTGAAGCGAAGAACCCAAGATTCAGCCTAGAACCTTAACCTCCTTGTGCAGCGGAATAACCTGTCGATCAAGCAAACACAACAAGAATCCAAAGCAGAAAACAAAAGAGCACAACACAATCTTAAGTGGTTCGGCTAATTGCCTATGTCCACGGTGGATCCAAGGATCCTAGCCTCTCTTATTATAACTCCCTAGAGATTTTACAAGGAAAATCCAATGAAGAACCTTCAAAAGAACCTAAACATTTAGTGAACCCTTGCTCTACCACAAACAATGATCACCCGAATAACGGTTCCACCTTAGCGCACACAAGCACTTAGTGTCTACCCAGTTCTTCCCCTCTCTTAGAGTCTCTCTTAATACTTAATATAAAATCAAGGGTTTACAAGTGTTTTTATAAGGTGTATTTCGTGCCTACTAACCCTATTCCTTGTTGGAGTAAGAGTCCACTTGTTTTGGAAGTCCAAAACTTCCCAAAACTAGAAATCCAGAAGAAAAATGGACTTTTGACTCGTCTGGCGCAGCGACGCTCGTCCCTGGGTGCTGACCAAAATCGCGCCCAGTGCTGCAGCACTGGGTTGTTGTTCTGGGTGCCGTGGCGCTAAGCCCTGTATACCTATCCGCGTTTTCTTGCTTCCTTCACGTCATTGAGTCCCGTTTCGTTTCCTTCTTCGTGTCCCACACGTCCTAGACTTCTCCATACGTGTCCCACATATTCTAAACTTCTTGTAACTCTTCACTTTTATATTCATCTTAATTTTTGTCTAACTAAAATTGTTAAATCACTAATTTTTCAACAACTTAAATAATCAAAAGTTTGTGAGATAAGCTTGTGATTAAATATTCTTAAACCATTGACATGTGTTTTAAAATGGATTAATTAATCCATTAAATTAATAGCTAAGATTGGTTTGGCAGAAGAAGAAAAAAAAATTAATTGTCTTTGTATTATAAAAAAAAATTAATCGTCCCTGGGTGCTGGCCAAAATCGTTCCCAGTGCTACGGCGCTGGGTTGTTGTCCTGGGCGCCACGGCGTTAAGCCCTGTATACCTATTCACGTTTTCTTGCTTCCTTCACGTCATTGAGTCCCGTTTCATTTCTCTCTTCGTGTCTCACACATCTTAGACTTCTTCATACATATCCCACATATTCTAAACTTTTTGTAACCTTTCACTTTGATATTCATCTTAATTTTTGTTTAATTAAAATTGTTAAATTACCAATTTTTCAACAACTTAAATAATCAAAAGTTTGTGAGATAAGCTTGTGATTAAATATTCTTAAATAATTTACATGTATTTTAAAATAGATTAATTAATCCATTAAATTAATAGCTAAGATTGGTTCGGCTGAAGAAGAAAAAAAAATTAATTGTCTTTGTATTATACATCAAGTTGGCCAGCCATGTTATTTTTAATAAGACAAAAAATAATTGTCTTATTGCAAAAGGATAAGGTGAAATGGTTGGTCTCAAGAGTTGAGAACAAAATGAAAACGGTTTTTTTTTTTTTTTTTTTGGTGTGATTCGGCCTCGTAAGGCTTGGCTCAAGGAATGAACTTTTTCTTTTGAAAAAGAAAAACAAGATCGAGAGAAAAAAAAAAAAACTTTTAAGTGTTAAGCTTTTCAAAAATCAAATCTCGCAAAATAAAAGTTAATTGTTCTAACTTCGTGATTTTATTTGTGTTAAAGATGAGATTTTGAGATTTATTTGTTCAACAACATTATTGATAATTCATCAAAAGAATTATGTGTTTATTTAATTTTAAAATACATATTATACTTTCGTTGCATAATATATAACACATAATTGCGTTTCACTATCTACACCCTCACACCCTCAATTTTTTAAAACTCTTAACATACCATATTCGACATTCTAAAGTATCAGATCTAGAAAATCTAGTATTGTTTCCCTTAGTATTGTTTCTCTCTTTTATAGACTGAAGAGTCTAACGAAGTTGTAAAAATATTTTGGATAGTTTGACATATATTTACAATAAATTTTTTTATGAGCATAAAGTTGTTATTTTTTACTTATCGGAGAATATCTTGTGCAAATCCCTGTAAAATCAAAGACAATAACATGTTGTTAAATATATGCCATACTACCGACAAATGTATGAAATGACGAAAATAAATAAATAAATAAAAAGACTGAACATGAAAAATATTGAATGATTTGCAAAAGTTAAAATACTAGTAGAAATCATGTAAAAAGTAAGTGAAATTGAGCTTTAAAAGAAACAAAATAAGCAAATAACTGATTTTGATCAGCCACAAAGGAAGAAATAACCCTTTTCCTTTTTTAATTAGAAGAATAAGTGCAAGCTATGTCCTTATTCGGAATTATCCTTAAACATAACACTAGTATAAATTTATAATTTTTTTTATAAAAAACAAGTTAGAAAATTAGATAGAAAATTAGTAGCTTTATAAATAAATTTGAGTAGGTACCTAATGAGTAAAAGAAAGAGTAATTCGGGATACAGCAACAAAGTTGTAAACTTTAATAGAAGGAGATAAGTTATTTGAATCTGCAACTAGAGAATGATTCAAGTCCATATCGATTTCAAGAAAATAAAAAACACAAAATATATATATTTTACAAAAGCTTTTTAGACATCTTATATAAATTTAGTTGTATATTAATTTATATAATAACTATTGGATTTTATATGAAACTATAAGAATTTAGGCTGATCTCAAGTCGAGATCAACAAAGATACAATTTAATTGAGATTATTAATCTTTTGGGTATTAATTTATCAAAGTTTTCCTGTACTTTATAAGTCGAGTTGTAATTATTTTTTGTATTCTGTTGGGTTCTACTTTGAGACTTGTTGTTAGGACAAAAGATGGAATTTTTTAAGATTAACAGTAGGGGTTCGATAATACTATTTCTTACCTTCATTATCTCACGGGCTTATGGTAGAGAGACACCGCATGTTTGTTAAATAATCAATTTTTTTTTTAAGTACTATTCTAACATCATTTAGAAGTTTCGGTACATTAAACGAGTGATTGAGCTATCTCTGATTGCTATATTTGGTAACGAAGGTTGTTGGTATTTTTGTATGAAAAATTTGTGTCCTCTTGTATACTTATAGGTGGAAATGGGGTTGAATTTAGTAAGTTTTACTTTATCTAAGCTCATTGTCACGTCCCAAATATTTTTAAGTAATTATTCGAGTATTTAGCGCGCGACAAGACCACCAAAGGGGTGTTTTAGTCCATTTTTGGTTAAATGGGCTAGAGCTTCAAGAAGGCCCATGGAGTTGGGTTGAGGCCACATTAATATAGTAGGTGGGAGAATAATCTAGAAAAGGCATATTCCTTTGGATATACTTTTGGTAGTTGGCATCTTTTGGAATATTCCTTAGCATATTCTCCTCTTTAGATTTGGACCCTTGGATTAGAGTTAATCCTAACCGTCCATTGTATATAGCTTTAGCTATAAATAGGTGGAGTTCTCATTTGAGAATTCATCCTCCAAATTGTAGAAATACTCTTAGCTTGTAAGTGTATAGCTTTGTAATCTCTCTTTAGTAATAAAATACGAGAGTATTCTCTCAAACACTTGGTGTGCTTCTTCTTCATCTCTTTCTTTGGTTATTGGGGTCTTGTAGGCTGCTTAGCACTAGCAAGTGTCTAAGGCCGCACGGTTTCGAGAAATCGGGTCGTGACAAGTGGTATCAGAGCGGGTTCAAAGAAGATGGTGAAGGGAATTGCTGGAACATCTGGGATTACTGAAGGGAAGGGTAGAGACCCCAAAGCTAGGAGACATGGGAGTATTTCGCCAGAAAAGTTCGTTGATCCGAACCATGATCTAGGGGACATGGTTATGAGGCTCGGTGGTGCTATGAGCAAGGCAACAAATCGCCTTGGGGAGTTGGAGGAGCAAGTCCAGAATGTCGAGGTGGGCCTCGATACTCAAGGTGACGAGCTGCGCTCCCTCATCAAAAGCTCCATTGACGAGCATGTTGACAAGCAACGGGACTGGATCAAGACTTTTCAGGAGAAGGTCTACAACACCATGGACAAAGTTCAAGCCCAAGTAGAAGAGCTACGAAAGGGGTTTGAAGATGTCAAGGAGGATGTGGTGTTGTGCAAGCGAGCGGTCGATAACGGCGTAGCTACTCAAACTGCGGTGGCTGCACCAAGGGTCGAGGCCCCTAAACCGAAGGAGTTTAGCGGCAGACGGGATGCCAAGGAGCTTGACAACTTCTTTTGGCAAATGGAGAGGTATTTCGGCGCTATGGGCGTGCGGGACGAACACAAGGTAAGTACCGCAACTTTATACCTTTCCGATCATGCAATTCTGTGGTGGCGTAGGAAAAGCGAGGAGATTCGCAAGGGTACCTGCACCATAGACACATGGGAAGAATTGCAACGGGAGCTAAAACGCCAATTCTATCCGGAGAATGTGGCGCACGACGCTCGCAAGCGGTTGAAGGAGTTGAAACAAACGAAGTCCATTGGGGAGTACGTAGAGGAGTACTCTTTATTGATGCTGCAAATCCGCAACATGACCGAGGAGGACTTGTTGTTCAATTTCCTGGACGGGTTACAATCCTGGGCAGCCAATGAGTTGAAGCGGCGTGGAGTGCAGAATATATCCGACGCCCTTACAATGGCGGAGACGCTCATGGATTACCGCAAGGGAGATTCGGGAAAGTTCAAGAATTTTAAACCCAATCACAGTAAGGGTGGGGGAGCCAAGGAGTTTCAGCCTCCGGAGAGCAAGGAGGAGAAAGGCAAACCGCCCAAGTGGAAGGAGCATAAACGCAACGGCCATAGAGGTAATGGTCCGAAGTCTAACTGTTTTCTTTGCGATGGGGATCATTGGGTGAAGGACTGTCCGAAAAAGAAGGCTTTCAATGCAATGTATGAGGCACAATACGGGGGCGAACAGAGTCGTATGGGTTGCATGCAGCTGTTCAATTCCCTCAAAGCCAAGCGGCGTGCAGATGCGCCAACGGGGACGGCGCTCATGTACCTTGAAGCCTATGTCAATTGCATCAAGACTCAAGTGTTAGTTGATACGGGGGCTACGCACAACTTCATTAAGCGTGCGGAAGTGGAACGCTTGGGCCTTTATGTAGAGAAGGGAGAGGGATACCTCAAGTCCGTGAACGCAAGAGCCAAGCCGCTAGATGGGGTGGTTCGTGGAGCTGAAATTCACATTGGCAAATGGCACGGTGAGGTAAATTTCTCAGTAGCACCTCTCGATGATTTTGATGTGGTGCTAGGTATGGAGTTCTTACGGCAGTACAATGTGGTGTTACTTCCTCAACACAACTATATGTGTATTTTGGAGGGAGGGCCTCGAATGATACCGACGGTAGACATGCCCAAGGGTGGGCGATCCAAGCCAAACGCCAAGGTCCTTTCCGCAATGCAACTAAGGGTAGATGCTGGGCGCAAAGGAGGGTTACATTCAGCCTCAACAACAGGGGTGGATGATGCGGCAAATGGGGGCAAGGATGAATTACCGAAAGTTGTTGCAGAAGTGCTCGGGGAGCACAATGGGGTCAAGCCTACTGCCATACCGGAAGAACCGCCTTCAAGAGATGTAATTGAGGGCAAGTTGGAGCTTGAGATTACGCTACCAACTATGGGGTTGACGCCTCCATCGGAGATGGAAGAGTTGCAGGGGCAGCTCGAGGAGTTGTTGGATGCGGGTGTCATCCAAAAGTCCAAGGTGTCACATGATGTGCAGTTTCAGCACAAGGAGTGGGTCGAAGACAAGCAGCGGCGTGTCAAGCGTAGTGCGAGGGACTTGGTGATGGAGACGATACTTCCACCACAACGCAAGTCAGCACGCCCACTTCACAAGGGCCTTGATCGTGGGGACGAGGGGCCAAGGTTGATTGCCAAGAGAGTTGGCAACGTCTCGCATAAGGTGGAGTTACCTTCGAGACAGCAGCAGTGGCGACATCAGGTGCATTCCGCAAGCTGTTGGAAGCAGTACCGTGGAGGTACGGGAGATGCAGTATTTGAGCCACACAACCGGGAACCTTTGGGGATTTCCACACACCATGACAAAGGGGAGCAACTTAGGATGAGTCTTGATTGCTTTGTCGAGTGGAAAGGTTTGCCGGATGGGAGAGCACGCTTGGGACACGAGAGCGCACAGCTAGAGTTTGCAGAACGGGGTGCGCAAGTTCCAGCGAAGACGCGACGAGGGCGTCGCGTGAATTTGGTGGGGGAGAATGTCACGCCCCAAATATTCTCAAGCAATTACTCGAGTATTTGGCGCGCGACAAGACCACCAAAGGGGTGTCTTAGTCCATTTTTGGTTAAATGGGCTAGAGCTTCAAGAAGGCCCATGGAGTTGGGTTGAGGCCACATTAATGTGGTAGGTGGGAGAATAATCTAGAAAAGGCATATTCCTTTGGATATACTTTTGGTAGTTGGCATCTTTTGGAATATTTCTTAGCATATTCTCCTCTTTAGATTTGGACCCTGGATTAGAGTTAATCATAACCGTCCATTGTATATAGCTTTAGCTATAAATAGGTGGAGTTCTCATTTGAGAATTCATCCTCCAAATTGTAGAAATACTCTTAGCTTGTAAGTGTATAGCTTTGTAATCTCTCTTTAGTAATAAAATACGAGAGTATTCTCTCAAACACTTGGTGTGCTTCTTTTTCATCTCTTTCTTTGGTTATTGGGGTCTTGTAGGCTGCTTAGCACTAGTAAGTGTCTAAGGCCGCACGGTTTCGAGAAATCGGGTCGTGACACCATATTCAAATAGATTTGATTACTTTTAATCTGACTTGTTATTTTAATTTTAAAAACAGGTTTAAGTAGGATTACACCCAATTAAAATGAGTATAATTTATAGGGTCTATTCTCCAATTTTTATCATTAAGCTTAATTATTAAACTTATTGAAAATAAATTGAACTATTTTTTGAAAGAATTTTTAAAAATTACTTTTAAAAATATTTGTTTAAATTATTAAATATTAATTATATTATAACTAAACATAATATTATTAAATTAATATTAAAATATACAAATCACTTAAACAAAACAACTTAATATCATTAATCATTATACTAAAAATAAAAATAAAAAATATATACATAATCATTAATTACAATAATGTAAAACACATTAAACTATATATAGTTGTCAAATGGCCAAATTATATCAAATAAAAAATTAATATATAAAAAAACCATCTTTAAGTTTCTCCACAACCTTTCATCATAAAAAAAACAAAATATTATGTTCAATAATATTAAACATATTTAATATAAGAAGCTAATAATATTTATAAAAATATTCACCTTATGTTCTTTATCTTCTTTACAATCTTCCTTCTCATCATTAGTTAATGTGTCAATTCCTATCTTAAAACAAGTAGCTAATTCAAAATAAAAAGAAAATAAAATAACACGGTAATTATAATAAAAATAATAGTAAAAAAGTAAATAAAATATATTTTAAAAACTTTTATACCTCCTGATTTATCACGTAGCTAACTCTGACAGCACATTAGAGTCTCGATTATGTTTGGATGAAGGCTATTATGATTTGAAGTAAGAATTCTACCACTAATACTAAACGCTGATTCAGAAGCAACTGTGGTAATTAAAATTGTCAAGATGTCTCTAGCCATACAAGCCAATATAGAATACTTATTTGCATTTACTTTCCACCAACTCATAATATTAGAACCCTCTTTAAATGTTAATACATTTTCATTTAAATATGTTTCCAACTCTGTCTTACCATTCAAAGTATTGCCTACCCTCACAAAGTCCTGATAACCCAAAAATCGTTGGACTTTTCTCTTACGACGAGGCCCCATTTCTATAGAAACAAAAGAAGTAGAAGATGAGCTACTTTGAGTGTAAGAACTGTCATTTGAAAAAAATTTCAACTGATACTCCTTCACCAAGTTTTCACAAAGGGTACGTATTTGATCAACATAATACGAAGCGTCAACATCATAAAGCATAAGAAAGTAATATTCAATCAACCTCATTTTGTACCTTGAGTTTAAAATAGAAGCCACACCTAACAAACCATAAAAGTCCTTCTAATATTTTTTAAATTTTTTTATCATGCTTAAAGCCATATTTTTAATCTCCTCATAATCCGATGAAAACCAATCATTCAAGGATAATTTAATCTCACAAACATGATAAAAAAATATGTTTGATATAGGATATGTTGTACCAGAAAACAAACAAGTGAAATCATAAAATAATTTCAGATTATCTTCTAATTCACCAATCAAATTCCACTCTTACTTACTAGGCATAACAGTGTATTGTGTATCAATTTGATGCAATCGATTGAGAGTATTCTTAAAATGCAATGCAGATGAAAGCATGAGATAACAAGAATTCCATCTAGTAGGACAATTAAGCACTAATTTCCTACCACTTGTTATACCAGCCCGAATAGCATTATCCTCAATTTTTTCCCTTCTTTTCGGTGATGCATTCCAAAAAATAACGCTTTCACAAATTTTGCCTATTATATCATCAACCATGTCTAATCCTTCCTTTACAATCAAATTTAAGATATGGACACAACAACGAATATGAAATAAATTCTCATTCAGGAGCAAGTTAGACTTTTCAATCTTCGTTAACAAACAACTAATTATACGATCATTTGTAGAACAATTATCAACAATAACTGAAGATACCTAGCGCTCAATATTAAGTTCCACTAAACAAGCCATCAATAAGTCAACAAGTATTCTACCGGTGCATGGATATTGCATATGTATGAACCTACAATAATAATTAAGGAAAAAGAATAAAATATTATAATTAACATTTAACAACAACAAGATTTTGTTATATTGTAAATAAAACTTAAGAAATCACCTCAAAACTTGACTCCATAAAGCCTAAGTGTCATCAATAAAATGTGCAGTGACTACCATATACCCTTGGTTTTGTACGTCTGTCGTTCACATATATGTTGTAATAGCAACCTTACTTTAAAGACCCTCTAACAAACTCATATTCTTCGCCTTTTCAAACTCATACAAATTAATAATTTCTTTTTTTTGTTGTATTATGAGTTAAATTCTTCTATAGTGGATTAAGGGATACTAATATCTCTCTAAACCCTTCATGCTCCACTATACTCAATGGATACTCGTGTTTGATAATTGCACGTGCTATTATTTTCCTTGTAACTTCTTGATCAAAACTCCAAGTCTCTACTCTTGTATTTCCTTCATCATCTTGTACAATTTTCAATGCACTTTTACACTTCATTATTTCATTTTGCCTCTTTATATTCCATTTGTCCATATGGATCAACAAATTATGAGTTCCATCACTACTTCTCCCCCACATACTCTTTGCTACAATATTTACATATAGTTTTTTGCTCCCCATTGACTTCTTTCTTATAAAAATGTTGCCACACAACCGATCGCAACCTTGTCATTTTCCCCCCACCACTATCAATTTGGACAGATTGTTGAGTTAAAATTTCATCACCACTTTGAACATCATCATCCACTTCATGTCGTGTAGAATTTGACATATTTGACCTACAAAATGAATAACAAACAAATCTATAAGCAAATTGTAATAAAATTAATAAAAACAGTAAATTAAAGTATAGCATATATGTGTAGCCACTTATTGCATCACTGTTTAATGCAATGGAACCTTTTACAAAAGGAAAATCCAAACCAAAAAACAAGCCCATAGCAAATACCTTGTGAAAGTTGAATATCAGGTCCAGCTCACAAACCTGGAAGCAACAACAAATTAACATCAATTTTTTGTCCCAGTCAAATGGAAAGTATGCATTATAATGCACTTAGTGATCTTAAGATAAGTCACAGTAACTTCACTCACACTGCCAAAGTATCTGTCAAGAATCTCTATAAAATGATGAATTATTTCAAGGATCTCCAATTCATTGTCATCTTGATCAATGCACATGCAAAAGTATAAATTAGCATATCTGGAAAACAAATTCATAGGAAAACTCAGATTATAATCTCTATAATGATGAAAGATATTCATGAATAGAGTCTCTCAAATAATCGTAAATAAACTGTAAATTTGTGAATTACCTTTTATAAACAACTTTATATCCTCTCCATTCCACAAAATTACAGAGCTTGGGTCCTCGTGAGAGAATTGTTCCACTCAGCTCACGGATAACTTTCTCATAAGTGCATTAATTTCAAGAAGCTTAACCATTAGTAATAGAATAATTTCACAAAAATAGCAACACAGAACAATGATAATAACAAGAAGTTATCTGACATATATAATAAGAAATATTTTCTAATGTACAACGCTAAGATCTTAATGACAAGGATTTATAAGACATACCTTAGTTCTTTCCTTCTGTGCATAAAGAGAATACCATTTTGTCAACCTTACTTTTTCTTGTCGACTGATAAGAAGCACAAAGTGAATCTGAAACACATGCATGACCAAAATTATAAAGCAGCAGGAAAACAAAAAGCTTGAGTCTATCTTTATCTTAAAGTTAATAACATCACATTAAAGAGAAAATATTCAATAAAACAGAGCAAAGAGGAAGATTACAATTTGTTGTAAATTAATTTCAAATTCATTTCATACTAATCAGAATACAATACATGTCTTTATATAGTAGATCAATATAATCAAGATGTATAGATGGCATTCAAACCATAAATCAAGTAAAAATATAACAACTTGTATTTTTGGTGAAAAAAGAGGTTATAACTGATTTTCTATTTCCAACCATTCAACAGCTTCAACTCTGCACTACTTTAATCAGGTACTCCTTTCTTTTTGCAAAAACGAATACATAACTTCTACAAATATTTATTTTATTTTATGTTTATGTTTTAAAAGATAGCTGATTTTAATTTGTTAATCAGTCACACTCGCACCAACCAGAAAGTCTAAGGGTAATATTCAGTCTTCAATGGTAGCCAGTAACACGAGAATATACAAAGAAAATGACGCCGTGGATACCAGTCATCTCATTCTCATCCTTATCTGACTCCCACCAACATTTTTAAATCATTACCCACCACTTGCTCCGCACATCAACAACACAACGTGTGCCTTAAACAGATATAGAATTCGATTAATCGTTAACAATATTTTCTCTGTTTATGGTAAACAAAAATATAAAAGCTACTTAAATCTTAAAACCTTATAATTTTTCTCGTTTGCATTTTAGAAACCCCAAATGTTAAAACCCTAGATTCAAGGTTAGCAAACATAAAAGAGAAATTAAAAAGAAAAATAAAAACAATAGACCATCTCTGAATTATTAATGAAATTATAACATTCTAAAAAAAGGTAAGATCATCACAACAACCCCCCCCCCCCCCCCCCCCCCCCCCCCCCATTAAACACAAACAATTCTCTGAAAAAATGAAAAAGAACATTGTACAAACATCTCTGTTACCTTACTAGTCAAGCAGCAATCTTGGGCTATTTAGAATATTTTCGTGTAAATGAAGCAGAAGAATCCCGATCAATTTTTGTAAGATGCTTTCCACAGTCGTAGGTGAAGGAGACGCGTTGGAAGAATTGAGACTGAAGAAGAAATGAAACTGAACAATATTCTGATTATTTGGATAAATTATATATATATATATCGGGTATTTGGGTTGGGTTGGAAATTTATAATTTTACCCTAATAATTCGGGTAATTTTTATCCAATCCAATTTAAAATATTTTTAGATTATTTACTCAATTACCCGCCCCAAATGAGTCGGATACCCGCGAGTCATTTTCCCAGCACTTATAAGCTATAAAGTTCTTTGTTATTTTTGAATGTTCTAATTATTTATTATTAAATTTTATTTTGTAGCTTTTATTTGAGTTGTATGGTTCTTTGTTTTAAATAAAATTAGTTATAATTTATAACTTTTTTAAAAAAATATATATGTTGATGTATCAGCCTATTCTCTAATTCGATATCACTTTGGCATCAACTCAATTATAAATCTAATACTAATTTATTACGAAAATCAATCTTAATACTAATTTCACTTAATAATTAATATTAATATTAATTCTATTTATTGGGTATACGTGCTCTAATACATTTTTGTTTGATATTTAGCATCATAAAATTTCATACACTTTACGAAAAAGTTTACTTATAAATAAAATAAAAATAAATAAAATTAATAACACAAAAAAGATAATAATTAATCATACAAGACACAAGAATATATGAGTTCAGTAACAAACACCTATGCCAACGATGGATAATTAGATCCTCACTCCTTTTATTCAATTCTTTTATATGCAAAAAACTTCTGTAAGAGAAACTCAGTGAATACAATAATAGATAAACTCTTAAAGAATAGACCCAATACTTTTTTACCCTTATGCTCACACTTAAGCATTCTATAGTATTCTTTTGTGTTTATGCCTAGCGTCAGAGCTGTCTTAACCCTCTATTCTATTTCTTGTTGATATATTATTTATTTTAATAAATTACAAAGATTATAAAATATTTAGAAAGTCCCTATAAACCTTATTTTTAATTAAAATAAGAGTTCACATATTGTAAAATTTTAAAACTGACTTTAAAATGTAATTTTATCTAAAAATGAACTTTTTCCAAATAAGCGGCGCTAAATGCGAGTTTGAACCAACACCACGGTGTTCAATAGCAAAGGCAGCAAAGTTGGGCATATTGTCTGTGGCATCGCAGCGTCCACACTTGAACAAATTCCTCTTGTGCTTTCATATCCCTTCTTCGGCTCTAAATCTATGTTTGTCTATTTTTTATACATTCAACGTGTATTTGATCATGTGTCGACTCGTTATTAATTTTCAACTCAAAATTAAATTATACTTTAATTTTAAATCACCAATTCCAACAATTTACCTACTCCATATCCCCGTAGGTTATCTCATCAAACCCTATTATAATTTTTATCTTAATAACAATTTCATGTTTAATTAAATTACTAAAAAGAGGCATAACAATAATCATACGCCTCTCTCATTTCATAGTTATCACCAGCTTCATTTCTTCCCTATATTCTTTACATTTATTTTATCTTTTATGTTTTTTTACTTTATCAGACCTGTTTTTAAACACATGCCGCTGAAATTTTAAAAATTATTTCGTTTTTTATACATCTTATTTAATTCCAAAATCTTTGGCCAAAATTGAAAGCAATTCCGGAAATTACAGAGACAACTACTCATTGTCACAACTGTAATACTACTCATTGTCACAACTGTAATACTACTCATTGTCACATACTAAAAGCTTAATGACAACAGTGTTTGTCCTGGCAAAAATAGATATTCTTGAGATTGCATTTAAGCAAATTCAATTGCAATCAAGAAAAGTAAACCAAGAGCTTTTAGCACTTAAAGCCTTGATGTTATGATAGGACAGCTAACAAATTACTGGAATCAGGGCCATTTTTTTTCTGGCAGCCTCTCCCTATCCTTCAGCAGATAAAGGCTGAAATTTGCATTTTCCAGGGATGTTATGTTCCACCAACCATGCAACTGCTATGCTACATTTCAAGGGTCAGACAGCAACTTCTGGTATATTGAGGGTCCCTTAAAATAACAGAGAAAAAAGAAGGTAATTATAAGGAAGAATTGGTGGACTTGAGGCACAGAGCTAAGCAACTTCAGCATTGAATATATTGGCCCAGCTGGGTACAGCATAGATGCCTTGATCTATCTAGAATGGCTACCAAACAATATCAAAGATTCTCGCTGATCAGAATCAAGAGTAAATACCGACTTATATAGCGCAGAATTGCTAGTTGAGGACAGATTTGATAAATGTATCCAGTGGAAGCATCTACTTTGGCAGTTAGCTCTTCCGTAGGACCATAGATAAATCATCCTGCCGACAAGCAAAAGCAATTTCCAGCAACTACAGTGACAACTGAGATACGTGTTGCAACCACAGAAATGCCTCCTGAAAACCGTGAAAATGATTACAAATGGTATGTTTGGACTTATTTAAAACATTTCAGGCAAAAGTACATGGTGCAACAGGTTAATGGGAGTAGAATACAATAAAGAAAAGGAAACGAGGAAGTTGCAATAGAGAACTATGTAGTGAATACAGCAGGCCATGAGAAGCCTACAACGAAGCAAACATCATGTACTGAAGCCAATGTTACTAACTCCAGAAGAATCAGCCGTTCAAAACTTAAATACATTCACACTGTTGATATTTGAATCCATATTTGATGCCAATAAAAGATAGCATTTTTGTTGCTTTCCACCACCAAGTGGGCAAAAAGGGCTCGCCAAGTATCTCTGATATGAAAATCTAAAGTATAATCAAGTCAATACTAGGATTTCAATATCATACAGGTCTGTTAAGTAATCTACTATACCCATCTTGATTGTTTGATTAACACAATCTCACAAAGATCAAGCACACTAAGATCTGATTGAATGCTTTTGCAGTAGTTGTGTAAGGCAGATTATTAAGGCGCAAGTATTTCATATGTAACATTAGTTAAATCCTGTTTGTTGATTAATACGTTAGGACTAGCTGTTGTATTACTACAAGCAAAATTTTTTATCTTGTATGATATTTGCTATAGACAGAATGTATCAAGTCCAGGGATAATATAGAATAAAATTCTTTTTATTCATTTTCCCACACAAAGTAACTAAAATTAAATAAAATTAAAAAAAAAACTCTGGGGAACAATGTCCATCTTCCATTAAGACTGCAAGTGCGAGTGAGAAGGAGTGTACTAAAAGGCCAGTAGAAGGATTGGCATTCCCCAGTGCATAGTCTCTTTGCAATCAGCGTCACAAAGGTTAAAAGAAATAGCAGAGGCAATTGCTCAGTGAACAAGAGAGATCACAAACAATCTCTCTGCAACAAAATACAGAGTAGATTAAACAACCCTCATTAAACACAAAAGTTCAAGTTATAGGGAAATGGAGAAAAATGATTCTGTTCACGCTGAGCTGTCCAAAGGTAAGTTCATTGCATCGGGAAGATTGACAAATAATGAACACTCATTTCTTGATCCGTGGAACTTGTAATTGCATTAGGAAAACCAAAAATGTGATAACAAGAGTTATAGTAACACTTTCCCCTTTCCAATACATAGTCTGTCTCATTAACAAAACTAAACAAAATTATAAAAACAAAATCGACTACAGCACCAAAGAAGCAATTCACTAAGAAACTTTGATTATACAATAGCAACACAAATTCACAAAAATTGGACACCAGCACCACTAACTGCCATGGTCCAATTCCACATCCTACTTCCTTTACACAATATATATGCTGATAATTACAAAAAAGAAAAAATTTCCTCCATACCCATTTTTATTTCCAGTGCCAGCCACAAATACACTGTCATCATCATCCTGGCATTTCCAAAAGCCAAATCCTAAACCCCATTAGCAAATTTTCACAATTAGACAGCTATATAACTAATTTTCCAAATAAAAACTAATCAGGACCATGACCCCTTCCCAAACAATCAAGCCCTTCAGTTCGGCTACGCACAATCTTGTGGAAAACTTCTCTTACTTGTTTCTCCAACGGGTCCAATCCCGCCTTTATTGCTTCAAAAACCATGGACAGTTCCTGCACCCTTAGTCTAACTTCACCTTCCCTCTCCTCACTCAACGGAAAATGAACCAAATCCAACAACTCATTCATCAACCTTGTGCTCTTCTCAATCTGATGAATCTCCCTCAACAACCCACAAGCATTTCTCCTCTCCCTCTTCTTCGACTCCTCCAGAATCTTCTCGTGCAACGCCAACATTGGCGCTGCCCAATGGAACTGCCTGGACATGGAGAAATGCACCTGCAGACCGCGGTCCTGACACGGGATTGCAGCCACAAGAGCCCACATTACAAACAACAAAACAGAGTTCATAGTAAAAACAACATTTGCAAGCCCGTTAGTTGCCATAATTTCGTGGTTTCTGGGAGCATATAAATTATTCCCAATCGCCTGCAGCTGCCTAGCCGCCGACCAGGACCGCGACACGCTCCAAGACAACGACCTAAAATGACCTACGGACCTATGATGATGATCTTTTACATTGTTGCGCCCAAATGAACGATTCCGGTGAGCTAAAGTTGTGCTCGAATCTTTCTCGTCTAACATACTTAACGCCAAATCAATGAAAGCTTTTTTAGCACGACGAAAATGCCCTTCGCCGATTAATTTCTTGTTGTCCAAAGCAACAAGCACAATTTCAATAAGCTTCTGCCACTGTCTGATCTGTTCAATCCCGTCACGAATCGCATTACACACGTCAAGCGCCTTCACGCTCCTTTCGAAATACTCGGCGATCATCCGATCCATCGGCGGCTTATGCAGCTGTGATTTATTGTTAAAAAGAATCTGACGGAACACGTCCTGCGAGACGAGGAACAAATCCAGAAGCTTCTGGACCCATGAGAGGGACAATAACTCGTCGGGCCCCGAAGATAAGTCGAGGAAGCGATCGGAAACCTTTTTCTGGAAGGAGTCGAGGTCGAGCTCGGGGTCGTGGTGAGACCCGTCCATGGAATGGACCTGATCGCGGCGGAGAGACAAAATTGAACGGCCGATGTTGGTGAAAGGCGCCGAGGAACCTTGGTAATCCGTTGCGGGCATCCTCAGATTAACAACTGTGAAGATGAATTTTGAATTGAATGGAGTTCAAATAAGAAGGGGCTGGCGATTGATGATTGAATGACGAAAGAATTGAGAAACCCTAACGAAGGTGACGGCATTTTATTGGGGAATTTTGGACCGCGTTTTGTGGTCGTTGGAAAGAGAAAGGTCAAAAAAAACAATTTTCGTTTTCTTTAGAACGGATAAATAAATTATTACCATAATTAGAATAACTGAAAATTAACTTTTTTTATGTAATAAAAATAATTGAAAAATTAAAAGAACAATGTGCGCCTTTTTGCACACAGCGACAGAGCAAACGTAGTGGACACGCCGGGAGATGAGATGAGATCAGAGCCGTTGATTGGGAATATGCTGTCTTCGTCCGGAGTACAGTACAGGATGTGTGATGTTTGCCACGTGGCGGGCATGTGTTAGGTTTGGGGTTTCCACGTACAGAGACGCAGTCATTTTGGATGCACACGTGGAAGGTAAAGCTGAGTCTTCCTTGGCGCGTAATGAGAAGAGGGGAGAGGGGAATTGGTCTCTTTGTTTTTTTTTTTTCTGAAACAAAGGGGAATTGGTCTTGGTCCTGGTGTGATCTGATTCGTTGATCTGGAAGGAGAAAATTTGTTGACTAAATTGCCCCTCAATAAGGCCAAAATATCAAATTTTCAAGGAAGAGCAGTATTTATTTATAATAATAATTATTATTATTATTTAAAAAATAAATATGCGGGAAGGAGAACTAATAAATTGATTTAATTATTATCAAATTATTATCTTTTATGCACATCTAAGCTAAGTTGTCTCTTTACGTCGTTGAATTAATCTAATGACTCTCGTAATTACATTTGTTGAGAGAGAAAATATTTTTTTTTCTCTCAATGTTATGTCGAAGTGAAGAACTCAAGACTCAGTCTAGAACTTTAACTTTCTTGCGCAGCAGAATAACATGTCAATCAAACAAACACAATAAGAATTCAAAGTAGAAAACAAAATAGCAAAACACAATCTTACGTGGTTTGGTCAATTGTCTACATCCACGGTGAATTTAAGGATCCTAACCTCTCTTATTATAACTCCCTAAAGATTTTATAAGAAAAACTCAATGAAGAACTTTCAAAATGACTTAAACGTTTAGTGAACTCTTACTCTACCACGAACAATGATCACCCAAACAACAGTTCCACCCTAGCGCACACAAGCACTTAGTGTTTACTAAGTTCTTCCCCTCTTTTAGAATTTCTCTTAATATTTAATCTAAAATTAAGGGTTTACAAGTGTTTATATAGGGTGTATTTCGTGCCTACTAACCATATTTCTTATTAGAGTAAGAGTCCACTTATTTTGGAAGTCCAAAACTTCTTAAAATTAAAAATTTCAAAAAAAAAAACGAACTTTTCCACACGTTCTGGCACCTCGGTGCTCGTCCTTGGGAGCTGCGACACTGGACAAAATCTCGCCCAGTGCTGCAGCGCTGGGTTGCTGTCCTGGAGGCCGCGGCGCTCAGCCATTGGCCCTGTGTGCCTATTCCCGTTTTCTTGCTTCCTTCACGTCTTTTAGTCCCGTTTCACTTCCCCTTTCGTGTCTCATACGTCCTAAACTTCTCCATACGTATCTCACACATTCTAGACTTCTTGTAACTCTTCACTTTGTATTCATCTCAATTTTTATCCAATCAAAATTATTGAATCATCAATTTTTCAGCAACACTATTTTATTAAGGACATTTTTATTTGAGAATGTTTGTATTTTTCAAAATATCATAATCATATTTTTTAATTTTTTCTCTTATATTTATTTTTACTAATAAAGTGAATTTTATTTTTTTAATATGTTCTTATATTTAAACTCAAAGTCTAATTACTTTTTTTTAATTGTTATAATTCAATCAAAATCTCACGTTCTACCTCAAGAGTATTAACTCTTTATTATTAAAGTTTGTCCATTTGCTCAAAAAAAAAAAACTGACCATTTGCTCAAATCTCCTCCATTTTAGTTGCACTAGTTACTCAAATTTTCTATAAAATTTTAGCTTTCATAAAAAATTGAATTTTGCATAGGAGAAAATAATTATTTTAAATTTTAAATTTTTACAATGCCTCAATCAATCATATGCGTTTTTTTATTTAACTTTTTTTTTATCACTTGCTTTTATAAACAAAATATTTATATCTATTGTATACCAAGCAAATCTTAATATATTTGCATTAATCTTTTCAAGAATTATTTTTATTTTATTACAAATATTATATCTTAATTATAAATCACAACTCAAATTATAAATAATTATAATATTACAGTTCAAATGTTAACTAATTATAAGCATAATCAACTAATTATAGCTTGAATATTTACAAGCTTTATCGTTGAAGCAAGCATTTGAATATTTCAAAAATTATGATGTTAATTTCATAAAATAAAAATATAGAGCAAGTGAGTTTTAGTAATTCAGAACATATTAATATTATTCAAAATCATTGTTTGGGGGATCTTTAAAACTAACTTTGAGATAAAGATAAAAAAGTATTTATAATAATTATACAAAAGTATCTGTCTTAATTGCATCATTAATTTTCATTTTCATGAATAAAACATCTACAAATTATAAAACAATAATATGATTACAAAATAGCAGCAAAGCAGATTTTTGCCTTGATGGCTGCCTATGAACATGATCTATTAATTTGAATTTGATAATAACATAATTTCAAAAGAATCCGTCTTCATAACTAAAATTTAAAATAGCTTCACACGTGTGGTCTAGAGTTGATAGACTTTGGCAGGCTGAATATTAAATGTAAATAGTACTGACACGCTCAGCTGAAGCATAAGATAATATGATAATGAGAAGGAGAAGGAGAAGCATAAGATGATACGATAATGATTTTTCTCAAAATAAATATAAATTAAGCTGGACACAGAAAATCTGTTATTATTATTATTATTATTGTTGTTGTTGTTGTTGAGCCTAGAGACAAAATGCTTAACATTTGCTATTTCTTAATCAGGAAACTGAACTTTATTCGTCTTTGATGGATCTCAGTTATTCACCATTACAATTGACAAAACAATGGATTTATCCGGGATTATTATATGAATTTTAATCAGAAATTCAATATTTGGTCTAATAAAAAAGTTGTAGATTGTTTCAAATTTGAAGGTTTCAATTTATTGCTGGAAAGCCTAAACTTGTTATCTTATCAAAGAATTATTCAGTATTCCACCTTTCATTCTCAAATTAATTTTTGAAAAATAAAAAAATATCCAACATGCTTGACTTGAGCCTATATAACATGGCTCTATGACTGAGCATTCAGCCCTTTAATAGAGACGATTCAATATTAACTCAGACTTTGGGTGATTTAAATGCAGAAGTGAAAATAACTGTAGAATATAATCAAATTAAATTAATTTAAGAAGAATTAAGACCCAATTTTTTTTATAAAAAAAATATGACTTGAAATAACAAACTCAGATCTCTACAACAACGTTACCAACCATTCTTATTTTAAAAAAATATATATAGTTTATATTTTCGCCTTTATTTCTTCTTAAATCCTAACAGGTAAAATGTTTTTTCATATTTTCAGTTGTTGGGAAGCTCTTACAAAATTACAATAACAATCTTGCAGCTATCTAATTATTCAATTTTTTTCTTTTTTCAGTTGTTGGGAGGCTCCTACAGAGTTACAATTACAATATTTGCAACTATCTAATTATTTAAATAGTTATTGTAATTCTTGGAGTGGTAAAAAATTGTAATATAATACTGATTTTTTTATATAAAAAAAAATCACTTTTTGTATCCTTTATGTAAACGTGAAAGATTTCACTCCCACGCGTTCAAGGAATTCAGAATTGGCTGCTATGAAAAACAAAATACGATTATTGAGGGATATTTTTCTTAATACTCTGTTTAATTTTATAATTATAAATTTAAAAAAAATTAATATTAGAATTTAATTATTTTTTTAAAATATATTTGAATATCCAATCATTTAAAAGATTTCATCAAAATTAACGAATTTCGTATCAATTAACATCAAATGACCATTTTAATATTTTCAGGTTAAAAGAAGTTGACATGATAGACAATTGCATGAGTTTTATGTTGGATGTAAATAAAAAAAATTATTTATAAAAAATAAACGTAGTGAAAGTCAAATCGTTTTGTTCATAATTATATGTATAGGGATAGAAGATTACATCAATTTCTCGTTATGACAAATCTTGAATTGACTGGCTACAATCTTTTCTACTATCCTCAATCTTCAAACTCAACGTGTATGGGCACGTGAATTTTTTTTAATCTCTAAAAATACTAATACTCAAATATGAGATAATAGTATTAATTAAATTCTTTTTTCACGCAAAAATACATAAAATAATTTTTTTTTTCTCTATATGGTTATTGTTGTACTTTACTACTCTATATCTCTCATATATTTAGGAATTTCTCTTAAGTATTTAGAATTTGATGAGGATTAAAAAATTAAAATTTAATTAGAATTTGAGTTAGTAGAAGGACTGCAAGACCTATAAGCTTCCTAGCTCCAACTTAAAAAGCTTAGTTCTTATTATCTCATAATATACCAATTCTTCTAAGTTAACCTCAAACTATTCCATTAAAAGTTAAGAGCTGTACTCTAGTAACTAATGTTATAAAGTAAAAGCTTATTTAATTAAAACTCTATTTAATTAAATTGGACTTGGTCTTTAGACAAATAATAACCACTTAGTTGACCCTCTAATTAATGTCCATAATTAAAGTTAGGTCATGAAAAAAGTGTCTTACATTTTTAATTACTTATTTGCCCATAAATCATTGAATGCTCTAATGATCACTTTTAATATATCTATATTTGTAAATAAATTTGCAAATAAATATTATTATTTAATAAATAATTTATTGAATAAATTGTGGCCATAGATTCTAATGATCAAATACTGCAAACAATTTAAGTGAATATTAATTATTAGATTCTATTTTGCAAATACATGTTCTTATGACTCATAAAATTATATCTCTAAGCTATCGAGGTTTTGACCGTTTATATGGATCTTACTCCGTGATAACTCAAAAGATACAACGCATAAATGTAAGTTTATTACTTGCTCAGGATTAAAATCAATCAAGCTTATTAAAATTTTTATAAATTAAGATCTACGATATTTAGTTAATCAGATCGAAATTCACAGTAGTCTCATTCAATATAACATATACACTAGTTTTTCTACTTGAAGTCTCTACTTCGATAATCAAGGTAAATCATTCACTATAAGAAGAAGAAAAACTACAATTTTACATAATGAAATGGCATTTTCATTAATGGTTGTGAACTAGATTTAGTTTATAAAGAACTTGTGATCTATACCTTCTGTATTAGCATCATATGCCTAATACATAGATTACATACTTTATAAATATAAGCTCATCAATGTATGATCAATTATATATATGAATAAACTTTATTAATCTAATAAAATGTTATTACACATGCTTTAAGGGTATAAAATGTCTAACATTCTAAAGTTTTAGCATTTAAAAATAATAAAATTAAATAATGATAAAATACTTTACAAAATAAGAAAAAATAAAATAAAAAATTTAAAAATCTCTAAAAAATAAATTAAAAACAATAATAATAAATAAAATTTAAAAATAATAATAATTAATAATAGCTTTTTTAAAAACAATTGTTTGCAAAAATGGCCGCTGGTCCAAGCAACCATAATGTTCATTAGTTCGGCAACCAAAATGGCTACTGGTCCAAGTGATCAAAATGGCTACTGGTCCGACAACCAAAATGGTCACTGCTCCAAGCAGCCATTTAGCCACCGATTTAGTATTTTTTTAATTTTTTAAATTACTTTTTATGTTTATTTTATTTTATTTTTTGAAAAGATTTAAGTGTTTGAAGTGTGAAATAACTTTTTTTTTTTTGGATTTGTTAACTTTTACAGTAGATAAATGATTAGGCATTTGTACATATTTTACAAAGAAATTAGATATTAATGTCGATTTTTTAAATTTATAGGTATTGATAAAATTAAGTCATATTTCAAGAGTATTGATGATAATATTCCATTATTAAGAGAGTATGATCTATATTTTAAATTTAACATTAAAGATTTTCTTCATATCCAGCAAATATTTTGAAATTACAATGTTGAAGTTTTAAATCTATAAGAAAATTAAATATCTCAAATTTAAGGTAAAAAGAAGTTCAAATTTAAAGTGAAAATCTTTCAAATTATTTCTTTATTTTCTAATTTTTATTCATCCAATTATAAATATTCAACACACATATTTATTATTCATACAATAATAAGTTTTAATACTCCAAATAAATTTAAAGAAATTCTAATACCATATTACAAATTTTTAGTAGTCAATCTGCTTCTACAACGAAAAATTTTGAGAATATTAAAAAATCAAAAAGACGTTGAGCATTAGATGTTTGGAAGTATTTTACGTTGAAAAATTGTACATATATTATTATTATTATTTTTTAAAAAGCTATCTATAAGTTTTGTTGTAAAGGTTTAAATATCAAAAATAGCTCACGATACCAATGAATCAATGTGCCAAGATATGTTTGCAGAAACATGATCTAAAAGAGTCAATTCAAATTGAAATTGCCTAAAGTGCCTTTAGAGAAAATATTTTTAGATTCCATTATAATTAATAGTGCATATAGTAGATTGACTAAATATGTTGTAACTAGTGAACAATATCTCTTTTTTGCCAAAGATAAAAGATATGAGAAATTTATGAAATGATATATTCAACCTAACTGAGCTCGTGTTCTAAAAACTATTGTTACAAATAATATTTTCATTGCATATCATCAAACTAAAGAAAAATTAATTGATGAAATCTCACAATTTAAATGAGTATTTGTTGTTACTTTTGATTGTTGGATGATTGCTAATCAATTGGGGCACATTTGTATTACGTTGCATTATATTGATAATGATTGATTTTTACAAAAAAAGAATTATTATTTTTTATGAATTGGAACATTCACACACAACGATGTTATTTTTAGTTCTTTAATGAATATTTAAAAAAAAATTCAAATTGTTAATAAATTTATTAGTATTACTTTTGATAATACAAGTGCAAAAATTGTTGCTACGAATTTATTTTCAATTTAATTAATATTTGTGCGTGGTTTAAGTTTTTTTTTTATTTGAGGTGCTTTTATCATATTCTTAATTTAAGTATTCAAGATGGGTTAAATATAAATAATCCTGAGATTGAAAAAATTGGAGAAACAATAAAATATATTGCTTCATCATCTTTTAGACGACAAGAATTTAAAATTATGTTGAATAATTGTAAATAGATAATAGAAGGTTCAAACTTGACTTGAGAACTCATTAGAATGCTATATATATAATGGTAAAATCTTGTGTTGATTTTAGTGATTATACAACGTATTATTATAATATTAAAATAAATGAATCTATACTAATTAATCATAATTAGGAAATTATATCTTACTATATAAATATTTTGGAAGCATTTAATGATACCACATTAACATATCCATGTGTGTATTAGTAGGGATGACAATTTGTCATGGATCCAAATCCAGATTCGAAAAAATTCAAAACCCAACTTGACTTGAAAAAATTTGAATTTTTTTTATTTATCTGGATCCGATTTTTTTAGAAAATCTAGAACTGGGCTGGATCTAGGTTTTTGCAAGAATCCAAAAACCCAGCCCAGATTTAGATTTTATCTATTTTTTTTTAAAAATAGTCCTAAATTAGTTCTTAAAATTTATAATATTTAATATATATGAATCAAACAATTGTCTTATAAAATAAATATCCTAAACGTTTACATTTAACTTAAATATTTAAAATTTTTTGAAAAAATAAATTAAAAACAAAATTTAAAATAAAAATTTGGGCTTAAATCTAAATCTGGATTACCTAGATCCGTACCAGGTTTAAACCCAGATCTAGCCCAATCCGAATAAACCTGGGTAAAATTCGGGTTCTAGGTGCATTGAAAAAATTTCGATCCAAATTTAGGTTGAGCAAAACCTCGATTCGAATTTTGCCATCCCTATGCATTAATGATGTTTTTGTTAAATATAGAAATAATCTAATGTTTGATGATATATGTGATGTGATATTTCTATATCTTAAAATTAAACGTAAGTATACGCTATCGTAACAAGTAATAAAATGACTTATAAAGTCAGATGTCAAACTCACAGGGATAATTTAAATTTTCTACCATGTACTAAAATTATATCTTTATTATAATTATTCTAGAAAAATCAAATCTTAATTTTGTAATAAATTTAAATAAAATAAAATTACATAAAATAAATGACACAACTTAAATAAAATAAGAAAATAGTAATATAGAGAAAGCCTAGGGTTAATTACTATATTTCAATATGGTTTCTAAAGATTTAATCTTTTAACATTTATATCCTTTAAATCTTATTATTGTTCAAGACACTAATATGTTCACAAGCTTCTGCCAATGTCATGCAAG
Organism: Ailanthus altissimus; assembly: GCA_946807835.1. Lineage (NCBI taxonomy): Eukaryota > Viridiplantae > Streptophyta > Magnoliopsida > Sapindales > Simaroubaceae > Ailanthus > Ailanthus altissimus. Next base: position 7,339,393 of record OX327699.1, read on the forward strand.
TATATCCTAATTTACCAAATACATATATTCTTATAGTACTTGTAATAAATTAAGATTCATTAAGAACAGGTCTTATTAACCATACATTCAAATTAGGTATATTCTTATCCTAATTCGAAACTTGCATATGCAACATTGAATGTTACTCTATAATCATGCATCAAATTATCTAGGTTTAAATACAATGATGCATCTTCCGAGTTCATCAAAGTATTACAAAAGCAATCACAATATTGATTAGATATAATGAAGCATTAAGAACAAATAGTATGAATAATGAAGAATTGAGTTCAAATAAATATTAAAAAGATCTAACAATTAAGTTTTCATATTGAATTCAAATAATAAACCTAGAAAATAAATTTAACTTATGGTAACAAGAAAATTATGGCTGAAAAATAAAATAAACATGATACAACAAAAAATAAACCAATATAGACGTCAATTTACAGTTGGTTGATACGCCAAAGATTTTTCAATAATCTTTTACTTCCTTGAATTGCCATTCCTTCTCTCTCTAAAAATTACTCTTCTTCAATGTGTTGTAGCTCTAAGAGCCCTAAGTTGTGTATTTTTTTAGGTCTGAAATGATTGACCCTTATATAAGAATTGATTGGAGTCTTGGAGTTGTATTTCTTTTAAGTTTAAAAAAAATTGCACTGTTCACCGTAGCCGCTAATACTGTTCATCGCTGAGGCGAAAGTACTGAAGTAAAGAGATACTGTTTGTGGAATACAGTTCACACGATACTGTAGCGATTACTATAACATTTGGTATTTTTCCTTATTTTTCTTTGATTTTCATCACCAATTGCTCTATTGACTTCAAACTTATAAAACAACAATAAAACATATAAAAAAACTTAATATTCTTATTAAAATGAGTAATTAATCAAGTTAGGGGAGTGAAAATAATAGATATAATTTACGCTTATCAATATGTACTATTATGGAGATCAAATTCGAAAAATATAAAAAAAAAAATTTCATGTTATTTATTTTTGCAGCCATAATAGATCTAATAACCAATTGGTCTAGTGTAAAATTTTTAATTATTGAAATCTTAAAAAATTTAAACTCTGATTTTTTTTATAATTTTGACCAAATTTACGATGTTATCACATCTTTAATTTTTTTTTTGTGAAAATAAATTTGGATCAGCTGTAGCTATACAAAGAAGAAATGAGCGGTTTTTTTTATGATCATGCTACTTTAAATATTTGTTAAAAGGTAAAAGAAAAGTTGGGTTTAATTTCGGTATTTTTACTACTTTTAAATTGATAAAATTTATTGATATTATTTACTCTTCTATGTTAAGTACACAACAATAAAAAGAATTTGATATTTTATCATAGTAAAAATTAAACAAAATAGTTTACCCTGTGTTATCTGTCATGGATCGAGATCTACTAACACCTCTGTTGTCCACTGTAGCATCGAAATCTGTTTTTAGTGTAAAGGGCAGAATATTAAACAAAAAGTGATTAAGATTGGCATTAGAAACTTTGAGGCTTTAGTATGTATAAAAGATTAGAAAGATACAGAAGACCGAAAACAAAATTAGTAAGAAGACATGATCAAAGATTTTCATAATTTTGACATTTAATCATTATAATTTAGAAATAGAAATTTGTAATTATTAAAAACAATGATTGAATTTGCAAATGATCAATAGTTCAATATGTGCCAACCTAAATGGGATGTATTTTAATTATAGTGATATAAATTTGACCATTTATTTTTGTATTTGTATCAAATAATTTTATATTATTTATTTAAAAATTAGTACATTAAAATTATATTAATTTAATTTAATTATATTATTTTTGAATTATTTAAATTGATTATATTATTTATTTAGTTTAGTTTAACTACATATTTATTTAAATTTTGTAATAATGTGATTAAATTAAATTATTAACAAATAATATAATCAAATAAAATAAATATAATTTTAATAAATAAATTCAAATTTAAATTTGAATAAATATAATTTTAAGTAAAATAAAATTATAAATAAATTAGTTACAAAATTAATTTAATTTTAAAAATACTATAGCGGGTACTGTGTCATTATAGTGGATACTGTTTAAATAGTGAAAGAATATTTGTTCGTTTGGCTGAAAAAGTTAAAAAGTTAAAATTGTAGTTAAAAAAGTTAAGGCCCCCTCAATTTTGACTATTTTAGAAATTTTGTCAATGCAGATTGCCATTTAGATCATAGTATTTCCATCATTAGGGAAAAAAATTGCCTCCTGATGTAAGACATGAACTTTCTTAGAAAATGATCATTATGTCTTATTTGGATCCTCACACAAATCAATGTGAAAATGAAATGCGAATAATTGTTCATCTTTAAAAAACTACAAATGAATTATCAAAGGCATTGCGTCAAAAGTAATAAAATCATATATACTAACTGCCTATACTAGCTCAGGTGATTGTTCCTATAGAACAATCACATCAAAAGATAGCAATGAATCATTTTTTGCATGCTAGAAGTATGGCAGACCACTTGATTCAAAAAATATTGTTCCGCTAAAGAAGAAAGTGAAAAATTAGGATTATGTTAAAAATAATGCTCAAACCAATAAATTCATATTCTCTAAATTACTAACATTATAAGATTTAATAGTCTTTGAAGAGACACATGTTCCTAAAGAGACAAAAGTTCTTGATGAGACATTAGCCCCAAAAGAGACACAAGAATTTTAAAATGAAAAAATGGTACAAATTATGATTACACAACAGAAATATAAAAACGTAATGAAATAATTGTCGATGATGTGTTTTTATTTGCAGTTACTACTGAAATTATGAATGATGATTTTGAATCACAAACTGTTGATGAATATAAAGAAATACATGACTGGCTATAATTGGAAAGAACCAATTCAAGTAGAATTGACTTCTCTAGCCAAACGTTAAGTATTTAGAACTATAGTTCGAACACCTTAAGATGTTAAACTCATAGTATATAAATGAGTTTTTGTACGAAAACATAACGAAATTAATGAGGTCATCAAATATAAAGTAAGACTCGTTGCTCGTAAACTTAGTATTGATTATGATGAAAGTTATTCTTCTGTGATGGATATAATTACATTTAATTTTTGATAAGTTTGGCAGTGTTAGAAAAACTTAGTATGTGTCTTATGGATGTAGTGACAGCCTACTTGTATGGGTCACTTGACATAGATATTTATATAAAAATTTCTGAACATATAATCGTAATTTGTTTTCAATCAAGATACCAAGATTTTTGTATGGATTAAAATAATTTGGACGCATGTGGTACAATCACCTTAGCGAATACTTAATAAATGAAGGGTATATTAATGACCTAATATATCCATGTGTATTTATAAAAAGACAGAATCTGAATTTTATCATTGTAATTGTATATATGAATGACATGAATATGATTGAGACTCCTGAAAAGCTCCTGAAGACTACAAAATGCTTAAAAAGATAATTTAAAATAAAAGAATTAGGGTAGACTAAATATTGTCTCGGCCTGCAGATCTAGCACAAATCAAACAAAATTTTTATCCATCAATTTACCTATACCGAAAAGATCCTAAAAATATTCAATATGGATAAAACCCATCCGCTTATGTACTCATATGGTTGTTCGGTTTTTTGATCCTAAAAAGGATCCCTTCTATCCTAAGGAAGATGATGAAAAAATACTTGATCTAAAAGTACCATATTTTAATGTAATTTGTGCTTTATTATATCTAACCCAATGCACTAAACCAGACATAGCTCTTGTAGTAAGATTATAGGAAAGATTCAATTCAGCACCACCTCAACGTCGTTGGAATGATGTTAAACATGTATTTCGTTACCTTCATGAATAATAAATTTGGGACTATTTTATTTCAATGAACTTACAAAAAATTCAGGTTTAATTGGTTATCTAAATGCTAGATACTTATCTGATCCCCATAAAATCTACTCACAAATAAGATATATATTTACTTACAACAATATAATAATATCATAGCGATCCATAAAACAAACCTTTATTGCCACCTACTTAAATTATTATAAGATTCTGACATTATATGAAGCAAATAGGGAATGCATATGGTTGTGATCTATTATTTATCATATCCAAAGTACATTTTACCTACTTTCTGCAGTAGATATTTCAACTATACTATATGAAGACAACGCTACTTGTATTACTCAAGTTAGAGTGGATACACCAAAGGAGATAAAATCAAATATATTTCTCCAAAATTCTTTTTATATTCATGAGTTACAACAAAGAAAGAAGATTTATACTAAACAGATACGCTTCATTGATAATTTTGCACATCTGTTTACCAAATCTCTGACAATGTCAACTTTTGATAAATTAGTTTACAAAGTTGGTATGCGCCAACTCAACAAATTATCAAATTGATGGATATTAATCTGAGTAGGAGCATTTAATTAGGGGAAGTACATCGTTCCAAGAGAAGAATTATATCAATTATAAATGTGCACTGTAGTCTTTTTTCTTCGACCAAATTTTATCCCATTAAATTTTATTAGTAAAGTTTTTAATGAAATAGTTTTAAAGCACATTCCCCATCATTATATATTATAGAGTTGTATTTATTTTTACTTAATTTTTTGTCCTACTAGATTTTCTTTTTAACAATGTACGGTGGAATTCAAGAGAAAATATTATAAAAGTAATTTGAAAGACGGTGAATTCCACCCCCTCTCATCTATAAATATACGTGTACAATCTTTTTATAATTTATTTACCTTCTAATACTTTTATAAATGCTATAATATTTTTTAAAGATTTTTTAATACTTAAAAATTATCTTTTACTTTTATTATTTATTTATAACCAAAAAAAAAAAAAAGAATTGCACTAAATAGTTGGCTGTCTCATAGTCCTACATATACCATCAACATTACCATAGAAAATTAATTAAAAAAAAAGAAAAAGAAATTCAGATATAAAAAGTTGTGGGCCAATTAATGTTATTGCTAGAGTTCAAGTTGTGGTCCTTCAAATATTATTATGCATGGGGACAATGAAAGAAATGTATAGGTTTGCCCATTTCACATTGTCTTTTTCATTTCTTTTATGCACTAAAGGTTGGGATATGTCATTGTTTAAGCAGCAAGAAACCAAACTTCAACTAAAAAAAGTATAAAATAAAAATATTAAAAAGAAATTAAAAATGCATTATCTATTCCATGTTGACATAAAATTTCACACATGTTCAAGATCACACATAAATATTTTTTTTTTAAAAAAAAATTCTTCTAACTTGGGATCAAGATTCATTTCTCCCAAAGTAAGAATATAATATTTGATGCCTTGGTCCTTCTACTAATGTGATGGCCACTAGTTGTAGTTTGTTTATTTATTTATTTGTTTTGTATTATTGATGACTTGTTGAAGGTATGTACTAGGGAGTGGGACATGCGTGCCTCGTTCTAGGTCAAGTTGTTGGATCATTGCTTCGGTCATCTAAATTTTCCCTGTAGTACAAGGGTCATCTTTGAGGAGAAACGATTCTTTCTTGATCATCTGTGCCAAAACTTTTTGACTTTCATGAAAAATTATTCTGCGGTTTCTACCATAGCTAGGCTACATGACAAAATTTTCAACTTAATTTTAACCATTAAAACATTTAGAATCGTCTCATCCAAACTAATCTAGGCTATTAGTATTACTGAAACAAATGCAAATTTATTATTGATAATTACTTAATAAAAATAGATTTTAACCACAGATAATTCTTCAAATTTAAAGTAAATTCAAAGAACAACTAATTCCTAAAGGGTTAAGAGTTCTATCTATAGTGGGAAGATTCCAAATTTTCTTGTCATCAGACACAATTTTTGTTACCAAAAACTGTGAAAAGAAAACAAATCCGTCCTCCCGTGAAATTAATCGTTTGATATCAATAATGTAAGGTGGAAAGTATTTGTCTTAGTCAAGTAGTGCCAAACTGGAGATTGATATTAAATTGTTGTCGCAGATGAATTATATCCATAAAGTAGCAGTTGGTAGGCTGCTGATTTAACTGATGATCTAAAAAAAATGGGACCCTATTTCTGGTCTCTCCTAACATTGGCCAACCAGAGAGCAGTCCTCACCTTCTATATCACCTCTCTTCAAATATCTTGATCTTCACTTAGAAACAGTCATCAAATTGAAATTATTGAAACACTCAAAAAGAGGGGACAAGAAACCTAACCACAAATTCCAATCTAAATCTGCATTTCCATTTACTTGCAACCCACAAAATCTTAATGCTAGAAATAAAGTGTAACTGTGACAAGTTAAATAAAAAAAATAAAGAGAGGCTAAAGGGAAATAAAGTTTTGGAATCTTGCAACTAACATTCAAAGCTCTCAACAAGTAGTTGAAGAATTTACCTTTTTTATATTCTTTCGTGTTCCATTTCTGTGGCAAACAGGATAAAGGGAAGTTAAAAGATACAGATATAAAATAAAGAATCTCCAGGATCTGCGGCGGCATTAAAGAAAATGAGACCATGTGAAAATTTACCCAAGAACAAATTGCCTTAGAGAAAGCCAAGAAAAGCCTTGAATTTCTCCCGGCAACAATGGATTTCTGCTGACTAAATAATTGAAAGTTGAAATAATTATATCAATGGAAGGATCTGTTTGTCCAAGTTATAAGAAAGAAATCATTTGACAGTTAAAAGGGCATGAAATCTGCTGTGTATTGTAAATTTCAAGTAGTCTTAATTCATAGAATCAAGTCAAAGATCACTTCACTTTTTTTTTCTATTTTCTTTTTTCCTATTGGGCATTAAAATCTAAGCTCACTTTGCTCAAGGTAAACATGTTTGCTCGTACAAAACATAGATGTAATGTCAATACATTAAACCCTTACCTTAAACCCAAACTCAGTTGGTCAAACACCAAACTGAAATCATGCTTTAGATTAGTACTTGAATGCACGACGAGATAATAACTATTTCCATATTCCTTTGGCGCTTGACCAGAGCATGTGAAGATGCTTGAAATCATTGCTTGTGGATGATGATTGAAGCCTTTGATTTATCAAATTTACATGTGACAAGTAACTCAAAAGAGAAGAGAAGAGAAGACAGCTGAACAAACACTAAGGATATCCATTGATGAGACCTTTCAATGTGTTCATCTAAATCTCTTTAGTGACAACATCAGCCACAAAGATGCTCACTGAATCGGACCATCCACCCAATACATCCCTGTTATAGCACTGCACAGAGAATTAACAATGAAACCTGTGAGATGACTGATAATTTTCCTTCATAAGAACCACAGACTCTCATCATAATGACAGTGAAATTAACGTAAATCTAGAACTGGTACATCTCACTGCTCAGTTATGAATCAACTTCTTTGCTAATTTCCTAGTAGGAAAACTATACACTTGTGATTGTAAACAAGTTGTTATACTGTAAAAAAAAATCAAATCTACACACACAGACACAATATAATATCCCAATAACAGAATTAATTTTTAACTTGAAAATAAACATAAAACCATGTCTTAGCACATGAACGTTTCACGAGGAAAATACAAAAAATAACTGGTTCAAACAAACTAACAGTCACCAAATTGAAATTAACGCTAAGGGCCAGTATCTGTGTGTACGCATAGATTGTGACACAGAGAACTCAGAATAATTCATTTCCGCCTTGGTTTAACTTGGTTCTTCTCCCCCTTCACTCAGTTTTCATGAAGAAAATCATTGGTTCAAACAAATAAGGCATTAAATTGAATACTTGGTTCGATACTATTTGCGGCTGTGAGAGGCCAAAGTCTGTATTCGCATGGATTGCAGATACGAAAAATTTGGAAGAATAGAATACCTTGCTGGGCCCAAGCAAGTTTGAGTCACCTCTAAATGAAAATTCCTTACTGCTTTCTCTCCAATGTCCACAAATGACCTGCAGATATATGTTTGTTATTTCAAAAAAATAAAAGTGATGAAAATACAAGAAAACTCTTACAACATATGGTCTTAAGAAACATAATCACATTATGTCATTATGTGTTTCTATAATTACTAACACAAACTATTGAAACTTCATCATTTCCTTTATTGTATTATGAGAAATGCTTAGCATTAAAGAGTAATTCCTTGTGCTCTTAAAATAGCACCAAAATACATGCACAAAAAATTGAATCATGCAGTGATCCAATCACATCATTTAGGGCCTTGTTATAATGTTGTTGTTGTGGATATCAAATTATACTCTTCAATTTGACACCCTTATGACATCAATTAAGCCATAGCTTTGATACCTATTTTACTCTATGCGCAGTAAAAAATCATAACTCACATTATAATAAAAACATATAAGATCAACACACTAATAAGATAAAAAAAACAAACCAATCAACAAGATACAAGATATACGTAGTTCGGCCCAAAATTGCTTACGTCCACAGAGGATCTATGATCTAACTTCTTATTATTAATATAGATCACTAAGTATCTTCTTACATAATCAATGATCCCACAAGACCCCTTAGTATCTCCCATAGAGACCTCTCAGTATCTACCCTTGATCACTATGACTCCCCAAGACCTCTTAGTATCTCCTCATAAGAGATTTTTACAAGGACCACAAGAGTAGCCCGAGCATCTATGCCAAAAGGATCTATGGTGTTTCTTTTGTTCACTTAAGAACCAAAAGAAAACACTTCCCAAAGGTTACACCCTAGTGCACCACGCACTTAGCACCTACCTAGCTCCTCTATTCTTTCTTATGGTTATATCTTGAAACCTTAGATACTTATCTTTCTCTTGTGTTTAGAAGAGTTTATATAAAGAATAAAACACCCTTAGAAACCCTAAACATAGTTGGAATGAGAGTCATTACTTGCAAGAGTCTTAATCTTACTTAAAGAAGTCAATTGAGCCAAAACAGAAAATATCTTAAAGTTGTCACTTGAATAGTACCCGTGCGTGAACAGTAACTACCGTGAACAATACCCACCGCCACTAGCAACAGTGCTCGTCGTGAACAGAATGCCGTATGAACAGTACTTGTTCTTTTTGCTTTCTGTTTTGCTCATCCTTTGTATACCCAATGCGTACTTGACTTCATAATGACTCTTCTTTCGGTATTCATCTCAATTCTTGCACATACAAGATTGTTGAATCACCAATTTTTAACAAATCCCCTCCTTGATTCAGAATCTCTCTCATGAAGCTAATCATCGTTACGCTTCCTTGACTAATGCTCACTAGCATTGTCTATAAGTCAAGTCTCAGACTTAACTAAGGCTCTTGCGACTACGGTCTGCAAAGATTCCTGAATGCTGATGTCTAGAGTAGTTCAATGTTGCGATCTTCCATGTCTTAAAGACACCATGACCACAATCCCTTAATGGTGAAAACACATTCTCGCCATTACTATTCTTCCCACACATTCTCTTTCGACCCCTGCCACAAAGTGATAATTCAAAAGCTGCTTTATGGTCTGTTTCAAATCAACAACCCTATGTTGATCCCATTCGAAGCACTTTTCTTCAAGCACATAGCCTCTTTCTGTGCTTATCACTCTTCGATCCTTTTGCTTCCCATTTAGTATTCCTTCCTTCTGTCTTCCATGAATCTCCCAATTTCGATCTGGCAGTCTCGAGTCCACTAGGTCTTCATGAGATGAGGAATGAAATCTCATACTTAGTCCTTCCTTTGTCATTTTCACCATGTAGTCTCAATCTTATTCTTCCAATCCCCTATAACTTACCTACCATAAACCATATTTCTTCAATTGGTACATAACGATTCTCCATGACTCATATGAAAACACTACCCTAGATCCCAAAAATAGTTCATCCATCAGACACTTTATCACGCTCCAGACCCAAAAGATCTGACATACGATATAACTTACATTCATTTAATAATGTGCACTCATAAATAATATTGCATAAAATTTCAAACTTTAATTCAACATAGGAATCCTTAGCAAGTTGTTAGTAAGTTCAACACTAAAATCAACCCATAACCTAAAATATATACATAAATATTTATTAATAATATTTAAACTTTCATTTCAATTTTTCAGAATTATAACAATTGAATTATGACTGGGGCAATTAGTAAACCGAAGATACACAGAGTTTGCTCAAAGATTAACACTCTACTATATCACTAGTAGCAACTTTATTACCGGAAGCTCATAATATATTCATTGCAAATTCTTACTTAAAATCAACCCATAACTACACTCAATAAAATAATACATAAGTATTTATTCAATAGGGACAAATCAAATATCTTAAACCATGTGTCCCCAAATGAAATACTCAGCAACTTAACAGCTTAGGGAACCCAAGGGACAACAGAAGCCTTGCCAAATCCGTTAAGCACACATGTACCTTATTTACCTGAAATCACCATAAACTATAATAAGTATAAAACTCAGTAAGCATACTAGTTTTTCATATATCAAATACAAATACATATATGTACACAATGCATATGTATGATATGCCGTGATAAATTAAAATCATAATCTTATCAAATCACATGTCAGGTAAGCGCTTACACATTCTTTCAAAACATATAATAGGAATACCATCACTCAACCACTACTTAGTAGGACTTCTATATCACATATCATATAATGAGCCAAATGTCACTCGTAGGTGACATACCGTATGAGAGAAATAGTACAAGTGAGGTTTTAAATTATATATATATAATGCTCATGCCCGAAGGTAAAAGCCAAACCCTTACCCTGATCATCGGTGAGTCCTCTCACATACACCAATATGCCACCACACGAATGTGATGACTCACTCTTCATTTAGGTACCAATAGCATTTCTCCCCAAAACATAACATATACCAATCCCGAAAGAAAGGCCACACATAAAGGCTCCACAAATCACATAAAATGCCTACTAAGTCAATAATGAGTTCAAGCATTCTCAAAATACAAAACGTATCTCATGGACATTTTTCACTTCAAAAGCTTTCTTTGTTAAACACATTTCATTTTGAAAGCTCACTTTTATAAACACATGTATGTCCATGCTCAATGTCAATGCTCACATTCATAAGCATATATCTTTCACATTTCATATCAAATATACTTTGGCATAACATAAACATATTTCTAAGCACATTTACAAAATCATATATAGACAATTACTATGCTTATTGTGATTTCAGTAAAAGTCTAGTATACTTACCTCTTAGCACTTTCGGCTACAAGGCTTAATTCTCCTTAACCTATCAATAGAGATTAATCCTTTCATAAGCCTCAACATTCACACTAAACACTTTAAATAGCTTACAAAATTATACATTTCGCACTTATCACATCAAATTGATCTAATTACTCGGTTTCTCAAAATTTGTTATTCTAACCACTTATACTTAACAACATTTTTTTATACATCAAATGATGTCCAATTACTCCCAAATTAGAATATATCATTCTTGACTCATATATCCTTCTTATGTATGAATATTATATCATAATTCCTACACAATCCATTCCATAAACACTATCAAATCCAAACTATTATCCTGACAGGATCAAGATATTTACTGAACAGTATTCAATCTCTCAAATTTATAAAATCATATACTATCTCAAAAATTATAAAACTACTACAAAATTATTCTTGATATATATCTCAATCCATGATAAATATTTCACTTTAAAATCGCTGCCAAAAGTATTTTAAAACTATTTTATTCTATAGGTTTAAAATATGTTAATCAAATACTGCAATGAGCTGACACTCTTTAAAAAATTATAACAATTTAACCACATTAATCTAAATTCTCAATTCTGAGTATATCATATTAGACATATAAACTTACCATATTACATAAATTCATAATTTTTTAAGATCATTCAGCGGATCAAAAATTATTTTGCACTGTATTATACTGTTAACACAAAATTTCTAGAATTTTAGGGTCATTTTGGTAAATTCATTACAATTTCAATTTCTGAAATTTTCAATCAATTCAAAGTCTCAAATGATTTTAGACATATTTAATTTCATATACTCAAAATCCAAAACCAGAATCAAAGCACAACAATTTATAAAATTTTTGGATTAAGAGATTATCAAGAAGAAATTATGCAATTCATCATGATTTATCAAGCTATCTACATAAATCATCACTAATTCTCACAATATCTTACAAACTTCACATCAAATCCTCAATTGTACATATTTTTAAAAATCAAAACTTAAAGTAATTAACTAAATTAACACCAAGAAACTAAAAAATGATTATAATATACCTCTTAAAGCTTAAATTCCAACTTTCTTCTTCTTCTTCTTTTTCTCTCCCCTTTATTTCTCTCTTTTCTCACTCTAAAAGAGGTGGCTCGACCAAAATGAGTGAATTAGGGTTTCAAATGTGTATTTTTATACTAAGAGGCTAATTTCTAGTATTTACGAATTAGCCCTTAAAACTTTTAAAGTATTATAATTTGGTCCCTAAAATAAATCTAAAGTCTTGCAAATAAACCCAATACTAATAGTAGGTCCTTAATCTATACAAACACTACTAATAACAATACATAAATCAAGTGTCACTCACATACAAATAAAATATGTATATATATATATAAATATTTATTCTTATTGGTTGTGGATAAGTGTAACCTGTACACTTACTCCTCTAGAAGCTCTCATGCAATCAAAGTCTTTACTTAGTCATCCAACAAACTTGCAAATCCACCTTTCTTCTATCTTTGTCTTTCTCTTAGAACTATCCCTTTAAGTGCCCTAGACACCTTTTGGATTTGCCCTTTATTCTTAATTTGTTCTTCTTTTACTATTTTTATTTTATGTCCAATATGAATGATTCTTCTGAGTAGGACCTAGATGATGCCATCTTGTTGGTAGTCTTTTTTTTTTAAGAGTGATCCTTACCACAAAAACAAAAATTTCCAATAAAGCCATCATCTTTTCCTATCTCAGATAATCATCTTCCATATTATTCTTCTCTTATATTTGTGAGTCCCCGTGACTGACAACCTTTTGCTCTACAATCTGACACTGCTGCCTATACCCTGCAATCTGGACTTCAACCCAAACTCTGATACTAGTTTGTTACGGATATCAAGTCATGCTCTTCAATTTGACACCCCTATAGCATTAGATAAGCCACAGTCTTGATACCCATTTTACTCTATGTGCAGCAAAAAATCATAACTCACACCATAAGTAAGAACATATAAAATCAACACACCAATAAAGATAAAGAAAACAAACCAATCAACAAGACACAAGATATACGTGGTTCGACCCAAAATTGCTTACGTCCACGGAGGATCCATGATCCAGCTTCTTATTATTAATATAGATCACTAAGTATCTTCTTACATTATCAATAATTTCACAAGACCCCTTAGTATCTCCCATAGAGATCTTTAAGTATTTACCCTTGATCACTATGACTCTCCAAGACCTCTTAGTATCTCATCATAAGAGATTTTTACAAGGAACACAAGAATAGCCCGAGCATTTAAGCCAAAATGATCTATGATGTTTCTTTTGTTCACTTAAGAACCAAAAGAAAATACTCCCCAAAGGTTACACCCTAGTGCACCACGCACTTAGTGCCTACCTAGCTCCTTTATTCTCTCTTATGGTTACATCTTGAAACCTTAGATGCTTGTCTTTCTCTTGTGTTTAGAATGATTTATATAGAGAATAAAACACCCTTAGAAACCCTAAATATAGTCAGAATAAGAGTCATCACTTGTAGGAGTCCTAATCTCACTTGAAGAAGTCAATTGAGCCAAAATAGGAAATATCCTAAAGTTGTCGCATAAATAGTAACCGTATGAATAGTACCCATCGCTGTGAGCAACAATGAGTCATGAACAGTACTCATTCTTTTTTGCTTTCCGTTTTGCTCATCTCTTGTATACCTAATGTGTACTTGACTTCATAATGACTTTCCTATTGGTATTCATCTCAATTCTTACCCATAAAAGATTGTTGAATCACCAATTTCTAACAGTTGCAAATCATAAGAACACGAAAAAGGAAAAAGGAGTAATGCAAGTGCCATTTGTATGGCAGTCTGAAATTAGGAATGAAACCAAAGGAAACATACTTTATGGGGATCCCCATTTTTCATTAATAGCAAGAAAAATAACATGAGCTAAAGCTTAAATCAAATACTAATATCAACACAAGTCCTTGGCAAAGAATAAGTTGAATTATCAAAAAGATAAAATGCAACTAGAACATGAAGTTGAAGTTGAAATTATCGAGTAAAAGAACAAATAAGGGAAAAAAATAATGGCTTTAAAAACTCAACAACACTCGCCTCATAGTCAACCCCATGTAGATAGATGTTGTAATTAGAGTTAATTGATAAAAAAGCAAGTCCAGTTATCTACAATACCAAGAAAAGAAAAATAATCTCTAGCTCCAACAATGTAACCAATTGTACAACTTCAGTAGCTTGAATCAAAATTAAAGCAAAATTTACCCGTACACAAGCATGGCAACAACAATATAATACGGTTGAACAAGTCGCAGGCCTATCCAATGTTCTTTATAATTAATGCCAAATTAAATAAATTAAACACATACATTTGATAAGAAACCCTTACTCTTCACTTGGAATTCTCATTACATTTTGGATTTCCACCAATATAATTAACTTCATGGACATTAGCTAATGACATAATTGTACAACTTCATTACAAGTAGGCTAAAGTCTACTTGAAACCAATAATTTCCACAATGGATAGTTCAGTTTTGTCAATTTAATGGGTGTTATAAAGGTGAAGGTATTTGTGCTTGGATTGACAAGATTGGTTAAGATGCTATTAGGAGTGTTACTTTGTTCTCTTGCATCTTGGAAGGTTTCAACCATGGTTCTGATACCAAGTTTAAAATATAAATGCTTTCTGTATTAACTTGTCAAGAAAAAATTACATCGTCAATCCCTATGCACAAATTCTATACATTGTACACTATATATATATATATTAGTTTACATTTCAAATTATAAAGATTCTGAAATGTTTCTGCTATTGAGAAATTTTCCTGGATGAATTACAGATGTACCAATATTGTCCCTTAGATCCTCTGTTGTCTTCTTGCTAATGGTATCAATATCATTTGGCTGAATGAGATGATGACAGGCAGGAATACTTTTTGTGTGATAAGTTGGCAGCAACTGACACAATTGTTACCATACTTGCTATCAATTGTTGGCGTTGCTTGGATAATAAGACAGAGTTCTCTTGGTGTGACTTAGTTTGGAGATAGGCTGATATTAGGGTTTTTCTATAATGTAGTATTGATCTTAATAAGGCTTGTATTGCCAGCAGACCTTCATGTGTTTCCTTAACATTCCCTCTCAAGCTCAGGGGTCTTGGGCATACCCTAAGCTTGTTGCGAAGGAAATTAAACTGATTGTATGATAGTGGTTTAGTTAATATGTCAGCAATCTGATCATTGTTGGGAATGAATTTTACTTGAAGCTCTCCAACTGTGACTTTATCTCGAAAAAATTTCTTGGCTACAATCATTGCTTAATGAACTTTACATCTCATCTTCTATAACTCCAACAATTTAGAGTAACAATGCAAATGTTGTTGCAACAGTTGCCAATCCAGTCTACCATGCTCGAACAAAATATATAGAAATTAATCTCTACTGTAGCCAAGAAATTTCTACTATAGTGTGTGCCAATGCTTTATATTCTACCTCAACACTAAATCTTGCAACAACATATTACTTTTTAGAGCTTTATGACACCATATTCTCACCAAGATAGATTGCATATCCAGTGATGGATCTTCTATCATTAATGTCAAAATCCAAATTTGAGTTTGAATAAGCTACAATATGGTTATGAGAAGACTATTTGTATTGCAATCCAAGTTCTGAGGTTGCTTTGAGGTATCTAAGAACTCTCTTGCATGTTCTCTAGTGAGATTAAAGAGGATTAGACATAAATTGACTTAGTTTGTTAACTGTACAACTCAGTTTAGGCCTTGTGAGTGTAGCATATTGTAATCCTCCAATAACATTCTGTAAAGTATAGGATATATGAAAGGAACCTCATCTGACTTAGTTAGTTTGCAGCTTGTTGATAAGGGTGTGTTCACTCCCTTTCATTCCATTATGTTGGTGAAATTATGTTGTGCGTAGGGTAAGCATATAAATTTTAATTTTTAATTATACATTACATATGCATAATTAATGCAGTAGAATATCAACTAATATTTTATTATACTAATAAAATATTAAAAAACTCACTCTCAAAATGTGCTTTGTGCAGTTCTAATTGAGGACTTGGTGGGATCCTTTGAGTTAGAAGAATAGCTTCCTTTTTTGTCGGAATATTATATCTGAAGCAATACTTGCTTCTTCAATATCTCTCAATATTTAATTTTGCTTACAATTCATTTGCGTATATAACAAATGAATTCGGCCTATATATATATATATATATATATATTGCTTAAGAGTGAAATCACCATTTCACTTACTTTTAACAAAACTAAATGAAGCTCTTTAAATAGCTAACTTGGCCACCCAAAGAACCAATTAAAATGGATATGGTAGGAAGCATGACAAGGAAAGTTTTTTGCCTTTCATACTTGTTTTAAAGAATAATTCATTTAGTACAAAAACATGGCCAAATGAAAAAAAAGATGAGTGGCCAAACTTTGCTTTACAAAAAGGCATCTTATGATTTAGGAAAAGCATGATAAATCATGCTCTCATTTGCCAAATAAGTGGTCAAATAGAAAGAAATTTGGTGGCTTTCAATGATAGCAACAATGGCCACCTCTTGCTTGTCATTTGTTTTTGCGAAATATAATACATTATGAAACAATACCATTATTTCATTTTGCTATTCAATGAAGTGGGCGAATTTAAAAGAGCTTAATGACCATTTCGCTTTCTTTTATAAATCAATTCATTTAATTAAAAAGAACTATTAACACTTAATAAAAAAATAGGCCAATAAAATCATGCCACATGATATATGGTATCCAATAGAAAAGATAAAGTGGCAAGTCCCACTTGCTGAGATCTTGGACTTAACACTTAAACTCTATGATCTCTCTGAGAGACCCTAAAATAATTTTAATTTTTTGAGAACTTCCTAAATTGAACTATTCAATCCGGTGCACTACCTTAGTACACAACGAGTGTACTTCATATATTGAAACTCCCTAGGTTCACACTTATTTTATCTTATGGAACTCTACCGTAAGTCCACAAACGATGCCTCCCACACATATTATGAAAATAAAAAACACCGTGTTAAGCCATACAAGTTGAGGTTAATACATATTCATATAATTCTTCCGTCATTTATATCTTAGAAGAGCAAAGACATAGATCATCACCGTCAAGTTTTTATATGCTCAATTCTTGAACTTATCTCCAAATTCATATTCCGTTAAACAATATTCATAAACACTTTTACGATATTATGTTTTACATGGGTAACATTTTTCCTAGGTGAATTACTCATGGCCATAAGATTTTTTGAAACACAATCTTGGAGCATCTGGATAAACAACTCACTCATATGAGCTGACGAATCCCGTATCTGCACACACTGGGCTCTATAAGTATTGGACTGTACCCAACGATCAAACCATAAAAAGTCTTTGACATATGTGAAACCTAAGTATGGTGGATCACTCACAAATCCATCGTGATGCTCAAGTTAAAAGATTACGAATATGACTTAAACTTGAAAAGATCATCCATTGATGGCTTTATGGGATATCTATTGGAGATCCTAATTGAGCCTGTTTAGTACCCAGTCCTTACTGAATAACTGCATGTCTATATGAGCTTCCATTAAGCTCATGATTTGCTAATACTAACTATCTGAGCCATTCCGATATAGGCATACACCAATCTATATTAAATAAGGTTTCCACCATAGACCAGCATCAATGAAAATAAATTAGAAACATAACATTTGAAAACATACTTACACAATGACATTTATTAGCATTATTTATAACTCTTTACAACTATGTCATTGCTAGTATACTCTCGGGTCTTTGTCCTATTTTAGACAAGTCTCTAACTCTTTAGATTTCACTGGCTCTTATAACTTACTAACTCTTAGCATTGCTAACTTTTAGTAATTATAATTCTCAACGTAGCTAACTCTTAGCACTAGTCCAAACTCCTTTGAACTAGATTTGAACTCCTTTAGATCATATAATGTTTGAAATGTTACAAGCATCTTACCATATATATTTAATATTAACGATTTTGTTTGAAATACTTATTGCATAAATATTAAATAATTAATATTTATACAATATTAGAATGGCGTGTAAGCACCATTTTTAATAACTCCCACTTGCTTTAGTGCATTCACGATGATATCTAATACTCATCGTCTCTAAGTGTTTCCCAAACATATTAAGAGTTAAGGTTTTAGTTAATGGGTCCGCTATATTATTCATGAAATATATATCCCAGATACTATTACATTTCCAATAGCCAAGAACTTTTCAATTATGTGGTATTCAGAATCCACATGATCATAATTTTGGTACGCATTATGACTTCTTGGCTCGAGCAATTATCCTGTTATTGTTTTATTTAGTGGGATGGGATTCACAGAGCTTGGACTTATTCTAAACTCTGTAACTAACTTATATATCGACAAAACTTCTTTTACAAGCTTCTCAAGCCGCAACAAATTCTACCTTCAAGGTAGAATTTGATGTGGATATTTATTTTTCATTCCTAACTAACTACAATACCGATGAGAAGAAACACATAACCAGATGTAGACTTTTTATTATTAGGACCATACAAGAAATTTGAGTTTGTGTATCCTCTTATTTGTATGTAACTTTCTCCATGAGTTAACAACTTATCATTTATACCTCTCACGTATTTCAGATATATTTTCACGGCTAATTAATGGTCGTGACCTGGATTAGACCAATACTGGCTCGTAACACTTACAACCATTAACATAACATATATCAAGCTACCTCTAGCTTATGCACATGGTATATTAGACATTTTAACATTTTCATCTTCTTGCCGAGGATAAATCTTCTTAGAAAGATTAATGCCATGATTGAAAAGTACATTAACTGTCTCACAATTATTGAAGTTATTCTTTTGAAGAACATTGTCTATGTACGAAGATTGAGATAGTCATATCAACCTTATAGCTCGATCTCTATAACACTTTATAGGTAGTATATAGGAAGCCTTTTTTAAATCTTTTATAGAGAAGTTCTTATTCAGATAACTCATATTTGACTGAATTACAACATATCAACTTCATTTCTGACAATGAGTATGTCTTTCACGTAGAGAACTCGAAAGATAATTATGCTCCTACTGCCCTTTCTAAACTCACATGCTTTCTCTTCATTCTTGATGAAACCAGACTCTTTGATTTCTTTATTAAAATGAAGAATCCAACATAATACAATAGCCAACAAATTCAAATTGACTTAAGTATGATTACTGATGAAAAGGTTTCCTTATTACCGATCCCAGATCTGTGAGTGTGACATTTTACTACAAGTTGGGCTTTGAAGATGTTTACCTTCAAATTAAACCTGCACTTCTGTTGTGTAAAATTATTTACAACAAATTGGAACAATTTTTACTGGAAGCACAACCAAGTGTCAGACTTGATTGTCGTACGTAGAGTCATTTTTAAATTTCATAGGATCTTGCCATTTTCTCAAATCGTTGTCCAACATCTCTTCTTTGTAAGTCAAAGGATCATTTTCTTCAAATAAGAAAATACCAAAAGCACCTACAGGTATCAAGCATATATATTATGTGACCCTCCATATCATTTTCAACCAACGGGGGGAGTGTGTTATAGGTATCTCACTTAATTGTGTTTAAATTTTCACCATCGGTTCATATATTTTTAGATTGACTTCACCAAGTTCAATCTTTCTACAATCCTCATGATCCTATAAGAAACTATTTCTAAAAACAATAGCGTAACGAGGAACGAACATGTTTCACTCTTTTAGATCACAGAACTGGTATCCCATAGAATACTTGGGATACCAATTAAACTGATACTTGTACCAATTGGGTGCAAGTTTATCATGTTGCATAACTCTTATGCAAACAGAACAGCCCTAAATCTTAACATACTTAAGACTTGATTTTCTTCCGATTAATATCTCATATGGAACTGGAGGAATAGCTTTCGATAGAACTTTATTCAATAAGTGATTAGCAGTTGCTAAAGTATATCCTTAAAGATATTCTAGAAGATTAGTGAAACTCAATATCAATTAGATTATATAAAGTCCAATTCCTCATCTCCAAAACACTTTTGCATTGAGGAGTACCTGGAGGACTATATTGATGAAAAATCTCATTCTCCTTTAAATAATTTATGGATTTACTATTAATGTATATATTACCTTGATTTGATCAAAGGCATTAAATATATATAAGGGTTTATTTCTCTACTTCTAGTCGAAACTCTTTGAACATTTCAAAATTTCCAACCTGTGTTTCTTAGAAACACATATCTATATCGTGACAAATAACGATAAAGATGATGAAGTATCAAAATTCACCTAATAGCAGTATGATTTATTGGATCATATACATCACTATGTATAATTTTCAATAAATAAGTAGGTCGGTATTTAATATCTACATAAGTATTTAGTCATTTTCTCTAGAATCTAGGATTCATAAACTGGCCAAGGTTTCATAGTTAGATCAAGTAACTGGCTATCCTTAACTAGATGGGATAATCGTCTCATGACTATATGACCTAATCTTATGTCCCATAATTCATTATTATTCAAAGTTTTTGAACTACTATTTATTCTGTTCACCTAGACATTTCAAGTTGTATTTAAGATATAATGGCCATTCATTAACTGATATTCAGTTAGCAAAATATTATCATTATCATATTTACATGAGAAACTATTCCTAATGTATGCATGATAACCCTCTCTGTATATTATAGGGAGTGAAATGATTCGCCTAATAATGTTTGGCACAAAATATCAATTATACAATATAATGTTTCTGCCAAAATAGCGAAGTGACTTAAAAGTCCTAACAGCTATAACGTTTAAAAAATCTCTATTTTTTATATGAAGATGTACTTCTCCTTTGATAGCTTCTTATTATTACTCAAATCATGCAACATCTTGTTGAAATGAGAATGACAGGTAGTATTGCATACCTTTGCTCATTTAGCATCATATACTAATAAAATATTTATAATTAGTAAACAGATATCTAAAGGGTCTATCTTTCCTAAGGTAAGGTACATAAAATAGTAACGATTACTATTTTAAATCTCATTAGAGTGGAAACACTTTCTATTGTTATTACTCTCTATTTATGGTTTAAATATAAGTTTTTAGATAGAATATAATATTACTTGCATATCTTATGTGCACATGCTCTTATTGAAAGACATTGAGGTCAAGATATATAATTTGACTCTCAAATCATATATCTTGACCTCAATGTCTAATGGTTTTCAGTAAGAGCATGTGCACATAAGATATGCAACATCCTTAATCTATTTTCAGTAAATTTTATCTTCTTTTGAAGAAATATTATCAGAAACACCTCTAATCATCTATTGACAATAAATATATCCAAGTTTTTCTGAATCTAAAATTATTTACAGATTCATTGGCAAGTCTGAATATGTTTTGGTACCCTATAGTTGTTGTGCTAAAAATATAAGTAAACTAAAAGATTGTCATCTTGATCTTATCTTTATAAGATATCTAGAAGATGTGTAACGGAACATTTCTAATTGTTAATTACTAACACTTAGACCATGGGTATAACTTTTATACATTTTTAACCTAAAGACGCCCTCCTACTACTTTACATAATCTCCAAAATCTCTCAAATGAGAGAACGATAGTTTAAAATTCTTTTAAACTGTATAGTGGAAAGTGGATCTCATAAGCATTTTACTCTAGCCTTATGCTTTAACAATATTAGCATTTGTAAATTCAAAAGGTAGACAACTCTTGTAAATTGCTTCGCATGCAACTCTTAGCACTGATCCTAAATACACCTTATCTTCACGCTTTAGCAATATTAGACAAGTGTATTCCAGATTAACTTATCAATGATAAAATATATGTTATTGATACTACCCTCACACTTTAACAATATTGGGCAATATGTTTGCATATATTTTCCTCATCTCATGTCGAACCGACATAGTCTAAATTACACTGACCAAATCCTTCAAGCTTTAGCAATATTGAAAAAATACCAAAGTGACTTGTCTAACACCGTATTGACAAGACAGATTATCATGTAACATTATCTTATAATGAAGCACTTTCAATCTAATTAAGAGATATTTTTATCTTGTTCTTCGCAACTCATGAGGACGTGATTCTAAATCACACATTTATTTTGTACAATCATAACTAACCCCTACCAGTAGGGCTCTCATTGTGATTACCAGCAAACATAAATGGGCCACGGTTTATATTATAATAATTATAACAATTTATAAATTGCATTAAATAAACAATAAATATTTTTAAACAATTTAAAAATAATAATTAGAGTAATTAGCGTAATTACAGCTTTTCTTAGATTCTCGATACTGCAATGCTAAAGGCCCAACCTTTGGTGTCACAGTTCCAATCTTTACAGTGCTACAATGTGAAAGTCCTTACCCTAATGCCGCGATATTGAGCTTTCGATGCTGCGGCGCTGGGTCACTACCTAGTATTGCAGCGCTGAACAAGGAGCATTGTAGTGCTAGACATTCTGTCTCCAGCGCTGTAGTGCTAAGCCGCGAGCACTACAACGCTAGAGGTTCTGCCTCAAGAATTACAGTGCTAAACTTTTAGCACCGCGGTGTTAGAGCTTGAATAGCCCCAGCACCGCAGTGTAGAGTGACACCGCCACAGCGTCCCTTTAGCTACATCCTGATTATGTATTTTTTAACATTTGAATCGCTTAATTGACAGCCTCGAGACATCTTAATTATGCTACGAACACTCTAATTAAGTACACAAATAGCATACAATCATGCGCTCATATACCAATTTAAAAGTGCGTTGTACGTGGGGTAAGCGTGTATATTTTAATTTTTAATTACACACAACACATGCATAATTAATTGTAGTGGAATATTAACAAATATTTTAGTACACTAATGAAATATTAGAGAACTCACCCTCAAAGCATGCTTTGTGCAATTCTAGTCGATGACTCAATGGGATCCTTTGAGTTGGAACAGTAACTTCCTTTCTCACCAAAATATTTTATCTCAAGCAACACTTGCTTCTTAAATATCTCTCGGACCTCTCTATTTAATTTTGCTTACAATTCACTTACATATATAACAAATGAATTCGACCTATATATATATATATATTGCTTAAGAGTGAAATCACTATTTCACTTACTTTCAACAAAACTAAATGAAGCTCTTTAAATAGCTAACTTAGCTGCCCAAAGAACTAATTAAAATGGATATAGTGGCAAGCATGACAAGGCAAATATTTTTTACCTTGTCATGCTTATTTTAAAGCATAATTTATTTGGTATAAAAGTATAGTCGAATAAGAAAAAGATGAGTGGAAAAAGTTTGTTTTACAAAAGAGCATCTCATGATTTAAGAAAAGCATGATAAATCATGCTCTAATATGCCAAATGAGTGGTCAAATAGAAAGAAATTTAGTGGCTTTCAAGGACAACAATAATGGCCACCTCTTGCTTGTCATTTACTTTTGTCGAATATACTGCATTATGAAACAATACCATTATTTCATTTTTCTATTCAATGAAGTAGGCGATTTTAAAAGAGCTTAATAGCCATTTTGCGTTCTTTTACAAATCAATTCATTAAATTAAAAAAAAGCCATTAACACTTAATAAAAAATAAGCCAATAAAATCTTGCCATCATGCCATTACAAATTAATGGCATGACATATGGTATCAAATAGAAAGGATAAAATGGCAAGTCCTATTTGTCGAGATCTCGGGCTTAACACTTCAACTCTATGATCTCTCCGAAAGACCCTGAAATAATTCCAATTTTTAGAGAACTTCCTAAATTGAACTATTTAATCCGGTCCGCTACACTAGTGCACAACGAGTACACTTTATATATTGAGACTCCCTATGTTCACACTTATTTTGTCTTACAAAACTCTACTGTAAGTCCATAAACGATTCCCAACACACACATTATAGAAATAACAAAATAACGTGTTGAACTATACAAGTTAAGGTTAATACATATTCGTATAATCCCTTAGTCATTTATATCCTGAAAGAGCAGAGATATAAATCATCACCATTAAGTCTCCAAGTGCTCAACTTAAAAATTATCTCTAGATTCATATTTTCATAAATAATATCCCCAAACACTTTTAAGATATTGTTTCTTACACGAAAAACATTTTTCTCGGGTGAATTACTTTTGGCCATAAGATTTTTTAAAACACAATATTGGAGCATCTGGATATACAACTCACCCATATGAGATGACAGATCCCATATCTACCGCAACGGACTCTATGCGCATCGGACCATACCTAGCGACACCCAACAATCAGACTATAAAAGGTCATTGACATATGTAAAACCTAAGTATGGTGGATTACCTACAACTCCACTATAGTGCTCAGGTCAAAAGACTACAAATACTACTTAACTTGAAAGAATCATTCATTAACGACTTTATGGGATGTCTATTAGAGATCCTAATTGAGCATGTTTAATACCCAGTCCTCACTGAATACTTACATGTCTATACGAGCTTCCATTAAACTTATAGCTTGCTAAGAATAACTACTTGGACCATCCAGATATAGATATACACTAATCTATATTAAATAAGGTTTCCACCGACAGATCCGCATCAGTGAAAATAGATCAGAAAGATAACGTTTGAAAGCATACTTGCACAATAATATTTCTTAATACTATTTACAACTATGTCATTGCTAGTATACCCTCGGTTCTTTGTTCTATTTTAGATAAGGCTCTAACTCTTTAAATTTCACTGACTTTTATAACCTAGTAACTCTTTAATTTAGACAAGGCTCTAAGAGTTAGCAGTGCTAACTCTTAGCAATTATAATTCTTAGTATAGCTAACTCTTAGCAATTATAATTCTTAGTATAGCTAACTCTTAGCATTGGTCTAAACTCCTTTGAACTAAATCTTGACTCATTCAGATCATATAATTTTTTAAATATTACAAGTATCTTACCATATATATTTAATATTAACGATTTTTTTTTTGAAATACTTATTGTATAAATATTAAATAATTAATATTTATATAATATTAGAATGGCACGTAAACACCATTTTTAATCGTTGATTCAGTCAAGAAGATCTTTGATGTACTTGGATTGGGAGAGGTAAAGTGTTGTATTAGTTCTGGTTACCTCAACATCTAGGAAATATTAGAGTTTTCCCAAATCTTTTATAGCAAAGGTTTTGCTCAAATTTTGAATTAGTTTCTCTACAGAGAAGGAGTTATTTCTTGTAACAATAATATCATCCACATAAATGAGGAGTATTGTGAAAGTGTTGCCCTGAATTTTATAGAACAATGATATGTCAGATCAATAACAACAATATCTTCATTAAGAAAAAGTTATTTTCAACTTATCAAACCAAACCCTTGAAGCTTGCTTAAGACTATACAAGGCATTGGCCAGTTTACACACATGATTATGATGGTATTTATCAATAAAGCCTTTATATTGAATCATATAGACAGATTCAATTAGTTTGCCATTAAGAAAACCATTATTGACACCCACTTGTCTAAGATCCCAACCCATCGACATTGCACAACTTAGGATAACTTTAATTGTTGATGACTTAACTACTGGACTGAAATTTTCAATATAGTCTAAACCTGGAGTTTGATGAAAACCTTTTGCCTTTAATTTATCAATAAATCCATCTAAATTTTCATTGACTTTGAATACCCATTTGTTTCCTATCAACCTTAAGTCTGATGTATAAGGAACTAGGGTCCAAGTTTTATTTCTTTGAAGGGCTACAAACTCTTGTTGTATTGTAGATTTCCATAATGGATTTGCTAAAGCTGTTTTTACATTTTTTAGTATTGATATGTATTAATCTAGTAAGATAGATTATAGGTTGATCTTTGGTTTAAATATTCCTGGTTTGGCTCTTGTTAACATGGGATAAATATTAGTTGATGGTTGTGGAATTGGTATTTCAAAAGTTGGGATATCTTGTGTTTGAGTGAGTTCTAGTATAAATGTTGGATCTTGGTCCTATGTTAGATATGTTAGTGTAGGTTAATGGTTTAAAGATGATGTGGCAAGGTTTTTAATATGATCTTTTGTATCAACAGTTGAGATACTATTCTTTGATGAACTATCTTAGTTGTCTCTACTAGTTGCAATAGAAGGTGTTTGGAGGCATGATATAGTATAGAACTTATTGGAACTGGTGATTACGTGCCATTCCAATATTGTATGAATATTAATTGTTTAATATTTATACAATATGCATTTTTAATATGGTATGATCTGAAAGAGTTCAGATCTAGATCAAAGGAGTTTGAACCAGTGCTAAGAGTTAGCTATGTTGAGAGTTATAATTGATAAGAGTTAGTAGGTTATAAGAGTCAGTGATATCTAAAGAGTTAGAATCTTGTCTGAAATAGGACAAATACCTGAGGGTATACTAGCAATGACATAGTTGAAAAAGATTGTAAATAGTGCTAAAAAATTTCATTGTACAAGTATGTTTTTAAATGTTAATGTTGCTGATCTATTTTTACTGATGCAGGTTTATCGGTGGAAACTTTATTTATATAGATTGGTGTATATCTATATCTAGGTAGTTTAGATGGTTAGTCTTAGCAAACTATAAGCTTACCAGAAGCTAGTATAGACATACGGGTATTTAGTGAAGACTGGATACTGAACAGGCTCAATTAAGATCTCTAATAGACATCCTATAAAGCCATCAATGGATGATCCTTTTGAGTTGAGAAGTATTTATGGTCCCTACACCTAAGCACCACTGTGGGCTTGTCAGTGATCTACCATACCTAGGTTCTATACATGTCAGAGACCTTTCGTAGTCTGACCACTAGTATTGTTAGGTATGGTTTGATGCTCATAGAGTCCGGTGTGTATAAATATAAGATCTATCGACTCATATGGGTGAGTAGTATATCCAGATGCTCCAAGATTATGTTCTTAAAAGTCTTATAGCCATAAAAAATACATTTAGAAATAAAATATTTCCTGTGTCAAAAATAATATCGTAAAAGTATTTATGGATATTGTTTATCAGAATACGAATCTGGAGATAAGTTCTAAAGTTGAGCATATGGGGACTTAACGATGATTATCTATCTCTCTGATCTTTCAAGTTATAAATAACAGAGAGATTATACGAATATGTATTAACCTAAACTTGTATGGTTCAACACGTTATTTTGTTGTTTCTATAATGTATATGTGAGGCAACGTTTATGGACCTATGGAAGAGTTCCATAAGACGAAGTAGGTGTGAACCTAAGGAGTTTCACTATTTAAAGTGTACTTGTTGTGCATTGGGATAGCACACCAGATTAAATAGTTCAATCTGAAAAGTTATCAGAAAATTAAAATTATTTCAAGGTCTCTCGAAGAGATCATAGGATTTAAGTGTTAAGCCCGAGATCTCGACGAGTGGGATGTGTCACTTTAACCTTTTTATGGCATGTCACATATCATGCCATTAAATTATTAGTGCATGACACCCGGCATAGTTTTATTAGCCCATTTATTTATTAAGTGTTAACAAATGTTAACTAAATATATTAATTTGTAAATAGGGCAATTCGGGCAAATTGGTTTCAATTTAAGTGTTTTGAATTATCACGCTTTAATTTCAATTTAATAGCTAGCATATGCTTTTTGGAAAAGCATGTGCTAGCTATTAAATGGACATTAAGGTGAATTCAGCCAACTTACTTTTCCAACTTGTTTTGTCATGCTTTATTAAAAGCATGTGGTGGCTTATTCATAAAAGAATTAATAAGCACTTAGCCACCAATTACACTCTAATTCGGCTAGCACATTTAACACATTGCCACTAATCTTTTGCAAAGCATGAAGTGTTACTAATTTTAATTTGTCATGCTTTCCATTAACTTGAAATTGATTAGAGATATGGGTAGCATATTTTTTTCTATATAAATGGGAGGCTTTAAATCGTTTTATATACAAGTAAATTGAGCAAACTCATATAGTTAAGAAGTCCAAGATAATTTTGAGACTAAGTTGTTGCTTCTAGTAAAATATTCTGGTGAGAATAGGAAGCTACCGTTCTAGCTTGAAGGATTCTACCAAGTCCTCAACTAGAACTATGCAAAGTATGCTTCAAGGGTGAGCTCTCTAATATCTCATTAGCGTAATGAGATGTTTGTTAAATATTTCGTTATACTTATTTATGCATGTGATGTGTAAATTAAAAAAAAAATTTAAATGTACACAACGCTATTTGTGTGATGTTTGTGTACTTAATCAAAGTGTCTGTAGCATAATTAGGATGTCTCGGTGTAACCAATTATGTGATTCAAATGTTAAAAATGCGTAATCAGGACACAACACTTACTGCGTAGTGCCACAGCACTGAAGGCTTAACACAGCAACGTTGGTAGGCCAACACCGCAGTGCTGGGGTTTCCAAACCCTAGTGTCGCAGTGCTCGTAGCTTAGCGCCACAACGTTGAAGAATAGAATCTCCAATGCGACAGTGCCAATGGTCCAACGCCGCAGCACCAGGGTTGAGACCCTTGCACCACAGCACTATAAAGGTTGGAACTGTAATACCGGAGGCTGGGCTTTCAGCATCGTAGTACTAGAAACCTAATAAAAACTATAATTAGGCTAATTACTCTGATTGTTTATTTTTAAATTGTTTAAAAATATTTATTATTTATTTTATGCAATTTATAATTGTTATAATAATTGCATTTTAAGCTGTGGCTCATTTGTTTGTGCTGAAAATTACAATGGAAATTTTACTAGTTAGGGTTAGTTGTGCTTGCACAAAATAAATGTGTGATTTACAATCACGTCCTCATGAGAAGTTGACAAAAGTATAAAAATCTCTCTCTGAATCAGATTAAAAGTGTTTCATTATGAAATAATATTACACAGTGATCAGTCTTGTCAATACGGTGTTAGACAAGTCACTTCGATCTTTTTTAATATCACTAAAGCATGAGGGATTTGGTCGGTGTGATTTGGATTATGCCAGTTAAACATGAGATAAGACAAATATATGCAAAAGTATTGCCCTACATCGCTAAAGTGTGCACGTATTATCGGTAGCATACATTTGATAATTGACAAGTTAATTTGGAATACACTTACTCTATCGATAAAGTGTGCGAATAAAGTGTTATTTAGGATTAGTAGTAAGAGTTGTATGAGATGCAATTGACAAAATTTGTCTACCTTTTGGTTTACAAAGGCAAAAATCGCTAAAATGTACGGCTGGAGTAAAATGCCAATGGGGTCTACTTCCTGCTGTACAGTTTAAAAGAGTTTAAACTGTTATTCTTCCTTTTGAGAGATTTTAAAGATTATGTAAAGCAGTGAGAGGACATCTTTAGATTAAATATATATAAAATTTATACATAATCTAAATCATTATTAATTAATGATAAAAATATTTCACTAAACATCTCCAAG
The DNA here is from genome assembly GCA_946807835.1 of Ailanthus altissimus. Classification (NCBI taxonomy): domain Eukaryota; kingdom Viridiplantae; phylum Streptophyta; class Magnoliopsida; order Sapindales; family Simaroubaceae; genus Ailanthus; species Ailanthus altissimus. The sequence continues at coordinate 7,369,085 of OX327699.1, forward strand.
TATCTTATAGGGATAAAATTAGTATGATCAATCTGTTAGTATACTTAATCTAAGCACATCAACTATTGTGTACCAGTAAATATTCAGACTTGCCAATGAATTTGAGAATAGTTCCAGATTTAGAAAAACTTGAACATATTTATGATCAATAGATAATTAGAGGTGTATCTGATAATATTTCTTCGAAAGAAGATAAAATTTATCAGAAATGGATTAAGGATGATTTAAGAGTCAAATTATATTTCTTAACCATAATGTCTAATAATTTTTAGTAGAAACATGTGCACATGAGATTTGCTAGTTGTACAGTGCTCTGTCTGAAAAATTATTTGATATATCCAAACTACACATAGAGAAATGTCTAGGTGAATAGAACAAATAGTAATTCGAGATCTTTGAAGAATGATGAATTGTGGGATATATGATTAGGTCATGTAGTCGTAAGATAACTAGCTCGTCTGGTAAAGGATAGCTAGATACTTGATCTGACTATGAAACCTTAGCTAGTTTATGAATCTTTGATTCGAAAGAAAATGATCAGATACTTATGTAAGTATTAGATACTGACTCATTGATTTATTAAAACTTATACATAATGATGTATATGATCTAATGAATCATACTGCTATTTGGTGAATTTTGATACTTCATTATCTTTATCGTGATTTGTCACGATACAGATATGTGTTTCTAAAAAACACAGGATGAAAACCTTTAAAATATTCAAACAGTTCCGACTATAAATAGAGAAATAAATCCTTATGTATATTTAATGCCCTTGATCAGATCGAGGCAATTTATACATGAACAGTAAATGCATAGATTCTTTAAAAGAGAATGTGATTCTCACTCAATATAGTCCACCAGATACTTTTCAATGCAAAATTGTTTAGGAGTTGAGGAATTAGACTTTATTAGATATGGCCCGATCGATATTGAGTTTCACCGATCTTCTAAAATATCTTTAAGGATATGCTCTATTAATTATTAATCACTCATTGAATAAAGTTGTATCGAAAGCATTCCTTCAGTTCTATATGAGATATCAATTGGAAGGTAATCAAGTCTTAAGTATGTTAAAGTTTGAGGTTGTTCTATTTACATAAGAGTTATTCAACAGGGTAAACTTGTACCTGAGAGGTACAAGTATCAATACATTTTGTATCCTGGGTATACTATGAGATACTAGTTCTATGATTCAGAGGAGTGAAATATGTTCGTTCCTCGTTATGCTATTTTCCAAGAGAAAAAGTTTCTCATAGATCATGGGGATTATAGAAAATTGAACTTGGTGAAGTCAATTTAAAAATATATGAACCGATGGTAGATTTGTAAGTTCAATAAAGTGTGTAACACACTCCTTTTATAAGTCTAAAAGAATATCAAGGGTCACCTATTAGGTATGTTTGATACCTGAAGGTGTCCTTAGTGATTTCTTATTTGAAGAAAAGCATCATTTAACTTATAAAGAAGTAATGTTAGACATTGATTCAAGAAAATGGCAAGATGCCATGAAATCCAAAATTGACTTTATGCATGAGAATCAAATCTTGCACTTGATCATGCTTCCGGTAGGAATTTTTTCTATTACTTGTAAATGAGTTTACGCAGTAAAAGTGTAGACCTAACATGAAGGTACAGACCTTCTAAACCCAACTGGTTATAAAAGGTTACACTCATAGATCTAGAATTGGCAATCAGAAAACCTTTTCACCATAATCATGCTTAAGTCAATTCAAATTTTGTTGGCTATTGCACTTTGCTAGATTATTCATTTTAACAAAGAAATTAGAGATTCTGGTTTCATCAAAAATAAAGAGAAAGTCTATGCGTTTAGAAAGACCAGTGGGAGCATAATTATCTTTCTAGTTCCTTTTGTGGTTGACATATTTAATGTCGAAAATGATGTTGATATGTTATAAGTTAAACGGATAAGGGTTATCTAAATAAGAACTTCTCTATAAATATTTGAGAAAGGCTTCCTATATATTAACTATAAAGTGTTATAAAGATAGAGTTAAGAGGTTGATAGGACTATCCCAATCCTCGTACATAAATAATTTTTTGAAAAGTACAATTTCAGTAATTGTGAGACAGTTAATGTATTTTTCAAACATGGCATTTATCTTTTAGGAGGAGGTATCCTCAGTAAGAAGATGAAAATGTTAGAGTGTCTAACATACCATATGCATTAGCTAAAGGTAGCTTGATGTTTGCCATGTTATGTATAAAACCCAATCCTGGATGGCTGTAAGTGTTACGAGTTACTATAGGTCTAATCCAAGTCATGACCATTAACTGGCTATGAAACATATTTGAAATACCTGAGAGATACAGAGAATAAGTTTTAAACTTATGGAGAAAGTTACTTTTATATGAGAGGATACACGGACTTGGACTTCTAGTCTGGTTCGGATGATTGAAAGTCTACATCTGGTTATGTATTTCTTCTCATTGAAACCATAGTTAGTTGAGAGTATAATATAAATATCTACAATTGATTCTATCTTAGAGGTAAAATATGCTACGGCTTGAGAAGTCTACAAAAGAAGTACTGTGTATATATAAGTTAGTTGCAGAGCTTAGAATAGTTCCAAGCTCAATGGATTCTATCTTACTAAATGCAACAATAACAGGATAATTGCTCAAGTTAAGAAGTCATAAGGGGCACCAGAATTCTAATCATGTGGACATTGAATACCAAATAATTAGAAAGTTCTTGGCTATTGAAGATGTAATAGTATTTAAGATATATTTCATGAATAATATAGCAGACCCACTAACTAAAGCCTTAACTTCTTATGTGTTTGAGAAACAAGTGGAGACAATAGGTATTAGATATCACCGTAAATAGTATTAAAGAAAGTGAAAGTTGTTAGAACTGGTACTTACATGCCATTTTAATATTGTATGAATATTAATATTTAATATTTATACAGTAAGTATTTTGAATAAAATCGTTAATATTAAATACATATGGTAAGATGCTTGTAATACTTCAAATATAGTATGATTTGAAATAGTTGAATCTGATTCAAATGAGTTTAGACTAATGCTAAAAGTTAGTTACGTTAAGAGTTATAATTGCGAAGAGTTAGCAGGTTATAAGAGTCAGTGAAATCTAAAAAGTTAGAGTCTTGTCTAAAATGGGACAAGAACCTAAGGATATACTAGCAATGATATAGTTGCAAAAGATTACAAATAGTACTAAGAAATGTCATTGTGCAAGTATGTTTTCAAATGTTAATGTTTCTGATCTATTTTCACTGATGCGGGTCTGTTAGTGGAAACTTTATTTATATAGATCGGTGTATGTCTATATTTGAATAGTTCAGATGGTTAATCTTAGTAAACCGTGAGCTTAGTGGAAGCTTGTATAGATATGCGGGTATTTAGTGAGGACTAGATACTGAACATGCTTAATTAGGATCTCTAATAGATATTTCATAAAGCCGTTAATGGATGATGCTTTCGAGTTGAGTAGCATTCGTGGTTCCTGGACTTAAGCACCGCGGTGGGCTCGTGAGTGATCGATGAGAATGAAAAATGTCATATTTTTATCTCTTATTGTTTAGTATTTTATACTTATTTGGTGCCTAAATACACTCATTATTCTTACATTTTGATTTATGATGCAAATAGATGCATTAAGAGCAAAACGAAGCTAATTGGGCGATTTTGGACAATTTTGACATTACTTCGTAATTTAGGAATAACTCTCGCATCTAAGATCTGATTAATATGATTCAAGATGTTATGAAATGACAAGCAAAAGATATACAACTTTCATGTTTTGAATTTTGAGCTATACAGGCTAAATCAAGGTTTAAATTTGCTGCACCTGCACTATTGACATTTTGGAACGTCCCAAGGATTTGATGTGGTTTATTTTAGCAAGTTTTCCAATTTGGTGGATGAAAATTACATTTGAAAACACCCCTATACTAGTTATATTAGGACTTTATTTCATTTTAAATATTTTTCTTAATTAATTAGATTTGGATGCTATTATTTTAGGATAAGATTTAGAATATTCTTAGGATATCTTATAGGGTTTTAACACTATAAATAACATATAAAGGAGAAGAGAAGGGAGCAGACTTCATACACACCTCTTTCTTTCTCTATCTTTTTTCTAATTTCTCTTTTAAATTTTCATCATGGCTTTTCTGTTGGGGATCATATATATATATATATACGGGTGTATGCATGTGCAACTGTGTTTATTGTAAAAAAATATGTATCTAATATATATTTAACGCAACGGAACATTTAAAACATATAATAAACACATATTAATCAAATTAATATATCAATGGTAAATTTAAAAAATTACCAGTACGTGTAACGTTTACATGTATATTTTTGAAGTCCACCTGGAGTCTCACTCATAAACAGTTCTACTTACCAACTTAGTAGATTTGATAAGTTATAACAACAGCTCTTTAATTTAACACAGAATTAACCCTTAACCCCTAACCCTAAAATGGCCAGTTCTATTTACGGTTGATGAAAACAAAAGAAGCAACATTTGTTTCTTTTATCTAAAGAGCAAAAACGGAAATTGGAAAGGAAAACAACTTTATTTTCACTCACATTCCTTCAATTTTCGTTTCTCTACACTTATATATCTCTATTTACTTTAAAAAATAATATTATATATAATATTAATATAATTAAGCCATAAAAGGCTAATATAATAATCGAAATAATATATTTTATATATATGTGCATGATAACTATCATGCATTATATATATTATATTATTAATAATATAATATTATAAAATAATATATTTTAACAGAGATATTATGATTATTTAACAATTAAAGAATCATAGTGTGAAATGACCATTTTGTCCCTCATAAATAGTTACTAAGTATACTCCTTAGTGGGTCCTACTAAATTTCACACCTGGGTAAATTTAACCGAGGGTCCACAATAGGCAACGTGCTATTTTATAATTAGTAAATAATAATTATTGACTAATTGTTGTATTTAATGCTTAAATACAAATATGCACATATTTTCTTGGTAGTGCTAGATATTACTTTATTAAACAATTTAATCTAGTACGCTGCCCCAGTACACAATGAGTACACTCCATATTGCGGGACTCCCTAAGTTCATGCTCGATTCATCAAATGGAACTATTCTATAAGTTCGTGAACAATGCCCTACGCACACATCACGAATATTACAAATCAATACGTTGAACCATACACGTTGCTGTTACAACGCATACATATATCTTTCCATCATATATATCTTAGATGTGCGGGGACATGGATCAACACCGTCAAATCTCTATATGCTCATCGATAAAATTATCTCTAAACTGGTATCCATTGAATAATATGAGCAAAATCTTTGTCATATTGTTTAACCCTATGGAAACACCTTACCGGGTTAACTGCTTATGGCCATAAGACTTTCTTGAGATACTATCTTGGAGCATCTAGATATATCACTCCCTATGAGAGCTAATAGATGCCATATCTGCACACACTGGACTCTATAAGCATCAGACCATACCCAGCGACACCCAGCGGTCAGACCATGAAAGGTCTCTGATATGAGTGGAACCAAAGTATGGTGGATCACTCACAAGCCCACTATAGTGCTCAGGTCAGAGAACCACATATACTACTCAACTCAAGAGGACCTTCCATTGACGACAACATAGGATTTCTATTGAGGTTCTCATAAGTCTGTTTAGTACTCAGTCCTAACTGAATACTCATATGTCTATACAATCTCCAAGATCCTGATCAACTAGGAACGACCAACGGTACCCTACAGATATAAACATACACTGATATATGTGAATTAATAGAATCTACCAACAGACCTGCGTTAGTAGAAATAGATCAGGAATAATATATTTGTGAATATGCTTGCATAATGACACATCTTAGCAATCCATTGCAACTCTTACAAATATATCATTATAAGAATATTCTAAGGTTTTTGTCTTATTACAGACAATGTTCCAACTATTAGAATATTTGCTAACTCTTAGCACCGGTCTAAACTCCTTTAAACCGTATCTGAACTCCTTCAGATAATATAGAGTCTCTAGCGTAACAAGCATTAAACCATATTATTAAGAAATAATTAACGATATAAAAAAATATACTCTGTATAAATATCAAATATTTATACAAAACTGGGATGGCACGTGAGCACAACCCTAACACTTTCATGGCTAAAATTTTATAATTGGTCGAATGAAACAAAAGCTTCAAAATCAATAAAACAGTGAGATTTAATTTGTTTTTATTGTTTAATTTATGTTTTTAGTATCAGATGTTATTCTGTGTGTATTTTCATGGTTGTCTTGTTTAATTACTAGGAGGCCTACTAGTTATTATTCATTGCAATCTATTAATGGGGTAGATATCAAATCCATAATTGTTTGATCCTTCTAATTTGTGAGCAACTAAGATTTGATGATTTACTGTGTCAAAAATTATTAAATCTTAGGAAGAACACTTGACTAAATTAAACGTAACCGCTTGTGCTTGTGTTGTTTAACTTCATCGATCTCTCTAATTCTTAAGGCTGCTGCTAGATTAAACATTTAGCATTTGTCTTGGGTTGTTTAGTAGTTAGGGTTAATTAAATTGTATATTTTCTAATTAACTACAACTAAGAAGAGATAGAAAAATAGTTCCAACGGTGAATATTCAAAGTGTTAATCAATACATACTTGCATCAATGATCAGTTGTAAAATTCTAATGGTAAATATTGACTTAGACCAAGGTTTGTTCTTTGATTGATATCAATAATTGAATTTGATTTGTTCTTTAGTTGTTTTTCTTAAAATTATTTTTGTTATACTTAACCCCCCCATTCTTGTCCACATAGCATAAAACTAGACAAGATACTTTCCGTGGAAATGATCCTTACTCGCACTACTACATGTATTTTTAGGAGTATAGGATTTATTTTTTGTTGCTTGCTACAGCATATCAAATTTTGACATCATTGTTAGGGAGTGATTTTAGTTGATTTTTTATGCTTCTTGTGATCCATATTTTGTTCTTAAAATTTTCAAAAACAAATATTTAACTTTGATTGTTTATGTTTTTGCGTAGAATTTTTATTTATTTTCATTATTCTAGATTTTTCTTGACTTATTTTTTTTCATGGTTTATTAGAGTTTTCTTGATTGTTTATGATTATAACTCAATCTTCTAATCAAAGTGATTTGCAGTGCGATCCAGAAATGAAGAGAATTTTGTGTATGTTAAGGAAGGAAACTCGAAGAAATTTTGAAAAGATCGATCTAGCTCTTGAATCCCTATTTGCTAGCGATTCTTATTTAGTAAAGGAAGAAGTCATGACTAAAAATTAAACTTTGAAAGAGCTTGTCGTTCCTAATTTGAATCAATAACCCTTATGCATAACATTCCCTACTTTAGATGCTGCTACTACTTTTGAATTAAAATCTAGACTAATACATTTCTTGCCCACTTTTTATGGCCTTGCAGGTGAAGATCCTTACAAGTATCTAAAGTAGCTTCATGTGGTATGCACGAGTATAAAACCCACGGGGTAACTGAAGAACAAATTAAATTAAGAGCCTTTCCATTCACTTTGAAGGATTCGACTAAGAATTAGCTCTATTATCTACCCTCCGAGAGTATTACCACATGGAATGAGATGAAGAAGTTCTTTTTGGAGAAATACTTCCCAACTTCAAGGTTGGTCAATATTCTAAAAGAAATTTATGGTGTAAGGCAGCACAATGGAGAGTCCCTACATGAATATTAAGAACATTTCAAGAAATTATGTACAGGCTGCTCCATCATCAAATTAGTGAGCAGCTACTTATCCAGTATTTCTATGAGGGTCTTCTACCCACTGATAGAAGCATGATTGATGTTGCTAGTAGAGGAGCATTGGTGGATAAAACTCCCAAGGCCGTAAGAAACTTGATTGTAAATATGGCAGTCAATTCTCAATAATTTGGCACTAGGCTCAACCCTCCATCAAAGCATGTTAATGAGGTAAATATTTCCTCCCTTGAATAATTAATTGTGAGTTTAAATTCTTTTGTTTGTCAAATGGCTGTAGGTAATATGCAAACAGAGTGGGCTTGTGGGATTTGTTCGATAGTAGGGCATCTAACCAATATGTGCCTAACTCTTCAAGAGAAGCCTATTGAGCAAGTAAATGCGACAAGTGGTTTTTCTGGACAACTGCAAAGGAAGTATGATCCTTATTCGAGCATGTATAACTCAGGATAGAGGGATTACCTGAATCTTAGCTATGGGAATTCACAAGTAAATCAGCCTATAACTTAAAACTGCCAAAGTTACCAATAATATAAGCAACGATACCTCCTTAAACAACAACCGAGCCAAACTTTTAATTCTGGTATGTCTTTAGAAGATATTGTTAAGTCTCTTGCCACTAATACTTTGCAATATCAATAAGAGACAAAATAATTTCAACAAAAGGCGAGGGCCAGTATTCAAAGTTTGAAGAATCAGATGGGCCAGATGGCAACCGTAATTAGTCGACTAAATGAGCAAAGTTCATGGAAATTACCCTCTTAAACGGTAGTAAATCCAAGAGAAAATGCAAATACAATCATTTTAAGAAGTGGTAAAGAGGTTGAGATTCCAGAAAAGACATCCCCTACATCGTCGAAACAATGAGAGAAGAAAAATGTTGTTGCAAACAAGAATGTTCCCAATGGCGATGAGCAAAATAAACCAATACCTCCTTTTCCTCAGGCTTTAGTAGATTCTAGAAAATAAGAGTAAAATAAAATTTTATATAAGACTTTTCGTAGATGCGAGGTAAATATTCTACTTTTAGATGCTATTAAATAAGTACATTGTTATGCTAAATTCTTGAAAGAATTGTGTACAATTAAGAGGAAAAAAAACTTAAAGGATATGATAAAGTCAAAGTAGGGAAGAATGTTTCTGCAGTTATTCAAAGAAAACTCCTTATAAAGTGCAAAGATCCAGGTATGTTTACTATCCCTTGTTCGATAAATAGCACTAGAATCGAGAAGGCTATAATAGATTTAGAAGCTTCTATCAATGTTATGCCATATTTTATATATGCTTCTTTAAAACTTATACCTTTGAATAAAATTGGTGTTGTGATTAAATTGGCTGATATATCTAATGCCTATCCTAAGGGTATAGTTGAGGATGTTCTTGTGAAAGTTACTGATTTAGTTTTCCCTATTGATTTCTATATGCTTGTTATGAAGAATGGTGATAAAAATACCCATATTTTGTTAGGAAGACCATTCTTACCGACATCCTAGACTAAGATAGATGTTCATAGTGGCACATTTACTATAGAATTTGATGGTGAATTTATTAAGTTTAAAATTTATGATGCAATGAAATATCCTGGTGATGATAATCCTGACTATTTTATTAATGTGATTGATTCTTTAGCACAGGAAGTTTTTGAACATGATGGAAAAGATGGATTAAAAGTTGCCATTAGTAATCATTTTAAGAAAAAAAAATGAGGAGTTACAACAATCAGGTAATGTTCCTTATATTAAGTTACCAGTTTCTAACGAGAGACCTTTACCCTTTATTTTGCAGGCTTTTATTCCAGATTTGAAGCAACTCCCTGGTCATCTCAAGTACATGTTCCTTTGAGACGGAGGAACGTTACCAGTGATCATCTCTAGTAAACTTAGTGCACCGTAAAAAGAAAAGCTTGTGTATGTACTTAAAGAGCATAAGACGGCTATTGGTTGTACAATTACGGATATTAAAAGAATTAGCCCGTCTACATACATGCATCGTATCTTACTTGAAGAGGGAGCTAAACCTTCCGGTCAACCATAAAGAAGATTGAACCCACCCATGATGGATGTAATGAAGAAGGAGATCTTCAAATTTTTTGAAGTTAGAGTGATTATCCTATTTCGAATAGCAATTAGGTTAGCCCGATTCAAATGGTTCCTAAACAGGAAAAAATAATTGTTGTAAATTTCAAAATAATAAGTTAGTTCCTACCTGTGTTCAGAATGAGTACAGGTCTGTATAAATTATAGAAAACTAAATGCTATAATTCGCAAGGACCACTTTCCTTTACCTTTTATTGATCAAATGCTTGAAAGGTTAGCTGGTCATTCTTACTATTGTTTCTTTTATGGTTATTCAGGTTATTTTCAGATTGCAATTACTCCGGAGGATCAAGAAAATATAACTTTTACATGCCCATTTAGGACTTTTGCATATCGTCGCATGCCTTTTGACCTTTGCAATGCCCTAGCCACTTTTCAAAGGTGTATGTGTGATGTGATATTTCTATATCTTATGATTGAGTGCAAGTATACACTATCGTACGCAAGTAATAAAGGGAGAAAAAGAGACGGATGTCGAACCCACAGGGATAATATCTTCTTTTTAACCAAGTACTAAAATTATATCTTTCTAGTAATTATTTAAAAAAATAAAAATTTAATAATGAATTTAAAAAATATAAAAGCAACGACGCAACGTAAAGAGATTTGAAAGATAGCAATATAAAGAAAATCTAAGGTTAATACTATCCCTTAATATATTTTCTAATGATTAATCATTTAATATTTAACTCCCTTAGTTCTTATGGTACTTGTGATAAATTAAAATTCATTAAAATTAAGTCTTATTGATCATACATGCCAATTAGATATATTCCTATCCTAATTTGAAACTTGCATATGCAACATTGAATGTTACTCTACAATTATGCATCAATTACTTAGGTCTAAATATAATGATTCATCTTCTGAGTTTATTCAAATATTACTAAATCATTCACCATATATTGGCTAGATATATTGAAGTATTAAAAATAAATAATTTTAATAACGAAGAACTAAGTTTATTAAATTTTAAAAAGATATGACAATTAAGCGCACATATTGAATTCAAGTATTAAGCCTAGAAAGACAATTTAGTTTATGGCTACAGGAAAACAATGGCAAAAATCATAAGAAAATATGATATAATCAATAGCAAATTAATATAGATGTTGAATTGCTCTTAATTGCACTGCCTAAAAAACTCTTGATGTCGAAGAAGGCCTTGAATCTCTCTCTATAGCTACTTTAATTAAGTTCCAATTACTCTCTAAGACTTGTATTATATGTTCTTGATGTTCTTGGATGCTCCCCAAAGGCTTGGGGATGAGTGGCCTTTTATAGGGATTGATATGAGCTTAAAATCTTCAATTTTTGTCCGGTCAGGAATTGTGCTGTCACTGGGGCGCTGCATTGAAAAGGTCGTATCACTAGAACGGTGAGGAGCTAAAGCTGGAGCATTAGGTCATCACTAGCGCGATAGCTTGCTAGCACTGGGGAGGTAGACTGTGACTTAAAAATGTCTTTTTTTTAATTTTTTATTTTAATCACTATTCTAGTGCTGAGGCGAAAATCCTTGTGGCTGGGGCGATAAACTGCATATTTTGACAAGTTTGCACTTTAGTCCCTATTTTTGCTCATTTTGCATCCTTACTTTAAATTTTGTTCAAGTCCCTATGAATAAACAATAATGCACATAAATAGTCATTTATTCTCATAAAATAATAAAATATCAAAATAAAAACATGAGAAAATATATGAGAAATATGCCTTATCAGTATGGCTGGCATAGTTTCATATTATATTAAGCATATCATAGAAGTCTTTATGGATGATGTTATAGTTTATGGAGACTCATTTGATAATGTTTTGCATAACCTTACACTTGTTCTTGAAAGATGCATAGAAACTAACCTTGTGTTAAAATTTGAAAAATATCATTATATAGTTGAATAAGGTATAGGGTCATGTTGTTTCATCTAAGAGAATTGAAGTAGATAAAGCTAAAGTTGATATTATTCAATCTTTGCCTTATCCCACCAGTATGCAGGAAGTTCGTTCTTTTCTTGGACATGCAAGTTTTTACCAAAGATTCATCAAGGACTTCGCCAAAATAACATTACCCCTATGCAAGTTACTACAAAAAGATGTGGCTATTGAGTTCGATGAGGCATGTAAAGAGGCATTTGATAAGCTGAAAGAATTATTGACTTCTACCCCTGTTATCTAGCCCTCTGACTAGAACATTCATTTTGAGATAATGTACGACATAAATATTATACAGTAGGCACTATTTTGGGTTAAAGAATTGGAAAAGCATCTCATACCATTTATTACTTTTCAAGGACTTTGAATAATGCCCGGAGAAATTATTCTATCACTTAAAAAGAACTTTTAGTTGTTTTTTTTTTTAACTTTAGAATAGTTTTGATCTTATTTACTTGGCACTAAAGTCATTGTTTACTCTGATCATGCAGCCCTTCATTGTTTAATGACAAAGAAAGAGGCAAAACCAAGATTAATAAGATGGATACTTCTCTTGAGTGAATTTGATTTAGATATCAAAGACAAAAGAGGAATAAAAAATTGTGTCGCAGATTATTTGAGTCATTTAATTCATATGGAGGATGAACTACGTCTGCAAGAAATGTTCCCTGATGAGCAATTGTTCTTTACTCAAAGAGATAAAATCAAGAATGATGCCAAATACAATATGTGGGATGACTAAGACTTATGAAAGCATTGTGCAGATCAAGAGATAAAAAGGTGTGTTTCTAAAAATGAAATTATTTCTATTCTCACCTTTTGTCATTCTTATGCTTGTGAAGGTCACTTTGGAGCTAAGAGGACGGCGAGAAAAGTGCTAGAATGTGGTTTCTTTTGGTTGTCTTTATTCCAAGATTCATATTCTTTTTATAAGTCATGCGATCATTGTCAAAAGACAGATAATATATCCCAAAGGAATGAGATGTCACAAACCCCTATACTAGTTTTCAAAATTTCTTTTGTTTGGGGCATCGATTTCATAGGACTGTTCCTTGTATCTTTTGATTATATTTATATTTTGCTTACTATTGATTATGTCTCGAAATAGGTGAAAGTTAAAGCTACCAGGACTGATGATTCTAAAATTGTTATAGATTTTATCAAGTATAATATATTCTCCAAGTTTAGAATTCCAAAAGCTCTAATAAGTGATCACGAAACTCACTTTTACAATTGAACTATGGAGACTTTGCTGAGAAAGTATTATGTGAGCCACAAGGTGTAAATTTCCTATCATCCAAAAACTAGTGAACAAGCGAAAGTGTCAAATTAAGAGATCAAGTCCATAATTGAAAAGATGATCAATCCAAATAGAAAAGATTGGAGTGTACGCTTGGATGATGCCTTATGGGCATATAAGACGCCCATTGGTATATCACCTTATCGTTTGGTGTTTGAAAAACCATGCCACCTTCCAGTTGAGTTAGAACACAAGTCTTATTAGGTTATTGAGAATTTTAACATAAGGATGGATGAAAGTGGAGAACACAGGAAGTTGCAACTATAAGAGTTAGAGGAAATTCGCAATAATGCCTATGAGAGTGCAAGGATTTACAAAGAAAAGACGAAGGCTTTTCATGACAAGATTATCTCTATGAAAGAGTTTAAAGTTGGTTAAAAAGTCCTTCTATACAATTCACTACTTTGTTTATTTCCATGTAAGTTATGTTCTCGTTGGATTAGACCTTTTGTTGTTACGAATCTTTTTCCTTATGGTGCAATTGAAATTCAAAGTTTAGCAACATCCAAAGTGTTCAAGGTGAATGGCAATAGACTTAAACCTTTCTATGAAGGTTTTCAAATAGAGAATGTGGAAAAATTGGATCTTGAGGATCTAAATTATATTGATTAAAGATAGAAACATTGAGTCAAGCTAATGACAATAAACAAAGGCACTACTTGGGAGGCAACCCAATAAGAGTTCTTTTTTTTTTTTTTTGCATTTATATTTTGGTTATTTTTCCTTTTATTTGCATTTTACCTTACATTAGGGACAATGTAAGTTTTAAGTGTAAGGGAGGAGATTTAGGTTGTGTTTTAATTTTTGTGTGGTTTTTCAAAATTAAAAAAAAAATTATTTTTATGGTTTTCAACGATTTTTTGTTGTTTATGTCATGAGCAAGATTCAATTAAGCTTAAAATATTCATAACATCATTGAATAAGTAATCTTCCAACTTAGAATTAATTAGTCTAGTTATTTTTCTTAAGAATGGTAGTGACTAAATTAAGTAGACAAAAGCCGGTGAGATTTTGAGCTTTTGGACTGATACATCCATATCAGTCCCACTATTTTCTTTCATGTGAGATATTCTTTTAAGGATTTGTTTCTCTAGAACTTTCCTTGATTCTTTTCAAGGTCATTTTGACACATGCATGTATGAACATGATTAAAGCCCTCTTTGTTATAAGCTACATAACCCAAATAGTATACCATATAATTTATTTTTCCCTTTGTTGAACACCTTTAAGCTTTATTGATTCTTATTTTTATTGTGAACCCATGTTACAAGCTTTAAACCCAAAAAAATGCCTTTACTCAAGCCGTAGAGCTAGTGAAGCATTTTTCATCATTATAATATGTATGGATGTACAAGAAATAAGTGTGGGGAATCTGGATTTGTAATATAGTATGACTGGTGAAATGAAAATGTTTTCATTCTCAATTCGTGAGTTCCATTACTAATGTAATTTTGGTATTTAAAAAAAAAAAAAGAAAAGTGATGAAGGAAATTGCTTTTAATGTTACAAATTGTCAATGTTCATAATTCCCTCTAAAATTCCAAGAAATGAGTCTATTTGTACGTGATTTATACAAAGGAGGAAGCTGTTGCGAATGATTGTTCCCTATTGCAAATAAAAAGTGTTCCTTTAAATGATCTCTTTTTCAATACAGAAGTTTTACATGATTTAAATGCTTTAAACCCAAATTCAAGAAGCTGCTAAATGTAGTGATTGGTCTTACATATCTTATATATTCGAGCTTGAGTTGATTCATTTTTGCTCTACTAGTTTTGTTGGCTTCTGAGTTACATTCCCAAATATTTCCCACCTTGATCCTAAATCCTGCTACAACCCTTGAAAAGTCCTTATGATTCGTGTTATGTATGTGATACCAGTGATGGAGAATGAGAAGATATGCAAGCCTATGGTAGATCATTTCCATTGAAATGAATTTGAGAGAAACATATATCTTTCAAATATATGAGAGTCGAGTGTTTATTTCCATGGGGATCTATATAGTTAGTTTACTCCATCTTCAAGCGAAAATACTTACTAAGTAATTGTAAGTTGTTTAAGAATTTTTTTTCATGATATATTATGAATTTTGAAAAGCTTAGTTATTCTTTGTTAATAGCACTGTAACCTTGGTGTTTTGGGGAAAGTAAATTTGAATTTTGCTCGAAGATGAGCAAAGGTAAGCATGGGAGAATTTGATGAGAATGCAAAATGTCATATTTTTATCCCTTATTGTTTAGTATTTTATACTTATTTGGTGCTAAAATATACTCATTATTATTATTTTTTGATTTAGGAGGCAAATTGAGGCATTAAGTGCAAAACGAAGCTAATTGGACGATTTTGGATAGTTTTGACATTTCTTCTTAATTTGGGAATAACTCTCTCATTCGAGCTTCGATTAAGATGGTTTAAGATTCTATGGAATGAGAAGCAAAGAATCTACAACTTTCATATTTTGTATTTTGAGCAATACGGGCTACATCAAGGTTGAAATCTGGCTTGATTTTGCTGTACCTGCACTATTGATATTTTAGAACGTCCCAAGGATTCGATGTGGTTTGTTTTAAGAAGTTTTCAAATTTGGTGCACAAAATTTATAGCTGGAAACACCTCTATACTAGTTATATTATGACTTTATTTTATTTTTAATATTTTTCTTAATTAATTAGATTCGGATGCTATTATTTTAAGATAATATTTAGAATATTCTTAGGATATCTTATAGGTTTTCAACACTATAAATACATGTAAAGAATGAGAGAAAGGGGCAGACTTCATACACGCCTCTCTCTCTCTCTTTCTTCTCAAATTTCTTTTTTAAATTTTTATCATGACCTTACGTGATTAAACTTTTACAATTGGTCGAAGAAAACAAAGCCTCGAAATCAATAAAACTGTGAGATCTAATTTATTTTTATAGTTTAATTTATATTTTGAGTATCGAATGTTCTTCTAGACCTATTTTTATGGTTGTCTTGTTTAATTACTAGGAGGCCTACTAGTTTATTATTCATTGCAATCAACTGCTAGGTTAGATATCAAATCTATAATTGTTCGATCCCTCTAATTTGTGAGCAACTAAGATTTGATGATTTGTTGCGTTAGAAATTATTATATCTTAGGAAGAACACTTAACTAAATCAAATGCAACCATTTGTGCTTGTATTATTTAGCTTTATCGATCTCTATAATTCTTAAGGCTGGTACTAGATTAAACCTTTAGCGCTTGTCTTGGGTTGTTTAGTAGTTAGGGCTAATTAAATCTTCTGTTTTCTAATTAACTGCGACTAGAGAGAGATAGAAAAATAGTTCCAATGGTGAATATTCAAAGTATGAATTAATACATACTTGCATCAATTATCAGTTGTAAAATTTTGATGGTGGATGTTGACTTAGACCAAGGTTTGTTCTTTTGATTGATTTCAATACTTTAATTTGATTTATTTCTTAGTTATTTTTTTGAAAATTATTTTTGTTATACTCAACCCCGCATTCTTGTCCACATAGCATAAAACTATATAGATACTCTCCATCGGAACGATCCTTACTTGCACTACTATATATACTTTTAGGAGTATAAGATTTATTTTTGGTTGCCTACAACAGCATATCAATAATCCATTATACTTAGTTTCACACATGTCAGAGATCTTTTATAGTCTGATTGCTGGATGTCGCTAGGTATAGTCTAATGCTCATTGAGTCTAGTGTGTAGATATAGGATCCGTCAACTCATATCGGTGAGTAGTATATCCAAATACTCTAAGATTGTGTTCCTGAAAGTCTTATGGCCATAAGTAATACATTTGAAAAACAATATTTCCCGTGTCAGAAACAATATTGCAAAAGTGTTTACAGATATTGTTTATCAGAATACGAATCTGGAGATAAGTTCTACAGTTGAGCATAGGGGGACTTGACGATGATAATCTATGTCTCTGCTTTTCCAAGATATAAATGATAGGGGGATTATACAAATATGTATTAACCTCAACTTGTATGGTTCAACACGTCGTTTTGTTGTTTTCATAATGTGGGGGGGCAACGTTTATGGACTTATGAAAGAATTCCATAAGACAAAATGTGTGTAAACCTAGAGAGTCTCACTGTATGAAGTGTACTCATTGTGCACTGAGGTAGCGCACCGAATAGAATAGTTCAATCTAGGAAGTTCTCAAAAAATCAAAATTATTTCAAGGTCTCTTGGAGATATCATAGGGTTTAAGTGTCAAGTCTGGGATCTTGGCAAGTGGGATTTGTCACTTTAACCTTTCTATGGCATGCCATTAATTTGTTAGAGCATGACAAGTTGCATAATTTTATTGGCCTATTCATTTATTAAGCATTAATAGTTCAAATGTTGACTAAATATATTAATTCATAAATAGGGCAATTTTTAGGCAAATTGGTTTCAATTTAAGTGTTTTGAATTATCATGCTTTTCTAATAAGCATGTGGTGGCTATTAAATGGAAATTAAGGTGAATTCAGCCAACTTATTTTATCATGTTTTATTAAAAGCATGTGGTGGCTTATTCATAAAAAGAATTAATAAGCACTTAACCACCAATTGCATTCCAATTCAGTCAGTACATTTAACACCTTGCCACCAAGTTTTTGCAAAAAGTGTTAATAATCTTGATTTGTCATACTTGGCATTAACTTGAAATTAATTGGATATATGGGCGACATATTTTTTCTATATAAATGGGAGGCTTTAAATCACTTTATATACAAGTGAATTTAGCATACTCATATAGTTAAGAAGTCTGAGAGAATTTTGAGAAGTGTTGCTTTTGGTAAAATATTCCGGTGAAAATAAGAAGCTACCATTCTAGCACAAAGGATCCCACCGAGTCCTCGACTAGAACTGTGCAAAGCACACTTCAAGAATGAGTTATCTAATATCTCATTAGCGTAATGAGATGTTTGTTAAATATTCTGTTGCATTTATTTATACATGTGATGTGTAAGTTAAAAAAATTAAAAAATACATGCTCACCCACACACAATGTACTTTCAGAACTAATGCACGAGATTTTTGTTTTCATTATTTGACAGAGATACTATCTTACTAAAGTTTGAAATTTACATATCTAATAATGTATACCCTTCTTGAATGATGCAATCAAAGATATCCCTTATGGTATGAACTTAGACCTAGTAAGACACATTTTGAAGAATGAAAGTCAAGCTTGTGTTTGTTGTAGGGTCTTAGAAAAAGGTGACATTCACACCTAAATACTTTAATCATTGAGTAATCAGGCTGTTTATGGTATAGCATTTCAAAGGAAGTTTTAAATAAGCTTTCTTGGTTCAGATAAGCTTTAAATTTTCTGAATTCTCCACCCATGTCACATTGAAATGCCTTAATTTTTCTTTCTAGGGTCTTTTCAAGTTATGTTTTGAAGTTTACAAAGGTATTCAGTGCTTTAGATTTAATGGTTAAGGAATATATCCATGTAAACCTAGTTTTATCATCAATAAAGGCAATGTAGTATTTGAAGCCTTGATTTAAAGGAATTGGTGCAGGTCTCTATAAATTTGAGTGTATTAGATCACGAGGGTGTTTTGCCACATCTTCAGATGATCCAAAGCTAAACTTACTGGATTTCCCCATTTGACAAGCAGTGCAAAGTTCAAAAATGCTTTTTCTTCACTAATATTTAACACATTACAAGATTGTAAAATCTTTTTAAGAGCTAATACATTAGGATGTCCTAACTTATTATGCCATAGGGTTAGTTTTTCCTTGACTTTATGTTCACTTTCTACTAACTCTAAAATAAAAGAAGACACTGATAACATAGACTCATGACCTTCACTCATGTCAGTTGACTCAGAATGATAGACTTGGTTGGTTTTATTTATGAATGGTGAAGTCTTGATTTGCAATTAATAGAGACCTCTTTTAGCCACTCCTTGAAGCAACACTTTTCTCTACATTTCTTCCTTAATAAGGCACAAATGTTTTCAGAACACTACATAAACATTATTATCATGAATAAGTTTAGATATGCTAACTAAATTTTTAGTGATCTGAGAGACAAGGAGAACATCATTTAGATAAATTGTTTAACATATTTTCTTATCAAGTAAGGTCAGTTCAGTATTGCCTATGTGTGTAATAATAAGTTTCTCACCATTTCTAATAGCAAGAGAGATATTACCTTTATATTCAGAAGCTATACTCATGTTCCTCATATTATTAGTAATGTCATATATGGCTTCACTATTCAAGTACCATGTTGGATCATTGATATCTTTTAATGTAGCAATATAAGCTCTTTTATGATTTTTGTTCCCAGAAGATCTTGGCATAAAGTCCTTTTTGAACATGTGCCAACACTCAGCTGCTATATGTCCATCCTTGAAGCAGATCTGACAGATTTCATTTTCATGTTCAAAAGGTGGTTTGCTACTGATGTTTCTTCTTTTTCCTTTGTCTTGAAAGTCATTTAAGTTTTTAGGGTTTCTTTAGACTTGTTTCTAGAACTAATTTTGCCCTCTTACTCTATCATTTTCAGTGTGTCCTCTCTTATTTTGACTACCACTGTTAGCATAGCTTACTTTATAATCCTTAATTCACTATTTATAAGTTATTGCTCTCTTTCAATCCTATTTTCTTAACAGAGAAGTATTGCATACACAGTTTACAAATGGACTCTTTCTGTATTTGAATCAACATTGACTGCCACATGATCATAATCTTTCTATATTCCTCCAAAGATAAGGCTTATTAGATGGTCATTGTTAATTTAGTCTCCAGCTGTTCTTAGATCCTCTACCAAACCTTTCATCTTTATGAAGTAATCATGCATTGGAAGGGATTCTTTTGAGAAGGTTTTGTATTTAAGCTTTGAGTTGAGAAACTCTTACTTTAGAGTGAGCTCCAAACTATTTGGCTAGAGCTGTCCAGACCTCATTCGAATTAATGCACTTAACAACAAAAGCTAATGTTGACTCTGTTATGGAGGAGTAGCCAACTTATTAGAGCTTGGTCAATCTTAATCTAGACATCATATTCTGGATTTGGAGTTTTCACAATGTTCTACTTATTGTCAGCCCTCATGGTGATTGGATTTTGACACTTATTTATGCCATCTAAGAAATTCAACTAGCTATTTGCTTTCATACTTAGAATGACTTGAGATTTTCATAGTAGATAGTTTAGATTTGTCAGTTTAATAGGTGTTATAAAGGTGAAGGTATTTGTACTTGAATTGACAGGTGTGGTTAAGATGCTATGAGGAGTGTTACTTTGTTCTCCTGCATCTTAGAAGGTTTCAGCCATAACTCTAAAATTAATGCTTTCTATATTAATTTGTCAAGCAAGAATTACATTGTCAATTTTTATGCACAAATTCTATACATTGCACATTATATATATATATATATATATATTTTACATTTTGAATTCTACAGATTCCAGAATGTTCCTGCTACTAAGATATTTGCTTGGGTGAATTGTAAGTGTACCAATATTGTCCCTTGGATCCTTTTTTGTCTTCTTACAAATGATTGCAATATCATTTAGCTAAATGAGATGATGACAAGCAAAAAATGCTTTTGGTGTGATGGGTTGGCATTATGCCACCACAACAGTTGGTACAATTGTACCACAATAGCTGGTACAATTGTACCACAATAGCTGGTACAATTATTATTATGCCTGCTATTAATTGTTAGCGTTGTTTGGACAATAAGACAGAGTTCTCTTAGTGTAACTTGGTCTGGAGATAGGCTTTTTGATGCTGTTGTGTTGATCTTGATAAGGTTTGTATTGCCAGCAGTCCTTCATGTGTTTCCTTAATATACATAATCCTAAATGTAGCATGTCTCCCTCAAACAACTAATGTAAAAATCATTAGCAAAAGACAATATTTTACCATGTTTCAAGTACAAGACATGATTTTAAAAGTAAGTAAATAGTGTAAGGCAACTGTACAAAAATATAGCACCAAACAAAAATACCCTCCCTCGTTTTTCACCGTCAAACATTTCACAACAAATAGACCATAATGCTATAATTTCTTTTGATCATTGATTTTTTTTGAAGTAGATCATTGACTTTATTGGCAACAAAAATAAATTATCATGTGCACCCTATAAGGTAAAGGGTTTACTCAGATGTTGTTTGATAAAATGTTCAGCAGGTTATGGTGGCTCCAAAGTCCTAACTATTTAAAGTAGGCAACAAATACATTTACAAGTTCTAATTTCTTAAACTGTAGGCAGCTCAAAATGGTTCCAAGTACTTAAATTTGATCTTAGGAAGGTATTAGCATAATGAGGGAGATAAGAGAGACCCCGTGTCATCTAAAGAACCTAAAAGAACACATAATCATCCATTTTTTATAATTCCAGTAAAATGAACACTCTCAAGGAATCAAATCGGAGAACATAGCGGTTATCTATATTGAAACATAAGCAAATAAGTTTGGAGGATCATTGGGCTTCATTAATCCACGATTTGTAAGGAAATTGGCAGAAAGAAATTAAAGTGTTTAAACAGAGATTGAAAATTTCTAAAGAGAGAGATTTTTAGTAAATGAATTATATTATATTATATTGATTTAGCTCTAATAGATCCTTCTTATAGTGAAAGATGGGCTCTTGAGCTTGAAGAAATTATAACTATGCCCTTAATAGGCATTTTATGCTCTTAATAAGCCTTTTTTCACCATTAATTCAATAAATTACCTAAAGTAGTAATTTTATGTTTCTTACACTTATCCCCTTTTTAAATAGTTTATTTCACAAAAATTATGAAATTTTTTTAATACAAATGAGTTGGAGTTTTTAATTTTACAAGGGAAATGTAAAAAAAAAAAAAAGCAAAATAGAATAAACTTTACATTTAATCTTAAAGAAAAATTTTACTCTTGGACATTTGGCCTATTGTTTAAAAAGTTAGTCTTTAAATTATTTGTGTAAGTGTTAAATCTTTATTTTGTTTAGTCTTCAAACTTCAAGTCTCGACCCAAATCATCTTTAGGTATGAATTCACCCTCTTAACCCGTTTGGTCTTTAACCTTTTAACCTTTCACCCAAATCTTCTTCAAGTATGGCTATAGCTTGCGAGTACTGCCCCCTCTGCAAATACTAATGCTGCTGCTAGTTCATGTGAGTATTGTCAGTATTGTCAACTTATGAGTATTGTCAGTATTATTGTTCATGCAAGTACTACCCCCTCTGCAAATACTAATGTTGTTGCTAGTTATGATGTTCTTGCGAGTATTGCCCCCTTAGCGAGTACTGACAATGTAAGCTTGCGAGTTAATTCTAATTCTTTTTATTTGAGGAATATAATTCTCTAACCTATATATTTATAAAATGATTCTTTGCTGAGGCAGAAATGGAATCCTTCGTTTTTCATAAAGGATTTGAATCCTGTCAGAGATAACAATTTGATTTTCTTTAATGGTCAGGCTAGTCTAACTATGGCCTTTGCTCTTCGTACTCCAACTGATAAGGCGAAGTTATCGTTGGTTTCTGATTATAATTTGCTTTCTCATGCTCTCATTAAATCAATGCAACTAAGTAGTCGCAATCTGAGTAAATTTATTTAGTTTAATTGTCTTATTGAGTATTTAATTATTGACCAAGATGCCTCATTTCCTTTTGTTATTTCTTTTCAGAATGTGTTGCCTCTTTAGGAGCTTTTATTGAGGCAAAAGCTTGTCGAGATTATGTGTAAACATACAAAAACAAATGTCGTGCTAATCTTTAGTAAGAAGCAATATGTATGATATAAAGAAAAGATAAGATTCGAGATTCATATGATATGAAGACATTGTTGAAAGCACAATTTATTTCTTGTGATTATGCCAAGATGTTGATTTAATCGATTCAAGATTATGCTGTCGAATTTCAAAATCTTTATACTAGCGTTAATTTCTCTAAATCAAATGAATGGTTGGTCAAAGGATTTTTGAGAGGATTGTGTAAATATAAAAAATATATATATATACTTACAACCTATTTATAATTTTTACGAGGCAATTATTGTAGCTTCAGCAAGTAAAGAGAGAGAGAATTCGTATATAAGTTATGAAAAAAATTATTTCACCAACTCTAGAGCTTAAGAGTTCTAAATCAACTTTGGGTTAAGATCATATTGAGAGAATTTCATTTATAGAATTTAAAATAGAAGAGCAACTTATTCCTATAGATAAAGTTCATTTATCAACTCTAAAAGAAAATATTGTTCTTAAAAATGGTGATGTGATTGAATACATGCACAAGATTTCAAATTTTCTTCTTTAAGAGATTGAAGAAATACTACAAATTTCACATAAAAATGTATTAATTGTTCATGATTTGAGCATTAAGACTAACAACATTGTTGAGATTGTGGAAAAGTCCCAAGTTTAAGAAAATTCACTAATGATTGATATAGTTTTATTGATTCAAGTTAAGGATAAGAAAATTATTCTTAAAGGAGAAATATATGAAAAGATGGAGTCAATTAAAGTACACAATGAGCAACACATGGAGAATTTAAAAAAAAAAGTTTAATGATGATTTTGTTATACAAAAAACGGTTCTACAGAAGATTCATTGTCAAAAACAGATAACAAACACAATAAGTATGATACTTTAGAAGATGTTACATTATACTACAAATTTTACCCTCTAGATAATCTCTTATTTGCAACAAAACTCAAGGATGAGTTTCTTTTAAAGGGGAGGAAAATTGATGTAAGATAGAAACTAAGGGCAAATTATTTTGGAATTTCTTATTTAAATAGGGTTATATTCTTATTTTAGTAGGTAATTATTTTTATTTTGAGTCATAATTTTAGAAAAATTCTAATTTGTTTAGTTATTAGGACTTTTATTTCTTATTGAATAGGATTAGACAATCTATTACTATAAATAGGCATATTATTTGTAACTTTTAAGAACCATCTATCAATAATATTTTTATTATATTTTTCTGTGGGATCTATCTTTTTTTTGAATTCAACACCCCTCTCCTTATAAAACTCATCTTTTTTTTTAGTGAATTTGAGACGTACATTAGAACAACATCTAGTATCACTTTTGAATTGCGTCAAGATGACTCTGATACCATTTACACAATGCAAAAATAATACTAAATATCGTTCTAGCGTACATCTTGAATTCATAAGAAAAGATGAATCTCATAAAGAGAGAGGCGTCAAATTCACGATGAAAATAGATCTAAAAAAAAAATGTAATTGAAATATTATTGATAAATAATTCTTAAAATTTACAAATAACAAAATTATTTATAATAATATATTGTTTAATCTTAAATAAATAATAAATCTTATTCAATAAGAAATAATAAGTCTTAATAACTAAACAAATTAAATTTTTCTTAAGATTATGATTCAAAATAAAATTAATAACTTACTAAAATAAGAATATCAAATTTTATTTAAATAAGAAATTCTAAAATAATCTAACCCTAATTTATGTCCTACATCATATTTGGTTTTAAACTAATTAACGTTCCTTTCTTTTTATTTTCTTTGACCAATATATATCATTTTTGTTTTTTTTTTCTTCTTCTATTTCTTTTCTAGAACCATTTTCTTCTTTCCTTCACACTTTTTTTTATTGCATCTTCTAAGAGTGGGTATTGGTTCGGTCGAATTGAGAAACCGATTAAACAGAATCAAAGAATCCCAATTCAGTTTAGTTCAATTTTATGGGTAAGAACCAATTGATTCTGTCAAAGTCTAACTGATCGTTCATTAAATTTTCTATTCAATACGGAATGAATTAAAAATCGAAAAAAGAAAAAGAAAATCAAAACATAATGTTTTAATTAGCTATAAAACCCTGCGCTTTGGCAGCATCGCAGTACCACAGACAAAAGACCTGAAGGCCAGAAGTAAAAAACGCAACACAATTTTCATTTTCTTTTCTCACTTCTCATTTTTCAGATTGCTCTCTCTCTCTCTCATTTCAATTTATTCAATTGAATTATTTAATCTTTGTACAATTGAAATTGAATCTTGGATAACTGAATTTTCATTGATTAGTTCACTATTAAATTTTAATTTTAATTTATTCAAATAAATTATTTGATCTATTACATGAAAATTAAATTAAATCAAATTGAATCCATATAATTGAATTATAATTTTAATATATTCAATTAAACTATTTAATTTATCTCATAAATATAAATTAATTAAAATTAAATTCTTATACAATTGAAATTGAATCTTGCAAAATTAAATTTTAATTGATTATTTCTAAATTGAATTATAATTCCATTTTACTCAATTGAATTATTTGATCTATCACTTGAATATCAATTAATTCAAATTGAATCCTTGTACAGTTAAATTATAATTTCAATTTATTCAATTGAATTATTTAATTTATTCCATAAATATAAACTAATTGAAATTGAATTCTTATACAATTGAAATTAAATCCTTGTACAATTAAAATTGAATCTTGCAAAATTAAATTTTAATTAATTATTTCACAACTGAATTATAATTTTATTTTACTAAATTGAATTATTTATTTTATTACTTGAATACAAATTAATAAAAAAATAGATATTGAATTTTGCATAATTAAATTTTAATTAATTAAACTGCAACATAAAATTTTAATTCTAATTTATTTAATTGAATGATTTTATCATGAATTTAAATTAATTAAAAATAAAATTAAACCAATTAATTTAATACAAAATAAAATATTACAATTACATATTTAATTCTACAAATCCCATATATTTATTTGTGTAAAACTGTTAATATTTAAAAAAAATTGTCATTAAAAATATTTTTAAAAAATTAAATTAAAATTATTTTAGGCCCAAAATATTAAAACAAATTTGTCATTAGGTCTAAAATTACTACCCATTTAACAAACTCAGACTAAAATCCAAGTAATCTAAACCCAAAACCCAGTCCAAATTCTGTGAAAAAAAATGCCAATTAATTAGCCAAACTGAGCTGTGCACCAATCAGTTCATGATAAAGGAATTGATCGGTTGAACTTTTTAAAACTAATCATTTGAATTCGGTTAGCTTCTGGAACAAACCGAACTGAATTTGAAAATTGCGCACCCTTAACTTTATGTCACCTTTTTACTGCATATTCATTTCACCTTTGCCCTTATTCTTTAAATCAACTTAAAAAAAATTCTTATTGAATAACAATTATTCGATTCAGGAACTTTAAAAAAAAAAATTCTATTTCTAAGAATCTTCTTTCTTCGATCCTTCCTCCATCGGCTTTCTTCGACCAGCAATTTAGATTTTGATTCAAATTTTGCATATTCTCATTTCCTTTTATTGATTAGTGATTAGGATTTTCCCTTTCTCTATTTTTTATTCCTTGCAAATTCTACAAATTGAGTTCTGCGTGTAGTGCTCTTGTTGCGAGTTCTCATGTTTTAGATTTTGCTTCTGGTGAATTTTACTGTTATTTTGGTAGTTATGATAACTAAGTTTAAATTCTACTCTTCCCTGTATGGCAAAAAAAATTTAAAAAAAGAGCTTACTGTTATTTTAACCATACCTAAGAACACCCGCTATTTATTTCTCTTCTTTTGAGTCATGTCAAGTAATTTGTAAGGTGTCTTCTGTTAAATATTTCTTGCTTATAATTTCATAATTCTGTCTCCTTAATTTCTAACAGATACATGTATTAGAATTCATTCAAACTTTTAGATTTCTTTCCATGAAATCCAGAAAAATCGCATCAAATATGTTTAGCGAACCTAAAATAATTGGAAAAAAAAACACCTAGAGCCCTAGGTTTTCTAAAAGATATTTATACATTCATGTAGTTTCAAAATAGATTAAAAAAAAGGCTCAGTTTTGACACACATAAAAAAAAAAACTCCTGATAAATCTTGCTTGTTTAAACAGTTAAGAAGTAAAAAACGTCAAAAGTATGGATTTATAAATCTTAAACAAATTTAATGATACATGTCACTATATTACTATTATTATTTAAATTTTATAAATAAATTTATAAAAAAATTAAAAAATCTAAAATAAAAACAAATAACTACTAATCAATTGTGATCAACGGCAACCAACCATAAGTAACCAATGGTAAATTAACTAAAATTTAATTTTTACAAATTCAAAATTTTAAAATGTACACAATGATATAATTATTTTTGTTAACGAAGCCTGATATAATTATTTTTGTCAACAAAATGTTATATAATTATTTTTATTAACGAAGCCTAATATAATTATTTTTGTCAACAAAACGTTAACAAGATTGAATCAATACGCCATTAATAACCAACAACGATGATTATGTTGGACACTACCTTTTTATTTAATTTTTAAAAAAAAATTATTTAATTCATTTTAAAAAATTTATTAAATTATTTTAATAATAATGTGATAAATATAATTTGTAACTTATTACAAAATAATAAATTATTTTATTTAAGAAAATATAAAAATGATGACATTTGTCATTTTGTATTTAAATTAAAAATTATGAACCCGGACATTTTTGTTTCTAGGAGTGAACTGGATTTTGAAGAGCATCTCCTGAATATCCAAAAGTGTCCAGACGATTTCCTTTCTAGTGCAGCTACTGCCCTGCACAAGATCAACTAACGTTTTTGCATCTGAAACAACTATAAGCTGGCATTGTCAACAGCCACTTGCATCCCCAATTTAAGCGCCTCAACCTCAGCCTGCTCAATATCACCATCGGTGCAGCAACTCCTTACTGAGGAAGCCATCGCTACGCCGAAGACTCCCAAACCTGCCTTCTTTCTCGCATGCTGACCGAGGCATCTACTTTCACTCTAAACCACTTCCAATCGGGTAACTTCCATATCATTGTTGGATTTTCCGGTTCTCCATTTTCCCCGCTTACAGAACTTCCTTTGATGATTTTGCAACCCCTATATGAATTGTCTACAAGAGCATCAGCTTTTGCAACAGTGGACTCCACCATATCTAATTTCCCCTCAAACAGAGCCTTATTTCTAGAGTGCCAGCATGCCCACAATTAAACAACACAGCTCTAGTTCCTGCCCAGACATCTCTTTTGCTGCTTGTCTCGTAAACAATTCAAAATTTGATGTCTATATACCAGGCTGATTAAAGGAGATGATTTCCATACCTTCCAAACAAATCTACAGCCAATAGTTGCATGAAAGACTCCCTCAATGTTCCTCCTGCTTCTACAGCACACAGGGTCCTCAACACACCTTTTTTAATAAAGATTCTCTCTTATAGGCAGCAAATCATTTAAAGCTCTTCATAGGAAATTAATTTTTGCAGGGACATCAATAGCCCACCCTAATGTCCACCACTCCGCATTGTCACCAGAGGTCCCCTCCTGATTCAAATTTTCTGCAGTAAGAGCTATGTAGTATCCACTGTGAACTATATACAGACCCCTCCTCTCATAATGCCATATGAAGCTGTCCTCCTTTGGGGTTCTTGGTAGTGGTATTACCTTGATCAAGTCCACATCCTCCATGCAAAAATGATTCTCTAGTAGAGTAGTACTCCATTGATTATCAGCAATTAGCTTACAGACCTTGCTGTCTAGAGGAAGATATTGGTTTAGACCAGCACTCCCATTTCCCAAATGATACTCCTCCAAATGAATCAGCAATTCTGCTCTAAAGAATTTGGGTTAACTTGAGAAAGGAGAAAACAATAAACATACAAAAAGTGGTGAATGACAAGATGTAAGAATATAAAAGCAATAAGGTGAAAGATTAGTGTTCTTCAAACATCAATACTTCTCCAGAACCTAGACACACGCCATTCAAATAATCACCATATTTATCACAAAGGCAAATAAAAATTCTTTTGAATTATCTTTTTTAAGTTCATTAGACACATTTTATGTGATTTAGCAGACTTCAAAGAAAAATATTTGAAAGCAAATAAATTTTAAAGGCCAACACTTGAGGATTGAAGAACAGGAAAAAGCATAAAGCTTAGAAGTCGCACGATA
Source organism: Ailanthus altissimus (assembly GCA_946807835.1). Taxonomy (NCBI): domain Eukaryota; kingdom Viridiplantae; phylum Streptophyta; class Magnoliopsida; order Sapindales; family Simaroubaceae; genus Ailanthus; species Ailanthus altissimus. The sequence goes on from OX327699.1 coordinate 7,398,163, forward strand.
TTTGATGCTTAAGACATACACCAACCAAATTGGACTTGCAAAGGATTTAAGAAAAACAAAATTGTGAAATTAAAACCAAAGATAACACAAAAGCAATATTTAGGTAAAATCCATTACAAATTACTTAATCTGATTCGAAGGAAAAGAAAAAAAGGGTATACAGAAATCTGTAAGCACAGTCAAAACAACAACAATTGAAACACACTACACAAAATCTAAAACAAGAAAAAAAAAACTAAATTTTTGAAAGTGCTAAGCAATTTCTTTTAAGATAGAAAGTCATCATTCAACAAATGAAACAACAACATGCATTAAACAAAAATTGCAAATTGATGGTTAAACCAGGATCCAAGGAAAAACCCTACAAATAGAAATTCCGTTAAAGAGTTCCCAAATGAAGTAACTACTACTAAACAAGAAATATTTTGAGCCGTTCAAAGAACAGCAGCAAGGGTGAAATGAAGATGAGCAGTAAAATCAAAAAGCATAATGAATATGCAGCAAAAGTGGAAAAGTGTGAAAGAGGAAGAAAGTAGTTCAACAAAGAAATAGATGACAATAAATGAAATACAAAAAGATAAAGCAAGGAGAAAATAAAAAGGTTAAGAAGGGAAGTGAGACAGATAAGACAACCCTTTAAAATTGTGAATGGATAAAATAATAGGCCAAATTGACTAAATAAGATAAGTTATTTGGCTTAAAATGATTAAGTGTCCTAAATTTGAGAGAACAATAGTCCGAATACAAAATGAAAGTCCATTAGCTAAAGAGAATAAATGTAAAACGCAAATTAAATGATTGAAAAACCCTTTCTAATTCTTTTTCTTTTCTTTATTTGTTTAAATATTTATTGAAATAAATTAAGAAATATACTTTGAAAAGGAGTATAGTAAAACAACTCTTACACAATTATGAAAAAACATAATTAATTGCTAGAGGTACTCTTGTAAATAAATATTTTTCTATTAAAAGCTTGTTAGTCTTTTGTAGGCCATCTATGGATATGGTTATAAACAAGAGGCCTATCCCACATTCAGAGAACTCACTCACATTTACTCATTAAAGACAGTAAAAATGTTCTATTCATCAACGCAGAAAAAATAGCATGACCCTCAGATATCTAATCTCATAGCCATACATGTCATGGTGAAGCTTAAGGTTTTCACTGCAAGCCATTCCACATCTTAAATGGTGATCAACAGAGCACCACAACTACCACCATCACCCTCAACTGTGATAACAATCGCAGCAATGGTAATAATAATAATAATAACAACAACAATAATAAGTGATGAAGAAGAAGAAGAAGCAGTAACAGCAAGAGTTAATCACAAATGAATAATGGCACAGAGTGGTAGCAAAGATGGAGATTCACAATGAAAACTTAAGCAGCAGCCACTCCATGAATGAGTTTACATCACTGGGCAGATGTTAAAGATCATCAATAAAACTCTTTCAAGTATATAATAGGAGTCTACACTATTAAATCTCAGCCAGATCACGCAAAATTCATAAACTACAATATACTCAACTTCCAACAATACTCAAAATAATTGCATACTTAAACCCAACAAATCTCCCTATCAAGCCCACAGCTCAAATAGAACACATCTCAGGATCAGACACTGATAAGAATACCAAACTATCCTTGTCACTAAGAGCCCTCAAACCTCAAGTACCCTGTATACTTGTATGATGTGAGGGCAAAAGCATTGCAGAAGATTGGGTACTCTCAAAAAATTGAAGTTCTATGAATATGGACTGATTATAGTTATAAAAGAATTGCAATAAGAAAACATTTGTAACTCAAATCATCTAAGTTTGGCTTTATGCTTGAGAAATTTGTTAAAATCATTACATTGGAGATGATATGAAAGCAACAAAGGCCAACAACACAAATGCAAAGTTTCATATGCCTTCAAAAAAAAAAACATAAATGCAAAATTTCATATGCCTCCAAAATTACGAACTCTTACCATTTAATGGATTCCCATAGTTTACACAAACAATCATTCAAGCTTGTCATCTTCATTAACTCAAGAACACCAAAATAAACAAAAAGAAAGAAATAAAAAATGAAAGGAAGCAGTGAAGCCCTCAGATCTCACAAGTCATAATTTCGAACCATTAAAGGACATGACTTTCATTAAAAGCCAATCCACATCTTCAATGATATTGTGAACAGAAAAAAAAAACAACAACAGTTAGATGTAGCACAAGCAATAGCTATGCTACTCGTGGGGAGAGGAAGTGATAATGGAGGCTCATAATTAAATTCAAAGCACCCACCAGATAATGAGTTTCCATCCTTAGGCAGATAGTCTTCTAGAAAGTATCAGCATTAAATAATTCCAAAGAGCAGAATCCAAAACCCACAAATAAATCATATCTAAAGCATAACTACTACAGAAAATAACAGGAAAAGCAGATACATGGACGTCAATGCACAATGTAAAGTAGCTGGATGAAAAATGTACCAGGAAAACAAGTCTGCTCGAGGGTTATGAGAAATTTCATGTTAAATCGAACAGCAGTTAAAACATGCCAAGTATTAAAATCTAAAGTGTAGAACAAACATGATAACATGCATAACCAATGGCATTAAAAAAGAAGAAAATGACCAACAATATCTGTAACCTGTTGTACTATGATAAGAACATTGAACGGATAAAACAATTCATGATTTCCAATTTCAATTGATACTTCACAACAAGATTAAGCTAACATAAAATGAATCATACGAAAGGAACATAAAATTAAATGGACTTAACCAATCCACATAGAACGGTGGTAAACATTAAAGTCTTCCCCACGCATAACCTGACCATTTGTGAGTGCCTACTAAATCTCATATCACAAAAGCTAGCTTAGCAAGTAGGTTAAATAACAGAAGAAAGTTGTCAGCAGAAAAAGTACAAAAAGACTCATTAAAAGGAAGGTAAAGACCTAGAACAGAAAGGCATCCAACACAACTAATATACCAAGTTTAAGTAGCCCTCAGATCTCATAGCTATATTAGGTCATTGACGGTATAGCTAACTGGGTTCCTTAAAAGCCTTTACCTATCATTCTCCCAATGTAACAAGATAGGTAAAAAGAGAGAGAGAGGGAGAATTGATGATGATGATCAGGGTTAGCCAATTTCTTTCATTTGTTTAATGACAAGTGAATTGTGTAAAAATAAAAAGTTAGTAAAAGAGTTACTAATTAAAACAGTCTTTTGGGATATTAATTGAAGCAAGTGTTGTTTCAAATAAATATTTTGGTGAGAATAGAAAGTTTTTAATTTAATTTAAAAAATTTCATCGAATCTTAAACTTAAACTATGCAAAGCACATTTTTAGTGTGCGATTTCTAATATTTTATTATTATAATAAAATATTTATTTATATTTTATACTTAATTATACATGTGTGATAAGTAATTAAAAATTAAAATGCACACATTCATCCCACGCACAGCGCAATTTTAAATTAGTATCAAAGTGCATGATTATGTATTATTTTTGTATAATTAGAGTGTCCATAACATAATTAAGATATCTCAGGGTTTTGATTATGCGATTCAAATGTTAAAAATACGTAATTGGTCCAACGCTATGGCACTAGGGTGGAGACCCTAGCACCGCAATGCTATAAAGGTTGAAACTACGATACCGGAGGCTGAGCCTTCAACATTGAAATACCAAAAACCTAAGAAAAGATGTAATTACATTAAAATTACTCTGATTGTTATTTTTTAAATTATTTTAAAATATTTATTGTTTATTTTATGTAATTTATAATTATTATAATTATTGTAATATAAACTCTAGCCATTTGTTTATGCTGAAAATCACAATAAGAACTTTATTAATAAGGGTTAATTGTGTTTTCATAAAATAAATGTGTGATTTATAATCATATCCTCGTAAGTTAAAAGACAAGAATGTAAAATCTCTCTTAATCAAATTAAAAATATTTATTATGATATAATATTACGTAATTATTTATCTTGTTATACAAATCACATCAATATTTTTTTAATATTATTATAACGTAAAAATTTTAATTGGTGTAATTTAAATAATATCAGTTAAATATAGGATGATATAAATATATATAAACATATTATTTAATATTATTATAATAAAAATATAATATCAATAACGTATATTTAATTAATGCAATCAATGCATCAACACTTTAAGATGACTAATTTAATAACATAAATAAAAAAGTCAACGATCAGCGTGTCATACCAAAATCGATTACACTAGTTCCGTAAATTAAAAAAAGAATGACAAACATACATCGCCCAATTCATATTATATAAGAAAAACGACTAAGTCGCAATGAGTTAAGAAGCCGACAAACGTATGTCATCCCAATTCAAAAAAAGACAAGTATGTCTGTCAATTACTTATAATTCAAGGACAACAAATCACGCCGCGCCTCCGAAAAGCGACTAAAGCAAAGTCGCACAAATCAAAAGAATGACAAACATACAATATATTAATAAACAAGTCGTACAAAATATAATTAATCGAGTCGCGCAAAATCAAAAAGACAACCAATTAAAGTCTCATGTTCCAAATTAATGACAGTTGAATGCATCATATCTATATGAATTAATCTTAAGAACGACTAAAATAAAGTCGCATACATGAAAAGTATTGTATAAAAAGAAGAAAAGAAAATGATAGCAAATGTTATTTGCTTCAGATGTAAAACAAGCAATTTATAGAGGACACAAGTTTTGTGTCAAGTATCAAAGGTAATTCCACAAAATGTAAATGTCATTATTTATGACTAATTTATTTAGAATATAAAAGTATCATCAATCGAATAAGTAGCAAAGAGACTTTATGATTCAAATATACTAAGGAGAAGCAACAAATATACATCAAAAGGATAAAAATATAAGATAATATATATACATATATATATATATATATGATCAAAATTATAGATATCCTCAAAAGTATGCCTGAAAACAAGTCCATGCATCTAAAGTAGCCCCAAATGCGGGCTCATATAAAAGAGCATGCCTAAACAATAGGTCAATCAAGTATGTTATCCAAGGTGATGACCATAACGATATCATCCCAAAGAAGCTATCAATGCAAACTTCTAAAGAACAAAGAATTAAAAATATATCCAAGTAATTACATCAACTGAGCATCCATGAAAAAGGAGTATCAACAACCAAATATAGGTTAGAATATATAAATTAATATGCAAAAAGCAAGGAATCAGGTGTGTCCTTTGGCGAAGAGGTCGCAGCAGGTATCCTATCAGAAGCAGAGCCTCCTTGTTTTCTAGAACCCTAAAAGGACAACAAAAAGTTAAAATAAAATACATGCTACAGAAAATAAAATAGAATAAAATAGGTATAGAGAAAAACATAAATTCAAAAGCATATTACTGACCTCCATCTCAGGAACAAAAGAACTAGTAGCAGCAGCATCATGAATTGGTGAAACATCACCATCATTAGACGCCAAATCAGAAATATCAATTGTGTCATCAGCTAAATTATTATTATCAAAGGACAACTAGGTCCAATAATGAAATTTGCCTTGTGTATCCGCGTTATGATCACGAATGTCCGAGCCCATCTCGTACCCTTTAGTAAATGATGCAAAAGCAAATCTCTGATAACGATCTACTTTCTTCATATGGCTGTCATAAAGTCGCAAAACTTGCGCCTTCTTTCTAGCAAGTAATTTCTCATAATTTTGCTGCAACTGCACGAGTTTTGAACAAAAAACAGCGAGCTCATCATCTTTAGCTCTAAGGTCCGTGAGTTGTTTGAAAGCAACATCATCCACCAGCTGCTTCTCCTTAGCCAATAAAGCAGCTTTAATTGAAACAGTGGATAACTCGCTCTTGCAAGAAGATAAATCATTACTCAGTTTATGGACAAGATTCTCTTTCTCCTTCAACTGAGATTCTTTCTGAGCACTTACAAGTTCAACAGCAGCTAGTCACGATTCCAGAGCAGTGACTTTCCGGTTAAAAAGTCAAGGGGTTCTTGGGAAGAACCCCCAGTACCAGCAAGATTCTGCCTCAATAACAGCTCTTAGAAAGGCAACACATTCTTAAAAAAAAAGAAGAAAAATAGTGGGTTAATATCAAAGATACAATGATACAAAATAATTCTGGAAAAGTCAAGATAAAGCAAAAAAAAATTGATCACGATTGTGATTACTTACCTGAATTCATTGAATAATGGCATGAGATAACAACTGAGAAAAAAAATGATAACTTCGTCTCATCAGCAGAAGTACTAAGAGCAAAAGCCATCGCCAAACTATTATAACCACTAAAGAAAATCAAGTCGCCGACTTTAATGGGAGTCAAGTCATGCTTAATAAATGAAGGACTCCACTTCTGCCCCCAAACAAAATTCATTCAATAAAATATGATTTGAAGAGCCATACTCATTGAATATAAAAAAATTAAGAGTAACTCACAAACTTACATCGTCAGTACTCGCTGACAGAGCTGCACTCACAGGGTTGGCAGAACTAGCAGCAGGATTATTAGTGCTAGCAACAGGGGCAGTACTTGCATGAGCTGCAGTACTTGTTGCAACAGTAGGGTCACTCTGTACACTAGATTGTACATGCTCACCTTGGGAGCCTGAATCCGGACCTGCGAAATGGAGGGGAATAGAATAAATGAAAATTAATAAAGTATACCCTTCCATGATGAAAAGGAGAATAACACTAATAAAATAAACTCAAAGAGCAAACCATCAGGACTTTTCTGCAAGTTCTCCTTTATAAAAGAGTCAGGCGAGCAGAAGAAGGTGCGTTCCAATTTCTTCTTGGAAACATTAAGAGAAATTGGAGAAGAAGTCTCAGCGGATTTTCTTTTTAAAGAAACCTTCTTACAAGTTTTTCCTAAATAAAACAAAAGAGATATGTATTGGCAAACAACCTTAAAGAAGTCACAGTAAATAAATAAAAAATGAGAAGGTGAAAAAAACACCAAGAAAAACTACAGTATCAGGTGCTGTCGCACCAGCGTCAGTCAAACCAGCATCAGAAGCCATAGTGGTCTCTCCCAAAGATGGAGCCATCTGTGTCATTGAACTTGCACCAGTCGTACAAGTTCCCTTGTTGGCAGCCTCAAGCTACGCTTGTTTTGCAAGCCTAACCTCATGACTTTTAGCAAAAGGGTTCACCTTTGGAGTAGATTTCTTCCTTGTGAAAGGTGGATGCCCAAAAGGAGGAGAGGTAGCACCCTCCTTCTCTTTTAAACTATCATCTTCTTTCTACTAAGGCCTGAACCCTCAAATAGATCAACAATAGGAGATGATCTAATGAAAAACCATAATATATATATATATATAATAAGGTCATAAAAAGATAGCTCTGTGAGTAAAACAGAAAAGCTTCAAGACAAGAATCAAAGTAAAAAAAAGGAAAAAATTTCACCGATACAAAAATAATAAGCATTAAAGTAACACCTAGCAACAAGTGACTCGGTAGTAGCACTGGGATATGGAGTATACGACTGAGGAATCCTACTCCAACAAGGTCTCTCCTTGAATATTCTAATCAAGTTTTCACGGATGACCAATCTCTCCCAAGAAACCAAGATTTGTATTTCTCTTTCAAAAACGAAAGAGCATCATCACCCGAAATGGGGCAGAAGCTAGAATTTATTGCAAATCAAACACAACACAAAAACCACAGCACAAAATGAGAGATATAAAGCAAAAGAATATAGTATATAGATGAATAAAACAATAATGAAAAGAAAAAATAAAAAAATTACCTGTATGATTCTCATAAAGTTGTGGAATATGGAATTGCCGCATTTTTTTGTAGCACCACTTACCACCGATGATGATTGGCTTATCCTTCCAGTTAATTCCGGAACTAGGAATGTCAGGGATAATATTTAAACCCTGAAAACATGGAGCCAAGCGGAAAGTGCCATAACCCATATTCTAAAAAAGTAACCAAAACAAAGTAACTATCTCCTTAAGGAAAAGAACCATATCAGAATGAGTGAACGAGAGATCTAAGCTGGCAGACCATATCCTAGAAATTAGGATTCACCATAATAAAAGGTAAACAGTGTATATATAAAAAATAATGGATAGCTGGGTGAATAGGGAAAGCGATGGTGGATAGCTGTTCCTCATACAAATAGATCTCGCCATCTTGCAAACCTCCACCCTTAGTAATCTATGGATGGATCAGGAGAACGTTTATGAACACCCTCTGGTAAATCAAGCATGGCATACTTTTTGCTACTGCCACTACTACTCGCCATGGGTGCACTACCAAAACAAAAGATAGAAATTGCCTCATAATATTTTTCGCAAGTAAAATAAAAGCAAGGGTAAAACAAACAATTGACCAAAAACTGTGTCTCACCACTTCTCGCTAGAAAATAACAATGAAGTCTAAAAAATTGTCCAAGCAAAATCATCTTTATGTCTAATATGAATAACACTTCGAACATCCAAGGAAAGAGTTATAACAATATCCAAAAATATGACTAAAAAACAATTCGAGTAAGAACAGAAGCTAAAAAGAAATTAAGATAACTTACCCAGGCAGCATCTTGCCCTAAATCTAAGCATATAATCTCCCACAATCAAAGACAATTAAGCAAGCATACAGAACAAAGACCAACATAAGTCATAAGAACACATACTCGCACTAACAAAACCCGAAATACATTAACTCACACAAATAGCATTCTTAAAATAACATACACATATAAGTAAGTCGGGTTGAACACTACACCGCCACCAACCCAAGTGTGTCATCCCAAACTTCCTTAAGAGCAGCATGATTTATCATCACATTTATACAATCCAAAGAAACCCTAACTCAGAAAAAAAAAAATCTATCTAGTAACCACCATTAAAATCACACTATAAGATTAAAGAAAAATATGTATACAAAATAAAACATGTGAAATATGTAATAAATGCTAACAATAATAACAATAAAAATATATATGTGAAAGAAAAGACGAATAGATTTGGAATGCAGTCACAAGAAGGAAAGTGAGCCGTCCAAGGGTCGTTGCTCACTCTAGAAAAGACGCCACCGCCGTTTGCCAGAAATGCATCATAGAAACGTCAAGAAGACGACTTGTACTTTTACTGCCTCTTCACCACTATCCCAGTAAACCGTTGCTCGATGAGAAAAAAGAGAATGCGAAAAAAGCAGAATGATCAAGAGTGAGTAGGAGACGAAGGAAAATGAAGAGACTAGCAAAGAAGGACGCTGTAAAAATGGCTATGGCTATGCAAGAGAAACGGGTCAGATAGCAAGAGAAACGGGTCAAAACATAACAGAACTAGGAAGAAGTTTCTATGGCTCAACAAACGAAGCAAAAAGGAGAAAAGAATAAAAATCTTCAGTTTGATTTTGAAAGGGATTTGTCTCCCGTTGGGAAACCCTTGACTTTCCCAATGAGAAATTTCTGAAAGCCCTTTTGCCATAAACTGTTCTTTTTAAAAGTATTTTAGTTGCAAAGTTAAAAAGAAATTGGGCTGACAGTTGAAGATAGGTCACGGGCCAATGAAGAAGCAGAAGGAAGTAGCTGCTTGTAGTCCAAGAAGTCCAAGACCATAAAGACCTGGGCGAAGATCAAGCTGCATAAAAAGTTTTGGGCCATGACAAAAGATCAGCTCCTCAAAAATGGGCTAGGCCTCAATAGAAAAATTCATCTAGTAAATTAAATGTAAAATTTCTTTTGTAATATTAAAAATTCTCATACTAAACTTATTTTACAATTTTTATGAAAAGACTATTTAAAATAGGAGAATAAGTGTATGAGTTAAAAATTAAATTAGCTAATGAGTAATTAATTAAGAACATTTTTGTAAAGCTTATTAAGGCTCACAAAGGCACCATTATAATTTCTTCTATTAATAGGTTTTTCCTTCACTATAAAAGGGATCCATTAGTGCCAAATTTAAAAATATAATTTATTTTATCAAAAATCATTCTCTCTCTAGAAATCCAATTCTCTAATATCTCTCTAAAGAAAATATCAAATCAAACTTAAAATTATGAATCAATAAAAACCCATAATCATCTACTTATATTTTAGCATATTTAAAGGTGGCAATTGGGTCGAGCGGCCCAAGTACAGCACAGCTCGGCATAGTACTGTAGCATGCCCAGGTCGCCTAGACACTCTACAATACTGTGTTTGGGTTGTCTACTACACCGTATCATGCCGTGTTTAGACTGCATTTATTGACTCATGGGCTTGTGCTAGCACAAATTCGTGACGAGCTAAGACTGGCATGAGCCCATGATAAGCTCGAGCCAGAACGAGCCCGTCATGTGCCCAACATGTAAGGTCCGTCAATAGTGTCATTATTTCCTATCAATAGTATTACTATTCACAATAAAATTTTATCGTGTCAGACTTGGGCCGCCCATTATACCGTGTCATGCCTGAGTCACATTTATTGGCTTGTGGGCTCGTGTTGGCATGAACTCGTGACCAACTCGAACTGGCAAGAGCCCGTTACAAGTTCGAGCTAGTACGAGCCCTATCACGTGCCCAACATGTAAGACCCGTCAATAGTATCACTATTCTTTATCAATAATGCAACTATTCACCCATGTCACTATTCACAACAAATTTTGTGGTTATAAAATTTTGAACCTAAAATCTCATGATTAAAAATTTTATTAACTGAAGGCATCTTACTATTAGACCAACATATATTTACGTATAATATTTAATATAATTAAATTAATAATTACTTTTTAAAATATTATTATTATTATTATTAATTATAACTATATTAAATTTTTATTTTTATCATAATTAAAATTACATTCTAATTCTAATTATAATTAGATTTACCATTAAAGTACATATTATTAAATTTGTAATTATAATTTATAATTTTAAACAAATTGACAGTACACGTTGAGATATAATTTTATTATGGGCAAAAACTAAAATTGAAATAAAATTTTAACAAATGAATCAATTGTATTTATTTACATTATTCGAATCTATACTTAAAAAAATTCAAACATCCTCAAGTTAAATTTTATAATTCTAAATTCAATTTTAATTTTAATTACGTTAAATGTTATAATTCAAATTAAAATTTCAATTCCAATGACATTAAATGTTATAATTTCAAATTCAATTTTAATTTTAATTATATTAAATATTATATTCCAAATCCAATTTCAGTTTCAATTATGTTGAATATTATAATTTTAAAATTAAATTCGATTTCAATTATGTTGAATGTTATAATTTCAAATACGTTAAATATTATAATTTTAAATTTAATTTTAATTACATTAAATGTTATCAATTTCAATTTAATTAAATATTATAATTCAAATTCCAATGACATTAATTGTTATAATTTAAAATCAAATTTTAATTTCAATTACATTAAATGTTATAATTCAAATTTCAATTTTAATTTCAATTACGTTAAATATTATAATTCAAATATAATTTTAATTTAAATTACGTTAAATATTATAATTTCAATTTCAATTTCAATTCAATTACATTAAATGTTATAATTCAAATTCTAATTTCAATTCCAATTACATTAAATATTATAATTTCAAATCTAATTTTAACTTCAATTATATAAAATGTTATAATTTCAAAATCAATTTCAAATCCAATTTTAATTTCAAATACGTTAAATATTATAATTCAAATTTTAATTTTAATTTTAATTACGTTAAATGTTATAATTTTAAATTTCAAATTCAATTCAAATGACATTAAATGTTATAATTATAAATCTAATTTTAATTTCAATTACATTAAATATTATAAATCAAAATCTAATTTTAATTTCAATTACGTTAATGTTATAATTTCAAATACAATTTTAATTTCAATTATGTTAAATGTTATAATTTCAATTCTAATTACATTAAATGTTATAATTTTAAATCTAATTTTAATTTCAATTATGTTAAATGTTATAATTCAAAAATCAATTTCATTTTCAATTACGTTAAATACTATAATTTTAAATCTATATTCAATTTCAATTATGTAAAATGTGATAATTTCAAATCTAATTTTAATTTTAATTCCGTTAATTGTTATAATTTTGAATCTAATCTTAATTTTATTTACGTTAAATATTATAATTTCAAGTACATTAAATATTATAATTAATTTTAAATTTTAATTCTAATTATGTTAAATGTTATAATTTAAATTTCTATTTTAATTACATTAAATATTATAACTTAAATTCTAATTTTAATTACAATTATGTTAAATGTTATATTTCAGATTTCAATTCTAATTTCATAATATGTTTATAATATGATTTTTCAATTTCAATTACGTCAAATATTATAATTCAAATTTAATTTTATTTCTAATTACGTCAAATGTGTATGAAATAATGTGAATCAATAATAAAAAAAAATATTGTCAAATTAAACAATTGAAAAAAGTAAATGTATAAAAAAAAATTTTAAAATTATGAATACTGTAGCTACAAAAGAAGACACATGACTCTACCACAATAATAATAATTTTTTAATTTTTACTTTTTATTTAAAAATATATTTTTTAAAATAACTTTTTTTAAAAATTATTAAAATATTTTTTATAGCCCGCGAGTCACCTTGTTAGGCCTACGTACCAAGCATGACAAGGCCTATAATGAGCCGTGTCATGGGCTGTGCCTGAGCTTCATTTTAATTGTTGTGCCGAGCCGGCTCAGGCACGAACAGTTCACATTTATGAACTATGTTGGCCTAACACAACCCATTTACCATCTCTGAGCATATTACCACGCACTATTAATTACTTATCATAACCTTCTTCGTAACATACACAATTTCTTTGAGTAATCAAATAAAATCTTATTCATGAAAAAATAAATCATCTAATAAATTAAACTGATAATTTTGAATTCACTCTTAACCTCAAAACATATAAATGATAATGAAAGCAAAAACATCACGCTGACTCTCACTGAAATCCTGCACTTGAAAGTAAACATAACTCAAATAGAACCTGAAAATGGTCATCAAACACAAATTCATGAACAAATTTTTAAACATATATAAAAGTACTGACAAGAGTTTTTTTTATTGTAAAATTAAAATATCAAAACAAAATCTTCCCAATGGAATTAAAGTCTTCATCTTAGTAACCCTAGTAGGCCCAACGGACGGTGGTGATTGGACGGCATCGATTTCATGGTCGCAATAGCCTTCTAGTATATCACTTTCTTCAGTCGTAAATCCTAGCGTATCAATGACATTAGGCCAACATTGTTTGCCAATAATGCTAATGGCTTCACAACAGCTGTGCCCTAAGTAAGTTTCGCCGTTGAGAAAAAAGAGGATGATTTCGCCAGTGCATGCTTGAAGCTGAAGCAAAGAACCCCAACAACTAGTTGATTCATCGTCCAGTTTTAACCGAGCAACGAGGCTTGATCTTGGGACCAATGGTCTTGCATTGGTCGTTGAAGCTATGGTGAAAAGAGAGGAAAAAGAGCTTTGAATTGTTGGCCATTTTTTTTTGGAGAAATTAAGAAAGAGAGATGTGAGGAGTCCGATGGATTGCTAGGGCTTATATAGATATAATGAAAATGTAACTGATAAAGTGAACGTTGGGATCCAATGGTCTCAAAAGTTGTTCGTGCCTCGTTATTAATACTGAGATTATTAGAGGAAGTTGACGAGATCATATAAATTTCATTTATTAATACGGTAATTTGTCGTCGTAAATGATACGCAGTAACTATTTTATGAATTTCATTTATTTTAAAACAAAAAAAGTGTGTTCAACTACAAATCAATAAAATATGTCAAACAAATCTTAGAGTATGATTAATGGGCTGTTAAGAGTTGACATTACATATATTCTTATTATTGAGTCATGACCTAAATTTTATAGTATAAACCATTGAGCGTTCGTGGAGAAATGGATAGAAATTAGGACATATTGAAGGACAAGATTTGCATTAAACCAAGGAGGAAGAAGGACCTCAAAATCCAAAGAGAGAAATTCTTATTTTCGATTGCTTTTTTTTTTCTTTGATGTTCATACTTTAGTTATTTGTTATTGGCTAAAACCCATGACCCTTAACTTCAGCTAGGGGTGGGCAAAAAACTGAAAAATCGAACCGGACCCGAAAAACCGAACCGAATTGGTCGGTTCGGTTCGGTTTTTCTCTTGGTCGGTTCGGTTTTCGATTTTTTATTTTAAAAACCGAAAAATTCGGTTCGGTTTTCGGTTCAGAAGGCCGAACCGAGAACCGAACCGAAAAAACCGAATTTAAAAAAAAATTAAAAATTTTTAAAAAAAATTAAAAAATTAAAAAAAAATTAAAAAAAATTAAAAAAATTGAAAAACCGAACCGAACAAAAAATAAGCCTAAATTAAATTTATTTTACCCAAACCGAACCGAAAAATCAAAACCCGAACCGAACCGGTTCGGTTCGGGTTTTGATTTTTCAGTTCGGTTTTCGGTTTTATTTTTCAAAAACCGACCGGCTCGGTTCAGTTTTCGGTTCACACTAAAAACCGAACCGAACCGGATTTGTCCACCCCTAACTTCAGCAATTTAATATTGTATATGCAAATGTGTCAATTAGGATTCTTGATTAATTAGCTAGCTCCTTGTTTGATTTAAATAATGATAGTTGACGTGAACAATTATTAGTACAACATCTCATTTGCAAACAGCCAAATAAAATGTATCACAAACAGAAATGTTACAAGCACCATGACAAGGAAAATTATAGCCGAAATCTCTTCTATTTGGCGTTAGATTGAAACAATGTGCATCTACCACTCTTTACTAATATCATTTAAATTTTTTTATGTAAATTACCTATAAAAAATTATAACCAAGATTTTATGTAAATTGCCTAAAGCTCTGTGGACCCAGGCATAAAGTTTCAAACAATGGACAAGTTTGACCAATGTCATGGGTTGTACACTTGTAAATGATTTAAAAAATTAATTCATTAAATAATATTATCTATTTATTCATATATATCAAAATTTATTTAATTTTTATTTGATAAGAGACGTGATATTAAATACAAAAATCATACTTTAAATTATAATAGTGAACATTAATTAATTTCCAAATTAGAAATGGGGGATATACACACATAAAAAAATGAGAGGCTCCTATCATGCACATACGATATCTGTTTGATTTTAAAATAATGTACATAAAGTGAAAAAAACATAATTCCATATTCCATTTCTATATATACAAATAAAATTATATATGTAGAAAGTTGTATTTGATCGAAATCATATGTGCTGACTTGCAGGAGATCATTCGTATCTTTTTCATATCCATCCTACAACGAAGTTAGAAAAAATCAATTATTTTTAGGGATAAAAACAATTTTGTTCTTCAAATTTGGTTCATTACCTAAATTTGTCATCTTATTTCGAATTATCTAATTTTGTCACTCTCTATTAGACAGCTGCTATTAAATTTGACGAAAAAGATTATTTTGATATACAATGATAATTTTGATCTTATTAGAATCCATGTGTTAATTATTGACTGTTTGACCTTACTTATCATATCCACATGTCAATTAATGATTGATCATGGATAAAAAAGGACACGTGATACACATGGATATGATCAAATTCTAATATTTATTTTTAAAGAAAGAAATAATTTAAAAATAAAAGAAGTCTTTATAGGCAGCAACCCTCTGTTAACGACAGTTCGTCGCTGGTTATCAACTTCTGATGATAAAAGTAATAAAAATTTATATTATTAGACTTTAATTTTCATGATATACCCAATGATGGGGATATTTTTGATAAAAAAACAACCAAATACAGTGGAGGATGACGACCATCATCGCCATCAATATGTCTAATGATGGTAGAGGTGCGCGTCACTGCAGCATCATTTGATGGTGAACAGTGGTGGCCATTGCCCTCCATCGTGGGACAATGGTGTTCCTCAAACGGTGGGGTAGTGAAGTGAATTGCTACAATCATTAGACAGATCAACGACCAATTTATCCAATTGTGGTATCAGTGGGCAGCGGTGGCCGCTATTTGACAACCACTACCACAACTAATATGTCCAACGGTGGCTACTACCCTCTCACTGTATTTGGCCACCTTATGGTCTTTTGTGGTTAAAAATAATTTTATTATTGTTTAGATTATAAAAATAGAGTCTAATAATATAAATTTTGATCATTTTTGTCATCAGTGATGGCGACGACCGAGCAGTTAGCTATGGTGTAGAGGTTATTTTTTTATTTGTTTATTTAATTAATAAAATATGTATAAATATTTTTTGTTGAGTTATAATTTTACTCTTAATCATTAAATCTAATAACAGTTGTGTAACAAAAAAAAAAAATTTGAGTAATTCAAAACAAGAGGAACAAAGTAATAGGCCAAATTATCCTTATCTCTTATTTTTATCCTGGTAAAAGAAAAATTGCTTTCTTCAACTCCTTTCGAATTCATGTCACATTGAGGTAATACGTAAGAAAAAACTATAATTGGAGGAAAAAAAACACTAACTTATAATTATCCTTCACAAAGATATAACAAAATCTACTTTACGTACAACATTGCCTGGAGTAACTCCGGATATAGCAATAAGGGTATTGCTAGTCGGTTTTGTAATTCACTCTCAATTGTTTCCCCTCCATTTAATCTTTCTGAATTGACATTTGCTTTAAAATCTATTAGCAGTCAGAGCAACATTCTTTACTTAAATAACAATTTTTCTTTTTCAAGCCCTCAATTTTAAATGTTGTCCTTCCTATTCGCTGGCAATCATGTTAATTGTATCTGTCTTTAGACACGATTTAAATATCTTTGATCGTATTCTCACAAAATGCAAAAGTATCTTGATTCTTTGAGTGGTTCAGATAAATGAAAGACTAAAGTTCTCGTTAATAGTAAAGAAAATAAATATGAAGCTTCAAAAGTGAACCATACATATAGTGGAATATTGAAAACATAATCTTCATTCGCACATAGTCTTCATTCACACATAATTATTTGCTTAAAAACATAATTGAAAGAGCAAACTCTTCCAGACAAACTTCAACGGGATGAAATTAACTTAACCCAGATAACACAACTCGCAAACTATAGAGCTCCAACTCACCGACCAAAGGAAACATCGAAAGACACTTTATTCCTTCAATTAACAAAAAAGAAATTCCAGTCAAGGAATCAAACTCTTAATTGAATTAATTATAATCCCAGAATTAGGCGCTGGAGAGAAGGGTGAGGGCAGTGTATGAACGACCTTAACATTATCTTCTTCACGATCACAATAGCCTTCAAGTATATCACCCTCTTCAGCTGTAAACCCTAGCGTGTCAATCATATTAGGCCAGCACTGTTTCCCTATTGTACGTATGGCTTCGCAGCATCCATCGCCCAAATACGTCTCTCCATTGAGGAAGAAGAGGATGATTTCTCCGGTGCATGCTTGAATATGAATCAGAGAATCCCAGCAGTTTGTTGATTCACCGTCTAGTTTTAAGCGGGAAGCAAGGCTTGACCTAGGGTTCGATAATAGCCGTGCATTGGCCATGGAGCCCATCATTAAAGCAATAAGAAGAGTGATGTTGATGAAGAACTTAGAAGTAGTAGCCATTTTGAGATTAATGAGAGCAGAGGATGTCTGTGAATTGTGATAGGTTAGATGAAGCTAGCTAGCTAGGGTTTATATAGAGATGGCTGTTATGAACGTTACGTGCATGACAAATTGAAGAGGCTTAGAAAAGATTGTGGGTTATGGGAAGAAGAACATAAAGAGGCAATCAAGGCATTACAGAGGCTAATTAAGATCCATAATTAATAGTAATTAGAATTAATCAAATGTTTAGTTATTCCCATTGCTGGTGATGCTCTAGAATTGATTAGTTTAATCTATCACATTTAACGTAAATATGATGTACGAGAATATGGAAAAGCTTTAGCTAGTATTGCTTTCAGTGATTCCCTTCAAAAATTTGATTGATATTCATAGTATTATGATATGAGTTTATAATCCGTTTCCAGAAGATATTTTTGACTCTAATATATATTGTTGGCAGTACTATACGTTGGATTGTTCATTGATCACGGCACATGAGCTATCAATGATGTACAAGACTTTTTCGTTATGGAACACAAAAATTATTTTTAAGTGTGATTTTAGCATTTCGAGTTACAAATTTCTTGTTTTAAATTATAGGTATATTGTACGTCCCATGCACGTTATAAAATCACATTCCTAGATCAATATTCCCACCATGTTCATGAACAGAAATTGAGCGAAGAAAATAAACGAATTTGAACTACCAAGCCCCACATCATTATCATGAACTAACACAAGTCCAAATGGACCAAATTTCACATCCAAATGTTACATGGGATATACCCCTATTTCCCGATTAATTGTGATACTGATGGATAAAAAATGTTCAGCCATTGATTAGTAGCTCAAACCATACAAACATTCTGAGAAAAATTATGTCAGGTCTAAGCTCTAGGCATCACTGAAGGTCCTGCAAGAATGTGATTTTCTAATTATTTGTATATGATTGCAACCTTGACTATGAAATTTTGGTAATATGAGATGTTTTAGGGAGTTGAGAATACTCTTGATGTGTAACCCTATTCAAGCCATGTATATGCATAAACATATACATATATTTCTCTACAAATCATAAAAAGTCAACGCATACATAACTTAAATTTAAAAATAAAAATACTATAAATAAAAAATACTCAAAAATCCCTCTTAACGTATACGGTGCCAGGTATTAAGTTTCATGTAAATTAAGAAGTGCCAACTCTAACATTTTGGATACATATATTAGCTGTGTAGGTTACAAATCCAACTTATCTATTAAATATGCGCCAATATTAAACATCGACACATGCATGCCTAAGAATACAAAATGTTCAAACAAATCTATTTCCTCTCTTCGATTTGTTATTCCAAAAGGCAGAACTTGATTGTCACTTTATCTAGTTGTACTTGTCTACTTATTATCATGAGAAGAATAATACTACAATATATAATCCAATATCAACTCCAAGGCAGTATAAATAGTATATCTCATGCCTCATAGGCAATCATCATTGAAATGATTGTGGTAGCACCTTATCTCAATTTCCACAAAAACACAAAAAGTTGAAATCTTACAATTAACAATTGACCTTTTCCATAGTTACAGATCGAACCCAGACTTGGGTATCCTAAAAGAAAATGCTTAAACATAATTAAAGTAGTGTCTTGAAAAAAATAAATTTAAAAGAAAAACACAATAAATTATGCATCTCAAAATTATCACTTGATTTAAATTTGTTTAATCAAATTCCAATTCCAGGTGCACATGGAGAGAAGAAACTGAATGTGGTCAAATACTGAATTGAGTATGTAATCGAATAAATGGCTATCAATAATATATATTATAAAGAGCAAGACTTTTGCGTGCCCGACCTTAGCTCAGTTGGTAGAGCGGAGGACTGTAGTGGTTTCCCTTGGCTATCCTTAGGTCGCTGGTTCGAATCCGGCAGGTCGGATATCTTTTTCTGTTTTTTGATCTGAAAATTTTCGGTGATTATAACATCTTAAATCAAATTTTAGAACTAGAACTATGTCTAGGTCGAATCCAGCAGGCCAGATTTCCTTTTTCACTCTTTATTTTTTAATTTGAAAATTACAATAATCATCACGAATGAGAATAACGGCTAGATCCGTGTTTGCTTTCTCTTATGAAATGGATCAGTTTTCTCTCTTTATTTTATTGAGCATTGATCTTCTAAGACGAATTTTTGATGATCAAGTTGTTAAGCATTTCGGAAAAAAAAAAAGGGCTTTTATACTATTAAGAGTGAATACCTGATCGCATTGGAAATCAAATATCCCGACGAAGCTTGCTGCTCTGGTAGGTGAGGCATAAGATGGAACTTGGTTAGTCCTTGAACATCCCAGTAAAGGTTGTTTTTATATATAAAGAGTCAGCACTTCCTGCAGCTTTTATGTTGTTGTCTAGGAAAATTGCGAAATATTCAGTCTGTCAAAGATAAATGGAGGATTGAAAACATTCACCACGCTCTAATTAGATGCAAGCGTGCATGGAGAGTGTGGAAGCTGTCAGTTGTGGCTGCCTTCACTCAAACGGACAATTTTTGTGAATACCTTTTTTTTTAAAAAAAAAAATTGAAGAATCGTGTGGTACCAATGTTTCGAGAAATCAATTTAAAATTTTATGCTAGCATATTGAAAAATTCAACCAATATCTACATTAAATTTAACCTTAAGTCTTATGTCATGCAAGTCTGATAAAGATTATCATGCATAGTTAAAGACTAATTGGTAAACATAAAATGAAACCACCGAATTTCTCTTAAGATTAGAAAGAATCTTTAACTCTTGCTAAAACTAATTTGAGTAAATTCGGTGTATCCAAATTTTTATTCAATCATAAAAGTTCTCGGAAATATATATATATATATCTATATAACAAAGAAAGTATTTAATTAATGATAAAGAAATTAAGAACAATAAATTATCTTTAATAAACACAATAATCAAATGTCTCTACTAAGTTCTAATAAGAGAAAGAAATAAGAAAAGTCTTTGTACCACTCCATGGTAACTTATGAAATGTAACACACTCTAGTTGAAACACAACTTAAAGAGAGAAAATTTTTAGATAAAAGAGAGTGAACATAAAATTCCGTGAACATATATATATCTTTATACAAAAAAATATATTTCTTATATTATACTATATTAACTATAACATTATAAGTTAAAGAAAACTCATTTAGGATATACTAATTCCACATGTAATATTTAAACAAAATAATCTGCAATTGGAAAAAATTTGTAAAATTTTTATCTTTTTATAAAATAACATAGCTAAGCTTCTAATTTAAAAACTATACTAATAGCTGAAAAAGAAACACTCAAATATTAGGCATTTTAGAATTCCAAAGTTCATCTTATCTCTTTATCCTTAAACTCAAATAAAATTTTGGATGATTTTCTCCCAATTTTTGAACTTTCTTTTTAAAAAAAAGTTGCAGCTTCGTAAGAATTGGTTTTACACTCCTTCACCCTGTAGTGAAATTTTGTCTTCGAATTTGTTTTTATACCTGATTGAAATAATTTAGGATATTAAACTCACATAAGATCTTCTTATTCCCATGTAGGTCTTCTTTTGCATGATTACGCCATCGAACCTTCACCAATGGTATAGTCTTTAGATGTAGTACTTGCTTCTTACGATTAATTTTCCTTACTACATCCTCTTCATAATTTAAATCTTCCTTTACTTGGATCAGTTGTTACTCTAATATGTGACTTGGATCCAATACATATTTGCATGGTATAGAGACATGAAATACATTATGAATCCATGATACTTGGTGGCAATGATGGTCGATAAGCAACTGTCCCTACATACTCAATGATCTCATAGGGGCCTATATATCGCGGGCTTAACTTCCTTTGCTTCCTAAATCTAATTATTTTTTTCAATGGTGAAATTTGTAAGAACACCTTATTATCCACATTGAAATCAAGATCTCTTCTTCATCTATCCACATAGCTCATTTGTCTATCTTGTGTTGCTTTTAATCTACTTCAAATCAATTAAATCTTCTCATTAGAGTCTTGAACAATCGCAAGCCCTAAAATATCCTTTCTCTTTCTTCATCC
Source organism: Ailanthus altissimus (assembly GCA_946807835.1). Lineage (NCBI taxonomy): Eukaryota > Viridiplantae > Streptophyta > Magnoliopsida > Sapindales > Simaroubaceae > Ailanthus > Ailanthus altissimus. The sequence goes on from OX327699.1 coordinate 7,419,841, forward strand.
TAACATATAGGTGTCATGCGTCTCCTCCCATAAAAAGCCTTATATGGTGTCATCTAGATGCTAACTTGATAGCTATTGTTATAAGCAAACTCTAGTTATTGTTGTAAGCAAACTTCATAAGTGGTAAGTATTTATCCCAACTATCCTTAAGCTCTATTACACATGCTCAAAGCATGTCTTCTAATGTATGGATGATATGCTTTAATCGCCCATTAATCTGAAGGTGAAAAGTAATGCTAAAACTTAACCGTGTACCCATAATCTCTTGTAAGCTAAACCAATCTAGAGGTGAATCTAGGATTTTTATTGGACACAATGGATACAAGTATACCACTAAGATGCACTATCTCATTCACATAAATCCTTGCTAGCCTATCCAATGGGTAAGTCATTTTGATATGTATGAAATGTGCACATTTTGTAAGCCGATCAACAATTACCTAAATCCCAACATGACTCCTTTGGGAACAAGGAAGGCCTATCACAAAATCCATAGCCATTCTGGAATTGCCAATGGCTGAGTAAGCCTTGATAGTCTTTGATGCTCACCTTAACTTGTTAACAGACTAAACACCAAGTTACGTACTCTGCTATTTCTCTTTTTATGCCTTACCACCAGTAATGATCCTTTAAAGTACGATACATCTTTTACTCCCTGGATGTATAGCATACACCAAATAATGGGCTTCTTCTAAAATATATTTCTTAAGATCTCCAATATAAGGCATAAATAGCCTATTGCCCATGGTTAAATCTCCATTACCTCTCACTGAAAAATCAGCTCGTGAACTTGCCCTCACTTCCTCTTTCAACTTGCTAATTAAGGATCTTAACTTTGTGTTGCACATACTCGATCAATGAAGGTCGGCCTAACTCGAAAGCTAGCTAATAATACTCATAAATTAATAACCGATATCTCAACCCCCATAGACCTTAACTCAAACAAAGAAAGTAGGGTACCTTGATGATCACCACCTCTCTTGTGTGGTCTATCAACTGACTAGTTTGGATTGCTCAGCTTGTTTAAGTTCTCAACTTGATATAAAACTTCTTTTGACTCTCATAGCAGCTTCTACCAAGTCCCTAAACAAAGAATGCCCTATATCCGTCACAGTTGTGCAAATTTGACTCCAAAACCCATATTAAAACCTTGTACATTCCATCTCTCTTATTAGCAACTACTGACTCAGTAAACCTAAAAGGCTCTACAAACCTCTTCTCATAATTTGTCACTGTCATTAATCTCTGGACTAACTTCAAGAGTTCATTTCGCTTAATATCCCAAAATACTGTAGAGAAGTACTTATTAAAGAATTCTTTGCGAAAAGCAACACAAGAAATTCTTATATCATTAGTATACAATATTTGTACTGATGTCCACTAATGATACGCCTTGTCTTCTAGTAAAAAGGTTGCAAAAGTAACCTTTTGTTGGTCTATGCACCTCATCACCTCAAATATATGCTCAATTCTAACAAGCTAAGACTTTACAGTTGTGGGGTCTAATTCTTACCTCATAATCTTTACACCTTGACAGGACCCGTTCCTAGACCCTTTACTATAGGTTTCAGCGGCCTTGCCGGTACTTCGATAGAAGTTTCTTAGAATTTAACTGGGTACGTTGAGAAATTTCACGAGGTGAACCCCTTTTTAGTTCTTACTATTGCTGAAAAAATCTTCGAATATACACGAAAATCACTTTTTAAATTTAAAAAAAAAAAATTGGGCAGAGTTTCCCCTGTTTTTCTGAAAATCAATACAAAACCTGCAAAGAAATTTCACTTCTATTTCAAACCACTTCTCAATATTACCAAATGGAATCTCCGATCCTTTCCAAAATCAATCCAACTCAACTCAATAATTTTATTTAAATCACAAAATAAGCATACTCATAAAAAGTAAAAACGATCATCATAATATCGAAATCTCTTCTTATTAGTTCAAAACATATATACAAATACACATGCCTATTAAACTATGCAGAAAGCAAAAAGGGTGCTATTTAGCACATTTACATTTACAAAATGATCTTCAGATTTAGCCCATTAATCAGTAATAGGAGAATCAACAGCTGGCGTACCGAAACCTGCACCTGGAAAGGGAGGTTTAGAAAACATAAAACACAAAATGAGTAAGCTAAAAAAGCTCAGTGAGTGTATTTAAGATTTCAAATAAAATAATATTCTGCATAGATATTAAATTCTAAAAGACATGTATAAATCAAGCTTCTAAAACTGGTATAAAGCTGTAAAACGTTTTCTAACATCATATGCTGATAAAATCTTGCCAATCGGGTTTTATTTACATCTTTAAAAAATAATATCCAAAATCATTACAACATAATAACTAGCATGTGCATATAAATGTATAATATGCAATCGGTTGATCGAAAACTATTAAAGCCCTCGCTCGGTCATTTTGTTTCTAAACTGTACCAATGGTAACCCTAAAGCTCCATACTCATGTAGCGACTCAACTAGCACCGCACACGTGAGTAGGTTACAGGGCGCTTCAACTAGCAGCACCCACAATGACATCTTAAGACATCTCACTGGCTATGCAGCAGAATCCTACATCGCATACATATAGCGAGACAATACCCCGTATACATATAGCGACTCACATGACTCGACATCCTGACTTCCCGAAGTTAGTGACACACCCCTAAAACCTGCCCATGTGTATGAGATATACTGGCCGGATTTAATACAATCACCACCACTATAATATGAGGGTACCAATGACCTTTGAAACGGATGTAATAGTTTTAAAACTATTTCTTAAACCGAACATGTAAATGCATATTAATGGATATATATCGAAATCATAAATTATATCTATGCATTTAAATAAGTAACAACTCATCCCTGATTCAAATATGCAATATTTTTTTCTAAAAAAGAAAATTTTATTTTTATTTTTTTCTAATCCATAACAAGTATTGTGTAATATACGTAGTCATGCAGTAAAATAAAAGCCTCGAACACTTTCCTAAAACATCCTTCACTCACCAACGACTACGACCTATCTTTAAACCAATCGAAATTTAACAAGCAGTAAAGGCTAGCTTTGTTTTTTCCTTCTGCGTTTTAGCTTCATCGGTAACACTGAAAAAATAATGGGGTGAAACAAGGACAGTAAAAAATAATGCGGCACAACTTGTATAAAAATGCAAAAGGGAAAAACAAAGTTAGCCTTTACTGCTTGTTAAATTTTGATTGGTTTAAAGATAGGTCGTAGTCGTTGGTAAGTGAAGGAATTTTTAGGAAAGTGTTTGAGGCTTTTATTTTACTGCATGACTACGTATATTACACAATACTTGTTATGGATTAGAAAAAATAAAAATAATTTTTTTTAAAAAAAAAACACTGCGTATTTGAATCAGGGATGAGTTGCTCCTTGCCTTTTCATTCAACAACTATTGATAGTTAATAATATTAAGATTATGCCAATTTTCATTCATAAATTTAATGATAAAATTAACCTAATTTAGATTATTGAGATTAAATTAATTATTACACCTATCAAATATTTGAAGTACTTCTACATTATAATTTTAAGAGTTCGAGCATAATGAGCATTGTGTTTCCACCAAAAGTTCATATTTTTGTATAAAAATTATTTGAATATAATATTAATTAAAATACTTCAAACTTATTTTTGTTTATAATTTATAGTGCTATGTAAACCCACTTTTGACTCATGAGACCATTGTGTATACTTCAAACTTATAGCTCATATTTTTGTGGAGGTAGTTGAAAGAGTTGGTAATTGAGAATATATTTAGCGTTAGTTTTGTTACACTGCTAGTGTGTTTTAGTCGGTAGTTTCTTAGTTACATTAAATTTGAGCGTAACTAAAATAACTTTTGAAAAGAAAAATTAATTAAGAAGAAGAATGTAATATCGCTATTTGAAACAAGGATGGGCAATTAACCTAGTCAAGAAGAAGAATTTGAAACAAACCTTGAGCTATTTGAGTTTTGACTGAAATATTACATTAAATTTATTTTACGCATAATTATATTTTCTAAAAGATAGATTTTTATCTTTTTGATATACTAAAATTCCAACGCTTTATTTTATAGGAAATTATCATCAATACCTCTAAAGTATTAGTTAATTTTATCAATACTCAAAGGTTTGAAAAATCAACATTAATTTCCAAATTTTTAATAAAATATGCATCAATACCCAATCTTAGGAATATAATGTTAAAGTTAATTGATTCAAGGGTAATAAAATCATTTCACACTTTAAATACTCAAATTTTTTAAAAAATAAACATAAATAAAATGAAATGAAAAATTATTTTTTTTAAAAAATAAACAACCCAAGCTGCTAAACCTTATGATAAGCCCAAACTGCTACTCTAGCGGTGAGCTCAATGCTAGTGCATTAAAGGGTACATGCATATGATTATGTACATGTTAAAAATTTTAAAATGCATGTCTAACATATATTGCACAGTAGAATAAAACAATATAATCAACATATACACATTACAACTGAATTAAAAAATAGTACAGGAATTGTATACATACCTTTGTAGATGATTCGATGAAGATTGTTGAACTTTAAAATCATTTGAGCTCACAGTGAAGCCCTCTCTTGAATAATTCTAGATTCAAAATTTTAGTAGGATTAGAGTAGCTAGAATGGTAGCTTTTGATGTATATTTCGTGCAGAAATCAAACTAAGTTCAACATTTGAACTAGTTGAAGCATCAAATGCTTAGGAATTGTGTTTAGGGACCAAAATGCAACTTTCTCAAAGTTGTATTTTCTCTCAAAATGGGTTGCATGAATTTTTCACACAATATTCTATTCCTTTACAAATTAAACTTATCTTTATCCTCTTTTTTTATAATTTAAACATATTATAAGGAAGTATTATCAAAAACACCTCTTATCTTTTTTCTGATCTGTGATATATTCAAGTTATTCCAAATCTAAAACAATTTTAAGATTTTGAGTTAGTCATAATAATTTTTTGGTGAAGTTCGTGTGTGTCTAATATGTGTATTGAACGGATTGCTCGTATTCTTCTTATCTTATCTCCATAAGATAAGACAGAAGATATTTAGCGAAACATTTCTAATCCTTAAAATTAACATTTTTAGATCATGAATATAACTAATATATGTTTTCAATCTAAAGATGTCCTCCTACTGCTTTACATATTTTCCATAATCTCTCAAACGAGAAAGCAAAATTTCAAATTCTTTTAAATTTTATTGTGAGAAGTAGATCTAATTAGCATTCCACTCAAGCCTTATGATTTAGCAATATTGGCTTTTGTAAAACTCAAAAGGTAGACAAATTTTGTCAATTACATCTCATGCAACCCATAATCTCTCAAACGAGAAAGCAAAATTTCAAATTCTTTTAAATTTTATTGTGAGAAGTAGATCTAATTAGCATTCCACTCAAGCCTTATGATTTAGCAATATTGGCTTTTGTAAAACTCAAAAGGTAAACAAATTTTGTCAATTACATCTCATGCAACTCTTACTTCTGATCTTAAATACACTTTATCATCACATTTTAGCAATATTAGGTAAATGTATTCCAAATTAACTTGCCAATGATTAAATATAAGTTACCGATACTACTATCACGCTTTAGCAATATTGGATAATATTTTTACTTATATTTTTCTCATCTTATGTTTAACCGACATAGTCTAAATCATATCGACTAGTCCCTCACGCTTTAGCAATGCTGAGAAAGAGTGAGATGAACCGTCTAACAACGTATTGACAATGTAGACCATGTATAACATTATCTCATAATAAAATACATTTCAATTTGATTAGAAGAGATTTTTACAATTTAATAATAAATTTTTTGTATCTCATACGAATTTAATTCATAATCAGAATATTTATTTACACAAGCACAATTAACCCCTCACTAGTAGGGCTTCCATTGTAGTTAATAACATAATCAAATATTTACAGTTTGCAATACAATAATTTAACAATTATATCTATATTAAATAAATAAATAAAAAATTTCACCTGCAAAAATACGAATTGGAGTGTATAGTTTAGAATGATTAGTGCGTTAAGTTGAACGACCTAGCATTATAAAATATTATGCTCCAAAAAAAACTTTTTACTCTTTTTAGGCTCACGCCCCAACATTCAACCTATAACACCCATATGCCAATTTGCTTCAACACCTCGGTGTTCAACACTTGAACGCTCTAGCGTTCTATGTTAAAGAATGCCCATGTGTTCATATCTTGAACGCTTTAGCATTCTACATGCTACAAACTTACTCCTGCGTTGAGAATGCCATAGATTTCTTCCCTATGAATGCCCCAGCATTCATCATGCAGAACTCAAATGACCAACCCAACATTATATGTAGAACACCCCAACATTCATGTTTAAACATGAACGCCTTGCATTCAAATTACAGCACGCTGTGCTCCCTCAACAGTAGTTCATTTTTTTGCACTTTAGACACTTCAAAATACACCTCCCACTATTTTTTAGCATCCTTAACACTTCAAATAACACTCTAATTGACAAGATCCGACCTGAGACCCTCTACAGCAGATTCCAGCGGCCCTGTCGGGCACTCCGACAGAAGTTTCTCAGGATATAACTGGGCAAGATGAGAAATTTCCGCGACGTGAACCCCTTTTTAGTTCTTACTATTACTGAGAAAATCTTGTAATATACATGAAAACTACATCTTAATTTTTAAAAAAAAATGGGCAGAGTTTCCCCTATTTTTTGAAAAATCCATATAAAACCTGCAAAAGAATTTCACTTCTATTTCAAACACTTCTCAATACTACCAATTTGGACCTCCGGTCCTTTTTAAATCAAATCCAACACAACTCAATTGTTCATTTGAATCACAAAATAAGCATAATCATAAAAAAAAAAACAAAAATGATCATCATAATATCGAAATCTCTTCTTGTTGGTTCAAAACATACATACAAATATACATGCCTACAACTAATATGCATAAAGTAAAGGGTGTTATTTAGCATATTTACATGTACAAAAAATGATCTTCAGATTTGGCCCACTACTCGGCAATAGGAGGATCAGCAGCTTGCGTACCGAGACCTGCATTTGGGAAGGGGGTTTAGAAAACATAAAACACAAAACGGGTGAGCTAAAGAAGCTCAGTGAGTGCAAAAAAGATTTCAAATAAAATAACATTATGCATAGATAACAAAATTCTAAAGTACATGCATAAATCGTGCTTCTAAAATTGATGTAAAGCTGTAAAACGGTTTCTAATATCATATGCTGATGTAATCTTGCCAAGCGGGTTTTATCTATATTTTTAGAAAACAATATCCAAAATCTATATAACACAATAACTGCCATGTGCATATAAATGCATAAATGCTATCGGTAAATCGAAAACTAGTAAAGTCCTCGCTCGGCCATTTTCTTTCTAAATTGTACCAATGGTAACCCTAAAGCTCTATACTCACGCAGCGACTCAACTAGCACCACACACGTGAGTAGGTCACGGGGCACCTTAACTAGCGCACCCACAGTGACATCTCAAGACATCTCACTGGCTATGCAGCGGAATCCTACATCGCATACATATAGTGAGACAATGCCTCGTACACATAAAGCGACTCACATGACTCGACATCCCGACTTCCCAGAGTTAGTGACACACCCCCAAGACCTGTCCATGTGCATGGGATATACCGGCTGGGTCTAATATAATCACCATCACTATAATCTGAGGGTACCAATGGCTTTTAAAATAAATACAAAAAATTTAAAACTGTTTCTTAAACCGAACGTGTAAATGCATATCTATGGATACATATCAAGATCATAATCATGTTTATGCATTGAAACTCATAAAACATATATTTTCATTATGCTGAAACATAATAAACGAAAGATAATAGAAAAATGCAGATTTTCACTCACAATCGCTTTGCGCTCAATTTCGCTCTTGATTTCTGCTCTCGGTTATCTTCACCTACGCGCCATAAATGACATTTAGAACCAAATCGAATGCTAGAATCTCATTTAACTACTAAACGCCCTAATCGGCACATAAAGCCCAGATGGATACTACTTTCTGAATTTTATTTACGGAGCCATTTAATCTAATCTAACTCACCATCCGGCGCCCTGAAAATTATTGAATGCCTTATAACTTGGTTGAACATAATTGTCCTTCACCTTCCCAAAATGGACAATTATGTCTCATTTCCTTCATTTTTGGTTTTTCCATCAACCATATACATTCAATTTACAATATGCACCATTTACACACCACAACTCAATCCCTAACTTCTATAAAGTGGCAGACTTTCACCATATGTTCTAACACATTTCTTTTCTCAATTTCTTGTTCCACTTACATCAAAATCAAGCCAATTTCATTCTAATTGCCTAATTACAACCAATTGAAGTCTTTACATTCAAATCACCCAAAACCCTAATTTTTACCTTGCCAATTTCTTCAAATTGATGACTCCTTCAAGCTCCACACTAGGATTCAACTCAATTTAAACCAAAAATACACACAAGAATATCAATTAAAGCATTCTTGAAAGCTCACTTATCAAACTCATAAAACAATACTTTTCTTATCTCTTTTTCTTGAATTTTCACTAATGGAGGCTTTCAATTGAGCTTAGGGATTCATATGTAACCTTATTTTAGCTTGATTACACATGAAAAATCATGAAAAAAAAAATTGAAATTTCACTGTAGCAGCACCTTCAACCTTTGCACGAATTTGCTCTCTTTTTGCTCTAAGTGTTGGCTTTTGATCTCTTGAAAACTCTACACACTTGCCCTTTAACTTACTCAAAACTTCTAATTTGCCATTAGTTGAAAACTAATTATGTAATTAGTTCATTTGCAACTATTTAGTTAGAATAGTCCAAAGATCTAACTAGAATTAGCAACTTGGCAATCCATGAGATTTCTTCTAATTGGTCCATTCTCTAATATATGGATTATGTTTCTCAACAAAGACTTGTTCCATACATCATCCTTAAAAGAAAATTCATGTAGTAAATTAGAATTTCCTTTTCCAAGCCAATAGAGAAAAATTCCAAAAATATTCTAAGGTCGTCCGGCGCTCCGATCGAGTATGAAATTATCAAATTAGGTCTAATATCTCTCACACGCACTATAAAGAAAATATTTCTAATAGGATTAAAATCGAGTAATCCTACAGTGTCTTATTTGCTCTATACCGAAATTTAGGCGCCAATACTACTAATAGGGATTGGATATTACACTAATAACCCAAAAACACATAAAATGTGCTTTGATACCATCTATTAGTGCATTAAAGAGTGCATTCATATTATTGTATACATGTTGAAAATTTTAAAATGCATGTCCAACATATATTGTGCAACAGAATAAAACAATATAATCAAGATTTACACATTACAACTGAATTAGGAAATAGTATAGGAATCGTATACATACCTTTGTAGATGATTCATTGAAGATTGTTGAACTTTAAAATCATTTGAGCTCACAATGAATCATCTATTGAACAATTTTAGACTCCAACTTTTAGTGGGATTAGAATAGTTAGAATGGTAGCCTTTGATGTATATTTTGTGCAGAAACCAAACTAAGTTTAACACGTGAATTAGTTAAAGCATCAAATGCTTAAAAATTATGTTTAAGGACCAAAATGCAACTTTCTCGAAATTGTATTTTCTCTCAAAATAGATTGTACGAATTTTTCATACAAGATTCCATTCCCTTACAAATGAAACTCATTTCGTTTGTCTTATTTAGCCTTAGGTTTCCAAGTGCACATGTGTCCTACATGTGGCCATCCTTTGACCATGCAAGGCCATGAATGAGTGACAAATGTCATTTATATTATCCACATCGGACCATACCCAGCAACACCTAGCAGTTAAATCATAAAAGGTCTTTGACATACGTGGAACCAAAGTATGGTAGATCACTTATAAGCCTACTGTGGTTCTTAGGTTAAAGGATTACAAATACTACTTAACTTGAGAAAATCCTCCATTGATGGCTTTGTGGGATGTCTATTAGAGGTCCTTGTGAGTCTATTCAATATCTAGTCCTTACTGAATATCTGTATACCTATATAAACTTATGCCAAGTCCATGGTCTGCTAAGACTAACTATCTGAACAATTCATATATAAACATACACTAATCCAAAAGCAATACTAGTCGACCTAAGTCAGTTGTTAGGATTGGTGCTTACATGCCATCTATTCCTGTACAAATATTTTATTATTTTAATAAAATTATACAATTTTTATTAAATCATTAATATTTATTTTATATGGTACCATGTAATGTAATGTTATAGACATAGTATGATTTGAAGGAGTTTAGATCTGGTCTAAATGACATGATCCACCCCGAGACCCTCTATTGTAGATCCCAGCAGCTCTGTCGGGCACCCCGACAGAAGTTTCTCAGAATTTAACTGTGTAAGTGGAGAAATTCTGCGAGTTGAACCCCTTTTTAATTCTTGCTATTACTAAGAAAATTCTGGAATATACATAAAAACAACTTATTAAAGTTTACAAAAAAATTGGCAGAGTTTCTCTTGTTTTTCTAGAAATTCAATACAAAATCTGCAAAGAATTACCCTTCTATTTTAATACAGCTTCTCAATATCTCCAAATAGAACCTCTGGTCCTTTTCAAAACTAAATCCATCTCAACTCAACAATTCATTTTTGATCAAAAACTGGCATACTAGTAAAACGTGAAACAATCATCACAATATCGAAATCTTTTCTTCTTTGTTCAAATAATATGTACAATACACAAGCTTATACTATATGCAGAAAGCAAAAAGAGTACTACTTAGTATACTTACATTTACAAAAATGATCTTCACATTTGGCCCACTAATCGGCAGTAGGAGAATTAGCAGCTTGCGTACCAGACCTGCACTTGAAAAGGGGGTTTAAAAAACATAAAACACAAAATGAGTGAGCTAAAGGAGCTCAGTGAGTGCATTTAAGATTTTAAATAAATTAACATTCTACATAGATATTAAATTCTAAGGACATACATAAATTATGCTTCTAAAACTTGTATAAAGCAGTAAAATGGTTTCTAACATCATAAGCCGTGAAATCTTACCAAGCGGGTTTTATTTACATCTTCGAAATATAATATCCAAAATATGTAAAACATAATAGCTAGCATGAACATATAAATTCATAATATGCGATCGATGGTTCGAAACCTATTAAAGCCTTCGCTCGACCATTTTCTCTTTGAAACTATACCAATGGTAACCCTAAAACTCTATACTCACATAGCAACTTAATTAGTACCGCACACGTGAGTAGGTCACGGAGTGTCTCAGCTAGCAACACCTACTGTGACATCTTAAGACATCTCACTAATTATACAACAGAATCCTATATCGTATACATATAGCGAGACAATACCCCGTACACATAGAGCGACTCATATGACTCAATAACCCAACTTTTCAGAGTTAGTGACACACCCCCCAAAACCTGCCCATGTGTACGGGATATACCAGCCAGGTCTTAAATCATCACCATCACTATAATCTGAGGGTATCAATGGCCTTTTTAAACTAATGCAATAGTTTTAAAGTTATTTCTTAAACTAAACATGTAACAACATATCTATGGATATATATCAAAATCATAAATCATGTTTATGCATTAAAAGCACATAAAACATATAATTTTATTATCCGGAAACATAATAAACGAAAGATAAGCAAAATGACAGATTTTCATTCACAACCGCTCCAAGTTCAATTTTGCTCTGGATTTTCGCTTCCATTACCGGTCTCAATTTTCTTCATCTACACGCCATAAATGACAATTTGAACCAATTCAAACACTAGAATCTCATTTAACTACTAAACGCCCTAATCGGCATACAAAGTCAGGATGGATACTACTTTTCGATTTTCATTTACGAAGCCATTCAATCTTATCTAATTCACCATCCGACGTCCAGAAAATTGCTTAACACCCTATAACTTTAGTTAGACATAATTGCCCTTCACCTTACCACAATGTATAATTATGTCCCATTTTCTTCATTTTTGATCTTTCATTAACCATATACATTCAATTTACATAAGACACCATTTATACACAACAATTCAACTAAAACATAACTCAAATCTAACTTCCCTAAGGTGGTTTAATTTACATCCACCACCCAACACATTTCGTTTCATTAATTTCTTACTCCAATAGCATCAAAATCAAGCCAATTTTATTCTAATGTCGTAATTACAACCAATTGAAGTCTCTACATCAAAGTCACCCAAAACCATAATTCTTACCTTGCCAATTTCTTCAATTTGATAACTCCTTCAAGCTCCACACTAGAATTCAAATCAATCTAAACCAAGAATACACACAAGAACATTAATTGAAGCAATCTTGAAAGTTCACATATCATCATCACAAAACAATGTTTTTCTTACCTCTTTATCTTAGATTTGCACTAATGGAGGCTTCAATTGATCTTAAGAACTTGTATTTGATCTTAATTTAGCTTGATTAAGCATGAAAAATTATGAAAAAATCTTAAAATTTCACTGTAGCAGCACCTCTCTTCACTTGGATGAATTTTGCTTCTCTTTTGCTCTAAGATGATTTTGCTTTCCTCTCTCCAAAATTCTACACAATTCCACCTTTATATAGTGCTCCCTCAATTGTCCAATTTGTCCCTCAACTTACTCTAAATTTTTAATTTGCCATTAGTTGAAAACTAAGTATGTAATTGATTCCTTTGTAACTATCTAGTTAGAATAGTCAAAGGAACTAACTAGAATTCCCAACTTGGCAATTCATGAAATTGCCTCTAATTGGTCCATTTTCTAACATATGAATTGTATTTCTCAACAAAGGCTTATTCCATACATAACCCTTAAATGGAAATCCATGTAGTAAATTAAAATTTTCTTTTTCAAGCTGATAGAAAAAATTTTCAAAAATATTATAGGGTTGTCCGATGCTTCGACCGAGTGTGAAATTATCAAATTTGGTCTAATATCTCTCACGCACACAATGAGAAAAAATATTTCTAATGGGGTTAGAATCGGGTAACCCTATAGTATTTTTATTGCTCTATACTGAAATCTAGGTGTCAATACTACTAATAGGGATTGGATATTATAATTTCACCCCTCCTTAAAAAAAAATTCGTCCTCAAAATTTAAATCGTACCTATCTCAAAAAGGTGGGGATGTTGTACTCGCATCTAATCTACACGTTCTTACGTGGCTTCTTATACTCCATGGTTCATCCACAACACTTTCACCAAGGGAATACTTTTATTACGAAGCACTTGCTCCTTCCAATTTAGGATTTGCACAGGCTTCTCTTCGTAGGTCAAATTCTAGTTCAATTCTACTGACTGTTCCCTTAGGATGTGCGAAAGATCTACTATATACTTGCGAAGTATGGAAATGGGAAACATGTCATGGATTCTAGCCAGATCTTTTGGTAACCGTAGACGGTATGCCACTTCTCCAACTCTTCCAACTTTCTCTTATGGCCCCATATATCGTGGACTCAGCTTTCCTCGCTTACCAAATTTTAGTACTCCTTCCATGGCGATATCTTTAGAAAGACCTTATCACTAATCTGAAACTCTAAGTCTCTTCTCCTATTATCTACATAACTCTTCTATCTATCGTTAGCTATTTTCAATCTTTGCCTAATAACTTGAATCTTTTCTGAAGTAATCTGGATAATTTCTGGGCCGACCAATTTCCTTTCACCTACCTCATCCCAACAAACTAGTGTTCTGCACTTCCTTCCATACAATGCTTCATATGGTGCCATCCCGATGCTAGTCTGGTAGCTATTACTCTAGGCAAACTCCATCAGTGGCAGATGAGTATCCCAACTTCCCATAAACTCCATAACACACACTCTAAGCATATCCTTGAGTACCTAAATTATCCGCTCAGACTGGCCATCCGTTTGTGGAGGAAAGGTCGTACTGAAATTCAATTTAGTGCCTAGAGTTTTCTGTAAACTGGGCCAAAATTGGGAAGTGAACCATGGGTCCCTATCTAACACAATGGATACTGGAATGCCATGGAGTCGTACCATCTCATCTACGTAAAACTGAGCCAATTTATCTAAAAAATAATTGCTTCTAATAGGTAAGAAATGGACAGATTTTGTCAGTCTATCAGTAATTACCCATATTGCGTTGTTGCCTCTTTGGCTACGAAGTCCTACCATGAAATCCATCATTATTCTCTCTCATGTTTACTCAAGAATCGGAAGAGGTTATAAGAACCCTGCAGGTTCCTGATGCTCAGCCTTTACTTGCTAGCAAGTTAGGCATCTTGAGACAATTCGACTATATCTTTCTTCATGCCCTTCCACCAATAGTGCTCTTTTAGGGTACGATACATCTTTGTGTTCACCGGATACATAACATATATAGAAGAATGAGTTTCCTCCATAATCTCTCTTCCTAACTCATTTACATCCGAGATACATAATCTCTAACCCAAGGTTACTATACCATCCTCGGTCACTGAAAGATCTTTCCATTGCCCCGACTCAATTTCACCCTTTAATTTAACTACCTATAAATGTTGAGTCTGTAGTTCTCTGATCCGATAAACCAGTATCGGACGGACCTGAAATGTGGCTAATAGTGCTCTTGAATCTCACAATTCTAATTTTACACCCAAAGACCTCAATTCTATTAGCATTGATAGATATGCGATCTTCAAGTAAGCTATTGAACCGACAGGCTTTTTGTTGAGGGCATCTACTACCATATTAGTTTTTCTCGAATAATACTCCAGGGTGCACTCATAATCTTTAATAAGCTTCAGCCACCTTGTAATATCCAATCCCTATTAGTAGTATTGGCGCCTAGATTTTGGTATAAAGCAATAACGACACCGTAGTGTTACTCGATTTTAACCATGTTAGAAATATTTTCTTTATGGTGCACGTGAGAGATATTAGACCTAATTTAGTAATTTTACACTAGATCGGAGCGTTGAACGACCCTAGAATATTTTTGAAATTTTTCTCTATTGGTTTGGAAAAGAAAATTCTAATTTACTATATGAATTTTCATTTAAGAGTTATGTATGGAACAAGCCTTTGTTGAGAAATACAATCCATATATTAAAGAATGGACCAATTAGAAGCAATCTCAGGGATTGTCAAATTGGGAATTCTAGTTAGTTCCTTTGACTATTCTAACTAGATAGTTACAAATAAACTAATTAAATCCTTCCATTTGAACTAATGGAAAATTAAGAATTTTGAGTAAGTTGAAGGGAAAAATGGTCAATTGAGGGAGCACTATATATATGTTGGAAGTGTGTAGAGTTTTCAAGAGATCAAAAAGAAAACATTTAGAGCAAAAGAGAGTAAGGTGAAGGGGGTGCTGCTACAGTGAAATTTCATTTTTTTTTCATGATTTTTCATGCTTAATCAAGCCAAAATAAGGTTACATACCAATTCCTAAGCTCAATTGAAGCCTCCATTAGTGAAAATTCAAGAAAAATAGGTAAGAAAATCATTGTTTGTGAAATTTATAAGTGAGCTTTTAATATTGCTTCAATTGATGTTCTTGTATGTATTCTTAGTTTAGATTGAGTTAAATTCTAGTGTGGAGCTTGAAGGAGTCATCAATTTGAAGAAATTGGCAAGGTAAGAATTAGGGTTTTGGGTGATTTGAATGTAGAGACTTCAATTAGTTGTAATTAGGGCATTAGAATGAAATTGGCTTGATTTTGATGTAATTGAAATAAGAAATTGAGAAAAGAAATGTGTTGGAACATAGGGTGAAATTCTGCCGCTTTAGGGAAGTTAGGGATTGAGTGGTGTTTTGATTGAGTTACTATATGTAAATGATGCCTTATGTATGTTGAATGTATATGGTTGATGGAAAAACCAAAAATGAAGAAAATGGGACATAATTGTCCATTTTGGAAAGGTGAAGGGCAATTATGTCCCACTAAGTTATAAGACGTTTAATAATTTTCAGGGCGCCAGGTGATGAGTTAGATTACATTAAATGACTCCGTAAATGAAAATCAAGAAATAGTATGCATCCGGGCTTTGTATGCCGATTAGAGCGTTTAGTAGTTAACTGAGATTCTAGCATTCGATTTGGTTCTAAATGTCATTTATGGCACTTAGGTGAAGAAAACTGAGAACGGTAACGAGAGCAAAAAACTGGAGCGAAATTAAACGCGAACCAGTTGTGAGTGAAAATCTGTCATTTCTTTTATCTTTCGTTTATTATATTTTCGCATAATGAAAATGTATGTTTTATGAGCTTTCAATGCATAAACATGATTATGATCTTGACATGTATCCATAGATATGCATTTACATGTTCGGTTTAAGAAACAGTTTTAAAATTTCTATATTCGTTTTAAAGGCCATTGGTACCCTCAGATTATAATGGTGGTGATTGTATTAGACCCGGTCGGTATATCCCGTGCACATGGGCAGGTCATGGGATGTGTCACTAACTCTGGGAAGTCGGGATGTCAAGTTATGTGAATCACTCTATGTGTACGGGGTATTGTCTTGCTATATGTATGCGATGTAAGATTCCGCTACATAGCCAGTGTGGGTGCTGCTAGTTGAGGTGCCCCATGACCTACTCACGTGTGGGGTGCTAATTGAGTCGTTGCATGAGTATAGAGCTTTAGGGTTACCATTGGTACAGTTTAGAAAAAAAAATGGCCGAGCGAGGACTTTACTAGTTTTCGATTTTCTGATAGCATTTATGCATTTATATGCACACGGCAGTTATTATTTTATACAGATTTTGGATATTACTTTCCAAAGATGTAAATAAAACTTGCTCGGAAATATTTCATCAGCATATGATATTAGAAACCGTTTTACAGCTTTACATCAGTTTTAGAAGCATGATTTATGCATGTACTTTAGAATTTGCTATCTATGCATAATGTTATTTTATTTAAAATCTTAATTGCACTCACTAAGGTCCTTTAGCTCACTCGTTTTGTGTTTTATATTTTCTAAACCCCCTTCCCAGGTGTAGGTCTCGGTATGCAAGCTGCTGATTCTCCTATTGCTGAGTAATGGGCCAAATCTGAAGATTATTTTTGTATTTGTAAATATGCTAAATAACACCCTTTACTTTATGTATAGTAGTTGTAGGTATGTATATTTGTATGTATGTTTTGAACCAATAAGAATAGATTTTGATATTATAATGATCGTTTTTGCTTTTTATGAGTATGCTCATTTTGTGATTTAAATGAAACTATTGAGTTATGTTTGATTTAATTGAAAATGACCGGAGGTTCGAATTGGTAGTATTGAGAAGTGTTTAAAATAGAAGTGAAATTTCTTTGCAGGTTTTATATGGATTTTTCAAAAAACAGGAAAAACTCTGCCTTTTTTTTAAAAAAATTCAGATGTCATTTTCATGTATATTACAAGATTTTCTCAATAGTAGCAAGAAGTAAAAAGGGGTTCGCTTCGCAGAAATTTCTCAACTTACCTAGTTATATTAGAAGGAACTTTCGTCGAAGTGCCTGACAGGGCTGCTAGGACCTACAGTAGAGGGTCTTAGGGCAAGTCCTGTCACACCATCTCTGCCTCAAATTCAATTCCTTCTTGGTGAACAAGTACTGTAGGCTCTTATGGTCCATAAAGATCCTACAAGGAACCTCATATAAATAAAGCCTCCAAATTCTTAGAGCAAAAACTACTGCTGCATCAGTACACAACCTAGACCCTGCTTGGAAGCATCATAATATATGATAAATTCGTCCTTCCCTGACGGCAGTGTAAGTACTAGGGCCAAAGATAACCTTCGTTTTAGCTCTTTGAAACTCTCCTGGCACACTTTTGACCATACAAACTTCTCTTCTTTTCAGGTTAGTTTAGTCAGAGGAGCGGCTATCTTTGAAAATCCCTCCACAAACCTTCTATAATATCCAGCCAAACCCAAAAAACTACAGACCTTTGTCACATTCATGAGTTGTCTCCAATTTACTATGGCTTCAATCTTCTAAGGATCTATTGTTACCCCTTCTGCGAAGATTACATGTCCCAAAAATGCAACTTTATCTAGCTAGAATTGACATTTATTAAGTTTGGCGTACAGCCGATGCTCCTTTAAGGTTTGCAAAACAATCCTTAAATATTCTGCATGCTCTTCCTCACTGCTTGAATAAACTAGTATATCATCAATAAATACTATCACAAATTAATCTAAATAGGATCGAAAGACTCTGTTCATAAGATCCATAAAAGCAGCTGGGGCATTAGTCAGCCCAAAAGGCATAATCAGGAATTCATGATGCTCGTATCGGGTCCTAAAGGCTGTCTTGGGAACATCTTCCTCCTGAATTTTCAGTTGATGATAGCCTGACCTCAAATCTATCTTGGAAAATACTATGGCCTCCTATAGTTGATCAAAGAAATCATCAATTCTAGGAAGTGGATATTGATTACGCACTGTTACTTTATTCAGTTCTCTGTAATCAATGCATAATCTCATACTTTCGTCTTTCTTCTTTACAAACAAAATTAGTGCCCCCCAAAGGAGAAGTATTCGGTCTAATAAAACCCTTATTCACCAACTCTTCTATCTGCACCTTCAGTTCTTTCAATTCTGAAAGAGCCATTCTATAGGGTGCTTTGAAAATTTGTTGCGTTTCAGGAGCTATTTTTATTCAAAACTCTATTTCTCTATCTGGAGGTAAGCCTGGAAGATTCTTTGGGAATACCTGAAAACTCTCTAACCACTAGAATATCCTCCAATTTCATTCCACCGTTTCTTACTTCTATGGCATAGACTATGTACCCCTGACACAACTTCCGAAGCATCTTTCTTGCCCTCATTACAGACACCATACTGGCGGGAAGTGATTTTTGCACTCCACAGAAAATGACTTTCGTTCCCCCTAGGCTACATAATCTGACTTCTTTTCGAAAACATCCAACTGAGGCCCGATATTTAGACAACCAATCCATCGCCAAAATCACATCAAACTCACTGTTGGCTAGCAAAATCAAATCCGCCATAAACTCTTGGCCCTCAATACTGATTTTACTACCCTTATACACCCTTTTTGCTAGAATGAAGTCTCCTGTAGGAAGAGACATTACTACCATATAATATAATAACTAGGGCACTATACTAACATTTGTAGCAAACTCTATAGAAATAAAAGAATTAGTCGCTCCAAGATCTATCAGTATATAAGCATATTGATCAAAAATTGACATCGTACCTGTCACAACTTCTGGGGCCGTATCCTTCTCCTGCCGGATCACTGCAAATACCCTAGCCTAGGTATAAGGTCTACCTTGTGATCTTTTGGATGATCCTCCTAGATTGGCTCCCCTATTAGGCTGGCTTGAGCCGCTTGGCCTTCTTAATTAGGGACCGCCTCGAATCTGTCCTCGGCCACCACTAGTTTTTTCCAGATCTAGTGGTATGTCTTCTGGCTTACTATTGGCTCCATCATTCGTGCAATCCCTCATGTAGTGGCCCTCTTGACCACACTCATAACAACTGGTAGTCCCCTTCCTACAATTCTCCAGATGGGTCTTGCCACATTTATTACACACCAGAAAATTCTTCCAACTCTCTTTAGTGCTCTAGGATCCGGCTAATGGTTGCCGAACGGAAGCTTGACTGGATTAAGCTCCTTGGCTTGGTTTCCAACTGTTGGACCATATAGATCTCTCCTCTGTTCGTGTGAATTTACTAGGTCCTCCTTAAGAACCACCTGACCAACCTCTTTTCTGGCCCTGCTGTTTCAGTTTAGGAATGGCCGCCATACTTCTTTCAACTCGAGTTGCAGCTTCTACTAATGCTCCATACTGAGTGTGGGCTACCGATACCACGTACGCCCTGATCTAAGGACTAAGACCTACTGCAAACCGATTAGCCTTCTGCTCTTTATTATCAAATATAAAGGGAATAACACGGAGAAGCTCTGAAAACTTTTTCTCATACTCTGCCACCGAGAGAGAGCATTGTTCTAGCTTGAAGAACTCTTCTATCTTCACATCTTTATAACTTTTGGGGTAAAACTTATTCAGAAATTTCTCTTTAAAAAGCGCCCAAGACACCCCATCAGCATTCCTCATTTGCAAGGCTTGCCACCAGTCTTTCGCTCTTTCCTTCAATAGAAATGTGGAGTATACCATAATCTGTTCTTCAGTTCATCCCATAACCTGAAAAATTTCTTCATTATTCTTTAACTAGGATAGAGCTCTCTCAAAGTCTTCGGTACTGTTATACGACTTAGCGCCCAATTTCTTAGTACACTGGGCTATGAAAAGTCAAGTTGGGTTGGTGAGATGTGTCATCAATCTGCATATGGTCACCTGGCACACTGAGCTATGGAAAGTCGTCCAGGTTTAGAGGAAATTCATTTGAATTTTAAGAGTAGCAATGGTGTTTAGAGTATTCAGTCTCTCTTTGTTGTGATAGAGCGACGCGAATCTGGTTTCTGTGAAAAATAGAGTTTGCATTATTCATTCTTTCAGAAAAGTCAGGTGGCACATTCTCCCAAGGTGTTGATCATGGGGAGAGATCCATATCAAAGGTGGAATAATTTGGTTTTCTTCTGCCAAGACCTTTTCAAGTACTCTAAGCTCTATTTTGTGTTCTTCTTGGAATAACTGCAAAAAATATGGAAAGGTGAAATAGTCTTTAACAGTAGGGTAGTAATGAATCTCATGGTTTGAGACTATCATCCCTTTTCTTTGGAGTAATAGGATTGTGTGCAGATGTCTGGGATTGACTAAACTGTTTACATGCTTAGACAATATGTGTTGTAGCTTGCTATTCCACCAAGATTTTGGATAAAACCATTGAAGAAAAATGCATACAAGATTTTCTTCACCATGTTGCTATATCCAGTCTAAAGTGTTTTGTAATGAAAATTCCATTGCAATGATGTATAGATCCAACAGATACCATAGTAGGTAAAGGACGAGTTTTGACCATTTTTAGAGATGAGTGATTCGATGGAGATAGAAAAATGGGTCATCCAGATTAAAACGAGGACTGCTGATTACAGAGTAACCATGTTCTTGAACTGCCTCTATTGCATAATGTTGGATTAATTCTTTAGCTGCTAAGTGAAGTGTTCTAGTTCAGATGAGCTCTGAGAGTTCAGAAGGAGTGAAAGGTACAGGAGGAGTGACTGTGAAGTTACTCATCATGAATATTGTAAGAGGGTTAGTTCTCTTTATTGCTAGAAAAGTAGTTGTGAGGTTTAGGCTATTTATAGGGTTTCGTGAAAAAAAATCAGCAATCGTTTTGTCCTTTCCTTTTACGTGGATGATGTTAAAAGAATAGTTGAAAAACCATCTTTGTCATCGTAGTAATTGTGCTAGTGGAATCTTTTCTGTTTGAAATTGAGCATATTAGGAAAAGTAGACATGTCAATCTCAATGAGAAAATGATATCCAATAAGATGGACTATGTTTTAAAGACTTAAAGTAAGAGATATAATGCTGAGATCTATGGTTTAAAAATTAATTGAATTAAAGATCTTTCTATTTAAAGTTGATTTATGATCATTTAAGATAATACTTTCAACATTCTGATTTGAAACTTTAGATTTGAATGACAACTTAGTTGCATAGAATGCTAAATTATTTTCATTTTGAGAATGATATCAAGGTAATAAACGATATTATGACATATGAGTACATGTTCAAGGGATTAAAATTTCCAGCGAAGTTAAGAATTATATTTAAGATATTAGTATGGGTATTCTACATCTATGTCATTTTTTAATGAATAAAAGGTAAAGTGTATAAATACCCATTAAATATTGAATGAACGGGTGAAAAGAATAAAAATGTGTGTGTATAAATATTATAATTAAACTCAATATTTATTGGTCCAATTGAGAACTTTGAAGGCAACTTGGGAATGAAAAGAGGAAATGAGATCTAAGTATCCTCATTTATTTGCTTAAGTCATGAATTTTGAGGACAAATTTCTTATAAGGAGAGGAGAATTGTAGTAACAACTTATCCATAACCGGTAAGAATAAATATTTATACACATATATAATATTTATATTTTATTTATATGTGGATAATACTTAATTTATGTATTGTTATTAGTATTATTTATATAGTCTAAGGGCCTACTATTAGTATTGAGTTTATTTGTAAAACTTTAGATTTATTTTAGGGACTAAATTTTAATACTTTGAAAGTTTTAGGGATTAATTCGTAAATATTAAAAGTTAGCCTCTTAGTATAAAAATACACATTTTAAACACTAATTTACTCATTTTTGGTCGAGTCACCCCTTTTAGAGAGATAAAAGAGATAAATATGGGAGAGAGAAAGAGAAGAAGAAGAAAAAAAAATGAGAAATTAGAATTTTAGGTTTTAAGAGGTACATCATAACTCTTTCTCAATTTATTGGTATTAATTAATTTAATTTCTTTAAATTTTAATTTCTGAAAATATGTATAATTAAAGACTTGATGTGGATTTTGTAAGATATATTGAGAATTAATGACGATTATGTAGATAACTTGATAAATCATGATGAATTTGCAGAATTTCTACTTGATAGTCTCTTGATCCGAGAATTTTATAAATTTTTTTACTTCGATTCCGGTTTTGACTTTTAGGAATATGAAACTAGACATGTGTAGAATCATTCGAGACTTTGAATCGATTGAAAATTTTAAAAATTAAAGTTTTAGTGAATTTACAAAAAAGAATCCTAAAATTCTGAAAATTTCCTGTGTTAACAGTATACTAAAGTGGTGAACAATTTTCGGTCTACTATATGATCTTCAAAAATTACGAAGTTTAGGAATATGATTATTTTACATGTCTACTATGATATATTAAAAATTTAGAATTTAGATCAATGTGATAAAAGTGTTTGATGAACATATTTTTAAAGTTATAGAATAAAATAGTTATAAAATACTTTTGGCAGAGATTTTGAAGTAAAATATTTACCATGGATTGATATATGTGTTAAGAGTAATTATGTGGTATTTTTATAATTTTTGAGTTAGTATATGATTTTATAAAATTGAGAGACTGAATGCTATTTAGTAAATATCTGATCCTGTCAGGATAATAGTTTGGATTTGATAATGTTTATGAAATGGATTGTGTAGGAATTATGATATAATATTTATATATAAGAAGGATATATGAGTCAATAAAGATATATTCTGATTTTGGAGCAATTGGACATCATTTGATGTATAAGAAAATTTTAAGTGTAAGTGGTCAGAATGATAGGTTTTAAGAAATCTAGTAATTAGACCAATTCAATATAATAAATGCAATATGTGTAATTTTGTAAGCTATTTAAAGTATTTTGTGTGAATGGTGGACTTATGAAATGATTAATCTCCATTGATAGATTAATAAGAATTAGTAAGAGGTAAGAATACTAGACTTTTACTGAAATCACAATAAACATAGTAATTATTTATGTATGATTTTGTAAATGTGCTTAGAAATATATTTATATTATGCCAAAATATATTTTGATATGAAATATGAAAGATATATGTTTATGAATGTGAGCATTGACATTGAGCATAGGCATACATAACATACATGTGTTTATGAAAGTGAGCGTTTCAAAATTAAATATGTTTAATAAAGAAAGCTTTTGAAGTGGAATATGTCCATAAGAAACGTTTTGTGTTTTGAGGATGCTTGAACTCACTATTTACTTAGTATGCACCTTATGTTTATTGGTGAGCCTTTATGTATGGCCTTTCCTTCAAGATTGGTATATGTTATGTGTTCCATATGTAGGGAGGATCTTATTGGTACTTAAAGGAAAAATGAGTCATCACATTTGTGTAGTGGCGTATTGATGCATGTGAGAGGACTCACCGATGATCAAAGTGAGGGTTTGGCTCTTACCTTCAGGCATGAACGTTGTATATATGTAATTTAAACCTCATTTGTACTATTTCTCTCATACGGTATGTCACCGACGGGTAACATTTGGCTCATTATGTGATATGTGATATGAAAATCCTACTAAGTAGTAGTTGAGTTATGGTATTCCTATTATATGTTTTGAAAAAATGTGTAAGCGCTTACTTGACATGTGATTTGATAAGATTATGATTTTGATTTATCATGGTATATCATACATATGCATTGTGTATATATATGTATTTGTATTTTGATATATGAAAAACTAGTATACTTACTGAGTTTTATACTCATTATAGTTTATGGTGATTTTAGGTAAATAAGGTACATATGTGCTTAGCGAATTTGGCAAAGCTTCTGTTGTTCCTTGGGTTCCCTAAGTTGTTAGGTTGCTGAGTATTATATTTGTGGACACGTGGTTTAAGATATTTGATTTGTCCTTATTAAATAAATACTTATGTATTATTTTATTATGTGTGATTGTATTTGTTTATGTTTCACCAAGTATAGTCATGGGTGGAACTTTGTGTTAAACTTACTAGCAACTTGCTAAGGATTCCTATGTTGAATTTAAGTTTGAAATTTTATGCAATATTAATTATGAGTGCACATTATTGAATGAGTGTAAGTTATGTCGTATGTCAGATCTTTTGGGTCTGAAGCGTGAAAAAAAGCGTCCAAGACACCCTATTGATATTCCTCTTTTGCAAGGCCTTCCACCAGTCTTTTGCTCCTTCCTTCAATAGAAATGTGGAGTATAGGACCATCTGTTCATCAATACATCCTATAACCTGGAAAAATTCTTTATTATTCTCTAACCAGGATAGAGCTCTCTCAGGGTCTCCGGTACCGTCATACGACTTAGCGCCCAATTTCTTAGCGCACTCAATGGACACTCCTGTCTCTCTCAGCTGCTGGATCTCTGTAGCTAGCATCTGGGCCATTTGAGCTACATTTATGTTTCTACACAATTCCACCTTTATATAGTGCTCCCTCAATTGTCCAACTTACCCCTTAACTTACTCTAAATTTCTAATTTATCATTAGTTGGAAACTAAGTATGTATATAGTTCCTTTATAACTATCTAGTTAGAATAGTCAAATGAACTAATTAGAATTTCCAACTTGACAATCCATGAAATTACATCTAATTGGTCTATAATCTAACATATGGATTGTATTTCTCAACAAAGGCTTGTTCTATACATTACCCCTAAATGGAAATTCATGTAATAAATTAACATTTTCTTTTCCAAGCCAATAGAGAAAAATTCCAAAAATATTTTAGGATCGTTCGACGCTCCGACCAAGTGTGAAATTACCAAATTAGGTCTAACATCTCTCACGCACACAATAAAAAAATATTTCTAATAGGGATAGAATTGGGTAACCCTACGGTGTCTATTATCTAACATATGGATTGTATTTCTCAACAAAGGCTTGTTCTATACATTACCCCTAAATGGAAATTCATGTAGTAAATTAAAATTTTCTTTTCCAAGCCAATAGAGAAAAATTTCAAAAATATTTTAGGATCGTTCGACGCTCCGACCAAGTGTGAAATTACCAAATTAGGTCTAACATCTCTCACGCGCACAATAAAAAAATATTTCTAATAGGGATAGAATTGGGTAACCCTACGGTGTCTTTATTACTCTATATCGAAATCTAGGCGCTAATACTACTAATAGGGATTGGATATTACACTAAATAAGTTTAGATCAGGGCCTAGAGATGGGTCACACTAAGAGATATAAATGTTAAGTGTTAGCACAGTTAAGAGTTAACGGATTATAATACTCAGCGAAGATCCAAGAATTAGAGTCTTGTCTGCAATGGGACATAAACTCAAAAATATACTAGTAATTATATAGTTGCAAGGAGTTGTAATCATGTGCTGGATGACCTCACTTGGATGGTCTATGTGCTGATTTGTATTTTTCGTGTTGTATGCATGGGCATATCACGGACTTATGAAATAGTTACATTTAACAAATCAGGCGTAGATTTAGGGAGTCTTTCTATATGAAGTGTACTCATTACGCATTAGGGCAGCATACTAGATTAAATAGTATAGTCCAATAATATCCACCTTAACTAGATAGTGTGCGAGTGTCTGTATTTAAGTGTTAAATATAATAATTGGTTGACAATTATTGTTGATCAATGGTATGGTGACACATGGTGCATTATAGGCCCTTAATTGAGTGTACCCAAGTGTGTGGTATAGTGAGACCCGCGTAGGGTATACTTGAAAACTATTTAAAGGGGTATGGCTGTCATTTTTACATTTGATTATTTTATTAAAATAATATTATTTTTATGCTTGGTGACCAAGCAAAGAAAAAATAATGTTATTTTATTTAATATTATATTAATATAATTTGTTTATAAATAATCAATTTGGTGGAGAAAGAAAATAGAAAATTAGGCACTTTAGAGAGAAAGTTACTGGATTCTAGAGAGAGAAAGTATTTCTCTTGAATTTTCTAAAAGTAATGTGTTCTTTAATCCCAAACAAACTATAAATAAATTAATCAAGAGTTTTTCAGTGGAATATATATAGTCTAGGCTTAAGAGTTAGGCCAAAAAAATTGAATATAGCTACTGTTTTAGATAGTGAAGCCCATCAGTGTTCACTGTTAGATCTTTTAACGAGATCACTTAGGGTGGGATTTGCTGAAAAAATGTTTTTCAGCAATAGTTGGTAAGTTTTTTTAATTCAGTTCAATTTTATATTTATATATTAACGTGAAAATTGGGGTTTTTGCACATGAACATAATGATTCGGCATAATTTCTACAGTGCATGCATGTGTATGTGTTCAATTTTCTAAATACGCAACGAAAATATAAGTTTTGGCATTAAAAACATATTTAAATAGCAATAGTTGGTAAGTTTTTTTAATTCAGTCCAATTTTATATTTATATATTAACGTGATTAATTTATTTAAATATGTTTTTAATGCCAAAACTTATATTTTCGTTGCGTATTTAGAAAATTGAACACATACACATGCATGCACTGTAGAAATTATGCCGAATCATTATGTTCATGTGCAAAAACCCCAATTTTCAATCATCGGTAACTATGAATCAAGAATAATATTTTTGAGATATTACGCAATGACATTATTATCGTATTTTTAGGTCTTTGTCCCTATTTTAGATAAGGTTCTAATTCCTTAGAATTGTTAACTCTTAGCGTTGACTTAAACTCTTTTAAATTAAATCTAAACTGTCTTAGATCATATCTAAACGTCTTTAAATTTACATTGTTTGAAAAAATTACAGACTTCTTACCATATAATTATGTATTAGCGGTTACTATTGAAATACTTATTTTATAGTAAAATGGCACGTAAGCACTAATTTCAACATCCAAACCGTTGCTCCAGTGGTGAGCCAATAGTGAGCAGTAACAACTTTTGTTTTTTAGTTTTAAAAATATTTTATTCATTATTACTTTTTAATTTTAATTATTATTATTAATAATTTCAATTTAATTATTTTTTAAAGTGTTTTGAAATTGTTGTCTTAATTTTTTATTATTTTATAAAGGATTTTATTTATTATTTAATGTTTTTATTATTTATTATTTTTGAAGAATTCTTTAATAATTTTTTAAATAAGTTAATTTTTTATAATAAAATAGTCAAAATCCTTGCTGAAAAGTGAATATTTTTGGAACTCATGCAAGGGGTTATTGTCGTGTCAACCTATTTCAATGTGTAAGGGGCAATTAATTTGGTCATTTGATGCTGAGTGACTGAATGTGTTTAATTTGACAAAATATTCTTAACAATTGGTGCATATTTTGTTAAAAATTTGGATATTAATATCACTTTTACAAACCTTTGAGTATTGGTGAAATTAGCCAATACTTGAAGGATATTGAGGAATGTATCCATTATTTTATTACGGAAGTTTTATATGTAGATGAATTTTTAGGTGAGGAATAATATAAATTAATTTTGTTGCTTTGAGAGGGTTTATTATTATTTATTTCGTTAACCAAGTTATTGATTCGCATTAGAACTAAACTTAGATACACAAAATGTGTTTTGTAGATGTTGAAGAATTGTATAGATATAATGAACGTCGTTTTTGTAATATTGCCTTGAGTGGTTGCAATAATAAATTTTTTAAGATTATAACGCTAATACTACTTCATATTACACTATCAATATTGCAATGAGTCTATACTATCAGAAGTTTTTTAGAATATTAGACTGCATTACTAATATTACAATCAAACTACACTATCAGAATTTTTTGAGAGCAACACATAATTTTAAGGCACATCTTACCTGAATTGCACTATCAAAACTACATTATCGGATCTTCGAGAGTAATGCATATAACTATGAGCACATCCCACTTGCACTGCACTACCGAAATTTTTAAGAGTAACACGTATAGCTTTGAACACATCTCGAGGCACATTCCACCAAAATTGCATTATTGGGATCTTTGAGAGTTGCACTACCAAGATCTTTGGGGCAAACACGTATAGCTTGGAGTTGATATTATAATCAAATTATACTATCGAAATTTTTTTAGTGCAATATGTATAATTTTGAGACATCTCACCAGAACTGCATTGTTAGAATTGCACTACTGGGATCTTCGAGAGTAACATGTACAACTTTGAGTATATTTCACCTAAAATGCACTACTAAGATCTTCAAGAATAACACGTACAGCTAAAAATAGCCACAGGCCGATTCGGTCTGATTTTGGTCAGAACCATGAACTATGGATCTTCAATTTTTTCTTATGAAAGAACCAACTATAACGGAATGTAAATGCAAAATCGAACCGGACCGAATTATATTTTTTTTATTCGGTCCAATTCAATTTTTGATTCCATATGTCTTTGAATAAGAAATTTTAAGTCCCTCTTCTTTCTTTTAAGGAAAAAAATTAAATATTTATGGTCATTAAATTGCACAGGACATACATTTTAAAGATTAATATTTTATACAAATCAAAATTTAGCATTTATGTTTAGAGTTTATTACATTTATTTTCCAAAAATCAATTCAACTTTTCATTTGGAAATCAATTCCGTTTTCCGTTCTGAAAATTAATTCCAATTTTCATGCTCATCAACAAAGAAACAATAAAACAAAAATTTATTAGTCAGCTGAAAAAAATGATGATAAAATTCTTGTATATTAATATTAACTCAAACACAAAAAAATAAAAAAAAGATTACAAACTTTATGTCATATTCAATCAAAAAGAAATTAAAGAAATGAGAAGATTTGAAAGATTTATTTTTTTTGGAGATTGTTGAGGAAAAATGAAAAGGAAAGAGAGTATAAGATTTGGAAACTGCCAAAGGCCCAAAGCCTTACTTTTAAGATTTGAGCTAAATGAAATAGAATGAGGATGTAGCAGCGTCAGAGAGGAGTAGTTTGACAACAGTGACAAGTTTGGATTTTGAGGAGAAAGGAGATGATGAGAGAATGAGAAAAGAGAAACGGAATAAGATTTGAGGTAAATGAAATAGAATGAGGATGTAGCAGCGTCAGAGAGGAGTAGTTTGACAACAGTGACAAGTTTAGAATTTTGAGGAGAAGGGAGATGACGAGAGAATGAGAGAAGAGAAACGGAAATGAGTGCTTGAACTTGAGGCTCAATTTTTCAATTAAGTTTTTATTTTTTTTTCAATTTATATATAATTTATTATGCGTGGGTGAGCTCATTTAACAATTGGTGTGGGTCAATATTATACTGCCACGTGGCATTTATAAATAATTTTTATTAATTAATTAAAATTTTGATTTTTTTATTTCAATTTCAATTTTTAATGAAACAGTATCCAAACCGAACCAAATCATTTGATTTTCACACTTAAAAAACAGAACGATTTTTTTTTAAATCAAAAACCGAATCGACTCAAACGTTTCAGTTTACTAATTTTTGGTTTATTTTATCTTTACATACAATTTTAAGCACATATTATTCAAATTATACTACTGAAATCTTTGAAAGCTACATTATAGAGATTTTAAAAAATAACATGTATAACTTTGAACATATCCCATTAGAACAAAAAGGCTTCTATAAAAAAAAAGAACAAATCAATTATCTTAATATCTGTTTAGCTTAAACCCTTACTTGATAAAAAAAAAAATGTGCGCTTTAAAAATAGTGATTGCAAATTTGGCAAGCAACTTATGCGTGGTTGCAATAATCTATTAAAAAGTAAATTAAAACAAATTCATGATAATCGTTCCATCATGTGCAACCACAAAGGTAGATACAATAATGCCTTAAAGTTTTATTTTCGAAACAATTTTTTGAAAAGTTGTTGTCATAGATTATTGAATTGCATATCTTAATGTCTTTGTTTAAAACTTAAACAAGATTCAAGAGTTCCAATAAAAAATTTGCAACTAGAAATCTTAATTGGAAGAATTTCAATTAAAAAAACTAACAATTAGAAGCAAAAGAGAGGGGGGGAGAGTGGTAACACTAACCCATGGGGAAAGAGTCAATAAATTGAAGGGGAATGACCATGGTGTTTGACCGTAAAAAAAATAATTCGCTACTTTTAATTATGGACATGAGAAATGGACTACGAGACTTATTTATAATGAAAGTTTTAGAGATCGACCGTTGATATCTAAGAGGTGATTTATTAGCGATTATATTTTATTGATATTACAATTTTTTAAATAATTTATTTTATTTCTTAAATAGAATTCTTAAAAATTAACATATTTGTTCAGTTCAAAAAAATAATATGTTTATAAAATTAAAGTTTAATGTGTATAATAGATATTAAATTTTATAATATATTTGTAAAAAAAATTATATATGTCTGCTTATTATTTTTTTGATCCTTTTTATTGATTTTAAAATATATTAAAATATAACTACAGTGTAACATTAGAACAACAATAAATAATATTTTGTTTGCTTTCTTTTTTTAATAAAATAATTAAGTCGAGAGAAATGGAGAAAACATTTATAGGGCCCAAAATATTCACTTAACCAATGTAAAGTCCAAGTTGAGGATGGGCTTTTTTGATGGATCAGACATTTTACTTTGAGCATTGAAAAGTGGAAAACAAGTAAAAAGAGGTCACACAAAGATCTTGTGCTCCATTAGTTTTACGCTACCTGTTTTCAAACCCATGAACACACGACATGAGCCACCATTAAACTCTTTGAGGGTGGGTAAGGGATGACAAAAAAAAACTCGATGTTAGAAAAACTCAAAATTCGTTTCAGTTGATTTTGGAATTTAGTTTAAAAAGTTTAGGATCTAATTTTTTTCACATAATTTGAATTCAGGATTTTTTTAATTTTTTTATTAAAAACTTATAAATTAATTCATAATATTTTATATAAATAAATCTAATAATTATTTTATAAAATAAATATCTGAAAATTTTAAATTTAATCTAAAAAATTAAATAAAAATTGAAACAAAAAATAAAAAATATTAAATTATGAATATAAATTAATATAAATTTTACAATATAATAATTGTTTCATACAAAAAATATCTTTAAATTTTAAATTTTATCAAAAAAAATAAAAAAGGCTTAACTCGGATCTCTGACCTGATTTAAAAAAAATCCAAAGTAAACCTGAGTTTCAAATATATAAAAAATTCATATTTAAATTTGGATTGAACAAAACTTGGATTCAAAATCGAATTTTGTCAACCTCTTTTGAAAAGCTTTTTCGGTACTAAGCAACTTTTTTTTTTTTTTTTCTGCATTCGCTTTATAAGACTTTCTTATTGCAGCCCTTCATACAATCCCAGAAGAATTCAAATACCAATATCTCAACTTCTGCTCCTCCATGTAGAAAATTTATTGTATGCATTTGATGAAATTTTTGCACATCATTATTGTTCTACGTACTTTCAATTGTGAGCTTTAGTTTTCAATGTAACACTTTTTTAATGCATGTGCGGTCTTGATTTCAGATGTATCCAAAGATGGAACGCAGGAGGCACAAATCATTTGTTCGAAATTTCCTCATTAGATTTCTTTCGCTATCGGCTGCTTTATTCATAGGGAGTGCCTTTATAGTCACAGGCTGTAAAGACGTATAAAATTTTAAGTACTTTAATGACTTCAATATTGAATTTTAATGATTTAGTTTGTGGCAAAACAGGTATCATTCAAATTGAAATAGACATATATAGTTATTTATAATTACATATGAACTTTATGTCAACAGAGGATTTCGCTTTGAGTGCTTACAAGGTCTAGAATGTCCGAGGTTTGTTGATTTTGTTCCATTTTCTGTTCATACTTTTTGCAATGGTTTGTTTTTAGCTTTTCATGATTTTTTTCCATATATATTCAAGACTCAGTGCAGGGCATATGGCGGCGAGACAATGCCTAAAGATATTGTCTCCAGGATATCCGACTTGGAAATGCGACCATTATCAGGCCCAGTGAACAAAACGGTCAGTCAAAGGCATGAATTGTGCTTAAATTGTTATACTTTATTTGCTTCTTTGTTAGAACTCAAAGCATGAATTATCCATTAAACATATTAGTAAAATTAAATAAAATAAAATTTAATTATTTAAATAATTTTTGAATAAATAAATAAAATATAATTTTATTTGTTTGTTATTTTATTTTTAAATGAAAGATATACTTAATTTAAAAAATATAAATTAAATGGTGGAGCACCATTTATAAAATTAATGATAATTTATTTTAGATTATTAAAAATGGCCACTAAAAAATAATTTTTAATAGTTAATCACTTAACTTAATTTTAGTGGAACACTTGTGAAGTGTTTAAAGCACAAAAAATAATTGGAATCGATTTTGATTAATAAGGGTAAAGCAAAAATATGAGAGGTGAGAGGATTAGAGAGAGTTTTTGGTTTGAAGAATTGTTTTTTGAACAAAAGGGTTGTGAGAAAAATTAGAGAAAAAAATTAATTCTTTTTATTTTTCTTTCAAGAAACAAAAATTTATTGCTAGAAATTCAGTTGTTACTATTCTAGCTTTACAATCCCATCGAATTTTTGTGAACTAAAATTGTACAATAATTCACTTCAATGTGAGCTCAAGGTTAGAGTTATGAAGAATCTGAAATTGAAATCTTCACCAAAGTTCTTCAAATGTATGTTTTCTGTAATCTTATGTTATTAAGGATATAAGTTACATATGTGTATGTTGATTACATGTTTAATTCCTCTGCTAAATCGTGTATATGATACATGTATTTATTTATTTTAACACGTACACAATCACATGCATATACTTTAAAATAAGTTAACATGATGTACACAAGACCTGACATCAGTATGACTGTAAATGTTACTAACCGATACTAGTTTGATCCAGGTGACAACCATTGGATGAAAGTCAAACATGTCCTTAAATACCTTAAGCATACAAAGGATAAGTTTCTTATTTATAGAGATAGTGACTTATAGGTGAGAGAATACACAGATTTAGACTTTCAGTCTGACCTAGATAATAGAAAGTCTACATCTGGGCATATGTTCATTCTCAATGGTGCTTAAATACCTGTCCTTAAATACCTTAAGCATACAAAGGATAAGTTTCTTATTTATAGAGATAGTGACTTATAGGTGAGAGAATACACAGATTTAGACTTTCAGTCTGACCTAGATAATAGAAAGTCTACATCTGGGCATATGTTCATTCTCAATGGTGCTGCAGTAAGTTCGAAAAGTACAAAACAGGGATCTATAGTTGATTCTATCATTAAGAAAGAATATATAGCCAAGCTCGAAATAGTTCCAAGTTTGAAAGATCCTATGCCATTATTTTACAACAATAATAGAGTCATTGCACAAGCAAAAGAGTCAAGAGCTCACCAAAGATCTAAACATGTGGAGAAAAAAATACCATATAATTAAAGAGATCTTAGATATGGGAGATATAATAGTTTGTAGAATAGATTCTATAAATAATATAGCGAATTCACTTACTAAGGTTTTAACTTCAAAGGTGTTTATGAAACACGTGGAGTCTATGGGTATTAAATACTAGTATGAATGGCACTAGAGCAAATGTGAGTGTGTCAGGGTTTGTGCTTACATGTCATCCCTATTTGTATGAATATTTATTTTGTAAAATTTATACAATGTATATTTTATTAAATTGCTAATAACCTTTATTAAATGGTATTAAAGCTTGTAACGTTGTAGAAATTGTATAATTTGAAGAAGTTCAGATCTGGTTTAAAAGAGTTTATGCTAGGGTTAAGAGTTAGTAACGTTGAGAGTTGTAAATACTAAGAGTTAGCACTGCTAAGAGTTAACATGTTATAAGATTCAGCAAAATCTATAGAGTTAGAACCTTTTTATAATGGGACAAAGACCTAAGAATATACTTGTAATAACATAATTACAAAGAAATGCAATAGATACTAGGAAATGTCATTATATATATTTTATTAAATCACTAATAACTTTTATTATATTTGTATGGTACAGAGAATTATTCATAACTAACTATGAACTTAGTAAAAGCTCGTACAAACATGCAGATATTCAGTCAAGACTAAATACTAAATAAACTCACGAGGATCCCAATAGATATCTTATGAATTCGTCAAAACAAGGTTCTCTCGAGTTGAGTAGTATTCATAATCCTTTGAACTGAGTGCCACAGTGGGCTTGTGGGTGATCCACAATACTTTGATTTCACATATGTTCAGAGACCTTTCATGGTCTGACTACTACGTGTCATTGGATATAGTCTGATGCTCATGGAGTCTGGTATGCATAGATACGGGATCCGTCAGCTCACATAGGTGGGTTATATATCCAATGCTCCGAGATTATATCTTATAAAGTCTTATAGCTATAAGCAATGAACTCGAAAAAAGAGTTTCCCACAGGGTTGAACAATATAGCAAAAGTGTTTGCATATATTGTCCGTTGAGATACGAATCTAGAAATAAGTTCCTAGATAAATTTGTGGGGATTTGACGGTGCTGACCTATATCCTCGCACATTCAGGGTATAAATAATTGAAGGATTATACATATACATTGTGACCTCAACTTATATGGTCTAACACGCTGATTTATAATATTCATAACATGTGTGTGAGGTATCGATCATGGACTTATAGAATAGTTTTATTTAACGAATCAGGCATGGACTTAGGGAGTCCCAATATGAAACATACTCGTTGTACACTTAGACAACGTACCGTATTGAATAGTTCAATACAATAAACTCCAACAATCTATTATTATTAAGTTAACTAAAGTATATGGTTAATGATGGGACCCATTTTTTGTTAACTTGGTAACCTATTGAGGACATAAAAGTAATTTCATTTAATGATTATTTAATTATTAAATAATCAAAATAAATATTTGCTTATTTGATAGTTAAATAAATAATTTAGCTTAACTATAGTTAAAAAATAACCATATGGTTAAGTTAATAAGATATTAACCTTACTTAATGGTTAAGTAATGGTTAACTTAACCATGGTTAAGTTAGTTAGACTTATAGGTGATTCACCATACTTTAGTGTTAGGTGTTGATTATCTAAGGTGCTTGCATGTGAGATTTGTTCATCATACAAAATTATACATATCTTATATGTATATATGCACAGCGGAAGCATAAAAATTTATAATAAACACAAATAATACATATTAATCAAATTAAAAACGAGATTGAGAAATTAACTCATGAAGCCTTTAGATTAATTGCTTGAAGTTTACTTGAAATATAAACTTTGATCAATCCTAACAATCAACAATGGTGGGTTTGATTGTCTAGAATAGCAGTATGTTAATCCAGCAATTAGTTTAACTCTTAAACTTAGTTCAAAGTTAAACTCTTTAACTTAATTAAATTTGTTATTTATTTATTCAACTCTTGAATAAAAATAAATTTAATTTATGTTTTAATGGCTAATTGGAGAAGATGATGAATAGAATATGTTTTCAACTCTTAAAAACATTTTATTTTTATTTTTTAATTCTCTCTTAATTTTCTAGCCAACAAAAAATAACTTAACTTATGAAAATTAATTCATTTTACTTATATAAACTAAATATATTTAATTTAACATGTATTTAATTTTAATTTCACTTAAATTTGAATTTGCATTTAACTTAACTTAACTATAGTTAACATTTAATCTTAGTTAGGTTAGTTTAACTTAACCCTCAAGTTAAATAAATATTTAAATAATCTAATCCGAGTTAACTAATTTAACCATGGTTAAGTTAACCTTTACTTAACTATTAAGTAAGGTTAACTTAACTTAACTATATGGTTAACATTTAACCATAGTTAAATTAAAACATTTATTTAACTATTAAATAAATAAATATTTATTTTAATTATTTAATAATTAAATAATCATTAAGTAAAATTACATTTATATCCTTAGTAGGTTACCAAGTTAACCTAAAGTGGGTCTCACCATTTAACCATATACTTTAATTAACTTAACTTTCGTAAATTGCTGAATTTTACTGTATTGAATCATTCAATATGGTACACTACCTAAATGCACAAAGAGTACATTTCATATTGGGACTGCCTAGGTTCACACCCGATTTGTCAAATGAAACTATTTTATGAGTCCGTAATCGATGCCCCACGCACATGTTACGAATATTACAAATCAGCGTGTTAGACCATACAAGTTAAGGTCATAACGTATATCTCTAATCCTTCCATTATTTATACCCTAGATGTGCGGGGATATAAATCAGCACCGTTAAATCCCCGTAAGCACATCCTTAAACTTATCTCCAAATTCGTATATCAATAAACAATATACGCAAACACTTTTGCGATATTGTTTAACCCTGTGGAATAATCTTTTTCCGAATTTATGCTTGTGGTTACAAGACTTCATAAATACAATCTCAGAGCATCGAAAATACAACTTACTTATGTAAGCTGACGAATCCCGTATCTACGCACACTGGACTCTATGAGCATCGAACCATATCCAGCGACATATAGCGGTCAGACCATGAAAGGTCTCTGATATATATGGAACCAAAGTATGATGGATCACTCACAACCACCGTGGCACTCAGGTAAAAGGACCACAAATACTACTTAACTCAAGAGGACCTTCCTTTGACAACTTCATAGGATATTTAACTTCCCAATCACTGATCACGATCAGTCATTTGGGGTCCTCATAAGTCTATTCAGTATCCAGTCCTAATTGGATACCCGCATGCCTATACAAGCTCTAAGCTTATGGTCAGCTAAGAACAACCATCTGAACCAGTCAGATATAGACATACACTGATCCATATAAAAGTGATTCACCGATAGACCCGCATTGGTGAACATAGATCATAAACATCATGTTTGAGACATATTTACACAATGACATTTCCTAGCACCTATTGTAACTATTTGCAACTATGTCATTACTAGTATACTCTCACGTCTTTGTCCCATTATAGATAAGGTTTTAACTCTTTAGACCTCGCTGACTCTTATAAGCTGTTAACTCTTAACAGTGCTAACTCTTAACCCTGGTCTAAACTCTTTTAGATCAAATCTGAACTCCTTCAGATTATACAATGTCTGTAATGTTATAAGCATTATACCATATAAATATAATATTAACAATTTTTATTCGAAATATTTATTGTATAAATATTAAACAAATAATATTCATACAATATTGGAATGGAACGTAAGCACCAACTCTAACATTTAGTTCCACGTATGTCAGAGACCTTTCATGGTTTTACCGCTACATGTCGCTGGGTAAGGTCCGATGCTCATGGATTTCGATGTGCGTAGATACGGGATCCGTCAGCTCATATAGGTCGGTTGTATATCTGATGCTCCAAGATTGTATCTTACAAAGTCTTATGGTCATAAGCAATGAACTTAAAAAAGGAGTTTTTCACATGGTTGAACAATATAAAAAAGTGTTTGCGTATATTGTTCATTGAGATACAAATCTAGAAATAAGTTCACATATAATTTTATTGAGATTTGACGGTGATGATCTATATCCTCGCTCATCTAGGGTATAATAATGGAAGGATTATACGAATATGTAATAACCTCAATATGTATGGTCTATCGCGCTGATTTGTAATATATGTGACATGTGTATTAGGCATCGATCACAGACTTATGGAATAATTCTATTTGACAAATGAGGCATGGACTTAGGAAATCTCAATATGAAATGTACTCATTGTGCACTTGGACAGCATACTATATTGAATAGTTCAATATAGTAAAATCTAACAATTTACTATAGTTAACTAAAATATATGGTTAACGACGGGGCCTACTTTGGGTTAACTTGTTAGCCTAGTAAGGATATAAAAGTAATTTTACTTAGTGATTATTTAATTGTTAAATAATCAAAATAAATATTTGTTTATTTAATAGTTAAATAAATAATTTAACTTAACTATGGTTAAAAGTTAACCATATAGTTAAGTTAATAAGATATTAACCTTATTTAATGGTTAATTTAATTATGGTTAAGTTAATTAACTAGAGTTAGGTTATTTAGATATTTACTAAATTTAAGGATTAAGTTAAACTAACATAACTAGGGTTAAATATTAACTTTAATTAAGTTAAATGTAAATTTAAATTAAGTAAAATTAAGTTCATTTGTATATATATGCAAAATGAAATAAAATTAAGAAAAGTTAAGCTTTAACATTTTATTTGGCCGAT
Source organism: Ailanthus altissimus (assembly GCA_946807835.1). Taxonomy (NCBI): domain Eukaryota; kingdom Viridiplantae; phylum Streptophyta; class Magnoliopsida; order Sapindales; family Simaroubaceae; genus Ailanthus; species Ailanthus altissimus. Next base: position 7,458,446 of record OX327699.1, read on the forward strand.
CATCAAAGAGAAAAAGAAAGAGAAAATTTTGTTCTTATCAATTGAGAATTCAGATGATGAATTATAGATTTTTTTTTCTCTATTTGGTTTAGGCATTAAGCTTAATTAAGTGTTTAATTTATTGATTAAGTGTTAATAAAAAAAATCAAATACTTAGGTTTAATTTGTTAAATAATTTGTTGGAATAATACACTGTTATTTTAGAAAATCAATCTCACCCTTATTGATTACTAAGATTGACAAAGTTTACATTTCAGGTGGATTTCAAGCAATTCTAATCCAAAGCCTTCAAGGGTTTAATTCTCAATTTTCTTATTAATTTGATTCATATATAACAATTCTGTTCATTGTAAATGTTTGTACTTTCGTTGTGTATATATATGTATAAGATATGTATATTTTGAATGATGAACACATATACCACATGTATGCACCCTATATAAATCAACATTTAACAGTTACAAGGGTTCATGTAATGTTAATATTAATTCTAGAAACCTTAAACTTAGTCGAAATAAGAATCTTTACTTGAAGGAGTCCAAATCTCATTTAAAGAAGTCAATTGAGTCAAAATAGAAAATACCTATAAGTTGTCACAGGAACAGTATCTACCACATAAATAGTACTCACCTTCTTGCTTCTGTCTTTTCATTTTGAACCTTCTTAGCATACATTTTATGTACTAGACTTCTTGTTGGCTCTTCATTGGTCTTCAACTCAAAATCAAATTAATCCTTAATTTTGAATCAAAAAAATTTCAACAAACCTCTCCTTAATTAAAAAAAAAAAATCTCCCAAGAAGCTTTACCAAAATCCATCAACTTCAACGCTTTATCACCTTGCATTAACATTAATTAAGTCTTTATCTAAACTTAATTCCTTTTGGAACCCTTCCTATTATAGTTTCTAGTGCCATTCTTGACACCATCACAACACCTAGCGCCTTTCCCATACATTCCTTTTTTACCCTTATCACCACGATAAGCAAAACCCCAATGCCGCCCTTTGGTAAGCATCCCCCTAACAACTCCATATTGAGATCCCACAGCATTGCTAACATGCACATACAACCCTTTATGTTTCTCACCTCTCATTATTATAGATCTTTTCCTTATCTTTAATATTTTTTTTTTTTGCTATAAATGAATATCCCTCTTGATCCAACATTTTTAGGGATATCAAATTCAACTAACTCCAGGTACATGTCTAACCCCATGTAACTCTCTAATCTCCCCATCATGCATCATCACCTTAATACTACCAATCCCCATAACCCTACAAGCCATGTTATTTTTCATTAATATTTTTTTCCCCTAATAAATTTACAATTAATAAGCAAGGATTTTTTTCGGACACACATGGTAATTACATCCAGAATCAAGTATCACTTTACCAATATACTTCTCACTAGAAATTAGTAAAGACTCTGTAATTTTCAAATCTTTATTATAGACTATTGCAGCCCTTCCTCTTTTCTTTACCTTTCTTTCCAAACAATCTCTCTTTAAGAGCCATTCCTTATTACATAAATAGTACTTCTTAGATCTACCATATTAATTTCTCTTATCATCTCCTCTTCTTACAACTAATCTTATTATATTATCAAATTTTAATTATTTTTTTTATTTTTTTAGAGTTTAATGAGCCTTTAATATCATTAATTATTAAATTCTTTGAGGGTGTCATACTATGTATATGATGCTCCCACGTAGAAGAAACTTCCGCGGAAGACATCTAGGCCGAAGTGGTGTTGCTGTAGTTTCAGATCTAGAAAGAAGAATAAGGAAAGGAAGTCGAATGAGAAAAAGAGCATGGACATTTCACAATAGAAACATGCACTAAAAAATATTGAGCAGGGAATTGAAGGTGAGGAGCAGCTTTAGATTGGCTACCAGAGTCGCATCTGCAAAATCTTGTGCAGGCAGTTGAAATAGGGCGAATAACCCACAGATAAGTGGAAAATAATATGCAATTCATAGCCAATTAATATGGGATCTTGAGTTGTCATACGAATTATTTGTTTCTAGTTTACAGCTGATTTGTTGAACCTAGATCATTAATGTTGCTGCTATACTGTCATGGCAGGTATAGATAATGTAAAAATCATTGCTGATGACCCGGATAAAATTTGAGAAAAAATTTGGACAGTTCCCAGTTTTCATAACATCAAACCTTAATGGAAGATGGTGGAGTTACTAGAGGAGCTTCATCTGCATGACTCTTGAAAGAAGCTATCCTTGTTATTAGCTGTGGCTATGAGGATAAAATTGAATGGGGCAGATATGAATTAATTTTAAAATTTTGACAAATTTGTGGATGTTTTTGAGTTCTTTAATCATTGTTGATATTTATGCTGTCAAATTATCTAAAATTTTATTTTTCCTCCAGCTTGGGCGGATATATGGATCTGTTACAGAGGATATATTAACCGGCTTTAAAATGCATTGCCATGGTTGGTGATCAGTGTATTGCATACCCCAAAGGCCTGCTTTCAAGGGTTCAGCTCCCATAAACCTCTCAGATCTTCTACAGCAGGTTCTTTGTTGGCCTTTGGAATCTGTTGAGATTTTACTTAGCGGGCATTGTCCAATTTGGTATGGATATGGATGCAGTTTGAAAACATTGGAGCTATATATATAAGCTCAGTTATTTATCCCCTGACATCCTTCCTTTGATTGCATATTTTACCTTGCCACTATCTGCCTCTTTACTGGGAAGTTCATTGTCCCTGAGGTAATTTCCAGTTGCACATCAGTCTGAAGTCTATGGAACATGCTCATTGTAATTTTAGTTATATCCATATCAGCATAATTAGTTCATGTGTTTGGTGGATTTTTTGCTGCAATTGTCCACATTTTTCCTAGTAAACTGTGACAAGATTTTTTTCTGCAATTGTTCACAGTTTTCCTTGTAAATTGTAACAAGATATTTATTATCTTTGAACTTTAAACTTTCTATGTTTTGTTCAATACCGGACCAAATATTTTTCCTGTTTTCAATAAGCTTTCTTTTATTTTGATCCACATCCTATTTCCCTCATCTTTAGATTTCAGAATTTCAATACCCGCCAGAGGACTATAGTGAATATGTGATGTTGGCTTTTCTAAGCTTTCTTTTCATCCCGCACTAGCAGTAGCAGGAATATGTGATGTTGGCTTTTCAGAATGTCATTTTTCCTGCTTAAATTATTATAGACTTCATAGACCATCAGCCATCGGCCTCAGTTGGTTTCTTATAGTGATGCACTTGAAAGTAGGTTGTGACCGCACTGTTGTCCTAGGAAAAACAACATCACCTGTGGCCCCCCATCAGACTAGCTAGACATGTCACAAGAAAGCCTCAATCGAAATGCTTTCTTTTAAGCCAACATTTGGCTATTTCAAATGTTTTAACTGATGTTTGTTTATCGTGTGGTTTGCAGATTAGCAATGTTGCCAGTATTCTTTTCATGGATAGCTGCAACTAGCACTCTTGAAATGCAATGGGGAGGTGTTGACATACATGACTGGTGGAGAAAGAAGCAGTTTTGGGTGATTAGTGATGTCTCATTACACCTATTCGCTCTCTTTCAGGTTCTGCTTAAGGTGTTGGTTGTAGTTCACGGTTACCTTCAAAGCAGCAGACAATGGAGAATTTTCTGAGTTCTACATCTTTAAGCGGACATCTATGTTGATCCCTCTCATGACTTTGCTAATCATAAACATAATTGGAGTCATTATAGGTGTTGCAGATGCCATCAGTAATGGGTACTAATCATGGGGTCCACTCTTTGGTAAGCTGTTCTTCGCTTTCTGGGTCATTGTTCATCTTTTCCCATTCCTCAAGGGGTTGATGGGAAAACAGAACGGGCTTCCCGCAATCGTTGTGATATGTTCAATACTTTTAGCTTCTATTTTCTCACTTTTTTTGGGCTCAAGTCAACTCATTTGTGTCGAAAGGTGATGTGATATTAGAAGTTTGTAGGTTGAATTGCGACTGAGATTCGCAATATAAAAAATTTAGATGGGTTCAAGTTTCATGTTGAAAGGTTTTTGGTAATTGCATAAGCAGGCCTACGGATTCAGGTCAAAGATGAATAAATCAATTTAACACGGTATTGTTGGTCACGAGAAATGTCGTGTGGATACGATAAGCCACAAAGGAAAATCAGTGCAGGCTGTGTATAGATACAAATGAGAGGATTTCTGCCAAGTTTTTTTTTTCATTGATTCTTTTGATACTGTTGATTTTGATGGTTGAAGGGTGTGAACTTGTAAGTGTTTGTAATTCTCAAGTGAACATAAAATGTTAGGCTTCATCAATAATTTATACTCCCTTCCCAATAAGGGACTTCGTACAAACGTGTCGTTCTATTATATGCTCCCAATAATTCTCATGTTGGACCTGGGATTGGATTTTAATTCCTGTAATTGCTTATAACGATATGATAATCACCAAATCCACAATTACTCGCTGTGAAATATTTAATTTTTACATTACATATCCACATGTACAAAATAAGATCAAATCAAATAGACTAATCTTTTTCACTGATGAGAAAATGTCAACTTTGTCTCATCTGTTCATGAAATGATAGATGTAGAAAATTAGATTAGCAGTTGAGAAGTATTTCTTCCCGGGATCTTCCAGAGCGCGCAGTTTTGACTCTGTTTTTTCTGCTGTTATGTAATCCTTTTTGGTGCTTATATTCTCTTTCGAATTCTCTGTTAATCTTCTTGAGCAAGGGCTGTAATGTTGCATCATTATGCATACATTTCTTCTGCATTTCACAAAACAAGAAAATGGAAAAGGCATCTTCTAGTTGTTATGATAAAAGGCTTAATTATCCCAAACTGCATAGTATTTCTATTATTATTGATGGAATGTGAATCAAGAAACATCAAATGTTCGGACTTCAATATTGTATTCATGAGCTGCAACAGACAATATTGGGGTTTTGTTCTTCAGAAATTATCTTTTTCTCCACGGATTCTTGAGTGTATCTGGGCACCATCACCAACCAACAAGTTTCCTTTATCGCCCCCTAGTTATCATCAAATTAATCTCATACATACAAGAATAAATCTAATATCTATGATCCTGAAGCTTACTTGTACTTAAAATTATGAATAAAATTTTATCATTCTTTCTCTCTACTGTTACATTTTTAAATAATTTAGACTTTAAGCTTTAGATTTCTTCTTTTTATGCTTTAGTTTCATATTACACTTCTTCTTAAATTTCATGTTCTATTATGACATTAACTTCAACAATGCAAAACTACTAAGTACTGTACAACAATTAATAAAATAAAAATAAGAGAAAATTACTACTAAATAGTGCTTAATACCTTAAAAGCCAAGCTATTCCTTGAACCTTGAGTATGTTAACTAAAATTGAGTATGCTAAAATTGAGTATGCAACAACAAAAGTCAAACTTTTGTTGTCAAGAAAGAAGATGCTGCGAAAACATACCCTTCATATGATTATTATCTCTTTGTATACACTATTTTGCTACAGATGACTCTGATTAAAGAATGATTATTATCTTCTTTTTTTCTTAGCATCATTATTTATCGTACAACAGAACAAAATGGTGATGGCCAGTAAAGAATGCTAATTATTAAAAATTATGAATTATCTATTAGATAAATTAGGTTATTTTAATTTAAAGTATTTGTAATAATATTTTATTAGATTAATAAAATTTATTCATATATATAATTAAGCATATATTGATGAGTTCATATTTATAAAGTATGTGATTTATGTATTAGGCATATAATGTTAATACAGAGATATAGATCACAAGTTTTTTATAAATTAAATCATGTTCACAACCATTAATGAAAAATGGCATTTCATTATGTAAGATTGTAGTTTTTCTACTTCTTATAATGAATGATTTACCTTGATCATCGAAGTAGAGACTTCGAGTAGAAAAACTAATATATATGATACATTGAACAGGACTATAGTGAATTTCGATCTGATTAACTAAATGTCGTAAATCTTAATTCACAAAAACTTTAATAAGCTTGATTGATCTTAATCCTAAGTAGGTAATGTACTTATATTCATGCGTTGTATATTTTGAGTTATCACGGAGTGAGATTTATATAAACGGTCAAAATCTCGATAGCTTTGAGATATAATTTCATGGGTTGTAGGAACATATATTTGTAAGATAGAATCTAAGATGTTTGCAGGATTTGGTCATTAGAATTTGTGGTCACAGTTTATTCAATAAATTATTTATTGAATAATAATATTTATTTATAAATTTTTTTACAAATATAGATATATTAAAAGTGATCATTAGAGCATTTAATGACTTAGGGGCAAATAAGTAATTAAAGAAATAAGATATTTTTGCAAGACCTAACTTTAATTATGGACATCAATTAGAGGGTCAATTAAGTGGTTATTGTTGGTTTAAAGACCAAGTCTAATTTAATTAAAATGAGTTTTAATTAAATGAGATTTTATTTTATAACATGGTTTATTAGAGTACAGCCTTTTACTTTTAGTGGAATAACTTAGGGTTAACTTAGAAGAATTGGTGTATTATGAGATAATAAGAATTAAGCCTTTTAAATTGGAGCTAGAAAGCTCATGAGTCTTGTAGTTCCTCTACTAACTCAAATCTTAATCAAACTCTAATTTCTTAATCTTAATCAAATTTTAAATACTCAAGGGAGATCCTTATATATATGGAAGGTATGTAATAAGAAAAAGTGACCATAACCATTCAAAGAAAAAATTCTTTTATGTATTCTTACGTGTGGAAAAAGAATTTAGTTAATACTATTATCTCAGATTTAGGTATTAGTAGTTTTAGATATTAAGAAAGATTCACGCACCCACACACGTTAAGTTTGAAGATTGAGGATATTAGAGAAGATTGCAGTCATTTAATTCAAGATCTGTCATAACGAAGAATTGAAGTATTCTTTTATCCCTATACATATAATTATGAACAAAACGATCTGACTTCTACTGCGTTTATTTTTATAAACAGAAATTTTTTATTTACCGTACCAACATTATCAACCATTTTTACCACTTAATTAAAGAACTACTTGCAGCCAACTATTATATCAAACAATTCATATATTGTTAATTTTTCAAGAATTACAACAAAAAGTTATAATAAAGGAAATATGAATTATAAATATTTTAAATAGTATTTAGATATAAATAAAAACAAAAATATTATAAATTTATTTTCTTAATTAAAGAAAACAAGTAATAGCTTTAAACTTTGTCCACTTTCAATGTGAAAATTTATAAATTATATAAAAAAAATTAAAACAAAATAGAGTGTGACAAATTTTTATTTATTTAAAGAAACAGTCTCTTCTTTTTTGGAGGAGTTATCATCACTTTGAGGTGATCTTTTTAAATAATGAGTTTAATTTATTTGCCAAAATATTTTAATTCTTAATAGAAGAAAATGAAAGATCTTCTGCGAAGCTAAAACCAAGAATTTAGAGAGAAATTAAAACATAAATTGATTAACCCAGATAATGCTCACAAAATTTGTCAAATTTAAAAAACCCATGTACCAAATTGATATAATAAAACTCATTTAAGATGGAATCGATTCTTAATGCAATAAAAATATAAATTATTATTTGATTTGATTGAAGAAGCACAAGTAAAGTGCAAAGTATGTTGCTGTTACCTTGAGAAGCAATAGGCGCTCAAATCTTTAAGCAGAGCTATTTTTAAGTGTTAATGATTCCATAAACAATGGGTAAAGCAAATTCTATAGCTGACTGAAGAATAGGTTAAATAGTGAAAAGTGGGTAAAACTCTTTAGAAAAAGTATTTTCTATTAAAAAAATATTTTGTAAAAACACGTCTTTATTAAATAATGCACGCAGAAATTGAAAAATTGTCCAGTTAATTTTTTTGGCCGATGTATATTATATTTTTCAGCTTTCACTATATTTAATTAATAATTCACTCTCTTTTTTTTATTTTGAAAGATAATTAATTACCTTTGTTTTAGATACACAAAGTGTATTTTCTATAAAAATAAATACATCAAGTATATTTGTAATCCTTTTATAAGTAATTATTATATTAAATAATAATTATTAATTGAAAAATTAGTTTTGATTTAGTAAAAACTTTAACCACTCACTACTAAGAGTGGAAAACGAATGGTTTAGGTGGATTTAGGATCAACACAAACCAAATCTAAAATCTTCGTGTTGTCATTTTTGCAACCCAAACAAACTGAAATAAGATTAAAACACCATACCAATCTAATTTGGTTTGAACTATTTAGAAATTAAATTCATTTTTCATCACAATTAGAAAAGACACGTTAAATTAGATTACAAAAATTTCACCAAAGTCTAAATTTAAAATATTTTTACTCGCAAATAGAAATCTCGAAACATCCAAAGATGATATAATGTTTCATCTTCTAACTTGAAAATAAAAATTGTAATATGTTTACTAAAACAAGCAAAATAATATCAATCTAAAGCAATAGGCTTTGTGTCGACAACTTGAAATAATGAAAAATTAGGGTTGTAAACTTGTAATGAATTTGAAATTTGTAAATTATTAATATTTTTGCTTAATATTCTTTGCAATCTAATTACTAAATTAAAAATAATAATTTATATGCATTTTATTAAGATTAGATTAAACAGGTTAAAGATTTTAAACCCAACCAAACCTATTTAAATTTTAGTTGAATTTTTAACCTAAACTAATCAAACTCAAATAGAACCAAAATCTAAACCAATCCATATTATTCGATTTGATTCAATTCAAATATGAATTACAATTTGAGTCATCTATCCCTACCCATTTGTACATTATACTTACTATACAAATAAACTTGTCTGATTTCTTTTTCGTGACTTAATTTGCCACTTCTTTGATTTATTTATTCTCTTTCCAATATTGCTTTATCAATAGAACTTAATAATTATATATTTTGTTAGTAGAATATAATTTAACTTCTTTATTTATTTCTTCATCCATTCAATTTAATCTATTAAAGATTACAATCATCATTTAATTTTTTAATGTGATATCCACACAAAAGACTACATTATTTATTTATTTATCCATATATATATACATGTATATGAATCCTTATTTACCAATACAATTTTGATAATTAATTTTATTTTAATTCACTATTTTTATTACCACTAGTATTATAAACCTTACTTATACAATCAAGAATTTTTCATAGTTGACATAAAAGTAACAATAAAATTATCTTGATAAAAAAAAAAATTGATACCAAATTACAAATATTGCACTAATTAACAAAAATAAAAGATAAAATTTGAGACCATAAATTAGATTTTAAACTTTACATTAATAATTTGTCATACTTTGTGCTATAAAACAAATATTTCATACCAGATGTAAAATACAAGAATCTCATTCTCAATGTTCATGACTACAACAAAATTATTTGTCTCTGTTAATGTGGATGTTCAATCCGAGAGATCTTAGACAACAAACTCTGTTTTTATAGAAATGAAGTCTTTTGCGCAACAAAATCACTTTTCTCGCTATAATAACTATAATGCAATAACATATTTTTGTTGCCCATTAAGACATTTGTAACCTTTTCTAACATAGATTTGGTGGACTAAATATGTTTATCTACTGCAACAAAGGTTTTATTTTGTCGCTATATGTTATTTTTAACAAGAAAATAAATTTTGTCATAGTAGAGTTTATAAAGTTAATAGTATATTTTCTTATAGTGCTAGTCTCTTTTATTATTAGTTCACAAAAAATTTATATTACAAATATTTTTTTAAAAAAATAATTAAAAAATACAATTATAAACGAGCTATTAAAAATTTATCAGCCATTTCTTAATCACTTAGATATCAAGCACTCTTATGACACTCTTTTGTGTATTTAAAACTCAAAACTTTCTAGTTCTCTATTTTCTCTTAAAGTTTCTCTATAATATTTTATTAATTTTAAAGAGTTATAAGAATTTATTTAGTATTCAAAACATTTTTAAAAATTATATTTTTAGTTTCAATAAAAGCCACAGGAGTAGAAAACTTACTCGAAGAAGTAGAAATCTCGTTAACTTTCCTAAAAAGTGGCACCGCGGACCCAAAGACTTAGCGTTGCGGCGCCAATGCAATTTTATGGTGGCATTGATGAGCCACCTAGGTTAGGCTGCAACGCCCAGCCTCTACCAAGGCTGACTTCGCGAGTCAAAAATAGCTTAAAATACGAGAGGAACACCTTCAAGCTTGGCTACCTTGAGTCGCAGCTCCCAAGGCTTAGGTGCTCCTCTTATACTTCAAGTCCCTCTTTGCCTTAGCTTTCAGTTTTTAATATTTTTTTATCTGTCTAACGTGTTTTTAATCTCATCTAAACTCTTTATTGGTCTTTAATTTAAAATTATACTTAAATACAATTTTAAATTATCAAATTTCAACAGCTGTAATTATTTTTTTATTTGAAAAAAAAAAGTGAGTGCAATTATGTAAATTTTCTAAAAATTAGAAGAATTTATAAAAATAAAAAATAAAATGATCACCGTCACATTTAAGGGAGTTTGATTGGTTTTCGTTTAACTGATCAATTGAAAATTTTATTATTTATTACTAAATAAAATTAATTCGAGTTAGCACTGAATTACAAGAGTTGAAGTAACAATAAATTATAAGACATCTGAATAACTTTTATAATTGTTTTTAAAAAATAAACTATTAATTTATTTTTTCTCTTGTAAAAAAAATATATATTTGAAGAGTATATATGTCAAATGTTAGTTATGATTTTTGTTTTTTGACGTGAAAAAATAATAGAAAAATATAAAAAAAATCATTAAAGCATATGAATTAAAATATAATTGCAGTTCACTTAAATTTAAACTTATTCAGATTTCACTAGAAATGTAACGAGGTTTGGTGAACTTGCGTTATAACGAGAGAGCCAAAAAAAAATTTGAGGATGAGTTTTAAAAGTGTAGCTTTATTTTCATAATATGTAGGAAGTAAAACTTTTTCAGTAGGACCCAATAAAACAATACCACATTACAAAACGAATAAGAAAAGTTTTTGTTAGAGACTATTTAGTTTTAAATCTTTAGTTTTGTTTGTTTCATATTTAAATTAAAAATTAAATTGATAAGTATTAATTTTAAATATTTAAAATATAAAAATAATAATTTTTTTAACCATTCAATAAATATTTAATATATCATCTGTGATAAAAAAAAGAAAAGAATATCACTTAAAAATATAGTACAAATCATTTATAAATAAATCCAAACAAATCATATTAATTCATTTTGGAACAATCATTTTTTTCCGCTCCTTTTCTAAAATGCTAATATTACTATTGTGATTTTTGGTAAAATATAAATCTTACCAAATAAATAAATAAAAAATGACCTTAAGGTTGTTGTGGTGCAACAAATATAGTAGGCGCGCCAACCACACTGCAGCCCGTGATTAGTGTCAACATTTTGATTGTTGAGGTGGTGGGTTCGAGTTGGATCGAAGCCTTTTTATTTGTTTATTTTTTTTTTTAAATTATGAAGGGTTGATGATTGTTTTATTTTCTTTTGGTTGTAGAAGGTTGATATTATATTAATTTATTAGAGGTAGAGTTGATTGTTTTATTTTTTTTTTATCTGTGGAAGTTGTTTATTTTATTTTGAATAAAAAAATTGTTTATTTCCTTACGATTGTTTTATTTTACTTTAATTGTGGAGGGTTAATATTGTACCAATTTATTAGAGATAGGGTTGATTATTTTCTTCTATTGTGGAGATTAATTATTTTCTTTCCGTTATGAAGATTGTTTATTTTCCTCCGATTATAAAAAATTGATGATTGTTTTATTTTCATTTAATTGTGGAGAGTTGATATTATACTAATTTATTAAAGGTAAGGTTAATTATTTTATTTCTCTCTAGTTGTAAAGGGTTGATATTATATTAATTTATTAGAGATTAATTTATTTTTTTTGAAAGGTTGATTGTTAAATTTTCTCTAAATATTATAGATGATTGATATTATACTGATTTATAATATTATTAATAAGTAATATTGTTTATTTTCCTCCAATTATAAAGAATTTTTACTCAATTAGATTGATGTGAAGGTTGCTTATTTCCTTTCTATTGTGAAGAATTGATTCTTTTATTTTCTTTTTGTTGTGGAGAGTTAATATTATATTAATTTAAAAATGTTTATTTTTCTTTAATTGTAAATAATTGATTATTTTATTTCCTTCTAATTATAGAAGGTTATTATGGTACTAATTTATAATATTGTCTAACAGCGGTTCACGTTTAGTTAGATTAACAGCCGTTACAGCCCAACCAAATGGAAGCCCTAGTTATATTTATGCCAAATTGTCAAAAGGTCACTTACCCCAAAAAAAAATAAAATTGCAAAATGCTCTCCTGAGCCCCATTATACAAAATAAGTTAAACATGCTGGTAATATAATTAATTAAGTAAAGTAAGGGGTAGGGTGGTGGTGCAAATGAGATTGTTATTTAAAGAACAACACCAAATAGAGTTTGAGCTTCTCCCATCTCTAGAGCACAAAGGAGTCGGTAGCCGCAGCTCAGATTTTCTCTATTCCTTCCCTCTCTATCTTCCGTTTCTTCGTGAGTGTGAAGAATGTGAATGATTGGTTACCGAGAAAGTTGAAGGATAGGAAAAAGAAAATGAAATAACATTTCGAATCTCATTTTTTATCTTTCGAGATTTGTTATTTTGGCGCTCATTTTCTCAGTAACCGAACACAATCGAAGAACTATTACAAGACATCATACCGTTAATTGAATATGATATTCTCATAGATGACTTCGTGATTCTTATCAATTCCTTTCTGTACGTTTTCACGAAAATATTTGTGTTTACATGTAGGCATATATGTTTCCTAAATATTTATTATTTTAAAACAAATGTGAATCTGTTAGATTTGAATGTTGCTCGTTCTGAACGTATAGCTCGTAGCTGTTGATTGATCCCTAATTATTTGATCTATTATATTTATTGTATAGTTTTGTTATTTGGCCATTCAATTTTTTATGTTGATATTAGGATTGCTTAGTTGTAAGCTGAGTTATATTGAAAATAATGGCTTGTTTTTTTTTTCTCCCAAAAAGAATATAGAATATTGATTGTTGTGTGGTATTTTTTGTGCAGTTTGAGCACCCAAGGCATGGTTCCCTTGGATTTCTTCCAAGCGTGCTGCTCGTCACAGAGGAAAAGGTATTAAATCAGTATCTTTTTTTCTATGACATTGTGTGCAGCCAATTTATGTTGTTCAATTGTGTAGCTTCTATAATTTATTAGCCTAAATAGTTCTTCTGTGTGTTTTGGGTTTCTGCAGTGAAGGCTTTTCCCAAGGATGACCCAACTAAAGACTTGCAAGCTCACTGCCTTTATGGGTTACAAGGCTGGTACGACCCACATTGTGAGAGAGGTCGCGAAACCTGGATCTAGTGAGTCTATGGCATCTTTGATTGAGTTTTCCTTAATTGTTATGTATTGTAATTTGATATATTTTTAGTTTCAACTCTTAAATAAAAGAATGTTTTGTACTGGGTAATAACATTAATAAAATTAATTAGTGCATAGAATTTGAAAAATGAGGATTTTGATGTCTTATGTACTGACAACATAATGTGGGTTGCTTTGAATTTGTTTTACCTTTGCCTATGGTTCAGTCAACTTATTATCTATATTTTTAATTATATGTAAAATTTTCTGCTTATTTTTTTTATCTTTCAAATTATGATGACTTAATTGAAGACTAATAAAATCTTCAGTATGTCTATCCAATTATTTTGGGTGCAGACATTAAATTAATTCTGTTAATTTTTTATTCTGCAAGTGTGGTTCTATTTTGATCATGCACTGTTGTCTGTCTAATTCATCTACAATGTTTGAGTTCTCATTGTTAATGTTTGTTTTCATTTGGTTGAGTTGCTATTTTTCTGTCAAATATTATCTAATCAAATCTGTGCATCTTTTTTCATTAGAGCTTCACAAGAAGGAAACCTGTGAGGCTGTTACCATTATTGATATGTGAAGACACCACGTGGAGTTGTGGAATATGTGAAGACACCACGTGGACTCTGCACTTTGAACACTGTCTGGGCTCAGCATCTGAGTGAGGAGGTCAGGAGAAGGTTCTACAGGAACTGGTGCAAGTCTAAGAAGGCCTTCACAAAATACTTGAAGCAGTATGAGACAGAAGAAGGAAAGAAAAGTATCCAAGCTCAGCTGGAGAAGATAAAGAAATATGCAACTGTTGAACATTTCTTTTCTCAAAAGGAATTTTGTGCATATAAAGCTTGAATATTAAAGGAATCATCATCCAATTTTATTTAGGCTTCCCAAGTCTAAAAAGAGCCCTTTGTTGCCTTAATTCACCTAAAGCAATAACATATAGCCTGCTACCCTGGTGGCAGCTGCCATAGCCAATGGCTTTAGGCCACTGCCGCACCTTGTCGCGCATCTACCAAGGCAATAGGCGATGCGTTCTCAGCCATGGCTCTTTGGCCTTGGCAAGACATGTAAGGCAAAGATGCTGTGCATGTTTCATGCACGAGGCTAGGGTAGCTAACTTTTGCCTCCTTTGTCATTACTTGCAAAGTGGCAGTGGGTAAAGTATCCACTGCCTCTTCGTCTCTTTGCATTCTTTTTTTTCTAATTCATGCGACAAAAGGGAGAAAGTTACAGTATGTCCCTCATTTCGTCTTCTTCTTTTCAACCATATGAATGTATATCAGTTTCTTTTTCTTCCGGCGGCCAGAGATAAAGAAAATTAATAATAAAATTTAAATGTTACCGAAAAAAAAAATTCCTATACCCCTTTATGAATTTACACAATTTTGATCTAATTAAAATACAAGAAATTAAAATCAATCCTAGAGAACCATATAATTAACGACAAAATGATCTATACATAAACTATGCATCCATCATATGAATAATATAAAAATACAAGTACTCACTCAAACACACATACTAGTAAATAATGATTTAAATAAAATAAATTAAAGTACCAAAAGCATATATTCAAGAAACTTGGCTCTAATACATGTTGTTGGTGTTATGACATTCATAATATAGGGGAATAGAAAGTAAAAATTCTTAAATATTTATTTTTATAAAATAAAAATATTTTTTGTCTTAAAATCTTATGAATATATAGATTTGATATTTAAAATAAATAAAAATTAACAAGAAACAAAAATATACCTTAAATCCACGCTAAGTTTTCTTTTACCAAATGATTCATACCAAGTCTCTTATTCTATAGTGAGAGGAAGAATGAGCTTCTAATTTTTTCTTTTGAAGAAAACAAAATAAGTATTCCATGTTTTTTTTACATATGTGTGTGTGTCTCCATTTTAAAATATCTTTAAAATAATAAAATATTATTATTTTAATTTAATAATTTCATTACTTAATATTTATTAATTAAATCATTATATTTTAAAAGGAGACTTAATTCATGTAATCCACATAGAGTCCTATTCTTTGTGGTTAATGTATAATATCCAATAATTGAGTATTATTAGACTTCTAAAATAAATAGACTTATATCTTTTTATAAAAGGAAAACACAAAAATTAAAATAAAATCTTTTTAATAATTTCAAAAATTATTCTTAAGCTTTTATTTATTTAATTTCTCAAATTAAATATTTAATTATATTTGGATAAGATATTAATTAATTAATTTTATCCAAATATAAAACATACGTATTTTGAAAATTATTTTTTTTACACAAATAATTTATGTAATAACACAATCATTTTTTTAACTGTTCATTGTAATAATGAAAGATATGGTATTGGGGACCTATGGACCTATAATTTCAAGTTCTAATAAATTTTAGATAATTAATTAAACTTTGTAATTAATTAATCTAATTTATTAATTTTAGTGTTATTCCACTAAAAACTTAGAATTGCACTTTTGAAATTGTAGATATAATTTACTTAAAAAACTTAGAGCAGTCCATCGATTTAATTACTACATATTATTCAACCCTCTATAGATGGTTCATAATTAGAGTTAGGAAAAATTTCAGTTCTAACTGTTTAGTTATAGAATTAACCCTTAAAGAAACCTTATTTATAATTTCTGCTAGGAAGGAATGGATTCCATATTTGTAAATTATATTTTCAATTGCTTATCTCACTATGCCACTAAAATACAAGTTTTTAGCATATTCTTTAGATAAACCGTAATGAGTATTTCAAATGACATAATGACACAAACAAGAGTTTATGATTACTCAGGATTAAATTTGATTTGTATATGATCATCAGTTGACGTTATTTAAATTCTTTATTAACAACGGTATTTTACATAAGAATTCAAACTACATTTGGTCTAGTCCTATATAATCATATTATATAAAGTGCCTCTACCATCATATCACTACATTAGTGATCCAGATAAAATCACTATATTTTAAATGTCTGTGAACTGAACTAATAATATTTAATTAAAGATCTCAAACTGTAAATAATTTATTACGAAATGTTTTTGTTTATTGTTCATAACTTTAATCCTCTTGCATATAACAATTATATACTAAGGTTATGGTCACATAAATAAATAAGGGATTTTCTGATATTTATGTCATGAACACTTTTCAAGTATAAAATTGTAACTTTATTTATTTCATAAAAATAGTACAAGTACATGCTTTTAGGGCACTGTTCCTAACATAATGGCTATGTTTATATTAATGCCGCATTAGCGAATCAATTCTTTGTTAATGAGAAGATATAAGTGAGAATGTTGAGAATCAACTATTGCTTATCCTTAGAAAAAACTGCCCTAATGACACATTAATTCCATTGTCTCGAAAAGGAGTAGTAGGTTAGCTTCCAATGAATAAACTGGAGGAGTATGGGGAAATAGTAGTTTGAAGGATACAGGTAATGGCAACCATGAATTGTAGTACACAGAAATCCTTGAGCCATCTCCAATACATCAATGTAGACCTTTCATTAGTAGATCACGACCCTATAGTATCCTCTTCCTTATAAAGGAATCAAAAGCCTTTTTAGAAACCTCATGAAAGATGAGTTAGTAAAATAAAGGTGTTGAAGAACTTGAGCCATAAAAAATGATGGCTTAGAGACAATTCACCACCCTTGCTTTGCTAGTATTGCTTGATTGAAAGAGCGTAGATCTTGAAAACCCATCATACCAATTTTTTTTTTTCTTACACAGTTTATTCCATATACACCAATGGAGTTTCTCTTTTGGTTATCCCCCCACCAAAAGCGAGCATAATGTCGCTGGATCTCTTTGAGAAGATTGTTGAGAAGCTTGAAAATATTCATTGTATAAGCAGGGATTACCTAGATAATAGCTTTAATGAGCACCTATTGCCCCATATAGAGAACATATGCCTTTTTCATCCCTTCAGCTTTTGTTTAGACCCTATACTTAATGGTATCAAAAAGAGATCGTTTATTATGATTGGTAGAGTAAGGAAACCCCCAATATTTACCAAAATTAGCAACCATTGGCACACATAGGCATAAGATAATTGCATAGATACTTTTGAAGTATTTTGTGTCCTAAAACAAATTGTTGACTTTTGAAAATTAACAATCTATCCCGATGCTTTAGCATATTGATCTAACACCTCCTTTATCATTAAGCAATCTTCCATTTTTGCTCTTGTAAAAATTATGCTATCATCTACACACAAAAACAAGTGTGAGATTATGGGCAATTTCTACTACATCTAAAACCATGCAAAGATTTTCTTTGTTTCACATTATGAATTAAAGTCGATAACCCCTCAACACAAATAAGAAAGAGACATGAGGATAATGGGTCTCTTTGATGAATCCTTCTTGATGGTTTGATAACACCCTTATGCTTACTATTTATCAGGATAGAATAACAGATTGAAGACATGCATTGTAAAATCTTAAGACACTATCTTTTTGAGAAGCCCAACTTCAGCATCATGGGATGTAAAAAAACCTATTCAACCCTATCATATGCCTTAAGGCATATCTATCTTAGGAGCCATATAACAATCTATAGCAAACCATTTTCACTTAATAGCATGCAGGCATTCAAAACCTATTATAGCATTATGAATAATCAAACGCCACGAAATGAAAACACTTTGGAACACAAAAATAACATCATGAATGACATGTTTAAGGCGATTTGCCATAGTTTTAAAATAATTTCATAGATCACATTACGAAGGCTAATATGACAATAATCTGAGCAAGACTTTCAATTCCTCATCTTTTGGAATGAGAGCAATAAGAGTTTCATTTATAATAGAGATATCATCCTCCCTATTCAAAAAGTGTAAGCATGCTTCAATGACATCTGTGCCTATAACATCCCAAAACTTCATATAAAAGAGACTAGGTATACAATATTTCTCTGGGGCCTTCGTAGGATACATCTAGAAAATTGCACTATAAATCTCATCTGCATGAAAAGGGGAATCAAGCCATACTCTATTTTGTTTAGACAATTTTGGTTCCACACAATCCAACACCATAGACAACTCTAAGGAAGATGGCTGAAAAGAGGAAAAAAGCTCGACAAAATAAAACACAAATGCCCCCTTAATGTGATTCCTTGTAAAACCTCATAATCCATTCAAATTATAAATTCCCTAAATACTATTCTTCCTTCTTCTACCAGGTGCTTTATAAATTCTTCATTTGTTATTTTATTCTAATTATTTTTTTCAAAACAAAATATGTTCAAATTATCTATAGTTTCAAAAAATGAGTTTTACTGAGCATCAATGACTTCTTACTCAAAGTTATGGGATATAAACCTTATAAGACATAAGTTGACACTTACACTGACGAAATTATTTAGGATAATATGTTGAGGTTATTTTTTAGATGTACATGATATCTCATTTTCAAGTATATTAGTGCATGAGGTATTGTTAAAACAAGTTTATATCAAAAACTTATATGAAGAATTATAGTTTTTAATGTGTAATAAGTACATTAGATTCTCTCGTTCGAATTGTTTTTATTATGGGGTTGAAGATGGGAGATCGTATCTTAGTTAGAGATTTTAAAAAAATTTTAGAAATAGATTGTGAGATAAATATTTTGGAGGGGGTATAATGGTCACAAGAATGAAAAGTATAACGCGTATGGGTTTAGCACCTGCATTCATGGTGAATAATTCTATTGATTCATTATTATATTAAAATGCGAAGCAAGTGTTCAAGCTACATTTTATTGATGTTAAATTGTTATTTTGTTTATTATCTTAGTTTTGAATTTACAAGGAAATTTTGGTCTGTGGTTCGATATTTGTACATCTCGACGATGACAAATTTCTGTGCTTACTGAATTGGTATAGCATGGGCACTCTATTATTGAAAGACGTTAAACAAATTCTCTTTAAAAATGATAAAGATTTAGTATATTTTTACATCATATAATCATTTTCATGCACACACACACACACACACACTTATATATATATATATATATAAATTTTTGTTAGTGGCTAACAATTCTATAATTTTGTGTAGGTTCTGGAGGTACATAAAAAGTTGATGTTGATAGAATATGAGAAGATTAAGGAGTTTTTTGCAATTTTGAAGTTGCACATCCTATCAGGAATATTTATAGGGGATCTTAGATTAGAACATATTGTGAAGTCGAATGTTCAATTTATTGATCTTGAAATGATATGGATGTTTAGCGTGGCTATCACTCTAGAGCCTCATCAACATTTGGAGCAATAATTTCACTATTTAATCTTGATAAGTATTACATTGTGAAATTTAATTATAATTACTTATGTATAGTTTGAGCCGAGCACGCCATCACACTATAATGTAATTAAAAAGAAGTTTGATCATCTATAGGAACGAATGATAGTTAAGAAAATAGAGCTATTGAGCAGGATAAACTAGGATAAAATAAATCTCGTGCATCAGATGAGATACATGGTACAACACTTTTAGTCATCTACCATATTTACAAAGAAAGATCAGACAACACAATTCTAACATTAGATTGTAACAGAGGTGAATTTGATGGAGGGAAGGATTACTATCTACGATTATAGCATTAATATGCTAACGAAGTGAAGAAAGTTTATATTGCTCCTCTATATTTTCTTATGCCATATTATCTCTGAGCATGTGGTTTCATGTCTTTAGGAGAGAAGCGAAGGAAAATTTATTATTGTTTGATGTTATATGTTTGAAGAAAGATGTGCTTTAGTAAAAGGTCTAAAGTAAGGATTGTGGTGTATTTACTTATATGTTTATTGAGTACCTAATATTGGACCGAACATTAGATTTAGAGTGTCGACCATTAGATTTCGGACTTGATATTGGGACTTTTATTTAAAAAAGAAAAGATAGTCATATATTTGTTATATAATACTTTGTGTTGTATTATTCTATTGTTTGTTGTCCTTGTGTTTTGTGGATGTTAAGAGAGATAATGTATAGATGTGAAAGTGTATAGAAGTGTTGTTTTTTTTTTTTGAAATATCCATAAAATTAGAAAAAATTTGTCAAAATTTTGGTATCTAAATATTGTTAACTATATTTAGCTGATAGTAAAGTAAACAAATAACAAAGTACACCAAATAAAAAGCGAACAAAGTAAACCAAATAAAAGATGAACAAAGTAAATCAAATAAAAGACGAACAAAGTAAACTAAATGAAAGGAGATTAATTATCAATTTAAGTTTTATAAACAAATATACAACTCCATTATAACAATGTAAATCAAAATTAACAATTAAACATCAATTGCCATATAAAGTAATAGGGTTCTGAGATATCTGACAGTTATGTACATATTGTTTATGGTGACTACAAATATTTTTTGATAGTTCTTCCTCTTGTAATGGAATCTATTTCATTCTATGGCTCACTTCTTGTTTATATGCTATAGGAGGCTGAATGTCAACATTTCTTAATTTGTCATGCCAACTGAAAAAACTGGCTTGCTATAGACACAAAATAAGCACTTCAATATATAATAAGCTAAACAAAGACCATCATATTGTAATCTCGTATATTTGTATATGATAATAGCATGAGGACATGTAGTTACCCAATGTCAAACTTCTGACAACTGCATGTCTTCATGGGGATGTCCACTATTGTATTCTACTTCTGTCCTTCGTTACAAATAATAATTATCCACTGTGTAATCTATCATTCAACTAGATTTATTATTGTGCTTTATCACTTTGTAATTTTTCTAGGTTATCAGAAAGGATGTCATAACTTTTGCTACCTCCTATCTACGATAAAATCACTGTTATGTTAACTTCTATATCAACTTAACCAAAGTGGTTGCGGGAAAAGATCTTCCATTTTTTGCAACTGCATTAATGCTCTCTGTGATATTACTAGTCAAGATGTCATATCTTTTGAATGCACCAATTGATAAAGTCTATTTTTTCGTACTAATGTCCTCCTCCAAATACTTAATTGCCTTAGATGTCATCTCTCGCATCTTGACCATTTGGTTTTGAAAGTTAAAAAGGCTATATACCTTTGTAACAACAAAATAAGCAACTAAGAATCTTTTTTTAAATTGGTATCTTGTATTTTATCACTAAATTCCCTTCAAGTGATTAATGCAAAATTCATGATAAGTAGTAAAAAAAACAAACCTTGAATGACTTTCTTAATACTGACATGTCGATTGAATACAAAAACTAAATCCTGAAAGTCATAAATTACTCCCTATAATTTGGCTATAAACAATGCCCAAGAAGCATCAGTTTAGAGTTGCAATCCTCCATGCCAATAGAAAATTTTCATTATTTTCATCTTTATATACAATCACAAATATTATACCAAGATATGCACCTTTCAAAAATGTTCCATCAACTGCAATCACAAGTCAGAGAAATAGTTGAAAACCTCTAATGCATGATCTCAAAGTCATAAAGAAATACTTAAAGTGATTATCTCGTCAGTTTTTAAGTGTGTAACCATACCTACATTTTATTGCTCCACTATATTTGCAGTATGTAAGAAGGAATCTAAACAAATCCTCTGGAGTACCTTGTATCAATCTGCATATGCAAGCTCCTTAGCTCACAAAGTAGTAGAATACGTTAATTCTTCACACATGTTGGCTTGGATTTGCTTTGGTCTATAAATTTTACTAATGTAAAATTAGATTTTTTAATTATTTTACAAATAATATGACTCTTGGGGCTTGCTAGTAACCATTATGCAATTGGTCCAAAATACATGTGTGTTTTGCATCTATTCTCCTTACGATAAAAAACTTTCGCCATTTCATTGACATTGCACATACTCTTTATTTGCATCTCTCATTATCGCATTTTTTCTTAAAACGATCTTTCGTAGAATTATAAACTTTAAAGTTTCAATTACCCTTAAGTGCTTATTTTCTTATAGCCTCATGAAGTTTATCTTTACTATCATATAACTTTCTCACAAACACATCTCCAATTTCTATACATGATACCTCATTCGATATAGTTAAGTTCGATAGTGGTATCAAAGGAATAAACTGAAAAGATTTTTTTGCTTGAAACTTATCTTCTTTTGTATGAGAATCACATTCAACATGTAACTCATGAAGAGAACTATTAAAAATATACCATGGTCTGCCTTCCAATATTTCATTCAGTCCATCAGCTTTGGTTCCATAATTATAATTTTCATAACCATCATTATCTCCATCAGTTCAACTATCATAATATATGTAAGTTGGGTCTTTCTTGAACATTGTAAGGGAATAATGATAGTCATTTATAGTATTTGTCAGAAACATAACTTTTGGTATTGTTGGAGTTATACAACTCACTTGGTTGCTATTGCTTATGAACATAAAGTGATATGATAATCTTGTTCATTCTCAATTAGCGCCTCTACATTATTTTCACATATGGAAGCTCTAACATCTAATATTACATATAGAGGTGTCAAAGTTTTTTTTAGACCTAACTCAACTGCATATTACCACATTTTTAATTGCAATTGGTCTCAACTTTACCCTCATTATGTTAATAGAAATTCTTATAGACACTTTATACTATACCTTATCAACTCAAATTACATGACATATAGTATTCAATAACGCTTTATATTTTACATTCTTTAGAATTGAAATACCAACAATTTGGAATTTAATATATCTCTTATCACCATTACTAAAACTCTCTCATCTTTCTCCGAAGCATACAATAGTTGAAACATGCTTCATGATATCTATAATAAAAGAAAATTATAAAAAATTGATTAAAATGAAAAACAAAATCGCATTTAGGAAGTTTATGTAGTTCATGGAAATCACATAATGTATTGTGTAGGCGTGGCGCACGCCAAGCCCACGCCTGTGCAAAGTGTAGGTGTTGTGTGCATACATTGTAGGGCACAGTACGTGGGCACTGCATGTGTGCACCATGCCAGGCACATGCCACTCTTCTTTGCCACTTAGGCTGTCCTCCACTTTTGCATTAGTTTTATTTTTTTCACTTATTTTGTATTATTTTGATATTATTTTTAACTATGTTGCACTAATTTTATTCGATTTTAATTAATGTATTCATTTTAAAACATCTATCGTAAAAATATTTTATTTTCTAATATTATTGCATAATGTATCTTTAATTTGAGAAATTTATGAAGTATTTGATGTCAATTTGTCAAGAATTTGCTCTCTACTAGATCATATTTTTAAAGTAAAATTAGTGTGTTGTTTTGAATTTATTGAAGTGAGTTATTCAAAATTGGAGAAAATATGATCGAGGATAGAAATATTTTACTTTGTATCTTTTTGTTATAAGAAATTAAAATTTTTATACTTGACTAAAAAAAATTTATTGAAATAAGGACTATTTTAAAAAAATTTCTTAAAAGTTTTGAGAGTTGTTTGATAAAACCCTATTTGCTTTAAAAAAGGTACGGCAACCGAAATTCATAAAAAAAATATAAATTATAAATTAAGGTGGTTTAAAGCGGCCTCAGCTGCTAGGAGCCCGCCTCCTTAATCTGATGCGATGGCTTTCAAGTTTTGATGAATGTTGATGACATGGTAGTTGCTTGTGCTTGTACTTTTGCAAATTTTATTGGGTGCCCGACGTGTCAACCAGATGTCACTCCATAATGAAGAGCAATTGCTATGCAGAGTCATCATAGTTGCTCGTTTTTTTAAAAAACAAAATTTATTATTTTTGCACTTAAATTTAGCATAGGTTTGGGTGTTAATTGCATTGGGTCGACTTAATCCAACCCAATTCAAAGAAGATTGAATTAATTCGAAAATTTTATGATATCATTATAGAAATTAATAGTGTAATTAATAATAATCATTGAATTTAAAAAAGTAGATCTCCATCCTTACACTGTTTTTAATAAAGGTAAACTTATTATTCAAGTAATTGGTTTTTTTTATTTTGAGACATTAATACTTTATAAACTAAAGCATCTTCAATTACAAAAGATTCAATATGATTGTAACTTTGCCAAACTAAATGAAATCATGATCAATACTTAATGCAAAACGTGCTAAATTATGTGCAACCTGTTAAGATGAATTAGGACAGTAAAGAAAATCACACGAAGAAAAGGAAAGAGAAATATCGCCGATTTTATGCAATAACAAACCAAGTTCTGAAGTTGAGCAAACTGAGGCATTAATATCTTTAATAAGACCTGCAGTATCCATAACCACTTCCAGGGCTGAAATGCCTAAAATTTTTGCTAATTTGAGGCCACATAGAACAACCATAGCTTCCAAGATGACTACCGAGTAACAAGCAGCAATGGGGCATGACGCAGATGCCAAGAGAAACCTTATATAATCCCGAATGAAAACCCCAAGACCTGATCTAAAACTCGTTGAAGAGGAACCTGCATTAGTGTTGAGTTTAATCATATCCAATCCCGGAAGACTCCAAGCCACCTTCAATAGTTCACGTCTGACACCACATGATTCACTTGCAGCTTTGATTTCCTCCAAATAGCCTTCGGACCAGTTAAGCACCTCTATCACTTGAACTGGATTCTTCTCAACAATAACCTGATTCCTCATAAACCAAAGTCTCCATAACATGTTCATGAATAGCTCAAACTTTTCAACACTTAACTGATCCATGCAATCAAGAAAACAATCCAACATTTAAGTATTAAGATTCAAATGAAGACCTGTCATGAACAAGCTGGCATCTCGAACCATTTTCAGTGAATAACAAAGCCATAAGATATGAGTCAAATTCTCACCACCTGAACATCGAGGGCAAGCTTCATCAATTGGCATATGGTGTTTCTTCAGATATGAGAAGGCTGGGATCCATCTATGAGATACTCTCTATAAAAAACACCTTTATCTTAGATGGAATCGCCATCTTCCACATGTATTGCTACCAGGAACAAAAAAGGGTTCCACCACATGTGAAGCTCATATGTTAAAAAAATTTCCACTTAACAGTATACTATTGTGCTTGTCAAAATGCCACATAAAAGAATCCCGATGTTGTCGCCTTGAGTGGAAACAAGGGATGCTGAGAATCAGCTGTTGTTCATCATCTAAAAAAGACCTACGAAGGATATCCTAATTCTAGAAACCTGATAGACGGAGTGAGTCAGCAACTAACTTGTGTTTGGGTAGTTTGTGGGGAAACAAGGGCTTGAAGAAGAATGGCCTTGGGAGCCAATGATCATAATAAATAGAAACAATTGATCCATCCTTAATACGCCATCATAAATCCTTTAACAGCAAGTCATGATCCCATAATATACTTTTCCAAACAAAAGAGTCTGAATTTCGATGTTGAGCTTGGAAAAAAGAGGGCTACCAAAGAATTTGGGGTAGTAATCAAGCGCTACCCTTGTTTTGCCAACATTGCTTGGTTAAAGATACTCAACTCACAGAAACCTATTCCTCTATCCTTCTTATTTCGGCATAAGGTCTCACAAGAGCAACAATGAAGCTTTCGTTTACTTTCATCACTACCCCACTAAAATTGAGCACACAGCATATAAATCTCCTAAATAGGACTTTTCGGAGGCTGTGGAATATGTTCATGGCATAGGATGGTATAGCCTGAATCATAACTTTTATGAGGGCTTCCATACCCCGGTCAAGAATAGGTTCCATTTTCAGCCTTTTATTTTATTCCACACCTTTGCCTTTATATCAACAAATAGACTCTGCTTATTTTTACTGGTAACACTCAGCAACCTCAAACACTTATTATGGCCTGAGACCTTGATCACCCTGAGACATTGAGATAATTGTTCAGCCACTGCCTCAGAGATAGAGTCCCAAAAACAACTGCCGATTTTTGGCAATTTATTTGTTGCCCTGATGCCTCTTCATAAGTCTGTAGCACGTCTTTAATTGTGCTACAATCTCGTAAAGTTTCCTGAGCAAAAATTAAACTATCATTAGTGAAGAACAAATGAGAAATTGTTGGCCCTTAGCGACCACACCCAAATCCCATCGGGCATCCTCTCTATTTGGCAACCCCAAGAAGAGCTGAAAGACCTGCACAAAATAGAAACAGATAAGGAGATAGACAGTCCCCTTGGTGGAGTCCTGTAGAAGGACATATAGTACCCCATGGTTCCTCATTAATGATAGAGTATGAAACAAATAAAATACACTTGAAAATCTTCTGGTATCATTCCTCCAAAAAACTTAACCTCTGCATCACGGCAATTAAAAAAATTCACTCAACTCACTCATAAGCCTTTGACATGTTTAATTTAAGATAATTAAAAAAGTCCAATTTAAAGGGCTATCAAAGTAATATATAATGTAATTTTTATCTTTAAATTACACTTACAAAATAAATATTAACTTATTTAAATTAAAAGAATTAATTAATTTAAAAACTTTATGATACAACTTAAATTATATTTATTGTATAACTTAAATGTGACGCGGAAAGAAAAAATGGCATGCTTCATTTATTTTGGCTCGTAAATTAGAGCTTTCTTAGCTCAAAACCCAAAAATTTCCAAACCCTAAATTCTTAAATCCTTTGATTCCCTCTTTGATTTGATACAAGCGATTAAAAAAAATATCTGTTATGATTTATTCATTTTTTAACAGATATTTTTTTTATGAGTGTTATGATTTATTCATTGATTTCTCTTGTTATTGATTTATCTTACCTATTTATGACATAACATGCAATAATAACAACTTTGGTTTAAAAGTACCTAGGCAACTTATGTATATTAATCATAGTTCAAACCATTTTTGTAAATACCTATTTTTCTTTCAACAACACTATTTGTTGCAGGTGTTCCAAGAGTAGAGAAATTATGTTCAATTCTATTTTGATTACAAAAATTTTCAAATGTATGAATTGTCAAATTTACTTCTATGATCACTTCTAATACATGCAATTGTGAAACCTTTTTTCATAACTTAACAAATGCTTGTATTACTTCATTGTTTAGACAAAAATATTACCTGTATAAATTTTGAAAAAAAATCAACAATTACAAAAATATAATAATTTTAATTAAAATTAAAAGTTCAAGATAGTCCAAAAGATCCATGTGTAGTAGTTATAATTGGTGTAGACATATGAAGTTCCTAAAACTTAGAACCTTGTAAAAATGTATCTTCAATAAGTCCTTGAATTTGCAGAGAAGTACCACTCTTGCAAAGAAAAATACTCTAATACTCAAGTTAATATTTAATAATAAAAAAAAGGGTGTTATGATTGAGGAGTATCTCTAAGGCAAACATAAGAGCAATTAAATGTTCTAGGATATAATTGAGTGAGACTGGATAGATTTGAATGAATCCCAAATTAATAAAATAATATGTATTTATAGTGGTGGACCAAATTCAAGCTAGGATATGCATGCCCTATTTATCATACTAATCATACCTTTATCATACATATAAGTAAAGTAGGATTGGTATTTAAAATTCCATTAGAATTCAAAAATAATAATCATGAAAAGAGAAGAAATCATAATTAAATTCAACATCTACTTTCTCATGTAATTCCTCATTTATTTAGAAATATCCAAGGGTTATTAACTCGAACTTACCTGTTCATGGGTCGGATAAGTGGATCTTGGTCATTTTAGTGTCATTAGACCATTTGGGTGGATGTGTTAGGTCATGTTTACTATTACTTGGGTTTGTTCCCTTAAAATAGTCCAATATTATTTACAAGTGATATAGGTTGGTTAGGCTATATTAATAATAAGCTTAACAGATGCCTTCTCTAAGTGAAGGAGTATGTTCCTTATATTAGAAGCGTGCAAAATATACTTTTTCATTAACCAACTAGCGAGCGCTACTTGTCAGTTATTATAAGAAGTCTCACCTCTTTTAAATGACCCTTGTTCTAAATTAGGAAATATTCAATCACAATGATGTTTCCACTCTTTCAAGCAAATGTGTGGGCAAAACAAGAGGAGATTTAATTTGTCTTTTTCAAATTTATAAACTTCATATACTCCATTTTTCCTTTTTATATCTCATTTCAATTTTGTAAGGAGTATTTCTCAATTTTTTTCTCCACGTTCATCTCTGCTTACCAAAAAAAACCTTGATTTTAAGAAGAAAAACCTACCTGATAAAACCCTTTAAAAAATGGTCAGAAACATAGGTTCTTTTACCTTAAATAAGTTAAACACTATATATAACATGCCAAAGGGAATATAAATCAGGGTGCTCCCTTATAATGACCCCCGCAGGGAGCCCTGGACTGTTAAACCAAGGGAACTACCCTTGTTCAGGGAGCATCTTAAATGATTTTTTTTTCTCAATTCCATCAATTAATTTAGAAAATTTCCATACACAGGTCTATCCCCATTACAAGTCCATCCCAATGTATTCTATCTATTTCAAGATGTTGCAATTCTAAACTATGGGATGAACCTACCATACTGTTTCACCTTTTACGATGTATTCCTTACATATAACTTAATATGCTCTTAAGCCAATTACTTTTGGATTCCCAAAGGAAGAAAGAAGCTTTTCAAAACATTTGAGGAAAAAAGATCGATTTTAAGAAGATCGTAGTAGTCATCAGCAAAGATTAGAAGCAACTTGATCTTTTGTAGTTTGTGTCTCTGAAGATGGAATTCTAGATTTTAATCTTGCCGATACTTCCTCAAGAATTAGCAGTGCTTCTAATGCCAAGGAAGAAGATATGAATTACTTATTGGAACTAGCTTCTATAGTATCGAAAGTACCACGAAGCTGTGCCTTAACGGTTGCCTTTGAAGTCACAACTGTAGATCTAGTTTCATTTGTGGGTTCCTTACACAAATGAATCCTTTAAGGTTTGGAGCATCTGCTTTAATTCCAATAGGTGCTGCCATTACCTAAAGCATGTATGCTCGGGAAAAGAAAGGTAAAGCATTTATATGTTCCTTTTTTGGATGCTTTATTTTTTGAAGTTTTCACTCCTTATTAGTTACATTTTCACAGCTCTTCAATCATTTATAGGGTAAATCCATATATGTTGGAGGAGTTCTTTTCACCGAAGGGGGAAAAGCCATAAACTTAAAGACCAAAAAAGAAAGGATTCTAGAGTGTAACTGAAAGTGTAGATGCTTTGCCTACTTTAAAGAAGCTGAAGATAGAGCCTCATACATATGTTATAGAGGGTAGATAGGCTCATCTTTTAATCGATCAAGAGACTAACTTACCCGAGGTTCTTGAGGTTGTTCCAAAAGTTTCAATAGTGGCATATAAGGTTGCCGAGGTAGAGCTTAAGGTTGAACCTTAAGAATTTGCATTCATTATAGAATCAAGGGAGGTTCCCCCTCCTAAAGATTTTTCTTTTAAACCTGCTTCAATACGATGCGTACCTCCAGATGGTGGATTTTTGTTTGTTGTGATGTGTTTTGTTATTTTTTTCCTTATGAAATTTATACTTTCTTGTGCAGTTTTACTAACTCTTATAGGTTATGCTTTTACAGAGGATCTTATTGAGATAAGTGACTTAGAGGGTCCTGTCCCCTTTAAAGCAGACCAAAGAAAGGAAGGGGGAGGATGTTGGGTTTAACGGTTGATATAGGTTTTGAGAGGGGAGAGAGTTTGAGAAGAAGGTATTATCCTCCTCATTCATGTCCCCATCAGACATATCAGGAGGTAGATCTCGTCCTTTGCTTTTGGAAGTAGAATTTCGGTAATGTTGTATAGGACTCTTTTTTTTTAAAGATAGATGAGAAAAGTGTCATGATAGTTTTTAGAAGGCTATTTATGCATAATGATCTGTCATTGATACCCAATATGAATGTAAAGGATTAAAAAAGTGTTAGCTCTACTTCCATGATTAAGGTAAATGTTGAAGCATTGAAAGTATGGTGTGAATGCTAGAGTGTAAGTTCTTGACTTTTGATTGTTTATGTATTGCAGGCTTTATAAGATTGTTTGCTTACTGTAAAAGCCTATAGAAATGAGCTCTAAGATTTTGAGTATGAGGCAGAAGTACTAAGAGAGCAAGTAAATAAGACTTTTGAAAAGGAAGCCTTCATTTGTGGACGTAACTTTCTTTTAGTGTGGATTTTTATAACTAAAAGAGAAGAATTATACAATTCAGGCAGAGTTAAAGGAAGCTCGTATAGAAAGTAAACTTCGAAAGTATGTGGAACGTCTATTTGTGGAATTAAAAGAAGTGCGATAAGCTATTAAGAAGTTATTGAGGGAAAGGTTAAAGATGTAAGTTTCCCTTAGGATGAATGAAGATATGCTATCTTTTCTAGAGGAGGAAGTAGAGAATTTGAAGTATATAAGAGATATCCTATAAGCGAAAGTGGATGAGTTACAGTAGAAAAGGATTTTCTTGAGAGTACAATCTATCAACTCTAGGAGCAACTCTCAACAACAAATGTGGAACGAATGAACAAGTATAATGAGCCAATAATGGTTGCCAATTATTATGTCATGGGTATAAACTTGTTAAAATCTACTGAAGCACAGGCATTCAGATTAGGATGGGTAGTAGAGGATCTTAAGATTGCCTTAGAAGGATCCTAAAAAATTATTGTTGATGCCCAAGCATAAGTGAAAGCTTTAGATAATCTGTGGAAGAGAAAGTTGGATATAACTAAGGAGGTATTTGGCCATGAAGTGCGTGTAGCTTTTGTTCGCAACTTCAAGCGAGGTTTTCACTCTACCTGTAATCCTTCTATGTATAAGGAGCTTTTAAAAGATTTTAATGCTGTTTATTAATCCTAAAGAGGTTGGTCTATGAAGCATTTTTAAGGATGATCATCAGCAAATTAATTGTAATTCAAATGGGAAGGGTGCCTCAGAGTCAAACCTTAATATGGTAGTAATGAAAAGAAATTCTTTGATAAGTATACTTATATTTTCATTATGAATGCATTGGTTTTTGTAATCGTAATTCTCAATGATAATTTATAGATGTGATGAATATTTAGTTGATATATGCTTGATAAGATAAGAAAATGTTTTAAGTAAAAGAAATAAATTATATAAATAAGATTGATACGTTCTTGTTTGTGCCACAAATCGATCTTTTTGATAACATGGAAGTATGAGTCTTCTATTTCAAAAATGAATGTTTTTTTCAAGTGATGTTATGTATTTCTTGTGAGAGGGAGTTATTTACTTTGTGCCAAGGGGAGTGCCTTCTAAAGCCTATAAGAACTATGGAAAATAGAATTTGGCAGAGGGCCATTATTATATTCACATAATTGTTTACTTCCTTAGATCCTTATATCTAAAGGATCATATGTTTAGAAGACCATTCTCATATCCATAAAATGGTTAAGGTTTAAAGATCCTTGTATCCACGAGATTTGTTATCTAAAATTAGATAAAAGGCAATTCTCATATCCACAAAATAGTTTACTTTTAGAAATCCTTATATCCTTAGAATTTGTTATCTAAAATTGAGTGGAAGGTCATTCTAGTATCCACAGAATGGTTTACTTCATACAATTCTTGTATCTACAGAATCAACTTTTAGGATGGAAGGCCATTTTCGTATCCATATAATGGTTTACTTCCAAAGATCCTCGTATTCATGAGTTTTTTATCTGAAATTGGATGGAAGACAATTCTTTTATTTTCAGAATTGTTTACTTCCAGTGATTCTCGCATCCATAAAATTGACTTTTAGGGTGGAATGACATTGTTGTATCCATAAAATGGTTTAATTCCAAAAGATCTTTGTATCCACAGGATCTATTATCTAAAATTGGATGAAAGACCATTCTTGTATCCACATAATAGTTTGCTTCAATGGATCATCGCATCCACAAGATCATTATATGAAATTGGATAGAAGGCCATTCTCGTATCTACGGAATGATTTATTTTTAGAGATCCTCATATCTGCAGGATCTATTATTTGAAATTGGATAGAAGACCATTCTTGTATCCACAAAATAGTTTACTTCTCGAGATCCTCATATTCTACAAGATTTGTTATTTAAAATTAGATGAAATGTCATTCTCTATCCACAAAATGATTTTTTTAAGATATTCTCGTATCCATAGAATCTGTTATCTAAAATTAAATGGAAGGACATTCTTGTATTCATAGAATGTTTTACTTTTTGAGATTCTCATATCCACGTGATTTTTTTATCTGAAATACTTTCTAAGGAAGGGAAGCCTTGTAAGGGTACTTCCTTATCTTAACTATATTATTTAAAAATTATTTATTATTCAATCAAATCTTTTCTAAGTATATATTACAAAATGATCAAATTTTCTTAGGAAAAAGACTCCTAAATTTGAATGATCTAGCCATAATTTTTTTTTATCTCTTTGTTAATTGTTCATATAAATTTTTTGTATTAATTAGATTTTCATTAACCTAATTACCAATCAAAATAACGGTCCATTGCTATAGCCTATAAAAAAGACAACAACAATGTAATATTTAAGTAAATTTAATTACTATTATTTACTACTTGTACCATCAATGATACTAGATAACAGTATAAACAGTCCATCGCTATAGCCTATAGACAACAACGATGTAACATTTAAGTAAAATTAATTACTATTATTTACTACTTGTACCATTAATGATAATGGATAATACTATATGGTTATATATATATATATATATATATATATATATATATTGAATTGCACTTTGCTGTTGTATTATTTTCATTCAATTAGTCACCAACAAAAATTTTGATAAAATAATTAAGAATAATTTTTTAAATTATTTATATTAGGAAATTGTTGTTGCTTTTGAGCAAGAGAAGTTTTATAGACATCCTTACCATAGGGGGCTACCTTTTCATAATATGTGTGTAATTGCTTTAGTACTAGATTATCTTCAATTATTTTAATTATTTGGCACACTCATTTGAACTGATTAAGGTGGCAATTCATGTAAATAAATTTTATATGTATTGTGTTTATATTAAAAAAAATAAAAAGAATGTTTGTGATAAAGTTATAATGTTATTAGAAATTTGTGATAGAATCTATCACGGATTTTAATCTATCAGTGATTTGATAGATTCTATCATAATAAAAAATTCTTATATTCTATAAAAAAATATTTGTGATACTTTCTATCATAAATCTGTGATAAAAAGTATCATGAAATAAATTTCAAAAATTAGTGATAAATAGGTAATAAGATTATTTAAGAAAATATAAAACAAAATGACATGGAAATTATTATAGAATAAAATGACGCCATTTTTAGAAAGCTTTTAATTTTTTTTGTAGAACATAAAAAACAATGTTGTTTTGGGTTATTATTTGGTAACCCAAACAATGCAAATTTACTTAATGCTTAGTGTAATAATTTTTTTTTTTGTAGAAGTTATTAAATGACGTCATTTTGGATTATTTTTCAATAACCCAAATGACATTGTTGTATTTAGTGCATAATGTAATAATTTTTTTAATTTTTCCTTTCACAAAGGTTATTAAACAATTTCGTTTTATGTTATTTTCAGTAACTCAAACCACGTTGTTGTATTGAGTGCAAATGTAATAAATTTTTGTTTTTCAGAAGTTAGAAACGATGTCGTTTAGACTTTAATTTCGTAAATTAAAAATACATTATTTTGGTTAGACAAACTATCCCAACAAAATACAATGTTGTTTCATATGCATTGCTTACTAAAAAAACTTCGTTTCATGGCGTATTTGTGTTGAAAACATAAATTAGCATTTATCATTTTTCAACTGCCTCACACTCTTCGTTCTCTTCTCACTGTCACAAGTAATTTCGATCTAAACAAACGCTCAAGTGAATTATTGTAAAATTTGAAGCAAATCTAAGTTTTACTATCATTATTAACTCTGACCTGATCCTCATCCAATACAAGGGGTACGATACGTAGGCAGCCTAAAAAATCAAATCAGGTTCGATCAGAAGCGTCTACCATACACCCAATCCCATAAGGAAGCGTATAAGGAAGACTAAAAACTATCTGAGCAAACGATGCCTTTTTCAATAAGCTATAGGTATACTTGGACTAGAAAAACTCATGCTCGAAAATCAAATAGATTATGATTTTGTTTTCAAGTAAGAGTTTTTGTCGGTAATCGGTAGAAAAAAATTAATTATATTCAAAACATATTCAAGTGGGTTTTTTTTGCAAATGTATCAATATTAATAAGTTAGACCCATGCTTCGAGTTGTTTCATGCCATAAATAAACTTAAACACTTAAGAAATCCGTTGGACATGCAGATTCACATCGCTTATAACCAATACAGTCCTCTATTCTTAGAGCAGAAGCAATTTGCTTTGTTTTACATCCGTCCTAAGGTATTGAGAGAGAAACAGCTCAGATCACCAGCGAAGGCCCCTAAACGACCACTCAGTGATAAAGAAAGTAGGGGTGCAGAGGTAGCTAGGAGGTTTGCCTAGAAGTAGCCACCCTTGAAAGAGTGTGTAATAGCTCACTGATTGAGCGCTCTTGTACCGAAGATGAACAGGGCTAAGCGATCAGCCGAAACTATGGGATATAAAAATGCATCGGTAGGAGAGTGTTCCACCTTAGGGGAAAGCACCCGCGCAAGCGACGGTGGATAAAGCGAAAGCAAGAATGTCAGCTTGAGTAACACAAACATTATAGGGAATTCAATGCCCCAAAACCCAAGGGTTCCTCTGCAAGGTTCATCCACGAAGGGTGAGTCAGGGCCTAAGATTAGGCCGATTCGACATTCATTATTGGATTTCTCATCTCTCAAGGATTTAGAACACATGGTGAGCGAGCTGTAGCTTTTAGAGCGCAATTGGATGGGAACTTATTAAAGTGGAGAGATATTAATATGTTGGTCTTTAACACTAGGCATTGGTGGAATTACGAGAAGACCATAAAGGGGTAATGTAGTTGTTTGACTTTAATATCGATTCTTTTTGCATTTTACAATATTGTTCATTTTAATATGATATTAGTTTGTTAAGTTTAAAATTTAAATAACTTCCCAAAGAAAATGCATTTCTTCATATAAGGATATCTGGGAAAGGGATACGAGGTAATTTGAAGTTAAAGATTGAATTAATGAACTAATCTTTTTGTTTGAGCGGATTTAGATTCAAAAATGATGTAATAACCAATGGCTTAATTGAAGCTTAGATGTGTAATTAATCTCATGGTGACTGTTGACAAATAGCATGACCAATATCCACATATTGATGAAACTTTGTAAATTAGGATGATTAGGGACCCTTGTGGGTAAAGTAAAATCTTAGTTTAAATGGAGGGTAGGATGTATGCCATTGACCTTATAACAAATTTATTTTATAAAAACCTTGTTTGTGGTTTGAGCAGTTGTTTCCTCATTTCTTCCCATTATATTTATGCAATGAATGACGAGTTCCTATGTTTGCAATCTCATTGCTTCCTTTTGAAAATTTTAAATTTATGCTTTTTTTTTAATAATCTTTAAAGGTTTGGTATTGTTCAGGACAAGATTGAAATCTCAATAATTATTACTATTTTTGTTTATGATGGTCCCGTTAGCCTTGAAAATGGTAATAATCGTTATTTTAATCATTATTTTGATTTATAAAAATCATAGTACATATCAAATGGTTAAAGGATTTTGTTCTTTTTGAGCATTTAACTGATGTGTGATATTCAATTTGGTGAATTGTCTTACTTTCTAACCATAGTTAGTAGCTTAATATGGATAAAGGGGCATGGAATACATATGATGAGCTATAATAATGGTTAAAGAGCCTAACATAGCTAGTTTAAGCAATAATTGAGCATACCATTATGTTGTTAGGATCTCATATAGTCCTTTATGGCCCTGGCCTATAAACCAACATAACCATGCATTTTTCTATTGGTTGAAAAATGAAGTATATTGATAAAAAACTTAATAAATTTTCATTTGTTTCACGTGATACGTGTTATTCATAAGATTCTTATTGAAGTGTTATATTTTTTAAGCTCTAAATGCATTACAAAACGGTGATATGATATTTAAAGTTTGCAATATTTAGCATGAGGACCAAGTCCAAATGTCATAAAATATTTAGGGTATTAAATAAATGGATACATCTTACATAAATCACATCTAGATGGAAATTGAGTAATGAAAAATAGCAATATTAGTGTGGTGGTAACGGCAATGTAAATTGCTAGTGCTAAGGATAGAAATATAGTAGTTGGGGAGATGTTCTATTATGGTATCATAGGCAATGTAAATTACTAGTGCTAAGGATAGAAATCTAGTAGTTGGGGAGAAGTCCTATTATGGCATCATAAATGATATATAGGACCTAAAGTACCATATGTTTAAGGTTCCAATTTTTAAGTGTGTTGGGTTGATAGGAAACATGGTGTCAAAGTTAATAAATATAGATCTACAATTATTGACCTTGATAAGATAGGTCATAGATTCAATGCATTTATATTGGCTTCACAAGCAAAATAATTTTTTATGTGGCGGATTAGAAAAATGCCAAAGATTCAAATATTTGTATGGTGCTTGAAAGGGGTAATAAAGTAAAATCAGGCCTATATGGAAAGGACAATATAAACATCCAAACACCATTCATAAATGAACCATTAGTGAAGGTAGAAGACTATAATGTAGAAAATGAAACTATTCCAATTTTTATTAGGATAGTTGTAATTACTTATTAGTCAACCAATTAGAAATTGGATTACAAATGTCAGGTTAACTTATGTTCTTAAATTTTATGGTGACATATTTTTATAGTTTTAGTTGTGATGACTCTTAGCATGAAACCACTTGTAATATTGTTAATGTGTTGAATATTCAAACCCGATTGCATATTATGAGTTGATATGACCATTACACTTTGCTTTATTCTGACTTTACTGAATTATTTCTCTTATGTTTACAGGATGACAAACAATAATTTCATAGGAAGTATAAGTGATAATGTGTCTAATGGTTCAATAGATATGGTGATATATACACCCGATGCATAACTAAAAAAACAACTCTCAAAACTGCTAAAGACAACATTAAAGTTATGAAATATAATAAATTTGGGGCGCCAGAAGGAGATGAAGGCATTATGTTAACCATAGCCATTGGCTTAATCATTCAACAATGGGTTCCCATTGTGTACAATGATAGACAAAAGGTACCATCTCAATTAAAGAAGTCCCTTTGAAAGTGAGTGCAGGTAAAACTTAATCACAGGAACTCTATTTTAACTTCTTGTTGCTGAATTGCATGGTTAACTTTGCATATCATTTAAATAACTAACTATTTCTTTCATTATTTTTGGTCATCTTATTATCTCATGTGGGCAATTTCATTTTAAGGTTAATCCTCGCAGCAAAAAGCAAGTTTTACATTCCATAAGGATTGCCCATCAAACATCTAGATATCATTTAATAGTGGATTACATCCTACTACACAAGCACAATAAACATGCATTGAAAAATTCATCCATTGATTATAAATGGATAAAGGAATATGATTGAAATACGTTTGTGAAATCGAGGTTGACAAATGAATTTATAGTAAGTGTATTAAATATGATTTTCAACTTTTGATTCTAAACTTTTAGTGTTCTTAAAACTTAGTTGTTGTGTGTTATTTTTTAGAAAGTTTAAGGATCTTCTTAAATATAAAAAAAGGTCGAACAAGTACAATCACATCTTGGGCCAGAATGGTAATGTTGGACTTATTGAAGAGATAGCAATACCTTCTTCCAATATAATTATTTTTCATTTGTTTTTAGTAGTTGCTATAGGAATTTAAATTCTATATTTTTTTACATTGGTATTTACTATCTTCTAGATGCAAGATTGATTTTTTTCGAGACTCAAATTGACATGAGCATGATATGGAAGAAAGTAATGAGAAGAAAAAATGGAACCTATCATCTAGAAATGCTCCTAGTTATTTATAAAATTATAATATTCATTAACTTTTATTTTATTAATATGTGGATAAATTTCAGTTGTGTCACAATCTTATAGTTACATGTTTGTGTCACTGTTATAGTAAGATGTTCTTGAAAGTGAAGTAAGGAAGGGTGTGGCCCAATTTGAAGGGGATAATGACATTTTGTCTAACTCCTTAGGAAGAAAGCCTACTTCAAGCTATTTTCAAGGGATAGGCAAGTACAACACCATTAATAAATTTTTCAACGTACTTGTTAATGATCATATTTTGGAGTCAGAAATGTTGAAATATGACGAGACATAAGCAAAAGTGTGTGGTAAATTAGATAATCTAGAAGAAAAGATCCAAAGAAATGGGAGATGCAAGCAATTCTAATAAAGTATCAGTTGCCAAGATGTTAGATATGGACACTGATTTAGCATACAAAAATTTATTTAGTAGTTAATTTACCAACTCATACTCTGAATTCAAGGAATAATTTCAATATATTTTTATTGAATAACTAGCTTATTTTTTTTAGGATGATGAAAACATAAAAAAAAAAAAAAAAAAATTGGGAAACACCCAATAAAACTACCTATAAAACCCTCAACAAGTTGTCCCCTCCCAAAGAATTAGTAAGTTTACAAAACGAAAAAAAAAGAAGAAGTGCTTGTCTTGTGTAGAGTAAATCAAATCAGATTTTTATGTGCAATAATGGAACATTATGAAATCATTGTAATGTAGGCTACCAATACTCTTATGAGGAAAAAGGATGCCACTCCTAACCCTATTAAAGGGTTTAGGAGGAATATCATATAAGAAACAAAATATAACATTTTCTTTGTAATTTTATATGTATAAGCTTAAGAACTTTTCTTAAGCCCGTTGTATATTTTGTAAGAAAGTTGATAAAGGCAAATTTGTCATATATTTTCTCATATTTTTATTATTGATATTTTATTATTTTATGATAATAGATAGCTATTTATGTGCATTATTGTTATTTATAGGGACTTGAACGAAATTTAAAGAAAATAGGGACTAAAATGCAAACTTTTTAAAGTATGAGTCCAGCGCCCCAACGCCACGAGGATTATCGCTCCAGCACTGTAACAGTGATCGAAATAAGAAAAACGGCTTGTTTAAGTTACATCTAGCGCCCCAGTGCCAAATAGTCACCGCGCCAGCGATAGGCCAGCGCCTCAGCGCCATCAATCCACCACTCCAGCGGTGAAGCCTTTTTCAAGTGTCGCCCCAGCGATAACTGCATAGCGCCCCAGTGGTATCGCGAGTCCTAGTCTGATGAGAATTTAGATTTTCAAGTTCATATCAATCCCTATAAAAAGCCACCCGTTCCCAACCTTTAAGAATCAACCTAGAGAACCTACAGCAATTCAAGAACACCAAAACTACAGGGCACGAGTCTTGGAGAGCAATAGGAGTTTAATTGAAGCAACTTTAGAGAGAGATTCAAGGCGTTCTTCGGCATCAAGAGTATTTTAGGCAACGCAATTAGAGAGAGATTCATGGTTTATTATTCCTTTTACTGCTGTTCTCTTGTAGCCATGAGCTAAACTTATTTTCTAGGGTTAATACTTGAACTTAAAATGTGTGCTTAATTACCATATCTTTTGAATATTTAATAAACTTAGTTCTTTGATATTCAAATTACTTGATCTTAATGCTTCAATATATCTGGCCAATATATGGTGAATGAGTTGGTAATATTCTTGATAAACTCGAAAAAGGAATCATAATATTTAGACCTAGGTAATTTGATGCATGATTGTAGAGTAACATTCAATGTTGCATATGCAAGTTTCAATTCTGGATAGGAATATACCTAATTGGCATGTATGATCAATAAGATCTAATCCTAATGAATCTTAATTTATTACAAGTATCATAGGAATATAGGTATTTGGTAAATTAAGGTATACTTGCATGACCTTGGAAGAGGCTTGTGAATACATTAGTGTTTTGATCAATAACAATGACTAAGGGAGTTAAATATTAAAGATTAATCATTAGAAAGCATATTGAGGGATAATATTAATCATAGGTTTTCTCTATATTGTTATCACCTAATTTTTTTTGCATTGTGTTATTACTTTTATATTTTTTACATTCATTCTTAGATTTTTATTTTTCTGAATAATTATTAGGAAGACATAATTTTAGTAATTGGTTAAAAAGAATAAATTATCCCTGTGGGTTCAACATCCGACTTATTTAGTCCCTTTATTACTTGCACTTAATTTTAAGATATATAATTATTGCATCAGAAGTCTAACTCTAAGACCCTTTTTTATAAAAAAAACTTTGTATTCATATAAAGTCCAAACATCAAAAAGATCAAAATCCAATTTTATTTAAGATTCTTAAGTTCAAAAAAATAATTCTCCGTGGACCATGCCCACCTGCAACTACAAGTGGGGCTCCATCCGATAAGGACCCACGTCCCTTTATTTATGTTTGCATGGCCAAGGATCCAACAATTGGTCCCTAGCCGTGCACTTCATGTAACCAATTTTTAAGTAAATTGGCACATGGTAGTGGGTCTTTTACCCACTGCTAGTTTACCTTTTAACCACACCTTTATTTTTGTATTCTTGCAAAAAAAAAAAAGAAAATGTAAGATTGTCTTCCTTTTTTTTATGCCTTCCACTTCTTCTGTTTCTTTCTTCTCTAAGCATATGTTTTAATTTCTTCTTCTTCCAATGTCCAGAGAAACAACAACAAAAATAATCCCCTTCATAGGTTTACACAATTTTGATCTAATCAAATATACAAATAATTAAAATCAATCTTAGAGGATCATATAATTAACGGCCAAAGGATCCATACATAAAATAATCATTCATTACATGAATATTATAAAATGTAAGTACCTACTCAAACACACATACTAGTAGATTATGATTTAAAAAAAAAAATCATAACACCAAATTCATATATCCAAGAAACCATTGCTCTTATACCAGTTGTTGAAATAAAGTTATTATTATGACATTCATAACGCAGCAGAATAGAAAACAAAAATTCTTTAATCTTTGTTTTCATTAGATAAAAACACTTTTTATCTAAGGATCTTATAAATATATAAATTTGATATTAAAATAAATAAAAATTAATAAGAACATACCTTGAATCCACGCCGAGTTTTCTTCGACCAAAGGATTCCAAACTAAGCCTCTTGTTCTACAGTGAGAGGAAGAATGGGCTTCCAATTTTTCCTTCTTTAAAGAAAAATACGTATCTTGCGTTTTTTTCACGTATGTGTATTATATTTTATTTAGATTAGTCTTCTCATTTTAAAATAATAATTTAATTAATAATATTTACTAATTAAATTATTATCTCTTAAAATGAGACATAATTCATGTATATCACATAGAGTCTTACTTTTTGTGGTTAATGTATAATACCCAATATTTGAGCATTATTAGTTTTTTATAATTTTAAAAATTATTCTTAAGATTTTATTTATTTAATTTCTTAAATTAAATATTTAATTATATTTGGATAATATCTTATATATATTCTTAATTAATTAATTTTATCTAAATATTAAATATATGTATTTGAAAACTATTTTTTTAGACACAAACAATTTGTGTACTAACACAATCCTTTTCAATTG
The DNA here is from genome assembly GCA_946807835.1 of Ailanthus altissimus. Classification (NCBI taxonomy): domain Eukaryota; kingdom Viridiplantae; phylum Streptophyta; class Magnoliopsida; order Sapindales; family Simaroubaceae; genus Ailanthus; species Ailanthus altissimus. The sequence goes on from OX327699.1 coordinate 7,500,375, forward strand.
TTCATTGTAATAACAAAAGAAGTGATATTGGGGACTTATGGACCTACAATTTCAAGCTCCAATAAATTTTGAATAATTAATTAATTAAATTTATTAATTCTAGTGTTATTCCACTAAAAACCTGGAATTGCATTATTGAAATTGTAGATATAATTTACTCAAAACTTAGAACAGTCAATTAATTTAATCACTACATGAAATTCAACCCTCTATAGATAGTTCATAATTAGAGCTAAGTTAATTACCATTTTACTCCTCTAATTATTTCTTTATCTTTAAGTACCATTAATTCACTACTGAACAGTTAATTTGTAACATTATTACAAATTGAGCGCTCAAACCATTCAATTTTAGAATTAACCCTTAAGAGAACCTTCTTTCTAACTTCCATTAGGAATGAATGGATTTCATATCTGTAAATCATATTCCCAACCGTTTATCTCACTATGCCACCAAAATACAAGTTTTTAGTCTGTTCTTTAGACAAACCGTAACGAGTATTTCAAATAACATAATGACACAAACAGGAGTTTATGATCACTCAAGATTAAAGTTAATATGTATATGATCATCAGTTGACGTTATTTGAATTCTTAATTAACAATGGTATTTTACATAAAAATTTACATTACGTCTGGTCAAATCCTATATAATCATATTATATATAGTGTCTCTATCATAATGTCACTACATTAGTGATCTGGATAAGATCACTACTTTTTAAATGTCTGTACACTACACTAGTAATATTTAATTAAAGATCCCAAACTTTAATTAATTTATTACAGACGTTTCTATTTATTATCCATAATTTTAATGCTCTTGTATATAACAGTTATATACTAAAGTTATGGTTACATAAATAAACATGAGATTTTCTGATATTTATGTCATAAAATTATGAACACTCATCAAGTATAAAATGACAACTTTATTAATTTCATAAAAAACAATACAAGTATATGATTTTAAGGCATTATCCCTAACACTTTTGGCACCAATTTTATACACTGGTCCTTATCATCACTGTGACAAGGCAACCACATCATGAAGGTCCAAAACACTATCAGAAAGAGCACACAACTGATGAACACTCTACTTTAACCTGATTTTTGATTTATTTAATTAGTCCTATATATTAGTTAGTCTCTGTTATGGGTTGGAGATGAATGTGTAGAAGAAGCAGTATATTGATAAAGATAGTTTTTTTCAAAATCAAAAAAGTGATTGGATTGAAAAAATAAAGGATTTCTAAACACCCTTTTATATTTAAACCCTAAAAACTCTATTAAGCCACCAAACCGAGAATTATAATTAATTTTCTAGTATCAATAAGTTAATATTAAAAATTAAGAGACCCTTATTCCCTATTGAAATTTTGGCCTAAGCTCAATCCCTCGAGAATGACCCATAATAACCCACAAACCCCGAACTTAGATATCTTGAGAGTGCCTCCCCAAAGTTCTTAGCATCAATAGCACCTTATCAATGGTGTTAACTGACAAAGAATAAGAACTTAGACCTATTCGAGAACCTAATCTATCCTTATCTCCAAGAATCTCAAAATCTCAAGATTTCCAATATATATTTTACTCTTACAAACTCGGGATGTGTCCTAAATGGGGAAGTAAAGCCAGCCTTAACCTTAAAAAAGAATTTTATAACTAAGTACAAAAACGCCTATAAGAAAAAGCCAAATAATGAAGAAAATGAAGAGACTCTTCTTTCTTCCCAAAGGGCTCTTCTTCAACTGCTTTTCCCTTCTATAATTTTTAAAGATCTTTGCCTTTTGGATCTCTGTCTTTCTCTAAATTGATTCTCTTTAAGTAAATTGTAGCCTCCAATGCTCAATCATATCTTTAAAGGCTATTTTATAACCTTTAAGGCTCTAAGATGATATACTTGTCATTATAATAAAAATTTTTAGGCTCTACCTCTTTATATCCTTGCTCTAAAATATTATTCATTAGTTCTATATGAGCGAGCTTATCAAGCTTGGTAAAGTGAATATTGGTTTATGTTGAGCTGAATCACTATAATCCTATTTCTACTAGTGATTGTTTGATTGTTTTATTGATTTTGATTAAAAAGCCCAAAACATTAAGCCCTTGCATGCTAATAGTGGGCCACCTTAAATAAATTCAAATTATTAATCCAAGACAATCCCAAATCTGAGGTTAACAAAATTTATTATTTATAGGTAATAATCTTTTCTCACATTTACAATTGCAAGCATTCTTCTTATTACAATCATTATTATTTTTAATTAATTTCTTATCTTTAAAATTAATTATCACAATAAAGAGTATGCAACATACAAACGTTGAATATAGAAAAACAAAATCTATTTGAGTCTTCTTGCAATATATGTTCCACCAAAACTTTGATTTAACTCTAACAAAAATTTGTAAAGGTTATAAAATTTTGACAATGACTATTAAAGATTTTAAAATATTGACTTGAAAAAATTATTTTTCAGATCAACGAGTCTTATATTTGTTGAGGGGGAATCGAACTTGGGCCTCGTCTAGACTGGACCGATAGGCACGGGTTTGGGTTTCCTATTTTTTGTGAGTAGTGAAAGGGGGCCTGCAATGAAAACACAAACACAAGCTCAAAGGTGGTCTTGCCGGGGTGGGTTTCGACGAAGACACTCCGATGCTTAAGTCAGATAAGGGGGTTTTCTCTCTTCAAAATATGAAAAAATATGAATTATATGTTATTCTGGAGACGAGGGGATACCCTTTCCTCTTTCTTCTCTTTGTGTTTTGTGGAGATTTTTTCATCATCCTTATCTATGTCTCCCTCTTTCTCCTTTTATAGTGATGGCCTTTTATGGATTGTTTTGGGTTTTCCTCTACAGTATTTCTATCTTGCGCCGAATATTTCCTAATATACTTCTGACACATACTTCTGACACACACCGGGTACTTCATACTGCCCCCTAACCTACACCGAATATCCTTTTACAAATTTTCTAATCCTGTTCATACCCTACGTTAGGTGTAACTTCTGATATGTTAAGTATATTCTTCAGGTTTGTCTCCACTGGTGTTTTTGGTTCAAGTGAGGCTTATTTTGGTCAACTCGGGTCAGATTTCAAACGGTTCTCCCATACTGGTTTGATATTGATGCGGGACTCCTATAACGAAGTTGTGAAATGTAGTCAGTACCTGCTCGGCCATAGTTGCATTTAGATCAGTAAATACCAAATAGGTTTCATTATTTGCCAACTAGATTCCCCAAGTTCAAACCAATTCTGTCGTCCTGTTGGGTTTAGGCCTATTGGTCATTGCTTCTGAGCCTGCCTTGGTTGAATTCTGGGTCTGAACGCAGAAAAATGGGGATTTTTAGGGGAGGGGGACAAAAAAAATTTATCGACCACAAAAATTAATTAATATCGTATTAAAGTACCATGAAATGAATTGAAACTTTTATAAGATCATATTTTCAACTCTATATCTAAAACAATACATGAAATATCAGTTTATTCTCATAATGGTTATTTTCTTTGGCATGCTTTATCACTTGTAAAACTAAAGTTAATAAAAAAGACAACTAATGAGGATTTAATTAAGGAAATGTCATATTAAAGAATAATAATAATAATTAAATTGTTCCAAGATACTATAATATTCTATATTGGTATAACACAATTGATGATATTTACTTGTATTTTGCCTTTCAATTGTACAATAACTAATTTTTTTTTTCTAACATTATTTTGGTGTCTTGGGATTAAAAGTATGTGGAACTTGTTAAATCTAAGGTTTCACGGCGTACCCTAAGTTTTGAATATAACAAATCACAATAATTTATTATTCATATATTTATTTAAGTTGTGTAGCCAACAATATCATTTAACTGTGCAATTATGTCCCAAGATATGTCACATGTTGAATATCAAATCCAATCAATATTAAAGATATGACATATATTTTAAATACAAATTAAAAGGTAAAATTAAGGATTTTACTCATATCAAATGTCTTATGGAGTTAATAAGAAGACAATACAAAACATGGAAAGTTAAAGTTATAATCTTAATAGAGTTAATGTGAAGATTATAACAAACATATAAGGTCAAAGCTATAGATCATGATCAATATAGAAATCAACTTATCTATATGGAATTAACACATGGAAATTAAATGCAATATTAGCTTTAGTAAGTGTGTGATTTGTAAGTATATTCAAATATAAAGTATTGGCTCATTATGACTTATATATGAACTTTAGGTTACTGAGTACGAGGGATCAAGATTAAGTCTTGAACTTATATTAAACACCTAATAGACTAATCTAAGTTATATGAACTTTGATGAATTTTTCTTTGACAAAACTAAAACTCTATTACAAAAAACAAAGTCAAATAAGAAAAGAACTCAGAGTTACCTAAGGGGTCGATCGCTTAGCTTGGCCAACCAATCAAACCGGCTTACAAAATATTATTTTCAGTCAAGTCCTATTAGATCACTTTTGACCCTAGTTTGATCCCTAAGCCTCTTAACATTCAAATATATTTTAAATAGCCAATATTTAATATAATAGAAAGTCAGTGATCATTTATTGATTATATTGATCCTTTATAAACTATATAAAATCTCACATCTCAGCATACTAATAAAAAAAACATAAGCTTTCATTTTATTCTATTTTCTAATATTTTTGTTGAAAAATATTAACTTTAGCAATAATTTCTCTTTGGAGTTATCCATTGCTATAATATCAATTTGATGGGATTTTCTTGGCATATACTCCAATAAACCCTAAAAGCATGTGGAAGCTTCAATCACAATCACAAACAAGTAAGACCAAAAATAAGAACAAGACCAATAAGAACAATCACTCAATCAATCTATGTGATTCGGTAACAAAACACCTACGTCCACATTAGATCTTGGGATCTTAGCTCCTCTTATTACGTCCAAAAAGAACAATAGATCATAGATATCTCTTAATAGATTATCAGGGAATACAATAATAAAGAGGTCTTAAAGGATTTATTAGTGCTTCTTTCGTTCACTCAGAACTCAAGCATTACCTATGACTCTCTCTTGTACACTCAATGCTCAAGGCTCTTTTGCTCTTTATTTTCTCTCTTAAAGCCTCTCTTAATGCTTAATGAATTGTAAGGAGTTACAAGGGTTTATATAGTGCACAAAACGTCCCTAGAAAACCTAAACCTAGTTGGAATAAGAGTTCATGCATGTAGGAGTCTAAATCCCACTTAAAGAAGTTAATCCGAACTAAAAACAAAATTTTTCAACCCTTGCTCATCCATCCAATGCACCTTCAACTTCATCTTGACTCTTTATTGGTTTCCAACTCAAAATCATGCTCAAATATAATTTTGAATTATCAATTTCAACAAACCTCTCCTTGATTTAAAATCTCTCTATAAGACGCCTTCTAGGATTCATCCATATTTTTGCTCTATCACTCAAAACAGTAATAGAGAGGATATAGATTATAAATTTTTTATAAATTAAATCTAGTTCACAACCATTAATGAAAAGGTCATTTCATTATGTAAGGTTGCAGTTTTTCAACTTCTTATAGTGGATGATTTATCTTGATTATCGAAGTAGAGACTTCGAGTAGAAAAACTAGTTTATGTGTTACATTAAACGAGACTACTATGAATTTCGATCTAGTTAACTAAATGTTGTAGATCTTAATTCACAAAAGCTTTGATAAGCTTGATTGATCTTAGTCTTGAGCAAATAATGAACTTATATTCATGCATTATATCTTTTGAGTTATCAAGAAGTGAGATCCATATAAACGGTCAAAACCTTGATAGTTTGGAGATATAATTTCATGGGTTGTAAGAACATATATTTGCAAGATAGAATCTAATAAATAATGTCCACTTAAGGTGTTTACAGTACTTGATCATTAGAATCTATGGTCGTAGTTTATTTAATAAGTTATTTATTGAATAATAATATTTATTTGTAAATATATTTACAAATATAGACATATTAAAAATGATCATTAGAGCATTTAGTGGCTTAGGGCAAATAAATAATTAAAGAGGCAAGATATTTTTCATGGCCTAGCTTTAATTATAGACATTAATTAGAGGGTCAATTAAGTGGTTATTATTGGTCTACCGACCAAGCCTAATTTAATTAAAATAAGTTTTAATTAAATTAGCTTTTACTTAATAACATGGGTTAGTAGAGTACAACCTTTGACTTTTAGTAGAATAGTCTAGGGTTAACTTAGAAGAACTGGTGTATCATAAGATGATTAGGACTGAGCCTTTTAAGTTGAAGTTAGGAAGCTCATAGCTCTAACAGTTCCTCTACTTGCTCAAATTTTAATCAAACTCTAATTTCTTAATCATAATTTAATTTTAAATACTCAAGTGAGATTCCTATATATATGAGAGGTATGGAGTAGTAAACCAAGACAACAACCATAACGGAAAAAATTCTTTTTACGTATTCTTACGTAGAAAAAGAATTTGATCATTATCATTCTCTCAGATTTGTGTATTAGTGACTTTAGAGATTAAGGAAAGATCACGTGCCCACACGCATTGAGTTTGAAGGTTAAGGATAGTAAAGAAGATTGCAAGCAGTCAATTCAAGATTTAGCATAGCGAGGACTTAAGGTAATCTTCTATCCTTATACATGTAATTATGAACAAGACGATTTGGCTTCCACTATGTTTATTTTATTAAACAGAAAAAAAAATTTATTTACTACTAACACTACATTTATCCCATTAAGCACATAAAGCCTATTGTGCTTTTCACATTTCATCACCATAGATCCTTCATTATTCTCAAAATTCCTTTTTCCACTCTAGATGAATAAATCCTCTTTATTTAGCTCTCTCAAGGATATCAAGTTCCTCCTCAATCTAGAAATGTGCCTTACACTAAGTAAGTCCCTAATTTTTTTGTTATACATCCTCATCCTTATGTCGCCAACCTCTATGGCTTCACAAGCTATCCAAGTCTTTTTCATAACAGACTATTGCAGCATTTTCATCTCTCATTTTTTTATTTTTAAATAGTCATTTATTAAGTGTCCCTCATTCTTACAAAGATAGCACTTCTTAGATGTCCATCTTGATTAATTATTTTTTTTCTATCCTTTCCTCTAGCAACCAAACCTGTTACACTACCAGCTTTTGATCTCTTCCCTAATTCTTTTGAGTTCAATAAAGCCTTAACATCACTCATTGTTAAGGTCTCTCTACTCTACATGAGCATATCTATAAAAGTGCTCATAACTTAAGGGTAATGAACATAACAGGATGATGGCCTTATCTTCATTCTCGATCTTGATGTTTATTATCTCAAGATCTATAATAATCTTGTTGAAGGTGTCAATATGGTCTTTTAATAAAATTCCTTCAACCATAGAGAGCTAATACAACTTCTTGACTTATAGATGATTCACCAAGAACTTCGTTATGTAGAGGGCGTCAAGCTTCTTCCATAACCCAATTGTCATTTTTCATTATACAACATTGTAGTTTTTCATTATGCAACATTGTAGTTTTTGAACTTCTTATAGTGAATGATTTACTTTGATTATCGAATTAGAGACTTCAAGAAGAAAAACTAGTGTATGTGTTACATTGAATGGGACTATTTTGAATTTTGATCTGGTTAACTAAATGTCGTAGATCTTAATTTACAAAAGCTTTGATATGCTTGATTGATCTTAATCCTAAGCAAATAATGAACTTACATTCATACGTTATATCTTTTGAGTTATCATAGAGTGAGATCTATATAAACGGTCAAAACCTCAATAGTTTAGAGATAAAATTTCATAGGTCGTAGAAATATATATTTACAAGATGGAATCTAATAAATAATATCCACCTAAGTTGTTTGCAGTATTTGATCATTAGAATCTGCGGTTGTTGTTTATTCAATAAATTATTTATTGAATAATAATATTTATTTGTAAATTTATTTACAAATATAGACTTGTTAAAAGTGATCATTATAGTATTCAGTTACTTAAGGCAAATAAATAATTAAAGAGGTAAGACATTTTTATGGCCTAACTTTAATTATGGACATCAATTAGAGGGTCAATTAAGTGGTTATTATTGGTCTAAAGACCTAGTGATCACTTGGCTCTTATACTACTTGTTAAAAAGTATTAGCCTTAACACTAATTCTCTTTAGAATTAGCATTTGTTCTAATGCCAATATGATGAGGTTTCCTTGGCGTGCACTCTAATAAAAAGCCTAAACGCATATGGAAGCTTTAATCACAATCACAAGCAAGTAAGAAGAAGAATAAGAACAAGATCAATAAGAATAATCACTCAATCAATCTATGTGGTTCGGCAACAAAACACTTATGTCCATAATAGATCTTGGTGTTCGAGTGTCCTAATGTGCATACATGTGATTGTGTAACCACTGAAAGACAAAATGCATCTCATACATACACTACACAATTGAATTGAAACCTAATTTCTTATTCAACAATTACACACTGAATGTAAGTTTGTTACATTAACAGAAACTTACCCTTGAAGATGTTTGATGTATAATCGATTTGCAGAGTTCATCCTTAAGCAAATTCGCGAGCAATTCCAATTCTTAACACTGATGAAATTATAGATTCTAGAATGGTAGCTTGTTAATTTCTAGTAGCTTTAATTTGCTTAACACTTAAGTATTTTAGTCTCTTTCAATTTGGTCAAATTTGACTTTAGGGCCTTAATGCAATAATTGCAAGGTTTTTCTGACTTTTGGCTATGTAAAACTTTCACCTACAAATACAACTTTTACATTTATTTATTCTTTTTAATGTTATGGGTTGACACTTCTCCATCAATGAACAAAGCACAAGCCATGCAAGTTGCCAAGTGTCATACTAAATTTCCATGCATAACGCCACTTGTCACATAAATGGCCATGCCACTTAGCAATAATTGTTACCTAATTAAATAATAGGCTTAACACTTAAACTTTGATATATGTGCTTCCCGAGAGATCCTGAATGCTTTCCAACATTTTCTCATATCGAATTATTCAACCTAGTTTGTTGCCTCAGTACTTAACAAGTACACTTGATATTATAAGACTCACTATGTTCACACCCATTTATTTTATGGAACACTTCCATAAATCTGTGAATACTACCCCATACACGTTAAAGATATTACAGAATAGCATGTTGAATCATACAAGTTGAGGTTAACTATATTTGTATAATCCTCCATCACCTTTGTCCCGGAAGAGTAGAGACATAGATCATCACCATTAAATCTCTTTATGCTCGATCATGAACTTATCTCTACATTTGTATTTCCATAAATAATATCCTAAAACACTTTGTAATATTGTTTAATTTTACAAAAAACTCTTGATGCGATATTTCTGAATCTTAAAATTAAGTGCAAGTATACATTATCGCATGCAAGTAATAAAGGGACTAAATAAGTCGAATGTTGAACCCACAGGGATAATTTATTCTTTTTAACTAATTACTAAAATTATGTTTTCTTAATAATTATTCAGAAAAATAAAAATCTAGGAATGAATGTAAAAAATATAAAAGCAAAACACAATGCAAAGAGATTTAGGTGATAGCAATACATAGAAAATCTAGGATTAATACTATCCCTCAATATGCTTTCTAATGATTAATCTTCTAATATTTAACTATCTTAGTCTTTGTTATTGATCAAGACACTAATGCATCCATAAGCTGCTTCCAAGGTCATGCAAATATACCTTAATTTACCAAATACCTATATTCCTTTGGTACTTGTAATAAATTAAGATTCATTAAGATTAAGTCTTATTAATCATACATGCCAATTAAGTATATTCCTATCCTAAATTGAAACTTGCATATGCAATAATGAATGTTACTCTACAATCATGCATCAAATTACATAGGTCTAAATATTATGATTCCTCTTCCGAGTTTATCAATAATATTATCAACTCATTCACCATATATTGGCCAGATATATTGAAGCATTAAGATCAAGTAATTTGAATATCAAAGAACTAAGTTTATTAAATATTCAAAAGATATGGCAAGTAAGCACACATATTGAGTTCAAGTATTAACACTAGAAAATAAGTTTAGCTCATGGCTACAAGAGAACAGCAGTAAAAATAATAATAAACCATGATACAATCAATAGCAAATCGATATAGACGTCGAATTTGCTCTTAATTACGCTGCCTAAAATACTCTTGATACCGAAGAACGCCTTGAATCTCTCTCTAAAGTTGCTTTAATTAAACTTCTATTGCGCTCCAAGACTCGTGCGCTGTATTCTTGGTGTTCTTAAATTGCTCTAAGTTGCTCTTGGATGATTCTTGAAGGCTGAAAACAAGTGGCTTTTTATAGGGATTGATTTGATCTTGAAAATCTCAATTCTCGTCGGATTTGGACTCGTAATACCGCTGAGGCGATATGCTGTTGTCATTGGGGCAACACGTAAAAAGGCTTCATTGCTGGAGCGGTGAGTTGATGGCACTGAGGCGCTGTCCCATCGCTGGCGCGATAAAGTTCTGGCGCTGGGGCACTAGATGCGACTTAATCAGGTAGTTTTCCTAATTTCAATCACTATTCCAGTGCTGGGACGGTAATAATCTTGGTGCTGGGGCAATGGACACATACTTTGAAAACTTTGCATTTTAATCCCTATTTTTGCTCCTTTTGCTTTCTTTCTTTAAATTTTGTTCAAGTCCCTATAAATAACAATAAAACACATAAATAGCCATCTATTTTTATAAAACCATAAAATATCAATAATAAAAATATGAGAAAATATATGACAAATTTGCCCTTATCAATTATTTTATAAGATTTATACTTATGGTCACAAGACTTTCTGAAATACAATCTCGAAGTCTTCATGATATACAACTCATCCATATGAGCTAATAGATCCTATATTTTTACACATCAGACTCCATGAGCATTAGACCATACCCAACAACACTAGAGGTTAGATCATGAAAGGTTTTTTACATATGTGAAATCAAAGCACGATGGATCATTTACAAGCCTACTTTGGTACTCAGGTTAAAAGACCACAAATATTATTAAACTCGAGAAAACCTTCCATTGACAGCTTTATGGGATGTTTATTTGAGGAGCTCATGAGTTTGTTTAGTATCCAATCCTTATTGAATACCTGTATACCTATATGAGCTTTTACTAAGCTCACGATTTTCTAAGACTAATCATCTGGAAAATTTAAATGTATACATATATTGATCCAGACCAATCAACTCATTTCGGTAATCATAGATCAAGAACAATGTTTTCAAGAACATACTGCATAATGACATTTCGTAGCACTATTTGCAAACTCCTTGCAACTATATCATTACAAATATATTCTCAGGTCTTTGTTCCATTTCAAACTAGGTTTTAACTCTGAGAATGCTAACTCTTAGCATTGACCTAAAAACCTTCAGATCAAATCTAAACTCTTTTAGATCTACAATATCTGAAAAGTAACAAATTTAGTACCATATAATAAATATTAACGATTTATTGCAATGTTTATTAAATAAATAAATATTCATACAAAATTAAAATGGCACGTAAGCACCATCTCCAACAACTCCCCCTTACTCTAGTGTCATTCTCAATGATATCTTATGCCCATTGAGTCTATATGTTTTTCAAATATCCTAGAAGTTAAGGACTTTGTGAGTAGGTGATAAGGGTTAATTAAACTAATATTTGTTCGTAAAAATTAAGATTATTTAGCTTTTGATGTATTTTAATATTATTTTTGTAGGTTTAGAGTCAATAGAGTAAATAGGGTCGAAACTCTAATGAAAATAAGCCAAAAACATCAAATTATAGCAATACTTGCTACAATGAATTGCTACAATAACAACGTACAGTGATCTACTATAGTACCCAATGCTGCAGTGCCTACAAATGAGTGCCGCAGCACTCAAAACAGTGTCTATATGCTGCAGCACCTAAAATTCAAGCGCGTGAATAATAACAGTGAACATTACCTCGTGAACGGTATTTGTGCTACAGTAAATAGTGAACAATATCCTACTTTGACTTGTATTTGATGTTTAACCCTAATTTGAAGACATAAACCTATATTTAGAAGGCCAAGAACCCTAATTAAAGGAGGGGGAGAGGAAAAAAAGAAAAGAGGCAAAAACTTAGAAAAAGAATTTACAACACAAAATCAAATATCATAGCCAAAATTTGAAGAACCAAGATCAAGATTGAGCGAGAAGCACATCAAGGAGTCACTTTGATTAGTTTTTCTTCTCTTTCTTTATCATTATGTTCTTGTTCTTATTGATCTTTATGAATTGATTAGATACTTTTGATTTTGTGATGGGCTAAAGTATTCATTTAGGGTTAGATTATGTGAACCTAGTATGGATTTGAATTTTGTTAATTCTTAGTTTATGAACTTGATACATTCAATTGATTCATTCTATTTTGTGTTTAACGCTTTCATTATACCTGATTAATATTTTAAATGATTAAGGAACCATGATGAACTCGATGGAGGGATTCGTGTATTTAGCCTAGGATAGTTTAATGCATGATCAAAGGGTAACAACTACGAGTTTCATCTAGGATAAACATATACCTAGGTGGCATATAGGTGATTGCTAAAATGCATAATATAGTCACTCGACCATCGATAGAGGCTTGTGATAAGAATAGTATCTAAACTAACAATTGGTATTAAGAGATTAACTAAGGGGTTAATAAATCTAATAAAATACTAGGGGACGAGTTAAAACCCTAGATTATCTTTATCTCTAAATTCTACCCTTTGATTTTCTTTATTTTAATTAATAGAGTTAGATTAGTTAATTAAATTATAAATTATGATTTTCTGAATAAAAGTTAAGTAGGTACAATTTTAATACTTGATTTATAAAATTAGATTGCATAGTCCCTGTGGGGATCGATACTTGGACTTTAAATTCTATATACTTGATACGATAGCATACACTTGCACTTAACTATTATAGCATCAATTAATAGGTCCACTACATTATCCATAGAATCTACTCTAGATACTATTGCATCTCTTTTAGCCAAAATTTCTTTAATTATATGGTAATTTCACTTCACATGCTTAGACTTCTAGTATGCCCTTATCTCTTTAGCTTGAGCAATTGCTCTCTTATTGTCGCAATATAGTGGAATAGAATCAACTGAATTTAGAACTATACCAAGCTCTGTGATAAAATTGCATATCCATACCGCTTCCTTTGCAGCTTTCGAAGTCGCAATGTAGTTTGTCTCCGTGGTAGAATCAGATGTGGACGCCTACTTTGCACTCTTTTAATTGACTATGGCACCATTAAGAATAGACCTATAACCAAATGTAAATTTTCTATCATCCGGATCAGATTAAAAGTTTGAATCACTATATCCTCTCACCTGTAAGTCACTCTCTTTATAAATTAAAAACTTATTATTTGTACCCTTAAGGTATTTTAAGATATTCTTGACGGTCATCCTGTGGTCAGTACCTAAATCAAACTGATATTAGCTCCTAACGCTTACCGTCATATCAATGTAAGGTTGTTTTTTACACAACATGGCATACATAAAGCTATCTACAAGCGATGCATATGGTATATTAGACATTCTAATTTTTTATTTTTCCTTCGAAGACACATCCTTTTAGAAAGATGAATTTTATATTTAAAAAGTACATTAAGTATTTTACAGTTACTGAAGTTATACCTTTCAAGTACATTATCTATATACGAGAACTAGGAGAGTCCTATCAGCCTCATAGCTCTATCTCTATAAAGCTTTATCCAATATCTTTTATGGAGAAGTTCTTACTTAAATAACTCATAATTGACTATAACATACTAACATCGTGTCTGATAATGAGTATTCATTCATATAGAGAACCGAAAAGACAATCATGCTTCCACTTACCTTTTTATATACATATGGTTCTTTTTTGTTTTTTATGCAACCAAACCCTCTAATTACTTCATCAAAATGAATGTTTCAGCTTTGGAAAGCCTACTTAAGTCCATAAATAGACTTCTTCAGTCTGCACATATTAAAAGTCATGCTAGATGTAAACCCTTCAGCCTATTTCATATATATCTTTTTCTCGAGATATCTATTTAGGAAAGCTATCTTTACATCAATCTGCTAGTTTTTAAAATCATAATAAGCTGCAATAGCCAATAGAATTTTAATCAACTTTAGCATAGCTACTGGTGAAAAGGTTTCCTTATAATCAATCTCAAATCACTAAGTAAAATCTTTTGCCGCCAATCGAGCTTTAAAGGTCTTTTACCTTCCATCAAAGCTACACTTCTGCTTGTAAACTCATTTACCATCAATAGAAATAATTCCTATAGTAAGCTTAACCAAGACTCAAACTTGATTTTCATATATAGAGTGAATCTCAAATTTCATGGATTTTTGTCATTTTTCTAAATCAAAGTCTAACATCATTTCTTTATAAGTCAAAGGATCCTCTTCTTCAATTAAGAAAATGTCAAAGACACCTTCATACATCATATTATACCTGACAAGAGACCTTGAGATCCTTTTTGACCTACAGGAAGGGTGTGTGAAAGGTTTTTCACTTAATTGAGCATGAGGTTCCATCACCGATTCATAAACTTCTTAGTTGACTTCATCAAGTTCAATCCTTGTACAATTCTCACGATCCATAAGAAACTATTTCTCTAAGAAAGTGGCATTACAAGTAATGAGCATGTTTATTCCTCTAGATCATATAACTAATATCGTATAGAATGTTTAGGATATCTAATAACCGATACTTATACTCTTGGGTATAAGTTTATCTTGTAGCATAACTATTACGTAAGTAGGATAGTCTTAAATTTTAACATTCTTAAGAATCGATTTCCTGCCAGTCTATATCTTATTCAAAATAGTAGGAATGGCTTTTGATGGAACTCTATTCAACAAGTAAGCAGCAATTTCTAGAGCATAACCTTATAGATATTTTCAAAGGTTAGTAAAGCTTATCATTGATCAAATCATATCTAATAAAGTTTGACTTCTCCTCTGTGAAACACCATTATATTGAGGAGTACCTGAAAGACTATATTAAGTGAGAATCCCATTCTCCTTCAAATAATTTCTAAATTCACTGCTCATGTATTACATACCAATTTGTTTCTCTACCTCTAGCCAAAACTCTTTAAACATTTCAAAAGTTTTGACTTATATTTCATCAGAAACACATGTCTATATTGTGACAAATTATTGATAAAGACAACGAAGTATTAAAACCCACCCATGGCAGTGTGACTCATTGACCGCATACATTACTATGTATTAGTTCCAATAAATCAATGGCCCAGTACCCAATACCAACAAAAAAAAATATTTGGTAATCTTTCATTGAATACAACATTCATAAAGTAGATAGGATTCTATAGTAAGATCAGGTATCTGACCATCCCTAACTGGATGAGTTAGTGATAAGGTTAATTAGGTTTGATATTTTTATCTTCCAAAACTTAATATTTATTTGTTTAAATAAAATTTATTTGAATTTTTATATGCTTTATTGTTATTTTATAGATTTGGAGTTAGTAAAGTAAACAGGATGAAAATCTAAAGAAAACACAGAAAAAACAAATAAATTTGCTACAGTATTGAACTACAGTGATTTTGCTACAATGTCAACACCGTAGCACCCCAAAATCAATGGCGCACATGCTCAAGTTTAAGTCGTCAGTGCCCTAGTACCACAGCACCACATGAATAGTACCATGTGAACAATAAAGTTCTCTTTGCTCTAAAAGCGAAAAAAGGGCAACTTTAGGGCAAATAGTTAATAGATGAAGAATGATCCCACTAAGTCTTCGCTAATACAAACAAATTAGCAAAATTAAAGGGAAAAGGTTTTTTTAGAGGATCATCAAAGCAAGGAGTTATGCACATTTTTTAGGGGAAGACTGACAGGTTTGGAATAGACTCAAAACTGGAATTTCTAGTGTATGACTCTTTGCGTGAACAGTGCCAGTGTAGAAAAAAAAAAGAAAATCCTAAAGCTGACTTATATTTGATATTTTGCTCTAATTTAAAGACCAAAAAGCCTATTTCAAGAATCAATAAGAGAGAGAAAGAGCAATTATTTGAGAATTAGTAAGACTAGAAGAATGAAGACTGCAATAAAATTAGATTTAATTCTTCAAATTTTTATCCTTCTAGTTTTTTATAATTTTTATGATGTTATTCTTAATAAGCTCTAGAACTCTTTATTTTACCATGAGGTAAGTTTATATTCTAGGGATACAACTTTGAATCCGATATATGAATGAATTCAAGTTCTTTTCTTATTTTTGTTAAACTAAATAAGAGAATTGTTTAATTATTCTATGTTTAATGCTTTCTAATTACTTGATCACTAATTAGATTGTTGTAGGAAATCTAATGAACTTGAAGAAGGAATTTTTATGTTGGCCTTGAATAATTTGATATATAATTATAGGGTAACAACTATGAGTTTCATATGGGATAGACATATACTTACATGGCATAAATGGTATTTGTTGAAATGTATATAGTAGGTATAGAATAAGAAAGTATTAATGATGTTCATTTTCTGAATAGAAGACTTCCTTTCTAGGACTATCTTTTTTCCTGTATATTGTACTCTTTCTTTATAATGAATAAGACAACAAAATCATATTCTCTTCTTTTTCATGGTATTAGAGCCATTGTGTTTTCTTTGATTCTTAATTTTTTTAGGCGAAGTCACCTGTTCTTTCTTCAGCCACTATGTTTTCTTTATTTTTTTAGTGGTCGTGTTCTTTATTTTGAGATCACCAATAGTTCACCATTGAAAATCCAAAAAAATAGTCACCGAAACCTCGTCGCATATACCCCACGTTCCACCACTAGAATTTGACCTTTTTTTCGGCGTGCATAGACTCTCATTGTCGACATTCCTGCCTTCAGACAACACTGACAATCACTTCTGTGGTGGCCCGATAGTCATCAACTTCTACACTCGCCCTTACGCGTCACCTCTTTCCTCAGATTCCTATCTTTCGATCTCTATTTCTAGCATACATGAAGCCTCACCGTCAGCACCACTTGCTTCAAATGATGCTAACAACCCCAAAACCCCCCACCGTGTCACTCGCTGATGCCAGTCGCCGTCACCATCACTGGAAATCTGCCATTACGTCGCCAAAAAACTACTTTTAGTTGTCATCTCCTTCTTCATTCTCTTTTATTTATGAGTCAATATAACTATTGAGAGCTCTAAAACAGACAAACAACCTTCATCCATAACTCTCCCTGGTGCCGACCATAAGGAATACCTTAAATATCAAACGATTAAGCAGTCTACCTCTTCTATTTCCTTCATTACACATATTGGTAATTCAATCGCTTATCTTACTCAGTCCTATTCTTTAGGACCCTGGGTCCTTGATTTTGGTGCCTTTGACCACATTTTTGGTAATCTTCAATTACTTTCTCATACTTCTACATCTAGGTCATTACCATCTGTCACCTTAGCGAATGGTTCTATAACTACTGCTCAAGCAGGTGATGCTGTTGATACAGGTGATGCATTAATACTGCTCCCGTTGACTCATTGCCTGCCTCTGATTCCTCTCTGACTACGATCTTGCCTTTTGATGAATAGTTTCCTATTATTATTTGTAAAGGTATACGATTCACTTGCAATCCTTATTCTATATACAATTTTCTTAGTTATCATCACGTATCTTTCATATATTATGCCTTTGTGTCTACTTTACCTTCTGTTTTTGTCCCCAAAACACTTCGTGAGCCTCTTTCACACCCTAGCTGATGTCAAGCAATGGTTGAGGAGATGGTTGCTTTGCATGCTAATGGTACATAAAAATTAGTTTGGCTGCCACTAAGGCACTCTACGGTTGGTTATTGATGGGTATACACTATCAAAGTTAGACCTAATGGTTGAGTGGATAAATTGAAAACTCAGTTGGTTGCAAAAGAATACACTTAGACTTATGGGCAAGATTATTATAAGACTTTTACTCCTATGTCTAAAATGTCATCTACTCGATTATTCTTATCTATTGCTGCTATTTGTCAATGGCCTTTGCACTAACTTGATATCAAAAATGCATTTCTTCATGGCGAGCTTTAGGAAGAAATATATATATGGAGCAACCACCTGGATTTGTTGCTCATTTAGAGTTTAGTTTAGTATGTAAGCTTCGTCGCTCCTTGTAAGGTTTGAAACAGTCTCCTTCTGTCTAATTTAGTCGCTTAAGTACTGTTATCCAAGAGTTTGGCATGATCTGAAGTGAGTCAAATCACTCTGTTTTCTATAGATATGCATCACAGGGTCAGTGCATATATCTAGTAGTCTACATTGATGATATTTTCTTGGTATAGAGGTTACCTAATCTAAGTCTGGAATTGTTATCTCTCAAAGAAAATATAAACTGGAAATTCTAGAGGAAACAGTGATGTTAAATTGCAGACTTATAGATTCTCTCATGAATTTTAATGCTAAACTTCTACATGGACAAGGGAAGCCGCTTACAGACTCTGGAAGATATCGAACACTAGTTGGTAAACTTAATTATCTTATTATCACATGGCTTGATATTTCCTTTTCAGTTAGTATTGTCAGTCAGTTTCTATTGTCTCCATGTGATAGTCATTGAGATGCAGTTATCCAAATTTTACGATACATCAAGAGTGCACCAAGAAAATGATTGTTGTATAAGAATAAATATTACACACAAGTTGTGAAATGCTTAGATGCAAATTGGGCAAGATCTTCATTGGGTAAGCGGTTTACTACCGGGTATTGTGTTTTTGTTGAGGGTAATCTTGTGCCATGGCTTTAGCTACATATAAGCTTATATAGTTGAAATAATTAATCCAAAAATTAAAGTTTATAGACATTTCACAGATGATGTTAGTTTGTGATAATCAAGCTACACTTCATATTTTATCCAACTTGGTATTTCATAAAAGGACTAAGCATATAGAAGTTGACTGTCACTTTATTCAAGAGAAGATTTTGTCTAGCTCTATCTCTGCAAATCATGTTAGTTCAAATAACTAGCTAGCGGATATTCTTACTAAATCTCTCAGGAGTCATCGAATTAATTTCATTTGTAACAAGATGGCGCATATAACTTATATAATCCAACTAGAGGTGGAGTGTTGAAATGTATATAGTAGGTATATATATGGTAGACATAGAATAGGAAAGCATTAATGATGTTTCTTTTATGTATAGAAGACTTCTTTTCTAGGGTTGTCTATTTTCTTATATATTGTACTCTTTCTTTATTATGAATAAAACAACAAAATCATAATCTCCTCGTTTTTTAGTATTAATAAGGCAAAGGTCACACATACCTTAATATTATAGGCTAAAAGATATCTTTACCCTAATAAAATTTTTAGTACCCAATTTTAACCCAATTCGTTTTTTTTTTTTTTTTTTACTGTCTATTTAGATGAAAAATCTACTTGTAATAGTCATTTATCATTTTGCTCCATTATTAATAGACTTTACGAAATTGTGGGAATGGATAAATGTCATAATATGATTAGTTACTTTGGACACGTGGCACTATGTAATTGGTTATATTTTTAAAATAAAATAATTAATAATTAAAAAATTCTACAACTTTTGCAGAAAAATAGCGGCCGACTTGTCGCTAGTTGTAATTTTTTGGCGACGTTGAGGCAGTAAAAAAATTCAAATTTTACATTATTATACTTTATTTTTTTTTATCTACACAATGATGGGGTTGTTGTTTTTGTAAAAGAAGACAAGAATGCCAAAAATGGTGTAGAGGGGCGGCAACTACTGCCATCCTCTATCAAATGCCGATCTATCCAAGGTGGAGTCAATGCAAATCACCGCCTCCCCTCCCCCTTTCTCTCGTTTGATGGGGGCGATGATGGCCTCCGCCCCTTTCCATAATATTTTGCCATCTTTTTGTTTTTTTGGGCAAAAAATAACCCTACCATTGTGTAGATTAAGAAAATAGAGTATAATAATATTAAATTTGATCATTTTTATCGTCGAACAGTGGCAACTCTATTTTTAATTTTTAATTTATTTTATTTTATTTTAAAAATTATTTATTTAATAAACATATAACCAATTACTTGCTAACATGTGTTCAAAAAGTAACTAATCATATTATGACACATGTCCTTTTATTAATGTTTATGTTTTTAAAATTATATTAAATTAAATTAATGAATGGATTGCGCCACATGTTCAAAAGATAATATAGGTAAGATTGTGCCACGTGTGCAAAGTGTAATTTATTTTTATAATTAGATTACTTTTTTATCCTTCAACAATTAAAACTAATAACAAAAGTTAATAGATTAGGGTAAAATTAGATATTTTAAATCTTATCAGGGCAAAGTGGTCGATTAGCCCAAAATATTGGGGTAAAATTATCCTTATTCTGACATTAATAGGCCAGTTCTTAATGTGTCTTATTTTTATCTAATTACTATAGATATATAGGTAATTGTTATGATAAGATATAGCTATTTGACCATCGACAAAGGCTTATAATTAAGGATCTAGCTAACAATTCATATTGAAGGATTAATTCAGGAAAATATTAATTGGTTCAAATAGCATATCGATAGATAATTGTAATCCTATGTTTTATCTATTATTGGTGATTATATCTTGTTATCTTTAGTCTTCTCTTGATTGTTAGTTTTCTATTATTTAGTTTAGATTACTATCTTTAGATTTTCATTCATCTAAATAAAAGTAAAAAGACACAATTTTAGTATTTAGCATAAAAAATAACAATAATTCTTCATGAGAATGATACTTTACTCAATCTTTATTACTTGTTTACGATAGCATACACTTGTGCTTAAATATAGCACATCAATTAGGTGTCCCACATCTATATGACCTAATCTCATGTGCCATAATTAAGTATTATTCAAAGTTTTTGAATTACTTTTTTTATTCACTTGTGCATTCAAGAAATTTTTGGTTGTATCTAAAATATAATAGCAATTTATCAACTGACACTCACCTAACATACATTATCAAAATCATATAAATTCATGGAATGATTCTGAATAAATACATGATAACCTTTAGTGTCCAACATAGGAAGGAATATAATTTGACTAATAATGTTTGGCATAAAATAATAGTTATACAACTTTATAATTCTACCACAAAGGAGAAATAACTCAAAATGTTTAATAGCTTCGACTTGAAAGAAATTTCTATTTCTAATGCAAAGCTGTATTTCTCCATATTATCGCAATCTAACTTTCATAAAATCCAATAACACATTGTAGATATGAAAAGGATATGCGATATCTAATACTCAGCCAGTATTAGCATCAAATATTAATGAAATGTCAATGATATATAAACAAATACCTCGGGGGTTTTCTTTGATTGTGGCAAGGTATTTCAGACAATTACACTTCTAATATTCGTCTTCACCACAATAGAAATACTTTCCTTTGCCTTTATTCTTCTCTTGTGACTTAGATATCACTTGTTTTTAAGGACCCGTATGTGGTATTTGTTGCTCATTCTTCTTATCTTAAGACTTACTAGAAGCCTTCAAAGTAATCAATGAAGCACCACTTTGAACGTAAAAAGGTTGCACCCTTTTTATTTATGTCCTCTTAATTTGGCTTCAACATATTGTGCAGCTCAATATACGTGGGAGTCAACCCTTACATATTAAAGTTCATGATGAACTGTGCAAATAATTTCAACAGAAACTGGAGAATCAAACTATTTCCCAAATTATTGTTTAGAGAAATGTCTATAATCTCCAATTTCTCAATGTATGATATCATCTTAAGAATATAGGGACTAACTAGACCGCCTGAAGCTAATTTGAACTGAAAACATATCTTAGAAACCTTATACAAGGCAACCTATAGTCTATTACCAAACAGTTTCTTCAGATGGAGCATAATACTGGTTGAATTATCTATGTGCACATGCTCCCTCCAAAGTTTAGTAAATATTGAGGCCAAGATGCATGACTTAACTCTTAAATAATCATCTACCCATTTCTAATATTCTCAAGCTCTTCCGAAGTAGCTTTATCAAAAATACCTTTGGGCATTTTTTGATCAATCATATATCTAAGCTTCTCCAAATCTAGAACAATTCAAAAATTCATAAGCTAGTCAGAGTAATTTTTGACACTCTTCGGTTAGTGTGCGTCAAGTATACGAACTAACAAATTGTTCGAAGCTATTTTATCTTCACAAGACAAAAAAAAAAGAGATGTTAGCAGAATATTTGAAATCGTTAAAAATAACTCTTTAGATCATGAATATAACTAGTATATATTTTCAATCTAAAGACATCTTATCGTCTCTAACGCTTTACACTAATCCTAAACACATCTTATCCTCGCACTTTAGCAATATTGGGTAAGTATGCTCCAAATAAACTTATCAACAATTAAATATAAGTTACTGATACTACCCTCATACTTTAGCAATATTAAGCAATAAGTTTGCTTATATTTGTCTCATTTCATGTTTAACCGGCATAGTCCACGCTTTAGAAATATTGAAAAAGATCGAGGTGACTCGTCTAACACTGTATTAACAAGACGGACCATCTATAACATTTTCTCAAAATGAAATACATTTTCAATCTGATTAAGAGAAAATTTTAAAACTATCTGCATCTCATGAGGATATGATTCTCAATAAATATATTTGTTTTCTAGAAGCACAACTAACCCCCTACCAGTAGGACTCCCATTGTGGTTAATAGTGCAAACAAATGATCACAGTATTTAAATCAACCACATAACAATTATATTATTGTAAAAATTTAAACATCACATGCAAAAGAATTTAAAATAGAGTGAATACCTTAAACGTCACGATGTTAGAGGTTGAACGCCCTAATGTAAATTCCAACAATTCAATACTCATGTGTTAATCCTCAATACCAGAGCATTCTGTTGGAACGCCCTAGCATTAAAATGCAACGCCTTAGCGGTAAGTTAGTGTCACCAATGCCCCAACGCCAGACACATACCACCCTTGCATTCATCCTAATGCCTTAAAAGCCTCAGTGTTACACACACAATGCCCCGATGTTCATCTAATTACTATGAACGCTTCTGCACTAAGCATGCAATGCCCTAGTACCCATCGCTCTAAAGCAACCCAAACAACACATAAACACTCTATTTAGCCCAAAACAGCACACAACATGCTCTGATACCATTGTTCAAGTGTGCTAATATGCATGCATGTGATTATTTAACTGTTAAAAAATAAAATGCATGCCATACATACATTGCACATTGAAATTGAAATCTAATTTCTTATTTAACAATTACACACTGAATGTAAGTCTATTACATAACAGGAACTTATCCTTGAAGACTTTCAATGTAGAATCGATTCATGAAGCTCGCCTTGAAGTAGATTCGCATGCAATTACATTCCCTTACACCAATGGGATTGCAAAATCTAGAATGACAACTTGTTAATTTCCAATAGCTTTGATTTGCTAAACACTTGAGCCTTTTGGTCTCTCTCGATTTGTCTGAATTTGACTTTAAGGCCTTAACACAACAATTGCAAAGTTTTTCTCATTTTTGACATATGTGCTTCTTGAAAGATCCTAAAATAAATTCTCTTTTATGATGACTTATTCTGCTTCCTTAGTGCTCAACGAGTACACTTCATATTGTAAGAGACTCTAGATTCACACCCGTTTATCTTATGGAACACTTCTATAAGTTTATGAATAATGCCTTACATATATGTTACAGATATTACAGAATAACGCATTGAACCATATAAGTTGAAGTTAACAATATTTGTATAGTCCTTCCATTACTTATATATCTTGAAAAAGTAGAGACATAGATCGTCACCATTAAATCTCTATATGCTCAATCATGAACTTATCTCCAGATTTGTATTTCCATAAACAATATTCGTAAATACTTTGCGATATTTTTTAACCTTACAGAAAACTCTTTTTCAGGATTTATACTTTTAGCTACAAGACTTCTTGAAATACATTCTCGGAGCATCAAGATATATAACTTATCCATATAAGCTGACAAATCTTATATCTATGCACGTTGGGCTCTATAAGTATCGGACCATACCTAATGACACCTAGATGTTAGACTATGAAAGGTCTCTTACATACATGAAATCAAAGTATGGTGGATCACTCACAAGCCCACCATGACACTCAATTCAAAGGACCACGAATACTACTCAACTCGAGAAGACATTTTATTGATAGCTTTATGAGATGTTTATTGGAGGTTCTCGTGAATATGTTCAATATTCAATCCTTACAAAATATCTGTATACTTATACGAGCTTCCATTAAGCTCGCAGCTTTTTAATACTAATCAGCTAGACAATCCAAATATAGACATACACTGGTCCAGAAAGTATACCAATTAACCATGTCGGCAACCATGGATCATAAGCAATGTTTTTGAGAATTTATTGCATAATGATATTTCTTGGTTTTATATAAATCTCCATGCAGTTATGTTATTACTAATATATTTTTAAGTCGTTGTCCCATTTTAGACAAGGTTTTAAAACTCTTACGCTGCTAACCATAGCATTGACCTAAACACTTTTAGATCAGATATAAACTCTTTTAAATCTGCAATATCTGAAAAAGCTTAGTACCATATAATAAATACTAACACTTTTTTGAAATGTTTATTATATAAATATTAAATAAATAAATATTCATACAAAATTAGTGGTACATAAGCACCATTTCTAACATTTGGGATCCTAACCTCTCTTATTACTTTCATAAAGAATAATAGATCACGTAGATCTCTCTAAAGAGATTATCAAAGAAACAACAATAAAGAGCTCTAAAAAAATCTATTAGTATTTCTTTCATTCACTTAGAACTCAAGCACTACCTATGACTCTCTCTTGGACACTCAATACTCAATGCTCTTTAGCTCTTTATTTTCTCTCTTGGAGTCTTTCTTAATACTTAATGAATTCTAAGAAGTTACAAGAGTTTATATAGTGTATTAAACATCCCTAAAAATCTTAAACCTAGTTGAAATAAAAATTCATGTGTGTAAGAGTCTAAATCCCACTTATAGAAGTCAATTCGAGCTAAAAACAAAATTTTCTAAAATTGGGCATCGTGGTGTCATCAGGCTAGTGCTGCAGCTTAGATGCAACTTTGACTTAGTGCTGTAGCTTAGATTCGCTTTGACTTAGTGCTGCGAAGTGCTCAGGTCAATGCTACAATAGTGGGGCTTCTGAATTTCATGCCTCGATGTTCACACCTAAAAATCGTTTCTTTTATGTTTTTGCACCCATCCTTACTTTTGGCTTTCATTTTCGACCATTGCTCATCTATCCAATGCGTCTTGAACTTCATCTTGACTCTTCGTTGATTTTTAATTCAAAATTATACTCAAATATCATTTTAAATCACCAATTCTAATAATTTTCTTAACTATTCATTGTACTTCAACTTGAGCATTTTATAATCTAAGTGTGAAAAAGCAATTGAGTCTTTGTATCCGTTTGGTTAGGCTTCTCTACTAGGTAAAATAGCTTTTTTAATGCCAAAAGCTCTTTTTAATTTTTTTTTTTTTTATGTTTGATAGCAATTAGATAAGAGCTTTTAGAGATTAAAAAAGTTATTTTGCCTTACTTGTAAAACTCAAATTTTGAGCTTTTTGAATTTTTTTTAATATTTATATAATGTCACATATACCTTAATAATATTTCTTATTTCCATAGTATACCCTTAATAAAAATAAATCCTATTCAACTAACATATTTTCAATATTTTCGTAAAAGTTATCATATTTCCAATTCTCTATATCTCTACAACCATCATATTTTTACAAGAATCTATCAAAATCTTTCGTTGATTATTTTATTTATTGAATAAAAAAATATTATTTTATTTTTAATATTTGTACCAAACACAATAATTTATATAAATTTATTGATTATTATGCATTAATTTACTGAATTTTTGTGTTTAAGAAATTGAATTTGAGAAAATACATAATACATTTAAACGTGTATATAAAAAATATTGGATTGTTTAGAATTTAAATATAAATTTTATTAAGTATCCTTTTTAGTAATTTATAATAAATAAATACTTTTAATAATGTATAATTAAATGACCTAATACTTCAAAATAGTTTTTTTAACTAACAATCAAATGATTAATGACTTTTTCTTAAAAGTTTTACTTATAAAAACTCTGTTATCAAAAGTTCTATTTAAAAAGTTTAATCAAATAAACCTTTTATCTTGTAGAATATAAGCATTGGCTAGAGTAAAAATGTTTGATATTCAATAATCATCTAATTATAATTGAAAATAGTGTTTATTAATCATTTTAATTACTATATTTCTAAAATTAGACAAAATTTCAAATTCAAAATTTCTCATAAACTAATTTTTATTCTATATATTTCGTAATTAATTATTGAAAGAGAAAATTTGACTTGAACATGCATAACATTGTACAAAAAAAATTACAAAAGAATTTTTTTCTTTTAAGTTTGAGGATTCATTAAAACCTTCACCCAAAAAGTAGTAAAATGTATTTGACATTTATCAAAAATCATATCATTACTCCATCAATTAAAAAGTCAATTTATTGAATAGTTAATTTATTGAGAAAAAAAAACTGAGGTCAAGCAAGGAAGACGGACCCCGCCACTTAACTCCCAAAAAGGTCAAAGTGTTTTAGGGCGCGGCGAGTGAGAAGAGTAGATTAGATAGGGCAACGCAAAGCAATCGAACAATATCCGGCTAAACACAAACATCAACAACATTGACATGCCAAGAATCACTCGATCTACTTCACTTCACTTCTTCTGATTCTCTCTTTATTTTTCTCTCTCTCTCTCCCCCTCTCTCTAATCAGGCAAGTCTAGATTTATCTCTCTCCTCTATTTTTAAGATCTCACTCTGTTTGGTTCCCGAGAAAATTAGGTAGTATAAATGGAATATTTTGTGACACGATTGAGCTAATGATATGTAGATTCGAAGTCTTCCATTTTGTTATTAACTTCTTTATAATTTTTTTTCCTTCTTAGCAGGCGAACCAATAGAGCGTTTTAAGCTTCATCAGCTATATATGTATTAATATGCTTATGTATTGGTTTTCTTAGTTTACACACTGGTTCCGTTAAATAAGATACTTGATTAATATAAACAATTTTGTTGTTGGAGGAACTTAACGATAATTAACACTAAGATTTATTAAATACAAATTGTTTTTCGCTATCTTTCAGTTTTCTCCTTTTTTTTTTTTTATCTATTGAATGCAATTTTGTGTTGAAAGCTGGCAAAGATGCAATTTAATGTTGCTTGGTTTCTTACAGCGTGACTGAAGATGACAGAACCATCCAAGGTTATTCACGTCCGCAATGTGGGCCACGAGATTTCTGAAGTACATCCTCTCTAGCTTTCTTTCATTTAATTTAGTGTGTAAAACTCTTTATATAATTTTTTTCATATAAACTGATATGGCATGCAAGGATTGGTTGGATGAAACATGGAAGCTAATAAATTGAATTAAAATGAATAACGTGGGACAATATTTGCCCATATCAGTTTGTATGAAAAACTTTTGTACATAGAGTTCATTCATGTAATATTTTCCAAATTTAATTATCGTTTATTAATTATTACTTGTATTTTGTTTAAGATCCCTTTTTCCAATGAGCTCCAAGTAGATAATAGAAATAATACTTGGAATATATATAAAAGTGTAATGTGGTATTCTCAAACATTTTAAGTTACTGAAACTAGAGTCAGTTGTGGAAATATCACACATGTCGAAGAAATATCTTTTAACAAGGGAGTGTGGATATTGGACAAACTAAGCTACCAAAAATGTAGCCTTAAACAATCAATAGGAGGAGCTTTGGGCTGCCTTGATGTTGGTACACAGCTATTGATCACTTAAGTGAAATGTTCATTTCTGTTTGCATGGTTAAGTTGAAGTTTTGATGGTGGTGATTGTTAATCATTTTGCTTTAGTTTGTTAAGTTGAAATTTCATATGGTTCATTCAAATTGTTGCTGGACTAGTAAGAACACAGAGTGTTAGTTGGTAGCACGACAACCAAACAATGTAATAACATGTTAAATTGATCTACTAAGAAGGGCACTATTATTTTTGAATTTCAGCATCAAGCACTTTGAAGGTATTTTTAGTAAGAAGGTGGTAAATGTAATAATGTGCACCTTTCCATGTTGCCTATTCTTTCTTCACTTCTATCAATGTCATCTAATGAAAATTTTGTTGTTTTTACCAGAATGATTTGCTTCAGCTATTTCAGCCATTTGGAGTTATAACTAAACTTGTCATGCTTCGTGCGAAAAATCAGGTATTTATTTCATGTGTATATGGTAAATGCAGCTCTTTACTGATAAAAACCTGTGCTATGTTTAGGCTCTTCTCCAGATGCAAGATATTCCGTCAGCCATCAATGCTCTTCAATTTTACACAAATTTGCAGCCAACTATAAGGTAAAAACATATTGTGGACCCTGCATTGATGATTTTTATTGTTTTTATTTTTGTAAATATCAGCTGAATTTGTGGAACTATTAAAGCACTACACGTGCCCCTTTATGTCTAATTTTAAAACCGTACAATTCCAGGGGAAGGAATGTTTATGTTCAATTTTCATCACATCAGGAACTAACAACAATGGAGCAGAATGCTCAAGGACGTGGGGATGAGGTTGGTACTCTTGCCTGATAAATTGGCAACAAATTACATTCATATTCTTGTTGTTCAGGGGAAAAAAGCTTGAATGGAGTTATGTATTTCTCATTCTTGTGACAATGATTTTTTTACCTTTCAGGATAGTAGAGAATCTATTGTCTATTACTCAGCCGATTAAACTAAGAACAAGATAGCCTATAGTCTTGTTCTGATTCATTGTTTTCTCTAAGTTTTGAAGAAACATTATGGTAGAGTTTTTATTTATGTACTACAGGGATATTATATACCTAAGAATCAACTGCACCTACTGTACTCTTGCTTTTCCCATGTATGAAGTTCTTACAGGTCATTCTAATCCCGGTGAAACTGCACCAGGCTCCATTTGTGTGGCTTGTGAAGGCTTACTCTCTGATTGTACTAATTTAAGTTGAATATTGACAAAGCTTTTCTGGATGACTTAATCTAGAGCAGGATTGGTGAAAATTGTGGAGCTGTGTATTAATAATGCTACAAACAACTAATGAGCTAACTATGGATTTTGGTAGCCAAGATAACTTAAGTTCAGTATCTTGGTTTGTCATTAGAGGTTAAAGGGCTTCAAGGGATGAGTGACATGGGGATCAGAATTAAGGTTCTTTTACAAAACAGTAAATCAGTTGGCATGCTTTTTGAAGCCATGTAGGTTCTCCATTTTTAGAGAGTTGATTTTTGTTTCCTCGCGCTTGACAGTCTAGTTTTTCTGGGAATATGACTAAAAATAATTTATCTCTTAGTTCATTACAAGTGGGACCAAGGCAATCTGGTGTATTTAGCTCTCTTCTTTATTCACTATTCGAGGAAAGTGGTGAATTTATTTTTAGTGCAGAATGGGCATTCCCAAACTGTAAGGTGATTATATCCCCTTGTGGCAAGATAGTAGTGTGCCACAGAACTGATAGTAGATCCTTGAACGGGGTGATCAATAAAGTTAAATTTTATGTACTTTTTAGCTCTATCACCATTAATTTTCTCATGTTTTCCTTTTATTTTCATCATGTTATATTGTATGGTCAATGATTATATCATTTAGTTCTTTTCATTACTTTTACTTCTCTATATAATATCTTCTCTCTCTATGCTGGTCTGCTGTTGGGCACTCTCTGGATGCATAGCCGAATCGAATTCTCTTAGTTACAATTCATCACATGCTTTATCCTATTACTGTGGAAGTGCTGCATCAAGTTTTTTCTCCTCATGGATTTGTGGAAAAGATCGTCACATTCCAGAAGTCAGCTGGTCAGCTTCTTCAAGCTTTTGTCTCTATAATTTTGAAAGTTCACTCTCAAATCATGTGCATTAGCTTATTTTTTTTGGTTTGATCGATCCTTTTTCAAATTC
Source organism: Ailanthus altissimus (assembly GCA_946807835.1). NCBI lineage: Eukaryota > Viridiplantae > Streptophyta > Magnoliopsida > Sapindales > Simaroubaceae > Ailanthus > Ailanthus altissimus. The sequence goes on from OX327699.1 coordinate 7,530,470, forward strand.
TTTTGTTTTGGTAACAGTATTCTAAGTTCTAACAAGTAGTAAGTTGTGAAATTGTCTGGTTTTTTGTTTTTGTAATCTCAACTTGGAGTGCCTTTTTGGACATTTCTTATGCCTTTTAATTAATAAAGAGCCATAGTCACTCCAACAGAGCTATGTGTCTCCAGTCCTGTTGTCTTGAAAGTTCTTTTTTTTTTGTTTGTTTCATCCTATTTGTTCAAACTGGTGTAGGTTTTCAAGCCCTTATTCAATATCAATTACGTCAGAGTGCTGTTTTAGCTAGAACTTCTCTTCAGGTATTTTTTGATGTTTTGTTTCAGATTGACTATTAATTGCAAGTTTTGCAGTCTGCAAATTTAACATTTGGCTTCTCTATAGGGTCGTAATATTTATGATGGTTGCTGTCAGCTGGACATTCAATTCTCAAAGTAGGTTATGTAACATTTGTGGAAAATATTATGATTCGTATCATTGTCTGTGGTGTTGATCAGCATGATTATTTGGATTTGCATATGCATTTGCAATTTTTTGATTTCCATTTTTTCCCATTTTGGTATGTTGATTAGATATTTAATTTTGTGTCCCAGCCTTGATGAGTTACAAGTGAACTACAATAATGAGCGATCTAGGTGAGATAGTAGTCTCTTTGATTCTGGATTCACTTTCTCTTTACAATTACCTCAACATCTTTTAGCCCTGCTGAGTGATATTTGTATTCTTTTTTCCATTGCTAGGGACTTCACAAATCCAAATCTTCCTGCAGAACAGAAGGGCAGACCATCACAAGTATTTTGCATTCTCTCTTATCATTTTTCTTTTATTTAAAGCTTAATGGTTGAAGGTTTTTTGTTGCTTTCTTGTACCTTCTGATGTTAACTTTTGTATCTTTTTTTGGTGCAACAGTCTGGATATGGTGATGCTGGAGGTATGTATGCTCCTGGATCCAGGGCAGGTGCTTAAATTGGCGGATGTGCATTCAAATGTTACTTCTAACTCATTGATTTTGTGCTTCATTCATTATCTGATTAATGCCTTTGGTTTCTCTTTTTCCAGTTTTTCCACAGGTTGGTAGTCCTCGGGTTATGGAAGAAACTAACTAGGACAACTATTTGTGCCTGGTGGATATTAGCATCTCTATGCATGTGTGAGAATGTGTGGATGTCTATGGACTGACCTCACTTCTCATTATTCAATTATTTGTTGAAATATATATTTTGGTGGCTGTTTTATGAAGTTTCTTTTGGTTGTGTTGAAGCATATATATTTAATGTTTATCTCGAAAACCGCAGATATAAATGAGATATTGTGTGAATAATGGGTTTGAAAAAAACTTTAACTGGAGACGCTTTTTTGACACTGAAGGAGGATTTTGGATACCTAACATCCATATTTCTCACTGCAACATTGATGTTGCTGTCCTTGAAATTAAAAATGAATGGAAAGGAGATGTAATGCAACCAAAGATGTCCCTAAGTACTCTACCTTGTAAATCTCCTAGTTTATATTTGGGTCATTTTTATGGTGGAGTATAGATTGTACAGACACGAAAATCCTTGGATTTTCTTCGTTTCTATATAGCATATTTTTACGGAATAATAAATATTTAGGTCATTCTTTTTCCTCTGTTTTGGTATACCTTGGATATTAATAGAAGTGTGGAGAAGCATTAGATGTTATTATTGGGTTGGGTTCTCATCGAGGTGATTATTCCTGCTTTCTGAATACCAAAGTTGTCATAAATATGCTTTCCAGTTCTTCTGGCAAACTATTATATTGATTTATAGTTCTTAAAATGCCCCAGTCATGACTTAATAAGATTTTCTTTTTCTTTTCCTGAAACCTAGATGGCCAATGCAGCTGCAATTGCAGCTGCTTTTGGGGGAAGTTTACCTCCGGGAATAACTGGGACAAATGATAGGTGTACAGTCTTAGTCTCCAATCTTAATTCTGATGTAAGTTATCTTTGATTTTCTTCTTTTTTTTATTTCCTTTTATCTTGGAGTTATCTGGTTTTAGTTGATTTGTGGTCTTCATTCTTGAAAAAAATATCTTTTGTTCCAGAGAATAGATGAGGATAAGCTTTTTAACCTGTTCTCCCTCTACGGAAACATCATAAGAATTAAACTTCTCCGCAATAAACCAGATCATGCTCTTGTTCAGATGGGTGATGGCTTTCAAGCCGAATTGGCGGTGCACTTTTTGAAGGTTTGTTCACATAACCTCCTGTGATTATGCTTCTTTAATCAATGAGGTTTGACAAAGAAGAAATGACATAGTCATTTCATAGGTTGCAACTTTTTTTGGTTTAATATGGTATTTGGGATTTGTTAACCATATTTTAATTTATTTCCTGTGGCTTGTCATTTTATTTTCTTTGAGGGGATAGAGTTGCTTGCATGTGATGATTTGGGTTGATCACAATGGTTCATGACCAGTGAAAATGTATACGGGGTTCTATTTTAACAAGTTTTGTTCTTATGAGATGCTTTCTATTTACATTTATTAAGTTAAAAAAATTCCTTCTCATAAATCAGTGAGGATGACTGAGTCTATGTTATGTGTCCCTTTTACTTGATGCGAAAGTAGTCTTCCATGGATGTGTTCCTCAGAAATGTTAACTCTTTTATCTCACTTGAATGATCCTAGTAATTAGTCACTTACAAAAAGGGAAAAAGTTACCATTTTTCTTATGTTAATCTTACCACTGGATGAGATACATGCTTGTGCTGCTCCCTGCGCTCCTCAACACGAAGCTAAATGTATGAGTCAGAAGACAATATGTTATCTATTCTGACTTGTTATCGTCCTTATACACCACTGTTTTTTTTTTTTGTTTTGTTTTCCTTTATGTACGGGTATTAAGAGATCTTTCCCTTTCCCATTTTTTTATGGTATATCAGAGAAGTATAACACTAAGTATTGATCATGGCTATGCTGGGATGCTTTTGGTTGTGAATTTCAAAGTTTATCCCCCTTGCCTAATTTTCGTATGTCATACTCAATCTTCTTTTCTTTTCAAATAAATATGTATATGATGTATATGTCATTATCATGAAATGAAATGCTTTTATTTTAAGACAGATTTTGGTAGGTACTTCTATCTTTTAGAGTTAGTTGAATTTGATTATTGAATAGGTTGCATTTCTCTTGCTAAACTGCCTTTCCATTAAAAGTCTCCTAATTGAATATGATACAGGGAGCCTTACTGTTTGGGAAGCGATTGGAGGTCAACTTCTCTAAGCATCCCAACATAACTCAAGGTGCTGATACACATGAGTACATGAACTCCAATCTTAACCGCTTCAACCGCAATGCTGCAAAGAATTATCGTTACTGTTGCTCTCCAACAAAGATGATCCACCTTTCCACTCTACCACAGGATGTTACTGAAGAGGAAATTGTGAGCCACCTAGAGGAACATGGTGCCATAGTTAACACCAAGATCTTTGAGATGAATGGGAAGAAGCAGGCCCTTGTCCTCTTCGAAACTGAGGAGCAGGCAACTGAAGCCCTTGTGTGCAAGCATGCCAGCTTGCTTGGCGGGTCTATAATCCGGATCTCCTTCTCCCAGTTACAGTCAATAAGGGAGAACTCACAGTAAAACATCCACAATTCGCAATGCTACGAGGGTTAAGGATTCATATAAACAAGGGACATTTTGATGTAGGTGAACAGACTTCTACGATGTCTTTTTTTCTTGTACTGGTAGATTAACTTATATAACAGTGGTGGATGGCTTTAATTTTCTTTCATCTTCTTTCATATCCCTTCTAGTGCATGTACCAGTTACGTTTTTAGGTTTGTTTAATTTGAGGCAGATTTTTGTAGATCAGGTCAGTTTGAATTGTAGGAAGAGAGGAATGAATGTATTAGTCTGGGTTAGGGATATTTATGTATTATTTGTTGTATATATCTTGTAATTCAGGCTGATTGGGTCATTTCTGTTGTATTCTCAATCCGTTAACCAAATTTCTTATTTCCAATTGATTTATAAATCAAAATAATTTTGTTTACGCCCCACATTGTGCTTCTTCCTTGCCCCTTCTCCCTGTCCGTTCTCCTCTCCCTCCTCTACCTCTCTCTCTCTGTTTCATTGGAGGTCGCCTAACAGTTTCTTCTTCTTCTTCTTCCCCTCACTGTTATGTATATGGGTAAACGTATGATTGAGAATTGGTGTAAACGATAATGAAATTCGCCAATGTATCAAGGTGAATGGCAATAACTATGAAAATACTGAAGAATTTGGATTTGTATCTTGATTGGCAACTGATGAGATGATTTTGTTGGTGCCATGTAAAATAATGAGATACTGCTAATTCACTTGATTTGCTTACTGCTGTGCATAAATTCAGTTGAGATCCGTTAACCAGAAATTCCAGTGGTTTTAAATTGCAAGCAGAAAGCTAAATTGGGTTTTGAAATGGAGAGTTATTTTAACAAAAACGGTGATGAAAAAGTTCATAAATTTTCAACATATGTAGTAGGTGCCAGCTCGAAGGAGAATGGAATCATCATTTTCCAACTTGTGGTTAACGGCCATATACTCTGAGTTACTCTAACTCCTTGGTTATGACTTGCGAGTTCGTTCTTATACAAATTGCTTTTTTTGTAGATCTCAGTCGCTGAGCAGTAATAACGTACTGCAAATTTCAGTTGAAGTCGATCATTATGATTGAACGTTTTCAGATGCGTATTGATACACTTAAATTGCCAATCGGACCGTCAAATTGTTATTTTACTTCCATTTTCGTGAAACCCAAACACGTATGATTACGAACACAATACAAAGACAACAGAACAGGCATTGGCCATCTGGCCTCAGCACAAACACACGGAATGAAGATCAAAAGCTAGGAGTGATGGATTAATTCTCGAATTTGCGCGATCTTAGACACTTTTTAAGTATTAAACAGTCTACAAGATCAATTAATTAAAAAAAGAGATGAAGAATAAATATACTAAGTATTTAAGAAAATACTCTCGTATATTATTACTAAAAAGATATTACAAATCTATAGAATTACAAACTTAGAATATTTGAAGAATGGTTTACTCAAATGAGAGTTTCATCTATTTATAGTTAAAGTTATATACAATAAACGGTTATAATTCATCTGATCTAATGGTTAAGATTCATCTGATCTAACGATCCACATCTAAAGAAGAGAATATATAAAAGAATATTTTAAAAATGCCACCAACCACAAGAATATCCCAAAGAATGTGTCATCTCTAGAATATTCTTCCACCTACCACACACATGTGGCCTTAACCCAAATCAATTGGGTCTTCTAAAAACTTTAGCCCATGTAACACACAATGGGCAAAATATCCTCTTTGTGGTCTTGTCACACGCCAAATATTCGAATAATTGCTTGAGAATATTTGGGGAGTGACATTCTCCCCCACCAAATTCATGCGACGTCCTCGTCACATCTTCGCTAGAACTTGCGCACCCTGTTCTTCAAACTTTGGCTGTGCGCTCTCGTGCTCCGAGTGTGTTCTCCCATCGGACAACCCTTTCTACTCGACAAAGTACTCAAGGCTCATCCTGAGTTCTTCCTCTTTGTCATGGCATGTGGAAATCCCTAAAGGTTCCCGATTGTGTGGCTCAAATTCTGCACTTTCCGTACCTCCATGATACTGCTTCCAACAGCTTGCGAAATGTACTTGATGTAGCCACTGTCACTATCTTGAATGTATTCCTACCTATGCGAGACATTGCCAACTCTCTTGGCAATAACCCTTGGCCACTCGTCTCTATGATCAAGGACCTTGTGAAGTAGGCGTGCTAACTTGCGTTGTGGTGGAAGTATCGTCTCCATCACCAAGTCCCCCGCACCATGCTTGACACGTCGCTGCTTGTCTTCGACTCACTCCTTGTGCTACAAATGCACATCATGTGACGTCTTGGATTGTTAGATGACACCCGCATCCGTCAACTCCTTGAGTTGCCCTCGCAACTTTTCCATCTCCGATGGAGGTGTGCACATCATGGTTGAAAGCGTAAACTCAAGCTTCAACTTGCCCTCAATTTCCCTTCTTAAAGGCGTTTCTTCTGGTAAGGCAGTAGTCATGACCATATATGTGCTCCCCGAGCACTTCCACAATGTCTTTCAGTATTTCATCCTCGCCCCGTTTTGATGCATCATTCATCTCCGTTATTGTGGCTGGATGTAACCCTCATTTGCACTCAGCATCTACCCTTAGTTGCATTGCGGAAAAGACCTTAGCGTTTGGCTTGGATCGCCCACCCTTGGGTATGTTTACCTTCGATATCATTCGAGGTCCTCCCTCCAAAATACACATATAGTTGTGTTGAGGAAGTAGCACCATATTATACTGCCGCAAGAATTCCATACCTAGCACCACATCAAAATCATCGAGAGGTATTACCGAGAAATTTACCTTGCCTAGGTGGATTTCAGCTTCTCGAACCACTCCATCCAGCGGCTTGGCTCTTGCATTCACGGACTTAAGGTATCCTTCTTCTTTCTCCACATAAAGGCCTAAGCACTCCGCTTTCGCACGCTTGATGAAATTGTACGTAGCGCCCGTATTAACTAACACTTAAGTCTTTATGCAATTGACATAGGCTTCAATGTATATAAGCGTCGTCCCTATTGGCGCGTTACCATGTCACTTGGCTTTGAGGGAATTGAACAGCTGTATACAACCCATATGGCTCTGTCTGCCCTCCTTTTGTGCCTTGTACATTGCATTGAAAGCCTGTTTCTTTAGACAGTCATTCACCCAATGATCCCCGTCGCAAAGGAAATAGTTTAACTTCGGACCATTACCTCTATGGTCGTTGTGCTTGTGCTCCTTCCACTTAGGTGGTTTGCCTTTTTCTCATTATTCTTCGGAGGTTGAAACTCCTTAGCTTCTCCACCTTTGTTGTAATTGGGTTTAGAATTTTTAGACTTACCCGTCTATTTTTTGCGGTAATCTATAAGCGTCTTCGCTATTGTAAGGGCTTCGGATATATTCTGTACTCCACCCCGCTTCAGCTCATTGGCAGCCCATGATTGTAACCTGTCTAGGAAATTGAACAACAAGTCCTCCTTACTTATGTTGCGGATTTGCAACATCAACAAAGAGTACTCCTCCACGTACTCCCTAATAGACTTCGTTTGTTTCAACTCCTTCAACCGCTTGCGAGTGTCGTGTACCATATTCTCCGGATAGAATTAGTGCTTTAACTCTCGTTGCAATTCTTCCCATGTGTTTATGGTGCAGGTACCCTTGCGAATCTCCTCGCTTTTCTTACGCCACCACATAATTGCATGATCGAAAAGGTACAAAGTTGCGGTACTTACCTTATGTTCATCCCGCATGCCCATAGCGTTGAAATACTTCTCCATTTGCCAAAAGAAGTTGTAAAGCTCATTGGCATCCTGTTTGCCACTAAACTCCTTCGGTTTAGGGGCTTCAACACTCACATGTCTCTTAGCTTTGGGGTCTCTATATTTTTCTTCAGTAATCTTGGATGATCCAGCAACTTCCTTCACCATCTTCTTTGAACCCGCTCTGATACCACTTGTCATAGACTAACCTGCGCAACTTTAGACACTTTTCAAGTGCTAAGTAACCTACAAGACCAATTAATCTAAGAAAGAGATGAAGAAAAAGCACACCAAATGTTTTTGAGAATGCTTTCGTATATTATTACTAAAGAGAGATTACAAAGCTAAAGAATTACAAGCTTAGAGTATTTGGAGGATGTTTTGCTCAAATGAGAGATTTATCTATTTATAGCTAAAATTATATACAATGAACGGTTAGGATTCATCTAATCTAACGGTCCACATCTAAAGAGGAGAATATACAAAGAAATATTCCAAAGATACCACCTACCACAAGAATATCCTAAAGAATATGTCATCTCTAGAATATTCTCCCACCTACCACACACATGTGGCCTTAACCCAAGTCAATTGGGCCTTCTAGAAACTCTAGCCCATGTAACACACAATGGGCCAAATATCCTCTTGGTGGTCTTGTCGCGCGTCAAATGTTCGAATAATTGCTTGAAAATATTTGGAGCGTAACATAGGGCAGAGCCAAGAGCCTGATTGAAAGCAAGATATTTCTATTCAATGTGAATCTTTCACCCCCGCATGACAACTTAAACCCGTGGTTCTTCTCTTACGTTTTAGCTTAAGCCTTTTCTCGGGAACCCCGTTTCTTTTCCAAAAGCAAATGCCTGTTCTGCTACACTCTTTTCCAAGGCAATGATAATATTTGAATTAAATAAATAATAAGCTAAATTATTATTAAAAATTAATTTTATTATTATTTAACAATATAAATTATTTATGTCTTATTTTTTAATAATTATTTAATTAGTTTTATTTATTAAAATACTATTTTGAATAAAACAAAATTATACTTTAATTATTTTATTATTTATTTATATATTATAATTACATTGAAAAAATAATAAATAAAACAATTAGTTGTTATTTATTATTTAATTATTAAATTGAAACAAATTAATAAATTAATTACTAAAAGAAAAAAAATAATTTTGCCCATTGAAAAAAAAAAAGCATGAGCGTTAGGTGTCTTGTGTCATGCTCCAAATGTTCTCAAGCAATTACTCGAACACTTAGTGCACGATAAGACCACAAAAAGGGTATTTTGGCCTATAGTGAGTTACATGAGTTGAATTTTCTAGAATGCCCAATTTAGTTGGGTTAAGCTTACTTTTGTGTGGTAGATGAGAGAGTATTCTGGAGATGGCATATTCTTTACAATATTCTTATGATAGGTGGCATTTTTGCAATATTCCTTTGTATATTTTTGGTTTTGATTGTGGACCGCTAGATTAAGTGAATTCTAACCATCCATTGTACATAGCTTTAGTTATAAATAGATGGAACTCTTATTTGAGCAAATCATCCTCCAAATCCTCCAAGAATTGTAATCCTTAAAATCCTCCAAGCTTGTAATTCTCATAGCTTTGCAATTTCTCTTTAATATTAATATACGAGAGCATTCTCTCAAACACTTGGTATGCTTCTTCTTTATCTCTTTCTTTGAGTAATTGGTCTTGTAAGCTGTTAGCACTTGAAAAGTGTCTAAGGCCGCACGGGTTCAAAAATAAAGTCTATGACAAGTGGTATCAAAGCGGGTTCAAAGACGATGGTGAAAGACGTTGCTACATCATTGGGGATTACTGAAGAGAATGGCAGAGACCCCAAAGTTAGGAGACATAGGAGTGTTCCTCCTAAAAAGTCTGTTGATTTGAACCATAAACTAGGGGACATAGTTGTAACTCTTTAGATTTCGCTAATTATTATAATCTGCTAACTCTTTAGCATTTATAATTCTCAACTATGCTAAGTCTTAGCGCTAATCTAAACTCTTTTATACCAAATTTGAATTTCTTCAGATCACACAATGTTTGTAGTGTTATAACTATTGTACTATTTAATTAATGTAATTACCAATTTAATAAAATTTTCATTGTATAAATATTATAAAATTAAATATTCATACAATTGGGGATAGGACGAGAGCACAAATTCCAACAATGTGAACCTCACAAAGAAAAGTGAGACCAGACGCTCAATAAGGTTCCTTTGCCAAGAATCGTTTTAATTCAAATTCACAAACAAAACTAAAAGACCTTGAACCATTACCTATAATAAGATAAGAACCAAAGGTATAAGATATTAAGGTAGACGCTACATTCAAGAAGGATGAGAAAGATTACAAGTGATAAGTCAATGATGAACACCACAAGAAAAATCTTGATTAATTTTAAAAAGTTTTTTAAGGAACCAAGAGAAAACTCTGAGTATTATTAATGTTAAAACTCTAAATTCCCTTTAGGATTACAGAGTCTTATATAGCCAAATTTTTCAAGAGTATAACAAGACAAAATAAATGAAATCCTAAGTCATAGTAGGAATTAATTACAAAAATAAGAAATAAATAACAAGCATATTAAAGAAGAAAATATTTTTGTATCTTTGTTTTTAAATTTAACCTAAGAATTAAAAAAAAAAGGAAACAAAGAAAATAAAGATCTAATTAAGTAGTGTAAACAGTAATGCGTAAATAGTGACTCGTGAACAGTGACACAAGATCTTCCTTTTTAAAATAATATGTGTCTTATTTTGTTCTTCATGTAAATTATTCCAGATCACTTAAAGAAATTGAATAACACAGATAAGGCATTGATCATCTTGAATACTCAATTTGGTAAAATTAATATCTTCAACAAAGTATGAATTTGAGATGTGCTCAATTAGCCCATGTAATGCCTTCTTCATTTTCTTGCCTTGTCATTGGACCCCCATAGATGCTCAATGGATCTTGTGAAGTTTTGACAACCTAATTCACATCATTCCCCTTCTCTTGAAAAAGATTTGTCTTTAAATCTTCACCCATATCAAAAAGAGATAAATCAGCAATATTAAAACTTGCACTTACATTATACTCACTTGAAAGGTCTAACTTGTAACTGTTGTCATTGATCTTTTCAATCACTTGAAATGAACCATCTCTTTTATAAGTAATTTAGAACGCCTTTAGGCTGAAAATCTTCTTTTCACATATTCACCCAAACCCAATCACCAAATTTAAAAATAAGCTTCTTATGCCATTTATTATCTTTAGTTGTATATTGTTTAGTCCTTTTCTCATTGTGTTGTCACACTTTCTCATGTAATTGCTTCATCATTTCATCTTTCTTCTTGCCATCCAAACTAGCATGCTTATCAACAAGTAAAGGCAATAAATCCAATAGAGTAAGTGGATTAAAGCTATAAACAATCTCAAATAGTGAATAATGAGTAGCTGAATGTATACTTCTATTATAAGCAAACTCTACATGCGGCAGACAATCTTCCCAATTCTTAAGGTTATTTCAAATAATAGTATGCAGTAAAGTAGATAAAGTTGTATTCACTACCTCAGTTTGTTCATTGGTATATGAATGACATGTAGTTGAAAACAAAATCTTAGTTCCTACCTTTCCTCACAAAGTCTTCCAAAAGTTGCTCAAGAACTTGCCATCTCAATCCTAAACAATATTTCTTGGCATGCCATGCAATCTCATAATCTCTTTAAAGAATAAATCTGCTATATTGGTTGCATCATTGGTTTTATAACAAGGAATTAAATGTGCCATCTTTGAAAACTTGTCAACAATAATACTAAGCAAAGAAATGTCAAGTTCGTTAGTACTAAAATAAGCCTTTTTGTACAAGACTATAATTATAGGCTGTTTTGAAAGGAATGCACTCTTAACTTCACTTTCTTTTGCATATATGCTCACTTGTTCTTTTTTATTTCTCTTAACTAAAACCTCATTAGCTTTCATCTTTTCACTCATGCTCTTTTTTTTTGTTACTCTTGGCCTCTCTCTACTCTTATTTTCATGTTCAGCCACTCTTTCTTTTTCTAACTCACTCTCTCTTTTTGTATCTCTCTCTATTTTTATTCTTATTGGATCCTCATAAACCTGCCTACGGGTTAAAGGTACAAGAGTGATTGGTGTTTCATCCATTACAAACATGTACATATTTCTAAAGCTATTACACATCTATTATATTGTCATGGTCATCTGAACAGAATATGTACATCATGCATAGATACTACGTTACATAAAACTTAATCTTTGTATCTACCAATAAAGAATGAAACCAACACTTGTTTCGTAGTAGGTAAATTTATTTTTTCAACAAAAAAAAAAGTGCTAGCTACATTAGTACAACTACCTCCATCAAATGATCATTCTACATACCTAATTATTAATGTGGTTCCTCGTGTCAAAAATATTATCATGTTGTACGTCATCATCTTTTTCATTTGTAAACTTAATGAACACCTAGTACGCATCAACTCGCCATCTATTGGGTCCTCTAAACCATCACTGGAGTCTTCCAAATAAGGCATAGGCTCATCATTCGCCTTGCTTTCAGTTTCAATGACACTATTATCTCTTAGAATTATTACACACTGATTTGGATATTGAGATGCAATATAACATGTTCCCAAACATCTCAAACATTTAATATCTCTATTTCTACTTGGTTAGGAATCACTTTTACCTTTACTTTAGCTACCTCCTATGTTTTGGACTTTAGGTGCTTCAGCCTTGAACTTGGAAACAATCTGCTCATCTTTTTATTCCAATTCAATTTCTAAGAGGATGAGGAACCCGAGCTTTTGCCATATCTTGTGGAACTCTTCCTCTTGAATTGTCTTTCTACCTTTATTTCCATATGCACTATGTCTTCAAATTCTACATAATACTATAACTCTACCACGTTTGTAATATCACGGTTCAAACCAATTAGGAACCTAGAGCTTCTCGGTCCTCCTCTATGTTGGCTTGAATCATGATTATTTCCATCTCCTTGTGGTAGTCTTCAACAATTTTAGATTCTTGAATAAGGCTTTGCTACTTCTGAAATAAGTCCCTATAGTAGTGAGTAAAATGAATCACCTCCTCATAATAGCCTTCATCTCTTCCCATGTCTCAATGGGTTTTTCATAATTCTGTCTCCTACTCAAAATAAGTTAATCCCTCCAAATAATAGCATAGCCAGTAAATTATATGGTGGCCAACTTTACCATTTTCAATTTGGAGTAATTGTGACAATCAAAGACTAACTTCATCTTTTTCTCCCACTACAAATATACTTCAAGATTATTTTTTCCTTGGAAAGATAGAATCTACATCTTAATGCTTCCCAAATTGTTATCAATCTTATCTTCATATCTAACTCCTCTATTTTCATTCCTATATCCAAATCTTCCTAAAATAACATTAAAGGCATGATCATCATCTTCTAGGTTATCCCTATAGTAAACTTTATAATCATACCTTCGTGAATTCCTCTCTCTTCGTTGTACATTAGGAGCTATAGGTGTATGCCCCCTTTGTAAACTAGATTCAACTTTATCTATTCTCTCATTCAACTTATCAAACCTCAATTCCATTCAATTAAATTTTTGTTCTAAAGACTTAAAAAGAGTTTGAAATCTATTTTTTTCCTGAGCATCATCGAATAAGCCTTAATCTTTTTCTTGAGACATGTTTAAAAACCTACAAAACAATATTAGAAAACCTCATAAACACCCCTTTATGTGTTTTCTCTCAAGACTTGATAGCATTCACACTCGTATTTACTCAAATTTGGCTTTTACCCTTTTATGAGCTCCACTTTCTTGTCTTTTTGCACTCGTTAGTTTATTGAACTTAACAAACTTAATCAAAACTGTATTGTGTAGGGGATTGGCCCCAACAATTAAAGACTTTATTCAGGAGACCTCCCTATAGGAAAATTTACTTACACAAGACATTGTGCAAGGGTTCGTCCCCCCACAATTACAGGCCATATCCAGGGGAATTCCATACAAATTTATTTTTACAATATTATGCGAGGGATAAGGTAATTAAGAAACCTATTTGGGGGACTAACCTTACAGAAAAATTTACCTATGCGGGTACGGACCACCTACGACAATCAAGATCCTATGGCCCCGACAAAAAAGAATATATCCCGAACTAGGACCCAAGTTGCAAAATGGCTTTGACACCAATGTGAAGGTCCTAGTATAGTCTTAGTTAAGTGGGGTCTATTAAGATAAACCATCTTATTCGGGGCTAATCAAAATAGAACATACACGTAAAAATAGACCATTCAAACATATAAGTCGTGTAGAAAATAAATAACGACTATATATTCTAAAACAAAGTCATTGGCATAATGCATAAAATTAGTACAAAAGTGTATATAAATTTGTTCAGATTGATCGCCTAGAAAATATAGAGAGCACAAAGTTCAAAAGGCCTGATGAACACTTGAAATTACACATTTAATAAGAGTTTTACATGATTGTTTTGTATTACTAGTGTATTTAATTTTCTTAACTTAAGTATGTTTACAATATTGTACTTAATTATCTTTTAACTATTTTGTGGTAGGTTCGGTAAAATGGGCATAAATTTCTACCTAAAGATTCAATTGAGGTGATTCTTGATTCTGTGGAGAGCTGACTCAATGGGCTAACATATTGTATTTCACAAAGCAATGGAAATTCGAGTGTTTAGAGGGTAAAAAATATCCTAGAACAGAACTAATCTGCAGTACAGGCCTAGTTTGAACAGTCATCAGTATTTGGCCCATAACTATAGAAATACATATCTAATACGTATGAGATCACTCAATTTGAGAAGATAAGAGACTTATCTACAACTTTGATGTTTTGAGTGACAGCTAATTCAGATCACATCAATTCCAAATTGGATAATCAAGTGGGTGCCCAAGTGATAATGAATGCAAATTATTTTGCCACCATTCTTGACTTTCATCAACCAAGTGGTTCCCTCCAAATTTGTCTCGATTTATCCATATTTTTCTATAAATAGGTGGCTTATTTATACCTAAAGAATGTAATTAGAAAGTTAGAATTTAGTTCAAAATACTTGTCTTTTGTATCCATTTATTTGTAAATTTATTTCTCTTATTTACTATTAAATCATGTTATTTCTTCTTCCATTTCTTTTCTTTTTCTTTAGTTTTATTATGTCCAAATACTTTTCTTTAAGCTAAGGCGACAAGTTGAAGCTCTTGGCAAGGTAATAAGATATGTTGAATATTTATTCATGAATTTAATGCTTTATTTTTAAGTTATGCAAACTTATATATGATGTATTTATTTTGTTTGTAAAATTAATACTCGTTCTTCTAAAGTGGTGATTCTTGATTTATTATTGCCAAACTTAATACTTGGCACAACAAATTCTTGAAACCATTTACAAGATTTGGTGTATATAACCTTTCTTGTAAAGTGGGAGTCTTGATTTATTTTAGACAAATATAAAGATTGGCATAATAAATACTTGAACCCATTTATAAGTTTGGTGTATAATAATTGAAAGAAAGAAATACTAATTAATATATAAATGATGATGAACTTTAATTGCTATATTTTTCGGTTGGAACCTCCTTTGTGTGAGGATTCCAATTGAGTTATAAAAAATAAAAAAAGTTAAATATATTCTTACTCTTATGTCAAGAGTGAATCCCCGTAACCTTAACTTTTTATTTGAATTGGTTAATTGAAATAATATTTGCAAACATCTTATACTGCATTAATTATCTTTAAAGTGTTTATAATTTGTAATTTTAATTCTACTTCCCTGTGGATCGACCCCGTTCTCATCGGGTTATTTATTACTTCGACAATCCTGCACTTGGGAATAACTCCTATATTCTGGACGTGTCAAGTTTTTGGCGCCGTTGCCGGGGAGGTAAAATTAATATTTTGTTTTGTTGTTGTTTGTTTGTTTATTTTATTTTCATGGAAGGTTAAGCCTCCTAACGTGCTTTACTTTATTTATTATTTGCTTTTTATTTTCGTTAAATATATTTTCATGGAAAGCTAAGCCTCCTAACTTGTTTAATTTATTTATTATTTTTGCCTTTTATTTTCATGGAAGGCTGAGCCTCCTAACGTGCTTTACTTTATTTATTATTCTATTTTTTATTATTTTCGCTTTTTATTTTCAAGGAAGACCGAGCCTCCTAACGTGCTTTATTTATTATTTTTTTTATTATATAATCTAACATTACTAATCTAACTTCTAATTATTTATCTTTATTTTGCTTTTCGTTTTTCCTATTTTATTTACTTGTGTTTAATATTTGTTTTTCTCTTATTTGTATTATTTATTGTTATTGTATTGTATTTTATTTCTTTTATAAGTGGTTGGTTTTGAGATCCTAATTTTCATCACTTGGTGAAAGGTAATTGCAAAACTTCCTTTGATAATTTGTTAGATTCTCCTTCATCTTCTCATTCTTTACTAATTAACACCATGAGCGAAAATCAAATTAAAGGACTCATAGACCCAGGGGACAATCAATCTCAACATAATGAGCATAACTGATGCGATATTTCTATATCATAAAATTAAGTGCAAGTATACACTATCGTATGCAAGTAATAAAGAGACTAAATAAGTTGGATGTCGAACCCACAGGGATAATTTTTTCTTTTTAACCAATTATTAAAATTATGTCTTTTTAATAATTATTCAGAAAAAAATAAAAATCTAAGAATGAATGTAGAAAATATAAAAATAAAAATACAATGCAAAGAGAATAGGGAGATAGCAATGTAGAGAGAACCTAGGATTAATACTATCCCTCAATATGCTTTCTAATGATTAATCTTCTAATATTTAACTCCCTTAGTCTTTATTATTGATCAAGACGCTAATGTATTCACAAGCCTCTTCCAAGGTCATGCAAGTATACCTTAATTTACCAAATACCTATATTCCTATGGTACTTGTAATAAATTAAGATTCATTAAGATTAGGTCTTATTGATCATACATGCCAATTAGGTATATTCCTATCCTAAGTTGAAACTTGCATATGCAATATTGAATGTTACTCTACAATCATGCATCAAATTGCCTAGGTCTAAATATAATGATTCCTCTTCCGAGTTTATCAATAATATTACCAACTCATTCACCATATATTGGCCAGATATATTGAAGCATCAAATACAAGTAATTTAAATAATAAAGAATTAAGTTTATTAAATATTCGAAAGATATGGCAATTTAAGCGCACATATTGAGTTCAAATATTAACCCTAGAAAATAAATTAGTTCATAGCTACAAGAGAATCACAGCAATAAAAATAAAAATAAAACATGATACAATCAATCGCAAATTGATGTAGACATCGAATTGCTCTTGATTGATGTTGCTCTGGATTCTTGGTGCTCTTAAACTGCTCTAAGTTCTCTTTTTCTTGCTCTAAGTTCTTCTCTGGTCTCTTTCGATTAATTCTTGAAGGTTGGGAACGAGTGGCTTTTTATAGGGATTGATATGAGCTTGAAAATCTCAATTCTCATCGGACTAGGACTCGCATTACCGATGGCGCGCTATGAAGTTGTCCCTGGGGTGACGCGTGAAAAAGCTATTACCGCTGGAGCGGTGGGATCTTAGCGCTGGGGCGTTGCATGAAAACGGCTTCATCGCTGGAGCGGTATGTTGATAGTGCTGGGGCAATGGAGCGACACTGGCGCAGTGACTCTTCGGCGCTGGAGCGCCAGACACGACTTAAACAGGTCATTTTTCTAATTTCGATCACTATTCCAGAGCTGGGGCGATATTCCCTATGGCGCGGGGGCGCTGGACTCATATTTTGAAAACTTTGCAATTTAGTCCCTGTTTTCGCTCCTTTTGCATTCTTTCTTTAAATTTCGTTCAAGTCCCTACAATTAACAATAAAGCACATAAATAGCCATCTATTCTCATAAAACAATAAAATATCAATAATAAAAACATGAGAAAATATATGATAATTTTTCCCTTATCAATAACCGACCTAGGACACTTAGAGACTACATGAACCCTACACGAACCGGTGCACCATCTTGCTTAATTTTTCCTCCAGATGCAACGCATTTTAATTTTAAGCTAGGCATTATCCAACTTTTATCCACTTTTCATGGCTTAGATGCAGAGAACCCTTATCTACATCTAAGAGAATTTGAAGAAGTGTGTAACACGTATAATGATCAAAATTGTAGCATGAACACAATTTGACTTAAGCTTTTTCCTTTTTCTTTAAAAGATAAAGCTAAAACATGGCTACAAAACCTTAGACCAGGATCCATTTCTTTATGGAACGAGATGCAACAACAATTCCTAAAAAAAAAATTTTCCTCCCATAGAACAAATTCTTTCAAAAGACAAATCACCACTTTTGCCCAAAAACCAGGAGAGACCCTTTACCAATGTTGGGAAAAGTATAAAGAATTACTTAATACCTGTCACCATCATGGTTTTGAAACATGGAGAGTAGTCTCAAATTTCTATGAAGGCTTAACACCCCAAGTTAGGCAAATGGTAGAAATGATGTGTAATGGAGCATTTGAGGAAAAAGACCCAGAAGAGGCAATGAACTATCTTGACTTACTAGCAGAAAATGCTCAAAATTGGGACACTGCTGGTACCTGTGAGGCACCTAGCAAAAATCAAACCACTATATCTAGTGGGGGTATTTATCATTTTAAGGAAGACCATGACCTTCAAGCTAAATTAGCATCCCTTGCTAGAAAAGTCGAAACCTTAGAAATGAAAAAGAGTGGTCAAATAAAATCTGTTCAAGAAATTGTGTGTCACATTTGTGAAACCCATGATCACTCTACCAATGATTGCCCAACTTTGCCTGCATTTAGGAAATGTCTCCATGAACAAGCCAATGTTCTAAACATGTTCAAACGGTCAAACAATAACCCATATTCACAAAACTATAATCCTAGATGGCGAAATCACCCGAATTTTAGTTGGAGGAATGACACTCAAGCACAGGCTTCACAACCACCTTTCCAACCACACCAAAACTTTCAAAATCATCAAGGTTATGCACCATATGTCCCACCTCCTAGGAAAAATCTTGAAGAAACCTTGCATACATTCATTGAAAAATAAGAGTCTGTTAATTCTCAAAATGCTCAAACATTTGCTGATTTGAAAGATACTCTTGCTAAATTTGCATCTGCACTGAACATTCATGAGAAAGAAAAATTTCCTTCTCAACCACAGCTAAACCTCAAAGGACAACATAACTCAAATGCATGTAGTTCAAGAAGCCAACACATCGATCAAGTTAAAGCAGTTATCACTCTTCGGAGTGGTAAAATTGTTAAAAAAGAAATTCCTGAACCTCATGAGAGTGATGAATCAATCTTTAAGGGTAAGGAAAGTGTTGAACCTACATCTAATGAAGAAAACACCAAACCCTTACCTTCACCTCTATTTTCTCATGCATTACGTAATACTAAGAAGATGAATCACAATCCTGAAATTTTTGAAATCTTCAAACAGGTAAAAGTTAATATTCCTTTATTGGATGCTATTAAACAGGTTCCCTCTTATGCAAAATTTTTGAAAGATTTATGCACAGTAAAGCGAAAACTGAATGTGAAAAAGAAAGCATTTTTAGCTGAACAAGTAAGTGCCATTCTTCAAAACAATAATTCTTTGAAATATAAAGACCCTGGTTGTCTTACAATTTCATATATTATTGGAAGTCATAAAATTGAACAAGCCTTACTTGATCTTGGTGCTAGTGTGAATTTATTGCCGTATTCAGTTTATCAGCAGCTCAATCTCGGGGAGTTAAAATCAACATCTGTAACTCTTTTACTTGCCGATAAATCAATAAAAGTACCAAGAGGGACAGTGGAAGATGTTTTAGTTCAAGTTGATAAATTCATATATCCTATGGATTTTATTGTCTTGGACACAGAACCTGTTAAAGGATGTAATCCAATACCTGTTATTTTGGGTCGTCCATTTTTAGCAACTTCTAACGCTTTGATTAATTGCAGGAATGGAGTAATGAAGCTTTCATTTGGAAACATGACACTTAAACTCAATGTTTTCAATATATGTAAGCAACCATATGAAGAGGAGGATGAAAGTGAAGAATGTGATATGATTGAAATGATTGTGGAAGATCATATTCAAAAAGGGAGTTGTATCGATCCCTTAGAAATGTGTTTAATAAATTCATTTGAGTCAAATATACAATTAGATCCTAAAATCTCTAATATATGTTCTTTACTTAATTGTGCACAGGTGATTGAAAATAAAGGATGGAAACTAAAGTTTGAAGAATTTGGAGAAAATGAGGATAAACAGAACGAAATTTCAAAGTTGGAGTCCTTTGCCTGAAGGATTGAAATATGCATTTCTTGGAGAGAAGCAAACTTACCCAGTGGTAATCTCTTCTACACTCACAAGTGAATAAGAAGGTAAGTTGATTGAATTATTGAAAATGCATAAAAATGCAATTGGGTGGACTTTAAAAGACATAAATTGTAATAACCAGTATCCACGACTGGTAAGAATAAGTATTTATATATGTATAAATATACGTATTTTATTTGTATGTTGATGATACTTGAATTATATATTGTTATTAGTAATGTTTTTATAGGTTAAGGATATACAATTAGTATTGGGTTTATTTGTATGACTTTAGATTTATTTTAGGGACCAAATTGTTATACTTTGAAAGTTTTGGGGGCAAATTTGTAAATACCAAAAATTAGCCTCTTAGTATAAAAATACACTTTTGAACCCTAATTTACCATTTTTAGGTCGAGCTACCCATTTTAAGAGAGAGAAGAGAGAAATAGAGGAGAGAGAAAGAGAATAAGAAGAAGAAAAAGAAGAAGAAATTGGAATTTTGGATCTTTAGAGGTATATCACAACTAATTATCAATTTATTGGTGTTAATTAAGTTAATTTCTTTAAGTTTTGATTTATGGAAATATGTATAATTGAGGATTTGATGTGTATTTCGTTTGATCTTGTGAGAATTGATGATGATCTATAAGATAGCTTGATAAATCATGATGAATTGTGGAATTTCTGCTTGATAGTCTTTTGATCCAGGAATTTTATAAATTTTTGTAATTCGATTCTGGTTTTGAATTTTGAGTATATGAAATTAGACAAGTTTAAGATCATCTGAGACTTTGAATCGATTCAAAATTCTGGAAATTGAATTTTTTGTGAATTTACCAAAATGACCCTGAAATTCTGGAAATTTCCTGTGTAAACAGTATAATACAGTGGAAAATAATTTTTGACCTACTGAATGATCTTTAAAAATTACGAATTTATGGAATATGATAACTTTATATGTCTAATGTGATATTGTCGGAAATGAGAATTTAGATCAATGTGGTTGAAGTGTTATGAGTTTCTAAAGTGTATCAGCTCATTGCAGTATTTGATTAACAAGTTTTTAAAGTTATGAAATAAAATAGTTTTAAAATACTTTTGGCAGTGATTTGGAAGTGAAATATTTATTATGGACTGAGATATGTGTTAAGAGTAATTATGTGATATTTTTATAATTTTTGAGTTAGTATATGATTTTATAAAATTGGGAGATTGAATACTGTTCAGTAAGTATCTTGATCTTGTCAGGTTAGTAGTTTGGATTCGATGGTATGTATGGAATGGATTGTGTAGGAATTTTGATATAATATTCATATATAAGAAGGATATATGAGTCAAGAATGATATATTCTGATTTTGGAGTAATTGGACCTCATTGGATTTATTAGAAAATTTTGTTAAGTGTAAGTGGTCAGAATGACAGGTTTTGAGAAACTAAGTATTTAGACCAATTTGATGTGATAAATGCATTGTGTATAATTTTGTAAGCTATTTAAAGTATTTTTTGTGAATTGTGAGGTTTATGAAAGGATTAATCTCCATTGATAGGTTAAGGAGATTTAAGCCTTGTAGCTGAAAGTGTTAAGAGGTAAGTATACTAGACTTTTTACTGAAATCACAATAAACGTAGTAATTGTTTTGTATGATTTTGTAAATGTGGTTAGGAATATGTTTATGTTATGTCAAAGTATATTTTGATATGAAATGTAAAGATATGTATTTATGAATGTGAGCATGGACATACATGACATACATGTGTTTTTGAAAGTGAGCTTTCAAAATAAGACATGTTTAACAAAGAAAGCTTTTGAAGTGTAATATGTCCATGAGAAATATTTTGTGTTTTGAGGGTACTTGAACTCACTGTTAACTTAGTAGGCATTTTATGTGATTTGTGGAGCCTTTATGTGTGGCCTTTCCTTCGGGATTGGTATATGTTATGTGTTCCGTATGTAGGGAGGATCCTATTGGTACCTAAAGGAAGAGTGAGTCATCACATTCGTGTGGTGGCGTATTGGTGCATGTGAGAGGACTCACCAATGATCAGGGTGAGGGTTTGGCTTTTACCTTCGGGCATGAGCATTATATATGTGTAATTTGAAGACCTCACTTGTACTATTCCTCTCATACGGTATGTCACCTACGAGTGACATTTGGCTCATTATGTGATATGTGATATGTAAGTCCTACTAAGTAGTAGTTGAGTGATGGTATTCCTATTATGTGTTTTGAAAGAATGTGTAAGCGCTTACATGATATGTGATTTGATAAGATTATGATTTTGATTGATCACAGCATATCATACATATGCATTGTGTACATATATGTATTTGTATTTGATATATGAAAAACTAGTATGCTTACTGAATTTTATACTCATTATAGTTTATAGTGATTTCAGGTAAATAAGGTGCATGTGTGCTTAGCGGATTTGGCAAGGCTTCTGCTGTTTCTTGGGTTCCCTAAGTTGCTAGGTTACCGAGTGTTTCATTTGGGGACACGTGGGATATGATATTTGATTTGTCCCTATTGAATAAATACTTATGTATTATTTCATTGTGTGTGGATTGGATTTGGTTTAAGTTTTATAAAGTGTGGTTATTGGATGATTTTAAGTAAGAATTTGCAATGAATATATTCTGGGCTCCCGGTAACAAAGTTGCTACTGGTGACGTAGTAGAGTGTTAATCTCTGAGAAAACTCTGCGTATCTCCGGTTTAATAATTGTCCCAGTCATAATTTAATTGCTATAATTCTGAAAGAAATTGAAATGAATGTTTAAATATTGTCAAGAGAAGTTTATATTTATATGTTAGGTTATGGTTGATTTTAGTGTTGAACTTACTAGCAACTTGCTAAGGATTCCTGTGTTGAATGAAAGTTGAAAATTTTGTGTAATATTATTTATGAGTGCACATGCAGTGAATGAATGTAAGTGATGTCGTGTATTGGATCTTTTGGGTCTGGGGCGTGACAGCTTTTAGTCGTATCAAAGCTAAGATATGATTCTGTAGACTTTATGTGTCTAGTCAAGGGAACCCAGCCGATGCCAAATCTTTAAGATTGTATGTGTGCTTATTTATATATATTGATTTATTTGATATCTTACTTACTTATCTTTGTGATTTTGAAAAGATGGGGCGTAATCCAAGAATTACTAGAAGTGCTGATACTGTGAATGAGAGTACTTCAGGAGAAAACCCTGCTACCATCCAAAATATTGTTTAAGCAGTGAATAATGTGCTTCAACAACAACGACCCAAAGCAGACCATAATGATAAATTCCATGTTATTGAGCAATTCAGAAAATTGCAACCACCATCATTTGAAGGCTCAAAAGACCCGCTGGTTGCTGAGGAGTAGATCCGTGAGTTGGAAAAGATATTCAGCCTCCTCGAATGTTCAGATTCACATAAAGTAAGTTGTGCCACTTACATGCTTAAGGAGGGAGCCAGTCATTGGTGGGAGATGACCATGCGGACACTGAATATTGATAAGAACAAGATAACATGGGAAAGATTCAAGGAAGTATTTAATGAAAAATACTTTCCCCAGTCCCTAAGAGATGAGAAAGAGGCAGAATTTATCCACCTTACTCAGGGCAAAATGTCAGTAACAGAATATGAGAGGAAGTTTGAGGAGTTGTCTAGGTTTGCTCCCCACTTAGTAGACACAGAAGCACGTAAGGCCAAGAGGTTTCAGATGGGTCTTAAACTAGAAGTGAGAAAGTTACTCTCTGTCCTTGATTTACAGACATATAGTGCAGTAGTACAGAGGGCTGAAATATTAGCAAGGGATGAAGAATTGGCAGCACCATCTGAGTTCAAACATGTGGGTTATCATCGATCAGAAAAGAGACCCTGGGTTAAAAATAATCATAAAAAGTTTGACAGGTGGAAAGGAAAGAAGAGGCAGAGGAATGATGACATTGAAAAGAAGGATTTTCCATTATGCGATACATGTGGGAAACAACATAGAGGGGTGTGTTTTAGGAAGAGTGGAGCTTGTTTTAAGTGTGGAAAGACTGGTCATTTTATTCAGAATTGTCCAGAGATGAAGAATGATCAGGGAGGATTTAAAAAAGATCAGAAAGCTCAAGCAAGAGTTTATGCTCTTACCAGAAAAGAAGCAGATGATTCACCTTCTGTGGTGACAGGTACAATTTCCATATCTGGCCAGCATGGTTTAACTCTTTTTGATTCGGGTTCTACCCATTCATTTGTATCCCATGCATTTGTTAGTAATATGGGGGTTATGCCAGAACCTTTGGGTGTAGATTTATATGTTGCAACTCCTTCTGGAGATTTGATGTGTGCTACAAATGTGGTAAAATCATGTAAAATTGAAATAGGAGATAAGGTGCTACAAGCAGATTTGATTATCTTGAATATGTATGATTTTGATGTTATATTTGGCATGGATTGGTTGTCTATGTACCATGCTAATGTTAAATGCTTTGAGAAAGAAGTTGTTTTCCAACCACCCGGGGAGCCTGAGTTTAGTTTTATTGGTTCTAAGTTATGTTCTTTGCCAAAAGTAATATCTGCTTTACAAGCTTGGAAAAGTCTTAAGAAGGGTTGTCAGTGTTTCTTAGCGACTGTAGTGGATACAAAGAAAGAAGAAATGAAAATTCAAGATGTTCCAGGGGTGAATGAGTTTATAGATGTATTCCCTGAAGATTTACCTGGAGTTCCACCAGATAGAGAGATTGAATTCACTATAGAACTTCTGCCAGGAACCAGTCCTATATCTAAAACACCTTATCGTATGGCACCAGCAGAGCTTAAAGAGTTGAAGGAACAGCTATGTGAGTTACTTGAGAAGGGGTTTATTCGCCCGAGTGTTTCACCTTGGGGTGCTCCAGTTCTTTTTGTTAAGAAGAAAGATGGTTCAATGAGATTATGTATTGACTATCGAGAATTGAACCGTGTGACTGTAAAGAATAAATATCTACTTCGCTAGTCGGAAGATGAAACCTCATGGATTATAGGGGAAGTAACCTCAACAATAGCTAGAGCCTTCAGAGTAAGAGCCACAAGAGCAGCAATAGTTGAAGTATCAATGGCTAGAGTAATTAAGAATGACTCAATAGCTTGTGCAGTAGTGGGATCTAGAGGAAGCTCAACGGTAGGATTAATGACGAAGTTTTCTTCTTGGATACCCAGAGGTTTGGTGGCAAAAGCATCATGGGCACTTAAAGTTACACCTTGAATCACCTCAAGATGGCATCTGACGAAGTCCCTCACTATTGAAGATCAAGATTGGGATAATTCCCCTTGAAAACCTTTACATAATAGCAAAAGCCCTCCACCACCCCTAAGCACCGGCCTTGACCCTACCCCTCAGACCAAGCACCTTCAGCCTTTATAGTAAGCTCATCGATCTGACCGGCCATCTTAAACCTTATTTGCTCAAAAGACTAAGCACCTTCAACTCTCAATAGGTCATAACAAATTTCTCCTCCACCAACATATTCTGCCAAGTGAACTCTAAGACCCTACTCTATGCAGCTACCATAGAAGCAGGTATCTCCTACTCAAGCAAGGCTTTTTACCTCTCTAGCACATCCCACTTCAGAGGCCTATAATTGACTGCCAGTTCCTTTGCCTTTTTTTTAGGCTTGCTTGGTCTCACATTTGGCTTATTAGGTTTTGTGTCAGGCTTGTATGAGGTTCTCCTTGAACTATTGAGCATTTAGCAGAATGCGAATAATGTCTATTCGGCAGTGGAAGGAAGCTTAGACCACCTACAAATGCATAAGTACTATAAGAAAGATTTGTCTTAATACATCAAAAAGGAAAGTGTGTAGAAAAACTTAAATCCCTTGCAACCCTAACTGTAACATAGAACTTAGTGTTCAAGTCTAAGTTAGTCACTTGATCAGTCTATGATAGGTCCATATATCTCCCAATATGATACATCATAGGTGGTGCCTCTCACAAAGCAAGTCCCTAGGTATTGCCCTATCCCTACCTAACAAACTTCCTCCAAGGATGACACCATTAAACTTAAAGCTCCTGCAGATTGCACTAGCATTTAAGGAGACGAGGGGGTGTTGAAGATTGAACAACCTTTCCCACAGGCACCAACCCCTCCTCATTGGTCCCTAATCTAGGGTTTTGACCCTAGGCTCCGAATTATTGTGGCCTAAGAGTTAGTCCATTGGGATGGTGTTGTGTATTTTGTATAAAATAAATCAACACAAGTATACGTTATTGTAATAAGTAATATATGATGAATTAAGTATTGATCCCATAAAGAATGAATTGTATTTTATAAATTAAGTACTAAAATGATGTTTTTTTACTCTTATCCAAAAAATGATTTAATGCGTATGATTAAGCTACTTAAGTTAAAAGACTTAATTGTGATATTTAACAAACTAAGTTCACACAATTTGAATTGAATATGATAGATAGGATTACAAACCATCCTTCATTATGCAAATCAACGTAGCAGGATCTCATTTTAGTTATTACACTCAATTCATCACAAGCCTCTTTCGATTGTTAAGTGATTATACTTCATTCAATTAAATATCTATATTCTTATGATAATTAAATTTAAAAAAATTCATTAAGTATAAGTCTTATAGATCATACATGCCATATGAGTATATCATATCTCACACAAAACTTATGCCTGTTACACTATGATCATGATCAATATGCTTAAGACTCAATAAATAAATTTCTTTTTCAAGTTTATTTATGTATTTATAGATCAATTTAACTAGTGGTCAGGTAATAAAATTACATTAAACACAAGCATAATGAATATATCAAAAATTGAGTTCATAACACAAAAATGATAGCCATAATCAATCACCTAATGAGTTCTAGAATGTAATCCTAGATCAACAAAATTAGTTCATGCTTAAATCACAAATACTTAAATCCAAAGGAATCAATACATAAGAATTCAACATCTTACAACAAATATAAAAAATAAAGACAAGAAAATTCGTTGTCAAATGCTCTATTTTTGACCCTTTGATGTTGAATCCTCCTCTTTTACTTTTTGATTCGATCCAAGACTTGTGTTTTTTATTTTGTTCCAAGCTACTCTCCTCATAAATGATAGGTTTAAGACAAATATATGTGTGTAGGACACTGAATTAGGGTTGTCTTTTTACCTAAGAGTCTAAAATTTCAACAAATATGTCAACTGTTACTGCCC
Organism: Ailanthus altissimus; assembly: GCA_946807835.1. Classification (NCBI taxonomy): domain Eukaryota; kingdom Viridiplantae; phylum Streptophyta; class Magnoliopsida; order Sapindales; family Simaroubaceae; genus Ailanthus; species Ailanthus altissimus. The sequence goes on from OX327699.1 coordinate 7,557,396, forward strand.
AAGATTCAATGTTACGACATTGGGATTTAATGCCTCGGCATTGAATTTTATTAAAGTTATTGACTTCAATGTCGTAGCCCATGCCTCGAGGCTACAATACAGTAGGTAAATAGCAACTCTTTTATGCACTGTTCATGTCACTATTTATAAGAATTGTTGTATTTTACTATAGCGTACATCACTGTTCATCTCATATTGTTCATGTCACTATAGCATATATCACTCTTCTCGTATTTTTATCTTTTATCACCTTGTTTGTCTCCGATTTTCTACATTTGAGTTCCTATATTCTTTAAACCTATAATTCATCAAAAACATGCATAACTAACTAATTATTTGAGATTAAAGGAGCAAATATTAATATTAGAAGAATAAAAATACTATACCAAATTAAGCACTATCAAACTCCCCCAAACTTACTGATTTTACTCGTCCTCAAGCAAAGACAAATCAAAAACATTAAAATGAAAATCAAAAGCAGGTTTATAGGTTCATCAATGATCATTAATTGGTCTCAAAGTTTGCATTAATTCTATAAATCTCAATGACCTTTAAATACCATGATCAATCAATATATTTAGCTATCATGCTCATTTTACCCTACAAGTGATTACTTAGTGTGTGCATGATCGTTATTGTTGATTATATGCACCCAGAATAGTTTTTGCATATAAGAATCAATTGATCTCAATGAGATATATATATTTATACTCTCCATAGGTTTATTACTCATTTCACTCTCCACTAATGTAGAAACATGCATGGCTAAGAATCGAATAGGACTTTAATAAGCTTGAAATGTATGGCTATGGTAAAATTGGGATAATATAAATTAATTTTAGGTTTAATCCACACCATAAACATGCATTCATGCTTCCAAATATCAACCCGTTTATCACATCCCAAAGGAAATTCTCCCAAACTTAATTTCAAGCTTTCTTTGTTGCTCATTTATTTTAAACATTGGAGCATATCCTTTTTTTTATTAACTGAAATTTTTTCTTTGTAATTCTATATGCACAAACTATACCCCCTCCCACTAAAAACTTAAAACAAACAAAACCATGACTACCATGCTTATAGTGTGAGGGGTGATAATAATGAAAACTTATTTAAAGGCTTAAGGTATTATTGTGGTTATGGTGGATATACGGATAGGCTCAAAAAGAACAAATGATCCAAAGAATGCCTAAAGTCATCTCTTCAATCATATATGTCCTAGGATTTCACCTCAAGTAAAAATCAAACAAGTTCTAGAATATTTTTAAGATCTTGTGTGTTCTTATTATGCAAAAAAAAATTTTAAGTCAAGAACTAATCTACAATAACCAACAACATGCTTAATGAGTTTTAAGTAATCACAAGATAAAAATTACAAATCAGATTAAACATATGAACAAAAATAGCATTTATTAATTTCTAAGATTTATAATTTTTGCGTTTCATTTTATTATGGACTGATAATCATCTCTAAACCTAAAACAGAAAACAAAACATATAAAAACACAAAAGAAAATACAAACTTCAAACAAAAATATGCAAACATTAAATAAGGTCGTTTGTAAATATGAAAGTGTTTCCCTACCCCAAACCTAATTTAGGCATGTCCTCATGGCATTAATAAAATTATAAAACTAAAACACATCCCTAAATAATATGCTGAGGCCTCACTCAAATCCTCCATATTAGCCAAATCATCACTCTTGTTGTCATCATTGTTCAAATGTTATAGTTGAAGGGCTGAATAAGTTGGTTTGACTCGGTGCCATGGTACCTTTTGCTGCTTCTTGCTAATTTATTACATAGCTAAAAATAAAAAAAAATATAAATTTACTTAGGTTGCCTCCTAAAAAGCGCTTAATTTGATATCATTATCTTGACGTCTTGCTTTTCAAGACCTATATTGGATCAAAGTGGATTTTGGGGGCGTGTTGGAGTGTATGGTTGCTTATACTTCTCTCTTGGTCAACCCTAATTTCATGGTCAAGAATTTGATATTTGACTTCAACCATCTCATCTTGTATTTTTTAGGAAAGAATCCTAATTGAGGTTAGAATAAAGAGCTTCTTTTACTAGTGTCTTCTAACTTCCCAATAGAGTATGGGTTACACTGCTTCTTTCTTTTCATTTTATGTCACATTACTTTCCTTTTAATCCAGCCTTAACATTATCTATCTCCTTTACTTGTAAGGTTCGTTATTCTTTATTTGGATGCACTGCCTCAATTTTAAAACATTCTTCACTTTCGGACAACATCTTGATTTCCTTGAAAACCTTGAATGTTATTGTCTTATCTTGTACCTTCATTATAAATTCCCCCTTCTGCACATCAATTAAAGTCCAACTAGTAGCTAGGAATAGCCTCCCCAAAATGATCAAAATTTCACAATCCTCTTGCATATCTAACACAATGAAATTAGCTGGAAATATAAATTTATCTACCTTAATCAACACATCTTTAGTCACACATTTAGGATATGTGAGTGAATGATCCACAATTCGTAAATTCACATTGGTTGCCTTAGCTTCACCCAATCTTAACTTGTAGTAGATAGATAAAGGCATCAAATTTATGCTAGCTCTTAGATCACATAAGGCTTTACCAAAATAACGGTTTCCAATTATGCATGGAATGGTAAAACTCCTTGGATCTTTGAGCTTTGAAGGTAATTTTTTATGTAATATTGCGTTGCATTCCTTTGCCAATGCTATTGTCTCATATTCTTACAACTTCTTCTTCTTTGAAAGAATATCTTTCATGAATTTAACATAATTTGGCATCTGCTCTAATGCATCTGTAAAAGGTATGTTAATGTGCAGTTTCTTAAAAAAAATTAGAAATTTTGTGAACTGCTTCTCTTGGTATTACTTCTGCAATTATTGAGAAAATAGTGGTGGTGGTAGCCTATAGGGGCTATACCTTTTCTTTCTACACAACCTTTTCTTTTGCTACACCATCTTTGTGTTCTTCATTTCTCTTCATATTTTCTGTATTTTCTTTAAATTCTCCATGTTCTAAAGTTTCTGTATTTCTTTGGATAAATGGTGGTTGAGGCTTTTGTGCACAGTTTTGCAACTCTTTACCACTTTGCAATGACACTACTTTGTATTGCTCTCTTACACATTTTAGATTCACTTCTATATTGCTTGGTGAACCTTGATGTTGATTGTTCATTGCTGAAGTCAATTGTCCAACTTGGTTCTTTAAGGTATAAAGAGATGTTAATTGGCTTTGTAAAGGTTGGTTAATTTGCTTTATGTATTCAATCAACAACTCCTCTACGCCAGGCTACTTCTCTTATTGAAATTGTTGCTGCATTGGAAATCTAAGTGGATCAATTTGCCTTGAGGCTTATCCTTAGTTGTTACTCTAAGAAAAATTTGGATGACTCCTCTATCCTTGATTGTAGAAATTGAAGTTGTGATCTTGTTGTTACTGGTTATAATCTCCAACATATTGTACATTCTCCATGCAATGGCCATTTTAATGATTATCTCCACAAAATTCACAAGTTATTTGTTGACTCCTCATTGTATTTATTCCAAAGGCTTCAACCTTCTTAGCCAATAAACTAACTTGTGCTATTAAAGAGGTGAGTGCATCAATTTCATTGACACCAGCTACTTTTTCTTTGATTCACACTTTTAGATGGCCATTGGTAGTTATCGGAGGTCATTTCTTCCAACAGGTTATACGCCTCATCTATGAATTTTTTTCATTAAACCTCCTTCTGCTGCTGCATCTACTACGATTCTTAAATGACCCACTAATTCATTATAGAATGTTTGCACCAACAATTATTTGGGAACTCCATGATGTGGGCATTTTCTTACCATATCCTTAAATCTCTCCCATGACTCATACAAAGATTTTGACTTATGCTGTACAAATAAAGTTATATCATCTTTGCTGTTTTAGTAGGTGGAAAGAATTTGGCTAAGAATTTTTGTGCCAAATCGTCCCACGTTGTTATTGAACCGGATGCTAATGATATTAACCAATTTTTTACCTTGTCCCTCCATGAAAACAAGAACAACCTCAGTCTTATGGTGTCATCTAATATGCCATTGTACTTGAATGTGTCACAAATTTCTAAAAAATTTGTGATATACTCGTTTGGATCATCATTTGGAAGGTTGTCGAATCCTTAAGCATTTGAATGGTTCCAGGCTTGATTTCAAAATTATTGTCATTAATATTTTGCCTACGTACACTTGAGTATATTCCATTCACCAATAGAACTGCATGATGCCTTAAGGCTCTTGGCTCTTCAGTAACATTCTGAATTTGATCTTCCATATTGGCTGCTTGGTTTTGTTCTTAGCACAATCTCCTTAGCATCCACTTGATTTCAAGATCAAAATCTGTTAGATTAATGCTCTTAGAATGTCTCATAAACACCTGAATTTTCAACAAACCAAAAACAAAATTTTGAATTAACAGCAGAATAGATTTGTATCAGTATTAAATAAAAAATAAAAATTCATTCCTTGGCATTGATATTTGGCCTGCGTACGCTTGAGTGTATTCAATTCACCAAAAGAACTGCATGATGCCTTAAGGCTCCTGGCTCTTCAACAACGTTCTGAATTTGATCTTCCATGTTGGCTGCTTGGTTTTGTTCTTGGCGCAATCTCCTCAGCATCCTCTTGATTTCAAGATCAAAATCTATTAGATCAATACTCTTAGAATGTCTCATAAATACCTGAATTTTCAGCAAACCAAAAATAAAATTTTGAATTAACAGCATAATAGATTTGTATCAGTATTAAATAGAAAATAAAAATTCATTCCTTAGCATTGATATTTGGCCTTCGTACGCTTGAGTGTATTCAATTCACCAAAAGAACTGCATGATGCCTTAAGGCTCTTAGCTCTTCAACAACATTCTAAATTTGATCTTCCATGTTGGCTGCTTGGGTTTGTTCTTGGCATAATCTCCTCAGCATCCTCTTGATTTCAAGATCAAAATCTGTTAGATCAATGCTCTTAGAATGTCTTATAAACACCTGAATTTTCAGCAAACCAAAAACAAAATTTTGAATTAACAGCATAATAGATTTGTATCAGTATTAAATAGAAAATAAAAATTCATTCCTTGGCATTGATATTTTAACCTTCGTATGCTTGAGTGTATTCCATTCACCAAAAGAACTGCATGATGCCTTAAGGCTCTTGGCTCTTCAACAACGTTCTAAATTTGATCTTCTATGTTGGCTGCTTGGTTTTGTTCTTGGCGCAATCTCATCAGCATCCTTTTGATTTCAAGATCAAAATCTATTAAATCAATGCTCTTAGAATGTCTCATAAACACCTGAATTTTCAGCTAACCAAAAATAAGCACCAAAATAGATTTGTATCAGTATTAAACAAAAAATAAAAATTCATTCCTTGGCATTGATATTTGGCCTGCGTACGATTGAGTGTATTCCATTCACCAAAAGAACTGCATGATGCCTTAAGGCTCTTGGCTCTTCAACAACGTTCTGAATTTGATCTTCCATGTTGGCTGCTTGGTTTTGTTCTTGGCGCAATCTCCTCACAATCCTCTTAATTTCAAGATCAAAATTTGTTAGATCAATGCTCTTAGAATGTCTCATAAACATTTGAAGTTTTAGCAAACCAAAAAGAAGCAGCAGAATAGATTTGTATCAATATTAAACAGAAAATAAAAATTCATTCTTAGGAAATGGTTCCAAAAACTTGTTGTGTATTTTGTATAACACAAATCAATGCAAAATGCATTGTCGCAACAAGTAATATATGATGAATTAAGTATCGATCCCACAGAGAATGAATTGTATTTTCTAAATTAAGTACTGAAATTGTATCCTACTCTTATTCAGAAAATGATTCAATGCGTATGATTAAGCTACTTAAGTTAAAAGACTTAATTATGAGATAGCCTAGGATTACAAACCATCCCTCATTATGCAAGTCAATTTAGCAAAATCTCTTTTAAGTTATTACACTCAGCTTGAAATATTGATCAAAACACTCAATTCATCATTAGCCTCTTCCGATTGTCAAGTAATTATACTTCATTCAATTATATATCTATAATCCATGACAATTAAATTGAACAAAATTTATTAAGTACAAGTTTTATAGATCATACGTGCCATATGAATATATGCCCATCTCACATAAAACTCATGCTTGTTACACTATGATCATGCATCAATATGTTTAAGACTCAATACATAAATGCCTTTTTTAAGTTTATTTATGTATTTATAGATCAATTTAACTAATGGTCAGGTAATAAAATTGCGTTAAACACAAGCATAATGAATATATTAAAAACTAAGTTCATAACACAAAAACGATAGCCATAATCAATCACCTAATGAGTTCTAGAATGTAATCCTAGATCAATGAAATTAGTTCATGCTTGAATCACAAATACTTAAATCCAAAGGAATCAATACATAAGAATTCAACATCTTACAATAAATATAAAAAATAAAGACAAGAAAGTTCGTTGTCAAATGCTCTGTTTTTTACCCTTTGATGTTGAATCCTCCTCTTTTACTCTTTGATTCGATCCAAGACTTGTGTTTTTTATTTTGTTCCAGGCTACTCTCCTCATAAATGATAGGTTTAAGACAAATATATGTGTGTAGGACACTGAATTAGGGTTTTGTTTTTACCTAAGAATCTAAATTTTTAGTAAAAATGTCAACTATTACTGCCCAAGATTCAATGTTGCGACATTGGGATTTAATGTCTCGGCATTGAATTATATTGAAGCTACTGACTTTAATGTCACGGCCAATGCCTCTGCGCTGTAATGTAGTGGGGTGGACAGTAACTTTTTATGCACTGTTTATAAGAACTATAGTATTTTACTATAGCTTACATCATTATTCATACCATATTGTTCATGTCACAGTAGCATATATCACACTTCTCGTATTTTTATCTCTAATTACCCTATTTACGCCTAGTTTCCTACATTTCAGTTCCTATATTCTTTTAACCTACAATTCATCAAAAATGTGCATAATTAACTAATTATTTGAGGTTAAATGAGCAAATATTAATATTAGAAGAATAAAAATACTATACCAAATTAAGCACTATCATTGGCACCACCCCTACCACCTCTGGGGTTATCATGACGCCGACCACCCCTTTGGTCTCCCTAACCCCTACCATGAATCCTCGCAAGAGCCTCTACAGAGGTGAGAGCTTCTTCAAAGACCCTGAAAAAAATTAAAAAGCAAGTTTATAACCTTATTCGGGTTCAAATCGTCATCCACAACCCTTGACCTGGGTCCTAAATCGTCAACTAGAGCTCACTTTCTTCTATTTTGACCCCCTAGTCTGACATCCCTATAAAAGAATAGAAAAAATAAGCGAAATGCTCAAGCTATTGCGCTCAAGAAAGAACAATAGGGTAAAACTCACTTCTCCTTTGAGGAACATGTGTTGTGTATTTTCTAAGCACAAAATTAAGCGTAAGTATACGTTATCGTAAATAAGTAATAAAGGGACTTATAAAGTCGGATGTCAAACTCACAAGGATAAATATTATTCTTAACCAAGTGCTAAAATTGTGTTTTTCAAGTAATTATCCAAAAAATTAAATCCTCAATTTATAATTTATTAAATAAAATAAAAGTGCAAAAATTAAATAACTCAAGAAAATAACAATATAGAGAAAGCTTAAGGTTAATTACTATCCTTCAATATATTTTCTAAAGATTAATCTTTTAATATTAATATCTCTCAATTCTTATTATTGATCAAGACACTAATGTATTCACAAGCCTCTCTCAAGGTCAAGTAAGTATATATCAATTTACCAAATACATGTATCTCTATAGTAATTGCAATAAATCAAGATTTATTAAGAACATGTCTTATTAACCATATATGCCAATTAGGTATATCTCTATTCTAAATTGAAACTTTTAAATTTCTTGACAATCATGTATCAAATTATCACGATCTAAATACAATGATGCCTCTCTCGAGTTTATCAAAGTATTCCCAATTTATTCACAATATTGATCAGATATAATGATGCATTTAGAACAAATAATTTAAATAATAAAAAATTAAATTCAAATAAATATTAAAAAGATCCAACAATTAAGTCACATATTGAGTTTAAGTAATAACCCTAGAAAAAAAATTAGTCCATGATAACAAGAGAATTATGACTGACAAATAAAATAAACAATATATAACTAAAAAGTAAATCAATATAGACGTTAATTTGCAATTAGTTGATATACCAAAGATTTGCTAATAATCTCTTACTTCTCTTGATATTCTTTCTCTCAATTGTTCTAATTATGCTCAAATTTCTCTCTCGCCGCTAAAAAGCCCTAAGTCATGTGTTCTTTTAGGTTTGAAATGAGTGGCATTTATATAGGGATTGATTGAAGTCTTTGAGTTGTATTTCTTCTTATTTTAGGAAAAGTCGCACCACTGGGCAGATACTATTCGTAGCCCTGCCAAGACTAGCCAAGAGTTTGGGCCAAACTGAGATGGGACTACTCTTAAGCGGGCCAACATTCTAGCAAAATAAGGCAGCATGGAGAGCCTAAGCCCTAACCTCGGGAATTTACTATGAATGGCTACTTCATCGGGTCGGGATGACTCAAAGTCATTAGGATTAGGAAGTCTCAAAGTTACTAACTTAAGGATACTGTATCTAACCCTTAGATTATCTAAATCCTCATGGGTCATATGGAACCTCTGATATCTAAGGTCCAGCTCATATTTAGGTTCCTTGAAGCTGAGGTCCTTAGGTAGCCCGTCCTCAATCTCCACGGGGCAATTCATTTCCTACTTCGGTTACTACCAAATGGAGCCCACCTGAAGGGTTAATCCCCTCACTTATCTTAACAAGCCCGACAACGGCCAGGCTCGGTTCAGATGCTTTTATAGCCCTAGAACCCTCTAAAGTAGATAGGCCTCACTATCCTTTCTCCTTAGCTTTTGTGTCCTTATGAGTGGGACCTCTTATGCCTTTTTCTCTTCTTCTATATCTATCAAAGGTAAATCAATATTCATAATGTCTATATTCCCTAAAGCCATTTAAATAAAGTCTCTAAAAACTAAACTACTTTGCAGGCAAAAAAGGCATAACATACCCATACCCAAAACAACAATAAAATTCTTAGCAAAATGCAAAAAGAACAGAAAAATTTTAAGAAAAACCTAAAAGAGAAGATATACATATAGTAGAGCAAAAGTAATGACTTTCTAAAAGTAATGACTTTCTTCATTTACAAAAAGGAATTAGTTTCCAGTCTAAAAGTAATGACTTTCTTCATTTACAAAATATATATAAGCACTCTAATTATAGGCGCTGGCTTGAGTATCAGAGGGTCTTCACCGAAGCAACCACTGCAATATCATAACGAAGCTGTTTATTTTGTAAAAAAGTGAAGAAAGTTTAGTTCTAAGTTCAAATTTGACGCAACCCAACCCAATATATAGGCCCACATTTGTTTCCACAAAAATAAATTAAAAGCTCATTAGCCTAGAAAATCAAATTACAGTCAACAGCTTATATTATTCTGTAAATGGTTTCTACTCTATTCTACTTTCTAATACTGTTATTTCTTATATTACTGTTATTTCTAATACAAGCAATATGACTCATTAAAACCCTAACCATCAACTTTCAACGGAAAAAACAATAATTTTTTACATCAATGGTTTTGATTAGTGACATGAAATATAATGTAACATGGTATAAGGCACACCTATAGCTATTAGCCGAATGCTTTGAATTATGATATCTTGTGAATGGTGACTGGTATGTTTGGAGCAATTAGTAAGTCTAATAATTAATAATACCCATGTTTTACTTAATCTTTGCTTGATAAATTACTAAGAGTTAAAAAATGATTATCCATGCACAGGTGAAAAGATGTTGTAAATTCCATAGCCTCGTTTAAGGACAGGGTTTTTCTTTATACTTGAATCCAACATCTTGAGTTGAGTCCTAGTACTATCAATGAGATATACACCTCTGTAGGGGTTGCCAAGTATGAAAATCTAATTGGATTGGATGAAATGATCGAGATAGATCTATTTGTCATTGGTTCAATTGCTATTGATCCAAATGTTAAGGATGGTGCCTTAAAAATATATACTTGTACTATTTTATGAAATAAATAAAGTTGTGATTTTATGCTTGAAAAGTGTTCATAATTTTATGACGTAAATATTAGAAAATATCTTGTTTATTTATGTGACCATAACCTTAGTATATAATTATTATTTACAAGAGGATTAAGGTTATGGATATAAACAGAAAAAATTATGTAATAAATTAATTAAAGTTTAGGATATTTAATTAAATATTACTAATGTGATTCATAAACATTGAGAATGTAGTGATTTTATCTGAATCACTAATGTATTGACATTATAGTAGAGGCACTTTATATAATATAATTTTATAGGACTGGACCAAACATAGTTTCAATTCTTATGTAAAATACCATTGTTAATTAAGAATTCAAATAACATCAATTGATGATCATATACAAATCAACCTCAATCCTGAGTGATCATAAATTCCTATTTGCATCACTATATCATTTGAATTACTTGTTACGGTTTGTCTGAAGAACGGGCTAAAAAACTTGTATTTTGATGGCATAGTGAGTTAAGCAGCTAGGAATGTGATTTATAGATATGGTTTCTATTCCTTCTTAACGGAAGTTAGAAAGAAGGTTCCCTTAAGAGTTAATTGTGGAACTGAACAGTTAGAACGCTCAATTTGTAACAAGGTTACAAATTAACTGTTCACTAGTGAATTAATAGTACTTAAGGATAAAGAAGTAATTAGATGGATAAAATGATAATTGAACTAACTCTAATTATGAACCATCTATGGAGGGTTGAATTGCATATAGTCATTAAATCAATGAACTACTCTAAGTTTTCTGAGTAAATTATATCTACAATTTCAAGAGTGCAATTTTAGGTTTTTAGTAGAATAACACTGGAATTAATAAAATAGATTAATTAATTAAAGAGTTTAATTAATTGTCCAAAATTTATTGGAGCTTGAAATTATTGGTAAATAGGTCCTCAATACCACTTTTTTAGTTATTACAATGAACAATTAAAAAGGAGATTGTGTTATTACACAAATTATTTGTGTTTAGAAAAATAGTTTTCAAAATACGTATATTTTATATTTGGATAAAATTAATTAATTAAGAGATTAATATCTTATCCAAATATAATTAAATATATAATTTAATAAATTAAATGGATAAAATTTTAAGGATAATTTTTGAAATTATCAAAAGATTTTTAGTGTTTTTCTTTTATTAAAAGACTATTAATCCATTTATTTTAGAAGTCTTATAATACTCAATTGTTAGGTATTATATGTTAACCACAAAGAATGAGACTCTATGTGATTCACATATATTAAGTCTCTTTTTAAGAGATAATGATTTAATTAATAAATATTATTAATTAAATTATTTAATTAAAATAATAATAGTTTATTATTTTAAAGACATTATAAAAGGAGAATATTAGGATAAGAAATTTAATCACATAAAATCACTCTTCTCTGAATACACATTTTTACTTTAGAAGAAAAAATTGAAAGCCCACTCTTCTTCTCATTATAGTACAAGAGATTTGATTTAAAATTCTTTAGTAGAAGAAAATTAAGTGTAGATTTAATGTATGTTTCTTGTTAATTATTTGAATTTTTTTTAAGAACATCAAATCTATATATTCATAAGATCTTAAGATAAAAATAGTTTTTATTTGATGAAAGAAAAGACTAAAAAATATTATTTTCTATTTTGTTGTATTATGAATATTATAATCCCAACACCAACGACAAGTGCTCTACTTGGAAGGGAGAGGTAACAACACAATTTTAATCTTATTACTTCATAAGTTCAGTTTTGTTGTGCCTTGATCGACAAGACAAATCATAGTGGGCTATATTATCTTATTAAGGACTCGTTTGGTTGAGTTTTTCAAATAGAGTTTTTAAAAGTAGAGCTTTTAAGAAGAAAAAAAATCATTAATCGTTTAATTATCATTAAAAAAGCTCTTTTGAAGTACTAAATCGTTTGGTTATACATTATTAAAAGTGTTTATTTATTATTAAATTACCAAAAATGACACTTAAGAAAACTTATATTCAAATTTTAAACAATTCAATATTTTTTTATATGTAAGTTTAAATTAATTATATATTTTCTCAAATTTAATTTCTTAAAACACAAGAATCAAATAAAATTAATATATAGTAGTCAACAAATCAATATAAATTATTGTGTTTGGTATAAAAATTGAAAATAAAATAATACTTCTTTTTATTTAAAAAATAAAATAATCAAAAAAAAATTTGGTAAATTCTTGTAAAAATATGATGGTCGTAGAGATATGGAGAATTTAAAATATGATAACTTTAAAAAAATAAATATTAAAAATATATTAGTAAGATTCATTTTTATTAAGGGTACACAATAGAAATAATAAAGTATTATTATGGTATATGTAATATTATATAAATATTACAAAAGCTCAAAAAATTCTATTTTTAAAAGCCTAAAATTTGAACTTTTGTAAGTAGAGCTAAAATAGCCTTTTTAATCTTCAAAATCTCTTTTTTAATTATAACCAAATATCATCAAAAATTTTAAAAAGAGCTTTTGACATTAAGAAAACTCTTTTAATCAGTAGAAAAGTCTAACCAAACAAACACTAAATGTTTGACAGACTTGGTGTGATCATTTGGAATGCAGTAATAAATTTAGTATTTAAGATGCATGCTATCATATTTAGTATAATGTTCTTCAGTTATCCTATTTTCCTATGACAGTAATGAAAGTGCATAAAGAAATCATTGTCTTATGGCTAAAGGTGTAATTATACCAAAAGAATAATGGAATCTTTACGTTCTTGCTTCTTGGATGCCAGCTGCCAATAAGACCATGTGTTCAAAAAGGGGTATGATAAGGTTGATTCATGTAGTTTCATTGACGAAGACTGCAGTTGTAGATTCTGAGGAGTTTTCGATTTCCCATTCCTTTTTCCTTCCATAGAAAAAGATGTGGGTTGCAGGGATTTGCAGAACTTGAATGTAGGATGCTGCGATATATGGGCGCCATTGATGACTAAACACCTGTTGTCACCTCTGGTAAATGCAGTTTCTTTGCCATATATTCTTCCCTTCCTTTTATCAAGTTCTGTTTATCACTTCCTAGTAGCAGGTTTTTTAAGCAGTAAATCAACCACTCTTCGAGTATGATACAAGGACAACTAATAGCTGATGTAATGCATGTGATGCAAACAGTCATTTTTACTACTTATCCTTGCAATCTAGAATTTTATTTGCCAAGGATGGTAATGATATTAGTTATTTATCTCTTTGAACTGCATTAAATGTATTCTGTGAATTGCTCTTGTAGTGCATGACCGTCTATTGGTAGATGATATTCCGGTGGAGAAACTGCTGATCCGTGATGTTTCTGTAGACATCATATGCGCTCCCACCCAAGTAATTTTTACCTACACAACAATCCCAAAGCCTTTGTAAATTTTTTCCGCTCTTTTCTGTGTTTCGTCATTGTCTTAATTTCATTTCAAGATTATTTTGAGAGCCTCAGGGCTCAAACACAGTGTACCTCAGGAATGCCTGTGGTTAAGGCTGTACTATGCAATCTTTCAAATATTATTTTGTTCAGATATGAATCAATTTGAGCACCACACTTTGCCTTGGTGGTTCTCACCCTCTTCTCATCCTTGTGCTGGGGGGGCGCGTCTCACAATGTGTACGTGGGAGTTGATTTCTCCCCTTTCTGAAAGTTGGGACCCTAGAGATGAAAATCTTATGTGCACGTCTGAAACAGAGAATTCTTTGAGCAGAACGATAGCAGTAATGTATTCAGCTCAACCTAAGGAAATTATGCTGATGATTTATAAAAACTAATACGAAGATACGAGGCTAGATTTCTATGATTGAGCTATATACTCCAGTGTAGGCCCTGTTGACACGAGTAATAGAGAACACACAAAAGCTGATGGGACCTATTTAGATCACGCAAGAGATTTTTCGATCAAATCTTGAGAGAAATATGGTTTTGGGTGAATTATTGTGGTTTATTTGACCTTCTTGTATATTTGCTCGTCATATTGTGGCAGAATGGTGTTTTATCTTTAGAATCACAAAATAGGAGTTTCATATGCAGGGATCCACTGGGACAAATTGTCTCCAGAGAAGCTGGGACAAATTGGATACTAAAGAAGCTCAATAGCAGAATTGAACGGGAGACAGGGCAAAGGCTTCCTTGTGGTCCATCAGAGAAATTGCCACCTACAGCTGAAAGGAGGCGTTAACGCATTAGCAGACATATTTGATCTGTAATGACTTGGATTTTATTTTTTAAATGAAGTAAAAAAACAAGTAAACAAAATTGCATAATTGTAGATAGATGTATAAATACATGAGATAAGGAAAAGTTATTCAGGTGAGATTTTGAAGAATCTTGCATTTGGACTACTACAGAACTTAGGGTTTTTTTTTTAATTCTGATATTGAGAATGAGCAACTATCAAGCACTTAAAAACATTTTTATTTAATAAACAAGGAATAAATACTACAGTTCCCAACAGGTCCTAATTTCTTCAAGGAGCAATGAATTTTCCATATTGCAGTAGCCAAAAAGCTTCAGGTGCTTCTATCTTCTACTTCCGATGTAACATTGACTAAAAACATAAAAAAAAATTAGAAACAAAACATTATATGGCTGTGTAAACCTGAATATTATATCATTATTATAAGAACTCTTTAGTTTTTCTTTCTCATGGATCATATCTGTTTGGTGAAATGGGAAGAGTTCTGCTATTTGTGCAGAAATATGCTTTAAAAGAATCTGAAAAAAAAAATGCTATTTGTAAGGAGATAATATCATAATAGAAGCCTCACAGCAATATAAATTTAGAAAACCTGAAAAAAAAAAATGTTTTCATATGGAAAGCAATTAGGCTTCTCGAAACACTATTCTTGGGTAAAATCTCCATGAAAGCAGCTTCTTCCCATTCTCCAGCATTTGCTTCCACAAAAGGGTACAAGGGTGTAAAAACAATATACTGCCATCACAATGAAGAAAGCATAGAGCAGAAATACACTACTTAAGAAAAAAATATTTTAAAAAAAAAGGCGTGTAAGTATCCAAGATTTCATCACTTTACACATAAGAGATTCAACAATACAAACAGTGAACAATATACAGGTTGGAATTTAGAGCAAATATATTTCTAGTGATAACTATGTTCCATGATATATGCCTTTCCTCCCCAGGAGTATCTTCCCTGAGCACAAGAATGCATAATCATGTAAAACTGATTGAAAGGAAGAAATCATATAACCATCCTACTTTTTTGTATTCGAAGACTAACTATCCATGTGATGAAACAATTATCTTTTGAATCCACGAAACAAGCAGATCCAATGGAGATACACTGCTTCCAAAACTTAGAATGCAGGAAGTTACAGAATTACCTGTCTTCAGTTCGTCACATTCTCCTGTTCAAGGGGATTCTAATGCCCTGATGAGGAATTCTTTCTATGGGAGAAATTACCTGTGGCATTGTCATTCCAACTGAGACAATAATCTCTGCATCCAAGAAAAGAGAAAGTTAATAGATGGGTACAAGCATGAAATGGCAGCTAGCTATCTGCTACAAAGTTGCAACTAAGAAAGATCTAGAACTGCATGCCTGCATGAATGAGGCTCATTAATTACCCCGAACAAAATTAGTAAAGTCCAACGACTAAACATTTTCTGCACTTTCAAATCATTCATAATCATTTCTCTGGTGATAAGAATAGGAACAACTTAAAAACAACAATAAACCTCTTCAGAAGTCCTTGTTACTGGCCTCTCTCTCCACCACTTGAAAGCCCTAAGGGGTTTCAGCTGCTCACATTTGCATCATCATAGCAAAGATACTTAAGGACCCTATTAGCATTTTTCTTTCTAAAAATTTCCATAATATATAGATATATACACACACACATTATTTTTTGTTAATCTGTGCCCTGATGCATCCAAAACAACCTCAACATAGCCCCACGATTTCCAATCCAAAACTAGTGTGGGATGAAACACAAATATTGAAGCAGTCAACGTGAAGCAGAGTCTCAAGAGTTTAACTGATTTTCAAACGTTCTAAGGCTTCATGCAGCAAAAGGATACCAAAGAAAATCTCCAGGCACAAGAATGGGGTGTGCCAAATGAGATTACTAGTTTTTCATTCTTAATGTTCAGCAACTATGCTGGTTACTAGTTTTGGTGTGCCAAATGAGATTACTAGTTTTTCATTCCTAAATGTTCACCAACTGTGCTGGTATTTTGAACAAATTAACACATTTCAATTTATGTTTTCAGGTTATCCTATTTATCAGCAAAAATAGATCCATAAAAGAATTAAAAAACAAAAAAATTTCCCAGAACTTCAGAAGCTAAAGCTTTGCAGCTAAGAAGAAAGAAATTATATTTACATTAGTCAAATGGAAATAAAAGCATACCTATTCCTTCTCGAACAGACAAATTAGGTCTTATGATCTCATCGGAGTTGACCAAAAATATGTCACCAATGTATAAATGGTTTGTTGGGACATAAACACTGCACAACTCTTCATCTCCATTCTCTCTCTGGAATCAACCAACCAATAATTGCAAAAGTGAGAAACTCAAATAATAGCACACGGGTGCATATGCATATTTCAGTTTCTTTCAATTAGCATATTTCAGTTATCTTCCCAATATTACTAAATGAGGGTTAGACTTTAAGCAATTATTCCCAAGAAATTGAGTTAGCAATGCAGGAAACCTAAATGTATCATAACATATCAAGCTAAATTGTCTTGTAAGAATATGTCATATGCTGTTTTTAACCGTCCCAATCCAACAAAATCAATTTTTTTGAAGATGTTAATATATGATTCTACTTATCAATAAATGAAACTTTTTCCATCAATAAATCCAATCAATGACAGTCCACTTAACAAAGTTGGGACAGAAATTTGTGGCAAATGTTAATAACCATCAACAGGAAATTTTTCAGCTCCACTTTGCCTGATTCAGGCAAAAATTGTCAAGCAATTCTGCCAACTTCCTTGGATGAATATTTACCTGAAGAACAACAGATGATGTTATAAAACCAAAAGCGTATTCTCCAAGACGAGGATGGCGAATAATTGCAACCTCTTTGAAGGCAGTGGTATTTTGGTCTGCAGAAAAAAGGGTTTGATTACCGACTTAACCAGAGTATATAAGGTTATATCATTAACTGCTGAAAAGCCCACACAACCGAACCAAAAAAAATGATCACATTAATCAAGTTGATACAGGGATTTTCTGAGACAGAAGAAATCACTGACGGAAAAGCTTCAAGAAAAGGGTTTCTCCTGTTAACTGATAATCAGGTTCTTAAAAGTCAAATTTTTCACTACATTTATTTCAGCCAATAGAAACATCAGCCGGACTTATTGACATGACAATTATATAACAGTGGTATTGTCATAATTGCTTCAATCTAGCAAACTTAACCTAGATACAAAGTGGCAAAATACCAAAGAACCGGGGGAGAAATGAGGACCTCACCAATAAACTACCATTCCTATTCTTAATTGCAAATTAATTTGTTTAGAAGTATAATCCCCTACATTTTTGTCACAGAACTAGTAAATTTTAATGAGGACATCACAAAACCCACCCCTACAATGATAGCGCACAACTACTAAATCAAGGTGATGACTGTATGGAGTCCAAAATGGCTTAAATTACCTGGAGAAATAGCTGCACTAATTTGTTTAGAGGCTGAATATATGTGCTTCATAAAGGGCATCCGCTTTATAAACCACTCCCCAAGCCAGAACACAGTGGAACCCAGCCATGATGAAGCAAATACACCAACAAAGAATATGAAAAGTATAGATGTAAGAAACCCAAGGCCTGCACCACACAACAATAAGCATTAGAAGAAATCAGTGATAAAATGATATGTAAGATCCGCGGAGAACTCAAGGACAAAATCAATCAGCAAACTTTATTGAAATGCAATAACTAATGCAGCATAAGGAGTTAAAATTAACCTGATATTGTATTGACCCTAACACCAGACGATGGCATTCAAATGAAAACTTTATCTTTACATCAGATATAATGCATACTCCAACATATTTCATCACCAATTAAGCACAAGCCTTAGTGGTGAGGGCTTTGTATAAAATATGCGAAAATGCTTTAACTATCTACATGTCCTTTGGGAAGATTCCAAAGTACTTTGAATAAATACTCAGTCAGCAGTGAGGAAATTTAAGAGGGGGGTCTGTTCATGATGTAGGCATTCCTCACTTGTTAAGTTTTTATTCAAGTTTACTTACAGGCATAACAATGTAACGTTTCTCTGTCATTGAACATTTTATGTACACCAAGCATATGGCATAAAAAAAAAAAACTCAGTGCATGACTTCAATTAAGAAAGCTAAGGGCCAGTTCAATCTCGTTTTGTAAAGAGTTATATTTGAAATTATGTCATAAAATGATTTTGGTGCTTCCATATAGAGGTGCAAGACATGAAAGGCCGAAGGACAGGCCCATCACAGTCCACGTGAACTGTGTTGTGTCGTGCCGTGCTTGGCCATGGGTCCGGCCTAGGCACACAGGCCTAATGGGCCGTTATATGGGCCATCCAAGTGCATGAAATGGGCCAGCCTATATATTTTATATTATATTAATTTATTCATTATTATTTGCAAATTGTAACAACTTAATTACCAATTGAGTTTATGAGGGTTTGGGTTGTTAAAAAGCAAATAACTTAACCACTCAACCAACTCAAATTTTTATGATGTTTACAATTTTAATATGTATAGCAATGTCAAGTATTTGGATGTCTTTTTAATTGAATTAATTTATGCATCATGTACAAATAATTATATAAATTATAAATAATAAAATAATGTGTGAAATAAAGAATAAACTAGCATAATCAAAAAATTAGAAACTCATACAATACAATTATGCAAATAACAAGTTATATAAATATAACTTTAAATAAATTAATAAACATAAGAACCAAAACATAAATAAATTAATGTTAAATCTAAAAGTAAAAATAACTTAATTTAGTTATTAAACCTTGCAATACATCTAGCATCATGTCAACAGATAGACCCCGAGTCATTTAGGACAATACATGTAAGTTCAATTACAAAGTTTGTGTGAAGAAATAGAGAAAGAAGAATTCTTGTCTATTGATAATGAGAAAAATACATTATTATATAGGTGAAGTTATGAATCCTATTTGGAAGGTCAATTAGTTCTATTTTAAAGGTATCAATCTATTTCCTATTCTATGATATTGACCATAAATATATACAAAATATTATATACATTTCAACAGTTTGCAACATGAAGTTGCTACAAGTATAAGACCATTTTCTGATTGTGTTAAATCTATGATTGTAGAATGATCTGAAATCATTTTCATTGTCTTGTTATATATTGATTGCAATACGTCATCATTATCTTGGTGAGGTTGAGGATGAACATTGTTGTTGTCATCTTAGGGTTAGGATGGCTAGAGAGTATTCATTATAAACTTAAAACTTGTAAGAAGAAAAATTGTTGAGGTGGAATTAGGAAATGAGAAATGAGTGAGAGGCCAGACAATATTTATATAAATAAAAAAAGCCGATCTATAATTTTTTATAATATTTTATTTTATTTAAATTTAAAAAAAAAATTTAAAAGAAAAACAATTGGCTCGGCATGCATGCAAGGAAACTACCTACTTTCATGGGGGCTTAACCCTGCATGCAATAATTTTATTTTTTGTCTTTGCCGTCATATGTTTTGAGTCTTTTGTTTAGTATAAATCGAAATCTTATGTCATTCTTTCTCCTCACAACACAAATCACAATCTCATCTCCTCCCAACAACCTCTCACTCAATCCAATTCTCATTCAATTCTCTCAATTCTCCTCTCAAAATTTAAAAACACAAATTTTTTCACAATTCTCAATTTTTTTCACTCACTTAAATTTTCAACACTTTTGTTTATTCAACATAATGTCAAATTTCAATACTCCAAAGTAACGAATTTGAAAAAAAAAGATTAATTCTAGTGGTGATAGAGAACCAAATATAAATATACCAATACCACATACACATAAATATTCTATCTTGTGCTAGTAGTCAATATAAGGAAAAAGTGTGAAATAAGCTTTGTATTTATACTAAACAAAAAAAAGAAAGAACCGTTGAATGTTTACCATTAATCCAAAGGCTCAAGTTGTTGATTAACAGCCAAAAGACTCAACATATATAAAGGCTAAAGACATAAAAAGAAATAATTAATGAAGGTAGGCTAAGCCCACATGAAAGCAAGTAATAGCCCTACATGCATGCAAGCCCAATGTTTTTTTTTAAATTTTAATTTTTTAAAAAAACTTGAACAAAATTAAATATTACCCAGCCTATCCCTCATTTCTCATTCCCTAGTCATCCCAACCTCATCAATTTCTCTTTTCAGTTCTTTCTTCTCACAAGTTTTAAGTTTATAATAAATTCTCCCTAGTCATCCCGACCTCAAGAAGATAACAATAATGTTCATCCTCAACCTCACTAAGATAATAACGACATAGGGCAATCAATATATAACAAGAAAATAAAAATGATATCTGTTGGGCCCATAATTATAAATAAGCCCAACCAGCGCAATCACGCCACCTAATCTTGATAAAAGCCCAGTAGTACTTTTCAATTGGAACCAACACAAACAATAGCTTATAGATCTGACATATCCCAATATAGGGCCCAATACTGTCAGGGGTCCAATATTCAAGTTTGGCCCATTTAATAGGTAAGTCCGATCCTTGTTTTTCCCAAGTTAAAGAGAAAATACGTGAGGAAGGATGAAACAGGTTTGAATTTACTTCCTAATACCTCTTCGATTATAACTTGTGAGTTCGAGAGTCATTGTGATTATTGAAACCTATTTTAACTCCTCTATTAGAATCATGTTTTAATTCCACTTAGTCGCCACATAATACGCGTTTTTTTATACATACTCAAATCCTATTTCAGATTTGTTTCTACAAATATATAAAGAGGCAATTTCTTACAACCTAGGCATGCAACTTAAGATACAAAAAACCAGAGCACTCTTGAGATCTTCAAGTAATCTCCAAGAGCATCTAGAAGCAAGTATAAGAGCTTCTTGCTAGCTTAAACACTTTCCACACACAGCACGCAACTTCTTGATTCATTACTGACTTGAGCATCGGAGTATCTTTACTTGCAGGAGGACGACATTGTTCCAATATTCTCGAAGTAATTCGAGGGTGACATAGGAGGAAGACGGTGGTGTTCTTAGAATTTCCCCAAAGAATCAAGGGTACAAAGTAATTTTTTTAGGTTCCAAAACCCGAGAACTTCAATATCATATCATTATACAATTACAGATTCAACACAATCAGAAAATCATCTTATACTTGTAGCAACATTGTGTTGTGAACTTTGTAATCAAACTTACACTTATGTCTTATAAATGGCCTAAGGTCTATCCGTCCGCATGCTACTAAATGTACTATAAGGTTTAATAATTAAGTTATTTTTACTTTTAGATTTAACATTAAGTTATTTAAGTTATGTTTTGAGAACTAAACTATTTATTGTTTCTTTATAATGTTTACTAATTTATTTAATGTTATATTTATATAACTTGTTATTTGCATAATTGTATTGTATAAGTTTCTCATTTTTTTATTATGCTATTTTATTCTTTATTTCACATACTATTTTATCATCTATATTTTATATAATTGCAAATTTGCACATGATGCATGAATTAATTCAATTAAAAGAAAATCCAAATACTTGACATTGCTTCTATATATCAAAATTGTAAACAAATAAGAATTTGAATTGATTGAGTGGTTAAGTTATTTGTTTTTTAACAACACAAGCCTTGATAAACTCACTTGGTAATTAATTTGTTACAATCTACAAATAATAATTAACAAATTAATTTAATATAAAATATATAGGTTGGCCCATTTCATGCACTTAGGCAGCCCAACCTATTAGGCCTTTGTGCCTAGTTTCATGTCCCACATTGAATATAAATTTGGTGGATCTCAAGTATATATGGGCGGATAAGCAGCATTACTTAACAAGCTAGTCTTTTTGGTCAATGGCAAACCCCTAACCCGTGACAAGTGGTATCAGAGCAGATCCAAATTCTCATTCGTATATGGGCCCCCAAAATCGCCCTAGTGGAGATTGCCACATGAGATGTGAGTCCCCATGCCTCTAGGGGATGGGCAATACAGGCCGAGTAGGCCTTAAAAATCCTGTGTCTTGAGCCCCAATGAAATTGCCACGTGGGTAATGGATCCCCTATCTCTGGGGGGATAGGCAATATGGGCCAAGTTGGCTCCTGAATTTAGGCTAGACCGTGACGAGAACGTCACATAATTGGGTGGGAGAGAATGACAGGTCCCACATCGAATAGAAATTGAGTGGATCTTAAGTATATATAGGCAAATCGGCAATATTACTTAACAAACTAGTCTTTTTGGTCAATGGCAAGCACTCGACCCGTGACACTAGGCACAACACGACCCATGGCCCAAGTATGGCACGAACACTATTCGTGCGAAAGTCCAACTAGGCCGACATTTCATAGGCCATGTCGTGCCCACTTTACACCTCTATATAAGAAGACGATGATTTGACAAATGAATAAAGTTATGGTTTCTCCCCTTTCTATATTTATTATTTTGTTCAATTATTTGTCGTACATCATCTATCCTCCATATTAAAAGAAAATAGTATATACTCTTTCAACCTTTTCTACATTGACCAAAAACCCAATGAAAACACTCAATACCTATGCCCTTCATCTTCTTTAACAACTTAGAAATTTAACTAAACCCCTATCGACTTATTTCTTTTTCAACCTCAAATAGAAGACCCAATGAAAACACTCGATACCAATGCCCTTCATCTTCTCAACCACTTATAAACTTAACTAAACCACTATCAACTTATTTCTTTTCAACCTCAAAAAGAAGAAAACTCCACTTAAATCAACTATTACAATTGTAATTGAAGACAATTCTAATCTTTCAACTTGATAGGAAACCTCATTTCAATTTCAATTTTCTAGAATATCCATTTCCATGTAGAGACTTAAACAACTACAAAGTTAATAGTAAGATACAGATATGAGAGAACAAGGCACGATATAGTGTTCGTAGTTAGCTATACACTTGTGTTCCTAAGAGCCATTTAGCCCCATGCAATCGAATCTTGTTTGGTGTTCTCAATGTTATCCAAGGAAGAGAAATTCATCTGAAAGAAGAAGAATAGACAAATGCGGAGAAAATAAGTGATAAAGAAATTTATGTATTTAAATTGGAGAAGAGAGAAATATGTTTTTAATGGGAAAATGAGAAAACATCATTTTCTCACTTTATAAGTATAAAATTGTACTTTGCATTGTATAAGTAACTTTTGTTTAAACATGTAACAAACAAATATTCAACATTTTCTAGAAGGGATAAGGACACTTTAGTCCTTCGAGTTTGACCTAATTGAAAAGTTTGTTCTACTTAGATTCGAAATACCTAATTTTGTTCCAATCCATTAGTTTTTCTGTTAATTTAAACGAAATATACTATTTTTTAGTTTAAATAATTTATTTAACATCTAACCTAAGTGTATAACGAATTTCACTAACAAATTTAACTCTAGAGACATGGCAAAATATAAATATTATCATAAATATCCTCGAGGTAAGGCTTAATTTCATTAATATTTACAAATTTGGAAAATGTGCACCAATGCCTCAAAATTGCGTCCAATCGCATGAAATGACTTCATTGCCCTTATAGACATTAAAAAGTGGTGATATGACAAATAGCCCCTGCACAACTTACGAGAAAATCCATTTCCCCAGAAAAATTGACTTTTTAATAATTACAAAAATTTCTTATTATTCTTTAAATATTAAAATATATTTAATATATATATACAATAAAAAAATATTTATCCAAAGAATAAAGACAAAAAAAGTAACAAAACAAATGATGCATGAAATTCAAGCTCTGAAATTTCAACAAATCTTCCATATCAAATGCAACAACACCAAATTCAACAGCACCAAATTTTCCATACATTTTAAGATAAATAAGAAAAATTATAAATTATCCTTAAAAAAATTGAAAAAGAGAAAAATATTATACAATTTAACCAAATAATAATACAATTCAAGATCTTCACCAACCAGCCCAGAATCATTGACAATTTCAATGATATTCTGAATGTGTTTTGAGGATTTCAATGGTTTCATTGACGAGTTTTTTAATGGGGGTGTTATGGGAAATGGCAAAGAAGAATTGGGTTTTTGATTTTGAAGGGGTTTGATTCAAAGAAGACTTGCCCTCTTTCTCTTCAAGAATTTGCTTCTCTTCTTCATTAAGAAACTCAGCTCTTATTTTCTTTCGTGGTATCAATAGACAATTGAGATAGTTGTTTAAATCAGAGGCTGTGATTTGTTTTTGTATTACCAGAACAATATTTGTGCCCTTCTACTCTAGAGTAATGTGATTCTTGAATGATTATGGCAATTCAAGAACTTGCTGCCTGTAGTTGCATGTGTTTATCAACAAACTCTTGCATGATTTTCACAGTTAACAAACTTAGTTTCAAGGATTCATCACCATACCCAGCTTCTTCTGCCTCTTTCACCATTTTGTCAAAAGACCCACCATCATCAACTTTCAACTTTAACATTTCTTCCACTTTTTCTTTTTCTTTTTCTTTTTCTTTTTTTTCTTCTTGGAAGATTGAAGGAAAGATTATGAGCAGAAAATTGGGGGTCGATCGACAGCAAATGATAATTGGTGCAGCAGTGGTTGCCGTCGGCAGCAGTGGTGGCTAGGGTTTTGTGGCAGCAGGTCAAGACTTCCCCTACTCTCTACAGGGTGATTTGTTTTTGTTTATTTTTGTTATATTTTGTAATTTTTTTTCCTTTTGAACACCAAATATTTTGTAATTTGAAAAAAAAAAAAAGGAAAAAAAATGAAACCAAGAAGTGGGTGGGAAGGGTTGTTTAAACACCGGTTCATATTTGTTTGGACTCAAGATAAGCCTTGTTTGGACATGAAATATTTGGTGTTTGGTCACTTGCAGTGCCAAGTGTTTATTTTGATTTGACATGCGTTGGAAAAAAGTCAGACACATTTGAAAAGACATCACTACCCTTTCCCATGTTAACTCTCACGAAAGATTTCTAATAGTTGGGCATTGCTACACATTTCCCCAAACCTATGGGTATTATTGAAATTAAGTCTTACCTGAAGGGTATTTATGCTAATATCCAGACAGAATATCATTCATTCTATATCTTTGCACACATAGTATAATCTCATCTATTCATTTAATACAATCGAATTAAATAAAATAATTTTTAATATAATTAACATTTAATATTATGTTTAAAAAAATTTATTAGTATAACATTTAATAATTGCATCTTATTTTTAATTCTGAAGTAAATAAAATAATTATTAATTAAATAAATAATATAACACAATATCTTTAAAATATAAAGTTGAACTTAAATTAACATATAGTCAAAATTCATTAAATTATTTTTTATTAATTAGTATGATTTATAAATATAATAATCAAATTATATTTTGTATAATTGGAATTTAATAAATGGATTTATATATTTTAATAAAAAAATTTAAAAAAAATTAAATAAAAACATAAACAACTAAAAAGGGGCAAGCGGTCACTGGTCCAGCCGGAGGCCAACAACTGTCGTCGCCGCCACCAACTAGCTGATCACCAGTGTCCAGTGTTGGATTGACTCAAAATTTTGTGATCTACACAATATGGGTTTTTTGGGTCAATAAAACACCGTAGAGGTGTCAAAAATGAAGAGAAGAGTGACAACCATCATAATGCTGTCATCAAACTAGCGACTCCAATGATGGTGGCGGTGAACCTTCACTCGCTATCATTTAATGGCAACATTACGGTGGTCGCCACCCTTCTCTCCACTTTTGACACCTCTTCGGTACTCTGTTGATGAAAAAAACTTCAGCATCGCGTATATCATGAAATTTTAAGTCTAATGATAAAATTGACTATTGAGATAAAATTGTGTATTTCGAATCTAAGTAGGATGAAGTTGTCAATTAGGCCAAACTTGAGGGACTCAAGTGTCCTTATCCCTTTCTTCAAAATGAAAATGAAAACATGTCTTATAAAATGATACCTTACAGCCTAAAAACACCTCATATTCAGAAGAATAAAATAATACTAAGGGCCAAATTTCAAATCCTTTCCTTTTTATGATCAGTGCTTGGACCTTTTCCCTTTAATTGTTGAAGATCACTATTTAGGTACTAGTCCTTTCACATAAATTTTTAAGTCTTTAGAGGAAAAAAGAAAAAAGTGTCTTCTCCACAAACATTGACTCCTTTTAAATAAATTTTATTAAGCAGTCAGCCATCATTTTCAATAACCTCTATATTCTATTCGTTTGCATTTCACAGAGGACACTAACATGAACATTTGCCTTGAGAAACAAAGGAAATTAAGGAAGAAAAATTCGCAATAACCAACAACCCTAGCACCACTGCATTACTAGCATATTGAGCCTAAGGAGCCAAACCATTAAATGCAAATTGAAAAAAAATTATATTGTAAGCTAGGATGTAGATACTAAGAAACCTCTGCAACAAGTCTGCAGTTATCCAAATAAGAAAATCAATAGTCATCTGAAAAGTATAAAGCCATTTTGAGTTTGCAAAGGCTCCAGAAGGTCTGCCTCATCTAATAACCCTGTCAATCTTAGGAAAATCTACTCTTATAGCGTACCATAGTTCATATACCAAGGCTAATATACCACAGCTGGATTTTAAGTCTTACCAAATATGTCTACTCCAAGTCTCTCATAAATTGGGCTGAAGAACCCGTCAACAAACTCAATGAACCACCATGTGACTAAGAAAGTAACAGCAACTGGAAAGAGAACCACACTGCAATTTCACCATGGAAATTATTGAAAAAAACAAATATGTATAAAGGAAATAAAAGAACACCTCAAGCAAAATTGAAAGAAAGTATCTTACTAAGCTTATTACCATCCAGTCATAAACTTCTTTGAGACCCAACTCTGTAGAACAGCATAGCAAGCCTAACCAAATTCAAATGTCAATCATGCATGACATCAAAATAATTTATTTGCATAATGCAATATTTTACTACAGTTCATCAAACCAGATCCTTTTCTTTCCTCAAGCATGACAGATCATCCAAAGCTTTACATTACAATAATATTCAATTGCATAAGCACCACATCTAGAATCTTGGGGTCCCATATAATTTAAAAAATTTCTGGAAAAGGTCTCATAACTTGCACAGAACATTCTTCAGATTGTTTGACACGAGTTGTAATTGAATCTTAGAGGAACAAACTTTCAATCAACAATACTTCTTACAGCATAGCTAAGCATCATTATTAGACTTAAATTAAACACACACTCTTCTGTAATACAATGCAAATAAGCTAAAGAATCAACTTAAAACCCCGATAAATTAAATTAATAGCAAAGAGTGATTATAAACAATTTTAATTACCAGATGAGCAGCAAAATCAACAATTCTAATATCTAACCTAGATATTGAGTATAATCACTTGTTGTTTACAATAAAAAAGAAAATTACAACAAAAATAAATGGCGTACCTTGCGGGTAGAGGAATTGGGAGAATTAGGAGGAGATTTAGGAACATCTTCAGGGTCGTGAGGAGAAAGCCCTTGACTCAGTGAAGACGAAGTCGCTTCCTTATTCTCTGCCATTTCTCTTTACAAGAAAATTGCAGACAAAGAGAGCTTTCAGTCACAATAGACTAATCCCCAGTCTTTCTCTTTTCTTGAACCGTTTCTTTTCTCTTGTGAGGCTGTGGTTGAGAAATCACGAAGCCCGCTCTTGTTTGGCTGCATGATCAACTCAATTCCCACTGTATTATTAAATGGTTCATATCTAATTAATATAATTTATAAATCGCACCACAAGCTTGCCCAACAATTTGTTATTCACTCAAAATATTAGTACGTTAAATAATATTATTTACTCATTTATATATATTTAAAATTTATTTAATTTTTATTTAATATAAAAGATAATTTTTTTTTATATTTAATCACATAATACTCTTATTACGGTCTAATCCAAACTCAAAGACTAAACTAACCCTTATTCCTTATTCCTCGAAATTATAAGAATTCACTACCCATATAATAATTATTATTGAAATTCAAGACATGAGATTTTTTAAGCCTATTTGGCCCGTTATATCTATCTTCATTATTTTTAGAGGACTTACATTTTACGTGATAATTTCTATTAGGGCAATTTTAGGGATCTACGTGTAAATTAGAATTTTGTCTACTCTGATACTACTTATTACGAGTTTGACACTTTTCATTGACTTAAAAAATTAACTTATTAGGTAATTATATCTATCTGTCTATATATACCTAAGATCTACCCATTTTCTATTCGATATGAAATGTAACACTATACACTCCTTAGCCTTAGTTAAGGGTTGGATTCTTGACGAAGGTTAAAGTAGTGTAAAACACCATGCACCTTTTACGAAGGTTTTTCATCCCTCTTTGTAAAAGTATTTTATATACTCCCTCCTCTTGTGAGGGCTTCCATCCTTTTGTGTAGGGTATTTTTTTTATGTTGTAATGATGTGTGTTCGGGTGTGCACAAGTATGTAAATTTTTATCCTTCTTTGTAGAACATTCTTTCTTTCCCATTATGGAGATGTCTGGGCATGCATAAATGTATAAGCTCCTTTTGTGTAGGTCATTCTTTTTTCCTATTGCAAAGGTAAGTATTCGGGTGTGCATATATAAGCAATGTATGATTTCAGGAGGTGTGTATCTAGGCATACATAAGTTTGTAAGTTTCCTCTGTGTAGAGCATTTTTTCTTCATGGCGTGGAGGTGTGTATTCAAGCGTT
This sequence comes from Ailanthus altissimus, assembly GCA_946807835.1. NCBI lineage: Eukaryota > Viridiplantae > Streptophyta > Magnoliopsida > Sapindales > Simaroubaceae > Ailanthus > Ailanthus altissimus. Next base: position 7,586,482 of record OX327699.1, read on the forward strand.
CATAAGTGTGTAAATAATATATGGTCTTGGGAGGTGTGTATCTAGGTGTTCATAAGTATGTAAGTAATATATGATCTCGATTATTGTCTAATATAATATGAATTTTTAATATATATATATATATATAATTTACAAATCAAAATATTCTTACAAGCTTAAGTAAATTCAAATTATGAGAAAATTCTAACTCAATAATTAGGTGTGTGTGTTTAAGCGTGCGTAAGTTTCTCTATATAGGACATTCTTTTTTCTCATTGTAAAGGTGTAACGTAAGTGAGTGTATAAGTAATGTATGATACCGATTGGTGTATGGTGTAATATCAATGTTTAAAAATATATATATAATTTATAAATCAAAATATTTTTACAAGCTTAAGTAAATTCAAATATGAGAAAATTCTAATTAAATAACTATGTCTTAGGCCTATTAATAAAAGAGTAATACTACAATTTTGTACTATGTTATATAAGTATGGCATTAATCAAGCATTAGGAGAAAATATGTCATTAAATTTTTTAACTCTTTAATTCAACTTTAATGTGATAGTTTATTACATATTTAAATCATATCATAATAAGATACAAAATACATAAATATAGCACTAATTTTTATAAAAAATAATGATATTTTTAATTTTACTTGTTCTTGTAGCAAATAATAGACGCATTAAAAAAAATATTACAATTATGCTAAAGTAGTGCTTTATTTATAATTTAAAATGAAAATTTTATAAATTTAGCTTCTTTTTATAATCGATATAACTTTTTATATTTAATAATATTGTTAAATGTATTAGACAATACAATTAAATATATGACCAAATATAAGAAAAGACTACAGTTCTGTCGGTTGTGTCATACAGTCGGCTGATGTAGTTAAAAATGACCGACAATACCTTGTATTGCTGGTCATTTTAGTTTTTTTTTCATAAAACTCCTATATTAATATAATTAACACATAAAATTATAATTATAAATTTAAAATCAATTAAGTCCAAAATTAGAATTAAAAAAAGAAAATAATGTTATTATATTATTTATATTGAAAAAATAAAACATATTTTATATAAAAATTTAGAAACATAAATTAAATATTAATCTAATGATAACTATCAATAAACAAATAAAGACAAAATACATATAACAAATTTTACATTCAATTACAATAAATGTTATAATTTCAAATTCAATTTATATTTCAATTATGTAAAATGTTATAATTTCAATTTCAATTTCAATTTTAATTACATAAAATCTAATTTCAATAACATTAAATGCTATAATTCAAATTTTAATTTTAATTAGGTTAAATATTATAATTTCAAAATCAATTTCAATTGTGTTAAATATTATAATTTCAATTTTAATTTAAATTAAATTTCAAACACGTTAAATTTTATAATTCTAAAACTAATTTTAATTTCAAATTTAATTACATTAAATGTTAATAATTTTAAATTTAATTTCAATTTCAATTACGTTAAATATTATAATTCCAATTCCAGTTTGAAATTCAAATTTAATTACGTTAAATATTATAATTTCAATTCTAATTCTAATTTTGATTATATTAAATATTATAATTCTAAATCTAATTTCAATTATGATAAATGTTATAATTTTAAATTCAATTATATTAAATGTTATAATTCTAATATCAATTTTGATTACGCTAAATATTACAATCCAAATCCAATTGTAATTTTAATTACACTAAATGTTATATTTAGTTATAATATCAATTTCAATTACGTTAGATGTTACTATTTCAATTCTAATTTCGATTTTAATTATGTTAAATGTTATAATTGTAATTCTAATTTCAATTTCAATTACATTATATGTTATAATTTAAATTTAAATTATGTTAAATATTATAATTTTAAAATCTAATTTCAATTTTAATTTTAACTATATTAAATGTTATAATTACAAATCTAATTTTATATTTCAATTTCAATTACGTAAATGCTATAATTCTAAATCTAATTTTAATTTTAATTACGTTAAATATTATAACTCTAATTCTAATTTTAATCTTATTTACGTTAAATATTATATTCCAAATCAATTTTCAATTCTAATTATATTAAATGTTATAATTCTAACTTTAATTTCAATTTCAAGTATGTTAAATGTTACAATTGCAATTCCAACTTCAAATACGTATGTTATAATTTCAATTTCAATTACGTTAAATGTTATAATTTTAATTACAATATCGATTTCAATTACATTAAGTGTTATAATTTCATTCTAATTTCGATTTCAATTACTTAAGTGTTATAATTTTTATTCTAATTCTGATTTTAATTACGTTAAATATTATAATTTTAATTTTAATTACATTAAATATTATAATTCTAATTTTAATTACGTTCAATATTATAATTCTAATTTCAATTTCAATTTCATTTATATATTATAATTCTAAATCTAATTTCAATTTCAATTACATTAAAAAATACAATTCCAATTTCAATTATGTTAAATGTTATAATTTCACTTTTAATTCTAAATCTAATTTTAATTATATAAAATATTATAATTCAATTTCAATTTCAATTACGTTAAATGTTATAATTCTAATTTCAATTCTAATTTCAATTACATTAAAGTTATAATTCTAATTTCAATTAATGTTTAAATGTTATAATTCCAATTTCAATTACATAAAATAATATTATTTCAATTCCAATTTTAAATACGTTAAATGTTATAATTCTAATTCTAATTTTAATTTCAATTACGTTAAACATTATAATTCTAATTCCAATTCTAATTTTAATTTCAATTAAATGTTATAAAGGATAAAGTCAAATTTACCATAATGTTTTGGGTTAATTTACAACTTTATCCTAGTTAGAGATAAAATACCTAATTTTACCATAATCCGTTAATCTTTGCCATCAATTTGGATGAAAATATTAGATTTAATGAATAATTACCAGTTTACCCTCATTATTTTTCATTTAACCTTGGACACGTGATACAATCTCACTCATTCATTGCCATTAAATACGTGACACAATCCCATTCGTTTCTTTAATTTAATATAATTTTAAAATTTTAATAAATATTTTTTAATAAAATAACGTGTCAAACACTAATTAGTTATAAATTACACATGTCATCCTGCAATTGGTTTATAATTATAATAAATATATTTAAAATAATTAATTAATAGTTAAAAACCTGCCACCATCGCTAAAAAATGCTGGCAGTCATTTTTCAGTAACGCTCCGACAATAAAAATGACCAAATTTTACATCATTGGACCATTTTTTTCTTGATCTACACAATGGTGGAGTCGTTTTTATAAAAACAAAGACTAGAAAACTATCAAATAGGGGTGGTGAGGGGTGGCGGTCACCTCCAGTTGTCGTCAAACAAGGGGGCGGTATAACATTGCCCTCACCCATGGATAGATCGGCTGTTGATCTGTCCATAGGTAGGGGCGGTAGCCACTACCCCTCACCATTGGTCATCTTTTGATCTTTTTTTGATAAAAAAAAAATGACTCACCATTATATAGATTATAAAAAAAATGAGTCTAATGATGTAAAATATAATTATTTTTTGTTGTCGAAAAGTCATCAAAAAATAGCTGCCACCCGTTTTCTGATGACGGTGGCAGTTTTTTTTAATTATTAATTATTTTATTTTATTTTATTTTAAAAATATAAACCAATGACATATTGTCACGTGTCCAAAGTAACTAATCACATTGTGACACATGTTATTTTATTAAAATTTATTTTTTTAAATAATTTTAAACTAAATTAATGGATGAAGTTGCACCACATGTTTAAAAAGATAATAAATAGGTAAGATTGTGTCACATGTTCAAAGTATAATTTATTTATATGGTTAGATTATTTTTTTACTCTTCTATCATTAAAACTAACAGCAAAAGTTAATAGATTAGGGTAAAATTGAGTATTTTAATCTAACTTTAATAAAGTTGTCAGTTAACCCAAAATATTAGGGTAAAATTGTTGTTATCCTAATGTTATAATTCCAATTCCAATTCCAATTCAAATTTTAATTATATAAAATAATATAATTCTATTTCTAGTTTCAAATACGTTAAATGTTATAATTCTAATTTCAATTTCAATTTTAATTTCAATTACATTAAATATTATAATTTTAATTTCAACTTCAATTACGTCAAACGTTATAATTTCAAGTTAAATTTTAATTACGTTAAATGGTATAATTTTAATTGTAAATTTAAGTTAAATTTTAACAATGTTAAATGGTATAATTTAAATTTCAATTTCAACAAATCCAAAATTGGAAGTTAAAAGTATATTTTGGACTTGATATATATATATTTGCAACAAATCTGCAATTGGAAATTAGAAATATATTTTGAAAATTAGAAATATGTATGTGAATTATTTATTTTGAAAATTAAAAATTTAGATTTGTTATATATTTTGGAAATTAAAAATTAGAATGTTAAGATAGTTCAATAAACGCATTGTAAATAAAAAAATTCAAAAAATATATAAAAAAAGTAAAGTGCAAAAGTCAAAACCTACCCAAAAACTTTAATTTAGCATAATTAAAATATTTTGTTATGTATTTTTAAATTTAACGTAATTTAAAATTTATTTTGTTATATATAAGTCCTTTTGTGGTTGAAAATTGAAACTAGTGGAAACATGTAGTATATTAAATTAGAACATACATAATGTTCTATGTGATTATTTTATTTTTTATTTTTTGAAACATATATGAAAACCATACTTATATAGAACACTCATAAAAATAAGTTTCCTTTATATTATGTGACTATTTTTAATGGTAAGCAAAAAAATGCTGAGAATTTAAAAGTGAGAATATAGGCTCTTTTATAGGTGAAAACTAAAGATAGTATGAATATATAGTATATTAAGTAGGAACATGCACGATGTTCTATGTGACTAATTTTTTTTTTGTAACATATATGAAAACTTTATTCGTGTAGAATACTCATAAAATAGTTTTCCCTTATATTACGTGACTCATTTTAAATGATAAGCAAAAAAACACTAAGAATGTAAAAGTAGGGACATAAGCCATTTTGTGGGTGAAAAACTAAACTTACGTAGGACACTTATAAAATAGTTTCCCCTTATATTATGTAGTATTATTTAATATACTACATGTTCTCACTTAATATACTATAGGTTCCCACTATTTACTATCTTCACCTAGAAAAGTGCTCATATCTCCTCTTTTTATATTCTTAGTACGTTGTTAATTACCACTGAAAATGTGTGATTTAACGTAATTGAAATTAAATTTAAAAATTAGAATTTGAATTATAATATTTAGTGTAATTGAAATTGAATTTAAAAGTTGGAATTAGAATTATAACATTTAACGAAATTAAAATTAGAATTATAATTATAACATTTAACGTAATTAAAATTAAAATTAGATTTGAAATTATAACATTTAACTTATGTTCCCACTATCTGTATGTTTTCACTTAATATACAATATGTTCCCATTTAACATATTACGTGTTTTCACTTAATATATTAAATATTTTCACTTAGCATACTAAATGTTTCCACTTAATATACCATATGTTCCCACTTAATATACTAAATGTTCTCACTTAATAAACTACATGCTCTCATTTAATATACAATATGTTCCCACTTAATATACAACATATTCCTACTTAATATACTACATGTTCCCACTATTTGTTGTTTTCACCCAAAAAGTGTCTATATCCCCACTTTTATATTTTTAGCACGTTATCGTTATTACTAAAAATATGTGATTTAATATAAGGGGTTCCAATTTTTTAAGTGTTCTACATACGTATGATTTTCATATATGCTAAAAAAAAGTAAATTAATTATAAATAATATCGTGTATGTGTTGAGTTAGTGTGTGATGTATGGAGTGTATGTACAATTTTAAAATTTATACACGCAACGGAAGCATCACATACATATTACACTCAATATGGCATAATCGAATACATTTATCTCATATATGTTCATAAGTATCATATAAATAAACTACAAGTAAATAAACATACCCGGATTAAAGGTACCTTTTCGATTCTTTAAGAACTCCAATCTCCAAGTCTTGATCTCACCTTGAAGTGTGTTGTTGCACAATTCTATTTCACCATTATAAACCCGTGGGATTGTGCAGCTCGAATAGCAGCCATAAATTTCCAACAACAAAATGTTTTAACTCTTAAAATACTTTAATCTATTAGTATTTGTTACTTATAAGAGATGAGAGGTATATAATATATTTGGTTCTTTTTTGTTCCTACACCACCCTTTGCAAGAATACTTAGAAAACGACTTATCCAAAAATTTCTCTATTCTCTACCTCTCCATATTTCTCTTCCGTATCATGTATCTTATGAATGAATTCAATCCATTCAAATTTTTGTTTCAATTTTTAATGCTTTTCATAGCCTACCATTAAAAATTGTTGGTCATTTCATTGCATTATTTTATCAAATACATTTTATTAATGGCCATCAAATATTCCTTTACCTAATATTGGAATATCTTTAATGATTTTAAGTAATTAATGGCCAACATCAAGACCCTTCATTAGGTAAATGATACCATTGTCATAATTGATGTTTATCCCTTTGTAATAATAATAACAAATAAATTTTACATTAATTATTCAAAAACTATTTTTGAATAATTACTTTTACCTCACTTGTACTTATTAACAGGGTAAATCAATAATTTCAAGGTAAAAATAAATCATATACAATATATTTCCATTTGTCAACATTCTATTAGTTAACAACTCTTGTCAATCATTTATGTGATGAACTTAACATTTAAGTATTGACAAATATACATCATGAGGAACCCCTAAAACATGTTTGCAGTTTGTTGAAATTTCTTGGACCGAGCTGTTTGATCCAATACGTTATCCTGGTGCACAACAAATACACTTCATCCTGAACAATATTCCACACATATGTTACTAATATTACAAAATGAAGCATTAGACTATACAAGTTGAGGTTATAACATATTCGTATAATCCCTCTTTCACAGATATCCTAGAAGAGCGGAGATATAGATCAACACTGTCAAGTCTTTATGTGCTCGACCGTAAACTTATCTCTAGATTTATATTTCAACAAATAATATCAGCAAACACTTTTGCGATATTATTTATCCCTAATATAAAACTTTTTTTCCCAAGTATAACTGCTTATGGCCATAAGACTTTCTAAAATAAAATCTTGAAGCATTAAGATATATTACTCACCCAAATGAGTTGATGGATCCCATATCTATGCACACTGGGCTCCATGAGTATCAGACCATACTCAGCGACACCTAGTGATCAGACTATGAAAGGTTTCTAACATGTGTGAAACCAAAGTATAATGGATCACTTACAAGCCCATTGTGGTGCTCAGCTCAAAGGACTATAAATACTACTCAACTCGAGAAGACTCTTTATTGACAGCTATATGGGATGTCTATTGGAGGTCCTAGTGAGTTTTTTCAGTACTTAGTCTTAACTGAATACCTGTATCTTTATATGAGCTTTCACTAAACTCATGGTCTGCTAAATTTAACCATCTAGATATAGACATACACTGAACTATATATAACAAGGTCTTCACTAACATACCCGCATCAGCGAAGATAGATCAGGAGTGTTTGAGAAAATACTTGCATAATGACATTTTCTAGCACTATTTGTAACTCTTTGCAACTATGTCATTACTAATATATTCTCAAGTCTTTGTCCCAATACAGAAAATGCTCTAACTCTTTAAATTTTGCTAACTCTTATAACATGGTAACTCTTATTAGTGCTAACTCTTAGTATTTATAACTCTCAACATTGCTAATTCTTAGTACTAAACTAAACTCATTTGAACCAGATCTGAACTCTTTCAGATCATACAATGTCTGAAACGTTACAAGCATCATACCATATATTAAATATATTTAGCGATTTAATGAAATGATAATAGTTTAAATATAAAGTAAATATTTATACATAAAAATGGATGACACGTAAAGCACAAATTTCAAAAACTTCCATTTGCTTTAGTGCCATTCACAATGATATCTAATGCCCATTGACTCTACATGTCTTTCAAATATTTTGAGAGTTAAGGCATTGGTAAGTGGGTTTGTTACATTATTCATAAAAGTCTACTCTACAAACTATTATATCTACTATAGCCAAGATTTCTCTAATAATATAGTATTTTCTTTTCACATACTTAAACTTTTGGTGTGCTCTCAGCTGTGAATGACTATATGTTACTTTTCCAACTGACTGTTGCACCGTTGAGAATGAACATATATCTAGATATAGACTTTCTATCATTCGGATCAAACTAGAAATCTGAATCTGTGTATCCTCTCACTTGTAAGTTACTTTCTCCATATATATGAAACTTATCCTTGGTACCTTTAAGATATTTTAGGATATGTTTCACAGCCATCTAATGGCCTTCACCTAAATCAGACTGATAGCAGCTTGTAACACTTACAGCCATACTAATGTCAAGTCTCATACATATCATGGCATACATCAAGCTTTCTATAGCTGATGTATATGTTATGTTAGACATTCTAGCCTTTGCATCTTCACTTTGAGAACACATCTTCCTCGAAAGATGAACGCCATGTCTAAAATGTATATTAACTGTCTTACAGTTACTGAAATTATACATTTCCAAGACATTATCTATGTACGATGATTGAGAGAGTCCTATAAGCCTCATAGCTCCATCTCTATAAAGCTTTATACCCAATATATAGGAAGTCTTTCCCAAATCTTTCATAGAGAAATTCTTGCTAAGGTAGATTTTGACTGACTGTAACATACCAATATCGTTTTCGATAATTAGTATGTCATCCACATAGAGAACCAAGAAGACTACCATACTTCCACTGCTATTTTTGTGCACACATGATTCCTCTTCGTTTTTTTATGAAACTAGATCCTCTGATTCTCTCATCAAAATAAAGATTCTAACTTCGGGAAGCCTGCTTAAGTCCATAAATAGACTACTTAAGTCCAGAAATAGACTTTCAGTTTATTCAATAAATTATTTATTAAATAATAATATTTATTTGTAAATTTACTAACAAATATAGACACATTGAAAAATGATTATTAGAGTATTCAATAACTTAAGGGTAAATAGGTAATTAAATAGGTGAAACATTTTTCTATGGCTTAACTTTAAATATGAACATCAGTTAAAGGATTAATTAAATAATTATTATTGCTCTAAGCACAAACCTAATTTAAGTAAAAGGATTTTTATTAAAATAGGCTTTTAATTATTTAACATGGATTACTAGAGTGCAACATTTGACTTTTAGTGGAATAACTTAAGATTAACTTAGAAGAACTGATGGATCATGAGATGACTAGGACTAAGCCTTTTAAGTTTAAGCTAGGAAGCCCATTGGTCTTATAGTTCCTCTGCTAACTCAAATCCTAATCAAACTTTAAATCCTAAATTCTAATTAAACTTTACATTCTCAATTGTGATGATTATATATAAGGGAGGTAGGAAGTAGTAATAAAAAGAAGAATAATAATTCTTTTATATATTCTTACGTGTAAAAGAATCAGGCTACTTATCTTCTCTCAGTCTTGGGTACACATGAGTTTGAACATTAAGGGAGATTCACATAGTTGCATGCGTGAGTTTAAAGATTGAGGATAATAGAGAATATTACAACAATTTAATTCAAGATTTTTTCAAACAAGGAATTGAGGTAATTCTTTATCCGTTAAATGTAATTATAAATAAGACGATCTAACTTTTGTTGCATTTATTTAATTAAACAAAAGATTTTTTATGCCAATAATTGGCATTAGAGCCGCGTTACTTCATATTACATGTATAATTTATTTGTATTCATTACAGTGGAGGTAATTGTTAATTGTGGCACCAATTGTATAATTTAATCTATATTTTTTATTTTATTAATTATGTGACGAGTTTAATTGATAAGTTTATTCATATATATATTTAAGCACATATTGATGAGCCTATATTTATAAAATATGTGATATATGTATTAGGCATATTTATAAAGTATGTGATATATGTATTAGCTAATATAGATTACAAGTTCTTTATAAATTAAATATTGTTCATAACTATTAAAGAAGAGGGCATTTCATTATGCAAGACTATAGTTTTCTACTTCTTATAGTAGATATTTATCTTGATCATTGAAGTACAGACTCTAAGTAAAAAAAATTAGTGAATGAGACTACAGTTTTTTTTTATTCTAATAACTGGTATCAGAGCCGCCTTATTTTATATTACATGTATATTTTTTTTATGTACAGTGACAATTATTAATTGTGGCACCACTTGCATAATTTAATATATATTTGTTATTTTATTAAATATGCAATGAGTGGGTTATACTTATAATAATTCATGATTTGATAATTTCTTGTATTTAATTTTTTTTAGAATTGTAACAAGAAGAGATAATATAATAATACACAAATTTTCCTCTCAATTAATTTCTAGTATTGTTAGATTTATTATAAGCCATTTAATTGGCAAAGATATTACTTGTAAATCTAAGAATCATATTATTTATTTTCTTTTTATTTATTATTATAAAAAAAGAAAGAAAGAAAATTTTGGGGATGGACTTGGATAGGTGGTCGTTTGTGTGAGAATAAGATAGAAATTAGGTTTTCATTTGGCAATTCTTAGTTAAGCCCTTCTAGTTTTGGGTTATTTTTGTTTTGGCTATAAAAGTTTATAAATTTTACAAATGGGCCTTAAATGGGAATGGCTTTTCTCATTCAACCCTCTCAATCTTTGATTAATTATATTTTAACCAAAATATTTTTAAAATTTTGCAAATAGAGTCTAAACAAAATTAATATTTTAGATCATTAATTTTATTGGGTAGTCAGCTTCACATGAGTCATATGTTAAATTTTATCTTTTATGGGAGTTCTATATTGGATCTTATCTTTTAAGAAAGTCCTGTTTAGTAACCAGTTATGAGTAATAGCCTATGTAGGAAATCTCACAAAGTTTGAGATAACGTATTAATCTACTTTATTATATAATCTAAAATATTAATTTTGTTTAGAGTCTATTTGCAAAAAATTTAAAAATATTTTTGTTAAAATAGAATTAATCAAAGATTGAGGTGGTTGAATGAGAAAAGATAATCCCATTTAAAGCCCATTTGTAAAATTTGCAAACTTTTCTAGCCAAAACAAAAATAGCCCAAAACTAGAAGGGCTTAACTGAGAATTGCCAAATGAAAACCTAATCTCCATCTTATTCTCACGCGAACCACCACCTCTCCAAGTCCATCGCAAAAACTTGTTTTCTTACTTTTTTAAAATAATAAATAGAAAAGAAAATTAATAATGTAATTCTTAGATTTACAAATAATATCCTTTGTCAATTAATTCGCTTATAATAAATCTAACAATACTAGAAATTAATCAAGAGGAAAATTTGTGTATTATTTTATTATCTCCTCTTGTTCTAATTCTTAAAAACAAAATACAATAAATTATCAAAGCATGAATTATTATAGGTATAACTCACTCATCGCATAATTAATAAAATAATAAATAGAGATTAAATTATAAAATTGGTGCCACAATTAATAACTACCACCGCATATAAAAAAATATACATGTAATATAAAACAAGGCAGCTCTAATACCAGTTATTTATGATAAATATGACTACCTTTGCGGAGGTGTATTCTGAATAAAAATTGGATTAATGATGCATAATGTAATTAAAGAATTCTACATACATACATTTCATGCAATTTTGTAAAAGTTTCATATGTTATAAGAGAATGTATACTCATGCAAGGATTTATTTTTTTAAATTATGTCTTCATTCAACCCACTAACATTCATCCTTAACCAAAACAAATTAATTAGAAATAATTATGTGGATTGAAAAATGAACTTAGATATTGTATTCACAGTTGAAAAGCACAGGTTTATCTTGATTGATAAATGCTCTCCAAAACCTAATGAAAATAAACCACAAGATAAAATAGATACTTATAATAGTCACTTGAATAAAGGCTAATTTTCCTCTTCCGGTCTCAATACCAAAGGAAAGAGTAGTAAGAAAAAGAAAAAATAACCTGAAGAAAACATTCAATGCAGAATCTATGCAAATTTAGAAAAAGAAAATAAAGCCTAAAGAAAAGTGTTTCCAATATGATATTATAGGGCATTGAAAGAGAAATTGCCGAATAGCTAAGCTTTCAATAGCAAAACAAACAACTCTAGTTTCTAGTAATATTCTTTTTATTAAGGCATGTTTAGTGGTTGATTCTATAGAATCCTAAATAGTAGATTCTGAAGCCACTAATTATATTTGTAAATTTTTGCAAAGGTTTCAGGAGACCAAATCACTCAATAATAGAGAAATTAGTCTTAGGCTAAGAAATAGCACAATTGTTGTAGCAAAAGTAATGGGATTTGTGCAGTTTTATTTTGATGATTTTAGGGCTTTGGTATTAAAGGATCATTTGTTTATGCCTAAACTTAAACACTATTTGATCTTAGTTAGTTATTTAAGTAAATTTGATTACTCTATTATTTATGACTCAACTGTGGTATAAAAAGAAATAAGTCATTTATATGTTCAGGTACAATGGTTAACTATATATATATATATATATATATATACTAAAATCAACTCATTGTATGATATAGAATTGGATAACAAATCTAATCACTATAAGAGGAATAAAATATCTCCTATTAATCAAATGTATGTATGACATTTATATCTTAGTCATATTTGTCAAGATAGGATTCAAATACTAGTTAGAGATTGACCTTTGAGTTCATTGAAGATTGAATCAATGTTAATTTGTGAATCTTGTATAGAAGGTAAAATGACCGAAAACACCTTAATGCTAAAGGTAATAGAGCCGCTGAAGCATTAGAATTAGTACACTATAACGTGTATGAGCACATTAGCACACAAGTTAAAGGAGGTTATAAATATTTCATTACTTTCATTAATGATCATTCTAGATTTGATTATGTGTACTTAATGTGCCATAAGTCTGAAGCATTTGATAAATTCAATGAGTTTTAAGTAGAAATTAAAAACCAATTAGGAAACATATAAGGCACTTCGATCTGATCGAGATAGCGAATACTTTTATATTAAGTCCAAGACCTATTTGTCAGACAATAAGATATTATCTTAGTTAACTGCATTAAGGTCACATCAGCAAAAAATTTGTATAGTAGAAAAAAGTATTATGGCTTTTTTTTTTTTAATTGTAACGTGAATGATGAGTTATTTAACCTTACCCATATCATTCTAGAGTTATGTTTTGAAAGCAATTATGTATCTTCTTAACTTAATTCCATCTAGTCAATCCTTGAAACACCTTTAGAATTATGGATAAGGCGTAAATCAAGTTTACATCATATATATATAGGGTTATCTAGCTTATGTGCTAAAAGAGAAGATAGATAAGATGGAATTTAAGTTAGAAGTTCGTCTTTTTATTAGCTATCCTAAGAAAATAAGAGAGGGTTTTTCTATGATCTTTAAGATAGAAAAATATTTATGAGCACGAACGTAATTTTCCTTATGAAAGACTGTATGAAATACTTTAAGTGTATGAGTAAGTTCTTAATAAGTTATCTAGAAACTCCAGTTTTGTGCATGGAAAAGTTAATGAGTTAGTTCTCAATCTAGATCATAATAACTAACTATAGTCCAATACAAGGCAACGACCACTAGTACTTTGTCATAATGGGAGGATTATTATATATCTAGTTAGATACATGTTAATTGAAGAGTTTTTACAATGAATTTCTAATGAACATGAACTAGATCTTATTAGTTATGATGAAGCAATGGTTGATAGAGCCAAATATAGAGAAACAACCACTAATACTTTATCATGGTTGGAGGATTATTAGACATCCAATTAAGTTTATGTCAATTTGAAAGTCCTTACAGGTAGTTTTTATTTAACATAAATTAGATCTCAGTAGTTATAATTAAGCAATGGTTGATATAGATCCAATCAATTGGCACAGAACTATGAAATCAAATATGGATTCTATGTATTCTAATAAATTATGAGAACTTATACAAAAACCTAAAGGGATAAAACTTATAGGGTGTACGTGGATTTATAAGATAAAGAAAGGGTAAACGAAAAGGTGAATACTTTCAAAGTTAAGTTTGTTGTAAAAAGATACACTTAGAAAGAATGTATCAATTATGAGAAAATCTTTTTGCTGGTAGCCATGCTTAAGTCTGTCAAAATTCTCTTATCCATTGAAACAAATTTTGATTATGAAATTTGACAAATGAATGTTAAGACTGCCCTCCTTAATTGCAATCTTGATGAAAGTATCTATATGATATAACTAGATGGTTTTATAGCTACAGGCTAAGAGCATATAGTTTTTAAATCACAAAAATATACATATGGGCTTAAACAAACATCTAGATGTTGGAACATCATAATTGATCAAACAATTAAATAGTTTAGTTTTAATCAAAATCCTAATGAACTTTATGTTTATAAGAAAGTGATTTGTGATTTTTCTAATCATGTATGTAAATGATATACTACTCATTAAGAATGATGTAGGAGTGTTATCATTGAATAAAATATGGTTATCTAACCATTTTGATATGAATGATATAGGAGAAGCCGACAACATCCTTTTATTAATGTACTAAAGGATCGCAAGAGAAGAATGTTAGGTTTATCTCAAACTGAGTACATTAATAAAATTTTAGTCAAATTTATTATACATGATTCCAAAAAAGAGATTGCTTCCTTTTAGACATGAGGGATTGATCTATCTAAGCATCATTGTTCTAAAACACTTGAAGAGACAGAGTGCATGAGAGGGAATTCTTATACATCAAATATAAGAAGTCTCATATATGCATGCTATTTACTAGACCATATATTCGTTATTCAGTTGAAGTGGTCAATAGATATTAGTTAAATGCAGGACTAGAACATTAGATTGTAGTAAAGTATATATTTAAATATCTCGAAAGAACGAAAGATTATATACTTGTGTATTCTAGTGTAGATCTTGTACCTATTTGGTATATAGATTTAGATTTCTAGGTAGATAAAGATACCTGAAGATCACTCTCAAGATATGTATTTACCTTAGAGGGGCTATAAATTGTAAGAGTGCAAAACAATCATCTATTGCAGGCTCAATCATGAAAAATATATAGTTGCATTTGAAGCTATAAAAGAGGCTATATAGCTCCAAAATTTCTTTATAGAGCTTAAAGTGGTACCTAATACAAAGATGTATGTTTTTATTTATTATGATAATAGCAGGGCAGTAGCACAGTCCAAGGAACGAAGATACCATAAGAAAGGAAAACACATTAAGAGAAAATATTGTTGGGATTTATGCTCATATGCCATCCCAATTTTGTATGAATATTATATTTTATACTTATGTAATAAATAAATATTTCATTAAATCGCTAATTAATTTTATTAGGTAAGATGTTTGTAACATTTCAGATATTATATTGATCTGAAGGAGTTTAGATCAAGTCTAAAGAGTTAGAACCTTGTTTGAAATGGGACAAAGACCTGAGAATATACTTGCAATGACATAGTTGCAAATAGTTGCAAGCGTTGCTAAGAAATATCATTGTGTAAATATGTTCTCAAATTAAATGTTCCTGATCTATTTTCACCGATGCAGGGTTTATCGAATGGAACCGATTTATATAGATTAGTGTATATCCATATTTGGATAGTTCAAATGGTTTATATTAGCAAACTATGAGTTTAGTGAAGCTCATATAAATATACATGTATTTAGTAAAGACTGGATACTGAACTGGACTCAATGAAGACCTCCAATAAATTTTCCACAAATCCGTTAGTAAAGGATCTTCTCGAGTTGAGTAGTATTCGTGGTCTTAGACCTGAGCACCATGGTGGGCTTATGAGTGATCCACCATACTTAGATTCCACACATGTCAGAGACTTTTCATGGTCTGACAGCTGGGTGTCGCTAGGTATGGTCCGATGCTTATGGAGTCCGGTATGTGTAGATATAGAATCTGTCAGCTCATATGGGTGAGTTAAATATCCAAATGTCTAAGATTGTATTCTAAGAAGTCTTATAGCCATAAGCATTTAAATCGGAAAGAGTTTCCTGTGAAGTAAATTATAATGCAAATGAATTTGCATATATTATTTATTGGAATACAAATCAAAAGAGATAAGTTTATGGTTGAGTAATAGAGGACTTGACGTTATTGATCTATGTCTCCACTCTTCCAGGATATTAATGATGGAGGGATTATACGAATATGGATTAACCTTAACTTGTATGGTTTAACTCGCCATTTTGTATTATCCATAACATGTGTCTGTAGGGCATCGGTTATGGACTTACAGAAATATTCCGTGAGACAAAATGGGTGTGAGCCTAGGGAGTCTCACTATATGAAGTGTACGCGTTGAGCACGTGGGTAGCGCACCGGATCAAATTATTCGATCTGGGAAGTTTTGAAAAATATGAATTTATTTAAGAGTCTTTCAAGAAGTAGCTAAAGTTTAATTGTTAAACTCAAAATTGTGCCAAGTGAGACTTGACACTTTTATCAACCTAGTATATGTCTCAAATTATGCCAATAATTTGTATGGGTACTAAATTGGGCATTGGTAGATATAGCTACCATTTAAATAAAATAATTGTTGTTTTATTTAAATTAAATTAATTATTCACTCATTTACTTTAGAGTCTCTTGGGGAGTAGTTAAAGTTTAATTGTTAAACCTAAAATTGTCCCAAGTAAGACTTGATATTTTTATTTACCTAGTGTATATCTCAAATTATACCAATAATTTGTATAGATACTAATTTAAGTATTAATAAATAAAAATTTTAATAAAAAAAAGAGAAAAAAATGATTTGTTTATTCAATTCAGCCGTACGAATCAAGCGAATCATTTCACTTTACATTTGTTCTATTTCCATTAGATGGAACAAAATATAAATAAAACATATTTTTATTTGATTGGTTAAAACAAAGGTAACTATTTATTTTCGTTCGACAATTGAAGCAAAGTTGAAATTAATTCAATCTTCATCAATATGGCAATATATTGAAACTGTATTGCCTCCAATTCCTTCCATACTTAGCCATCAAAATGGCTAAAGTAATTGTAGTATGACAAGGCAATTAATTACGTTGTCATGCTAGGCCAAGTGGCTTTCAAGCCACTTTTCATTTGTTAAATGAAAGGCAGCTTTGCCTATAATTATGTAATGGCCGAGTTGGATGAAGTGACATAGTGAGCCGATTTTAGAAGCAAAAAATTTAAATACTTTGGTTTTTTGTCAACTTCCGAGAGAAAAATTATAAATTGAAGTAAGAGTTGCTTCAAAAATTCCAAAAATTATAAAGTTACTATTCTAGCTTGTGGAAGCCCACAACATCCCCAACTAGAATTGTTCAGAGCACGCTTTAAGGGTGAGTCCCCTAATCTCATTAGTGTAATGAGATTATTTTAATGTGTATTATATTTCTGCTGCGTTGCACATGTGTTATGCTACTATTATTAAATTATTTAATTATGCACACAAGTGCACATGCACACAACACCAACAAATATATCTTGGTGAGGGAGTTTGTGCAAAGTGAGATCATGTTATCCAAGATTGTGTCAATAGAAAATCTAGCAAATCCATTCACTAAGTTATTGCTAACAAAGAGTTTTGAAACTCATATGGATAATATAGGGGTTTCAATAGATGCTTGACATACTTTATGGCAAGTGAGAGATTGTTAAACATGTAATATTATTTTATGCCCTTAAAATATGTATAATAATATTTTATTTGATTAATAAGTTTATTCATGCATATATTTGATTATACATTAATTAACTCATATTTATAAAAGTTGTGATCTATGTAATAGGCATATGATACCAATACAATGATATAACTTAAAAATTCTTCATATATTAAATCTTGTTCACAGCCATTAATAAAAAAGAGCATTTCATTATACAAGCTCTAGTTTTTTCTACTTTTTATAGTGAATGATTTACCTTAATCATTAAAGTAGAGACTTCGAGTTGAACAATTAATGTATATGATACATTGAATGGGATTACTGTGAATTTTGATCTGGTTAACTAATTGTCATTAATCTTAGTTTATAAAAGGTTTTAACAAGCTTGATTTACCTTAATCATGAGCAAGTAATGAACTTATATTCATACGTTATATCTTTTGAGTTATCATGGAGTGAGATCCATATAAACGATCAAAACCTAGATAGTTTAGAAATATAATTTAATGGTAGAACATATATTTATAAGATGGAATCTATTTAGTGATATTTACATTAGTTGTTTGTAATGCTTGATTATTTAAATTTATGGCCGCAGTTTATTCAATAAATTATTTATTAAATAATAATATTATTTGTAAATTTATTTATAAATATAGACATTTAAAAAAATTATCATTAGAGCATTCAATGATTTAGGGGTAAATAGTTAATGAAATAAGTTAAACACTTTTTTATGACCTAACTTTAATTATGGACATCAGTTGGAGAGTCAATGAAGTGGTTATTATTAGTCTAAGGCCAAGCCTAATTTAATTAAAATAATCTTAATTATTATTTATTTAACATGCATTACTAGAGTGTAGCCTTCAACTTTTAATAGAATGGTTTGGGGTTAACTTAGAAGAACTAGTGAGTCATGAGATGATTAGGATTAGATCTTTTAAGTTGAAGTTAGAAAGCCTATGAGTCTTGCAATTCTTCTACTAATTAAAATTCTAATTAAACTCTAAATCCCAAGAGTAATGCCTATATATAAGCGAGGTAAAGAGTAGTAATAATAAAGAAGAAGTATAATTTTTTTTATATATTCTTACATAGAAAAAAATTAAGTTGCTCATTTTCTCTTAGTGGTACATATGATTAACAAAGAACTATGTGCCTGAAGGCATGAGTTTGATCCATGTGTCCACAAACATAAGTTTGAATATTGATATCAGTAGAGAAGATTATAGAAAATTGAGAATAGCATGAAAAATTATAGTAATGAGTTTGAAGTTTGAAGATAGTAAAAAAAATTATAGAAGATTGAGGATAGTGAAAAAGATTATTACTATTCAATTCAAGAATTATCAAACGAAGAATTGAGATAATTCTCTATTCCTATACATATAATTATAAATAAGATGTTTGGCCTCCACTGTATTTATTTTATTAAACAATTAATAAGATGATTTGACTTCTACTCCGTTTATTTTTTATTAAACAATTTTTTTATTCCAACAAGAAAAACACCCATCAACCACCGATCTGTTTACACGTTGGCGAGAATCTTTTATAAATAAAAAATAGAATAATTATAGTAATTGTTTAAGAATAAAAACTTTGTGATTCAAATTTAAAATCAAACATTATCTCTTCCTTCTTTGACAGTCCCCCCTAATAATCTCTTTCTATTAACCGTATATCTATTATTGGAGAAAAGATTTTAAAAACTTTTAAATAAATAATAAGATATAAACTATTATTATAGTTTTAAAATTTTAAACTATCATTATTATTTTTATAATATTTAAATTAACCATTAAATCTATATTAAATATTTGAGAGTTACAAATATTTATAATATTATTATTTGGGAGTCATTTATTTTGAAATATTGTAAGAGTTACAATGTATTAAATTATTCTTATTAAATATTAGAATTAATTTTAAGAGTTATAATATATTAGATCATTCTTATTAAATATTATAATTAATTATAAGAACTAAATATTTAAAATTATAATAATGCTAATTTAATATTAATTTTAATACCTTAAACCTTATCTACCACTATAAAAAATGGTGCTAATCCTTTTTTTGGAGATAGTGTGCGAATAGAAAATATATGATGAGAAATGTGTGTGTAGTAGTGAAAATAAAGAAGAGAAAAGAAAAATGAGAAGTATTTTATGTATAAAATATAAATTAAGTATTCTTTATATTATATTTTGAGCAACTATGACTATAAAGACTTGGTGTTTTCTCTTGGTGATTGTCTTCATCAATGGAGATCGGCTGCGAGTATTGAGTTGTATCTTAGAGTCATATAGATCTATCATTGTTTGCACAAGGGGAGGGCTACTTGACTTTAAGACAATACTTTCTAGTATGCCTTTACTATGCTCAAGGACATTTTTTCTTACACTATCTTTATATTTAATTTTGTATTTCACTCGTAAATAATTTATGTCTCACAAATATTTGATAATATTGTTGAGATTTGTAGATTTGTGGTAATGTACCATTCTAAATTTTCTATGAATATTGTATTTTTATGCAATAAATAAATATTTCATTAAATCGTTAATTATTTCTTATAAGGTAAGATATTTGTAATATTTCGGACATTATATTGATTTGAAGGAGTTTAGATTAGGTCTAAAGAGTTAGAAATTTATCTAAAATAGGACAAAGACCTGGAAATATGCTAACAATAACAATGTTGCAAAGAGTTGCAAGCGTTGCTAGGAAATGTTATTGTGCAAATATGATCTTAAATTATATATTTCTGATCTATTTCCACTGGCGCACGGTTTGTCGAGTGGAACTGATTAATATAGATAAGTATATATCTATATGTGGATCATTCAGAGGGTTAACCTTAGTAGCCTATGAGCTTAGTAGAAGCTCGTATAGATATACAGGTATTCAGTATATCTATACGAGCTATACTGAACAAGACTCAATGAAGACCTATAATAGGTATCCCATAAAATTGTCAATAGAGGGTCTTCTCAAGTTGAGTAGTATTCGTGGTCCTTTGACTTGAGCACCACGGTGGGCTTGTGAGTGATCCACCATACTTAGGTTCCATATATATCAGAGACCTTTCATGGTATGACAGTTGGGTATGGTCCGATGTTTATAGAGTCCTATGTGTGTAGACATAGGATCTGTTAGCTCATATAGATGAGTTAAATATCCAGATGCTCTAAGGTTTTATTCCAAAAAGTCTTATGGTCATAAGCGTTAAACAGGGGAAAGAGTTTTCCGTGGTATAAACAATATCGCAAAGGTGTTTGCAGATATTGTTTATTAGAATATGAATTAAAGAGATAAGTTTATGATTGAGCAATAGGGGACTTGATGGTGTTGATTTATGTTTCTACTCTTCTAGGATATTTATGACAGAAGGATTGTACGAATATGGATTAATCTCAATTTATATGGTTCAATTCACATTTTTTTGTTATTATCCATAACGTGTATGTGGCCGGTATTGATTATGGACTTACGAAAATATTCTGTGAGACAATGGGTATGAACCTAAGGAGTCTCACTATATAAAGTGTACTCGTTGAGCACGTGGGTAGCGCACTAGATCCAATTGTTTGATCTAGAAATTTTATGAAAACTATGAATTTATTTCAGGGTCTTTTGGAGAGTAGTTAAGGAAACCTAAGATTGTGCCAAGTGAGACTTGAAATAAATTTAGTACCAATAATTTGTATTGGTACTAAATTTAGCATTTGTGGATATAGCTACCATTTAAATGAAATAATAATTATTTTATTTAAATTAAAATAATCGACCATTTATTTATTTCAAGGTCTCTTGGGGAGTAGCGAAGGTTTAAGTGTTAAATTTAAGACTGTTGCAAGTGAGACTTGACGCTTTTTTCTACCTAGTGAATGCCTCAAATTGTGCCAATAATTTGTATGGGTACTAAATTGAGAATTGGTACATAAGTGAATGAAACAATTATTGTTTCAAATTTCTATTCTGCCATTAACCAAATAATTTGTTTCATTTGATGAATCAAATGCATTTGACATTTGTTTAACTTTCATTGGATGAAATTAATAGTGATGAAAGATTATTCATTATTATTGGCTAAATGAAAAAGTGATAGCTACGTGCTGTGCATTAATTGGCTGAACCATTTGAAGATCAAATAAATTGAATTGGATTCAATTTAGATGAAGCAGTAGACAGCAACATATTAAGACTTTAGCCATAAATTTCTTCTTTAAATGGCCACTAAATCAAGCAGTTGCCACTAACCTTTTAAGCTGTCGAGTTATTAATAACAAATGTCTTTTTGATTCATTTTGATTGGCTAATGTTAGGGTAAATGTTGCCTATATAAAGTGATGGCCAAGAGTTCTACAAAAGAAAGAAGGAAAAGAGATTTGCTTCTGTCATGCTTTGTGTTAGTAGTTAACACAAAAAATAAAAGGCATCTGAGAGATAAAATAAACCTGAAGTAAGTGTTGCTTCGAATGTTTTGAAATAGAAAAGCTACCAGTCTAGCTTGAGGAGGCCTACCACTTTTTCAACTAGATTTATTGAAAGCGCTTTAAGGGTGAGTACTCTTATCTCATTAGAGTAATGAGATAAAGTGTGTAATTCCACTGTGTTATATATGTGATATGCAATTATTAAATTATTTAATTATGTACATATTCACTCGTTGGACGATGCACATGCACACAACACCCATTACAAAATTGGTATCAGAGCACTGTGTTGTATGTTATATGTGATGTACTTTAATCTCCCGGTGCTATTGATTATGTGTTTCAAGTGTTGAAAAATTCATAATCGAGACGTAGCTGAAAGGGATACCACAATGTTGTAGGCTGAGTGCCACAACGCTAGGGTAGAGACTCTAGTACCATAACACGTTTAGGTTGGTTCTGCAACACCAAAGGCTAGGCCTTCAGTGTTGTAGTTTTGGGAATCTAAGAAAGTTGTAATTACGCCATATACTCCAAATGTTTATTTTTAAAAAGTTTAAAAATAAATAAATTATTTTTTAAATTTAGAACTATTATAAATGTGACAAAAATTGTAGGCCATTTTTTGTGCTGGTAACTATAATGGAAGCCCTATTGATAGAGGTTAGTTGTGTTTGCACAAAACTAATGTGTGATTAAGAATCATGGCCTCATGATATGAGAATAGAATTAAGTAATCTCTATTAAGTAGATAGAATAGTGTACCATTATGAGATAATGTTATATGTTGATCCATCTTGTCAATATGGTATTAATAAGGTTATATCAGTCTTTTTTAATATCACTAAAGCGTGAGGAATTTGGTTGATTGATTTGGACTATGCCAGTTAAACATGAGGTGTGGCAAATATATGCGAATATACTGTCAAATATTACTAAAGTATGAAGGTAGTATCAGTAACATATATTTAATTATTGACAAGTTAATTTGAAATACACTTATCCAATATTACTAAAGCGTGAGGATAAAATGTATTTAAGATCAGTGGTAAGAGTTGCATGAAATACAATTGACGAGAGTTATCTACCTTTTGAATTTTACAATGGTCAATATTGCTAATGCGTGAGGCTAAAGTAAAATGCCAAAGAATCTACTTCCTGCAGTACAATTTAAAGAATTTAAATTTGTCGTTTTCCCTTTTAAGAGATTTAAGAGATTATGTAAAGCAGTGGGAGAGTATTTTAGATTTAAAAATGTATAATTTGATTATATCCTTAATCTAAAACAAAAATTAGTGATTGAAATATTTATTTTCTGCTAACACCTCTTATTTTCTCTTATGAAGATAAAATGACCTTATCTAATCCGTTGATGCGATATTTATTTTTTGCGAACCAACTTAAAGGATCAAAAAACTATAAAGATTGGTTGATAAATTTAAAAATTGTTCTCAATTTTGAAAAACTTGGATATGTGATAGATCAGCACATGTCCACAGGAAGTTCTAATAAAGCCACCTCAGAGGAGAGGGTGACTTATCAGAAATGGCTGGATGATGATTTAAAAGTTAAATTATACATCCTTACCTCTATGTCTACAGGCTTATAGAGAAAGCATAACTATATGGATAATGCATTTAGCATTATGCTTCATCTGAAGGAGTTGTTTGGTGACCATTCTTAGGTTGAGGCATATAGGGTTGCTAAATTGCTTTTTCATTGTTTACTTTATAAGGACAGTCCAGTCAGTCCCTATGTCCTCAATATGATTTCTATAATCGAGAGCTTAGAGATGATGGATATTACACTGAATAAATATTTGAGGAATAGTTTGATTCTCTAGTTGCTTTCGGGGTCTTTCAGATGGTTTATAATGAAATTTAATATGCAAAGAATGACTATGTCTTACATTGATCTTTATAATATATTGAAGACGGTAGAAGAGGACATGAACAAGGCAGCATCGTCCCTCTTTATTTAGGGTGCTTTATCTTCTAATCCTAGGGCTTTTGTTAAGCTTAAAGGAAAGAAGAAAAAGAAGGTGAGGCAGACACATAAGATTGGTCTTCAAAGGTGATCCATATCTAAATCACAAAAGAAAGATAAAGAAAAATGTTTCCACTGTGGCAATGAAGGACACTGGAAGAGAAATTACTAAAAGTACCTTGCCTCAATAAAGAAGACTTTCTTAGGTATATGTTTACCTATGATTGACATTTCTTTAGCATATGATGCTAATTCTTACTGGGTATTGGATACTGCTTGTCCTTCTCACATCTGCAATATGTTGTAAGGTCTAAGAGAAGTTAGACTATTACAGCCGAGAGAGATTCAGCTTCGTGTTGGAAATAAAGATTTCCTTCAGGTTGAGGTGTGAGATATTTTGATTTACATCTCTCATATAATAGAATTATAATATTGTATAATTATCTTTATGTACTTAGTATTTTGAGACAGATAGTATCTCGTCATGTACTTGACAGTGAGGGTTATCATATATATATATACGGAATCGTTCCTTATATTGATATGATATGCATAATATTTTGATAGCTGATTGTCAGTTAATTAATGGTCATTATGTATGGGATACAGCACAAAATATCATGAATGTATAGGTAAATGTAGCAAGTAGTTCAGGAATGTTAAATGAAACAAAATTATGGCATATGAGATTGAGTCATAAGGGAAAATGACAAAATATCCCTTGACTAGTGTTGGACATTGTGCCATTGGTTTATTGAAACTTATACATAGTGATGTATATATTCCAATAAATCACTCTGCTATAGGTGGATTTCAATACTCTGTAACCTTTATCGATGATTTATCACAATATGGTTATGTGTTTCTTATGAGACATAAGTCTGAGACTTTTGAAAAATTCAAGGAATTTAGACTTAAAAGTAGATAAAAAATATCGGTATGTATGTCAAATACCTTCAATCAAATAGAAGCGGTGAATACATAAGCAGTGAATTTCAGGATTATTTTAAAAAAAATGGGATTTTCGCTCAGTATAGTCCTCCATCTACTCAATAGTACAGTGGTGTTTGGGAGAGGAGGAATCAGACTTTATTAGATATAGTCCGATTGATGATGAGCTTCACCGATCTCCCTGAATATCTTTGGGGCTATGCTCTATAAACTGCTGCTCATATAGTAAATAGAGTTTCGTGTAAAGCTATTCCCTCCACTCCATATGAGATATGGACTAAAAGGAATTCGAGTCTTAAATAATTTAAGATTTAGGGTTGTTCTGCTTATGTAAGAGTTACACAATAGGATAAACTTACACCTAGGGGGTACAAGTATCCGTTCATTGGTTATCCCATAAATTCAATGGGATTCTAGTTTTATGATCTTAAGGAACGAAATGTGTTCGTGCTCAGAATGTCATTTTCTTAGAGAAATAATTTTTCATGGGTCGTGGGATTGTAGGAAGATTGATCTTGATAAAGTTAATCAGAATGAACCACAGATGGAACCACAGGCTCAATCTAGCAAATTACCTTTTATACACCCTCTACGTAGGTCACAAAAGATATTGAGGCAACCTGAAAGGTATGGTAAGATATAATATCTGAATGTATCTATGAGATTTTTTTTAGTGGAAGAAAATGATCCTTTAACTTACAGAGAGGCAATATTAGGCATTAATTTTGAAAATGGCAAGATGCCATAAAATCTAAAATTGACTCTATGCATCAAAACCAAGTTCGGGACTTGGTTGAGCTTCTCGAATGAATAGTTTCTATCAATTGTAAATGGGTTTACAAGTGGAAACATGGCCTCGATGGGAAAATAGAGACAATTAAGGCTTGTCTGGTAGCAAAAGGTTATACTCAATGATCTAGGATTGATTTTGAGGAAACCTTTGCACTAGTGGCAATGCTTAAGTCAATTAGGATATTATTGGTAATTGCTATGTACTATGACTTTTAAATATGGAAGATGGATGTAAAGACGGTGTTTCTGAATAAAAATCTTGAGGAAGAGATATTCATAGAACAGCCTGAAGGTTTTGCATCTAGCTTTTTTTTGGTGTTGTATACAAACTAAAAAAGTTCATTTATGGACTTAAGCAAGCTTTTCGATGTTGAAATCTTCATTTTGATGAGGTAATTAGAGGGTCTGGTTTCATCAAAAACAAAGATGAGGCATGTGTGTATAAAAAGTCAGTGGAAGCATAGTTGTCTTCTTAATTCTTTATATGGATGACATACTGATCATAGAAAATGATATCAGTATGTTACAGTCAGTAAAAAGTTACCTTAGTAAGAATTTTTCCATAAAAGATTTGAGAAAGGCTTCCTATATACTAGGTATAAGCTTTATAAAGATAGAGCTAAAAAGTTGATAGAACTCTCTCAATCTTCGTACATTAATAATGTCTTGGAAAAGTATAGTTTTAGTAACTGTAAGACAATTAATATACCTTTTAGATATGACATTTATCTTTTGAGGAAGATGTGTCCTCAGAAGGAAGAGAAGAGGCTTAAAATGTCTAACATTCCTTATGCATCAGCTGTCGGAAGCTTGATGTATACCATAATGTGTACAAGACTTGATATTAGAATGGCAGTAAGTGTTACGAGCCAGTATTAGTCTAAATTAGGTGATTGCAATTAGATGGTAGTCAAATTTATCCTTAAATACCTTAAAGGTACAAAGGAAAAGTTTTTTATATATAGAGAAAATGACTTACAGGTAAGAGTATCACTGACTCAGACTTTTAATTTGACTCGGATGATAGAAAGTCTACCTTAGGATAAATGTTTATTCTCAATAGCGCTACCATAAGTTGAAAGAGTGTCAAATAAGGATCCACAATAGATTCTACCACAGAGGTGGAATATATTGCAGCTTTGGAAGTAGTAAAAGAAGCAGTGTAGATTAGGAAATTTGTTCCTGAACTCGGTATTGTCTCAAGTTTTGTTGATCCTATCCCATTATATTGTGAAAACAACGAGGCCATTACACAGGCGAAAGAGCCAAGAGCACACCAAAGATCTAAACACGTGGAGAGAAAAATACCACATTGTTAAAGAGATCTTAGCTCGAAGAGATGTTTTATTTTTATAGAGTTAATTCTGTAAATAATATAGCGAACCCACTAACTAAGGCCTTAACTCCTAATATGTTTGAGAAACATGTGGAGTTGTTAGGTATAAGATACCATTTCAAATGGCACTAGAGTAAGTTGGAGTTGTTGGGATTTGTGCTCATGTGCCATCCTAAATTTTGTATGAATATTGTATTTTCATACTTATGCAATAAATAAATATTTCATTAAATTGCTAATTATTTCTTATAAGGTATGATGCTTGTAATATTTTAGACATTATATTGATCTGAAAGAGTTCAAATTAGGTCAAAGAGTTAAGAACTTTGTCTGAAATGGGACAAAGACCTAAGAATATGCTAACGATAACATAGTTGCAAAGAGTTGCAAGCGTTGCTAAGAAATGTCATTGTGCAAGTATGTTCTCGAATTATACGTTCCCAATTTATTTCCACCGACGCACGGTCTATTGAGTGGAATTGATTAATATAGATAAGTGTATATCTATATCTGGATCATCCAGATGGTTAATCTTAATAGATTATGAGGTTAGTGGAAGCTCGTATAGATATACAGGTATTTAGTGAGGACTGGATACTAAACAAGACTCAATGAAGACCTCTAATATGTATCCCATAACATCATCAATGGAGGGTCTTCTTGAGTTGAGTAACATTCGTGGTCCTTTAACTTGAGTACCACAGTGGGCTTGTGCATGATCCACCATACTTGGGTTTTCACACATGTCAGAGACCTTTCATGGTCTGACCGCTGGGTGTCGCTGGGTATGGTCCGATGCTTATGGAGTCCTATATGTGTAGACATGAGATCTGTTAGCTCATATGGGTGAGTTAAATATCCAGAGGCTCTAAGGTTGTATTCTAGGAAGTCTTATGGCCATAAGCATTAAACCAAGGAAAAAGTTTCTCGTGGTATAAATAATATCGCAAAAGAATTTGCATATATTATTTATCGAAATACGAATTGAGGAGATAAGTTTATGGTTGAGCAATAGGGAACTTGACAGTGTTGATTTATGTCTCCATTCTTCTAAGATATTTATGACGGAAGAATTATACAAATATAGATTAATCTCAACTTATATTGTTCAACTCGCATTGTTTTTGTTATTATCCATAACGTGTATGTTTGTGGGACATCGGTTATGGACTTATTAAAATATTTTGTGAGACAATGGGTGTGAACATAGGGAGTCTCACTATATAAAGTGTACTCGTTGAACACATGGATAGTGCACCGGATCGAATTGTTTGATCTGGGAAGTTTTTGAAAGATATGAATTTATTTTAGGGTCTCTTAGAGAGTAGTTAAGATTTAAGTGTTAAACCTAAGATTGTGTCAAGTGAGACTTGACACTTTTATCTACTTAGTATATGTCTCAAATTATGCCCATAATTTGTATCGATACTAAATTTGGTATAGCTACCATTTAAATGAAACAATTGTTATTTTATTTAAATTAAATCAATTGACCATTTATTTATTTCAGGATCTTTCGGAGAGTAACTAAGGTTTAAGTATTAAACCTAATATTGTGCCAAGTGAGTCTTGACACTTTTATCTCCCTAATAAATGCCACAAATTGTGCCAAAATTTTGTATGAGTACTAAATTAGGCATTGGTACATAAGTGAATGAAACAATTGTTGTTTCAGTTCGCTGTTCAGCCATTAATCAAATACATTTGACATTTGTTTAACTTTCATGGATAAAATTAATAGCAATAAAAGATGTTTCATTGTTATTGGCTAAATGAAAAAGTGATAGCTACTTGCTGTGCATTAATTGGCTAAACCATTTGAAGATCAAATGAATTGAATTAGATTCAATTCAGATAAAGCAGTCAGTGGCGACGTATTAAGACTTTAGCCATAAATTGCTTCTTCAAATGGCCACTAAATCAAGCAACTGCAACTAACCTTTAAGTTGCTGAGTCATTAATAATAGATGTCTTTCTGCTTCATTTTAATTGGCTAATGTTAAGGCAAATATTGCATATATAAAGTGATGGTTGAGAGTTCTATAAAAGAAAGAAGGAAAAGAGATTTGCTTCTGTATACTATGTTAAGAGTTAACCCAGAAAATAAAAGGCATTAGAGAGAAAAATAAACTTAAAGTAAGTGTTGCTTCGAAAGTTCTGAAATAAAAAAGCTATCAGTCTAGTTTGAGAAAACCCACTACATCCCCAACTAAATTTATTTAATTATGTATACATTCACTCATTGCATGACGCACACATACACAACACACATCAAATATATATTTTAACATATGATTGAAATAATATGTTAAATAAATATCCAACATTCCAAAGCCAAATAGTTTGTCATAACACATAAATATGTTTTGTTAATTGTGAATTATTTTTAGTTGTTGGTCATACATTTTTATGGTTGATGTTTTCCTATTGTGAAATGCTTTAATCCTATATCTATTTCTTGTGCATGTACGGTATTTAATTCAAAAGATGACATTCTTAAAGAAATTATTTGGTGTGTTAAATTGTTGATTATTTTATGTATATATTAGTATTTTTTATGCAATAACTAAATTGCTAAAAGAGGCTTATATTTAATTTTTCTACTAGTATTCTTTGTTTTGGTATTTTAGTTAATTGATAACTAGTTTGTAGTGTAATAAAAAGAATATGGAGCAATATTCTTATATAATAGAATAAATATTCCTAAAGAGTTAACATTAAAAAATTATATCTAAGATATAATAATCTTTTTACAATAAACGTTTTGTTGAAAAGAATATAGTATTATGGGTACTATATTTTTGTAACATGTATGATCTAGAATTTATAAGTTATAAATGCAAATTGTGATTTCATTTCAAGTAATTTAAAAATCATAAATGTATGTAAATCTCAACTAATTTTTCTTTTAACCAAGAAAAATATTATGTTTTTGTAATTGGGCATGTGATACAAATTAATGAGTTGATAAGAGTTATACAAATTAATGTTTTACAAACAAGTGTTAATCTAATTGGGTTAAGAGATCATTTTTGAGCTATTGATTAATTTAAATAGTGTGCTCATTTTTTTGTATAATTATTTTAATTGTTGATTGTCACTCTATACATTATATGTGACCATATATTAACTACTTGTGTATTTTCTTTGCAAATCATATTGCATTGATAACAACTTTATTATTTTTTAATATATTTTAATTGTGTGATAATTGTGCATAGTTATTATATTTTCATATTTTAATTTGGTGACTAATATGCATCACATAAATATGTGTGTGTGTGTGGCATGATGTAACATAAATTATTTATTTCAAAAAATTATAATAGTCTTAAGAATTTCTTGAAATGTGGGGTTTATCATTATTCTTATTATTTATTTTTCTTATATCATTATGAGAGTAAAAACAAATGATGCATATCTACTTGTTTGTTAGAATTTTATTTTGTAAAAAAAAGACTTTGGTATCAATAGTAGCATATTTTGTATGCTTTAAGCATCTGTGTAAATTTATTTGTTGTATAGTTTTATTGTAACAACATTAATATGAAAGTTTTTATAATTTT
Source organism: Ailanthus altissimus (assembly GCA_946807835.1). Taxonomy (NCBI): domain Eukaryota; kingdom Viridiplantae; phylum Streptophyta; class Magnoliopsida; order Sapindales; family Simaroubaceae; genus Ailanthus; species Ailanthus altissimus. The sequence continues at coordinate 7,617,405 of OX327699.1, forward strand.
ATTGGTGAAAACAAAAGCGATAACTAATATCCATAACTAGTAATATTGACTTAGCATGCAAAAATTTTAGTGTTTCACATAAAGTTTATGTGTATATAATGCATGTTACGAGAAGATTTAAAGGAAATAATTCTTATTGAGAGATATTATGATTTAATTATTTGTGTGCACAATTTAAAATTATGTGCAAAATACTAGTTTTGAAATTGTTCAAAATGTGGGGGTTTTCAAATATATATATATATATATTAGTTAACAATTTTTTAAAAACAAAATTATATGAGAAATTTATGAATGTTGAGTTAAAAGAAGAATAAATGTGTTAATATTTCTTCTTTCATAATCTCTTTGAAATTAAGGATTTGTTTATGTTGTATATAATACTTGTTCAAGCTAACACTTTTCTTTGAGGAAGGAATTTTGTTTGGAATTCAGAAAGTTCAAAGACAAAATTTTCAAGACCAATTCAAATTGAATATATGCAGCCAGTTTAAGAGTTTTGTTTAGTATGCTACATTAAATGAGAATTATATAAAATTTTATAAATAAATATTTTTGAAAAAAATCATAAATAAAGACTTTTGAGAAAAGTCTAATAAAATTATCAAGGGAAATATACTTAAATCTATTTCTATGTAAAATGGGAATTATATAAAAAAATTTATAAATAAAGATTTTCAAGGAAAATGTCTGAAATTAACCCATTTTGTGAAGTAATATATTTTTTTTAACCTAAAACTAAAATGTCAAACTTTAGTAGCTAAATGAAAATTTTCAAGACCACTTTACCCTTAGCAATCTTTTTCCACCATTTTCCTTAGAATATCAAACACCAACTTAAAGAAATCCAAGAATCCACCTACAAATAAGTAGATCAATAGTTATTTCGGTGAACTTGCATAGATTGAAAGCTAAAACGTGAATTTGATAGGTGAAAATTCATGAAATGGCTCTAAATTGGTGATTTTTTAAGTTTTCTAAATGTGTGATATTTTGGTAGAAATGAGTGAAAATGAGTAATTATGTAGTGTTTTAGGTTGAAAATGTATAATAATAATAGCAATCGGCAGAAAAAATGCAAAAACATTGAATAATCGGGAAAGATTGGCAGGAGAAGATGGCAAAGCCATGTTGGGTTCACCGAGCGTGACCCGCGTGGCGTCTCACGAGTGCCATGCACGTGGCGCCCGTGAGACCCTGCACTGCGACATGCGCATGTGCCACACATGTGCGTGTCGTAGATTTTTAATTTTTTTTAATTTTAAAAAACTTAATGATTTTAAAATTGATGGAAATTGAATAAAAAATAATTATAATCATTTAAAATTCCAAAAAATAATTTAAAATCCCTAAATTAATAATAATATTGAAATTTGAGATAAATATTTTAAAACATTAAGTTGTTAGAAAGAAAAGTTTTTATATTTTATAATTCAGCTAATTTAATAATATTTATTTTAATTCCAAAAAAATAATTATTGATATTTAAATAATAATAATTATATCAAAGTTGAAATAAATAGTAATAAATTAAAAATTAAAAGTATGATATTTAAAATTAAAAATAATATATAAAAGTTAGAAAATTAAAAAGTATAGTAAATAAAATCATTAAAAATGTTTTAATTTTTAAAATTTTGGAAATTAATTTAAATTAATAAATTTAGAATTATTATTGTACTAATAAATAACTAACAAATCTCCAAATATTAATAATTTTGTTATTACTATTAATATTTTATTATGTTTATTTGCAGTAAATTAAATTTTCATTAATTTTGACAGGAAGAAAAATGTCTCTTCAGAGAACAAAATATCGACAGATGAGTGGTATTCTGCAGCTCTATCAGCAACGGCGAGCTTGCGAACGATTACTTTTATAAAAGAAAAGTTGACTAAAATTTAGTTGGCTATGTTTAAGGAAACTTGCATGGGGCATTTCATGGATTTATGACCAAGTGTGTTTTTGAGGGATGTTGGTGTATCAAGTATTGTTAAGATAGGTGCACACTGTTAATTTGCTTGAGGAAGTTTGATTCTTGATTGGTGGTAGGCAGATTTAATTTTCCCCAGGGAGTTTGTACCATAGGGCTACGAATGGGAGATTATCCATCTATTCGAGATTTAGATAGAAAATTACAAAATTGATTGTGGTAGCAATATTAACCAGATAGAGTACGTTTGACGTGCGAAGAATTTATTCGGTGGTACAATAATATTAAATTTGTAAATTACAACAATGAAGACGCGGTAAAGTTGAGTTTGGTTTCTCTTATTCATAAATTTTAGTTGTCACGTGATTTCTGTAGAGAGGTTCAATACCTAGTACTACACATTGTAGATGATTTGGAGAAGTTCAACTATTACCCATGGGGGAACATAGCGTGGTCCACCCTCTATAATTCACTTAGCACAGTGTACCTTTAAAAGTTGAACAAATTTAAAAAAGACCCTGCAAATAAGAAAGAGAAATACATTATGTTAGATATTTCATTCACTTTTCTGGTACGTAATTTCAGACCTTATTCTTTATTGTAGTTATTTACTTTTTCTAAGTTTTATTTCTTGTTCTTAATTTATTAAATTAATAGGTGTGGAGATATAAGGCTATACTAGTTTATGGGGACGCATTCGAACGTCCAGTTACTGATGGATTCTCTCATATGTTAAACTGGGTGAGTAGGGGAACTTTGTAATTAACGGATATTCAGGAAACATTTTTAAAAAATGAGCATGCATGTTGTGCTTGAAGTAATCTATATTATTATTATTTTGTAACTATTAAGTACATAGTTTCTAATTTTGAAACTAATGGTTGTGCAGGTTATTAAGGTACATCATATATTAGTACCATCAGAACACAAATTACAAGAGGAGGTTGTGTAGAGGCTCCGTAACTTTGGGATCTCATCGGGGATGTATGCTGGTGAACTGCCATATGTGGGTTATGTACAGCCTCCAATGTGCTCCATTAGATCTAATCTCTCTGGTATAAATGTGGACATGGACGTGGACGAGGGCCCGAAAGTATCTAGAGCAATGGTATAAACTCTTAACAATTTACTTATTATAATTTCTTGACACACAACAAAAGTAATCATTGCAATTATTTTAATTACAAAATATGATTATTTTTTTACAGATTGAACATACTAGTACAACATCTTATGACCTTGTGGAGAGGATTAGTGAGCTACGCGAACAGTTAAAAGTAGATAAGGCTGAGTTGCTACAAAGAGTAGACCAGGATTGAGAGTTCATCCTAAAAAGAGTCGATAAGGTTCGAGAAAACATCATGAAGGAGATGAAAATAATGATGAAATACTTCTAGTCCACATCATTTCAGGCGCGATTCTATGAAAATATGGTAAGGCAATACACACAACGACATTTTTTGTAACTTAATTGACATCCAGACTTTAATTATTGCAATTTTTTATTTCAGTATCAATATGATATGAATAAGGATGGCATACTTTAAGCCTATACTTTGATGAACATAGAATCCAGTCTGACTATCCTGCGAGTATCCAAATTAACCACTTGATGTAACTTGAGACATGAGTAGGTTTGGGCAACAATACAAGCCTTCATGGGTTATGATCATGTAATTTACAAATCATATGCCTAAACGAGTTCATACAGTGAAGCCTGAATTCGAATCCCAACCTGAAGCGAACGTGATGGATAGAAAGTTCAATCCAATGTGGGAATTTAACTTGACTATTCGTGTATAGTTTGAGGCTTGACTTAATAATACTCCCAATGTTATTGCACTTCTTCTTAGAATTGATGCTGACTCAAAGTTTTTCAGGCAAATTTTACATGACTGGCTTGACAACTCTATAAGTATATTAGTAATTAATTCTCTTGTTATTTATTATCTAATACATGTATTCATTAGATTTTGTAGCATATCAACGAGTATTTAAACTTCATTCATCAACGCCAATATTATATAGAGGCGTTGCCCCAATATTGCACCGTTATGGACACCTACTACTTTGTAAGTTTGTTTATTGTTTATGTTACTCTTTTTGCTATATCATTTACTGATAAGTAAGTTCTCATGTAAATGTAAGAGTTTCGCATACTCTTGGGTGACCGATGCAATTGTTCATTCGCTAATGCAACATAGGACCCGTCATTTCTTGCTTATGGATGGGGAAAAAAAGAAGGCGTATTTAGAAGAAACCATGGGTGGTGGTTGACAAGGTAATATTTATAAAACATTAATTTCAATCAATTTTTTCTAACAATATTCTTTCATATGTAGATCTATCTTCCAATTAATTACAAACAATAACATTGGATTGTGACAAACATGGACTTAGTACAGAGGAAGGTGACAATATATAATTCTAGCACAAAAGCACACGCTGAAAGGGTGCTAGAAGCACACATAGTACCTTTGTGCATGATGATCCCATATTATTTGGTAATATGTAATATCTATGCTTTTAGATTGGATTTAAATGGTACTTTGATGTTGTTACAGTAAGGGAGGATGTGCCACGATAGAGAGTTGGGAGTGGGGACTATAGGGTCTATACATGTATGTTTAATGAGTTTTTAATGTTAGGTTGGCCTCTAGAATTTGGACTCGATCATGGCGCATTTTTTAGAGATAAGATGGGCATATCTTTGTGGACACATGTAGGTAAATAAAAATTATTCATTTCCTAACTTATTTAGCAATTATAAAATGAGAATAGGCATATGTAATTTAATATGTTAAATATTGATATCACAAATATGATTCAAAATAAAATAGTACAAATAAAATGACAATAGACACTATTAATCCCTATGTAATGCAATGCGGTTCTGACATGTTACATGGTTATATCCATACTGCTTACACTGATTGCACACATTCTTATTTGGTTTCTCCCTTTAGGATGGAATGCGTTTGGTTCTACGCCTCTCTGATTACTGACGTATGATAGAAGGTTTGATGTCGACATCTCTCAACTCATCACGAATAATCCAATCTAATGTATAGCCCACTGGATTTATTGGCTCACTGTATGCTTGCAATAAGTACTTTGGCATGTAATAGGTTGAACACAAACTCTGATAATTTAAATTAGTTTATCTATATACGGGGAGAACGTAAGTGCAAGGTAGCTAGTAAAACTCAAACTTTCAACAACTACATAACTTTTGAAGGATGTCCACTATTCCATTTCAAAGTCTATCATTCACAACAAACCGTGCATTATCTACATGATGAACTGTCATACGAGTGGATTTATTATTATGCTTCAAAACCTTATTATACGCCCAACTGGTAAGGCTAGATGTCATATCTTTTATTGCCTCCCTTCGCTGATGAAACCACTTCTGCATTAACTCTCGAATTCACTAAACCAAGGCCGTCACAGGAAGTTTACATGCATCTTTTGCAATAGAATTTATGCTATTTGCAATGTTGGTGGTCATGATGTCATCTTTTTTGAAAGCTCCTATTGATAGCACCTATTTTGGGAACCTAACATCTTCCAAGTACTTTGCTGTCTCAAGTTTCATCTACCACATCTTATTCATTTGCTCTCAAAAGTTACAGACTTGATATGCCTTTACAGCAACAAAATAAGAAGCCATGAATCCCCATTTTTTCTTATTCATATTTGATGGTATTTTATATTTACTGACCAAAATTTCTTTCAAATCAAAGATGCAGATACCATGATATGCATTGGAAAACACATATCAAATGGCATTCTTAATGCTTACGCGCCAATCGGATACAAAAATAAGATCATCAACATCACCAATAACACCTCAGAGTTTGACCATAAACCATGCCCAAGAAGAATCATTCTCTGAATCAATAATCTTCCATGCTAATAAAAATATTTGATTATTTCCATCTTTGCACACAACCATTAACATTGTTCTTAGATATGGACCTTTCAAAAATGTGTCATTAACTATAATCACCGACCTCATAGATGATTGAAATCCCCCGATGCATAGAACCAATGCCAAAAAAAAAAATTTTAAATATTGTAGTCATCAATTTTCAAATAAGTAACCATACCTAGGTTTTGTTGTTCCATCACATAGCAGTATATTGGGAGTAATCTGAACAAAGTCTCTGGAAAGCCAATTATCAACCTGTATACATACTTTTTAGATTACTGAGCAATACTTCTTAGATTACTGAGCAGTGGGATACGTTATAACAATCCAAAGTTGTTCATATATGTCATCTTCGATCTCCTTGGGTTTGTAAACTCTACTAATTGACACAAACATTTTTTTTTATATAATTGCCAATAGTACGACTCTTTACTTGTCGGTGACCATCATACAATTAAGCCAACTGATACATGTGTATCGTATTAATTCTACACACGATGAAATGTTGCCTGGCCTCTGTCAACACTGCACATACTCGCCATTTGTATCTCTCATCATCGCATTTTACCTTAAATCGATCTTTAGTAGACCTTGAAACTTTGAAGCTCCAATTATCCTTGAGTGCCAGCATGCTAAGAGCCTCATGAAGTTGACTCTTACTATCATATAACTTTTCAATAAGCACATCTCTAATTCTGAAACTAGATACCTTATTCGATACAACCATGTTCGATAATGGTATTGAAGAAAGAAACTGAAAAAGGTTTTCTGCTTCTATTTCATCTTCTGTTCTACTCAAGGCATTTAGCTATGTATCCTCATTAAGGGAGGTATTAGAAACATAACAATGCTCACCTTGTCGAACATCATCCAATCCTTCATTTTTTTCCACATCATCAGTGATTCCAATATTATTGACATCCTCATCTTTTTCACTATTAAAGTGAGTATATGACAGTTGGGTCTTCGTTAAACATAGGTGGGAAATAATCATAATAGTCACTAATTGTATTTATGGGATGCATAAAAATTGGTATTGTTGAGGTTGTGCAATCACTTGCTGGTATGAATTGATTATGGCACGATGGTTGGTTCTGAATGGGCACCTATGAATCTTCTTCACATATAGGAGCTCTAGGTTCTAATGTTATATATATATGACGTAACGATCTTCTATTGATCCCCATATAGAACTAAATATTGTTGTCATCTCTAATCTCAATTAGTTTTCACTTATACTTTTGTGCATCTATAGAAAATTTTATTGACACTCTGTGATCCACATTATACTCTTAGTGCAAAACACCATTTATTTTTTGGAACCACAATACTTAAGTTAATAAATCTAGCATATATTTCTTCTCCGTCACTAATGCTCTCCCACATTCCTTTGAAAAATATATAGATTGACTCGTACTCCATAACACCTGTGTAACAAAAACAATTATTAAAACAATTTTAAAAAATTAAATTGAAAATCATAAAAAATAATAAAAAATTATTTTATATTAAAAAATAAAAATGAAAAAACACGAGGCATGCACTAGGACGTGCAGCATGTGGCCAGGCCGTACGGCCAGCGTAAGACTAGGTTGCGTACTACACGTCAAGGCATGCATCCCCTACTTGCACCTCACATGCCTTGCGCGAGGCCCAGCCTTGCTTCTCGCATGCAAGACGGGGATTTTTCTTTGGTTTTCACCGTCTTTCACTTTTTGTTAACCGTTTTCAACCAAATCTACTCATTTTCAATTCTTACTAGTCCAAATCTACTTATTTTCATTCCTTACTAGTCAAAATCTACTAATTTTCTATAATTGCTTCCAAAAAAAAAAAAAAAACTAACAATGAAAGAAGATAAGTTCAAAACATACCATTGTCTATATTTCACTTCTCAAATTCAAATATCGCAACACCAGCACTTGATCTACTACTTTTGGAGATAAGATTTGAGAGTGATGATAGTTTTGAAAGAAACAAATAGTTTAAGAATGTTGAAGGGTAATATGGTCTTAAAGTTTTTTTGTGGTTAATAAATTTTTTTTCATTTGTTGGCTACAAAAGTGTATTCATTAAAAAAAATTTGTCCAATTTCAGACATTTCCTAAATCATAAAAACTTTTGAGAAACGTTTTGTTAAATTATTGAGGGAATGTGCATAAATCCATTTTATATAAAATGGAAATTAAATAAAAATCACATAAAGAAATGATTTTCAAGAAAAATCATAAATAACAGATTTTCTAAAAAAATCTTGTTAAATTGTCGAGGGGGATGTGCTTAAACCCACAAAGAAGTCACCTATGTAAGTAACCCAACTACTGTGATTGGCAATCCCATAAAGAAAGTTTAATGGGTAGGAATAACTAATATGTGTGACTTGTTTAACACTTATATTATGGACATATCCTCGAGGAGACATGCTTCCGCTCATCCCTATAACAAAAATACTTATGTTGTGACGTTATGAAGGGTATTTACACTGAATGAGTATGAGACAAGAATATTGTTTACAAGACATGAGTCACATAGGCCTTTGGAGCTCCCACTAAAATCAAGATAATGCACCCAGGGCCATTAAAGTGCCAACCCGCAAAACTAAGTCTTCGTTACTATTATGTGTGTTATAGTTGAAGTTTGATCAAAGGAGTTGAGTTCAAGACATAATTCACTCAGGTTCCTCAAATAGATTCTATAGCACTAAGTATAGGTTCAAGTTTGAAAGATACCTATATGTTGAGTGTTATGTACGTGTACGTCATGCTATGGATGAATGTGTGCATTTTAAACAATTTAATAATAGCATATCACATATGCAACACAACGAAATTAATACACATTAAAATAATCTCATTACTTAATGAGATTGAGAGATTCACCATTGAAGTGTGCTTTGAACAAATTTAATTAAGGACGTAGTGGGCTTCCTCAAACTAGACTAGTAGCTTCCCTTTTCGAAATATTTATTTGAAGCAACTATTGCAACCCTTAATCTCTCGAAACTTCTTATTATTTCTATTGCTATTTGTACTTATATTTGCTTTGGATTACTTTACAATTCTCATCTATTTCTCTCGGCCATTATAGAGCCTTTGGTTTCACCAATTGAAACAATAATAAATTAATTGGAGTCCAATAGCGTAAGTATGCGGAAGCCACATTTGCTACCCACTAGCTGCTTAAAATAATGTTGAATATTGTGCTTATTTTGGTGACTAACTAAAGAGCAAATTGGTGGCTTTTATTTTGCTGGCCGAATTTTGAATCGACAAGTTGCAACTTTGTTCAAATTCGTTGCCACCTTTTGCTTCAAAATTGAATAACATTCAATCATTAATAAGCATCAATTCCTTTCAGCTAATAGAATTAAAACATGTAGCCATTACTTTTATTTCATCCAATAAAAATTAAACAAATGTCAAGACTAAATCAAATAAATCTAATTCATTTGATTTAGACCAAAAGTCGAATGGTAAATTGAACAATAATTTAGTTTTATAACTTTATCTATCAATATCTTATTTAGTACCCATATAAATTATTGACACAATTTGAGACATACACTAGGTAGATAAAAGTGTCAAGTCTCACTTGGCATAATCGTAGGTTTAGCACTTAAACCTTAGTTACTCTCTGAGAGACCCCTGAAATAATTAAAGAAAATAATAATTATTTTATTTAAATAGTAACTATATCTATTAATGCTCAATTTAGTACCTATGCAAATTATTAGTACAATTTGAGACATACACTAGGTAGACAAAACTGTTAAGTCTCACTTGACACAATTTTAGGTTTAACATGTAAACCTTCCCGAGAGACCCTGAAATAAATTCATATTTTTTAAAAACTTTCCGGATCGAACAATTAGATTCGGTGCACTACCTATGTTCTCAACGAGTACACTTCATATATTGTGACTTCCTAGGTTCACACCTAATTTGTCTTATAGAATATTTCTGTAAGTCCATAACTGATGCCCCACATATATACGTTATGGATAATACAAAATGGCGAGTTAAACCATATAAGTTAAGGTTAATCTATATTCGTACAATCCCTCTGTCATAAATATCTAGAAAGAGCGGAGACATAAATCAACACCGTCAAGTCCCCTATTGCTCAACCATAAACTTATCTTCTTGATTCGTATTTTGATAAAAAATAATTGCATACTCTTTGGCGATATTGTTTATAACTCGGGACATTCTTTTTTGGGTTTAATGCTTATGGCCATAAGACTTTCTGAAACATAACCTTAGAGTATCTGAATATTAGACTCTCCCATATGAGCTAACAGATCTCATGTCTACACACACCGAACACATAAGCATCAAACTATACCCAATGACACCTAATGATTAGACTATGAAAGGTCTTTAACATCTGTGAAACTAAAGTATAATGGATTACTCACAACCCTACCTTGGTGCTCTAGTTTAGGGACCACGAATACTACTCAACTAAAAAAGACCATTCACTAACAGATTTATAGGATATCTATTGGAGGTTTTTATTGAGTCTAGTTCTGTATCCAGTCCTCACTGAATACCTATATATCTATACGAACTTCAACTAAGCTCATGGTCTATTAAGATTAACTATCTGGACAATCCAAATATAGATATATATTTATCTATATTAATGCATTCCACTCAATAGACCATACGTAGGTAGAAATAGATCAAGAACATATAATGCGAGAATATACTTGCACAATAACATTTTCTAACAACTCTTACAACTATGTCATTGTTAGTATATTCTCAGGTCTTTGTTCCATTTCAAACAAGATTCTAACTCTTTAGACCAGATCTAAACTCCTTTAGATCAGTATAATTTTTGAAATGTTACAAGCATCTTACCTTATAAAAAATAATTAGCAATTTAATGAAATATTTATTTATTACATAAGTATGAAATTACACTATTCATACAAAATTGGGATGACACATAAGCAAAAAACCTAACAACTCCTACTTACTCTAGTGTCATTCGTAGTGGTATCTAATACCTAATGACTTTACGTATTTCTCAAACATCTTTAGAGTTAAGGCCTTAGTGAGTGGGTCTGCTACATTATTTATAGAATTAACTCTATAAAATACAACATCTCCTCGAGCCAAGATCTCTCTAATAATGTGGTATTTTCTCTCTACATGATTAGAGCTCTATTGTGCTATTGGCTCTTTCACATGTATAATGGACCTATTGTTGTTACAATATAATGAGTTATGATCCATTGAACTTGGGACTATACCAAGTTTTGTGACAAACTTCCTGATCCACACTACTTCTTTTGCTACTTCTAAAGTTGCAATGTATTTTGCCTCAGTGATAGAATCTGTTGTAGATATCTATTTGACACTTTTTCAACTTATAGTGGCTCTATTAAGAATAAACACATATCTAGAGATAAACTTTCTATCATCCGAATTAGACTAAAAGTCTGAATCAGTGTATCCTCTTACATGTAAATTATTATCTCCATATATAAGAAACTTGTCATTTGTACCCTTAATGTATTTAAGGACATATTTGACTGCCATCCAATGGCTATCACCTAGATCAGACGGTACCGACTTGTAACACTTACAACCATACTGATATCAGGTCTTTTACACATTATGGCATACATTAAGCTTCCAACAGCTGATGCATAAAGAATGTTAGACATTCTAACCCTTTCATCTTCTTTATGAGGACACATCTTTCTCGAAAGATGAATGTCGTGTCTAAAAGGTATATTAATTGTCTTACAGTTACTAAATCTGTACCTTTCTAAGACACTATCAATGTACAAAATTTGGGAGAGTCCTATCAGCCTCCTAGCTCTATCTCTATAAAGCTTTATACCCAGTATAAAGGAAATATTTTTCAAATCCTTCATTGAGAAATTCTTACTAAGGTAACTTTTTACTGGCTATAACATACCGATATCATTTCCAATGATCAGTATGTCATATACATAAAGAATTAAAAAGATAACCATGCTCTTACTAACTTTTTTATACACACAAGCTTCATTTTCATTTTTAATGAAACCATGCCCTCTAATTACCTCATTAAAATGAAGATTCCAACTTCGGGAAGTCTACTGAAGTCTATAAATGGACTTCTTCAGTTTGCATACAAGACTAGAAGAAAGGCTAGATGCAAAACCTTTAGGCTATTCCATAAATATCTCTTCCTCAAAACCGTCTTTACATCAATCTGCCAAATGTCAAAATCATAGTATACATCAATTGCCAATAATATCCTTATTGACTTGAGCATCGCAACTTGCGCAAAAGTTTCCTCAAAATAAATCCCTGATCATTGAGTATAACTTTTTGCTAGCAAACGAGCCTTGAAGATCTATACCTTTCTATCGAGCCTACACTTTCACTTATAAACTCATTTACATCTGATAGAAACTATTCATTCGAGAAGCTTAACCAAGTCCAAAACTTGGTTTTGATGCATAGAGTCAATTTCTAATTTCATTGCATCTTGCCATTTTTTTGAATCACTATCTAATGTTGCTTCTCTGTAGGTTAAAGGATTATTTTTTTCCACTAAGAAAACCTCTGAGGTACCTTCAGGTATCATACCATACCTTTAAGGTTGCCTCGATATCCTTTGTGACCTACGTAGAGGGTGTATAAAAGGTAATTTACTCGATTGAGCCTATAGTTCCATCTGTGGTTCATTCTGATTGACTTCATAAAGATCAATCTTCTTACAATCCCTATGATCCATGAGAAATTATTTCTCTAGAAAAGTGGCATTTCGAGCAATGAACACATTTCGTTCCTCAGGATCATAAAACTAGAATCCTATTGAATTTATGGGATAACCAATGAACTAATACTTGTACCCCTTTGGTGTAAGTTTATCTTATTGTGTAACTCTTATATAAAAAGGACAACCCTAAATCTTAAAATATTTAAGACTTGGATTCCTTCAAGTTCATATCTCATAGGGAGTGGAAGGAATGACTTTAGATAGAATTTTGTTTAATACATGAGCAGTAGTATGTAAAGTATAGCCCTAAAGATATTCAGGGAGATCAGTGAATTTCATTCTCTTTTAAATAATTCAAAAATTCCATTCTCCTTTAAATAATTCAAAAATTCACTGCCTATATATTCTCTATCTCGATCTGATCGAAGGTATTTGACATACATAACGATTTATTTCTCTACTTCAAGTTTAAATTCCTTAAAATTTTGAAAGGTTTTAGACTTGTGTCTCATAAGAAAACACATAACCATATCATGACGAATCATCTATGAAGGTTACGAAGTATTAAAATTTACCCATAGCAGTGTGATTCATTTGACCATATACATCATTATGTATAAGTTCCAATAAACTAGTGACACGGTGTCCACCACTAGTCTAAGGAGATTTGGTCATTTTCCCTTGAATATATGATTCATAAACTTGATCAGGTTCTATGGTCAAATCAAGTATTCGATAGTCTTTAACTAAACGGGATATACATCTAACACCTATATGACCCAATCTCATATGCCATAATTTTGTTTCATTTAAAGTTCTCAAACTACTTGCTATGTTTACCTATAAATGCATGACATTTTGTGTTGTATTCAAAACATAATGACCATTAATTAACTGCCAATCAGCTATCAAAACATTATGCATATCATATAAACATAATGAACAATTTTGTATATATATATATGATAACCTTCACTATCAAGTACAAGAAGGGATACTATTTGTCTTAAAATACAAGGTACAAAAAGATAATTATACAACGCTATAGTTTTATTACATGAGAGATGTAAATTAAAATGTCATAAAGCCTCGACCTGAAGAAAATCTCCATTTTTAACACGAACCTGAATCTCTCCCGGCTGCAATAGTCTAACTTTTCTTAGACCTTGCAACATATTGTAGATGTGAGAAGGAGAAGTAATATCCAATACCCAGTCATAATTAGCATCATATGCTAAAGAATTATCAATAATTGTAAACATATACCTAATGGATTCTTCTTTACTGAGGCAAGGTATCTCTGGCAATTTCTCTTTCATTGTCTTTCCTCACCACAATGGAAACATTTTCTTTTTTCTTTTTTTGTGGTTTGGATATGGGTTACCTTTGAGGACCAATCTTGAGTGTTTGCTTCACCTTCTTTTTCTTCTTTCCTTAGGCTTCCCAAAAGCCCTAGGAGCAGAAGCTGAAGCACCCTAAATAAAGAGAGATGATCCCACCTTGTTCATGTCCTCTTCTATTGTCTTTAACATATTATAAAGTTCAGAATAAGACATGGTCATTGCTTGCATATTAAAATTCATTATGAACTATCTGAAAGACCCCGGAAGCAACTAGAGAAACAAATTATTTCCTAAATATTTATTTAATGTAATGTCCATCGTCTCTAACCTCTCGTTTATAGAAATCATATTGAGGATATAGGGACTAACTGGACTACCCTCAGAGTCTACACTGAAAAAGTGATTTAGCAACCCTATATGCCTCAACTTGAAGATGAGCGGTAGGACCAGCCATTAAAATAAAAATATAACAAATTAATTAAAGAAATAAAGTGCAATAAATAAATAAAGGAAAAAATACAATAAATAAATAAAGAAAATAAGGTACGATAAATAAATAAAATAAATAAAGTGCGATAGATAAAGAAAAGAAAATAAAGTGCGAAGTATAATAAATAAATAAATAAAAGAAAATAAACTAAGTTAGGCGGTAGAACCAACCATTAAAATAAAATAAGTTAGGTGGTAAAATCAACCATGAACAATAAAATAAATTACAACAAAAGAAATAAATTTAAAAACTAAAATTTTACAAAGAAAATAAAATGTACAAAGTTACTGCTTTAGTATTGATAAACGCAACCTACATTCGCTTAGTGTGCCTCCCCGGCAACGGCGCTAAATTTTGTTTACACTTAAAGTGTAATGCAACTATCGCAGTATAGACACGAGAAAGCTTTTGGCAAAATAAGTTAGTGAAGTTAAATATTAAAGTAGTACCAAAGGAGAAAATTAATTAATTGGTTTAAGTTGATGAGATAGAATTGTCTATGAATTGAGAAAAATGTCTTATGATGATGCAACTAAGGCTTCGAGAATCCCAATTATGCTTTATAAATCTACTCTACATTTTGATTCAATATTTATAACTCAATTGAAAGTTTCACATCCCAAACAATTAATTGAAAGATATGTAAAATATAGCACATGTGATAACACATATATTTGATATGACTAAACTCTTTGTAAATATTAACACAAATCATGTTCATTTATACAAGTTATTTAAGATCGACAATATATCATTTTGACAATATTGCAGTAAAAGATCAACTTGAATATCAAACAATTATTGTCTTTACATGTTATCCAAGATCGACAATATATCGATAGACAATATTACAGTAAAAGATTAACATATAAAACTAGGTAACTAATAACAGTTATAATTCAACAAGAATCACATAAAGAAAACATGACTAAAAATATATGAAACATGAGAATTATAACCTCTGAATTATAAAAAATAAAATAGATAAGAGTTTAGGCACAATCAGACTTACAAACATTTGTAACTCTTGACAAAGAATCAAAGCATAGAAGTAAGTTTATTAAACATAAAAGCTCATCTCTTAGCCTTGTCAAAAACTCTAGCCTAGATTAAAATGCATGTTAATGAGAAGAAAATAAGAGAGAATTATCTAATGTTGAAAACATCCTAAGAGTATCCTTATATAGGCTATGAATGAAAATATGTTTAGTAAGACTTCAATCTTCAATAATTTAGGCCAACCATTTGTTCAACCATTTACAGTACCTTTTAGATAATAGAAATGACTGATGTTGCCTCTGTGGCCTACATAAAGATTGTAGAATTTTTTCTCTTCTTTCCATAGCCACCAGGTTTATACAAATTAGATGAGTATCCAATGAGATATAGGCAAAATACCAAATTTATATTAGATTTCAACCAACAACCCTTTTACCCATTTTATAATATAATTTGGTCCATAATAACGGCTGCTTTGAACTTTACCATCAACATAAGAGTTATTGATAATTGAGTTAATATTTCATAGCTTTAAGAATTATACCAATTGAATACGTATTTGGTGAAATAGGTCCAAATACATGAGTTGGGTCAAGCTGAGCGAAAGTTGTAACCTAATTCTATTGCATCTCAATTTTTGGCCCATAACATGTTGGATTTGGCTTTTTAACTATTCTTCAAGTTTGTGTAAGATTGAGTCATGTTACTCCAGGTTTAATAATGTCTTCATTTTGATTTCTACATTGAGAGTTACATCTATTTTACCTAAACCTGTGCAAATAACATTCATTAATCACAATTTAACGAGAACACTTTATTTCAAGCTAAAAATACAAAAATGCTAAAATTAGTGACATTAAATGGTGGCTGAATCTCTTAATAAATATGCATTTTTATATGTTCATCACTTGCCAATATCTATTGTTCTCTTTGTAAGAACGACATACAGAATGAGAGCTATCTTTGCTGTTATCGTGCTCATGTGACTTACTGGTATTAACTTGGCAGCTATGAAATGGTGCCATGCTTTGAGTTCTCTGCACATATAGCGTATGGGAAAAGAGACCGGTGTATTTCCAGACATCATCCATTGAGCATCTAGGATAGCCAAGTAGCGGATGACGACTTCATAATCTGAATTCTGGTGGAGCTCTATATAGTCATCTCTTTATATGTTGGGTACCCTGAAGTATCTATTGATAACCTCATCATGGATGTGAACAGTTCTTCCCCTAATTTCTACTTTCCCATACCTGTGCTCTTTGCCTAAATAGAATTCACAAGCTACTGGAATAATTGCGGCATCTGGTTGTGTGCACAATCGTCCCCAACCGCTGTCTATAATAATTCTTGAGATTTTTGGATAGCCTCTTTCGGGAATGATTATGCGTTTGACTATGAGCGAGTGATATAAGTCTGAGGCTTCTTTGGACACAAACGTGTTAGTATCATAACCTGTAGAGGACGATGCAATTAACTTCTTTGATTTCTTGGGTGCCATTGAATACTTGTAACAATAATAACGAGCACTCCGAATATTGACAATAACTACCTTTTAAACATTGCAATATCAAATCATATATGTGTGCCACTTATTACTCTTTTATAGCTTAAAATCACTACTGTACTCATATGCACACGTTCATTCTCTCATCATACAATACCAATCCTATTACAATATATCACTCCCCACTTGTAACTGTAATATGGCATCACCACACATATATAGGCAACAATAATGTAGTAATATTGCATCATCTAGCACTTGCCTAATATATATTTTTTCTTCATAGAAACATCCTAATAAGAGTATAATGCATTATGCTTAAAGTTACAATATGTAGCTATGATTGCTAGTAGAGAACTTCAAGTATAATCCAGTAGATATCAATCAACTCACCAATTTAAGCATTTCTCAAAAGCATTCATGGAATTTTTGTTTTCATTTTTTTTTGTTTTTTTTAAAACCTGCAGCCTAAAAAGAAAATAAAATACTCATGAAAGAAAAGAAAAGAAAAAAATGAACTGAATAAGAAGAAAACATAACACTAAAAAAATATATTAATTAAAATCAAATGATATTAGACTTGGGTTGTCTCCCAAGAAGCGCTTGATTTAACGTCTTTGGCTTGACGTAGTGATCCTGCAGTTACTTGTGATCCATCAGATCGACATTGAATTTTTGCCGATCTATATATCATTCATGATAATTCTTAAGGCACTAGCCATTTACTATAAATGAAGCTTGATTATTTGGATCTCTAATTTCAACTGCTCCATTTAGGTATACTATGATGATTTGAAACAGGCCAGACCATTGGGACTTAAGCTTTCCAAGAAATAACTTTAGACGTGAATTGTAGAGCAGCACTGTTATTTTTCAAATGAACGCTGAAGTATCTTCTTATCACACCATCATTTTGTCTTTTCCTTGTAAAGCTTAGCATTCTCATATGCTTGTAGATGAAACTCATCTATGACATTTAGTTGAAGTAAGCGTTTCTCACCTATGGCTTGGAGATTAAAGTTGAGGGCTTGAATGGCCTAATATGGTTTGTGTTCTAAATCCAAAGGTAGGTGACACGCTTTTTCAAAGATTAACCAAAATGAGGACATACCAATTGAATTTTTGTAAGCAGTATGATACGCCTATAAAGCGTCATCCAAGCGTAATGCTGATGTAAACTAGGTTGCCAAAATATCACAAGGTCCATTGAAAATCTATGTGTGATGGAGAACAACAGCACATGTGATATTAAGTCTCAATATTGGTAGTTGTTAGTAGTTATAAGTTACTATTAATTATTGTAATAAGTGCTAGCATTCCAAGTGCCTAAATTATTGGTAGTAGTTGGTAGTTAGTAGTTTTAAGTTGTCATTAGTGCTGTAATAAATGCTAGACATCCCAAGAGGTCTTTATAAATATATGAGAGAAGAGGGAGGATGAAATATAGAATTGATGATATTAATGTTGAGAGTTTTCTCTTAAGTTCTTCAAAGAACTATTATTAGAACTTATCAAGATTTTATCTTGTGGCGTTCTTTTAGATTTATCACTCATAACTTCTTATCTATCTTGAGTGTGGCATCTACTATCTTCTTATACCTTTGATTCTTATCTTTGATAGATAATGGATCAAGGTTCTTTTTTTTGTTTATATAAAAATCTGAATTAGAACGATCCTTGGCAAAGGAACGTCATTGAGCATTGGGTCTCACTTTTCTTTGTGAGGTTCAAATCAAATGCCCAATCCTTTCGATTTAGTTTAACCATTTTCTCTAGGATGCTTTTTATTTGTCAATTAGAGACTTTAACTTGTCTGCTTGTTTAAGGAGGATATGCAGTAGCCGTCTTATGCTTGACCCTGTATTTTTGCAAGAGGGCTGAAAAATATTTATTACAAAAATATAAGCCCTCATCACTTATAATTGTTCTCGTAGTTTCATATCTCATGCATATATTCTTTTGAAGGAACGTAATCACTATCCTCGCCTCATTTATATGTAATGCTACTGCCTCTACCCAATTTGAAATGTAATTCATAGCTACAAGTATATATTTGTTGTCGAGAGATGGTGAAAACAATCCCATGAGGTCTATTCCCCAAACATTAAAGATTGAAACCTCTAGAATGTTCTGCTGTGGTATTTCATGTCTTTTGAAGATGTTCCCCATCCGTTGACATCAATCACACCCTGTAACAAAATAATATGCATATTTAAATAATATGAGCCAATACAAATCAGATTGAAGTACCTTAGCTGCTGTTTTGTCGCTCGCAAAATGTCCCCCATTATCGGATGCATGATAATGGTGTAAGATATCTTGAGTTTCTTCTTTAAGGACATATCTTTAAAGGATTTGGTTTGTACATGATCTGTAAAGGAATGGCTCATCCCAGAAATAGAATCTTGTGTCGTGGAGAAACTTCTTCTTTTACTGAAAAGTCAAATTAGGAGGTGATGTACCAAAAACTAAATAATTAACAATATCAACATACCAGAGGATCTCATGATGTTATGTTGCAAGGAGTTGTTCATCCAAAAAGGTTTCATTGATTTAGATCTTTTCTTGGTGTTGATTTGATGCTTCCAAATGAGAGAGATGATCTGCAACTTGGTTTTCAACTCATTTTCTATCTTTGATCTCTAGATCAAATTCTTGCAGTAGGAGAATCCATCGAATGAGCCTCGGTTTAGCAATTTTTTATTGATGAGGTACTTGATTACTGAGTGATCAGTGAAGATTGTGACCTTGACTCCAATGAGGTAAGCACGTAACTTGTCAAAAGAAAAGACTACTGTGAGAAGCTCTTTTTCTGTGGTGGTGTAATTGGACTGCGTGTTATTGAGAGTCTTGCTTGCATAGTATAGCATGTGAAACACTTTCTCTCGGCGTTGTCCTAGTACAGCCCCCACAGCTAAATCGCTTACATCACCCATCACTTCAAAGGGTAAGTCCCAATCTAGATCTATAATGATTGGTGCAGTGGTAAGCTTCTTCTTCAACAATTCAAAAGCTTCAAGACATGCATTATTGAAATGAAACTGCACCTCTTTCTCTAATAAGTTGCATAAGGGTTCGGAGATCTTGGGAAAATCTTTTATAAAATTTGGCATGACCAAGAAAACTCTGCACTCTTTTCACATTAGTCAGTAGTGGCAACTTCTCGATAGTTTTTATCTTTGTTCAATCAACTTCAATACCATGAGCATAAATTTTATGGCCTAAGACTATGCATTTTTTGACCATAAAGTAGCACTTTTCTCAGTTGAGCACTAAATTGGTATCTTCACACTGTTTAAGCACAAATGCTAAATTATCAAGGCATTGATCAAATGAATTGCCAAAAATAAAAAAGTCATCCATAAATACCTTTATGAAGTACTCTATAATATCTGAAAATTTGGCTAT
Organism: Ailanthus altissimus; assembly: GCA_946807835.1. NCBI lineage: Eukaryota > Viridiplantae > Streptophyta > Magnoliopsida > Sapindales > Simaroubaceae > Ailanthus > Ailanthus altissimus. The sequence continues at coordinate 7,637,746 of OX327699.1, forward strand.
CATACAGCACTGAAAAGTGGCTGAAACATTGCATAGTCTGAATGGCATCCTCCGGAAGGTAAATATGCCATATGGGTAATTAAATGTGGTCTTTTCTTGATCTTCAAGAGCAATTACAATCTGATTATAGCCAGAATATCCATCCAAGAAGCAATAATAATCATGTCAGGCTAGTTTCTCCAGTATTTGATCGATGAAGGGTAAGGAAAAATGATCCTTGTGGGTGGCTTTATTTAGCTTTCGGTAGTACATGCATATCCTCCAACCTGTGATAGCCATAGTAAGGATTAAATAATTGTTCTCATTTACCACTATAGTGATTCCTCCTTTCTTTGGTACACATTGCACCGAACTTACCCATAAGTTATTAGAAATGAGGTAGATAATCCCTGCATCTAGCCACTTAATAATCTCCTTCTTTTCCACATCTTTCATAATTGGATTTAAGCGCCTTTGCTGCTCTATTGTAGCCTTGTGCCCTTCCTCTAATAGAATTTTATGCATGTAAAATAAGAGACTGATTCCCTTGATGTCAGCAATTATCCATCTTATAGCCCTCTTATGATCTCTTAAGACCCTCAACAATTTTTTTACCTATGATTCATCAAGTTGTGTAGAAACTATGACTGGCAAAGTAGAAGATTCTCTAAGAAATGTATACCTTAAGTGACTCAGTAGTAGTTTTAACTCTACTTTATGAGGTTCTTTAATAGAAGGCTTAACGTGAGTTTGCAAGCCTTCTGCTCTATCTAGAGGTTCAGCTCTCATCTTGAATCTGTTAAATTTTGGAGAAAGGCTTAAGGCTTGTAGATACTCTCGAGCTTCACTTCTTTCTACCTCAACTCTATTTACCACTGCATATTCTAGAGAATCTTCAATGCTATTTTTGTTAAAAATATCCTATACTTCCCTGTCAATAATATCAGTGCTCATACATTCCTCTTCCTCACTTGGCCCTCTCATAGCTTTGAAAACATTGAATATTACTTCTTCATTTTGTATCCTTGTAGTTAATTCTCTTTTTTGAACATCAATAAGGGTTCTTTCTGTAGATAAGAATGGTCTTCCTAGTATGACATTAGTAGGTTTAACCTCCCCCAAACCTAACTTATTATAGATGGATAATAGCATTAGGTTGATGATGGCGTCTAAATCACATAATGCTATGCTAAAGAATTTCTCCCCGATAGTATATGGTATGGTAAAACTGCTTGGATCTTTTGATTTTGGTGGTAATTTCTTTTGTAAGATTGCACTACATTCTTCAGTGAGTGCCACGGTTTCATACTCAACTAATCTCCTTTCTTTAATAAGATATCCTTCATAAACTTCACATAACTTGGCATTTGTTCCAAAGCATCTGCAAAAGGTATGTTAATATGGAGTTTCTTGAAGACATCTAAAAACTTCAAAAATCGCTTGTCCAACTTCTATTTCTGTAGCCTCTAAGGAAATGGTGGAGGTAGATGGGGAGGCTGAACTGCAAGTTTTTGCTGAGCTTTACTGGTTTGTGCTGTTGCATTTAAATTTTTCTACATTTCTTTACTATTTTCTGCATTTTCCTACTGCTGCACATTATGTTCTACAATAAATTTTACATCGTTTTCTTCATCGCTTACTGCATTTTTCTCCACTTCTGTACTGTTTGATTGTAACTCTTTGCCACTTCTCAAAGAAACAGCTTTGCATTGCTCCTTATCCCCTCTTGGATTAGCTTCAGTGTTGCTTGGTAAAGTCCCTTGAGGTCGGTTATTTAGTGCTATAGCAAGTTGCCCCATTTGAGTCTCTAGAGTTTTCAAAGATGCGAAATGGTTTTGTAAGATAGTATCATTAGACTTCATATACTACATAAACATATCTTCTAAGGTTGATTTCTTCTCTTGTGAGGATAAAATTAGGGTGGGTCAGGTTTAAGTTGCTACCCTTGGTTGCTACCCCAAGAAATATTAGGATGATTCCTCCACCCTAGATTATAATAACTTGAATGTTGATTATTTTGCTGTCTATTATAGTTCTCCATATAGTTTGCTGACTCCATGCATTGCCCATTTATGTGATTATCACCACAGAAGTCACAAGTCACATTTTAGGTCTTAACAGCATTCATAGAATCAAATCTCTTGGTTAAAATATTGATCTGCACAGCCAATGCATTGAATGCATCAATCTTATGAACTCCAGTAGCCTTCCTTAGTGTAACTCTTTCAGCAGGCCATTGATAACTATTAGATGCCATCTCTTCTAATAACTCATATGCTTCCTCTGTGTACTTGTTCATCTAAGCTCTTCTAGCAACGACATCGATAATTGTCCTTAAATGACCTACTAGCCCATTGTAGAATGTTTGGACTAATAACTATTTAGGAACTCCATGATAAGGACACTTCCTCAACATATCCTTGAATCGCTCCTATACCTCATATAATGACTCACATTCAATCTACACAAATGAGGTGATGTCATTCCTTATCTTAGCTGTCTTAGCTAGTAGGAAAAACTTTGCTAAGAACTTCTGTGCTAGGTCATCCCACGTTGATATGGATCCTGATGGTAATGACATCAACTAGCTCTTGGCCTTGTCCCTCAATGAGAAAAGAAATAGTCGCAACCTGATGGCATCATCTGAGACTCCATTGAACTTGAATGTGTTGTAATTCTCTAAGAAATTCACGATATGCATGTTAGGATCATCACTGGGAGCTCCACTGAATTGCACAGATTCCTTAAGCATCTCAATAGTATTTGGCTTGATCTCAAAGTTGTTTACATTAATAGTGGGGTGCCGAATACTAGACTGAATACCTTATGTTGTAGGAATAACATAATCCTTCAATGATCTCTGTGGATTCATAGGCTCAAACACTGGATTATTGATATTGTCGTGATTCTCTGTCATATATTTTGTTTTGATGTTGTTTTCGTCGAAGTCTCCGGAATGTTCTTTCAATCTTAGGATCAAAAGATGCTAAATCTTCGCTTTTGGTTCTTCGCATGAACTGTCAAAATGAAAAAGAGAGATGATAACTAAAATGAAAAAAGAAAGAATAATAATAATAAAATTTGAAGTAAAAGTAGGATAGCATGGTATTAGTATCGATCTAAGAATAGATAACATAGTCCCCAGTAATGGTGCTAAAAACTTGATGTCTTATTTAATATCCTAGCGCAAGTGCACACTTTCGTATCAAGTAATATAGTACTAAGTCTAGATTATTGATCCCACAAAGACTATTGTTTTTATTTCTTGAATCAATTACTAAAATTACTCTGTTTACCTTTATCCAAACTAACTTCTGAGATGGAGTTTAACTAACTATGCTACTGCTATCAAATTAAACTTAATTAATTATCACAAGCACTCTAAGATAAAATTTACTAGTTTGATAGGTAATCTAGGGTTTCGATGTATCCCCTAGTATTTCATTGAATTCTTTAACCCTTTAGTTATTCTCTTACTATCAATTGATTGGCTAGACACTAAATCATCACAAGCTTCTGATGAAAGTCGAATGATAATATCACACCCTAACAATTACCTATATGTATATGGTAATCTGAATAAGATACAACTCATTAAGAATAATTCTAATCAAACCATACATGCCACCTAGGTATATGTCTATCCTAGATGGATCTCATAGATGTTACCCTACAATCATGTATCAATCTACCTTAGGCTAAACATATGAATCTTTTTGTCAAAGTTATCATGGTTCTTAAATAATCAAAATAGTGATCAGGTATAATAAAAGTATTAAGCACAGATGGATTGAATCAATTAAGAGATATAAGTTCATAACTAAGAGTTTAAATATTCAATTACATACTAGGTTCAAGAAAACCCTAGATCAAAAGTATTTAGCTCATGCTTACAACAAGAGTATCAAAGCAAGAATACAAAAATATCATGAAAAAGATCATCTCTTAAAGTTAAAGAAGAAAATAACACAAGTGACGTCCTGAGTTGTTCTCTTTCCTTTTTGTCTTGAATGCCCAAGAGTTGATTCTTCAATCTTCAATTTTTAATAAATTTATTTTAATCTCTTGACTTGGATGTGTATTCGTTGCTTGCGTTTTCCTTTTTGCTAAGTCTTGCTATTTTTGCCTTAAAAGAGTGTTTTTGTTGATATGAGAAACCCTAGGTGCGAGGAGCTTCGAATCCACACACAAATAGGAAAGTTGAAAGGAGTATTTAAACATTGCACGGGAGCCGCGACGCTGAAGGCTTAGCTCCGTGGTGCTGGGCACGAGCAATAAGAGCTGAGTGATCGTCAACGGGTGCCGCAGTGCTCAGTCACTGATCTGGGTGCTGCGGCGTCTAGCCCTAGGTGCCATGGCTTTCAGTCATTGATCTGGGCGCTACAGCACCCAGTCACATGTTGCGCACCTTTCATCTTTTAAATACATCTCGCTCGTTTCTCATCCGAATCGCTTTCCATTTGATCCTATGTGTCACATTTTCCTTCATGCACTTATTTAATATTAAAAATATAAATAAATAGCCAAATATTAATAGTTTAAAGTAAAATACCCAAGTTAGAGTGCTAAAATACTATTGCTATTATTCTATTATCACAGTGCTCTAATAATAGCATATATGCAACACAGAAAAATTAATATATATTAAAATTATCTCATTACTTAATGAGATTAGAAAATTCACCCTTGAAGCGTACTTTGAACAAATCTAATTAGGGACATAGAGAGCTTCCTCAGGCTAGACTAGTAGCCTTTCTTTTCAAAATATTTATTTGAAGCAACTATTGCTTCCTTTAATCTCTCGGAACTTCTTATTATTTCTATTGCGATTTGTACTTATGTTTGCTTTGGATCACTTTTTAATTCTCATCTATTTCTCTCAGCCATTATATAGCCTTTGGTTCCACCAATTGAATCAATAATAAATCAATTGGTGTCCATCAACTTAAGCATAAGGAAGCCACATTTGCTAGCTACCAGCTACTTGAAATAATGCCGAATATTGTGCTTATTTCGATGGCTAACTAAGGAGCAAATTGGTGTCATTTATTTTGTTGGCCGAATTTTAAATCAACAAGTGGCAACTTTGTTTAAATTCGTTGCCACCTTTTGCTTCAAAATTGAATAACATTCAATCTTTAATAAGCATCAATTCCTTTCGGCTAATAGAAGTAAAACATGTAGCCATTACTTTTATTTCATCGAATAAAAATTAAAAAATGTCAAGACTAAATCAAATGAATCCAATTCATTTGATTTAGACTAATGGCCGAATGATAAATTGAACAACAATTTAGTTTTATAACTTTATCTACCAATACCCTATTTAGTACCCATACAAATTATTAGTACAATTTGAGACATATACTAGGTAGATAAAAGTGTCAAGTCTTTTTTGGCACAATCTTAGGTTTAACACTTAAACATTAACTACTCTCCGAGAGACCCTGAAATAATTAAATGACCGATTGATTTAATTTAAATATAATAACAATTGTATCATTTAAATAGTAGCTATATCCACCAATTCCCAATTTTGTACCTATGCAAATTATTGGTATAATTTGAGACATGCACTAGGTAGATAAAAGTGTCAAGTCTCACTTGACACAATTTTAGGTTTGTTTAACACTTAAACCTTAGTTACTTCTTAAGAGATTCTGAAATAAATTCATATTTTTCGAAAACTTATCGGATCGAACAATTTGAACGATCCGGTGCACTACTCACGTGCTCAAGGAGTATACTTCATATAGTTAGACTCCCTAGGTTTACACCTATTTTGTCTCACGAAATATTTCTGTAAGTCTATAACCGATGCCCCACACGCACACATTATGGATAATACAAAATGATAAGTTAAACCATACAGGTTGAGGTTAATCTATATTTGTACAATCCCTCTATTATTAATATTCAAGAATAGTGGAGACATAGATCAACACCGTTAAGTCCTCTATTGCTCAACCATAAACTTATCTCCTTGATTCATATTCTAATAAACAATATCCGCAAACTCCTTTGCGATATTGTTTATGTCTCGAAAAACTCTTTCTTGGGTTTAATGCTTATGGCCATAAGATTTCCTGGAACACAACCTTAGAGCATCTAGATATTTGACTTACTGATATGAGTCGACTGATCTCATATCTATACACACTAGACTCCATAAGTATTAAACTATACCCAGCGACACCCAGCGATCAGACCATAAAAGGTCTCTGACATGTGGGAAACCTAAGTATAGTGAATCACTTACAACCCCACCATGGTGCTTAGGTTTAGGGACCACGAATCTATTCAACTCGAGAAAACCCTTCACTGACGGATTTATGGGATATCTATTGGACATTTTCATTAAGTCTAATTCAGTATCTAGTCCTCACTGAATACCTATATATCTATACGAGCTTCAACTAACCTCATGGTATACTAAGATTAATCATCTAGACAATTTAGATATAGATATACACTAATCTATATTAATGATTCCACTCGACATACCCTGTGTCAATGGAAATAAATCAAGAATATATAATTCGAGAACATACTTGCATAACGACATTTTCGAGCAACTTTTGCAACTATGTCCTTGTTAGTATATTCTTAAGTCTTTGTTCCATTTCAAACAAGGTTCTAACTCTATAGACCTGATCCGAACTCCTTCAAATCAATATAATGTTTGAAATGTTACAAGTATCTTACTTTATAAAAATAATTAGCGATTTAATAAAATATTTATTTATTAAATAAGTATGAAATTACAATATTCATATAAAATTAGGATGGCAAATGAGCACAAATTCTAACACTATACTTAATACATAATAGAATGTTTCTTTAATATATTTTTGTTATTAATTATATATTATATTTTATGATGTACTTTGATCTTCAAAATAAATTATTCAAAATATAAACAAAAATCTAATTTCAATATGAGGATGATGCCTGGTTTTTGTTGGTCATTCTTTAAGTGTTTATACTAAATTATAACAAATAAATGGTAAATTAGATGGAGAATAGAACTAAAAAGAAACCTTGATAAGTTAAATAGACACCACAAGAATCAATTTAGGATTTTGATGCCACACTCTTGGTGATCAAAAAGTGATAAGTTGCTGACTGTCTTCAAGAGTTGGAAAACTTGAGAAGATAATTTTGAGAGAAAAAGTTCTTTTTTGTTCATCAAATTGAAGAGTGAGGCAACTGCCTCTACAAGATGTTTAAGATGCCTTATATAGGCTTACAAGATGAAGAAAAGCTATAATATTACCTAATTGACTTAAAAAAAACCAAAATAACTCAAATAAATCCAAAATGACTTAACAACTTAAAACAAAACTAAACAAGTTTTAAAAAAGACCAAAATACATAAAAATAGAGAGAGATAAACAAAATAATAAAAATAAGTCCAAAAGAAGCAATTTAAATCTAATAGCATGCAAATAAGGCTCTCATCTATGTCTTTAAGCCTAGAGTTTCCAATAGCCTCTAGATCACGTCCCAAGTTCTAATTGAAGACAAATAAACACCTTTGGTCAATTCCCATTTAGACAAGTTTTCAAGCCCATAGAAGCTTTAATAGCTCCAATCGGACTACTTATGACCATTTTAAGCTGTTTGGCCTCAGCTTTTGTTATTGACTCGTTTGAAGCCTCTTTTTTGCTCAGCTTACCTTCTTGAGTTGATTTAGAATTCTTATGATGCATATCATCACCCCTGGGATGAAATGATTTACCCTTAAATCATAATCTTTTGGATCTTCCAAATAAAGAGATAAGTCCTTCACATTAAAAGTGGCTGAAACATTATAATCACTTGGAAGATCAACTTTATAAGCATTACTATTCACCTTCTCTACAACTCGAAAAGGTTCATCAACTCTTGTCATCAACTTAGACTTTTGCTTGCTAGGAAATATTCCTTTGCTAAGATGAGTCCAAATAAGATCACCATATTCAAAGCTAACTATTTTTCATCTTTTGTTAGCACGTTTAACATACTTAGCTGTTTTTTCCTCAATATGAATTCAAACCTGCTCATGAAGTTTCTTCATCTATTTTGCCTTCTTAACCCCATCCATAAAAGTCCTTTCATCAATTAGAATAGGAACAAGGTCAATAGGTACAAATGGATTAAATCCATACACAATCTTAAATGGTAAAAATTTTGTAGCACCATGCACACTTTGATTTTATGCAAATTCCACAATAGGCAAACAAGTATCCCAACTCTTTAAGTTCTTGTTTATAACAGCCCGTAATAAAGAAGATAGAGTACGATTCACTACCTCAATTTGCCCATCAGTTTGTGAATAACAAGCAATACTGAAAAGCAGCTTCATTCCAAACTTCTTCTAGTCTTCCAAAAGTAGCTTAAAAACTTGGTATCGCAATCAGAGACAATGCTTTTAGGAATTCAATGCAAACATACAATTTCTTTAAAAAAACAAATCAGCAATATGAATAGCATCATCAATTTTGTTATAAGGAATAAAGTGGGACATTTTGGAGAATCGATCAACCACAACCATCACTAAATCCTTTACACGTTGTGTTCTAGGTAATCCAAGCACGAAATCCATACTAATATCCATCTATGGTCTCTCTGAGATAAGTAAAGCCATATACAACCCATATGCATTCTCTTTACTTATAGCTTTCTTGCAAATATCTTTCAACCACTTTATTAACACCCCGTAACAAATTAGGCAAAACAAAGTGATTTTTTAGTAGCTCATAAGTTTTCATCTCCCAAAACTGACCACTAAGACCACCACAATGAGCCTCATACACCAGCAATACATGCAAAGATCCTGAAGGTATATACATTTTCCCTAACTTGAACAAGTAACCATCATGCATAAAGAACCCGTCACTGGCTTTTTTAGCATATTCAAACACCACATTAGCAAGGTATGAATCACTAGTGTATTGTTCTTTCACCCGTTAAAAACCTAACACCCTTACATTTAACATAGAAATCAATGTATAGCTCCTAGAAAGAGCATCACCAATGACATTAGTTTGCCCCTTCTTATATTTTATGACATAAGAAAATGGCTCCATGAATTATACCCATTTAGCATGTCTTCTATTTAGCTTGTTCCGCCCTTTAAGATACTTCAAAGATTCATAGTCAATATGAATAATGAACTCCTTAGGTAATAGGTAATGCTGCCATACCTCGAGAGCCCAAATCAATGCACAAAACCCCTTGTCATAAATAGAGTAGTTTAAATGTGCCCCATTACTTCTCACTAAAGAATGCAATTGACAACTTTTCTTGCATCAAAACAGCCCCAATACCTAGCCCAGAAGCATCATACTTTATTTCGAACATTTTAGCAAAATCATAAAGTGCTAAAATAGGAGTAGAACATAATTTTTTTTAATCAGCTCAAATGTCTATTATGCATTCTCATCCCATTTAAACTCATTCCCTTTATCAAACACTCTGTTATAGGCGCAATAATAAAACTAAAGTCTCTAATAAATCACCTACAGAAAAAGGCTAAACCATGAAAACTTCTCACATAAGCAACACTAATAGGTTTAGGCTAATCATGAATTACCTTAACCTTCTCCTCATCAATCTTAATTCTATTACCAGAAACAATATACCTAAGAAAGATAACACTATTTGGGTAGAAATAACACTTCTTAAGTTTCTCATATAACTTAACATCACGAAAGGTCTTAAATATAGCCATAAGATGCCTCGCATGATCATCAAAAGTTTTACTGTAGATCAAGATATCATCAAAATAGACCACAACAAACAGCCTAATAAACTTTCTCAAAATATGATTCATAAGCCTCATAAATGTACTAGGTGCATTAGAAAGGCCAAACGGCATCACCATCCACTCATATAATCCATGCTTAGTTTTAAAAGCTGTTTTTCATTTATCACCTTCTTTCATCCTAATTTGGTGATATCCACTCATCAAATTAACTTTAGAAAAATAAATAGCACCATGTAATTCATCAAGTCTAGGAATAGGGAATCGACACTTAACCATTATCTTGATGATAGCTCGACTGTCCACACACATTCTTATGGTACAATCCTTTTTTGGAACAAGCAAAGTAGGCATAGAACAAGGACTAAGTGACTCACGCACATAACCTCTCTCTAAGAGCTCACCAACCTGCCTTTGGATCTCCTTTGTTTCCTCTGAATTACATCTATATACTGGTCTATTAGAAAGTGAAGCTCCAGGCACCAAAATCAATTTGATGGTCTATCATTCGAATAGGTTACCAATGGTAGCTCTTCCGAAAATACATCTTTGAACTCTTCAAGCAACTCTACAACCTGCATTAGCAAATCTAAACCCTCAACTTCTAATATAGGCTTTGCCCAAGCCATAAAAATAACCCCCACTGAGGCTAGTGCTTGTTTAATGCCTCCTTTTTTGGCTAACATCAACCCTTTACCCGATTCCACCATCTTTTTTTGATTTCGCAACTGATCTTCTTTAACTTGTTGAGAACTCAACGGCATCAAATTCACTTATTTTCCATTCAACACAAATGAATATGTATTTCTCCGCCCATTATAAGTCATATCATTATCAAACTGCCATGGATGTCTCAATAACATATGAATAGCTGTCACAGGAACTACATCACATAAAACCTCATAATGATAGGTTTTAATGAAAAACAGCACGCGAACCTGTCTTGTGACCTGAATCTCCCCATTCTCATTAAGCCAATGCAATTTGTATGGTTTGGGTACGGAACAATAGTTAATCCTAGTTTCTCCACCAAAGTAGTGGATGCAACATTGGCATAACTACCATTATCAATAATCATAGCACAAAATTTATCTCAGATTTGACATCTTGTATGAAAGATGTTTTCACATTGTTCTGCACCAATATCAACTTCAGCATTCAAAACTCTCTGAATAACTAATAAATTCCCTTTCATTGGCTCAAGATTCTCTTCTTGTTCAGTCACTTCTACTTTAAATTCCTTTTCAATTTCGGCCTCATCTTCATTTACAAGCTCTTTATGCTTCCCATGTAGAACCATTACCCTCTTATTTGGACATTCAGAACCAATATGCCCATTTTTCAAGCACTTAAAACACTTGATGTCTCGAGACCTCCTGGGAATTTGAGGTTTAAATACATTCTCATTTCCTTTCAAAGAACCTAAATTAGCATTCCTCTTACTGAACTCCATTTTCCCATCCCATTTAGGTGTGTTCTATGTCCGAAAAGAGGAAGAAATAACATTTGTATTACTTGATGTAGTTGACCTCATATGGATACCCCATCTTTTCTGCTGTCTTTCTGCTTTAGTTGCAAGTTTTATGACATCCTCAAGAAATATGAAGGGTTGTAACTCAACAACATTATTTGCTCTTGAGGTTTATTTAAATCACAGCGAATCAGGAACAAATATTTTTTTCATTAATCTTTTCATAAGTGGCCAACTAGTAACTTCTTCTTCATCATCCCTTCTTTGCTGAGCTTTTAAGTTTTCTCACCATAAAAGTTCATAATCTGTAAACTCAAGCACCACTACCTTAAACTTCTTTGCCTCATGGTACTTATGCCAATTAAACATCATTTTTACCTTCTGAACCCGCTCCAGATATTCCTTAGGAGAACTAGTACCTCTAAATGATGGTATATTAAGTTTGATACCACTAGTAGTATTATTTTTTTGCCTCCTCAGCCTACCCTTATCTTTAGCCTCATCATCCCTATTTGGTTCATCTCCAGCATCTCCAAGGTCATTCCAAGGTACCCTACACCCAACCAACCTTTGTTGGGGTTGCAAAGTATTTCTTTGCATCATTTCTATAATTGCAGCAAGTTGTCCACGAATTTCAGTAATCTCACCCCAAAATTCATCATGAGCTCGTTGTAAGCCTATGAGTTGAGCTTGTTCTAAATTTAGTCCCTTTGATACTCTATTCGTATCATTTTCATCCATTATCAACAAAACTCCAAACAAGTATGAACAATACAAACAACAGCTAAAACACACTTCTCAAACTCAAATAATGGAGACCCAACTTATTAAATAACCCCACAATAATATATCAGACAAAACAGCAAGAGACCTTCAATGGTGTACACTTCAGTTTGCACATTGAAACCCTATGCTTTGATACCAAGATGATGTGCCTTGATCTTCAAAATAGATTATTCAAAATAAGCAAAATTCTGATTTCAAGATGAGGGTAGTGACTAGTTTTTGTCGGTCTTTCTTCAAGTGTTTAGATTGAATTATAACAAATTAATGGTAAATAAGATGGAGGATAAAACTATAAAAAAACCTTAATAAGTCAGATGAACGCCACAAGGATCAATTTGGGATTTTGATGCCACACTCTTGGTGATCAAAGAGTGATAAGGCACTAACTGTCTTCAAGAGCTGAAAAACTTGAGAAGATAACTTTGAGAGAAAAAATTCTTCTTTTCCGTTCATCAAATTAAAGAGTAAGACAGTTGCCTCTACAAGATGTTTAAGATGCCTTATATAAGCTTACAAGATGAGAAAAAATCATAATCTTACTTAATTGACTTAAAAAGCCCAAAATAACTTAAATAAGCCCAAATGACTTAACAACTTAAAACAAAACTAAACAAGTTTTAAAAAAAGGCCAAAATACATGAAAATAGAGAGATAAGAAAATAATAAAAATAGGCCCAAAAGAAGCAACTTAAACCTAATAACATACAAATAAGGCTCTCATTTGCCTCTTTAAGCCTAAAGTCGCCAATAGCCTCTAGATCATGTCACAAGCTCTAATTGAAGAAAAATAAACACCTTTGGTCCATTTTTATTTAGATCACAAGTTTTCAAACCCATAGAAGCTTCAATAGCTTCAATCTGACTACTTATGGCCATTTGAAGCTGTTTGGCCTTAACTCTTGTTATTGGTTAATCTGAAGCCTTTTTTTTGCTTAACTCATATTCTTGAGTTGATTTAGAACCCTCATAATGCACATCATTTTATTATTTTCAAAAAATATATATAATGTATATAAAAAATGTTTTCAAAGCTTTTGTAGGGGATTGGTGGAGAAAAGTTTTTAAAATATTTTAAATAAATAAAAAGATATAAAATATTAATATAGTTTTTAAATTTTAAACTATGATTATTATTTCATTATTATATTATAATATTTAAATTTGTCATTAAATCTATATTAAATATTTGAGAGTTATAATATTTATAATATTATTATTTTTGAGTTATTTATTTTAAAATATTGTAAGAGTTACAATATATTAAATTATTTTTATTAAATATTAGAATTAATTTTAAGAGTTATAATATATTAAATTATTCTTATTAAATATTAGAATTAATTCTAAGAGTTACAAAATATTTAAAATTACAATAATGATAATTTATTATTAATTTTAATATTGCAAACTTTATCTACCACTATAAAAAAGAGTGCTAATCTTTCTTTGGAGATAGTGTGTGTAAATAGAAAATAAGAGAAGAGAAATGTGTGTGTGGGAGTGAAAGTAAAGAAAAGAAAAATTAGAAGTATTTTATATATAAAATATAAATTAAGTATTCTCTATATTATATTTTGAGCAATTATGACTATGGAGACTTAGTGTTTTCTTATGGTGATCATGCTCAGCGATGGAGATCAGCTATGAGCATTGGGCTGTATCTTAGAGTCATATAGATCCGTCATTACTCATACGAGGGGAGGATTATTTGGCTTTAGTACAATACTTTCTAACATGCCTTTACTATACTCAAGGCCTATTTTTCTTACCCTCTCTTTATATTTAATTTTGTATTTTGCTTCTTAATAATTTATATCTCACAAATATTTGATAATATATATTTTAACATATGATTGAAATATTATGTTAAATAAATATACCTAACATCTATATTTTAACATATGATTGAAATAATATGTTAAATAAATATACCCAACATCTATATCAATAAATCCCATTACTTGTTTGAAGAAAAACCTAATAGAGAGTTGGGGTGGTAATGGGATGGGTTAGAGGTAGGGATTACAATCCTCATTCCCATATTTGAATGGTGTGAGAATCCTCATACCCACTTTATACTCAATATATATAATTCAGGTTCAGAGTAGGGGATCCCAAAATAGAGATGATGATCCCATAAACACCCCATCCTTTAATTTTCTTTTAATTTCTTAAATTTTTTTTAATTGTACTGATTTAATTTTATGAAATAGTTTTTCACCTTGTACAATCATAATTTACCAAAAAAAAAATTATAAATATCACATGAAAATATAAAGTACATCAAGTCTTTAGGTTTTCAACTACTATTTTAAAAATTACAAAAATTAATGGTTTCTTTAAACTTTAGCATCTAAATCAACTTTAGTATCTAAATCATCATACTTTATTTGCAAGCCAAACAATAGATCTCTATTACGATTCCTTGAAAACCTATAATATAAAGTAAAAAAAGTTTTAAATTAGATGAGTGATGACTAAAAAATTAAGAATGGTAATAAAATTATTTAACTCTTTTGTTTGTTTCTCTTCATCTTCTTTTTCTTTTTCAATAAATGAGTTTACTTCAATTTAGAAGTAAGTTTCTAATACCAAATATAATTAAAAAAAATAAAAAAGTATTAAAAAAATATGAATTAGAATTAAAAAATTAAAAAGATTATTTAAATAAATTTTATAACTCCAAATTTAATACGTAACCAATTTAATTTGTATAAATAAAAACAATTTTAAATCGATGAAAAAAATTAACTTATTCCAAACACAATCTAAATTTAATTCAAATTTAAATTATTGAATGTAAACTCATTCTCTCTCTAAAAAAGCTTTTAAGATATAATTCAAATTACTCATATTAGTCTCTATTTGAGCCATCCACACTCATACAGTGGAAATTCTGCCAATCTAACTGAGAGAGTATATTATCTATACAGTTATAATTAACACAAAATTTGTCAGGCGAATTTTTGTTTCGAGTAAATACCTAAAATAATAATAAAAAATTATATGTGATAAAGAAAGATATTCACGAAGAGTCGGTGAGTATCGCCAAGATTACGGTTCAGTTAAAGAAGCTGAGTAATGGGGTGAGTCAATAGCACTGTGACTCGATGCTTATGGCCCAGAAAGGTTTGTTGGGAAAAAATAAATTGGCTCAACAACCTCTACACAAGTCAAATAAGTTGGCTCAACCACCACCACTTATGCACAAGTCAAATAAGTTGGCTCAACCACCAACACTTATGTACAAGTTAAATAAATTGGCTCAACCACCACTACTTATGCATAAGTCAAATAAGTTAGCTCAACCACCAACACTTATACACAAGTCAGATAAATTGACCCAACCACTCTTATGCATAAGTCAAATAAATTAGCTCTACCTAAATATATATTTGTCTTTGATATCAATAATCTCCACCTTAGAGACAAATACATTAACTTTGTCTTTTACAACCATAATCCCCCATGAGCAAAATTTTACCAATTCAATTCGTTTACCAGGATTCCTGCATCTCTTCTACCAAGATGCCAAACATTACTGACATTCTCAACGTAGAGAATCATGCTCCACCATAAAAGTACAAACACTTAGAATTTAATCATTCTAAGAAGTTTTTTTTCAACTTTTGTCGAATAATTTGCTAAAAAATTATGGTGCAACCCCCACATTTAGCTGTTTCTAAGAGTTTTTCAGTCATCGACAACATTCCACTATATACCTTGCATAAATGTCAAACCAATGCCCGTGTGCAAATTTGTGGATCCGCTAACAATAACACATCCTTTCTCACGACAACTAGCGGTAATGTCATAAGGATGTAGCCCTATTTTAGATGAGATCATCATCATATACCACACTGTTAGCTTTAAATTTGAAGCTATTAATCAAACTTGCTCCACATTTGGGATAATTTTTCTTGACATGCCCAAATTGTCCACACATCTAACAGATTCTTTTCATTGCTCAGCCTTCTTTCTTCAAAAAAGAGCTTATTGGTGACTTTTAAAAAGACCACCGTTTCTTTTTCGTACATCAAGATTGGCTTCATGTGTTCATAAAAAGCTGGAAGAGACCAGATAAGCCTTAAAGCCTCATCCTCACCTTTGATATTCACTCCAGTAGCTTCTAATTCTAAAAAGATTCCATTGAAAACACTCAAATGATCTGAGATTTTTGTACCTTCTTGCATACGTAGTGTATGGAACTGCTCCTTCAAGTACACTCAATTTGAAATACCTTTAGCTTGATATAATTCTTTAAGCTTTCCCCAAAGCTCTTTGGCTGTAGATATTCCATTCACGTTTGTAAGAATATTTTTAGTCAAACATAGCTTTATTGCACTTGCACATCTCAAATCCAACTCTTCCCAATCTTCATCACTTACAACGAATTTAGAACTTGTAAAATCTTTTTCAGAATCAATAATAGGTTTGCCTTTCAAAGCCTTGTGAAGTCCATGTTGAATTAACACATCTTTGACTTGTACTTACCATAAGTCAAAATTAATTCTCTCGTCAAACTTCTCCACCTCAAATTTTATTGTTGACATTTCTACCTCATCCTATCAGCTTTTGATGAATTTTTGTATATGTGAATAGTCTCATATATGTGAATAGTATTATATGTATTCACACTACTACACCAAAAGCTTCAAGATGCACCAAAGAAACCACCCACTCTAATACCACTTGTTGGGAAAAATACTTAAAAGGAGAACTCACAATTAATTAAATCGCAATTTCCTATTCCCCACCCCAGATTCACCTTTACAGAAAATATCAAACAGTACCCAAAAAAATAAAAGGAGAAGGGAGAATAACAACAACACAAGAATTTACGTAGTTCAGCTTAAATCAAGGCTACATCCACGGGTTATCAAAGACAAAATACACTATGTAAAAATAGTTATAACTACATAGATTTTTCACCACTCACCCACCAAACTGAGCCTACTATAAGAGAATACTAACTCAAGATTACAAGTGTTTTCCACTACCCTAATGGTAGTTATACTATAAATTCCTAGTTAAACCCAAGAGTTTAAAATATGAGAAAAATAAAAATAAACATTTTGTTTTTCTTCTCATACTCTCACTTTTCTTTCTCTCTTCTGCTGCTCTTTCTTAGTATTTTTAGTGTCACAATGGTGTTCCTTCTCATTTATAAAGGAGCCTATTTACAAGCTTTTACAATGCAAAAACATCTTTGCCAATTTCAGTGGCACATGCATCAATTTATTTTTTTTTCATATTAAGTCAAATAAGTTGGCTCAACAACCTCTGCATAAGTCAAATAAGTTGGCTCAACCACTACCACTTATGCACAAGTTAAATAAGTTAGCTAAACCACTAACACTTATGCACAAGTCAAATAAGTTAGCTTAACCACCACTACTTATACATAAGTCAAATAAATTAGCTCAACCATCAACACTTATGCACAAGTCAAATAAATTGGCTCAACCACTCTTATGCATAAGTTAAATAAATTGGCTCCACCTAAATAAATATTTGTCTCAAATATCAACAAGTTTGTGCTAGTATTTACGAGGGTGTTACGACTACTTGCTTGATGACTTAGCTGTTGAGACCGCTGCTGCAATGACAGTTTACAACCCTGATTGTTTACCTAGAAACATTTTAAGAGTTCATTTTCACTTTGTTTGTGTTCTCAGAAATCTTCTAAGATGCTATTTGGCATATTTTCATGTCTTGGTAATACGAAATTCATTTTTGCTTTTTAGTTTTTATTTTACAGAACCTTTTTTAAAAGAAAAAAGATTTCATAGAACAAAAGTAAAGAGGCTACTATTTGATTTTGTATTAAATTTTCAATATTTTTCTTTACTATGTGTGATTAGTATTTCATTGAGGATTTCTAATAAATTTATCAAAACTGGTCATTTTACTTGGTTTTACTTCGGGGGAATCATTTGAATTTCTATTGTTCTGGTTGTTTTCATGGTTGTACTGCTTGTTACTATTTTCGGTGTCAGTCCGCGTATTGACAGAGTTTCGCTAAATTTTATTATTGACGATGTGATGTAGTTGGCTGGAAGAATTGCTGTTTCGAATCTGTATAAGAACACAAAGAAGTCATTCAAAGAGATTTATGTATAATGTCATTAATTCTTTGAGTAACCTGAATTCAAAGTAAATGGTTATATTCTTATAAGCAAGCGGTTGACTTAGATGGAAATTGCAGGATCAAAGTATGTATAATTATCGTAATAAATTAACAATAGGTCTGGGCAGAAGGCTGTCCTTGTCGCTGATGATGTTTATGAGATAATAACGAAGGTAATTAACACATTTGTTCCTTTTTATTTTTCAGTGAATAGTAGATAAAACTACAAGTTGTTCCTTAGATAGTTTCTTAGGCTAAGATTTGATATCATACTTCAGATTAATGATCTGTTTAACTATTCTCCCTGTCTTTGAACAGCTAGTAGATGTTCTTATGATAAAAGTAAAAGAAAGAAAAGTGAGGATATATATTTTTTTATTGGGATCTAATGGAAAAACATTTTGATCAGTAATTAGGATTTTATGATTTGTAAGGTACTTTATTGCTTACTGATCTGTCTTTGGTAGCATGAAATAGTGCTTTGAAATTGGGATTAGATGGAATTACACCACTCCCTCGTTTTAATGAAGACTAATATTTCCAATTCCTTGCAATTTCAAATGTTCAATCCCATGGTCAAATTCTCGCCACTGAATACATCCGTATTTAATTTATGTGACAAGGCGCTTTAGAATTTTTGGTCTTTCTTTAGGTCCAAAATGTTGCATGCCTTAATGATGAGATCATCTATGACAAAGATTTTGACTTTGATTATTTTGGCTTCAAAACTGTTGAGACATCGTATCTCTTGAAGAATGGTAAGGTTGTAGAAAGGTTACAACACATTTCTGTTGGTATCCACAAAGATGACATTGACTCTGTTATCAAAATATACTATTTGATGTCTCAACATTGGTTCACTCATACTACTCGGACCCTTTTCGATGTAGGAACTCCACAGCCTCAAGTATGATGCATTTTTTTTTTAGTTTTATCCATAAATTACATTTCCATGCTCATGTTTTAAATATTTCCCCTTTAGGATCTTTCATTTTTTGCTGCTGGGGTGGTATGACAGTTAAGTAGCTGCTTTTTTGTATGCATGAAAGATGACAACATTAAGGGGATATATGATACAATAAAGGAGTGTGCTATCCATAAGCAAGTCAGTTGGAGGAATTGGTTTTTCCATTCATAATATCTGTGCCTCAAGAACTTAAAATTCATGGGACATTAATCTTCCAATGGCATTGTCCCATGCTTCATGTGTTTAATGAAACTACTCAATATGTTGATCAAGGGGGAGGCAAGAGGAAGGGTGCTTTACATTGACAAAATCTCATATTTTCTCATCTATTATTTCCCTATGTCATGTGTTACGGATATTAGCCTTAACACTAATGTTAATTAGTTGAGATTTCTTTAGCGTGCACTCCAAATAAACCCTAAGCAAATGTAGAAGACTTTAATCACAAGCAAATTAGAATAAGAACAAGATCATCGTAAAAATAAAACAATCACACAACCAAGTTACATGGTTCAACAACAAACACCTACGTTCATAGTTGATTACGGGATCCTAACTCCTCTTATTGGTTTATAAAGAACACAGATCACAAAGATCTCTCTCTCAATAGATTATCAAGGAATACAATGAATAAAAAGCTTTAAAAAATTTATTGACGATTCTTTTATTCACTCGAAACTCAAACACTACTTATGATACTCTTTTGCATACTCAGTGCTTTAGGTTCTCTAACTTTTTATTCTTTTTTAGAGTTTCTCTCTAATGCTTTTCAATGCTTAATTGATTCTAAAGGGTTATAAGGGTTTATATAGTATTTATAAAGTTTTTAGAGACCCGATTTCTAGTTAAAATAAGAGTTACATATTATAGGAGTCTAAAATTGACTTTAGGACGCAATTTGATCAAAAAATAGAGTTTTCTCGAATAGGCAATGCTGTAGCGTTCAAGGTCCATCCCTGTGGTGATAATGCAACTTCGAGCCAACGCTACAACGTTCAAACATAACTAGGTCCTTTCTTGTGCTTTCGTGTCCCTCTTCACATTTGGCTTCCGTTTTTTACCCTTATTTGTCTATTCAATGTGTTCTTGATCACATCTCAACTCTTCCTTGATTTTAAACTTAAAATCATGCTTAAATACAATTTTGAGTCATCAATTCTAACAAACCCCTTCTTGATCAGAATCATCCACTCTAATATCACTTGGAGCTATCTCTAGTTAAGTCTTTGTCTAAATTTAACTCATCTTGGGCTCGTGACTAGAGTCTCCAAAGATACGAATGCATCTTTCTTTAGGATGCCCTTATACTATGATCTCTCATGTCGTTCTTAACACTATCACAATATCTTTGTGGCATATCCTTGCCAGCAACACCCTTCCCATGCATTCTCTTTTGACCACTATTACTATAGTGAGCAAATCTCCTATACTGCCTTGTGGCCTGCATTCCCTTAACAAATCATGTTGAGCCACTTACACCATCCCATCAAGCATATATAGCTCTTTGTGCTTCTCATATTTTATTATCACAATAAAAGTTTTTACTATCTTCAGTATTCTTTTTCCTACTTTGAATGAATACCTTTTTTATCTAGCTCTTTAGGGATATTAAGTTCCTCTTAACTCTAAGAACGTGCTTTACACTAAGCAACTTCGTAATCTTTCCATCATTCATCCTTAATGGATTTATAATTAGTAAACAAAGACCTATTAGGGTGCATATGGACACTACAGTCAGAATCTAGTATCAGTTCCTTAGCGTACTTCCTATTAGAGGCTATTAATGTTTTGCAACTTCCAAGTCTTCATCATAGATTAATGTAGCTTTCCATCTCCTTTTCTTTTTAGACAATCCTTTATCAAGTGCTCTTATTTTTTTTTTTTACAAAGATAGCACTTTTTGGATCTGCCTCTTGATTGATTATTTTTCTTTCCTCTTACAACCAAACTTGCTATACTAATGGATTCTAAACTTTTTTCTGATTCTTTTAAGTTCAGTGATGCTTTAACATTAGATATTGTTAAAGTCTCTCTACCATACATGAGCGTATCCATAAAGTGCTCATAACTTAGAGGTAATGAACATAACAGGATGAGACTTTGTCTTTATCTTCGATCTTGATGTCATTGTCTCAAGATTTATGATTATCTTATTGAAGGCATCAATATAGTCTCTTGTTGAAGTTTCTTCAGTCATAGATAGTTGATACAACTTCTTCTTAACATATAGAGGATTTCGCCAAGGACTTATTCATGTAGAGGGTGTCAAGTTTCTTTCATAGACTAATATTATGTCATATTCTTTTTAGCCACCTCCCTTAGTACTTCATCACTCAACGATAAAATTATATGTGCTATGGGCTATCTTTCGAATTGTTTATCTATCTAACTTGTTAGGCTTCACAAGTTTCTTCTCTTCACTGGTAGTTGCTTGGGTTTGTTCAATAATAGAATCTAACCTTGACTTCAGTAGAGCCATAACTTTTATCTTTCATAGATTAAAATTGTTCTACTCATTGAACTTCTCTATCTTATGCTTGTAAGTTGTCATGGTTAATACTACTTAAGTATACTCTATAAGCTTGGCTCTAATATCAATTTGTTGCGAATATTAGCCTTAGCACTAATCATTCTTAGGCATCAGCCTATGCACTAATACCAATTAGTTGGAATTTCTTTAGCGTGCACTCCAAATAAACCTTAAACGAATGCGAAAGACTTTAATCACAGGCAAATAAGAATAAGAATAAGATCATCATCAGATAAAATAATCACACAATCAAGTTACGTAGTTCGACAACAAACACTTACATTTATGATGGATCACGGGATCTTAGTCTCTCTTTTTAGTTTATAAAGAACACAAATCACAAAGTTATCTCTTAAGAGATTATCAAGGAATACAATGAATAAAGAGTTCTCAAAGGATCTCTTAGTGTTTCTTTTATTCATTCAGAATTCAAGCACTACCTATAACACTCTCTTGCACACTTAGTGCTCAAGGCTCTTTAGCTCTTTATTCTCTCTTGGAGTTTCTCTCTAACACATTTCAATGCTTAATTGATTCAAAGGGGTTACAAAGGTTTATATAGTATTTATAAAATTATTTCTAGTTGAAATAATAGTCCACACATTGTAAGAGTCCAAAATCGACTTTAGGACGCAATTTTACAAAAAAAACTGGAGTTTTTATAGATAGGCAACGCTGTGGCATTCAAGGTCCATCGCTAGTGCTCCAAAGTCATCGCTATAGCGCTGGGCTTCTTGAAATTATAGTTGTAGTGTTGAGTTCCCAACGCTGCAGCGTTCAGACGTGATCAAGTCCCCTCTTGTGCTATCGCGTCCTCCTCGTATTCGGCTTCTGCTTTTGACCTTTGTTCTTCTATCCAACGTGCCATTGATCTCATCTTAACTTCTCCTTGGTTTTCAACTCAAAATTGTGTTTCAAAATCATGCTCAAACACAATTTTAAATCATCAATTTTAACATTATATATATATATATATATGTGTGTGTGTGTGACCAACAGGAAAAGTAACCAACAGAATTTGGGTACCATCAAGTTCTCAAACTTGTGCACTCAGATCATTGAGTTCTCAAGTCTAACAGAAACTGCGGTTTGCAATTTGGCATCCATTCCTCCACAAAAATATGTTAGGGAGAAGGTGGATTTTCCAAATCTTGTAAATTATTTCTGTTAATTGATATATTTCTTTATTATTGTGTCACTAAAAATTCTTCACTTGTTTGTTTTAGGGGGTTCCTACAGAGTGACACTCATCTAAGCTAGTTGGAAGTAGACATTCAAAAAACTGATTCTTTTATTTGCTGGACTCGCAGAGGTTTGTGTTTTTGCAATTGGAGAGCTGTATGACAAAATTTGGTTCTCATACACAGAAATGAGAACAAGTCCATATTTTATATGTGTTTGTATGAGCTCACTTGTACATAAGTTATAACTTATAACTGAGAGTATGCATATCATACCAATTTGGTATCCAATTTTTTTCATGGAAGAATATCATTGGATATTGGTTGCATGTTATACTTTTGATATATTAGGTCTGAGAGAGTTGGATCTTTAATTGACTTTGTTCATTTATTGGTTTAACAGGTTACTAAAATAATCATTGAAAATCTTAACAAAATCATTGATGTCTGCCACTAGCTTATTGAAACATTAAGGAGGTCAAATTTACAACACAGACCAATTGGCATTGGCATTCAGGGTCTTGCCGATACCTTCATTTTGCTTGGCATGCCATTTGAATCACAAAAGGTATTTCTTAACTCTGATTAATTTTGTTTGCTTTTTCTTAGGTTGCTTTGAATCATTTGAATCTGCAGTTCCAATTCCAGCCGCAACAATTGAACAAAGACATTTTTGAGACCATATACTATCATGCTGAAAGCTTCTGCTGAGTTGGCTGTGAAAGATGTCCCTTACGGGACAGATTACGGGAGTCCTTTGAGCAAGGTACTTCTTTCAATCTCTTATTGTGTTTGTGCAGGGAATCTTTAGTGCTTTCAACTTTATGATTGTAGTCTAGGCTGAGGACAACATTCTTATGAACCCATCTATTTTCTTGGTTTTGGTCTGGCGGGCATTGTTGATTTACAACACACGCATATGACTAGTATATGATATGGTATTACCATTCCAATTTGTCAGCACATGCATGGCACAGATTATATGCCCTTCGAGTTGATAAGACTAGAAATGCATAGATGGATTTGGAAGCTGGAAATCTAACAATTTTTCCTTTAAATCTTTTTGAATGGAATTCTTCAGGTGGACATGGAATATAATACCATCAGATTGATGGGATTGGAATGATCTTAGGGAAATGATAGCAAAGAATGGAGTGAGAAATTCCCTTCTTGTAGCACTGATGCCCACTGCTTCAACCAGCCAGATTCTTGGCAACAATGAATGTTTTGAGCCTTATACCTCAAACATATACAGTCGCAGAGTTTTAAGGTTTGTTTTTCTATGTTAACCTGTTTCCTTTATAGGGATTGCTTTGCCACTATCTGATATATATTTCTCTTCTGCTTTCAGTGCTCAATTGATTGTAGTGAATAAACACCTCCTTCAAGCTTTAACGGAGTTAGGTCTTTGGTCACATGCACTTAAGACCAAGATTGTTTATGCAAACGGCTCAGTTTCAAAAATCCCCGAGATTCCTAAGGAGTCGAAAGCTATCCACAAGTATGGAATCTTTTTACTCGCCGTGTCATTCTTTTAAGTATTCTGTAATGTCTTTTTATAATGTTAAGTTTGAATTCTACATAATATCAGGACTGTGTAGGAAATTAGGCAAAAGACTCTGGTTGACATGGCTGCTGACCATGGTTGCTACATAGATCAGAGTCGGAGTCGAAATATTCACATGGAGCAGGCTGACACCAGGAAGCTAACTTCCCTTCATTTCTATGCTTGGTCTAAGGTATCAATGTTTATATGATGTTTTGAAGTAGTCTCTTTTCAGTATTCAAAGATGTTTGTAACTATAATTTTCGGACTCACAATCATTGTCTTTAACAAAATTCACAATTCCACTCATGAATGAGAACTTTTCTGGTCTTCACATTGCTGCTATGTCAATCACTTCCCTTTTTGAAAAAAAATATTGATATTTTGGTATTGCTTTTCTCATCAGGGTCTGAAAATGGGAATGTATTATCTGAGGACATGTGCTGCAGCTGATGCTATTGAATTCACAGTTGATACCTGTGTTCTCAATTACGTACATCTTTTTGTTTTTGGATAACAGAATATCTTTATGTCCCATCAGCTTTCGTTCCACTTTTAGTTCATAGTTTCTAAGAAAAATATCAAAATTTACTGAAAAATATGATGCAACGCATTCGCATGACAATCTTAGTGTGATTCTGTAAATTCCTGGTGATGACTTTTCTTTCTATATCTTGTACAATTTAATTCTAGTGAATCAAATTGCATTCACTGCAATATTATGTACAATAAATTGGAACATGATTTGATCCTGTCATCCTGCTCATATGGTTGTATCTGTATAATTTATTAACATGAAAGTCTGGTTGTTTTGTGGTAAAACAGTAAAAACCTAATTGAGTGGACAATGAAGTTGAAGACAGTATGGCTTATTTGGTATATTCATTGCAGAACCAAGAAGAGTTCGTGGCCTGTGGAAGTTAAGTTTCTTTTGTATGCTGTTTTAATGTGGGAAATGGAGAGATTTCCAACGATTTAAGATGATCTAGTGTAAGTCTATATTGGATCCATCTTGAAACTATCTTAGTCTTTTCTATATTCGTTGCTTAGCTGGTCCCAAATGAGCCTTTATTTGCACTGGTTCAGTGATGGACTGTGAATATATAGGAACTGTCCTATGCCAATGTACATAGTCTTCTTATTATGTGTTCAGAACTGGAAACTTGCATGAAATAGTTTGTATATAAACATGTGTGTTATAGTGGGCTAATAGTTGTTTTATCTTTTAATTGCTTGGATTTTGATTGGTTTCCCCATTACTCAATCCATCTATGCTGTTGTGCGTGAGCCTTTTCCTTGTGCAAGAGGACTGGGCTGAGCTCTTTACTGTGCCCTTGATATAGGCCGTAATAATTTATTAAGCTTTGGGACAAACTTTACACTGTTTCAAGAGGAAATGATGAGACTAATTTTTCTACAAAGTTGGTTTATTTCTTGAGAGGAGGTTCGCAGACCTAGTAATAGATCAGTGTAAATCAGATCAAAGTTTTTTGTTATATTGTGATAGATATAATGTCATTGATAGACATTTCACCAAACCATTGCTTCATCTGATTTCTACTCATTCTATATAACATTTTATATTTGTAACACGTGGCTCTATCGAGTTGCTTTGATTTTTTTCAAGATGGTAATAGGTAACACCAGTTTTTGGCATTAATTACATTTTACTTGAGCTTCATTTATTGCCAAAATGAATTTCATGCAAGTGAATTATATTATAAGCATTTTCAACTCCATGAAATATAGGAAAATCCAAAGGTTCACGAAAGGGCAGTAACATGTTATGATTCAACGTTGATTAGGGCTGGTGAATTTGACAAGTCTTAGGTAAGGACAAAATTCCAATATTCTTCTGATATTTTGATTTTGAGTTTTAGAGATTACTCCACCAACTAGTCAATTATCTAGAATAGTCCTCCTTAGGGAAAAATTTAAAAAAAAAAAAAGGAAATGTTTTCAGTTAATTTTATCACATCTGCAGAGTCTGCATCTCATGCTTGTAAATTCCCTGGGTTCAAGCCAGTTGCATGACTGCATTCAGTTTTAGCCTTTTGTATTTATCATCTTTTAACTTACTTGGAGTAAGGAATGTGCCTTCAGTATTCTAATGATTGGATATATGCTACTGTAATTGATGGAGTGCTGATTGTGAGGAATGATTTGATGGTGATAGTATGTGTAGTGAACCGAAAGGACTTGCGCCGCAATTAGTAAACCTCCCATGTAATATTAAGGCCTTTGTTGAATCACTTTCTGATAACATTACCTTTGTGCAGCCATTCTATTGAAGTCAAAGGTGATAAAGATAGGACGAGGATCAGTTTAATCTTCTTAACAACTGGATGAAAATGATAGATTTTTAGGCCTTGAGATAGAGTTACAACTGATTTTGAAGTTGAATTTTTTTTTCCTTATTACAGTGTCCATCGGATCTTGTAGAAACAGCTTAAATCTTAATGTTACTTCATTTAGTAAAACTTGCATTCTTGGATTTGTTCTTTATACGATTTGTAATCAAATAAAGTATGCTCTTGGGTTCAAATTTTTTACTTTTAAGCTTACCTGATGTTGGTCTTAATGCATGATTGTTATGGAGTGTTGAGCCCATTCAACCAAGCTAGTTTCCTTACCATTGTATTTACAGTAACTATGATCATAGTTTAATTGCATTTATGACTTTCAATTTGCTGACACGATTGAAGATTCGTAGCTGTTATCCTGAAACTGGAGATTGATTGTAAGTTGGCATTGTCCAAAAAGTTAAAGATTCTGAAAATTCGTTCAAACAGGTACTTACTCTTCAAATTGGGTCTACTGTTGGATTTAAGTTATTGGATAGGTATCTTGACAATAACCTATTGTTCTTGATCAGCGCTCTATATAAATTTCTTAGTGAGATAATAGAAATCTTTGAAAGTGTATTTTTCTAGGCTTATAATCTTCAATGCGCATCACTTTTTTTTTTTCAAGTGATAATTCATACTTTTTCTTTTTGGTCCAAGTTAGTTTATACTTTTGGAAATCTTCAACCCTTTCCCATTCTGTTCACCTTGTCTTTTTCTCTTGAATAGTTTTATTTCATTTCTATATGAAATTACATCTTTAGTTTTACAGCAAATATAAGCACTTTATCCCAAGTGGGATGACCAATTCTATGTCAAAAAGATAAAGTTAGGATTGTATCTTGTTCTGGATTCTTAATAAGAGATAGAATCAAAAACTGGATCTGGATCACAGAAGATAGTAATATGCACATGCCTAATAATGCCCATTCTCCTCTTTCGTCTTCTTCTGTTTGTTTTCTTTTTCCTTTCGTTTTTTTTTTTTTTTTTTGTGTGTTGGAGGGGGGGGAATTACAAACATACATGTCACCCAACTGTTCAGAGTCATGTGTAAGACAAGGGGAACATTTTTCCATGGACAAAATCTCAATTTGGCTTTTATTATTCCTGATGCTATAAGGAAAAAGATAAAAAATTATTCAAAAATTTCTTTGGCAAAAATAAGATTGGTCCAAATGCATTTTACTTTAATGGATGAAGAAGACAAACACACTTTTCTTTTCTTTTGTTTAAAAAAGAAAATCAAATGGTTTTTTTTTTTAGAAATCGGGCATTATCCAATGCATGTGTGAATGAAATAAGTGCTTCCACTTTTTGTCCCAATGCATCGAACACCACCAACGGCAAATTTACAAGTGAAGAGGGTGAGTAGCTTAACTACTAAATTAATTTTTTTTAAAAGAAATTATTATGATTAATGGTGTCTATTTTTATTTTTTTTTAAAGTAATGATATTATATTATTGATAAAAATATCATTGATATTATATTAAGAAATTACTGATATTACAATCAAAAGATTATTAAAATTTATTACTAAACTTTTACATTAATGCAAATCTGTATTCAAACTCTTGTAATAAAGAAAAGTAAACTATTCTCTATTAAAGACATAAAATCTCAAATAAGAAAATACAATCCTTTCAGAGAAGGGGGATATAACCCTAAGAGGAGAACAAAATATCCTTATAGAAAAAAAAAATTTATTTGACTTTGATTAATAGGTTTGCACAAAAAACCATCACATGACTTATGACATTTTCTAACGTTTTCAAAAATTAACCAATACAAGTCCCTGACCATCCGCCAATATCAAATGATAACACAAAATAATGATGAAAAAAATGTAATAATTCAAGCTTGGATCACCAAACCAATGAAATTCAAAGGTTGCTGAAACGTCAAAGAATGGCAGGCCACCAGACCTAGTTTGCATGGAGTGGTGACGAAGTTGCTCTGCGTAAGTGGTGGTAGGGAAGCTTGATAGTCGTCGGGATTTACTATTCTATTGAATTAAGGGTTAAGCAATAACTGATGATAGGCAGTGTTTGCTTGCAGTGGTTTGCAAGTGGCAGCAGGTTATAAATGCTTGCTAGAAGAAGGCATTGGTGGCGGAGGCTTCGTGGAGATGACCAAAACAAAGAAAAAATAGTAAAAATCAAATAAACAGAGCAAAGAAGAAACAAAAAAAATCCATAGAAAGGAAAAGAAATCTAAATAAACTAAAAGTTTATCTACCGAAAAGAGGGCTGAAAGTCCCTGGCTCTAGTGAATTTGGGGATTGTAGAAAAGGTAAATATTTTATAGAGGATTGTGGCAGCTAAGTGTTATGTTCTAAATATTTTCAAGTAATTACTTAAATACTTGGTATACGATAAGACCATTAAAAGAGTATTTGGCCTATAGTGTGTTGCATAGATTTGAGTTTTTAGAATATCTAATTGACTTGGGTTAAGGTTATATTTGTGTGGTAGGTGGGAGAATATTCTAGAGATTGCATATTCCTTGGGATATTCTTGTGGTAGGTGGCATCTTTGAAATATTTCTTTATATATTCTTTTTTTTAGATGTGGACTGTTAGATTAGAATGAATTCTAGCCGTCCATTGTATATAGCTTTAGCTATAAATAGATGGAGCTCTCATTTGAGTAAACCATCCTCCAAATACTCAAACATTGTAATTCTATAACTTCATAATTTCTCTTTAATATTAATATACGAGAGCATTCTCTCAAATACTTAGTGTGCTTTTTCTTCATCTATTTTTTTAAGTAATTGGTCTTGTAAGCTGCTTAACACTTGAAAAGTGTCTAAGACTGTGCGGGTTCGAGAAATAGTCCGTGATAAGTGGTATCAAAACAGATTCAAAGAAGATGGTGAAGGACGTTGCTACACCATTGGGAATTACTGAAGAGAAGAGTAGAGACCCTAAAGCTATAAGACATGGGAGTGTTCCACCTGAAAAGTCTGTTGATCCGAACCATGAATTAAGGGATATGGTTATGAAGTTTAGTGGTGTTATAAGCAAGGCAACGGATGGTCTTGAGGAGTTAGAAGAGCAAGTTAAGAAGCTCGAGGCAGGCCGTGACACTCAAGGAGATGAGTTGCGCTCTCTCATCGAAAGCTCAACTAACGAGTATGCTGACAAGCAATGGGATTGGATTAAGACTTTTCAAGAGAAGGTCTACAACACCATGGATAAAGTTCAAGCCCAAGTGGAAGAGCTGCGTAAAGGGTTTGAAGCTATCAATGGGGATATGGTGTTGTGCAAGTGAATGGTCGCTAATGGCATAGCTACTCAATGTACGGTGGTTGCACCAAGGGTTAAAGCCCCTAAACTAAAGGATTTTAGTGGCAAACAAGATGCCAATGAGCTTGACAACTTATTCTGGCAAATAGAGAGGTACTTCAATGCTATAGGAGTATGAGATGAACATAAGGTAAGTACTGCTACTTTATACCTTTTCGATCATGAAATTCTGTGGTAGCGTAGGAAAAGTGAGGAGATTTACAAGGATACCTACACCATTAACACATGGAAAGAATTGAAACGAGAATTGAAGCTCCAATTCTATTTAGAGAATATGGCGCACAATGCTCGCAAGTGATTGAAGGACTTAAAATAAAAGAAGTTCATTAAGGAGTACATGGAGGAGTACTCTTTGTTCATGTTGTAAATTCGCAACATGAGTGAGGAGGACTTGTTGTTCAATTTCATGAATGGGCTACAAACATAGGCTGCCAATGAGTTGAAGCAGCATAGAGTGTAGAATATATCTGACGCCCTTACAATGGTGGAGACGCTCATGGCTTACGGCAAGGGAGAAATAGATAAGCCTAAATATTTTAAACCCAATCACAGCAGGGGTAGGAAAGCCAAAGAGCTTTAACCTTCGGAGAACAAGGAGGAGAAAGGCAAACCGCCTAAATAGAAGGAGCGAAAATACGATGACCATAGAGGTAATGGTCTGAAGTCAAACTGTTTTCTTTGCGACAGAGATTATTGAGTGAAGGACTGTCCGAAGAAAAAGACTTTCAATGCAATGTATGAGCCACTAAAGGAAGGCAAACAAAGTCGTATAAGTTTTATGCAGTTGTTCAATTCCCTCAAAGCCAAGTGGGTGCCAACGCTCCAATGGGGATGATACTTATGTATATTGAAGCTTACATCAATTGCATAAAGACTCGAGTGCTAATCGATACGGGGGGGGGCTACGCACAACTTCATCAAGTGTGCGAAAGTGGAGCGCTTGGGCTTTTACATAGAGAAATGAGAAGGATACCTCAAGTCTGTGAATGCAAGAGCCAAGCCGCTAGATGGAGTGGTTTGAGGAGTTAAAATCCACTTAGGAAAATGGCACGGTGAGGTAAATTTCTCGATAACACCTCTCGATGATTTTAATGTAATGCTAAGTATGGAGTTCTTATGGAAGTTCAATGTGGTATACTCCCTCAACACAACTATATATGTATTTTGGAAGGAGAATCTCGAACGATATCGACGGTAGATAAGCTCAAGGGTGAGCGATCCGAGTCAAATGCCAAGGTCCATTTTGCAATGCAACTAAGGGAAGATGTTGAGTACAAATGAGGGTTACATCCGACCGCAACAACGGGGATGGATGATGAGGCGAAAAGAGGCAAGGTAGAACTATCGAAGGATGTTACAAAAGTGCTCGGGCAGCACAAAAGGGTCAAGCCTACTACTGCCTTACCGGAAGAACCATCTTCAAGAGTAGAAATTGAGGGCAAGTTGGAGTTTGAGATTACGCTTCCAACTATAGTGTCGATGCCTTAATCAAAAATAGGAGAGTTGCAGGGGCAGCTCAAGGAGTTAATGGATGCGGGTGTCATCCAACAATCCAAGGCATCACGTGATGTGCATTTGCAGTATAAAAAGTGGGTCAAAGATAAGCGGCAACATGTTAAGCATAGTGCGAGGGACTTGGTGATGGAGACGATACTTCCACCACAGCGCAAGTCAGCACGCCCACTTCATAAGGTCCTTGATCGTGGAGACGAGTGGCCAAATTTTATTGCCAATGGGTTGGCAATGTCTCGCATAAAGTGGGGATACCTTCGAGACAGTAACAGTGGCTACATTAAGTGTATACTATAAGTTGTTGGAAGCATTACCTTAGAGGTACGGAAGGCGTAGAGTTTGAGCCACACAACTGTGAACCTTTGGAGATTTCCATATGCCATGACAAAGAGGATGAACTCAGGATGAGCCTTGAGTACTTTGTTGAGTGGAAAGAGTTGTGCGAGTTCTAGCGATGACGCGACGAGAGTGTCGCATGAATTTGGTGGGGGAGAATGTCACGCCTCAAATATTCTCAAGTAATTACTCGAACACTTGGTATGCAACAAAACCACCAATAGAGTATTTGGCCCATGGTGTGTTGCATGGGCTTGAGTTTCTAGAAGGCTCAATTGACTTGGGTTAAAGCCATATTTGTGTGGTAGGTGGGAGAGTATTCTAGAGATAACATATTCCTTTGGATATTCTTGTGGTAGGTAACATCTTTAGAATATTCATTTGTATATTCTTCTCTTTAGATGTGGACCATTAGATTAGAATGAATTCTAGCTGTCAATTGTATATAACTTCAGCTATAAATAGATAGAGCTCTAATTTAAACAAACCATCCTCTAAGTACTCAAACATTGTAATTCTATAGCTTTGTAATTTCTCTTTATTATTAATATACGAAAGTATTCTCTTAAATACTTTGTGTGCTTCTTCTTCATCTCTTTCTTTAAATAATTGGTCTTGTAGGCTGTTTAGTACTTGAAAAGTGTCTAAAACTGCACGAGTTCAAAAAATAATCCGTAACATAGGGTATAGAAGTTGAACATCACTTGAATGAGTGAGAAGATGATGGGACCATGTCGTCCATTTTTATTTATCTACATTTCAGCAATCTTTTAGCACTTCTATTTTTTTTTTTAAAGATCGAATTTTGTTATAATATCAACTAAAAATTAATTAGTGTGTAGTGAGAGAGGTTAAGAGGGTCAACCTTTAGTATATTTCCTATAACATTACAATACATTAGATTTTTCATGTTATATTTTTTAAACCTAAGAGTTACATTATGTATTTGAGTTTTGCTTGATGTTTGTTGATAAAATTTATTGAAATGGGTTATTATAAGAAATCATTTTTTTTTATATCATTTTTTTATTAGGCTTGAACCAAGAATCTTAACTTGTTAGAGGCCATAATTTAAAAGTTAATTATGTATTTGAATAATAGTTTATTTAATCGACAAGATTTATTAATAGTAGTATAAAATATATCTTTTTACTGATATCTTAGACTTGAAATTTGTTGAAATTAACACAAAGAGAATTTAATAAGGACAAGTGTACTGATATATATTATTAGGATCAATAAAAAAAGATTTAATGAGGTGCAATCTTAGTGCCTTGGTTCAGTAAGAGTCGAGTCTAAACCTAATAAAGATTTAGTAAACTCTCAAATATTTTGAAACTTTCATTTTTATTTATTGGGTTTGAACCCTTATCTAATTTTTCATGCGAGAAAAATGATGTAGGTGTATCCTATTTTTCATGCGAAAAAAAGGATGTGGGTTTGTCACCCAATGATATATGGCTTCTTTAACTGTAGGATGAGTGTACTGATATATATTATTAGGATTAATATAAAAAGATTCTTAGTGTCTTGGTTCAGTAAGAGCCAAGTCTAAACCTAATAAAGATTTGGTAAACTCTCAAATATTTTGAAACTTTCATTTTTATCCCTTGAGTTTGAACCCTTATCCTATTTTTCATGTGAGAAAAAGGCCAATTATTTCTTTGTCTTTCTTTTTTTTCAAAGAAAAAATTACATTAATATTCCTTTCCCAAAAATAGAATTATATTTTAAATTTTTTTCTATTAAATATTAAATTTACTTGATATAATTTTACAAAATAAATGAAAAAAAAAGTTGTGTTTGCATAATTTTCCATTTTGTCTGTTTTAGTAGATTGATAATCAAGAGTCAACAAAGAAGCCAAGCCAAGAATAAAATAACAATAGTTCTACATGTACAATCTTATTCATACTACATGATGTAGCATAACATTAATGGTAGGACAAATATAAAAAAATTAAATAATAAATTAAATAAATAATATAATAATAATATAACCAATTCTATAACATATAGACAGAACCATGATTTGAACTTTGGGGTCAAATCATAATATCTAATTTTAAATTTAATAAATAAAATAAATTAATATTTTTATTCAATGTCAATAATAAATTAATTAAAAAAAATATGTTGTTAAGAATTTAGCATAATCTTAAGAATTTGTTATGATGTATAGATTTATGAATTTTTAATATTTTTTTATAAAACAATTGATCAATTTGTTAAATCTATGTTTTATGGGGGGGTATGCCCCTCTGGCCATGCAGTTCTGCCCTTGCTATCTAACATGTTAGGTAGAATGAATAAATTTGTATGACCTAGTTTGTATATATACTACATATAAAAGAATAAAATTGTTGAATGGAAATTTTGAAATATAAAAGTCAAAAACAAAACTCTATTCTTTTAAAGTATTTTTATCTATAAAAACAATTATATTTATTTCAATTAAATACTATATAATAAACAAAGAAAATAATTTTAATTAAAACATTTTAGTTCCATTGCAATTATCATTATTATTATTATTGAACATTTATTTGAAAACACCAATCTTTGTATTAGAGAAAAAATCAAAAGGAAAGTCTTCTATAGGGTTTTCTCTAAAAACTTTGGAAAAGAAGTTTTAGTGTCAAGCTTCAGCTTCTTAACACCACAACCAGGGTAATCTTTAGTGTCTCCACTTCTCTCTCTCATCATGGATTTTAAGCATATGCTCCAACACTATGCCTCTTTAGATTCAACGAATAGCACAATCCTTATCTCCAAACTTGATTCTGTAATGAAAAGAGATAGTGATAAAATGGTTCTTTACTCTAAGCTTGTTAATGTAGCCATCTTTATCGCTAATATGCGTATAATATAGCAAACATTTGAAGATTTTGCTATAGAGGTGATTAATGTTGGTGTTGCTAATCAAAGAGCATGTATGTGAAAATGCGTCCATTGAATATTAAATGCATGTCATACATATAATTATGCAGTAAAATAAAATTTTAATTTTCTATTCAACAAGTACATATTTAAATTAAATCTGTCACACTAAGAGAATTTGAAAAACTAACCCTTGAAACCATTTGGTGAAGAATTTGAACTTAGAGCTCACCTTGAATTATCCACTTGAACAATTCTAGTCTTCAACAAGTTAGTGGGATTGAAGAGCTAGAATAGCAGCATCTAAATCTAACAGGATCAAATTTTCCAAAATGTAAAAAATGGACTTCTTTGTAACATTTACAAATTTTAACATATATATGGCAAAAAAATAGGGACATATTTGTAACATTTGTAAAGTTTCTTAAACTTGGCCAATGAATGCTTGACACTTGTCTTTGATGCATCCCATGCATGAAAACAAGTGTCTCCTTTTAGTTGCCACTTATCACCCATTAAAATCATGCATATGACATGTGTCATTCATACATTAAGTCATTATGCTATGTGTCATTTTTTTATTAGTTAATTATTTTAACTAATAAAACATAGGTTTAACACATATACCTTGACACATATTTTTAGAGAGATCCTAGAACAAATCCTGCTTTTTAATTTTTTTTTTGAATTAAAACATTTAACCCAGCCCGCTCCCCAGTGCTCAACGAGTACATTACATATTATGAGATTCTCTAAGCTCACACCTATTTGTCTTACGGAACTCTTCCACAAGTGCATGAACAATGTCCCACACATACTTTATAGATATTATAGAATGGCGCGTTGAACTATACCAGTTGAGGTCAACCATATTCGTATAATGCTTCCGTCACTTATATCCTAAAAAAGTAGAGACACGGATCATCACCGTTAAATCATTATATGCTCAACTGTAAACTTATCTCTAGATTTATATTTTCATAAAAAATATCTAAAAACTGTTTTATAATATTGTTTAACTTTATAGAAAACTCTTTTTTAAGGTTTCCACTTTCGGCCAAAAGACTTCCTAAAATACAATTATTAGAGCATCAAGATATATAACTGACCTATATGAGCTGACGGATCCATATCTACGCATACCAGACACCATGAGCATTGGATTATACTCAGCGACACCTAGAGGTCAAACCACAAAAGGTCTCTGACTGTGTAGAATCAAAGCATGGTGGATCACTCACAAGTCCATCGTGGCGCTCAAGTCAAAGGACCACGAATACTATTCAACTCAAGAAGACCCTTTATTAACGGCTTTATAGAATGTCTATTGGAGGTCTTCATGAGTCTATTTAATATTCAATCCTCACTGACTACCTACATGCCTATACAAGCTTTCACTAAGCCTACGGCATGCTAAGACTAACCGTCTAAACAATCCAGATATAGACATACACTGATCCAGAAGGAATACCAATCGACCTGTGTCGGCAACCATGGATTAGGAATGATATTTTTAAGAACATACTACATAAGAATATTTCTTAACACCATTTACTACTATGTCATTACTAATATATTCTCAAGTCTTTATCCCATTGATGTGCGATTTCTAGTTAAGCGCAAGTGCGCGCTATCATCCTAAGTAATATAAGATTTGACTCCAAATATTGTTACCACAAAGACTTATTTAATCTAATTCTTTTAATCAAGTACTAAAATTAATCCTACTTACCTTTTATTCAAATAAAATTCTTAATGATTGTTCTTTAAAATAATCTAAATTTAAGAAAATAAACCTAATCTTAAGCAAATATGTAAAAAAATAGTAAAATCACCAATATAAAAAAAATCTAGAGTTTCACCTTATTCCCTAATATTTTATTGAACCTATTAATCTCTTATTTATTCTTTCAATAATAAATTATTGGCTAGAACATGAATATCGTTATAAGCCTCTGTCAATGGTTAAATAATTATATTTCATTTTAAAAATTACTTATATGTCTATAATAATTAGTGTTGAGTGTTGATTTATATAGGCTACATGCATGTGGTATATGTGTTTAACAACAAAATATATAAATCTCATACATGTTAATCAAATTAATAACTGAAATTGAGAAATAACCCTTAAGGCCTTTTGGATCAAAATTCTTAAAGTCCACATGAAGTACAAACTTTGATCAATTCTAGTAACCAACAATGATAAGATTGATTATTTAGAATGGTAGTATTTTAATCCAGCAAAAAATTTAACAAATTAAACTTAAGTTTTTTTATTTTCCTTTGATTAACACTTAATTAATAAGTTAAACTTTTATTTTTGCTTAATTGACTTTAAGTCTAATGAAAAAAAAATTTAATTATGAATTCAACAACTGAATTCAAACTTAAAAGAACAATTTTTCTTTTTTTTCTTTCTCTTTGATGACTAGCCAAAATTACTTAGCAAAAATAAAACTTAACCTTTAAATTTTATTTTATTTTGCAAATATATACAAATGAATTTAATTTCACTTAATTTGCATTTACATTTAACTTAACCTAACCATAGTTAACATTTAATCTTAGTTAAGTTAGTTTAACTTAACCCTTAAGTTAAATAAATATTTAAATAATTTAACCCTAGTTAACTAACTTAAACATAGTTAAGTTAACCTTTACTTAACCATTAAGTAAGGTTAACTTAACTTAATCATATGTTCAACTTTTAACCATAGTTAAGTTAAATTATTTATTTAACTATTAAATAAATATTTATTTTAATTATTCAACAATTAATTAAATATTTATTTTAATTATTCAACAATTAAATAATTATTAAGTAAAATTACTTTTATGTCCTTACTAGATTACCAAGTTAACTTAAAGTGGGTCCCATAATTTAACCATATATTTTAGTTAACTATAGTAAATTGCTAGATTTTACTGTATTGAACTATTCAATACGGTATACTGCCTAAGTACACAAATAATATATTTCTTATTGGGACTCCTTAAGTCCACACCCAGTTCGTCAAATGAAACTATTCCATAAATCTGTGATCGATGCCCTACGTACACATTATGGATATTACAAATCAGCGCGTAAAACCATACATGTTCAAGTTACTACATATTCATATAATTCTTTTGTCATTATATCCTTGATGAGTGGGATATAGATCATCACCATCAAATTCCCGTAAACGTATTGTGAACTTATCTCTAGATTCAGATCTTAATGAATAATATACGCAAATACTTTTACTATATTATTCAACCCTATAGGAAACTCTTTTCCCATGTTCATTGCTTATGGTCATAAGACTTTGTAATATACAATCTCGGAGCATCAGATATATAATCCACCTATGTTAGTTAGTAGATCTCATATTTACCCACACCGAATCTATGAGCATCAGACCTACGCAGCGACACGTAGTGGTTAGACCATGAAAGGTCTCTGACATACGTGGAACCAAAGTATGGTGGATCACCCACAAGCCTACCTTGGCACTCAGGTCAAAGGACCATGAATACTACTCAACTCGAGATGACCTTCCTTTAACGGATTCATAGGATATCTATTAGGGTCCTCGTGAGTTTATTCAGTATCTTGTCCTAACTAAATACCTACATGTCTATACAAGCTTCCACGAAGCTCATGGTCAGCTAAGAACAATCATCTGTATAATATAAATATAGATATACACTGATCTATATTATAGTGATTCACCGATAAACCCATATTGGTGAACATAGATCAGAAACACTATATTTGATAACATACTTTCATAATGGCATTTTCTAGCACCTTTTGAAACTCTTTGCAACTATATCATTACAAGTAGACTCTCAGGTCTTTGTTCCATTATAAATAGGGTTCTAACTCTTTAAATTTCACTGACTCTTATAACCTGCTAACTCTTAGCAGTGCTAACTTTTAGCATTTATAACTCTCAGCATTGCTAACTCTTAGCACTGGTTTACGCTCCTTTAAATCAGATCTGAACTCCTTCAGATCATATAATATCTAGAGTGTTACAAGCTTTAGTACCATTTAATAAAGGTTATTGGCAATTTAATAAAATATTTATTATATAAATGTTACAAAATAAATATTCATACAAATAGGGAAGACACGTAAGCACAAACTTTAATAAATAGAATAGTATAAAAATCATTAAGAATATGTCTAATAATGCTATAAATGTCATATAAGTATGTGTCTATCCTACATGAAACTCATAATTGTTACCCTATGATCATGTATCAAACTATTTTAGGCTAAACATATAAATTTCTTTATCGAGTTCATTATGATACCTTAAATAATTATTATATTGGCCAGATATAAAGAAACATTAAACACAAGATAGAATGAATCAATCTACTTTATTGAGTTTGTAAATTAAGAGAAATAATAGAATTCAACTACATATTGGGTTTAAAAGTCTAACCTTAGATCAATAAAATTTAGCTAATGATGAATCTAAGAGTATTAATGCAATAAATTAAAGACATGATTAACAAAGACATTAAGTAAGCGAAAATAGAAGTAATAACACCAGGTTGATGCCTTTGAATCATTTCTCATTATCTTTTGTTTGTTGTATAATCCTTGATCTTCAATCTTCAATCTTCTTACTTTAATCGCTCTTTAAAGGTGTTTTGACATTTTGCTATTGACTTTTTTTTTGGTTTTTCCCTGATGTTCTCCCCTTTTTGACTGTGAAAAAGGTCTTTTTATAGGTCCTTAGGGGCGAGTCCAAGTATTAAGACTTAAAAAGGTTAGGGTCTTTTAGCTGCAAGGTCGTTGCGACGCTAAACTTTCTGTCTAGAGCGCCACAATGCTCAGGCTTGAAAAATGGCCCTTCTCTCTTCTGCTAGGGTGCCACAATACTGGATGTTGGGCGTCGTGGTGCTATGGTCACTGACTTAGGTGCTATAACATTAGGCGTTTTTCTTAGACCTTTTTATTTTGTGTCCAATTTTCCTTGTATGTTCATGCTGTGGGTTGAAAACCTATATTTTATTAATAAACTCAAATAAATATCCAAATATTCATTAATTTAGGATAAAATCTAAGTTCAAGAGGATAAAAATATTAGTCTTTATAAGACCCTATCACCCATTTCAGACAAGATTCTAACTCTTAAAATGCTAATCTCTTAAAGCTAAGCCAAATTCCTTTGGATTAAATTTAAACATTTTTAAATCTACAATGTCTAGAAATGTAACAAGTTTAGTGCCATATAATTAAGTATTAACGATTATATTGAAATGTATATTATAAAAATATCATATATTTATATATATTATAATGGCCCATAAGCACTAACTCTAATAATTAGTTATGGTAGGACTTTGTTTATCTTCTACTTTCACTCTGATACTGATATTTAGCCTTTTTTATTAATGGATCTTGGTCTTTTGATAACAATTTAATTACTTTAGACATTCCCAAATGGCTTGGCCATATCTCATATTTATGTTTCAATTTGGTATCCTTCTAGATACAACTTTACAACCTCCCTTTTTTCTTTATACACACTGAAACAAGTTATAAAATTAGGGAGATGATTGGTAACGTTAAAGAGGTGGATTGTGAAGCCTGTGGTGATTGTCTCAAAAAATATATATGAGTATAGGTTAATATCAACATTGATAAACCCTTTAAACCTATGGTTCAATTTATGCTAGATTAATCAAAAGAGATAGTCATGGTGCTGTTACGTCATGAACGTCTCCCTAATCTTTGTTTTGTTTGTGGCTGTTTTGACCATCATGACAGAATGTATAAAGTGTATAAGTGGTATTTCTGACGTACAACGGAGTTTATATAATAACTGGATCCAAGTGGGTATTTTTCCAAGCGCAATAAATAAAAATAACAAGAGGTATTAGTTTACCATCCGACCTAAAAACTTAAGCTGATAGGTGAAGACCTAATATTAGTATTCAAGGCAAGTCTTTAACAATTTTTCTCACATGAAATGTAGATCCGAGTAGGTTTGAATCAGGTGAATCCTTCGTCTCATAAAACCAAGAAACCAAGAAATTAACTGAAAATAAATACTTGGGGTCTCGAACTCAAGACCTTAGCTCTGATACCATATTAGTTTACCACTCAACCCAAAAGTTTAAGCTAATAAGTAAAGGCTTAATATTAATATTAAAGACAAGTCTAACAAAAGTCATCAAGGACAAAGAGATACTCTTAATATTCCTAAACAAAAGTCTACGGGTTCTCCTTTATCTACATGGCGGAAAAAATCTGGTTCAAATAACCTTGATAAATCTGGATAGTGCTATTCTAAAACAAACTTCCATCCAAACAAATGAAAGGGTTAACTTGTTGCAAACCCTAAGCCATCTATTGTTAATCCCTCACCTCCTGCACAAGGTAGAAAAGGAAAAGGAATCTAAAGTCTTCCCGCATTACCCCACGACACCTTAAGAAATCCTTTTATAGCAATGGATTAGTGTAGCATCTGAAAATAATCTTGCAGACCCGTTCACCAAGACATTACCGACTAGGTCATTTGAGAGTCATATAGAGGGCATGGGTTTAAGAGACATGTCTCACCTGTTTTAAGGCAAGTGGGAGATTGTTAGGGATAATGCCCTAAAAGCATGTACTTGTATTGTTTTTATGAAATTAATAAAGTTGCAATTTTATACTTGATGAGTGTTCATAATTTTATGACATAAATATCAGAAAATCCCTTGTTTATTTATGTAATCATAACTTTAGTATATAATTGTTATATACAAAAGGATTAAAGTTATGGATAATAAACAGAAAAAGTCCGTAATAAATTAATTAAAGTTTGGGATCTTTAATTAAATATTACTA
Organism: Ailanthus altissimus; assembly: GCA_946807835.1. Classification (NCBI taxonomy): domain Eukaryota; kingdom Viridiplantae; phylum Streptophyta; class Magnoliopsida; order Sapindales; family Simaroubaceae; genus Ailanthus; species Ailanthus altissimus. Next base: position 7,679,307 of record OX327699.1, read on the forward strand.
GTGCAGTCCACAAACATTTAAAATGTAGTGATCTTATCCGGATCACTAATGTAGTGACATTATGGTGGAGGCACTATATATAATATGATTATATAAGACTGGAACAGACATAATTTGAATTCTTATATAAAATACCGTTGTTAATTAAGAATTCAAATAACGTCAACCGATGATCATATGTTGATTAACCTTAATCCTAAGTGATCATAAACTCCTATTTGTGTCATTATTTCATTTGAAATACTCGTTACGGTTTGTTTAAAAAACAGACTAAAAACTTATATTTTGGTGGCATTGTGCGATAAACAGTTGGGAATATGATTTATAGATATCGAATCCATTCATTTCTAATGGAAGTTAGAAAGAAGGTTCTCTTAAGGGTTAATTCTAAAACTGAACTATTAGAGCGCTCAATTTGTAATAATGTTACAAATTAACTGTTCACTAGTGAATTAATGGAACTTAAGGATAAAAAAATAATTAGAGGGATAAAACGGTAGTTAGCCTAGCTCTAATTATGAACCATTTATGGAGGGTTAAATTGTATGTAGTGATTAAATCAATGGACTGCTCTAAGTTTTTTTAGTATTATATCTACAATTTCAAGAATGCAATTCCAAGTTTTTTAGTGGAATAACATTGGAGTTAATAAATTAAATTAATTAATTAAAGAGTTTAATTAATTATTCAAAATTTATTGAAGCTTGAAATTGTAGGTCCATAGGTCCTCAATACCACCTCTTTCGTTATTACAGTGAATAAATAAAAAGGATTGTGTTATTACACAAGTTGTTTGTGTCCAAAAAAATTAGTTTTCAAATACGTATAGTTTATATTTGGATAAAATTAACTAATTAAGAATTAATTAATATAGATAAGATTTTATCCAAATATAATTAAATATTTAATTTAAGAAATTAAATAAATAAAATCTTAAGGATAATTTTTAAAATTATCAAAAAGATTTTAATTTTAATTTTAGTGTTTTTCTTTTATTAAAAGACTAATAATGCTCAAATGTTGAGTATTATACGTTAATCACAAAGAGTATGACTCTATGTGGTTTACATAAATTAGGTCTCCTTTTAAGAGATAATAATTTAATTAATAAAGGTTATTAATTAAATTATTATTTTAAAATAAGAAGACTAGTCTAAATAAAATATAATACACATATGTGAAAAACGTAGAATACGTATTTTTTTCTTTAGAGAAGAAAAATAAATAAAGAAGCCCACTCTTCCTCTCATTGTAAAACAAGAGGCTTGGTTTGGAATCCTTTGGTGGAAGAAAACTCTGTGTGGATTCAAGGTATGTTCTTGTTAAATTTTATTTACTTTAACATCAAATTCATATATTCATAAGATTCTTAGATAAAAAGTGTTTTTATCTAATGAAAATAAAGATTAAAGAATTTTTGTTTTTCTATTCTGATGCGTTATAAATGTCATAACAATAAAACCTTCTAACAGATGTGTGTGTTACATCCTACGAGACTAAAGTATGGAGATTCGTTGATTTTTATAGGCATCTTGATACACAACAACATATTCATGCATGGACCCCTTTTCGCCATCTCCATTCACTATATTCCTTACATTGACTATACAGCGGGGACTTCAAGAAATCCTAAACAATTCTAAACAATGGGGGAGTATGGATCTGTCGATGTATTTAATAGAAAATATTCAAAATGCTTTTGATGACTGTGAGCTTTTATAAATATGGGTTTTGTCAGTTCTTATTTCACATGGTTTAATGGCCACATTAATGGTCATTTCATCCAAGAAAGCCTTGATAGAGCAGTTCAAAATCATGAGTGAGCACACTTATTCCTAAAGGTTCATGTTCGCCATCTAGATTTCCAAGGTTCAGATTATAGACCCCTCTTGGTGATTTGAAATGACGATAATTCTTTACTGTATAGTGATCAACCTTATCGTTTGGTAGCTGGTTTCACTTTGAGGAGACATGGGCGGATGAAGAGGGTTGCAGAGAAATTATTTATTAGGGATATTGTCTCAACAACTGCAGTTTTGACTTAAGCATGCAGAATATAGAAAAAATTGGTGCTGCCTTATATCCAAGGACATTCATGAAAAGAGGAATAGGTTGGCTATTTTTAATCAACACATCATTGAAGCTTCATGGCAAGAACTTAGTCGAGTAAAAAAATTTAGACACGTTGTTGTACAAGCACAAATCATTTTGGAGGCACCGTGCCTGTGTATCTTGGATGAAAGCTGTTGATAAAAACTTTCGATACTTCTATTACAAGGCCTTAGACAAAAATAAGATAAATGTTATTATCAGACTATTTGACGAGTATGATGTATTGCATGGGGATATCTCTCAAATATAGTAGGCTGTTCTATCTTATTTTAGGAAAATTTTCACTTCATCAAGGCCTACAATGGAGGACATGCGATATGCAATGGAATGTATTACACTTTGCTTATCAAAACATAATTAGGTTTAGCTTCAGGCCCACTTTCAGCCAATAGATATTCACAAACTCTTATTTTAAATTTACCCTTGAAGGTGTTGGAGATGGTGATTACGTGTAATTTTAATATTGTATGAATATTAATTATTTAATATTTATATAATAAATATTTTAAATAAAATCGATAATACTATTATAAATGATAAGATGTTTGTAATGTTTCAGACATTGTATGATTTAAAGGAGTTTAGATCAGTGCTAAGAGTTAACAACGTTAAGAGTTATAAGTACTAAGAGTTAGCATATTATAAGAGTTAACGAAATCTAATAGTTAGAGCCTTGTCTGATATAAGATAAAGACCTGGGAATATATTAGTAATGACATAGTTGTAAAGAGTTGCAAATGATGCTAGAAAATGTTATTATACAGTATATTCTCAAACACCTCATTCCTGATCTATCTTTATCGATGTGGGTCTATCGGTAAAATCTTTTTATCTAAATCAATGTATATTTATATCTAGATGGTTCAGATAATTACTCTTAACAGGCCATAAACTTAATAAAAGCTCGTATAAGTTAGTCTTATTTTGAATTTGAATGTTTGTTTTCCCAATTAAACTAAAAAGAGAATAAGATTTTGTTTGTTTCTATCTATAAATTTTATAGGTTGTAGTCTTTGAATTGGGTTTAATGTAGATTATTTGTTAATAAAAAAATATTTAAGCCAAGCAACAACTTTAAATGTGTCAAGATTTTACGTTCACATTTTATTGTGGACTATTTAATTTCTTCAAAATTTGAATAAAATTAGTATTTATATTTAACTAATAATTTACATCAAAATTTTAAAAATAAAAGGTCTCTCCCATATTTCTCGCTTAGGACAATTTAATGTAAATAATTTGTTTATAAAAATTTATTAAAATAAGAAATTTGAAATTCATTCATCTAGTAGCTTGGCATCTTTCTGCTTATATTACAAGGAATTGTTCTTAGTCCATGCCATATGGTTCACATTTTTTGTAAGGTTCACATTTTTTTTTCAAAAAATGTTGAGAAGCCCCAAGGAATGGAATTTTACTTTAAAAAGGAAATTCTTGATTGAACATTAAGTGTTTGGTTGGGTCTTTCCATTAGTTAAAAAAAAAAATTAATACCAAATTTTTTTTAATTTTAAAATTTTTTTTTGTGACATTTGGTTGCAGTTGAAGAAAGGCTTTTGGAAATTTAAAAAAAAAATTATTTTGCCTTTACTTAAAAAAACTCAAAATATTAGTTTTTAAAAGTAGAACTTTTCGAGTGTTTTTTTTAAATATTTCTGTAATGTCACATATACTCTAATAATATATATTTTTTAATTCTATAATGTACATGTAATTAAAAAATAAACCTATTCAACCAATAAATTTTAATTATGTTCTTAAAAGTCATCAAATCTTGATATTTCTACCATTATCATATCTTTACAAAACTTTCTATCAAAAAACATTTTATCGATAAGTATTACTTTATTTTATCTTTAATTTTGTACTAAAAATAATAATTTATTTGATTCATTGATTGCTATATATTAATTTTACTTAGATTTTTATGTTTTAAGATATTAGATTTGAGAAAATATAGAATAAATTTAAACTTATATATAAAAAATTTTAATTTGTTTAGAATTTGGATATAAGCTTTATTAAGGGCTCGTTTAATTGAACTTTTTAAATAGGATTTTTGAAAGTAGAGTTTTTAAAAGTAAAGCTTTTAACAGTAGAACTTCTAAATGCAGAGTTTTTAAGAAAAAATCATTAACCATTTAATTGTCAATTAAAAAAGCTCTTTTAAAGTAGTAAATCATTTTATTAATATTATTAAAAGAATTTATCTGTTATTAAGTTATCAAAAAAGACACATAATAAAGCTTACATTAAAATTTTATACAATTCAATCTTTTTTAAATAAAATAAAATATTTAAAATTTACTAAGGTATTTTTTATAGACAACATAAAAGTAATTCATGCTAAAATTTAATTTGCGATCATTGTGAAATAATAGTCAAAATAATTGAAACTCTATATATAAATAAAACAAATTCATAATAATTTAAGTAAAATTAATATATAACAATTAATAAATTAATTAAATTATTGTGTTTAGTATAAAAATTAAAAAATAAAATAAAATACTGCGTACCTATGACAAAAAAAATAATTGGTAGAGCCTTATAGATTTATGATGATTGCAACGATATTAAAATATAGTATTTTTTAAAAAAGATTAAAAATATGTTAATTAAATATGATTTATTTTTATTAAGAATATACTATAGAATTAAGAAATATTAGTTGTGTATGTGTGACAATACACAAATATAAAAAAAATTATATTATTAAAAGCTCAAATTTTAAACTTTTGTAAATAGAGGTAAAATAATTTTTTAATCTCCAACACTTTTCTTTAATTGCAATGAGACGTCATCAAAATATTAAAAAAAATATTTGGCATTAAAAAAAATATTTGGTTAGTAGAAAAGCCTAACCAAACATGCATTAAATATTCGTTTGATAATTTAATAATAAATAAATATTTTTAATAACATATAATTAAATAATTTAATATTTTAAAAAGTATTTTTACTTGATAATTAACCGATTAATAACTTTTTTTAAATAAAAATCACTTAAAAAATTAAACCAAACAAACCCTAAATGAAAAAATTCAATTCACAAATGAATTATCAAATAATATTTTACCCTTTCAAGTAGTATAAAAAAGTGATGATCCAGTAGGGTCCAAAGTTCAATCCACCTCAATTATAATCAAAGCAAAATTTTCTTTGAGTCATTTCCATTTCCCACGCTTGTTCTTTTTTAAACTTAACATAAAAGTTCAAAGTGAAAGTGGTATGTACGGGATTAAAGAAAAAAAAGTGTTGCTTTTATTGACCTTTTATTTAAATAAAGTTTATATTCTTAAAGATCCTTGCACTTGGACAATTTGATATTGCAAAAGATATTTCCCCTTTATCATAAATAAATAAAATAAAATTAGGGTTTGATTACATTGCCTTATTGATATTTGCTAATCAATGCCCCTTATACAAATGCTTCACAAGTTGTAATATTAAAATCTTAATTTGTAAATTCTTGTTATTATGAGTTTATAATTTCATTTTACAAGTTGCTAGCTAAATATTCATTACACAATGATATTGATGTTGGCAATTGGCAATGCAATCCTAACAATAAGATTATAACATTATTAATATAGGATAAGAAATTTATTCTTTTCTTTCAATGTGTTTTATAAAAATTTATATTTTGATCTATAACACTAACATAATTCATTTACATAGCGAAACATTGTATTATAAATTCAGTTCTTCAATTTTATTAACGACGTACAATATGATACAACAATGATAAATTAGAACAATTATATTTTGTTATAATACCATTTATTGGGTATATTGTTATTGAAAAATTTTATTAGTGTAGAATATAAGTCTATTTAAAAAAATGACTAATAATATGAAATGGCAAATTAAGTATCTAACTGTTATAATTTTATTATAATTAAGCGTAAGGGAGCAGCGTCTACGAAATGATAAATATGAGCCACCTCAATATCTATGGACTTATAATATATATATATATTTAAGTGTATATTATATTATTATAACATGGGAGAGGAGAGACTCGAACTCTTGACCTCTGGTCAAGGGGAGTGCACCTACAAAGGAGGCTTGTCACTTTAGTTAAACCTCCATATGCGACTTATAATATATTATTAACCACACTAAATAGTATTAAAATTCTTTTATTTTAATAATTGAATAAGAAAATTATCCTATAGATAAATAATATGCTCAAAAACTTGCCTATTATATCATCTCAACCAACTTGCTCACAAAATCTTTTTAAATTTTCAAATTAATTTAGAAATCCTAATATCAAATTCTTATGATTCCTCGTATTAAATATTCAATTCTCTTAAACCCAAACTTCTTTCTTTCTTTTTTTAAAAAAAAGAAAAAGGTGGCGGGATTGGCAAGTGCCGACGTTTTGGGTCTATCAATAAAGTCGTGTTTGTACCATTTTCTTTCCTTTTTTTTTTCTGAAAAAACAAAAAACCGAAAACATTGAACCTAACCTGTTTCTGGCAAATTGTGCCCACTAAGAACCCACGAGCAAAATTCCTTTTCCCATTTCATTTCAATTAAATTACCTAATTATAGTCCCTACTTTGACTAAAATTAACAATAATTAAATTTTTTTTCACTTGTGAAACTGTACCATTTTAATTAAAAATGTTTTAGATGCAAACGTTATATATATATATATATATATGCATTTACTTGCCGACATACAAAATTTAGGCATGTGACAAAATTTCACTGTGAATTTAGTTGTTTATATTTTTTTTTTGGAAAAAAAGTTGTTTGTATCTTTTTATACTTTGGTTTGTTTTGTTTTGTTTTGTTCTTTTTTCACAAGAGAAAAGATTTAGTTTCATGGAGAGGAAAAAATCGTGATTTTAAATTTAATATAGGATAGGATTAGATCGTACAATTTTTCAATGAAATTTAGATGTACATTTACAAGATTATCCGAATATTTATTGCAAGCTAATATCATTTTGTCACTCCAACTATCTTTTATAATATTTTAAATACAATTAAAACTCCACTCTTAATCTAAACCATATCTTCTTAAAAAAAAAATCTGAATCTTATTACATTTCAATTTAAATAATTATTCCAATATCTTATTTAAATCCCTAATACAAGTTAAGCATAACTTTATTGAAAAGCAGAAAAACATATTAAATAATATCTGATTATTTAAAAATGATTAATATGAAGTGATCTTGTGTCACCAAAAGATCTCTTAATCAATTTCTTTTAAATATTAATTTGTATTTAATGATATATAATTATAAATCTACCAAGTTAATCTTAATCGGCACAACAACGATACATGTAGAGGAAAATCAATTCTAATAAATTATATATACTCAAATTTGATTTGAATTGTATCAATATCAAATTCGAGAATTTTCATAATAACAAATTAGAAGAAAAAAATATTTTTCCAATTAAAAAAAAAACTAAAACAATACAAAACAATGTGGCTTGTCGTTTTCTTGCAAGATTTCAGTGGGGACACAAACACAGTTTGAACCACGAGAACAAGCCGGTGCAAAGTGCAAACTTTGATAAATTCCTTCCCCTTTCAAAAGTCGGCCACAAAAAGCTTCTTAAAAAGGAAAAAAAACCTACATTAATTAAATTAATTAAGTTTTCATGACGTAAAGTTAAGAACGAACAAAATATAAATAAGCAAAGTTTTTAATTAATCAAGTAGACGTTCAATATAAAACACCATTCAGTTAAAAATTAATTTTTCGTAGGCAGATGTAGACGGAAAATATATTAACGATTCGGAATAATAAAAATTAATGTATTATTTTATTAATAAGAGATTTTTAATGCTCTATATGAGGACTTAATGGTGATCAAAAGTGGAGGGCTACCGGCATTCTTTTAATTAATTGTTACTTTGGTAAATTTGTTTATGTATGTTTACAAGAATCTTTTTAAATTTTTAAATGTTTCTCAACACGAGGACAAAATTAATTAAAAAAACAAAATATTTTCTGAAAAAAATTATAAAATAAAACTAATTGATAATTAGACATGTTTGCATCATCAACTAGGTGTTTAATATCGCTAGAAGGAGCATTGCTCATCGCGTCAACAAAGAAAAAGTTATAATTTATTATATTGATATAATACAAAATTGTTGATTTAACGCATACATTCTTTACGTCATTTTTTTTATGTTATATAATAATCAAATATAAAATAAAAAGTGATAATCTTTGTGTTTCATCAATTTTTTTAAAATTTTTTTATAAAATATTTAGTGCAATCAGATTGTACAAAGTCATTTTCTTTCTTATTTTTAAAATTTTTGTAGAGAAAGAAAACACGACAAATTCATGTATTCGACTTAAATAAATGATAGAACACTTTAAATTTAAATATATGCAAATCAAATTCGTCACTCATAAGTAATTATACATTTCAATATTACATCAAAAAATAAAATAAAACTATTAAAAGAACAATATTTTTTAATTAAAAAAAAAAAGCTCCACCAACTATAGTTTTCACAAATTCTTTTTGTCACTTTCTTTCAACCAAATCATCTTGTTCGTTTTTAAACTGTTTTCACTTCTCACTTACAACATATTGGAATTCCTATTGTTTATAAAAAATTAAAAAAACACGTGCGAAATTTATATATGTTGTGACTGCAACGTATAAAAATAATGGATAAGAGGACCTCATTTCAAATATTTATATATTAAAGATAATAGACATTTTCTTTTTTCTTTAAATGTTTTTTCATGTTTGGATAATAGAGATTACATGCATAAAAAAAGAAAAAGAAAAAAAATGATATATAATGGTGAAAAACATGCACCACCGGTCCTTTTCTTTTTCTTTGAACTAATTTTTAAAATATTATTACCTTAACCTTTGCGTTTTATATTTACACGTGGCATTGTTATCTTAAAACTTGAAAAGGTGCAACTTTAATTGTGTTCTAACATATTTATCCCACGTCGAAAAGAAAATACTCAATTGTTCTTTTTATGTAAAATAATTTTCTCACTCCTAAAAAAATTTTAAAAAAGTTGTAATAATAATTTTATTGAGTTATTATTATTAAGTTGTAAAGATGATTTTATTAATCATTATTTTATTTTGATGTATAATTATTAATATTAATACTTAAATTTATAATACTCACATTTTTATGATAAAAGATAATATTCGTACTCATTACAATATTTATTAAATTATTAAGTTTATATTCATACTAATAATACTAGTACTCATTACAAATCAATCATCTATTATAATATTTATTAAATTATTAAACTCAAACTAAAAATACTCATCCTTATCAAATTATCAAATCAACTCTCCATTACAACATTTATCAAAGTATATAATTTATACTCATAATATTTATACTAACAATACAAATACTTATTATAAATCAAGTCTTCTAATTTAGAGAGATTAACCCAACTCAAATTCCGCACATTAATATTAAAATGCTAGCACCAAACCAATGATTAATAAGGTTATGAATCATTTACCCATTCATAAATAAAAATGTTGACGAACAGATTGAAAGAGATATGGTATCGAAGATGATGATATTTGGTTTGTGACTATTTTTTAGAAAGTAAAAGCAATTTAATGCTTTTACATATTACATAAATATAATTTTCTTCTAAAACATTCATTATATGTAAAAACAAATTCTTTTATTGTCTTGTTATACTAGTAAAACTACTTGGAATTAGTTCTTAAATGAAATTTAGAAAAAGAAGTAGATTTTAACACATTAATAACAACAATTATCATTAAAATTTAAAATTTCAAATAAAATCATAGAAAAATAACTTAAATTATATTATTTATGAATAATTTAAAAAACCAAAAGATTTTAAATAGTGATCTTGACTATTGTTCAAGTCCTTGATTAATAGATAGCTCACACAATAACATCACTTATCATAATATAAATATTATTGTCCATTATAGATACACCGTAGCTCTTGATGGCCATTAATCAAAATAATCTATTGATAATTTATTTGTACTTAGTTGAAGTTAGGTCAATCTTCTTCTAGTTCTGATTGTTATTATTTATTCATAGAGGATGCATCATTTCCTTGTATTTTTAGTATAATCGTTTACGGAAAGCACCAAAGAGAGCATCCCGCTAATGGTGATCGACACAAGCATCCCACTACTAATTGTGAGAGATAGATGGGCATCCTAAAAAAGCACTTTTTTTTTATGTAACGTTAAGCGTGTAGAGTTTAGGGGGAAAAAAAGAAAAGATGAGAAAGGGAGATTAGCCATAAATATTTAATTTTATCTATAATCTTCTTCCATTTTAATAACTAGAATGAAAAAAAAGATGTTAACACATATAGGAATAAACGATTGATTTCTATTAATAAACCTGCTAAAGAACTGAACCATAAAGCACTTAATACTAGAAAAATATAATTTTAGATCTCGCATTAAAAAGCCTCCTGCCCTATTAGTAATGAGAAACTCTGCCTTGGATAGACAACAATCTAATCTAAACTGTAATCGAAAGCAACGATGGCTCGGTATGGTAGGAACGAGAATTGTTAAGAAGCATTGGAGAAAGAAGAATTGGTCTGTTCTGAGGAAAAGGGTTCTCCCCTCTCCCATTCATCCCTTTTAGCAGGTAAGGCCTTACTCAATTCATGTCAGATTGCGGCCTTGGGGGCTACATACACTCTGGGTCGGTTGGTCCCCACCTAGATCGTATGGCCTCAGCCACTACCTTTTGTAGTTCGTGGTCGAGGCCCAGTGACCTAGTTGGGCCGACCTCATCTTAAAGATTAACTCATACTAATTAAAGTCCATCCTTTTTGGTTGTCAGAGGCAAATTACTTTTTGCTAACTGAGAAATTCCAAGGATAGAATCCAGATGGTTTAATCCCCCTTAGCAATCCTTTACGAGAGGTGAGTCAGAGTAGAGAGATCTTTCACCTCGCCGAGGAAGGAGGCATATATTTCAAAACATTCATGATCTGGATGTGAATAAGTTGAATTACTTATCCCTCAATCTATTAGTGAACTATCTCTCCATAAATTGTGAATGATGTTCCACTAAAAATATTCTCGTTATTTTTTTGACTCATATTCCTCAAAAAGTGGATCTCACTCTAATAGTCTTGAATAAATTAAATACACGTATTAAGATATGTAGGCTTCTTATTCCATAATAATGAAAGCACATTTTCATTCTTTCATATACTAGGGAATATCACTTGGAAAAGAAAATGTTCTATACTAATAAATTCGGGTCTATAAGCATGGGTTCCAATGTACAAAATCTTGTAACACTTACCAATGAGAACCTATCAATTAGTATTACATAGAAGAAATAAGTTCTAAACATTAATACAATTAGATCTGTTCTTCATAGACAAATGTTGGATTTACGATCTCAGGTAAGATTGGTTTAGAATTATGGGATCCTTTTCTATCAAATAGGAACTCTTAATATACAACTCTCTATTTAAAGAGTTAGGAATCAAGTTTGTATTCAATAAAATGTAAATGTTTCTACTAAATAATTTATGTGGAACTTTTTTTTTAAAAAAAAAAAATAGTTACTTCATTTAAACTAAAAGGGGAAAACAATCCCTCCAAATTGTTACATTCTAATAACTTAAAGACATTTTTGACCAAATTGTGAATTAAGGAATTACACGATCATGAGACATGTCTAACTAAGGTTTTGCTCCTTTCTTGCATCAAATTTTGGACATTGGAACTTATCCAATTAACTTCTTTCAATGATTTAATTAATCCTCTAATCAAATCCACTACATTCTTGGCAAATGATTCAATCACAAAAAAGTGTAAATCTAGTTCATTAGCAACTTGCAACCTAAACAAGATAGCTTCTAACTCTACATATTCAACATCTTCATCACTCATTTTTTGAGATATTGCCATGGCTTTGACACAACCATTTTCATCTTTAGCAATAGCACCAAGACCAATTTTGTTGTTTTGCCTCCACAATGTTGCATCAACATTCAATTTAAGCCTTTCCACTAGTGGGGGCTCCCAATTTGATTCAAAAATTCCTTCATTACTAGGGCTAAAAGCTAAGGGTCTTTCCAGCGTGTTTAGTTTTTGGAATGCCTCTAATTTAAGATGAGCTTTAACCCTTGCCATAAGCTTTAATTGATCTTTTGCGCGTCATTCCATTAGGACTTTGTTTCTAGTTTGCCAGTATACCTATAACAACATCATAACTTTATCAAATTTTGCATTGGTTGTCAAAGAACTCATACAGTTTAAGAAACACAAGTCTATCTCCTTGGTTCCTTTTACCAAAACTACAAAATCCGAGCATTTCCAAATTGGTTTTGCCATTTTACACGTAACCAAGGCATGCAAACTGCTTTCAACCTCCTTATGACATTTGATACATATTGAAGAATTTAAGACTTTCTTCATAGCTAATTTAGGGGCTATAGGAAGAGTGTTATGCAGTGTTCTTCATAAAAAAAATGTTTTGTGTGGCACTTGACATCTCTAGATCTTTTTCTACCACAATCCTACTCTATTTGAAGCCTTTAGTTGATAAAGATTTTTCTTTGCATAGCCACATGATAGCCACTTTTAACTTAAAACTAGCCTCTATAATCATAATGTTACCACACTTAGGGTATTTTTAAAATGGCTTTTGCATACATACTACAAAATTGCTATCTAATTATATGTTCATTCTAGCTATTTTCATGATTTAATAGCAAACTCCCAAAGCTATCAAGGAGAAAAGATGGAAGAAACAATGGTTTAAGAGTACAGGATCTAGGAATCTAGCTATCTTCATAAATTTTAACTTTGCTACCATCTCTTATTATCCATCTGATACCACTTTGCAAAACTTGTCTTCCCCATAATAGACTTCTCTAAATATAAAATGGATTACTCCAAAGCTTGGCTTCTATAAATTGCCTATCTTTAAAGTACCTAACTTTAATTACCTTGGCAACTAAAGAATCAAGATTTTGCAGCACTTTCTAGCCTTGCTTGCCAAGTAAAGCTTAGTTAAAGCAAGAGAAGTCCCCAAACCCTATTCCTCACTGGCTTTTTCTTAGGCACATTCTCCTCCATTTGATCCAATGGATTCTTCTTTCATAAACATCCTTAGAGCCTTACCAAAATGTTATAATGGTCTTCTAAAAATCTTAACATAAATTCACAGGGAGCTTAAAGACACTCATTGCATAAGTTGGAATTACCTGGGCCACTGCTTTTATTGAAACTTCTTTCCCTCTCACTTTATTGGTTCACTTTGCTAGACAGCTTTAACTTGGTTTCCTTGAAAAGCACCCTCTTACTTTTCTCCACCATGGAAGGAAGCCCTAAGTATTTCTTATGTGTAGACACTTTTCTTAGTTGAAATACATTCTGTAGAGTCTAAGCTTAATCAATCTTAATATTTGAGCTACAAAATAATGATGACTCTTTATAATTAAAAATCTATAATGATGCTTTAGAGTAGTCCTCCAAAATTTGTTTCAAAGTATTACAGCTCTAGTTTAAAGCCTTTGAAAAGTTGTGACTGTCATCAGCAGACAAGAGGTGGGAGATTGAAAGTGAGTTGTTGAATTTTACCCCTTAGATCAAGTGCAAAACTTCAGCTCTGGAAATCATAGAAGAAAAGGCTTCTACACATATCACACATGGGTAAAAAGACATGAGATATCCTTGTCTTAATCCTTTATGGGCTATAAAATGACCCTTCACCTCTCTATTGATTAGTAGAAAGAAATATGTTATAGATAAATGCTTTACACTCACTCATTTAGGAAACTTAACAATTGTATTACCCTTTTAAGGAAGCACCATTCAATCTTATCATATGTTTTGCTTACATCAAGCTTCAAAAGCTATAAAACCCTCCATGCCTTTTTTTTTACTTCTAATTTTATGCAAACATTCATAACCAAGAATATTATTATCAATTATTAATTTATTTGGCAAGAATGCACTTTGATTGGGAGAGATAGTTGAGCTCAATACTTTCTTAAGCCTATTAGAAATTATTTTTGCAATAAACTTGTAGATTACATTATAAAGGCAGATATGCTTAAAGTCTACTGGTTTTTCTAGGTTGGATTTCTTTTGAAATTACGGCTATTAATGTATGATTCAGAATTGCGATTTTAACTTTGTGATTGAGGATGTTGAGACAGACATTAGTTGTGTCTTCCCTTTCAAGGACTTAGTGCCTTAAAGGGGTTTGACTACCAAACAACATCTATAATCTCTTCTCTAGTAAAGGCCTTACTCATTTCTCCCTTTATCTCATCTATTATCATGCTTTTCAAACCTTGGAAGGCTCTGGTTATTTGATCTTGAGAAGGATTTAAGGAAGAAAATAGTTCAATGAAGTATCCATAAATAATGCTCTCTATTTCTGTCTTATCCTCAGTCTATTTGCTATCATCAGTAATCAACCTTTTGATTTCATTTCTTCTTTTCCTACTACTTGCAACAACATGAAAGAATTTGATATTTTTGTCCCCTTTTCTAAGCCTAGTAGCCCTTGATCTTTGGCTCCAGAAGACTTCATCTTCTAGAAACAAATTAACTATTTTCTTCTTTAGCACACCAATTTCATTTGATGCCTCGTATTGCGACCATCTATTTTACATAGAGTCAGTTTTTCCCTTAATTGCTTAAGCTTTTGCCACTTTCCTATAAATTCTCTTTTGTGCCAAGCTCTCAATCTATCTCTCACACACACTTAGTGTTTGAATGAAAGCTTCAATTGAGTTGTTATCCATGTTATCATTACTCCAATGGTCTTTCACCACTTCTTTGCATCCTTCGTGAAGGTTCCATAGTTCTTCATATTGAAATATAGGCCTTTTTCTTCATTTGTTTCTAACTCACAGTTGAATACTCTATGAATTCAGTAGTAATGAGTTATGATCATAACTTGTTATAACTATATGTTGGACATGGGATCTACCAAACAGCTCTATCCACTCATTTAAGCCTAAAACTCTATCTATCCTTTCTTATACCAGATTTTGTCTATATCTTTTATTAGACCATATGAATGGTACTCTATTCTATCATTGATCCTACAGCTTACATAATCTAATTATTTCTTGAAATTCTTATATGGCTTCCACACTCTCGACTGACTATCATTGTTTTCATCTGAGTTCAATATTTCATTAAAATCTCCATTGCACAGCCATAGTAGCTTGAACAAAGCTGTAAGTCTTTTAAGTAGTGTTTAAGTATAATGTTTCTGGGGAACCATAAAATCCACTATAATGCCAGCTTCTATTACTCCCTTCATCAATAACAGCATAAATATAGCTTTTTCTATAAGACTTTATTTGTACATTGAGTTTGTCATTCCACATTAAGGCTAGACCACCCCCTAAACCTTCTCTTCCAACAACTAACTAGTTGTCGAATTTAAGTTTTCATCCTAATCTTCTCATCTGTACCTTTGTCACGTTAGTTTTATATAAAAACATTAAATCAAAAGTATTTACATTGAGGATTTCTTTTTAGCTCTCTGAATGTCAGAGGGTTCCCTATCTTTCGGATATTCTAACTTAAAACTTTATTGATTACGGCAAGCTGGGATTTAGCCATCATCGATGTACTTTAGTTTCCCCCTTGAGCTCAGTATGATTTCCTCTACTCCTACTAATATCTCACTGTTAATAACTGCCATCAAGTTCCCACGTTTTTTTTTTTTGTTATGGTTTAAGACTTCAACTTTAACTTCCCTTTATTTTCTTTTGCCCATTCTAACCCCTTCAAATTTTGGGTTAAAATTTTTTCTCTTGCTCTGTGTATAACCCCTTTAAACCTTATCCACTTCTTTTTATAAGGGTTGATCTCCATTCATTATTCATTACTTAAGCCTTCCCTTTATGGGCCTGCATATTAAGCCCATCAATACAAACCAAATCCAGCTTTTCCTTTCTTTTGGTGCCATCTCTGGCCTTTTCTAATTCGATTTTCCATCAATTCCTACCTTCTTTCAACATGCCTCATTACTCCATTAATGCTCTGTACATTTTCCTTATCTAGATCAAATCTTTTCCCTACATCCACGTTTATCAGCTTATAACGCCTATTTTTATAGGAGGATTTTAGGCTTTCATTTGACTTTGACAGTTCACTTCCATCGGGTTTAGCTTCATCTTTTGTAGTGGGTTTGGATCATAGGTTGGGTTAACCCTTTCTTCTTCCATTTGAACTTCTTAGTTCCTCTGGACTGGTATCTGGTTTCACCCATTGCTACCTTCACCTTTCCTTGTATTACCATTTTTGTCTCCTTTACCAATTTCTCACATCCCTTCTTTGTTACTGCTATCTTTTCCTTTATTTTCTCATTTAGCTCGATCTTTTTCTCTCCTATCTTTGTTAAAGTTTTGTGGTTGCATCACCCTATTATTAACCTCACTTTTCTTTTCCTTTTCACTCAGCAATGTTTTCCTATAATCCTCACACTCTCTATACACATGCCCTACCTTGCCACAGTCATAACAAAATTCAAGTAGTTTATCATATAACACCGAGAGCACCACTCCTTCCTTCAGCTCCTTAATTCCTACTTTAACATATCTCCTTAATGGTTTAGTAACATCTACCTTCAACCTTACTCAGATAAACTTGCCTATACAGTTTTCTTGCCTATCCAATTCAACTTCTTCCACTTTCTCTATCTTACTGCCAATCATTCAGACTATCTTTTTCTTTATACATATAATCAAAATATTATGAATTTATACCCAGAATGAGGAAAATTGAAAGTAAAATTTGGTAATCTTGCACATTTCTTGTGTTTTTGTTAACTCTATGATGGACTTATTAAAGTGCCAAGGTTTCCTTTATTGAATTCAGTGTGTGATGTGTAGAGGTATATATAATTTTAAAAATTATAAATACGCAGCAAAAGTATTTCATACATGTTATACTCAATATAGCATACTCAAATATATATATCTTATATATGTTCATATGTATCATACAAATAAGTTGCAAGTAAATAACCTACGCAGCTTTGAAGGTAGCTTTCAAATTCTTCAAGAACTTCAACCTTAAATTTGAGCTCACCTTAAAATGTCTTGTTGCACAATTTTAGTTTACAACTAAAATGGGTGGGACTGTGAATCTAGAATAGCAGCCACAAATTTTCAGTAATTGTTGTTTTAACTCTTAAAACAATTTTAGTTCATATGTATTCTTCTTGCAAGAGATGAGAAGAATTAATGTATCTAGACTTAGTTCCCTCACAACCATTTGGTTAGAACTTTTATATGACTTAGCCAAATTCTCTCAACACTTTGAAAGCACTTAGCAAATTCTCTCTACTCTCTCTTTTCTTCACCTCCACCAAATGACCACATCTTTCTCTTTAAAAAAATGAACTATTCCCTTAGTTTTGTGTAAATGATGGCTCATCAATATGCTCCCCACCACTCACATTTGTTGGCCATTTTATTCAATAATATTCATGACCTACCATTTAATAAAGATGAGATAATTGATCATTATTAACTAGTTTCTCCTCTCTCTCTTTAGATGGTTGACCAACACACTTGCATATACCAAGAAATAATGCACCTTTATAATATTATAAGTTATAATTATCCTACCATTAAGAATTTATTAAATTATTAAATGATTAATAGTAAACATCACTTATAGCATTATATAAGTGCCAGCTACACTTTCTTAAAATAATAAGAATTAATATATATATATATATATAATATGTATAACATATATTAATTATTCAAGAACTAATTTTTGAACAATAACTTTTACCTTATAAGTATTTACTAGTAAGGTAAATTGGTGAATATATGGTAAAATCATTTATGGAGCAAGATTGTGCCGTTTGTCAATTTCTTATTAGTTAACAACTCTTGTCAACTAATAATGCATTTTAAATTGAAGTTTTGACAAGTGCATAATATAAAGAACTTGAAACATATTTTCATTTTGCT
Source organism: Ailanthus altissimus (assembly GCA_946807835.1). Taxonomy (NCBI): domain Eukaryota; kingdom Viridiplantae; phylum Streptophyta; class Magnoliopsida; order Sapindales; family Simaroubaceae; genus Ailanthus; species Ailanthus altissimus. The sequence continues at coordinate 7,697,390 of OX327699.1, forward strand.
GGAATTTCTTGGACTAAACTGTTCAATCTAATTTACTGCCTCAGTGCACAAAGAGTACACTCCATATTGTGAGACTCTCTAAGTCTATGCCCTGTTTGTCATATGAAACTTATCCATACGGCAGTTAACAATGTCTCACACATATATTACGGATATTACAAAACAACATATTAGACCATACAAGTTGAGGTTATAACATATTTGTATAATTCTTTCATCATAAATATCCTAAAAGAGTGGAGATATAGATCAGTACCGTCAAGTCTCCATACGCTCAATCATAAACTTATCTTTAAATTTGTATCTCAATAAATAATATCCATAAACACTTTTACGATATCATTTATCCATAGGATAAAATTATTTTCCTGAGTATTTCTGCTTACGGCCATAAGACTTTCTGAAATACAATCTTGGAGTATCATGATATATTACTCACCTAAATGAGCTGATGGATCCCATATCTATGCACATCGGCTCCATGAGCATCAAACCATACCTAGCGACACCTAACAATCAGACCACTAAAGGTATATAATATGTGTGGAATAAAAGTATGGTGGATTACTCACAAGTCTACCGTGGCAATTAGATTTAAGGACCGCGAATACTACTCAACTCGAAAGATCCTCTAGTGACGGCTTTATGGGATGTCTATTAGAGATCTTTGTTAGTCTGTTCAATATTCAATCCTTACTGAATACTTGTATATCTATACATGCTTCCATTAAACTCATGGTCTGCCAAGACTAACTATCTGGACCATCCAGATATAGACATACACTGATCTATATATTATAAGGTCTTCATTGACAGATCCGCATTAATGAAGATAGATCAGGAACAAAAAGTTTAAGAACATATTTGCATAATAATATTTTTTTAACACTACTTGCAACTCTTTTGCAACTATGTCATTACTAATATATTCTTAGGTCTTTGTCCCATTTTAGACAAGACTCTAACTCTTTAGATTTCGCTGACTCTTATAACCCGGTAACTCTTATCAATGCTAACTTTTTGCATTTATAACTTTTAGCGTTGCTAATTCTTAGCACTGATCTAAACTCCTTTAGATTAGATCTAAACGCTTTTAGATTATACAATGTCTAAAACGTTACAAGCATCTTACCATATAATATAATTAGTGATATAATGAAATGATAATAGTATAAATTTAAAATAAATATTTATACATAAAAGGGATGGCACGTAAGCATAAATCCCAATAACTCTAACTTACTTTAGTGCCATTCACGATGGTATCTAATGCCCATTGACTCCACATGTCTATCAAATATTTTGGGAGTTAAGGCCCTAGTAAGTGGATCCGTTACATTATTCATAGAGTAGATTACATTATTCATAGAGTCTACTCTACGAACTATTACATCTCTTCTATCCAAAATTTATCTAATGATTTGGTATTTTCTTTCCACATGCTTAGACTTTTGGTGTGCTCTTGGCTCTTTAGCTTGTACAATGGCTCCGTTGTTGTTGCAAAATAATGGTATAGGATCTATTAAACTTGGAACTATTCCAAGTTCAGCGATAAATTTATGTATCAAAACCGCTTCTTTTGTGTAATATATTCTGCCTCTGTTGTGAAATCAGCTGTTGATGATTGTTTGTTGCTCTTCCAAATAATTACAGCACCATTGAGAATGAATACATACCCAGATGTAGACTTTCTATCACCAGACTAAAAGTCTAAATCTATGTATCCTTTCACTTGTAAGTCATTTTCTCCATATATAAAAAACTTATCCTTAGTACTCTTAAGATATTTTAGGACATGTTTCACAACAATCCTATGGCCTTCGCCTGGATCAGACTGATAATAGCTTGTAACACTTACAGTCATACTGATATCAGGTCTCGTACACATCATGGCATACGTCAGGCTTCCTACAACTAATGCATATGAAATGTTAGACATTCTAACCTTTTCCTATTCACTCTGAGGATACATCTTTTTCGAAAGATGAACGTCATGTCTAAAAGGTATATTAACTGTTTTACAGTTACTGACATTATACCTTTCTAAGACATTATCATGTACGATGATTGAAAGAATCCTATAAGCCTCCTAGCTCTATCTCTATAAAGCTTTAAACCTAGTATATAGGAAGCCTCTCCCAAATATTTCATGGAGAAAGTTTTACTCAGGTAGATTTTGATTGATTGCAACTTACCAATATCATTTTCGATAATGAGTATGTCATACACATATAGAACCAAGAAGACTATCATGCTCTAACTGTTTTTTTTGTACACACATGATTCCTCTTCATTCTTGATGAAACCAGATCCTCTGATTACCTTATCGAAATAAAGATTCCAACTTTGGGAAGCCTACTTAAGTCCATAGATAGACTTCTTCAGTGTATATACTAGACCAGAAGTTTGGCTGGATGTAAAACCTTCTAGTTATTCCATATAGATCTCTTCTTCAAGATATCCATTTAAGAACGTTGTTTTTAAATCAATTTGCCAAATTTCATAGTCATAATATGCAACAATTGCCAGTAAAATTCGAATTGACTTAAGCATTGCTACTAGTGAGAAGGTTTCTTTATAATTGATCCTGGATTGCTGAGTATAACCTTTCGTAACCAAACGGGCTTTAAAAGTTTCTACTTTTCCATCGAGCTGACATTTTTATTTGTAAATTCATTTACAACTAATAGGAACAATTTTTTCAGAAAGTTCAACCAAGTCCCAGACTTGATTGTGATGCATTGAGTCAATTTTAGATTTCATGGCCTCTTACCATTTTCCTGAATCGATGTCTAACATCGTCTCTTTGTAAGTTAAAGGATCCTTTTCTTAAACCAAGAAAACATTAAGAGCACCTTCAGGTATTGAACCATACCTATCTGATGGCCTTGATATCCTTTTTGATTTACGTGGAAGGTGTGTTAAAGGTATTCTGCTCGATTGAACCTAAGGTTCATCGTTGGTTCATTTATATCCCGATTGAGTTCATCTAATTCAATCTTTCTATAATCTCCATGATCTTTTCAGGTATTGAACTATACCTATCTGATGGCCTTGATATCCTTTCTGACTTACATGAAGGGTGTGTTAAAGGTATTCTGCTCAATTGAACCTAAGGTTCCATCGTTGGTTCATTTACATCTCAATTGAGTTTATCTAATTCAATCTTTCTATAATCTATATGATCTATGAGAAACTATTTCTCTAGAAAAGTGGCATTTCGAGCAACAAATACATTTCGTTCCTCGGGACCATAAAACTGTCACCTCATTGAATTTTTAGGATACCCAACGAACCAAAACTTGTATCCTTTAGGACAAGTTTATCCTGTTGCATAACTGTTACGTAAGCAGGACAGTCCCAAATCTTAATATATTTAAGACCGGGTTTCCTTCCATTCTATATCTCATAAGGAGTAGAAGGAACAACTTTTGATAGAACTTTGTTCAATATATGAGCAGCAGTTTCTAGAGCATAGTCGCATAGATATTTAAGAAGATTGGTGAAGCTCATCACCAATTGGACTATATCCAATAAAGTCTGATTCCTCCTCTCTAAAATACTATTGTGTTGTGGAGTACCTAGAGGACTATACTAAGCGAGAATCTCATTCTCTTTTTAATAATCCAAAAATTCACTATTCATGTATTCACCGCCTCGATCTAATCGAAGACATTTGATGTACATTCCAGTTTGTTTCTCTACTTCAATTCGAAACTCTTTGAACTTTTCAAAAGTTTCTGACTTATGTTTAATAAGAAACACATATCCAAATCAAGATAAGTCATCGATAAAGATAACAAAGTATCGAAAACCACCTATTGCAGTGTGATTCATTAGACCCTATACATCACTGTGTATTAGTTTCATATATCAGTGGCACGATGTCCAACACCAATAAATGGAGTTTTGGTCATTTTTCCTTGAATACAAGATTCATAAACTAGATAAGATTCTATGGTTAGATCAGGTATCTGACCATCCTTGACCAGACGGGTTAGGTGTCTCACGCCTATATAACCTAATCTCATATGTCATAATTTTGTATCATTTAAAGTTCTCACTTTATTATTAGCATTCACTTGTATATTCATGACATTTCCTATTGTATCCAATATATAATGGTCATTAATCAACTGACATTCAGCTAACAAAATATTATCCAAATTATGCAAACATAAGGAACGGTTTCGAACATACATATGATATCATTCACTGTCCAATATAAGAATGAAAATAATTTGTTGGATAATGTTTGGTATAAAATAACAATTATTCAATACAACAATTTTATTACATGAAGAAGTAAATTCAAACATCCAATAGCCTTGACCTGTAGGAAATCTCCATTTTCAACATGAAACTGTACTTCTTTAGGTTATAACATTCTAACTTCCTTCAGACCCTGCAACACATTGCAGATGTGAAAAGGACAAGCAGTATCTAATACCTAATAAATACTAGCATCAAATGCTAAAGAAATATCAATAAAAGGTAAGTGCATACCTAAAGGTGTCTTTTTAATCATGGCAAGGTATTTTGGATAGTTCCACTTCCAATACCCATCCTCGCTGCAATGGAAACATTTTTCTTTTACTTTGTTCTTATGTTAGGGCTTGGACACGTGTTGCTTTTAAGGACCCATTTTAGGTGCATACTTTACTTTCGTTTTATTCTTCCTTTTGGACTTCTTAGAAGTCTTCGAGATAGAGAATGAAGCACCCTGAACATAAAAGGTCGTGCTCCATTTGTTCATGTACTCTTGAACTATTTTAGCATGTTATGCATATTAGCATAAGTAGGGAGTCATTCTTTGCATATTTCATGTTCATGATGAATTGTGCAAATGACCCTGAAAATGATTGGAGAATCAAACTATTCCCCAATGTATTACTCAGTGAGATATCCATGATTTCTAACCTCTCAATATGAGATATAATCTTGAGGATATGGGGACTCACTGGACTACCCTCGGGTAGTCTAACGTGAAAGAAAGATTTGGCAACCCTGTATATTTTAACTTGAGGTCGGTCACTAAATAACTCTTTTAGGTGAAGCATAATATACTCCCAGCACTGTCTATATGGACATGTTCCCTTTGGAGCTCTATAGACATTGAGCCGAGGATGTACGATTTGACTTTCAAATCGTCATCTAACCATTTTTTATATGTCTCATTTTCCTTCGGAGAAGCATAATCAGAAACGGCTCGAGGTAGGCACTGATCAATTATATATCCAAACTCATCAGAATTCAGAACTATTTTGATATCCAGTCAGTATAATTTTCTGCACCTTTAACTTGGTGCACATCAAAGATATGAACTAGAGGGTTGCTTGAAGCCATTTGATCTTCACAAGACAAAAGAAAAAATGTTAGCATAATATTTCAATCACTAATAAATAACGTTTTAGATCATATGTATAACGGTTATAAATTTTTTAATCTAAAAATGCCCTCCCACTATTTTACAAAAAATCTCTTAAATCTCTCAAATGGGAAAACGATAGTTCAAAATTCTTTAAACTATATAGTGAAAAATAGATCCCATTGAAATTTTACTTTAGCCTCACGCTGTAACAATATTTGCCTTTATAAACTCAAAAGATAGACAACTCTTGTCAATTGCATTTCATGCAACTTTTACCATTGATCCTAAATACACCTTATCCTCACACTATAGCAATATTAGATAAGTGTATTTCTGATTAACTTGACAATGATCAAATATATGCTACTAGTATAACCCTCACACTGTAGCAATATTGGGCACTATGTTCACATATATTTGTCTCATCTCATGTTTAACCGGTGTAGCTTGAATCATCCCGATCAATCCCTCACGCTGTAGTAATATTAGGAAAGACCGAAGTTCTAATATCGTATTGACAAGATGGATCATATTTAATATTATCTCATAATGAAATATATTTCAATCTGATTAAGAGAGATTTATTAAATACATTCTCATTTCACAAAAATGATTAATATTGATCATTCATTTAAATTTTAGGCAAATACAACTAGCTCCCATCAATAAGGCTCCTATTGTGATTATCAGCATATATACATGATCACATCATATTATAACAATTATAGAAGCATATTACAGTAATAAAATAAGTCAAAACATAATAAAATTAATAAATAAAAAAAATTACTGTGATAGTGCCAGATGTCACAGCGCTGAAAACGAACGCCGCAGCGTTCAGAGAAGATGGGTCGAGTGCTGCGACGCCTAGGTCTTGGCGCCCCAGCCCTCGGCCAAATATTGGTTTAGCGCTGCAATGCCGGACACTGTCACCGCACCCGATGTCTGAAAAACAATTTTTTAGTGCTCCGACACCCAATATTTCTCATGTTTATCATGTTCAAACATCATATGATCAATTCTAAACATCAATATGTTCAAGAATTCACAAAATAAAACCATGTTCAATTTTAAACATCACCATGCTCCAAATCAAATATTATTATGTTGTTTAATAATACAACATCAACATGTTAAAAATTTAACAACATCAAACATCATACACCAAATTAGCATACTCTGATACCACTTGTTGAATTCAGTGTGTCATGTGTAGAGATACGTATAATTTTAAAAATTATAAATATGCAGCAGAAGTATTTTATTCATGTTATACTCAATATAGCATACTCAAATACATATATCTCATACATGTTCATATGTATCATACAAATAATTACAAGTAAATAACCTACATGATTTTAAAAGTAGCTTTCAAATTCTTCAAGAACTTCAACCTTAACTTGTTGAGCTCACCTTGAAATATCTTATTGGACAATTCTAGTTCACAACTGAAACGGGTGGGATTGTGAATCTGAAATAGTAGCCACAAATTTTTAGCAATTAGTGTTTTAACTCTTAAAACAATTTTTGTTCATATGTATTATTTCTTGCAAGAGATGAGAAGAATTAATGTATCTAGACTTAGTTCCCTCATAACCTTTTGCTTAGAACTTTTATATGACTTAGCCAAATTCTCTCAACACTTTGAAAGCACTTAGCAAATTCTCTCTACTCACTTTTTTCTTCACCTCCACCGAATGATCACACATCTCTCTTTAAAAAAAAAAAAATCTCTTCCCCTTATTTTGTGTAAATGATGGCTCATCAACATGCTCCCCACCACTCACACTTGTTGGCCATTTTATTCAATAATATTCATAACCTACCATTTAATAAAGATGAGATAATTGATCATTATCAACTAATTTCTCCTCTCCTTCTTTAGATGGCCGACCAACACACTTGCATATGCAAAAAAATAATGCACCTTTATAATATTATAACTTATGTCCTACCATTAAGAATTTATTAAATTATTAAAGGATTAATGATAAACATCACTTATAGCATTATATAAGTGCCAGCTATACTTTTTTAAAATAATAAGATTAAATATATATATATATATAATGTGTATAACATATTTATTAATTATTCAAGAATTAATTTTTGAATAATAACTTTTACCTTATAAATATTTACTAATAAGGTAAATTGGTGAATACATGGTAAAATTATTTATGTAGTAAGATTGTGCCATTTGTCAATTTCTTATTAGTTAACAATTCTTGTCAACTAATAATGTATTTTATACTTAAGTTTTGACAAGTGCATAACATAAGGAACTTGAAACATATTTTTATTTTGCTGAAATTTCTTAGACTAAATTGTTCAATCCAATTTGCTACCTAAATGCACAATGAGTACACTTCATATTGTGAGACTCTCTAAGTCCATGCCCGGTTTGTCATATGAAACTTATCCATACGGCAGTTAACAATGTCTCACACACATATTACGGATATTACAAAACAACATATTAGACCATACAAGTTGAGGTTATAACATATTTGTATAATTCTTTCATCATAAATATCCTAAAAGAGTGGAGATATAGATCAGTACCGTCAAGTCTCCATACGCTCAATCATAAACTTATCTCTAGATTTGTATCTCAATAAATAATATCCATAAACACTTTTACGATATCATTTATCCATAGGATAAAATTATTTTCCTGAGTATTTCTTCTTACGGCCATAAGACTTTCTGAAATACAATCTTGGAGTATCATGATATATTACTCACCTAAATGAGCTGATGGATCCCATATCTATGCACATCGGCTCCATGAGCATCAGACCATACCTAGCGACACCTAACAATCAGACCATGAAAGGTATATAATATGTGTGGAATAAAAGTATGGTGGATTACTCACAAGTCTACCGTGGCAATTAGATTTAAGGACCACGAATACTACTCAACTCGAAAGATCCTCTAGTGACGGCTTTATGGGATGTCTATTAGAGGTCTTTGTTAGTCTGTTCAATATTCAATCCTTACTGAATACTTGTATATCTATACATGCTTCCATTAAACTCATGGTCTGCCAAGACTAACCATCTGGACCATCCAGATATAGACATACACCGATCTATATATTATAAGGTCTTCATTGACAGATCTGCATTAATGAAGATAGATCAGAAACATAAAGTTTAAGAACATATTTGCATAACAATATTTTCTAGCACCACTTGCAACTCTTTTGCAATTATGTCATTACTAATATATTTTTAGGTCTTTGTCCTATTTCAGATAAGGCTCTAACTCTTTAGATTTCGCTGACTCTTATAATCTGGTAGCTCTTATTAGTGCTAACTTTTTGTATTTATAACTTTCAGCATTATTAATTCTTAGCACTGATCTAAATTTCTTTAAATTAAATCTAAACTTTTTCAAATTATACAATGTCTAAAACGTTACAAATATTTTATCATATAATATAATTAATAATATAATAAAATGATAATAATATAAATATAAAATAAATATTTATACATAAAATAAATAATATGTAAACATAAATTTCCACACTCTTACCGTTATATTCAATTTATCTTTCTTGGCCGTGAAAGTTTATCTTTCTTAGCCATGAAAAGAACAAGTACTTGCCCCCCTCCCTCTACCTACAAGTTTTCATACTTGTCTCATGGCCCAAAATGCTTCCATGTTCACCGCTTTATTTGATAGCACTTTCCCCACTAAGTAACCTTCGCTCATCTTTTTACCCGCCTCTTTAATATTCCTATTACTTCAAGGACCTCTTCCTCCTTTGTGGATATGTTTAATGACCGGCAGAGCTTTATTAATTCCTCCGTTTCCATCATTCTTTCCTACCAACGTATTTACCACCCCCCAACACACTTAATACCCCTTGACAACTATTAGAATTTGGTCTTCCAATCTTCACTCAATAATTTTTTTTTTTTTAAGCCGTTAAAGATTTCAGACTTCTTTTACTTCTCTTTTCGCTGTAGTTGGGAGCTACAGAAAGATAGGAGAAAAGGCTTTTTTTTCATAAAATCTTTATTTAGGTGAAGATTTTTTTTATGTGGAACCTTTTTTTCTAGGAGAAAAGACGTTTTTTTACATAAAAACTTTGGTCCGTGCAGAATAAAATCTTTTTTGGGGTTAAAAATAGAATAAGTAATCCAAAAGTGTTATAGGGTAGGGACGACGTCGTGACGACAATATATTAATACCAATTAATGGGCCACTTAATTCCATCGCGATCTTTGTTTTCTTGTACCCACTCAATTCAACGTGTGATTAAAAGAGTTGACCACAGTCCAAAACTTGACATCAACATCTTTCAAAATCTCTTTCAAGTATTTTCTATCCTTCTCCCACATCCACTTTAATTTTAACACACAATCTTCACCGAATCTTTTCAAATCCCACAATTTGCCAAACTTTTGTTCATTCAAGGTGAAGCAAAATTATGCAATTGGTTGGTTCACTTTCAGCCAAGACTCTTCAGTCGGTTTCGTGTTTAATTTTGGGCCGCTTGAGCCACTAAATGTTTTGACAGAGTTGAGTAAAAGCTTCCCGTCTTGTGTTCTTGAATTAAATATTTCTATTTTTCTTTCTATCTAGAATTGGTATATTTGGATGTCGTTGATTTGTTGTGTTGGGGCATATGCAAGAAGAAGAGACCGTATTAAGAAAATGTGAATGCAATAAAAGTGCTACATAACTTAATCATTAGAAGAGAAATATGCACGGGGATTATGCAATCGCTGTAAACAATGACTTCAAAAGGATGCTACCAAGTACCAAGTTGACGATCATTAGATTTTTACAACCGTAATATCTCACGTCCCTAACAATATGAATAAACATATTTTGAGTTGTATGTTTTTTATAAAAAAAATATGATAAACTCTACATTCAAAATGAAGATATTTATTTAATCCGATTAAAATAGATGGATCTACTTAATTATTGTGTTCACGTTATTACAACGACTCAAAATTGTAAGCAAAATTGAATATCGAATTACAAAAACTTATATTTGACCATATGTGGGTAGAGTCATACGTGAGAAAAGTGCGTGGTTCCCATATAGTTCTTTTTTTCCCTTTATTGTTTTTCAAAAGAAAAAAAAAATCTCTTTTATTTGTTCTTTTAGGACTACTCTGGAGTTTTCTTTTTTTATTTTTTTCCGAAATTTTTTATTTTAAGCAAACAGGAACTTGAATGGAATAATTCAATATTAGATCTTACGTGTCCGGAATGTTTTTTAATTTTATAATCACTAAATCAATTTTCAGTTGCCAAATTGCCAAGTGGAGCTAAAAGTACAACTGTAAAACGAGTATTCTTTTTTAATAATCTAGTATTCTTTTTGCAGGCTTAATGAACACTTCAAATAATGAACCATATTCGAACAGCTAATGTACTTCATTAATGCAATATCTACGAATCTCTACTGTCACCAAGTTTTCATTAATGGCATAAGAAAACTTATTTGTTTATAGCCCAATGTTTTTTTTAAAAAAATGATGGGCTAAAAATAAATTGATCCCAAATTCCAATTACCCGAATTTACATGTCGGTAACAGAACTCAATTCAAAGGCGAAATCCTTTAAAGCTCTCTAAAAAAAAACCGACATTTTTTTTTAAATTCTGGTGTGAACATACTTACATAGTCTGCAAAACTTCTGCAATAACACTTTTCAAAAAAAAAAAAAACTTCTGCAATAACATTTTTATAAAAAGTTTTTAGCACCGCTTATAAAAAAAAGGTACAAATTGATTTACAAAGTAAAAAACATTATAAATAGAAAAAAAAAAAGAAAAATGAAAATTATTATTTTGTGCTGATAAGTATTAGAAAGGTGGTGAAATGGAGCTGAAAAGAAAATAGAACTATTCTGCTGACGGCTGGTCAACTTGGAATTTGCTAAGCAACATATAAAACCCTTGAGAGCTCCTACTGATTTTTCATATGGTTGAAAAAATAAATAAAAAGACAGATCCAAATCCATATCTGGATAATTAATCAAAGTCTTCAAATATTTTCTTCTATTATTTGGGCGAATTCTTGAAGAAATAATTTGTAGGGTACACGTGCTTACTCAAGGTGGCGAACCAAAGAGGGTCAGGCGACTGCAGCAGGTTTTCAGCTGCTGGCAGCGGCGATGGGGTCGATGGCCAAGAAGAGAGTTACAGGCAGGAGATAGAATCACAATTGTCCCATTTTCGATCAAATGAAACAGCGGAATCATCAGCAGCAATAGCAGCTTCGTCTGTGTTGCTGGGTAGTAGAGCGAGGGAGATTTCAGCTATGGTTTCAGCTCTTACAAGAGTTGTCTCCGGCCAGAGAGCCGCCGCTTTGGGGTATCCCACAGCTAGTTTAGGCGGCGGAGTGACGTCAAGTTTTGGTCTTGCTTCTTCTGCTTCTTCAGCTATGCCAGCTTATTCTCCTTCTGGTTCTGGATTTTGGATTGGACAAAAGAGAGGGCGAGAAGAAGAAGCTTCTGCTCAATTGGATGAATCTTTGCCAAGGATTTATAGAGGGTTTGGTGATTTTCAAATCTCACATGGAGATTCATCTTCATCCGCTGCAATAGGTAATTAGTTTTAATCAAGAAAACCATTTATACTCCCATTTTTTTCTTTCACCATTAACTTCGTTCTTAAAAGCTAAGCCTAAAAATGAACCACCCGAAAATGAAAAGATACTAACGCGGTATAATTTTCACCATTTATACTTTTCTCTCCTTGGAAGGATTTTACACCACAAACTTTTAGTATCTAGAACCATCTACATATTTATTCTTAATACAGTTACTAAATGAAGTATCTCATAAATGTCTATTTTGAAATATAATTAAAATTAACATAAAGATTGTCTATTACTGCATGTATATCAAGTTCTTTTTTCTTTGTTCATCTCAATTAGTTGTCGCCTTTATTTATAGGGTCGTGAATACCCAGCTGTTTTCACACCGATTCAAAAATCTACTCTAACTTGGCTTCAAAGCAACAAATTTCTTCAATTATTTCCCTTTCTCTGTCCATAATCTATCTCTCTTCATTCACAGTAAAGGAAGAGCCCACAACCAATATTGCAGTTTCGCCAACAACCGCCACCACCACCACCACCACTGTCCCAACAACACCGTCAACAGAAAGCAGTGTTTCTTATGAAGAAACTGGTGAACGAAGGAGGAGATATAGAGGAGTGAGGCAGAGACCTTGGGGCAAATGGGCTGCCGAAATTCGTGACCCGCATAAAGCTGCAAGAGTCTGGCTTGGCACATTCGATACTGCAGAAGCAGCCGCCAGAGCTTACGATGAAGCTGCTCTGAGATTCAGAGGCAACAGAGCCAAACTCAATTTCCCAGAAAATGTCAGGCTCATTCCACCTCCACAACAACAACCACAACAGCAAGCATTGCAAAATTTTCATTCGAGACAAACAGCTAATCTTGCCGCAGCTGCGAGTTCATTAACAAGTTATCATCAGCAGACACAAACTACACCAGCAGCAATTAATCCAAGGCAAATGCCATCGTTTTTCATGTCACAAGGTTACCAAGATTACTGGGATTACTCTCAGCTGTTGCAGAATCAACCAACGAGCTTGTTAGAGCAAATGATTCCGTCTAATCAAATGGCGCCATCAATGCAAAGTTCGGTGTTATCTTCTTCTTCATCTTATTCATTTGGTCCATCATCTTCTGGCTCTTCATCGTCCTCTGCTTCATTTCCTCTGCTTTTTGGTGAACAGCAACTTGGATTTTTCCGGCCACCGCAAAATCAAACTAAGACAAGGGGGTCAGATTTTCAGGCACCGCCCCCGTCGTGGTCACATTTCGGTCACTATCCTTCCTCTTCAGGTTGATACTAATTTAGAGTAGTCCATATATTTTTCATTAAAAGAAAAAAAGAATTAATTAGCACATTTTTTTTTTCTTTTTTTATAGTTTTTTTTAAAGTTATTTTTCTGATTTTCTGCATTTGGATGTAATTTTGGTTTTATTGTCGTTATTGTTGTTGTAAAGAAAAAAAAAAGGAAAAGAAAAACATGATTTTATTATAAAAATTTGGATGACGAGGAGGGAATTACAAAGAGACATTTTAGGGATAGTTCGTTTTCTACGATTTGATGTTACATTCTCGTCCGTCATCAAACGAAAGATATAGTAACCAAACTTAAGTAGCTTTTTTTCAAGCCGTCTTTTGTTTGCTTTACATTCACTAAACAATGTACGTACTTAGCTTTTCTTTAATTAATAGTACTCTGATCATGATAATCTTTTGTTCATGGGTTTTTAATATATTATTGTATCATCTTTATTGTTGTTATATTAAAAATTGGAGTTACTTTCCAAAAAAAAAAAAGAGTTGGACCAAGAACCAGCCTTTGCTTGAATAAACCTCATCTTTGAGATAGAAGGTTTTTAATTATGAACGCGGGAGTAGATTTATCGTTCAGTTTTAAAGTAGAAGTTTTAGTCTCTTCATATATTTTAGGTTTATCATTCATTTTCAAAATAAGAGATTCTAGTTCTCATGTATTGTACGTGAATAGATTTATTCTTTATTAAAATCAGATGCCTGTTTTGTTCGAAATAGATTCTTAAATTATATTTGAACTTTTTAGATAAATTCTAATAAATTCCACTTTGTTGAATTTTTTTGTGAAAAATTTTTAGTGAATTTATTATAACTCGTTTTTGATAAAAATGACATGCTTATGTAAATGTTATATGTATCATAATTAGTCTCTATAATGTATTATAATAAAAATTACTCTCAAATAACTTACTAAAGTACATAATTAGTGTGTGTTCGTCGTAGTAAAGTTTACACAAGTCACATTATGGGTTTTGGATATCAGCAAAACACAACCAAATTGACCGGGTAGCATATGAGAATGAACTTTTATGGTTGAAGAATGTCATAATTGTTAGACATTTTATGTTATTTTATGTCTTTAAAGTATGTGTAATAATATTTTATTAGATTAATAAAATATTCATATATATAATTGAGCATACATTAATGAACTTATATTTATAAAGTATATGATTTATGTATTAAGCATATGATGCTAATACAAAGAGTATAGATCACAAATTTTTTATAAATTAAATATAGTTCACAACCATTAATGAAAAATGACATTTCATTATGTAAGGTTTTAGTTTTTCTGTTGCTTATAGTAGATGATTTACCTTGATCATCGAAGTAGAGACTTCGAGCAGAAAAACTAGTGTATATGTTACATTGAATGGTACTACTGTGAATTTCAATCTGGTTAACTAAATGTCGTAAATTCTAATTTACAAAAGTTTTAATAAGCTTGATTGATCTTAATTCTGAACAGTAATGAACTTACATTCATGCGTTGTATCTTTTGACCTATCATGGAGTGAGATTTATATAAACGGTCAAAACCTCGATAGCTTGGAGATATAATTTCATAGGTCGTAGGAACATATATTTGTAAGATGGATTCTAATCATTAATGTCTACCTAAGATGTTTACAGTACTTGATGATTAGAATCTGTGGCCACAGTTTATTCAATAAATTATTTATTAAATAATAATATTTATTTGTCAATTTCTTTACAAATATAGATACATTAAAAATAATCATTAGAACATTCAATAATTTATGGGCAAATAAGTAATTAAATAGGCAATACATTTTTTTAAAGGCCTAATTTTAATTATAGATATCAATTAGATGGTCAATTAAGTGATTCATGTTAGTCTAAAGACCAATCCCAATTTAATTAAAAGGAGTTTTAATTAAATGAACTTTTATTTTATAACATGGGTTACTAGAGTATAGCCTTTGCTTTTAGTGGAATAACTTGGGGTTAACTTAGAAGAATTGATGTATTATGAGATAATAAGGACTAAACCTTTTAAGTTAGAGTTAGGAAGCCTGTGGGTCTTATAGTCCCTCTACTAGCTCAAATCTTAATCAAATTCTAATTTTTTAATTTTATCAAATTCTAATTTCTTAATCTTAATCAAATTCTAAATATCCAAGGGAGATCCATATATATATGGGAGGTATGTAATAAGAAAAAAGATTACAACTATATAGAGAAAAAATCTTTTTACGTATTCTTACTTAAGAAAAAAAAATTAATTAATACCATTTTCTCAGATTTGGGTATTAGTGTTAGAAAGATTCACGTGCCCACACGCGTTAAGTTTGAAGGTTGATGATAGTAGAGAAGATTGTAGCCAATTAATTCAAAATTTACCATAGTAAGAAATTGAGATAATCTTGTATCCCTATACATGTATTTATGAACAAGACGATCTGACTTCCTTTACGTTTATTTTTATAAACATATTTTTTTTACTAACTAACAATTGGTATAAGAGCCGCTTTATTTCATATTACATGTATTTTATTTTTATGTGTGGTAGCAATTATTTATTGTGGCACTAATTGTATATATAATTTATATTTATATATTTTATTAATTACGTGATGAATTGTTGTGCTCATAATAATTCATGATTTTTTAATTTGTAATCTAAAGAATTTATATTTTATTTTTTTGTTGTAAATTTAAAAAAAAAAGAAAAAAAAGGTAAAAAAAAAAAAAGAGAGAGAAAGAGTAGGTGGCGGCCAAGAAAAGAGAAAACGTGAAATTAGGTTTTTCTTGGAATTTATCACTTAGGCCCTCTTTATTTTAATTAATTTTGATTTGGTCAAGATATTTGCATTTCATACAAATAGATCTTAAAAGTTTATTAATTATGCAAATAGGCCTAACAGAATTGATTATTCTCACTCAACCCTCTCTAATTTTGGGTAATTAAAGTTTGACAAGATAGCTTTGAGAAATTTACAATAAAGTCTTAAATTTAACCTAAATTTATTTTTGGACTAAATTTTGAGTATTTGCAAATTTAAAGTTAGTCCAAACTTCTTTTAATCTTAATCCAATTTTATAAAATTTTATTTGAGCTATTTTATTAAAATTATTGGATCTAAGATATTTTTATTAAAAATTTTTTAAGAAGGCCCAAAGAAATTTTAAGCATAAAATAAGCCCAATTTATTTTTAAAATAAGTGGACCAAAGAAATTAAGAGGCCTAAAATTCAAGCCCATAAAAAAAGACAAGCAAGAGGAAGTAACATTATGGAAGAGCCCCAGTTAACTTCAAGGAAGACTTTGAAGAATTTAGACTTAGTTTTTAATATTTTTCTTCCTAAGAAAAGTCATAAATTATGGATTATTTATTTATCTAGTTAATTGATTGGATGAATAACATGTCATATAGATTAATATGTCCATATATAAAATATATCATATTGTATGACATTAATGTTCTAATGAGATTATGATAAGATTATTGTCATATATTTAATATTATATTAATTTATTATTTGACGTGGTATTATTAATTATTTTATGAAAATAAAATTAAATATTAATAAGTAGAACATCATTTTGTAAATTAATTAAAAACTCTAAAAAGTAAAATATTGAGTGAGAGAGAGCTTTAGGCATAAAGCCCATAGCCTTCATTATTAGTCCTATAGTAAGGTAGATTAATGTCTTACCTCAAATCTTGTGAGCTACCTATGGAGTGTATTAATTTGAACTGGTTACTAGATAGGACTTCCCTAAAGGATAAGATCCAATATAGGACTCATGTGAAACTGATTACCCTACCGTGACTTTTTTAATTGGAAAATATAAAGGATTGAAATAATGGTTGTACACTCAACTTAGGTTGATTGATATCCTCCCTACAAAGTTCTTGTCAATTAAATCTAAGGGCTAAAGAATCGGTAGTTTATTATTATTTGGTATGAGATCTAGAAAATAATAATAAATTAGTATGATACTAGTCTAATTTATGACGGATACGACCACCTTACAGAGGCATATTCTGAATGAAAATTAGATTACCGATGCATAATGTAGTTAAAGAGTTCTACATAAATGTATTTCATATATTCATGCAAAAGTTTCACATGCTATCAGATAATGTGTGCTTATGTATGAATTTATTTTTTAGAATTATGTCTTCATTCATCTCACTAGCATCTGTCCTAAACTAAAACAAGTTAACCGAAAATAATTATATGGATTGAAAAAGGAATTTAGATATTGAACTCACAGTAGAAAAGCATAAATATGTCTTGACTGACAAATGCACTCAAATACCTAATGAAAATGTACCCCAAGATGAAATAGATTATTACAATAGTCAATTGGCTAAGGGCCCATCTTCATCTTTTGGTCTCAATTTTAGAAGAAAGAGTAGTAAAAAGAATAATAATAAGTCAGAGAAAGCATCTAATTCAAGATTTGTGCAAATTTATAAAAAGGTAGTAAAGCTCAAAAGAAAGTGTTTCCAATGTGGCATTAAAGGGCATTGGAAGAGAAATTATCCTTTAGTTAAGTTTTCAATAGCTAAAATGACAGCTTCAGCTTTTGGTAAAATTCTTTTTATTGAGACATGTTTAGTGGTTGATTTTACTGATTCCTAGATAGTAGATTCTGAAGCCACTAATCATATTTGCAATTCATTGCAAGGGTTCCAGGAAACTAGTCAACTCAATGAATGGGAGATCAATCTAAGGTTAGAAAATGATGCAACTGTTGCAGCCAAGGCAGTGGAAGTTATTTAAGTTTATTTTGATGATTTTAGGACTTTAGTATTAGATGATTGTCTATTGGTATTGGAACTCAAACGCAATTTTATTTCAATTAGTTATTTGAATAAATTTGGTTATTTTGTTATTTTTTACTCAATCGTGGTCATCAAAAGAAATAAGTCTTTTATATGTTTCGATGCACTAGTTAACAATCTATATTGCATATATCATACAATTAACTCACTGCATGATACAGAATTGAATAATGAATCTAATCACCATAAGCGGATTAAAGTGATTCCTACTAATCAAACGTATCTATGGCATCTACGTCTTGATCATATTAGTATAGATAGGATCCAAAGGCTGATTAAAGATGGACATTTGAGTTCATTAGATATTGAACCATTACCAGTCTGCGAATCCTGTATAGAAGGTAAAATAACCAGAAGACCCTTTAATGCTAAAGGTAATATAGCCATTGAAACGTTAGAATTAGTGCACTCTGACGTGTATGGGCCCATGAGCACACAAGCTAGGGGGGTATGAATATTTCATCACTTTCATTGATGATTATTCTAGATTTGGTTATGTGTACTTAATGCGCTACAAGTCTGAGTCGTTTGATAAATTCAAAGAGTTTCAGGCAGAAGTGAAAAGGCAATTAGGAAAACACATAAAGGCACTTCGATCTGATCGAGGTGGCGAAAACATCTATAGTGAGTTCAGGACCTATTTGTTAGACAATGAGATATTATCCCAATTGACTGCACCAAGGTCACCCCAGCAAAATGGTATAGCAGAAAGGAGAAATAGAACTCTTTTTGAAATGGTGGGGTCAATGATAAGTTATTCAACTTTACCCATCTCATTTCGGGGTTATGCTTTAGAAACAGCCATATATCTTCTTAACTTAATTTCATCTAAGTCAGTCCCTAAAAGGGAAGACAGACAAGTTAGAATCTAAGTCAGAAATTTGTCTGTTTGTTAACTATCCTAAAGGAACAAAAGGAAGTCTTTTCTATAGTTCTCAAGATAAGAAAGTATTAGTTAGCACTAATGCAATCTTTCTTGAAAAAGACTATATGAAAGACTTCAAGCTTGGAGTAAGATAATTCTTGATGAGTTATCTAGAAACTCAAATATTGTGCTTGATAGAGTTAATGAGTTAATTCTCAATCTAGATCATAATAACCAACTAGAGTCAGTTGCAGAACAACAACCACCGATACTTTGTCATAATGAGAGAATTATTAGACGTCCAACTAGGTATATGTTAATTGGAGAGTCATTTTAAGCAGTCTATAATGAGCATAAACTAGATCCACTAGTTATGATGAAGCAGTGGTTGATAAAGATGCAAACTATTGGCATAAAGTTATGAAATCAGAAATGAATTCCATGTATTTCAATAAAGTCTAGGAACTTGTAGAGAAACCTGAAGGGATAAAACTTATATAGTGTAAATGGGTCTACAAGAGAAAGAGAGGGGTAGATGGAAAGGTGAAAACCTTCAAAGTTAAGCTTGTTGCTAAATGGTACACTCAGAAAGAAGGTATCGATTATGAGGAGACCTTTTCGCCAGTAGCCATGTTTAAGTCTATTAGAATTCTCTTATCCATTACAGCAAATTTTGATTATAAAATTTGACAAATGGATGTCAAGACTGCCTTTCTTAATGGCAATCTTGAAGAAAATATCTATATGATACAACCAGATGGATTTATAGCTATAGGCCAAAAGCACATAGTTTGTAAACTGCACAAGTCTATCTATGGGCTTAAACAAGCATCTAGATCATGGAACATTAGATTTGATCAGGCAATCAAATCATTTGATTTTGATCAAAATCCCGATGAACCTTGTGTTTATAAAAAGATAGATAGGCAGTTGGTGGTTTTTCTAGTCCTGTATGTAGATGATATATTACTCATTAGAAATGATGTATGAGCATTATCATTAATTAAAATTTGGTTATCTAACCAATTTGATATGAAGGACTTAGGTGAAGTTAGTTACATCCTTGGAATTAAGCTTTTGCGAGATCGTAAAAATAGGATGTTAACTTTATCTCAAGCTATATATATAGACAAAATTCTGGTTAGGTTTGCTATGTATGAATCCAAAAAGGGATCACTTCCTTTTAAACATGGAATTGATCTATCCAAGAATTAATGTCCCAAAACTCCTGAAGAGATAAATCACATAAGAGGAATTCCTTATACATCAGCAATAAGAAGTCTCATATATGCAATGCTACGTACTAGACCAGATATTTGTTATGCAGTTAGTATAGTCAGTAGATATCAATCTAATCCAGGACTAGAACACTAGACTGCAGTAAAGCATATATTTAAGTGCCTTCGGAGAACGAAATATTATATGCTCATGTATTCCAGTAAGGATCTTATACCTATTGGGTATATAGATTCAGATTTTCAATCAGATAAAGATGTCCGGAGATCTACCTCAGGATATGCGTTTACTTTAGGTGGTAGAGTTATAAGTTGGAGGAGTGTAAAGCAATCATGCATCGCAGACTCTACCATGAAAGCTGAATATGTAGCTGGGTCAGAAACTACAAAAGTGGCTGTATGGCTTTGCAAGTTCCTTATAGAACTTGAAGTAGTGCTTAGTGCTAAGATACCTATTGTTATTTATTGTGATAATAGCGGAGCTGTAGCACAATCAAAATAACTAAGATACCATAAGAAAGGAAAACACATTGAGAGAAAATACCATTTGGTACAGGAGCTAGTACAAAAGGGCGAAGTTATAGTATCCAAGATTGCTTCAGCAGAAAATCTAACGAATCCATTCACCAAATCATTGCCAGCAAAGTGTTTTGAAACTCATATATATGATATGAGAGTTCGACAGATGCCCGACATGCTTTAGGGCAAGTGAGAGATTGTTAGACATTTTATGTTATTTTATGTCCTTAAAGCATGTGTATAATATTTTATTAGATTAATAAAGTTTATTCATATATATAATTGAGCATACATTAATAAGCATATATTTATAAAGTATGTGATTTATGTATTAGGCCTATGATGCTAATATAAAGGGTATAAATTATAAGTTCTTTATAAATTAAATATAGTTCACAACTATTAATGAACAAAAGGCATTTCATTATGTAAGGTTGTAGTTTTTTTGCTTCTTATAGTGGATGATTTACCTTGATCATCAAAGTAGAGACTTTGAATAGAAAAACTAGTGTATATGTTACATTGAATGGGACTACTGTAAATTTCGATCTAGTTAACTAAATGTCGTCGATCTTAATTCACAAAAGTTTTAATAAGCTTGATTGATCTTAATCCTAAGCAGGTAATGAACTTACATTCATGTGTTGTATCTTTTGAACTATCACGGAGTGAGATCCATATAAACGGCCAAAACCTCGATAGTTTGGAGATATAATTTCATGGGTCGTAGGAACATATATTTGTAAGATGGAATCTAATAATTAATGTCTACCTAAGATGTTTGCATTTCTTGATCATTAGAATTTGTGCCTACAGTTTATTCAAAAAATTATTTATTAAATAATAATATTTATTTGTCAATTTCTTTACAAATATAGATACATTAAAAATGATCATTAGAGCATTCAATGACTTAGGGGCAAATAAGTAATTAAATAGGTAAGACATTTTCTTAAAGGCCTAACTTTAATTATGGACATTAATTAGAGGGTCAATTAAGTGATTATTATTGGTCTAAAGACCAAGCCTATTTTAATTAAAAGGAGTTTTAATTAAATGCATTTTTATTTTATAACATGGGTTACTAAAATGTACCCTTGGCATTTAGTGGAATAGCCTGGGGTTAACTTAGAAGAATTGGTTGGATAATAAGGATTAGACATTTTAAGTTAGAGCTAAGAAGCACATGGGTCTTGCAGTCCCTCTACTAACTCAAATCCTAATCAAACTCTAATTTTGTAATCCTAATCAAATTCTAAATATTTAAGGGAGATCTTTATATATATGAGAGGTATGTAATAAGAAAAAAGATCACAACCATATATATAAAAAATTCTTTTTACGTATTCTTATATGAAAAAAAAATTTAATTAATACCATTCTCTCTGATTTGGGTATTAGTATTTTTATAGATTAAGAAAGATTTACGTTCCCACACACGTTGAGTTTGAAGGTCGAGGATAATAGAGAAGATTGCAGCCAGTCAATTCAAAATTTACCATAGCGAAGAATTGAAGTAATCTCCTATCCCTATACATATAATTATAAATAAAATGATTTATCTTCCGCTGTATTTATTTTTTACCGATCAACAGTAATAAACTGTGATTAATCTTGTTTGGTTATTAAAAAAGGCAAGAAAAATGGGAGAGAAAGTGAAAGAGAGAATAAAAAAACAGAATGAGTGAAACTTTGCAGAATGCTATTATTAATCGTGTCATTAACTATTACATATTGAGTCTATTTATAGTTACAAAGATATTTTCAGAAGGTTAACATACTGAAAAGAGAAAGCTTAACAAATTATTGCCACATCAGCATTGACTCTTGACAAATTATGAGTTCATAACAACTTTATGCCACGTCAGCTCTTATAAGAGCATTACATAATACCAGCAACATCCTTCACACTTCTAACTCAATCGTGAAACATCAGAAATCATCAGCAGCATGAATTCCAATGGTCATCATCAGTAATTTCAGTAATATATCAGCTTCTTAACTTCAATATCATCCCAGCTCATCATCTTTTGTAAAGACTCATTTCAATAATTAACAACTATACTTAACAAATGTTAAGATATTTTTAAGTGCAAGTAAGTTAATCAGGTGGATTATTAGTCAATTATTGAGGTGAAGAATTGATCTTATGATTCAAGATTTAATAAATTTTCGCAGACCTCATGTTTGGGTATAAGATGGTACTTTGAAATTATTATGTATAAGTTTTTTAGACTCAAAATCTTACAAGAATTAATTTTTTAATTCTTGAAGTTTAGGAGAAAGATCATTTATGGATGACTTATTTGGATGAATTGTATTAGTGCATATTTTAATAATACGTATAAAAATTTGACATTTAATTAAGTTTAAATAAATCTGTTTTTTTAAGGGGTGGTGTGATTTAATTATTTTCACCTTGAAGTCAAATTAATAGTTAATATAGTCTGTTTTAAAAAATATTAGGAAAAAAAAAAGAAGATAACAAGTCGTTGTAAAAGAGGAATAGTTGTCAGCAAGAAAAGTCTGAAGTTTATTTTGTTAAAAAAAAAAGGGGAAGTCTGAAGTTTATACTCTCTTTCGGATTTACATTCAACAACCACACTCACAATATATATCTTCTTTTTGTTTTATCGGAAATTTGTCGGGCATTGTTGTTATTGTTCTTTGAAAAACTTCAAACGCAAGAAAACGTGCACAACATTTTCACTTTTCATTATTTTGTTGCTTTGCTTTCGTTTGGCATCTCAAAATGCCCCTTCTTGCCATCCTTGTCGATGCTCTCAATTCGTTTTTTTTCTCTCTTTAATTTCACACCAATTTTGGGCATTGTTTTCATGAAAAAATATAATAAAAAAATAAATAACATTTTTCATAATCTAATTATGTGAAACCAAGTTGATGACGATTAAAGCCTATTGTCATAGACTATTTTTCGAACTTGCACAACCTTAAATATTTTTTAAGTATTAAGCAGCTTACAAAATAAATTAATCAAAGAAAGAAATGAAGAAGAAAAATACTAGGTGTTTGAGAGAATACTTTTGTATATTATTATTAAAGAGAGATTACAAAACTATAGAATTACAACTCTTAGAGTATTGGAGGATGATTTGCTCAAATGAGAGCTCCATCTATTTATAGTTAAAGTTATATACAATGGACGGCTAAGATTCATTTAATCTAACGATCCACATCTAAAGAGAAGAATATATAAAAGAATATTTTAAAGATACCACCTACCACAAGAATATCTTAAGGAATATGTTATCTCTAGAATATTCTCCCACCTACCACACAAATGTAGTCTTAACCTAAGTCGATTGGGCTTTCTAGAAACTCAAACCCATGTAACACACAATGGGCAAAATACCCTCTTGGTGGTCTTGTCGCGTGCCAAATGTTTGAGTAATTACTTTAGAATATTTAGGGTATGACATTCTCCCCCAACAAATTCACGCGACGCCCTCGTCGGGTCTTCACTGGAACTTGCGTATCCCGTTCTTCAAACTCTGGCTGTGAGCTCTCGTGCTCCAAGCGTGCTCTCTCATAGGACAACCCTTTCCACTCGATAAAGTACTCATGGCTCGTCCTGAGTTCCTCCTCTTTGTCATGATGTGTGAAAATCCCTAAAGGTTCTCGATTGTGTGGCTCAAACTCCGCGCCTTCCATACCTCTACAGTAATGCTTCCAACAGCTTGCAGAGTGCATCAGATGTAGCTGCTACTACTGTCTCAAAGGTATCTCCACCTTATGTGAGACGTTGCCAACTTTCTTGGCAATAAGCCTTGGCCCCTAGTCTCTATGATCAAGGACCTTGTGAAGTGGGCGTGCTAACTTGCATTGTGGTGGAAGTATTGTCTTTATCACTAAATCCCTCGTACCATGCTTGACACGCCGCTACTTGTCTTCAACCAACTCATTGTGCTGTAAACGCACATTGTGTGACGCCTTGGATTGTTGGATGACACTAGTATCCGTCAACTTCTTGAGCTGTGTTGTGTGTTTTCTATAACACAAATTAGTGCAAGTGCACGTTGTCGCAACAAGTAATATATGATGAGAAAAGTGTCGATCCCACAGAGAATGATTTGTTTTTTTTTAGTTTAAGTACTGAAATGGTGTCTTTCTACTATTATCCAGAAAATGATTTAATGTATGATATTAAACTACTCAAGTAAAAGAACAACTTAATTATGCTAAGTGATAAACTAAATTACCAACAAGTTAAATTCAATATGAGAAATCCTAGGATTACAAACTATCCCCCATTATGCAAATAAATTCAGCAAAATCTCTTTGATGTCTATTGGTTCTCAACTTGATATATTGACCAAAACACTCAACACATCACAAGCCTCTTTTGCAGGTCAAGCAAATATATTCTATCCAATCAAATATCTATATGCCTATGATAAATAAATTGAACAAAATTCATTAAGCACAAGTTTTATGAGCCATACATGACTTATGAGTATATGTCTATCTCATATGAAACTCAAGTGTACTACACTATGATCATGTATCAATATGCTTAAGACTGAATACCTAAATGCCTTTGTCAAGTTTATTTAAGCATTTCTAGATCAATTTAACTACTGGCCAAGTAATCAAATAGCATTAAACACAAGCACAATGAATATATCAAAAGGTGAATTAATACCATAAAAGAGAGAGCTAAAATCAATCACATAATGAGTTCAAGGATGTAATCCTAGATAAATGAAATTAGCTCATCATTAAACTACACAATCTTGAAGCTAATTCCATCAATACATACAAACTAAACATCTTACAACAAGTAAAGAATCAAAGCAAAGAAGACATCCCTGTCAAATGTCTTAAATGTTGAATCTTGCTTTCCTCCTCTTTGATTTCTCCAAACTTAGAAGTTAGGTGTTTCTTTGTGTTTCCAGTTGCTATCCCAGCTGGAGTCTCCTCTTAACATGTAAGTTTTGAGCAAATATATAGGTAAGAGCACGGAATTAGGGCGCACTTAGGGTTGCTTTTGGGTTTCCTGATTTTCAGCATCCTATCAACTTTTGCTGTCCAGGTCCCAGTTTCTCAATGCCGCGGCGCTGCACTGTAGCAAAACAGTGTACTGTAGCAATAGTGGTACTGTAGCAAATAGTACCTCCATTTGTATTTTTATCTCTAATGCTCCCAATTGCGTCCGTTTTCTGGTATTTTTGCTCCGATAATGCTTAAACCTGTAAAACAACATTAATATGCATAAATAGCTAAATTATTGAGATAAATTGAACAAATATCAAGTTAGGAAGATAAAATAGTTTATACAATTACGCCTTATCAAGCTGCCATCGCAACTCTACCAACTCCGGTTGAGGCATGCACAATATAGTTGGAAGCATAACTTGCCCTTAATTTCCCCTTTTAAATGCCGTTCTTCCGGTAAGGTAGTAGTCATGACCCATTTATGCTCTCCGAGCACTTCCATAATGTCTTTTAGTATTTCATCCTCACCCCATTTTGCTGCATCATCAATCCCTGTTGTTGTGGCTGGATGTAACCTCATTTGTGCTCAACATCTAAACTTAGTTGCATTGCAAAAAGGACCTTGACATTTAGCTTGGATTGCCCATCTTTGGGCATATCTACCGTTGGTATCATTCGAGGTCCTCCCTCTAAAATACATATATAGTTGTGTTGAGGAAGTAGCACCACATTATACTGCCACAAGAACTCCATACCTAGCAATACATCAAAATCATCGAGAGGTGCTACCGAGATATTTACCTCACCGTGCCATTTGTCTACGTGAATTTCAACTCCTCGAACCACCACATCCAACAACTTGGCTCTTGCATTTACGGACTTGAGGTATCCTTCACCTTTTCCATATAAAGGTCCAAACGCTCAGCTTCCGCACGCTTAATGAATCTGTGAGTAGCGCCCGTATCAACCAACACTTAAGTCTTTATGCAATTGACATAAGCTTCAATGTACATAAGTGTCATCCCCGTTGACGCATCTGCATGCCACTTGGCTTTAAGGGAATTGAACAGTTGCATATAACCCATACGGCTCTGTCCGTCCTCCTATTGTGCTTCGTATATTGCATTGAAAGCCTTCTTTTTCAGATAGTCCTTCACCTAATGATCCCTGTCGCAAAGGAAACAGCTTGACTTTGGACCATTACCCCTATGGCCGTCGTGCTTCCACTTCTTCCACTTAGGCAGTTTTCATTTCTCCTCCTTGCTCTCCGGAGGTTGAAACTCCTTAACTTCCCCAACTTTGCTGTGATTGGGTTTAGAATATTTGGACTTACCTGTTTCTCCTTTGTGGTAATCCATGAGCATCTCCGCTATTGTAAGGGCGTCGGATATATTCTGCACTCCACGCCGCTTCAACTCATTGGCAGCCCATAATTATAACCCGTCCAGGAAATTAAACAACAAGTACTCATCACTTATGTTGCGAATTTGAAACATCAACAAAGAGTATTCCTCTACATACTCCCTAATGGACTTCATTTGTTTCAACTGCTTCAATCGCTTGCAAGCATTGTGTGTCATATTCTCTGGATAAAATTGGCCATTTAACTCCTGTTACAATTCTTTCCATGTGTTTATGGTGCAGGTACCCTTTCGAATCTCCTCACTTTTCCTACGCCACCATAGAATTACATGATCGGAAAGGTACAAGGTTACAGTACTTACCTTATGTTCATCCCCAACGCCCATAGCGTCGAAGTACTTCTCCATTTGCCAAATAAGTTGTCAAGCTTTTTGGCATCCCATTTGCTGCTAAATTCCTTCGGTTTTGAGGCTTCAACCCTTGGTGCGGCTACCGTACTTTAAGTAGCTATGCCATTAGCGACCGTTCGCTTGCACAGCACCATGTCCTCCGTGACAGCTTCAAACCTTTTACGCAGTTCTTTCACTTGGGCTTGAACTTTGTCCATAGTGTTGTAGACCTTCTCTTGAAAATTCTCGATCCAGTCCTGTTGTTTGTCAGTATGCTTGTCTATAGAGCTGTCGATGAGGGAGCATAACTCATCCCCTTAAGTATCGAGGCTTACCTCGAGCTTCTCGACTTGCTCTTCTAATTTCTCAAGGCGATCCGTTACTTTACTCATAGCACCATTAATCTTCAGAACCATGTCCCCTAATTCATGGTTTGGATCAACGAACTTTTCTAGTAAAACACTCCCATGTCTCTTAACTTTGGGTCTCTACTCTTCCCTTCAGTAATATTGGATGATCCAGCAACTTCCTTCACCATATTCTTTGAACTCGCATTGATACCACTTGTCACAGACTATTTCTCGAACTTGCACGGCCTTAGACAATTTTCAAGTGCTAACCAGCCTACAAGACCAATTAACCAAAGAAATAGATGAAGAAAAAGGACACTAAGTGTTTGAGAGAATGCTCTCGTATATTATTACTAAAGAGATATTACAAAACTATAGAATTACAACTTTTGGAGTATTAGAGGATGATTTGCTTAAATAAGAGCTCCATCTATTTATAGTTAAAGCTATATACAATGGACGATTAAGATTCACTTAATCTAACGATCCACATCTAAAGAGAAGAATATACAAAGAAATATTCTAAAGATGCCACCTACTACAAAAATATCCTAAAGAATATGTAATTTCTAGAATATTCTCCTATCTACTACACAAATGGCCTTAACCCAACTCAATTGGGCCTTTTAGAAACTCAAGCCCATGTAATACACAATGGCCAAATACTCTTTTGGTAATCTTGTCGCGCGCCTAATATTTGAATAATTGCTTGAGAATATTTAGGACGTGATACTATGCATACACCAACCCAATTTTTATATATATCTAAGACCAGCTGACGAAGAGGGAGCTAAGCTCACTAAAAAAAAAATTAAATTTTAAAAAAATTATACAATGTTTTTTTTAAATGATTACTTGAGATCGAGGTTTGCGTATTTAGCCAAAGATTACACACAATTATTTTATATTGAAATTTTTTTTGTATTTGACCATTATTTGAGGGGATAAATTTTTCTTTACCTAAGTCAAAGTTTTTAATCTTTGTTAACCAAATGTAGTATATGCTGACCATTTTTTCTTTAATTATAATTTCATTATTTTTATTTTATTATTATTTTTTTCCTTTTTTATTTTTTTTCTTTTTTGATATAAATTTACTAAAAGTTTAATTTAAGAACTAAATAATTTAAAAATAAATTTAAAATTTTAATTAAGTATTAAAAAAAATAAAGCCTAGGCTTTGCTTTTTTTTAATTTTTAATTTAATTTTTAACATTTTTTTAAATTAATTATTTTTAATTAATTTATAAAAAAGAAAATAAATAAATAAATAATTAATTTAAACAATTAATTTATTTTATTTAATCAATTAAAACATTATATTTCAATTAATTTAATAAAATATATTTAATTTAATTTATTTTTTTAATAATTAATTTATTTTTAATTAAAAAATAAATGTGTACTTTTTTTGAGTTATTATTATAATTAAAATAAATAAATAAGTTGGGGCGTGACCTTGTTGCACATGTTGCACTACAAGTTGTTCAACTTGTTGCGCTACAAGTTGTTGCGCATTGCGCAACATGCATAACTTGTTGGCACTCAACGGTATATGGGGTTTGAAAAAGGTTAGAATTTACCATTTTTATATTTTCGACAATTTTTGGTCATTTTTGTGTCATTTTCATACTCTTACACTCATTTTCAACATATTTTATACATTATTAACACTACAACTATACTTTTTAATAATTACATACAAAAATAACACAAAAACACATACAACTAAATTTAAGATAAAAACTTATTAATTTTTGCTGATTTTTAATTTTTCAACTCCACAATTTATTATTTTCGTGAAAATTTTCAGCTAAATTTATAACTGATCTACAAGTTTAAGAGAATTTTGACAAACATTTTAGTATTGGTCGAGAAAGAGAGTTATGAGGGTGTTGAGAGTTGTGAGGAAGCCTTGGCCGAGAATAGAAAAATAAGTATTTTTAATTTAGAAAATAACTATTTGGTTAATATAGCATTAACTATTTTTAATTTATATTTAAATTAATTATTTTTTAATTAATATATAAAAAATAATAAAATAAAAAATTAATTAATTAATTAAAATATTATTTTTTAATTAATTTAATAAAAAATATTATTTTAAATTTATTTTTTTAATAATTATTTTATATTTAATTAAAAAATAAATGTGTGTACTTTTAGTTATTATACTATTTATAATAAATAAATAATATAAAACAAGAAATAAAAATATATATATCGTTTTGGCGCGCACCTAGTGTGCGCTAAGTGCTCACCATAGCAACACTTGGTGCGCATTGCAAGTGCGCGTGGTGCGCGCCACATGCACACTAAAAAATTAATTTAATTTTTTTAATTTAATAAATTTAAAAATTAAATTTTATTTAACATAAATAATTAGTAAAAATAAATTAAAAAATATTTTTTATTAAATTAATTAAAAATATTTTAATTACATAAAATAAATTAAATGTTTAAATTAGTTATTTTATTTTTTATAAATTAACTAATAATTAATTTGAAAATAAATTGAAAATAAAATTTAAAAACAACTTAAAAATAATATTAAAAATTAAAAAAAGTAAAGACTAGGCTTTATTTTTTAATAGTTAATTAAAAAATTAATTGTTTTGAAAACAAAATTTAATTTTAAATTATTTAGTTCTTAAATTAAATTTTTAGTTAATTTATATCAAAAAGGAAAAATATAAAAAAGAGAAAAAATAATAATTAAATTAAAAAAAATTACAATTAAAAAAAATGGTCAGCATTTAAAATTACAATTAAAAATTTTGATTTGAGTAAAAAAAAAATCCTCCGGTCAAATACAAAAATTTGACTTTTTTATTTTCTATTGTCTTTTTATTTTTTTTTTAAATAAATGTTGTATTTGATGACGTAATGGTGCACGTGGAAGCACACGTGCCATTTAGTCTTAGAGATCAAGTGAAAATTTTCAAGTAGGATCCACAAAAAACGCGCTGTGGATGGCGCGTGGGTGAATGATGCAAGTGGGGGAATGCGTTGAAGAGTGGGAAATATGTAAGACGTGTGAAGCTCGGTGACCGTGAGTTCGAAAACCCATCATTTATGCCACGTGGTCAAATAGTTTGGATTCCTAACAAGCTCAAAAGGGGGATGAATACTAATTAGGGGGGGTGCGGTGAAGGATAAAGTTAATTTTATTTATTTTTCAAAGAGAAGGTTAAAAAGAAAGTTACAAAGTTAAAAAAAAAAAAAGAGTTGTTGTTAAGTGTATCAATTTGGGAAATGTACAATTAGAGCTCATCTTTTTTTTTGGTGAGGTTCCACTTCGTGTGATGTTATGATTATTGTCTTATAAACACAACTAGTTTTGTTTTGATTATCTTTGAGTCACGTTAAGTGAAATGAAAGAGGCTTTTGTTTTGATTATATTGAGTATACGTTTAGTGAAAGAAGTTTCTTTTTTTTAGTAGATTGGGTATCAATCTTGTTAAAATATCTAACAACAAAATTAACATGAAGTAGTTTGATTTAAGTATGTCATGATGCAACGTTTTGTTAAAATATCATATGATTTGACGTAAAAACCTAATAATGCTGCTTAAGATGGCCACCCATCGTAGAGCAGAGTGGTCGGTAACTTGCGCTTTTGATTTGAAGGCTTAAAATTGGTTCGAGTCTCTTTAAATTAAGTAGATTAATGATTGGGAATAAAAGATAGTCTAAAATTTAAAACTTACAAAATTTAATAAATGCTTTACACAATATGTATGAGAGTCTCTTCGGCTAAGGGTTTTTTTTCTAAGGTTTTTTCTCTAGGATTTTGCACTGGGGTTTTCATCACTAGGGTTATTCTCATGGTTTTTCTCTAGATCAAACCATTGGAAGGGTGTCTAGCGGCCGCTTCTCTATTGCCTTGTGCCTTGAATTTTTCAGCATTTTTTAGTCTATTGTTGAATTATGGTTCCTAATGAAATCATGAATCTTTGCAAGTCCATACTCTGTCCGGTCCTCCCATTCCTAAACTTCTTTTTGATAAGTTGGTTGGTGATACTAGAGTAGCGGATGTGGCATGTTCCTTGGTGGGTAAGATTCTGTCCACACGTAAAATAAGTATAGACGCAGCAGTTCGTTGGCTGCCAGCCCACGTTATGAAAGGTCGTGTTGGAAATGAAGTCTAAAACTTTTTAAATGTGTAATAGATTATAAAGTATTAATATAATTACATATTATATAAATTATTATTATACGGTTGTTATAATATTAAATTTATATTAAATATTTGAGAATTATAAATATTTTTATTAAATATTTGAGAGTTATAAATATTTATATTATTATTATTATTATTATTATGAGAGTTATAATATTTATATATTTTTATTATCTAGAATTATTATATATTAAATTATTCTTGTTAATTCTTAAGTTATTATTTAAACTACTTACCATTATATAAAGGCAGTTAATCTTTTATAAGATAGTATACGAAAAGAAAAGAGGAGAGAAAAATAATTTTAGTAATATATATGTATAAGTGAAGAAGAGAAAAGAAAATTGAAAAAAATGATAAATATATTATGTATTTATTATTTTAAATTATATATTTTTATATTGAGTTTTGAGCAACTTTTACAATAGAGATTTAGTATAACTTTCGGTGATCATCTTTATTAAAGAGAATGATTATGAGTATAAGGTTGAATCTTAGAGTCACATAAATTTATTATTACTCACACGAGAAGATGACTATTTAATTTTAGGATAATGTCTCTAATATGACTCTTTATGTTTAATGCTAGGTTTTATTTTCTTTTGCTCGTTATTTTATGTTATATATTATTAATATGTGTTATGTGTTTTATATATGATATATGTGAAGTATAAAATATGATTCAGATAATACGTAAAATATATTTTACCCAACAGGTCGTATACAAATTTGACGTGGATGTGGTTGATAATAATATATTCGTTTTCTGATTCAAATTGGTAACAAATAAGAGAGTTGTCATGGTTGGGATCCCTAAACATTCAACCATGAATTACTAATCATGAAAGAACCCACATGTATTGGAAATTACGTAGTCTGTCTTTCGCTAGGGTATCTTTCTGGATCTAATTATATTATATACCAACAGTGTGCATGAATGATCAGATTGGCAGTATATTGGGAGGGCTTATCGGTAAAGTGGAGAAAATCGATCATGGAGATCGAGGGCATTATCTGGAAAATTCCTGCATATGAGAGTTAATGTTGATATAACAAAGCCTCTTCTAGAATGTTTAGAAGTTGAGTTAGGGAGTGACCGTTCTCTTGAAATACGAAAGGCTGCTTGAACTATGTTACCAATGCGGTATTCTTGGACATCCGTTCAGGGAGTGCCCCACGAGAGTTTCGGTTAATGATGTGTTTGAGTCGCTCAGATATGGTGATTGGATTAGAGCGGAGGATAAGAATTCAGGTCTAGGGGTCAGTTGAGGCAAGAATCTGCGGGGTTCAAGTAAGGTTTCATCCATGCAGATAGAAAAAAAATCCTAGAAAAGTTGGAACATTTGGGGTTTGGGCGGCGACTGAATGTTTCTTATTTTGCACGAGTATGTGCAGGAATTTAAGCCCGATGGGGTCTTCCTTATTGAGACCATTGCATGGAAAGAACAAGTAGAGCCATTACCACGTAAGTTGGGTTTTGTGGGAAAGTTAGTTGTGAAAAAAAGGGGAAGAAGTGGGGGTTTGTGTTTATTGCGATCCGAGAATGTGTTTGTGGATCTGTTATCCTACTCACAATTTCACATTGACGTTATGATTACCTCTCACCTTTAAAAAAAATGGCAGTTCTCTGGAATTTATGGACATTCAGAAAGTGCCGAACATATTCATACATTAACACTGCTATGGCGAAGTTTGGTTCACTGATTACGCAAGCTTT
Source organism: Ailanthus altissimus (assembly GCA_946807835.1). NCBI lineage: Eukaryota > Viridiplantae > Streptophyta > Magnoliopsida > Sapindales > Simaroubaceae > Ailanthus > Ailanthus altissimus. The sequence goes on from OX327699.1 coordinate 7,731,039, forward strand.
CTTACAGATCCTAAACGGCAAGACTACACCAATGGAACTCAACAGTACCTTAATCACTCTAATGCCAAAGTCCAAAGTCCCTAGCGGGTTAGTGATTATTGCCCTATCAGTTTGTGTAAATTTTCTTACAAGATTGTTGCAAAAGTGTTAGCTAACCGGTTGAAGATGGTGCTACATTTGGCGATCTGTGAAAGTTAGCGTGCATTTATTCCAGGTATATTAATAATGGATAATACAAATGTAAGTTTCGAATGCATGAATGATTTGAAACGACAAAGAAAAAGACCATGGGGGCTGGTTAGCATTGAAGCTTTGACATGGCCAAAGCGTAAGACAAAATAGAATGGAGTTTCCTTCAATTAATGATGTTAAAGCTGATTATTTTTAGAAGTTTGTAGCAAGAATTATTGAGTTCATATCTTCGGTATCCTACTCTTATCTAATTAACAGTCGGCAAAGGAGAAGGATATACCCTTTTCTTGACCTTCGACATGGGATCCATTATCTCGATATCTGTTCATCATTTATGCGGAGGTCAAAACGGATTCAAGGGATCAAATGAGAGAGGAGTAGTCCGAAAATCTCTCATCTTTTCTATGTAGATGACATCTTTTTCCTTAAGGCCATCCAATTTGCTTGTTTGGAAATTAAGAATATTTTTTAAACTTATTTAGCTATGTTAGGGCATGACATGAACCTTATAAAAAAAAGTGAGACCAAACACTCAATGAGATTCCTTTGTCAAAGATCTTTTCAATTTAAATTTTTTTTAAAAAAAACAAAGGACCTGACCCGTATCTATAAAGAGATAAGAACCAGATGTTTAAGAATTTAAGATAGATGCCACACTTAAGAAAATTAAGAAAGATTATAAGTGATAAATCAAGGATAAACACCACAAGAAGAAATCTTGATAAATTCTAAAAGTTCTTTGAAGAATCAAAAAGAACTTCTCAATAATATTAATGTCAAAAACTCTCATTTCCCCTTAAGGTTGCAACAGCTTATATAGCCAAAATCTCCAAGTAGCTAAAAAAATAAAAATTAAATCCCATGCATAGTAAAAGTTTGATTACAAAAAATGAAAATAAATAACAAGCATATTAAAAAAAAAAATTCATGTCTTTTTATTTCTAAATATAACATAAAGTAAAAAAGAAATAAGAAAAATAAGGATTAGAAAATAAGAAACAAGAAAAGAAACTTGGAAACAAAGTAAAGGCAAACCTGCATGCCATTATTTCCCTTTATCCGCCTGATTTCCTTCCTAAATTGATTATATACCAAATCTTTCTTTTTGAATTAATTATGCCTTATTTTATTCTTCATGTAAACCACTCCAAATCACTTAAAGAAACTTGAATAACATTGACAAAGCATTGATCATATTGAACACTCAATTTTGGGAGTTTAGCGTCTTAAACAAAGTATGAATTTTAGATGTGCTCAACTAACTCATTTAATGCTTCTTTTATTTTCTTGGTTCTTGCCCTTATCATTGGACCTCTATGGATACTCAATGGATCTTATGAAACTTTTGCAACCTGATTCGCTTCATTCCCCTCTCTTAAAAATGATTTATTCTTTAATCTTCACCTATATTAAAAGGAGACAAATTAGAAATATTAAAGCTTGAACTTACATATACTCACCTAGAAGGTTTAACTTATAGGCATTATCATTGATTATTTCAATCACTTGAAATGGACCATCTCCCTTTGGAATTAGTTTAGAATGCGTTTGAATAGAAAACTGTTCCTTCCTCATATGCAACCAAACCGAATTACCTAGCTCAAATATAACTTTCTTGCAACCTTTATTAGCTTGTTAGTATATTGTTTAGTTCACATTTCAATGTTTTGCTATATCTTTTCATGGATATGCCTAACAAAGTCAACTTTCTTCTTTCCATCTAAATTAACATGTTCATCAACAAGTAAAGGAGTTAAATCCAAAAGGAGACAAATCAGAAATATTAAAGCTTGAACTTATATTATACTCACTTGAAAGTTTTAACTTATAGATATTGTCATTGATCATTTCAATTACTTGAAATAGACCATCTCCCTTTGGAATTACTTTAGAATGTCTTTGAATGGGAAACTGTTCCTTTCTTATATGCAACTAAACCCAATCACCTATCTCAAATATAACTTTCTTGCGACCTTTATTAGCTTGTTAGCATATTGTTTAGTTCTCATTTCAATGTTTTGCTATATCTTTTCATGGATATGCCTAACAAAGTCAACTTTCTTCTTTCCATCTAAATTAACATGCTCATCATCAGGTAAAGGAGTTAAATCCAAAGGAGCTAATGAATTAAAATCATACACAATTTTAAAAAGTGAAAACTTAGTTGTTGAAGCACACTCTTATTATATGCAACCTCCATATATGACAAACATTCTTTATATATTTTCAAGTTCTTTTGTATTACAACATGCAACAAAATAGATATAAAGTCCTATTAACTACTCCGGTTTGTTTATTAATTTATGGATGACAAGCAATAAAAATAAAAATTTAGTTCCTAACTTACCCTACAAAGTCTTTCAAAAATAACTTTAAAACTTTGCATCCCTATTCGAAACAATACTCTTAGGCATGCCATACAATCTTATAATCTCTTTGTAAAACAAGTCAGCAACATATGATGCATCATTGGTTTTATGACATGGAATAAAATGTGTCATTCGAAAAAGCCTATCAACGACCACATATATGGAATTCATACTATCCACTTTTGACCTAGGTAAATCTAACACAATATATATATATATATGTCATCCAAGGTTCACTAGGTATAAGCAAAATAGTATATAAACTATAAGGTTTAACCTTAGACTTAGCTTGTCTGTAAGTGACACACCTTTCACAAATAATTTCTACATCATGTTTTATATGAGGCCACAAAAAGTATTCATGTAAAACATCTAAAGTTTTAGATATACCAAAATGCTCACCACTATCATGAGATTCTATATCAAGCAATTTACACAACGAACATTTAAGCACACATAACTTATTTTCTTTAAACAAAAATCATTATGCCTAAAGAACTTGCCAAGCGTAACTTTCTCACATGCATTGAATACGTTACCAAAATCAGAATCATTAGCATACAACCCTAAAATTCCTAAAGTTGTTAAGCAATTTTTATGGCTTTGGATGGTGAATTAAACAAGATTGAATGACTTCATAAATGAAAATCAGAAAATAAAATCCATCTAAGTCTTGTAAGCTGATTAGGGCACTTATTAGTTTAAGTAAAATTTTAGCATTTGTAAAGGTTCTAAATGTTATTTATGGTGTGTAGGTGAAGAAAATTAAGACCGGTAAAGGAAGTAAAAGTCCGAAGAAGAATTGAGTTTGGAGCGGTTGGTGAGTGAAAATTTGTAATTATTTATCTTTCGTTTAATATATTTTCGCATATTTGAATATTTATGTTTTATGTGATCTTAAATACTTAAATATGATTTACAGCTTTTATATATTGTTATATTCATGAATTTCTACGTTTCGTTGAAAAACAATTTTTCTTAAGTTATTAAATTAGTTTTTAAATGCTATTAGTACCTTCAGATTTATAGTTGTGGTGATGGTTTAAGACTCGACCGATATATCCCGTACGCATGGGCAAGTATTGGGGGACGTGTCACTAACTCTGAAAAGTCGGGTTGTCGAGTCATGTTAGTTGCTCTATGTGTACATGGTATTATCTCGCTATATGTAGACAATGTAAGATTTCACTATATAGGCAGTGAGATGTCACAGTAGGTGTTACTAGTTGAGACATCCTGTGACCTACTCAGGTTGTGCGGTGCCTGTTTAGTCGTTACGTGAGTATAAAGTTTTAGGATTACCATTGGTGCAGTTTAGAAAGAAAATGGCCAAGCGAGGGTTTGAATAGTTTTTGAGATACCGAACGCACATTACATATTTGTATGTGTACCTGTTAGTTATTATGTTTTATAGATTCTGGATATTGTTTACAGAAGATATAAATAAAATCCGTTCGGCAAGATTTTATCAACATATGATGTTAGAAATCATTTTACAGTTTTATAATAGTTTTAGAAGCATGGTTTATGTATTTTTTTAGAATTTATTATTTATGCAGAATTTTATTTTATTTTTTACTAGAAATCTTAAATGCACTTACTGAGCTCATTTATCTCACTCGTTTAGTGTTTTATGCTTTCTAAACCCCCTCTAGGTAGAGGCTTCGGTGCGCAAATTGTTGATTCGTCTACAACAAATTAGTGGGCTAAGTCTGACGATCATTTTGTAAATGTAAATATGCTAAGTATCATATTTTGATTTTTTTATAGTAGTTATAGACTTGTACATATTATAAATATGTTTTAAAAAAAAATGAAGAAGAGATCTCGGTATTATGTGATAGTTTCACTTTTATTACTATGTTAATTTTGTGATTGAAATGAAATTATTAAGTTGAGTTTGAATTGGTTTTAAAAAGGACCGGAGGTTCTATTTGAAAGTTGAGAAGTTATTTGAAATAGAAGTGTGATTTCCTTACAGATTTTGTATTTAGATTTTCAGAAAAAACAGAGAAAACTTTGTTCGTTTTTCTTATAAATTTGTTAAAAATATCTTTACTGGTATTCTTAGATTTAGTAGTAATAGCAAGAATTAAGAAGGGTTTGCCTTGCGAAATTTCTCAGTTTTGATAGTTAAATTATGAGGAGCTTCCATTGAGGTGCCCAACGAGGCCTATTGGGAGCTACAGTAGAGTGTCTCGAGGCTGGTCCGATCAGTTTCTGACATGTGTGGAATCAAAGTATAGTGGATCACTCATAAGCCTACCGTGGTACTCAGGTCAAAGGACTATGAATACTATTGAACTCGAAATACCCTCTATTGACGGCTTTATGGGGATGTCTATTGAGGTTTTTGTGAGTCTGTTCAGTATTTAGTCTTTGCTGAATATCTGTGTTTCTATACGAGCTTCCACTAAACTCATGGTTTGCTCAGACTAACCATCTGGACCATCCAGATATAGACATACACTGATCTATATATTTATTAAGGTATTTACTGATAGATCAACATCAGTGAAGATAGATTAGGAACATAATATTTGAGAACATATTTGTATAATGACATTTTCTAACACTTTTTGCAACTACGTCATTACTAATATATTCTCAAGTCTTTGTCCTATTTCAGATAAGGCTCTAACTCTTTAGATATCGCTGACTTTTATAACTTGATAACTCTTATCAGTGTCAACTCCTACAATTTATAACTCTCAGCATTACTAATTCTTAGCGCTGATCTAAACTCATTTAGACTAGATCTGAACTCTTTCAGATTATAGAATGTCTGAAACGTTACAAGCATCTTATCATATATAAAATATAATTAGCGATTTAATAAAATGATAATACTAGTATAATATTAAATAATATTTATACATAAAGGGATGACATGTATGCACAAATCCTAACACAATTTTGATAAAAACACAAGAACTATACAATTTATCAAGTATGTCATCTAATCTAGGAATGGGATGTTTATACTTTACAGTTATATTGTTGATGGCATGATAATCAACACACATCCTCCATGACCCATCCTTCTTAGGCACAAGCGATATTGGAACCGCACAAGGACTTATGCTCTCATGCACATAACCCTTCTCTATGTGTTCACTAACATGTCTTTAAAGTTCCTTTGTCTCCTCAAGATTACTTTTATAGGCACTATCATTCAGAATTGATGCTTTAGGTATAAAGTTGAGTTGATGTTCGATTTTTCTTATTAATGGTAAACTATAAGGTATCTTTTCGAGAAACATATAATCAAATTTCTGTAAAAGAGAAACAACAACACTAGGAAAGAGGTGTTAAGTTCATTAGTGCCAAAACAGACATCATTGTATAAAAGTACAATTATAAGTTGATTTAAAAATAGTTTTTATTTATTTCATTCTTTCTTGTATCAAAATTCACTTGTTTTCTCTCTTTTCTTTCCTTACTAACAGAAACTTTCTTTCCCTTTTCACTATCTTTTTCTCTTCTTTTAGTTTCGGCCTCTTTTTCTTTTGAACTCTCACTATTTTTTTTTTCATATCACTCCTCATTTTAAACTTCACTTGATCTTCATACACTTGTTTTGAGGTTAAAGATACAAGAGTAATTAGTTTTCCACTAAGTACAAAGGAGTATCTATTAGTGCAACAATTATGAATTACATGTCTATCATATTGCAATGGTTGCCATAAAAGAATATGCCATTGCATGCATTAGTACTACATCACACAAAACCTCATCTTTACACTTCCAAATTGAGAATGAAACAAACACTTGTTTTTTTACTTTGATTTCTCCATAATCATTTAACAATTATAGCTTATACGGCCTAGGATGTTTCAAAGTTATAAAATTCAAAGTTTCTACTAAACTAGTGCTTGCCACATTAGTAAAACTCCCCCCCATCAATAATCATGCTATATACATTATCATTAACATGACATATAGTATGAAAAATGTTATCACGTTGTACTTTTTCATCTTCTTTTATTTGCACACTAAAAGCTTTCTTTACAACCAAAAACTTTCGATAAACCAAATAGTCAATATCACTTACATCCTCCAAAGGTGGTATGCGCTTATCATTAAACTCACTGTTAGTCTTAATATCACCAAAAACTTTCAATATCATCTTTCTTTTATTTGGGCATTGAGATGCAATATAGCTTAATCCTAAACACTTAAAGTATTTAATATCTCTACTTCTAGAAGGTTGGGAATCAGATTTACCTTTGTTTAGTGCACCTCCATTTTTGTTGTTTTTGGAGGTTTTGACCTTAGGCTTTTCATCCTTTTTACTCAAATTCGATTTCCATGTTTAAGAAGAACCTGAATTCTGCCCAATTCTTCTAGAACCCTTCCTCTTTAATTGTTGCTCCACTTTTATGGCCATGTGCACCATGTTATTTAACTCAATATAATGTTGTAACCCTAAGGGAAATTTAGAGTTTAACATTAGTAATACTGAGGGTTTTTTTCTTGGTTTTTTAAATAACTTTTCAGAACTTATCAAGAATACATCTTGTAGCATTCATCCTTAACTTATCACTCACAATCTTTCTCATCTTTTTTGAGTGTGGCGTCTACCCTAATTTCTTATACATTTGGTTATTATTTCTTTATAGATAATGGGTCAAGGTCTTTTATTTTTGTTTGTTTGCGAATTTAAATTAGAACAAATCTTGACAAAAGAACCTCATTGCGTGTTGGGTCTCACTTTTCTTTATGAGGTTCACATCATTGAGTATTCAATTGATGGATAGCTCTTGGTTGTAAGAAGAGCTCTTAAGGTGCAAATTAGATGAGAGGGTACAATGTGATAACATTCTTTATACTAGATACCATGTCAACGATAAAGTATGTAGCATAATTACTGATTAAGAGAGTTGTACTAATGTGGCTAGCTCTAGTTTGGTGGAAAAATTAAATTTGACAACTTTGAAACATTATAGGCAATATAAGTTACAATGGGTAAATGATTGTGGAGAAATAAAAGTAAATAAACAAGTGCTTGTTTCATTCTAAATTTGGAAGTACAAAGATGAGGTTTGTGTGATGTAGTGCCAATGCATGCCGAAAATATTCTTTTGGAGCTACATGGCAATATGATAGGCATACAATTCATGATGGTTATACCAATAGATACTCTTTTGTTCCTCATAGAAAATCAATTACTCTTATACCTTGAACCCCAAAACAAGTTTATGAAGATCAAGTAAGGTTAAAAAGAAAGAGTAACATGAAAAAATAGAGTGAGAGTTCTGATGCAAATGAAGCTACACAACCTGTATACATACGAAAGTAAGAACTCACACATGGGCATGGTGGTACTCGTGAGACTTATGGGTTTATAGAGGCTCAAGGGCAACAATCACATGGTCCACTAAGTTTGTCAAGTAGGCTAATCATAAGATTTAAAGCCAAACATTTTAAAGAAGCATTAAATGGGTTGATTCAACAAGTTGGTGAAATAGCAAACACATGGAAGCCTGACATAAGCCTAAATCCGTTTTAAATAAGTCTAAATCAGATTCAAGGGAACCTAATCACTTTTATTAAGGTTCTCAAAGGGTTAAATTGAAGATCTACATAGCTTTGGAAAGCTCAAGATATTAATTTCAAATTTAAATTTGATACAAACAGATTTTTTAGAGGTTTAATTGCTTTACAAATTCTTGAATAAGTTTTACAAGCACATGTTTCTAAACTTTCTAGAGAAAGTTAAGAATAAAAGACACATTTAGTAGGTTTGCTTGACAAATTTGTTGGAATTGAAGACTTTTCTTTCCAAATCAAGACTTAGGAACATGCTTGTTGAATTAGTAAAAATTATGTTTGAATTTTTTAATTGCATTTGTTGTGTTAATTGTAATTGTGAACTTTTGGGTGTGATGATAACTATAAATTTGTTGATTGTTAGCTGTATTTTTAGACTTCAAGTGTGAGGATAGTTGTAAGTTTGAATTTATAACTTGACATCCCATGTGGTCTCTATAAATACCATGAGGATTGAAAGATTATGAACACAGAATTTAGAAAATAAAATTAGAGAGATTTTGTGTTCTTTTTTCACTCTTGAAAGGACTTGAACTTATCAAGATTATTCTTGTGGCGTTCAAACAACCTAGACTTATCACCTTGATTCTTTAGTATCCTTGGATTTTTTGGTGTGGCGTCCGCTATCCAGTTGTAGTCTTGGATCTTGCATTGCTAAGTCAAGGGTCCAGAATCATCAAACTTGCGTCTTGAAGATCTTAGGGTTCAATTCCACATTTTGGTGTTGGGTTTCATCACATCGTTTGTGAGATTCATATCAAGTTCAAAAGCAAGAGAGGCCAAAACATTTGGGAAGAGGTAAAATCTATGCAAAAGAGAGTGAGATTATAAAAGCTTTATTTTTAAATCAGACTAGGATTTTACTTTTGTACAAAGAGGCTTACTTGAGTACATATGAACTTAACCCCTATTTGCCTAGTGTTGTTGTTTCTCTTTTACAGAAATTTTGATGAGGGCACGACTAACAAATGGAATGCAGAACCTATTCAAGTTCCAGTTGGTTCGATTACAAGGCCTCGAACTAAAAGGTTCAAGGAAACTCTCAATGGACTAATTCAAAATATTTGGGAAGAGGTAAATTCATGCAGGTGAAAGGAAGATATTCCATGTGTTCCACAAAGTTGAATTTCCATGATTCAAGCTTTGGAATAATCTAGAAGAAATTTCTCAAATCACAAAGTGGATAGAATTAGAGGAGTTTTCTAAATTGGTGATCACAACAGCCCCTTAGAGCAACCCAAGTAGTTAGGAGTTTTTGGGAGTCTACAATAAACATTTATAATAGTAGATGTAATATTTGAAATAAATCTTTAGTTGTTAGTGGTTAGTAGTTAGTTAAAGTTTGCAGCTGTATTTATTGTTGTAGTTGCAAAGTTTGAAGCATTTATTTTTGTAGTTGCAAAGTTTGAAAACAAAAAAAGTTTAAAGCCATGTTGGTAGTAGTTGGTAGCTACTAGTTTTGAAGCTGTCATTCAATATTCTAATAAATGTTATCATTCCAAATATTCACTATAAATACATAAGGGATGATAGAAAAAGATTCAGCAATTTGATTAAGAAAATTCTCTTTGGTTATTTTAGAACTCTTTGAACTTATCGGAATAATTTTCGTGGCATTCTCTTCGACTTATCAATCAATCATTCCATAATTGATTATGGCGTCTTCATTATACCAAGGTTCTTGCTTCAATATAAGCAATGAGATGCAGTTTCATACAAATCTATTTCTTGATGATCTTGGAGTCTTTCTTAATCCACAACTTTATCAATATCTTGGCGTGGATCGTATCAAATTTGATGATATATTTTATGAAAAGGTACCTAATATTTTATAACCAATAAGGGGAATCAAGCATAAAATTGACTTATACTCGCAAATCAATTACAAATGTACCAGTCTGTATAAGCAATCTTGAGGAGACAAAGAACTTCAAAGGCAGGTTAGTGAGACATGGAGAAGAGGTATATGCATGAAAGCATGATTCCTTGTGCAGTTCCACTATTGCTTGTGCCTAAGAAGGATAGATCACAAAGATGTGTGTTGATTGTCGCGCCATCAATAATATCACTTTAAAGTATAGACATCCTATTCCTAGATTAAATGACATGCTTGATGAATTGCATAGTTTTTATGTTTTTACCAAAATTGATCTTAAGAGTAAATATCGGTAGATTAGGATGAGAGAAAGTGATGAATGAAAATCACGTTAAAATAAATTATGCTTTATATAAGTGGTTAGTTATGCCATTTGGATTAACTAATACACCTAGTACCTTCATGAGATTATTGAATCATGTTTTGCATAGTTTTATTGATAAATTTGTGGTTATATACTTTGATGATATTCTGATATATAACAAAAACTTAAATGAACATATGACAAATTTAAAACTTTTTAAAATGTTTTAAGAAAAGTAAAGTTGTTTGTTAACCTCAAAAAGTGTACCTTTTGTACAGAAAACTTATATTTCTTGGTTTTATTGTTAGTAATAAAGGAATTAAGGTAGATGAAGAAAAGGATAAGGTAATCCAAGATTGGTCGAAACTTGCAAGTGTGGGTCATGTTAAAAATTTTCATGGTTTGGCTTGCTTTTATAGGACATTTGTAAAAGATTTTAGTAGCCTAGCTGCACCTTTAACTGAAATTATAAAAAACAATATAGGTTTTAAGTAGGGTGACGAAGAAGAAAAGGAATCTAATTGAGAAAAAATTATCTAATTCACATTTTCTTACTTTATCTAACTTTATTAAAACTTTTAAAATTGAGTGTGATGCTTTAGGAATAGGTATTAAAGTTGTACTAACGCAAGAAGAATGTCCCATTGTGTATTTTAATGAGAAGATAAGTGGAGTAGCCCTAAATTACCCTATAAAGAATAAAGGAATGTATTCATTTTTAGGGAATTTAGAAACTTAGCAACATTATCTTTGACCAAAAGAGTTTGTGATTCATATGGATCATAAATCATTGAAGCATTTGAAGGGTTAACACAAGCTAAACATGCAGCACGCCAAGTGGATGGTGTTCATTAAAACATTTCCTTGTAAAATCAAGTAAAAGCAAGGTAAGGAAAATGTTGTGGTTGATGCACTATCTCGAAGGTACACCTTACTTTTTATCTTAGATGCAAAATTATTAGGTTTTGAATACATAAAAGACTTGCATGTTAATGACTCTAATTTTGGTAATGTATTCAATGCATGTGAGAAAGTGATGTTTAGCAAGTTCTTTAGGCAAAATTTGTTTTTATTTAGAGGAAATAAGTTATATGTTCCTAAATATTCGATTGCTTGTTAGAGAAGCATTTGGGGGTGGTTTAATGGATCAGTTTTGTATATTTTAGACTTTGGATGTTTTGTATGAACACTTATTTTGGCTTTATATGAAACATAATGTAAAAAGCATTTGTGAGAGGTGTATTCCTTATAGACAAGCTAAGTCTAAAGTTAAGCCTTATAGATTGTATACACCTTTACCTATACCTAGTGAATCTTGGATTTACATATCTATAGATTTTGTCTTAGGTTTACCTAGGTCAAAAAGAGATAGGGATTCTATATATGTGGTCGTTATAGGTTTTCTAAATGGCACATTTTATTGCATACCATAAAACTGATGATGCTTCATATATTGCTAACTTATTTTTCAAAGAGATTGTAAGATTGCATGGCATACCTAAGAGTATTGTTTCAGATAGGGATACAAAGTTCTTAAGACATTTTTTAAAATCTTTGTGGGGTAAGTTAGGAATCAAAATTTTATTTTCTACTACTTGTCATCTACAAATTGATAAACAAATTGAAGTAGTTAATAGGACTTCATCTACTTTGTTGCATGTTACAATAAAAAAGAATTGGAAAATATGAGAAGAATGTTTGCTGCATGTAGAGTTTGCATATAATAGGAGTGTGCCTCCAGCAACTAAGTTTTCATCTTTTGAAATTGTATATGGTTTTAATCCATTTAACTCCTTTACCTATGGATAAGAATGTTAATTTAGATTTTTAAAAAAGTTGACTCTGTTAGGCACAACCATAAAAAGACACGACAAAACATTAAAAGAAAAACTAAACAATATAACAACTAAGCTAATAAAGGGCGCATTAACGTTATATTTAAGCTAGGTGATTGGGTTTTTTACATATGAGAAATGAACGGTTTCCCATTCAAATGAGTTCTAAACTACTTCCAAGTGGAGATTTTAAGTGATTGAAATAATCATTGGCAACGTCTAAAAGTTCGAACTTTCAGGTGAGTATAATGTAAGTGTAAGCTTAATGTTGCTGATTTGTCTCCTTTAGATGAAGTGAAGATTTGAGGATAAATCCTTTTCAAGAGAGGGAAAATTGATATGAATCAGGTTGTCAAAGCTTCACAAGATCCGTTGAACATCCATGGGGTTCTAATGAAATAGAAAAGAACAAAGAAAATGAAGAAAGCATTAAGTGAGCCAATTGAGCACATCTTAAATTCGTATTTTGTTTAAGACATTAATCTGACCGAATTTAGTATTCGAGATGACAATGCCTTATCAATGTTATTTAATTTTCTTTAATCGATAGGGAGTAACTTACATGAAGAACAAAATTAAGGCATATTTTAATTTATGAAGTAATATTTGGTAGATATCAATTTAGAAAGGAAGATCTGATGGCACTGTTCATGCGTTACTTTTCACGCATCATTTTTGACACGGATTTATAAGATCTTTATTTTCTTTGTTTGCTTATTTTTATTCTTAGGTTAAATTTAGAAACAATGATGCAGAAATATTTATTTCCTTAATATTCTTGTGATTTATTTCTTATTTTTGTAATCATTTTCTATTATGACTTAGGATTTGATTAAATTTTTTTTATGCTCTTGGAAATTGTCTATATGATACGAACCTTACAAAGAAAAATGAGACTCGACAATCAATAATGTTCTTTTGCCAAAAACCGTTCTAATTTTAATTTTTATATAAACAAAAACAAGAACCTTGACTTATTATCTATAAGAGATAAGAACCATAGGTATAAAAATAATATTTTTTTATACTCAAGATAGATAAAAAGTTGTAAGTGATAAGTCTGAAAGAACTTAAGAGAAAAACTCTCAACATTAATATCATCAATATTATTTTTTTTTTCCCTCATCTCTCATATATTTATAGAGACCCCTTAGGATGTCTAGCATTTATTACAACAACTAATGATAACTTATAACTACTAACTACTACCAATAACTTAGGCACTTGGAATTTCAACACTTATTACAATAATTGATGAAAACTTGCAATTACTAACTATTAATTATTGCTAATAAACTAGGCATTTGAAATGCTAGCACTTATTACAATAATTAATGATAACTTATAACTACTAACAATTACCAATATTGAGACTTTATATCATATGGGCTACTCACATGAGTTGTTGTGTTATTGCTCTGCATCACACATGGATGCTAATGGACATTGTGAAGTTTTGACAGCCTAGTTCACATCACTATATAAGACCCTGTAACCTTAAAGGTAATTGAGAGTATTAATATTAATAATAGTAAGAGTTTTCTCTTAATTCTTCAAAGAACTTTTCAGAACTAATCAAGATTTCTTCTCATAGCATTCATCTTAAACTTATCACTCACAATCTTTCTCATCTGTCTTGAGTGTGGCGTCTACCTAAATTTCTTATAACTTTGGTTCTTATCTCTTTATAGATAACGGGTCAAAGTACTTCGTTTTTGTTTTTGTGTATGCTAAATTAGAACGATCCTTGGCAATGGAATCTCAAAGTGTCAGGTCTCACTTTTGTTTGTAAGGTTCACATCAATTTGTATCAGAGCTTCAGCTTTAAATCATGTTTAATCTATCGTTAATTTTCATTGTTTGTTCTTCTTTTAAAATATGCACCATTTGTTGTACTTTTTTGAATTTGCAACCCATCAACTTTATTTCTTTTTTACCTTAACTTTAACCTATTTCTTCATCCTAATTCGTTCAAATTATGTTATTTATCATTACGTATTAGTAAAAACAATGAAAGAAAGAAAGAAATTTTTTTGAAAAAAATAATTAAAAAAAAGAAGTATAGAAATTTAAATTAGTTGAAGTGTTGTTTTCTATTCAAATTTTATTTGTGTATAATGTGCATTCTACTGATTTTGTGCAATTTGGACTAAAACAAAACAAACAACCTTAAATTGCATCAAAATTCATATTTCTTTCTTTCTTTCTTTTGTTATTTGTTCTCTTTGCCTCTTAAATTCTACATATTCTTTATCTTTTGCATTGAAGCTATTCTCATTCTTAGTGAGAAATAAAATAATTTTGATTAAGTTCATTAAATTCAATAAAGAAATAAATACGAGAATAAATAATTAAAAAAGGCAAGAGTGTGTGTGTAAAAGTCAAGTTTGAGTAAACACAAGTATAAGTGCTATCAATCTAGATAGAAAATACCTAAAGGAGTGTTTGTGAGGTTTTCTAACTTTTTTTGTGTAGGTTATTAAACACGTCTCAAGAAAAAAATTAAGGCTCATCCCGACGGTGCTCAGCAAAAGATAGATTTCAAACTCTTCTAAGTCCTTAGAACAAAATTTTAATCCACTGAAATTAAGGCTTGAGGAGATGAATGAGAGAATAAATAAAGTTGAATCTAGTTTACAAATGGGGCAGCCACCTAGAGCTCCTAATGTGTAATAAAATTAGAGGAATACACTTAGGTGTGATTATAAAGGTAGTCGACTGAAGACTCCAAAAGCAAACAAGATGGAGGCACACCAAACAGAGGTAAATCTGATTCTCAACCTTAGAGAAGTAGACATATAAAATGCTTAAAATGTTTAGGAATAGGTCATATTACATCTCAATGCCCAAACAAAATAGTGATGATTTTGAAAGATGTTGGTGATATTGAGACTGAAGGTAAATATGATAACAAGTCCATGCCACCTTTGGAGGATGCAAGTGACATTGAATATTCGATTGATGGAGAGCTTTTGGTTGTAAGGAGAGCTCTTAGTGTGCAAATCAAAGAAGATGAGAAGGTAAAATGTGACAACATTTTTTATACTAGATGCCATGTCAAAGGATAAGTTATGTATGCATTGTTGACAGGAGTTTTACTAATGTGGCTAGCACTAGTTTGGTGGAAAAATAGAATTTGAAAACTTTGAAACATCCTAGGTCATATAAACTACAATAGTTAAATGTTTATGGAGAAGTCAAATTAAATAAATAAGTGCTTGTCTCATTCTCAATTAGGAAGTATAAAGATGAGATTTTGTGTGATGTCGTGCCAATGCATGCGGGGCATATTCTTTTGAGGCGACTATGGCAGTATAATAGGCATGTAATTTATGATGGTTGGACCAATAGTTACTCTTTTATACTGGTGGAAAATTAATTACTCTTATACATTTAACCTCAAGACAAGTGTATAAAGATCAAGTTAGGTTAAAAAAGAGTGATATGAAAAAGGAGAGTGAGAGTTCAAAAGAAAAAGAGACCAAAAGGAGAGTGAAAAAGAAAAAGAAATTTTGGTTAGTGAAAAAATAAAAGAGAGAATGATGAGGGCACAACTAACAAATGGAATGGAGAACAAATTCAAGCTCCAGCTGGTCCGGTTAGAAAGGCTTGAGCTAAAAGGTTCAAAGAAACTCTCAATGGACCGATTCAAAATATTTGAACTAATGTAAATTCATGAGGCACAAGGAAGGTGTTCCACGTGTTCCAAAAGGTTGGATTTTCATGATTCAAGGTTTGGTATAATCTAGAAGAAATTTCTCAGATCATAAATTGAGTGGAATTAGTAGAGTTTTCTAAATCAGTGATTATCTAATTCTGACTCATCAAGTGTCGGGAATGATGAAAATAGCAGCATAACAGCTCATGTGAACAACCCAAGTGATTAGAAGCTTTTGGGAGCCTATAATAAACATTTATGATAATAGTTGTAATATTTGAAATAAAGTCTTAGTTGTTGGTGTTAGTTGGTAGTTAGTTTAAGTATGCAGCTGCATTCATTGTTGTAGTTGCAAACTTTGAAAGCTACTTTAAAATAAATCCTTATTTGTAGTAGTTGGTATTTAGTAGTTTTTAAGTTCTCATTTAATATTGTAATAAATACTAGCATCCCAAATATTCACTATAAATACATAGTATCTATGGCGTTCTCTTTTGACTTATCTATCAATAATTTCATAATCGATTGTGGCATCTATATTATACAAGGATTCTTGCTTCAATATAAGCAATGGGTCGCAGTTTCGTACAAATTTATTTGTAGACGGTCTTGTAGTCCTTTTTGATCCATAACTTTATTATTTTTTGGTGTGGATCGTATCAGAGCTTGGCACTAGTTTGCCTATCTTTATATTTAAAAAAAGAAAAAAAGAATTAAAAAATAATATTGCGATTCAACTCTTGTAATTCTTATTTCAATTTTACATCTTTGAGTTCCTTTTCAATTCCATAAATTTGAATTCCTTGCTCCAAAAAAAAAAGAAAAACTGTGACATAGTCTTGTTTTTCTAAGCCTTTAAATCTGAATTTCTCTTGGTAAGTTCTTAGAGAATTGTTGCAGGAAATTGTAATCTATGTTTGATTAGTTTGATAAGGACCTATAGATGATTACTACAAGTGAAAATAAGCAAGAGTGGAATACGAGTGAAAGTTGAGTGAATCATTCTTTGAGTGAAACACATGAGCTAATGTACGAGGTTTCAATTTTTTCTCTAACTTATTTTGTAGCCAACATGTCAGACAACAAGAACAAAAATGCTTCTAGAAATGCATCGGAAGAGGTTGATCCAAAGTTTCTCATGGAAGCTCTAATGGGTGAGATGGGGAGAGTATTGAAAGTGAGATGGAACAGATTTATGAACGGATAAATCGGGTAGAGAATGCATGTTTAGAGCAACCACAAAACAATCCTAATTTGTGTAAGAAAGGGAGATTTCAACTTAGGGAAGTGAGAGTTGAAGCTGAAGAGTGTTATGCGAAGGTTTTAATGAAGAAAATGACCCGGATTCAATTATTGGTATTAGGAGATATGGTGGGCGGTTTAGAGAAGATAGGAATTGAGAAGATAATAACCTGGGTAGTATTAAGATAACAATTCCATCATTTCAAGGAAAAAACAATCCAGAAGCTTACTTTGAGTGGGAGAAGAAGTTAGAATTAGTATTTGATTGTCATAATCATTTTGAGCTTAAAAAGATAAAACTTGCAACCATTGAATTTTCTGATTATGCGATTGTTTGGTGGGATCAACTATTGATGAAAGTTAATGCAGTAACAATAGAAACAACCATGATTCGTTGCACATTAGGGATGGTCCAATCACGAGGGCTAAAGATAAGAGGATGTGTCAAGATTTGCAAGGGCTTATTGAAGCTAGTTGGGCCAAGACACAAGGGGTTATATTTGCACAAGAAGAACAAGTTCTGGTTAATTTAATTCAAGCCCAGGATTGAAGAATATATTTGTACTCAATATTAGTAGGCTAATATTATTAATAAAGCCTAATTATGTTAATTAAGATATGTTGGGCGTGCCTATGCTATTTAAGGCTAGGAAAAAACTTTATTAAAGTTGATGAATTTTATTTCCTTTGAATTTGTCAAAATTGTAAAAAAAATAATAGATTAAGGCTGAACCTTCCTTATTAAGTTTAATCCTTATTTGGCAAGGAATAAGTAGATTTCCTTCTAATTTTTAGGGTTTCTAAAGGTTACAAATACCTTGTTAAAGCCTTAGAAACAGCAGACTTTGTTATTTTGGAATTTAAGAGAAAATAAAAACTATCCAGCTTTGTTCTTTTGAGAACTCGTGATTCTTTTATCCAATTCATTTTGTGGTGTATAAATCTAACTTATCATTCATCATATAACCTTGGTTCTTGTTTATTTATTGGACAACGGGTCTTAGTTCTCTTTCTTAAATCTAATTTAGCGTTTCTGGGTTTGTTAACAACGTATTGGTGTTGGATTTCACCTTTTTAGGTGTGGTTCGTATCAGTTGGTATCAGAGTTTAGCTTTAAATTAGGTTTTACTTATCCTTTGTTTCATTAATTGTGCAATGAATTGTCTGTTAAACTTTGCACATTTAAAATACCTCTATTATTATTTTCTTGCATCTTTATTAATTTAGTTCTGTTATTTGTATTCCCCACACCCAAAAAAAAGAAAGAGGAAAAAACAAAGTGTGTTAGACAGATCTTGCATGTATTAGGTTTACTTCCTACTTTATAAATCCTAATACTTGAAGGAAACATTAGCCCAAAGAAAAGCTATCAGCATAGATTTGCTATCAATGCGTAAAACTTCTAAATTTTGTTGATTTGCTTTTAATGTGTTTCATTGTGCAAAGTTGATTCTGTGTCCTCTCAAATGACCTTGATTCTTGTAATTTCTTTTGATCTTTGTCTAATTATTATTCCTTTACTTCTAAAATCTTGTACCTTTTGTTTTCTTGTTTACGTTAATTAGTATTTTTATTATTTTATTTTACCCCTATCGAATTACTATTTTTCAATTCTGAAATTGTGTTTCTTGCCTTTTCCTTGAAATTCTTGCATGAGTAATCTAAGTTTTATGAATTACTAAGACTGATTTTGGTTCAAAGAGTCCTTAGTTCAATAAAGAACTTAGTCAGGTAAGTTGGAAAGGTAAAAGGCAAGAGTGTGTGAGTGCATTAGAGGGAAAAAAGCAAAATTTAATTGAGTGTTAAACATGGGAGTTGAGTGCTATTTATAAGGGAGTAAGGTTAAACACGCAAGGTAGTGTTTGTGAGGTGTTCTAATATTCTTCTCAATTTTTTTTTCAATCATGTCACAAAACTAACCAAACAACATTTTCGATGGACAAACAAATGAGCAATTCACCTTGCAAGCAATGTTCAAGCATTTTGAACGTTTGGATATTATTCTCAATAACGTTAATGACAGATTAGATAAGTTGAAAAAGTAAGATGACGCGAATGCTAATTTGCCACAAGAACGGCAAAGAAGGACTCCGAATCTACATAAGGATGTTGTTGATGAAATTTTCCTTACCTTCAAATTGGTTAAGCACCTTATTATTAGCTTCAAAGGAAAAAAAAAATGAAAACCAATTTCTTCTTCTCCCTCCTTCATGGCAAAGAGCCACTCTTTTGCTCTCTACATTTTTTTATTCAATCAAGAATGAAAATTGAATACAAAGAGATAAACACTCCAACACATCATGGCCGGCCACTTTCTTTTTTTTGGCCTTAATAATTTTTGTTTGTTTCAAAGACAAAATTAACTAAATGCCAACCACCCACCTCTTTTATTTTATATACATCTATTCTTTTGTTTTCAAATACCAAATGATTTCAATGACAACTACCACACATAATGGCATACTACTTATTACATTTAATATTCATCAAATGAATATATAAATGTAATAATAATATGAAATATCTAAGCTTTTGATTAATATATTATTATCAAATAAATTTGGTTTATCTAATAAACCAATTTTGTGTCCAACAATTGGACAAAATGTAATGGACGACCATGCAAGTTTTGTGACAAGGAAAATTTCATTCAAGCCCTCAAAGTTTTATTTAATTTTTTTTTTAAGTAACATTTACTTTAACTTAATTATTTGCTTAATAAAATTTTATTTTATTTAGCAATTAAGTCCTCAATTAAAATATTTATTTTTATTAATTTAACCATAAGCTAACAGTTAACTCTAATCAAATTATTTAATCACTTAGCTCTTAAGTGAGAACGAATATTTAGATTATTTAACACTTAAATAATCAATTAAGGAAAATAGCCCTTAAGTCTTCAATTAGCCCAATATGGGTCTCACCTTACCCAATACTTGAGTCAATTTAACCGAAGGCTCATAATATGCTACATGTCATTATTTAATTAGTCAACAATAATTATTAACTAATTATTGTACTTAACACTTAAGTACTGACACGTGCGCATCCCGAGGATTCTTGAAACAAATATTCAGTTCTGCTAAAAATTACTAGATTGAAAAATTCAATCCAGTACGCTGCCCTAGTGTACGAGTACACTTCATATTGCGGGACTCTCTAGGTCTACGCCCAATTTATCAAATGGAACTATTCCATGAGTCTGTGATCGATGCCCCACGCACACAACATAGATATTACAAATCTGCACATTAGATCATACAAGTTGAGGTCACAACGCATACATATAATCCTTCATCATGTATATCTTGAATGTGCGAGGATATAGATCAGCACCGTCAAATCCCCGTATGCCGATCCATAAGCTTATCTCTAGATTTATATTTTCAATAACAATATACATAAACACATTTGCTATATTGTTTAACATTTTAGGAAACACCTTTCCCAAGTTAGTACTCGTGGCCACGAGATTTACTGAAATACCATCTAAGAGCATCTGGATATACTACTCCCCTATGTGAGCTGATGGATCCCATATTTGTACACCCCAGACTCCATAAGCATTGAACCATACTCAGCGGTCACACCATGAAAGGTCTGTGACATGCGTGGAACTAAAGTATAGTGGATCACTCATAAGTCTATAATGGCACTCAGGTCAAAGGATCATGTATACTACTCAACTAGAGAGGACTCAACATTGACGGTTTCATAGAATGTCTATTGGCGTCCTCGTGAGTCTATTCAGCATTCAGTCCTGACTGAATACCTGTATGCATATATGAGCTTTTCGGTAAGCCCATGGTCGACTAAGAACAACCATCTATACCATATATATATAGCATACACTGATCTATATAAAGTGGATCCACCGATAGACCCACATCGGTGAAACAGATCAAGAACATAATGTTTTAGGATATACTTCCATAATGACATCTCCTAGCACCTATTGTAACTCTTTGCAACCATGTAATTACAGGTATACCCTTAAGTTTTTGTCTCGAATCTAACCTTTTAAATTTGGCTAACTTTTATATACTGCTAACTCTTAACAATGCTAACTGTTAGCATTTATAACTCCCAACTCTGTTAATTCTTAGCATTGGTCTAAACTCTTTTAGACCAGATCTGAACTCATTCAGATCATACAATATCTGTAACATAACAAGTATTGTACCATGTATTTATATTATATTAATGATTATACAAAATATTTGCTTTATAAATATTAAATAATTTAATATTCATAAGTATTGGAATGGCACGTAAGTACCAACTCCAACATTAATATCCCTAGATCGACCTTGTGACACATCATTCTTAACCTTCTTTTGGCTATTCCCAGCCTTCTTTCTTCTGTTTTGATCGAACATGAATCTATTTGGTGCTTTATCCTCTCTTTTATTCCATTTTTGCTTTCATGTTGAGGAAGATTTTGAATTTGGACTATACTTTGATGTCATACTCCTTCCTTTGAGCTACTTTTTAACCTTAATTACCATGTGAACCATGTCCTCCATCTCCACATATTGGTGCAACTTGACTACATCAGTTATGTTCTTATTTAGCCTATACAGAAACCTCTCCATTGTTGCTTCTCTATCCTCCTCAATGTTTGCCTTGCACATGGTAATATCCATTTCCTTGTAATATCCCTCTACACTTTTACTGCCTTGAGTAAGCCCTTGTAACCTACGATAAAGCTCACAGTAATAGTGGTTAGGAACAAATCATTTTCTCATATTTGCTTGCCTTCATCTCATCTCAAGTGTCAATTGGCCTCTCACGGTTTCTCTTCCTTTCTTGTACCTTTTGATCCCACCAATCTAATGCATAATCTATAAATACAGAGGCTGCTAACCTCACCTTTTTCTCCTTAGAAAAATGTGGAATTCAAACACCAATTCTACATTCCTCTCCCATTCTAAGTACACATCAAGATCTAACCTCCTTTTGAATAATGGAATCTCTATTTTTGTACTACCGAAATCCCAACTATCTTCCCATCTATCAGAGTCCCTTTCCATCCTAGGTCACCTATATCCATGACTGCCTCTACCACCACCTCTACGGCCTCTTAGATATCTCCCCATATTGACATTATAAGGTCTATCAAACTCCTCATCTCTCAAATCTACACCAATATCATCAACATCATTCTCATGTAGATCCAAAGTCCTTCTTTGTTGTTCTTATGGCAAATTAGCATTCGCACCATCTTGCTTCTCCAACTTATCTAATCTGTCATTAACGTTATTGGGAACAATATCCAGATGTTCAAAATGCTTGAACACTGCTTGCAAAGTGAATTGTTCATTTTTTTCTCCATTGAAATTCTTTTCTCCTGGTTCTGTGACATGATTGAAAATAGAAAAAAAAAACTATCAAGAAAGTTAGAACACCTCACAAACACTACCTCACGTGTTTAACCTTACTTCCTCATAAATAGCACTCAACTTTCGTGTTTAACACTCAATTAAATTTAGCTTTTACCCTCTAATGCAGTCACACACTCTTGCCTTTTACCTGTCCAACTTTCCTGACTAAGTTCTTTATTAAACTAAGGACTCTTTGAACCAAAATCAGTCTAGCAATTCATAAAAACTAGAGTGATCACGCAAGAATTTTAAGAAAAATACAAGAAACACGATTTCAAAATTGAAAAATAGATAGTAATTCAACAAGGGTAAAATGAAACAAGGAATAATAAAACAATAAAAATACTAATTAACGAAACCAAGAAAATGAAAGGTGATTTGAGAGGAATAATAATTAGATAAGGATCAGAAGAAATTACAAGAATCAAGGCGATTTGAAAGGACACAGAGTCAATTTTGCATAAGAAAACACATTAAAAGCAAATAAACCAAATTAAGAAGTTTTGCACACTGATAGCAAATCTACGCTGACAGCTGTTTTTTGGGCTAAGGTTACCTTCAAATATTATGATTTATAAAGTAGGAAGTAAACCTAATACAAGCAAGATCTGTCTCAACACACTCTTTTTTTTTTCTTTTTGGGGTGTAGGGAATACAAATAACAGAACTAAATTAATAAAGATGCGAAAAAAAATACTAGAGGTAATTTAAATGCACAAAGCTTAATAGACAATTAATTGCATAATTGTTGAAACAAAGGGTAAGTAAAACCTAATTTAGAGCCAAGCTCTGATACCAACTGATGCGACCACACCTAAAAAGGTGAAACCCAACACCAATACATTGTTAACAAATCCAGAAACGCTAAATCAGATTCAAGAAAGAGAACCAAGACCTATTGTCTAATATAAGACTCACCAAGGTTATATGATGAGTGATAAGTTAGATTTATGCACCACAAGATGAATTGGATAAAAAGAATCACAAGTTCTCAAAAGAACAAAGTTGGATAGTTTTTAATCTCTCTCAAATTCAAAATAACCAAGTCTGCTGTTTCTATAGCTTTAACAAGGTATTTATAGCCTTTAGAAACCCTAAAATTAGAAGGAAATCTACTTATTCCCTGCCAAATAAGGATTAAACTTAATAAGAAAAGTTTTGAACCAATTCTTATTTTGTGCAGTTTTGACAAATTCAAAAGAAATAAAATTAATCAATTTAAATAAGGTTTTTTTTTCCTAACCTTAAATATCATAGGCACGCCCAACATATATTAAATAACATAATTATACGTTATTAATAATATTAGCCCATTAATATTGAGTACAAATATATGCTTCAATCCTGGGCTTGAATTAAATTCACCAGGCCTTATTCTTCTTGTGCAAATATAACCTCTTGTGTCTTGGCCCAACTAGCTTCAATAAGCCTCTATAAAGCTTGACGCACCTTCTTAGCTTTAGCCCTCGTGATTAGAACATCCTTAATGTGCAACGGATAATGGATGCTTCTATTGTTGCTACCTTGATTTTCATCAGCAAATGATAATTAAATGCATAGAATTCAATTTAATAAACTTAGAAAAATATCAATGCAATTTCGAGAATCTGATTTTAAAAGTAAACTTTTTAATTAATTAAACTTCAAAAACCGAGCTCTGATACCACTCTGATAGAACCTACCCCGAGACCCTCTACTGTAGATGCCAGTGGCCCTGTCGGGCACCCCAACAGAAGTTTCTCATAATCTAATTGTTTAAGTTTAGAAATTTTGCAAGACATTAATTCTTGCTATTACTGAGAAAATCCTACAATATATGTGAACATAACTTATTAAATAAAATAAAAAACAGACAGAGTTTCCTTTGTTTATCTGAAAATCTAATACAAAACTTGCAAAGAAAATTTCACTTATATTTCAAACATCTTCTCAACTTCCAAATAAGACATTCGGTCCTTTTCAAAATCAAATTCAAACTCAACTCAACAATTTCATTTTAATCACAAAACTGGCATACTAATAAAAAGTAAAACGATCATCATAATATCGAAACCTCTTCTTATTTGTCCAAAACATATTTACAAAATACACAAGTCTATAACTACTATGCAAAAAGTAAAAGGTGCTACTTAGCACATTTACATTTACAAATGATCATCAGACTAAGTTCACTAATTAGTTGTAGGAGAATCAGCAACTTATGCATCAAGGCCTACACTTGAAGGGGTTTAGAAAATATAAAACACAAAACGGGTGAGCTAAAGGAGTTCAGTGAGTGCATTTTGAGATTGCTAGTAAACAATACAATAAAATAAAATACTACATAAATAATAAAATTCTGAAAAATGCATAAAACATGGTTCTAAACCTATTATAAAACTGTAAAATGGCTTCTAAAGTCATATGCTGATGAAATCTTGCCGACTGGGTTTTATTTACATATTCAAAAAATAATATCCAAAAATTGTAAGACATAATAACTAGCATGTACATATATAAATGCATAATGTGCGTTTGGTAGCTCGAAAACTATTAAAGCCCTTGCTCGGCCATTTTTTTTCTAAAATGTACCAATGGTAACCCTAAAACTCTATACTCACGCAGTGACTCAAATAGCACCGCACAACGTGAGTAGGTCATAGGGTGTCTAAACTAGCAACACCCACTGTGACATCTCACTTGCTATGCAGCAGAATCCTACATCGCCTACATATAGGGAAACAATACTCCGTACACATAGAGCGACTCACATGACTCATAGCCTAACTTTCTAAAGTTAGTGACACCCCTCCAATACTTACGCATGCATACGGGATATACCGGCCGGGTCTTAAACTATCACAATAATTATAAAATCTGAGGGTACCAATGATTTTTGAAACTAATTTAGTAGTTTTAAAATTATTTCTTAAACCGAACATATAAATGCATATTTATGGATATATATCAAAATCATAAGTCATGTTTATGCATTAAAAGCACATTAAACATACAATTCAATATACAAAAACATATTAAACGAAAGATAAACCATGACCGATTTTCACTCACCAATCGCTCCAAGCTCAATTCTTCTCCGGGCTCTTGCATCCTTTACCGGCCTCGATTTTCTTCACCTAAATAACATTTAAAACCTTTAAAATCGCTAAAATTTTACTTAACTAATAAGCGCCCTAATAAGCTTATAAAGCCCAGATGGATACCACTTTTCAATTTTTATTTACAAAGTCATTCCATCTTGTTTAATTTACCATCCGAAGCCATGAAAATTGCTTAACACCCTATAAATTAGGTTGGACATAATTGCCCTTCACCTTACCAAAATAAACAATTATGCCCTATTTTCTTCATTTTTTGATTTTCCATCAACCATTTACATCCCATTGACACAAGGAATCATTCATATACAACAATTTAACCAAAACACAATTCATCCCTAAAAATCCGTACTCACATGAGCTGTTATTCTATAAAGAAATAAGAATCAAAGTTATTAAAAATTAGGGTAAACACCACACTTAGAAAGATGGGAAAGATTGTGAGTGATAAGTCAAGGATGAATGCCACAAGAAGAAATCTTGATAAGTTCTGAAAAGTTCTTTGAAGAACCAAGAGGAAACTCTAATTATTATTATTGTTAAAAACTCTTAATTCTCCTTAGGGTTACAGGGCCTTATATAGCCAAATTTGCCAAGAGCATAAAAGGAAAAAAAAAATAAAAATCCTAAGTCATAGTAAGAATTGATTACAAAAATAGAAAATAAATAACAAACATATTAAAGAAACAAATATTTATGTATCCTTGTTTCTAAATTTAACCTAAGAAAAAAAAAAGCAACAAAGAAAATAAGGATCTAATAAAATATTTTTAAAAAACAAAGATCTAATAAGTTGCATGAACAGTAATGCATGAATACTGGGTCGTGAACAGTGCTTCATGAAGAGTGACATAAGATCTTCCTTCCTAAATTAATATGAATCTTATTTTGTTCTTCATGTAAATTACTCTAGACCACTTAAAGAAACTTGAATTACATCGACAAGACATTGATCATCTTGAATAATAAATTCAGTGAGATTAGTGTTTTAAATATAGCATGAATCTAAGATGTGCTCAATTATTCCATTTAATGCTTCCTTCAATTTCTTGGCTCTTGCTCTTATCATTGGATCCCCATGGATGCTCAACAAATCTTGTAAAGTTTTGACAACTTGATTTTTATAAGTTTGAAGTTTGATAGTTAGACAGTTAGTCTTAGTTTCATTTATTGTTGTACTTTAAAAGTTGTAAAAAATGCTTGGCATCCAAAGTGGTCTATAAATACGATAGGGGATGAGAGGTGAATAGTTTATAACATTAATATTATTGAGAGTTTTCTCTTGGTTCTTTAAATAACTATTAGAACTTATCAAGATTTTATGTTGTAGTGTTCATCCTCGACTTATCACTCACAATGATGCGAATCAGGTTGTGATGTGCATCATGACAGTTCTAAATCAACTCAAGAAGGTGAGCTGAGTATAAAAGAGACTTCAAATGGACCAATAATAAGAGCTAAGGCCAAATAGCTTCAAAGGGCCATAAGTAGTCAAATTAGAGCTATTGAAACTTCTATGGGCTTGGAATCTTGTGATCTGAATGAAAATGGACCAAAGATGTTTATTTACCTTCAATTAGAGCTTGGGACTTGATCTAGAGGTTGTTGGTGACTTTATGCTTAAAGAGGCAAACAAGAGTCTTATTTGCATGCTATTAGGTTTCAGTTGCTTCTTTTTTTTTACCTAATTTTATTATTTTTCTGATCTCTCTCTATTTTCATGTTTTTGGGTCTTTTTAAAACATGTTTAGTTTTGTTTTAAGTTGTCAAGTTAGTTTGGGCTTATTTGAGTTGTTTTAGGCCTTTTAAGCCAATTAGTTAAAATTAGGATTTTTTCCTTATCTTGTAAGCCTATATAAGGCATCTTAAACTTCTTGTAGAGGCTGCCTCATTCTTGAATTTTATACACGAAAAAGAAGAACTTTTTCTCTCTAAAAAATTATCTTCTCAAGTTTTCCAACTCTTGAAGATAGTTACTGACTTATCACTTTTTGATCACCAAGAGTGTGGCGTCAAAATCTCAAATTGATCCTTGTGGCATTCATTGACTTATCAAGACTTCCTTTTAGTTCTATCATCCATCTGATTTACCATTTATTTGTTATAATTCAGCCTAAACACTTAAAGAAAAGACCACAAAAATCAGACAACAACCTCATCTTAAAAATCAATTTTTGTTTTTATTATGAATAATCCATTTTGAAGATCAAGGCACATCAGGTTGCCAAAGCTTTGCAAGATCCATTGAGCATCCATAGGGCTCCAATAACGAGGGCAAGATCAAAAAAATGAAAGGAGCATTAAATGGGCCAATTTAGCACACTCAAATTCATGTTTTGTTGAAGACACAAATCTACCTAAATTCAGTATCCTAGTAAATCAATGCCTTGTAAATAATATTCAAGTTTCTTTATGATGGACATTAAAATCAGACCATACCAGTGTTAGCCCACGTGATGGAAGCCTAAGAAGAAGATTGAAAGTCTTTTAAGGACTAGCAACTGCATTTATCATAGTAGTCGCATTTAATACTGAATTTACTTATCGTGATAGTAGTTTGATAGTCAATCTTACTTTCATTCATTGTTGAACTTTGAAAGTTGTAAAGAATTCTTAGCATCCCAAGTGGTCTCTATAAATATCATAAAGGATGAGAAGTAAAACAGTTTGTGACATTAATAATATTGAGAGTTTTTTCTTGGTTCAAAAATCTTTCAGAACTTATCAAGATTTCATCTTATGGCATTCATCCTTGACTTACCACTCAAAATATTTCTCATCTCTCTTAAGTGTGGTGGCTACCCATTTCTCATATCTTAAAGGGGTCAAGGTCCTTATTTTCATTTGTTTGTGAATCTGAATTAGAACAATCCTTGGCAAGGAATCCTCATTGTGCTCCCAGTCTCAATTTTCTTTGTGAGGTTCACATCATTTGGTATTAGAGCTTAGGTTCTAAATCATATTTGATCTATTCTTTATTGTTTTTATTCTGCATCCTTTGTTCTATTCCTTTGAATCTGCATCCTATCATCTTTGTTTCTTTTTATTGCAATTGTTTTCTATTGCTTAACCCTAATTCATTCAACTTCTATTATTTATCATTACCTATAGGTGTGCTACCATGAATGATGATAACATTGATGAAGATGATTGAGATGATGACAACTAGGCCACTATTGTCAATGTGGATAGATTTGTGCATGGTAGACGACGTTGAAGATCATGACTTGGATAATATTGAGCCAAAGATTTCTTCTTTCCAAGGTAAAAATAATCCTGATGCATATTTGGAGTGAGAAAAGAAGTTGGAGCTAGTTTTTTTTTTGGTTATAACTACTTTAAGGAAAAGAAGGTAAAATTGGCTATTATTGAATTCATTGATTATGCAACTATTTTTTGGGATCAACTTATTTTGAGTAAGATACAAAATCATGACAAACAACTCAAGAGGAAGATCGAGAGGCAACTATGGCAGATTTTTGCAAGGTTTGAATCGTGATATTACAAATGTGATCGAATTGCAGCATTCTGCAGAGTTGGAAGACATGGTGCATATAGCAATAAAGGTAGAAAGGCAACTCAAGAGGAAGAGTTCCATAATATATAGCCAGAACTCAGGTTCCTCATCCTCTTGTAAATTGAATTAGAATAAAAATGATAAAAGGCCTAATTTCAAGCCTAAGGCCGAAGACTCCAAAAGCAAACAAGATGGAGGCACACCAAACATAGGTAAATTTGATTCTAAACCTTCAAGAAGTAGACATATAAAATGTTTAAAATGCTTAGGAATAGGTCATATTGCATCTTAATGCCCAAACAAAAGAGTGATGATTTTAAAAGATGATGGTGATTTTGAGACCGAAGGTGAATTTGATAACAAGTCCATGCCACCTTTGAAGGATGCAAGTGACATTGAATATTCGATTAATGGAGAGCTTTTAGTTGCAAGGAGATCTCTTAGTGTGCAAATCAAAGAAGATGAAAAGGTAAAATGTGACAATATTTTTCATACTAGATGCCATGTCAAGACTAAGTTATGTAGCATGATTATTGTTAGCGGGAGTTGTACTAATGTGGCTAGCACTAGTTTGGTGGAAAAATAGAATTTGAAAACTTTGAAACATCTTATGCCATATAAGCTACAATAGTTGAATGATTATGGAGAAGTTAAATTAAATAAATTAGTGCTTGTCTCATTCTCAATTAGGAAGTACAAAGATGAGTTTTTGTGTGATGTAGTGCCAATGTATGCAGGGCATATTCTTTTGAGGCGACCATGGCAGTATTATAGGCATGTAATTTATGATGGTTACACCAATAATTACTCTTTTATACTGGTGAAAAATTAATTACTCTTATGCCTTTAACCTCAAGACAAGTGTAAAAGATCAAGTTAGGTTAAAAAAAAGAGTGATATGAAACAACAAAAAGTGTCTTATTAACCATCCACTATGGGATTCCTTTACTAACAAATCACGCAAAGAGAAATTTGGCACATAAAATTTATTTTCTTGAAACAAAAAGCCCTCGCGCCTAAAGAACTCACTTACTACATTTTTCTCACAAGTTTAAAACTTCTCACAAAAATCATTGTTTAAAGGATACAAATCTTTAATATGCTCAAAACCAAGTAATTTTGCATCAAGAGTATAAAATAATGCGTACCTTCGAGAAAATGCATCGACAACGATGTTTTCCTTACCTTGCTTGTATCGGATGATATATAGGAATGTTTCGATAAATTCCACCTATTTTGCATGTCTCATGTTCAACTTATGTTGACATTTCATATGTTTTAAGGACTCATGTTTGGTGTGAATCACAAAATACTTAGGCCAAAGGTAGTGTTTGTAATATCCAATCCCTATTAGTAGTATTGGCGCCTAAATTTTGGTATAGAGTAATGAAGACACCGTGCCCGATTCTAACCCTATTAAAAAATTTTTTTTCTATGGTGCGCGTGAGAGATATTAGACCTAATTTCATAATTTCACATTCGATTGGAGCATCGGATGACCCTAGAATATTTTTGGAATATTTCTCTATTGGCTTGAAAAATGAAATTTTAATTTACTTCATGAATTTCCATTTAAGGGATATGTATGGAACAAGCATTTATTGAGAAACACAATCCATATATTAGAGAATGGACCAATTAGAGACAATTTCATAGATTGCCAAGTTGAGAATTCTAGTTATTTCTTTTGACTATTCTAACTAAATAGTTGCAAACGAACCAATTATATACTTAGTTTTCAACCAATGAAAAATTAGAAATTTAGAGTAAGTTAG
The DNA here is from genome assembly GCA_946807835.1 of Ailanthus altissimus. NCBI lineage: Eukaryota > Viridiplantae > Streptophyta > Magnoliopsida > Sapindales > Simaroubaceae > Ailanthus > Ailanthus altissimus. The sequence goes on from OX327699.1 coordinate 7,761,842, forward strand.
AGGCAAATTAGACAATTGAGGGAGCTCTATATATATAGTAAAAGTGTGTAGAAATTTCATGAGAGAAAAAGCAAACATCTTAGAGCAACAAAAGCAAAATTCGGCCAAGAGAAATGAGGGACTGCTACAGTGAAATATTAATTTTTTTTCATGCTTAATCAAGCTAAAATAAGGTCAAGTACAAGTTTCTAAGATCAATTGAAGCCTCCATTAATGAAAAATCAATAAAAAGAGATTGAGTTGAATTCTAGTGTGGAGCTTGAAGGAGTCATCAAATTGAAGAAATTGACAAGGTGAAGAAAACCGTGACTGGTAACGGGAGTAGAAATCCGAAGCGAAATTGAGCTCGGAGCGGTTATCAGTAAAAATCTGTCATTTTTTTAATCTTTCGTTTATTATATTTCCGCATAATAAAAATGTATATTTTATGTGCTTTTAATGCATAAATATGATTTATGATTTTGATATATATATATATATATATATATATACACACACATAGATATGCTTTTACATGTTCGGTTTAAGAAACAGCTTTAAAATTAGTACATTTGTTTCAAAGGCCATTGGTACCCTTAGATTATAATTGTGGTGATGGTATTAGACTCGACCGGTATATCTCGTACACATTGGCAGGTATTGGGGGTGTGTCACAAACTCTTGGAAGTCGGGTTGTCGAGTCATGTGAGTTTGATGCAAACGACACTGCACAGCCTATACGCATACAAGAGAAAGAACTCGCACGTGCGATTGGAAGGACACAAGTCCATCAATCACATGATACATTAAGTTTGCCAAATGGGCCAATCACAAGACTTAGAGTTAAGCAATTTAAAGAAGCATTAAATGGGCTGATTCAACAAGTTTGTGGGAGGGCAAACACATGGAGGCCTAGCATAAGCCCAAATACATTTCAAATAAATCCAAATCAGATTCAAGAAAACCTAATCACTTTGATTTAGGCATGTTTTCTGAAAATTTGAATATTCAAGGAAACCATATTTTCTGAAAATTTGAATATTCAAGGAAACCTAATCCCTTTGATTTAGGCATGTTTTCTGAAAATTTGATTAAGTTTGAATTTTGTAATTTCAATTGTTGTATTAGTTGTAAGTTTGAAATTTGTATTTGAAAGTTATAACTTGACATCTCTTATGGTCTCTATAAATACCATGGGAATTGAGAATGGGATGAGAGATTTCAAAAAATAATATTTGAGAGTTTTTTGTGTTCTTCTTTCATTCTTGAAAGGACTTGAACTTATCAAGCTTGTTCTTGTGGCGTTCAAACAACCAGACTTATCACCTAAATTCTTGAAGTGTCCTTGGGGTTTCTTAGTGTGGCATCCGATATCCATCCATAGTCTTGGTTCTTGGTTTGCTAACTCAAGGGTCAAGACTCGTCAAACCTGCGTCTTGAAGATCTCAGGTTCAATTCCATATTGTGGTGCTGGGTTTTGTCACATTGTTGGCAAGGTTCATATCATTTGGTATCAAAGCTTTGGTTTCAAGGCAAGTTTGAATTATCCTTTTATGTATTTCATTGTTCCATTTATCTTTACATAAATTCGTATTTTATTTTATTTCTGGTTTTTGATTTTAAAAAAAAGAAAAAAATGAAAGAAAGAAGATTAAAAAAAAAGATAGAAAAAAAAAGAGGAAAAAAAAAAAGAAAGAAAAGAAAAGGCCAAAAATTTGTTGCAAATTCTAAATTTTGAATTTCATCAGTTTGTCAACAACTTTGAACCAAATTTCCCACATATGTTACTAGCATCATTTTTCTTAAGGATATATTCTTGAATCGTGTGACTTGTCTCGGTTGCTTCTCATATTGAATTGCCACTTGAATCTTGATAATTTTTTAGTCTGATTGAGGGTGAAAAGAAGAAGCGTGAGTGGAAAAAAGCAAAGAGTGGTGAGAACATAAGAGGTTAAAAGCCATTTGAGTGCTAAACACGAGAGTAAGTAAATTTTCTTGAGTGAAACACGTGAGGGAGTGCTTGTGAGGCCTTAACTGTATTTTTTACAGATTCTAAACATTTTACACAATCAAGAAAACTCAAATGAAGAGGTTCAACAACCAACCAATCCAAACCTACAACAGCAGGTGTTATTGGGCGAAATGAGGCAGATGATGAGAACTGAATTAGAGCAAATTCACGAGAGAATAGACCGGTTGGAAAATTTAGGGCAACATCAAAACTCGTCCATTGGGCAACCACCTAGGCGAGTGCAACCAGGAGCACAATGGGGAGATGTTGGAGATGAAGAGGAGTTGGATGAGCTAGATGAACCACCAATGAACCAAGGTAGATTTAGGCGTGGATATGGAGATATAGGTGCTATGAGGAGAATACATAGGCGAGATGATGACTTGGGAAGCATTAAGGTGAAGATTCCACCTTTCCAAGGTAAAAATGATCCTGAGGCGTATCTAGAATGGGAGATGAAGATAGAGATGATCTTCGATTGTCACAAATATTTCGAGGCCAAAAAGGTAAAATTGGCTGCAATTGAATTCACTAACTACATTATTGTTTGGTGGGATCAATTATTGAAGGAAATGAGGAGAAATCACGAACGACCTGTTGAGACGTGGAATGAGATGAAGGCCATCATGAGAAGACGCTTCATTCCTAGCTACTACCATCGAGAGTTGTATAACAAGTTGCAACGTCTAACTCAAGGATCCAAGAACGTTGATGAATACTATAAAGAAATGAAGGTTGCTATAATCCAAGCAAATGTAGAGGAGGACAGAGAAGCCACTATGGCTAGGTTCTTGCATGGCTTAAACCGAGAGATAGCAGACATGGTGGAGATGGAGCATTATGTAGAGTTGACAGATATGGTGCACCAAGCCATCAAAGTTGAGCAACAATTGAAGCGAAGGAACATAGTTTGAAGGGGATCAAGCATGGCTGCCACAAACTCATGGCAACCAGCCCCTAAAAGAAATGAATTTTCATTAACTAAGCCTAAGTCCAAGCCATCTAAGGATGCCAAACAAGTTGCGACATTGAAACAAGGTAAAATTGAATCCACAACTTCTAGAAATTGTGACATTAAGTGCTTCAAATGCCAAAGTAGGGGACATATAGCTAGCCAATGTCCAAATAAAAAGGTAATGGTGATCAACACTCAAGGGGAGATCGAATCAGAAGATGAGCAAGATGATGAAGTGAATGATATGCTACCTCTTGAAACTGACTATGAAGGACAATATGCAGTAGAAGGAGAATCATTGGTGGCAAGACGAGCTCTTAGCGCACAAGTTAAGGAAGAAGAAAATAATCAGCGAGAAAACTTGTTCCATACCAGATGTTTCATGAACAACAAAGTTTGCAGCGTTATAGTTGATGGTAAGACTTGCACCAATGTTGCCAGCACCAAATTAGTAGAAAAATTGGCATTACCTACCTTGAAACATCCACGACCATACCAACTTCAATGGCTGAATAATTGCAGAGAAGTCAAGGTAACCAAACAGGTGTTGGTGGCATTTTCCATTGGTAAATATGATGATGAGGTACTTTGTGACGTGGTACCTATGCATGCATGTCACATCCTATTGGGACGACCATGACAGTTCGATAGACGAGTCACGCACGATGGTTACACCAACAGGTACTCTTTTATCATCAAGAAGCAGCCTATAACACTTGTACCATTGACACTAAAACAAATTCTTTAAGACCAACTGAAGATGCAAAAAGTGAGTGAAAAGAGAAAAAAAAATGAGAGAGAGGCCAAAACTACGAGAAAAGAAAATGAGAGGAGAGAAAAAGAGAAAGGCAAAGGCATGAAACAGGGTGAAAATGAAAATGAGAGAGTTGTAGCCTTTTTGAGTGCAAGAGAGGACAAATATAACTATATTGCAAAAAAGTGTGAGATCAAGAGAGCTTTAATTTCGCAACAGCCCCTTATAGTATTTATGTACAAGGAGGCCCTTTTGTGTACTAACGATCTTGCTGGATCTTTGCCAAGCAATATTATTTCTTTTTTGTAGAAATTCGATGATGTCTTTTTTGAGGAGGTACCTTCAGGCTTACCTCCAATTCGAGAAATTGAACATCAAATTGATTTCATACCTAGTGCAATAATTCCAAACCGACCCGCTTATAGAAATAATCTTGAGTAGACGAAAGAACTTTAATAGCAAGTTAACGAGCTAATGGAAAAAGGATATGTTAGAGAGAGCATGAGTCCTTGTGCAGTTTCGGTCTTACTAGTATCTAAGAAGGATGGGACATAGAGGATGTGTGTTGATTGTTAAGCCATCAACAATATTACGATAAAGTATCGTCATCCTATTCCTCGATTAGATGATATGTTAGAGAGAGCATGAGTCCTTGTGCAGTTCCGATCTTACTAGTATCTAAGAAGGATGGGACATAGAGGATGTGTATTTTCTAAGATTGATCTCAAGAGTGAATACCATCAGATTAGGATGAAAGAAGGTGATGAGTGGAAAACTGCATTTAAAATAAAATATGGTTTGTATGAATGATTAGTTATGCCTTTTGGATTAACTAATGCACCTAGTACTTTCATGAGACTTATGAACTATGTTTTGCGTGCTTTTATTGGCAAATTTGTAGTTGTGTACTTTGATGATATCCTGATATATAGTAAAAGCCTAGATGCTCACGTTGACAACTTAAAGCTTGTTTTAGAGGTTTTAAGGAAAGAAAAGTTGTTTGCTAACCTTAAGAAATGCACTTTTTGCACGGACAAACTTGTGTTTCTTGGTTTTGTTATAAGTTCAAAAAGAATTGAGGTTGATGATGAAAAGGTGAAGGCAATTCATGATTGGCCAACGCCTACTTCAGTGACACAGGTTAGAAGCTTCCATGGCTTAGTTAGTTTTTACCGACGTTTTGTTTGGGATTTCAGTAGCATAGCCGCACCCTTAACTAAAGTCATAAAGAAGAATGTTCTATTTAAGTGGGGAGATGAGCAAGAAAAAGCATTCAAGCTAATCAAAGAGAAATTAACTAATGCACCTTTACTTGTTTTACCTAACTTCACTAAAACGTTCAAAATTGAGTGTGATGCTTCAGGTATAGGTATCGGATAAGTGTTGATGCAAGAGGGAAGACTGGTTGCATATTTTAGTGAGAAATTGAATGGTGCAGTCCTAAAATATTCCACCTATGACAAAGAATTGTATGCATTAGTTCGAACTTTGGAGACATGGTAGCACTATCTATGGCCAAAAGAGTTTGTTATTCATACAGATCATGAATCTTTGAAGCATTTAAAGGGGCAGCATAAGCTGAATAGACACCATGCAAGTTGGGTGGAGTTCATTGAAACATTCACCTATGTGATTAAATATAAACAAGATAAGGAAAATGTAGTTACTGATGCACTATCATGCAGGTACGCTTTGCTTTCAACCCTTGATGCTAAATTGCTTGGATTTGATTACATTAAGGAATTATATGCAAACGATTCTGATTTTGGTGACTTGTTTAAAATTTGCACTAAAAGGGCAAGTGGAAAGTTTTATCTACATGATAATTTTCTGTTTCGAGAAAATAAATTGTGTGTTCCACATTCATCCTTACGTGAATTACTTGTTCTGGAAGCACATGGTGGTGGTTTGATGGATCACTTTGGGGTAGCAAAGACTTTAGGTGTATTGCATGAGCATTTTTTTTTACCACACATGAAACGTGATGTAGAGAGGATTTGTGCGAGATGCATCACTTGCAAGCAAGCTAAGTCTAGGCATCAACCACATGGGTTGTACACACCCCTCCCTATTCCTAATGCACCTTGGGTTGATATCTCTATGGATTTTGTTTTGGGTTTACCTAGGACTAAGAAGGGGAGAGACTCAGTTTTTGTGGTTGTTAATAAGTTCTCTAAAATGGCACATTTTATTACATGCCATAAAACTGATGATGCATCACATATAGCCGATTTATTTTTCAAGGAGATTGTTAGGTTGCATGGCATGCTCAGGACTATTGTTTCTGATCGAGACTCGTAATTCTTGAGCTATTTCTGGAAGACTTTATGGGGAAAGTTGAGAACTAAATTGTTATTCTCTATTACATGTCACCCGCAAATTGATGGTCAAACTGAAGTAATGAATAAAACTTTATCTACTTTGTTGCGTGCTATCATACAAAAAAATTTAAAAATATGGGAAGATTGTTTGCCGCATGTTGAATTTGCTTATAATCGTTGTGTTCATTCCGCAACTAAGTTTTCACCATTTGAGATTGTCTATGGGTTTAATCCGTTGACTCCTTTGGATTGAACTCCTTTACCTTTCAGCAAACGTGTAAACTTAGATGGAAAAAAGAAAGCAGATTTTATTAAGCAGATTCATGAGAAAGTAAAGCAAAACATAGAATGGTGAACGGAACAATATGCCAAACAGGCCAATAAGGGACGTAAAAAGGTTGTCTTTGAACCAGGAGATTGGGTTTGGTTGCATATGAGGAAGGACTGCTTTCCTGAGCAAAGACGTTCTAAACTCCTTCCTAGGGGTGATAGACCGTTTCGAGTAGTGGAACTCATAAATGACAATGCTTACAAAATTGAATTACCTGGTGAGTATGGTGTCAGTGCTAGCTTTAATGTTTCTGACTTATCTCCTTTCGATATAGGTGATGATGCAAACGACGATTTGAGGACAAATCTTCTTCAAGAGGGGGAGAATGATGCAAATGACACTACACAACCTATACGCATACAAGAGAAAGAACTCGCACGTGGGCTTGGAAGGGCACAAGTCCATCAATCACATGATACATTAAGTTTGCCAAATGGGCCAATCACAAGATTTAGAGCCAAGCAATTTAAAGAAGCATTAAATGGGCTGATTCAACAAGTTTGTGGGAAGGCAACCACATGGAGGCCTAGCATAAACCCAAATACATTTCAAATAAATCCAAATCATATTCAAGGAAACCTAATCACTTTGATTAAGGTAGAATTTCTAAAAATTTGAATTTTCAAGGAAACCTAATCCCTTTGATTTAGGCATATTTTCTGGAAATTTGAATATTCAAGGAAACCTAATCCCTTTGATTTAGGCATGTTTTCTGGAAATTTGATTAAGTTTGAATTTTATAATTTCAATTGTTGTATTAGTTGTAAGTTTGAAATTTGTATTTGAAAGTTGTAACTTGACATCTCTTATGGTCTTTATAAATACCATGGGGATTGAGAGTGGGAGGAGAGATTTCAGAAAATAATATTTGAGAGTTTTTTGTGTTCTTCTTTCATTCTTGAAAGGACTTGAACTTATCAAGCTTGTTCTTGTGGCGTTCAAACAACCGAACTTATCACCTAGATTCTTGAAGTGTCCTTGGGGTTTCTTGGTGTGGCGTCCTATATCCATCCATAGTCTTGGTTCTTGGTTTGCTAACTCAAGGGTCAAGACTTGTCAAACCTGCGTCTTCAAGATCTCAGGTTCAATTCCATATTGTGGTGCTGAGTTTTGTCACATTGTTGACAAGGTTCATATCAGAGTTGCTCCTTATATACAGGGTATTGTCTCGCTATAAGGAATGTAGGATTCTGCTGTATAGCTAGTACGATGTCTTGAGATGTCACTGTGGGTGTTGCTAGTTGAGGCACCCCGTGACCTACTCACGTGTGCGGTGCCAGTTGAGTCGCTGCGTGAGTATAGAGCTTTAGGGTTAACATTGGTACAATTTAGAAAGAAAATGGCCGACCGAGGGCTTTATTAGTTTTCGATCTACCGATTACATATGATGCGTTTCTATGTACATGCCAGTTATTATGTTGTACAAATTTTGGATATTATTTTTTAAAGATGTAAATAAAACCCGCTCAACAAGATTTCATCGGCATATGATATTAAAAATTATTTTACAGCTTTTTATACAAGTTTTAGAAACATGAATTATGCATGTTTTTTAGAATTTAATATTTATACAGAATTTTATTTTAATTCAAAATCTTAAATGCACTCACTGAGAGCTCATTTAGCTCACTCATTTTGTGTTTTATGTTTTCTAAACCCTCTTTCCATGTGCAAGTCTCGGTACGCAAGTTACTGATTCTCCTACTACTGATTAGTGGGCCAAATCTGAATATCATTTTGTACATATAAATGTGCTAAATAACACTCTTTTTGCTTTTTGCATAGTACTTATAGGCATATGTATTTGTGCATATGTTTTGGACAAACACGAAAAGTTTTCGATATTATGATAATCGTTTTTACTTTTTATGAGTGTGCCAGTTTTGTGATTTTAATGAAATTATTGAGTTAAGTTTGATTGATTTTTGAAAGGACCCAAAGTCCTATTTGGTAGTATTGAGAAGTGTTTGAAATAGAAGTGCAATTTCTTTGCACGTTTTGTATTAGATTTTGAAGAAAATTAGGGGAAACTCTGGCCCTTTTTTTTAAAAAAAAAATTAGATGTTATTTCTATGTATATATTCCAAGATTTTCTCAGTAATAGCAAGAACTAAAAAGGGGTTCGTCTCGCAAAATTTTTTAACTTACTTAGTTAAATTCTGAGGAACTTCTGTCGAAGTGCCCAGCAGGGCCATTGGGATCTACAGTAGCGGGTCTCGGGGTGGGTCATGTAAGTGTTGCTATCATAAGTAGGATAATTGAAGGCTGTCCCACTTAATTTCTCATTGAAATATGCTATTGGTCTTCCTCCTTGCATAAGAACTGAATTATACCCATAACTGAAGCATTACATTCAATTTTAAAGTTTTTAGTAAAATTCAGCAAAGCAAGTAAAGAGCATGAGTTAATTTTTTCCTTGATCAATTGGAATGCCTTCTCTTGTTCATCTTCACATTTGAATCTAACGTTTTTCTTGATGATTTCAATAAACGGTGTGGTGGTGCCGCTAAAATCTTTCACAAACCTACTGTAAAAACTAGCGAGCCCATAAAAACTACGAACATGACCTACACTTATGGGACTCGGCCATTCTTGAATCGCACAAATCTTCTCTTCGTCAACCTATATTTCTTGTGCACTAACACACAAGCACCATACACCAAGAAACACAAGCTTATCGGTGCAAAATGGGCACTTCTTCAAGTTACCAAATAACTTCTATTTTCTATGTACATTCAAAACTGTTTTGAAATGAGAATATTGTCAAAATATACAACAACAAAGCTGCCTATAAAAGTACGCAAGACATGGTTCACTAATCGCATAAAAGTACTTGGTGAATTAGTTAATCTAAAGGGCATGACTAACCACTCATATAAGCCATATTTTGTTTTAAAAGTAGTTTTTCATTCTTATTTGATGATACCCACTTCTTAAATTAATCTTAGAAAATACACAAGCACCATACAGCTCATCTAATATATCATCTAAGCGAGGAATAGGATGACGATACTTTACAGTTATATTATTAATTGCTTAGAAATCAATGTATATTCTCCAGGATCCATCTTTTTTGGGAACCAAAATCACTGACACGGCGCACAGACTCATACTTTTCCTTACATACCTCTTTTTCATTAATTCACTAACCTGCCTTTGTAGCTCATTTTCTTTATCGGGATTGCTTCGATAGGCTGGTCAGTTTGGAATGGGAGCACCGGACACAAAATCGATTCCTCGAATAAAAGGTAAACTAGGTGAAATCTCATCGAAAAAGACATCATCAAACTTCTGTAAAAAAGAAACAATTAAACTATGCAGAGACAAGTCAAGTTGGTTAGTGTTTTAATACGCCTCTTTGTATAAAAGTACAATCATTGGCTGATTTAAAAACACCACTCTTTTTATTTCACTCATTTTTGCATAGAAGTTTGTTTTTCTCTCATATTTCTCAGCCTCACTTTTTGTCTCTTTTTGATTTTCATTTTTTTTTTCTTTTCTTCACTCTCTTACTTTTGATCACTCTCTTTTTGTAATCTCACTTGATCTGTATAAACCTGCTTTGGTGATAAAGGGACTAGAGTGATTAAACATAAATGAATATTTGTTGGTAAAACCGTCTTGCTTAACATGCCGATAAATTTGCCATGGTCAGCTTAGTAACAAGTGTCCAGCTTGCATTAGAACTACATCACACAGAACTTTATCTTTATATTTTCCAATGCGAAAGAAAACTAATACCTGTTTAGTAACCCTCATCTCGTCATAGTCATTGAGCCATTGCAATTTGTAATGTCGGGGATGTTTAATTGTTAGCGGCCCTAATGTCTCCACCATTGTAGTGCTAGCAACGTTGGTACAACTACCATCATCAATAATCACACTACATACCTTATTTTGCATGTGGCATCTAGTATAAAAGATGTTTTCTTGTTGGACTTTGTCATCTTCTTTGATCTGCACATTAAAAACTCTTCTTGCAACCAACAATTCACCTTGGGCAATGTATTCCTCATCATTAATGTCCTCAAGTGGTGGCATAGATTCGGTGACATCTTCATCATCAGATTCAATTTTACCATTATCTCGCAATATCATAACTCTTTTGTTTGGACATTGGCTTGCTATGTACCCCTGCCTTGGCATTTAACACACTTAATATCACGATTTCGATGGTGGAAGAATCAGGTTTACCTTGATTTCCATGGCTAGTCATTTCTTGTTTTTTTTCCTCAAATTTGGGCTTGGCAGTGGCTTACTTCTCTACTTTCTTAATAAAATTTGGCCTCTAAGATGAACCCGAGCTAGGGTTTTACCGTACTATTACTTCCCATGCACCATATCTTCTAACTCCACACAATGTTGTAATTCTTAGGTTCTTATCAAACTAATCAAACAAATATCACAATTTCCAGCAATAATTCTCCAAGAACTCACCAAGAGAAATTCGAATTTAAAGGCTTAGAAAAACAAGGTTGTGTCATGAATTTTTTTTTTTTGGAGCAAAGAATTTAGGTTTGTGGAATCGAAAAGGAACTTAAGATGTAAAATTAAAATAAGAATTAAAAGAGCTAAATCTCAATATTTCTTTTCTTTTTAATTTTTTTTAAATATAAAGATAGGCAAACCTGTAACTAGTGCCAAGCTCTGATACCAACTAATACAATCCACTCCAAGAAATTGATAAAGTTATGGATCAAGAAGGACTCCAAGATTGTCTAGAAACAGATTTGTATGAAACTGTGACCCGTTGCTTATATTGAAGCAAGAACCTTAGAATGATAGAATGAAGACGCCATAATCAATTATAGAATGATAGATTGATAAGTTGAAGAAGAACGCCATGAAAATTATTCTGATAAGTTTAAGGAGTTCTTAAAGAACTAAAGAGAATTTTCTTAATCAAATTGCTGAATGCTTTTCTATCATCTCTCATGTATTTATAGTAAAAATTTGGGATGCTAGCATTTATTACAATATTAAATGACAACTTAAAAATTAGTAACTACCAACAATGCTTTAAATTAGCTTTTTCAGACTTTGCAATTGCAACAATAAATGCAACTGTAGACTAACTACCAACTACCAAAAATTAAGGCTTTATTTCAAATATTACAACTATTATCATAAATATTTATTGTATGCTCCCAAAAGCTTCTAACCACTTGGGTTGCTTACATGGACTGTTGTGCTGCTGTTTTCATCATTCCCTAACACTTAATATGTCAAACTTGAGTAATCACTAATTTAGAAAACTCGACACCCACTTTGTGATATGAGGAATTTCTTCTAGATTATTTCAAATCTTGAATCATGGAAATTCAACTTTATGGAGCACATGGAATATCTTTCTTGCACCCCTAAGAATTTATCTCTGCCCAAATGTTTTGAATCAGTCCATTGAGAGTTTTCTTGAACCTTTGATGTGCATTATGAAGGTTCTAAATCAACTCAAGAAGGCAAGCTGAGCGTAAAGGAGATTTCAGATGGTCCAATAACAAGGGCTAAGGCTAAACAGCTTCAAAGGGCCATAAGTAGTCAAATTGGAGCTATTGAAGCTTCTATGGGATTAGAAGCTTGCGATCTGAATGGAAATGAGTTAAATGTATTTATTTGTCTTCAATTAGAGATTGAGACGTGATTTAAAGACGTTTGGTGACGTTGGGCTTAAAGCAGCAGCTAAGGGCCTTCTTTCCATGCTATTGGGCTTTATTTACTTCTTTTGTTGCTATTTTTATGTATTTGGGCCTTTCTTGAACTTGTTTAGTTTTGTTTTAAAAATTGTTAAGTCATATTGGGCTTATTTTGGGCTTTTAAAGTTTATTAGGTAATATTAGGGTTTCCCCTTATTTTGTAAGCCTATATAAGGCATGTTTAAGTCTTATAGAGGCAGTTGCCTCATTTTGGAATTGGATGCACGAAAATAGAACTTTTCTCTCTCAAAATTGTCTTCTCAAGTTTTTCAACTCTTGAAGATAGTTGTTGACTTATCACTCTTTGATCACCAAGAGTGTGGCGTCAAAACCCTAAATTGATTCTTGTGGCTTCCATACGACTTATCAAGGTATCTATTTAGTTCTATCCTCCATCAACTTTACCATTTAATTTTGTTATAAATTAAGGCACATCATCTGGTATAAATCATAGGATTTCAGTGTGCAAACTAAAGTTTCAGCTATTGAAGGTGTCTTGCTATTTTTTGTGTTATATAATTTCGTGGGGTTATTATTAGGTTGGGTCTCTAATATTTGAGGTTAGTAGTTGAATTGCAACTCTGAATCATTAAAAATAATTCTTAGTAGTTTGTGAACTGGAGATGAGTTGGCTGAATTAAATTGTTCCGGAACCTGGAAATTTGGAATTTGAGTAAATTGTTGCTATCTGATTTTATTTACTGAATTGGTGAAAAATTCAGTTTGAAAAGAGTGTTTTAGCTACTGGTTGTGTTGTTCATTGTTCATACTTGTTTGGGGTTTTATGTTAATAATGGCTGACGATGATGCAAGTAGAGTATCAAAGGGACTAAGTTTAGAACAAGCTCAACTCATGGGCTTACAACGAGCTCATGATGAATTTCGAGGTGAGATTACTGAAATTCGTGGACAACTCGCTGCAATTATAGAAATGATGCAAAGAAATACTTTGCAACCCAAACAAAGGCAGGTAGGGCGTAGGGTACCTCGAAATGACCTAGGGGATGCTGGAGATGAGCCAAATAGGGATGATGAGGCTGAAGATAGGAGTAGGATAAGGAGGCAGCAAAATGACCCTACTAGTGGTATCAAACTTAATATACCATCATTTAGAGGTACTAGTTCTCCCGAGGAGTATCTTGAATGGGTTCAGAAGGTAGAAAGGGTGTTTGATTGGCATGAGTACCTTGAGGCAAGGAAGTGTAAGGTAGCAGCACTTGAGTTTATCGATTACGCACTTTTGTGGTGGGAAAACTTAAAAGCTTAGCAAAGAAGGGATGACGAAGAAGAAGTTACAAGCTGGCCACTTATGAAAAGATTAATGAAGAAGAGATTTGTTTCGGATTACTATAAACAAGAATTATACATCAAACTCTAGACTTTGCGGCAAGATTCCTTGAGTGTGGAGGAGTATGTGAAAGAATTTGAGCTGTTGCTGATTCGCTGTGATTTGAATGAACCTCAAGAACAAACAATAGCTAGATTCCTTGATGGATTGAAGAGGGACATAGCTAATGTTGTTGAGTTACAGCCCTTCATATTTCTTAAGGATGTCATAAAGTTTGCAACTAAAGTAGAAAGACAGCAGAAAAGAGGGGGTGTCCATATGAGGTCAACTACAACAAGTAATACAAAGGCTGTTTCTTCGCCTTCGAGAACATGGAACACACCTAAACATGATGAGAAAGTGGAGTTCAGTAAATGAAGTGTTAGTTCAGGTTCGTTGAAAGGAAAGGAGAAGGTATTTGAACCTCAATTTTCTAGGAGGTCGCGAGACATCAAGTGTTTCAAGTGCTTGAGAAATAGGCATATTGCTTCTGAATGTCCAAATAAATGGGTGATGGTTTTACAAGGGAAGTATGGAGAGCTTGTAAGTGAAGATGAGGCTGAGATAGAAGAGGAATCTAAAGTTGAAGTGACTGAACAAGAAGAGAATCTTGAGCCAATGGAGGGAAATTTATTAGTTATTCAAAGTATTTTTAGTGCTGAAGTTGATATTGGTTTGGAACAGCGCGAAAACATCTTTCATATAAGATGTCAAATCCGAGATAAGGTTTGTGCCATGATCATTAATAATGGTAGTTGCACCAATGTTGCATCCACTACTTTAGTGGAGAAATTGGGATTAACTACTGTTCCACATCCAAAACCATACAAATTACATTGGCTTAATGATAAGGGAGAGATTCAGGTTACAAGACAGGTTCGGGTGCCATTCTCCATTAAAACCTTTCATGATGAGGTTTTATGTGATGTGGTTCCTATGACAGCTAGTCATGTGTTATTAGGACGCCCATGGCAATTTGATAATGATGTGACTTATAATGGGCGAAGGAACACTTATTCATTTGTACAGAATGGGAAGAAAGTGAATTTGATGCCATTGAGTTCTCAACAAGTTAGAGAAGATCAGTTGCAGAATCAAAGAAAGATGATGGAATCTGGTAAAGGGTTAATGTTAGCCAAAAAGATAACGATTAAGTATTGATTCCCTATTCCTAGACTTGATGATATGCTTGATGAATTGCATGGTGCTGTTTATTTTTCTAAAGTTGATTTGATGAGTGGATACCACCAAATTAGGATGAAAGAAGGTGATGAATGGAAAACAACCTTTAAAACTAAGCATGGATTGTATGAGTGGATGGTGATGCCGTTTTGGCTTTCTAATGCACCTAGTACATTTATGAGACTTATGAACCATGTTTTGAAGAAGTTTATTGGGTTATTTTTTGTCGTCTATTTTGATGATATCTTGATCTATAGTAAAACTTTAGATGATCATGTGAAGCATCTTATGGCTGTATTTGAGACCTTGCGTGATGTTAAGTTGTATGGATACCTCAAGAAGTGCTATTTCTGCCAAGATAATGTTATCTTTTTGGGGTATGTTGTTTCTGGTAGTGGAATTAAGGTTGATGAGGAGAAGGTTAAGGCAATTCGTGATTGGCCTAAACCTACTGGTGTTGCAGATGTGAGAAGTTTTCATGGTTTAGCCTCTTTCTATAGGCGATTTATTAAAGACTTTAATTCTATTGTTGCGCCTATGACAGAGTGTTTAAAAAAGGGGAATGAGTTTAGTTGGAATGAAAATGTACAGAAGTTATTTGAACTGATTAAAGAACAATTATGTTCTGCTCCAGTTTTAGCACTTCCCGATTTTACTAAAACATTTGAAATAGAGTGTGATGCTTCAGGGGTCGGTATTAGGGCTGTTTTGATGTAAGAAAATAGGCCAATTGCTTTCTTTAGTGAGAAGCTGAATGGGGCACGTTTAAACTACTCTATTTATGACAAGGAGTTTTATGCATTGATTCGGGCTCTCGAGGTATGGCAGCATTATTTATTACCTAAAGAGTTCGTTATTCATACTGACCATGAATCGTTAAAGTATCTTAAAGGGCAGAACAAGCTGAATAGAAGACATGCCAAATGGCTAGAGTTCATAGAGCCATTTCTATATGTCATAAAATACAAGAAGGGGCAAACTAATATCATTGCTGATACTCTTTCTAGGAGGTATGCATTGATTTCTATGTTAAATGCAAGGCTTTTGGGTTTTGAACAGGTGAAAGAACAATATACCAGTGATTCATACCTTGCTAATATGATGTCTAAATGTGCTAAAGGAGCTCGTGATGGGTTCTTTGTGCATGATGGTTACTTGTTCAAGTTGGGCAGAATGTGTATACCTTCAGGATCCTTACGTGCGTTGCTTGTGCGTGAGGCTCATTGGGGTGGTCTTAGTGGTCATTTTGGGGAGAAGAAAACTTATGAGCTACTAAAAGAGCACTTCTTTTGGCCTAATATGCTGCGGGATGTTCATAAGGTTGTTGAAAGATGTGTAATTTGTAAGAAAGCTAAGGGTGAAGAGAATGCATATGGACTATATATGCCTTTACCTATCCCAAAGCAACCATGGATAGATATTAGTATAGATTTTGTGCTTGGATTACCTAGAACACAGCGTGGGAAGGATTCAGTGATGGTTGTGGTTGATCGGTTCTCCAAAATGTCCCACTTTATTCCTTGTAACAAAACTAATGATGCTATTCATATTGCTGATTTGTTTTTTAGGAAAATTGTACGTTTGCATGGAATCCCTAAAAGCATTGTCTCTGATCGTGATACAAAGTTCTTAAGCTATTTTTGGAAGACTCTTTGGAAGAAGCTTGGAACAAAGTTACTTTTCAGTACTGCTTGTCATCCACAAACTGATGGGCAAACTGAGGTAGTGAATCGTACTCTATCTTCTTTATTACGGGCTGTTATAAATAAGAACTTAAAGAGTTGGGATACTTGTTTGCCTATTGTGGAGTTTGCATACAACCGTAATGTGCATGGGGCTACAAAATTTTCACCATTTGAGATTGTGTATGGATTTAATCCATTTGTTCCTATTGACCTTGTTAGTATTCCAATTGATGAGAGGACATCTATGGATGGTGTTAAGAAGGCAGAATTGATGAAGAAGCTTCATGAGCAGGTTCGAATTCATATTGAGGAGAAAACAGCTAAGTATGTTAAACATGCTAATAAAGGACGAAAAATGATTAGCTTTGAACCTGGTGATCTTGTTTGGATTCATCTTAGCAAGGGAAGATTTCCTAGCAAGCGGAAGTCTAAGCTGATGCCAAGAGTTGATGGACCTTTTTGTATTATAGAGAAGGTAAATAGTAATGCTTACAAAGTTGACCTTCCTGGTGATTACAATGTTTCAGCCACTTTTAATGTGAAGGACTTATCTCCTTATTTAGAAGATTTAGAAGATTCTGATTTGAGGGCAAATCATTCTCTGCCTGGGGGTGATGATGTGCATCATGAAGGTTCTAAATCAACTCAAGAAGGCAAGCTGAGCGTAAAGAAGACTTCAGATGGTCCAATAACAAGGGTTAAGGCTAAACAGTTTCAAAAGGCCACAAGTAGTCAAATTGGAGCTATTGAGGCTTCTATGAGATTAGAAGCTTGCGATCTGAATGAAAATAAGTAAAATGTGTTTATTTGTCTTTAATTAGAGATTGGAACGTGATTTAAAGACGTTTGGTGACGTTGGGCTTAAAGCAGCAACTAAGGGCCTTCTTTCCATGCTATTGGGCTTTATTTACTTCTTTTGTTGCTATTTTTATGTATTTAGGCATTTCTTGAACTTGTTTAGTTTTGTTTTAAAAATTGTTAAGTCATATTGGGCTTATTTTGGGCTTTTTAAGTTTATTAGGTAATATTAGGGTTTCCCTTTATTTTGTAAGCCTATATAAGGCATGTTTAAGTCTTATAGAGGCAGTTGCCTCATTTTGGAATTAGATGCACGAAAATAGAACTTTTCTCTCTCAAAATTGTCTTCTCAAGTTTTTCAACTCTTGAAGATAGTTGTTGACTTATCACTCTTTGATCACCAAGAGTGTGGCGTCAAAATCCTAAATTGATTCTTGTGGCTTCCATACGACTTATAAAGGTATCTATTTAGTTCTATCCTTCATCAACTTTACCATTTAATTTTGTTATAAATCAAGGCACATCAACCTTTTAGCTCGAGCTCTTGTAACCGAACCAACTGGAACTTGAATAGATTTTGTATTTCATTTGTTAGTCGTGCCCTCATAAGAAGGAGCTTAATTAGCTTAAGAAAGAAATAGAAACCATCAAGACTAAGATAAATAATTTAGAAGAATTCCCTGAATTAGAAGATGAATTTCCAATTTTGGAAATAGAAGACATTGATTATCCCAAATCTTTGCAACAAATGGAAGTGCTATTATTGGAAATAAAAGACATTGACTATCCTCAATCTTTGCAAAAAATGGAAGTGGTATTATGAAAAATCGAAATGGTTGAACTCACGAGGACATGCAAAGTAATTAGCTCTCTTTAGTAACCAGATAGAGCAATGACTAAAAAGTGGTTTACAAATGTCACAAAAGAGTAGTTGAAGATTTTATACTTGACCTATAGCTCCAATTGATTCAGGTGCTGATTTGAATTGTATCTCAAAAGGTCTAATACCTTCTATGTACTTTTCAAAAACCACCAAAGTGCTTAATACAGTAGATGGAAGTAAATAAAAAATGGATTAAAAACTCTTCGGAGCCAGGGTTTGTTCCCGGGGGAATTTACCCCAAAACACCATTTATTTTAGTTAAAAATTTAACCCAATGAGTTATTCTAGGATCAACCATTTCTTAACATGCTCTATCCATTCAAGGTCTTAACTTCAAGAATTTAAGCAAATATTAAAGGACACGAAATCAAATTTGATTTCGTTGAAGAATAGAAATGGCATGAAATTAATTGTCCCGAAAGAAGGTTAGAAAACAAAGAAATATTTGATGTGAACCTCACAAAGAAAAGTGAGACCCAATGCTCAATGAAGTTCCTTTACCAATTATCGTTCTAATTTAGATTTTTAGATAAAAAAAAATAAGAAAATAAATATTTAATGTGAACCTCACAAAGAAACGTGAGACCCTAGCTCAATGAGGTTTCTTTACCAATTATCGTACTAATTCAGATTTTTTAGATAATAAAAAAACAAGAAACTTGACCCGTTATCCATAAGAGATAATGACAGGACCTGACCCGAGACCCTCTACTATAGATC
Organism: Ailanthus altissimus; assembly: GCA_946807835.1. Lineage (NCBI taxonomy): Eukaryota > Viridiplantae > Streptophyta > Magnoliopsida > Sapindales > Simaroubaceae > Ailanthus > Ailanthus altissimus. The sequence goes on from OX327699.1 coordinate 7,780,481, forward strand.
CCAGCGGCCCTGCTGGGCACCCCGACGAAAGTTCCTCCGAACCTAACTGGGTAAGTTGAGAAATTTCGCGAGGCGAACCCCTTTTTAATTCTTGTTACTCCTAAGAAGGTCTAGTAATATACATGAAAACGACATCTTAATTTTAAAAATAAATGGACAGAGTTTCCCCTGTTTTTCAGAAAATCCATATAAAATCTGCAAAAAAATTTTATTTCTATTTCCAATACATCTCATTTTTACCAATTCGGACCTCCGGTCCTTTCCAAATCAAATTCAACATAACTCAATTATTCATTTGACTCACAAATAAGCATAATCATAAAAGTAAAAAGAACGATCATCATAAAATTGAAATCTCTTCTTCTCGATTCATAACATACATCCAAATATACATGCCTACAACTATTATGCATAAAGTAAAGGGTGCTACTTAGCACACTTACATATACAAAAATAATCTTCGAATTTGGCCCACTACTCGGCAATAGGAGAATCAGCAGCTTGCGTACCGAGACCTGTACCTGGGAAAGGGGTTTAGAAAATATAAAACACAAAACGGGTGAGCTAAAGGAGCTCAGTGAGTGCAAATAAAATTTCAATAAAATAACATCATGTATAGATAGCAAATTCTAAAGTTCATGCAGAAATCATGCTTCTAAAAGCTGATGTAAAACTGTAAAACGGTTTCTAACATCATATGCTATTGAAATCTTGCCGAGCGGGTTTTATCTACATCTTTGAAAAACTATATTCAGAATCTGTATAACATAATAACTGCTGTGTGCATATAAATGCATAAATGCTATCGGTAAATCGAAAACTAGTAAAATCCTCGCTCGGCCATTTTCTTTCTAAACTATATCAATGGTAACCCTAAAGCTCTATACCCACGCAGCGACTCAACTAGCACCGCACATGTGAGTAGGTCACGGGGCACCTCAACTAGCAGCACCCACAATGACATCTCAAGACATCTCACTGACTATGCAGCGGAATCCGACATCGCATGCATATAGCGAGACAATACCCCGTACACATAGAGTGACTCACATGACTCAACATCCCGACTTCTCAGAGTTAGTGACATACCCCTAAGACCTGCCCATGTGCACGGGATATACCGGCCGGGTCTAATCATCACCACTATAATCTGAGGGTACCAATAGCCTTAAAACGAATGCAAAAATTTTAAAACTATTTCTCAATTCAAACATGTAAAGGCATGTCTATAAATATATATCAAGATCATAAATCATGGTTATGCATCGAAAGCTCATAAAACATGCATATTCATTATGCGAAAACATAATTAATGAAAAGTAAAAGAAATAGCAGATTTTCACTCACAACCGCTCCACGCTCAATTTCGCTCCCGTTATCGCTCTCGGTTATCTTCACCTACGTGCCATAAATGACATTTAGAATCAAATCGAATGCTAGAATCTCATTTAACTACTAAATGCCCTAATCGGCATACAAAGCCCGGATATAAACTACTTCCCGATTTTTATTTACGGAGCCATTTAATCTAACCTATCTCACTATCCGGTGCCCTGAAAATTATTGAACGCCTTATAATCTTGGTTGGACATAATTGCCCTTCACCTTTCCAAAATGGACAATTGTGTCCCATTATCTTCATTTTTGATTTTTCCATCAACATATACATTCAAATTACAATATGCACCATTTACACACAATAATTCATTCAAAATACCACTCAATCCCTAACTTCCCTAAAGTGGCAGAATTCCACCTTAGGTTCCAACACATTCCTTTTCTCAATTTCTTGTTCCAATTTCATTCTAAAGCCCTAATTACAACCAATTGAAATCTCTACAACAAAATCACCAAAAACCCTAATTCTTACCTTGCCAATTTCTTCAAATTGATGACTCCTTCAAGCTCCAAATTAGAATTCAACTCAATCTAAGCCAAGAATACACATAAGAACATCAATTTAAGCATTCTTGAAAGCTCACTTATCAAACTCATAAAACAATGCTTTTCTTACCTCTTTTTCTTGAATTTCCACTAATTGAGGCTTCAATTGAGCTTAGGCATTGGTATGTAACCTTATTTTGGCTTGATTAAGCATGAAAAATCATGAAACAAAAAACTTGAATAGTCATTGTAGCAGCACCCCCCTTTGAAGCTCGAATTTCTCTCTTTTTTTTTTTTTATCTAAGTGTTGGTTTTTATTTCTCTTCCAATTTCTACACACTTCTAACATATATATAGTGCTCCCTCAATAAACCATTTTGCCCTTCAACTTACTTAAAACTTCTAATTTTCCATTAGTTCAAATGAAAAGATTTAATTGGTTTCTTTATAACTATCTAGTTAAAATAGTCAAAAGAACTAACTAGAGTTTCTAACTTGTCAATCCATGAGATTGTTTCTAATTGGTCCATTCCTTAATATATAGATTGTATTTCTCAACAAAGGCTTGTTCCATTCATAACCCTTAAATGGAAATTCATGTAGTAAATTAGGATTTCCTTTTCTAAGCCAATAGAGAAAAATTCTAAAAATATTCTAGGGTCGTCGGCGCACCGATCGAGTGTGAAATTACCAAATTAGGTCTAATATCTCTCACGTGCACTATAAAGGTAATATTTTTAATAGGGTTAAAATCGAGTAACCCTATAGTGTCTTATTTGCTCTATACCGAAATCTAGGCGCCAATACTACTAATAGGGATTGGATATTACAGGTAAGAACTAGAGGTATAAGAAGATTATAGACGCCACAATCAAGACAATTAAGAAGTTATGAGTGATAAGTTTAAAAGAAAGTCACAAGATAAAATCTTGATAAGTACTAATAAAAGTTCTTTGAAGAACTTAAGAGAAAACTCTCAACATTAATGTTGTCAATTCTGTGCCTTTTCCCCTTAACTTTCATGTTATTATAGAGACCTCTTGGGATGTTTAGTTATTGACAACTTACAATTACTAACTACTAGCTACTACAAATAACATAGGCACTTAGGATGACGGCACTTATTACAACAATTAATGAAAAACTTAGAACTAGTAACTACCAACAACCACCAATATTGAGTTTCACTTCTAACTAACTGTCAAGTTTTACAACCACAATAATAAATGGAGTTGTAGGCTCCCAGAAGCTTCTCATCACATTTGCTACTACATGAGCTGTTCCCCATCACCCATGGATGCTCAATGGATCTTGTGAAGTTTTGGAAACTTGATTCGCATCATTCTCCCTCTCTTGAAAAGTATTTGTCCTCAAATCTTTACGGAGCTCAAATACAACTTTCTTGAACTTTGAAGTGATATTGTTGATGGCGTAGCAATCAATACAAATTTTCCATAACCCATCCTTCTTAGGCAAAAGCAATACTGGAACTGTAGAATGACTTATGCTATTACGCAAATACCCCTTCTCCATGAGCTAATTAACCTTCCTTCAAAGTTTCTTTGTCTTATTGGAATTATTTCTATAGGCTACTCTATTTAGAATTTATGCTCCAAGTATAAAGTTGATTTGATGCTCGATTCCCCTTATTAGTGATAAAGCATTTGGTATCTCTTCGAGAAATGTATCATTAAATTTCTTATTATTGATATGGCATCTATGAAAGATGTTATCACGTTGTACCTTCTTGATGCAAACTAGGTTGTCAAAACATCACAAGGTCCATTGAACATCCATATGTGATAGGGAACAATAGCATAGCAGCTCATGTGAGTAGCCCATGTGATTTGAAGTCTCAAAATTGGTAGTTGTTGGTAGTTAATAGTTATAAGTTACAATTAATTATTATAATAAGTGCTAGCATTTTAAGTGTCTAGTTTTTTGTAATAGTTGATAGTTAGTAGTTGTAAGTTTTCATTAATTGTTGTAATAAGTGCTGGAATCCCAAGTGCCTAAATTATTAGTAGTAGTTGGTAATTAATAGTTTTAAGTTGTCATTAGTCGCTGTAATAAATGCTAGACATCCCAAGAGGTCTCTATAAATATACAAGAGATGAGGAAGAACGAATATAGAATTGATAATATTAATGTTGAGAGTTTTCTCTTAAGTTCTTCAAAGAACTTTTATTAGAACTTATCAAGATTTCATCTTATGGCGTTCTTTTAGACTTATCACTCACACTTCTCATCTATCTTGAGTGTGGCATCTACTAACTTTTATACCTATGGTTCTTATCTTTGATAGATAATGGGTCAAGGTTCTTACTTTTGTTAATATAAAAATCTAAATTAGAACAATCCTTGACAAAGGAACCAAATTGAGCGTCGGGTCTCACTTTTCTTTGTGAGGTTCACATATTTAGGTATCAAAGCTTAGGTTCTAATTAGGTTTGAACTATCCTTTTAATTTTTAGTGATTGTTCTTTCTTTTAAATCATCAACTAAATTTTAGACTCTAAAAAATCTATAGCCTATATCAATTTTCTTGTTTCTTCTTGTCTGTTATTTAATCTAATTCTTCAAGTTCTATTACTACATATAAATAAAAAAAAAGAGAAAAAAAAATTCAGATTCCATTAACTCCAGATTTACTTTTCTAAATTTTTAAAAAAATATGAGTGTTCAAACCTACTTGACTAAACCAGTATATCATCAATAAATATTATCACAAATTGATTTAAATAGGATCGAAAAACTCTGTTCATGAGATCCATAAAAGTAGCTGAGGCATTAGTCAACCCAAAAGGCATAATCAAGAATTCATAATGCCCATATCGAGTCCTAAAGGCCGTCTTAGGAACATCTTCCTCCCAGATCTTTAGTTGATGATAGCCTGACCTCAGATCTATCTTGGAAAATACTCTGGCTCCCTGTCACTGATCAAACAGATCATCAATTCTCGTAAGTGGATATTGATTACGCACCGTTACTTTATTCAGTTCCCTATAATCAATGCATAATCTCATACTTCCGTCTTTCTTCTTTACAAATAAAATCGGTGCCCTCCAAGTAGAAGTACTCGGTCTGATGAAACCCTTATTCACCAACTCTTCTGACTGAACCTTCAGTTCTTTCAATTCTGAAGGAGTCATTCTATAGGGTACTTTAAAAATTGGTTGCATTTTAGGGGCTACTTTTATTTTAAACTCTATCTCTCTATCTGGAGGCAAGCCCGAAAGATCCTCTAGGAATACATCTGGAAACTACCTAACTATTGGAATATCCTCCAATTTCATTCCACTGTCTCTTACATCTATGGCATAGACTAAGTACTCCAGACATAACTTTCGAATCATCTTTCTTGCCCTCACTACTGACACCATACTAGTGAAAAATGATTTTCGCACCCCATAGAAAATAACTTCCGTTCCACCTGGGCTATATAATTCGACTTCTTTTCGAAAGCAATCCATTGAGGCCCGATATTTAGACAACCAATTTATTCCTAAAATCACATCAAACTCACTCATGGCCAGTAGAATCAAATCCATCATAAACTCTTGGCTCTCAATACTAATTTTACTACCCCTATACACCCTTTCTGCTACAATAGAGTCTCCTGTAGGAAGAGACACTATTACTGCACCATCTAATAACTAGGGCACTATACTAGCATTTGCAACAAATTCCATAGAAATAAAAGAATGGGTCACTCTTGGATCTATTGTACATAAGCATCCTGATCAAAAATTAACATCGTATCTGTCACAACTTCTAGGGCCGCATTTGTCTCCTGTTGCATCACCACAAATACCCTAGCCTGGGTATGCGGTCCGCCTTACGGTCCTCCGGATGATCCTCCTCGAACCGCTCTACTACTAAGCTGGCTTGAGGAGCTCGACCTTCTGAATTGAGGACCACCTCGAATCTGTCCTTGGCCACTATTAGTCTGTCTCGGAGCTGGTGGTCTATCTTTTGGCCTACTGCTAGCTCCATCATTCGGGACAATCTCTCATGTAATGGCCCTCTTGACCACACTTATAACAACCGGTAGTCCCCTTCCTACAATTCCCCGGATGGGCCTTGCCGTATTTATTACACACCAAAAAATTCTTCCAACTCTCCTTAGTGCTTCAAAATTCGGCCGATGGTTGCCGAACGGAAGCTTGGCTGGATTGAGCTCCTTTACTTGGTTTCTGACTATTAGACTGTATAGATGTCTCCTCTATTCGTGTGAATTTACTAAGCCCTCCTTGAGAACCACCTGACCAACCTCTTTTCTGGCCCTGCTATTTCAGTTTAGGTATGGCCGTCATGCTTCTTTCAACCCGAGTTGCAGCTTCCACCAATGCTCCATACTAAGTGTGGGTTGCCGATACGACGTATGCTCTGATCTGAGGATTGAGACCCACTGCAAACCGATTAGCCTTCTACTCTGAAAACTTCTTCTCGTACTCTGCCACTGAGAGAGAACCTTGTTCGAGCTTGAAGAACTCTTCTATCTTTGCATCTTTATAACTTTTGGGGTAGAACTTATTCAGAAATTCCTCTTTGAAAAGCGCCCAAGACACCCCATCGGCATTCCTCCTTTGCAAGGCCTTCCACCAATCCTTCGCTCCTTCCTTTAATAGAAATGCGGAGTATGCCACCATCTGTTCTTCAGTACATACCCATAACCTGAAAAATTTCTTCATTGTTCTTTAACTAGGATAGGGCTCTCTCGGGATCTCCGGTACCATCATAAGTCTTAGCGCCCAATTTTTTGGCACGCTCAATGGACACTTCGGGTCTCTCTCGGCTATTGGATCGTTGCTACTAGTATCTGGGCCATCTGAGCTATAATCACATTTTCACCTTCTGGCTCAGCAGATTGAGATGATTTAGGAGGGGTCTGAGGCGTAGGAACATTTACCGACTCGTTCCCTTGCTCCTCTTCAGATGCAAGAGCCTCCGCAACTGCTCTCCTAGTACATGGGCCTCCTCGACGATGCATATTTTTTGTAAATTTAGTGATGCCAATGATTATCAAATGCATAGAATTCAATTTACTACTAAACTTAGAAAAATATGCATGCAACTTCAAGAATCTCATTCTAAAAATGAGCTTTTTATCTAAAAACTTCAAAAACCGTGCTCTAATAATACTCTGACAGGACCCGCCCTGAGACCCTCTACTGTAGATCCCAGCGGCCCTGTTGTGCACCCCGACGAAAAGTTCTTAGAATTTAACTGGGTAAGTTGAGAAATTCCGCGAGGCAAACCCCTTTTTAGCTCTTGCTATTACTGAGAAAATCTTGGAATATACAAGAAAATCACTTTTTAAGTTTAAAAAAATAGGGGCAGAGTTTTCCTTGTTTTTTTGAAAATCCATACAAAACCTGTAAAGAAATTGCACTTTTATTTCAAACACTTCTCAATATTACCAAATAAGACCTCTAGTCCTTTCCAAACCAAATCCTACACAACTCAATAATTTCATTTAAATCACCAAATGAGCATACTCATAAAAGCAAAAATGATCATCATAATATCAAAATCTCTTCTTGTTGGTTCAAAACATACATGCCTATAACTACTATGCAAAAAGCAAAGGGTGCTATTTAACACATTTACATATACAAAAATGATCTTTAAATTTGGCCCACTAATCAGCTGTAGGAGAATCAGCATCTTGTGTACTGAGACTTGCACCTAGGAAGAGGGTTTAGAAAATATAAAACATAAAACGATTGAGCTGAAGGAGCTTAGTGAGTGCAATTAAGATTTCAAATAAAATAACATTATGCATAGATAGTAAATTCAAAAAGTATATGCATAAATCATGCTTCTAAAACTGATATAAAGCTTTAAAACGATTTCTAACATCATATGCTGATGAAATATTACCGAGCGAGTTTTATCTTCATCTTTGGAAAATAATATCCAAAATCTATATAACAAAATAACTGCTATGTGCATATAAATGCATAAAATGCTATCGATAGATTGAAAACTAGTAAAGTCCTCGCTCGGCCATTTTTTTTCTAAACTGTACCAATGGTAACCCTAAAGCTCTATACTCATGCAGCGACTCAACTAGCACCGTACACGTGAGTAGGTCACGGGGCACCTCAACTAGCAGCACCCACAGTGACATCTCCAGACATCTCATTGGCTATGTAGCGAAATCCTACATCGTATACATATAGCGAGACAATATCCCGTACACATAGAGTGACTCACATGACTCAAAATTCCAACTTCTCGGAGTTAGTGACACACCCCCCCCATAACCTGCCCATGAGTAGGAGATATACCGGTTAGGTCTAATACAATCACCACCACTATAATCTGAGAGTACCAATGGCCTTTAAAACAGATGCAATAATTTTAAAACTATTTCTTAAACTGAACATGTAAAAGCATATCTATGGATATATATCAATATCATAAATCATGTTTATACATTGAAAGCTCATAAAATATAAATTTTCATTATACGGAAACATAATAAATGAAAGATAAAAGAAATGACAGATTTTCACTCACAACTGCTCTGAGTTCAATTTCGCTCCGAATTTCTGCTCTAGTTACCACTCTCAGTTTTCTTCACCTACGCACCATAAATGACATTTAGAACCAAATCGAATATTAGAATCTCATTTAACTACTAAACGCCCTAATCGGCATACAAAGCCCGAATGGATACTACTTTCCGATTTTTATTTACGAAGTCATTTAATCTAATCTAACTCACCATCCAGCACCCTGAAAATTATTAAATGCCTTATAACTCAGTTGGACATAATTGCCCTTCACCTTCCCAAAATAACAATTATGCCCAATTTTCTTCATTTTTGGCTTTTCCATCAACCATATACATTCAATATACATAAGGCACCATTTACATACAACAACTCAATTAAAACACCACTCAATCCCTAACTTTTCTAAAGTGGCAGAATTTCACCCTAAGTTCCAACACATTTCTTTTCTCAATTTCTTGTTCCGATTACATCAAAATCAAGCCAATTTCATTCTAATGCCCTAATTACAACCAATTTAAGTCTCTAAATTCAAATCACCCAAAACCTTAATTCTTACCTTGCCAATTTCTTCAATTTGATGACTCCTTCAAGCTCCACACTAGAATTCAACTCAATCTAAACCAAGAATACACACAAAAACATCAATTGAAGCAATCTTGAAAGTTCACTTATAAATCTCACAAAATAATACTTTTCTTACCTCTTTTTCTTGGATTTCCACTAATGGAGGCAATTGAGGTTAGGAATTGGTATTTAACCTTATTTTAGCTTGATTAAGCATGAAAAATCATGGAAAAAAAAACTAAAATTTCACTGTAGCAGCCCCTCCAACACTTGCACGAATTTTGCTCTAAAAGTTTGCTTTTGATCACTTTTGAAAAGCCTACACACTTCTACATATATACATAGTGCTTCATCAATTGACCAATTTTCCCCTCAACTTACTCTAAATTTTAAATTGCCATTAGTTGGAAACTAAGTATATAATTGATTCCTTTGTAACTATCTAATTAGAATAATCCAAGGAACTAAGTAGAATTTCCAACTTGGCAATCCATGAGATTGTTTCTAATTGGTTCATTCTCTAATATATGGATAAGATTATGTTTCTCAACAAAGGCTTGTTCCATACATAACCCTTAAATAAAAATTCATGTAGTAAATTAGAATTTTCTTTTCCAAGCCAATAGAGAAAAATTCCAAAAATATTCTAGGGTTGTTCGACGCTCCGATCGAGTGTAAAATTATCAAATTAGGTCTAATATCTCTCACGCGCACCATAAAAGAAATATATCTAATAGGGTTAAAATTGGGTAACCCTATAGTGTCTTTATTGCTATATACCGAAATCGAGGTGCCAATACTACTAATAGGAATTGGATATTACATTATAAGTTACTATTAATTGTTGTAATAAGTGCTAGCATTCCAAGTGCCTAGTTTATTGATAATAGTTGTTAGTTAGTAGTTGTAAATTTTTATTAATTGTTGTAATAAGTGCTGGAATCCTAAGTGCCTAAATTATTGATAATAGTTGGTAGTTAGTAATTTTAAGTTGTCATTAGTTGCTGTAATAAATGCTAGACATCTCAAGAGGTCTCTATAAATATATGAGAGATGAGAGAGAATGAATATAGAATTTATAATATTAATATTGAGAGTTTTGTCTTAAGTTCTTGAAAGAACTTTTATTAGAACTTATCAAGATTTCATCTTATGGCATTCTTTCAAACTTATCACTCACACTTCTCATCTATCTTGAGTGTGGCATCTATTATCTTCTTATACCTCTAGTTCTTATCTTTGATAGATAATGGGTCAAGGTTTTTACTTTTGTTTATATAAAAATCTGAATTAGAACAATCCTTGGCAAAGAACCTCATTGAGCGTTGGGTCTCACTTTTTTTTGTGAGGTCCACATCACTTCTCATCTTCTTTAGTTTGCAAACTTAATTTACATTTAGTAACCATCAGCTCGCTATCTATTGGGTACTCTGTTCTATCACTTGCAACTTTCAATGTTGGCATAGGTTCATCATCTGACTTGCTTTTCAGTATCAGTGACAGTATGATCACTTAGAATAAATGCACTCGAATTTGGATATTGAGATAAAATAAGACCTGTTCCCAGACATAAAATATCTTTATTACTTGGTTGGGAAGTTTACCCTTACCTTGGTTGCCTCTCACGCTTTGGTCCTTAGCTGATCTGCACTGGAATTGGATGCAATCTAGTTTCAAAAAGGATGCAAAACTTTATTTCTTACCATATCTTGTGGAACTTTTCCTATTTAGTTGTCTTTCTACTTTTCTTTGACATTTGCAAGAATTTATCCCAAGCAATTTTATCAATGTTGTCATCATTCATGGAAGCATGTCTATCATGCCTTCACATATTAGGAACTCTAGGTGACTCCGCTCTTCGTATACTAGATTCAACTTTATCTATTTGCTTATAAACCTGCTCCATCTTTGCTTTCAACACTTTTTTCATCCCTCACCCATTAAAGCTTCTATGAGAAACTTCGAATAAACCTTTCCAACGCAACTTCTGAAGTATTTTTGTTTTTGTTATTTGACATATTTACTGAAACAAAGTTAGAAAAAAAAAAACCTCGTACACTATCTCACTGTTTCATTCAAAGAATGATTCACTCAACTTTCACTTGTGTTTTCACACAAATTTGGTTGTTACTCTCTAAAAACAATTCACATAGAGCCTTTTTTTCACACTTTAGTCTCCTTTTTAGTTCTCAATTGAACTAAAATGGACATAATCAAAATTAACTTGTGACAATTCAAAACTCAACAAATCAGTTCACTGAGAATAGGTTAATTGTAAAAGAAGTAGAATTTAAAAAGAGAATAAGATTTTAATGGAAAAATGAATTAGAAAAATAAAGACAATTTAATTTGGGTTGTGTTTTGTTTTAGGCTGGATTTTCAAAAATAAATAAAATACAGAATTGATGAAACAAATATTGAATTTAACTAATTTAGAACTTTTTTTTTTGAATTTAGAATAGTAAACCTGGAATCAATGAAATCTGAAATTTTTTTTATTCTTTTATATGTAATAACAGAACTTGAAGAAATAAATAAAATAACAGATAAGAAGAAACAAGAAAATTGAAATAAACTACAGATTCTAGAGACAAACAATGTTACTGATTTAAAAGAAAGAACAAATAATGAAAATTTAAATGATAGTTCAAACCTAATTATATACAAAATGATGTGAACCTCACAAAAAAAAGTGAGACCCAACACTCAATGAAGTTCCGTTATCAAGGATCGTTCTAATTTAAATTTTTAGATAATAAAAACAAGAATCTTGACCTGTTATCTATAAGAGATAAGAACCAGAGGAGTAAAAAGATTATGGATACCACACTCAAGATAGTTAAAAAGTTGTGAGTGATAAATCTGAAAGAACGCTACAAAAAAAAAATCTTAATAAAATCTACTAAAAGTTCTTTGAAGAACTTAAGAGAAAACTCTTAACATTAATATCATCAATTCTGCACCTTTTTTTCTTCTCTCTCTTATATTTATAAAGACATCTTGGAATGTCTAGCATTTATTATAGTAATTAATGACAACTTACAACTACTAACTACCAACTACTATAAATAACTTAGGCACTTAGTGATGTGAACCTCGCCAACGATGTGACGAAACCCAACACCAAAATTTGGATTCGAACCTGAGATCTTCAAGATGCAAGTTTGATGCGTCTTGACCCTTGAGTTAGTAAACCAATAACCAATACTATAGTTGGATAGGGGACACCACACCAAGAAACCCATGGACACTCAAGAATTAAGATGATAAGTCCCGTTGTTTAAATGCCACAAGAATAATTTTGATAAGTTCAAGTACTTTCAAGCATGAAAGAAGAACACAAAAACTATCAATTTTTATTTTTTGAATTCTATCCTCCCACTCTCAATCCCCATGATATTTATAGAGACCATAAGGGGATATCAAGTTACAACTTTCAAATATAAATTTAAACTTACAACTACTCTCTCACTCAAAAGTCCATAATTACAACTACCACAATAAAATTCAAACGTATCACAATAAACATACAGCTACCCACTACCTAAAAGTCCACAATTACAACTAATACAACAATTGCAATTACAAAATTCCAACTTAATCTCTTCTATTTCCACAAACATGTTCCTAATTTTTGAATTTAAAAGAAAAGTGATTTTTGCTGGCCTTCTAGAATCAAATCTCCAAATAATCTGCCTTAATCAAAATGATTAGGTTTTTTTGAATCTGATTTAGACTTATTTGAAATGGATTTGAGTTTATGCCAGGCCTCTATGTGTTTTTCATCTCACAAACTTGTTGAATCACCCCATTATGCTTCTTTAAATTGCTTGGAACTAAGTCTTGTGATTAGCCCATTTGGCAAACTTAATGGATCATGTGGCTGGACTTGAGCCCTTTTAAGCCCACGTTTCTCATATGTCCCTCCAAGCCTACGTGTGAGTTCTTTCTCTTGTATGCGTATAGGTTGTGCAGCGTTGTTCGTATTATTCTCCCCCTCTTGAAGAAGATTTATCCTCAAATCTTCATTTGCATCATCACCTATGTCAAAAAGAGATAAGTCAGAAACATTAAAGCTAGCACTAACACCATACTCACTAGGTAATTCAATTTTGTAAGCATTGTCATTAATGCGTTTCAATACTCGAAATGGCTCGTCACCCCTAGGAAGGAGTTTAGAACGTCTTTGCTCAAAAGAGCGATCCTTCTTCATATGCATCCAAACCCAATTTCCTATGTCAAAGACAATCTTCTTACGTCCTTTATTGGCTTATTTGTCATATTGCTCCGGCCGCCATTCTATGTTTTACTTTGCATTCTCATGAATCTACTTAATAAAATCAGCTTTTTTTTTTCTTGTAATCTAAGTTAACATGTTCGCTCAAAGTTAGAGGAGTTAACTCCAAAGTAGTCAATAGATTAAACCTATAGATAATCTCAAACGATAAAACCTTAGTGGCAAAATGAACACAACGATTATGAGCAAATGCAACATGCGACAAATAATCTTCCTACATTTTTAATTTTTTTTGTATGATAGCATGCAACAAAGTAGATAAAGTCTTATTTACTACTTCAGTTTGACCATAAGTTTGGGGTAATATGTAGTACAAAACAATAATTTAGTTTCAAATTTTTCCCATAAAGTCTTTCCGAATTAGCTCAAGAACCGTGCGTCTCAATAAAAAATAATAGTCTTGGGCATGCCATGCAACCTAACAATCTTCTTGAAAAATAAATCAACTATATGTGATGCATCATTAGTTTAATGGCATACAATAAAATGTGCCAACTTAGAGAACCTATCAACAACCACAAAAATTGAGTCTCTCCCTTTCTTAGTCCTAGGTAAGCCCAATACAAAATCCATAGAGACATAGATGCAAGGTGCACTAGGAATAGGGAGGGGTGCGTACAACCCATGAGGTTGATGCCTAAGCTTAGCTTGCTTGCAAGTACTGCATCTCGCATAAATCCTCTCTACATCATGTTTCATGTACGGCCAAAAAAGATGCTCATGCAATACACCTAAAGTCTTTACAAGCAAATTAATCCATCAAACCACCATCATTTGCTTCCCGAACAAGTAATTCACGCAATAATGAATGTGGAACACAGTTTACTTTCACGAAACAGAACATCATCATATAGATAGAACTTAACACTCGCCCTTTTAGTGCAAATTTTAAACAAGTCACCAAAATCAGAATCCTTTGCATATAGTTCCTTAATGTAATCAAATCCAATCAATTTAGCATCAAGGGTTGAAAGCAAAGCATACTTGCGTGATAGTGCATCGGTAACTACGTTTTTCTTACCTTGTTTATTTATTTGATCACATAGGAAAATGTTTCAATGAACTCTACCCAACTTGCATGGCGTCTGCTCAACTTATGCTGCACTTTTAAATGCTTAAAAAATTTGTGATCCGTATGAATAAGTAACTCTTTCGGACATAGATACTGCTACCAAGTCTTTAGAGTTCGAACTAATTCATACAAGTCTTTGTCATAAGTATAATATTTTAGGACTGTCTCATTCAATTTCTCAATAAAAGTATGCAACTGGTCTTCCCTCTTGCATCAATACTTCTTCAATACCTATACCTGAAGCATCACACTCAATTTCGAACGTTTTAATGAAGTTAGGTAAAACAGGTAAATGTGAAATAGTCAATTTATCTTTGATTAGATTGAATGCTTTTTCTTGCTCATCTCCCCACTTATACGAAACATTCTTCTTAATAACTTTAGTTAGGGGTGCGGCTATGCCACTAAAATCCTGAAAGAAATGTTGGTAAAAACTAGCCACTTCATGGAAGCTTCTTACTTGAGTCACTGAAGTAGGTGTTGGCCAATCTTAAATTGACTTCACCTTTTCATCATCAACCTATATTCCTTTAGAACTTACAACAAAACTAATGGAGCATAGCAGCCCATGTGGGTAGCCCATGTGATGAGAAACTTTCAAGAGCCTACAACTACAGTTTGACAATTAGTTTTGAAGAAAAACTTCAGTATTTGTAGTTTTTATTAATTGTGTTGTAATAAGTGCTGGCATTCTAAATGCCTTAGTTGTTGGTAGTAGTTGGTAGTTAATAGTTTCATGTTGTCATTAATTATTGTAATAAATGCTAGAAATCCTAAGAGACCTCTATAAATATATGAGAGATGAGGGTAAAAGCATCTAGACTATGGAATTTCAGAAATTGAGTATTTAGAAACTTTACTTTTGAATTGGTATTCTACCATTTTTAAATTTTGTTTTGTTAAACGATATCAATAACTTTCGTCTTCATGAACGAAATCACGACCTGATGTGCATCATGAAGGTTCTAAATCAACTCAAGAAGGCGAGCTGAGCATAAAGGAGATTTCAGATGGTCCAATAACAAGGGCTAAGGCTAAACAGTTTCAAAGGGCCATAAGTAGTCAAATTGGAGCTATTGAAGCTTCTATGGGATTAGAAGCTTGCGATCTGAATGGAAACGAGCTAAATGTATTTATTTGTCTTCAATTTGAGATTGGGACGTGATTTAGAGACGTTTGGTGACGTTGGGCTTTAAGAAGCAGCTAAGGGCTTTCTTTTTATGCTATTGGGCTTTATTTACTTCTTATGTTACTACTTTTATGTATTTGGGCTATTTTGAACTTGTTTAGTTTTGTTTTAAATTGTTAAGTCATATTGGGCTTATTTTGGGCCTTTTTAAGCTTATTAGGTAACATTAGGGTTTCACCTCATTTTGTAAGCCTATATAAGGCATGTAAAAGTCTTGTAGAGGCAGTTGCCTCATTTTGAAATTGGAAGCACGAAATAGAAGAGCTATTTCTCTCTCAAAATTGTCTTCTCAAGTTTTTCAACTCTTGAAGATAGTTGCTGACTTATCACTCTTTGATCATCAAGAGTGTGGCGTCAAAACCCTAAACTGATCCTTGTGGCGTCCATTCGACTTATCAAGGTATCTATTTAGTTCTATCCTCCATCAACTTCACAATTTAATTTTGTTATAAATCAAGGCACATCATCTGGTATCAGAGCACAGGATTTCAGTGTGCAAACTGAAGTTTTAGCTATTGAAGGTGTCTTGCTATTTTTTGTGTTATATAATTTCGTGGGGTTATTATCAGTTTGGGTCTCTAATATTTGAGGAGTTGAATTGCAACTCTGAAGCATTATAATTAATTCTTAGTAGTTTGTGAACTGGAGATGGGTTGGTTGAATTAAATTGTTCTTGAACCTGGAAATTTTGTGAACCTGGAAATTTCGAATTTGAGTAAATTGTTGCTATCTGATTGTATTTACTGAATTGGTGGAAAATTCAGTTTGAGAAGAGTGTTTTAGCTACTGGTTGTGTTGTTCAATTGTTCATACTTGTTTGGGGTTTTTGTTAATAATGGCTGATGATGATGCAAGTAGAGTACCAAAGGGATTGAGTTTAGAACAAGCTCAACTCGTGGGCTTACAGCGAGCTCATGATGAATTTCGAGGTGAGATTACTGAAATTCGTGAACAACTTGCTGCAATTATAGAAATGATGCAAAGAAACACTTTGCAACCCCAACAAAGGCGGGTAGGGCATAGGGTACCTCAAAATGACCTAGGGAATGCTGGAGATGAGCCAAATAGGGATGATGAGGCTGAAGATAGGGGTAGGATAAGGAGTCAGCAAAATGACCCTACTAGTGGTATCAAACTTAATATACCACCATTTAGAGGTACTAGTTCTCCTGAGGAGTATCTTCAATGGGTTCAGAAGGTAGAAAGGGTGTTTGATTGGCATGAGTATCCTGAGGCAAAGAAGTGTAAGGTAGCAGCACTTGAGTTTACCGATTACGCACTTTTGTGGTGGGAAAACTTAAAAACTCAGCGAAGAAGGGATGACGAAGAAGAAGTTACAAGCTGGCCACTTATGAAAAGATTAATGAAGAAGAGATTTGTTCCGGATTACTATAAACAAGAATTATACATCAAACTCCAGACTTTGCGGCAAGGTTCCTTGAGTGTGGAGGAGTATGTGAAAGAATTTGAACTGTTGCTAATTCGCTGTGATTTAAATGAACCTCAAGAGCAAACAATAGCTAGATTCCTTGATGGATTGAAGAGGGACATAGCTAATGTTGTTGAGTTACAGCCCTTCATATTTCTTGAGGATGTCATAAAGCTTGCAACTAAAGTAGAAAGACAGCAGAAAAGAGGGGGCATCCATATGAGGTCAACTACAACAAGTAATACAAAGGCTGTTTCTTCACCTTCGCGAACATGGAACACACCTAAACGTGATGAGAAAGTGGAGTTCAGTAAAGGAAGTGTTAGTTCAGGTTCATTGAAAGGAAAGGAGAAGGTATTTGAACCTCAATTTTCCAGGAGATCGCGAGACATCAAGTGTTTCAAGTGCTTGGGAAATGGGCATATTGCTTCTGAATGTCCGAATAAGAGGGTGATGGTTTTACAAGGGAAGTATGGAGAGCTTGTAAGTGAAGATGAAGCTGAGATGGAAGAGGAATCTAAAGTCGAAGTGACTGAACAAGAAGAGAATCTTGAGCCAATGGAGGGAAATTTATTAGTTATTCAAAGGATTTTGAGTGCTGAAGTTGATATTGGTTTGGAACAGCGCGAAAACATCTTTCATACAAGATGTCAAATCCGAGATAAGGTTTGTGCCATGATCATTGATAATGGTAGTTGCACCAATGTTGCATCCATTACTTTAGTGGAGAAACTGGGATTAACTACTGTTCCACATCCAAAACCATACAAATTACATTGGCTTAATGATAAGGGAGAGATTCAAGTTACAAGACAGGTTCGGGTGCCATTCTCCATTAAAACCTTTCATGATGAGGTTTTATGTGATGTGGTTCCGATGACAGCTAGTCATGTGTTATTAGGACGCCCATGGCAATTTGATAATGATGTGACTTATAATGGGCGAAGGAACACTTATTCATTTGTGCTGAATGGGAAGAAAGTGAATTTGATGCCATTGAGTTCTCAACAAGTTAGAGAAGATCAGTTGCGAAATCAAAGGAAGATGATGGAATCTGGTAAAGGGTTAATGTTAGCCAAAAAGGGAGATGTTGAGCAAGCACTAGCTTCTGTGGGGGTTGTTTTCATGACTTGGGCAAAGCCTTTATTGCAAGTGGAGGGTTTGGATTTGCCAAGGCAGGTTGTGGAGTTACTTGAAGAGTTCAAAGATGTATTTCCAGAAGAGCTACCATTGGGATTACCACCTATTCGAGGGATAGAGCATCAAATTGATTTGGTGCCTGGAGCTTCACTTCCAAATAGACCAGCATATAGATGTAATCCGGAGGAAGCAAAGGAGATCAAAAGGCAAGTTGGTGAGCTCTTAGAGAGGGGCTATGTGCGTGAGTCACTTAGTCCTTGTTCAGTGCCTACTTTGCTTGTTCCAAAGAAGGATGGTACCATGAGAATGTGTGTGGACAGTCGGGCTATCAACAAGATAACGGTTAAGTATCGATTCCCTATTCCTAGACTTGATGATATGCTTGATGAATTGCATAGTGCTGTTTATTTTTCTAAAGTTGATTTAATGAGTGGATATCACCAAATTAGGATGAAAGAAGGTGATGAATGGAAAACAGCCTTTAAAACTAAGCATGGATTGTATGAGTGGATGGTGATGCCATTTGGGCTTTCTAATGCACCTAGTACATTTATGAGACTTATGAACCATGTTTTGAGGAAGTTTATTGGGCTGTTTGTTGTGGTCTATTTTGATGATATCTTGATCTATAGTAAAACTTTAGATGATCATGTGAAACATCTTATGGCTGTATTTGAGACCTTGCGTGATGCTAAGTTGTATGGAAACATCAAGAAGTGCTATTTCTGCCAAGATAGTGTTATCTTTTTGGGGTATGTTGTTTCTGGTAGCGGAATTAAGGTTGATGAGGAGAAGGTTAAGGCAATTCGTGATTGGCCTAAACCTACTGGTGTTGCGGATGTGAGAAGTTTTCATGGTTTAGCCTCTTTCTATAGGCGATTTATTAAAGACTTTAGTTCTATTGTTGCGCCTATGACAGAGTGTTTGAAAAAGGGAAATGAGTTTAGGTGGAATGAGAATGCACAGAAGTCATTTGAACTGATAAAAGAACAATTATGTTCTGCTCCAGTTTTAGCACTTCCCGATTTTGCTAAAACATTTGAAATAGAGTGTGATGCTTCAGGGGTCGGTATTGGGGCTGTGTTGATGCAAGAAAAGAGGCCAATTGCTTTCTTTAGTGAGAAGCTGAATGGGGCACGGTTAAACTACTCTATTTATGACAAGGAGTTTTATGCATTGATTCGGGCTCTCGAGGTATGGCAGCATTATTTATTACCTAAAGAGTTCGTTATTCATACTGACCATGAATCATTAAAGTATCTTAAGGGGCAGAACAAGCTGAATAGAAGACATGCCAAATGGGTAGAGTTCATGGAGCCATTTCCATATGTCATAAAATACAAGAAGGGGCAAACTAATGTCATTGCTGATGCTCTTTCTAGGAGGTATGCATTGATTTCTATGTTAAATGCAAGGCTTTTGGGTTTTGAACAGGTGAAAGAACAATATACCAGTGATTCATACTTTGCTAATATGATGTCTAAATGTGCTAAAGGAGCTTGTGATGGGTTCTTTGTGCATGATGGTTACTTGTTCAAGTTGGGCAGAATGTGTATACCTTCAGGATCCTTACATGAGTTGCTTGTGCGTGAGGCTCATGGGGGTGGTCTTAGTGGTCATTTTGGGGAGAAGAAAACTTATGAGCTACTAAAAGAGCACTTCTTTTGGCCTAATATGCTGCGGGATGTTCATAAAGTTGTTGAAAGATGTGTAAATTGCAAGAAAGCTAAGGGTAAAGAGAATGCATATGGACTATATATGCCTTTACCTATCCCAGAGCAACCGTGGATGGATATTAGTATGGATTTTGTGCTTGGATTACCTAGAACACAGCGTGGGAAGGATTCAGTGATGGTTGTGGTTGATCGGTTCTCCAAAATGTCACACTTTATCCCTTGTAACAAAACTGATGATGCTATTCATATTGCTGATTTGTTTTTTAGGGAAATTGTACGTTTGCATGGAATCCCTAAAAGCATTGTCTCTGATCGTGATACAAAGTTCTTAAGCTATTTTTGGAAGACTCTTTGGAAGAAGCTTGGAACAAAGTTGCTTTTCAGTACTGCTTGTCATCCACAAACTGATGGGCAAACTGAGGTAGTGAACCGTACTCTATCTTCTTTATTACGGGCTGTTATAAACAAGAACTTAAAGAGTTGGGATACTTGTTTGCCTATTGTAGAGTTTTCATATAACCGTAGTGTGCATGGGGCTACAAAATTTTCACCATTTGAGATTGTGTATGGATTTTATCCATTTGTTCCTATTGACCTTGTTCCTATTCCAATTAATGAGAAGACATCTATGGATGGTGTTAAGAAAGCAAAATTGATGAAGAAGCTTCATGAGCAGGTTCGAATTCATATTGAGGAGAAAACAGCTAGGTATGTTAAGCATGCTAATAAAGGACAGAAAATGATTAGCTTTGAACCTGGTGATCTTGTTTGGATTCATCTTAGCAAGGGAAGATTTCCTAGCAAGCGAAAGTCCAAGCTGATGCCAAGAGTTGATGGACCTTTTCGTATTATAGAGAAGGTAAATAGTAATGCTTACAAAGTTGACCTTCTTGGTGATTACAATGTTTCAGCCACTTTTAATGTGAAGGACTTATCTCCTTATTTGGAAGATTTAGAAGATTCTGATTTGAGGGCAAATCATTCTCTGCCCGGGGGTGATGATGTGCATCATGAAGGTTCTAAATCAACTCAAGAAGGCGAGCTGAGCATAAAGGAGATTTCAGATGGTCCAATAACAAGGGCTAAGGCTAAACAGTTTCAAAGGGCCATAAGTAGTCAAATTGGAGCTATTGAAGCTTCTATGGGATTAGAAGCTTGCGATCTGAATGGAAACGAGCTAAATGTATTTATTTGTCTTCAATTTGAGATTGGGACGTGATTTAGAGACGTTTGGTGACGTTGGGCTTTAAGAAGCAGCTAAGGGCTTTCTTTTTATGCTATTGGGCTTTATTTACTTCTTATGTTACTACTTTTATGTATTTGGGCTATTTTGAACTTGTTTAGTTTTGTTTTAAATTGTTAAGTCATATTGGGCTTATTTTGGGCCTTTTTAAGCTTATTAGGTAACATTAGGGTTTCACCTCATTTTGTAAGCCTATATAAGGCATGTAAAAGTCTTGTAGAGGCAGTTGCCTCATTTTGAAATTGGAAGCACGAAATAGAAGAGCTATTTCTCTCTCAAAATTGTCTTCTCAAGTTTTTCAACTCTTGAAGATAGTTGCTGACTTATCACTCTTTGATCATCAAGAGTGTGGCGTCAAAACCCTAAACTGATCCTTGTGGCGTCCATTCGACTTATCAAGGTATCTATTTAGTTCTATCCTCCATCAACTTCACAATTTAATTTTGTTATAAATCAAGGCACATCACGACCCATCAGCACTTGTCCTGTGTTAGGTGGTATCAGAGCCTTGTCTTGAGATAGCAAGCCGTAGTTACTTAAATAGAGAATGTTTGTATAAGTTTGAGAGAAAAATAGAAACTCGTATGATAGAAATGAAGAAAACTATTGATGGGGGATAGAAAAATCAGGCCTTGGCATTCTTAAAAGATTATAACCAGCCTATAAGCCCAAAATGAAGAAGACTGTGGAGGAGTCAGCACTCCATTCTAGAAGTTAGACATGCTGAAAATTAAGACTTTCCAGCAGCTCTTTAAGACTTTTAGCAACCAATTTAGAATTTAAATTCCAGCAAGCACTTTAAAACTTTCCAGCAGGTCTTCTGAACTGTTTAGCAACCAATTTAGAATTTAAATTCCAGCAAGTACTTTAAGACTTTCCAGCAGCACTTTAGGACTTTGATTTACTGTAATGTTTGAATTTTACTTGTTTTTGAATTGTCTAATACTCTTTCACACTTGTAGCTTGATTCTAATGGTCTCTATATAAACCATAAGATTGAGAGTTTGGGATAAGTTATTGTTTGAGTATTCACAGTAATAAACAGAGTGTTTTTTCATAAAACTTGTTTTGAGTTGGTGTCTAGCCAATTTCAAATTGCGTCTTGTTGAACGATATCAATATAAATACGTCTTCACGAACGAAATCGTGAGCCCATCAATGCTTGTTCTGCGTCTGGTGGTATTAGAGCCTCGTCTTGAGATGGTAAGCCCTAGTGGCTTGAATGGAGATCGTTTGAATGTGTTTGAGCAAAGAATGGAAGCACGAATAATAGAATTGCAGGAACGCATGGCAGCAAGGAGAAGACCACCTAGACAACCACATTTTGCACCAATGAATGTCAATTTGGAGGAAGAGACTGCAGATGAGCTTGAGGTCAGGCCATGAGCAAGAGGAGCAACCATGGGTGCACGAAGAAGACCTAACTGATTTGCCCCTCCAATGGATGATTTTGAAGAAGAAGAAATCGAAGGAGAATGTGATGGTGAGTTTCTGCCAAGAGGGAGACAACAACGCAAACATGATGACTTTTACAAGGTAAAAGCTGATTTGCCTACTTTTAGTGTTGCTACTGATATAGAACAGTTTCTAGATTGAGAATATGAGGTAGAGTTTCTTTGAAATTTTGAATATAAGTCTAGAACGTAAAGTAGCTTTAGTGGCCTACAAGCTACGTGGTGGTGCAGGTGCTTGGTGGCAACGCCATCAAGAAAGTCTAAGATTAAGAGGACTGCCACCTATCCATTATTGGCACCAAATGAAAACACTCTTATGGGAACGTTTTCTACCGTTGGATTATTAACAAACTCTCTTCCAACAGTTCCAAAATTGCGTCCAAAGAACTCGTTCTATTTCAGCTTATACAAAAGAGTTTCTAAGGCTACAAGTTAGGTGCAACTCAACAGAAACTGAGGATCAGCAAGTGGCTAGGTATGTCAATGGGTTGAGTGATGGGATCTAAGATAGGTTGGCCATGCAACAAATATGGTCAATAGATCAAGCACAAAACTTAGCAATAAGGGCTGAGAAACTAGCAAAAACTAGGAGGTATCTAAGGGCACCACCTTATTCTAAAATTGAACCAAACACTAAATCTACCCATACTATATTTGAGAGTAAGCCTATAGAGTTTAAGGGTAAAGAGGTAAACAAAAGGAAACCTGAGACAAAGGAGAAGGAAATAGCGGATAGTTCAAGGGGTATTAGATGTTTCAAGTCTAAGGAGATAGGGCACAGATCTAGTGATTGTCCTAGGCGCAAATTTGTCAATGTCGCCCAATGAGAGCCTGAGGAGGATGGTGACTTCGAAGTGGCTGAAGAAGATGGTAAGGAATTCGTATGCGTTGTAAGTGAGATACAACGCAAATGCAGCATTGAAGGTAAATGCATTGTGGGTAACAAAGTGTGTAAACTTGTGATTGACAATTGTAGTTTGAGAACCTGGTTTCGCAAAGCCTTGTTGAACATCTTAAACTTAAGACACAACCACATCCAGGCCATACAGCATTGGTTGGATAAAGAAGGGGCCTAGCATGAAAATTATACAATAATACTATTTACCACTATCTTTGGAGAAGACTTACAAATCTGAAGTTCTTTGTGATGTTGTAGAGATGGATGCATGTCATGTGTTACTAGGTAGGCCGTGGCAGTTTGATGTTGATGCAACTCACAAGGAGAGGGACAACACTTATACCTTCACTTGTAATCACAAGCGGATAGTTGTGGTTACAAACCAACAAGAGAACACTTTGCCAAAAGTGGAGGAGAAGGCTTTAATGTCCATGGCCTTTAGTGAGAATGAGTTTGTGGTAGACATGAAAAGTGCCAAAACCTGTGCTTTTCTTATAGTGAAAGGAATAGGGGAACCCATGCAATCGACACCTAAGGAGGTTCAAGGCTTATTGGCAGCATTTGTTGATGTAATGGCATAATCGACATAGTTGCCTCCAATGCGAGATATTCAACATCGCATTAATTTTGTTCCTGGAGCTAGCCTGCCGAATTTGCCGCATTATCGTATGAGTCCAAAGGAACATGAAATACTGAAGGAGAAAGTGGAGGAACTACTACAAAAGGGACATATACGAGAAAGCATTAGTCCTTGTGCTGTACTTTCCTTGCTTACTCCAAAGAAGGATGGAAGTTAGAGGATGTGTGTAGACAGTCGTGCTATTAATAAAATAACCATAAGGTACCGGTTTCCCATCCCTAGATTTGAAGACTTGCTTGATCAGTTGAGTGGTGTGATCAGTTGAGTGGTGCTAAAGTATTCACTAAGATAGATCTGCGGAGTGGATATCATCAAATCAGAGCTCGTGTGGGAGATGAATGGAAGACAGCTTTCAAAAGAGGATGGGCTATATGAGTGGCTAGTCATGCCATTTGGGTTATCTAATGCGCCAAGTACATTCATGCACTTTATGACTCAGGTACTCAAACCTTTTTTATCCCATTTTGTTGTTGTCTATTTTGATGATATTTTGATCTATAGTAAGAATGTAAAAGAGCACCTTAATCATATTTGGCAAGTTTTAGTTGTGCTGAGAAAGAATGAGTTGTTTGTAAACTTAAAGAAATGTGTATTTTTAACAAACAGACTAGTGTTCCTAGGATTTGTTGTAAGTAGTGAAGGAATTCATGTAGATGACGAAAGGTAAAAGCTATTAGAGAATGGCCACAACCGAAGACCATAACAAATGTAAGGAGTTTCCATGGCCTAAAAACTTTCTATTTAAGGAGTTTCCATGGCCTAGCAACTTTTTATCGTAGATTAGTTAAATATTTTAGTACTATTGGGGTACCATTTACCGATTGCTTGAAGAAAGAATGATTTCAATAAAGAGAAGCTGCTGATTGTAGTTTTGAATTTATCAAAGAAAAATTGACTCCACATAATGCTGTAGCTCCACCATGTCCGCTATCTCTCGATTTAAGCCATGCAAGAAATTAGCCATAGTGGGCTTCTCTATCATTCTCTACATTAGCTTGGATCATAACAACCTCCATCTCTTTGTAGTATTCATCAATGCTTTTGGATCCTTGAGTTAGACGCTGTTATATAACTCCCGATGGTAGTAACTAAGAATTAAGCATCTTCTCACATTGGCCTATATCTCATTCCATGTCTCAACGGGTCGTTTATGATTTCTCCCTCTTTCCTTCAACAATTGATCCCACCAAACAATAGCATAGTTAGTGAATTCAATTGCAGCCAATTTTACCTTTTTGAACTCAAAGTAGTTGTGACAATCGAAGATCATCTCTATGATGTGCCTTGATTTCCAAAAAAAATAGATTATTCCAAAATTCGAATAAAATCTGGTTCTTTTGTTGGTTATTTTTCTTTAAGTGTTTAGGCTGAATTATAACAAAATTAAATGGTAAATTTGATGGAGGATAGAACTAAATAGATACCTTGATAAGTCAGATGGACGCCACAAGGATCGATTTAGGGTTTGACGCCACACTCTTGGGTGATCAAAAAGTGATAAGTCACCAACTGTCTTCAAGAGTGAGAAAACTTGAGAAGACAATTTTGTGAGAGAAATAACTCTTCTATTTCATGCTTCCAATTTCAAAATGAGGCAACTGCCTCTATAAGACTTTAACATGCCTTATATAGGCTTACAAAATGAGGGGAAACCCTAATGTTACCTAATTAACTTAAAAAGCCCAAAATAAGCCCAATATGACTTAACAATTTAAAATAAAGCTAAACAAGTTCAAAATGGCCCAAATACATAAAAATAGCAACATAAGAAGTAAATTAAGCCCAATAGCATGGAAAGAAAGCCCTCAGCTACTTCTTTAAGCCTAATGTCACCAAACGTCTCTAAATCACGTCCCAATCTCTAATTGAAGACAAATAAATACATTTAGCTCATTTCCATTTAGATCGCAAGCTTCTAATCCCATAGAAGCTTCAATAGCTCCAATTTGACTACTTATGGCCCTTTGAAGCTGTTTAGCCTTAACCCTTGTTATTGGACCATCTGAAATCTCCTTTATGCTTAGCTCACCTTCTTGAGTTGATTTAGAACCTTCATGATACACATCATCACCCCCGGGCAGAGAATGATTTGCCCTCAAATCAGAATCTTCTAGATCTTCCAAATTAGGAGATAAGTCCTTCACATTAAAAGTGGCTGATGACAGGACTCGACCCGAGACCCTCTACTAGAGATCCCAGCGGCCCTGCCGGGCACCCCGACGAAGTTCCTCTGAACCTAACTGGGTAAGTTGAGAAATTCTGCGAGGCGAACCCCTTTTTAATTCTTGTTACTACTAAGAAGGTCTAGTAACATATACAAAAACGACATCTTAATTTTAAAAACAAACGGACAGAGTTTCCCCTGTTTTTCGGAAAATCTATATAAAACCTGCAAAGAAATTTCACTTCTATTTCCAATACATCTCAATTCTACCAATTCGGACCTGCGGTCCTTTCCAAATCAAATCCAACACAACTCAATTATTTATTTGAATCACAAATAAGCATAATCATAGAAGTAAAAAGAACGATCATCATAAACTTGAAATCTCTTCTTCTCGGTTCAAAACATACATCTAAATATACATGCCTACAACTATTATGCATAAAGTAAAAAGTGCTACATAGCACATTTACATATACAAAAATAATCTTCGGATTTGGCCAACTACTCGGCAATAGGAGAATCAGCAGCTTGCGTACCGAGACCTGCACCTGGGAAAGGGGTTCAAAAAATATAAAACACAAAACGTGTGAGCTAAAGGAGCTCAGTGAGTGCAAATAAAATTTTAATAAAATAACATCATGTATAGATGGCAAATTCTAAAGTTCATGCAGAAATCATGATTCTAAAACTGATGTAAAACTGTAAAACAGTTTCTAACTTCATATGCTATTGAAATCTTGCCAAGCGGGTTTTATCTACATCTTTGAAAAACTATATTCAGAATCTGTATAACCTAATAACTGTTGTGTGCATATAAATGCATAAATGCTATCGGTAAATCAAAAACTAGTAAAATCCTCGCTTGGCCATTTTCTTTCTAAACTGTACCAATGGTAACCCTAAAGCTCTATACCCACGCAGCGACTCAACTAGCATTGCACACGTGAGTAGGTCACGGGGCACCTCAACTAGCAGCACCCACAGTGACATCTCAAGACATCTCACTGGCTATGCAGCGGAATCCTACATCGCATGCATATAGCGAGACAATACCCCATACACATAGAGCGACTCACATGACTCAACTTCCCGACTTCCCGGAGTTAGTGACACACCCTCCAAGACCTACCCATGTGCACGGGATATATCGGCCGGGTCTAATACAATCACCACCACTATAATCTGAGGGTACCAATGGCCTTAAAAACATAAGCAGAAATTTTAAAATTATTTCTCAATTCGAACATATAAAGGCATGTTTATGAATATGTATCAAGATCATAAATCATGGTTATGCATCGAAAGCTCATAAAACATGCATATTCATTATGCAAAAACATAATAAACGCAAAGTAAAAGAAATGGCAAATTTCCACTCATAACCACTCCGCGCTCAAGTTCCCTCCCGATTTCTACTCCCGTTAACGCTCTCGGTTATCTTCACCTACGCGCCACAAATGACATTTAAAACTAAATCGAATGCTAGAATCTCATTTAACTACTAAATGCCTTAATCGGTATACAAAGCCCGGATGCATACTACTTTCCGATTTTAGTTACGGAGCCATAATCGAAATTAACTCACCATCCGGCACTCTGAAAATTATTGAACACCTTATAACTTGGTTGGACATAATTGCCCTTCACCTTTTCAACATAGATAATTATGTCTCATTTTCTTCATTTTTGGTTTTTTCATCAACTATATACATTCAATTTACAATATGCACTATTTACATACAACAATTCAATCAAAACACCACTCAATTCCTAACTTCCCTAAAGTGGCAGAATTTCACCCTAGGTTCCAACACATTTCTTTTGTCAATTTCTTGTTCCAATTACAACAAAATCATGCCAATTTCATTCTAAAGCCCTAATTACAACCAATTGAAATCTCTACAACAAAATCACCAAAAACCCTAATTCTCACCTTGCCAATTTCTTCAAATAGATGATTCCTTCAAGCTCCAAACTAGAATTCAACTCAATCTAAGCCAAGAATACACATAAGAATGTCAATTGGAGCATTCTTGAAAGTTCACTTATCAAACTCATGAAACAATGCTTTTCTTACCTCTTTTTCTTGAATTTTCACTAATTGAGACTTCAATTGAGCTTAAGGATTCATATGTAACCTTATTTTAGCTTGGTTACACATGAAAAATCATGAAAAAAAAACTGAAATTTCACTGTAGCAGCACCTGTTCACCTTGCCCGAATTTGCTCTCCTTTTTGCTCTAAGTGTTTGCTTTTTGATCACTTGAAAATTCTATACACTTCTAACATATATATAGTGCTCCCTCAATTGACCATTTTGCCCTTCAACTTACTCAAAATAACTAATTTGCCATTAGTTAAAAACTAATTATGTAATTAGTTCATTTGTAACTATCTAGTTAGAATAGTTCAAAGAACTAACTAGAACTTCCAACTTGGTATTCCATGAGATTTCTTCTAATTGGTCCATTCTCTAATATATGGATTATGTTTCTCAACAAAGGCTTGTTCCATTCATAACCCTTAAATAAAAATTCATGTAGTAAATTAGGATTTCCTTTTCTAAGCCAAAAGAGAAAAATTCCAAAATATTCTAGGGTCGTCCGGCGCATCGATCGAGTGTGAAATTACCAAATTAGGTCTAATATCTCTCACGTGCACTATAAAGAGAATATTTCTAATAGGGTTAAAATCGAGTAACCCTACGGTGTCTTATTTGCTCTATACCGAAATCTAGGCGCCAATACTACTAATAGGGATTGGATATTATAGCTGAAACATTATAATCACCAAGAAGATCAACTTTGTAAGCATTACTATTTACCTTCTCTACAATCCGAAAAGGTCCATCAACTCTTGGCATCAGCTTGGACTTCCGCTTGCTAGGAAAAATATTCCCTTGCTAAGATGAATCCAAACAAGATCACCAGGTTCAAAGCTAATCATTTTTCGTCCTTTATTAGCATGTTTAACATACTTAGCTGTTTTCTCCTCAATATGAATTCAAACCTGCTCATGAAGCTTCTTCATCAATTTTGCCTTCTTAACCCTATCCATAGATGTCCTCTCATCAATTGGAATAGGAACAAGGTCAATAGGAACAAATGGATTAAATCCATACACAATCTCAAATGGTGAAAATTTTGTAGCCCCATGCATACTACGGTTGTATGCAAACTCCAAAATAGGCAAACAAGTATCCCAACTCTTTAAGTTCTTGTTTATAATAGCCCGTAATAAAGGAGATAGATACGATTCACTACCTCAGTTTGCCCATCAGTTTGTGGATGACAAGCAGTACTGAAAAGCAATTTTGTTCCAAGCTTCTTCCAAAGAGTCTTCCAAAAATAGCCTAAGAACTTTGTATCACGATCAAAGACAACGCTTTTAGGGATTCCATGAAAACGTACAATTTCCCTAAAAAACAAATCAGCAATATGAATAGCATCATCAGTTTTGTTACAAGGAATAAAGTGTGACATTTTGGAGAACCGATCAACCACAACCATCACTGAATCCTTCCCACGCTGTGTTCTAGTTAATCCAAGCACAAAATCCATACTAATATCCATCTATGGTTGCTCTGGGATAGGTAAAGACATATATAGTCTATATGTATTCTCTTTACCCTTAGCTTTCTTGCAAATTACACATCTTTCAACAACCTTATGAACATCCCGCAGTATATTAGGCCAAAAGAAGTGCTCTTTTAGTAGCTCATAAGTTTTCTTCTCCCCAAAATGATCACAAGACCACCCCAATGAGCCTCACGCATAAGCAACTCACGTAAGGATCCTGAAGGTATACACATTCTGCCCAACTTGAACAAGTAACCATCATGTACAAAGAACCCATCACAAGCTCCTTTAGCACATTTAGACATCATATTAGCAAAGTATGAATCACTTGTATATTGTTCTTTCACCTATTCAAAACCCAAAAGCCTTGAATTTAACATAGAAATCAATGCACACCTCCTAGAAAGAGTATCAGCAATGACATTAGTTTGCCCCTTCTTGTATTTTATGACATATAGAAATGGCTCCATGAACTCTACCCATTTGGCATGTCTTCTATTCAGCTTGTTCTGCCCTTTAAGATACTTTAACGATTCATGGTCAGTATGAATAACGAACTCTTTAGGTAATAGATAATGCTACCATACCTCGAGAGCCCGAATCAATGCATAAAACTCCTTGTCATAAATAGAGTAGTTTAAACGTGCCTCATTCAGCTTCTCACTAAAGAAAGCAATTGGCCTATTTTCTTGCATCAAAACAACCCCAATACCAACCACTGAAGCATCACACTCTATTTCAAATGTCTTAGCAAAATCAGGAAGTGCTAAAACTGGAGCAGAACATAATTGTTCTTTAATCAGCTCAAATGACTTCTGTGCATTCTCATTCCACCTAAACTCATTCCCCTTTTTCAAACACTCTATCATAGGCGCAATAATAGAACTAAAGTCTTTAATAAATCGCCTATAGAAAGAGGTAAAACCATGAAAACTTCTCACATCCACAACACCAGTAGGTTTAGGCCAATCATAAATTGCCTTAACCTTCTCCTCATCAACCTTAATTCCACTACCAGAAACAACATACCCTAAAAAGATACCATTATCTTGGCAGAAATAGCACTTCTTGAAGTTTTCATACAGCTTAGCATCACGCAAGATCTCAAATACAGCCATAAGATGCTTCACATGATCATCAAATGTTTTACTATAGATCAAGATATTATCAAAATAGACCACAACAAACAGCCCTATAAACTTCCTCAAAACATGGTTCATAAGTCTCATAAATGTACTAGGTGCATTAGAAAGTCCAAACGGCATCACCATCCACTTATATAACCCATGCTTAGTTTTAAAGGCTGTTTTCCATTCATCACCTTCTTTCATCCTAATTTGGTGATATCCAATCATCAAATCAACTTTAGAAAAATAAACAGCACCATGCAATTCATCAAGAATATCATCAAGTCTAGGAATAGGGAATCGATACTTAACCGTTATCTTGTTGATAGCCCGACTGTCTATACACATTCTCATGGTACCATCCTTCTTTGGAACAAGCAAAGTAGGCACTGAACAAGGACTAAGTGACTCACGCACATAGCCCCTCTCTAAGAGCTCACCAACCTGTCTTTTGATCTCCTTTGCTTCCTCCGAATTACATCTATATGCTGGTCTATTTGGAAGTAAAGCTCCAGGCACCAAATAAATTTGATGCTCTATTCCTCAAATAGGTGGTAATCCCAATGATAGCTCTTCTGGAAATACATCTTTGAACTCGTCAATCAACTCCACAACTTGCCTTGGCAAATCCAAACCCTCCACTTGCAATAAAGGCTTTGCCCAAGTCATGAAAACAACCCCCACAGAAGCTAGTGCTTACTCAACATCTCCCTTTTTGGCTAACATTAACCCTTTACCAGATTCCATCATCTTCCTTTGATTCCGCAACTGATCTTCTCTAACTTGTTGAGAACTCAATGGCATCAAATTCACTTTCTTTCCATTCAGTACAAATGAATAAGTGTTCCTTCGCCCATTATAAGTCACATCATTATCAAATTACCATGGATGTCCTAATAACACATGACTAGCTGTCATAGGAACCATATCACATAAAATCTCATTATGAAAGGTTTTAATGGAGAATAGCACCCGAACTTGTCTTGTAACCTGAATCTCTCCCTTGTCATTAAGCCAATGCAATTTGTATAGTTTTGGATGTGGAACAGTAGTTAATCCTAGTTTCTCCACTAAAGTAGTGGATGCAACATTGGTATAACTACCATTATCAATGATCATGGCACAAACCTTATCTCGGATTTGACATCTTGTATGAAAGATGTTTTCGCGCTGTTCCAAACCAATATCAACTTCAGCACTCAAAATCCTTTGAATAACTAATAAATTTCCCTCCATTGGCTCAAGATTCTCTTCTTGTTCAGTCACTTCAACTTTAGATTCCTCATCCATTTCAGCTTCATCTTCACTTACAAGCTCTCCATGCTTCCCTTGTAAAACCATCACCCTCTTATTTGGACATTCAGAAGCAATATGCCCATTTTCCAAGCACTTGAAACACTTGATGTCTCGTGACCTCCTGAAAAATTAGATTCAAATACCTTCTCATTTCCTTTCAACGAACCTGAACTAGCACTTCCTTTACTGAACTCCACTTTTTCATCACGTTTAGGTGTGTTCCATATTCGCGAAGGTGAAGAAACAGTCTTTGTATTACTTGTTGTTGACCTCATATGGATACTGACACAGAAATGTCTGATCACATGGAGCTAAAAATAGAGCCAAATAAATTCAAGTTAGTTACATTCGTACTCTAAAGACTAAAGGAAAGGTAATGAATTTCAAGGGTAAATTTGGGATTTATCTGGTATTGTTTTGGAAGGAATTACTAGGTAATCCTCATACTATTAGAAAATTATATGTGTCTAGTTCTAAATCCTTTTTACAGCACATGAATATAAGTTTTCTAGAGTAAGTTGAATCCTAATAACTAAAGGAAGGTCAGATAGCTAGTAGGTGAGCCAAATCTTGACAACTTGCAAGAATTGAAGACTTTTGTCTCCATCCAAGACTTTAGAGCATGGTTTGTTGAATTAGAGCATATTATGTTCGAATTTAATGCTTCATTTATTGTATTTGCTGTATTTGTAGACTTTTGATGTAAGGGTAGTTGTAAGGGTAGGTAATCTTAATACTACTAGAAAATTATATGTGTCTAGTTCTAAATCCTTTTTACAGCACATGAATATAAGTTTTCTAGAGTAAGTTGAATCCTAATAAAAAAAAGAAGGCCAGACAGCTAGTAGGTGAGCCAAATCTTGACAACTTGCAAGAACTGAAGACTTTTGTCTCCATCCAAGACTTTAGAGCATATTATGTTCGAATTTAATGCTTCAATTATTGTATTTGTTGTATTTGTAGACTTTTGGTGTAAGGGTAGTTGTAAGTCTTAATTGCTGTCTTTTGTAAACTCCCAACCACCAACTTTTAATGTTGTAATGAGTGCTTTGCAGTAGCCCTCCCAAGAACTCTTTATAAATACCTAAGGATGAGAAGAGAAGGGCAGGGAGTGAATTTTAAATTACTTGTATATGGGAGAGTTCTCTTATGAGAGTTTTTACATTTAACTCTGTATCTCTTGGGTGGATTCCTTAGAGTGGTGAGTTTGAGAGTTCTGTATCTCTTGTAGGGTTCTTTGGGTGGTGAATTATTTAGTATCCCATTGTAATTCTCTTGAGTGGTGAGCTTGTACCAATTTTACTTTATTCAGTGTTTGAGTTTATTTTAATAAAAGTGAGTGTTTGTTTTCATTCTTCCAATCTTGTGGTATTCTTTTTTTAAATACTTGAGCCTGCATCAGATATCCCCTCTTTTCTGCTGTCTTTCTACTTTAGTTGCAAGTTTTATGACATCCTAAAAAAATATGAAGGGCTGTAACTCAACAACATTAGCTATGTCCATCTTCAATCCATCAAGGAATCTAGCTATTGTTTGCTCTTGAGGTTCATTCAAATCACAGCGAATCAGCAATAGCTCAAATTCTTTCACATACTCCTCCACACTCAAGGAACCTTGCCGTAAAATCTGGAGTTTGATGTATAATTCTTGTTTATAGTAATCCGGAACAAATCTCTTCTTCATTAATCTTTTCATAAGTGGCCAGCTCGTAACTTCTTCTTCGTCATCCCTTCTTCGCTGAGCTTTTAAGTTTTCCCACCACAAAAGTGCATAATCGATAAACTCAAGTGCTGCTATCTTACACTTCTTTGCCTCAGGGTACTCATGCCAATCAAACACCCTTTCTACCTTTTGAACCCATTCAAGATACTCCTCAGGAGAACTAGTACCTCTAAATGGTGGTATATTAAGTTTGATACCACTAGTAGGGTCATTTTGCTGCCTCCTTATCCTATTCCTATCTTCAGTGTCATCATCCCGATTTGGCTCATCTCCAGCATCCTCTAGGTCATTTCGAGGTACCCTACCTGCCTTTGTTGGGGTTGCAAAGTATTTCTTTGCATCATTTCTATAATTGCAGCAAGTTGTCCACGAATTTCAGTAATCTCACCTCGAAATTCGTCATGAGCACGTTGTAAGCCCATGAGTTGAGCTTGTTTTAAACTCAGTCCCTTTGGTACTCTACTTGCATCATCTTCAGCCATTATTAAGAAAAACCCCAACAAGTATGAACAATAAACAACACAACAAATAGCTAAAAACACACTTCTCAAACTGAATTTTTTTTTTCACCAATTCAATAAATAAAATCAGATAGCAACAATTGACTAAAGTTCAAAATTTCAAGGTTCAGAAACAACTCAACTCAGCCAAATCATCTTCAACCCACAAACTACTAAGAATTAATTCTAATGCTTTGGAGTTGCAATTCAAATACTAGAGACCCAATCTAATGAATATTCCACGAAATTATATAAAACAAAAACAACAAGACACCTTAAATAGCTTAAACTTTAGTTTACACATTGAAATCCTGTGCTCTGATACCAGATGATGTGCCTTGATTTCCAGAAAAATAGATTATTCCAAAATTCGAATAAAATCTGGTTCTTTTGTTGGTTATTTTTCTTTAAGTGTTTAGGCTAAATTATAACAAAATTAAATGGTAAATTTGATGGAGGATAGAACTAAATAGATACCTCGATAAGTCAGATGGATGCCACAAGAATCAATTTAGGGTTTGACGCCACACTTTTGGTGATCAAAGAGTGATAAGTCACCAACTATCTTCAAAAGTTAGAAAACTTGAGAAGACAATTTTGTGAGAGAAATAGCTTTCTATTTCATGCTTCCAATTCCAAAATGAGGCAACTACCTCTATAAGACTTTAACATGCCTTATATAGGCTTACAAAATAAGGGAAAACCCTAATATTACCTAATTAACTTAAAAAGCCCAAAATAAGCTCAATATGACTTAACAATTTAAAATAAAGTTAAACAAGTTCAAAATAGCCCAAATACATAAAAATAGCAACATAAGAAGTAAATTAAGCCCAATAGCATGGAAAGAAAGCCCTTAGGTACTTCTTTAAGCCCAACGTCACCAAACGTCTCTAAATCACGTCCCAATCTCTAATTGAAGACAAATAAACACATTTAGCTCATTTCCATTCAGATCGCAAGCTTCTAATCCCATAGAAGCTTCAATAGCTCCAATTTGACTACTTATGGCCCTTTGAAGCTGTTTAGCCTTAACCCTTGTTATTGGACCATCTGAAATCTCCTTTACGCTCAGCTCACCTTCTTGAGTTGATTTAGAACCTTCATGATGCACATCACTCTATCTTCATCTCTCATTCCAAATATGCCTCGGGGTCATTTGTACTTTGAAAAGGTGGAATCTTCACCTTGATGCTTCCCAAGTCGTCATCACGCCTAGGTATTCCCCTCCTAGCACCTATATCTCCAAATTCACGCACAAATCTGCTTTGGTTTATTTGTGGTTCATCTAGCTTATCCAATTCCTCTTCAACTCGAACATCCCCCCATTATACTCTTGCTTGCACTCACCTAGGTGGTTGCTCGATGGAAGTGTTTTAATGTTGCCGTCTATTTTCCAATCTATCCATCCTCTTGTGAATTTACTCTAATTTAGTCCTCATCATCCACCTCATTGCACCCAATAACGCCTATAGCTGTAGGTTAGGATTGGTTGGTTATTGTTCCTCTTCAGTTGAGTTTTCTTCTTGATTGTGTAATATGTTTAGAATCTGCAAAAACCCGATTAAGGCCTCATAAGCACTCCCTCACGTGTTTTACTCAATAAAATTCACCCACTCTTGTGTTTAGCACTCAAATGGCTTTTACCCTCTTATGTTCTCACCACTCTTACCTTTTTTCACTCGCGCGTCTTCTTTTCACTAATCAGACTTAAGAACAATCAAGATTCAAGTGGCAATTCAATATGAAAAGCAACTGAGACAAGTCATAAGATTCAAGAAAAAATTCTTAAGAAACTGATGCTAGTAATATACGTGACAAAGCTAGTTCAAAGTTGTTGACAAACAGATCAAATTTCAAATTTTAGCATTTGCAACAATTTTCTGGCTTCCTTTTCTTTCTTTCTTTTTTTTGTTTCTTTCCTTTTTTTGTTTCTTTTTTTTAATATTAGAAATCAGAGATAATAAATTACAAAATTATAACTAATTAGAGTTTTCAAGATAGAATGCAGCCACGAGTAAAGTTTTTTTTCTTATACAAAATAATTTATGCAAGATTCAATGGAACAATAAAATAATTAAAAGGATAATTTAAACTTGCCTTGAAACCAAAACTCTGATACCAATAATATGAACCTAGTCAATGATGTGACGAAACCCAACACCAAAATATAGAATCAAACTCGAGATCTTTAAGACGCAAGTTTGATGAGTTTTGACCCTTGAGTTAACAAACCAAGAACCAAGATTATAGCTGGATAGGGGACGCCACACCAAGAAACCCGAGGACACTGAAGAATCAAGGTGATAAGTCCAGTCGTTTGAATGCCAAAAGAATAATCTTGATAAGTTTAGGTACTTTCAAGAATGAAAGAAGAACACATGGTATTTATAAAGATGTTTGAATGAAAGAAGTTTAAAAAACTCTCAATTTTTTATTTTCTGAATTTTGTCCTACCACTCTCATCCCTGTGATATTTATAAAGACTATAAGAGATGTCAAGTTACAACTTTCAAACATAAATTTTAAACTTACAACTACCCTTTCACTCAAAAGTCTGTAATTACAACTACCACAATAAAATTCAAGCATATCACAACAACCTTATAGCTACCCACTACCCAAAAGTCCACAATTACAACTAATTTAACAATTGCAATTACAAAATTCAAACTTAATATTTACTAATTCAACCAACATATTCCTAATTCTTGAATTTAAAGGAAAAGTGATTTGGTAGCCTTCTAGAATCAAATCTCCAAAAATAATTCCTTAATCAAAGTGATTAGGTTTCTTTGAATCTGATTTGAAATTATTTGAAATTGATTTGGGCTTATGTCAGGCCTCCATGTGTTTGCCATCTCACAAACTTGTTGAGTCAACCCATTTAATGCTTCTTTACATTGCTTGGCTCTAAGTCTTGTAATTGACTCATTTGGCAAACTTAATGAATCATGTGATTGCTGGACTTTTTTCCAAGCCCACATATCTCATATGTCCCTCTAAGCCCACCTGTGAGTTTTTTCTCTTTGTCTTAGAATGTTTAACATTTATTACAATAATTAATGACAACTTACAACTACTAACTACTAACTACTATAAATAACTTAGGCATTTAGGATGATAATACTCAATAATTAATGAAAAACTTACAATTACGAACTATCAATAACTACCAATACTGACTCTTTACTTCAAATTGATTGTCAAACTTTGTAACCACAACAATTAATGGAATTGTAGGCTCCCAGAAACTTCTTGTCACATTTATTACTCACATGAGCTGTTGTGCTACTGTTCTTCATCATACTTAGATTCTGCTCAATAGACCTTGTGAAGTTTTAGTAGCCTGATTTGCATCAATATTCCTCTTTCACTTACAAGAGGAAGTTTAACAAACGGTTTAGAAGAAAAGATTCAATCTACTAATGTGTTGAAGAAGATTAGTGAATTCGAAAAAACCATAGAGAAAGAAATCTG
This sequence comes from Ailanthus altissimus, assembly GCA_946807835.1. Taxonomy (NCBI): domain Eukaryota; kingdom Viridiplantae; phylum Streptophyta; class Magnoliopsida; order Sapindales; family Simaroubaceae; genus Ailanthus; species Ailanthus altissimus. Next base: position 7,818,364 of record OX327699.1, read on the forward strand.
TGCTAATGTTTCAAATGCCTTTTGGAATAGAAAGAAACATGTGGTTTCTCTTCCCTGCAAGGAAGATTTCAACAAACGACAAATTCGGACTAAGCCAAGGCCTATTAAAATGAATGATAGGCATTTGGAGTTCTGTAAGAAAGAAATTCAATAACTTCTTAATAAGGGGTTGATCAGAAAAAGCTACTCCCCTTGGTCCTATCCTGACCTGCCTTTTACTTCGAAAACGCTGCAGAATTGAAAGAGGTGCTCCTAGACTAGTGATTAATTACAAGCTTTTGAATGTTGTATTAAACTAGTTAAGGTATCCAATTCCTAACAAGGGAGATCTGCTAAGAGGGCTTTATGCAACCAAAGTCATCTCAAATTTTGACATGAAGAGTGGATACTGGCAGATCCAAATTACGAAACAAGATAGATACAAGACTGCTTCACGGTTCCTTTTGGGCAGTATGAGTAGAAAGTAATGCCATTCAGACTCAAAAATGCTTTCTTCAGAATTCCAAAATATAATTAAAGAAATATGAAACCCTTACCAGGATTTCATGATTGTTTATATTGATGATTTGTTGATCTTTTCAAAGGATATAGATCAATATTGGAAGCATAAATCATTTTTTCACTATGTGGGAGAAAAGGGTCTAGTTGTCTCGGCCAAAAACATAATATTGGCAATGGAGTAATCCCTCCAATCAACAGGGCAATCGAATTTGCTAAAAAATTCCCTATGAAATTAGGGATAAAAAGCAAATGCAAAGGTTCTTGGGAAGTCTGAATTATATTTCAGATTTTTAACCGGATCTATCTTTAGCGCTAAACCTTTGTATGAAAGATTTAAGGAAAAAACAAAAGAATGGTGTGAAGAGTGTAATATGCCGGTTAGAAAAATAAAAGCCAGAGTCAAGTCCCTACAAAGTCTAGGCATTCCTTACCCTGATATACAAAAAATTGTTGAGACTAATGCCTCTGATTTAGGGTACGAAAGAATTCTGAAACATGCTATAAGTGGCAAAGTGAAGCTAACACGCTTCACTTTTGGATTCTGGAACCCAGGCCAGATAAACTATGCCAAAATAAGTTCTTTCCATTGTTCTATGAATTTCTAAGTTTCAGGATTATCTTCTAAATTAGAAGTTCCTTCTGAGAGTTGATTGCAAAAGTGCTTAAGAGATTTTAACAAAGAATGTTAAAAATTGCAGCCAAACAAAATTTTGCCAGATGACAAGCTTTATTGGCAATTTTTGAATTTGATATTGAGTTAATTAAAGGTGAAGATAATTCTCTTCCTGAATTTTTAACTAGAGTTTTTGCCGGGCTCCAAGGAGAATTGTTAAGTCACCACTTGAAAGAACTGAAGCAATGGCAACATCTTCAGTTAATCGGCTGGGGAGGCATCATCTAATCGGATGAGCAAAGAGCAAGAATTCCCTTTCACTCCTTCTGTGGTCAAAGTTGCTATAATTTTAGAAGACCACCACTCTAATCTGAGTACGTCGGAAATTACCGAATCTATCTTAAGCTCCAATTTCCTCCTTCTGTCCTTCCTAAAGACACAGGTACAATTTTGAGAAGATCTAGGAGGAAACCGGCTCAGTTAAGTTAGTCCACAAACGAAAATATCCAGAATAACCTACTCTAAATTCACTAATTTTAAGGTTATTTTACCTTTAAAGTTGCGGTTATAATCTTGACAAGCTCCTTGAACTTAAGGACAAGGTATGTTAAGGTTAGGTCTCTAAGGAAGTTTTCTTAGTAGAAGTCTTTGACGCCTTCCAGAAATGCTGGAATGTCAATCGGCTTGTGATCGCGAATACTTTTGATGCAATGCTCTACTTTGCTTCATTTTATGAGATCCCGCGGATTATTAGATGGGAGCATGAAGTTTCAGATCAGAATCCACAAAGTCTTATAATCCCAAAACTGCTCAGAGACTTTTCAGTTAGATGGTGGCCGAACTTCAATTTTGATTACTTAAAGCCCAAAAGCTTTAATCAGCCATGCCTCAACAAAAGGGCAGCCCCAGAGATGATGATGATCGACCAGTCCAAAGTCTTCAATAAAGTCTCAGAAATAATCTAAAGAAGAAATTAAGAAGCGAATTGAGAAAGCGCTTTCAGCATCTTCTTTGTCAGAATCTGACCCGGACTATGATTCATATGGAGGCCTAATGCCCAAGATCCTTATGATTTGTGAAGTTGCTGAATCGACTTCAAACTATTCAGGATACGTAGCTGCTTATTGTGGTGCTAACACTCAAGCTTGTCGTTTGTGCCGATGATATATTTTAACATGTTTTAAGTTTTTGGATTCAAAAAATGAAAAAAAAAAAAAGAAATTGCACAGAGCATCTTCTTTTATGATTGTCCTATTGTCGGTTATCATTGTTGTTAATGTTTTGTTTATGTTTGCATTTGAAGTTTTGATGTGACTTGAATTTTAAAATAAATTTTAAGACAGGGTAGTATCTAGTATTTGTTGGTCTTTTTTTTGATTGTTTAGGTTGAATTGTAACAAATAAATAATAAATAAGATAGAGAATAGAATTAAAAAGAAATCTTGATAAATCAGATGGATGACATAATGATCAATTTAAGATTTTGACATCACATTCTTGATGATCAAAAAGTGATACTATTAATCATCTTAAAGACATGAAAATTTTGATAAGACAAATTTGAGAGAGAAAAATGTTTTGTCATTCATAAAATTGAAGAGAGAAGCAGCTGCCTCTATAAGATGTTTAAGATGACTTATATAGGCTTACAAGATGAGAAAAAACCCTTATGTTACCTAATTAAACTTTAAAAGCTCAAAATAACTCAATAAGGCCAATCTGACTTAATAATTTAAAATAAAGCTAAACATGTTTTAATAAACCTAAATACATCAAAATATAGAGAGATAATTGAAATAATAAAAATAGGCACAAAAGAAGCAAATTAAGCCAAATAGCATGCAAATAAAGCTCCCAGCTGCCTCTTTAATCCCAAAGCCACCAAAAGCCTCTAAATCACGTGCTAAGCTCTAATTGAAGACAAATAAACACATTTGGCCCATTCCTATTTAGATCACAAGCTTTCAATCCTATATAAGTTTCAATAGATCTAATTTGACTACTTATAACATTTTAAAACTGTTTGACCTTAACTCTTATTATTTGACCATTTGAAGCCTCTTTTAAGCTCAGCTCACCTTCTTGAGTTGATTTAGAACTTTCATGATGCACATCATCAACCCTGGGCTGAGAATGATTTGCTTTCAAATCAGAATTTTCAGAATCTTCCAACGAAAGAGATAAGTCCTTCACATTAAAAGAGGCTGAAACATTGTAATCACCAGGAATATCAACTTTATAAGCATTAATATTTACCTTCTCTACAATCTGAAAAGGTCCATCAACATGATTTTTTGCTTGCTAGGAAATCTTTACTTGCTAAGATGAATCCAAACAAGATCACCAAGTTCAAAGATAACCATTTTCTATCCTTTGTTAGCATGCTTAACATAGTGTTTGGAAAAAGGGGAATGAGTTTAGGTGGAATGAGAATGCACAGAAGGCATTTGAACTGATTAAGTAGTCAAATTGGAGCTATTGAAGCTTCTATGGGATTAGAAGCTTGCGATCTGAATGGAAACGAGCTAAATGTGTTTATTTATCTTCAATTAGAGATTGGGACATGATTTAGAAACGTTTGGTGACATTTAGCTTAAAGAAGCAGTTAAGGGCTTTCTTTCCATGCTATTGGGCTTTATTTACTTCTTATGTTACTATTTATATGTATTTGAGCCATTTTGAACTTGTTTAGTTTTGTTTTAAAATTGTTAAATCATATTGGGCTTATTTTGGGCTTTTTAAGCTTATTAGGTAACATTAGGGTTTTCCCTCATTTTGTAAGCCTATATAAGGCATGTTAAAGTCTTATAGAGGCAGTGGCCTCATTTTGGAATTGGATGCACGAAAATATAACTTTTCTCTCTTAAAATTATCTTCTCAAGTTTTTCAACTCTTAAAGATAGTTACTGACTTATCACTCTTTGATCACCAAGAGTGTGGCGTCAAAACCCTAAATTGATTCTTGTGGCGTCCATACGACTTATCAAGGTATCTATTTAGTTCTATCCTCCGTCAACTTTACCATTTAATTTTGTTATAAATCAAGGCACCTCATTGATTCAGGCTCTCGAGGTATTGCAGCATGTCCTATTACCTAAGAGTTCATTATTCATACTGACCATGAATCGTTAAAGTATCTTAAAGGGAAGAAATAACTGAATAGAAGACATGCCAAATGGGTAGAGTTCATGGAGCTATTTTCATATGTCATAAAATACAAGAAGGGGCAAACTAATGTCATTACTGATGCTCTTTCTAGAAGGTATGCATTGATTTCTATGTTAAATGCAAGACTTTAACATAGAAATCAATGCATACTCTGAAAGAGCACTTCTTTTGGCCCAATATATTGCGGGATGTTCATAAAGTTGTTGAAAAATGTGTAATTTACAAGAATGCTAAGGGTAAAGAGAATGCATATGAACTATATATGCCTTTACCTATCTCAGAGCAATCATGGATGGATATTAGTATAGATTTTGTGCTATTACCTAGAACACAACGTGGGAAGGATTCAGTGATGGTTATGGTTCATCGGTTCTCCAAAATGTCACACTTTATTCCTTGTAACAAAACTGATGATGCTATTCATATTGCTAATTTGTTTTTTAGGAAAATTGTATGTTTGCATGGAATCCCTAAAAGCATTGTCTCGGATCGCGATACAAAGTTCTTAAACTATTTTTGAAAGACTTTTTGGAAGAAGCCTTAAACGAAGTTGCTTTTCAGTATTGCTTGTCATCCACAAACTGATGGGCAAACTGAGGTAGTGAACACTCAATCTTCTTTATTACGGGAACAAGAACTTAAAGAGTTTGGATACTTGTTTGCCCATTGTGGAGTTTACACATAGCCGTAGTGTGCATGGGCTACAAAATTTTCACCATTTGAGATTGTGTATGGATTTAATCCATTTGTTCCTATTGACCTTGTTCCTATTCCAATTGATGAGAGGACATCTATGGATGGGGTTAAGAAGACAGAATTGACGAAGAAGCTTCATGAGTAGGTTCGAATTTGTATTGAGGAGAAAATAGTTAAGTATGTTAAGCATGCTAATAAACGACAAAAAATGATTAGCTTTGAACCTGGTGATCTTGTTTGGATTCATCTTAGCAAAGGAAGATTTCATAGCAAGCAGAAGTCCAAGTTGATGCCAAGAGTTGATGGACCTTTTCGAATTATAGAGAAGGTTAATAATAATACTTATAAAGTTGATCTTTCTAGTGATTACAATGTTTCTGCCACTTTAAATGTGAACGACTTATCTTTTTATTTGAAAGATCCAGAAGATTCTGATTTAAGGGCCAATAAATCTCTGCCTATTATGAAGGTTCTAAATCAACTCAAGAAGGTGAGCTGAGCATAAAAGAGGTTTCAGATGGTCCAATAATAAAAGTTAAGGCCAAACAGCTTCAAAAGGCCATAAATAGTTAAATTAGAGCTATTGAAGCTTCCATGGGCTTAGAAGCTTGCGATCTGAATGAAAATAATCTAAAGGTGTTTATTTGTCTTCAATTAGAGATTGGGACGTGATTTAGAGGCGTGAGGTAACGTTGGGCTTAAGGAGGCAGCTGGGGGCTTTCTTTCCATGCTATTAGGCTTAATTTGCTTCTTATGTTCCTATTTTTATTACTTCACTTTATCTCTCTTTATTTTATGTATTTGGGCCATTTTAAACTTGTTTAGCTTTATTTTAAATTTTTATGTCAGATTGGGCTTGTTTTGGGTTTTCTAAGTTCATTAGGTAATATTAGGGTTTTTCCTCATCTTGTAAGCCTATATAAGGCATGTTAAAGTCTTATAGAGGCAGTTGCCTCATTCTTGATTTTCATGCACGAAAAAGAAGAACTTTTTCTCTCAAAATTTATCGTCTCAAGTTTTCCAGCTCTTGAAGATAGTTACTGACTTATCACTCTTTGATCACCAAGAGTGTGGCGTCAAAATTCTAAATTGATCCTTGTGGCGTCCATTGACTTATCAATGCTTCTTTTTAGTTCTATCCTCCATCTGATTTACCATTTACTTGTTACAATTCAACCTAAACACTTAAAGAAAAGACCAACAAAAATCAGACAACAACCTCATCTTAAAAATCAGTTTTTGTTTTTATTTTGAATAATCTAATTTGAAGATCAGAGCACATCACTAATTTTTCACAAGAATGACAAAAAATGACTCTGGATCTACATGAGGATGATGTTGATGATATTGGTGCAGATTTAAAAGATGAGAAGTTTGATAGACCTTATACTGTCAATATAGGAAGATATCTGAGAGGCCGTAGAGGTGGTGGTAGAGGTGGTCTTGGATATAGGCAACCTAGGATGGAAAGGGACTCTGATAGATGAGAAGATAGACAAGATAGGGATTTTGATAGTATCAAAATAGAGATTCAATCATTCAAAGGGAGGTTAGATCTCGATGTGTATTTAGAATGGGAAAGGAAGGTAGAATTGGTGTTTGAATGCCATCATTTTTTGAGGAGAAACAGGTGAGGTTATCAGCCTCTGTATTGGCAGATTATGCATTAATTTGGTGGGATCAAAAGGTACAAGAAAGGAAGAGAAATTTTGATAGACTAATTATTGACACTTGGGATGAGATGAAGGCAAATATGAGAAAACAATTTGTTCTTAACCACTATTACCGTGAGCTAAAATCGTAGGTTACAAGGGCTTACTCAAGGAAGTAAAAGTGTAGAGGAATATTACAAGGAAATGGAGATTACCATGTGCAAGGCCAACATTTAGGAGGATAGAGAAGCAACAATGGAGAGGTTTCTACATGGGCTAAATAAGAACATAGCTTATATAGTCGAGTTACACCATTACATGGAGATGGAGGACATGGTTCACATGGCAATTAAGGTTGAAAGGCAGCACAAAGGAAGGAGTACGACATCAAAGTATAGTCCAAATTCAAATTCTTCCTCAACATGGAAGCAAAAAATGGAATGAAGGAGAGGATAAAGCACCTAACAGATTCAGGTTTGATCAAAATAGAAGCAAGGAGGCTGGGAGTAGCCATGAGAAGATTTCGAATGATGTGTCACAAGGTCGATCTAGGGATATTAAGTGCTTTAAGTGCCTGGGGAGAGGACATGTTGCTAACCAATGTCCTAATAGACGTGTAATGATCTTGAGGGAGAATGAAGCAATAGAATCAAAATCTAATTCGGGTGAGGAATCTGTGCCACCTTTAGAGGATTGTAGTGATGTTGAAGGAGAGTATCAGTATCATAAAGAAAAAATGACACTTGTGGTGAGGCGTGCTTTGAATATGCAAGTTAAGGAGGATGACGAAGTGCAACGCGAGAATATGTTTTATACTAGATGTGAAATCAAGGATAAGGTATGTAATTTGATTATTAATGGTGGCAGTTGTACTAATGTTGCTAGGACATTGCTTGTAGAGAAATTGAACTTGCCGACTTTGAAGCATCCAAGGCCATACAAGTTGCAATGGTTCCATGATTGTGGAGAAGTAAGGGTGAACAAGCAAGTACGATTTCCATTCACCATTGGAAGGTATAAAGATGAGGTCTTATGTGATGTAGTACCGATGCAAGCTAGACATGTGTTGTTGGGGCGTCCTTGGCAGTATGATAGGAGAGTACTGCATAATGGGTACAAAAATAGATATACATTCACCAAGGAAGTGAAAACATACACACTCATTCCTTTGACACCGCGACAAGTTTATGAGGATTAGATTAGGATTAGAGTGAGCAAAAGTATGAGAGTGAAAAAAAAAGATTGGAGAGTGAGAATACTAGTGAGGGCGAGAGCTTGAAAGAAAACCAAATTCAGAGCGTGCATGAAATAGATAAGAGAAGTACAAACAAAAAGGAGAGCTTGACCTTGATTCTTCTTTGCCTAGTGTTTTGTAAAATTTGTTGCAGGATTTTGGGGACGTGTTCCCTGAGAATATACCACCTGGACTGCCGCCAACTTGAGGGATTGAGCACCAAATTGATTTTGTGCCTGGTGCACAAATTCCTAATAAACCTGCCTATAGAACTAATCCCGAGGAGACGAAGGAGTTAGAAAGGCAAGTTGGTGAAATAATTGGGAAAGGATATGTGCGTGAGAGTATGAGTCCATGTGCCGTTCCTGTGTTATTGGTACCTAAGAAGGATGGATCTTGGCGTATGTGTGTTGATTGTCGCGTTGTCAAAAAAATCACTGTAAAGTATAGACATCCAATTCCTAGGTTAGATGATATGTTAGATGAATTGCATGGGTCTTGTGTGTTTATTAGGATTGATTTAAAAAGTGGATATCATTAAATTAGGATGCGTGAAGGTGATGAATGGAAAACTGCATTTAAAACAAAACATGGTTTATATGAGTGGTTAGTAATTCCTTTTGGTTTAACTAATGCACCTAGTACATTCATGCGTTTAATGAATCATGTTTTGCACGCATTCATTGGTAAATTTGTTGTTATTTATTTTGATGACATCTTAGTGTATAGCAAGAGCGTGGAAGAGCATGTTGAACACTTGCAATTATTGCTTAATGTCTTAAGGCAAGAAAAGTTATATGCTAATCTAAAAAAATGCTGCTTTTGTACAGATAGAGTTGTATTTTTGGGTTTTGTTGTTTCAACTAAGGGAATTGAAGTAGACGAGGAAAAGGTCAAGGCGATCAAGGAATGGCCAACACCTAAGTCAATTAGGGATGTGCGTAGTTTTCATGGTTTGGCAAGCTTTTATAGAAGGTTTGTAAAAGATTTTAGCACCTTAACTGCACCACTAACGGAGGTGATAAAGAAGAGTGTCGGATTCAAGTGGGAAAAGGTGTAAGAAGAGGCGTTTAACTTGCTTAAGGATAAACTTTGTAGTGCACCATTATTAGCTTTACTTGAATTTACTAAAATATTTTAGATTGAATGTGATGCTTCAGCTGTAGGTATTGGAGCTGTTTTGACGCAAGAGAGACGACCGTTAGCCTACTTTAGTTAAAAGCTAAGTGAGGCAACCTTGAATTATCCCACCTATGACAAGGAGCTATACGCATTGGTTCGAGCTTTAGAGACATGGCAACATTATTTATGGCCCAAGGAGTTTGTCATTCACACTGATCATGAGAGCTTAAAGCATTTGAAGAGTCAGGAAAAACTCATCTGAAGGCATGCTAAATGGATTGAATTTATTGAGACATTCCCTTATGTAATCAAGTACAAAACAAGGGAAGGAAAATATTGTGGCAGATGCATTATCTAGAAGGTATATTTTACTCACTACTTTGGATGCAAAATTATTAGGGTTTGAATATATTAAGGAATTGTATGGTGAAGATCATGATTTTGCTAATGTATTCAATGCTTGCGAGAAAACTACCTTTAATAAGTTTTATAGGTATGATGGATTCTTATTTAGGGAAAACAAGTTGTGTGTGCCTTAATCATCTTTATGAGAGTTGCTTGTTAGAGAGGCTCATGGAGGAGGTTTAATGGGGCATTTTGGGGTTAAAAAGACTTTAGATATTTTAGAAGAATATTTCTTTTGGCCATGTATGAAATCTGATGTAAAAACATTGTGTGAAAGTTGTGTTACTTGTAAACAAGCTAAGTCTAAAATTATGCCTCATGGTTTGTATACACCTTTGCCTATAACTAGTGAATCTTGAACTAATATTTCTATGGATTTTATATTGGGTTTACCGAGGTCTAAACGGGGCAGAGATAATATTTTTGTTGTGGTTGACAGGTTTTAAAAGATGGCTCATTTTATACCATGTCACAAGATTGATGATGCCACAAATATTGCTGATTTATTCTTCAAAGAAGTGGTTAGATTGCATGGTGTGCCAAGAAGCATAGTGTCCGACCGCGACGTTAAATTTCTTAGTCATTTTTGGAGAACTTTGTGTAAGAGGCTAGGAACCTAGTTGTTAATTTGAACAACATGTCATCCACAAACAGATGGACAAACTGAAGTTTGAATATGACATTAGGAGCTTTATTGCGTTCCATAATTCAAAAGAACTTAAAGAATTGGGAGGATTGTTTGCCGCATGTGGAGTTTGCTTATAATAGGAGTGTGCATAGTACCAATGGGTTTTCACCATTCAAGGTTGTTTATGATTTTAATCCACTAATACCATTGGACTTACTTCCAATACCAATTGAGGAAAGTGCGAATCTAGATGGTAAACTAAAGGCAAAATTTGTAAGTCTAACTACATGAGAAAGTTAGGTAGTATATAAGTGTAATGAGCAATACACTAAGCAAGCTAATAGACAGCGCAAACAAGTGGTATTTGAGCCTAGTGATTGGGCATGGTTGCATATGTAGAAGGAAAGATTTTCTAAACTAAGGCGTTCCAAGTCACATCCCAGAGGAGATGGTCTATTTCAAACCATTGAGAGGATCAATGACAATGCTTATAAATTAAATTTGCCTAGTGAGTATAATGTTAGTGCTACTTTTAACATTTCTAATCTTTCTCCTTTTGATATAGGTGATGGCGATTTGAGGACAAATCTTTTTGAAGGAAGGAGAAATGATGAAAATCAAGGTAGCAACAATAGAAGCAATCATGATCCGTTGCACATTAAGGATGGTCTAATCATGAGGGCTAAAGCTAAGAGGGTGCGTCAAGCTTTGTAGGAGCTTATTGAAGCTAGTTGGGCCAAGACACAAGGGGTTATATTTGCACAAGAAGAAAAATGTCTGGTAAATTTAATTCAAGCCCAGGATTGAAGAAAATATTTTTACTCAATATTAGTGGGCTAGTATTAATAATAAAGCCTAATTATATTATTTAAGATGTGATGAGCATGCCTATGCTATTTAAGGCTAGGAAAAAACCTTATTAAAGTTGATTAATTTTATTTACTTTGAATTTGTCAAAACTACACAAAATAAGGATTAGGCCTGAACCTTCTTTATTAACTTTAATCCTTATTTGGCAGGGAATAAGTAGATTTTCTTATAATTTTAGGATTTCTAAAGGCTATAAATACCTAGTTAAAGCCTTAGAAATAGCAGATTTTGTTATTTTAAATTTGAGAGAGATTAAAAACTATCCAGCTTCTTTTGAGAACTTGTGATTCTTTCTATCCAATTCATCTTGTGGTGCATAAATATTACTTATCACTCATCATATAACCTTTGTTCTTATCTCTTAATTAGACAACGGGTCTTGGTTCTCTTTCTTGAATCTGATTTAGCGTTTCTGGGTTTGTTAACAATGTATTGATGTTGGTTTCACCTTTTTAGGTGTGGTTCGCATCAAACTACTACCAATAACTATGTACTTGGGATTCAAGCACTTTACAATAATTAATGAAAACTTACAACTACTACCAATAAACTAGGCACTTAAAAAGTTAGCACTTATTACAACAATTAATGAAACTTACAACTACTAACTACGAATAATTACTAATATTGAGACTTCACATAACACGAGGTATTCACATTAGCTGCTATGCTATTGTTCCTCATCACACATAGATGTTCAATGGACCTTGAGATATTTTGGCAGCCTAGTTTGCATCATTCCCCCTCTCTTCAAAAGAATTTATCCTTAAATATTTACCAGGCTCAAATACAACTTTCTTGAACTTTGAAGTGGTATTTTTGATAGTGCTGCAATCAACACACTTTTTTCATAATCCATCATTCTTAGACACAAGCAATATTGGTATGGCAAGATAATTCATGCTCTTACACACATACCTCTTCTCCATGAGTTCACAAACCTATCTTTGAAGTTTCTTTGTCTAATTAGGATTACTTATATAGGCTATCCTATTTGGAATTAATGCTCTAGGTATAAAGATTATTTTATGCTCAATTCCTTTTATTAGTGGTAAATATTAGGTATCTCTTCAGGAAACAATGATCATCAAATTCTTTTTCATCTTCTTCGGTTTGCAAACTTAATGTATGCTTAGTAACCATCAATTCACCATCTACTGGGTACTCCATTCCATCACTTGCATCTTCCAATTACTTTTAGTTTCAGTGACATTGTTATCGCTTAGAATCAATACACTCTAATTTTGACATTGAGATGCAATATCGCTTGTTTCCAAACATATAAAATATTTAATATCTTTATTACTTGGTTGAGAATCAAGATTACCCTTGCCTTGGCTACCTCCCATGTTTTGACCCTTAGTTGGTTCTATTTTGGAATTAAAATTAGCTTGCTTATCTTCTTTACTCTAATCCAGTTTCAAAGATTTTACGGAACTAGAGTTTTGGGCATATCTTGTGGAACTCTTCCTATTTATTTATTTTTTCTATCTTCTTTGCCATATGCAATAATCTATCCCAAGCACTCTATCAATGCCATCATCATTCGTGGTAGCACACCTATAATGAATTCGCACATTAAGAACTCTAGGTGTCTGTGCCCTTTTATCTACTAGATTCAAATTAATCTATCTGTTCATGAACCTGCTCCATCTCTACTTTCAACACTCTTCTCATCTCATCAATATAACTTCCGTGAGTAATTTTGAATCAACCTTTTTCAATGCACCTTTGGTAGTATTTTTGTTCATGTTGTTTGACATAATTTGCTACAAAATAAAATTAGAAAAAAAATAAACCTCGCACACTTCCTTACATTTTTTCTCAAAGAATAATTCACTCAATTTTCACTCATATTTTTTTTAATTTAGAAAAGTAAACTTGGAATCAATGCAATCTGAATTTTATTTTATTTTTTTGTCTCTTTTTTTTGTTTTTTTTTTTAACTTATATGTAATAACAAAACTTAAAAAAATAGATAAAATAAAAGACAAGAAGAAACAAGGAAACTAATATAGGCTACGGATTCTAGAGACTAAAATAAATTTGTTGATTTAAAAGAAATTACAACCAATGAAAATTAAATGGCTAGTTCAAACCTAATTAGAGACCTGACGCTCAATGAGGTTCCTTTGCCAAATGATCGTTTTAATTCAAATTTTTATATAAACAAAAACAAGAACCTTAACCTGTTATTTATAAGAGATTAGAACCAAAGTTATGATGCCACACTCAAGATAGATGAGAAGTTGCGAGTGATATAAGTCTAAAAGAACGTTATATAAAATCTTGATAAGTTCTTATAAAATTTTTTTGAAGAACTTAAGTGAAAACTCTCACGTTAATACCATCAATTCTATTTTCTTCCTATTCATCTCTCATGTACTATAGAGATCTCTTGGGATGTCTAACATTTATTACAGTAATTAATGATAACTTACGACTACTAATTATCAACTACAACCAATAACTTAGGCACTTAGAATTCCAACACTTATTATAACAATTAATGAAAACTTACAACTATTAACTCCAACTACTACTAATAAATTAGGCACTTAGAATACTAGCACTTATTACAACAATTAATGAAAACTTTAAACTACTGACTACCAACAACTATCAATATTGAGATTGTACATCACATGGGCTACTCCTCACAGAGCTACTGTTGATGTGCCTTGATTTATAACAAAATTAAATTGCAAAGTTGATGGAGGATAGAACTAAATAGATACCTTGATAAGTCGAATGGACGCCACAAGGATCAGTTTAGGGTTTTGACGCCACACTCTTGATGATCAAAGAGTGATAAGTCAGCAACTATCTTCAAGAGTTGAAAAACTTGAGAAGACAATTTTGAGAGAGAAATAGCTCTTCTATTTCGTGCTTCCAATTTCAAAATGAGGCAACTGCCTCTACAAGACTTTTACATGCCTTATATAGGCTTACAAAATGAGGTGAAACCCTAATGTTACCTAATAAGCTTAAAAAGGCCCAAAATAAGCCCAATATGACTTAACAATTTAAAACAAAACTAAACAAGTTCAAAATAGCCCAAATACCTAAAAGTAGTAACATAAGAAGTAAATAAAGCCCAATAGCATGAAAAGAAAGCCCTTAGCTGCTTCTTAAAGCCCAACGTCACCAAACGTCTCTAAATCACGTCCCAATCTCAAATTGAAGACAAATAAATACATTTAGCTCGTTTCCATTTAGATCGCAAGCTTCTAATCCCATAGAAGCTTCAATAGCTCCAATTTGACTACTTATGGCCCTTTGAAGCTGTTTAGCCTTAGCCCTTGTTATTGGACCATCTGAAATCTCCTTTATGCTCAGCTCGCCTTCTTGAGTTGATTTAGAACCTTCATGATGCACATCATCACCCCCGGGCAGAGAATGATTTGCCCTCAAATCAGAATCTTCTAAATCTTCCAAATAAGGAGATAAGTCCTTGACATTAAAAGTGGCTGAAACATTGTAATCACCAGGAAGGTCAACTTTGTAAGCATTACTATTTACCTTCTCTATAATACGAAAAGGTCCATCAACTCTTGGCATCAGCTTGGACTTTCGCTTGCTAGGAAATCTTCCCTTGCTAAGATGAATCCAAACAAGATCACCAGGTTCAAAGCTAATCATTTTCCGTCCTTTATTAGCATGCTTAACATACCTAGCTGTTTTCTCCTCAATATGAATTCGAACCTGCTCATGAAGCTTCTTCATTAATTCTGCCTTCTTAACACCATCCATAGATGTCCTCTCATTAATTGGAATAGGAACAAGGTCAATAGGAACAAATGGATTAAATCCATACACAATCTCAAATGGCGAAAATTTTGTAGCCCCATGCACACTACGGTTATATGCAAACTCTACAATAGGCAAACAAGTATCCCAACTCTTTAAGTTCTTGTTTATAACAGCCCGTAATAAAGAAGATAGAGTACGGTTCACTACTTCAGTTTGCCCATCAGTTTGTGGATGACAAGCAGTACTGAAAAGCAACTTTGTTCCAAGCTTCTTCCAAAGAGTCTTCCAAAAATAGCTTAAGAACTTTGTATCACGATCAGAGACAATGCTTTTAGGGATTCCATGCAAACGTACAATTTCCCTAAAAAACAAATCAGCAATATGAATAGCATCATCAGTTTTGTTACAAGGAATAAAGTGTGACATTTTGGAGAACCGATCAACCACAACCATCACTGAATCCTTCCCACGCTGTGTTCTAGGTAATCCAAGCACAAAATCCATACTAATATCCATCCATGGTTGCTCTGGGATAGGTAAAGGCATATATAGTCCATATGCATTCTCTTTACCCTTAGCTTTCTTGCAATTTACACATCTTTCAACAACTTTATGAACATCCCGCAGCATATTAGGCCAAAAGAAGTGCTCTTTCAGTAGCTCATAAGTTTTCTTCTCCCCAAAATGACCACTAAGACCACCCCCATGAGCCTCACGCACAAGCAACTCACGTAAGGATCCTGAAGGTATACACATTCTGCCCAACTTGAACAAGTAACCATCATGCACAAAGAACCCATCACAAGCTCCTTTAGCACATTTAGACATCATATTAGCAAAGTATGAATCACTGGTATATTGTTCTTTCACCTGTTCAAAACCCAAAAGCCTTGCATTTAACATAGAAATCAATGCATACCTCCTAGAAAGAGCATCAGCAATGACATTAGTTTGCCCCTTCTTGTATTTTATGACATATGGAAATGGCTCAATGAACTCTACCCATTTGGCATGTCTTCTATTCAGCTTGTTCTGCCCTTTAAGATACTTTAATGATTCATGGTCAGTATGAATAACGAACTCTTTAGGTAATAAATAATGCTGCCATACCTCGAGAGCCCGAATCAATGCATAAAACTCCTTGTCATAAATAGAGTAGTTTAACCGTGCCCCATTCAGCTTCTCACTAAAGAAAGCAATTGGCCTCTTTTCTTGCATCAACACAGCCCCAATACCGACCCCTGAAGCATCACACTCTATTTCAAATGTTTTAGCAAAATCGGGAAGTGCTAAAACTGGAGCAGAACATAATTGTTCTTTTATCAGTTCAAATGACTTCTGTGCATTCTCATTCCACCTAAACTCATTTCCCTTTTTCAAACACTCTGTCATAGGCGCAACAATAGAACTAAAGTCTTTAATAAATCGCCTATAGAAAGAGGCTAAACCATGAAAACTTCTCACATCCGCAACACCAGTAGGTTTAGGCCAATCACGAATTGCCTTAACCTTCTCCTCATCAACCTTAATTCCGCTACCAAAAACAACATACCCCAAAAAGATAACACTATCTTGGCAGAAATAGCACTTCTTGATGTTTCCATACAACTTAGCATCACGCAAGGTCTCAAATACAGCCATAAGATGCTTCACATGATCATCTAAAGTTTTACTATAGATCAAGATATCATCAAAATAGACCACAACAAACAGCCCAATAAACTTCCTCAAAACATGGTTCATAAGTCTCATAAATGTACTAGGTGCATTAGAAAGTCCAAACGGCATCACCATCCACTCATACAATCCATGCTTAGTTTTAAAGGCTGTTTTCCATTCATCACCTTCTTTCATCCTAATTTGGTGATATCCACTCATTAAATCAACTTTAGAAAAATAAACAGCACCATGCAATTCATCAAGCATATCATCAAGTCTAGGAATAGGGAATCGATACTTAACCGTTATCTTGTTGATAGCCCGACTGTCCACACACATTCTCATGGTACCATCCTTCTTTGGAACAAGCAAAGTAGGCACTGAATAAGGACTAAGTGACTCACGCACATAGCCCCTCTCTAAGAGCTCACCAACTTGCCTTTTGATCTCCTTTGCTTCCTCCGGATTACATCTATATGCTGGTCTATTTGGAAGTGAAGCTCCAGGCACCAAATCAATTTGATGCTCTATCCCTCGAATAGGTGGTAATCCCAATGGTAGCTCTTCTGGAAATACATCTTTGAACTCTTCAAGTAACTCCACAACCTGCCTTGGCAAATCCAAACCCTCCACTTGCAATAAAGGCTTTGCCCAAGTCATGAAAACAACCCCCACAGAAGCTAGTGCTTGCTCAACATCTCCCTTTTTGGCTAACATTAACCCTTTACCAGATTCCATCATCTTCCTTTGATTCCGCAACTGATCTTCTCTAACTTGTTGAGAACTCAATGGCATCAAATTCACTTTCTTCCCATTCAGCACAAATGAATAAGTGTTCCTTCGCCCATTATAAGTCACATCATTATCAAATTGCCATGGGCGTCCTAATAACACATGACTAGCTGTCATCGGAACCACATCACATAAAACCTCATCATGAAAGGTTTTAATGGAGAATGGCACCCGAACCTGTCTTGTAACTTGAATCTCTCCCTTATCATTAAGCCAATGTAATTTGTATGGTTTTGGATGTGGAACAGTAGTTAATCCCAGTTTCTCCACTAAAGTAATGGATGCAACATTGGTGCAACTACCATTATCAATGATCATGGCACAAACCTTATCTCGGATTTGACATCTTGTATGAAAGATGTTTTCGCGCTGTTCCAAACCAATATCAACTTCAGCACTCAAAATCCTTTGAATAACTAATAAATTTCCCTCCATTGGCTCAAGATTCTCTTCTTGTTTAGTCACTTCGACTTTAGATTCCTCTTCCATCTCAGCTTCATCTTCACTTACAAGCTCTCCATACTGCCCTTGTAAAACCATCACCCTCTTATTCGGACATTCAGAAGCAATATGCCCATTTCCCAAGCACTTGAAACACTTGATGTCTCGCGATCTCCTGGAAAATTGAGGTTCAAATACCTTCTCCTTTCCTTTCAATGAACCTGAACTAACACTTCCTTTACTGAACTCCACTTTCTCATCACGTTTAGGTGTGTTCCATGTTCGCGAAGGTGAAGAAACAGCCTTTGTATTACTTGTTGTAGTTGACCTCATATAGATACCCCCTCTTTTCTGCTGTCTTTCTACTTTAGTTGCAAGCTTTATGACATCCTCAAGAAATATGAAGGGCTGTAACTCAACAACATTAGCTATGTCCCTCTTCAATCCATCAAGGAATCTAGCTATTGTTTGCTCTTGAGGTTCATTCAAATCACAGCGAATTAGCAACAGTTCAAATTCTTTCACATACTCCTCCACACTCAAGGAACCTTGCCGCAAACTCTGGAGTTTGATGTATAATTCTTGTTTATAGTAATCCGGAACAAATCTCTTCTTCATTAATCTTTTCATAAGTGGCCAGCTTGTAACTTCTTCTTCGTCATCCCTTCTTCGCTGAGTTTTTAAGTTTTCCCACCACAAAAGTGCGTAATCGGTAAACTCAAGTGCTGCTACCTTACACTTCTTTGCCTCAGGATACTCATGCCAATCAAACACCCTTTCTACCTTCTGAACCCATTCAAGATACTCCTCAGGAGAACTAGTACCTCTAAATGGTGGTATATTAAGTTTGATACCACTAGTAGGGTCATTTTGCTGCCTCCTTATCCTACCCCTATCTTCAGCCTCATCATCCCTATTTGGCTCATCTCCAGCATTCCCTAAGTCATTTTGAGGTACCCTATGCCCTACCCGCCTTTGTTGGGGTTGCAAAGTGTTTCTTTGCATCATTTCTATAATTGCAGCAAGTTGTCCACGAATTTCAGTAATCTCACCTCGAAATTCATCATGAGCTCGCTGTAAGCCCACGAGTTGAGCTTGTTCTAAACTCAATCCCTTTGGTACTCTACTTGCATCATCATCAGCCATTATTAACAAAAACCCCAAACAAGTATGAACAATTGAACAACACAACCAGTAGCTAAAAACACTCTTCTCAAACTGAATTTTCCACCAATTCAGTAAATACAATCAGATAGCAACAATTTACTCAAATTCAAAATTTCCAGGTTCACAAAATTTCCAGGTTCAAGAACAATTTAATTCAGCCAACCCATCTCCGGTTCACAAACTACTAAGAATTAATTTTAATGCTTCAGAGTTGCAATTCAACTCCTCAAATATTAGAGACCCAAACTGATAATAACCCCACGAAATTATATAACACAAAAAATAGCAAGACACCTTCAATAGCTAAAACTTCAGTTTGCACACTGAAATCCTGTGCTCTGATACCAGATGATGTGCCTTGATTTATAACAAAATTAAATTGCAAAGTTGATGGAGGATAGAACTAAATAGATACCTTGATAAGTCTAATGGACGCCACAAGGATCAGTTTAGGGTTTTGACGCCACACTCTTGATGATCAAAGAGTGATAAGTCAGCAACTATCTTCAAGAGTTGAAAAACTTGAGAAGACAATTTTGAGAGAGAAATAGCTCTTCTATTTCGTGCTTCCAATTTCAAAATGAGGCAACTGCCTCTACAAGACTTTTACATGCCTTATATAGGCTTACAAAATGAGGTGAAACCCTAATGTTACCTAATAAGCTTAAAAAGGCCCAAAATAAGCCCAATATGACTTAACAATTTAAAACAAAACTAAACAAGTTCAAAATAGCCCAAATACCTAAAAGTAGTAACATAAGAAGTAAATAAAGCCCAATAGCATGAAAAGAAAGCCCTTAGCTGCTTCTTAAAGCCCAACGTCACCAAACGTCTCTAAATCACGTCCCAATCTCAAATTGAAGACAAATAAATACATTTAGCTCGTTTCCATTTAGATCGCAAGCTTCTAATCCCATAGAAGCTTCAATAGCTCCAATTTGACTACTTATGGCCCTTTGAAGCTGTTTAGCCTTAGCCCTTGTTATTGGACCATCTGAAATCTCCTTTATGCTCAGCTCGCCTTCTTGAGTTGATTTAGAACCTTCATGATGCACATCAACTGTGCTGTTGTTTTCCATTACACATAGATGTTCAATGGACCTTGTGGTGTTTTGGCAACCTGATTTGCATCATCAATGGCTTGGAGTCTCGGTTTTATTTGGTGCTGTAGTTTGTAGATTCTGACTTATCTTCCAAGTCTTACTCGAGGACTGTGACTTTATTTTTGTTAAATGATTGTTTTGCCTCTTAATCTTCAATTTTGCTCTTTTTGCTGCGTCAAGTTGTTGAAAACTACAAACTAACAATAATATGCATATTATTAAGCCATGTATTCATACTCATGTTAAACACAATTAAGTTAAGAGAATCAAAATATTATATATAAAATAGACTAATCACCAACACGATTTCTGAGCCAAAATATGAGCTTTCACAGAAGCATATTGACCTCACAAAAATTAATTTTCTGAAACTTACTCAAAAGATACCAGAACAACCAACATGTGTTCTGATCCGAAGTACAATATTTCATTAAAAAGTAAGGATACATCTTGCAACTTGAAATTTTTGTCGCAAAAAGAAATGTAAAAAACTATCTAAAAACAACAACAACATGGTATTTTGAGCCCAAAATATGGGCTTGCAAAAAAAATAATGATATTTTGCTTCATGAACTTTTTGTGAGGAAAAATGTTTTTCCAAATCTTGCTCAAAATTTACTAAAACAACCAAAATATAAGTTTTCGTAGAAAACT
The DNA here is from genome assembly GCA_946807835.1 of Ailanthus altissimus. Classification (NCBI taxonomy): domain Eukaryota; kingdom Viridiplantae; phylum Streptophyta; class Magnoliopsida; order Sapindales; family Simaroubaceae; genus Ailanthus; species Ailanthus altissimus. The sequence goes on from OX327699.1 coordinate 7,838,822, forward strand.
AATTACCTCATTTTGCGTCTTGAGCTTTTCTTTGTGAAATTTATAAAATTGTTCAAAACTAACCAAAACAACACCAACTTGAAGTTTTGATTTAAAATATCAGTTTTCACAAAAGAATAACAATCTCAATTTGTGTCACGAAATTTTTGTTTGCAAATTGTTTTTTTCCAAAACTTGGTAAAAAGGTTACAAAACTACCAATAGTGTTCTGATACAAAATATAATAAAGTTTCGTAGAAAAATCACTACCACATTTTGTGTGACAAAACTTTTATTGTGAAAAAAAGTGTTCAAAACAACAAAAGCGTAATGTTCTGAGAAAAATTTCAGCTTGCAAAGAAAAATAATATAGAGTCAATTTGCAAAATGAACTTTTGGTTGCAAAAAATATTTTTTTCGAAACTTGCCAAAAAGTTACAAAACAAAAAATATGGTATTTTGATCCAAAATATAAGTTTTTATAGAAAAATAACGACCCAATTTTGTGTCACAAAACTTTTAGTCGTGAAAAGAAATTGCTAAAACTTTACATATGGCTTTCTAAATTTTTAACAATTTAAGATAGACAAACAAAATTTAAGGGTATATTTGTCATAAAAAGCACTAATTTCTTTCCCTATTTTGTCAAAATAGAAAGTATAAATTAACTAAGAGAATGTTGAAAATGATTAGATTGGGTGCTATATACATTAGAAATGTTTTGCTCAACAATATCTATAACGGCACATGAAATCCTACTAAATCTCATCAACTTTTTGTTCAAAGCTCCAATTTTTGGAACTTGAACTAAAACAAAAGTGATGCAAACGAAGCTGTGCAGCCTATATGCATACAAGAGAAAGAACTCACATTTGGGCTTGAAGGGATTCATAAGACATGTGGGCTTCGAGGGGCTAGCAATCACATGATCCATTAAGCTTGCCAAGTGGGCCAATCACAAGACTTAGAGCCAAGAGTTTTAAAGAAGTATTAAATGGGTTGATTCAAAAGTTGATGAGATAGAAAACACATAAAGGAACCGCATGAGCCCAAATCCATTTTAAATTAAGTCCAAATCAGATTGAAGGGAACCTAATCGATTTAATTAAGGTTCTAGAAGAGCCCGATTGAATATCTAAACAACTTTTGAAAGGCCCAAGATATTAAATTTGAATTTAAATTTAATATAAGAAAATTTTTATGGAGCTTTAATTACTTTTCAAATTTTGAAGATTTGTTACAGATGTACTTATAGAAGTTTTGATGCATTAGTATTATTTCTCTTTTAGAAAGGTTTGTAGTAAGATTTTACAGCCTATATATAGGCTTGGTTTTTTTCTTATTGTGGGGATTTAACTATTCATTGGAGTATTATAAAGCTTTTTTTGGTGTGTTCGTCTTTTATTCTTGAAAGGACTTTGAACTTAACAAGATTATTCTTATAGTTATCAAATAACATGACTTATCACCTTGATTCTTGAGTATCCTTGGGTTTCTTGGTGTGGCGTCCTCTATTCAGTTGTAGAATTAGTTTTGGCTTTGCTATTTAATGGGTCAAGACTAATCAAATTTGTGTCTTGAAGATCTTGGGATTCGATTCCACATTTTGGTGTTGGTTTTCGTTACATCGTTGCGAGGTTCATATCAATTGGTATCAGAGTTTTGGTTTCAAGGCAAGTTTGAATTCTCCCTTTAATTGCTTTATTGTTCCATTGAATTTTGTTTGAATTGTTTTGGTTTAAGAAAACCCTAATTGTGGCTTCATTCTATCTTAAGAAAGAAAGAAAGAAAGAAAAGGAAAAAGAAAGGAAGGAAGAAAGAAAGAAAGGGAAACCAAAAAATTGTAGCAAATTCATCTTCATCGAAAGTTTGAATTTTAATCAGTCTTTCAACAATCTTGAATCGTCTTTGCGACATTGATTGCTTGCATCAGTTTCTTAATGAGTGCTTCTTGAATCTTGTGATTTGTCTTGGTTGCTTCTCATCTTGAATTGCCACTTGAATCTCAATTGTTCTTGAGTCTGATTAAGGGTAAAAAGAAGACAAAGCAAGAATGGTGAGAACATAAGAAGGTGAAAGCTGTTTGAGTACTAAATACGAGCGTGAGAGATTTTCTTGAGTGAAACATATGAGGGAGTGCTTGTGAGATCCTTAACTGTGGTTTTACAGATTCTAAACATGTCATAAAATCAAGAAGAAAACTCAACCAAAGAGGCGAAACAACCAATAAACTCGAACCTACAGCTGCAAGCATTGTTGGGCGATATAAGGTGGATGATGATGACTAAATTGGAGCAAATTCATGAGAGGATAGACAAGTTAAAAAATAAAGGGCAGCATCAAAACGTTCCTATGGGGAAACCACTTAGGTGAGTGCAACCAGGGGTACAATGGAAAGTTGTTGAAGGTAAAGAGGAGTTGGATGAGTTGGACGAACCACTAATGAACCAAGGTAGATTTGGGCATGGTTATGGAGATAGACACTAAGCGGGGAAGACCTAGGTGGGTTGACGACTTAGGAAGCATTTAGGTGAAGATTCTACCCTTTCAAGGTAAAAATGACCCTGAGTTTATCTGGAATAGAAGATGAAGATAGAGATGATCTTCGATTGCCACAATTACTCTGAGGCAAAAAGGTAAAACTACTTTGCAATTGCATTCACCGACTATGCTAGGATCAAATGTTGAAGGAAATAAGGAGAAATCATGAACGACATGTTGAGATGTGGAACATGATGAAGGCTAACATGAGAAGATGCATCATTCTTAAATACTACCATCAGGAGTTGTAAAACAAGTTGCAGTGTCTAACTCAAGAATCCAAGAGTATTGATGAATACTATAAAGAGATGAAGGTTACTATAATCTGAGCGAGTGTAGAGGAGGACAGAAAAGCCACCATGACTAGGTTCTTGCATGGCTTAAACTGAGAGATAGCGGACATAGTGGAGATGAAACACTACATGGAGTTTACGAATTTGGCGCACCAAGCCATCAAAGTTGAGCAATAATTAAAGCAAAGGAACATGGGTAGAGGGGATCAAGCATGGTTGCCACAAGCTCATAGAGACCAACCCTTAAATGAGATGAAGTTCCTTCAATTAAGCCTAAGTCCGAGTCCCCTAAGGATGCCAAACAAGCTGCGACATTGAAATAAGGTAAAACTGATTCCACCACTTCTAAAAAACTTGACATTAAGTGCTTCAAATGCCAAAGTAGGGGACAAATAGCAATTTGACGTCCGAACAAAAGAGTGATGGTAATCAATGCTCAAGGGGAGATTGAGTCAGAAGATGAGCACGAAGACAAAGTAGATGACATGCCACCTCTTGAAGGGCAATATACGGTTGAAGGAGAATCATTGGTGATAAGGCGAGCTCTTAGCGCATATGTCAAGGAAGAAGAAAACAATTAACGAGAGAACTTGTTCCATACTTAGTGTTTCATGAAGTCAAGGTAAAAAAATAAGTGTTGGTGGCAAATTCTAATGGTAAGTATGAGGATGAGGTACTTTGCGATGTGGTACCAATGCATGCATGCCACATCCTATTAGACGACTATAGCAGTTCGATCGGCAAGTCATGCATAATGTTACACCAATAGTTACTCTTTTATCATTAAAAAGCAGCCCATAATACTTGTATCATTGACTATAAAATAAGTTCTCAAAGACCAACTTAAGATGCAAAAAGCAAGTGAAAAGAGAAAAGAAAAAAAGAGAGGCTGAAGCTGAGAGAAAAGAAAAGGAGATGAGAGAAAAAGGGAAAGGCTAAAGCATGAAAGAGGGTGAGAGGGAAAATGAGATAGTTGCAGCCTTAGTGAGTGCAAGAGAGGAAAAATACAATTACATTACAAAAAAATGTGAGATCAAGAGAGCTTAAATTTCACAATAGCTCCTTATAGTACTCATATACTAGGAGGCTCTTTCATGTAGTAATGATTTTACTAAATCTTTATTGAGCAGCATTATTTCTCTTTTGTAAGAATTCAAAAATGTCTTTTCCTGAGGAGGTGCCTCCAGGCTTACTTCAAATTCGAGGAATTTAACATTAAATCAAATTTATACCCAATGCAATAATTCCAAACAGACCAGCCTGTAGAGGTAATTTTGAGGAGATGAAGGAACTTTAACTACAGGTGAGTTGATGAAAAAAAAGGGTATGTTACAGAGAGCTGAGTCCTTTTACGGTTCCGATGATACTAGTGCCTAAGTAGGATGGGACAGAGGATGCATGTTGATTGTCGAGCCATCTACAATATTACGGTAAAGTATCGCCATCTTATTCCTCAATTAGATGATTCGTTAGATGAACTACATGGGTCTTGTGTGCTTTCTAAGATCGATCTCAAGTGGATACCATTAGATTAGGATGAAAGAAGGTGATGAGTAAAGAACTGTATTTAAAAAAAAAAATGTGGTTTATATAATACGATCCACGCCAAGAAATTGATAAAGTTGTGGATCAAGAAGGACTCCAAGATTGTCTAGAAACAGATTTGTATGAGCAAAATGGCTAAGGTCTTAACGACTCTAAAGTATCTCATTAACCCTCCACCATGGGATTTCCTTACTAACAAATCACGCAAAGAGCAATTTGGCACAAATAATTTATTTTCTCGAAACAAGAAGCCCTCGTGTGTAAAGAACTTACCTACTGAAGTTTTCTCACAAGTCTGAAACTCCTTACAAAAATCATGGTCTAAAGGATAATATTCTTTAATATGCCCAAAACCAAGTAATTTATCATCTAGGGTAGAAATTAATGCATACTTTTTGAGATAGTTCATCGGAAACAATATTTTCTTTACCTTGCTTGTATCGGATGACATATAGGAATGTCTCGATGAATTCCACCCATTTTGCATGTCTTCTATTCAACTTATGTCAACCCTTCAAATATTTTAAGAACTCGTGATCGGTGTGGATCACAAACTCCTTAGGCCAAAGGTAGTGTTGCCATGTTTCTAATACTCTAATCAATGCATACAATTCTTTATCATAAGTAGGATAATTTAAGGTTGCCCCACTTAATTTTTCTCTGAAATATGAATAACCCCACAAAATTATATAACACAAAAAACAGTAAGACACCTTCAATAGCTGAAACTTCAGTTTGCACGCTGAAATTCTATACTCTGATACCAGATGATATGCCATGATCTTCAAATTAGGTTATTCAGAATAAGAACAAAAATAAATTTTTAAGATGAGGTCGCCGTCTGATTTTGCTGGTCTTTTCTTTATGTATTTAGGCTGAATTATAACAAGTAAATGGTCAGATGGAGGATAGAATTAAAAAGAAGCCTTGATAAGTCAATAGACGCTACAAGGATCAATTTAGGGTTTTGACGCCACACTCTTGGTGATAAAAGAGTGATAAGTCAGTAATTATCTTCAAGAGTTAGAAAACTTGAGAAGATAAGTTTTGAGAGAAAAAGATCTTCTTTTTCATGCAGGAATTTCCAGAATGAGGCAACTGCCTCTATAAGACTTTAACATGTCTTATATAGGCTTACAAAATTAGGGGAAACCCTAATGTTACCTAATAAACTTAAAAAGCCCAAAATAAGCACAATATAACTTAACAATTTTAAAACAAAACTAAACAAGTTCAAAATGGCCCAAATACATAAAAATAGTAACATAAGAAGTAAATAAAGCCCAATAGCATGGAAAGAAAGCCCAATAGCATGGAAAGAAAGCCCTTAGCTGCTTCTTTAAGCCCAACGTCACCAAAAATTTCTAAATCACATCCCAATCTCTAATTGAAGACAGATAAACACATTTAGTTCATTTCCATTCAGATCGCAAGCTTCTAGTCCCATAGAAGCTTCAATAGCTCCAATTTGACTACTTATGGCCCTTTGAAGCTGTTTAGCCTTAACCCTTGTTATTGGACCATTTGAAATCTCCTTTATGCTCAGCTCACCTTCTTGAGTTGATTTAGAACCTTCATAATGCACATCATCACCCCTGGGCAGAGAATAATTTGACTTCAAATCAGAATCTTCTAAATCTTCCAAATAAGGAGATAAGTCCTTCACATTAAAAGTGGCTGAAACATTATAATCACTAGGTAAGATCAACTTTGTAAGCATTATTATTCACCTTCTCTACAATCCAAAAAAGTCCATCAACTCTTGGCATCAACTTGGACTTCCGCTTGCTAGGAAATCTTCCCTTGCTAAGATGAATCCAAACAAGATCATCAGGTTCAAAGCTAATCATTTTTCGTCCTTTATTAGCATGCTTAACATACTTAGCTGTTTTCTTCTCAATATAAATTCGAACCTGCTCATGAAGCTTCTTCATCAATTCTATCTTCTTAACACCATCCATAGATGTCCTCTCATCAATTGGAATAGGAACAAGGTCAATAGGAACAAATGGATTAAATCCATATACAATCTCAAATGGTGAAAATTTTGTAGCCCCTAACACACAATGGTTGTATGCAAACTCCACAATAGGCAAAAAAGTATCCCAACTCTTTAAGTTCTTGTTTGTAACAGTACGTAATAAAGAAGATAGAGTACGGTTCACTACCTCAGTTTGCCCATCAATTTGTGGATGACAAGCAGTACTGAAAAGCAACTTCGTTCCAAGCTTCTTCTAAAGAGTCTTCCAAAAATAGCTTAAGAACTTTGTATCACGATCTGAGACAATGCTTTTAGGGATTCCATATAAACGTACAATTTCCCTAAAAAATAAATCAGCAATATGAATAGCATTATCAGTTTTGTTACAAGGAATAAAGTGTGACATTTTGGAGAACCGATCAACCACAACCATCACTAAATCCTTCCCAAGCTGTGGTCTAGTTAATCCAAGCACAAAATCCATACTAATATCCATCTATGGTTGCTCTGGGATAGGTAAAGACATATATAGTCTATATGTATTCTCTTTACCCTTAGCTTTCTTGCAAATTACACATCTTTCAACAACTTTATGAACATCCCGCAACATATTAGGCCAAAAGAAGTGCTCTTTTAGTAGCTCATAAGTTTTCTTCTCCCCAAAATGACCACTAAGACCACCCCGTGAGCCTCACGCACAAGCAACTCACGTAAGGATCCTGAAGGTATACACATTCTGCCCAACTTGAACAAGTAACCATCATGCACAAAGAACCTATCACAAGTTCCTTTAGCACATTTAGACATCAATTAGCAAAGTATGAATCACTAGTATATTGTTCTTTCATCTGTTCAAAACCCAAAAGCCTTGCATTTAACATAGAAATCAATGCATACCTCATAGAAAGAGCATCAGCAATGACATTAGTTTGCCCTTTCTTGTATTTTATAACATATGGAAATGGCTCCATGAACTCTACCCATTTGGCATGTCTTCTATTCAGCTTGTTCTATCCTTTAAGATACTTTAACGATTCATGGTCAGTATGAATAACAAACTCTTTAGGTAATAGGTAATGCTGCCATACCTCGAGAGCCCGAATCAATACATAAAACTCCTTGTCATAAATAGAGTAGTTTAATCGTGCCCCATTCAGGTTCTTACTAAAGAATGCAATTGGCCTCTTTTCTTGGATCAAAACAGCCCCAATACCAACCCCTGAAGCATCACACTCTATTTCAAATATTTTAGAAAAATCAGGAAGTGCTAAAACAGGAGCAGAACATAATTGTTCTTTAGTCAGCTCAAATGCCTTCTGTGCATTCTCATTCCACCTAAACTCATTCTCCTTTTTCAAATATTCCGTCATAGGCGCAACAATAGAACTAAAGTCTTTAATAAACCGTCTATAGAAAGAGGCTAAACCATGAAAACTTCTCACATCCGCAACGCTAGTAGGTTTAGGTCAATCACGAATTACCCTAACCTTCTCCTCATCAATTTTAATTCCACTACCAGAAACAACATACCCTAGAAAGATAACATTATCTTGGCAGAAATACAACTTCTTGTGTTTTCCATACAACTTAGCATCTCGTAAGATTGCAAATACAACCTTAAGATGCTTCACATGATCATCAAAAGTTTTACTATAGATTAGGATATCATCAAAAAATACCACAACAAACAGCCCAATGAACACCCTCAAATCATGATTCATTAGCCTCAGAAATGTACTAGGTGTATTAGAAAGCCCAAACAGCATCACCATCCACTCATACAATCCATGCTTAGTTTTAAAAGCTATTTTTCATTCATCGCTTTCTTTCATCGTAATTTGGTGATATCCATTAATCAAATCAACTTTAGAATAATAAACAGCACCATGCAATTCATCAAGTCTAGGAATACGGAATCGATACTTAACCGTTATCTTGTTAATAGCTCGACTATGCACACATTCTCATGGTACCATCTTTCTTTGGAACAAGCAAAGTAGGCACTGAACAAGGACTAAGTGACTCACGCACATTGCCCTTCTCTAAGAGCTCGCCAACCTGCCTTTTGAACTCCTTTGCTTCCTCCGGATTACATCTATATGCTAGTATATTAGGAAGTGACGCTCCAAGCACCAAATCAATTTCATGCTTTATCCCTCGAATTGGTGGTAATCCCAATGGCAATTCTTCTAGAAATACATCTTTGAACTCTTTAAGCAACTCCACAACCTGCCTTGGCAAATCCAGACCCTCCATTTGCAATAAAGGCTTTGCCCAAGCCATGAAAACAACCCCCACAGAAGCTAGTGCTTGCTTAACATCTCTATTTTTGGCTAACATTAGCCCTTTACTCTATTTTGCCATCTTCTTTTGATTTCGCAACTGATCTTCTCTACCTTGTTGAGAACTCAAAGGCATCAAATTCACCTTCCTCCCATTCAACACAAATGAATAAGTGTTCCTTTGCCCATTATAAGTCACATCATTATCCAATTTCCATGGACATCGTAATAACACATGACTAGCTGTCATAGGAACCACATCACATAAAACCTCATCATGAAAGGTTTTAATGGAGAACGGAACACAAACCTATCTTGTAACCTAAATCTCCCCCTTGTCATTAAGCCAATGCACTTTGTATGGTTTTGGATGTAGAACAGTAGTTAATCCCAGTTTCTCCACTAAAGCAGTGGATGCAACATTGGTACAACTACCATTATCAATGATCATAGCACAAACCTTATCTGATTTGACATCTTGTATGAAATATGTTTTTCGTGTTATTCCAAACCAATATCACCTTTAGTACTCAAAATCCTTTGAATTACTAATAAATTTTCCTTCATTGGCTCAAGCTTCTCTTCTTGTTCAGTCACTTCTACTTTAGATTTCTCTTCCATTTAAGCCTTATCTTCACTTACAAGCTCTCCATGCTTCCCATGTAGAACCATCACCATTTTATTTAGACATTCAGATGCAATATGCCCATTTTTCAAACACTTGAAACCCTCATGAAAAGTTGTGGTTCAAATACCTTCTCCTTTCCTTTCAAAGAACCTGAACTAGCATTTCCTTTGCTGAACTCCACTTTCTTATCACGTTTAGGTGTACTCCATGTCCGGGAAGGTAAAGAAACAACCTTTGTATTACTTGATGTAGTTGACCTCATATGGATACCTCCTCTTTTCTGCTGTCTTTCTACTTTAGTTGCAAGTTTTATGACATCCTCAAGAAATATAAAGGGCTGTAACTCAACAACATTAGCTATGTCCCTCTTCAATCCATTAAGAAATCTAGCTTTTGTTTGCTCTTGAGGTTCATTCAAATAACAGCGAATCAGCAACAGCTCAAATTCTTTCACATACTCCTCCACACTCAAGGAACCTTGCCACAAAGTACGGAGTTCAATGTATAATTATTGTTTATAGTAATCCGAAGCAAATCTCTTCATTAATATTTTCATAAGTGGCCAGCTAGTAACTTCTTCTTCTTCATCCCTTCTTCGCTGAGCTTTTAAGTTTTCCCACCACAAAAGTGCATAATCGGTAAACTCAAGTGCTGCTTCCTTACACTTCTTTGCCTCAGGGTAGTCATTCCAATCAAACACCCTTTCTACCTTCTGAACCCATTCAAGATACTCCTCAGGAGAACTAGTACCTCTAAATCGTGGTATATTAAGTTTGATACCACTGGTAGGGTCATTTTGCTGCCTTCTTATCCTACTACTATCTTCAGCCTCATCATCCCTATTTGGCTCATCTGCAGCATCCCCTAGGTCATTCCGAGGTACCCCACGCCCTACCTGCCTTTGTTGAGGTTGCAAAGTATTTCTTTGCATCATTTCTATAATTGCAGCGAGTTGTCCACGAATTTCAGTAATCTCACCTCGAAATTCATCATGAGCTCGTTGTAAGCCCATGAGTTGAGCTTGTTCTAAACTCAGTCCCTTTGGTACTCTATTTGCATCATCTTCAACCATTATTAACAAAAACCCCAAACAAGTATGGATGATGAACAACACAAACAGTAGCTAAACAGAATTCTCAAACTGAATGATGTGCCTTGATTTATAACAAAATTAAATGGTAAAGTTGATGGAGGATAGAACTAAATAGATACCTTGATAAGTCATATGGACGCCACAAGAATCAATTTAGGGTTTTGACGCCACACTCTTGGTGATCAAAGAGTGATAAGTCAGCAACTATCTTCAAGAGTTGAAAAACTTAAGAAGATAATTTTGAGAGAGAAAAGTTCTATTTTCGTCCATCAAATTCCAAAATGAGGCAATTGCCTCTATAAGACTTAAACATGCCTTATATAGGCTTACAAAATGAGGGGAAACCCTAATATTACCTAATAAACTTAAAAAGCCCAAAATAAGTCCAATCTGACTTAACAATTTTAAAACAAAACTAAACAAGTTCAAGAAAGGCCCAAATACATAAAAATAGCAACAAAAGAAGTAAATAAAGCCCAATAGCATGGAAAGAAGGCCCTTAGCTGCTGCTTTAAGCCCAATATCACCAAACGTCTTTAAATCACGCCTAATCTCTAATTGAAGACAAATAAACACATTTAACTCATTTCCATTCAGATCGCAAGCTTCTAATCCCATAGAAACCTCAATAGCTCCAATTTGACTACTTATGGCCCTTTGAAGCTGTTTAGCCTTAGCCTTTGTTATTGGACCATCTGAAATGTCCTTTACGCTCAGCTCCCCTTCTTGAGTTGATTTAGAACCTTTATGATGCACATCATCACCCTCGGGCAAAGATTGTCCCTCAAATCAGAATCTTCTAAATATTCCAAATAAGGAGATAAGTCCTTCACATTAAAAGTGGCTGAAACATTGTAATCACCAGGAAGGTCAACTTTGTAAGCATTACTATTTACCTTCTCTATAATACGAAAAGGTCCATCAACTCTTGGCATCAGATTAGACTTCCGCTTGCTAGGAAATCTTCCCTTGCTAAGATGAATCCAAACAAGATCACCAGATTCAAAGCTAATCATTTTTCGTCCTTTATTAGCATGCTTAACATACTTAGCTGTTTTCTCCTCAATATGAATTCGAACCTGCTCATGAAACTTCTTCATCAATTCTGCCTTCTTAACACCATCCATAGATGTCCTCTCACCAATTGGAATAGGAACAAGGTCAATAGGAACAAATGGATTAAATCCATACACAATCTCAAATGGTGAAAATTTTGTAGCCCCATGCACACTACAGTTGTATGCAAACTCCACAATAGGCAAACAAGTATCCCAACACTTTAAGTTCTTGTTTATAACAGCCCATAATAAAGAAGATAGAGTACGATTCACTACCTCAGTTTGCCCATCAGTTTGTGGATGACAAGCAGTACTGAAAAGTAACATTGTTCCAAGCTTCTTCTAAAGAGTCTTCCAAAAATAGCTTAAGAACTTTGTATCACGATCAGAGACAATTCTTTTAGGGATTCCATGTAAACGTACAATTTCCCTAAATAAATAAATCAACAATATGAATAGCATCATCAGTTTTGTTACAAGGAATAAAGTGGGACATTTTGGAGAACCGATCAACCACAACCATCACTGAATCCTTCCCACGCTGTGTTCTAGGTAATCCAAGCAAAAAATCCATACTAATATCCATCCATGGTTGCTCTGGGATAGGTAAAGGCATATATAGTCCATATGCATTCTCTTTACCCTTAGCTTTCTTGCAAATTACACATCTTTCAACAACCTTATGAACATCCCGCAGCATATTAGGCCAAAAGAAGTGCTCTTTTAGTAGCTCATAAGTTTTCTTCTCCCCAAAATGACCACTAAGACCACCCCATGAGCCTCACGCACAAGCAACTCATGTAAGGATCCTGAAGGTATACACATTCTGCCCAACTTGAACAAGTAACCATCATGCACAAAGAACCCATCACAAGTTCCTTTAGCACATTTAGACATCATATTAGCAAAGTATGAATCACTGGTATATTGTTCTTTCATCTGTTCAAAACCCAAAAGCCTTGCATTTAAGATAGAAATCAATGCATACCTCATAGAAAGAGCATCAGCAATGACATTAGTTTGCCCATTCTTGTATTTTATAACATATAGAAATGGCTCCATGAACTCTACCCATTTGGCATGTCTTCTATTCAGCTTGTTCTATCCTTTAAGATACTTTAACGATTCATGGTCAGTATGAATAACGAACTCTTTAGGTAATAGGTAATGCTGCCATACCTCGAGAGCCCGAATCAATACATAAAACTCCTTGTCATAAATAGAGTAGTTTAATCGTGCCCCATTCAGGTTCTTACTAAAGAATGCAATTGGCCTCTTTTCTTGGATCAAAACAGCCCCAATACCAACCCCTGAAGCATCACACTCTATTTCAAATATTTTAGAAAAATCAGGAAGTGTTAAAACAGGAGCAGAACATAATTGTTCTTGAGTCAGCTCAAATGCCTTCTGTGCATTCTCATTCCACCTAAACGTATTCCCCTTTTTCAAACACTCTATTATAGGCGCAACAATAGAACTAAAGTCTTTAATAAATCGCCTATAGAAAGAGGCTAAACCATGAAAACTTCTCACATCTGCAACACCAGTAGGTTTAGGCCAATCACGAATTGCCTTAACCTTCTCCTCATCAACCTTAATTCCACTACCAGAAACAACATACCCCAAAAAGATAACACTATCTTGGCAGAAATAGCACTTCTTGAGGCTTTCATACAACTTAGCATCACGCAAGGTCTCAAATACAGCCATAAGATGCTTCACATGATCATCTAAAGTTTTACTATAGATCAAGATATCATCAAAATAGACCACAACAAACAGCCCAATAAACTTCCTCAAAACATGGTTCATAAGTCGCATAAATGTACTAGGTGCATTAGAAAGCCCAAACGGCATCACCATCTACTCATACAATCCATGCTTAGTTTTAAAGGCTGTTTTCCATTCATCAACTTCTTTCATCCTAATTTGGTGGTATCCACTCATCAAATCAACTTTAGAAAAATAAACAGCACCATGCAATTCATCAAGCATATCATCAAGTCTAGGAATAGGGAATCGATACTTAACGTTATCTTTTTTATAGCCCGACTGTCCACACACATTCTCATGGTACAATCCTTCTTTGGAACAAGCAAAGTAGGTACTGAACAAGGACTAAATGACTCATGCACATAGCCCTTCTCTAAGAGCTCACCAACCTGCCTTTTGATCTCTTTTGCTTCCTCCGGATTACATCTATATGCTGGTTTATTTGGAAGTGAAGCTCCAGGCACTAAATCAATTTGATGCTCTATCCCTCGAATAGGTGGTAATCCCAATGGTAGCTTTTCTGGAAATACATCTTTGAACTCTTCAAGCAACTCCACAACCTGCCTTGGCAAATCCAAACCCTCCACTTGCAATAAAGGCTTTGCCCAAGTCATGAAAACAACCCCCACAGAAGCTAGTGCTTGCTCAACATCTCCCCTTTTGGCTAACATTAACCCTTTACGAGATTCCATCATCTTCTTTTGATTCCGCAACTGATCTTCTCTAACTTGTTGAGAACTCAATGGCATTAAATTCACTTTCTTCCCATTCAGCACAAATAAATAAGTGTTCCTTCGCCCATTATAAGTCACATCATTATCAAATTGTCATGGGCGTCCTAATAACACATGACTATCTGTCATAGGAACCACATCACATAAAACCTCATCATGAAAGGTTTAATGGAGAATGGCACCCGAACCTGTCTTGTAACCTGAATCTCTCCCTTGTCATTAAGCCAATGTAATTTGTATGGTTTTGGATGTAGAACAGTAGTTAATCCCAGTTTCTCCACTAAAGTAGTGGATGCAACATTGGTGCAACTACCATTATCAATGATCATGGCACAAACCTTATCTCGGATTTGACATCTTGTATGTTTTTGCGCTGTTCCAAACCAATATCTACTTCAGCACTCAAAATCCTTTGAATATCTAATAAATTTCCCTCTATTGGCTCAAGATTTTCTTCTTGTTCAGTCACTTCAACTTTAGATTCCTCTTCCATCTCAGCCTCATCTTCACTTACAAGCTCTCCATACTTCCCTTGTAAAACCATCTCCCTCTTATTTGGACATTCAGAAGCAATATGCCCATTTTCCAAGCACTTGAAACACTTGATGTCTCGCGACCTCCTGGAAAATTTAGGTTCAAATACCTTCTCCTTTCTTTTCAACGAACCTAAACTAGCACTTACTTTACTGAACTCCACTTTCTCATCACGTTTAGGTGTGTTCCATGTTCGCGAAGGCGAGGAAACAGCCTTTGTATTACTTGTTGTAGTTGACCTCATATGGACACCCCCTCTTTTCTGCTGTCTTTCTACTTTAGTTGCAAGCTTTATGACATCCTCAAGAAATATGAAGGGCTGTAACTCAACAACATTAGCTATGTCCCTCTTCAATCCATCAAGGAATCTAGCTATTGTTTGCTCTTGAGGTTCATTCAAATCACAGCGAATCAGCAACAGCTCAAATTCTTTCACATACTCCTCCACACTCAAGGAACCTTGCCGCAAAGTCTGGAGTTTGATGTATAATTCTTGTTTATAGTAATCCGGAACAAATCTCTTCTTCATTAATCTTTTCATAAGTGGCCAACTTGTAACTTCTTCTTCGTCATCCCTTCTTCGCTGAGCTTTTAAGTTTTCCCACCACAAAAGTGCATAATCGGTAAACTCAAGTGCTGCTACCTTACACTTCTTTGCCTCAGGGTACTCATGCCAATCAAACACCCTTTCTACCTTCTGAACCCATTCAAGATACTCCTCAGGAGAACTAGTACCTCTAAATGGTGGTATATTAAGTTTGATACCACTAGTATGGTCATTTTGCTGCCTCCTTATCCTACTCCTATCTTCAGCCTCATCATCCCTATTTGGCTCATCTCCAGCATCCCCTAGGTCATTTTGAGGTACCCTACGCCCTACCTGCCTTTGTTGGGGTTGCAAAGTATTTCTTTGCATCATTTCTATAATTGTAACGAGTTGTCCACGAATTTCAGTAATCTCACCTCGAAATTCATCATGAGCTCGTTGTAAGCCCATGAGTTGAGCTTGTTCTAAACTCAGTCCCTTTGGTACTCTATTTGCATCATCTTCAACCATTATTAACAAAAACCCCAAACAAGTATGGATGATGAACAACACAAACAGTAGCTAAACAGAATTCTCAAACTGAATGATGTGCCTTGATTTATAACAAAATTAAATGGTAAAGTTGATGGAGGATAGAACTAAATAGATACCTTGATAAGTTATATGGACGCCACAAGAATCAATTTAGGATTTTGACACCACACTCTTGGTGATCAAAGAGTGATAAGTCAGCAACTATCTTCAAGAGTTGAAAAACTTGAGAAGACAATTTTGAGAGAGAAAAGTTCTATTTTCGTGCATCCAATTCCAAAATGAGGCAACTGCATCTATAAGACTTAAACATGCCTTATATAGGCTTACAAAATGAGGGAAAACCCTAATATTACCTAATAAACTTAAAAAGCCCAAAATAAGTCCAATATGACTTAACAATTTTAAAACAAAACTAAACAAGTTCAAGAAAGGCCCAAATACATAAAAATAGCAACAAAAAAAGTAAATAAAGCCCAATAGCATGGAAATAAGGCCCTTAGCTGCTGCTTTAAGCCCAACATTACCAAACGTCTTTAAATCACGTCCCAATCTCTAATTGAAGACAAATAAACACATTTAACTCATTTTCATTTAGACCACAAGCTTCTAATCCCATAGAAGCCTCAATAGCTCCAATTTGACTACTTATGGCCCTTTGAAGCTGTTTAGCCTTAGCCCTTGTTATTGGACCATCTGAAATCTCCTTTATGCTCAGCTCGCCTTCTTGAGTTGATTTAGAACCTTCATGATGCACATCACTGAATCACATCCCAATCTCTAATTGAAGGCAAATAAACACCTTTAGCTAATTTCAATTCACATCGCAAGCTTCTAATCCCATAGAAGCTTCAATAGCTCCAATTTGACTACTTATGGCCCTTTGAAGCTGTTTGGCCTTAGCTCTTGTTATTAGACCATCTGAAACCTCTTTTATGCTCAGATCACCTTCTTGAGTTGATTTAGAACCTTCATGATGCACATCATAATGCTTTACCACTAATAAGGGAAATCGAGCATCAAATCAAATTTATACCTAGAGCATCAATTTCAAATATGACACCCTATAGTAGTTATCCCAATGAGACAAAAGTAACTTTAAGGGTAAGTTTGTGAGCTCATGGGGAAGAGGTATGTATGTAAGAGAATGAATCATCTTGCCATTCCAGTATTGTTTGAATGATGGGTTATGGAAGATGTGTGTTGATTACTACGCTATCAAAAATACCACTTCAAAGTTCAAAAAAGTTGTATTTGAGCTCAGTAAAGATTTAAGAATAAATCATTTTCAAGAGAGGGGTAATGATGCAAACTAGGTTGCCAAAAACTCACAAGGTCCATTGAATATTCATGTGTGAATGGAAACAACAGCACAACAGCTCATATGAATAGTCAATGTGATTTAAGTCCCAATATTGGTAGTCACTAGTAGTTAGTAGTTGTAAGTTAATATTAATTGTTGTAATAAGTTGATGAAAATCAACATGGTAACAATAAAAGCAATCATAATCCATTGCACATTAGGAATGGTCCAATCACGAGGGCTAAAGCTAAGAGGGTGCGTCAAGCTTTGCAGGGGCTTATTGAAGCTAGTTGAGCCAAGACACAAGGGGTTATATTTGCACAAGAATAACAAGGCCTAGTAAATTTAATTCAAGCCCAGGATTGAAGAATATATTTGCATAAATATTAGTGGGCTATTATTAGTAATAAACTATCTAGTTTTGTTCTTTTGAGAACTTGTGATTCTTTTTATCCAATTCATCTTGTGGTGCATAAATCTTACTTCTCACTCATCATATACCTTGGTTCTTGTCTCTTAATTAGACAACGGGTCTTGGTTCTCTTTCTTGAATCTGATTTAGCATTTTTGGATTTGTTAACAACGTATTAGTGTTGGGTTTCACCTTTTTAGGTGTGGTTCGCATCTGTTGGTATCAGAGCTTGGCTCTAAATCAGGTTTTACTTATCCTTTGTTTCATCAATTATGCAATACATTTTCTGTTAAGCTTTGCGCATTTAAATTATCTCTAGTATTTGTTTTCGCATCTTTATTAATTTAGTTCTGTTATTTGAATTCCCCACACCCAAAAAAAAGAATAAACAAAGAAGCAAAAAAAAAAAAAGTGTGTTGAGACAGATCCTGCTTGTATTAGGTTTACTTCCTCCTTTATAAATCCTAATTCTTGAAGGCAACCTTAGCCCAAAGAAAAGCTGTCAGCGTAGATTTACTATTAGTGCACAAAACTTCTTAATTTGATTTATTTGCTTTTAATGTGTTTCCTTGTGCAAAATTGATTCTGTGTACTCTCAAATCACCTTGTTTCTTGTAATTTCTTCTGATCCTTGTCTAATTATTATTCCCTTACTTCTGAAATTTTGTTCCTTTCATTTTCTTGGTTTCGTTAATTAGTATTTTTATTGTTTCATTATTCTTTGTTTCATTTGACCCTTGTCAAATTACTGTTTTTCAATTCTGAAATCGTGTTTCTTTCATTTTCCTTGAAATTCTTGCATGATCACTCTAGGTTTTATGAATTGCTAGACTGATTTTGGTTTAAAGAGTACTTAGTTCAATAAAGAACTTAGGAAATTTGAGAGGTAAAAGGCAAGATTGTGTGAGTGCATTAGAGGGTAAAAGCCAAATTTAATTGAGTGTTAAACACAAGAGTTGAGTGCTGTTTATGAGGGAGTAAGGTTAAACACACAAGGAAGTGTTTGTGAGGTATTCTAACCTTCTTCTTAGGTTTTTTTTTTATTTTTTTATTTTAATCATGTCACAGAACCAGGAGAAAAGCATTTGCAATGGAGAAAAAAAATGAACAATTCACCTTGCAAGCAATGTTCAATCATTTTGAACGTCTAGATATTGTTCTCAATAATGTTAATGACAGATTAGATTAGTTGCTAAAGCAAGATGGTGTGAATGCTAATTTGCCACAAGAACGACAAAGAAGGACTCTGGATCTGCATGAGGATGATGTTGATGATATTGGTTCAGATTTGAGAGATAAGGAGTTTGATAGACCTTATATTGTCAATATGGGGAGATATCTAAGAGGCCGTAGAGGTGGTGGTAGAGGCGGTCATGGATATAGGCAACCTAGGATGGAAAAGGACTCTGATAGATGGGAAGATAGGCAAGATAGGGATTTTGGTAGTATCAAAATGGAGATTCCATCATTCAAAGGGAGGTTAGATCCCGATGTGTATTTAGAATGGGAAAGGAAGGTAGAATTGGTGTTTGAATGCCATCATTTTTTTAGGAGAAATAGGTGAGGTTATCAGCCTCTGTATTGGCAGATTATGCATTAATTTGGTGGGATCAAAAGGTACAAGAAAGGAAGAGAAATTGTGATAGACTAATTATTGACACTTGGGATGACATGAAGGCAAATATGAGAAAACAATTTGTTCCTAACCACTATTACCGTGAGCTAAAATCGTAGGTTACAAGGGCTTACTCAAGGAAGTAAAAGTGTAGAGGAATATTACAAGGAAATGGAGATTACCATGTGCAAGGCCAACATTTAGGAGGATAGAGAAGCAACAATAGAGAGGTTTCTACATGGGCTAAATAAGAACATAGCTTATATAGTCGAGTTGCACCATTACGTGGAGATGGAGGACATGGTTCACATGGCAATTAAGGTTGAAAGGCAGCACAAAGGAAGGAGTACGACATCAAAGTATAGTCCAAATTCAAATTCTTCCTCAACATGGAAGCAAAAAATGGAATGAAGGAGAGGACAAAGCACCTAACAGATTCAGGTTTGATCAAAACAGAAGCAAGGAGGCTGGGAGTAGCCATGAGAATATTTCGAATGATGTGTCACAAGGTCGATCTAGGGATATTAAGTGCTTTAAGTGCCTGGGGAGAGGACATGTTGCTAACCAATGTCCTAATAGACGTGTGATGATCTTGAGGGAGAATGAAGCAATAGAATCAAAATCTAATTCGGGTGAGGAATCTGTGCCACCTTTGGAGGATTGTAGTGATGTTGAAGGAGAGTATCAGTATCATAAAGAAAAAATGACACTTGTGGTGAGGCATGCTTTGAATATGCAAGTTAAGGAGGATGACGAAGTGCAACGCGAGAATATGTTTCATACTAGATGTGAAATCAAGGATAAGGTATGTAATTTGATTATTAATGGTGGCAGTTGTACTAATGTTGCTAGGACATTGCTTGTAGAGAAATTGAACTTACCGACTTTGAAGCATCCAAGGCCATACAAGTTGCAATGGTTCTATGATTGTGGAGAAGTAAGGGTGAACAAGCAAGTACGATTTCCATTCACCATTGGAAGGTATAAAGATGAGGTCTTGTGTGATGTAGTACCGACGCAAGCTAGACATGTGTTGTTGGGGCGTCCTTGGCAGTATGATAGGAGAGTACTGCATAATGGGTACAAAAATAGATATACATTCACCAAGGAAGTGAAAACATACACACTCATTCCTTTGACACTGCGACAAGTTTATTAGGATCAGATTAGGATTAGAGTGAGCAAAAGTATGAGAGTGGAAAAAAAGGATTGGAGAGTGAGAATACTAGTGAGGGCGAGAGCTTGAAAGAAAACCAAATTCAGAGCTTGCATGAAATAGATAAGAGAAGTACAAAGAAAAAGGAGAGCTTGACCTTGATTCTTCTTTGCCTAGTGTCTTGTAAAATTTGTTGCAAGATTTTGGGGACGTGTTCCCTGAGAATATACCACCTGAACTGCCGCCAACTTGAGGGATTGAGCACCAAATTGATTTTGTGCCTGGTGCACAAATTCCTAATAAACCTGCCTATAGAACTAATCCCGAGGAGACGAAGGAGTTAGAAAGGCAAGTTGGTGAAATAATTAGGAAAGGATATGTGCGTGAGACTATGAGTCCATGTGCCGTTCCTGTGTTATTGGTACCTAAGAAGGATGGATCTTGGTGTATGTGTGTTGATTGTCGCGCTGTCAAAAAAATCACTGTAAAGTATAGACATCCAATTCCTAGGTTAGATAATATGTTAGATGAATTGCATGGGTCTTGTGTGTTTATTAGGATTGATTTAAAAAGTGGATATCATTAAATTAGGATGCGTGAAGGTGATGAATGGAAAACTGCATTTAAAACAAAACATGGTTTATATGAGTGGTTAGTAATTCCTTTTGGTTTAACTAATGCACCTAGTACATTCATGCGTTTAATGAATCATGTTTTGCACACATTCATTGGTAAATTTGTTGTTGTTTATTTTGATGACATCTTAGTGTATAGCAAGAGCGTGGAAGAGCATGTTGAACACTCGCAATTATTGCTTAATGTCTTAAGGCAAGAAAAGTTATATGCTAATCTAAAAAAAATGCTGCTTTTGTACAGATAGAGTTGTATTTTTGGGTTTTGTTGTTTCAACTAAGGGAATTGAAGTAGACGAGGAAAAGGTCAAGGCGATCAAGGAATGGCCAACACCTAAGTCAATTGGGGATGTGCGTAGTTTTCATGGTTTGGCAAGCTTTTATAGAAGGTTTGTAAAAGATTTTAGCACCTTAACTGCACCACTAACGGAGGTGATAAAGAAGAGTGTCGGATTCAAGTGGGAAAAGATTTACGAAGAGGCGTTTAACTTGCTTAAGGATAAACTTTGTAGTGCACCATTATTAGCTTTACCTGAATTTACTAAAATATTTTAGATTGAATGTGATGCTTCAGCTGTAGGTATTGGAGCTGTTTTGATGCAAGAGAGACGACCGTTAGCCTACTTTAGTTAAAAGCTAAGTGAGGCAACCTTGAATTATCCCACCTATGACAAGGAGCTATACGCATTGGTTCGAGCTTTAGAGACATGGCAACATTATTTATGGCCCAAGGAGTTTGTCATTCACACTGATCATGAGAGCTTAAAGCATTTGAAGAGTCAGGAAAAACTCATCCGAAGGCATGCTAAATGGATTGAATTTATTGAGACATTCCCTTATGTAATCAAGTACAAACAAGGGAAGGAAAATATTGTGGCAGATGCATTATCTAGAAGGTATATTTTACTCACTACTTTGGATGCAAAATTATTAGGGTTTGAATATATTAAGGAATTGTATGGTGAAGATCATGATTTTGCTAATGTATTCAATGCTTGCGAGAAAACTACCTTTAATAAGTTTTATAGGTATGATGGATTCTTATTCAGGGAAAACAAGTTGTGTGTGCCTTAATCATCTTTATGAGAGTTTCTTGTTAGAGAGGCTCATGGAGGAGGTTTAATGGGGCATTTTGGGGTTAAAAAGACTTTAGATATTTTAGAAGAATATTTCTTTTGGCCATGTATAAAATCTGATGTAAAAACATTGTGTGAAAGTTGTGTTACTTGTAAACAAGCTAAGTCTAAAATTATGCCTCATGGTTTGTATACACCTTTGCCTATAACTAGTGAATCTTGAACTAATATTTCTATGGATTTTGTATTGGGTTTATCGAGGTCTAAACGGGGCAGAGATAATATTTTTGTTGTGGTTGACAGGTTTTAAAAGATGGCTCATTTTATACCATGTCACAAGATTGATGATGCCACGAATATTGCTGATTTATTCTTCAAAGAAGTGGTTAGATTGCATGGTGTGCCAAGAAGCATAGTGTCCAACCGCGACGTTAAATTTCTTAGTCATTTTTGGAGAACTTTGTGTAAGAGGCTAAGAACCTAGTTGTTAATTTGAACAACATGTTATCCACAAACAGATGGACGAACTGAAGTTTGAATATGACATTAGGAGCTTTATTGCGTTCCATAATTCAAAAGAACTTAAAGAATTGGGAGGATTGTTTGCCGCATGTGGAGTTTGCTTATAATAGGAGTGTGCATAGTACCACTGGGTTTTCACCATTCAAGGTTGTTTATGATTTTAATCCACTAATACCATTGGACTTACTTCCAATACCAATCGAGGAAAGTGCGAATCTAGATGGTAAACTAAAGGCAAAATTTATAAGGCAACTACATGAGAAAGTTAGGCAACATATAAAGAAGAGTAATGAGCAATACGTTAAGCAAGCTAATAAAGGGCGCAAACAAATGGTATTTGAACCTGGTGATTGGGTATGGTTGCATATGCGGAAGGAAAGATTTCCTACACAAAGGCGTTCCAAGTTGCATCCCAGAGGAGGTGGTCCATTTCAAATCATTGAGAGGATCAATGACAATGTTTATAAATTAGATTTACCTGGTGAGTATAATGTTAGTGCTACTTTAACGTTTCTGATCTTTCTCATTTTGATATAGGTGATGACGATTTAAGGACAAATCTTTCTGAAGGGAGAAGAAATGATGAAAATCAATGTGGCAACTATAAAAGCAATCATGATCCGTTGCACATTAGGGATGGTCCAATCACGAGGGCTAATGCTAAGAGGGTGCATCAAGCTTTGCAGGGGCTTATTGAATCTAGTTGGGCCAAGACACAAGGGGTTATATTTGCACAAGAAGAACAAGGCCTAGTAAATTTAATTCAAGCCCAGGATTGAAGAATATATTTGTACTAAATATTAGTGGGCTAATATTACTAATAAAGCATAATTATGTTATTTAAGATATATTTAGGTGTGCCTATGCTATTTAAGGCTAGGAAAAAACCTTATTAAAGTTGTTTAATTTATTTCCTTTGAAATTGTAAAACTGCACAAATAAGGATTAGGGCTAAACCTTCCTTATTAAGTCTAATCTTTATTTGGCAGGGAATAAGTATATTTCCTTATGATTTTAGGGTTTATAAGGGCTATAAATACCTTGTTAAAGTCTTAGAAATAGCAGACTTTGTTATTTAAAATTTGAGAGAAATTAAAAACTATCCAGTTTTGTTCTTTTGAGAACTTGTAATTCTTTTTATCCAATTCATCTTGTCTCTAAATTAGACAACAGCTCTTGGTTCTCTTTCTTGAATCTGATTTAGCGTTTCTGGGTTTGCTAACAATGTATTGGTGTTGGGTTTTACCTTTTTAGGTGTGGTTCGCATCATAAGTGCTAGCATTCCAAGTGTTAATTTATTGGTAGTGGTTGATAGTTAGTAGTTGTAAATTTTCATTAATTGTTGTATTAAGTGCTAGAATCCCAAATGCCTAAATTATTAGTACTAGTTGGTAGTTAGTAGTTTTAAGTTGTTATTAGTTGTTGTAATAAATGCTAGACATCCCAAGAAGTCTCTGTAAATATATGAGAGAAAACAAAAAATAGAATTGTTGATATTAATGTTGAGAGTTTTCTCTTAAGTTCTTCAAAGAATTTTTATTAGAACTTATCAAGATTTCATTTTGTGGCATTCTTTCAGACTTATCACTTACAACTTCTCATCTATCTTGAGTGTGGAGTCTACTATCTTCTTATACCTCTGGTTCTTATCTTTGATATATTACGGGTCAAGATTCTTTTTTTTTTATTATCTAAAAATCTAAATCAGAACGATCCTTTGGCAAAGGAACTTCATTGAGTGCCAAGTATCACTTTTCTTTATGAGGTTCACATCAAGTAGGCTTAGTGTTTGGTTCAATTCTGGAATCAGGTGGTGCACTTTGATAGCTCTTGGTTTTTGTTAGTCTCTCAACCTTCAATGCTAAGTTTTGTGCTTGATCTATTGACCAAATTTGTTGCATGGCCAACCTATTTTGTTCCCATCACTCAACCCGTTGGCATACCTAGCCACTTGCTGATCCTCTGTTTCTGTCGAAGTGCACCCAACTTGCAATCTTAGAAACTTTTTTTTGTATAAGCTGAAACATAACGAGTTCCTTGGATGCAATTTTGGAACTGTTGAAAGAGAGTTTGTTCATAATCCAACGGTAGAAAACGCCCCCTTAAAATTATTTTCATTTGGTGCCAATGACAGATAGGTGGCAGTCCTTTTGATCTTTGACCTTCTTGATGGCGTTGCCATCAAGCACCTGCACCCCTACGTAGTTTGTAGGCCACTAAAGCTACTTTACGTTCTGGAATTATATTTAAAATTTTAAAGAAACTCTCTACCTTATACTCCCAATCCAAAAATTTTCTATATCAATAGCACCATTAAAAGTAGACAAATCAGCTTTTACCTTGTAAGAGTCATCATGTTGACGTTGTTTTCTCCCTCTTGGTGAAAACTCACCATTAAATTCTCCCTCGATTTCCTCTTCTCCGAAATCACCAACTGGAGGGGTAAAACTATTATGCCGTCTTCGTGCACCTATGACTGCTCCTCTTGTTTGTGGTCTGACCTCAAGCTCATCTTCAGCTTCTTTCATCAAATTGACATTAATCGGTGTAGATTGTGGCTGTCTATGTGATTTTGTCCTTGCATCTGTTGATTCTTGTTGTACTGGATCATTAACTATCGAACTCATAACCAGTTTGGTTAATGCTACCATGCGTTCCTGTAATTCTGTTATTTGCGCTTCCATTCTTTGCTTGAATGCATTCAAATAATCTCTGTTGAAGTCACTGGGGCCTGCCATCTCGATACGAGGCTCTGATACCACATGACATAGGACAAGTGCTGATGGGTCATGATTTCATTCACGAATATGAAAGTGGTTAATATCGTTCAACAAAACGAAATTTTAAAATGGTAGAATACCAATTCAAAAGAAAATTTTTTGATTTCTTAATCTCTGAAATTACAAAGTTTAAATGCTTTTTCCCTCACCTCTCATATATTTATAAAGACCTATTGGGATTTTTAGTATTTATTATAACAATTAATGACTACTTGCAACTACTAACTACCAACAACTAAGTGTCACAGACTGTTTTCGAACCGTGCAGCCTTAGACGCGTTGCGTGCTAAGCAGCCAAGAAAACCACACAAAGAGAAGAAGAAACAAGCACACCAAGTGTTTGCACGAATGCTCTTTATATTGCTGAAGAGAAAACAAAGTTAGGAGATGAATTATACAAGTGAGGGTCTCCCCTTTATAGAGTAGCAGCCCTATACAATCGACGGCTGAGATCTAAATGATCTAACGGTGTATATACAAGATGGAGAATTATGCTCTAAAATATTCTTAGATGCCATTCTACCTTTTATGAAATTCTAATTAAGGTGAACTACCCTAATAAGTCATGGGCCGAGCCCGGTTCTCAATCCAAATAGCGGGCCTTGTAGAACCTCTGGTCCACGTAGCGCTCTATGGTCCAAGAGGCCTCCAGTAGGCTTAGTCGCGCACCAAGTGCTCGAGGAAATGCTTGCGAGCACTTGGGGCGTAACATTCTCCCCCACCAAATTCATGCGATGCCCTCGTGGTGTCCTTGCTGAAACTCGCGCACCTAGTTCTCAAACTGCCACAGTGCATTCTCGGGTTCCCAGCTTGCTTCACTATCGGGCAATCCCTTCCAGTTGACGAGATACTCACGACTTGGACGGTAGTTCTTCTTACGTACTGTCCTCACATCAAGGATAAGTTCAGCCTCCTTATCGTAAGATGTGGAAACTCCCAATGGTGCCCTGGTTTGTGGCCCATGCTCCATGTCCTCCGCATCACCATGATATGGCTTTAGGCAGCTTGCGTGAAACATCGAATGTAGCCGAAGTCTCAAAGGTAGCTCCACCTTATACGAGACATTGCCAACCCTCTTGGCAATAAGAAATGGCCCCTCATATTTCTGAACAAGGCCTTTATGAAGTGGGCACGTAGACTTGTGCTGTGTCGGAAGGATTTTCACCATCATTAAATCCCCTATGCTGTACTCAACATGTCTTCGCTTACTGTCAGTCTATTTCTTCATCCGTTTTGTCGCCTTATCTAGACACACCCGCGCTTTGTCCGACTGTTCCTGCAGGATTTTGCAGCTTTATAAGCTGCTGGACTCTTCCTTGTATCGCTGGATACTAGCGCGTGCGGCGTGAGAGGTTGCTGGCCAGTAGCTAACTCGAATGGGCTCTGATTTGTCGATTCACTCCTCTGCAAGTTGTATGAGAACTGTGCCATATCGAGTAACTTGACCAAATCCTGCTGATTTGCACCCACAAAGTGCCGCAAGTACAGCTCTAGTAATGCATTCATCATCTCGATCTGCCCATCTGTTTGTGGGTGAAAGCTGGTGGAAAAGCGAAGCTCCGATCCCATAAGATTGAACAATCCAGTCCAAAATCTCCCCGTAAACCTCGTATCACGATCGCTGACTATCACTCTCGGCAACCCCCAGTACTTGACTACGTGCTTAAAGAAAATTTTAGCTGTCTCTTCCGCATTACACTCTTTGGGTGCCGGTATAAAAGTCTCATACTTGGAAAATTGATTTACCACCACAATGATAGTTCCGCACCCCTCGGATTTCGACAAGGCTAAGATGAAATCCATAGAGATACTCTCCCAAGATCTCTCCGGTATGGGCGGTGGCTCTAGTAGCCCTACGGGACTCTGCTGCTCAAGTCCTATTGGCATACGGATAAGTCTTGACAAAGTGTTTTATCTCTTCCCGCATGTGTGGCCAATAGTAAATTGTCTCTAATAGGGCGCGTGTGCGCCGCTGTCCTGGATGTCCTGCCCATTTCGTGTCATGACACTCCCTAATGAGGTTATGCTGCAAGTTTTCCCACTTTGGCACATATACCCGACGTCCCTTGGTGTAGAGAAGAAGCCCATCTTTTACCCAAAATCGCTGAGTCTTTCCCTCTTGTGCTTGAGTGGTGAGCTGTGTGGCTGTGGGATCCTGCTTCATTCCCTCATGAAATAAGCCGGGCAAATCACCTTCCAGCTTACTTATAGTTGCTAACTCGACCTTTCGGTTTAAGGCGTCCGCCACCACATTCACCTTTCCCGGTTTGTACTCGAGCTCATAATCGAACTCCGCCAGAAAGTCTTGCCACCTAGCTTGCTTCGGGCTAAGTTTCTTCTGACTTTGGAAGTAACTCGTTGCTATGTTGTCCGTCATCACTACGAACTTTGCCCCAAGCAGATAGTGTCGCCAAGTACGCAGGCAATGGATGACCTCTGTCATCTCCTTCTCTTGTACCGTATAACGCCTCTCTGTCTTGTTGAGCTTCTGGCTCTCATATGCTATCAGATGATCCTGCTGCATCAATACACCACCAATGGCAAAATCAGACGCATCAATATATACCTCATACGGTAACAAGTGATTCGGCAATACTAAGACTGGTTCCTCTATCACTGCTGTCTTTAGTTGATCAAAAGCCCATTGACACTCCTTAGTCCACTCCCATGCTTTAGTCTTTTTTAGCAGGTCAGTAAGGGGTGCAGCAATGGTTGAGTAGCTCTTGATAAATCTTCGATAATAGTTGACTAACCCAAGGAAAGACCGTAGCTCGGTAACTTTCGTGGGTGCCTCCCAATCCACTATGGCGCGAATCTTCGCTCTGTCCATCATTAACCTGCCTTCTTTGATCTTGTGACCCAAAAAGTCTACCTCCGGCTTGGCAAATGAACACTTCTCCCTCTTCACATACAGCTCATTCTCGCAGAGCACCTTCAAGACAGATTTCAAGTGTGCCACGTGCTCTTCAAGAGTGTTGCTGTAGATGACGATGTCGTCTAAGTACACGACGACGAATTTGTCGAGGAAGGGCTGGAGTATGTTGTTCATCAATGTGCAGAAAGTGGCTGCGCATTCGTGAGGCCAAAGGGCATGACAAGAAATTCAAAGGCCCCATAACGCGTTACACAGGTTATTTTCGGCTCATCTCCCTCGGCTATCCGCACTTGATGGTAACCTGATTGCAAGTCCAGCTTCGAAAAGTACTTCGCCTGTCCCAACTAATCAAACAAGTCAGCAATTAAAGGAATGGGATACCTATTTTTGACAGTGACCTTGTTCATTGCCCGGTAGTCTATGCATAACCGCAATGATCCGTCGTGCTTGCGTTGGAAAAGCACGGGCGTGCCGTAGGGCGCCTTAGATGGCTAGATAAACCCTGCATCCAATAGCTCCTTGAGCTGCTTCTGTAACTCTGCTAATTTTGGTGGAGATATTCGGTAGGGCGTTTTGGCTGGAGGTTTAGCTCCTGGCTCCAGCTGATGTGCCTTGATTTATAACAAAATTAAATTGTGAAGTTGATGGAGGATAGAACTAAATAGATACCTTGATAAGTCCTATGGACGCCATAAGGATCAATGTACGGTTTTGACGCCACACTCTTGGTGATCAAAGAGTGATAAGTCAGCAACTATCTTCAAGAGTTGAAAAACTTGAGAAGACAATTTTGAGAGAGAAAAAGTCTATTTTCGTGCATCCAATTCCAAAATGAGGCAACTGCCTCTACAAGACTTTTACATGCCTTATACAGGCTTAAAAAATGAGGTGAAACCTTAATGTTACCTAATAAACTTAAAAAGGCCCAAAATAAGCCCAATATGACTACAATTTTAAAACAAAACTAAACAAGTTCAAAATAGCCCAAATACATAAAAGTAGTAACATAAGAAGTAAATAAAGCCCAATAGCATGAAAAGAAAGCCCTTAGCTGCTTCTTAAAGCCCAACGTCACCAAACGTCTCTAAATCACGTCCCAATCTCAAATTGAAGGGAAATAAATACATTTAGCTCGTTTCCATTCAGATCGCAAGCTTCTAATCCCATAGAAGCTTCAATAGCTCCAATTTGACTACTTATGACCCTTTGAAGCTGTTTAGCCTTAGCCCTTGTTATTGGACCATCTAAAATCTCCTTTATGCTCAGCTCGCCTTCTTGAGTTGATTTAGAACCTTCATGATGCACATCACCAGCTCAATCTCAATCTCGTGATCAATGGCCCGTCTTGGTGGTAATTTCTGTGGTAGTGCTGTTGGCATCACGTCTTGATGCTGCTTGAGCACTTTCGTGATCTCTGCTGGCAGCTCCTCTTCGCCCTCGTACGCCTCATCGTCTGCCTCCCATATCGTGGCGAGGTATGTCTCTTCTCCCCGCTTAGCTCATTTCTTCAGTTGCATGGCGGACAGGAGAGTGGTGTAGGCATTGGGCTTGGATTGCCCACCTGTTGGCTTGTTTACTGTCGGCACCATGCATGGTCCTCCCTCCAGGATGCATACATAGTTGTGTCGGGGAAGTGGCACCACATTAAACTACCGTAGAAAATCCATACCAAGAATAGCGTCAAAATCATCGAGAGGGGCTACCGAAAAGTTTACCTTACCGCTCCATTTTCTGAGGCTCATTTCAACTCCATGAATGACCCCGTCCAGCTTGATTGCAGCGTTTACGGTCTTAAGGTAGCCAATCCCCTTCTCCACCTTGAGGCCCAAGCGTACTGCTTCCACATACTTAATAAAGTTGTTCGTAGCTCCAGTATCCACTAGCGCTTGAGTCTTTCTCCCATTAATGTAGGCTTCAACGTACATTAGCGTGCGGGCTGCCCGTTTGGCATTGAGGGCATTGAGCAACTGCAAACATCCCAATTGTCCCTATTCGCCCATTTGTTGAGTCTCCAAAATCGCGTTGATAGCCTTCTTCTTTGGACAGTCCTTCACCCAATGATCCCCATCGCAAAGGAAGCAGCTAGATCTCGGCTTTCTCCTGCCGTTGCGCTTCTGCTCTCTCCCTGTGGGCGGTTTACCTTTCCCCTCCTTATCCTGCGGAGGTTGAGGCTCCCTGGTTTCCCTACCTTTGCTGTGATTGGGCTTCGAATTTTTGGACTTCCCCGCATCACCCTTGCGGTAATCAGTGAGCGTTTTCGCCAATGTGAGGGAGTCGAATATGTTCTGCACTCCACGCTACCTCAGCTCATTGGACGCCCATGTCTGTAATCCATTGAGGAAATTAAACAGCAAGTCTTCTTCACTCATATTGGGGATCTGCAGCATCAGTAGTGAGTATTCTTCTACGTACTCGCCAATCGACTTGGTCTGTTTCAACTCTTTTAGACGCTTTCTAGTGTCGTGCGCCACATTATCCGGATAGAATTGACGCTTTAGCTCATGTTGCAACTCTATCCAGGTGTTATGGTGCAGGCACCCTTGCAAATCTCCTCGCTCTTCCTACGCCACCACAGAATTGTATGATCAGAGAGATATAGGGTCGCGGTGTTTACCTTATCCTCGTCCTATACGCCTAGGGCATCGAAGTATCTCTCCATCTACCAGAAGTAATTGTCGAGCTCCTTGGCGTTCCGCTTCCCGCTGAACTCCTTGGGCTTAAGAGCATCGACCCTCGGTGCAGACACTGTAACTTGAGCGGCGACAGACCCGTTCGCCACCACCCGCTTGCACAATACCACATCCTCCTTGACAGTTTCAAACCCTTGGCGTAGCTCCTCTACTTGGGTTTGAATACTGTCCATTGTGGTGAAAACCTTCTCCTGGAAAGCCTTATTCCAGTCTCGCTGCTTATTGGCGTAAGCCTTGATGGATGTGCTGATGAGGGAGCGCAGCTCGTCTCCTTGAGCATCGAGGCCCACCTCGATCTTCTCTACTTGCTGGTCTAACTCTCCAAGGCGATCTACTGCCTTCCCAACAGCGCCGCTAAGTGTTCTCACCATACTCCCCACATTCTGACCTAAATCTGCTGACTTTTCGCGAGAGGCAACGCCGTGCTTCTTAGCTTTGGGATTCTGACCCCTCTCTTCAGTCAAATCTGATGGTACGTTGTCTTTCTCCATCTTTGAACCTACTCTGATACCAACTGACATGGACTGTTTTCGAACCGTGCGGCCTTAGATGCGTTACATGCTAAACAGTCAAGAAAATCACACAAAGAGAAGAAGAAACAAGCGCACCAAGTGTTTGCACAAATACTCTCTATATTGCTGAAGAGAAAACAAAGCTATGAGATGAATTATACAAGTGAGGGTCTCCCCTTTATATAGTAGCAGCCCTATACAATCGACGGCTGAGATCTAAATGATCTAACGGTGTATATACAAGATGGAGAATTATGCTCTAGAATATTCCTAGATGCCATTCTACATTTTATGAAATTCTAATTAAGGTGAACTACCCTAATAAGTCACAGGCCCAGCCCGGTTCTCCATCCAAACAGCGAACCTTCTAGAAGCTCTAGTCCACGTAGCGCTCTATGGTCCAAGAGGCCTCCAGCAGGCCTAGTCGCGCACCAAGTGCTCAAGAAAATACTTGAGAGCACTTGGGGCGTGACATAAGGCATTTAAAATGCCAGCACTTATTATAACATAATTATTGAAAACTACCAATAACTATCAATACTAAAGTTTTACTTTAAAACTAATTGTCATACTTTTAACCACACCAATAAATATAGTTGTAAGCTCTTAGAATTTTCTCATCACATAGGCTACTCATATGGGCTACTGTGTTGCTGTTCCTCATCATATGTTGAATTGAAGTCCATAACATCACCTAAGCAATAGTAGTCAGTCAGTGAGCCCCCAATACACTAGAACAAATCTGTTAATCTGTTGTTTGAATCTACAATGTATTTGTAAAAGAAACTAGGGTTTGCAACTATCTACCCCCTAAGGTACGAGAAACAAGTATTGTTAATTCACTCAAGCTTTTTCCTAGTAAGCTTAAATCAAGATAGGTCAGCCTCTTCCAAATTCTCAAGGTATATCCTCATGGAGAAGTCGAATTAGCTGACAAAGAGACAAATTAACCCTTCAAAGTCAATAGGTAGCAATTAAAACATTGTTGGGGAGGCGGATTCAATCACCAACAGTCCTCAATCACATTCAAACAGCCAGAAGACTTTGCACTACATCAAGCCAATGACGTTAAATCAAGCACTGCATGAGAGGCAACCCAAGTTAAGTATTTAATTTTAGTTTAGTATGTTTAGTTATCTAATATATTTAATTGATGTTTCAGGTTAAAAAAATTGAAAAGCCAAACTGTAGCGATGACCAAAAATCCCTATAGTTATAAAGAAAAAAACAATTAGAATTCAAGGGAATCGCTCTAGCAAAACAAGTCAGAACTGCTGCAGTAAAGATTCCAGCAAGCTCAGTGCCTCAAATGAAATACATTCCTCATTGCAGCAAATATTCATCACCTCAGCGAATGCTACCCAGCGCTTAGGCGAATATTTGAATTGAAATTCCAACTGTTACAAGTGAAATTGCTACAGCGAAACAACATATATTGCCTAAGTTAAATCTACATACAGCAATTAAAAAGTCACACCAAAATCCCTCCAACGCTGCATATCCCATCGCCTCATAATTCATTGCTAAAAACCCAGAATTTGAATTTTTGATGAATGCTGCAGCGAAAAAGTGCCTTTGGCTCATTTTTTTCTCACTTTTCACTCTCATCACCATAACCAAATTTCTAAATACTCACACCCGCACCAAAGCAACATCAAAAACACTTCTTACACTCTAATCATTAACATATTACAACATATTCACAGAACAAATCATCATCCAAAAACACTACATTTTTAACTCCGAATTTCTTGATTTGCAATTATGTCACCGTGTAAGAAGACCAAGGTAATTCATGGGAGCAGTTCCTACAATTACAAGCGCTTCATTTTTGCCAAAGCCTAAGAACGGTACATGGAGACCATTCTTGACAGGGCATACATCGCCGAATGGGGGTTTGACTTGGAGATTGAACCTCCTAAACATTCAAGTTATGATTCGACAGTAATTTGGAGTAACTCTATAGCCAACCCGAGGCAAGCATTACTCCCATTGTCTGAGAGTTCAATGCAAACACAAGTGAGCTTGATCAGGATGGCCGAGTTTTTCTACAGGGCAAGCAAGTAGCATTTGATTTAGTGAAAATCAACATATTCTTTGGACTACCAACAGAGATAGCATACGATATGTACGAGCTTTGAAACCACCCCAATTTTGGGGAAATCGATTAGCACCTCATGTTCTGATATAATCCATGCCAAGAAATTGATAAAATGTTGGATCTAGAAGGACTCCAAGATCATTTGGAAATAGATTTGTATGAAGTCGCAACCCATCGCTTATATTGAAGTAAGAAACTTGGTATAACAAAGACATCACAATCAATTATGGAATGATTGATTGATAAGTCGAAGTAGAACTCCCCATAAATTATTTCGATAAGTTTAAAGAGTTCTAAAAGAACCAAAGAGAATATTTTTAATCAAATTATTAAATGCTTTCCTCCCATGCCTCATGTATTTATATTGGACACTTGGGATGCCAGCATTAATTTCAATATTTAATGACAACCTAAAACTACTAACTACCAACTACCACCAACAATTGAGACTTTAATTTCAAACACACTGTCAAACATTGCAACTATTATCATAAATGCAATTTTAGGCTTCCAAGAAGCTTCCAACCACATGGGTTGCTACTGGCAACTTTAACTACTTCTTAATTGCTTCTAAAAATTTAATCATCATTAATAAAATGTCCATCATATCCTCCAACACTTGATGAGTCAAAATTTAGTAATTACCAATTTAGTAAACTGCATTAAATCCATCCATATTTTGATCTAGGAAATTCTTCTAAATTATTTCAAAGCTTGAATCATGAAAATCTAACCTTGTTGAACACGTAGGACATCTCCCTTCGGCTTCCACGAATTCACCTTAGCCCAAATTGTTTAGTCAATCCATTGAGAGGTTTAAAACCTTTTAGCTCGAGCACTTGTAACCGGACCAATTGGAACTTGAATAGGATCTGCATTCTATTTATTAGTCGTGCCCTCATTATTCCCCTTCTGTTGAAAAGGATTTGTCCTAAAATCATCACCTACATCAAAAGGACTTAAATTAGTAACATTGAAATTGGCACTAACATTGCACTCACCTAGCAAATCCAACTTATATGCATTGTCATTAAATGCTAAAGGACTTGAAAAACTCAATCTACTCTCGGAAGCAACTGAGATCACCTTTGTTCCAGAAATCTTTCTTTCTTCATGTGCAACCAAACCCTTTATTAGCAATCAATGCCCTTTATTAGCTTGTTTTTACCATGTCCTCCTTTCAATGTTGAGTCTTGCTTTCTCATCTATGAGCTTAACAAATTTAGCCTTTTTCTTTTTATCTAAGTTAGCACATTCAGTTATTCAAAAAAAAAAAAATAGTTAGCACGTTTAGACAAAGGTAATGCCGTTAAATCAATAGAGTTAAAGGAATAAAACTATAAACAATTTCAAATGGTAAAAATTTAGTAGCAGAATGTATAGTATGATTATAAGCAAACTCAACATATGGTAAATATTCTTCCAAAGTTTTGATGTTCTATTTAATAATAGCTCTCAACAAAGTAGACAAAGTCCTATTCACTACTTCGATTTGACAATTAATTTGTGGGTTAGTAGAAAATAAAGACTTAGTTCCTAACTTACACCACAAAGTCTTTCAAAAGTAACTCAAGATCTTAGCATCTCTATATGAAACTATAATTCTAGGCATATCATATAATCTTACAATTTCTCTAAAGAACAAATCAGCAACATGTGAAGCATCATGGGTTTTGTAATATGGACTGAAATGTGCAAACTTAGAATATCTATCCACAATCACAAAATTAAATCCCTACCACGTTTAGTCCTAGGCAAACTTAACACAAAGTCCATCAAAATATCAATCCAAGACTCATTAGGAATAGGCAGTGGCGTATACAAACCATTGGGTTGCACTCAAGATTTTGCTTGCCTACTTCTGACACATCTACCACAAATTCTTTCAACATCTATTTTCATGTGTGGCCAATAGAAGTGTTCTTGGAAAATGACTAAGGTCTTAGCAACTTCAAAGTGTCCTATTAACCTTCCTAAAATAAGAAACTCTTGTGTTTAAAGAACTTACCCACTGCAATTTTATCACAAGTCTAAAGCTCCTCATAAAAATCGTGGTCTAAAGGATACAATTCTTTAATAACTCAAAACTAAGTAATTTTGCATCAAGAGTAAAATTTGATACGTAACTTTGAGATAATGCATTGACAGCGATGTTTTCAACCCATCGTGCATGTCTTATGTTCAACATATGTTGGCCTTTAAAATGCTTCAAGGACTTATGATTGATATGAATCATAAACTCTTTAGGCCAAAGGTAGTGTTGCCATATTTTCAATGCTCGAACCAATGCATAAATTTTTTATCATAATTAGGGTTGCTTAAGGTTGCCTCGCTTAATTTTTATTTCAAAATATTCTATTGGTCTTTCTCCTTGCATATGAACTACGCCTATACCTATACCTATACCTAAAGCATCACATTCAATTTTAAATATTTTAGTAAAATCAGGCAAAGTAAGTAAATGAGCATGTGTTAATTTTTCCTTGATCCATTAGAACCACTTCTCCTGTTCGTCTCCTTATTTGAATCCAACATTCTTCTTAAT
This sequence comes from Ailanthus altissimus, assembly GCA_946807835.1. Lineage (NCBI taxonomy): Eukaryota > Viridiplantae > Streptophyta > Magnoliopsida > Sapindales > Simaroubaceae > Ailanthus > Ailanthus altissimus. The sequence goes on from OX327699.1 coordinate 7,874,560, forward strand.
GACTTCAGTAAGCGGTGCGATGTTACTGCTAGAGTCTTTCACAAACCTTTTGTAAAATCTAGTGAGTCCATGAAATCTACGAACATGACCTACACTCGTAGGACTCGGTCATTCTTGAATCGCGTAGATCTTCTCTTTATCAACCTATATTTCTTGTGCATTCACAATAAAACCAAGAAACACAAGTTTATCAGTGCAAAAGATGCACTTCTTCTGGTTAGCAAATTACTTCTCTTTTTTAAGTACATCAAACTGAATTTAAATGTAAAATGTGATCATCTAAGTTTTTGCTATAAATGAGAATATTATCAAATTAAACAACAAATCTACCTACGAAAGCAAGCGAGACATGGTTCAATAATCGTATGAAAGTATATAAGTGCATTAGTTAATCCAAATGACATAAAGAACTACTTATAGAAACTATATTTTATTTTAAAAGTAGTTTTTCATTCATCGTACTCTTTCATTCATATTTGATGATACCTACTTTCTATATCAGTCATAAAAAATACATAAGTACCATGCAGTTCATCTAACATATCATTTAAGCGAGGAATGGGATGACGATACTTTACTGTTATATTGTTGATTGCTTGGCAATTTATACACATTCTCAATGTTCCATACTTCTTAGGAACCAAAATCACAGGCACAATGCATGGACTCATACTTTCCTTTACATACCCATTTTCCATAAATTTAATAACCTGCCTTTGTAGCTCCTTTGCCTCCTTGGGATTGCTTCGATAGGCTAGTCAGTTTTAAAAGGAAGAATTGGGCATGAAATTGATTTAATGTTCAATTCCTTGAATATGAGGTAAACCTGCTGATGCAAACGACATTGCACAGCCTATACGCATACAAGACAAAGAATTTGCACGTGGGCTTGGAAGGGCTCAAGTCCATCAATCACATGATACATTAAGTTTGCCAAATGGGCCAATCACAAGACTTAGAGCCAAGCAATTTAAAGAAGCATTAAATGGGCTGATTCAACAAGTTTGTGGGAGGGCAGACACATGGAGGCCTAGCATAAGCCCAAATACATTTCAAATCAATCCAAATCAGATTCAAGGAAACCTAATCACTTTGATTAAGGCAGAATTTCTGAAAATTTTAATATTCAAGGAAACATAATTCCTTTGATTTAGGCATGTTTTTTGGAAATTTGAATATTCAAGGAAACATAATTCCTTTGATTTAGGCATGTTTTCTGGAAAATTTGAATATTCAAGGAAACCATGTTTTCTGGAAATTTAAATATTCAAGGAATCTTAATCCCTTTGATTTAGGCATGTTTCTGGAAATTTGATTAAGTTTGAATTTTGTTGTTATATTAGTTGTAAGTTTGAAATTTGTATTTGAAAGTTATAACTTGACATCTCTTATGGTCTCTATAAATACCATGGAGATTGAGAGTGGGAGGACAGATTTCAGACATTAATATTTGAGAGTTTTTGTGTTCTTCTTTCATTCTTGAAAGGACTTGAACTTATCAAGCTTGTTCTTATGGCGTTCAAACAACCGGACTTATCACCTAGATTCTTGAAGTGTCCTTGGGGTTTCTTGGTGTGGCGTCCTATATCCATCCATAGTCTTGGTTTTTGGTTTGCTAACTCAAGGGTTAAGACTCGTCAAACCTGCGTCTTGAAGATCTCGGGTTCAATTCCATATTGTGGTGCTGGGTTTTGTCACATTGTTGGCAAGGTTCATATCACCTGGTGCAATCTCCTCGGGAAAGACATCGTCAAACTCCTGCAAAAGAGAAACAATTGAACTAGAAAGAGACGAGTCAGGTTGGTTAGTGTTTAAATACGCCTCTTTGTACAAAAGTACAGTCATTAGCTGTTTTAAAAATATCACCCTTTTTATTTCACTTGCTTTTGCATAGAAGTTTACTTTTCTCTCAATGATTGAATCTATCCTCTTGTTTTCTCTCTCATTTTTCTCAGCCTCACTTTTGTTTTCTTTCTTATTTTCACTTGTTTTCCTTTTCTCACTCTCTTTTTGTAATCTCATGTGTTCTTCATAGACCCACTTTGGTGACAAAAGGGATTGGAGTGATTGTCATTATATTAAGCATAAACCAGTATTTTTTTTGGTGAAATCATCGTGCTTAACATGCTGATCAAATTGCATGGTCGGCCTAGTAACAAGTGTCCAGATTGCATCGGAACTACATCACACAAAACTTCATCTTCATATTTTCCAATGCGGAAGGAAACTATCACCTGTTTAGTTTAACATCACCTCACCACTATCATTTAGCCATTACAACTTATAAGTCTGGGAATGTTTAATAGTTGGCAACCCTAATTTTTCCAATATTGTAGTGCTAGCAATGTTAGTACAACTACCTCCATCAATAATCACACTACATACCTTGTTTTTCACTTGACATCTAGTATGAAAGATGTTTTCTCGCTACACTTCATCGTCTTCTTTGACCTGCATACTTAGAACTCTTCTCGCAACCAAGAATTCACATTGGGCAATATATTCCTCATCGTCCATTAAATTTCCATGAGAAACTTTAGATCTACCTCTTCTAACGCATTTCTGAAAGTATTTTTGTTCTTATTGCCTGACATGTTTGCTGCAAAACAAAGTTAGAGGAACAAAAAAGAATTTTGTACACTCCCTCACGAGTTTAACTCAAAGAATGATTTGCTCAACTTTCTCTTGTGTTTCACACAAAATTAGATTGGCTTTTACTCTCTTTTGTGCTCACCACTATTGCCTTTTCCACTTGTAGTAATCCTCTATAAGTTCTTATCAAACTAATCAACCAAATATTACAATTTCTAGCAACAATTCACCAAGAACTAACCAAGAGAAATTCAGATTTAAAGGCTCAAACAACAATGTGGTGTCATGGATTTAAGTTTTTTTTTAAGCAAGAAATTCGAATTTGTGTAATCGAAAAGGAATAAAAGGATGTAGATTGAAACAAGAATTATAAGAGTTGAATTGCAATATCACTTTTTTTTATTTTTGAATAAAAAATTATAGGCAAACCTGAAATTAGTGCTAAGCTCTAATACCAACTAACACAATTCACACCAAAAAATTGATAAAGTTGTAGATCAAGAAGGACTCCAAGACTATCTAGAACAGATTTGTATAAAATCGCAACCTTTACTTATATTGAAGTAAGAACGTTGGTATTATGAAGACGCCATAATCAATTATAGAATGATAGATTGAAAATTTGAAGAATAATGCCACAGAAATTGTTCTGATAAGTTCAAAAGAGATCTAAAAGAACCAAATAGAATTTCTTTAATAAAATTGTTAAATTTTTTCCTCTCATTCCTCATATATTTATAGTTGACACTTGAGATGCCATCATTTATTACAATATTTAATGATAACTTAACATTACTAACTACCATTAACAATTGAGGCTTTATATTTCTAACACACTGTTAAACATTGCAAATACTATCTTAAATATAATTTTAGGCTTCCTAGAAGCTTCTAACCATATGGGCTACTACTGGCAACTTGAACTACTTCTTAATTGCTTCAAAAAATGTAATGACTATTAATAAAATGTCCATCATGTCCCTCAACACTTGGTGAGTCAAAATTGAGTGATTACCAATTTAGAAAACTGCACTAAAATCCACCAACTTTGTACTATAGGAATTCTTCTAGATTATTCAAAAGCTTGAATCATGAAAATCCAATATTTTGGAACATATTAGACATCTATTTTGGGCTCCCATGAATTCATCTTTACCCAAATGTTTTGAATCATTCCATTAAGAGTTGCCTTGAACCTTTTAGCTTAAGCACTTGTAACAGGACCAACTAGAACTTGAATAAGATCTACATTTTATTTTTTAGTCATGCCCTCATCGTATACTAGGCAATGGATCGTGTAAATGACGCACTGATGACTTTCCTCTGATGTCACATGCACCTCAAGGTGAAAGCATGGTACAATTTCTTGCTTCTCACCTCACGCCTATGTCTCACATGAGCAACATCACAAAACCTCGCTCCATCAATATAGGGAAGGTAATTCATTTTAAGATCATGACTTCTACTAGATTCAAAGCTCGCTTATTCTTTCCTTCCTTGATTACGACACTTTGTGCCAAGGACGGGGTCACTTAGGAGCCCAATATAGAGAGGCGTCCACTAGCCCAAGCCCTCAATACACAATTAGTCTGAAAGATGATGGCAGCTGATCCACCACACGTTGAGGCACCACAACTAGCACCATTTGCTACAAGAGGACTACCAGTTCATGTACAACTTGCCCAGGTTGAGACCTGGCTGATAGAGTAAGAGCGTGTAGACTACGAATTTTACTTATATATGATCCAATAAACCCAGGCAACTGTTGCAACTTTTGGAATTGATCCATCTACATTGCCTCAAGCATCACAGTCACTATCCGATGCCCATGAGGAACATGATGATCTTATATTCGACCCACTAGACCTTGACGATTGAATAGCTCTAGAATTGAGGGAAGTGCTTCAATTTACTTTACTTTTCCACTATGGGGACCATGTCTCATTTTAGTTTAGGGGAGGGAAACACTTATTTGTTATCTGTTTTTTTTAATAGCTTTTATCTGTTATATGTTCTAGAATTTATTTTATTGTTTTAAAGTCGTATGTTCATGTTATGTTTTGAGTCTATAATAGAGAAAAAGCAGAAGAGTAGTAATGAAACCATGTCAATTTATTTATAAAAAAAATCTTATGTCTACTCTATTGATTTTTCTTTTACTTTTTAGGGTGTGTGCTGATCATTAGTCTATGATAAGAAATAGAATAATTTTGCTGAATTTATTCTTCACAAATCCCTGAAAAATGATAGATACTTGAGACAAATTTTATATTTAAATTTAAGAGCAAGTTCGACCTTATTTTTTATCACTAATTTTGAGCACATTGAAATAAAGCAGGTATTAGCTGATTTGTAACTTAGAAACGCTTATGCTTAAGTAGTACACTCAAGTCTCAAAGATCGACACTCTAAAACTTATTTTTAATTACTACTTGAGGTAAAATTCTATGAAGCATATGAATAGAAAAATAATTAGGCCATCTTTAGACTGATTGAGCCTTTCTAGCCTACTTAAAATGTATATTTTTCCTAGTTACTTATTTTGAGCCTAAATACCAATTTTGTTTTTCTGTTTAACCACATTACAAACTGCAAGACTTTAAACTTATTTATCCAAAAACTACTTGTGGTACCATAAACCTTGATTTTACTTAAAAATACTCTTGAAAAAAAAAGATATGGTTTTAAGAGAAAAGTGTACCAAAGTATAAAGCAATAAAGTCTGCATAGTATGTATCAATGTAAGTTTGGGATTATTAAAAAAAAAGAGAAAAAACTCTTCAAATTTTTTATACCCACATCTTAAGAAAAAGAAGAAGAAATTGTTTGAAAAAAATTTGATTACAAGAAGGATAGAAACATAATAACTTTAAGGGAAGAGATAAATTAAGGAAAATGAGATCAAGAGGTTTTATATAAAGTCTAAGTGATAGTGTGACTGAATTTCATATATTTGTCCTTATATCTCAACTTGACATTAGCCATTTATTACAAGCTAATTATAGTCCTAAACAGATTTTTAAACATGTGTCTTTCTACATTAATGGAGAGTAATATAAAAAAACTAGCCTATGAAAGTATCATTATAAAATTTACTATTACTTGCTGCTTGCACACACACACACACACGATAATCATTTATAGGAAGAATAAGAGACTAAATGATGATATTAAGATTGTTAAGAGCTATCTATTAGACTTCTGGAAAAGATTTGTGCCATATCAACAGCCTTTGAGACAATTGTTGTGATCTTATAATCAACCTATCATGTTATGTTTTAATTTTGAGTATTTATTTTATTTGAGTCAAGTGTAATCTTTTTGTTTTCTCTTTTGGATCTTATTTCTCATTACTCGAAGACAAGTAATTCTCTAAGTTTGGGGAAATTCGATGTGGGCATAAATGCCATATATTTTATCCCCATTTTACTTAGGGTTTTGTTCATTTGATGAGAAGAAATGGCTATTAATGTGATTTATTATTGTTTATTTGCAGGGATTATAGCTAAATAGATGGAAGGAAAAAAAGAAATTGGAGTCAAATTGTGAGATTTGGGAACAATAGCAAAAATAGGGACAAAACTTAAAAGAATTAAAAGTTGCTAATCCACCACCTCAGAAGTGAAGTACCTGCCATTGTAGAGGTAATTCCTGAGTTGAAATCCCTACAGCGAAAGTTGGTTTCACCCCAGATACACGAGTCCATAAAAGACCTGATTTTAGTAGCAAAAGTGTTGTGGCAATAAAGTGATGTGCATCATAAAGGTTCTAAATCAACTCAAGAAGATGAGCTGAGCACAAAAGAGACTTCAAATGGTCCAATAATAAGAGCTAAGGCCAAACAACTTCAAAGGGCCATAAATAGTCAAATTGGAGCTATTGAAGCTTCTATTGGCTTAAAAGCTTGCGATCTGAATGGGAATGGGCCAAAGGTGTTTCTTTGTCTTCAATTAGAGCTTGAAACGTAATTTAGAAGCTTTTGGTGACTTTGGGCTGAAAGAGGCAACTGAGAACTTTCATTTGCATGCTATTGGATTTAATTTGCTTCTTTTGTGCCTATTTTTATTATTTCAGTTATCTCTATATATTTTCATGTATTTGGGCCTTTTTAAAACTTGTTTAACTTTATTTTAAATTGTTAAGTCAGATTGAGCTCATTTGAGTTTTGTTGGGCCTTTTAAGTTAATTAACATTAGGGATTTCCCTCATCGTGTAAGCCTATATAAGGTATCTTAAACATCTTATAGAGGCAGCTGCCTCACTCTTTAATTTTATGAGCGAAAAAGAATATCTTTTCTCTCTCAAAATTGTTTTCTCAAGTTTTTCAGCTCTTGAAGACAGTTAGTAACTTATCACCCTTTTTGATAACCAAGAGTGTAGCGTCAAAACCCTAAATTAATTCTTTTGGCGTCCATCTGACTTATCAAGTTTTCTTTTTAGTTATATCCTCCATATTATTTACCATTTATTTATTAAAATTTAGCCTAAACACTTAAAGAAAGACCAACAAAAATCAGGCACCACCCTCATCTTGAAATCAGATTTTCGTTATTATTTTTAATAATCTACTTTGAAGATAAAGGCACATCATAAAATTATAGCGCTACAACAGTGAAGAGGTAGCGCTGTAGTAAAGGAACAAAATACATTAGCATTATAGTAGTGAAAGAAATTTTGCCCCAGTGGTTTGATGTTTCCTGAAGTCAAGAGAAATACTACTCCAAGACTCCAATCAGCCCCTATATAAATGCAACTTATTTTAACCATTAGAGAACACACAACACAAGTCTTAGAGAGCAATTTGAGCATAATTAGAGCAATTTTAGAGAGAGAAGCAAAATCAATTTAAGGAAGCAAAAGAATATTGATGAATCTTTAGTAGATCGAGCAATTACAATTCAACATTTTTATTGGTTTACTTTTGATTGTTTTATGTTGATTTCATTTTTCAGCAATAATTCTCTTGTAATCATGAACTATTTTCTTTTTTAGAGTAATTACTTAAACTCAATATGTGTACTTATTTTTTGGATCTTTTAAAAATTTATTTGAACTCAATTCTTGTTATTAAAATTGTTTGTTCTTATTGCTTCATTATATCTTAACAATATTATAATTGAATTAGTAATAATTTGATATACTTGAGAGAGGCATCATTATATTTAGACTTTAATAACTTTGATGCATGATTATTGAGAAATTTACAAGTTTTAACTTAGGATAGAGATATAACTAATTGAAATTTATGATTGATAGAGTCTCATAAAGACTAATATTTTATCCTCTCGAACTTAGATTTGGCTCTAAATTGATTAGCATTTGGTTATTTATTGAGTTCATTAATGAAATATAGGTTTTCAAACACATGGCATGAAGATTCTGAGAACTAAACAAAGAAATTGAAGATTTAAAGTGTTGTGAGCCTCACAAAGAAAAGTGAGACCCGGCACTCAATGAGGTTCCTTTACCAATGATTATTCTAATTCAAATTCAAAAACCAACAAACAAATACAAAGAACTTTGACCTGTTATTTATAAAGAGATAAGAACCAAAGGTATAAAAAATTATAGTGGACACCACACTCAAAAAAGTTGAGAAAGATTTTGAGTGATAAGTCAAGATTGAAAGCCACAAGATTTAATATTGATAACTTCTGAAACGTTCGTTGAAGAACCAAGAGAAACCTCTCACTAGCATTAATGTTAAAACTCTGAATTCCCCTTAGACTTTATATAGCCAAGTTTACCAAGAGCATAAAAGAAAAAAACTAAATTAAATCCTAAGTAATAGTAGAAATTAATTATAAAAATAGGAAATAAATAACAAGCATATTAAGAAAACAAATATTTCTATATCCTTGTTTTTAAATTTAACCTAAGAATAAAAAAAGGAAATAAACAAAATAAAGATCTAACAAAGCTATGTTAAAAGTGACGCTTGATCTTCCTTCCTAAATTGATATTCGCTAGATCTTCCTTTTTAAATTTATATTCGCTAGACCTTCCTTCCTAAATTAATACTCGCTTTATTATTCTTCATGTAAATTACTTCAAATCACTTATAGAAACTTGAACAACATTGAAAAGGCATTAAACATCTTGAACACTCAATTCAGTCAGACTAATGTTTTGAACAAAGTATGAATTTGAAATGTACTCAATTTACTCATTAATGCTTCCTTCATTTTCTTAGTCCTTAACCTTGTCATTGGACCTTCATGGATGGTCAATGGATCTTGTGAAGCTTTGACAACCTGAGTTGCATTATTCCTCATCTCTTGAAAAGGATTTGTCTTCAAATCTTCACCTACATCAAAATGAGACAACTCAGCAACATTAAAATTTGCACTTACATTATTATACTCACATAGAAGGTCTAACTTGTAGGAGTTGTTATTGATCCTTTCAATTACTTGAAATGGTCCATCTCTCTTTGGAAGTAATTTAGACTGCCTTTGAATGGGAAATCGTTCATTTCTCATATGCAACCAAACCCAATCACTTGGCTCAAATACAACTGTTTTACATCTCCAATTAGCTTGGTTTGCATATTGTTCAGTTCTTCTTTCAATATTTTATCGTGCCTTTACATAGATGTGCCTAATAAAGTAAGCTTTGTTCTTCCCATCTAAACTAACACGCTTATCCATAGTTAAAAGAATTAAATTCAAAGTTAATGGATTAAAAACATACACAATTTTAAAAAGTGAAAACTTAGTTGCTGAATGCACACTCTTATTATATGCAAACTCTACATGCAGCAAACACTCTTCCCATATTTTCAAGTTCTTTTGTATTATTTGTAATATCTAATCCCTAATAGTAGTATTGGTGCCTAAATTTCGGTATAGAGCAATAAAGACACCGTAGGGTTACTCGATTTTAACCCCATTAGAAATATTTTTTTTATCGTACGCGTGAGAGATATTGACCTAATTTGGCAATTTCATACTTGATCGGAGTGCTGAACGACCCTAGAATATTTTTGGAATTTTTCTCTATTGGCTTGGAAAAGGAAATTCTAACTTACTACATGAATTTTCATTTAAGGGTTATGTATGGAACAAGCCTTTGTTGAGAAATACAATCCATATATTAAGGAATGGACCAATTAAAAGCAATCTCATGGATTGCCAAGTTGGAAACTCTAGTTAGTTCCTTTGATTATTCTAACTAGATAGTTACAAAGGAACCAATTAAATCTTTCCATTTGAACTAATGGTAAATTAGAAGTTTTGAGTAAGTTAAAGGGCAAATTGGTCAATTGAGGGAGCACTATATATATGTTGGAAGTTTGCAGAATTTTCAAGAGAAAAAAAGCCAACACTTAGAGCAAAAAAAGAGAGCAAATTCGTGCAAAGGTTGAAGGTGCTGCTACAGTGAAATTTCAGTTTTTTTTTCATGATTTTTTATGTGTAATCAAGCCAAAATAAGGTTACATATGAATAATCCATAAGCTCAATTGAAGCCTCAATTAGTGAAAATTCAAGAAAAAGAGATTGAGTTTAATTCTAGTGTGGAGCTTGAAGGAGTCATCAATTTGAAGAAATTGGCAAGGTGAAGATAATCTAGAGCGGTAACAGGAGTAGAAATTGGAAGCGAAATTGAGCACGGAGCAGTTGTGAGTGAAAATCTGCCTTTTTCTGTTATCTTTCATTTATTATGTTTCAGCATAATGAAAATATATGTTTTATGAGTTTTCAATGCATAAACATGATTATAATCTTGATATGTATCCATAGATATGCATTTACACGTTCGGTTTAAGAAACAGTTTTAAAATTTTTGCATTTGTTTTAAAGGTCATTGGTACCCTCAGATTATTGTGATGGTGATTGTATTAGACCCGGCCGGTATATCCCGTGCACATGAGCAGGTCTTGGGGGTGTGTCACTAACTTCGGGAAGTCGGGATGTCGAGTCATGTGAGTCACCCTATGTGTAGGAGGTATTGTCTAGCTATATGTATGCGATGTAGGATTTCGCTGCATAGCTAGTGAGATATCTTGAGATGTCACTATGGGTGCTGCTAGTTGAGTCACTGCGTGAGTATAGAGCATTAGGGTTACCATTGGTACAGTTTAGAAAGAAAATGGCCGAGTGAGGATTTTATCAGTTTTCGATTTACCGATAGCATTTATGCATTTATATGCACACAGCAGTTATTATGTTATATAGATTCTAGATATTATTTTTCAAAGATGTAGATAAAACCCACTCGGCAAGATTTCATTAGCATATGATATTAGAAATCGTTTTACAGTTTTACATCAGTTTTAGAAGCATGATTTCTGCATGTACTTTAGAATTTGCTATTTATGCATAATTTTCTTGTAATTGAAATCTTAATTGCATTCACTGAGCTCCTTTAGCTCACTGGTTTTGTGTTTTATGTTTTCTAAACCCATTTCCCAGGTGCAGGTCTCGGTACGCAAGCTGCTGATTCTCCTATTGTCGAGTAGTGGGCTGAATCCGAAGATCATCTTTGTACATGTAAATGTGCTAAATAGCACTCTTTACTTTATGCATAATATTTGTAGGCATGTATATTTGTATGTATGTTTGAACCAACAAGAAGAGATTTCAATTTTATGATGATCGTTTTTGCTTATTATGATTATGCTCGTTTTGTGATTTAAATGAAACTATTGAGTTGTGTTGGATTTGATTTAGAAAGGACCGGAGGTCTGAATTGGTAGTATCGAGAAGTGTTTTGAAATAGAAGTGATATTTCTTTGCAAGTTTTATGTGGATTTTTCAAAAAAACAGGAGAAACTCTGTCCGTTTTTTTTTTTAAATTAAGATGTCATTTTCATGTATATTACAAGACTTTCTCAGTAGTAGCAAGAACTAAAAAGGGGTTCACCTCGCGGAATTTCTCAACTTACCCAGTTAGGTTCTGAGAAACTTTCGTCGGGGTGCCCGGCAGGGCCGCTGGGATCTATAGTAGAGGGACTCGGGTCAAGTCCATGTCATTATTGCACGCAACAAAGTAGATAAAGTCCTATTAACTACCTCGGTTTGTCCATCAGTTTGTGAATGACAAGTAATAGAAATAAAAATTTAGTTCCTAACTTACCTCATAAAGTCTTCCAAAAATAGCTTAAGAACTTTGCATCCCTATCTAAAATAATACTCTTAGGTATGCCATACAATCTTACAATCTCTTTGAAAAATTAGTCAACAATATGTGATGTGACATCGATTTTATGACATGGAATAAAATGTGCCATTTTAGAAAACTTATTGACGACCATATATATGAAATCCCTACCTCCTTTTGACCTAGCTAAACCTAACGCAAAATCTCTGGATATGTTAATCTAAGGTTTTCTAGGTATAGACAAAGGTGTATACAATCCATAAGGCTTAACTCTAGACTTAGCTTGTCTACAAGTAATACAGCTCTCACAAATTCTTTCTACATCACATTTTATATTAGGCCAAAATTAGTGTTCATGCAAAACATCTAAAAGTCTTAGATATACCAAAATGCCCCATTAAACTACCCATGAGCTTCTCTAATAAGTAATTCACGCAATGAACATTTAGGCACACATAACTCATTTTCTATATCAAAAATCCATTCTACCTAAAAAAACTTGTCAAACGCCACTTTGTCACATGCATTAAATACATAACCAAAATCAGAATCATTAACTTACAAGTCTTTAATGTATTCAAAACCTAATATTTTGCATCTAAGGTAGGAAGTAAGGCACAACTTCAAGATATTGCATTAGCCACAATATTTTCCTTACCTTGCTTGTACTTGATCACATAAGAAAACATTACAATGAATTTCACCCACTTGGCATCTCAAAATGCTTCAATGATTCATGATCCGTGTGAATCACAAATTCTTTTAGCCAAAGATAATTTTGCCAAGTTTTCAATACCCTAAATAATGCATACATCTCTTTATCATATATAGGGTAATTTAAGGCTACTCCACTTAGCTTCTCACTAAAATATACAATAAGATGTCCTTCTTGCATTAGTATAGCTCCAATATCTATTCCTGAAGCATCACAATGGATATTGTTTATGGCACGACAATTAACACATCCTCCATGACCAATCCTTCTTAGGCACAAGTAATACTGAAACCGCACAAGAACTCATACTTTCACGCACATACCTCTTCTCCATGAGCTCACTAACTTGCTTTTGAATCCTTTGTCTCCTCGGTACAAGAATGATACAAACAATACTGTACAGCCTATACGCATACAAGAGAAAGAACTCGCACGTGGGCGGAAGGGTACAAGTCCATCAATCACATGATACATTAAGTTTGCCAAATGGGCCAATCACAAGACTTAGAGCCAAGCAATTTAAAGAAGCATTAAATGGGCTGATTCAACAAGTTTGTGGGAGGGCAAACATATGGAGGCCTAGCATAAGCCCAAATACATTTCAAATAAGTCCAAATCAGATTCAAGGAAACCTAATCACTTTGATTAAGGCAGAATTTCTGGAGATTTGATTATTCAAGGAAACCTAATCACTTTGATTAAGGCAGATTTTTTGGAGATTTAAATATTCAAGAAAACCTAATCCCTTTGATTTAGGCATGTTTTCTGGAAATTTGAATACTCAAGGAAACCTAATTCCTTTGATTTAGGCATGTTTTTTGGAAATTTGATTAAGTTTGAATTTTGTTATTTCAATTGTTGTATTAGTTGTAAGTTTGAAATTTGTATTTGAAAGTTGTAACTTGACATCTCTTATGATCTCTATAAATACCATGGGGATTGAGAGTAGGAAGACAGATTTCAGAAAATATAATTTGAGAGTTTTTTGTGTCTTCTTTCATTCTTGAAAGGACTTGAACTTATTAAGATTATTCTTGTGGCGTTCAAACAATCGGACTTATCACCCAGATTCTTGAAGTGTCCTTGGGGTTTCTTGGTGTGGCATCCTATATCCATCCATAGTCTTGGTTCTTGGTTTGCTAACTCAAGGGTCAAGACTTGTCAAACTTGCATCTTGAAGATCTCGGGTTCAATTCCATATTGTGGTGCTGGATTTTGTCACATTGTTGGCAAGGTTCATATCATTTGGTATCAAAACCAAGTTTCAAGGCAAGTTTGGATTATCCTTTTATTTCATTTCATTCTTCCATTTATCTTTACATAAATTTGTATTTTATTTTATTTCTGGTTTCTAATTTTAAAAAAGAAAAGAAAAGAAATGAAAAGATAGAAAAAAAAAAAGAAAGAAAAGAAAAGGCCAGAAATTTGTTGCAAATTCTAAATTTTGAATTTCATCAGTTTGTCTACAACTTTGAACCAAATTTCCCATGTATGTTATTACCATCATTTTCTTAAAGATATATTCTTGAATCGTGTGACTTGTCTCGGTTGATTCTCATACTGAATTGCCACTTGAATCTTGATAATTCTTAGAGTCTGATTAAGGGTGAAAAGAAGACTCGTGAGTAGAAAAAGGCAAAGAGTGGTGAGAACATAAGAGTGTAAAAGCCGTTTGAGTGCTAAACACGAGAGTAAGTAAATTTTCTTGAGTGAAACACGTGAGGGAGTGCTTGTGAGGTCTTAACTGTATTTTTTGCAGTTTCTAAACATGTTACACAATCAAGAAAACTCAAATGAAGAGGTTCAACAACCAACCAATCCAAACCTACAGCAGCAGGCATTATTGGGCGAAATGGGGCGGATGATGAGAACTGAAATGAGGCACATTCAGGAGAGAATGGACCAGCTGGAAAATTTAGGGCAGCATCAAAACTCGTCCATTGGGCAACCACCTAGACGAGTGCAACCAGGAGTACAATGGGGAGATGTTGGGGATGAAGAGGAGTTGGATGAGCTAGATGAACCACAAATGAACCAAGGTAGATTTAGGCTTGGATATGGAGATATAGGTGCTAGGAGAAGAATACCTTGGCGGGATGATGACTTGGAAAGCATTAAGGTGAAGATTCCACCTTTCCAAGGTAAAACTGATCCTGAGGCGTATCTAGAATGGGAGATGAAGATAGAGATGATCTTCGATTTTCACAACTATTTTGAGGCCAAAAAGGTAAAATTGGCTGCAATTGAATTCGCTACTATGCTATTTTTTTGGTGGGATCAATTGTTGAAGGAAAGGAGGAGAAATCACGAACGACCTGTTGAGACGTGGAACGAGATGAAGGCCATCATGAGGAGACGCTTCATTCCTAGCTACTACCATCGGGAGTTGTATAACAAGTTGCAACGTCTAACTCAAGGATCCAAAATCGTTGATGAATACTATAAAGAAATGGAGGTTGCTATGATCCAAGCAAATGTAGAGGAGGACAGAGAAGCCACTATGGCTTAAACCGAGAGATAGCGGACATGGTGGAGATGCAACATTATGTCGAGTTGATAGATATGGTGCACCAAGCTATCAAAGTTGAGCAACAATTGAAGCGAAGGAACATAGTTCGAAGGGGATCAAGCATGGGTGCCACAAACTCATGGCGACTAGCCCCTAAAAGAGATGAATTTTCATTAACTAAGCCTAAGTCTGAGCCATCTAAGGATGCCAAACAAGCTGCGACGTTGAAACAAGAGAAAACTGAATCCACAACTTCAAGAAATCGTGACATTAAGTGCTTTAAATGCCAAGGTAGGGGACATATAGCTAGCCAATGTCCAAACAAAAGGGTAATGGTGATCAACACTCAAGGGGAGATCAAGTCGGAAGATGAGCAAGATGATGAAGTGGATGATATGCTACCTCTTGAAAATGACTATGAAGGACAATATGCAGTAGAAGGAGAATCATTGGTGGCAAGACGAGCTCTTAGCGCATAAGTTAAGGAAGAAGAAAACAAGAAGCGAGAAAACTTGTTCCATACTAGATGTTTCGTGAACAACAAAGTTTGCAGCGTTATAGTTGATGGTGGGAGTTGCACCAATGTTGCCAGCACAGAATTAGTAGAAAAATTGGCATTACCTACCTTGAAACATCCACGACCATACCGACTTCAATGGCTGAATAATTGCGGAGAAGTCAAGGTAACCAAACAGGTGTTGGTGGCATTTCCATTGGTAAATATGATGATGAGGTACTTTGTGACGTGGTACCTATGCATGCATGTCACATCCTATTAGGATGACCATGGCAGTTCGATAGACGAGTCACGCATGACGGTTACACCAACAGGTACTCTTTTATCATCAAGAAGCAGCCTATAACACTAGTACCATTGACACTAAAACAAATTCTTGAAGACCAACTAAAGATGCAAAAAGTGAGTGAAAAGAGAAAAGAAAATGAGAGAGAGGCCATAGTTGTGAGAAAAGAAAATGAGAGGAGAAACAAAGAGAAAGGCAAAGGCATGAAACATGGTGAAAATGAAAATGAGAGAGTTGCAGCCCTTTTGAGTGCAAGAGAGGAAAAATATAACTATATTGCAAAAAAGTGTGAGATCAAGAGAGCTTTAATTTCACAATAGTCCTTTATAGTACTTATGTACAAGGAGGCCATTTTGTGTACTAACGATCTTGCTGGATCTTTGCCAAGCAATATTATTTCTCTTTTGCAGAAATTCGATGATGTCTTTCTTGAGGAGGTACCTTCAGGCTTACCTCCAATTCGAGGAATTGAATATCAAATTGATTTCATACCTGGTGCAACAATTCCAAACTGGCCCGCTTATAGAAGTAATCTTGAGAAGACGAAAGAACTTCAACAGCAAGTTAACGAGCTAATGGAAAAAAAGGATATGTTAGAGAGAGCATAGTCCTTGTGCAGTTCCAGTCTTACTAGTACCTAAGAAGGATGGGACATGGAGGATGTGTGTTGATTGTCGAGCCATCAACAACATTACGGTAAAGTATTGCCATCCTATTCCTCAATTAGATGATATGTTAGATGAACTACATGGATCTTGTGTGTTTTCTAAGATTGATCTCAAGAGTGGATACCATCAGATTAGGATAAAAGAAGGTAATGAATGGAAAACTGCATTTAAAATAAAATATGGTTTGTATGAATGGTTAGTTATGCCTTTTGGATTAACTAATGCACCTAGTACTTTCATGAGACTTATGAACCATGTTTTGCGTGCTTTTATTGGCAAATTTATAGTTGTGTACTTTGATGATATCCTGATATATTGTAAAATTCTAGACGCTCATATTGACCACTTAAGGCTTGTTTTAGAGGTTTTAAGGAAAGAAAAGCTGTTTGCTAACCTTAAGAAATGCACTTTTGCACGGACATACTTGTGTTTCTTGGTTTTGTCGTAAGTTCTAAAGGAATTAAGGTTGATGACGAAAAGGTGAAGGCAATTCATGATTGGCCAACGCCTACTTCAGTGACACAGGTTAGAACCTTCCATGGCTTAGCTAGTTTTTACCGACGTTTTGTTCGGGATTTCAGTAGCATAGCCGCATCCTTAACTGAAGTTATCAAGAAGAATGTTCCGTTTAAGTGGGGAGATAGGCAAGAAAAAGCATTCAAGCAAATCAAAGAGAAATTAACTAATGCAACTTTACTTGTATTACCTAACTTCACTAAAACATTCAAAATTGAGTGTGATGCTTCAGGTATAGGTATCAGAGGAGTGTTGATGCAAGAGGGAAGACCGGTTGCATACTTTAGTGAGAAATTAAATAGTGCAGTCCTAAAATATTCCACTTATGATAAAGAATTGTATGCATTAGTTCGAACTTTGGAGACCTGGCAGCACTATCTATGGCCGAAAGAGTTTGTTATTCATACAGATCATGAATCTTTGAAGCATTTAAAAGGATAGCATAAGCTGAATAGACGCCATGCAAGTTGGGTGGAGTTCATTGAAACATTCCCCTATGTGATCAAATATAAACAAGGTAAAGAAAATGTAGTTGCTGATGCACTATATGCAGGTACGCTTTACTTTCAACCCTTGATGCTAAATTGCTTGGATTTGATTACATTAAGGAATTATATGCAAACGATTCTGATTTTGGTGACTTGTTTAAAATTTGCACTAAAAGGGCAAGTGAAAAGTTTTATCTACATGATAATTTACTGTTTTTAGAAAATAAATTGTGTATTCCACATTCATCCTTACATGAATTACTTATTCGGGAAGCACATGGTGGTGGTTTGATGGGTCACTTTTGGGTAGCACAGACTTTAGGTGTATTGCATGAGCATTTCTTTTGGCCACACATGAAACGTGATGTAGAGAGGATTTGTGCAAGATGCATCACTTGCAGGCAAGCTAAGTCTAGGCATCAATCACATGGGTTGTACACACCCCTCTCTATTCCAAATGCACCTTGGGTTGATATCTTTATGGATTTTGTTTTGGGCTTACTTAGAACTAAGAGGGGGAGAGACTCAGTTTTTGTAGTTGTTGATAGGTTCTCTAAAATGGCACATTTTATTGCTGCCATAAAACTGATGATGCATCACATATAGCCGATTTATTTTTTAAGGAGATTGTTAGGTTGCATGGCATGCCCAAGACTATTGTTTCTGATTGAGACTCATGATTCTTGAGCTAGTTCTGGAAGACTTTGTGGGGAAAGTTGGGAACTAAATTGTTGTTCTCTACTACATGTCACCCGCAAACTAATGGTCAAACTGAAGTAGTGAATAGAACTTTATCTACTTTGTTGCGTGCTATCATACAAAAAAATTTGAAAACATGGGAAGATTGTTTGCCGCATGTTCAATTTGCTTATAATCATTGTGTTCATTCCGCAACTAAGTTTTCACCATTTGAGATTGTCTATGGGTTTAATCCGTTGACTCTTGATATAACTCCTTTACCTTTCAGCGAATGTGTTAACTTAGATGAAAAAAAGAAAGTAGATTTTATTAAGCAGATTCATGAGAAAGCAAAGCAAAACATAGAATGGCGGACTGAGCAATATGCCAAACAGGCCAATGAGGGATGTAAGAAGGTTATTTTTGAATCAGGAGATTGGGTTTAGTTGCATATGAGGAAGGATCGTTTTCCTGAGCAAAGACGTTCTAAACTCCTTCCTAGGGGTGATGGACCGTTTCGAGTATTGGAACGCATAAATGAAAATGCTTACAAAATTGAATTACCTGGTGAGTATGGTGTTAGTGCTAGCTTTAATGTTTCTGACTTATCTCCTTTCGATATAGGTGATGATGCAAACGACGATTTGAGGACAAATCTTCTTCAAGAATGGGAGAATGATGCAAACAACACTGCACAGTATGCATACAAGAGAAAGAACTCGCACGTGGGCTTGGAAGGGCACAAGTCCATCAATCACATGATACATTAAGTTTGCCAAATGGGCCAATCACAAGTCTTAGAGCCAAGCAATTTATAGAAGCATTAAATGGGCTTATTCAACAAGTTTGTGGGAGGGCAAACACATGGAGGCCTAGCATAAGCCCAAATACATTTCAAATAAGTCCAAATCAGATTTAAGGAAATCTAATCACTTTGATTAAGGCAGAATTTCTGGAGATTTGATTATTCAAGGAAATCTAATCACTTTGATTAAGGCAGATTTTCTGGAGATTTGAATATTTAAGGAAACCTAATCCCTTTGATTTAGGCATGTTTTCTGAAAATTTGAATATTCATGAAAACCTAATCACTTTGATTTAGGCATGTTTTTTGGAAATTTGAATACTCAAGGAAACCTAATTCCTTTGATTTAGGCATGTTTTTTGGAAATTTGATTAAGTTTGAATTTTGTTATTTCAATTGTTGTATTAGTTGTAAGTTTGAAATTTGTATTTGAAAGTTGTAACTTGACATCTCTTATGATCTCTATAAATACCATGGGGATTGAGAGTGGGAAGACAGATTTCAAAAAATACAATTTGAGAGTTTTTTGTGTCTTCTTTCATTCTTGAAAGGACTTGAACTTATCAAGCTTGTTCTTGTGGCGTTCAAACAACCGGACTTGTCACCTAGATTCTTGAAGTGTCCTTGGGGTTGCTTGGTGTGGCGTCCTATATCCATCCATAGTCTTGGTTCTTGGTTTGCTAACTCAAGGGTTAAGACTCGTCAAACTTGCGTCTTGAAGATCTCGGGTTCAATTCCATATTGTGGTAATAGTTTTCAACACTTTTAGACCCTTGACCAAGGCTTTGCAACTTCTGAAATTAGCCTCTATAGCAGTGACTTGGAATAAATCATCTCCTCATAATAGCCTTCATCTCTTTTCATGTCTCAATAGGTCTTTCATAATTTCGTCTCCTACTCAAAACAAGTTAATCTCGTCAAATAATAGCATAGTTACTAAATTATATAGCAGATAACTTTACTTTTTTCAATTTATTGTTGGGATTTGTGCTTAGTGCCATCCCATTTTGTATGAATATTTTATTTTAATATCTATGCAATAGATATTTCATCAAATCGCTAATTATTTATTTGTTCTTATGTGCTAGGGCTGGTTAGATAGCGCCATGGTGCTAAAGTGGTAACCCAGCACTGCAACTCTAGTACTACAATGCCTTAGCATTTAGGGTTCTCCCCCAATGCCGCAACGCTAGGTTGGTGGCCTTAACACCGCAGCGCTGTAAGGTTAGTGCTGCAACATTGAAGGCTAGGCCATTAGCGTCACAACACCGAGAGCCTATGACTACTATAATTGCACCATTCACTCTGATTATTTATTTTTAAAGTGTTTTAAAATATTTATAATTTATTTTATGCAATTTATAATTGTTATAATAATTACATTATAAACTGTGGTCATTTGTTTTGTGCTGGTAACGACAATAAGAGCCCTACTGGTGAGGGGTTAATTGTGCTTGCACAAAAAAATGTATAATTGAGAATCACATCCTCATAAGATGGGAACGAGAGTATAAAAATCTCTCTCAATTAGAATCATGTTTCAGTATGAGATAATGTTACACATTGATCCGTCTTATTATTACGATGTTATATGGGTCAATTAGGTCTTTTTCAATATTGCTAAAGTGTAAGAGATTGATCGGTGTGATTTGTACTATATCGGTTAAACATGAGATGAGAAAAATATATACGAATGTATTGTCCAATATTGCTAAAGTGCGAGGATAGTATCAGTAACATATATTTAATATTTACAAGTTAATATGAAATACACTTATCCAATATTACTAAAGCGTGAGGTTAAGGTGTATTTAGGATCAGTAGTAAGAGTTGCATAAAATGCAATTGACAAGGATTGTCTACCTTTGGGTTTTACAAAGGCCAATATTGCTAAAGCGTGCGGCCGGAGTAAATTTCCAATTGGATTTACTTCTCACTGTATAATTTAAATAGTTTAACCTATCATTTTTCTTTTTGAGAGACTTATAGATTATGTAAAGCAGTGAGAGGGTGTTTTTAGATTTAATATATAGAATTGCTATACCTAGGATCTAAGACATTATTTGTTAGTGATTGAAATATTCTTCTAACATCTTTTATTTTATCTTGTGAAGATATAATGACCTCAAGTAACTCGTTGGCGTGTATACTTGATGCAAACTACCTTAAAGGTGCTGATAACTATGCTGCCTGGCCGATGAATCTAAGAATTATTCTAAATTTTAAAAAGTTGGGATATGTGATTAATCAGTGTATACCTCAAGGCATTTTTTATAAGGCCACTCTAGAAGAGAGGCAAACTTATCAGAAATGGTTGGATGAAGATTTGAAAGATAAATCTTACATCCTCACCTCTATATCTATAGACCTGTAGAGAGAGCATGTCCATATGAGCAATTCTAGCAGTATTATGCTCCATCTAAAGGAGCTATTTGGCAACAAACTACAAGTTGAAATTTATAAGGTTGCTAAATCACTTTTTCAATGTAGACTTTCAAAAGGTAGTTTTGTAAGTCTCCATATCCTCAAGATGATTTCTTACATTGAGAAGTTTGAGACTATAGACATAGTGCTAAACAATTAATTAGAGAATAGTTTGATTCTCTAACTGCTTTTGGGGTCTTTTGCACAATTCATTATGAATTTTAATATGCAAAGATTTACCCTACTTATGCTAATCCTCACAATATGTTGAAGACAACACAAGATGACATGAACAAAGCAGGATCATCCCTCTATGTTTAGGTTAATTAATCTTCTACATCGAAGGCTTTTGGGAAGTCTAAAGGTAAGAGGAAACAGAAGGTGAAGTAGGCACCCAGTGTGGGTCTTCAGAAGCAACCTATATCCAAGCCAAAAAAGAAAGATAAAGAAAAAAAAAGTGTTTCTCTTACGACGAGGATGGGCACTAAAAGCATAATTGCCCGAAGTATCTTTCCTTTGTCAAAAAGCTCTCCTCATGTATATGCTTACCTATAATTGCTATTTCTTTGGCATATGATGTTACTTCTGATTGGGTATTAGATACCACTTGTTCTTTTCACATCTGTAATGTGTTGCAAGATTTAAGGGAAGTTAGACTATTATAGCTTGGAGAAGTTCAGCTTCGTGTTAGAAATGGTGATAACCTGCAAGTCAAAACTGTAGGACATTTTGATTTATTTCTCCCTTGTAATAGAATACTTGTGTTGTATAACTGCCTTCATGTACCTGGTATTTTGAGATAGATTATATCCCTTCTTGTACTTGACAGTGAATGATACCATATGTATATTCAATACCTTTTCCTATCCTTATATGATACCAGCTGAATTTCAGTTAGTTAATGAGCATTATATATTAGATACAACACAAAATATCATGAATGTACAGGTAAATGCTAGTAGTAGCTCAAAAACTTTAAATAAGACAGAATTGTGGCATATGAGATTAGGTCATACAGGCGTAGGACGCTTATCTTGTCTAGTTAAGGATGGTTTGATATTTGATCTGAACATAGAGCCTTACCTAGTTTATGAATCTTGCATTCAAGAGAAAACGACCATTCCCCTTTCACTGATGTTGGACACTGAGCCACTAATTTATTGTAACTTGTATATAGTGATACATGTGGTCCAATTAATCACCCTGCAATGAGTGGATTTCGATACTTCATGATCTTTATTGATGATTTGTCACGATATGGATACATGTTCCTTATGAAACACAAGTCGAAAACCTTTGAAAAGTTCAAGGAGTTTCGACTTGAAGTAGAGAAATAAATCGAATTATTGGAAATACATGAGCAATGAATTCTTGGAATATTTAAAGAAGAATAAGATTCTTGCTTAGTATAGTCCTCCAAGTACTCCGCAACTCAATGGTGTTTTGAATTGAAGGAATAAGACTATATTAGATATAGTTCGATTGATGTGAACCTCACAAAGAAAAGTGAGACCCGATGCTCAATAAGATTCCTTTGCGAACGATCATTTAAATTCAGATTTTTAGATTAATAAAAATAATAACCTTGATTCATTATCTATAAGAGATAAGAACCAGAGGTATAGGAAGATTGTAGATGTCATACTCAAGATAGATAAGAATTTGTGAGTGATAAGACTGAAAGAATACCACAAGATGAAACTTGATAAGTTTCAATGAAAGTTCTTTGAAGAACTTAAGAGAAATATTGGAACTGCAAAAGATAACCCATCCTTCTTAGGCACAAGCAATACTGGAACTACAGAATGACTCATGCTCTTGCATATATATCCCTTCCCTATGAGCTCACTAACCTGCCTATAAAGTTCCTTAATCTCATTTGGATTATTTCTGTAGGCTGGCCTATTTGGAATTGATGCTCTAAGTATAAAGTCGATTTAATGCTCGATTCCTCTTATTAGTGGTAAAGCATTAGGTATCTCTTTGAGAAACACATCATCAAATTTTTTCTCATCTTCTTCGGTTTGCAAACTTAATGCATTCTTAGTAATCATCAGCTCACCACTTACTAGGTACTCCATTCCATTACTTGCATCTTCCAAAGGTGGTGTAGGTTCGTCATCTGACTTGCTTTCAATTTCAGTGACACTGTTATCGCTTAGAATCAATGCACTCTGATTTGAAAATTGAGATACAATATGACATATTCCTAAACATATAAAATATAAAATATCTTTATTACTTGGTTGGGAATCAAGTTTACCCTTGCCTTAGCTGCCTCCCACATATTGGTCCTTAGGTGTTTCTACATTGGAATTGGAATTAGCTTGCTCATCTTCTTGACTCCATTTCGGTTTTAAAGAGGATACAGAACTTAATTTTTGGTCATATCATGTGGGGAACTCTTCCTATTTAGTTGTTGTTCTACTTATTTTGGTCATATACAAGAATTTATCCCAAGCTTCTCCATCAATGTCATCAATATTCATGGTAATATGCCTATAATGCCTTCACAAATTAGCAACTCTAGGTGAATGCACTCTTCGTGTACTAAATTCAACTTTATCTATCCATTTATGAACCTACTCTATCTTTGCTTCCAACAACACTCTGCTCATCTCATCCATTAAAGATTCTATGAGAAACTTTGAATTAACCTTTTCCAACGCAACTTTGGAAGTATTTTTGTTCTTATTGTTTGACATATTTGCTACAAAACAAAATTTAAAAAAAAACCCTCTCACATGGAAGCTTCTAACTTGTGTCACTGAAGTAGGCGTTGGCCAATCATGAATTGCCTTCACCTTTTCGTCGTCAACCTCAATTCCTTTAGAACTTACAACAAAACCAAGAAACACAAGTTTGTCCGTGCAAAAAGTGCATTTCTTAAGGTTAGCAAACAACCTTTCTTTCCTTAAAACCTCTAAAACAAGCTTTAAGTGGTCAACATGAGCATCTAGGCTTTTACTATATATCAGGATATCATCAAAGTACACAACTACAAATATTCCAATAAAAGCACGCAAAACATGGTTCATAAGTCTCATGAAAGTACTAGGTGCATTAGTTAATCCAAAAGGCATAACTAACCATTCATACAAACCATATTTTGTTTTAAATGCAGTTTTCCATTCATCACCTTCTTTCATCCTAATCTGATGGTATCCACTCTTGAGATCAATCTTAGAAAACACACAAGATCCATGTAGTTCATCTAACATATCATCTAATCGAGGAATAGGATGGCGATACTTTACCGTAATGTTGTTGATGGCTCGACAATCAACACACATCCTCCATGTCCCATCCTTCTTAGGCACTAGTAGGACCGGAACTGCACAAGGACTCATGCTCTCTCTAACATATCCTTTTTTCCATTAGCTCGTTAACTTGCTGTTGAAGTTCTTTCGTCTTCTCAGGATTACTTCTATAAGCAGACCTGTTTGGAATTGTTGCACCAGGTATGAAATCAATTTGATGTTCAATTCCTCGAATTGGAGGTAAGCCTAAAGGTACCTCCTCAAGAAAGACATCATCGAATTTCTGCAAAAGAGAAATAATATTGCTTGACAAAGATCCAGCAAGATCGTTGGTACACAAAAGGGCCTCCTTGTACATAAGTACTATAAGGGGCTGTTGTGAAATTAAAGCTCTCTTGATCTCACACTTTTTTGCAATATAGTTATATCTTTCCTCTCGGGCTGCAACTCTCTCATTTTCATTTTCACCATGTTTCATGACTTTATCTTTCTCTTTTTCTCTCCTTTCATTTTCTTTTCTCGTAGCTATGACTTCTCTCTCATTTTCTTTTCTCTTTTCACTCACTTTTTGCATCTTTAGTTGGTCTTCAAGAATTTGTTTTGGTGTTAATGGTACAAGAGTTATAGGCTGCTTCTTGATGATAAAAGAGTACCTGTTGGTGTAACCGTCATGCATGACTCTTCTATCGAACTGCCATGGTCGTCCCAATAAGATGTGACATGCATGCATAGGTACCACATCACAAAGTACCTCATCATCATATTTGCCAATGGAAAATGCCACCATCACCTGTTTGGTTACCTTGACTTCTCTGCAATTATTCAGCCATTGAAATCGGTATGGTCGTGGATGTTTCAAGGTAGGTAATGCCAATTTTTCTACTAATTCCGTGCTGGCAACATTGGTGCAACTCCCACCATCAACTATAACGCTGCAAACTTTATTGTTCACGAAACATCTAGTATGGAACAAGTTTTCTCGCTGATTGTTTTCTTCTTCCTTAACTTGTGCGCTAAGAGCTCGTCTTGCCACCAATGATTCTCCTTCTACTGCATATTGTCCTTCATAGTCATTTTCAAGAGGTAGCATATCATCCACTTCATCATCTTGCTCATCTTCCGACTCGATCTCCCCTTGAGTGTTGATCACCATTACCCTTTTGTTTGGACATTGGCTAGCTATATGTCCCCTACCTTGGCATTTGAAGCACTTAATGTCACGATTTCTTGAAGTTGTGGATTCAGTTTTCTCTTGTTTCAACGTCGCAGCTTGTTTGGCATCCTTAGATGGCTCAGACTTAGGCTTAGTTAATGAAAATTCATCTCTTTTAGGGGCTAGTCGCCATGAGTTTGTGGCACCCATGCTTGATCCCCTTCGAACTATGTTCCTTCGCTTCAATTGTTGCTCAACTTTGATAGCTTGGTGCACCATATCTGTCAACTCGACATAATGTTGCATCTCCACCATGTCCGCTATCTCTCGGTTTAAGCCATGCAAGAACCTAGCCATAGTGGCTTCTCTGTCCTCCTCTACATTTGCTTGGATCATAGCAACCTCCATTTCTTTATAGTATTCATCGACAATTTTGGATCCTTGAGTTAGACGTTGCAACTTGTTATACAACTCCCGATGGCAGTAGCTAGGAATGAAGCGTCTCCTCATGATGGCCTTCATCTCGTTCCACGTCTCAACAGGTCGTTCGTGATTTCTCCTCCTTTCCTTCAACAATTGATCCCACCAAACAATAGCATAATTAGTGAATTCAATTGCAGCCAATTTTACCTTTTTGGCCTCGGAATAGTTGTGACAATCGAAGATTATCTCTATCTTCATCTCCCATTCTAGATATGCCTCAGGATCATTTTTACCTTGAAAGGGTGGAATCTTCACCTTAATGCTTCCCAAGTCATCATCTCGCCTAGGTATTCCCCTCCTAGCACCTATATCTCCAAATCCACGCCTAAATCTACCTTGGTTCATTGGTGGTTCATCCAGCTCATCCAACTCCTCTTCATCTCCAACATCTCCCATTTGTACTCCTGGTTGCACTCGCCTAGGTGGTTGCCCAATGGGCGAGTTTTGATGCTGCCTTAAATTTTCCAGCCGATCCATTCTTTCGTGAATTTGCTCTAATTCGGTTCTCATCATCTGCCTCATTTCTCCCAATAATGCCTGCAACTGTAGGTTAGGATTGGTTGGTTGTTGTACCTCTTCATTTGAGTTTTCTTGATTGTGTAACATGTTTAGAATCTGCAAAAAATACAGTTAAGGCCTCACAAGCACTCCCTCACGTGTTTCACTCAAGAAAATTTACTTACTCTCGTGTTTAGCAATCAAACGACTTTTACCCTCTTATGTTCTCACATCTCTTTGCCTTTTTCCACTCACGTATATTCTTTTAAACCTTAATCAGACTAAAAAATAATCAAGATTCAAGTGGCAATTCAATATGAGAATCAACCAAGACAAGTCATGTGATTCAAGAATACATCCTTAAGAAAATGATGCTAGTAACATACGTGGAAAATTTGGTTCAAAGTTGTAGACAAACTGATGAAATTCAAAATTTAGAATTTGCAACAAATTTCTGGCCTTTTCTTTTGTTTCTCTTTTTTTTTTTGTCGTTTTTTTCTTTTCTTTTTTTTTTCTTCTTTTTTTTTTCTAAATCAGAAACCAGAAATAAAATAAAATACGAATTTATGTAAAGATAAATGGAACAATGAAATAAAATAAAAGGATAATTCAAACTTGCCTTGAAACCAAAGCTTTGATACCAAATGATATGAATCTTGCCAACAATGTGACAAAACCCAGCACCACAATATGGAATTGAACCCAAGATTCTTCAAGACGCAAGTTTGACGAGTTTTGACCCTTGAATTAGCAAACCAAGAACCAAAACTATGGCTGGATATAGGACGCCACACCAAGAAACCCCAAGGATACTTCAAGAATCTAGGTGATAAGTCCGGTTGTTTGAACGCCACAAGAACAAGCTTGATAAGTTCAAGTCCTTTCAAGAATGAAAGAAGAACACAAAAACTCGCAAATTGTATTTTATGAAATCTGTCCTCCCACTCTCAATCTCCATGGTATTTATAGAGACCATAAGAGATGTCAAGTTACAACTTTCAAATACAAATTTCAAACTTACAACTAATATAGCAACAAAATTCAAACTTAATCAAATTTCCAGAAAACATGCCTAAATCAAAGGGATTAGGATTCCTTGAATATTCAAATTTCCAGAAAACATGGTTTCCTTGAATATTCAAATTTTCCAGAAAACATGCCTAAATCAAAGGAATTATGTTTCCTTGAATATTCAAATTTCCAGAAAACATGCCTAAATCAAAGGAATTATGTTTCCTTGAATATTCAACTTTCCAGAATTCTACCTTAATCAAAGTGATTAGATTTCCTTGATTCTGATTGACACAGGAGTGTCTAATCACATGGAGCTAAAAATAGAACTAAATGAATTTCAATGGTAAATTTGAAATTTATCTGGTACTGTTTCGGAAGGAATTTCTGGGTAATCTTCATACTACTCAAAAATTATATGTGTCTAGTTCTAAATCCTTTTTACAGCACATGAATATAAGTTTTTTAGAGTAAGTTGAATCCTAATAACTAAAGGAAGGTCAGACAGTTATTAGGTGAGCCAAATCTTGACAACTTGCAAGAATTGAAGACTTTTGTCTCCATCCAAGACCTTATAGCATATTATGTTCGAATTTAATGCTTCATTTATTGTATTTGCTGTATTTGTAGACTTTTGGTGTAAGGGTAGTTGTAAGTCTTAATTGCTGTCTTTTGTAAACTCCCAACCACCAAGTTTTAATGTTGTAATGAGTGCTTTGCAGTAGCCCTCCCAAGAAATCTCTATAAATACCTAAGGATGAGAGGAGAAGGGCAGAGAGTGAATTTTAAATTACTTGTATGTGGAAGAGTTCTCTTATGAGAGTTTCTACATTTAACTCTGTATCTCTTGGGTGGATTCCTTAGAGTGGTGAGTTTGAGAGTTCTGTATCTCTTGTAGGGTTCTTTGGGTGGTGAATTATTCTGTATCCCATTGTAATTCTCTTGAGTGGTGAGCTTGTACCAATTTTACTTTATTCAGTGTTTGAGTTTATTTTAATAAAAGTGAGTGTTTGTTTTCATTCTTCCAATCTTGTGGTGTTCTTTTTTTCTAAACACTTGAGCCTGCATCAGTTTTGGTATCAGAGCATTTGGTTAATTTTGGCTTTATCTTTCAATGGCCAAAGGTCGTAGATTTGTTCCAACAATTGAAGAACAACCAGCAGCTCAAGCTGATACACGAGACACTCTAATTGAAGAATTGAGACAACAAATTCAGCAACTTCAACAACGTTTAGAACATTTTGAAGATCGAGGTAAAGCTGTGCAACATGAAGATCTCGATAATGGTTCTTCTAGCAATGATGAAGGTAATACAAATCCTTTTCATCAAGCTAAATCTCATTCTTCTGGTGATAGTTCTCCCATACATCCAAATGTTATAAGAAATATGACATTTAGAAATGATCGTCGAGATTTCCATGTAAAAGTTGAAATACCAGATTTTGAGGGTAGAATGCACCCAGATGAGTTTGTGGATTGGTTGAACACCATAGAAAGAATTTTTGATTATCAAGATGTTCCAGAAAATCAAAAGGTGAAAGTAGTTGCCATAAAACTTAAAAAGTATGCTTCTTTATGGTGGGAAAATCTGAGGAAACAAAGGATACGGGAAGGTAGAAGTAAGATCGTGACCTGGGAGAAGATGAAACGAGAGCTTAAGAGGAAATATCTTCCGGACAACTATCGACAAGATATTTTTCTCAAACTACACAACTTTCGTCAAAAGGAGCTTTCTGTAGAAGACTACACTGCAGAATTCGATCATCTCATGCTGAAATGCGATATGGTTGAACAAGAAGAACAGACAATTGCACGTTATCTTGGGGGTTTAAGACCTGAGATTTCAAATATTGTGCAATTACAACCATATTGGACTTATGGAGATGTTTGTAGACTTGCACTTAAGGTGGAGAATCAACAAAAGACAGCACGCAGCGGCAATTCTCGATTCTTGACACGAGAAGGTTTTTCTAACCGAGGGAATACGTCCAACTCTAAGTCTATTCCTACTGCCAAACCTACTACAAGAACTTCTTCAAAGAATGATGGTGTCTCTAACCAAAAGAAGCAAAACAATGCCTCCAACACCAATTCTCGCCAATGTTTCAAATGCCAAGGATATGGACATATTGCTTCTGAATGCCCAAATCGCAGGATTATGACACTTGTTGAAAAAGAAGACGAAGAAGAGATGGAGAACAACCATACAGAGCCTGAGGAAGAGAATGAAGATATAACTTATGAGGATGAAGGTGAAACTCTCATCCTTCGCAAAGTTTTAAGTGCTGCCTATGAAGAAGAAGAAGAAGATTGGTTGCGAAAAAATATCTTTCATACCAGGTGTACTTCTCATGGCAAGGTGTGTAATGTCATAATTGATGGGGGTAGTTTTGAAAATGTGGCTTCTGCACAAATGGTGGAAAGATTGGGCCTAAAGACAGTGATGCATCCTCAACCATACAAGCTTTCTTGGCTCAAAAAGGGAAATGAAATTAAGGTAAATCAACGTTGCCTAGTATCTTTTTCTATTGGAAAAAACTATAAAGATGAAGTTTGGTGTGATGTTGTTCCAATGGATGCTTGTCATTTACTTCTTGGTCGTCCATGGCAATATGATAGAAAAATTATTCATGATGGCCATAAAAACACTTATTCCTTTATCAAGGATGGTGTTAAAGTCATTTTGGGTCCTTCTAAGATGATCAATGTTCCTAAGCCTTTTAAAGGGGAGGGAAATAATTTCTTGACTCTTTCTGAATGTAAGAGGGAATTTTTAAAGGTTGATAAAGCCTTTGCTCTTGTGGTGTTTGAAGAAAACAATGATAGTCCTGAGCCACCTTTTATAATGAAGAAGCTACTTCAAGAATTTCATGATGTAGTACCAGATGAGATACCACCAGGATTGCCTCCCATGAGAGACATTCAACATGGCATTGATCTTATTCCAGGAGCTGTTCTACCAAACAAAGCAGCCTACAGAATGAGTCCTAAGGAGCATGCTGAACTTCAAAGTCAAGTAAATGAGCTTTTGTCCAAAGGCTTAATTGAAGAAAGTAAGAGCCCTTGTGCTGTTCCTGCTCTCCTTGTGCCCAAGAAGGATGGTTCTTTTCGCATGTGTGTTGATAGTAGAGCTGTCAACAAAATTACCATTGATTATCGCTTCCCAATTCCTCGACTTGATGATCTTCTTGATCAATTGTATGGAGCTTGTATTTTCTCCAAGATTGATCTACGAAGTGGATACCATCAAATAAGAATGAAACCAGGTGACGAATGGAAGACAGCATTCAAGACAAGAGATGGGCTTTATGAATGGAAGGTTATGCCTTTTGGACTTTCAAATGCTCCCAGTACTTTTATGCGTTTGATGAATCATGTTCTGAAGCACTACATTGGAAGATTCGTTGTTGTCTACTTTGATGACATTCTTGTGTATAGCAAAGATGAGGAACAACACTTGGATCATCTTCACCAAGTTTTCAACACTTTGAGGAAACAGAAGCTTTATGTCAACCTAAAGAAATGTGAGTTCTTCTCAGATTGCCTTATCTTTCTAGGCTATGTAGTTTCTAAAGATGGAATCAAAATGGATCCTAGTAAGGTGGAAGCTATTTTGAACTGGCCTATTCCTCAAACTCTTCATGATGTTCGAAGCTTTCATGGATTAGCTTCATTTTACCGGCGTTTCATTAAAGGATTTAGTTCAATCATGGCACCAATCACTGAATGTTTAAAGGGTGATCACTTCAAGTGGACAAATGAAGCACAAAGTAGTTTTGACATCATCAAAGCAAAGGTAACCCAAGCCCCTATTCTTGCATTACCAAATTTTGACAAAGTGTTCGAGGTTGAGTGTGATGCATCAAATGTGGGAATTGGCGCTGTCCTTAGTCAAGAAGGTAAACCCATTGCTTTCTTCAGTGAAAAATTGAGTGACTCACGCAAGAAGTATTCTACTTATGATAAAGAGTTCTATGCTATTTGTCGAGCTCTAGATCATTGGAGTCATTATCTTCTTCCAAAACCTTTTGTTCTTTATTCTGATCATGAAGCACTTAAGTTCATAAATAGCCAGCATAAACTTAATAGACGTCATGCTCATTGGGTTGAATTCCTTCAATCCTTCAACTTCACTATTAAGCATAAATCTGGAGTTCAAAATGTAGTGGCTGATGCATTAAGTCGAAAATATTCCTTGCTGTCCTCTATGCAAGTGAAAGTTGTAGGCTTTGAGATTGTGAAGGAACTCTACAAAGATGATGCTTATTTTGGAAAATTCATAGAAGATTGCAAGCATGGCTCTTTTCAACAATTCTTGTTGCATGATGGGTATCTTTTTAAAGGCAACCGCTTGTGTATTCCTCAATGTTCTCTTCGAGAGTCTATTATCAAAGAATCTCATGATGGTGGACTTGGCGGGCATTTTGGGAGAGACAAGACTTTGGCATTGATACAAGAAAAATTTTATTGGCCAAAGATGAAGATGAATATTCAGAGGTATGTGGATAGGTGTAAAATCTGTCATGTGGCTAAGAGTCATGGCCAAAATACTGGTTTATACACTCCACTTCCTGTTCCTACAACGCCTTGGGAAGATGTTAGCATGGATTTTGTTGTGGGATTACCAAGAACTCAAAGAAATAAAGATTCTGTCATGGTGGTGGTGGATCGTTTTTCCAAAATGGCGCACTTCGTTCCTTGCAACAAAACTCTTGATGCTTCCCATGTAGCTGACTTATATTTTCAAGAAATTGTGAAACTACATGGAATTCCTAAGACTATCGTCTCAGATCGTGATACTAAGTTCACGAGTCACTTTTGGCGCACTCTTTGGAGGAAGCTTGGAACTCAACTTAACTTCAGTTCTTCCTATCATCCTCAAACTGATGGACAAACGGAAGTCACAAATCGCAGTTTGGGAAACCTTTTGAGGTGTTATGTTGGAAAGAACATTCGTCAGTGGGATCTTATTTTGGCTCAAGTTGAATTTGCTTACAATCGGACAAAAGGCCAATCTACGGGTTATAGTCCGTTTGAAATTGTTTATGGTCAGAATCCCACAAGCCCATTGGATTTAGTCCCTTTTTCCATTACTCACCAATTTAGTGCAGATGCTGAAGAACGAGTGAAGAACATAAAAAAATTGCATGAAGAAGTTAGGAAGAAAATATTGAAGCAAAACGAGAAGTACCAAAATAGCGCCAATAAGCATCGCAAGAAAATGGAATTTCGAGAAGGAGATTTAGTTTGGGTTCATCTCAGAAAAGAAAGGTTCCCTCGTGGCAAGTTTGCTAAACTCAAACCGAGAGCTGATGGACCATTTAAGGTGATAAAACGAATTGGGGAAAATGCATACAAAATTGAGCTTCCAGAATCTTATGGTGTTTCCAATGTATTCAATGTTGCTGATCTATCTTCTTATAAGGATGATAACGAAGTGGACTCGAGGTCGAGTCTTTTCCAACCAGGGGAGTTTGACACAGGAGTGTCTAATCACATGGAGCTAAAAATAGAACTAAATGAATTTCAATGGTAAATTTGAAATTTATCTGGTACTGTTTCGGAAGGAATTTCTGGGTAATCTTCATACTACTCAAAAATTATATGTGTCTAGTTCTAAATCCTTTTTACAGCACATGAATATAAGTTTTTTAGAGTAAGTTGAATCCTAATAACTAAAGGAAGGTCAGACAGTTATTAGGTGAGCCAAATCTTGACAACTTGCAAGAATTGAAGACTTTTGTCTCCATCCAAGACCTTATAGCATATTATGTTCGAATTTAATGCTTCATTTATTGTATTTGCTGTATTTGTAGACTTTTGGTGTAAGGGTAGTTGTAAGTCTTAATTGCTGTCTTTTGTAAACTCCCAACCACCAAGTTTTAATGTTGTAATGAGTGCTTTGCAGTAGCCCTCCCAAGAAATCTCTATAAATACCTAAGGATGAGAGGAGAAGGGCAGAGAGTGAATTTTAAATTACTTGTATGTGGAAGAGTTCTCTTATGAGAGTTTCTACATTTAACTCTGTATCTCTTGGGTGGATTCCTTAGAGTGGTGAGTTTGAGAGTTCTGTATCTCTTGTAGGGTTCTTTGGGTGGTGAATTATTCTGTATCCCATTGTAATTCTCTTGAGTGGTGAGCTTGTACCAATTTTACTTTATTCAGTGTTTGAGTTTATTTTAATAAAAGTGAGTGTTTGTTTTCATTCTTCCAATCTTGTGGTGTTCTTTTTTTCTAAACACTTGAGCCTGCATCACTGATTTGGATTGATTTGAAATGTATTTGGGCTTATGCTAGGCCTCCATGTGTTTGCCCTCCCACAAACTTGTTGAATCAGCCCATTTAATGCTTCTTTAAATTGCTTGGCTCTAAGTCTTGTGATTGGCCCATTTGGCAAACTTAATGTATCATGTGATTGATGGACTTGAGCCCTTCCAAGCCCACGTGCGAATTCTTTGTCTTGTATGCGTATAGGTTGTGCAATGTCGTTTGCATCACTCCCTCACGTGTTTCACTCAACTTACACTTGTGTTGTCACACAAATTTGGCTATTACTCTCTAAAAAAACTCACACACTCTTGCCTTTTGTTTTTACTCTTTAGTCTCTTTTTTAGTTTTCTATTGAACTAAAATGAACACAATCAAAATTAACTTGTAACAGTTCAAAACTCAACAAATCAGTTCAATGAGAATGGGTAAATTAGAAAGGAAGTAAAATTAAAGAAGTAACGAGAATAAGAATGTAATGGAACCATGAATTAGGAAAAACAAAGACAATTATGATTGTGTTTTGTTTTAGGCCAGATTTGCACAAAATAACCAAAATACAAAGTTGATGCAATAAATCTTGAATAACACTTCAACTAATTCATAATGGTAAACTTGAAATCAATTGAATCTGAATTTTTTTCTCTATTTTTCTGAATTTTCTTGTCTCTTTTTTTTATATGTAAAACAAAACTTGAACTAATTAATTAAGAAATAGATAAAAGTTACAGACAAGAAGAAACAAAGCTGATAAACAAAGTTGAGGATTTAAAAGAAAGAACAAACAAGGAAAAATAAAGGATAGTTCAAACCTGATTTAGAGCCTAAGCTCTGATACCAAATGATGTGACCCTTAAAAAGAAAAGTGAGATTCGATGCTCAATAAAGTTCCTTTGCCAAGGATCATTCTAATTTAGATTTTTAGATAAATAAAAATTAGAACCTTGACTCATTATCTATAAGATATAAGAACCAGAGATATAAAAAGATTATAGACACCACACTCAAGATAGTTAAAAATTTATGAATGACAAGTCTGAAAGAATACCACAAGATGAAATTTGATAAGTTCTAATTAAAGTTCTTAAGAGAAAACTCTCAAAATTAGTATCATTAAATCTATTTTCTTTTTCCCTTGTCTCTCATATATTTATAGAGACCTCTTGGGATTTCTAGCATTTATTACAACAGTTAGTGACAACTTAGAACTACTAACTATAAACCACTACCAAAAATTTAAGCACGTGGGATGACTACTCTTATTAAAATAATTAATTAAAAACTTACAACTACTAACTATCAATACTAAGACTTTACTTTAAAATGACTGTCAAACTTTGCAACCACAATAATAGATATAGTTGTAAGCTCTTAGAAGCTTCTCATCACATAGGCTACTCACATAAGCTTTTGTGCTACTATTCCCCATCACCCATGGATGTTTTAATAGACCTTTTGCTAGCCTAGTTTGCATCATTAATCGATGATGAGCTTTACCGATCTCTTGGAATATCTGTGGGGATATACTCTAAAAACTACTACTTACAAATTGAATAGAGTTCCATTAAAAGCTAATCCTTCAACTCCATATTAGATTTGGGTTGGAAAGAAATCAAGTCTTAAATATTTTAAGATTTGAGAGTGTCATGCTTATGTAAAAGTTATGCAACATAAAAAACTTACACCCAATGGGTACAAGTATGGGTTCATTGGGTATCTCAAGCATTATATGGAATACTAATTTTATGATCTAGAGAAACGAAGTGTGTTCGTTGCTCATAATGCCACCTTTTTAGATAAATAGTTTCTCACGAATTATGGGATTGTAAAAATATTGAACTTGATGAAGTCAATTAGAATGAAAATAAATCGATGATGGAACCACAGTTCAATTAAGTAGAATACCTTTCTCAAAACCTATATGTAAGCCAAAAAGGATATCAATGCCACTTGAAAGGAGTGGTACGATGTCTGAAGGTGCCCTTGAGGTTTTCTTAGTTGAAGAAAATGATTATTTAACCTACAAAGAGGCGATGTTAGACATCGATTCAGGAAAATAACAAGATGCTATGAAATCTAAAATTGACTCAATGCAGCACAATTAAGTCTGGGACTTAGTTGAGCTTCCAGAAAGAATAGTTCATATCAATTTTAAATGAGTTTACAAGTGGAAGCGTGGGTTTGATGGGAAGGTAGAGACCTTTAAAGCCCGACTGGTAGTGAAAGGTTATACTTAGTGATTAGAGATAAATTATGAGGAAACATTTGCACCAGTTACAAGCTTAAGTTTATTCAAATTTTATTGGCTATTACTGCGTACTATGACTTTAAAATTTAACAAATGGATGTAAAGATGGCATTCCTGAATGGATATCTCGAGAAAGAGATTTACATGGAACAGCTTGAAGTTTTGCATCTAGCTTGACCTCAAGTCTTGTATGAAAACTAAAGAAGTCCATTTATGGACTTAAGTAGGCATCCTGAAGCTGGAATCTTTGTTTTGATGAGGTAATTAGAGAATTTGGTTTTATCAAAAATGAAGAGGAAGCTTATGTGTATAGAAAGGTTAGTAGAAGCATGATAGTCTTCTTAATTATTTATATAGATGACATACTGATCATTGAGAATGATATCGGCATATTGTAGTCAGTGAAAAGTTATCTAAGTAAGACATTCTCTATGAAGGATTTGTGAGAGGCCTCTTATATATTAGGTATAAAGCCTTATAGTAATAGACCTATAAGTCTGATAGGACTCTTTTAATCTTTGTACATAGATATTATCTTAGAAAGGCACAATTTTAGTAACTGTAAGACAGTTAATGTATATTTTAGACCTGACATTCATCTTTCGAGAAAATTGTATCCTCAAATTAAAGATGAAAGAGTTAGAATGTCTAACATCTCATATGCATCAGTTGTTAGAAGCTTGATGTACGCCTTATTGTGTACGAGACCTAACATAAGTGTAGGCCCCATTCCCTTATCTAGCTAGGAGTACTACCACTCAAAGTATATCGGAGTCCCCCCTCATTTCTTTTGCCTTTTTGAAACTCGAACCCAGGACCAAGTCTATGGCTGATAGGGGGACGCTACACCAAGAAGCCTAAGGACACTTAAGAACTAAGGTGGTAAGTCCGGTTGTTTGAATGCCACAAGAATAATCTTGATAAGTTCAAAGTCCTTTCAAGAATAAAAGAAGAATACAAAAACTCTCTAATATTATTTGGAATGTATAGTTGAAATCCCCTACAATAAGAAAAAAAAAAGCTTTTATATAGGCTATAAAATCCTACTACAAACCTAATTCTAAAAGGAAAATAATCATAATACATCAAAACTTCTAAAATTAAATCAGTAACAAACCTCTAGAATTTGAAACGCAATTAAACCTCCAGAAAATCTGCCTATATCAAATTTAAATTCAAAATTAATATTTTGGGCCTTCATGTGTTTGCCATCTCACCAACTTGTTGAATAAGCCCATTTAATGCTTCTTTAAAATACTTGGCTCTAAGTCTTCTGATTAGCCCACTTGGCAAGCTTAATGGATCATGTGATTACTGGCCTTGAACACCTCCAAGCCCACATGTCTCATGAGTCCCTTCAAGCTAATGTGTGAGTTCTTCCTCTTGAATGCATACAGGCTTTGCAGTTTTTTTTGAATCATTCTCCCCCTCTTGAAAAAAGATTTGTCCTCAAATCTTTGTTTGCATCATCACCTACATCAAAAGAAGATAAGTCAGAAACATTAAAGCTAGCACTAACACCATGCTCACTAGGTAATTCAAGTTTGTAGGCATTGTCATTGATGCATTCCAACACTCAAAATGACCCATCACCCTTAGGAAGGAGTTTGGAACATCTTTGCTCAGAAAAGTGACCATTCTTCATTTGAAGCCAAACCAAATCTCTTGGTTCAAAGACAAACTTCTTGCATCCCTTATTGGTTTGCTTGGCATATTGCTCCGTCTGCCGTTGTATGTTTTGTTTCACTTTCTCATGAATCTACTTAATAAAATCAGCTTACTTCTTGCCACTTAAGTTAACACGTTCGCTTAAAGGTAGAGAAGTTAAATCCAAATGAGTCAATGGATTAAAATCATAAATAATCTCAAACGGTGAAAACTTAGTTGTAGAATTAACACGAGTATAACAAATTCAACATGCGACAAACAATCTTCCTATGTTTTCAAATTTTTTTGTATGAGCGCAACAAAGTAGACAAATTTCCATTCACTACTTTGGTTTGACCAACAGTTTGTGGGTGACATGTAGTAGAGAACAATAATTTAGTTCTCAATTTTTCCTACAAAGACTTCTAAAAGTAGCTCAAGAATTGTGCATCCTAATCAGAAACAATAGTCCTAGGCATGCCATGCAACCTAATAACCTCCTTGAAAAATAAATTGGTTATATGTGATGCATCATCAGTTTTATGGCGTGCAATAAAATCTGCCATCTTAGTGAACTTATCAACAATTACAAAAACTGAGTCTCTACCCCTCTTAGTCCTAGATAAGCCTAAAATAAAATTCATAGACACATCAGCCCAAGTTTTACCAAGAATCGGGAGGGGTTTGTATGTTGTTGATGCCTAGACTTAGCTTGCCTACAAGTAATATATCTCGCACAACTCCTCCCTAGGTCGCATTTCATGTGCGGCCAAAAGAAATGTTCATGCAATCTACCTAAAGTTTTGTTCACCCGAAGTGGCCCGTCAAATCACCACCGTGTGCTCATGCAATCACGTAAGGATGAATGTGGAACACACAATTTATTTTCTCAAAACAGAAAAACATAATGCAAAATAAACTTCCCACTCACCCTTTTAGTACAATTTTTAAATAGGTCACCAAAATTAGAATCCGTTGCATATTACTCCTTAATGTATTCAAATCCAAACAATTTAGCATCAAGGATTTAAAGCAAAGCATACCTGCATGATAGTGCATCAGCAACTACGTTTTCCTTACTTTGTTTGTATTTGATCACATAGGGGAATGTTTAATAAACTCCACCCAATTGGCATGGCGTTTGCTCAACTTATCTGCCCTTTTAAATGTTTCAAAGATTC
Source organism: Ailanthus altissimus (assembly GCA_946807835.1). Taxonomy (NCBI): domain Eukaryota; kingdom Viridiplantae; phylum Streptophyta; class Magnoliopsida; order Sapindales; family Simaroubaceae; genus Ailanthus; species Ailanthus altissimus. The sequence goes on from OX327699.1 coordinate 7,913,608, forward strand.
GTGATCCTTATGAATCACAAACTCTTTTGGTCATAGGTAGTGCTGCCAACTCTCTAGAGTTTGAACCAATGCATAAAATTCTTTGTTGTAAGTGGGATAATTTAGGGATGCCCCACTCAATTTCTCACTAAAGTAAGTATGTAAGTCTTTCCTCTTGCATCAACACGCCTTTGATACCTATACCTAAAGCACCATATTCAAATTTGAATATTTTAGTGAAGTTAGGTAAAATAAGTAAATGTGCATTAGTCAATTTTTCTTTGATGTGTTTGAATGCCTTTTCTTGCTCATTTTCCTACTTAAATGGAACGTTCTTCTTAATGACTTTGGTTAGGGGTTCGGCTAGATTACTGAAATCTCAAACAAAGTACTGGTAAAAACTAGCAAAGCTATGGAATCTTCTTACCTAATTCACCGAAGTAGGTGTTGGGTTGAATTGCCTTCACCTTTTCCTTGTCAACCTCAATCCCTTTAGCACTTACAGCAAAAACAAAAAAAAAACATAAGCTCATTTGTGCAAAAGGTACATTTCTTAAGGTTAGAAAATAAATTTTCTTTCCTTAAAACCTCTAAAATAAGTTTTAAGTTTTCAACGTGATTGTCCAAGTTTTTACTATAGATTAGGACATCATCAAAGTAGACAACAAAAAAATTGCCAATGAAAGCATGTAAAACATGTTTCATAAGTCTCATGAAAGTAATAGGTGCATTAGTTAATCCAAAAGGCATAACTAACCATTTATACAAACTATAATTTGTTTTAAATGAACTTTTTCACTCATCACCTTATTTCATCCTAATATAATGGTATCCACTCTTGAGATCGATCTTAGAAAACACACAAGACCCATGTAGTTCATCTAACATATCATCTAATCGAGGAATATGATGGCGATAGTTTACCATAATGTTGTTGATGGCTCGACAATCAACACACATCCTCCATGTCCCATCCTTCTTAGGCACTAGTATCCCCGAAACGGCACAAGGTCTCATGCTCTCTCTAACTTACCACTTTTCCATCAGCTCGTTAACCTGCTGTTGAAGTTCCTCCATCTCCTCGAGATTAATTCTATAGGATGGTCAGTTTGGAATTATTGAACCTAGTATAAAATCAATTTGATGTTTAGTTTCTCGAATTTAAGTTAAGCCTAGAGGCAGCTCCTCGGGAAAGACATCCTCGAATTCTTACAAAAAAGTTAATTTTGCTCGGTAAATATCTAGCAAGATCATTAGTACATAAAAGAGCCTCATTGTACATGAGTACTATAAGAGGCTATTGTGAAAATTAAGCTCTCTTAATCTCACCTTTTTTCTTTGCAATGTAGTTGTATTTTTCCTCTCTTGCAATCTTCAAGGCCGCAACTCTCTCATTTTCTCTTTCATTCTTTTGCATTTCTCTTTTCCTCTCATCTCCTTTTCTTTTCTCTTTTCACTCGCTTTTTGCATCTTGAATTAGTCTTTGAGAACTTGTTTTGGAGTCAATGGTACAAGTGTTTTAGGCTACTTTTTGATGATAAAAGAGTATCTGTTGGTATAACCGTCATGCGTGACTTGTCGATCGAACTTTCATTGTTGTCCAAATAAGATGTGACATGCATGCATAGGTACCACATCATAAAAGCACCCCATTCTTATACTTACCAATGGAAAATGTCACTAACATCTATTTTGTCACCTTGAGTTCTTCGTATTATTTAGCAATTGAAGCTGGTACGATCATGGATGTTTCAAGGTAGGTAGCACTAATTTCTCCACGAATTTGGTGCTGCCAACATGGGTACAACTTCCACCATCAATTTTAACATTGCAAACTTTGTTGTTCATGAAACATGGAGTTTGGAGCAAGTTTCCCGCTGACTGTTTTCTTTTTCCTTGACCTATGCAGTAAGAGCTCGTCTTGCCACTAATAATTCTCCTTCCAGCGAATATTACCCTTCATGGCTATCTTTAAGAGGTGGCATGTAATCTTCTTCGTCTTCTTGCTCATCTTCTGACTTAATCTGATGTGCATCATAAAGGTTCTAAATCAACTCAAGAAGGTGAGCTAAGCATAAAGGAGATTTTAGATGGTCCAATAACAAGGGTTAAGGCTAAATAGCTTCAAAGGGCCATAAGTTATCAAATTGGAGCTATTGAAGCTTCTATGGGATTAGAAGCTTGCGATCTGAATAAAAATGAGCTAAATGTGTTTATTTATCTTCAATTAGAGATTGTGACATGATTTAGAGACGTTTGGTGATGTTGGGCTTAAAGAAGCAGCTGAGGGCTTTCTTTCCATGCTATTGGGCTTAATTTACTTCTTATGTTGCTATTTTTATGTATTTGGGCTATTTTGAACTTCTTTACCTTTATTTTAAATTGTTAAGTCATATTGGGCTTATTTTGGGCTTTTAAAGTTTATTAGGTAACATTAGGGTTTCCCCTCATTTTGTAAGCCTATATAAGGCATGTTAAAGTCTTGTAGAGGCAGTTGACTTATCAAGGTATCTATTTAGTTTTATCCTCCATCAACTTTACCATTTAATTTTGTTATAATTCAACCTAAACACTTAAAGAAAAATAACCAACAAAAGAACTAGATTTTATTCGAATTTTGGAATAATCTATTTTTCTGGAAATCAAGGCACATCACAATCTCTCTTTGAGTGTTGATCACCATCACTCTGTTGTTTGAACATTAGCTAGCTATATGTCGTATGCCTTGGAATTTGAAGCACTAAATGTCACGGTTTCTAGAAGTGGTGGATTTAGTTTTACCTTGTTTCAACATCGCTTGTTTAGAATCCTTAGAGGGCTCGAACTTAGGCTTAGTTGATGGAACTTGTCTCGTTTAGGGAATAGTCTCTATGTGCTTGTGGCAGCCGTGCTTGATCCCTTCCTAGCCATGTTCCTTTACTTCAATTACTACTCAAATTTAATGGCTTGGTGCACCATATCCATCAAATCCTTATGATGCAAGAACCACATCAACTATCTCTCGGTTTAAGTAATGCAAGAACCTAGCCATCTTCTCCGTCGTCCTCTACACTAGCTAAGATCATAGCAACTGATGTGAATCAGGCTGCAAAAGCTTCACAAGATCTATTGAGCATTAATGAGGGTCTAATGACAATGGCAAGAGCCAAGAAAATGAATGAAGTAATAAATTGGCTAATTAATGACATATCAAATTCAAGCTTTGTTCAAGATACTAATCTTCCAGAATTGAGTATTCAATATAATAAATGTTGACAATGCTTTGACAGAGGAGTGAAAGGCTGAAAGAAAGAAAATCAATTTCAAGGGCAATTATGAAATTTTAAGTTTTTTAACACATGTTTCTAAGCTTTCTAGAGAAAGTTAAGAAGGAAAAGTCAGACACTTAGTAGGTGAAGCTTGAGATCTTTGCTGGAATTGAAGACATTAGTTAAGAAATAAAGTCACACACTCTATAGTTGAAGCTTGACATTTTTGCTAGAATTGAAAACTTTTCTTTCCAAATCAAGACTTAGGAACATGCTAGTTGAATTAGTAGAAATTAAGTTTGAATTTTGTAATTTCATTTGTTGTGTTAGTTGTAATTGTAGACTTTTGGGTATTAGGGTAGGTGTAAGTTTGTTACAGAATTTTATTAGCTGTATTTTTAGACTTTTTGGTGTGAGGGTAGCTGTAAGTTTGAATTTGTAAATTGACGTCCTATATGATCTCTAAAAATACCATGGGGATTGAAAGATTTGAGAAGACAATCTATGAAATAACATTTTTAAGAGTTTTTTTTCTTAAGTTCTTCATTGAAATTTTTTTAGAACTTATCAAGATTTCATCTTGTGGCGTTCTTCTAGACTTATCACTCACAACGTCTAATCCATCATAATTGTGGCATCTAAACTTTCTTATAACTTTGGTTCTTATCTTTTTTTTTACAGATAATAGGTCAAGGTCTTTGTTTTGATTAATCTAAAAATCTTAATTAAAACAATCCTTAGGCAAAGAACCTCATTGAGAGTTAGTCTCACTTTTCTTTATGAGGTTCACATTAATTGGTATCAAAGCTTAGGCTCTAATCAGGTTTGAACTATCCTTTTGATTTCCATTGTTTGTTCTTTCTTTTAAATCTGCAACTTGGTTTTAGTCCTTAGAATCCGTAGTCTATTTTAATTTTCTTGTTTCTTCTTGTATGTTATTTTATCTATTTCTTAAAGTTATAGTATTACATACAAGTAAAAAAAAAATTCAAATTCAATTGATTTCTAGTTTAGCAATCTGAATTAAAAAAGAGAGAGAGAGAGAGAGAGAATAGTAAGTTCTTGATTAGTTGAAAGTATTGTTGCATAAAGTGTGTATTCTGTCTATTTGTGCAAATTCATCCTAAGACAAAAGACAATCCTAATTATCTTTGTTTTCATATTGCAATAGTTCCATTTTATCATTGTTCTCTTTGCTTCTTAAATTTTAAATATTCCTTATCCTTTGCGTTTAACCCATTCTCATCCTTAGTGAATTGATTTGTTGAGTTTTGGACTATCACAAGTTAATTTTGATTCAATTCATTTTAGTTCAATATAGAACTAAATAGGAGACTAAAGAGTGTAAAAAGGCAAGACAGTGTGAGAATATAAGAGGGTAAAAGCCATTTGTGTGCAAAACATGAGAGTGAGTGAATTTTTCTTGAGTGAAATACATGAGGGAGTGCTTGTGAGGTCCTAAATTGTGTTTTTGCAGATTCTAAATGTGTCACACTACCAAGAACTAAACTCAACCGAAGAGGTACAACAACCAACCCACCCAAAACTACAACTGTAGGCATTGTTGGGAGAGATGAGGTGGATGATAAGGATCAAATTTGAGCAATTTCATGAGAGGATGGATGGGTTGGAATATATGGAGCAACATCAAAACGCTCTAATTGGGCAATCAACTAGATGAGTGCAACCACAGGTACAATGGGGAGATGTTGAGGAGTTGTATGTGCTGGACAAACCACCAATGAACCAGCATAATTTGATGAGGATATGGAGATGGAGACCCTAGGAGGGGAAGACCTAGGTGGGGTGGTGACTTGGGAAGCATTAAGGTGACAAACCTGAGGCTAATCTAGAATAAGAGATGAAGATAGAAATGATCTTAAAATGCCAAAACTACTCCGAGACCAAAAAGATAATTTGGCTGCAATTGAATTCATTGACTATGCTATAATTTGGTGTGATCAATTTTTGAACGAAAGGAGGAGAAATCATGAATGACCTATTGAGACGTGGAATGAGATGAAGACCATCATGAGAAAATGCTTCATTCTTAGCTACTACCATCGGGATTTGTACAATTAGTTGCAGCGTCTAACTCAAGGATCCAAGAGCATAGTTGAATACTAAAAAGAGATGAAGGTTGCTATGATCCAAGCGAGTATAGAGGAGGATGGAGAAGCCACAAAGGCTAGATTCTTGCATGGCTTAAACTAAGAGATAGCAGACATGGGGGAGATGTAGCACTATGTGGAGTTGATGGATATAGCTCACTAAGCCATCAAAGTTTAGCAGCAATTAAAGCAAAGAAACATGGCTAGAAGGGGTTCAAGCATGACTGCCTAAACTCATAGCGACCAGACCTTAAATGAGATGAAGTTCCATCAACTAAACCTAAGTTGGTTGCATAATTTTGTTAGGTACTTTTAGATTTTAGGTGTGAGGGTAGCTGTAAGTTTGAATTCAAGTTTAAATTTGTAACTTGACATCCCATATGATCTCTAAAAATACAATGGAGATTGAACGATTTAAGAAGAAAAAATTTATGAAATAAAATTTTTGAGAGTTTTTCTCTTAAGTTCTTCAAAGAACTTTTATTAGAATTTATCAAGATTTCATCTTGTGGCGTTCTTCTAAACTATTACTCACAACTTCTAATCAATCTTGAGTGTAACGTCTATAATTTCTTATAGCTCTGGTTTTCATCTTTTATAGATAACGGGTCAATGTCTTTGTTTTAATGAATTTAAAAATATGAATTAGAATGATCCTTAGGCAAAGAATCTCATTGAGCGTCGGGTATCACTTTTCTTTATAAGGTTCACATCAGCAACCTCCATCTCTTTGTAGTATTCATCAACGTTCTTGGAGCCTTGAGTTAAACGCTATAACTTATTGTACAACTCCCGATAGTAGTAGCTAAGATTGAAGCTTCTTCTCATGTGTACTTTATATTGTTCCAAGTCTCAACAGGCCGTTCGTGATTTCTCCTCATTTCTTTCAACAATTGATCCCACCAAGCAATAGTATAGTTAATGAATTCAATTGTAACCAGTTTTAACCTTTTTGGCCTCGAAGTAGTTGTGGCAATTGAAGATCATCTCTATATTTATCTCTCATTCCAGATAAGCCTCGGGGCTATTTTTACATTAGAAGGGTGGAATCTTCACCTTAATGCTTACCAAGTCATCACCCACCTAGGTCTTCCCCTCCTATGATCTCTATCTCCATAACCACGCCAAAATCTACCCTGGTTCATTGTTGGTAGTGATGATTCTCTCAAACAACAATGAATTGGTTATGATATTCCTCTTCTTGGATTGCTTTCTCAAGAGGTATTGGTGAGTCTTTATGTTTTTTTCTTATACTTTTATTTTTGTTTATCCATTAATAATAGAAGGGGAAAAGTTCTACTTATAAAAATGATCTTGCTGAAGTCATTTAGGTTGGTTAGATGTTGTCTCTCTTCGGTTAAGTTTTGTTCTTGATCATGTGACATATTTAAAATTTGCAAAAACATGGTTCAAGACCTCACAAGCACTCCCTCACATGTTTTACTCAAGAAATTCACTCACTCTTATGTTCGGTACTGAAACAACTTTTACCCTTTTATGTTCTAACCATTCTTGCCTCTTTCCACTTGTGTGTCTTCTTTTCGCCGTTAATGAGACTCAAGAACAATTGAGATTCAAGTGGCAATTTAAGATGAGAAACAACCAAGACAAGTCACAAGATTCAAGAAGTAATTCTTAAGAAACTGATGCAAGCAATCAACATGGAAAGAACAGTTCCAAATTGTTGAACGATGGAACAAAATTCAAAATTTTGATGAAGTTGAATAAGAAAAAAAAATTTGGTTTCCTATTTTTTGTGTTACTCTTTCATTCTTGAAAGGACTTTGAACTTATCAAAATTATTCTTGTTGCATTCAAATAACCGGACTTACCATCTTGATTCTTGAGTATACTTGGATTTCTTGGTGTGGCGTCCTCTACCTAGCCGTAATCTTGGTTCTTGCCTTGCTAGGTCATGGTTCAAAACTCCTTGAACTTGCGTCTTAAAGATCTTGAGGTTTGACTCCACGTTTTGCTGTTGGGTTTCATCACTCGTTGGCGGGGTTCATATCAATCTCCATAGTCAACTTCATAATCATACCTAAGTGTATTCCTCTCTCTTCATTGCACATTAAGAGCTCTAGGTGGCTACCCTCTTTTTGTACTAGATTCAACTTTATCTATTCTCTCATTCACCTCATCAGACCTTGATTACGATTGATTAAATTTTTGTTCTAAAGATTTGAAGAAGAGTTCGAAATCTATATTTTTCTGAGCATCATTGAATGAGCCTCACAAACACTCCCTTACATGTTTCTCTTTAGATTGATAGCACTCATACTCGTGTTTACTCAAAGTTGGGTTTTACTCTTTTATGAGCTCACACTCTTTTGTCTTTTTTCACTGTTTAGTCTTCTCTTTAATTTTTTGTTGAACTTAATTAAAATTACTTTGTAATATTCCAAACTCAATAAACCAGATCACTAAGAATGATACTGGGTTAAATGTAAAAGATAAAGAATAAGCAGAATTTAAGAAGCAAAAAGGAAAAAAAAACAAAAAAAATATGGATTTTGATGTAATTTAGGGTTAATTGTTTTATTTTAGGTCGAATTATACAAAATAGGCAGAATGCACATTATACGCAAACCAATTTTGAATAGCAAACAACACTTGAATTAATTCAGATTTCTATACTTTTTTTATTTAAATTCTGGATTCATAATTGAAACTTGAAATCAATTGTATCTGACTTATTTTCTTTTGTATTTATTTTTTTAATTTTTCTTTCTTATTTTTTTTGTTTTACTTATATATAATGATAAACAACAGAACTTAAACAAATTAGGGTGAAGAAATAGGTAAACATTACGGTAAAGAAGAAATAAAGACGATAGGTTACAGATTCTAGGGAAAAGAACTAAGGGTGAGAAATTTAAAAGAAGAAAAAATAATAAAAATAAAGTATAGATTGAACTTGATTTAGAGACTAAGCTCTGATACCAATTGATGTGAACCTTACAAAGAAAAGTGAGATCTGACGCTTAATAAAGTTGCTTTGCCAAAGATAATTTTAATTTAGATTCGTATACAAACAAACAAAAACAAAGAACCTTGACCCGTTATCTATAAAGAGATAAGAACTAAATGTATAATAAATTAGGGTAGATGCCACAATCAAGAAAGTTGAGAAGGATTGTGAATGATAGGTCAAGAATGAACGTCACAAGATTTAATCTTGATAAGTTCTGAAAAGTTCTTCAAAATACCAAGAGAAAACTCTCACTATTGATATTGTTAAAAATCTGAATTCCCCCCTTAGGGTTGCAAGGCCTTATATAGCCAATTTTACCAAGAGCATAGAAGGAAAAACTAAATCAAATCCTAAATTATAGTAAGAATTGATTACAAAATAGGAAATAAATAATAAGCATATTAAGGAAACAAAAATTTATGTATCTTAATTTCTAAATTTAACCTAAGAATAAAAAAAAGAAACTAACAAAATAAGGATATAACAAAGCTATGTAAATAGTAATGCATGAACAGTGACACCAGATCTTCCTTACTAAATTAATATCCGCTAGATCTTCCTTCTTAATTTAATATGCGCCTAATTTTGTTATTCTTGTAAATTACTAACACAGGAGTGTTTGATCATATGGAGCTAAAAATAGAACCAAATGAATTTCAAGGGTAAATTTGAAATTTATCTAGTACTGTTTTGAAAGGAATTATTGGGTAATCTTCATACTTCTAGAAAATTATATGTGTCTAGTTTTAAATCCTTTTTACAGCACATGAATATAAGTTTTCTAGAGTAAGTTGAATCCTAATAACTAAAGGAAGGTCAGACAGCTAATAGGTGAGCCAAATCTTGACAACTTGCAACAATTGAAGACTTTTGTTTCCATCCAAGATTTAAGGGCATGCTTTGTTGAATTAGAGCATATTATGTTTGAATTTTGATACTTCATTTATTGCATTAGCTATATTTGTAGACTTTTGGTATAAGGGTAGTTGTAGGTCTTAGTTATTGTCTTTTGAAATTTGTCAACTCCCAACCACTAAATTTTAATGTTGTAATAAATGCTTTGCAGAAGCCCTCCCAAGAACTCTCTATAAATACCATGAAGGATGAGAGGAAAGGGGCAGAGAGTGAATTTTAAATTACTTGTATGTGGGAGAGTTCTCTTATGAGAGTTTCTACATTTAACTCTGTATCTCTTAGGTGGATTCTTTAGAGTGGTGAGTTTGAGAGTTCTGTATCTCTTGTAAGGTTCTTTGGGTGGTGAATTATTTTGTATCCCATTGTAATTTTCTTGAGTGGTGAGCTTGATTTTGTACCAATTTTACTTTATCAGTGTTTGAATTTATTTTAATAAAAGTGAGTGTTTGTTTTGATTCTTCAAATCTTATTATATTCTTTTCTAAACACTTGAGCCTGCATTAATTACTCCAAATCACTTAAAGAAACTTGGAGAATATTGACAAGACATTGATCATCTTGAATATTTAATTCAGTCAGATTAGAATCTTTAACGAAGCATGAATTTGAGATGTACTAAATTAGCCTATTTAATGCTTCCTGTATTTCCTTGGTTCTTGTACTTGTCATTGGACACTCATGTATGCTCAACGAATCTTGTGAAGATTTGACAACCTTATTTGTATCATAAGGCCCAGCGTCATGACACTCAGCCAGAAATTTTGAGATGTTAAGTTTCCAGGTGATGTGCCTTAATCTTCAAACTAGATTATTCAAAATAAAAACAAAATCTGATTTTAGGATGAGATTGGTGTCTAGTTTTTGTTGGTCTTTCTTTAAGTATTTAGGCTGAATTATAACAAATTAAGGGCAAATAAGATGGAGGATAGAACTAAAAAGAAATCTTGATAATTCAGATGGATGTCATAAGGATCAATTTAGGATTTTGACGCCATATTCTTGGTGATCAAAGAGTGATCAGTCAAATGGATGTCATAAGGATCAATTTAGGATTTTGATGCCACATTCTTAGTGATCAAAGAGTGACAAGTCACTAATTGTCTTCAAGAGCTGGAAAACTTGAGAGAAAAGTTCTTCTTTTTCGTTCATAAAATTGAAGAGTGAGGCAGCAATTTCTATAAGATGTTTAAAATGCCTTATATAAGCTTACAGATGAGGAAAAATCCTAATGTTACCTAATCAACTTAAGATGCCCAAAATAACTCAAATGAGCCCAATCTAACTTAACAATTTAAAATAAACTAAACAAGTTTTAAAAAGGCCCAAATACATAAAAATATAGAGAGATAAGTAAAATAATAAAAATAGGTACAAAAGAAGCAAATGAAAGTCCCAACTGCCTCTTTATGCCCAAAGTCACCAAAAGCTTCTAAATCACATCCCAAGCTCTAACTAAAGACAAATAAACACCTTTGCCCCATTCCAATTCAGATTGCAAGCTTCTAAGCCCGTCGAAGCTTCAATAGCTCCAATTTGACTACTTATGACCCTTTGAAGCTATTTTGCCTTAACTATTGTTATTAAACCATAAATGCCATGAGAATGTGTGTGGACAGCCGAGAGAGAAGGAGAAACGATTCAAGGGCATCAACCTTGTGTTATTACTGTTAATTTCTCTTGATTTATTTTTTAATCATGTTTTTAATTTATTACTTTGGAACTCTTAGATTCATCATGAACTAACATTCTTTGATCTAGGGTTCGACACTTGAACCCAATTTGTAGTTGAATTATGTTATTTCTCTTAGTTTGTGAACTCAATAAAGTAGATTGATTCATTCTATCTTGTGTTTAATGCTTCTTTATATCTAGCCAATGTAATGATTATTCAATAAACCATATTGAACTTGATAGAGGAATTTATGTTTGTAGCTAGTATAGTTTGATACATGATCATAAGGTAACAACTACGAGTTTCATAATGGATAGAAATATACCTAGATGGCATTTATAGTATTATTAGACTTGTCCTTAATGAGTTTCATACTATTATGATTACCATAAACATATAAGTAATTCTTATGATGAAATATAGTTATCTGACCTAAAACAGAGGCTTAAGATGATATTCGTATTCTAGCCAACAATTCAATATTGAGGGATTCAATACGAGAATAGTAAGTTAAATGAAGTATTGGGGGATAAGTTGAAACCCTAGATTTCTTTTATTGGTGAATTCAACTCTTATTTGCTTATTGCTTAAAACTAGGTTTTGTTTAATAAATATAGATTAATTAAAGATTATCAAATTTTAAGCTTGTCTGAATAAAATTTATGTATGATTAATTTTAGTACTTGATTAGAAAATTTTGATTAATTAAGTCGCCGTGGGAACAATATTTAGACTCAAATCTTATATTATTTGGTACGATAGCGTGCACTTGTGCTGAGTTAGAAATCGCACATCAAGTTTTTTGGCACTGTTGCCAAAAATTATCTTCATCTATTCTTAGATCAATACTTATACCAAATTATCTTACTTTTAATTTAGATTTTATTTTATTATTCACTTTTATTTGTTTTAAATTCTGTTTTGACAATTCATGCAAAAAATAGAAAGAGTGAAGATTTGACATCTTTTGATCCTAAGATTGAAAGAACATTTCAAAAACTTCAACGTGAATAACACTAACCCAAAAACATGGAAGACAACATCAATAATCCTATGTATGAACCTATGGTAGAACAAAGATCTTTAAAGAATTTTGTTATTTCTAAAACAGAAGGAATTTAATCCAATATTTGGCAACTGAAAGTTAATGCAAACAACTTTGAAATCAAGTAAAGTACTATTTAGATGCTGAAGGATTCTATACATTTCAACACTGCCCTAAATGATAACCTCAACATGCATATCATAAATTTCCTAGAAATTTGCGATATATTGAAGTATAACAAAGTCTCAAATGATGTCATCAGATTAAGGCTATTTGCTTTCTCCTTTAGGGATTAAGCCAAGAATTGGTTGATGCCATTGCCTTCCAAATCCATATTGACATGGGATGTCTTAGTGCTGAAATTTTTGGCAAAATTCTTCCCACCAGCGAAGAAAACAAATATTAGGAATTTACATCACCTCATTTGTTCATATTGATGGTGAGTCGTTTTATGAGGCATGGGAACAATTCAAAGATATGTTGAGGAAGTATCTTCATCATAGGTTCCTAAATGGCTATTTGTCCAAATATTTTACAATGGGACTATTAGGTTATTTGAGAACAATTGTAGATGCAGCTGCTGGAGGAGTCCTAATGAATAAGTCTACAGATGGAGCATATGATCTGTTAGAGGAGATGGCGTCAAATAACTACCAATGACCAGCTGAAAGAGTTACTCCTAAGAAAATCGTAGGAGTTCATGGAGTTTATGCATTCCATGCATTGGCTACTCAAATCAATATGTTATACAAAATTTTTGACAACATGAATGCTATTAAGACTCAAATGTAACTTGTGATTTCTATAGTGATATTCACATGAATGGAAATGCATGAAGTTGGCAAACTATGTAGGAAATTGTAATAGACAGTAGAACAATCCCCACTTAAACTTATATAATTTGGGGTGGAAGAAACATCCGAACTTCTCTTCGAGTAACAACCAAGGGCAATCATCCAAACTTTTTGTTTATATTTTAAAAAATAATGCAAAAATATAAAAAATTACAGAAACCAATTCTAAGACACTAAAAGTGTAGATGCAGTAGTAAATTACAGCAACAACAAGAAGAATTAGATAAAATAGTAGACAAGAAGAAACATGAAAATAGGCTACAGATTTTAGAGACTAAAGTAAAGTTGCTGATTTAAAAGAAGAAAAAATCATTGAAAATTAAAAGACCCTAAGTTCTGATACTAAATGATGTGAACCTCATAAAGAAAAGTGAGACTCGATGCTCAATAAGGTTCCTTTGCCCAAGGATCGTTCTAATTCATATTTTTAGATAAACAAAAAAAAAAAAAAAACTTGAACCATTATCTATCAAAGATAAGAACCAGAGGTATAAGAAGATATTAGACGCCACACTCAAAATAGATTAGAAGTTGTGACTCTGAAAGAAAGTCATAAGATGAAATCTTGATAAGTTCTAATAAAAGTGCTTTGAAGAACTTAAGAGACAGCTCAACATTAATATCATCAATTCTATTTTTTATTCTCCCCATCTCTCATAAATTTATAGAGATCTCTTGGGATGTCTAGCATTTATTATAGTAACTAATGACAACTTATAACTATTAACTACTACCAATAATTTAGACTTCACTTCACATCACATCATAGAAGTTATTGTGCTGCTGTTCCCCATCATACATGGATGTTCAATGGACCTTATGATTTTTTGGCAACCTAGTTTGCATCATTCACGTTCCTTTTCCATATCCAGCACTATAAAATCCACAAGGAAAATGAATTTGTCAATATTTACCAAAATAACTTTAATAATGCCCTTTGGATAAAGAGTGAATGATCAGCAAGTTTCAAGTTGACATTTGTAGGTTTGACCTCCTTCAAACCTAACTTCTTGTGTAGATGGATACTGGCAATTAGGTTGATGCTGTCACCTAGATCACAAAAGGCCTTTCTAAAGAGTTGATGCCCATTTGTGCATGGTATTGTAAAACTGCCTGGATCTTTCAACTTAGGCGGCAATTTCTTCTCTAAGATTTCACTATAATCTTCAGTGTGCTACAATTTCAAACTTTGCCAATCCACTCTTCTTAGATAAAATATATTTCATGAACTTCACAGATTTATGCATTTGTTCAAGAGCATTTGTAAAATGAATGTTAATATGAGGTTTCGTAAAAAATCTAGAAACTTTAAGAATTGCTTGTCTAGCTTCTATTTCTGTAACCTCTAAAGGAATTGTGGAGATGGATGAAGAGGCTGCACTATATGCTTTTGCATGTTATGTTATTACATACAAATAAAAAAAGAGAGAGACAAATAAATAAATAAAATTCAGATTCCATTGATTCAAGATTTACTTTTCTAAATTTGAAAACAAAACACAAGTAAAAGTTGAGTGAATCATTCTTTGAATGAAACACGTGAGGAGTGTGCGAGGTTCTTTTTATTTTTTTAACTTTGTTTTGCAGAAAATATGTTAAACAACAAGCACAAAAATACTTCCGAAGTTGCATCAAAAAAGATTAATTCAAATTTTCTTATGGAAGCTTTAATGGGTGAGATGAGAAAAATGTTGAAAGTAGAGATTGAACAGGTTCATGAACGGATAGATAAATTTGAATCTAGTACACAAAGGGCATAGACATATAGAGTTCCTAATGTGCAAATTTTTAATAGGCGTGCTACCATGAATGATGATGGCATTGATGGAGATGCTTGGGATAGATTGTTGCATAAGGCAAACGAGGTAGAAAAATAACTAAATAGGAAGAGTTCCACAAGATATGGCCAAAAATCTAGTTTCGCATCATCTTTGAAACTGGATTGGAGTAAAAATGATGAGCAAGCTAATTCTAATTCTAAAGCAGAACCAACTAAGTGCTGAAACGTGGGAGGCAGCCAAGGCAATGGTAATGTTGATTGCCAACCAAGTAATAAAGATATTAAATATTTTATATGTTTGGAAACAAGTCATATTGCATCTAAATTTCCAAATCATAGTGCATTGATTCTAAGATAACAATATCATTGAAACTGAAAATAAATTAGATAACGAACCTATATCACCATTGAAAGATGCAAGTGATCAAATGGAGTATCCAGTAGATGGTGACCTGATGGTTACTACGCGTACATTAAGTTTGCAAACCAAAAAAGATAAAAAGGAATTTGATGATGTGTTTCTCGAATAGATACCTAATGCTTTACCACTAATAAGGGGAGTTGAGCATCAAATCAACTTTATACCTAGAGCATCAATTCCAAATATGATAGCTTATAGAAGTAATCCAAATAAGACAAAGGAACTTTAAGGACAGGTTGTGAGCTTATAGGGAAGAGGTATGTGTGTAAGAGCATGAATAATCCTGCCATTCCAATATTGCTTTTGCTTAAAAATGATGGGTTATGGAAGATGTGTATTGATTACTGCACTATCAAAAATACCACTTTAAAGTTCAAGAAAGTTGTATTTGAGCGTGATAAAGATTTGAGGACAAATCCTTTTCAAGAGATGAGGAATGATGCAAACTAGGTTGCCAAAAAATCACAAGGTCCATTGAACATCCATGTGTGATGGGGAACAATAGCACAATAGCTCATATGAGTAGTCAATGTGATATGAAGTCTAAATTGTTGATAGTAGTTGGTAGTTAGTAGTTGTAAGTTGTCATTAGTTGCTATCATATATGCTAGACATCCCAAGAGGTCTCTATAAATATATGAGAGATGATGGAGAACAAAAAATAGAATTAATGATATTTATGTTGAGAGTTTTCTCTTAAGTTCTTTAAAGAACTTTTATTAGAACTTATCAATATTTTATCTTGTGGGGTTCTCTCAGACTTATCCTTCACAACTTCTCATCTATCTTGAGTGTGGTGTCTACTATCTTCTTATACCTCTGATTCTTATTTTTGATAGATAACGGGTCAAGTTTCTTTTTTTTTTTTATCTAAAAATTTGAATTAGAATGATCCTTGGGCAAAAGAACCTCAATAAGCATTGGGTCTCACTTGTTTTTGTGAGATTCACATCAGTGAAGTACCCATCGTACTAGGAAGAACGTTTCTAGGCACTGGGAGAACCCTTATTAATATTCAAAAAGGGTGATGGGGAATAACAATACAATAGCCTATGTGAGTAGCCGAGGAGAAACTATTAAAAGCCTATAACTAAATTTATTGTTGTGGTAAAAAATTTGACTATCAGTTTTGAAGTAAACCTTTAGTATTGGGAGTTATTGGTAGTTTTTATTAATTGCATTGTAATAAGTGTTGGCATCCTAAGTGCCTCAGTTATTAGTAGTTGATGGTAGTTAGTAGTTGTAAGTTGTTATTAATTACTGTAATAAATGCTAGACATTGCAATATGTCTCTATAAATACATGAAAGATCAAGAGGAAAGCATTCAGACTGTAATTTCAGAAATCTAGTATTCAGAAACTTTTGTTTTGACTTGGTATTCTACCATTTTCAATTTCATTTTTGTAATGATATCAACAACTTTTGTCTTTGTGAATGAAATCACGACCCATCAGCGCTTATCCTGCGTTATATGGTATCCGAGCATCGTCTTGAGATGCAGGCCCTCGTGACTTGAATAGAGATCGTTTGAATGCGCTCGAGCAAAGAATGGAAACATGAATAACAAAATTGCATGAATGCATGACAGCATTAACCGAACTGGTTATGAAGTCGATAGCTAAGGATCTAGTACAACGAGAATCAATGGCGACAAGGAGAAGTTCCTTTGTCTCATTGGGATTACTTTTATAGGCTGTGTACTATTTGGAATTGATGCTCCAATTATAAAGTTCATTTGATGCTCGATTACCCTTATTGATGGTAAAGTATTAGGCATCTCTTCGGGAAACACATCATCAAATTCCTTTTCATCTTCTTCGGTTTGCAAACTTAATGTACACATAATAAACATTAGCTTAGCATCTAGTTGGCACTCCATTCCATCACTTGCATCTTCCAACGATAGCATAGGTTCGTCATCTGACTTGCTTTCAGTTTTAATGACATTGTTATCACTTACAATCAATGCACTTTAATTTGGAGATTGAGATGCAATATGACTTATTCCCAAACATATAAAACATTTAATATTTTTATTACTTGGTTGGGAATCAAGATTACCTTGCCTTGGTTGCCTCCCATGTTTTGGCTCTTAGTTGATTCTGCTTTAATATTGGAATTAGCTTACTCATCTTTTTTACTTCAAGTTTCAAAGATGATGTAGAGCTAGAGTTTGGCCATACCCTGTAGATTCTTACGTAGTTGTTTTTCTACCTTCTTTGCCATATTTAATAATCTATCCCAAGCATCTTCATCAATGCTGCCATCATTCATGGTAGCACGCCTATCATGAATTCGCACATTAGGAACTTTAGGTGTCTGGGTCCTTTGTGTGTTAGATTCAAATTTATCTATTCGTTTATGAACCTGCTCCAACTCTACTTTCAACATTTTCCTCATCTCACTCATTAAAGCTTCCATGAGAAACTTTGAATCAACCTACTTCGATGCAATTTCAGAAGTATTTTTGTTCTTGTTATTTAACATGTTTGCTGCAAAACAAAGTTAGAAAAATAAAAAGAACCTCGCACAGTCCTTCATGTGTTTCACTCAATGAATGATTCACTCATTTTCACTCATGTTTTTTTTTTTAAATTTAGAAAAGTAAATTTAAAATCAATTGAATCTGAATTTTTTAATTTCTTTTTGTCTTATTTATTTATTTATATGTAATAATAGAACTTGAAGAATTAGATAAAATAACAGATAAAAAGAAACAAGAAAATTGATATAGGCTACAGATTTTAGAGACAAAAATAAAGTTGTTGATTTAAAAGAAATAATAATAAATAAAAATTAAAAGGATAGTTCAAACCTGATTAGAGCTTAAGCTCTGATACTAAATGATGTGAACCTCACAAATAAAACTGAGACCCAATGCTCAATGAGGTTCCTTTACTAAAGGATCGTTCTAATTCAGATTTTTATATAAACAAAAATAAGAACCTTGACCCGTTATCTATAAGAGATAAGAATCAAAGATTGTAGACGCCACACTCAAGATAGATGAGAAGTTGTGAGTGATAAGTCTGAAAGAACACCACAAGATAAAATCTTGATAAGTTCTAACATTCTTTGAAGAACTTAAGAGAAAACTCTCCATATTAATATCATAAATTTATTTTCATTCTTCATCATCTCTTATATATTTATAGAGACCTCTTAGGTTGTCTAGCATTTATTACAATAATTAATGATAACTTATAACTACTACAAATAACTTAGGCACTTGGAATGCTAACACTTATTACAACAATTTATTATAACTTATAACTACTAACTACCAAAACCTACCAATATTGAGACATCATATCACATGGGTTATCACATGAGCTGCTATGTTATTGTTCCTCAATACACATGAATGCTAAATGGACCTTGTGAATTTTTGTCAGTCTATTTTGCATCATATTGGACAATTTCTATGGTGTTCTCCTTTGACTTATCAATCAATCATGCCATAATTGATTATGGCATCTTCATTATACCATAGGTTCTTGCTTCAATATAAGCAACGGGTCACGGTTTCATACAAATCTATTTTTAGACGATCTTGGAGAACTTCTTGATCCAAAACTTCATCAATTTCTTAGTGTGGATCGTATCAGTTGGTATCAAAGTTTGGCACTAGTTACAAGTTTGCCTATCTTTATATTTAAAAAAAATTATTAAAAAAATATATAGTATGATTCAACTCTTGTAATTCTTATTTTAATTATACATGTTTGAGTTCTTTCTCGATTCCACAAATCTAAATTCCTTGCTAAAAAAAATATCCGTGACACAATCTTATTTTTCTAAGCCTTTAAATTCAAATTTCTCTTTATGAGTTCTTGGAGAATTGTTACTGAAATTTTTTATATTTGTTTTATTAGTTTAATAAGAACCTATAGAGGATTACTACGAGAGAAAAAGGCAAGAGTGGTGAGCACATAAAAATACTTTAGAAATGCTTCAGAAGAGATTGATCTAAAGTTTCTCATGGAAGCTTTAATGGGTGAGTTGAGGAGAATATTGAAAGCGGAGATGGAACAGATTCATGAACGGATAGATCAAGTAGAGAATGCAAGTTTAGAGCAGCCGCAAAATAATTCTAATGTGCATAAAAGAGGGAGACTTCAACCTAGGGATGTGGATTTGAAGCTGAAGATTGTTATGGGGAAGGTTTTGATGAAGAAGCTAGGAATCAGGAAGATAATAACTTAGGTAGTATTTCAATTGTTAGTATTAGGAGATATGGTGGGCGGTTTAGAGAAGCTAGGAATCAGGAAGATAATAACTTAGGTAGTATTTAGATGAAAATTACATTATTTTAAGGCAAAAAGGATCCAGAAACTTACTTTGAGTGGGAGAAGAAGTTAGAATTAGTATTTGATTGTCACAATTATTTTGAGCTTAAAAAGGTCAAACTTGCAGCCATTGACTTTTTTGATTATTCGATTATTTGGTGGGATCAACTAGTGTTAAATAGGAAAAGAAATAGAGAGCGTTCAATAGAGACTTGGGAGGAAATGAAAACCGTGATGAGCAGACAATTTATTCCAAGCCACCTTGAGTCCAAACATTGCAAAATCTTACACAAGGTAATCGAAGTGTGGAGGATTATTATAATGAGATGGAAATCGCTATGATTAGAGCGAATGTAGAGGAAGCCTGAGTGGCCACTATGGCTAGGCTTTTGGTTGGTTTGAACCGGGAAATTCTAATTTGGTGGAATTACAATATTATGTGGAGTTAGAAGATATGGTGCACATGGCTATCAAAATTGAGAACCAACTTAAGAGGATGAGCAACAGTACACGGCAAAAACCTAGCTTGGGTTCAACTTGAAGGCCAAATTTTATAAGAAAGAAGAGCAAAAAGCCACTACAAAGCCCAAAATTGAGCAAAAACAATAAATGACCAGCCATGGAAATCAAGGTAAACCTGATTCTTCCACCACTCGAAATTGTGATATTAAGTATTTTAAATGCCAAGGCAGGGGTCATATAGTGAGCCAATGTCCAAACAAAAGAATTATGATATTGCGAGATAATGGTGAAATTGAATCTGATGATGAAGATGTCACCGAATCTATGTCACCATTAGAGGACGTAGATGTTCAGGAATACACTGCCTAAGATGACGAAGTCCAACAAGAAAACATCTTTCATACTAGATGCCATGTGTAAAATAAGGTATGTAGTGTGATTATTGACGGATGTAGTTGTACTAATATTGCTAACACTACAATGGTAGAGAAATTAGGGCTACTAACAATTAAATATCCTTAGTTTTACATATTGCAATGGCTCAATGATAGTGACGAGGTAAGGGGTACTAAATAGGTGTTAGTTTCCTTCTGCTTTGAAAAATATGAAGATGAAGTTTTATGTGATGTAGTTTCAATGCAAGCTGGACACTAATTACTAGGTTGACCATGGCAATTTGATCAAAGTGTCAAGCACGATGGTTTCACTAACAAATATTAGTTTATATTTAATTAAAGGACAATCGTTCTAGTCCCTTTGTCACCAAAGCAGGTCTATAAAGATCAAGTGAGATTACAAAAAGAGAGTGATCAAAAGAAAGAGAGTGGGGAAAAGTAAAAAAAATGAAAATCAAAAAGAGAAAAAAAAAAAAAGAGAGGCCAAGAAAAATGAGAGAAAAGTAAACTTCTATGTAAAAATGAGTGAAATACAAAGCGCGGTATTATTAAATCAACCAATGATTGTACTTTTATACAAAGAGGCATATTTAAACACTAACAAACTTGACTCGTCTCTACCTAGTTCAGTTGTTTCTCTTTTGCAAGAGGTTGGTGATGTCTATTCCGAGGAGATTCCAATTGATTTACCTCTTATTCAAGAAATTGAATATCAAATCGATTTCATGCCTAGTGCTTTCATTCCAAATTAACCAGCCTATCGATGTAATCCTGAGAAGGCAAAGTATCTACAAAGACAGGTTAGTGAATTGATGAAAATAGGGTACGAAAGGGAAAGTATGAGTTTGTGTGCCATGCCAGTGATTTTGGTTCCTTAAAAAGGAAAGATCGTGGAGAATGTGCATTGATTGCCGAGCAATCAACAATATAACTGTAAAATATCGTCATCATATTTCTCGCTTAAATGATATGTTAGATGAGTTGTATAGTGCTTGTGTATTTTCTAAGATTGATTTAAAGAGGACGATGACGATGAATGAAAGAGGACGATGAATGAAATTGTTTTTTAAAAATGAAAAATGGTTTATATGAGTGGTTAGTTATGCCATTTGGATTAACTAACGCACCGAGTACTTTTATGCAATTAATGAACCACGTCTTACGTGAATGATTTTTTGTTGTCAATTTTGATGATATTCTCATCCATAGCAAAAACTTGGATGATCATGTTGTGCATTTAAAATCAGTTTTGGATGTACTTAGAAAAGTGAAGTAATTTACTAACTTGAAAAAGTATAACTTTTGCACCGATAAGCTTGTGTTTCTTGGTTTAGTTATGAGTGCACAAGGAATACAGGTTGACAAAGAGAAGATCCATGTGATTCAAGAGTGGCTGAGTTTCACGAGTGTAGGTCATGTTCATAGTTTTCATGGACTTTAACAGCATCACCGCACCACTCACTGAAGTCATCATGAAGAATATTGAATTCAAATGGGGAGACAAACAAGAAAATGTGTTGCAATTGATCAAAGAAAAATTAACTCATGCTCCTTTACTTTGCCGAATTTTACTAAAATATTTAAAATTGAATGTGATACTTCAGGTATAGGTATAGGCGTAGTTCTTATGTTAAGAGGAAAACCAATAGCATATTTCAGCGAAAAATTAAGCAGGGCAACCTTAAACTACCCTAAATATGATAAAGAATTTTATGCATTGGTTCAAGCATTGAAAACATGACAACACTACATTTGGCCTAAGATTTTCATGATTCACATTGATTATGAGTCCTTAAAGCATTTGAAAGGCCAACATAAGTTTAAGGTGAAATTCATCGAGATATTTTCATATGTCATCCGATACAAGTAAGGTAAGAAAAATATCATTGCCGATGCATTTTCTCGAAGGTACATATTAATTTTCTACTCTTGATGCAAAATTACTTGGTTTTGAGTATATTAAAAAATTATATCCTTTAGACTATGATTGTTGTGAGGAGTTTCAAAATTGTCAGAATTGTAAAATTTCTTAATACTTGATTTTTGCATGCTTTCCCCCTCATCTCTCATGTATTTATAGAGACCTATTAAAAATTTTATCATTTATTACAGCAATTAGTGACAACTTACAACTACTAACTACCAACTATTACCAACAACAAAGGCATTTAGAATGTCAGCACTTATTACAACATAATTAATGAAAACTACCAACAACTACCAATATTGAAGTTTTACTTCAAAACTAATTGTCAAACTATTAACCACACCAATAAATGTAGTTATAGGCTCTTAGAAGTTTCCCATCATATGGGCTACCCATATGTACTGTTGTGCTACTGTTTTCCATCATTCTCCTCCACTTGAAAATTACTCATCCTTGAGTGACCACATAGATTACCTTCAGAATGATAGGTGGCGATATCTGTTACGTTGAAAGTTTTTTATATGTTCATATCATTGGGTAGATTTATCACATATGCAATATCATTGATCTTCTTCAAAACTTTAAAAGTATCATAACATTTCTGCTTAGTTTACCATGAACTCCTACAGGAGCCTCTCCTTACGTAAGTGAACCATCACATTATCACCCACCTCAAACATTTGATATTTTCAATGCTTGTCTACAACTGCCTTGCAATTCTCCTCCAAGGATTAATGCACCGCTTGGAATATCTTTGAATAAGTATTTGCTAAATATTCTTTATTGAATCTATAATAACAATTTGCAACTAAGTGACCTTACTTTTCACATATTTGATATATAAGTTTATTATTCCTATTTAAAAAACCTGATCTAGCAACATATAATCTATTAGCATTACTTCCAAACGTTTAATATTGAAAGTTATTCAGATCAACTTAGCATTACCAAAGTTTCCAATATTACATAGGGCCATGAGGGAGGGGGTAATTAATCTCTATAAGTTTTACCCTATTGTTTATATTTGGACTTGTTAATATCCTTACGACCTATTGTCCTTTTGCATAAATAGAGTTTATTTATGGCTGGACTAACAATAACTCAAATTTGAGCCATGCAAATATGAAGTTATGAAGTATCTAGAGCTTAAGGGAAGTTAGGTGATGTGCATCATGAGGGTTCTAAATCAACTCAAGAAGGCGAGCTGAGCTTAAAGGAGATTTCAGATGGTCCAATAATAAGGGCTAAGGCTAAACAGCTTCAAAGGGCCATAAGTAGTCAAATTGGAGCTATTGAAGCTTCTACGGGATTAGAAGCTTGCGATCTGAATGGAAACGATCTAAATGTATTTATTTGTCTTCAATTTGAGATTGGGACGTGATTTAGAGATGTTTGGTGACGTTGGGCTTTAAGAAGCAGCTAAGGGCTTTCTTTTCATGCTATTGGGCTTTATTTACTTCTTATGTTACTACTTTTATGTATTTGGGCTATTTTGAACTTGTTTTGTTTTCAAATTTTTAAGTCATATTGGGCTTATTTTGGGCCTTTTAAAGTCTATTAGGTAACATTAGGGTTTTCCCTCATTTTGTAAGCCTATATAAGGCATGTAAAAATCTTGTAGAGGCAGTTGCCTCATTTTGGTATTGGATGCACGAAAATAGACTTTTTCTCTCTCAAAATTGTCTTCTCAAGTTTTTCAACTCTTGAAGATAGTTGCTGACTTATCACTCTTTGATCACCAAGAGTGTGGCGTCAAAACCCTAAATTGATCCTTGTGGCGTCCATACGACTTATCAAGGTATCGATTTAGTTCTATCCTCCATCAACTTCACAATTTAATTTTGTTATAAATCAAGGCACATCATTTGGTATCAGAGCATAGGATTTCAGTGTGCAAACTGAAGTTTTAGCTATTGAAGGTGTCTTGCTATTTTTTGTGTTATATAATTTCGTGGGGTTATTATCAGTTTGGGTCTCTAATATTTGAGGTTAGTAGTTGAATTGCAACTCTGAAGCATTAAAATTAATTCTTAGTAATTTGTGAACTGGAGATGGGTTGGCTGAATTAAATTGTTCTTGAACCTGGAAATTTTGTGAACCTGGAAATTTTGAATTTGAGTAAATTGTTGCTATCTGATTTTATTTACTGAATTGGTGAAAAATTCAGTTTGAGAAGAGTGTTTTAGCTACTGGTTATGTTGTTCAATTGTTCATACTTATTTGCGGTTTTTGTTAATAATGGTTGACGATGATGCAAGTAGAGTACCAAAGGGACTGAGTTTAGAACAAGCTCAACTCGTGGGCTTACAACGAGCTCATGATGAATTTCGAGGTGAGATTACTGAAATTCGTGGACAACTCGCTGCAATTATAGAAATGATGCAAAGAAATACTTTGCTACCCCAACAAAGGCAGGTAGGGCGCAGGGTACCTCGAAATGACTTAGGGGATGCTGGAGATGAGCCAAATAGGGATGATGAGGCTGAAGATAAGAGTAGGATAAGGAGGCAGCAAAATGACCCTACTAGTGGTATCAAACTTAATATACCACCATTTAGAGGTACTAGTTCTCCTGAAGAGTATCTTGAATGGGTTCAGAAGATAGAAAGGGTGTTTGATTGGCATGAGTACCCTGAGGCAAGGAAGTGTAAGGTAACAGCACTTGAGTTTACCGATTACGCACTTTTGTGGTGGGAAAACTTAAAAGCTCAGCGAAGAAGGGATGACGAAGAAGAAGTTACAAGCTGGCCACTTATAAAAAGATTAATGAAGAAGAGATTTGTTCCGGATTACTATAAACAAGAATTATATATCAAACTCCAGACTTTGCGGCAAGGTTCCTTGAGTGTGGAGGAGTATGTGAAAGAATTTGAGCTGTTGCTGATTCGCTGTGATTTGAATGAACCTCAAGAGCAAACAATAGCTAGATTCCTTGATGGATTGAAGAGGGACATAGCTAATGTTGTTGAGTTACAGCCCTTCATATTTCTTGAGCATGTCATAAAGCTTGCAACTAAAGTAGAAAGACAGCAGAAAAGAGGGGGTGTCCATATGAGGTCAACTACAACAAGTAATACAAAGGCTGTTTCTTCGCCTTCGCGAACATGGAACACACCTAAATGTGATGAGAAAGTGGAGTTCAGTAAAGAAAGTGCTAGTTCAGGTTCATTGAAAGGAAAGGAGAAGGTATTTGGACCTCAATTTTCCGAGAGGTCGCGAGACATCAAGTGTTTCAAGTGCTTGGAAAATGGGCATATTGCTTCTGAATGTCCAAATAAGAGGGTGATGGTTTTACAAGGGAAGTATGGAGAGCTTGTAAGTGAAGATGAGGCTGAGATGGAAGGGGAATCTAAAGTTGAAGTGACTGAACAAGAAGAGAATCTTGAGCCAATGGAGGGAAATTTATTAGTTATTCAAAGGATTTTGAGTGCTGAAATTAATATTGGTTTGGAACAGCGCGAAAACATCTTTCATACAAGATGTCAAATCCGAGATAAGGTTTGTGCCATGATCATTGATAATGGTAGTTGCACCAATGTTGCATCCACTACTTTAGTGGAGAAACTGGGATTAACTACTGTTCCACATCCAAAACCATACAAATTACATTGGCTTAATGACAAGGGAGAGATTCAGGTTACAAGATAGGTTCGGGTGCCATTCTCCATTAAAACCTTTCATGATGAGGTTTTATGTGATGTGGTTCCTATGACAGCTAGTCATGTGTTATTAGGACGCCCATGGCAATTTGATAATGATGTGACTTATAATGGGCGAAGGAACACTTATTCATTTGTGCTGAATGGGAAGAAAGTGAATTTGATGCCATTGAGTTCTCAACAAGTTAGAGAAGATCAGTTGCGGAATCAAAGAAAGATGATGGAATCTGGTAAAGGATTAATGTTACCCAAAAAGGGAGATGTTGAGCAAGCATTAGCTTCTGTGGGGGTTGTTTTCATGACTTGGGCAAAGCCTTTATTGCAAGTGGAGGGTTTGGATTTGCCAAGACAGGTTGTGGAGTTGCTTGAAGAGTTCAAAGATGTATTTCCAGAAGAGCTACCATTGGGATTACCACCTATTCGAGGGATAGAGCATCAAATTGATTTGGTGCCAAGAGCTTCACTTCCAAATAGACCAGCATATAGATGTAATTCGGAGGAAGCAAAGGAGATCAAAAGGCAGGTTGGTGAGCTCTTAGAGAGGGGCTATGTGCGTGAGTCACTTAGTCCTTATTCAGTGCCTACTTTACTTGTTCCAAAGAAGGATGGTACCATGAGAATGTGTGTGGACAGTCGGGCTATCAACAAGATAACGGTTAAGTATCAATTCCCTATTCCTAGACTTGATGATATGCTTGATGAATTGCATAGTGCAGTTTATTTTTCTAAAGTTGATTTGATGAGTGGATACCACCAAATTAGGATGAAAGAAGGTGATGAATGGAAAACAACCTTTAAAACTAAGCATGGATTGTATGAGTGGATGGTGATGCCGTTTGGGCTTTCTAATGCACCTAGTACATTTATGAGACTTATGAACCATATTTTGAGGAAGTTTATTGGGCTGTTTGTTGTGGTCTATTTTGATGATATCTTGATCTATAGTAAAACTTTAGATGATCATGTGAAGCATCTTATGGCTGTATTTGAGACCTTGCGTGTGCTAAGTTGTATGGAAACCTCAATAAGTGCTATTTCTGCCAAGATAGTGTTATCCTTTTGGGGTATGTTGTTTCTGGCAGTGGAATTAAGGTTGATGAGGAGAAGGTTAAGGCAATTCGTGATTGGCCTAAACCTACTGGTGTTGCGGATGTGAGAAGTTTTCGTGGTTTAGCCTCTTTCTATAGGCGATTTATTAAAGACTTTAGTTCTATTGTTGCGCCTATGACAGAGTGTTTGAAAAAGGGAAATGCGTTTAGGTGGAATGAGAATGCACAGAAGTCATTTGAACTGATAAAAGAACAATTATGTTCTGCTCCAGTTTTAGCACTTCCCGATTTTGCTAAAATATTTGAAATAGAGTGTGATGCTTCAGGGGTCGGTATTGGGGCTGTGTTGATGCAAGAAAAGAGGCCAATTGCTTTCTTTAGTGAGAAGCTGAATAAGGCACGGTTAAACTACTCTATTTATGATAAGGAGTTTTATGTATTGATTCGGGCTCTCGAGGTATGGCAGCATTACCTATTACCTAAAGAGTTCGTTATTCATACTGACCATGAATCGTTAAAGTATCTTAAAGGATAGAACAAGCTGAATAGAAGACATGCCAAATGGGTAGAGTTCATGGAGCCATTTCCATATGTTATAAAATATAAGAAGGGGCAAACTAATGTCATTGCTGATGCTCTTTCTATGAGGTATGCATTGATTTCTATGTTAAATGCAAGGCTTTTGGGTTTTGAACAGATGAAAGAACAATATACCAGTGATTCATACTTTGCTAATATGATGTCTAAATGTGCTAAAAGAACTTGTGATGGGTTCTTTGTGCATGATGGTTACTTGTTCAAGTTGGGCAGAATGTGTATACCTTTAGGATCCTTACATGAGTTGCTTGTGCGTGAGGCTCATGGGGTGGTCTTAGTGGTCATTTTGGGGAGAAGAAAACTTATGAGCTACTAAAAGAGCACTTCTTTTGGCCTAATATGCTGCGGGATGTTCATAAAGTTGTTGAAAGACGTGTAAATTGCAAGAAAGCTAAGGGTAAAGAGAATGCATATGGACTATATATGCCTTTACCTATCCCAGAGCAACCATGGATGGATATTAGTATGGATTTTGTGCTTGGATTACCTAGAACACAGCGTGGGAAGGATTTAGTGATGGTTGTGGTTGATCGGTTCTCCAAAATGTCACACTTTATTCCTTGTAACAAAACTGATGATGCTATTCATATTGCTGATTGTTTTTTTAGGGAAATTGTATGTTTGCATGGAATCCCTAAAAGCATTGTCTCTGATCGTGATACAAAGTTCTTAAGCTATTTTTGGAAGACTCTTTGGAAGAAGCTTGGAACAAAGTTGCTTTTCAGTACTGCTTGTCATCCACAAACTGATGGGCAAACTGAGGTAGTGAACCGTACTCTATCTTCTTTATTACGGGCTATTATAAACAAAAACTTAAAGAGTTGGGATACTTGTTTGCCTATTGTAGAGTTTGCATATAACCATAGTGTGCATGGGGCTACAAAATTTTCACCATTTGAGATTGTGTATGGATTTAATCCATTTGTTCCTATTGACCTTGTTCCTATTCCAATTAATGAGAGGACATCTATGGATGGTGTTAAGAAGGCAGAATTGATGAAGAAGCTTCATGAGCAGGTTCAAATTCATATTGAAGAGAAAACAGCTAGGTATGTTAAGCATGCTAATAAAGGACGAAAAATGATTAGCTTTGAACCTGGTGATCTTGTTTGGATTCATCTTAGTAAGGGAAGATTTCCTAGCAAGCGGAAGTCCAAGCTGATGCCAAGAGTTGATGGACCTTTTCGCATTATAGAGAAGGTAAATAGTAATGCTTACAAAGTTGACCTTCCTGGTGATTACAATGTTTCAGCCACTTTTAATGTAAAGGACTTATCTCCTTATTTGGAAGATTTAGAAGATTCTAATTTGAGGGCAAATCATTCTCTACCCGGGGGTGATGATGTGCATCATGAAGGTTCTAAATCAACTCAAGAAGGCGAGCTGAGCGTAAAGGAGATTTCAGATGGTCCAATAACAAGGGCTAAAGCTAAACAGCTTCAAATGGCCATAAGTAGTCAAATTGGAGCTATTGAAGCTTCTATGGGATTAGAAGCTTGTGATCTGAATGGAAACGAGCTAAATGTATTTATTTGTCTTCAATTTGAGATTGGGACGTGATTTAGAGATGTTTGGTGACGTTGGGCTTTAAGAAGCAGCTAAGGGCTTTCTTTTCATGCTATTGGGCTTTATTTACTTCTTATGTTACTACTTTTATGTATTTGGGCTATTTTGAACTTGTTTTGTTTTGTTTTAAAATTGTTACGTCATATTGGGCTTATTTTGGGCCTTTTAAAGTCTATTAGGTAACATTAGGGTTTCACCTCAATTTGTAAGCCTATATAAGGCATGTAAAAGTCTTGTAGAGGCAGTTGCCTCATTTTGGAATTGGATGCACGAAAATAGACTTTTTCTCTCTCAAAATTATCTTCTCAAGTTTTTCAACTCTTGAAGATAGTTGTTGACTTATCACTCTTTGATCACCAAGAGTGTGGCGTCAAAACCCTAAATTAATCCTTGTGGCATCCATACGACTTATCAAGGTATCTATTTAGTTCTATCCTCCATCAACTTCACAATTTAATTTTGTTATAAATCAAGGCACATCATTAAGTTTAGATAATAAGTTCACAAATTTCTATTTAAAAGGGAAAGATTGAGAAGACCAAACTTGCTCGTCACACGTGTTGTTTATATTTATGAGTAAAGCTAGGCTTCTCATATTAAAATATATCCCAAAGTTGAATTCCAAATGATGTGTCAATCAATTTTGTGTGGTGAATTAGTGCAATTTCCAGCACACCATTACCCTATTCCATCATATAATGATAGATTGTCATAGCATTTGGGATTCTAATTTTAGGATGGTAAGAGAAAGTGCTTTATTGGTTTCTACCATTGAGATCCACGAACGGCAAAAAATTTGCATACAATCAAGAATCAGAATCAGTTTTTTTTTTTTTCTTTCTAAAAATAACGTGAGAGAGTGTGATTTATTGGGTGAAGTTATTAAGTTCCAGAATAGAAAATGCAGATGTAGGCAAAAGACAGCAATAAGTATATCAAAAACAAATTCACATCCTAATAAATTATTTTTCTCTTGTAAGAAGGTGCCAAGTTTTGGATATATGAAGATATGGTTTAGAGCTACACATAGCAGGCAAACTAAGTTATGGAATGATGGCTTACTTAAGTTTATGTACACAGTTTGCAACTGTGGTCAAAAAGCTAGAGTTGGAATTTTAGAACCCAAACAGAATCCACGCAAATGATAATTTTACTGCAACATACAAATGAGATATGGGTATTTCAAAATTTGAAAACCTTCTAAAGAAGAAGTAAACCAAATAATCAAACCCAACACCAACACCAACACGAACCCTTCATCAATGGGCAATTCAAGCATATACAAATCAACAAGGCTGAAAATGTAATGTTGTGATCATTGTGAGATAGTAAGGCCGAAAATGCAATGTTGTGATAATGCTGAGAAGTTGAGCAATATATGCACAGTGGTCACAGCCATCAAGTACTTGTTAACATTGGTATTGATACTATTAAACATATGCACAATCCTTATTATAGGAAAAAAAATGTCAATAAAATTATGTGTACATCATTTACATATATCCCAAAATAGACGTTATGAATTCAATAATCATAAGTGACAGTCTCAAATTAATATTTGTAACATATGAAGTTCATTTCAATAATGGCGAAATGGGTCTTTCCATATTGACTTATAAGATGTGTAATTTTCGAATATGAGCACATATTGGTAGTCACTTTGGGGTAATGTTGGAGAATAGGGTTTAAGTGACAAATTTCATTTAGCGTGACGAAATGTGGCCACCGAGAAAAACAAAACCAAAATAAGAAGAAAAAAATATGAAATAACACAAGGAAGTTGACAATTAATCTCCATTGCTAAGCTACCAGCATTAATAAAATTTACCAAAAATTAAACCCTGTAATGACAACCAAACAAGACAAGCAAATAGTTAACCGTAATAATTAACCTAACGTCTTTCATACATGGCAGCCAATTGGTTTCTTGCTTGCTCCATCGTTGCAGATGGTTGCTCAAAACTCCATGCACTAGGAGAATTCATAACATCATCGTAAATGACTTCCACCAACAGGCGTTAAACACGCCTTCATAGATCTCTTAGTTGAACAATAATGATAGAATTATATTAGAATTGATGCCGGTGCTCAGGTTCAATGTTAACCTATTTTCAAAAATAGGTTCAAGCAGTTTGTTAAATCACTCGCCACAACTGTAGCGTCTGCTTTCGTGGATCAAATGGGGAGAGATCAGTAGAGCAATGGGGTACAAATTTAGTAGCAACCAATGGAATATATCCCAAACTTCGTCACTAGAGGGTGTATGAGCCATCTCCCGTGGTATCCATTTGTACAATCGCTGCAAATCCATCCAAGAGATGGTTGGAACACCACGTCATAGATATTATGCACAGCTGGGTTTGGCATTAGGGGAAAATTCTCTTCCAATTTGTCAACTGTTACAAGACTGGCATGAAGGAGTCCCCAAGTTCGATTAACTGTGTGGTTATAAGAGTTTATCACGTGGCAAAGAATATCACACCAAACATTGTCAGGAAGGTTTTTTATTAGGTCACCAAGATCGGCTAATTGTTATGACGTTAGGGGACGTGTGGAACGTATAGTTTTACTGAGGCATAAGCCATGACAGAGCAACGGGATTGCCAGACTCGGGGAAGGTGAACTCCTTTAAATAGTTATAGTATCTATGACCGAAGTAAGATGGCACAATGGACGAGGCACTAGGTAAGAGGGACTTATTGGTTTAATTATAGTTATGTGTGCCAAAATTCTAATATTATTAAGGAAAAGTGAAACATCAAAAGAATGGGCAAGTGTAGACAATCATCACATAGTGACATTCATACACTACGATACGCCGATAGTTAATGGACAGTGCAATTGCCTATAAGATGAATGAGCATTAAGTGTGACTTAATGGGAGTGACACTTTAGTGAACCTGCAGTACCCCTTTTGTGATCGTTCAATCTGCCTCCTTGAAAATCAAAAGCCCCAATAAAGGCATAATCATTTTTCTTCAAAAATGCAATCGAAGCCCTATAAAAACACACACATTTCCATACTATTTTAATCTCACTCTTTATATCGTCAGCTTCACTACTCATATGTCATGTTTTTAAAAGCACTTACCTATTATGAAATGCAAAATTATCACTTCAGCCATGACTAGTTTTTGTCAGTTAAGAAACTTGATCATGTAAAAAAATATGTTAGTAGCCAAACGAGAAAATAAAATAAATCAATTAACAAAATAAGAAAAAAAACAAATACACCTAAGACTAACCAAGATAATTATCAAATTTAATAATCACCAATAACCAAACTCAGTAAAGTAATCAAATTAGATAATCATCCAATCATTTGTTTATAACAAAATAGCAAAAAATTATGTGATGCTTAAATTAAATATTCAAATAATGAAACGTAATACTTAATAAACACATAAACTAAAAGTTCTATAATGACACCAAACATTACATAGTTCCATAAGTTAGGCAAAAGTATCAAAGTCCTTATGGTAAATTATGAATCCACCCAATTCATTCTTGATCACACTTCATGCCTATCCATAGTTCTTGATATTCTTTCTTATTGTATAGTGCATTTGATATAGACCTCGCCAACGATGTGATGAAACTCAATACCAAAATATAGAATCGAACTCGAGATCTTCAAGAAAGCGGTCATTCCTCATATGTAGCCAAACTCAATCTCGTGATTCAAAGAAAATCTTCTTATTCAAAGAAAATCTTTTTACTATTAAAATTTGTGTTTATGTGTCATCTCATTATGTATAAATATTAAATGATAGTATTTATACAATTATCATTTTTAATAAAATCTTTAATATTATTTATAATAAATAGTAAGATGCTTATAATATTTCAGATATTGTATAATTTAAAGGAGTTCAGATATGGTCTACAGGAGTTTAGATCAGTGCTAAGAGTTAGCAACGTTAATAGTTAAAAATACTAAGAGTTAGTGGTGCTAAGAGTTAGCAGATTAATAGAGTTAGCGAAATCTAAACAGTTAGAGCCTTATTTGAATTAAGACAATGACCTAAGAATATATTAATAATGACATAGCAGCAAAAAATTATAGATGGTGCTAAAAAATGTTATTATATAAGTATGTTCTCAAACATGATGTTCCTGATCTAATTTTATCGATGCGAGTCTATCGGTGGAACCCATTAATATAGATTAGTGTATGTTTATATTTGGATGGTCCAAATAGTTAGTCTTAGTAAACTATGAGCTTAGTAAAAGCTCGTATAGACATACAAGTATTTAGTGAGGACTGAATATTGAACAGACTCACAAAGACCTCTAATAAACATCTCATAAAACTGTCAATGGAAGGTATTTAGAGTTAAATAGTATTTGTGGTCCTTGGACTTGAGCGCCACGGTGGGCTTGTGAGTGATCCACCATACTTTGGCTCCACACATGTTAGAAACCTTTCATGGTCTGATCGTTGTGTGATGTGCCTTGATTTATAACAAAATAAAAATGGTAAAGTTGATGGAGGATAGAACTAAATAGATACGTTGATAAGTCGTATGGACGCCACAAGAATCAATTTAGGGTTTTGACGCCATACTCTTGGTGATCAAAGAGTAATAAGTCAACAATTATCTTCAAGAGTTGAAAAACTTGAGAAGACAATTTTGAGAGAGAAAAGTTCTATTTTCGTGTATCCAATTCCAAAATGAGGCAACTGCCTCTATAAGACTTAAACATGCCTTATATAGGCTTACAAAATGAGGGGAAACCCTAATATTACCTAATAAACTTAAAAAGTCCAAAATAAGCCCAATATGACTTAACAAATTTTAAAACAAAACTAAACAAGTTCAAGAAAGGCCCAAATACATAAAAATAGCAACAAAAGAAGTAAATAAAGCCCAATATCATGGAAAGAAGGCCCTTAGCTGCTGCTTTAAGCCCAACGTCACCAAACGTCTTTAAATCACATCCCAATCTCTAATTGAAGACAAATAAACACATTTAACTCATTTCCATTTAGATCACAAGCTTCTAATCCCATAGAAGCTTCAATAGCTCCAATTTGACTACTTATGACCCTTTGAAGCTGTTTAGCCTTAGCCCTTGTTATTGGACCATCTAAAATCTCCTTTACGCTCAGCTCGCCTTCTTGAGTTGATTTAGAACCTTCATGATGCACATCATCACCCCCGGGCAGAGAATGATTTGCCCTCAAATCAAAATCTTCTAAATCTTCCAAATAAGAAGATAAGTCCTTTACATTAAAAGTGGTTGAAACATTGTAATCACCAGGAAGGTCAACTTTGTAAGCATTACTATTTACCTTCTCTATAATACGAAAAGGTCCATCAACTCTTGGCATCAGCTTAGACTTCCGCTTGCTAGGAAATCTTCCCTTGCTAAGATGAATCCAAACAAGATCACCAGGTTCAAAGCTAATCATTTTTCGTCCTTTATTAGCATGCTTAACATACTTAGCTGTTTTCTCCTCAATATGAATTCGAACCTGCTCATGAAGCTTTTTCATCAATTCTGCCTTCTTAACACCATCCATAGATGTCCTCTCATCAATTGGAATAGGAACAAGGTCAATAGGAACAAATGGATTAAATCCATACACAATCTCAAATAGTGAAAATTTTGTAGCCCTATGCACACTACGGTTGTGTGCAAACTCCACAATAGGCAAACAAGTATCCCAACTCTTTAAGTTCTTGTTTATAACAGCCCGTAATAAAGAAGATAGAGTATGATTCACTACCTCAGTTTGCCCATCAGTTTGTGGATGACAAGCAGTACTGAAAAGCAACTTTGTTCCAAGCTTCTTCCAAAGAGTCTTCCAAAAATAGCTTAAGAACTTTGTATCACGATCAGAGACAATGCTTTTAGGGATTCCATGCAAACGTACAATTTCTCTAAAAAAACAAATCAGCAATATGAATAGCATCATCAGTTTTGTTACAAGGAATAAAGTGTGACATTTTGGAGAACCGATCAACCACAACCATCACTGAATCCTTCCCACGCTGTGTTCTAGGTAATCCAAGCACAAAATCCATACTAATATCCATCCATGGTTGCTCTGGGATAGGTAAAGGCATATATAGTCCATATGCATTCTCTTTACCCTTAGCTTTCTTGCAAATTACACATCTTTCTACAACCTTATGAACATCCCACAGCATATTAGGCCAAAAGAAGTGCTCTTTTAGTAGTTCATAAGTTTTCTTCTCCCCAAAATGACCACTAAGACCACCCTCATGAGCCTCACGCACAACAACTCACGTAAGGATCCTAAAGGTATACACATTCTGCCCAACTTAAACAAGTAACCATCATGCACAAAGAACTAATCACAAGCTCCTTTAGCACATTTAGACATCATATTAGCAAAGTATGAATCACTAATATATTGTTCTTTCACCTGTTCAAAACCCAAAAGCCTTGCATTTAACATAGAAATCAATGCATACCTCCTAGAAAGAGCATCCGCAATTACATTAGTTTGTCCCTTCTTGTATTTTATGACATATGGAAATGACTCCATAAACTCTACCCATTTGGCATGTCTTCTATTCAGCTTGTTCTGCCCTTTAAGATACTTTAACGATTCATGGTCAGTATGAATAACGAACTCTTTAGGTAATAAATAATGCTGCCATACCTCAAGAGCCCGAATCAATGCATAAAACTCCTTGTCATAAATAGAGTAGTTTAAATGTGCCCCATTCAGCTTCTCACTAAAGAAAGCAATTGGCCTCTTTTCTTGCATCAAAACAGCCCCCAATACCAACCCCTGAAGCATCACACTCTATTTCAAATGTTTTAGTAAAATCGAAAATTGCTAAAATTGGAGCAGAACATAATTGTTCTTTAATCAGTTCAAATGACTTCTGTGCATTCTCATTCCACCTAAACTCATTCCCTTTTTTCAAACACTCTGTCATAGGCGCAACAATAGAACTAAAGTCTTTAATAAATCGCCTATAGAAAGAGGCTAAACCATGAAAACTTCTCACATCCGCAACACCAGTAGGTTTAGGCCAATCACGAATTACCTTAACCTTCTCCTCATTAACCTTAATTCCACTCCCAGAAACAACATACCCCAAAAAGATAACACTATCTTGGCAGAAATAGCACTTCTTGAGGTTTCCATACAACTTAGCATCACGCAAGGTCTCAAATACAGGCATAAGATGCTTCACATGATCATCTAAAGTTTTACTATAGATCAAGATATCATCAAAATAGACCACAACAAACAGCCCAATAAACTTCCTCAAAACATGGTTCATAAGTCTCATAAATGTACTAGATGCATTAGAAAGTCCAAACGGCATCACCATCCACTCATACAATCCATGCTTAGTTTTAAAGGCTATTTTCCATTCATCACCTTCTTTCATCCTAATTTGGTGGTATCCACTCATCAAATCAACTTTAGAAAAATAAACAGCACCATGCAATTCATCAAGCATATCATCAAGTCTAGGAATAGGGAATCGATACTTAACCGTTATCTTGTTGATAGCCC
This sequence comes from Ailanthus altissimus, assembly GCA_946807835.1. Taxonomy (NCBI): domain Eukaryota; kingdom Viridiplantae; phylum Streptophyta; class Magnoliopsida; order Sapindales; family Simaroubaceae; genus Ailanthus; species Ailanthus altissimus. Next base: position 7,950,062 of record OX327699.1, read on the forward strand.
GACTGTCCACACACATTCTCATGGTACCATCATTCTTTGGAACAAGCAAAGTAGGCACTGAACAAGGACTAAGTGACTCACGCACATAGCCCCTCTCTAAGAGCTCACCAACCTGCCTTTTGATCTCTTTTGCTTCCTCCGGATTACATCTATATGCTGGTCTATTTGGAAGTGAAACTCCTGGCACTAAATCAATTTGATGCTCTATCCCTCGAATAGGTGGTAATCCCAATGGTAGCTCTTCTGGAAATACATCTTTGAACTCTTCAAGCAACTCCACAACCTGCCTTGGCAAATCCAAACCCTCCACTTGTAATAAAGGCTTTGCCCAAGTCATGAAAACAACCCCCACAGAAGCTAGTGCTTGCTCAACATCTCTCTTTTTGGCTAACATTAACCCTTTACCAAATTCCATCATCTTCCTTTGATTTCGCAACTGATCTTCTCTAACTTGTTGAGAACTCAATGGCATCAAATTCACTTTCTTCCCATTCAGCACAAATGAATAAGTGTTCCTTCGCCCATTATAAATCACATCATTATCAAATTGCCATGGGCGTCCTAATAACACATGACTAGCTGTCATAGGAACCACATTACATAAAACCTCATCATGAAAGGTTTTAATGGAGAATGGCACCCGAACCTGTCTTATAACCTGAATCTCTCCCTTGTCATTGAGCCAATGTAATTTGTATGATTTTGGATGTGGAACAGTAGTTAATCCCAGTTTCTCCACTAAAGTAGTGGATGCAACATTGGTGCAACTACCATTATCAATGATCATGGCACAAACCTTATCTCGGATTTTACATCTTGTATGAAAGATATTTTCGCGCTGTTCCAAACCAATATCAACTTCAGCACTCAAAATCCTTTGAATAACTAATAAATTTCCCTCCATTGGCTTAAGATTCTCTTCTTGTTCAGTCACTTCAACTTTAGATTCCTCTTCCATCTCAGCCTCATCTTCACTTACAAGCTCTCCATACTTCCCTTGTAAAACCATCACCCTCTTATTTGGACATTCAGAAGCAATATGCCCATTTCCCAAGCACTTGAAACACTTGATGTCTCGCGACCTCCTGGAAAATTGAGGTTCAAATACCTTCTCCTTTCCTTTCAATGAACCTGAACTAACACTTCCTTTACTGAACTCCACTTTCTCATCACGTTTAGGTGTGTTCCATGTTCGTAAAAGCGAAGAAACAGCCTTTGTATTACTTGTTGTAGTTGACCTCATATGGACACCCCTCTTTTCTGCTATCTTTCTACTTTAGTTGTAAGCTTTATGACATCCTCAAGAAATATGAAGGGCTATAACTCAACAACATTAGCTATGTCCCTCTTCAATCCATCAAGGAATCTAGCTATTGTTTGCTCTTGAGGTTCATTTAAATCACAGCGAATCAGCAACAGCTCAAATTCTTTCATATACTCCTCCACACTCAAGGAACCTTGCCGCAAAGTCTTGAGTTTGATGTATAATTCTTGTTTATAGTAATCCGGAACAAATCTCTTCTTCATTAATCTTTTCATAAGTGGCCAGCTTGTAACTTCTTCTTCGTCATCCCTTCTTCGCTGAGCTTTTAAGTTTTCCCACCACAAAAGTGCGTAATCGGTAAACTCAAGTGCTGCTACCTTACACTTTCTTGCCTCAGGGTACTCATGCCAATCAAACACCCTTTCTACCTTCTGAACCCATTCAAGATACTCCTCAGGAGAACTAGTACCTCTAAATGGTGGTATATTAAGTATACCACTAGTAGGGTCATTTTGCTGCCTCCTTATCCTACTCCTATCTTCAGCCTCATCATCCCTATTTGGCTCATCTCCAGCATCCCCTAGGTCATTTCGAGGTACCCTACGCCCTACCTGCCTTTGTTGGGCTGCAAAGTATTTCTTTACATCATTTCTATAATTGCAGCGAGTTGTCCACGAATTTCAATAATCTCACCTCAAAATTCATCATGAGCTCGTTGTAAGCCCATGAGTTGAGCTTGTTCTAAACTCAGTCCCTTTGGTACTCTATTTGCATCATCGTCAGCCATTATTAACAAAAAAAACCCCAAACAAGTATGAACAATGAACAACACAACCAGTAGCTAAAACACTCTTCTCAAACTGAATTTTTCACCAATTCAGTAAATAAAATCAGATAGCAACAATTACTCAAATTCCAAATTTTCAGGTTCAGGAACAATTTAATTCAGCCAACTCATCTCCAGTTCACAAACTACTAAGAATTAATTTTAATGCTTCAGAGTTGCAATTCAACTACTAACCTCAAATATTAGAGACCCAACCTGATAATAACCCCACAAAATTATATAACACAAAAAATAGCAAAACACCTTCAATAGCTAAAACTTCAGTTTACACACTGAAATCCTATCCTCTGATACCAGATGATGTGCCATGATTTATAACAAAATTGATGTGCCTTGATTTATAACAAAATTGATGTGCCTTGATTTATAACAAAATTAAATTGCAAAGTTGATGGAGGATATAACTAAATAGATACCTTGATAAGTCGAATGGACGCCACAAGGATCAGTTTAGGGTTTTGACGCCACACTCTTGATGATCAAAGAGTGATAAGTCAGCAACTATCTTCAAGAGTTGAAAAACTTGAGAAGACAATTTTGAGAGAGAAATAGCTCATCTATTTCATGCTTCCAATTTCAAAATGAGGCAACTGCCTCTACAAGACTTTTACATGCCTTATATAGGCTTACAAAATGAGGTGAAACCCTAATGTTACCTAATAAGCTTAAAAAAGGCCCAAAATAAGCCCAATATGACTTAACAATTTAAAACAAAACTAAACAAGTTCAAATTAGCCCAAATACATAAAAGTAGTAACATAAGAAGTAAATAAAGCCCAATAGCATGAAAAGAAAGCCCTTAGCTGCTTCTTAAAGCCCAACGTCACCAAACATCTCTAAATCACGTCCCAATCTCAAATTGAAGACAAATAAATACATTTAGCTCGTTTCCATTCAGATCGCAAGCTTCTAATCCCATAGAAGCTTCAATAGCTCCAATTTGACTACTTATGGCCCTTTGAAGCTGTTTAGCCTTAGCCCTTGTTATTGGACCATCTGAAATCTCCTTTACGCTCAGCTCGCCTTCTTGAGTTGATTTAGAACCTTCATGATGCACATCATCACCCCTGGGCAGAGAATGATTTGCCCTCAAATCAGAATCTTCTAAATCTTCCAAATAAGGAGATAAATCCTTCACATTAAAAGTGGCTGAAACATTGTAATCACCAGGAAGGTCAACTTTGTAAGCATTACTATTTACCTTCTCTATAATACGAAAAGGTCCATCAACTCTTGGCATCAGCTTGGACTTCCGCTTGCTAGGAAATCTTCCCTTGCTAAGATGAATCCAAACAAGATCACCAGGTTCAAAGCTAATCATTTTCCGTCCTTTATTAGCATGCTTAACATACCTAGCTGTTTTCTCCTCAATATGAATTCGAACCTGCTCATGAAGCTTCTTCATCAATTCTGCCTTCTTAACACCATCCATAGATGTCCTCTCATTAATTGGAATAGGAACAAGGTCAATAGGAACAAATGGATTAAATCCATACACAATCTCAAATGGTGAAAATTTTGTAGCCCCATGCACACTACGGTTATATGCAAACTCTACAATAGGCAAACAAGTATCCCAACTCTTTAAGTTCTTGTTTATAACAGCCCGTAATAAAGAAGATAGAGTACGGTTCACTACCTCAGTTTGCCCATCAGTTTGTGGATGACAAGCAGTACTGAAAAGCAACTTTGTTCCAAGCTTCTTCCAAAGAGTCTTCCAAAAATAGCTTAAGAACTTTGTATCACGATCAGAGACAATGCTTTTAGGGATTCCATGCAAACGTACAATTTCCCTAAAAAACAAATCAGCAATATGAATAGCATCATCAGTTTTGTTACAAGGAATAAAGTGTGACATTTTGGAGAACCGATCAACCACAACCATCACTGAATCCTTCCCACGCTGTGTTCTAGGTAATCCAAGCACAAAATCCATACTAATATCCATCCATGGTTGCTCTGGGATAGGTAAAGGCATATATAGTCCATATGCATTCTCTTTACCCTTAGCTTTCTTGCAATTTACACATCTTTCAACAACTTTATGAACATCCCGCAGCATATTAGGCCAAAAGAAGTGCTCTTTCAGTAGCTCATAAGTTTTCTTCTCCCCAAAATGACCACTAAGACCACCCTCATGAGCCTCACGCACAAGCAACTCACGTAAGGATCCTGAAGGTATACACATTCTGCCCAACTTGAACAAGTAACCATCATGCACAAAGAACCCATCACAAGCTCCTTTAGCACATTTAGACATCATATTAGCAAAGTATGAATCACTGGTATATTGTTCTTTCACCTGTACAAAACCCAAAAGCCTTGCATTTAACATAGAAATCAATGCATACCTCCTAGAAAGAGCATCAGCAATGACATTAGTTTGCCCCTTCTTGTATTTTATGACATATGGAAATGGCTCCATGAACTCCACCCATTTGGCATGTCTTCTATTCAGCTTGTTCTGCCCTTTAAGATACTTTAATGATTCATGGTCAGTATGAATAACGAACTCTTTAGGTAATAAATAATGCTGCCATACCTCGAGAGCCCGAATCAATGCATAAAACTCCTTGTCATAAATAGAGTAGTTTAACCGTGCCCCATTCAGCTTCTCACTAAAGAAAGCAATTGGCCTCTTTTCTTGCATCAACACAGCCCCAATACCGACCCCTGAAGCATCACACTCTATTTCAAATGTTTTAGCAAAATCGGGAAGTGCTAAAACTGGAGCAGAACATAATTGTTCTTTTATCAGTTCAAATGACTTCTGTGCATTCTCATTCCACCTAAACTCATTTCCCTTTTTCAAACACTCTGTCATAGGCGCAACAATAGAACTAAAGTCTTTAATAAATCGCCTATAGAAAGAGGCTAAACCATGAAAACTTCTCACATCCGCAACACCAGTAGGTTTAGGCCAATCACGAATTGCCTTAACCTTCTCCTCATCAACCTTAATTCCGCTACCAGAAACAACATACCCCAAAAAGATAACACTATCTTGGCAGAAATAGCACTTTTTGATGTTTCCATACAACTTAGCATCACGCAAGGTCTCAAATACAGCCATAAGATGTTTCACATGATCATCTAAAGTTTTACTATAGATCAAGATATCATCAAAATAGACCACAACAAACATCCCAATAAACTTCCTCAAAACATGGTTCATAAGTCTCATAAATGTACTAGGTGCATTAGAAAGCCCAAACGGCATCACCATCCACTCATACAATCCATGCTTAGTTTTAAAGGCTCTTTTCCATTCATCACCTTCTTTCATCCTAATTTGGTGATATCCACTCATTAAATCAACTTTAGAAAAATAAACAGCACCATGCAATTCATCAAGCATATCATCAAGTCTAGGAATAGGGAATCGATACTTAACCGTTATCTTGTTGATAGCCCGACTGTCCACACACATTCTCATGGTACCATCCTTCTTTGGAACAAGCAAAGTAGGCACTGAACAAGGACTAAGTGACTCACGCACATAGCCCCTCTCTAAGAGCTCACCAACTTGCCTTTTGATCTCCTTTGCTTCCTCCGGATTACATCTATATGCTGGTCTATTTGGAAGTGAAGCTCCAGGTACCAAATCAATTTGATGCTCTATCCCTCGAATAGGTGGTAATCCCAATGGTAGCTCTTCTGGAAATACATCTTTGAACTCTTCAAGTAACTCCACAACCTGCCTTGGCAAATCCAAGCCCTCCACTTGCAATAAAGGCTTTGCCCAAGTCATGAAAACAACCCCCACAGAAGCTAGTGCTTGCTCAACATCTCCCTTTTTGGCTAACATTAACCCTTTACCAGATTCCATCATCTTCCTTTGATTCTGCAACTGATCTTCTCTAACTTGTTGAGAACTCAATGGCATCAAATTCACTTTCTTCCCATTCAGCACAAATGAATAAGTGTTCCTTCGCCCATTATAAGTCACATCATTATCAAATTGCCATGGGCGTCCTAATAACACATGACTAGCTGTCATCGGAACCATATCACATAAAACCTCATCATGAAAGGTTTTAATGGAGAATGGCACCCGAACCTGTCTTGTAACTTGAATCTCTCCCTTGTCATTAAGCCAATGTAATTTGTATGGTTTTGGATGTGGAACAGTAGTTAATCCCAGTTTCTCCACTAAAGTAATGGATGCAACATTGGTGCAACTACCATTATCAATGATCATGGCACAAACCTTATCTCGGATTTGACATCTTGTATGAAAGATGTTTTCGCGCTGTTCCAAACCAATATCAACTTCAGCACTCAAAATCCTTTGAATAACTAATAAATTTCCCTCCATTGGATCAAGATTCTCTTCTTGTTCAGTCACTTCGACTTTAGATTCCTCTTCCATCTCAGCTTCATCTTCACTTACAAGCTCTCCATACTTCCCTTGTAAAATCATCACCCTCTTATTCGGACATTCAGAAGCAATATGCCCATTTCCCAAGCACTTGAAACACTTGATGTCTCGCGATCTCCTGGAAAATTGAGGTTCAACTACCTTCTCCTTTCCTTTCAATGAACCTGAACTAACACTTCCTTTACTGAACTCCACTTTCTCATCACGTTTAGGTGTGTTCCATGTTCGCGAAGGTGAAGAAACAGCCTTTGTATTACTTGTTGTAGTTGACCTCATATGGAAACCCCCTCTTTTCTGCTGTCTTTCTACTTTAGTTGCAAGCTTTATGACATCCTCAAGAAATATGAAGGGCTGTAACTCAACAACATTAGCTATATCCCTCTTCAATCCATCAAGGAATCTAGCTATTGTTTGCTCTTGAGGTTCATTTAAATCACAGCGAATTAGCAACAGCTCAAATTCTTTCACATACTCCTCCACACTCAAGGAACCTTGCCGCAAAGTCTGGAGTTTGATGTATAATTCTTGTTTATAGTAATCCGGAACAAATCTCTTCTTCATTAATCTTTTCATAAGTGGCCAGCTTGTAACTTCTTCTTCGTCATCCCTTCTTCGCTGAGTTTTTAAGTTTTCCCACCACAAAAGTGCGTAATCGGTAAACTCAAGTGCTGCTACCTTACACTTCTTTGCCTCATGATACTCATGCCAATCAAACACCCTTTCTACCTTCTGAACCCATTCAAGATACTCCTCAGGAGAACTAGTACCTCTAAATGGTGGTATATTAAGTTTGATACCACTAGTAGGGTCATTTTGCTGCCTCCTTATCCTACCCCTATCTTCAGCCTCATCATCCCTATTTGGCTCATCTCCAGCATTCCCTAGGTCATTTTGAGGTACCCTATGCCCTACCCGCCTTTGTTGGGGTCGCAAAGTGTTTCTTTGCATCATTTCTATAATTGCAGCAAGTTGTCCACGAATTTCAGTAATCTCACCTCGAAATTCATCATGAGCTCGTTGTAAGCCCACGAGTTGAGCTTGTTCTAAACTCAATCCCTTTGGTACTCTACTTGCATCATCATCAGCCATTATTAACAAAAATCCCAAACAAGTATGAACAATTGAACAACACAACCAGTAGCTAAAACACTCTTCTCAAACTGAATTTTCCACCAATTCAGTAAATACAATCAGATAGCAACAATTTACTCAAATTTGAAATTTCCAGGTTCACAAAATTTTCAAGTTCAAGAACAATTTAATTCAGCCAACCCATCTCCAGTTCACAAACTACTAAGAATTAATTTTAATGCTTCAGAGTTGCAATTCAACTCCTCAAATATTAGAGACCCAAACTGATAATAACCCCACGAAATTATATAACACAAAAATTAGCAAGACACCTTCAATAGCTAAAACTTCAGTTTGCACAATGAAATCCTGTGCTCTGATACCAGATGATGTGCCTTGATTTATAACAAAATTAAATTGCAAAGTTGATGGAGGATATAACTAAATAGATACCTTGATAAGTCGAATGGACGCCACAAGGATCAGTTTAGGGTTTTGACGCCACACTCTTGATGATCAAAGAGTGATAAGTCAGCAACTATCTTCAAGAGTTGAAAAACTTGAGAAGACAATTTTGAGAGAGAAATAGCTCATCTATTTCGTGCTTCCAATTTCAAAATGAGGCAACTGCCTCTACAAGACTTTTACATGCCTTATATAGGCTTACAAAATGAGGTGAAACCCTAATGTTACCTAATAAGCTTAAAAAAGGCCCAAAATAAGCCCAATATGACTTAACAATTTAAAACAAAACTAAACAAGTTCAAATTAGCCCAAATACATAAAAGTAGTAACATAAGAAGTAAATAAAGCCCAATAGCATGAAAAGAAAGCCCTTAGCTGCTTCTTAAAGCCCAACGTCACCAAACATCTCTAAATCACGTCCCAATCTCAAATTGAAGACAAATAAATACATTTAGCTCGTTTCCATTCAGATCGCAAGCTTCTAATCCCATAGAAGCTTCAATAGCTCCAATTTGACTACTTATGGCCCTTTGAAGCTGTTTAGCCTTAGCCCTTGTTATTGGACCATCTGAAATCTCCTTTACGCTCAGCTCGCCTTCTTGAGTTGATTTAGAACCTTCATGATGCACATCAAAAATTAAATTGGTAAAGTTGATGGAGGATAGAACTAAATAGATAACTTGATAAGTCGTATGAACGCCACAAGAATCAATTTAGAGTTTTGACGCCACACTCTTGGTGATCAAAGAGTGATAAGTCAGCAACTATCTTCAAGAGTTGAAAAACTTGAGAAGACAATTTTGAGAGAGAAAAGTTCTATTTTCGTGTATCTAATTCCAAAATGAGGCAACTGCCTCTATAAGACTTAAACATGCCTTATATAGGCTTACAAAATGAAGGGAAACTCTAATATTACCTAATAAACTTAAAAAGCTCAAAATAAGCCCAATATGACTTAACAATTTTTAAAACAAAATTAAACAAGTTCAAGAAAGGCCCAAATATATAAAAATAGCAACAAAAGAAGTAAATAAAGCCCAATAGCATGGAAAGAAGGTCTTTAGCTGCTACTTTAAGCCCAACGTCACCAAACGTCTTTAAATCACATTCCAATCTTTAATTGAAGACAAATAAATACATTTAACTCATTTCCATTCAGATCGCAAGCTTCTAATCCCATAGAAGTCTCAATAGCTCCAATTTGACTACTTATGACCCTTTGAAGCTGTTTAGCCTTAGCCCTTATTATTGGACCATCTGAAATCTCCTTTACGCTCAGCTCGCCTTCTTGAGTTGATTTAGAACCTTCATGATGCACATCATTGTGTGTCGCTGGGTATAGTCTGATGCTCATGGAGTCCGGTGTGCATAGATATGAGATCTACTCATATAAATAAGTTGTATATCGTAATACTCTGAGATTGTATTTTATAAAGTCTTGTGGCCACAAGCATAATCCTTAGAAATATATTCCGAATGAATAAACAATATCACAAAAGTGTTTGTGGATATTGTTTAAGAAAATATAAATCTGGAGATAAGTTGATGGTTGAGAAAATAGAGATTTGATGATGATGATCTATATCTCTACTTTTCTAGGATATATATGATAGAGAAATTATACAAATATGCAATAACCTCAACTTGTATAGTCTAATGTGTTGATTTGTAATATCCGTAACTTATGTGTAGGACATCGTTCACGGACGTATGGAGGAGCTCTATATAACAAATCAGGTGTGGACCTAAAGAGTCTCACAATATGAAGTATACTCGTTGCGCACTAAGGTAGCGAATTGGATTGAATAATTCAATCTAATAAATTTCAACAAAAATAGAATAATTATTTTGGGATCTCTCGAGATATACATTTGTCAAGACTTAATTGTTAAGTATATCATTGAATTAATTAACAAGAGTTGTTAATTAATAGCATTACTACAAAAATGACCTTTGCTGACGCTAAGTTAGCGTCAGTGTCAAGGTTTCACTGACACTGCTTCATAGTGTCAGTGTTGCTCGAGTCAAAAAATTACTGACACCATTTATGATGTCAGTGAATCTCTAATACCATGGTATCAGTAAATCGCTGACGTTATGATATCAATAATTCTCTGATATCACGGTATTAATGAATTTTTAACACCATAATATCACTAAATCGCTGACACCGTAGCATCACTAAATTACTAACACTATAATATCAAAAATTTTGTATTTAATTTAAAATAATTTTTTAATAATTTCAAATTTGAATTATTAAACTAGAATTTTGAATTTATTTATAAACTACAATTCTATATATAAATACCACATATAAGTAAATATAATTTTATTTATTTATTTAAATAAATAAAATTACAATTGTTAAAGCATCCAAACTTAGTTTCATATATATTGCTAAACATCTCAGATTAAATCATTAAGAACTACAGTATTTCAAAAAATTTCAAAGTTTGAAAATTAGTTAAACACATAACTGCCCCCCCCCCCCCCCCCCCCCCCCCCATCGTCACGTATCGAGGTAATGTCATCTTCAATGTAACCTCTTTGTCATTCACACCACTTGTAACAAGTGAGAGCAAATTCATCCACTCTATGTATTCTGTATTGATTAGATTGGTAACGTGCTGTTCTGAAGCTCCTGCATAGCTTTATTAACTTGTTCAACTTCCTGAGGCATACAGATCAATGTTAGATGAATAAGGAGGAGTTTCTCCTTTTACTCTGTCAAATTATTAAGAATAATCAACAACTACAAAATGAGACTGGCCATGAAATTGTTAGAAAGACGATTCATTGAATTAACAATTATTAGAGATAAAATTGAAAGGATATATATTTGCCTGTAAGTGGTGTAGACGTTCACGGAAAGAAGTAAAACTTTTAGGCTCCTCTACTACCTGGCATATGAAAACAAAATAAGCAAAGAGTCACTAGATTAATTTCTCTTAAATCCCAAACTAGGAAAAAGTATTGAAGAAAACATATAAGTCAAATGTGAAAGAAATGTGAAAGAAATATTAAATTACCTGTAAGTGTTCAAACTTTGTATTGTGGGTGATGAATGATGGCAAGACCACTGCACTTGGTGGAAAGTGGCTTCTTCTTCTGTTCCCTAGAAAAGTGGGTAAAAAGAAAAAAAGAAAAAGGAAGTCAGAAGAAGAAGGATAAATGTTCAATAGTAGTTAAAAGTGACAACTTTTGTAAATTTGATTTTATTATTTTTAAGTTAAAAGTGAGACCAACTAATTAGTTAATCTGGAAAGAGATTCAGCACTCCATGAATGATACCTTGGAAGTTGTTCTTCTATGGTGCAAGGAAAACAAAATGCAGTACATTTATGTTTATACTTTCTCATTGGTTCACATAATTTTGACATTCCTCATATCATCCCCCATTAACAAATATTCATCCTCTACTTGACTCAAATAATGCATATGAAAGAAAAACATGTTTAATATTCACTCCCTCTTACTTTTTAGTAGCTAGGTAACATCCCTAGATTCTTCCAAATGTCAATTCTCAAACAAGGTAACCACTACAAAATAAACACTCAAAAAATATAATGTAATCAAAAAGCATCATTTGGCCACAACTTACACTACTAGGTACTAGTGAGAATTTTAAATAAAAAAAATTGTGGGAAATTGAACCTCTTGGGTTCTATTATTGTATCATTACAGAGAAGAAAAGAATTAAAAAAAAAGATATATAAGAAGAGTCAACTGAAACAGTGAAAGACTACCTTCTTGGTATCAGTTAATCTTTTATATACTCGGCATCTTGCAGCAGAGAAAGGATCAACCTCAGTAGTTTCTACAGTAGAAACCTCGTTCAAGTTTTGTTCTGCCAGAAGAAATAAGCCTTGAACCATCCCTCTTTTTATTTTGAGCAAGGCTTTTGGCAGAAAAGATGCCTAGAGGAGTTTGAATCATTAAAAAGGCATCTGGATTTGGAGCTCTACATAAAAAACTGAAGAATGAATATGGAAAAATGATTAAAATGAACAAATGTATATGCACATTTAAAACAAACACTTCAATGAGATGTTAGGGAAAACCTATGATAAACACAATACGACACCATTTTTGTAATTTGTTTTCCATTTTTCTCCCAGGAATGCAACTGTAATATAAACAGTATGTTAATACAGATCAATAATCTGATTCAACACTAAACATGGGCTTAGCAACAGCCAATGGCTTTATTTTATTTTACAGGTGAATTTATTTCTCCTTGTTGGCCTTCAAGGAACAAGAAGATCAATATAGCACACCTATAAAAGGACCACATGTATAAGTTTGGAAATAAAAGATAACACCAAACTAAAATAATTCACGATTTATAGAAAGGAGAAAAAATTATCAGTAATATCCTTCACACCAAATAAGCCTAAAAGAAAGCAAGTTAAGAAAACATTAGCTATACTCATGTTACCAAAAAGCTTAAGAACCACCAGCGTAGACTAAGGCAAACAAAATTAATCAGACTTATAAATTGACACCATGGGGCATTCTGAATCATGTGACTTATATCTATGAGGTATTCTGTTCCAAATATGAATAGATACACTGCTGCACTTATTAACTTTGTTACAATTTTAAAAAAAATAAGTAAATAATTTATTAGGAGATACCAGAGAGTACAAAACCACATCATCGAGGGAGAGTACGTGCAACCAATAATAAAGAAAAAAAATAAAGCAATCACCCCCGAGTACAAGAATTCAACAAACTTTAAAAAAGCGCAACCTAGGGTACACGAAATATTAGTAACATATAAAAATTCCACTATATAATAGACTTACCTTTTACAAGACAAAGGCAACCTTCCTGCTTAATATCAGGTGTTTCACAGGCTTAGCAAACCCACGAAGTGAAATCCCAAATATTTCTTGCTCCATAGCATTCTTGATGTACAACTATTTGACATTTGATAAACAATAAATAGTGTAATGTCATTGTAAGCCAACAAGAAATCCTTGCATTGATTGTTCTAATGAAGAATGTAAAAGGAATTATAGCTTGCTACGACAGAAAGTTGGATTTTAATTTACTAATGAAGTTCAATATTCAATAATCAATCATTTTATTTAATAAAAATTAATTAAAATTATAGCCATTATTTGTTCATATTATAAAAGCCAGCAAATCTCATTAAATTATATTACTTCAAACTATATTAACTGAGCAGTGAAGCTAAACAAATAGAAAAAAGAAAAAGAAAAAAATATATCCAATTCAACTAATTTATAAAATTACCTCTATGAGTGTAGCAAGAGTCATCTGGCAGTGTCAGGGACGGATTGTTTAGCGTCACCTAGTCACTCAACAACAACAGGCATAAAAGCATTGAAATGCAATTTGAAGTGCTCGGCGGAAAGCACGGCAGCGGAGGTAAGAGACTAAAGTGCGCCTTGAGAAACCCAAAAATTATTGTCCTGCAAAAGATCCAAGCAGCAGTCGACGAGTGAGTGACATAACCTCGGCGCTAATAAGACTCTTTCTAGAAGCTTCTAGAAGTTGGTGGAGGCGCTTTACTCCCGTCATCTGCTCCTTGGTATCCTTTGCGTGTGCTAGCTCCAGCACCTCATCCATTTGGCCTAGATCTGGTGTCGTCATTGGTAAAAAGATGTGCATGTAATCTGAGAGAACAGAGTCAGAATAAGAGAAGAAAGAAGGTTGGGGCTTTATTTTTAAGGTAATTGAACAAGATGAAGAACACTTAACAAATCTTTAGAAAAATCTAGAGATGGAGTAAGACTAGCGAAGCCAATTTCGACATGCGATTTTAGGATAAATGAAGAAGACGAGTGAAGAAGCTTTTCTTCAGCGTGTGATTTTAGGATATATGGAGAAGACGATTGAAGAAAACATAAGTTGTGCTAACCCAAAACGAGGTCGTTTTGCTGCTCCTTTTTTCTTAAAAATTAAAAAAAAAAATTTAACTCCCAAACACGCATTTGGATTTCTTTCTTTCAATTTTTAATCCCAGTCGCTATGGGATTTTTCTTTTTTTCTGTTGTTTTAATATTTGTTCTTTAAAGAAAATTATGTAACTTTAATACTTCATTTAATCATTATTCTAAAATAATTATCCAAAAAATTTGTTATTCAATTGTTCATTTTTTAAAATATTTATTATTAATTAATTAATTTTTTTCAAAATTATATTTTTACAAATTTAAATTATTTTCAACAATTAACTTTCTTAAATAAAACATAAAAAATAATTATTTTTTTAATTAAAATGACGTCGTTTTGAGTATTATATTAATTTTTATATATTTTAAAAATTTTTTAATAATTATATTTTTAAACAAAAATAAACTTTATTATTTCACTGACACTATGGTATCACTAATTTATTGATATTTCATATTTTTGAAACCATTGTATTAGTAATTTACTAACACTTTATATTTTTGATACTGTGGTATTAACAATTCACTGACATTTCTTTTCACTGACACCATTTAAAAAACTGTCAGTAATATGGTGTTAGTGAAACCTATTTTTTTAGTAGTGAGAATGTTGATAAGTGACACAATTTGGTCAATGATTTAATTTTATCTTAGTTTTACCATTTAATCTTAGTAGCAAAAACTAGTAAGGTAAAAAGTAATTATTCAAAATTATTTTGAATAATTAAATTAGATATTATTATTATATTATTAGATAATATGATAATATATTAATCATAGCCATTATATTTTAATATAATGAGGAGTTTAGATGTTGGCCATTTATTTATCTAATATAATTAAAATAATTATATTTGTTAGGTAATGATTTATTTAGATGACTATTATTCTAGTACTTAATAAATTAATCTTAAGTGGGAGACTAACATTTAAATTGGTGAAGCACTTGTTTTTGTTTTATCAAATGTGTTGAATAACAAAAACAAAACTTTGGCTTACAATTGAATTCATTGATTCATTTTTTAGAGGAGAATTGGGCAAGCTCATTGAAAATAAGTGAGAGAGTTTTGGTTTTGTATTTTTCAAGTGTTGAAAGCAAAAAGAAATTCTTTTCATCTTCTTCTCCCATAAATGGATCAAAATAAATAAAAGAAAATGGAGAAAGAGTTTGAATACAAGTTGTACTAAACTTAATTATCCTATGAAAATTGTTTCCAATAAAATTAAAAGAGTTGTATACATAATTTATAATCTTCATTTAAAAAACAAGATTGTATTCAAAAGAGTTTGAATACAAATTGCTGAAAATTTTAAAAACTAAGTTGCCATTTTAGCTCCATAATCCTATCAAACCATTATGGACTAGAATTGTTCAACAATTTACTTTAAAGTGAGCTCTTCAATTGCATTGTTGGAGAACTTGAATATTTTGTAAAGCTACTTTCATTAGGTAAGTATTCTTTACATTTTAATTTTATGTACACAATCATTCATCATATATAAGTTGTTGTATAATAATTATATTTGAGCATATATGTGGTTAAATTTGTTAAATTGTGCGTATTTATTAACATGCTTCCACTACGTATAGTAATTTTTGAAATTACATACACACTTGATTTCCAACACTTACGTCCTTTATTGGCTTGTTTGGCACATTGCTTCGTCCGCTGTTCTATGTTTTGCTTTGCTTTCTCATAAATTTGCTTAGTAAAATCAGCTTTCTTCTTAAATCTAACTTTGTACATTTGCTTAAAGGTAAATGAGTAAAATCCAAAGGAGTCAATGGATCCAGAGAAAATCTCAAAAAGTGAAAACTTAGTTGCAGAATGAACACGATGATTATAAGTAAATTTAACATGTAGCAAATAATCTTTCCACATCTTCAAATTTTTTTATATGATAGCACGCAACAAAGTAGATGAAGTCTTATTTACTACTTTAGTTTTACCATCAGTTTCCCACAAAGTCTTCCAGAAATAGCTCAAGAATCGTGTGTCTCGATCAGAAACAATAGTCCTGGGCATGCTATGTAACCTAACAATCTCTTTGAAAAATAAATCGGTTATATGTGATGTATCACCAGTTTTATGGCATGCAATAAAATGTGGCATCTTAGAGAACTTATCAACAATCACAAAAATTGAATCTCTCTCCTTCTAAGAATAGGGAGGGGTGTGTACAATTCATGTTGTTGATGCCTTGACTTAGCTTGCTTGTAAGTAATGCATCTTGCATAAATCCTCTCTACATCACATTTCATGTGCGGCCAAAAGAAATGCTCATGCAATACACCTAAAGTATTTGCTACCCTAAAATGACTCATTAAACCACCACCACGTGCTTCATAAATAAGTAATTCACACAAGGATGAATGTGGAACACATAATTTATTTTCTTGAAACAGAAAATCATCATGTAGATTGAACTTCCTACTCACCCTTTTAGTGCAAATTTTAAACAAGTCACCAAAATAAGAATCGTTTGCATATAATTCCTTAATGTCATCAAATCCAAGCAATTTAGCATCAAGAGTTGAAAGCAAAGTGTATATGCATGATAGTGCATTGGCAACTATGTTTTCCTTACCTTGTTTATATTTGATCATATAGGGGAATATTTCAATGAACTCTACCCAACTTGCATGGCATCTGCTCAACTTATACTGTCCTTTTAATTGCTTCAAAGATTCGTGATCCGTATAAATAATAAATTCTTTTGGCCATAGATAATGCTGCCAGGTCTCTAGAGTTCGAACTAATGCATACAATTATTTATCGTAAGTGGAATATTTTAGGATTGCCCCATTCAATTTCTCACTAAAGTATGCAACTGGTCTTTCCTCTTTTGTCAACACTCCTCTGATACCTATACTTGATGCATCACACTTAATTTCAAATATTTTAGTGAAGTTAGGTAAAACAAGTAAATGTGGATTAGTCAATTTATCTTTGATTAGCTTGAATGCTTTCTCTTGCTCATCTTCCCACTTAAATGAAACATTCTTCTTGATAACTTCAGTTAGAGGTACGGCTATGCTACTGAAATCCTGAATAAAGTGTCAGTAAAAACTAGCCAAGCCATAGAAGCTTCTTACCTGAGTCATTGAAGTAGGCATTGGCCAATCTTGAATTTCCTTCACCTTTTCATGACAGAACCCGCCCCAAGACCCTCTACTGTAGGTCCCAGCAGCCCTGTCGGGCACCTCGATGGAAGTTCCTCAAAATTTAACTGGGTAAGTTGAGAAATTCTACAAGTCGAACCTAGTTCTTGTTATTATTGAGAAAATCTTGACATATACATGAAAATGACATCTTAATTTTAAAAAAATGGACAGAGTTTTCCTTATTTTTCTAAAAATACAATCCAAAACCTACAAAGAATTACACTTCTATTTTCAAACTACTACTCAATACTGCTAAATAGGACCTCCGGTACTTTCCAAAATCAATCAAACTCAACTTAATAATTTTATTTAAATAACAAAATGATCATACTCATAAAAAGTAAAAATGATCATCATAATATCGAAATCTCTTCTTATTGGTTTAAAATATACATACAAATACACATGCCTATAATTACTATGCAGAAAGCAAAAATGGTGCTATTTAGCACTTTTACATTTACAAAAATGATCTTCAGATTTGGCCCACTAATCAACAATAGGACAATTAGCAGCTTGCGTACAGAGACCGGCACCTGTGAAGAGGGTTTAGAAAATATAAAACACAAAACAAGTGAGCTAAAAGAGCTCAATAAGTGCATTTAAGATTTTTCAAATAAAATAACATTATGCATAGATAGTAAATTCTAAAAGACATGCATAAATTATGCTTCTAAAACTGATATATAGCTATAAAATAGTTTTTACATCATATGCCAATAAAATCTTGCTGAGTTGTTTTATTTACATCTTTGGAAAATAATATCCAAAATCTGTACAATATAATAACTACTATGTGCATATAAAGGCATAAAATGCTATTGGTAAATAAAAAAACTAGTAAAGTCCTCGCTCGGCCATTTTCTTTTTAAATTGTATCAATGGTAACCATAAAGCTCTATACTTATGCAGTGACTCAACTAGTATCGTACACGTGAGTAGGTCATGGGACACCTCAACTAGCCGTACGCATAGTGATATCTCAAGACATCTCACTGGCTATGCAGCAGAATCCTACATCGCATACATAGAGCGACTCACAGGATTGGACATCCCAACTTCCCGGAGTTAGTGACACACCCCATAACCTGCCCATGTGTACGGGATATACTAGCCAGGTCTAATACAATCACCACCATTATAATCTAAGGGTACCAATGGCCTTTGAAACGAATGCAATAATTTTAAAACAGTTTCTTAAACTGAACATGTAAAAGCATATCTATGGATATATATCAAGATTATAAATCATGTTTATGCATTAAAAACACATAAAACATACATTTTCATTATGCGGAAACATAATAAACGAATGATAAAATAAATGACAGATTTTCACTTACAACCGCTTCGCGCTCAATTTCGCTCCGGATTTCTGCTCCCGTTAACTTTGGTTGGACATAATTGCCTTTACCTTTCTAAAATAGACAATTATGTCCCATTTTCTTTATTTTTGATTTTTCTATGAACCATAAACATTCAATTTACATAAGGCACCATTTATACATCACAATTAACCCGAAACACAACTCAATCCCTAACTTTCTTAAAGTGGAAGAATTTCACCCTATATTCCAACACATTTCTTTTCTCAATTTCTTGTTCTAATTACATTAAAATCAAGCAAATTTCATTCTAATGTCATAATTACAACAATTGAAGTCTCTACATTCAAATAACCAAAAATCCTAATTCTTACCTTGCCACTTTTTTCACTTTGATGACTCCTTCAAGATCCACACTAGAATTTAACTCAATATAAACTAAGAATACACACAAGAACATTAATTGAAGAAATCTTGAAAGTTCACATATTTATCTCACAAACAAATGATTTTCTTACATCTTTTTCTTGAATTTTCACTAATTGAGACTTCAATTGAGTTTAAGAACTTATACTTGACCTTCATATAGTTTAATTAAATATGAAAAATCATGAAAAAAAAACTTGAAATGTCACTGTAGCAGCCCCTCCCTCACTTGGACGAATTTTGCTCTCTTTTACTCTAAGTGTTTGCTTTTGATCACTTGAAATTTCTACACACTTCTACCATATTTATAGTGCTCTTCCAAAAGACCAATTTGCCCCTCAACTAACTCAAAATTTCTAAATTGCCATTAGTTAGAAACTAAGTATGTAATTGATTCCTTTGTAACTATCTAGTTAGAATAGTCCAATGAACTAACTAGAATTTCTAACTTAGCAATCCATGAGATTGTTTCTAATTAGTCCATTCCCTAATATATGGATTGTATTTCTCAATAAAGGCTTGTTCTATACATAACCCTAAAATAGAAATTCATGTAGTAAGTTAGAATTTCCTTTTCCAAGCTAATAGAGAAAAATTTCAAAAATATTCTGGGGTCGTCCGACTCTTCGATCGTGTGTAAAATTATCAAATTAGATTTAATATCTCTCATGCGCACCATAAAAAATATATTTCTAATAGGGTTAAAATCGGGTAACCCTACGGCGTCTTCATTACTCTATATCGAAATCTATGTGCCAATACTACTAATAGGGATTAGATATTACATTTCATCATCAACCTCAATTCCTTTAAAACTTACGACAAAAACAAAAAACATAAGTTTATCCGTGCAAAAAATACATTTCTTAAGGTCAGCAAACAACATTTTTGTCCTTAAAACCTCTAAAATAAACTTAAAGCGTTCAACGTGAGCATCCAGATTTTTGCTATATATCAGGATATCATCAAAGTAGACAACTATAAATTTGCCATTAAAAGCACGTAAAACATTGTTCATAAGTCTCATGAAAGTATTAGGTGTATTAGTTAATCTAAACGGCATAACTAGCCACTCATACAAACCATATTTTGTTTTAAATGTAGTTTTCCACACATTACCTTCTTTCATCCTAATGTGATGGTATCCACTTTTGAGATCAATCTTAGAAAACACATAAGATCCATGCAATTCATCTAACATATCTTCTAACCGAGGAATTAGATGGTGATACTTTACCGTAATGTTGTTGATGGCTCAAAAATCAATACACATCCTCTATGTCTCATCCTTCTTAGACACTAGTAGGACCGGAACGGCACAAGGACTCAAGGTCTCTCTAATATACCCTTTTTTCATCAGCTTGTTAACCTGCTATTGAAGTTCCTTCATCTTCTTGGGATTACTTTTATAGGTGGGTTGGTTTGGGATTATTGTACCAGGTATGAATTTGATGTTCAATTCCTCAAATTAGAGGTAAGCTTGGAGGCACCTCCTCGGGAAAACATCATTGAATTCTTGTAAAAGAGAATTAATGTTGTTCGGTAAAGATCCGGTAAGATCGTTAGTACATAAAAGAGCCTCATTGTACATTAGTACTATAATGGGCTGTTGTGAAAATTAAGCTCTCTTGATATCACAATGTTTTGCAATGTAGTTATATTTTTTCTCTCTTGCATTCACCAAGGTTGCAACTCTCTCATTTTAAAATTTTATTTTTTTGAATTCTCTTCTCATACTCTCAATCCCCATGGTATATATAGAGACTATAAGGGATGTTAAGTTATAACTTTCAAATTTAAATTTTAAACTTACAACTACCCTCTCACCCAAAAGTCCACAATTAAAACTACCACAACAAAATTCAAACAAAACCAACAAACTTACAGCTACCCACTACCCAAAAGTTCACAATTACAACTAACACAACAATTTCAATTACAAAATTCAAGCTTAATCTCTACTAATTCAACCAACATATTGCTAATTTTTGAATTTAAAGGAAAAGTGATTTACTGGCCTTCTAGAATCAAATCTAAAAACAAATGTGCCTTAATCAAAGTGATTAGGTTTCCTTGAATCTGATTTGGACATATTTGAAATGGATTTGGGCTTATACCAGGCCTCCGTGTGTTTGCCATCTCACAAACTTGTTGAATCAGCCCATTTAATTATTTTTTAAATTACTTGGATCTAAGTCTTGTGATTGGCCTATTTGGCAAACTTAATGGATTATGTGATTACTTGACTTGAGCTCTTTCAAGCCCATGTGTCTCATATGTCCCTCCAAGCCCACGTGTGAGTTTTTTCTCTTGTATGCGTATAGGCTATGCAGCGTTGTCTGCATCAGCATTAGTAGCAACATGATATAGGGATGTTTACAACTTAGAAGGTTTCACAAAATTGGTATGCATTGATTGATTGATGGTCCTTTTATCATCGGACTTCTCCATGTGTTTCTTCAATTTTTCTTTTCTTTTGCTTTTCATAAAAAAATTATGGATCCATATTAGTGAACTTTGCTCCAGTGTTTGGCCACATAATTATCATCTTCTAAATTAATTGAAGTTTTAAAAATTATCAGTGATATGTTGCCTACTTCCAATATCCCTTCCATTCCAAAACTCCAACTATAAGTACCAGTTGCTAACGAACTTGAGAACAATTCATCTAACTATTCACCATTCACTAAAGGTTTATTACGAAATTGCTAAACTTTTGGATATTTTTGTGTCATAAAAACAAACAAACAATTAAGTATATTTATAATTGAACTATTAAATAATTCACTTGAATAAAAGAAAAAGTATATTAGCTTCAAGTTATTCTTCCCATCTATTACGTGGCCAATTAAAACTATGAGTTACAAAAATAATTGAAATTGTTTAATTTGTCTTTTTAATAAACAAGAATATGATGGTTATGAAGTTTTGGTTTCAAAACCTAAAATACATACTTCCCAGCTAAAGGTCTCTAGCTTAATTTCATCCAAATAATTTTTTATGCCACCAACGATTTAAAAAAAATAGAAAAATAGACCATCCTATCATATTAACCAATTATACAAGCAAACACAATTGAAACATATTAAATAACACTTGATATATACATGTAATGGAGCAGTAATTTGTCAAGTTAATCTTTTAAATAGCATCAGAAGTGTACACTTGTCTAAATGTCTTAACAGCTTAGAAGTGAAGAGTTGATAGTATTTGTAACGCCTATTATGGTGGAGGTCCTAAGTTCGAATCTCATTATCCCATGTAAAAAACATAGAACAATTTTTATATTTGAATTCTTGTTTTAACCTTCTGCCCAATATTTAAATATAAAATTGTAAATTAATTTGATTATTAATAACCATTACTTGATTTGTAACTAACTTATACATGTATGATTAAAACAAATTGACTACTTTTGTATGCATACAATAAATTATTTAAAAAAATACGAATCCCCATGTAAAAAAGGGAACATATTTGTATAATTTAATTCTTATTTTAACCTTGTGCCCAAAATTTAAATATAAAATTGTCAATAAATGCAATTGTTAATGACCATTACTTCATTTGTAACTAACTTATGTATGTATGATTGAAACAAAATTATTACTTTTGTGTTCATGTAATAATTATGTGAAAATTACAAATTAAATATATTTTTAACATTATACACAATAATAACGTATTATATGACATACTATTTAAATTCAATAACTGTCAATTATTACCATGATCAAAGATAAGAGATATATATATATAATAATAATAATTCACTCATTTAACCTTATGGATGCTAGTTACTTAGATAACTATAAATTTTTGACATTGTCTAGAAGAATTACTTCATTGGAACAAATTTTACAATTTAATTCATGTTTTAACCTTATGCTTGATAGTTAATTGCAAAATTATCAATCATTTTTAGTTATCAATGACCATTACTTTTTTTTTAATGTTCAATGACCATTACTTGAGATGTAACTAACTTATGTACGGTTGAAACAAAATTAACTACTTTTTTTTAGGTAATAAATTTTGTGAAAAAAATACAAATTAAATTTATCCTTAACATCATAAAGATAGTTGCGTATTATATGAAATACTAATTAAATTAAATAAATATCAATTATTACCATTATTAAGGATAAGAGAAATCTATATTAATTAATTCATTTATTTAATATTATGCACGCTAGTTATTTAGATAGCTGTCAATTTTTGACATTATCCAAAAGAATTACTTCATTGTAACTAACTTATTCTAGTATCAATGGAACAAAATTGACAACATAATTATTCATGTGTTTCATTTAGAGTTATTTTTATAATGATTGCTTCCTTTGTAACTATTAACTAACTTACTTTAATATAAAATTGCCTACCCTAAGTTACTAATTCATGTAAATAATTATACATTTAATAGTGAATAACAGTTCAAAGAAAAACCAGCAGATAAAGAATACGATGGCTTTTTTATGTTCGATTGTGAAATGATGATATCGATACTTGATTGTGCCTGATGATATACAAGACGGTTTTGACTAGGGTGCATGCATGTGTTATATATATATTACAACAAAACTTATGCATCTCATACATAAATTAAGCACAGCGGAAGTAGAAAATCTAATTTCCTAGTACAACAAAAACATAACTTTAAGTCTCATTATCGTAATGAAAATTAAAGATTGAGAGTTCATCTTATAAGCCTTTGGAATAATAATGAAGTCTGCCTTAAACTGCACTTGTTGGTAGTTCTAGTACTCAACAATGGTAGGTTTAGGTATCTAAAATGATAGCCTTAGTCCTAACAGTGTGTTTAACACTTATATACTTTGATTAACACTTAACCACTAGTTTAACTCTTTAAACTATTTCATTTAAGTAATGAAGTTATTTTGCTTGTTCAACTCTTGAACTACAAAAACCAAATTTCAAGTGCTTTAATGGCCGGCCAAATAGGGTGGAGAAGAGGATGAATAATAGGCTTCACTTTACAACTCTTGAAAGATAAAACCAAAAGCACTTTCTCTATTTTTCTCAATTGGCCGAGCTACTTTTACCACAAAATGAAATCGATTCATTTACTTTTACATTTGTTAATTTCCCTCCATTTTTGCAAGTCAAGGCTTACCGACTTACCAAGCATGGCAAACAATGCCTAAGCCATTCTTTCAAATTTAATCTTTGTTTAATCAATTAAAACATGTGCACTTGAATTAATTTTATAACATTGTTTGACTTTAAGAAATAATAATATCTACTATATTATTTGTTCATTTAAAAAATAATTCCTTGAATAATAAACAAATGACTTTATTTGTCTTATAAGTAAGGGAATTATGGTAATTTCAATGTCAAACAATGAATGGCCTATAATTGCCACTTGTCATCATCCTATCAGTTAACAATTATTGTTAACTAATTGATGAACTCAACACTTAAGTCTTGACAAGTGCACATCCTGAGGGATCCTAAAATAAATGTCTGATTTGCTGAAATGTACTTAATCAAACTATTCAATTCAGTACATTGCTTTAGTGTAAAATGAGTACACTTCATATTACGGGACTCCCTAGGTTCATGCCTAATTTATCAAATGCAACTCTTCTATGAGTCCATAAATAGTGCCCCATGCACGCATCACGCATGATAGATATTATAAATTAACTCGTTAGACCATACAAGTTGTGTAATAACGTATACATATAATCCTTCTGTCATCTAAATCCTAGAAGAGTAGGGATATAGATCATCATTGTCAAAATTTCCATATGCTCATCTATGAACTCATCTTCAGATTTATATCTTGATAAATAATATACATAAACACTTTTGCGATATTGTTCAACCTTGTGAAAAACTCTTTTCTTGAGTTTATTTCTTATAGCCATAAAACTTTCTAAGATAGATTCTTAGAGCATCTAGATATAAAACTCACCCATGTGAGCTAACAGATCCCATATCTATGCACACCGGACTCCATAAGCATCAGACAATACCCAGTAACACGCAGCAGTCAGATCATGAAAGGACTTTGACATCTGTAGAAACAAATTATGGTGGATCACTCACAAGCTCATCGTGGCACTCAGGTCAAAGACCACGAATACTACTCAACTCGAGAGAACCTGTCATTAACAACTTTATGGGATGTCTATTGGAGGTTCTCGTGAGTCTATTTAGTATCCAGTCCTTATTGATACTCGTATGCCTATACGAGCTTCCACTAAGCTTATGATCTACTAAAACTAACCATTTAGATTATTCATATATAGACATACACTAATCTATATAAAAGGGTTTCATTGATAGACCCAAATTAGTAAAATAGATCAGGTACTTAGTGTTTGAGAACATACTACATAATGACATTTTCTAGCACCATTTACAACTCTTTGCAACTATGTCATTACTAATATATTCTTAGGTCTTTGTCCTATTTTAAACAAGGCTTTAACTCCTTAGATTTCGCTGACTCTTATAACCTACTAACTCTTAGCATTTATAACTCTCAGTGTTGTGAACTTTTAATACTAATCTAAACTCCTCTACAGTAGATCTAAACTTTTTCAGATCATACAATGTCTGAAACACTATAAGCAACATACCATTTAATAAATGTAATTAGCGATTTAATAAAATATCTATTGTATAAATATTAAAATAAAATATTAATACAAAATAAAATGGCATGTGAACACAAATACCAACAATTGATAGTTTTGGCTGATAAGAATTATGGGAACTAGATGGAGTTCTTGTTGAGAAAAATATGAAGGATTGGATGATTGATCATCAATGGGCTGATCTGTGACGAAGTAGTAGTGGACTAGTTATTAAATTGAAAATTCAATATAGAGCTATGATTATCTAGTTCTACTTTCTGATTTTTTTCTCAAAAGGTTTCTTATTAGTCAAACAAACTCTTGACCTATTATATGGTATCAAAACCTCAATGTAGCTAATGCCAATGTTTTAAGCACTAATTTAGCTTTAATTAACACAAATTATTTTAATCATACAAACTATATTTTTTCCCTCAATTGTTAAAATCACTTGATCCAATTATGTGGTTTAGCATTCTCAAATGCTCACTAAAATTAGAGTAAATAGATTAGAGCGCTTCACTAATAGAAGTAAAAAAGGTCCAAATCAAGTTCTTAAAATCACAAATCTAAATCACACCATAACAGTTGTTGAGAATCTTAAATTTAAGTTGTGGAAAAGGTAAGATTAGCGACTTTTTAAGCTGGTTATTTTTAAATATTCATTTCATAATACTCTATTTGGTCATTGATAGCCATAAATCACGAGAGCTATGGATGCTTGTAGAAAAACAATTTGAATTAGAGTCAAAAGATCAATCTATACAATTGAAGAGCCAACTATCAATGGTGAGATCTATATAATTTAAGCTGGTAATTTTCAACCATCCATAGATCAGAGTTAAAAGCTCAACCTCTCTGAATGTCTTACTATTTTCTCAGGGCTTAGATGATGAAGTAGCCACTGCTAGTTTTCCAATTGAAGTGGATAATTTTTATAGAATACTTGATCACTAGAGTTAGTTCAAATTATGATTTAGTCGTTGTGTTGAATACAAGCAAACATCGCTCAATTAGTTAGAATGAAGCATGTCATATTGTTAACTCAAAATAGAAGAAATATGAAGAAATCTAGTAACAAAAATGAGAACCAAAATAAATTTACGACCAGTACTATATTAAAAGAGGTCAAAACAAGGAGGTTTTAATGGTGTTTGTTGGGCTAATAATGATAATGGCTTGGAAAATGATGGTTGTGGTAATAATAGTTATAATGGTGTTGGATTTGGTAACAATGGATATAGTTCTGGTGGTGTTAATAACTTTGAAAGAAGAAATTAGTAAGGAAGAGGTCTAGAGGTCAAGGTAAAAAAACACAAAGAATGGGGAAAAGTTGAATTAATTTGGTAGAGGGAATTATCTTAAATTGATTTGTCAAAATTGTGAAAGACAGGGACATCTTACTTTAAGGTGATAATAAAAATATTGCAGAAACTATGGTGAAGAGGCCAAATTGGTTATGGGAACCATGGTGCTGAAATATTTATTAGCCTAGATCTAAGTGGTCTATTAAGATCTAATTTCAATGCCATTTACCTATATAATAGTCTAATAGCTCAAGAAGTCCTATTAATTAAGGCTAGTATCTGAATTTAGGTGTTACTCATTCTTTAATAAATGATGCTTGCAATTTGATTATAAAAACTAAATTTTCCAGTTATGAATAACTTACAATTACAAATTATGTTGGTTTGCAAATTAATGTACAACTAAAGTCAAAATCTAGAAATATCTTAATGCTTAAAGACTTGTTGTATTTCCCTTAATCACCAAAAGTTTATTAAATATATCAAAATCAGTAGTTGATAGTTAGATATTTGTTAAATTTTACTATGACTAGTTGATGAAGTAGTATTTGATCCCAAACTTATCGTCCAAGCAAAGCTTCCCAAATAAATCGAATTTAATTTGTTGAGCTCTGGGTTAACAAATTTAGGGGTCAACAATTGATGTACTAGATGATAGTAGCAAACACTATTCCACCAAAATGTCATTTTGATATGTTGAAATCACAAAGAAAGTATGAGGCCACACTAAATTTTTTTTGCATGGGCACTCTGATGCTTCAGTCAGTAAAGGCTCGAAAAAATATAGAGTTAGACAAGAGAATAAAAAGGGAGACAAATTAATCAATATGAGTAACTGGCTTATGGTCGATATGATCTTCTCTATATACTATTATGTATATCAAGCCGTTATGTATAGATATAATAGCCCCAACGTATAGTCTGTATTTAAATCTTAGTGACAATGGTTTAGGTGTTGATTTCTTCTTCTATTTATATGAGAAAGAGTTTGGATTCACTCATAGTTTTTGAGTCCTTTTTAATAAGGATATCTTAATATTTTCACCCTTTTTGGAACTTTTAAATTTTTCATCTAATCGTATTTGATCTTTCTTGACTTTGTGGGACTTATCTTTTTCTAGAGATTCTTTTCCTGATAAGCTTTACTTTATCTACTGCTCTCTACATTTCTTATAAATTGTGTGGTTTTTAATTACTTCTTTTGTCTATTCCAAACAGTCGATATTGGACCTCCCTTTGCTTGATTTTTTTTTTAAACTTCAGAAATGTATATTAATTCAACAAAGGGAATGGAAAGTCTTCCATCCAAAATTTGGTACAACATAAAGTTGCAAGGTAAGTTTAGAAATTTGATGAGCTATGCTATTACATGATCTTGGAATGTGCTAGACTACAATAGGATTGATTGTTTTTAGGCTAGATTCAATAGCATTAAGAGTGCATCTGATCTCTATTAAGGAAGAGATGATCCTATTGATCAAATTCACTACATTACTTGAATTAGATTCAATGATAATGGACTTGAGGTTGTGCTTCTCCATAGCCTTTAATCCAAAAATGAGGGCTGTAGCCTCAGCATCTTCTACATCTTCTCTGAAAGGACACTATGAATTCCTCATTAAAAGAGCTTTACTAGCAACATTTTTCACTATAATCCCCAGGCCTCCAGCTTTATTCTTAGTATCAATGGCCGCATCCACATTCAATTTCAAATATCTCATTGCTTGATTTGAGTAGGGGTTAATTCAGCTTTTTCAAAAAAGACAGTTAGTGTTTAACTGTTGTTCTCTTTAGCCTTGTAAATAGTGGATCTGACTGAGTAGGATAGTTTGTAGACCAATGATTTAA
The DNA here is from genome assembly GCA_946807835.1 of Ailanthus altissimus. Lineage (NCBI taxonomy): Eukaryota > Viridiplantae > Streptophyta > Magnoliopsida > Sapindales > Simaroubaceae > Ailanthus > Ailanthus altissimus. Next base: position 7,978,697 of record OX327699.1, read on the forward strand.
CTAACCCGAACAGATTGTAGTGTTCCTTTATGAGACTCACTTATCTCCTATAAGCTAATATTCTAACCGACTCAAAAGGTGTGGATTTAGTCTTCTCTCTTTTATGAGACTAAACGAACAGGATAGCCTTAGGTCAATGTTCTAACTAGTTCAAAGAAGGTATCAGAGTTCGAGGATATTTGTGGGCCAACACTTGTTATTAAGATCTTACTCGACGAAGATCCTCAATAGGCTAGTTTGGCATAAGGTGTTTTAGCTTTATTGATCACATCACCTTAGGCCTGGTTTGCCAAAATTCGGGAAGGGTTGGGAGGGGAGTGGAGAACACGGTTCCCTCAGTCTTCAGTGGTAACTTGTTTGCACTAGAAACTTTACAAATTGTGTTCATGGATTTAAGTGCTCGCGTCCTGCCTAGTGTTCGACCAATGTCTTCATTTTTAGGCCATATTGTATCTACTTTTATCGACCCATCTTTGGTGATTGTGTAATTTTTAGCGATGATTGGTCTTTATAATTTTAGCCGTTTGCCTTTTATTTGATTAGATCTTTTGTAAATCTTCTAGAATTTTGCCTTAGTATCTCAATAATGATGATTAGTTTCCCTCTGTTTGGTGACGTGCTGTAAACTGGGGAATTGAACGTCAATCATATAATTTCAGCTGAAGAGCTGTATTTCAACAATTTCTCAATTTTTAAATTTTGAATCAACGGTTGAGATCTTTCTATCTTCGACCAATATGTATGGTTTGTGATTTTTTAGTTTTCCATTTTTCTGCTTGCAATTTCTAAAAAGCTACTTTGTTGATTTGAAAGAAATCTTTCTTTTCACCTTCCATGTTGCTTTGATCTTTGGTCTTCTTTTTCGATGAAGGGTAACTAATTTTGGCTCTCTTTTGTTTATTTTCCCCAATTTGTTTTAGTATGTTATCTGCCCTCTGAGTCTATTCATCCCTTTAGCATCTGTTGGCGTATTTCTTACTATGTTCCTTATTTCTTGGCTTTATCTTAAGTGTATGATCATGTCTTCTATAGGTAAACCCTATAATGTTTTGAGCTAACATTCCAGTCATCTTAGGGAGGTGTTTGGTGCTGGGATAACTTAGCCTAAGGCATAGTTGAAGAGGGGTGCTCAAGAGAAGCAAGAACTTATTGAACGAACAAGGGTTCCTATTCCAAAAGGGAGTGCTCAGAAATTATCTTGGTGGTCTAGTAGTAAAAGTTTGTCTTTAAGAATCTTGGAGAGTTCGAGGAGGTTTCTGACTAGCCAAGCAGGCTAAGGAAGTCTGATATTCGGAGCATTAAGGTTGATACTCCTTATGAGTTGGACTATCATCTAAATCATTCTTCTTATGTTAATGAGGCAGTTTTTGTTGAATTATGGAAGACGATGGAGATCCTTGATTTTGTTACTTTGAGATTTCTTTAGATGGATGAATATGCTAGCTCGCCACCAAAGAGGAGGTGGTTGTAAATTTGAGATTTTTTCAATTCAAGTTGAGGTTGCCACTTTAGCTCTATTTTGTAGATATTTTCTCCTTTTTCAATCTGGCTCTGTGCCAGCTGAACCTAAATGGCTAAAGGGTTTTAACTAGGTTGCATGTCATGTGGGGTCATATAAAGGTTTCTATTACTTGATTGTCTATGACAAGGAGAAGAAGGATACTTTAATGAAGGACCGGTCTTAAGAAACTCTAGTTGAAAACACCTCTGAGTTTTTGCTGAAGGAGATTAGGGGTAGGTTTATGAGGGTCTTTATAGTCCTCAATCATGTTCTTGTGATTTTTCAAAGAAAGTTTGTATATTTCTTAGATTTTTTTTATTATTTTAGTAAAGTTATCTTCTTCTTCTGTCTTATAATATTTTATGCATGCTTCTTGTGCCAGTTAACTAAGGTCTTCATAGTTGGAGCTTTCTAAGGATAGCTATAAGCGTGTTCAAGCAACTCTTATGTTGAATGGCTCTTGTGATGAGTTGCTTTTCTGGGATAATCTTGTATTCTCCGGTCTAATTAAGGATATCGCCACTTCTACAGGCTTTTTTGACTCTTGAGGTAAAGGTAAGTTTTGTCTCTTGCTGCTTTGTGTTGTGTCATTCTATATTAGTGAGTGATTGCTTGTGATTTTTTATCTTTGTACTCATGAAAAAGCGTAAGAAAAGGCATTTTTTTTACGCTAAGCCTCCTTTTTCAGTTGTGGACAAGAAGCAGATACTTGTCCTTAATATTCTCAATATAAAGACAAAGGGCTTAAAAAAGTCTTCGGTTGGTACTCCCATGTTGAGACTTTAAAGACTTCAAGGAAGGAGTTGAGATTATTTCTTCTCTTTCTCATAGGAACTTATCTTTTTAGGGCGTGGGGACTTTTCCACCTCTACCTCTACCTCCACCTCCACCTCCTTGATTTAGTAGGGAATGAGCCAATGTAAAGGCTCCCAATGGGTCTTCGATGTTGAGGCCCTGGTCATAGCACAGACCAGGGTCTACTCATATGTCTAATATTCACTTCTCAAAAAGCAAGAGGTATGATTATGTATTACATCTCTTGAGAGAATCGAAGCGGGCATTGCCCAAGGATCATGCTACACTAGTACTAATGTGCAACACCTCTTAGACGGTGTCCCATAGGATCGAGTGCCTTTTGAACGTAGTATATTCAAACTTTTTTATCTTCGTCTTAGCGCTTTTGTTTTTTTTTTTTATAGGGAATAGTTGCTCTAACCAATCGTTGCCACAACATCTATAAGGCGGTGAGTAATTCCGAGACAGCTGCAGCTACTGAGGTTAAGGCCACTAAGGCCAAGGATGCCTTGAAAGAGGGTAATAAGCATGCGGTGGCTATTGAACATGAACTAAACTCTAGTCTTGCGAATTTCAAGCTGTTGGAGTTGGTGCTTATATGCCATTCCAATATTGTATGAATCTTACTTGTTTAATATTTATACAATAAGCATTTCGAATAAAATTGTTAATATTAAATGGTACTAAGCTTATAATATTACAGACATTGTATGATTTGAAAGAGTTCAGATTTAGTCTAAAAGAGTTTAGACTAAGGTTAAGAGTTAGTAATGTTAAGAGTTATAAATTCTAAGAGTTAATAGGTTATAAGAGTCAACAAAACTATAAGAGTTAGACGCCTTGTCTAAAATAGGACAATGACATAGTTGTAAAGAGTTGCAATAGAAGTTAGGAAATGTCATTATGCAAGTTCTTAATCTATTTTCATTGATGTCAGTCTATCGGTAAATTTCTTTTATATAGATAAGTGTATGTCTATATCTGCCTAGTACATATGGTTGTTCTTAGTTGACCATAAGCTCAGAGCTCGTATAGGCATGCAGGTTTTCAGTAAGAACTAGATACTGAGTAGAATCATGAAGACCCCAATAGACATCTTATGAAGCTATCAAAGTAAGGTCATCTCGACTTGAGTAGTATTCATGGTCCTTTGATTTAAGCGCCATAGTGGGCTTGTAAGTGATCCACCATACTTTGTTCCACATATATCAAAAATCTTTCATGGTCTGACCACTATGTGTCGCTGAGTATGGTCCGATGCTCATGGAGTCCAGTGCGTAGATAGGGAATCTGTCAGCTTACATAGGTAAGTTGTATATTTGATGCTTCAAGATTGTATCGAGATATGAATATGGAGATAGGTTTATGGATGAGCAAATGAGGATTTAATGGCATTGATCTATATCTCCACACATCTAGGGTATAATGATGGAAGGATTATACGTATACGTTTTGACCTCAACTTGTATGGTTTAACGAGTTGATTTGTAATATTCATGACGTTCTCGTAGGGCATTGTTCATGGACTCATGGAATAGTTCTATTTGACGAATTAGGCATAAACCTAGGGAGTCCTATAATATAAAGTGTATTCGTTGAGCAATTAGGCAGTGTAGTGTATTGAATAGTTCAATAGAGTAAATTACTATGGTAAAGTTAACTAAAGTATATAGTTATGATGGGACCTACTTTGGATTAATTTGGTAACCTAGTAAGGGCATAATGGTAAATTTACTTTATTAATTATTTAATTGTTAAATAATCAAGATATTTATTTAAATAATAATTAAATAAAAATTTAACTTAAGCATGGTTAATTGTTAACCAAAAGGTTAGGTAAAAAGACTTAATCATGGTTAATTATTAATTATAGTTAGGTTAAATAAATATCTAAATATTTTATTTTTATTATTTAATAAATATTAACCTAACTAGGGTTAATAGTTAACTCTATGGTTATGTTAGTTAGATATTTGTTAACTTAAGAGTTAAGTTAATTTAACTCAACTAAGGTTAAATATTAACCTTGGTTAAGTGAACAGTTAAACTAAATACAAATAAAATTCAAATTAGTTTGAAATTTATACATTAGTATATAAAGTGAAATGAAATTCAAAATTCATATGTTAAGTGTTTTAGATGGCCAACAAATTTAGAGAGAATTTGAGAATGAAAATTTCTAATGTTTTTCAAGAGTTGAAAACATATTCTATTCATCATCTTCTCTAATTAGAGTTAATTATTAAAACAACAAATGAATTTATTTTTTGTTCAAGAGTTGAATAAAAAGAATAACAAATTTAACTAAGTTAAAGAGTTTAACTTAGGATTATGGTTTAAGTGTTAAACCAGTGCTGGATTATATTGCTATTCTAGCTAATTAATCAAACCCACCCAAGTTGATTACTAGAATTGTCAATAAGTTCATTTCATGTGGACTCTAAACAAATTAATCCAAAGGCTTTAAGGGTGAATTTTCAATTCTATAATTAATTTGATTAATTATAAATATATATGTTCATTGTATAATTTTTAATCTTTCACTGTGTTTATATATGTATGAGATATGTATATTTTTATGATGAACACATACACCACATGCAAACACCCTAAAATAATCGACACCCAACAGAAGCGTGCTAAGGACAGGGCTATATTGAAGGTGGGAGCATCCAAAGCTAAGACTACTCTTGTAAAGAGCAGGGTTACAGTGCTCGAAGCTAACGTGAAAGAGCTTGGGCAGAAGGTTAACACCCTTGGGAAGGAATACACTTTGATGCACTTTGCCAAGGAAGAACTGGCTCTCAAGTCTTCGTATCACTAGCAGGTGTCCGAAGCTTTAACTCAGCTGGTGGAAGTCTTTAAGAACCGCTATGCTAGTTTGGATCCTCTAAAGAATGCTAATGTTCTGATGTCGTTGCTCCTGATATTGCTTTGACTAGTGGGGTCCTTCTACTTAGGATGTTGCTAGCTCTTTGACTGCTCCAATAATTGATGATGCTTTTGCTCTTTCTACCACTACTTATGGGAATCATCCTAACCCTCTAGATGCTTATGAATATTTCTATTTTTTGTTGTAGAAACTGTGTACTAAGTTTTATTTCTTTTTAATTGAAGCAAAGAAATCTTTTATTTTCCTTCTCTACCTCCTTCTTACTTTTAGATTTATTCTTTCTTTCTTGATGCTTATGTATGACTTGTTGTTTGATTTCCCTTGTTGGAATGTCTTAATCACCTGATGACCACTACGTGGACTCCTTATATTTTTTGGATTATAAAAAGTTAGTGTTATAGTCGACCATAATTTCTTTTCGATCAAAGTGTTCAATGGCGTGGTGGTTGTTGGCTTTTGTTGACTCTTTGTGTGATCGTTTTTTTAGGGCTTTGGATCTTCGTAGACTTTGGTATATTTAATTAGCCTTAGCATTGGGTCACACCTACTTCTAAAAATCGTTCCTTTCACGTTTACTGCACCTCTTTTGTGCTTTGGCCTTTCTTCCATCAATGATGTGTGTTTTTGGACATGGCCCCATTTAGGTGGCCCTTTTAGGATCTTTAGGGTTCCTTTGGCAATTATAAGCCTGTTTTTCCTTTTTGAGTTAAGGAAACACCTTTCTAGGCGGAAGTCATTTTAGATCGATTAAATCTACATTCAAGTCTTTTGAAAGCTAGTCTTTTTACATAAAAATAACGATATTTTAAACTCTTTATATTCTGACTTAATTCTGCTCTATTCTTCAGATAGCGTTGCATCTTTCGCTGTCATTTTCTTGCACGTTTTTCTTCTTCTCAGTATGTATTCTTATTTAAGGTAATTTTATCTTTTCATCTCCTTGTTTTCCATTGCCTTTTTTTTTTTTGTGTAGTTCCAAGGGATTTTTTTTCTTGGATTCATGAAGGTTTGATTCCACTTGAAGATTTTCTTGGTCAAGAAGTGGAAGTCTTTTAGGTTTTTTTTAGTTATTGACTTTTGCTCTTGGTAGCTTCATAATTTTGTTTAGAAATTATGTTTTCTTTAAATCAAATTGATCCTTGTGGCTCAAAGGGTTGGGCGAGAGTGAAAATTTAACTGAGTAAAGGTAAGGAGATTTCTCTTGTGAGGAAGAATAATATGAGTGTTTCTTCTTTGGGTGAGTTGTCTTTCTAGGAAGGGAGTATGTATTGTTCCCTTAATTTTTGTTCATCACTAGTGTTGATATTCATTCTAGTCTTCTTGGAAGATACGTGATATGAACCTTGCCAACAATGTGACAAAACCTAGCACCACAATATGGAATTGAACCCGAGATCTTCAAGACGCAGGTTTGACGAGTCTTAACCCTTGAGTTAGCAAACCAAGAACTAAGACTATGGATGGATATAGGACGGCACGCCAAGAAACCCCAAGGACACTTCAAGAATCTAGGTGATAAGTCCGGTTGTTTGAACGCCACAAGAACAAGCTTGATAAGTTCAAGTCCTTTCAAGAATGAAAGAAGAACACAAAAACTCTCAAATATTATTGTCTGAAATCTATCCTCCCACTCTCAATCTCCATGGTATTTATAGAGACCATAAGAGATGTCAAGTTATAACTTTCAAATACAAATTTCAAACTTACAACTAATATATCAACAAAATTCAAACTTAATCAAATTTCCAGAAAACATGCCTAAATCAAAGGGATTAGGATTCCTTGAATATTCAAATTTCCAGAAAACATGCCTAAATCAAAGGAATTATGTTTCCTTGAATATTCAACTTTCCAAAAATTCTGCCTTAATCAAAGTGATTAGGTTTCCTTGAATCTGATTTGGATTGATTTGAAATGTATTTGGGCTTATGCTAGGCCTCCATGTGTTTGCCCTCCCACAAACTTGTTGAATTAGCCCATTTAGTGTTTCTTTAAATTGCTTGGCTCTAAGTCTTGTAATTGGCCCATTTGACAAACTTAATGTATCATGTGATTGATGGACTTGAGCCCTTCCAAGCCCACGTGCGAATTCTTTATCTTATATGCGTATAGGCTGTGCAATGTCGTTTGCATCAATATGCAAGTTGGAGATGGTAGCTAGTGTTAGAAGATGAGGACGACCTATTACTCCTGGTCATGGTCCATCTCATCCTCTCAGGTAAGCTTGTGGTGTACTAGGGGACTGTTACTTAAAGGCCTCCAATGACAGAGGAGAGGGAAAACATCATTTAGGGTTCTCTCAGCCAGATAAGTCTTCATTGTTAAGGGAGGAGCCGCTAGACTGGGACGCAGTTCATAAGCTACTTACTAGAAATCCTCCTGTAATATCTTTAAGGGCCTTCATTGCTGCTTGTTGAGGGAGGTATCATCATATGCTTTCAAGTTTCAGGGAAGTCGAGCACCCGATGGGACCTTCTCTAGCTTAGCAAATGTGTGGAACTAGGATCCCTTTACTGCTTTCTAGATGTCCTTCATGAGCGTCGTTGAGGTGATTACTTTTCTTTTATTTCTTTGTTCTAGTCAAGCTATTTCTTATTTTATTGACTATGTTTTCCTCCTCTTTGTCTTCTTTTTGGGCGTATATGGCTTGTCACTATGTCAATGATATATCCTTGATTCAATGCATGATAGGATCAAGTTTTCAGACCCCAAGAAATGTATAGTCGAGTCTAAGGTGCAGTATCGGTTTAAGGAGAAGAAGGTCAAGTCTTTGTTTGGAGAAGCTCAAGAAGCTATCAGCTAAAGTTGCAGTGGCTGAAATTAAGTCTTCGAAGTATGAATGCTTGGCAAAGTTCTTAAAGAGGAGGCTGCTAAGAGCATCGCCTCTCTAGGGAGTATGATTATCAAGCTGGAAAAGAGAGTGAAGTATCATGAGGGTCAGGTAGCATCTTTTAATGATCTGTCTAAGGCCCTCGAAGAGGAGTCAACTTGATAATATGCCTCGATCTAAGAAGCTAAGGCTCGTGCTGCTAAAGTTGATGAAGACTTGATCGATGAGGTTAAGGAGCGTACTTTAATTGTTGGTGTTATGAAGAGCTTCAAGAATTGTGTGAACCTCTTTAAGGAGCGAAATTTTGACATCAATGTTCTGTGGCTAGATAATACTATACATGTTAAATGACGACAAGGATGATTTTGAGGATAGCAATGCTTCCTTTATAAATCCTTCATAGATCAATTCTCACTTTACAAAGAAGGGTAATACACTTAATATTTTATGGGGGTTATTTTTATTATAAAGAGCCTCCATGTAGCTCTGTTATAACCATAATATTTTATAATGCATTCAAGAGAGCTGACGAAGCTCTGTAAAAGTGAATGTAGGCTCACTAACTTATACATGTATGATTAAAACAAAAGTGACTACTTTTTTATTCATATAATAAATTATGTAAAAAAATGTAAAGTAAATATATCTTTAACATTAGGCATGCTTGTTATGTATTATATGAAATACAATTTAAATTTAATAACAGTCAATTATTACCATTATCAAGGATAAGAGATATCTATATAAATTAAGTCACTTATTTAATCTTATACATACTAGTCATTTTAATAATTGTCAATTTTTTATAATATCCAAAAGAAATACTTCATCTGTAACAAAATTACTCAGGTAAGAATGAAACAAAATTGACAACGTAATTATTCATATCTTAAATTTAGAGTTTTTGTATAAGGGATATTAACACTGATTTCCACTAAGGTTGGCACAAATTACACTTTAATGGCAATTTTGGTTTTAATTACAATGTCAGCTTTTCAACTTATTTGAACTTTTTAAGGATATTTTTGTCGACAACAAAAAAATAACATTAACGACATTTTGATCTTTTTAATAAATTAGAAGGCGTGACCGTAAAATTGAAATCAAAGTCGCTAGTAAAGTATAATTTATGCCAACCTCAAAGAGTGACAGTGCTAATATTGCTTTTGTATAATGATTGCTTCCTATACAATTAACTTTTTTTGCTACAAAATTGGCTAACCTAAACTTACAAAATCGGGTGATTCTATCACATTAGGATTATAGTACAGTATAATACCAAAATTAATTTAAATCATTGGATCAAATTAAAGAATCAACCCACGTGATATGAACCCCGCCATCTGTATGACGAAACCTAACACTAAAACGTGGAAACGAACACCAAGATCTTCAAGATGCAAGTTTGATTAGTCTTGACTTGTGACCTAGCAAGGAAAGAATCAACACTATAGCTGGGTACGAGGATGCTACACCATGAAACCCAAGGACACTCAAGAATTAAAGTGTCAAGTCTGGTTATTTGAATGCCACAAGAATAATCTTGATAAGTTCAATGTCCTTTTAAGAATGAAAGAAGAACACAAAAACTCTCTAATATCATTTTGGAATGAATAGTTGAAATCTCCTACAATAAGAAAAATATAGGACTTTATATAGGCCGTAAAATCCTACTACAAACCTAATTCTAAAAGGGAAAGAATCTTAATACATCAAAACTTCTATAAATAAATTTCTAACAAATCTTCAGAATTTGGAAAGTAATTAAACCTCTAGAAAATCTGTCTATATCAAATTTAAATTCGAAATTAATATCTTTGGCCTTCCAAAGCAGTGTAGATATTTAATTTGGCTCTTTTAGAACTTTAATCAAAGTGATTAGGTACTATTGAATTGGATTTGGACTTATTTAAAACGGATTTGAGCTTATGTTGAGCCTTTATGTGTTTGTCATCTCAACAACTTGTTGAATCAGCCTATTTAATGCTTCTTTAAAATGCTTGGATCTAAGACTTGTAATTGGTCCACCTGGCAAGCTTAATGGATTATGTGATTGTTGGCTTTGAGGGCCTCTAATCCCATATGTCTCATGAGTCCCTCTAAGCCCACGTGTGAGTCATTTCTCTTGCATGCGTATAGGTTGTGTAACGTCGTTGGCATCATTCTCCCCCTTCTTGAAGAAGATTTGACCTCAATTCTTCTTTTGCATCACAACCTACATCGAAAGGAGATAAGTCAGAAATATTAAAGCTACCACTAACACTATACTCACCAAGTAATTCAAGGTTTTAGGCATTGTCATTGATGCGTTTGTTGTGTGATTTCTACAACACAAACTAACGCAAGTGCACGTTGTCGCAACAAGTAATATATGATGAGAAAAGTATCGATCCCACGAAGAATGAGTTGTCTTTTCTAGTTTAAGTACTGAAATTGTGTCTTTCTACTCTTATCCAGAAAATGATTTAATGTATGAGATTAAACTACTTAATTATCCAGAAAATGATTTACTTAATGTATGACTTAAGTAAAAGAATAACTTAATTATGATAAGTAATAAACTAAGTTCCCACAAGTTAAATTCAATATGAGGCATCCTAGGATTACAAACTATCCCTTATTATGCAAATTAATTCAGTAGAATCTCTTTTAAGTATATTGTACTCAACTTGATATATTGACCAAAACACTTAACACATCACAAGCCTCTTTCGATGGTCAAGTGAATATATTCTATTCAATCAAATATCTATATTCCTATGATAAATAAATTGAATAAAATCTATTAAGCACAAGTTTTATGAGTCTACATGCCATATGAGTATATGCCTATCTCATATGAAACTCATGTGTGTTACACTATGATCATGCATCAATATGCTTAAGACTTAATATGTAAATGCCTTTTTCAAGTTTATTTAAGTATTTCTAGATCAATTTAACTACTGGCCAAGTAATAAAATTGCATTAAACACAAGCATAATGAATATTCAAAAGCTAAATTAATACCATAAAAGAGATAAATATATTCAATCACATAATGAGTTCAAGGATGTAATCCTAGATTAATGAAATTAGCTCATCATTAAACTACACATTCGTGAAGTTAATTCCATCAATACATACAAAATAAACGCCTTACAACAATTAAAAGATCAAAGCAAAGAAGAAGTCCCTGTCAAATATCTTTGATGTTGAATCTTCCTTTCCTCCTCTTTGATTTCTCCAAACTTGAAATTTAGGTGTTTTTCTTTCTTATCTCTAGTTGCCTCCCCAAAATGTAAGTGTTTGGCAAATATATAGGTAAGAGCACAAAATTAGGGATGACTTAGGGTTACTTTTTGGACTTCTTAATTTTAAGCATCCTGTCAACTTTTACTGCCTAGGCCTCAATGCCGCGGCATTGAGGTGTTTGGTAGCTATTGCATGTAGTGCCCCACCTAATGCCCTGGCGCTCAACTGAATGCCCCGGCATTGCATTGTAGCAAGCAGTAGCATCCCTTTGTATTTTTATCTCTAATGCTCCCATTTACATCCAGTTTCTCACGTGATGTTCCAATTGTCTTTGAACCTAAAATTCATAAAGAACGTAACAGTAGCATCCCTTTGTATTTTTATCTCTAATGCTCCCATTTGCGTCCAGTTTCTCACGTGATGTTCCAATTGTCTTTGAACCTAAAATTCATAAAGAACGTACACAAATACAAATTATTTGAGGTTAAATGAGCAAATATTAATCTTAGGAGTACCAAAATATTATATTAAAATATGTATTATCAAACTCCCCCAAACTTAAAAGTTTTACTTGCCCTCAAGCAAAGACAAATCAAAAGCATTGCATGAAAAATGAAAGTACACTACTGGTTTAATAATGATCATCACTTGGTCTCAGAGTTTGCATTAATTTTATAAATCCAAAAACCTTTAAATACTATGATTAAACATATTTTAGCCGTCATGCATTTCTTACCTTACAAGTGATAACTTGGTGCATATGTGTTGTTGCTATTGTCAGTTAAATGCACCCGGACTGGTTCATGCCTACAAGACAAGATGTGGTTCTCAATGGATTTTTGAATATACACTCCATAGGCATGCCTTTTATATCACTCTCCACTAATGTAGGAACAAATATGATTAAGAATCAAATAAGACTTTATTAAGCTTGTAATGTATGGTTAGGGTAAAGGTAGGATAATGAGGATTCATTTTTGGCTCAAATCACACCATAAACATACATTGCCATTGAATCATCAAAACCTTCATCTCATTCCAAAGAACACCCCTAAACTTAATTTAAAACCTCCTTTGTTGCTTCAAATTTATTTATTTATTTATTTTTAAGCATTTCAAATTACTATGCCCTCAAACTTAGAATTTTTTAACATTGTGGAACAAACACAAATATAACTTCTATGCCTATGGTGTGAGGGATGATAATGATGGAATATGTATTTATTTTAAGGTAGTATTATAGTTAACAAAGAAAGATGGTCGTTAGACTCAAAATAGGTGACTATGGATAAATATATATCAGTAGGCTCAAACGATCCAAACATGGCTTAAAATCACTTCCTTAATCATATATGTCCTAGGATTTTGCCTCAAGAAATAATCAAACAAGTTCTAGAGTGTGTTTGAGACCGTTTTGTGTTCTTGTTGGGCATAAACTTTTTCTAGGTCAGCAACTCACTTAACAATCCAACTATGTGCTCAATGTGTTTTAAGTAATCACAAGTAAAATAAGACTCTCACATCAGATTATACAATTGCTAATGATGATATTTATTGATTTCTAGGGCTTTATAGTTTATGCAATAGTTTTATCATTAACCTATACCCATATGTACATTTTTTTTAATTAACATAAACACATAAAATCAAAACAGAACTATGTAAACACAGAGAAATAATGGGAAAGTGTTTCCATGCCCCCAAACTTACTATTAGACATGTCCTCATGGAAAAAAAAAACATAAAACAAAAAGCTTAAAAATACTCCCCTGAAATAGAATAAGGGCTTTAGTTGTCATCTGTTGCTGTCGCATCTTTATCTTTGCTATTTCTGTCAGCATCTGCTTCTTCAGTGTCGATGCCTTCATTAGCATCATCATTAAACTCAGCTGGTGGTGACACAGCGAAAATTGGATGCTGTGAGAGTGAAGAAATATCTATTCCAAAATGGGCTGCCTGTATAGCAACCCACTGAGCACACCATTGTTGAAGAGCAATGAACTGCTGCTACTGTGCCTTTATCTGTCGCTCAATTTCATCCAACTAAGATCGTACTGCCTCCGGATTAGAAGAGGAAGACGCTTTCAAAGTTAGTTGCTTGGGTGCCCCGGATCTATGTCTACCTTGGCCAAAACGAGTGTGCACAATGGTAATCGTACTGGAGGTGATAGCTTGGCCAGGATGTAATATCTCCTCCGAAGGACTTCACTTGACTCCAATATGAGCACATAACGTTGTGATTAGAGAAGAGTAGTATAACCCGAGCTTGCTGCTTTCACTACAATGAAGAATGCTATTCTTGATAACACGTCCAACATTAATGGATTAGCCTATCATTATGGCATATAACAAGACGACACGTTGCTTGTTTGAACTGCTGAAATGTGTGACAGGCATTAGTCATGCCCCAATAAAATAATGCCATGTTTTCTCATCCTTGCCCATGTATTTTGCTGAAAAAGATATCGGAAGAGAACCACCCATTTGTCACTCCGCCTTTGCGGAGCATAACAGTCTAATGATTTCCTCATAATTCGACTCCCACAGCATCTTTTGAAAATCATCATCCCTGATTGATGGCGTTTTAAGGAATTAGTTGATGCTTTCATTGTCTATTGCAACCTGCTTACCTCTCACATATACTAGCAAATTTGAATATTCCTGAATATTCGCATAGAATTCTTGCACAATTGACAGTACAGCCACTCTCGGCTGAGTGCACAATTTCTGCCATCCCCTAGATTCAATGACTCTTGCTACATAGGGATAACTTCCCTCAAGAAGGTTAAAGCCTCTCTTAGGAATAGTCGACCGCTTCACAATTGATTAAGCATAACGTTCAGATGCTTCTAGGGAAATAGACTTGCTGCTGTCAAAACTAAGTGAGGCCATTTTGGTTCTTTTCATTTTCTTAGGAGCCATCTTGCTAAGAATACTAATTTGCCAACCAAAACCCCTCTACCAATCTTCTTAATTTACACAAGTCCACACTTCAACCAATTTGGCTAAAAATTTCTACACTCATAAAATTATGAATTAAGTTTTCACAATTCCAATCAAGCATTCAAGGTTATACACAAAGCTCTCATTTCACTATTCACATATTGATCCAACAATTGCATAATGGAAGTAAAATAATGAAAGAATATATGTGAAATAAAGGATTAGAGACAAGATTGCTTACCTTGTGAGATGAATCCACCGAATTTTAAGATTGGGGTGACTTTGTCAAATTGTGTGGAAGATGCAATTTGATGGAATTTGTGATGATGAAGTGTGTGAAATGATGTTTAGAGTGTGTTTTGATGTTGTTTTTAAGTTGAAAATTGAATGGGTAAGGTGGGATTGGAGAGTGCGAATTGGGATGGGTTGAGAGGGTTGAGAGAGTCTAGGGTTAGCAAGAGAGAGGGAGCATGAGAAAATAGGGAAGAAATGGGGGCAAATGTCCCTTTGTTACTGTCCCCGCTGGCGCTTGGAAATTTCCCAGGCGCCAGTACTGCAACACTGGAATTCTAGTGCTGCGGCACTCATTCTCTGGAAGTGGCGCCCCGACGTTCAATTTGGGCACCACAGCACCCGTTCCTTGCCCAAATTATTATTTTAAAAAAAAATTAAAAATAATAAATACCAAAATTAATGCAACTGATATTTACCTTGGGTTGCCTCTCAAACAACGTTTTCTTTTTCATCGCTGGCTAGACGTTATGCTTGTAAATCACTCCGATTCCACCAACATAATGGAAGTCATTTGACGGTTGAAATCTCCTCCATATTAATGTTTGAGCCGTTGGCCATTCACCTTAAACGTTCCTCCTTGTTATTCATCTTCAATATCAACAGCTCCATGTGGGTATACTTTGGCTACTCTAAATAGACCAGATCATCTAGATTTGAGTTTCCCGGGGAATAGCTTGAGTCGGGAATTACACAATAGTACCTGCTGATTGGTTTCAAATGAACGCTGTGTTATCCTTTTGTCATGCCATCTTATAACCTTTTCTTTGTAGAGTTTGGCGTTCTCATATGCTTGTAGCTGAAACTCATCCAATTCATTCAGTTGCAGCATTTTTTTCTCTTCAATTGCTTGCAAGTCAAAATTTAATGACTTGATTGCCCAATAAGCCTTGTGTTCTAACTCTACAGGTAAATGACATGATTTTCCAAATATCAGCCGATATGGTGAAGTACCAATGGGTGTTTTGTATGCTGTACAATATGCCCAGATTGCGTCATCTAGCCTTATTGCCCAATCTTTGCGATTTGGCTTGACTATCTTCTCAAGGATTCTCTTCACCTCTCGATTGGATACCTCAGCTTATCCATTCGTTTGTGGATGATAGGTAGTGGCGATCTTGTGTTTAACTCCATATTTTTAAAGCAGTGCGGAGAATGATTTGTTACAAAAATGTGAACCTTCATCACTGACAATTACAAGTGGTGTACTGAAGCGGGTGAGTATGTTCTTTCTTAGAAATCGCAGCATAACCCTTGCATCATTAGTCGGCAAGGCAACTGCTTCGACCCACTTGGACACATAGTCTACAGCCAATAAAATGTATTTTCGACCATTTGATGGAATAAATGGTCCTATGAAGTCAATCCCCCAGACATTAAAATTTTCAACTTCTAACATGCTTTGTAGAGGCATTTCCTAATTTTTTGATATGTTTCCTACTCTTTGGCACCTGTCACATCTTAAAACAAAAAAATGTACATCTTTAAATAAAGAAGGCCAATAAAAACCAGATTGTAATACCTTTAAAGCTGTTTTGTCTCCTCGAAAATGGCCACTATAATTGGACGAATGACAGTGCATCAGTATGTCTTTAGTTTCTTCCTCTTGCACACATCTTTGAATCATTTGGTTTGCACATTGCTTAAATAAAAGGGGTTCATCCTAGAAGTATGATTTGACATCATGCAAGAACTTCTTCTTTTGCTGGTAACTCAAGTCTGGAGGAAGGATTCCGCTGGCCAAGTAGTAGACATAGTCTGTATACCATGGTAGATTGAGGTTTTCTACTAACAAGATTTGCTCATCAGGAAAGAAATCATTAATCAATGTCTTATCGTCAATTTTTTGTCCACCCTCCAAGCGAGATAAATGGTCTGCAACCTAATTTTCTGAACCTTTCTTGTCCTTGGTTTCCAAGTCAAATTCTTAAAGCAATAGCACCCATCAAATACTTGATAGCAAAATGATTTGTAAAGATCATCACTTTAACACCAATTAGATATGCTCTGAACTTGTCAAAGGCAAAACAACAGCCAACAACTCTTTCTCAATAATGGTATAATTATTCTGAGCATCATTCAAAGTTTTGTTTGCATAATAAATGGTGTGGAAAATCTTGTTTTTGCTTTGTCCCAATAATATACCTACTGTAATATCATTGGCGTCACACATTAGTTCAAAGGGCATAGTCCAATCTGGTGCGACAATGACTGGGGCTGAAATAAGCTTCATTTTCAACACTTCAAAATGCATTGTTACATGCTTGATCAAAGATGAATTTTACATCCTTCTCCAACAAGTTACACAAAGGCTTAGAAATTTGTGAGAAGTCTTTTATGAATCTTCTATAAAAGCCTACATGACCAAGGAAACTTCCCACTCCCTTAAAATTTGTTGGTGGTGGTAACTTCTCAATGGCTTCAATTTTTGCTGTCAACTTCTATTCCTCTTGAAGAAATCTTATGTCCCAAGACAATCCCCTCATTCACCATGAAGTGGTACTTTTCCCAATTCAATACCAAGTTGGTTTCTTCATATGCTAAGTTCTCCAGTCAAACCCTTCTTGTATTTTTGCAGTATTCTAAGCAACTTCTCTTCTTGTGTTTCATTCAATGTAGCGGATATTTTTACAGGAAGTGTTGAGGATGGACTGAGGAATGCATACCGTAAATGCTTAGGCAAGGGTTTGAGTTCTAATGTTGGCGGTTTTTCTATTGAGGGTTTGGTTCTTGCCTCCATATTTTCAGATCTTTCGAGAACTTCAAATCTGAACCTCCTGTGCTCTTGGTGGGGTGTAGAATTCAAAGCATTGAAATACTCTAGTGCTCCCTGATCTTTCACTTCATTTCCATTGATGGCTGCATTTTCTAAAGAGTCTTGGCTAGAGTGGTTGTTGAATATCCTTTGAATTTCTCTGTCAATAATGCTAAGGCAGTAATATTCATCTGCTTCTTTGGGAAATTTCATGGCTTTGAACGCATTAAACGTCACCTCTTCATCTTGCACTCTTATAGTAAGTTCTCATTTTTGGACATAAATCAAGGTTCTACCGGTAGCTAAGAAAGATTTTCCTAAAATTATTGAAATTTCAAGATCCTCTTCCATATCCAACACAATGAAGTCAGCTGGGAATATAAATTTATCTATCTTAACTAACACATCTTTAATCACACCTTTAGGATATGTGAGTGAACGATCTGCAAGTTATAAAGTGACATTCGTAGGCTTGGCTTTCCCCAATCCTAGTTTGTTGTAGATAGACAAAGGCATCAAATTTATGCTGGCCCCTAAATCACATAAAGTTTTACCAAAATATCAGTTTCCTATTGTGCATGGAATGGTAAAACTCCCTGGATCCTTGAGCTTTTGAGGTAATTTTTTTGCAATATTGCACTGTATTCCTCTGTCAACGCTACAGTCTCATACTCGTCCAGCTTCTTTTTCCTCGAAAGAAAGCAGTTTGTGAATTTTGCTCTAATGCATCTGCGAAGGGTATGTTAATGTGCAGTTTCTTGAAAATTTCCAAAAACTTTATAAACTGCTTCTCTTGCTTTTGCTTCTGTAATCACTAAGGAAATGGTAGCGGTCTGTAGGGCTGCATCTTCTCCTTCTATATAAACTTTTCTTTTGCTACACTATCTTCTTATTTTTCATTCCCATTTTCAGAATTTTTTGCACTTTCTGCATTTTCTGTATTTGCAGAATGTTCTGCATTTTCTGTATTTGCAGAATGTTCTGCATTTTCTGTATTTGCAGAATGTTCTGCATTTTCTGATGGTTTAGGTCTCCCACAATGTTTTGCATTTCTTTACCGCTTCTCAACTTTGCTATTTTGCATTGTTCTATATCACCTTTTGGATTAACTTCCGTGTTGCTCAGTATAGAGCCTTGAGGACGGTTGTTCATTGCAGAAGCCAATTGTCCAACTTGGTTTGCAAAAGTTGGTCAATTTGCTTCATGTATTGAATTAACAATTCCTCAACACCAGATTTTCTTGCTGAAATTGCTGCTGCTGCTGCATTTGAAATTCGGGTGGATTCATGGATTTTGAGGATTGCCCTTGGTTATTATTATTCCAAGAAACATTTGGATGATTCCTTCACCCTGGATTGTAAAATTTCGAGTTGGGATTATACTGCTTGATGCGATATTTCTATATCTTATAATTAAGTGCAAGCATACACTATCGTATGCAAGTAATAAAGGGACTAAATAGTCGGATGTCGAACCCACAGGGTTAATTTCTTCTTTCTAATCAAGTACTAAAATTATGTGTAATATCCAATCCCTATTAGTAGTATTTGCACCTAGATTTTGGTATAGAGCAAATAAGACACTGTAGGGTTACTCGATTTTAACCCTATTAGAAATATTTTCTTTATAGTGCGCGTGAGAGATATTAGACCTAATTTGGTAATTTCACACTCAATCGGAGCGCTGGACGACACTAGAATATTTTTGGAATTTTTCTCTATTGGCTTGGAAAAGAAAATTCTAATTTACTACATGAATTTTCTTTTAAGGGTGATGTATGAAACAAGCCTTTGTTGAGAAACATAATCCATATATTAGAGAATGGACCAATTAGAAGAAATCTCATGGATTGCCAAGTTGGTAATTCTAGTTATATCTTTGGACTATTCTAACTAGATAGTTGCAAATGAACTAATTACATAATTAGTTTTCAACTAATGGCAAATTAGTAATTTAGAGTAAGTTGAGGGGCAAAATGGTCAATTGATGGATAACTATATATATGTTGGAAGTGTGTAGAGTTTTCAAGAGATCAAAAACCAACACTTAGAGCAAAAAGAGAGCAAATTCGTGCAAAGGTTGAAGGTGCTGCTACAGTGAAATTTCAAATTTTTTTCATGATTTTTCATGTGTAATCAAGCTAAAATAAGGTTACATATGAATCCCTAAGTTCAATTGAAGCCTCCATTAGTGCAATTTCAAGAAAAAGAGGTAAGAAAAGTATTATTTTATGAGTTTGATAATTGAGCTTCCAAGAATGCTTCAATTGATATTCTTGTGTGTATTTTTGGCTTAGATTGAGTTGAATTCTAGTGTGAAGCTTGAAGAAGTCATCAATTTGAAGAAATTGACAAGTTAAGAATTAGGATTTTGGGTGATTTGAATGTAGAGACTTCAATTGGTTGTAATTAGGCAATTAGAATGAAATTGGCTTAATTTTGATGTAATTGGAACAAGAATTTAAGAAAAGAAATGTGTTAGAACATAGGGTGAAATTCTGCCACTTTAGGGAAGTTAGGGATTGAATGGTGTTTTGATTGAGTTGTTGTGTGTAAATGGTGCATATTGTAAATTGAATGTATATGGTTGATGGAAAAAACCAAAAATGAAGAAAAGGGGACATAATTGTCCATTTTGGAAAGGTGAAGGGCAATGATGTCCAAACTATGTTATAAGGCGTTCAATAATTTTCAGGGTGCCGGATGGTGAGTTAGATTAGATTAAATGGCTCTATAAATAAAAATTAAAAAGTAGTATCCATCCGGGCTCTGTGTGCCAATTAGACCGCTTAGTTGTTAAATGAGATTCTAGCATTCGATTTGATTCTAAATGTCATTTATGGCGCGTAGGTGAAAATAACTGAGAACGGTAACGGGGGCAAAAATCAGGAGCAAAATTGAGCGCGGAGCGGTTGTGAGTGAAAATCTGTCTTTTTCTGTTATCTTTCATTTATTATGTTTCAGCATAATGAAAATGTATGTTTTATGAGTTTTCAATGCATAAACATGATTATGATCTTGATATGTATCCATAGATATGCATTTACACGTTCGGTTTAAGAAACAGTTTTAAAATTTTTGCATTTGTTTTAAAGGCCATTGGTACTCTTAGATTATAGTGATGGTGATTGTATTGGACCCGGCCGGTATATCTCGTGCACATGGGCAGGTCTTGGGGTGTGTTACTAACTCCGGGAAGTCGGGATGTCGAGTCATGTGAGTCGCTCTATGTGTACGGGGTATTGTCTCGCTATATGTATGAGATGTAGGATTCTGCTGATAGCTAGTGAGATGTCTTGAGATGTCACTGTGGGTGTTGCTAGTTGAGGTACCCCGTGACCTACTCACGTATGCGGTGCTAGTTGAGTCACTGCATGAGTATAGAGCTTTAGGGTTACCATTGGTACATTTAGAAAGAAAATGGCCGAGCGAGGACTTTATTAGTTTTCGATTTACCGATAGCATTTATGCATTTATATGCACATGACAGTTATTGTGTTATATAGATTTTGGATATTATTTTCTAAAAATATAGATAAAACCTGCTCGGCAAGATTTCATCAGAATATGATATTAGAAATTGTTTTACAGCTTTACATCAGTGTTAGAAGCACGATTTATGCATAATGTTATTTTATTTGAAATCTTATTTGCACTCACTGAGCTTCTTTAGCTCACTTGTTTTGTATTTTATATTTTCTAAACCCTTTTCCCAGGTGCAGGTCTCGGTACGCAAGCTACTAATTCTCCTATTGCCGAGTAGTAGGCCAAATCTGAAGATCATTTTTTTTGTACATGTAAATGTGATAAATAGCACCCTTTACTTTATGCATATTAGTTGTAGGCATGTATATTTGTATGTATGTTTTGAACCAATAAGAAGAGATTTCGATACTATGATGTTCATTTTTATTTTTTTTATGATTATGCTTATTTTGTGATTCAAATGAAAAATTGAATTGTGTTGGATTTGATTTGGAAAGGACCGAAGGTCCAAATTGGTAGTATTGAGAAGTGTTTGAAATAGAAGTGAAATTTCTTTGCAGGTTTTATATGAATTTTTTGAAAAATAGGGGAAACTCTGCCCTTTGTTTTTGAAACATTAAGATGTAGTTTTCATTTATATTATAAGATTTTCTCAGTAATAGCAAGAACTAAAAAGGGGTTCATCTCGCGGAAATTTCTCATCTTGCCCAATTATATCCTGAGAAACTTCTGTCGGGGTGCCCAACAGGGCCACTGGGATCTGATGTAGAGGGTCTTGGGTCGGGTCCTGTCATTATGTCTCTCTAATAATTATTCAAAAAAATAGAAATCTAAAAATAAATGTAGAAAATATAAAATAAAAACACAATGCAAAGAGATTTAGGTGATAGCAATATAAAGAAAACTTAGGATTAATACTATCCCTCAATATGCTTTCTAATGATTAATCCTTTAATATTTAACTCACTTAGTCTTTGTTATTGATCAAGACACTAATGTATTCACAAGCCTCTTCCAAGGTCATGCAAGTATACCTTAATTTACCAAATATCTATATTCCTATGGTACTTGTAATAAATTAAGATTCATTACGATTAGGTCTTATTGATCATACATGTCAATTAGGTATATTCCTATCCTAAATTAAAACTTGCATATGCAACATTGAATGTACTCTACAATCATGCATCAAATTACCTAGGTCTAAATATTATGAAATCTCTTCCGAGTTTTTCAACAATGTTACCAACTCATTCACCATATATTGGCCAAATATATTGAAGCATTAAGATCAAGTAATTTGAATATCAAAGAACTAAGTTTATTAAATATTCAAAAGATATGACAATTAAGTACACATATTGAGTTCAAGTATTAACCCTAAAAAATAAATTTAGTTTATAGCTACAAGAGAAAAGCAGTAAAAATAATAATAAATCATGATACAATTAATAGCAAACTGATATAGACGTCGAATTTGTCTTGATTGCACTGCCTAAGATACTCTTGATGCCAAAGAACGCCTTGACTCTCTCTCTAAAGTTGCTTCAATTAAACTCCTATTGCTCTCTAAGACTCGTGCTCTGTATTCTTGGTGTTCTTGAATTGTGTCTTGGGTTCTCTAGGTTGATTCTTAAAGGCTAGGAACGAGTGGCTTTTTATAGGGATTGATATGATCTTGAAAATCTTAATTCTCGTTGGACTAGGACTCACGCTACCGCTGGGACGCTATGCAATTGTCGCTGGGGCGACACGTGAAAAAGGCTTCATCGCTGGAGTGGTGAAATATTAGCACTGGGGTGCCAAATGCGACTTAAATAGGTCATTTTTCTTATTTCGATCGCTGTTCTAGCGCTGGGGCAATAATCCTCATAGCGCTGGACACATACTTTGAACATTTTACATTTTAGTCCCTAGTTTTGCTCCTTTTGCATCATTTCTTTGAATTTCGTTCAAGTCTCTATAAATAACAATAATGCACATAAATAGCCATTTATTATTATAAAACAATAAAATATCAAAATAAGAACATGAGAAAATATTGACAAATTTGCCCTTATCACTGCTATCGATTGTAACTCCCCACATATTGTGCTATCTCCATGCATAAATCATTTTGGTGATTATCTCCACAAAAATCACAAGTTGGTTGTTGGCTTTTTTACTGCATTGACTCCAAGTGTATCCATCTTCTTAGCCAACAAACTAATTTGTGCTATCAAAGAAGTGAGTGCATCAATTTCATGCACACTAGTAACTTTTCTTGGATTCACTTTTTCTGATTGCCATTGGTAGCTGTTGGAGGCCATTTTTTCCAACAAGTCATATGCCTCATCTGTAGACTTACTCATTAAAGCCCCTCCAGCTGCTGCATCTACAATCGTTCTTAAATGTCCCACCAATCCATTATAAAATGTTGCACCAACAACCATTTGAGAACTCCATGATTTGGACACTTTCTCAGCATATCCTTAAATCTCTCCCATGATTTATACAATGATTCTGACTCATGTTGTAGAAAAGAGGTAATATCATTACGCATCTTGGCAGTTTTGGCCAGTGGGAAGAACTGGCTAAGAACTTTTGTGCCAAATCATCCCATGTTGTTATCAAACCGGATGGTGATGATATTAACCAACTTTTTGCTTTGTCTCTCAAGGAGAACGGAAACAACCTGAGTCTTATGGCATCATCTGACACGCCATTGTATTTGAATGTGTCATAAATTTTTAAGAAATTTGTGATATGCTCGTTGGGATCATCATTCGGGAAGCCGCTGAACTGCAGTGATTTTTTAAGCATTTGAATAGTTCCAGGCTTGATTTCAAAATTATTGGCATTGATATTTGGCCTGCGAATGCTTGAGTGTATACCATTCACCAAAAGAACAGCATAATCTCTTAAGGCTCTTGGCTCTTCAACAATATTCTGAGTTTGCTCTTCCATGTTAGTCACTTGGTTCTGGTCATGGCGTAATCTTCTTAGTGTTCTCTCAATTTCAGGATCAAAGTATGTTAAATCAACGCTCTTGGAAAGTCTCATACACACCTGAATTTTCTACAAACAAAAACAGAATTTTGAATTAACAGGAGAAAAATTTATATCAGTATTAAATACTAAAAGAAATTTTTATTCCCCGGCAACGGCACCAAAAATTTGTTGTGTGATTTCTACAACACAAACTAACGCAAGTGCATGTTGTCGCAACAAGTAATATATGATGAGAAAAGTGTTGATCCCACGGAGAATGAGTTATCTTTTCTAGTTTAAGTACTGAAATGGTGTCTTTCTACTCTTATCCAGAAAATGATTTAATGTTTGAGATTAAACTACTTAAGTAAAAGAACAACTTAATTTTGATAAGTAATAAACTAAGTTCCCACAAGTTAAATTCAATATGAGGCATCCTAGGATTGCAAACTATCCCTCATTGTACTCAACTTGATATATTGACCAAAACACTTAACACATCACAAGCCTCTTTCGATGGTCAAGTGAATATATTCTATCCAATCAAATATCTATATTCCTATGATAAATAAATTGAATAAAATCTATTAAGCACAAGTTTTATGAGTCATACATGCCATATGAGTATATGCCTAACTCAGGTGTGTTACACTACGATCATGCATCAATATGCTTAAGACTTAATACTTAAATGCCTTTTTCAAGTTTATTTAAGTATTTCTAGATCAATTTAACTACTGGCCAAGTAATAAAATTGCATTAAATACAAGCATAATAAATATATCAAAAGCTGAATTAATACCATAAAAGAGATAGCTATAGTCAATCACATAATGAGTTCAAGGATATAATCCTAGATTAATGAAATTAGCTCATCATTAAACTACACATCCATGAAGTTAATTCCATCAATACATACAAAATAAACACCTTACAATAAGTAAAAGATCAAAGCAAAGAAGAAGTCCCTGTCAAATGTCTTTGATATTGAATCTTCCTTTCTCTTTGATTTCTGCAGACTTGAAAGTTAGGTGTTTTTCTTTCTTATCTCTAGCTGCCTCCCCAAAATGTAAGTTTTTGGCAAATATATAGGTCAGAGCACGAAATTAGGGCGAACTTAGGAGTGCTTTTTGGACTTCTTAATTTTAAGCATCCTGTCAACTTTTGCTGCCCAGGCCTTAATGCCGCAGCATTGAGATGTTTGGTAGCTACTACATGTAGTGCCCCACCTAATGCCCCGGCATTGCATTGTAGCAAACAGTAGCATCCCTTTGTATTTTTATCTCTAATTGATGCAGGCTCAAGTGTTTAGAAAAAGAACACCACAAGATTGGAAGAATGAAAACAAACACTCACTTTTATTAAAATAAACTCAAACACTGAATAAAGTAAAATTGGTACAATCTCACCACTCAAGAGAATTACAATGGGATACAGAATAATTCACCACCCAAAGAATCCTACAAGAGATACAGAACTCTCAAACTCACCACTTTAAGGAATCCACCCAAGAGATATAGAGTTAAATGTAGAAACTCTCATAAGAGAACTCTCCCACATACAAGTAATTTAAAATTCACTCTCTGCCCTTCTCCTCTCATCCTTAGGTATTTATAGAGATTTCTTGGGAGGGCTACTGCAAAGCACTCATTACAACATTAAAACTTAGTGGTTGGGAGTTTACAAAAGACAGTAATTAAGACTTACAACTACCCTTACACCAAAAGTCTACAAATACAGCAAATACAATAAATGAAGCATTAAAGTCGAACATAATATGCTATAAAGTCTTGGATGGAGACAAAAGTCTTCAATTCTTGCAAGTTGTCAAGATTTGGCTCACCTAATAACTGTCTGACCTTCCTTTAGTTATTAGGATTCAACTTACTCTAGAAAACTTATATTCATGTGCTGTAAAAAGGATTTAGAACTAGACACATATAATTTTTGAGTAGTATGAAGATTACCCAGAAATTCCTTCCGAAACAGTACCAGATAAATTCCAAATTTACCCTTGAAATTCATTTAGTTCTATTTTTAGCTCCATGTGATCAGACATTCCTGTGTCAAATTCCCTTGGTTGGAAAAGACTCGACCTCGAGTCCACTTCGTTATCATCCTTATAAGAAGATAGATCAGCAACATTGAATACATTGGAAACACCATAAGATTCTGGAAGCTCAATTTTGTATGCATTTTCCCCAATTCATTTTATCACCTTAAATGGTCCATCAGCTCTCGGTTTGAGTTTAGCAAACTTGCCACGAGGGAACCTTTCTTTTCTGAGATGAACCCAAACTAAATCTCCTCGAAATTCCATTTTCTTGCGATGCTTATTGGCGCTATTTTGGTACTTCTCGTTTTGCTTCAATATTTTCTTCCTAACTTCTTCATGCAATTTTTTTATGTTCTTCACTCGTTCTTCAGCATTTGCACTAAATTGGTGAGTAATGGAAAAAGGGACTAAATCCAAATGGGCTTGTGGGATTCTGACCATAAACAATTTCAAACGGACTATAACCCGTAGATTGGCCTTTTGTCCGATTGTAAGCAAATTCAACTTGAGCCAAAATAAGATCCCACTGACGAATGTTCTTTCCAATATAACACCTCAAAAGGTTTCCCAAACTGCGATTTGTGACTTCCGTTTGTCCATCAGTTTGAGGATGATAGGAAGAACTGAAGTTAAGTTGAGTTCCAAGCTTCCTCCAAAGAGTGCGCCAAAAGTGACTCGTGAACTTAGTATCACGATCTGAGACGATAGTCTTAGGAATTCCATGTAGTTTCACAATTTCTTGAAAATATAAGTCAGCTACATAGGAAGCATCAAGAGTCTTGTTGCAAGGAACAAAGTGCGTCATCTTGGAAAAATGATCCACCACCACCATGACAGAATCTTTATTTCTTTGAGTTCTTGGTAATCCCACAACAAAATCCATGCTAACATCTTCCCAAGGCGTTGTAGGAACAGGAAGTGGAGTGTATAAACCAGTATTTTGGCCATGACTCTTAGCCACATGACAGATTTTACACCTATCCACATACCTCTGAATATTCATCTTCATCTTTGGCCAATAAAATTTTTCTTGTATCAATGCCAAAGTCTTGTCTCTCCCAAAATGCCCGCCAAGTCCACCATCATGAGATTCTTTGATAATAGACTCTCGAAGAGAACATTGAAGAATACACAAGCAGTTGCCTTTAAAAAGATACCCATCATGCAACAAGAATTGTTGAAAAGAGCCATGCTTGCAATCTTCTGTGATTTTTCCAAAATAAGCATCATCTTTGTAGAGTTCCTTCACAATCTCAAAGCCTACAACTTTCACTTGCATAGAGGACAGCAAGGAATATTTTCGACTTAATGCATCAGCCACCACATTTTGAACTCCAGATTTGTGCTTAATAGTGAAGTTGAAGGATTGAAGGAATTCAACCCAATGAGCATGACGTCTATTAAGTTTATGCTGGCTATTTATGAACTTAAGTGCTTCATGATCAGAATAAAGAACAAAAGGTTTTGGAAGAAGATAATGACTCCAATGATCTAGAGCTCGACAAATAACATAGAACTCTTTATCATAAGTAGAATACTTCTTGCGTGAATCACTCAATTTTTCATTGAAGAAAGCAATGGGTTTACCTTCTTGACTAAGGACAGCGCCAATTCCCACATTTGATGCATCACACTCAACCTCGAACACTTTGTCAAAATTTGGTAATGCAAGAATAGGGGGTTACCTTTGCTTTGATGATGTCAAAACTCCTTTGTGCTTCATTTGTCCACTTGAAGTGATCACCCTTTAAACATTCAGTGATTGGTGCCATGATTGAACTAAATCCTTTAATGAAACGCTGATAAAATGAAGCTAATCCATGAAAGCTTCGAACATCATGAAGAGTTTGAGGAATAGGCCAGTTCAAAATAGCTTCCACCTTACTAGGATCCATTTTGATTCCATCTTTAGAAACTACATAGCCTAGAAAGATAAGGCAATCTGAGAAGAACTCACATTTCTTTAGGTTGACATAAAGCTTCTGTTTCCTCAAAGTGTTGAAAACTTGGTGAAGATGATCCAAGTGTTGTTCCTCATCTTTGCTATACACAAGAATGTCATCAAAGTAGACAACAACGAATCTTCCAATGTAGTGCTTCAGAACATGATTCATCAAACGCATAAAAGTACTGGGAGCATTTGAAAGTCCAAAAGGCATGACCTTCCATTCATAAAGCCCATCTCTTGTCTTGAATGCTGTCTTCCATTCGTCACCTGGTTTCATTCTTATTTGATGGTATCCACTTCGTAGATCAATCTTGGAGAAAATACAAGCTCCATACAATTGATCAAGAAGATCATCAAGTCGAGGAATTGGGAAGCGATAATCAACGGTAATTTTGTTGACAGCTCTACTATCAACACACATGCGAAAAGAACCATCCTTTTTGGACACAAGGAGAGCAGGAACAGCACAAGGGCTCTTACTTTCTTCAATTAAGCCTTTGGACAAAAGCGCATTTACTTGACTTTGAAGTTCAGCATGCTCCTTAGGACTCATTCTGTAGGCTGCTTTGTTTGGTAGAACAGCTCATGGAATAAGATCAATGCCATGTTGAATGTCTCTCATGGGAGGCAATCCTGGTGGTATCTTATCTGGTACTACATCATGAAATTTTTGAAGTAGCTTCTTCATTATAAAAGGTAGCTCAGGACTATCATTGTTTTCTTTAAACACCATAAGAGCAAAGGCTTCACCAACCTTTAAAAATTCCCTCTTACATTCAGAAAGAGTCAAGAAATTATTTCCCTCCCCTTTAAAAGGCTTAGGAACATTGATCATCTTAGAAGGACCCAAAATGACTTTAACACCATCCTTGACAAAGGAATAAGTGTTTTTATGGCCATCATGAATAATTTTTCTATCATATTGCCATGGACGACCAAGAAGTAAATGACAAGCATCAATTGGAACAACATCACACCAAACTTCATCTTTATAGTTTTTTCCAATAGAAAAAGATACTAGGCAACGTTGATTTACCTTAATTTCATTTCCCTTTTTAAGCCAAGAAAGCTTGTATGGTTGAGGATGCATCACTGTCTTTAGGCCCAATCTTTCCACCATTTGTGCAGAAGCCACATTTTCAAAACTACCCCCATCAATTATGACATTACACACCTTGCCATGAGAAGTACACCTGGTATGAAAGATATTTTTTCGCAACCAATCTTCTTCTTCTTTTTCATAGGCAGCACTTAAAACTTTGCGAAGGATGAGAGTTTCACCTTCATCCTCATAAGTTATATCTTCATTCTCTTCCTCAGGCTCTGTATGGTTGTTCTCCATCTCTTCTTCGTCTTCTTTTTCAACAAGTGTCATAATCCTGCGATTTGGGCATTCAGAAGCAATATGTCCATATCCTTGGCATTTGAAACATTGGCGAGAATTGGTGTTGGAGGCATTGTTTTGCTTCTTTTGGTTATAGACACCATCATTCTTTGAAGAAGTTCTTGTAGTAGGTTTGGCAGTAGGAATAGACTTAGAGTTGGAAGTATTCCCTCGGTTAGAAAAACCTTCTCGTGTCAAGAATCGAGAATTGCCGCTGCGTGCTGTCTTTTGTTGATTCTCCACCTTAAGTGCAAGTCTACAAACATCTCCATAAGTCCAATATGGTTGCAATTGCACAATATTTGAAATCTTAGGTCTTAAACCCCCAAGATAACGTGCAATTGTTTGTTCTTCTTGTTCAACCATATCGCATTTCAGCATGAGATGATCGAATTCTGCAGTGTAGTCTTCTACAGAAAGCTCCTTTTGACGAAAGTTGTGTCGTTTGAGAAAAATATCTTGTCAATAGTTGTCCAGAAGATATTTCCTCTTAAGCTCTCGTTTCATCTTCTCCCAGGTCACGATCTTACTTCTACATTCCCGTATCCTTTGTTTCCTCAGATTTTCCCACCATAAAGAAGCATACTTTTTAAGTTTTATGGCAACGACTTTCACCTTTTGATTTTCTGGAATATCTTGATAATCAAAAATTCTTTCTATGGTGTTCAACCAATCCACAAACTCATCTGGGTGCATTCTACCCTCAAAATCTGGTATTTCAACTTTTACATGGAAATCTCGACGATCATTTCTAAATGTCATATTTCTTATAACATTTGGATGTATGGGAGAACTATCACCAGAAGAATGAGATTTAGATTGATGAAAAGGATTTGTATTACCTTCATCATTGCTAAAAGAACCATTATCGAGATCTTCATGTTGCACAGCTTTACCTCGATCTTCAAAATGTTCTAAACATTGTTGAAGTTGCTGAATTTGTTGTCTCAATTCTTCAATTAGAGTGTCTCGTGTATCAGCTTGAGCTGCTGGTTGTTCTTCAATTGTTGAAACAAATCTACGACCTTTGGCCATTGAAAGATAAAGTCAAAATTAACCAAATGCTCTGATACCAAAACTGATGCAGGCTCAAGTGTTTAGAAAAAGAACACCACAAGATTGGAAGAATGAAAACAAACACTCACTTTTATTAAACTAAACTCAAACACTGAATAAAGTAAAATTGGTACAAGCTCACCACTCAAGAGAATTACAATGGGATACAGAATAATTCACCACCCAAAGAACCCTACAAGAGATACAGAACTCTCAAACTCACCACTCTAAGGAATCCAACCAAGAGATACAGAGTTAAATGTAGAAACTCTCATAAGAGAACTCTCCCACATACAAGTAATTTAAAATTCACTCTCTGCCCTTCTCCTCTCATCCTTAGGTATTTATAGAGATTTCTTGGGAGGGCTACTGCAAAGCACTCATTACAACATTAAAACTTGGTGGTTGGGAGTTTACAAAAAACAGTAATTAAGACTTACAACTACCCTTACACCAAAAGTCTACAAATACAGCAAATACAATAAATGAAGCATTAAATTCGAACATAATATGCTATAAAGTCTTGGATGGAGACAAAAGTCTTCAATTCTTGCAAGTTGTCAAGATTTGGCTCACCTAATAACTGTTTGACCTTCCTTTAGTTATTAGGATTCAACTTACGCTAGAAAACTTATATTCATGTGCTGTAAAAAGGATTTAGAACTAGACACATATAATTTTTGAGTAGTATGAAGATTACCCAGAAATTCCTTCCGAAACAGTACCAGATAAATTCCAAATTTACCCTTGAAATTCATTTAGTTCTATTTTTAGCTCCATGTGATCAGACACTCCTGTGTCACTAATGCTCCTATTTGCGTCCAGTTTTTCGCGTGATGTTCCAATTGTCTTTGAACCTAAAATTCATAAAGAACGTGTACAAATATAAATTATTTGAAGTTAAATGAGTAAATATTAATCTTAGGAGTACTAAAATATTATATTAAAATATGTATTATCAGCGTTCCACATTCAAAATAGCCTATCAACTCTAGGAAGGAGCTTAAATGTCTTTGCTTAGGAAAGCGGTTCTTTCTCTTATGTAGCCAAACTCAATCTCCTGGTTCGAAGACAACCTTCTTGCATCCCTTATTGGCTTGCTTGGCATACTATTTCGTCCGCCGTTCTATGTTTTGCTTCGCTTTCTCATGAATCTACTTAATAAAATCAGCTTTCTTTCTGTCATCCAAGTTTACATATTCACTTAAAGGTAAAGGAGTTAAATCCAAAGCAGTCAACTGATTAAAACCATTAACATTCTCAAACGGTGAAAACTTAGGTGCAGAATAAACACAACAATTATAAGCAACCTTAACATGCAACAAACAATCTTTTTATGTTTTTAAATTTTTTTGTATGATAGCACGCAACAAAGTAGACAAATTTCTATTCACTAATTCAGATTAACCATTATTTTATAGGTGAAATGTAGTTGAGAACAATAATTTCGTTCTTAACTTTTCCCATAAAGTCTTCCAAAAGTAGCTCAAGAATCATGCATCCTAATCAGAAACATTAGTCCTGGGCATACCATACAACCTAAAAAACTCCTTGAAAAATAAAATATGCCATCTTAAAGAACCTATCAACAACCATAAAAACTGAGTTTCTCCACCTCTTACTCTTAGGTAAGCCTAAAATAAAATCCATATAGACATAAACCCAAGGTGCACTATGAACAGGGAGATGTGTATACAACCTATATGGTTGATGCCTAGACTTAGCTTGCCTACAAGTAATGCATCTCACACAAATCTTCTCTACGTCACGTTTTATGTGCGGCTAAAACAAATGCTCATACAATACACCTAAAGTCTTAGCTATCCTGAAGTGGCCCATTAAACCATCACCATATGATTCTCGAACAAGTAATTCACGTAAGGATGAATGTGGAACATATAATTTGTTTTCTTGAAACAAAAAACCATCATGCAAATATAACTTCCCACTCGCCATTTTAGTGCAAATTTTAAACAAGTTATCGAAATCAGAATCTGTTGCATACAATACCTTAATGTACTCAAATCTAATCAATTTAGCATCAAGGGTTGAAAGCAAAGCGTACCTGCATGATATTACATCGGCAACTAAGTTTTTCTTATTATAATTGATCACATAAGGGAATGTTTCAATGAACTTGACTCAGTTGGTATGGCATCTGCTCAACTTATGCTGCCCCTTTAATACTTCAAAGATTCATGATCCATATGAATCACAAACTCTTTTAGCCATAGGTAAAGATGCCAAGTCTCTAGAGTTCGAACCAATGGATATAATTCTTTATTGTAAGTGGGGTAGTTTAAGGCTGCTCCACTCAATTTCTCACTAAAGTATGCAACAGTCTTCCCTCTTATATCAACACACCTTCGATACCTATACCTGAAGCATTACACTCAATTTCGAATGTTTTAGTGAAGTTAGGTAAAACAAGTGAAGTGCATTAGTCACTTTTTCTTTGATGAGTTTGAATGCCTTTTCTTGCTCTCCCTATTTAATCAAAACATTATTCTTGATGACTTCAGTTAGCGGTGTAGCTATACTAGTGAAGTCCTAAACAAAACATCGGTAAAATCTAGCCAAGCCATGGAAGGTTCTTAACTGATTCACCAAAGTAGGTATTGGCCAATCTTAAATTGCCTTCACCTTTTCCTCGTCGACCTCAATCCCTTTAGCACTTACAACAAAACAAAGAAACAAAATCTTATATGTGTAAAAGGTACATTTCTTAAGGTTAGCAAACAATTTTTCTTTCCTTAAAACCTCTAAAACAAGTTTTAAGTGTTCAATATGATCGTCTGGGTATTTGCTATGGATTAGGATATCATTAAAGTAGACAACTACAAATTTGTCAATAAAAGCATACAAAACATAGTTTATAAGTCTCATGAAAGTACTAGGAGCATTAGTTAATCCAAAAGGCATAACTAACAATTCATACAAACCATATTTTGTTTCAAATATGGTTTTACATTCATCACCTTATTTCATCATAATCTGATGGTATCCACTCTTGAGATTGATCTTATAAAACACACAAGGCCCATGGAGTTTATCTAACATATCATCTAATCGAGAAATAGGATGGAGATACTTTATTGTAAAGCTGTTGATGGATCAACAATCAATACACATCCTACATGTCCCATCTTTCTTAAGCACTAGTATTACTGGAACTGTACAAGGACTTATGCTCTCTCTAACATACCCCTTTTTCATAAGTTCATTAACTTGCCGTTGAAGTTCCTTTGTCTTCTTGGAATTACTTCTATAGGCTAGTTAGTTTGGAATTATTGCACCTGGTATAAAATCAATTTGATGTTAAATTCCTTGAATTTGAGGTAAGCTTAGAGGCACCTCCTCGGGAAAGACACCTTCGAATTCCTGTGAAAGAGAAATAATGCTAATCGGCAAAGATTCAGCAAGATCATTAGTACACAAAAGAGCCTTCTTGTACATTAGCACTATAAGGGGCTATTATAAAATTGAAGCTATTTTGATCTCAACTAATTTTGCAATGTAGTTGTATTTTTCCTATCTTGCACTCACTAAGGCTGCAACTTTCTCATTTTCCCTCTCGTCCTCTTTCATGCTTTTGCCTTTCCCTTTTTCTCTTCTCTCTTTTTCTTTTCTCTCAGTTTTGGCCTCTGTGTCTTTTTCTTCTCTTTTAACTTACTTTCTGCATTTTGAGTTGGTCTTCTAGAACTTGTTTTGGCATTAATTGTATAAGTGCTATAGGCGGCATTTTGATAATAAATGAGTATCCATTGGTGTAACTATGATCATGTGTGACTTGCCGATTGAACTGCTATGGTCGTCCCAATAGGATGTGACATGCATGCATAGGTACCATATGCACAAGTTGATGCTTGGCCATTTTTGTTTGCAATAGTGAAACGGTAGGATTAGTACTTAATTGCGCCAAATGGTAGACAAGATGTTTTTCAGATGTTCATGTATGAGAGTAGTTGTTGGACAACGCCGTCTAGTGTATAGACTATCATGACATAGGTTGAGTTCTTAATCACCTTCGTGAAATGAAACAATGGTAGTTGCATAAATCAGTAGTAAACATGTCAGTATGAGTGTCACACTGAACTGAAGCTTCAATGGTCTTATAATTAGTCATAAATCTAGCTCCTCGATTCAAATGTAGGATAAACTTACACTATACAAATTACTCCTACTATATATCTCATCTTCCAATTGAAAAGTATCCACCAATGCCGCCATGCCTTAACTAAAAATAACAACGTTATGCTCATTTTCTATCAATGGTAGCGTTCTCCTTGAATTCATCCCTATTCACTACAACAGTTTTTAAATTGACTTCGTTGTTGCTATTCTCACTAGAAAACCTAGCATTTTGGTGGGCACCAAAGACTAACTTTAAATTAGCATCACGCTTCAAAATCCTGATTTTTAGTCCCTAGTATTTCTTTCACCAAAAACTCCATCTCATTCTTGGCCTTCCTATCATCCCTATCAGCCAAAACTATAAATTTTTTGTCAAGTACGAACGTCAATGCGAGAGATGGTTGACCATCAATTAGCTGAATCAATTAGTTATGTTGCTAGATGTTGTGTGAAACCTATTAGCAAAATTGTTTTAATTATATTTGCTATAATGGTCAAGAATGGTCTAGATGATTACAAAGATTTCAATTCGAATCATTGCTATAATGGTCAAGAGTGATGGGTTATTTCCCTGGTTCATAATAGTTAATTTTGTTAGAATTTTCACTATAGGTTTATTTGGAATACACGTTCCAATCAAAATATAGAATAAGATTTGAAAAGTAGTCAACTCTTTGTAATTCATTTATAAACAAATTTATTTCTTCTATTGCAACTTGTATCAATAAGTTTTTTTTTCAAACTTTAAAAAGTCTACAACAACACATATTTTATTCAATTATTCATACCAAGCACCTTATAGCAACATTATACAAAATGAAAATTACCTTTCTAGTAGATTGATATACACATTATCAGAAGTTTTGTTGAATCATTGCAAAGTTTAAGCTCTCCGCTATTATACTTCTTTGTCGCCACTATATGCATTAACTTCATCTGAAATATATAGATTTAATTCTTCCATGATGCATTCAAAGAATATCAAATTGTTCAAAAAGGCTGCTTCAATCATTGTTCCTTTAAAACCTTTAACATGAACAACTTTAAGACTTCAGGTGATGCATTTGAATACTACAAAGTTATCGTCAAGTAATCTTGAAGGTTAAATTCAAATAAAGGTGTATAATCATGAAAATCTCTATGAAAATCTCTATTATTCATATGGGTGCATGGTTGTATTCAGAATGAGATGCTCTGCATTCAGAGGAATTGTCATACCCAATGGCTCATCCCCAATAAGAATAACCTGAAGCAAGTAACTATGAACTGTTAGAACTTTAACATTAACAAATTGGCTTAAGAGTTCAGAAAGAAGTTCACCAGTTTCATTAAATTCCAACATTAGTGCAAAGTCAAATTCTGCCTCAACCAGGGATTCCCATTGATAAATAAAATGGCCCTATGTCTCACAATACTTGAAGAAATTCAAATTGGGTGCCTCGATTTGAAACCATAGTTAGGTAAATTTACTTTTTTCAAGAACCAATCTTTTAAGAAACTAAATGTTCAAATATTTCTTCAAGATTATACTCTCTAAATGGGACATTGCAACATATCTCTAATAAAATGCATGCCTAATTGAATCTATCCTAAAGAAAATTGCTTCAATGCAACGAAATTCTTGAATTGTATGGCAAGAAAATTGCTGGAAAATAATTTCAAAGATTGAAGACCATTGTGGCCTTACATGCAATAGCAAATCTAGTACTGCTGTGTGAGTTTCAAGATCATCTTCTTACCATATGGGATCATGAAAATCAAGTGGTAGTTCCTTCACATCGCAAGTAATGGCAAATGTGATGGATTTGTGCACATCTACAATAAAATTACCTATCTTCAAAAACTCCATACATAATGTGTTTATAATAGGTCGGTTATTGTTTCTAATCCATTGATTAACAAAATCAACAAATTCCCTCCTATGCAAACTCAATTGAGCATTGAGTCTCACTTTTCATTGTAAGATTCATATCATTTACTATCAGACCTTAGGCTCTAAATCAAGTTTAATCTATCCTTTATTTTTATTCTTTGTTCTTTCTTTTAAATCCACACCCTTATTTTAGTCTCTTGAATCCACAACCTATCATCTTTATTTCTTTTTGTCTGTAACTTTTAGTAATTTTTTCACCCTAATTAGTTCAAGTTCTATTATTTATCATTATCTATATATGAAAAAAAGGCAAAGAAAAATAAAAAAAATAAGTATAGAAAAATTCAAATTGAATTGATTTCTAGTTACTATTTTGAATTCTAAATTAAAAATAAAAAAGTGTAGAAATCTGGTTGGTTGAAGTGTTGTTTGCTATTCAAGTTTTGTTTGCATAAAGTGTGCATTTTTCCTATTTTATGCAATTTGGCTAAAACAAAAAAAAACCCTAATTGCATCAAAATTCGTATTTCATTTTGTTGTTCTCTTTACTTCTTAAATTCTACCTATTCTTTATCTTTGCATTCACTCTTAGTGATCTAATTTGTTGAGTTTGGATTGTTACAAGATAATTTTGATTAAGACCGTTAAGTTTAATAAAGAACTAAATAAGGGACTAAAGAGTGGAAAAGGCAAGAAAGTGTGAGCTCATAAGGGGGTAAAAGCTAAATTTGAGTAAACGTGAGTGTGAGTGCTACCAATCTAGAAATACTTAAAGGAGTGTTTATGAAGTTTTCTAACTTTCTTTGCAGGTTGTTAAACGTGTCTCAAGAAAAAGATAAAGGCTCATTTGATGGTGCTCAGGAAAAGATAGATTTTAAACTATTATTTAAGTCATTAGACCAAATATTTAATTAAACGGAATTAAAGTTTGATGAGGTGAATGAGAGAATAGATATAATTGAATCTAGTTCATATAGGGGGAAGCCACCTAGAGCTCCTAATGTATAAAGAAGATAGAGGAATCCACTTAGGTGTGATTATAAAGTTAACTATGGGAATTATCTAGATGATAACAATCATACCTCTATCATTTATATCCTGGAAGAGCGAAGACATAGATTATTACTATCAAGTCTCTATATGCTCAACACTAGAACTTATCTCTGGATTCATATTCCGATAAATAATATCTGCAAACACTTTTGTGATATTATGTTTACAGATATTGTTTGTGACATAGGAAAAAAATTTCTAAGTGAATTACTTATGGCTATAAGATTTTCTAGAACACAATCTAAGAGTATCTGGATTTACAACTCACCCATATGAGTTGACAAATCCTATATCTACACACACCGAACTCCTTGAGTATTAAACCATACCCATCAACACCCAGCGGTAAGACCATAAAAAGTTTTTAACATATGTGGGACCTAAGTATGGTGGATCACTCACAATTTCATAGTGGTGCTCAAGTCAAGAGACCACGAATACTCCTCAACTCAAAAAGATCATCAATTGACGATTTTATGAGATGTCTATTAGATATTATAATTTAGCCTGTTCAGTACTCAATTCTAACTAAATACTCGCATGTCTATACGAGTTTCCACTAAACTCATGATTTTTCTAAGACTAACCATCCAGATATAGACATATACTGATTTATATTAAATAAGGTTTCCACCGACAGACCCGCATTAGTGAAAATAGATCAGGAACATAACATTTAAAAATATACTCGTATAATTAGATTTCTTAGCACTATTTTTAACTCTTTACAGCTATGTCATTGCTAATATAACCTCGAGTTTTTGTCTCAATACAAACAAGGCTCTAACTCTTTAGATTTTACTAACTCTTATAACCTACTAACTCTTAACAGTGCTAACTCTTAGCAATTATAACTTGCAGCGTTGTTAACTCCTAGCCATAGTCTAAACTCATTTAGGATAGATATGAACTCTTTCAGATTATAAAATGTCTGAAATGTTATAAGCATCTTACCATATAATTTAATAATTATCGATTTAATAGAAGGAATATTGTATAAATATCAAATATTCATACAAACAGGGATAACACATAATCACAAATCCTAACAATCTCTCACTTACTCTAGTGCCATTAATGATTGTATCTAATACCTATAAACTTCGTGTGCTTCTCAAACACCTTTGGAGTTAAGACCAGAGTAAGAGTTCGCTACATTATTTACAGAATCAATTCTACAAATAATTTCATCTCCCATAGCCAAGATTTCTCTAATATTGTGATATTTTCTCTCCACGTGCTTAAACATCCGGTGTTCTCTTGATTCCTTAGCTGGTGCTATGGCCCCATAATTATCACAAAATAGTATGACAAGAGCCGTTGAACTTGGAACTATTCCGAACTCAGCGACAAACTTACGAATTTACACTGCTTCTTTCGCTGCTTCTGATGTGACTATATATACTCTGCCTCTATAGTAGAATCAGTTGTGGACCCATGATTGGTGCTCTTCCAACTCACAACAGCACCGTTGAGAGTGAACACATACCCAAATATAGATTTGCTATCATCTGGGTCAGACTGAAAGTCTAAATTTTTGTATCCTCTTACTTGTAAGTCACCATCTCCATAAATGAAAAACTTGTCCTTTATATCTTAAAGATATTTTAGGATATGTTTAATTGCCATTCACATTACTTGGATCAGCTTGGTACTGGCTAGTAACATTTACAACTATAAAGTTAGGTTTCGTACACATCATAGCATACTTAAGCTTCCAACACCTGATGTATATGGTATGTTAGATATTTTAATTCTTTCATCTTTGATTTGAGGAGACATTCTCCTTGAAAGATGAATACCATATCTGAAAGGTACATTAACTACTTTACAATTAGTGAAGCTATACCTTTCTAAGACACTATCGATGTATGATGACTAGAAGAGTCCTATCAGCTTCCTAACTTTTTCTCTATAAACTTTTTTACCCAGTATATAGGAAGCCTCTCCCAAATCCTTCATGGAGAAGTTCTTACTTAAATAACTCTTGATCGACTGTAATAGACCGATATCATTCCCAGTAATTAGTATGTCAACAATATAAAGCACTAATCAAACCACCATGCACTGACTAACCTTTTTTATACACATATTCTTCCTTTTTATTTTCATAAAACTAGACATTCTGATTATCTCATCAAAATGATGAAATTAGCTTCAGAAAGCCTATTTAAGTTCATAGATGGACTTCTTCAGCCTATATACAAGACTAGAGGTTAGGCTGGATATAAAACCTCTAGGTTGTTCCATGTAGATCTCTTTCTTCAGATATTCATTCAAGAACGTCGTTTTGACATCCATCTGCAATATCTCAAAGTTATAGTATGTCAATAGCCAACAAAATCTTAATTGATTTTAGCTTTGCCAGTGCAAAGGTTTCCTCATAATTGATCTCAAATCGTTAAGCATAACATTTTGCTACCAATCGAGCCTTGAAGGTCTCTACATTTCCATCTAGCTCATGCTTCCTCTTGTAAACCTATTTACAACCAATAGGAACTATTTATTCAAGAAGGTCAACCAAGTCCTAGACTGGATTCTGATACATAGAGTCAATTCCAGATTTTATGGCTTCTTGCCATTTTTATGAATCAATATCTAAAATCGCCTCCCTATAGGTCAAATGATCATTTTTTTTAACTAAGAAAATCCCAAGGGCACCTTCAGGCATCTGACCATACCTAATAAGTGGCCTTAACATCCTTTTCGACCTACGTTGAAGGTGCGTCAAGGGTACACTGCTTGATTGAGTTTGAGTTTCCATCCCTAGTCCATTTGTTTCTTAATTGACTTCTTCAAGTCCAAACTTTCTATAATTTTCATGATCTATAAAAATTTGTTGGTGGCATTACGAGCAATGACCACATTTCTATCATAAAACTAGTATCCCATCAAGTTTTTGGGATATCCAATGATCCAATATTTGTACCATCTGGGTACAAGTTTATCCTACTACGCAACTCTTGTGTAAGCAAGATAGCCTCAAATCTTAAAATATTTAAGCCTTAACTTCCTTCCTTTCAGTATTTCCTATTAAGTGGAAGGAATAGATTTAGATAGAACTCTATTCAATATGTGAGTAGCAATTTCTAGAGCATATCCTCACAGGTGTTCAAGAAGATCGGTAAAGCTCATCATCGATTGGACCATATCCAATATAGTTTGATTCCTCCTCTCTGAAACACCATTGTGTTGCGGAGTACTTGAAAAACTATGCTGAGCGAGAATTCTATTCCCTTTTAAACAATGTAAGAATTCACTGCTAGTGTACTCACCACTTCGATCTAATCAAAGGCATTTGACGTACATATCGATTTATTTCTTTACTTCAAGTCAGAATTCTTTGAACTTTTTAAAGGTTTTAGACTTGTGTTTCATAAGAAACACGTACCCGTATCGTGATAAATCATCGATAAATATTACAGAGTATCGAAACCTACCAATTACAGCGTGATTCATTAAACCGCATACATCACTAAATACCAGTTCCAATAAATCAGTGGCCAAGTGTCTAACACCTACAAATGGAGATTTGGTTATATTTCCTTGAATACAAGATTCAAAATTTGGATATGGCTCTATAGTCAGATCGAGTATCCAACCATTCTTAATCAAACGGGTTAAGTGTCTCACACCTATATGACCTAATCTCACATATCATAATTTTGTATTATTTAAAGATTCCGATCCATGTTTATTACTAGTAGTAGCTTGCACATTCTTGACATTTCTAGTTATATCCAAAATGTAATGTCTATTAATTAACCAACATTTAGCTAATAAAACATCATTTTCATCATATAAACATAAAGAACTATTCATAATATTCATATGATATCCTTCACTATCAAATATAAGAAGGAATATTAACTGTTTAATGATATTTGGTACATAATAACAATTATGTAATACAACTATTATATTACATAGGAGAAGTAAATTGAAATGTTCAATAGCTTGGACCTAGAGGAAATCACCATTTCCTACTCATAGCATCACTTCTCTCACCAGTAACATCTTAGTCTCCCTCAGTCTCTGCAACATATTGTAGATGTGAGAAGGATATGCGGTATTCAATACCCAGCTAGTCAAATGCCATAAAAATGTCTATGATAGTCAAGCACATTTTTGAGGGAGTGTTTTTAATAGGGGCAAGGTAATTGGGACAATTATGCTTTCAATGCCCATCTTTGCCGTAGTGGAAATACTTTCCATCTTCTTTGCTCTTTTGTTTAGGCTTTGATATTAATCGCTTTTGAGGACCCATCTCAGGTGTCCACTTCACCTTCTTTTCCCTTTCTCTTTGGGCTTTCAAGAAGCCCTCAGGGTAGAAGATGAAGCATCCTGAATTAAAAGGGCCACAGCCCCTTTGTTTATGTCCTCTGGGGTGTAATTATCAGAAATAACTTCCGACAATCTCTGATCAACAATATAACCAAGCTTTTCTGAATCCAGAACAATTTTTAGATTCATCAGCTATTCTGCGTAAGTCTCAGTGTCCTTGAGTTAATGTGCACCAAATATGCACATCATAGGGTTTGTTGAGGCCATGAAATCTCCACAAGATAAAATAAAATAAGAGATGTTAGAGGAATTTTTATTAACAGTTATACATTTTTTTTAATTTAAAACACCCTTCCACTATTTTACATAATCCCTTTAATCTCTCAAATGAGATAACAATAGTTTAATCCCTTTTAAAATATATAGTAGGAAGTAGACCCTATTGACATTTTACTCCAGTCTCATACTATAGTAATATTGGCTTTGGTACCCAATAGGTAGACAACTCTTATCAATTATATCTTATACAACTCTTATCACTGATCTTAAATACACCTTATCCTCATGCTGTAACAATATTGGATAAGTGTATTCTAAATTACTTGTAATAATCAAATATATATTACTGATACTACCCTCACGTTGTAGCAAAATTGGGCAATATGTTCGCATATATTTGTCTCATCTCATATCACACCAACCAAATCCCTCACGCTGTAGTAATATTGCGACTCCAATGTGACCCGTCTAACACTATATTGACAAGACGAATTATTGTGTAATATTATCTCATACTAATACACTGTCAGTCTGGTTGCCAGCACAAATAAATGGTTTAAAATTTATAATGCAATAATTATAATAACTTATAAATTGTATAAAATAAACAATTAATATTTTAAAACATTTTAAAAATAAACAATCAAAGTAATTAGTGTAATTATAACTTTTCTTAGGTTCCTGATACTGCAATGCTGAAGGCCTAACCTTTGGTGTTACAGTTCCAACCTCTATTATGCTGCAGTGCTAGGGTCCCTACCTTGGCGCTACGGCGTTGGAGCCTAGACAGCCCCAGCATTGCTACTCAGAGTGACACCATT
This sequence comes from Ailanthus altissimus, assembly GCA_946807835.1. NCBI lineage: Eukaryota > Viridiplantae > Streptophyta > Magnoliopsida > Sapindales > Simaroubaceae > Ailanthus > Ailanthus altissimus. The sequence continues at coordinate 8,021,282 of OX327699.1, forward strand.
GTGGCATCTCTTTCGTTGTGTCCTAATTATGCAATGTTCAACATTTTAATCCCATAATTAGCAATACCGGGACATCGTATTTATGCTACAGACACTCTGATTAAGTACACAAATAGCACACAATCATGCGCTCTAATACGAATTTGAAAATGTGTTGTACATTGAGTGAGCATGTATAATTTTTTATTTTTTAATTTACACATCACATGCATAAATATGCAGCAACAAATAAACAAACATTCCATTATGCTAATGAGATATTAAAGAACTCACTCTTTAAATATGCTTTGTGCAGTTTTAGCCTAGGACTGGTAGAATTACATGAGCTAGAACGATAGCTTCCTTTTCTTGGTGGAAATGAACTACTTCAAGGAACACTTGCTTCTAATTTTTACCTCTCGGCTTTGCTATGTATTTTTGCTTCTTTTCACTTATTGAAATAAAATAAAGAAAGGCTTGCAATTTATATCCTTTGCTTGCTGCCCATAGCGCAATTAAATTCAAAGCAGTGTCTAGATTAAACAAGAATGACAAGGCTTATTTCCTTTACACTTAATGCTTTGCATATACTTGGTGGAAAAATAAAGGGCTGGCGGGATAAGAGCATAATTGGTGGCAATACACTTCATCAATTTATTTGTAAATATGCCACCTGTTGCTTTTGTTAAACATGACTGAATATTTAACTTCTAAAAATCCTTTAAAAAAAGCAAGAAAATGCATTATTTATATAAAGCTTAACAATCTTGAAACAATTTGGCCGAATTATTTTCATTCATTTTACCATGAATTGTATTAAACAATTCATTTAATTAACAATAGCAAATTTCATTCGCTTGGCAAAAATGAATTGTTTAACACATAATAAATTAAATGGGTCAATAAAACCATGTCATGTGTCATGCCCTAACAAATTAATGGCATGATATATGACATCCAATAAAAGGTTAAAGTAACAAGTCCCACTTACCGAGATCATGTGCTTAACAGTTAAACCCTATGATCTCCCTGAGAGACCCTGAAATAATTTTGACTTTTTCAAAAAATTTCCGAATCCCTAGGTTCAAACCCATTTCATTTCACGAACCTATATTATAAGTCCAGAAATAATGCCCCATACACACATTATGAAAATAACAAAAGAGTGTGTTGAACCTTACAAGTTAAGGTTAATACATATTAGTATAGTCTATCCGTCATTTATATTCTGAAAGAGTGGAGACATAGATCATCACTGTTAAGTCTCCAAATGCTCAATGCTAGAACTTATCTTCAGATTTGTATTCCAATAAACAATATTCATAAACAATTTTGCGATATTATTTCTGACATAGGAAATATTTTTCCCAAGTGAATTACATATGACCATAAGATTTTCTAAAATATAGGAGTATCTGGATATACAACTCAACCATATGGGCTGATGGATCTCATATTTACATACACCGGACTCTATGAGCATCAACCATACCCATCGACATCTAGTAGTCAAACAATGAAAGGTTTCTAACATGTTGATGTGCCTTGATTTATAACAAAATTAAATTGTGGAGTTGATGGAGGATAGAACTAAATAGATACCTTGATAAGTCGAATGGACGCCACAAGGATCAGTTTAGGGTTTTGACGCCACACTCTTGATGATCAAAGAGTGATAAGTCAGCAACTATCTTCAAGAGTTGAAAAACTTGAGAAGACAATTTTGAGAGAGAAATAGCTCTTCTATTTCGTGCTTCCAATTTCAAAATGAGGCAACTGCCTCTACAAGACTTTTACATGCCTTATATAGGCTTACAAAATAAGGTGAAACCCTAATGCTACCTAATAAACTTAAAAAGGCCCAAAATAAGCCCAATATGACTTAACAATTTAAAACAAAACTAAACATGTTCAAAATAGCCCAAATACATAAAAGTAGTAACATAAGAAGTAAATAAAGCCCAATAGCATGAAAAGAAAGCCCTTAGCTGCTTCTTAAAGCCCAACGTCACCAAACGTCTCTAAATCACGTCTCAATCTCAAATTGAAGACAAATAAATACATTTAGCTCGTTTCTATTCAGATCGCAAGCTTCTAATCCCATAGAAGCTTCAATAGCTCCAATTTGACTACTTATGGCCCTTTGAAGCTGTTTAGCCTTAGCCCTTGTTATTGGACCATCTGAAATCTCCTTTACGCTCAGCTCGCCTTCTTGAGTTGATTTAGAACCTTCATGATGCACATCATCACCCCCGGGCAGAGAATGATTTGCCCTCAAATCAGAATCTTCTAAATCTTCCAAATAAGGAGATAAGTCCTTCACATTAAAAGTGGCTGAAACATTATAATCACCAGGAAGGTCAACTTTGTAAGCATTACTATTTACCTTCTCTATAATACGAAAAGGTCCATCAACTCTTGGCATCAGCTTGGACTTCCGCTTGCTAGGAAATCTTCCCTTGCTAAGATGAATCCAAACAAGTTCACCAGGTTCAAAGCTAATCATTTTTCGTCCTTTATTAGCATGCTTAACATACCTAGCTGTTTTCTCCTCAATATGAATTCGAACCTGCTCATGAAGCTTCTTCATCAATTCTGCCTTCTTAACACCATCCATAGATGTCCTCTCATTAATTGGAATAGGAACAAGGTCAATAGGAACAAATGGATTAAATCCATACACAATCTCAAATGGTGAAAATTTTGTAGCCCCATGCACACTACGGTTATATGCAAACTCTCAGTTTGCCCATCAGTTTGTGGATGACAAGCAGTACTGAAAAGCAACTTTGTTCCAAGCTTCTTCCAAAGAGTCTTCCAAAAATAGCTTAAGAACTTTGTATCACGATCAGAGACAATGCTTTTAGGGATTCCATGCAAACGTACAATTTCCCTAAAAAACAAATCAGCAATATGAATAGCATCATCAGTTTTGTTACAAGGAATAAAGTGTGACATTTTGGAGAACCGATCAACCACAACCATCACTGAATCCTTCCCACGCTGTGTTCTAGGTAATCCAAGCACAAAATCCATACTAATATCCATCCATGGTTGCTCTGGGATAGGTAAAGGCATATATAGTCCATATGCATTCTCTTTACCCTTAGCTTTCTTGCAATTTACACATCTTTCAACAACTTTATGAACATCCCGCAGCATATTAGGCCAAAAGAAGTGCTCTTTCAGTAGCTCATAAGTTTTCTTCTCCCCAAAATGACCACTAAGACCACCCCCATGAGCCTCACGCACAAGCAACTCACGTAAGGATCCTGAAGGTATACACATTCTGCCCAACTTGAACAAGTAACCATCATGCACAAAGAACCCATCACAAGCTCCTTTAGCACATTTAGACATCATATTAGCAAAGTATGAATCACTGGTATATTGTTCTTTCACCTGTTCAAAACCCAAAAGCCTTGCATTTAACATAGAAATCAATGCATACCTCCTAGAAAGAGCATCAGCAATGACATTAGTTTGCCCCTTCTTGTATTTTATGACATATGGAAATGGCTCCATGAACTCTACCCATTTGGCATGTCTTCTATTCAGCTTGTTCTGCCCTTTAAGATACTTTAATGATTCATGGTCAATATGAATAACGAACTCTTTAGGTAATAAATAATGCTGCCATACCTCAAGAGCCCGAATCAATGCATAAAACTCCTTGTCATAAATAGAGTAGTTTAACCGTGCCCCATTCAGCTTCTCACTAAAGAAAGCAATTGGCCTCTTTTCTTGCATCAACACAGCCCCAATACCGACCCCTGAAGCATCACACTCTATTTCAAATGTTTTAGCAAAATCGGGAAGTGCTAAAACTGGAGCAGAACATAATTGTTCTTTTATCAGTTCAAATGAATTCTGTGCATTCTCATTCCATCTAAACTCATTTCCCTTTTTCAAACACTCTGTCATAGGCGCAACAATAGAACTAAAGTCTTTAATAAATCGCCTATAGAAAGAGGCTAAACCATGAAAACTTCTCACATCCGCAACACCAGTAGGTTTAGGCCAATCACGAATTGCCTTAACCTTCTCCTCATCAACCTTAATTCCGCTACCAGAAACTACATACCCCAAAAAGATAACACTATCTTGGCAGAAATAGCACTTCTTGATGTTTCCATACAACTTAGCATCACGCAAGGTCTCAAATACAGCCATAAGATGCTTCACATGATCATCAAAAGTTTTACTATAGATCAAGATATCATCAAAATAGACCACAACAAACAGCCCGATAAACTTCCTCAAAACATGGTTCATAAGTCTCATAAATGTACTAGGTGCATTAGAAAGCCCAAATGGCATTACCATCCACTCATACAATCCATGCTTAGTTTTAAAGGCTGTTTTCCATTCATCACCTTCTTTCATCCTAATTTGGTGATATCCACTCATTAAATCAACTTTAGAAAAATAAACAGCACCATGCAATTCATCAAGCATATCATCAAGTCTAGGGATAGGGAATCGATACTTAACCGTTATCTTGTTGATAGCCCGACTGTCCACACACATTCTCATGGTACCATCCTTCTTTGGAACAAGCAAAGTAGGCACTGAACAAGGACTAAGTGACTCACGCACATAGCCCCTCTCTAAGAGCTCACCAACTTGCCTTTTGATCTCCTTTGCTTCCTCCGGATTACATCTATATGCTGGTCTATTTGGAAGTGAAGCTCCAGGCACCAAATCAATTTGATGCTCTATCCCTCGAATAGGTGGTAATCCCAATGGTAGCTCTTCTGGAAATACATCTTTGAACTCTTCAAGCAACTCCACAACCTGCCTTGGCAAATCCAAACCCTCCACTTGCAATAAAGGCTTTGCCCAAGTCATGAAAACAACCCCCACAGAAGCTAGTGCTTGCTCAACATCTCCCTTTTTGGCTAACATTAACCCTTTACCAGATTCCATCATCTTCCTTTGATTCTGCAACTGATCTTTTCTAACTTGTTGAGAACTCAATGGCATCAAATTCACTTTCTTCCCATTCAGCACAAATGAATAAGTGTTCCTTCTCCCATTATAAGTCACATCATTATCAAATTGCCATGGGCGTCCTAATAACACATGACTAGCTGTCATCGGAACCACATCACATAAAACCTCATCATGAAAGGTTTTAATGGAGAATGGCACCCGAACCTGTCTTGTAACTTGAATCTCTCCCTTGTCATTAAGCCAATGTAATTTGTATGGTTTTGGATGTGGAACAGTAGTTAATCCCAGTTTCTCCACTAAAGTAATGGATGCAACATTGGTGCAACTACCATTATCAATGATCATGGCACAAACCTTATCTCGGATTTGACATCTTGTATGAAAGATGTTTTCGCGCTGTTCCAAACCAATATCAACTTCAGCACTCAAAATCCTTTGAATAACTAATAAATTTCCCTCCATTGGCTCAAGATTCTCTTCTTGTTCAGTCACTTCGACTTTAGATTCCTCTTCCATCTCAGCTTCATCTTCACTTACAAGCTCTCCATACTTCCCTTGTAAAACCATCACCCTCTTATTCGGACATTCAGAAGCAATATGCCCATTTCCCAAGCACTTGAAACACTTGATGTCTCGTGATCTCCTGGAAAATTGAGGTTCAAATACCTTCTCCTTTCCTTTCAATGAACCTGAACTAACACTTCCTTTACTGAACTCCACTTTCTCATCACGTTTAGGTGTGTTCCATGTTCGCGAAGGTGAAGAAACAGCCTTTGTATTACTTGTTGTAGTTGACCTCATATGGATACCCCCTCTTTTCTGCTGTCTTTCTACTTTAGTTGCAAGCTTTATGACATCCTCAAGAAATATGAAGGGCTGTAACTCAACAACATTAGCTATGTCCCTCTTCAATCCATCAAGGAATCTAGCTATTGTTTGCTCTTGAGGTTCATTCAAATCACAGCGAATCAGCAACAGCTCAAATTCTTTCACATACTCCTCCACACTCAAGGAACCTTGCCGCAAAGTCTGGAGTTTGATGTATAATTCTTGTTTATAGTAATCCGGAACAAATCTCTTCTTCATTAATCTTTTCATAAGTGGCCAGCTTGTAACTTCTTCTTCGTCATCCCTTCTTCGCTGAGCTTTTAAGTTTTCCCACCACAAAAGTGCGTAATCGGTAAACTCAAGTGCTGCTACCTTACACTTCTTTGCCTCAGGATACTCATGCCAATCAAACACCCTTTCTACCTTCTGAACCCATTCAAGATACTCCTCAGGAGAACTAGTACCTCTAAATGGTGGTATATTAAGTTTGATACCACTAGTAGGGTCATTTTGCTGCCTCCTTATCCTACCCCTATCTTCAGCCTCATCATCCCTATTTGGCTCATCTCCAGCATCCCCTAGGTCATTTCGAGGTACCCTATGCCCTACCCGCCTTTGTTGGGGTTGCAAAGTGTTTCTTTGCATCATTTCTATAATTGCAGCAAGTTGTCCACGAATTTCAGTAATCTCACCTCGAAATTCATCATGAGCTCGTTGTAAGCCCACGAGTTGAGCTTGTTCTAAACTCAATCCCTTTGGTACTCTACTTGCATCATCGTCAGCCATTATTAACAAAAACTTCAAACAAGTATGAACAATTGAACAACACAACCAGTAGCTAAAACACTCTTCTCAAACTGAATTTTTCACCAATTCAGTAAATACAATCAGATAGCAACAATTTACTCAAATTCGAAATTTCCAGGTTCACAAAATTTCCAGGTTCAAGAACAATTTAATTCAGCCAACCCATCTCCAGTTCACAAACTACTAAGAATTAATTTTAATGCTTCAGAGTTGCAATTCAACTCCTCAAATATTAGAGACCCAAACTGATAATAACCCCACGAAATTATATAACACAAAAAATAGCAAGACACCTTCAATAGCTAAAACTTCAGTTTGCACACTGAAATCCTATGCTCTGATACCAGATGATGTGCCTTGATTTATAACAAAATTAAATTGTGGAGTTGATGGAGGATAGAACTAAATAGATACCTTGATAAGTCGAATGGACGCCACAAGGATCAGTTTAGGGTTTTGACGCCACACTCTTGATGATCAAAGAGTGATAAGTCAGCAACTATCTTCAAGAGTTGAAAAACTTGAGAAGACAATTTTGAGAGAGAAATAGCTCTTCTATTTCGTGCTTCCAATTTCAAAATGAGGCAACTGCCTCTACAAGACTTTTACATGCCTTATATAGGCTTACAAAATAAGGTGAAACCCTAATGCTACCTAATAAACTTAAAAAGGCCCAAAATAAGCCCAATATGACTTAACAATTTAAAACAAAACTAAACATGTTCAAAATAGCCCAAATACATAAAAGTAGTAACATAAGAAGTAAATAAAGCCCAATAGCATGAAAAGAAAGCCCTTAGCTGCTTCTTAAAGCCCAACGTCACCAAACGTCTCTAAATCACGTCTCAATCTCAAATTGAAGACAAATAAATACATTTAGCTCGTTTCTATTCAGATCGCAAGCTTCTAATCCCATAGAAGCTTCAATAGCTCCAATTTGACTACTTATGGCCCTTTGAAGCTGTTTAGCCTTAGCCCTTGTTATTGGACCATCTGAAATCTCCTTTACGCTCAGCTCGCCTTCTTGAGTTGATTTAGAACCTTCATGATGCACATCACATGTATGGAACTTAAGTATAATGGATCACTCACAAGTCTACCGTATTGCTCAGGTCAAGGGACCACGAATACTACTCAACTCGAAAGGATCATCCATTGACAGCTTTATTGGATGTCTATTGGAGATACTAATTTAGCTTGTTCAATACTCAGTCCTAACTGAATACCCGCATATCTATACGAGTTTACACTAAGCTCATAGTTTGTTAAGTCTAACTATTTAGATATAGATATACACCGACTTATATTAAACAAAGTTTCCATTAACAGACCCGCATTAGTGAAATAGATCAGAAACATAACATTTGAAAACATACTTGCACAATGAGATTTCTTAACACTATTTATAACTCTTTACAATTATGTCATTACTAGTATACCCTCAAGTCTTTATCCTATTTCAGATAAGGCTCTAACTCTTTAGATTTTGCTGCCTCTTATAACCTGCTAAATCTTAACAATGCTTGTAATATTCAATTTCTATTGTGTAGGTGTCTGGATTTTGGTATAAAGCGATAAAAAAATCGTAGGGTTACCTAATTTCAGCCCTAGTGAAAATATTTTTTATGGTGAGCGTGAGAGGTATTAGACCTAAATTGATAATTTCATAGTCGATTGGGGAGTCGGACGGTTATGGAATATTTTTAAAAAATTTTTTTCTATTGGCTTGGAAAAGGATATTTTAATTTAACACATGAATTTTCATATAAGTGTTATGTATGGAACAAGACTTTGTTAAGAAATACAATCCATGTATTAGGAAATGGAACAATTAGAGACAAGTTAATGGATTACCAAGTTGGAAGCCTAGTTAGTTCTCTTGACTTTTTTCTAACTAAATAGTTAGAAATGGATAGTTAGAAATGGAAGTAAATACTTTCATTTCTAACTATTTAGTTAGAAACGGAAGTATTACTTCCATTTCTAACTAATGGTATTTTAAAATTTTAGAGTTAGTTGAGGAGCAAATTGGACTTTTGGGAGAGCACTATATAAGGAAGAAGTCTGTAGAAATTTGGCTAAGTAAAAAGAAAAAAGTGATAGAGCAAAAAGAGGAGAATTTTGGCCAAAGAGGGGAGAAGTTCCAACAGTAAAATTTCAAGGCCTTTTCATAATGTTTCATATATGATCAAGCTAAAATCAAGCCAAACACATATTTATTAAGATCAATTGAAGCTTGCACTAGTGAAAACCTAAGGGAAAGAGGTAAGAAAAATATTATTTAGTGATGGTGGTACATGATTTTTCAAGATCACTTCAAATAATGTTTTGGTGTAAATTCTTGACTTAGATTTGGGTTAAATTCAAGTGTGAAACTCAAAGAAGACACCAAACTAAAAGAATTAGTAAGGTAAGAATTAGGGTTTGGTGTTATCTTGATGTAGAAACTTCAATGGAATATTATTAGGGCATTGGAATTAAATTGGCATGATTTGAATGTCATTAGAATAAGAAATTGAGAAAAGAAATGTGTTGGGTGGAAGATGATGATTTTGGCCAATTTAGGAATTTTAGGGTTTGAGTTGTGTTTTTGTCAATTATTGTATATGAATGATTCCTTATGTCAATGAGATGTATATGGATAATGGAAAATAAAAAAATAAAGCAAACGGAAAATAATTGTCTATTCTTGGTAAGATGAAGGGTAATTATATCCAACCAAAATTATAAAGTGTTAAGCAATTTTATGACTTCGGAAGGTGAATTAAACAAGATTGAATGACCTTGTAAATGAAAAATGGAAAGTGGAATCCATCCAGGCTTTGTATAGCAATTAAGGCACTTAATAGTTTAAGTGTAATTTTAGCATTTGTAAAGGTTTTAAATGTCATTTATGGTGTGTATGTGAAGAAAACCGAGAGCGGGAAAGGAAGTAAACTTTTTAGAGAAAAATTGAACTTGGAGTGTTTGGTGAGTGAAAATCTATAATTGATTATCTTTCGTATAATATATTTTAGCATATTATAAATTTATGTTTATGTGATTTTAAAGGTATAAGCATGATTTACAGTTTTTGGTATGCTATTATAATTATGAATTTTTATGTTAAGTTTGAGAAACAATTTTTAAAATTATTAAATTAGTTTTTAAAGGCCATTAGTACCCTCAGATTTACAGTGTGGTGATAGTTTAAAACCCGGTCAGTATATCCCGTACGCATGGGCAAGTATATTTGGAGGGGGGGCTAGTCACTAACTCTGGGAAGTCGGGTTGTCGAGTCATGTGAGTCGCTCTATGTGTACGGGGTATTGTCCCGCTATATGTAGGCGATGTAGAATTTTGCTACATAGCCAGTAAAATGTATTTAGATGTCACAGTAGATGTTGCTAGTTTAGATGCCCTGTGACGTACTCACGTTGTGCGGTGCTAGTTTAGTTGTTGTTTAAGTATAGAGCTTTAGGGTTACCATTGGTGCAATTTAGAAAAAAAAATGGTCGAGCTATGGTTTTAATAGTTTTTGAGTTATCGAACGCATATCATGTATTTATTATATGTGTACATGTTAGTTACTATGTTTTATAGATTATGGAAATTGTTTACAGAAATTATTAATAAAAAAAGATGCTTGACAGGATTTTATCATCATATAACCTTTAGAAATCATTTTACAGTTCTATAATAGTTTTAAAAGCATGTTTTGGGCAATTTTTAGAATTTAATATTTACGCAAAATCTTATTTTTACTGAAAATTTTAAATGCACTCACTGAGCTCCTTTAGCTCACCCACTTGGTGTTTTATATTTTCTGAACCCCCCCTCTAAGTGCAGGTTTCAGTGTGCAAGTTGTTGGTTCTCCTACAGCCAAGACAGACCATTTGTTTTTCAATGTAAATGTGTTGAGTAACACCTTTTGGTTTTCTACATAGTAGTTATAGACTTTGTGCATACTCTACATATGTTTCGAACAAACAAGAAATGGTTTCGGTAGTATAGTGACAATTTTTACTTTCATTAGTATATTCATTTTGTGATTGGAATAAAATTGTTGTGTGGAGTTGGATTTTATTTTGGAAAGATTGGAGGTCCTATTTGAAAGTTGAAAAAACTATTTTAAATAGAAGTGTGGTTTTTATTACAGGTTTTGTTTTTGGATTTTCAAAAAAACAGAAGAGACTCTATCCCCCTTTTTTTTATTTGGTAAATTATCTTCACTGATATTCCAAAATTTAGTTAGTAATATCAATAATTATAAAGGGTTCGCCTCACAAAATTTCTCAGTTTTGATAGTTTGACTCTGAGAAAATTCCGTTTGGGTGCTTGGTAGAGCCATCGGGATCTATAGTAAAGGATCTCGATGCTGGTCTTGTCAGTGTTAACTCTTAGCCCTGGTCTATACCCCTTTAGACCAGATCTAAACTCCTTCAGATTATACAATATCTAAAATATTACAAGCATCTTACCATATAATATAATAATTATCAATTTAATAAAAAGAATACTATATAAATATCAAATATTCATAAAAACAGAGATGACACATAAGCACAAACCCTAACAAAATAGTGGTAGGGATTCTATATATGTGGTTGTTGATAGATTTTCTAAAATGGCACATTTTTTCCATGTCATAAAAATAATTATGTATCACATATTGCTAATTTATTTTTCAAGGAGTTGTATAGCATGCCTAAGAGTATTATTTCAGATAAAGATGCAAAGTTCTTAAGCTATTTTTGGAAGATTTTATGGGTAAGATAGGAACTAGACTTTTATTTTCTCTAACTTGTCATTCACAAACTGATGGATTAATCAAATGTTTATAGCATGAATGGTTATTTTGTTGATAGCACGAATGTCCATACACATCCTCCAACTTCCATCATTCTTTAGAGTAAGCAAGATAAGTACAACATAAGGACTTGTACTTTCTCATATGTGTCCTTTTTGTATTAGCTCATCTACCTTCTCTTTCAAGATTTCATGTTCCTTTAGACTCGTATGATAATAGGACAAATTTAGCAGTCTAGCTTCAGGAACAAAATTAATGCGATGTTGAATATTTCATATTGAGGTAACTATGTCAATTCTGCCATTACATCAACAAATTCTACCAATAAGACTTAACTCTCTTTAGATGTGGGTTACATAGGTTCCTCCATTCCATTCACTATTAGAAAAGCACAGGTTTTTGTAATTTTTTATGTCCTCCACAAACTCATTTGCTTTAAGAGTTACGGACAATAATGTCTTCTCCTCTACTTTTGAAAAAGTGTTCTTCTGTTGGTTTGAAACCACAACTATCCGCTTGTGATTCCAAGTGAAGGTATAAGTGTTATCCCCCACTTGTGAGTTGCATCAATATCAAACTGCCACAACCCACCTAGTAACACATGGCATGCATCCATCTCCACAACTTCACAAAGAACTTTAGCTTTGTATGTCTTCCCCAAAGATAATGGCAAATATCATTGTTGTGTAATTTTTATGCTAGGCCCCTTCTTTATCCAACCAATGTTGTATGGGGCTAGTTATGGTTTTGTTTTAAGTTTGAGATGCTTAAAAAGGCTTTGTGAAACCAAATTCTCACAACTACAACTATCAATCATAAGTTTACAAACTTTGTTAGCCACAGAGCATTTAACTTTAAAGTTACGTTTACGTTGCATCTCATCAGGTTGTTTTGAAGTGTATAGCAGCCTCTTCACAACACATAAGACTTCCTTACTATCTTTTTTGGCCACTTTAAAGTCACCATCCTCCTGTTCTATTTCTCATTCATTATAGTCCTCCTCAAGCTCGCATTAGGCAACACTGGCAAATTTGCATCTCAGATAATCACTTGATCTGTGCTCTGTCTCATTACACTTAACACATCTAATACCTTTTAAACTATCTACTATTTGCTTCCCTTTTGTCTCTTAGGTTTTCTTTAGCTAACCCTCTACCCTTAGACTCTATAGGCTTGTTCTCAGATGTATTATGGGTAAGTTTAGTGTTTGGTTAAATTTGGGAATATAGTGGTGCCCTCGGATATCTCTTGGTTTTAGCTAGTCCCTCAGCCCTCAATGCCAAGCTTTGTGCTTGATCTATTGACCATATTTATTGCATGCCCAACCTGTCTTGGATCCCATCAATCAACCCATTTACATACCTAGCCACTTCCTAATCCTCCGTTTCTGTCAAGTTGCACCTAACTTGCAACCTTAGAAACTCTTTTGTATAAGTTGAAACAGAATGTGTTCCTTGGATGCAATTCTAAAATTGTTGGAAAAGAGTTTGTTCATAATCTAATGGTAGAAAATGCCCCCTTAAGTATGTTTTCATTTAGTGCCAATGATGGACAGGTGGCAGTCATTTTGATCTTAGACCTTCTTGATGGCGTTGCCACAAGCACCTGCACACCCATGTAGTTTATAGGCCACTAAAGCTACTTTACGTTCTGGACTTACATTCAAAATTTCAAAGGAACTCTTTACCTTATACTCATAATCCAAAAATGTTCTATATCAATAGCACTATTGAAAGTAGGCTAATTAGCTTTTACCTTGTAAGAGTCATCATGTTGGCGTTGTTGTCTCCCTCTTGGCAAAAACTCAGCATCAAATTCTCTCTTAATTTCCTCTTCTCTGAAATCATCAATTGAAGGGGTAAAACGGTTAAGCCTTCTCCGTGCACCCATGGTTGCTCCTCTTGTTCACAGTCTAACTTTAAGCTCATCTTTAGCTTCTTCCAATAAATTGACATTAATCAGTTTAGATTGTGGCTGTCTATGTGGTTTTTCTTCCTTGCCACCATTGATTCTTATTGTACTGGATTATTAAATATCGAACTCATAATGAGTTTAGTTAATGCTGCCATGCGTTCTTGTAATTCTATCATACTTTCTTCCATTCTTTGCTCGAGCGCATTCAAATGATCTCCACTCAAGTCACTAAGGCCTGCCATCTAAGGATGAGGTTCTAATACCACCTAACAAGCATTGTTAGGTCGTGATTTCATTCACAAAGACGAAAGTTGTGATGTCATTCAACGAAAATGAAAATTAAAAATGGTAAAATACTAATTCAAAGTAAAAGTTTTTGATTTCTTAATCTTTGAATTTACAAAGTCTCAATGCTTTCCCCATTGTCTCTCATATATATATAGAGATCTATTGGGATTACTAGTATTTATTACAATAATTAATGACAACTTACAACTACTAAGTACCAATTACTACCAATAACTAAGGCACTTAGAATGCCAGCACTTATTACAACACAATTAATGAAAACTACCAATAACTACCAATATTGAAGCTTTACTTTAAAACTTAATGTCAAACGGTTAACCACAATAATAAATGTAGTCGCAGGCTTTTAAAAGTTTATCATCACATGGGCTGTTGTGTTGTTGTTCCCTATATTACAAGACAATAATTACAAATTCTCAATCCAAGGAACAACACGCAGCTAGTGAAATTGCCAAATCAAAGGAGATTCATCACATGGATAATGTGCATTTAAAAGTAGAAGAAAAGTTCAAGAAGAAGAATTATAGCAAAAGAAGTTTTTGAGCTGTGCACTCTATAATTTCCACTTCTTAAGAAGTTTGAAATAATGGATCATGATTATCATTGTTCCAGATATTTTTTTCCATTGCTTTAAGATCGATATCATGATTCTAGATGAAGAACAACCATGCCCTAAATTGCAAGTAATGGAAGCCAACAAGGATCAAGCACACATGAAGAGGTAAAATCTCACAAATTAAATGTAAAAAAGTGGTAAAACAGAGTCATCAAGGACAAGCTAATAGATAGCAACCAACAAGGTTCGATTTTCAATCTAAGACTAAGATCTTTCTAGTAAAGCTCAAGAAAAGGTGATTGGGGTTGCTTCTTACAAATTTTCTCCTGGAACTATGGAAGTCGAAGAAAAGGAATATCATTACTTATAAGTGTCAACTGAATTTCCATAAGCGAGATGCTGATGATGATAAATCAGGCGCTGCTTGAGAGGTAAACCAAGGTAAGTGTATTTTCATTACCTTTTATGTTTCTATTTGTATTAAAAAGAAGAAAAAAAAGCCAATGCTGTGACATTAGAGCCTGCAATCATAATGCTACAGCACTGGCTCAGTGCTGCAGCTTTATTGCCTGGGCATTTCCTGCCTTTCTTTTAATGGTTGGGAGAAGTATTCCCTTATCTAAACTTGGCGGGCATTCTTTCAGTAGATGAATTTTTCCCGATGGACTTTCTTCTTTCTTTTACAAAAGATCAAGATTATTATCTCTCTCAACACTTTATGCCTTTGTTGGAGAGGTTCATTGTGCCAAAGCCATTTCTAAGCAGAGGCTAAAACAGGGAAGAGATTTTTTAGTACAAATTCAACGAAGAAACTGACTCCAAAGTGCTGCAGCACTAGCTTGGGCAAACCCAAAGAAGGCTTTGACTCTATTTTTCTCATTTTCTCCCATTTTAAAACCCTAAACCCCCTTAACCATAACTCTTCAATTCACTAAATTCAACCTTTTAAATTCAAAATCACCATAAAGTAACCGCCAAAAACACAATTACATCCACTATTAGCTATAATTATCACCAAAAATTGAAGATTTCATACAAAATTCAAATGGCACTCCGAATTTGAGATTTGTGATTTATCATCCAAGGTATGTATTTTTATGTCCTTACACTTAATTATTGATGAAGTACTTATCATTGTAGTGTTTGAAAAATATTGTAGAGTAATAGTAGTAGATTGAGTTGTAGAATAAATATTTTATTGAGGCTAGTATTTACAAATTGATTACGAAGTGTTTGAATTTATTTACACTTGAATTATAATGCATTGTGGTTGTTTGAGGGAGATTAATATTATTGTCATAATGAGAATTACAAAATTTGGAGATTTGAACTTGGTGGAATGTTTATTGGTCCATTGACATATAAATACAATAAGATGAGGAAAAACCCATGCTACTTCATCAAGCTTTGACAGTAGTTGATGACAATGATTTGAGGATGATGCAAATGTTATAAAGGATGCAAGTGAGGCATCAGTACATCATTTAGGGAATTATTTCATTTTTCTAATTTTATTGATGCCATGAAGACATGTCATGAATTAAGTTTGGAGGGAGGGGTGAGGAAATACTTTCACATTTTTAATGGCTTTACTTATTTAACTACATTATTTTTAGATTTACTTATTTATCTGTATTTGTAATTGTTTTTAGTTTGCATGTTATTTTTTGTCTGTGTTTATGTGTTTTGTGTTCTTTTTAGGGTTTAAGATGATTATTAGGCTACGATAAAACTAAGTGCAGAAACGATAATTCTTAAAATCAATAAATGCTATATTTGTCTATATGTTAGATCTAAATTGTAAGTTTGATCTTATTTATGATTACTTGAAATACATTGAGCATGTAGTTGGATTATTAAGTTATTTGCTGACCTAGAAGAAGTTTATACACAACAAAATTTTTTTTAAAAAAGGTCTCAAGCACACTCTAGAACTTGTTCGATTATCACTTAAGGAAAACTCTTAGGACATACCTAATTTTGGACATGATTTTAACCATGTTTGGATCATTTAAGCCTTTTGAGCCTACCGATATATATTTTTATCCTTAGCCACCCATTTCGAGCCTAATGACCATCATTCTTTGCTAATCACAACAATACCTTTCCATATTACATATTATCACCCCTCATACTATAAGCATAATGTTTATGGTTGTTGTTTGTTTAAAAGGGTTGAAATTTTCTAAGTTTGGGGGTGTAGTGATTTGAAATATCATTGTGTTAAAAAAAATGAAAATAAAAAAAAGTTGCAACAAAGTATGTTCAAATCAAGTTTGGGGGAATTCATTAGGAAAAAGTTTGATGATCTAAAAAAAAAAGAATGTATGTTTATGGTATGATTTGAGCCAAAAATTTATCCATTTTATCTCGCCTTCACCCTAGTTATACATTACAAGTTTACTAAAGTCCTATTTGATCATGAATCATATTTGTTCCTACATTAATTCAGGGTGATATAAAAAGCAAACCTTTGGAGTTTAAGTTCAGTAGTAATAATAATAAAATAAATCCATAAAGACCATATCTCTTCTTGTAGGCATAAACTATTTCGGGTGTAGTTAACTAATAATAACGACTATGCACACACATATACACACTGAGTAATCACTTGTAGGAAAAACTAAGCATGAAGTTAGCCATAGGGGATGCTCATGGTGTTTTAAGGTTCTTGGAAGGTATAGACATATTGTAATTTTTGAGGCTATCTAGTAATCATCAATTAATTGATCAATTTGTTTTTGAATTTCATTTTATTTGTTTTTATCTTGTCTTTGCTCGAGGATGAACAAACTCTTAAGTTTAGGGATATTTGATAATACGTAATTATTTTTAATATTTTATCTTCCTAAACTTAACATGTGCCCAACTTATCTCAATCATTTGTATTTTTATGCATATTAATGATGGATTATAGGTTTGGAAGCTAACGGAGTGAAAGTGTTGGATGCTGGATGAATCAGGAGCAAAATGGAGATAGTGACTAAAAAAATGATCCGAGGCAGCAGCATTCAAAGCCAATGCCATAACATCTATATTCGAGAGCGTAAGGCCGTTAACATCCAAACCTAAGGCCACAACATCCATCTTTGAGAGCGCAAGGCCGTAGCATCAAAACCCTAAGAGTGTGGCCCTTGGTCGCGCAACAGCAAACATTGACTCTTTAAAGGCAAAGTTGATATGAGCCTTGCCAACAATGTGACAAAACCCAGCACCACAATATGGAATTGAACCCGAGATCTTCAAGACGCAAGTTTGACGAGTCTTGACCCTTGAGTTAGCAAACAAAGAACTAAGACTATGGCTAGATATAGGACGCCACACCAAGAAACCCCAAGGATACTTCAAGAATCTAGGTGAAAAGTCCGGTTGTTTGAATGCCACAAGAACAAGCTTGATAAGTTCAAGTCCTTTCAAGAATGAAAGAAGAACACAAAAACTCTCAAATATTATTTTCTAAAATCTGTTCACCCACTCTCAATCTCCATGGTATTTATAGAGACCATAAGAGCTGTGAAGTTACAACTTTCAAATACAAATTTCAAACTTACAACTAATACAACAATTAAAATAACAAAATTCAACTTAATCAAATTTTCAGAAAACATGCCTAAATCAAAGGGATTATATTTCCTTGAATATTCAAATTTCCAGAAAACATGCCTAAATCAAAGGGATTAGATTTCCTTGAATATTCAAATTTCTAGAAAACATGCCTAATCAAAGGGATTCGGTTTCCTTGAATATTCAAATTTCCAAAAATTCTGCTTTAATCAAAGTGATTAGGTTTTCTTGAATCTGATTTGGATTTATTTGAAATGTATTTGGGCTTATGCTAAGCCTCCATGTGTTTTCCCTCCCACAAACTTGTTGAATCAGCCCATTTAATACTTTTTTAAATTGCTTGGCTCTAAGTCTTGTGATTGGCCCATTTGACAAACTTAATGTATCATGTGATTGATGGACTTGAGCCCTTCCAAGCCCACGTGTGAGTTCTTCCTCTTGTATGCGTATAGGCTGTGCAATGTCGTTTGCATCATTCTCCCCCTCTTGAAGAAGATTTGTTCTCAAATCGTCGTTTGCATCATCACCTATATCGAAAGGAGATAAGTCAGAAACATTAAAGCTAGCACTAACCCCATACTCACCAGGTAATTCAATTTTGTAAGCATTGTCATTTATGCGTTCCAATACTCGAATCGGTCCATCACTCCTAGGAAGGAGTTTAGAACATCTTTGCTCAGGAAATCGGTCCTTCCTCATATGCAACCAAACCCAATCTCCTGGTTCAAAGACAACCTTTTTACGTCCCTTATTGGCCTGTTTGGCATATTGCTCCGTCCGCCATTCTATGTTTTTCTTTGCTTTCTCATGAATCTACTTAATAAAATCTGCTTTCTTTTTTCCATCTAAGTTAACACGTTCGCTGAAAGATAAAGGAGTTAAATCCAAAGGAGTCAATGGATTAAAACTATAAACAATCTCAAATGGTGAAAACTTAGTTGCGGAATGAACACAACGATTATAGGCAAATTCAACATGCGGCAAACAATCTTCCCATGTTTTCAAATTTTTTTGTATGATAGCACGCAACAAAGTAGATAAAGTTCTATTCACTACTTCAGTTTGACCATCAGTTTGCGGGTGACATGTAGTAGAGAACAACAATTTAGTTCCTAACTTTCCCCACAAAGTCTTCCAGAAATAGCTCAAGAATCGCGAGTCTCGATCAGAAACAATAGTCCTGGGCATGCCATGCAACCTAACAATCTCCTTGAAAAATAAATCGGCTATATGTGATGCATCATCAGTTTTATGGCATGTAATAAAATGTGCCATTTTAGAGAACCTATCAACAACCACAAAAACTGAGTCTCTCCCCTTCTTAGTCCTAGGTAAGCCCAAAACAAAATCCATAGAGATATCAACCCAAGGTGCATTAGGAATAGGGAGGGGTATGTACAACCCATGTGGTTGATGCCTAGACTTAGCTTGCTTGCAAGAGATGCATCTCGCACAAATTCTCTCTATATCACGTTTCATGTGTGGCCAAAAGAAATGCTCATGCAATACACCTAAAGTCTTTGCTACCCCAAAGTGACCCATCAAACCACCACTATGTGCTTCCCAAACAAGTAATTCACGTAAGGATGAATATGGAACACACAATTTATTTTCTCGAAACAGAAAATTATCATGTAGATAAAACTTTCCACTTGCCCTTTTAGTGCAAATTTTAAACAAGTCACCAAAATCAAAATCGTTTGCATATAATTCCTTAATGTAATCAAATCCAAGCAATTTAGCATCAAGGGTTGAAAGCAAAGCATACCTGCATGATAGTGCATCAGCAACTACGTTTTCTTTACCTTGTTTATATTTGATCACATAAGGGAATGTTTCAATGAACTCCACCCAACTTGCATGGCGTCTATTCAGCTTATGCTACCCCTTTAAATGCTTCAAAGATTCATGATCTGTATGAATAACAAACTCTTTCAGCCATAGATAATGCTGCCATGTCTCCAAAGTTCGAACTAATGCATACAATTCTTTGTCATAAGTGGAATATTTTAGGACTGCACTATTCAATTTCTAACTAAAGTATGCAACCGGTCTTCCCTCTTGCATCAACACTCCTCCGATACCTATACCTGAAGCATCACACTCAATTTCAAACGTTTTAGTGAAGTTAGGTAAAACAAGTAAAGTTGTATTAGTTAATTTTTCTTTGATTAGCTTGAATGCTTTTTCTTGCTCATCTCCCCACTTATATGGAACATTCTTCTTGATCATTTCAGTTAAGGGTGCGGCTATGCTACTGAAATCCCGAACAAAACGTCGGTAAAAACTAGCTAAGCCATGGAAGCTTCTAACCTGTGTCACTGAAGTAGGCGTTGGCCAATCATGAATTGCCTTCACCTTTTCATCATCAACCTCAATTCCTTTAGAACTTACAGCAAAACCAAGAAACACAAGTTTGTCCGTGCAAAAAGTGCATTTCTTAAGGTTAGCGAATAACTTTTCTTTCCTTAAAACCTCTAAAACAAGCTTCAAGTGGTCAATGTGAGCATCTAGGCTTTTACTATATATCAGGATATCATCAAAGTACACAACTACAAATTTGCCAATAAAAGCACGCAAAACATGGTTCATAAGTCTCATGAAAGTATTAAGCGCATTAGTTAATCCAAAAGGCATAACTAACCATTCATACAAACCATATTTTGTTTTAAATGCAATTTTCCACTCATCACCTTCTTTCATCCTAATTTAATGGTATCCACTCTTGAGATCAATCTTAGAAAATACACAAGATCCATGTAGTTCATCTAACATATCATCTAATCGAGGAATAGGATGGCGATACTTTACCGTAATGTTGCTGATGGCTCGACAATCAACACACATCCTCCATGTCCCATCCTTCTTAGGTACTAGTAGGACCGGAACTGCACAAGGACTCATGCTCTCTCTAATATATCCTTTTTCTATTAGCTCGTTAACTTGCTGTTGAAGTTCTTTCGTCTCCTCTATAAGCGGGCCAGTTTGGAATTGTTGCACCGGGTATGAAATCAATTTGATGTTTAATTCCTCGAATTTGAGGTAAGCCTGAAGGTACCTCCTCAAGAAAAAAATCATCGAATTTTTGCAAAAGAGAAATAATATTGCTTGGCAAAGATCCAACAAGATCGTTAGTACACAAAAGGTCTCCTTATATATAAGTACTATAAGGGGTTGTTGCGAAATTAAAGCTCTCTTAATCTCACACTTTTTTGCAATATAGTTATATTTTTCCTCTCTTGCACTCAAAAGGGCTGCAACTCTCTCATTTTCATTTTCACCATGTTTCATGCCTTTGCCTTTCTCTTTTCCTCTCCTCTCATTTTCTATTTTCGCCACTATGGCCTTTCTCTCATTTTCTTTTCTCTTTTCACTTACTTTTTGCATCTTCAGTTGGTCTTCAAGAATTTATTTTGGTGTCAATGGTACAAGTGTTGTAGGCTGCTTCTTGATGATAAAAGAGTACATGTTGGTGTAACCGTCATGCGTGACTCGTCTATCGAACTGCCATGGTCATCCCAATAGGATGTGACATGCATGCATAGGTACCATGTCACAAAGTACCTCATCATCATATTTACCAATGGAAAAAGCTACCAACACCTGTTTGTTTACCTTGAATTCTCCGCAATTATTCAGCCATTGAAGTCGGTATGGTCGTGGATGTTTCAAGGTAGGTAATGCCAATTTTTCTACTAATTCGGTGCTGGCAACATTGGTGCAACTCCCACCATGATCTATAACGCTGCAAACCTTGTTGTTCACGAAACATCTAGTATGGAACAAGTTTTCTCGCTGATTGTTTTCTTTTTCCTTAACTTGTGCACTAAGAGCTCGTCTTGCCACCAATGATTCTCCTTCTACTGCATATTGTCCTTCATAGTCATTTTCAAGAGGTAGCATATCATCCACTTCATCATCTTGCTCATCTTCTGACTCGATCTCCCCTTGAGTGTTGATCACCATTACCCTTTTGTTTGGACATTGGCTAGCTATATTTTACCTACCTTGGCATTTAAAGCACTTAATGTCACGATTTCTAGAAGTTGTGGATTCAATTTTATCTTGTTTCAACGTTGCAGCTTGTTTGGCATCCTTAGATGGCTCGGGCTTAGGCTTAGTTAATGAAAATTCATCTCTTTTAGGGGCTGGTCGCCATGAGTTTGTGGGAGCCATGCTTGATCCCCTTCGAATTATGTTCCTTCGCTTCAATTGTTGCTCAACTTTGATGGCTTGGTGCACCAATATCTGTCAACTCTACATAATGCTACATCTCCACCATATCTGCTATCTCTCGGTTTAAGCCATGCAAGAACCTAGCCATAGTGGCTTCTCTGTCCTCCTCTACATTTGCTTGGATCATAGCAACCTCCATTTCCTTATAGTATTCATCAACACTCTTGGATCCTTGAATTAGACGTTGCAACTTGTTATACAACTCCCGATGGTAGTAGCTAGGAATGAAGCGTCTTCTCATGATGGCCTTCATCTTATTCCATGTCTCAACAGGTCCTTCATGATTTCTCCTCCTTTCCTTCAACAATTGATTCCACCAAATAATAGCATAGTTAGTGAATTCAATTGCAGCCAATTTTACCTTTTTGGCCTCGGAATAGTTGTGACAATCAAAGATCATCTTTATCTTCATCTCCCATTCTAGATACGCCTCAGGATCATTTTTACCTTGGAAATGTGGAATCTTCACTTTAATGCTTCCCAAGTTATCATCTCGCCTATGTATTCTCCTCCTAGCACTTATATCTCCATATCTACGCCTAAATCTACCTTGGTTCATTGGTGGTTCATCTAGCTCATCCAACTCCTCTTCATCTCCAACATCTCCCCATTGTACTCTTGGTTGCACTCGCCTAGGTAGTTGCCCAATGGACGAGTTTTGATGCTACCCTAAATTTTCCAACCGGTCCATTCTCTTGTGAATTTGCTCTAATTCAATTCTCATCATCCGCCTCATTTCGCCCAATAACGCCTGCTGCTGTAGGTTTGGATTGGTTGGTTGTTGAACCTCTTCATTTGAGTTTTCTTGATTGTGTAACATGTTTAGAATCTGCAAAAAAATACAGTTAAGGCCTCACAAGCACTCCCTCACGTGTTTCACTCAAGTAAATTTACTTACTCTCGTGTTTAGCACTCAAACGGCTTTTACACTCTTATATTCTCACCACTCTTTGCCTTTTTCCACTCACACTTCTTCTTTTCACCCTTAATCAGACTCAAAAATTATCAAGATTCAAGTGGCAATTCAATATGAGAAGCAACCGAGACAAGTCACACGATTCAAGAATATATCCTTAAGAAAAATGATGCTAGTAACATATGTGGGAAATTTCGTTCAAAGTTGTTGACAAACTGATAAAATTCAAATTTTAGAATTTGCAACAAATTTCTGGCCTTTTCTTTTCTTTTTTTTTCTATCTTTTTTTTTTTAATCTTCTTTCTTTCCTTTTTTTTTTTCTTTTTTTTTTTTTAAATCAGGAACCATAAATAAAATAAAATTCGAATTTATGTAAAGATAAATGGAACAATGAAATACATAAAAGGATAATTCAAACTTGCCTTGAAACCAAAGCTCTGATACCAATGGTATGAACCTTGCCAACAATGTGACAAAACCCAGCACCACAATATGGAATTGAACCCGAGATCTTCAAGACGTAAGTTTGACGAGTCTTGACCCTTGAGTTAGCAAACCAAGAACCAAGACTATGGCTAGATATAGGACGCCACACCAAGAAACCCCAAGGATACTTCAAGAATCTAGGTGATAAGTCCGGTTGTTTGAACGCCACAAGAACAAGCTTGATAAGTTCAAGTCCTTTCAAGAATGAAAGAAACACAAAAACTCTCAAATATTATTTTCTAAAATCTGTTCACCCACTCTCAATCTCCATGGTATTTATAGAGACCATAAGAGATGTGAAGTTACAACTTTCAAATACAAATTTCAAACTTACAACTAATACAACAATTAAAATAACAAAATTCAACTTAATCAAATTTCCAGAAAACATGCCTAAATCAAAGGGATTATGTTTCCTTGAATATTCAAATTTCCAGAAAACATGCCTAAATCAAAGGGATTAGATTTCCTTGAATATTCAAATTTCTAGAAAACATGCCTAAATCAAAGGGATTAGATTTCCTTGAATATTCAAATTTCCAGAAAACATGCCTAAATCAAAGAGATTAGGTTTCCTTGAATATTCAAATTTCCAAAAATTCTGCCTTAATCAAAGTGATTAGGTTTCCTTGAATCTGATTTGGATTTATTTGAAATGTATTTGGGCTTATGGATCATTGGTGGAAGCTGCAACATGGGTTGAAAGAAGCATGGCGGCCATCCCTAAACCGAAACAGCAGGGTCAGAAAAGAGGCTGGTCAGGTAGTTCTCGAGGAGGACCGAGTAAATTCCCCCAAACAGAGGAGAGATCGTCATGGTCCAGCAGTCAAAAGCCAAGCCAAGGAGCTCAATCCAGCCAAGCTTCCGTTCGGCAACCATCCGCCGGATTCTGAAGCACTAAGGAGAGTTGGAAGAATTTCCCGGTGTGTAATAGATGTGGCAAGGCCCATCCGAGGGATTGTAGGAAGGGGACTACTGGGTGTTATAAGTGCGGACAAGAGGGTCACTACATGAGAGATTGCCCGAATGATGGAGCTAGCAGCAAGCCAGAAGATAGACCACCAGCTCCAGGACAAACCAGCGGCGGTCGAGGGCAGATTCGAGGAGGTCCCCAATTCAGAAGATCGAGCGGCGCGAGCCAGCCTGGTAGGGGCGCCGGTCGAGGAGGATCATCCGGTGGATCACAAGTGAAACCGCATACCCAGGCTAGGGTATTTGCGGTGACCCAACAGGAGGCGGATGCGGCCCCAGAAGTTGTGACAAGTACAATGTCAGTTTTTGATCAAAATGCTTATGTACTAATAGATCCTGGAGCGACCCATTCTTTTATTTCTGTGGAGTTTGCTGCAAACGCTAGTATAGCACCCCAGTTATTAGATGGCGCGGTAATAGTGTCTCTTCCTACCGGAGACTCCATTATAGCAGAAACGGTGTATAAGAGTAGTAAAATCAGTATTGAAAGCCAAGAGTTTATGGCAGATTTGATTGTGTTGGCCATCAGTGAGTTTGATGTGATTTTAGGGATGGATTGGTTGTCTAAATATCGAGCCTCAGTGGATTGCTTCTGGAAAGAAGTTAGATTATGTAGCCCTAGCGGAACGGAAGTTATTTTCCGCGGGGTACGGAAATCACTTTCTGCCAGCATGGTGTTGGTAATGAAGGCAAGAAAGATGTTTCGGAAGTCATGTCAGGGTTACTTAGTCTATGCCATAGACGTAAGGGATGGTGGAACGAAATTGGAGGATATTCTGGTGGTGAGAGAGTTTCCGGATGTATTCCCCGAGGATCTTCCGGGATTGCCTCCGGATAGAGAGATAGAGTTTAAAATAGAAGTAGCCCCTGGAACACAACCAGTTTCTAAAGCACCCTACAGAATGGCTCCTTCAGAATTGAAAGAACTGAAGGTTCAGTTGGAAGAGTTGGTGAATAAGTGTTTCGTTAGACCGAGTACTTCTCCTTAGGGTGCACCGGTTTTGTTTGTGAAGAAGAAAGACGGAAGCATGAGATTGTACATTGATTACCGGGAGCTGAATAAAGTAACGGTGCGTAATCAATATCCATTTCCGAGAATTGATGATTTATTTGATCAGCTGCAAGGAGCCAGAGTATTTTCCAAGATAGATTTGAGGTCCGGCTATCATCAACTGAAGATCCGGGAGGAAGATGTTCCTAAGACGGCCTTTAGGACCCGATATGGGCATTATGAATTTTTGATTATGCCTTTTGGGCTGACTAATGCCCCAGCTGCCTTTATGGATCTTATGAACAGAGTTTTTAGATCCTATTTAGATCGGTTTGTGATAGTATTTATTGATGATATATTAGTATATTCAAGCAGTGAGGAAGAGCATACAGAACATTTGAGGATAGTTTTCCAGACCTTAAGGGAGCATCGGCTGTATGCCAAACTTAGTAAATGTCAATTTTGGCTAGATAGAGTTGCATTTTTGGGGCATGTAATCTCTGCAGAAGGGGTAGCAGTAGATCCCCAGAAGATCGAAGCAATAGTGAATTGGAGACAGCCTACGAACGTGACGGAGATCCGTAGTTTCTTGGGTTTGGCCGGATATTATAGGAAGTTTGTAGAGGGATTCTCAAGGATAGCCGCTCCTCTGACTAAGTTAACCCGAAAAGAAGAGAAGTTTGTATGGTCGGAAGCGTGCCAGCAGAGCTTCGAAGAGCTAAAGAGAAGGTTGACGTCAGCCCCTGTGCTTACACTTCCGTCAGGGAATGACGGTTTTACCATATATTGTGATGCTTCCAGGCAAGGTCTAGGTTGTGTGCTAATGCAGAAGGAGAAAGTAATAGCCTATGCTTCCAGACAATTAAAGAAGCATAAACAGAATTATCCTACACATGACCTAGAACTAGCTGCGGTAGTTTTTGCTTTAAGAATTTGGAGGCATTATTTGTATGGGGTTCCTTGCAAGATCTTTACGGATCATAAGAGCCTGCAGTACTTGTTCACTCAGAAAGAATTAAATATGAGGCAGAGAAGATGGCTGGAGCTTATTAAAGATTATGAGTGCACCTTGGAATACCATCCAGGAAAAGCTAACGTGGTAGCAGATGCTCTCAGCAGAAAGCCTGTCAGTTCAATAGCTCACTTGAAGGTCGCATATCTATCGATGTTGATAGAATTGAGGTCTTTAGGTGTAAAATTAGAATTATCAGATTCGGGAGCATTATTAGCCACATTTCAGGTCCGTCCAATACTGGTTGATCGGATCAAAGAACTACAGACTCAAGACCCACAAATAGTTAAATTAAAGGGTGAAATCGAGTCCGGGCAGCGAAAGGATCTTTCAGTGACCGAGGATGGTGTAGTAACCTTGGGTCGGAGGTTATGTGTTCCGGATGTAAATGAGTTAAGAAAAGAGATTATGGAAGAAGCTCATTCTTCAGCGTATGCTATGCATCCCGGGAGCACAAAGTGTACCGTACCCTAAAAGAGCACTACTAGTGGAAGGGCATGAAGAAAGATATAGCTGAATTTATCTCGAGATGCCTAACTTGTCAACAAGTAAAAGCGGAGCATCAGAAACCTGCAGGGCTCTTGCAACCCCTTCTGATTCCGGAGTGGAGATGGGAAAGAATAACGATGGACTTTGTGGTAGGACTTCCGCGTAGCCAGAGAGGCAATGACGCAATATGGGTGATTGTTGATAGACTGACGAAATCTGCTCACTTCCTACCCATTAGAAGCAGTTGTTCTTTAGATAAATTAGCCCAATTGTACGTAGATGAGGTGGTACGACTCCATGGAGTTCCCGTGTCCATTGTGTCAGACAGGGATCCACGGTTCACTTCTCGATTTTGGCCCAGTTTACAGAAAGCTCTAGGTACAAAATTGAGTTTCAGTACGGCCTTTCATCCTCAGACGGATGGTCAGTCGGAACGGACAATTCAGACACTTGAAGATATGCTTAGAGCGTGTGTTATGGAGTTTAAGGGAAGTTGGGATACTCATCTACCGCTAATGGAGTTCACCTACAATAATAGCTACCAGACTAGCATCGGAATGGCACCATATGAGGCATTGTACGGAAGAAAGTGCATAACTCCAGTT
Organism: Ailanthus altissimus; assembly: GCA_946807835.1. Lineage (NCBI taxonomy): Eukaryota > Viridiplantae > Streptophyta > Magnoliopsida > Sapindales > Simaroubaceae > Ailanthus > Ailanthus altissimus. The sequence goes on from OX327699.1 coordinate 8,048,691, forward strand.
TGTTGGGATGAGGTAGGTGAAAGGAAGCTGATTGGCCCATAAATTGTTCAGATTAGTTCGGAAAAGATTCAACTTATCAAGCAGAGATTGAAAACAGCTAATGATAGACAGAAAAGTTATGCAGATAACAGAAGAAGAGACTTGGAGTTTGAGATCGGTGATAAGGTCTTTCTGAAGATATCACCATGGAAAGGAGTACTAAGATTCGGGAAGCGAGGAAAACTGAGTCCCCGATATATTGGACCGTACGAGATAGTTGAAAGAGTTGGAAATGTGGCATATCGTCTACGGTTACCCGAAGATCTAGCTAGAATCCATGATGTGTTTCATGTTTCTATGCTTCGCAAGTATATAGCAGATCCTTCACACATCCTAAGGGAACAACTGGTAGAATTGAATGAAAACTTAACCTACAAAGAGAAGCCTGTGCAAATCCTAGACCGGAAAGAGCAAGTCCTTCGTAACAAAAGCATTCCCTTAGTTAAGGTGTTATGGATGAACCATGGGGTAGAAGAGGCCACGTGGGAACGTGAAGATCAGATGCGAGTCCAACATCCTTACCTCTTTGAGACAGGTATGATTTAAATTTCGAGGACGAAATTTTTTAAGGAGGGGTGAAATTGTAATATCCAATCCCTATTAGTAGTATTGGCGCCTAGATTTCGGTATAGAACAAATAAGACACCGTAGGGTTACTCGATTTTAACCCTATTAGAAATATTTTCTTTATAGTGCACGTGAGAGATATCAGACCTAATTTGGTAATTTCACACTTGATCGGTGCGCCGGACGACCCTAGAATATTTTTAGAATTTTTCTCTATTGACTTGGAAAAGAAAATTCTAATTTACTACATGAATTTCCATTTAAGGGTTATGAATGGAACAAGCCTTTGTTGAGAAACATAATCCATATATTAGAGAATGGACCAATTAGAAGAAATCTCATGGATTGCCAAGTTGAAAGTTCTAGTTAGTTCGTTGAACTATTCTAACTAAATAGTTACAAATGAACTAATTACATAATTAGTTTTTAACTAATGGCAAATTAGAAGTTTTAAGTAAGTTGAAGGGCAAAATGGTAAATTGAGGGAGCACTATATATATGTTAGAAGTGTGTAGAAATTTGAAGAGAGATCAAACCAACACTTAGCCAAAAAAAGAGAGAAATTCGAGCTTCAAAGGGGGTGCTGCTACAGTGACTATTCAAGTTTTTTTTTCATGATTTTTCATGTGTAATCAAGCCAAATTAAGGTTACAAACCAATCCCTAAGCTCAATTGAAGTCTCTATTAGTGGAAATTCAAGAAAAAGAGGTAAGAAAAGCATCTTTTATGAGTTTGATAAGTGAGAATTCAAGAATGTGTTAATTGATGTTCTTATGTGTATTCTTGGCTTAGATTGAGTTAAATTCTAGTTTGGAGCTTGAAGGAGTCATCAATTTGAAGAAATTGGCAAGGTGAGAATTAGGGTTTTTGGTGATTTTATTGTAGAGATTTCAATTGATTGTAATTAGGGCTTTAGAATGAAATTGGCATGATTTTGTTGTAATTGGAACAAGAAATTGAGAAAAGGAATGTGTTGTAACCTAGGGTGAAATTCTGCCACTTTAGGGAAGTTAAGAATTGAGTGGTGTTTTGATTGAATTGTTGTGTGTAAATGATGCATTTTGTGAATGGAATGTATATGGTTGATGAAAAAACCCAAAAATTAAGAAAATGGGACATAATTGTCCATGTTGAAAAAGTGAAGGGCAAGTATGTCCAATCAAATGATAAGGTGTTCAATAATTTTCAGGGCGCCGGATGGTGAGTTAGTTTCGATTATGGCTCCGTAACTAAAATCGGGAAATAGTTTACCTCCGGGCTTTGTATGCCGATTAGGGCATTTAGTAGTTAAATGAGATTCTAGTGTTCGATTTGGTTCTAAATGTCATTTATGGCGCGTAGGTGAGGATAACCGAGAGCGTTAACGGGAGCAGGAATCGGGAGCGAAATTGAGCACGGAGCGGTTGTGAGTGGAAATCTGCCATTTCTTTTACTTTTCGGTTATTATGTTTTCGCACAATGACTATGTATGTTTTATGAGCTTTCGATGCATAAACATGATTTATGATCTTGATATATTCATAGACATGCTTTTACATGATCGATTTGTGAAACAATTTGAAAATTACTGCATTTGTTTTAAGGCCATTGGTACCCTCAGATTATAGTGGTGATGATTGTATTAGACCCGGCCGGTATATCCCGTGCACATGGGCAGGTCTTGGGGGTGTGTCACTAACTCCGGGAAGTTGGGATGTCGAGTCATGTGAGTCGCTCTATGGGTACGGGATATTGTCTCGCTATATGCATGCGATGTAGGATTCCGCTGCGTAGCCAGTGAGATGTCTTGAGATGTCACTGTGGGTGCTGCTAGTTGAGGTGCCCCGTGACCTACTCACGTATGCGGTGCTAGTTGAGTCGCTGCGTGGGTATAGAGCTTTAGGGTTACCATTGGTACAATTTAGAAAGAAAATGGCCGAGCGAGGATTTTACTAGTTTTCGATTTACCGATAGCATTTATGCATTGATATGCACACAATAGTTATTATGTTATACAGATTCTGAATATAGTTTTCCAAAGATGTAGATAAAACCCGCTCGGCAAGATTTCATTAGCATAGGATATTATAAACCGTTTTACAATTTTACATCCGTTTTAGAAGCATAATTTCTGCATGTACTTTAGAAATTGCTATCTTTGTATAATATTCTTGTAATTGAATTCTCATTTACACTCACTGACCTCCTTTAGCTCACTCGTTTTATGTTTTATGTTTTAAACCCCTTTCCCAGGTGCAGGTCTCAGAACGCAAGCTGCTGATTCTCCGATCGCCGAGTAGTGGGCCGAATCCAAAGATAATTTTTGTACATGTAAATGTGCTAATAGCACTCTTTACTTTATGCATAATAGTTGTAGGCATGTATATTTGTAAGTATGTGTTGAATCAAGAAGAAGAGATTTCCAGTTTATGATGATCATTTTTACTTTTATGATTATGCTTATTTTATGATTTACACGAAATAATTGAGTTGTGTTGGATTTGATTTGAAAAGGACCGGAGGTCCGAATTGCTAGAATTGAGATGTGTTGGAATTAGAAGTGAAATTTCTTTGCAGGTTTATGTGAATTTTCCGAAAAACAGGGGAAACTCTATCCGTTTGTTTTTAAAACTAAAAAGTCGTTTTCATGTATATTACTAGATCTTCTTAGTAGTAACAAGAATTAAAAAGGGGTTCGCCTCGCAGAATTTCTTAACTTACCCAGTTAGGTTCGGAGGAACTTCCGTCGGGGTGCCCGGCAGGGCCACTGGGATCTATAGTAGAGGGTCTCGGGTCGGGTCCTATCATAATTGCTCAAGTTTAGGAGCCAATGGCATACTAGAAGTCTAAGCATATGAAGGAAAAGTACCACATAATTATAGAGATCTTAGCTACAAGAGATTTAATAGTATCTAGAGTAGATTCTATTAATAATGCAGCAGATCCATTAAGGCTTTAACTCTTAGGGTGTTTAAGAAACATGTGGAATCAATGGGTGTTAGACATTAACGTGAATGGCCCTAAAACAAGTGGGAGATGTTGAAGATGGTACTTATGTGCCATTTAATTTTGCATGAATATTTATTTAATATTATACAATGTAAATTTCAATATATCGTTAATATTTATATATATAATACTAAGCTTGTTACTTTTCAGACATTATAGATCTAAAGAGTTTAGATTTAATCTTAAGGAATTTAGATTAGTGCTAAGATTTAGCATTTTAAAAGTTAAAAACTTGTTTGAATTGGGACATAGACCCAAGAATATTAGAGTAATGATATAATTGCAATGAATTACAAATAGTGTTAAAAAATGACTATGAAATATGTTCTCAAATATATCGTTCTTAATTTATAGTTATCGACACGGGTCAATTAGTATACCTTTAGAATTAATGTTGTATCTATATTTGGATTGTCCAGACGGTTAGTGTGGGCCCCCACCCCTCTACTAGCAGGGTGGGGTCCACCCCTACTCGGTGGGCCCACTCAAAGGAATATCGGAGTACCCCCTCCTTTCTTTCGCCTTTTCGAGGCTCGAACCCAGGACCATATGGGGTTCTAAGCCCACCGAGTAAGGGTGGACCCTACCCTGCTAGTAGAGGGGTGGGGGCCCACAATAAAAAGGCCAGCTCAAGTGGTACCAGAGGTGCTCCCCAGTGGTCTTAGAACCCCATATGGTCCTGGGTTCGAGCCTCGGAAAGGCGAAAGAAAGGAGGGGGGACTCCGATATTCCTTTGAGTGGGCCCACCGAGTAGGGGTGGACCCCACCCTGCTAGTAGAGGGGTGGGGGCCCATAGTTAGTCTTAGCTGACTGTGAGCTTAGTGGAAGCTCGTATAAACATGCAGGTATTTAGTTAGGATTGGGTACTTAACAAGCTCACGAGAACCTCTAATAGACATCCTATAAAGTCGTCAATGAAAGGTCTTCTCGAGTTGAGTAGTATTTGTGGTGTTTTGACCTGAATACCATGGTAGACTTGTGAGTGATCCACCATACATAGATTCCACACATGTCAACGACCTTTCATGGTATAACCTCTAGGTGTCGTTAAGTATGGTTTGAAACTCATGGAGTTTGGTATGTGTAGATATATGATTTGTCAGCTTATATGGGTGACTTGTATATCCTAATACTTCAAGATTATATTTTAAAAAACCTTGTGGCCACAAGTATTAATCCCAAAAAAAGAGTTTTTCATAAGGTTAAACATATCACAAAAGTGTTTACGAATATTATTTATGGAAATACAAATCTGGAGATAAGTTCACGGTCAAGCATATGGAGATTTAATAGTGATGATACATGTCTTTACTCTTCTAGGATAAAGGTGATGGAAAAACTATACAAATTTATTTTAACCTGAACTTGTAAAGTTTTAATACACCAAATTGTAATATCCGCAATATATGTGTGGGGCATTAATCAAAGATTTATGAAAGAGTTCCATAACATAAACGAGTGTGAACCTAGAGAGTCTCATAATATGAAGTGCACTTATTGAACACTGAAGTAACGGACTGAGTCAAGCAGTTAATCCAAAAAATGTTTGAGAAAACATGATTTATTTTAGGATCTTTCAAGAAGCACACATGTTAAATTTTAAGTGTTAGGTTTATTATTTAATTAGTTAACAATAGTTGTTAACCAATTAAAAATATGACAAGTTTTGCTTATATAGATACTTGGCAAATGGCAAAGTCTATTGTCGGATCTAGTACATGTGGGTGTATACATGTGTAATTGTGTCTATTGCCTAAAACACATATCAAATACGACTTTAACGCAGCGGAAGCATAAATTATACAATAAACACAATAAACAAAATATATTAATCACATTAATATATTAGTAAGGTTGAGAACTCACCTCAATGTGTAACGTTATACATGTATTTCCTCGGAGTTCGCATGGAGACCAAATCGTGGGCAGTTCTAGCCACAACTCGGTGGGCTTGGTGAGCTAGAACAGTAGCCCTATATGCAGCCGAAATTAACTCTTAATCTCTAAAATGGCCAGGTGTGTGTTTTTCATCATTTTCTTCAGAAGGATAAGAAATGAAGAATTTAAAGCAATCCATAATTGCTCCAATTGGAACCATAGAGAAAAATGAAACAATTTCATTTTTTTTCCTATTTTTTTTTCTTCCTCCTATTAGGCACCATTTCTTCTCTTCTTTCTTTCTTCATTTCACTTTCCTGTAACACACCCCTTCCAACAATTTCACACACTCACTTATATATATATATATATTAAATTATTAATATAATATATTATATAATAATAATAAAAAAATAATACATAATGGGTGCCAACTAATTGGCACCCGAATAAAATATTATATAATATAATAATATATTATAATGAGAGATATTTTAATTATTTAACTATTAATTAATCAAAGTGTGAAATGACCAATTTGCCCCTCATAAATAGTTACCAAGTCTACCCCCAAGTAGGTCCCACTAAATCTCACACTTGGGTAAATTCAACAGAGGATCCACAATGCGCCACGTGTCATTATACAATTAGTAAATAATAATTATTGACTATTTGTTGTATTTAACACTTAAATATAACGCACGCATTCCCGTAATACTGTTGAATATTGCTGGATTAAACAATTTAATTCAGCACGCTGCTTCAGTATACAATGAGTCACTTCATATTGCGGGACTCCTTATGTCCTACACCCAATTTGTCAAATGGTACTATTCCATAAGTTCGTGAACAATGCCCCACGTACACGTCACAGATGTACAAATCAGCGCGTTGAACCATATAAGTTGAAGTTACAACGCATACTATAGTCTTTTCGTCATGATATCCTGAATGTGTTGAGAATATAGATTATCACTGTCAAATCTCTTAGTGATAATCCATGTACTATCTCCAGACTTGTATCTCACTGAACAATATGTGCAAACTCCTTTGCCATATTGTTCTACTCTGGCGGAACTCTTTCCTAGGATTTATGCTTGTGGCCACAAGACTTTTTGAGATATAATCTCGAAGCATCTGGATATCAAACTTCCTATGCGAGCTGACAGATCCCATATCTTTACACACTGGACTCCATAAGCATCGTACCATACCTAGCGGTCACACCATGAAAGGTCTGTGATATTCGTGAAACCAAAGTGTGGTGGATCACTTATAAGCCCACAGTGGCACTCAGGTTAAAGGACCACGTATACTACTCAACTCGAGAGGAACCTCCGTTGATTGCTTACATAAGGTGTCTATCAGAGGCCCTCATGAGTCTGTCCCATATCCTGTCCTAACTGGATACCCATATGTCAATACGAGCTCAAAGCTCACGGTCAGCTAGGAACGACCATCTATACCCTACTGGTATATTCTCAGGTCTATATTCCATTACAGGTAAGGCTCTAACTCTTGAATCTAGTGAGTTTCATAACCAGCTAACACTTAACTGTGCTAATATTTAGTAATTATATCTTTCAGTGTGGCTAACTATGAGTCTTTATCTAAACTCCTTTAGATCTGATCTGAAATCCTTCAGATCGTACACTGTTTGAAACCTTACATTTATAGTACTATATAAATTGATATTAGTGATATAATGAGAATTTACACTTGTATATGTATATTTAGGGATGGCATGTAAGCACCAACCCCAACAATCTCCCACTTTCTCTAGTACTATTCTTGATGGTATCTCATACATATTGACTCTACATGTTTCATAAATACTTTAAGAGTCATGGCCTTTAGATAGTGGGTTTGTTATATTATTTATAAAGCACTTCTAAAAATAATTACATCTCCTTTATGCCAAGATCCCTCTAATCATGTGAGACACCTCTCAACATAATTAGAGTACTGGTGTCCTCTTGGCACCTCAACGTGTACAATGGCCTTATTTTGTCGCAAACTATGGGATAAGATCCATGTGTCTTGGAACTCTTCCAAGGCCAGTGATAAAACTACGAATCCTCACTACTGCTTCCGTTGCACTTTAAATAAATAAGTAGTGAATTCTAGTTTGGTGCAATTCCAACTAATTTGTACTATTGAGAATGAGCACATTCCCAAATGTAAACTCTCTACCATGTAGGTCAAACTAAAAGTTTGACTCCATGCATCTTTTCACTTGCAAGCTACTTTCTCTATATTTGAGAAATTTATCCTTTGTACCCTCAAGGTATCTTAGGATATGTTTGACTACCAATAAATAGCAGTCACCTAAATCAGACAGAAATTGGCTCGTAACTCTTACAGCCTAACTGATATCAGGTCTTAAGCACATCATAGCATACATCAATCATTGAAGAGCTAATGTATCTGTTGTGTTAGACATTCTAACTCTCTCATCTTCCATCTGAAAAGACATTATTCTCAAAAGATGAACACCAGGTCTATGAGATACGTTAACTATCTCATAGTTAATAAACTGTACCTTTCTTAGACGTCATTGATGTGAAATGATTTAGGAGAGTCCTATCAACTTCCTAGTTCTATCTCTATAAAGCTTTATACCTAGTATAAATGAAGCCTCTCCTAAATTCTTTATGGAGAAATTCTTACGAGTTACTTCTGATCGATTATAACATACTGACACCATTCTCAATAACCAGTATGTCATCAACAAAGAGTATCAAAAAGACTATCATGCTCCCACTAACCTTTCTTGCACGCTTGACCAGAAGTCTGGCTGGACGTAAAACCTTTAGAATGTTCCATGAATATCTCTTAATCGAGGTCTTTATTCCACAATGCCTTTCTTTACATTCATCTGCCAAACCTCAAGTCACAATGTACTGCAAGAGCCAATAATATACTAATTGACTTTAGCATCAATATTTTTCCAAAGGTTTCCTTTTACTTAATTCTAGATTACAGAGGATTACCTTTCTAGAACTAATATAGAGCTTAGAAGGACTCTACCTTTCATCTGACTCCTACTACCTCTTTGTAAACTCTTTACAACCAATGAGAACAATTCTCACAGGTAGCTTTACCAAGTCCTAGACTTGATTCTGATGCATAGAGTCAATATTTTGTTTCCATGGCTTCTTGCCGCTTTCCGAACAGATGTCTAACATTGTCTCCTTATAGGTTAAATGATTATTTTCTTCTACCAAGAAAACTCTAAGTTCACCTTCAGGCATCTATCATACCTAAAAGGTGACCTAGACATCTTTTCTGACCCATTAGGAGAGTGTACAAAAAGGCCACTGCTTAACAGAGCCTGAGTTCCCATCCTTGGTTCATTGATTATTAGATTGACTCCACCAAGTTCAATCTTTTTATTATTCCCACGATCTATAAGAAACTCTTTCTCCAGAATAGTGGTAAACTGAGAAACGAACATACTTCGATTCTCTGAATCATAGAACTAGTATTCTATTAGATTCATAAGATACACAATGAACCTATACATGTATCTCTTGGGTGTTGTCTACCTTACTAAGTAACTCTTACAAAACATGATATCCTGTTGCATAACTCTTACGTAAGTGGGAAAATCTCAAGTCTTAACTTATTTAAGATATAACTTCCTTCCTTTCTGTATCACATACGGAATAGAAGGAACATCTTTTGACGAAACTATACTTAATAAGCAACTGTATTTGGAGCATATTCTCACAGATAGAGCGCTAACACTCATTATCAATTTGAACATATCTAATAAAATTCAATTCTTCATCTCTTAAACATCATTATGCTATGGATTACCCGGAGGACTATAATGAGTGAGAATCCCATTCTTCCTTAAACAAATGGGGAACTTTCTGTTAATGTACTCACTACCTCGATCTAATCGAAAGGATGTAATATACATTCTGGTATGTTTGGTCATCTACGTAAATACATTATTCATAAACTGGTTAAGTCTTTATGTTCAGATTGGGAATCCAACCATCCTTAACTAGATGGATAAACGTCTCACGCCTATATGACCTAAACTCATATACCACAGGTCCTTATCATTTAAGGATTCTAATTTATAGACATTTCTAATTGTATATAATGTCCATTTATTAACTGACATTCAGCTAATAAAACATCATATTAATTATGCAATGCAACTATTGTATTGCATACAAAAGTAAGTCAAGCTGTCCAAAAACTTGGACATGCAAGAAATCACCATTTTCTACTCTCAACTTTACTTCTTCAAAATATTGCATTCTAGCCTCTCTCAATCCAAGCAACATATTGCAGATATGAGAGGGACATGTGGTATCTCATACCCAGCTTGAACTGGCATCTTATACTTGATAAGGATAAATTTGTCATATATTTTTTTTATGTTTTTATTATTGATATTTTATGATTTTATGAGAATAGATGGCTATTTATGTGCATTATTATTATTTATAGGGACTAAAAGAAATTTAAAGAAAGAATGCAAAAGGAGCGAAAACAAGGACTAAAATATAAAGTTTTCAAAGTATGTGTCCATAGCCTCAGCGCCACGAGTATTACCGCCCCAGCGCTGGAATAGTGATCAAAATAAGAAAAATGACCTGTTTAAGTCACATCTGGTGCCTCAGCGCCAAACCTTTACCGCTCCAGCGACAAGACAGAGCCCCAGCACCATCAACCCACCGCTCCAGCGGTGAAACCTTTTTCACGCGTCGCCCTAGCGATAACTGCATAGCGCTTCAGCGGTAGCGCGAGTCCTAGTCTGACGAGAATTGAGATTTTTAAGCTCATATCCCTATAAAAAGCCACTCATTCCCATACGTCAAGAAAAAGCCAAGACACTCCAAGAATGACCCAGAGCAATTCAAGAACACCAAGAATACAGAGCACGAGTCTTGGAGAGCAATAGGAGTTTAATTGAAGCAACTTTAGAGAGAGATTCAAGGCGTTCTTCGGCATAAAGAGTATCTTAGGCAGCGCAATTAAGAGTAATTCGACGTCTATATCGGTTTGCTATTGATTGTATCATGATTTATTATTATTTTTACTGCTGTTCTCTTGTAGCCATGAGCTAACCTTATTTTCTAGGGTTAATACTTGAACTCAATATGTGTGCTTAATTGCCATATCTTTAGAATATTTAATAAACTTAGTTCTTTGATATTCAAATTACTTGATTTTAATGCTTCAATATATCTGGCCAATATATGGTGAATGAGTTGGTAATATTATTGATAAACTCGGAAGAGGAATTATAATATTTAGACTTAGGTAATTTGATGCATGATTGTAGAGTAACATTCAATGTTGCATATGCAAGTTTCAATTTATGATATGAGTATACCTAATTGGCATGTATGATCAATAAGACCTAATCTTAATGAATCTTAATTTATTACAAGTACCATTCGAATATAGGTATTTGGTAAATTAAGGTATACTTGCATGACCTTGGAAGAGGCTTGTGAATACATTAGTGTCTTTATCAATAACAAAGACTAAGGGAGTTAAATATTAGAAGATTAATCATTAGAAAGCATTTATTTTCTACATTTATTCTTAGATTTTTATTTTTCTGAATAATTATTAGGAAGACGTAATTTTAGTAATTGGTTAAAAAGAAAAAAATTACCCCTGTGGGTTCGACATCCGACTTATTTAGTCTCTTTATTACTTGCATACGATAGTGTATACTTGCACTTAATTTTAAAATATAGAAATATCACATCAAATTTTTAGCGCCGTTGCGAGGGATAATTATCTACTTTTTCGCCAATACTAATACCAATCTTTCTAGTTTTTACTTCAAATTTTTTTTAATTATTTTTCTTAATTTAGTTTTACTTATTTTCTTACGAGGTACATGCGAAGATCGAAAAGTAAAGACTTGATTTCTTTTGATCCAGAAATTAAAAGAACCTTACGAAGAATTAGAAGAAAGAAAAAATCAAGTGAATACCATGGAAGATCAAGTACCAATTGCACCCAACAATGAAGCAAGACCACTAAGGGAATATGTTGTTCCCCTAGTCAATGGAATCCATTCAAGCATTCAAAGACCAACTGTTCAAGCTAACAACTTTGAGATCAAGCCAAGCACAATTCAAATGCTCAAAGATTCGGTACAATTTAGTGGAATGCCCAATGACAATCCAAACATGCACATTATCAACTTCTTGGAGATATGTGACACATGTAAGTACAATGGGGTGTCCGATGATGCAATCTGACTTAGATTGTTTCCCTTTTCCTTGAGAGACAAACCAAAAAGCTGGCTATTATCCCTTCCATCTGGATCCATAGCTACATGGGATGATCTTGCACAAAAGTTTCTCGCCAAATTTTTTTCACCTGTTAAAACTGCCAAGATGAGGAACGACATCACATCATTCCTACAACTAGATGGAGAATCTCTTTATGAGGCATGGGAGAGATATAAAGATATGCAAATAAAATGTCCTCATCATGGAGTTCTGAAGTGGTTGCTTGTACAGACATTCTACAATGGATTAGCCAGTCAATTCAGAACAATAGTAGATGTTGTAGCTGGAGGAGCACTTATGAACAAGTCCACCGATGAAGCATATGATCTACTAGATGTGATGGCATCCAATGCCTATCAATGGCCCACTGAAAGATCAACCACAAGAAAGATCGCTGGATTACATGAAGTAGACACTTTGACCACATTATCTGCCCAAGTCAATCTCTTGACAAACAATTAAGCAACTTGGGAGTTAATGCTATCAAGAGTCAACCTATCACTTGCGATTTCTGTGGAAGCAATCATGCTAATGGACAATGCATGGAAACTACTCAATATGTAGGGGACTTCAACCGTAATAATCCCAACTCAAATTTTTACAATCCCGGATGGAGAAATCACCCTAACTTCTCATTGAGCAACAATAATCAAGGACAACATTCCAAAGCTCCACCTGGCTTCCAACCGCAAATTCAGCAAGAGAAAATTTTATCAGGCATTGAAGACATGCTTTTACAATTTATAAAGAAAATAGATGCACTCTTTCAAAGTCAAGTAGCTTCATTTTAAGCCTTGGAGAATCAAGTAGGACAACTTGCTACAGCAATGAACAATCGCCCTCAAGGAGCCCTACAAAGCAACACCGAAGTCAATCCAAAAGGAAATGTAGAGCAGTGTCAAGCTATCTCCCTAAGAAGTTGTAAAATCTTACATGACAACACACCTCAACCACAGCTTTCAGAGATGAAGGAGAAGGAAAAAGAAACAGTAGTCCAGCAAGATAATGTACAAACATATAGACCAGCTATACCATTTCCTCAGAAATTACAGCAGCTAAGAAGTCAAGAGAAAAGTGCTGAAACGCAGAAAAGCATAGAAACTGGTATTCAAGCACAAGAACAGAAAAGAGAAAATGCAGCAGAAGATACCAGTAGCAACCCGAAAAAGCAACCTACTCAGTCATTCACTCCACCACCTCCATTTCCTCAAAGGCTGCAAAAGAAGAAATTAGATAAGCAATTTTTTAAATTTCTTGATGTTTTTAAGAAATTACAAATTAATCTTCCTTTTGCAGATGCATTGGAGCAAATGCCAAGCTATGTAAAATTCATGAAGGAAATCCTATCAAAGAATAGAAGAATAGATGACTTCGAGACTGTGGCTCTAATGGAAGAATGTAGCGCCATCCTCCTAAAGAAGCTACCTCCAAATCTCAAAGATCCTGGGAGTTTCACCATACCATGTTCAATTGAAAATTATGATTTTGGGAAAGCACTTTGTGATCTGGGAGCTAGTATTAATCTTATGCCACTGTCTGTGTACAAAAAATTGGGACTGAGAGAAGCCAAACCAACAAATATCACACTTCAGCTGGCAGATCGTTCTCTCACATATCCCAAGGGATTAATTGAAGATGTGTTAGTTAAAGTCGATAAATTTATCTTCCCTGCCGATTTCATTGTTCTGAACATGGAAGAAGACAAAGAGATCCCTATCATCCTTGGAAGACCCTTCCTAACCACTGGAAAGACAATCATTGATGCACAAAAGGGGGAGTTGACCATAAGGGTACAAGAGGACACAGTCACTTTTAAGGTCTTCAAGGAGATCAAATTACCAGCTAAAAATGAAGACTGTTTCTGCATTAATGTGGTGCACCCAAGCGTTAAGCAAATTAAAGATATGGAGACATTAGATCCTCACAACAAAAAAAGAGCATTGAAGCATAAGAAGGCAAGAGAGAAGAAGAATCAAGACGAAGTAAGCAAAGAGAAAGAAAAGGATGAACCATCTCCTCGGTCTAAGATTAAAGTCTTTCCGGAGAGACATAAGGGGAATGCAGCAAAAAATACTGCCCGAGGTTTAATTGCAAAAATATGGAAGTCGAAAAAGAAAAAAGCCAGCAAGATCACTTACACAAATGCTTCCATTAGCATCTTCGACCCACCATAAAAGAATAAGAAGCCTCATCAAGCCGATGACGTTAAATCAAGCGCTACTTAGGAGGCAACCCAAGGAAAGTATTATTATTATTATTATTATCATTTTTTTCTTTTTTTTAGCATCTTAAAAACAAAAAACCCAAGAAATACAGCGCTGCAGCGACAGGTTTCAGCGTGGCCGCGATAGGAAATTCAAGTCATCACCGCCCCCGCGGTACACTCATTACCGTGCCAGCGCAAATTCCAGTAACTGTGCAAAAAACCAACCTTCAGCGCTGCAGCAACGGACGACTATCGCGTTAGCGCTAGAATGTCGCCCCAGCGACGGAGAGTCAGCGCGACAGCAAAAGTTGAACAGGGAAGTCTCTTACTTTCACTTCTTTATTTTTTGACATTAGAAAAAATGTCTAAATTAAGTTTGGGGGTGGGAAACACTTTCTTGTGTTCATTTTGCTGCATGATTTGAGTGGTCATTCTTGTGGGTTAATTTTTTTTAATTACTTATTTTTTTTTAGTTAATTAATTTTTATTAGGCTTTGTTAAGATGATCATTAGTCTATGATAAAAAAAATGTATGGCTGAATTTAGTTTTTAAAAATCCATAGGGAATGATAAATACTTGAGACAATTTTGGTTATCCAAGTTTAGCAACAAGTTCAACTTTATTTATAATCACCATTTGTTTTTAGCACTGTAGAAGTATGAATAGCTATAATTATTACTTAGAGATACTTATGCTTTAGGGAGTACACCACAGTCTCGAAGACCGATACTCTAGAACTTGTCTTTAATTACTACTTGAGGCGAAATCCTAGAAAACACATGAATAAAAAAATAACATTAGGCCATCTTTAAACCGATTGAGCCTTTCTAGCCTACCTTTTATTGTATATTTATCCCTAGTACCCTATTTTGAGCCTAATTACTCATTCTTTGATTTAACCACATTATAAGCCCAAGACTTAAAGTTTATTTATTCAAAAATTTACTTGTAACACCATAAACCTTGCATTTGCTTAGAAATACTCTTGAAAGGAAAAAGTTGTGGTGATATGAGAAAAATAAGTTTGGGTGGTATTTGTCAATCTACGCTTGGGGGTATTCAAAAAAAAAAAAGAAGAAGAAGAAAAAAAAAATGTAAATAAAATACCCTCAACTTAAGAAAAAGAAGAAATTCTTTGAAAATAAAGGTTGAAAAGAAGGATGGGAAACACAATAAGTTTGGGGGAAGAGATAATACAAGGAAAAGAAGATCAAGAGGTTTCTAAAGTAAAATCTAAGTGTTCATGGTGTGAATTGAACTTCATATATTTATCCTTTTATCCCACCTTGACCCTAGTCATACATTACAAGCTAAGTAAAGACCTAAATAGATCCCTAAACATGTGATTTTTTACATTAGTGAAGAGTAGTAGTAAAGACAAGCTTATGGAAGTGTCATTATACAAATTAAATGCTGAGACATCATCTTTTCTGTATGAACTAAAGTATAAAGTAAATCAAAGTATGGTTTTAGCTATTGCTTGCTGCTTTTACACACACACACATGGCGATTGTTTGTGAGGAAGAATGAGGGACTAAATAAAGATAATTTAGAATTGTTAATAGCTATTTATCTACCTTAAGGATTTGTACCATTTCATCAGCCTTTAAGACAATAATTTTGATCATCTTACTAGTATTAGTATATTTTGTTTTGTTAAATTAGTCAAGTATAACCCTTTATTTCTCTCTTAGTTTTATTTTATTGCTTGAGGACAAGCAAGTGTTTAAGTTTGAGAGAATTTACCATAGAAATCTCTATGTGTGTCAAACAAAAATATGTGGGAGTCTTCCTGACAATTATAAGGTATCTAGGGTAGAGGAATTTTTGAATACCCTACCTTACTGTAGTGGAAAAACTTTCTACCTACACGCTCTCTTGTTGATCTTTGGATAAATGTTGCCTCTGAGGATTGATGTTTGGTATCTGCCTCATCTTCTTCTCTTTACATATCTGGTCTCACCAGATATACTTGGAGTAAAAGATGAAGTACCCTAAGCAAAGAGGGTCATACTCTCTCTTTTTAATCCTCTTGAGAAGTGTTATCAGAATTACCTTACGGCAAACTCTGATCAACAATAAATCTAAAATTTTTTGAACCCAAACACTTCTGAGATTCATCCACCGATTAGAGTAATTCCTAACACCCTAGAGTTGGACTGCATTAACTATGCACACCAACTAGTTCGTAATGGCCATTAGACTTAACAGGCCAAACTAACGGGAGATGTAAGCGAAATGGTCATTAAATCACTAATAGAACATTTTAAATCATGGGTATAGTAATTATAATTTTTTAATTTAAAACTCCCTCTCATTGTTTTAAATAATCCCGGTAATCTCTCAAACGGAAAGATGATAGTTTAAACTTTTTAAACTATACAACGAGAAGTAGATCCCATTAAAATTTACACGAGCCTCACGCTATAACAATATTAGCCTTTGTAAACCTAATAGGTAGACAATATTTGTCAATTGTATCTCATGCAACTCTTACCCCTTGATTCTAAATACACCTTATCCTCACGTTGTAGCAATATTGGGTAAGTGTATTCTAGATTAACTTGTCAATGATCAAATATATGCTACCGATACTACCCTCACGTTGTAACAATATTGGGCAACATTTTCGCATATATTTGCCTTATCTCATGTTTAGCCGATTTAGTCCAAGCCCAACTGACCAAGTCCTTCATGCTGTAGCAATATTAGGAAAAGGCTGACGTGACTCGTCTAACACCGTATTAACAAGACGGATCAGAATAAAACATTATCTCATAATGTAATATTCTTCAATCTGATTAAGATAGATTTTTATTTCTAGGTCTTCATTCTCATAGGGAAGGTGATTCTCAATTAATCAAACTTTTTATATAAGCACAACTAACCCTACCAGTAGGGCTCCCATTGTGGTTACCAACATAGAAAAATTAATCATAGTTTATAATGCAGACTGATAATTCTTATCACTACATCGTATAAACCTCGATTTATAATGTAGACTGATAACCTTTATCACTACATCTCATAAATCTACACATGCAAAATTAATTTTGAAACACTGTTCTAAATTACTATAGTTGTGAACAGTAAAAATTCATGTGCTATTGTTCAAGTAAATAGTACCCCCACGGTGCCAAGTCACCTCGCTGCAGCGCTGGAGCACCCAATGCACCCCCTTTGGCATACCCATTTCAATACTTGAAACTCACCATTTACACTGGGCCTTCTGCATCCATTCACTCAAACAACACCTAAATATGCTTTAAATGGCTCTGATACCATTGTTTTTGGGGATCTAGTATATGTGGGTGTATGCATGTGCAATTGTGTCTATTACCTAAAATAAGTATCAAATACGAATTTAACACGGCAGAAGCATAAATTATACAAAAAATACAAAAAATAAAATATATTAATCACATTAATATATTAGTAAGGTTGAGAACTCACCTTAACGTGTAGCATTATATACGTATTTCCTCAGAGTCCGCATGGAAACCAATTCGCGGGCAGTTCTAGTCACCAATTCGATGGGCTTGGTGAGCTAGAACAGTAGCCCTATATGCAGCACGGGATTAACTCTTAATCCCCAAAATGGCCGGGTGTGTGTTTTTCATCATTATCTCCAAAAAGATAAGAAATGGAGAATTTTAAGCAATCCACAATTGCTCCAATTGGAACCATAGAGAAAAATAAAACAATTTTATTTTTTTCCTATTTTTTTTTCTTCTTCTTCCTCCTCTCGGCACCATTTCTTCTGTCCTTTCTTTCTCCATTTCACTTTCCCGTAACACACCCCTTCCAATAATTTCATACACTCTCACTTATATATATATATACCTAATATATATTTTAAAATATTAATATAATATGTTATATAATACAAATAATAATAAAATAATACATAATGAGTGTCAACTATTTGGCACCCAAATAAAATATTAATATATATATAATATCATATAATATAATATTATAATAATATATTATAATGAGAGATATTTTAATTATTTAACTATTAAATAATCAAAGTGTGAAATAACCAATTTGCCCTTCATAAATAGTTACCATGTCTACCCCTAGTGGATCCCATCAAATCCCACACTTGGATAAACTCAACCGAGAGTCCACAATGTACCATATGTCAATATACAATTAATAAATAGCAATGATTGACTAATTGTTGTATTTAACATTTAAATACAGACATGCACATATTCCCGTGATAGTGCTGAATATTGTTGGATTAAACAATTTAATCTGGTATGCTACTCCACTGCACAACGAGTATACTCTATATTGCGGGACTCCCTAGGTCCTATGCCCGATTCATCAAATGGAACTATTCCATAAGTCCATGAACAATGGTCACTACATACGTCATGGATATACAAATCAGCGCGTTGAACCATCCAAGCTGAGATTACAACTCCTACGTATAGTCCTTCCATCCTGATATCCTCGATGTGTAAGGGATATAGATTATCACCGTCAAATCCCCTAGTGCTAATCCATGTCCTATCTCCAGACTTGTATCTCTCTGAATAATATATGTAAACTCCTTTGTCATATTGTTCTACCCTGGCGGAACTCTTTCCTGGGATTTATGCTTATGGCCATAAGACTTTCTGAGACATAATCGCAAAACATATAGATATCAAACTCCCTATTCGAGCTGACGGATCTCATATCTGTACACACTAGACTCCATAAGCATCAGACCATACCTAGCGACACCCAGCGGTTACACCATGAAAGGTCTGTAACATGTGTGGAACCAAAGTATAATGGACCACTTACAAGCCCATCATGGCACTGAGGTCAAAGGATCACGTATACTACTTAACTCAAGAGGACCCTCTGTTGAAGACTTATATAGGGTGTCTATCAGAGGACCTCATGAGTTTGTCTCATATTCAATCTTAACTGGATACCCATATGTCAATATGAGCTCTAAGCTCACGGTCAACTAGGAACAACCATTTATACCCTATAGGTATGACATATGCTAATCTATATATAAAGGCATCTATCGATATACCCGCATTGACAGAAATAGATCATGGACAATTATTCAAGAACATACTTGTGCAACTAGCATTTTCTGACACCCGATTGGAACTCTTGCAACTATGCAGTTACTGGTATATTCCCTGTTCTATGTCCCATTACAGACAAGGCTCCAACTCTTGAATTTGCTGAGTATTATAACCAGCTAACATTTAACTATGCTAATATTTAGCATTTATATCTCTCAGCCTGGCTAACTATGAGCCCTTATCTAAACTCCTTCAGATCATACAATGTCTGTAACATTACATTGCATGGTACTATATAAATTGGTATTAACGATATAATGAGAATGTACACATTCAGGGATGGCGCGTAAGCACCGACCCCAAAAAAGTCAGGAGAGACCAAAAGTAAGAGTTGCATAACAAATCTAGTTGCAAGAAATTAAGCTACTATTCTAGCTCCTTGATCTCACCTGTGTTCAGGACTAGAATTATTCACGAAGATGCTTCAGGGTTAGTCTTAGTAAATTGAAACTGTAACAACGATCTTCAAAGCTATATTTTTTATTATTGTAATAGACTTACATTAAGTGTGTATTGTTGAAATAAGAAATAGATTTCATTTCCACTGTGTAATGTATATGTGACAAGCATTGTATATTTCAATGATCACACCATTACATGTATGTATATAGCACTAGTTCAATAGTAACTGCCATAAGTTTGCATATATAAAGAAGTAACAATAAAACACCATATCAGTTTTTGACAAACTCGATTTTTTTCAACCCTTTCAACAATCAAAATCACAACACACAACAAACTTGTTACCAAGAACAATCATCATATATCAATAACAACAATTAAAATCCAACAGCACTTATTTGAACACCATGGGTATTTACACAATTGACAAAGAAAATTCATAATTGGCTTAAACAAAACAACAAATTGGTAATAGCCGCAGCCTGAGATGTTATCATATGTACAACCCTTATGATGGTCAATATATATAACCGAAATTCTAAAATTTCATAAAGTATAACATATTAGTAGGGTTATTTAATTTTACATTGGTACGACAAGAAAAACAAAAAATATTATACAAATTGTTCATCAGAATAGCCAACCAAACGTTTATCGCAAATGGCAACCAAATGGTTTCTTGCTACTTTGTGGCTATTATGAGTTAATAATCATCCCATTTTTCTAAAGCATTTATAACATCATGGTCAATGCCTTCCACAAATGGGGGTTCAACACTTTCCCACAAATCCTTAGTTGAACAATGATATTATAATTATTTTGTAATTTATGCCATGTGATCAGCTTTAACATTTTTGTATTTTCGAAATTATATTCAAGTAGTCTGTCATAACACTCAGCACAGCTGTATCATTTGCTTCTATAGATCAAATTGAGAGAGATGAGTAGTGTGATAGGATGCAGACTCAACAACAGCAAGTGGAATAAGTACCTAAATGTCATCTTTACAGGGTGTATGAGCCATCTGCCTCCAAAGTGATATTTATTGTAGGTAGCAAACCACCTAATGGCTAGTTGGAACACCATATGATGGATATTATCTACAAAAGGACTTGAAGAAAGGGAAAAATTGTATTCCTATCAATGACTGTTGCTTAACTAAATTTAGGATTCCCCATATTCGAGTGATTATAGAAATTTATGACTCGATGAAAAATATCATGCCTAACGTCGTCAGGCAGCTTTGTTATTAGGCTACATGGGGAGTTGTTTGAAAATTTGTTAAAGACATCATTTTGGGTGGGGATGAAGCCATCACAGAATAATGATGATGCTGACTTGGAGAAGGCTGACTCCTTTATAGATAGTCCAAGTGTCTATGGCCGATGTTAGATGCTCAATGGACTCATTTGGATTTAGGAATGACATATTGGAATAATTTTTTGGTGTAAATTTAGTCGCCCTTACTTTGGTGCCATATTATTGATCTATATTGTTGTCATATTTGAAAAAGGACAATGAAAATTAAAAAACAATTTGGCAACTTTTCAAACTCTACATGACTAATCACTTATTTGGTTAAAAGGATTATAGTACCTGTCAATAAATAATCAAATATATTATATACTTTGGTACACATATTACTAGAGGTGAATGCCTGACAGTATATTTTTATCTCTATTTTCATGAAGGTGCTGACTTAAAATTCCCCTCCCCTCTAAGTTAAAAAAAATTACAGTTTAATTCACTTTTTCAGCTTATGCACGCTAGTTATTTACCACCCTCCTCCATGTCCAAAGTAACAACAATTTATACAAATTAAGTACCAATTAATTTACTTTTTAACCTTATGCATGATATTGATTAATCCAAAAATCCCTACATTAAATATAAAATAAATTTATACAAACTAATTCAAATTTGTAGCCTTATGCATAATAGTTATTTAGATAAGTGTCAATTATTAACAATATTTAGAAGAATTACTTCATTTCATAATAACTTATCCATGTATGATAGGAACAAAAATTAATACATGTAATAAATTATGTGTTAAATACTAAATTACTTCAATTTATAATCTTATACACGAGAGTTGCTCATAAAATGAAAACTATAATATTTTTTTACTGACATTTATTAACATTAACAAGAATAATTACTTCATTTTTAACTAACTTACATTGAAACAAAATTGACTAAACCTTACTTATTTTTATTCAAGACTAACGCTAATCTAATTATTACACGGTGAGACAATAATAAACCTTACTTGCCTATTAAGAAAACATTAAATAACACAATTAAACCCATCGATCATTGATAGTGGAACGATGGGATCGATACTTGATTAAGTTGGGGGGACGAGATGTCTTCTACTGGTCATTGATGTTGTGTGTATTCCTAGATGAATAAACACCTTCAATCACCCTTTAATACACCTAGAGCTCCTTCATTTCTTCTAACCTTCTCTATCAAATTTCTCTCTCGCAGTAATGAGAAGAACACCAATAATCCATTGAGTTCCTAGGTAAGCACGCTCGCTTCATACATAAATCAGTTCTTGTTTGTACTTCATGTAATTTTTAATGGCAACAAAATAACATTTAGTTAAATGTTAAGTAACTTAGTTAGATCGTAGATGATGTGTATATACATATATATATATATATTTGTAGCTTTTGTGTATGTGGATGAAAAAAGTTGTTCAAAAGTGAGTTTAAGAGATGAAAGTTTTAGATTTAATGAATAGTTGAAGCTACTGAGAAATGTTTAATATAGAATTTTAATTGATCTGATAAGATAACAACTAATATTTTAGATTTTTTGTTATTTTTCATTTTCTGCAAGGGTTGAGGCTTTGGTGGTGTAAGATAAATCACCCATAAATAACTTTTATTGGAGTGTGTTCAAGTTAAAGCATTAGTGACATAATTATTGTGAGGAATATAAGAAAAATGCATATTTCACTCTGTTTGATATAGTACTAAGTGAGCCTCTATATAGGCTTTAGATTGACACATTGATAAAGGTATAATTGTCATATATTTTATTCTCATTTTACTTACGATTTTGTTATTTAAATGAGAATAAATGGCTATTTATGTATTTTATTGTTTATTTATAGGAATTAGACCAAAATAGATGAAATATGAAGAAATTGGAGAAAAACCATGAGTTTTAGGAATACACAACAAATTCAGGGACCAATCTACAAAAGATCCAAACTTGCTGAAATTCTGTCCTAGTATTAGAATGTTTGTCGTTGCAGCAAAAATTTCCAAGTTGAAATCGTTGTAGCGAAAGATAGATTTTTCCCTAGCGCTGAACCACCTCAATAGTGAAGAACTTGTCGTTCCAGTTATTTGAATGCAATAGGAGATATCAATTAATCGCAAAAGCGCCGCAGCGGTAGAGTAGTTTTACTGCAGTGATTTGTTTATGCCACAATGATTACAAGGTTGCACTGCAGCAATAGAGTCTAAAGCATAAGCGCTGCAGCAAAAAAGATATTTTGGCCCAATGATTTGGAATTTTCTAAACCAACAAGAAAAACAACTCCAAGACTCTAATTAGTCCCTTGATGAACACATAAAAATACATTTTTATTAAGAGATTCAGTCACCATTTAATGTCACTAATTTTAACATTTTTGTATTTTTAGCTTGAAATAAAGTGTTCTCCTTAAATTGTGATTAATGAATGTTATTTGCATAGTTTTAGGTAAAATGGATGTAACTCTCAATGTAGAAATTGAAATGAATGTTAAATTGTGATTGTGATTAATGAATGTTATTTTCATAGGTTTAGGTAAAATGGACGTAACTCTCAATGTAGAAATCGAAATGAATGTTAAATTGTGATTATGATTAATGAATGTTATTTGTATAGGTTTAGGTAAAATGGACGTAACTCTCAATGTAGAAATTGAAATGAATGTTAAATTGTGATTGTGATTAATGAATGTTATTTGCATAGGTTTAGGTAAAATGGACGTAACTCTCAATGTCGAAATCGAAATGAAGAAATTCTTGAACTTAGAGTAATAAGACTCAATCTTACACAAACTTGAAGAATAGTTGAAAAGCCAAATCCAACATGTTATTGGCCAAAAATTGAGATACAATAGAATTGAGTTACAACTTCTGCTCAGCTTGACCCAACTCACATATTTGGACTGTATTTCACAAAATATGTACCCAATTGGTATTATTATTGAAGCTGTAAAATACTTACTTAATTATCAACAACTCTTATGTTGATCGTAAAGTCCAAATCAACTGTTATCGCAGACCAAATTGTATTACAAATGGGTAAAAGGGTTGTTGGCCAAAATCTGACATATCTTTGAAATTTTTCCCATATCTCATTGGATACGCATCCAATTTGCATGAACCTAGTGGCTATGGAAAGAAGAGACAAATTGCTACAACTTGTATGTCAGCTAAAAA
This sequence comes from Ailanthus altissimus, assembly GCA_946807835.1. Classification (NCBI taxonomy): domain Eukaryota; kingdom Viridiplantae; phylum Streptophyta; class Magnoliopsida; order Sapindales; family Simaroubaceae; genus Ailanthus; species Ailanthus altissimus. Next base: position 8,072,603 of record OX327699.1, read on the forward strand.
GGCTACATCGGTCATTTCCATTATCAAAAAGGTACTACAAGTGGATGAACGAGTGGTTGGCCTAAATTATTGAAGATTGAAGTCACACTAAACATATTTTCATTCATTGCCTATATAAGGACACTCTTAGGACGTTTTCAACATTTGATAATTCTCTCTTATTTTCTTCTCATTAACATGCATTGTAAGACTAGAGTTCTTGGCAAGGCTAAGAGATAAAGTTTTATGTTTAATAAACTTACTTCTATGCTTTGCTTCTTTGTCAAGAGCTACAAATGTTTGTAAGTTTAGTTGTGCCTAAACTCTTAGCTATTTTATTTTCTATAATTCAGAGGTTATAATTCTCATGTTTTATATATTTTTAGTCATACTTTCTTTATGTGATCTTGTTGAATTATAATTGTTATTGGTTACATTGTTTTACATGTTAATCTTTTACTGCAATATTTTCAATCAATATATTGTCGATCTTGGATGACATGTAAAGACAATAATTATTTGATATTCAAGTTAATCTTTTACTGTAATATTATCAAAATAATATGTTATTGATCTTACATAACTTGTATAAATGAACACGGTTTATGTTATTGTTTGTAAAGAGTTTAGTCATATCAAATACATGTAGTATCAAATGTGCTATATTTTATATATCTTTCGATTGATTGTTTGGAATGTAAAACTTTCAATTGAGTTATAAACATTGAATCAAAGTGTAGAGTAGATTTATAAAGCATAATTGTGATTCTCGAAGCCTTACTTGCATCATCATAAGACATTTTTCTCAATTCATAGACAATTTGTATCTCATCCACTTAAACCAATTAATTAATTTTCTCATTTGCTACTGCTTTAATATTTTATTTCACCAACCTATTTTTCCAAATGCTTCCTCGTGGGATTGACGCCTCAATTTATACTGCAATAGTTACATTACATTTTGAGTGTAAACAAAATTTGGCACTGTTGCCAGAGAGGCAAAACTAAGCGAAAGTTGGTTGCATTTATCAATACTAAAGTGGTAACTTTGTACATTTTCTTTTATTTTTTTGTAAAATTTTAGTTTTTAAATTTATTTCTTTTATTATTCATGGTTGGTTCTACCACTTAAGTCAGTTTATTTTCTTTAGTTATTTTGTTGTATTTTATTTTATTTTAATAGCTGATTCTACCGCCTAACTTAGTTTATTTTTTTATTTTTTTATTGTACTTTGTACTTTATTTTTTTAGTTAATTTGTTGTACTTTATTTTATTTTAATAGTTAGTTCTACCGCTTAACTTAGTTCATTTTCTTTTATTCATTTATTGCACCTTACTTATTTATTACACTTTATTTTATTTTATTTATTTATTTATTTTACTTAATTTATTTATTGCACTTTATTTTCTTTTATTTATTGCACTTTATTTTCTTTTATTTATTATACTTTATTTTTATTTACTTTTATTTATTTATTATACTTTTTTTCTTTAGTTAATATGTGGTATTTTTATTTTATTTTAATGGCTGGTTCTACAGCCTAAATTATTTTATTTATTTATTTATTGTACTTTGTAATTTATTTTCTTTGATTTATTTATTGCACCTTTTTTTTCTTTTATTTATTTATTTTACTTTTTATTTATTTATTTATAGTACTTTTTTTATTTATTGTACTTTACAGTTTATTATCCTTTGTTCATTTATTATATTTATATTTATATTTCATGATTGATCTTATCACTTAACTCATTTCTATTTCTTGTTGTGTTTTATTTCATTTCTTTTTCCTTGAGAATTTTCTTCATTAAAAAAAGAGTAAAAAAAAAATTGTTAGAATGTATGCATTGACTTAGAGACAAACGAGGATGATTTGTAAGAAAAGTAGAACTAAAGTCACCACCATAATATGTAAAGGAAAAGAATTCATCATCTAGTTCATCTTGTAATTCTAACACAATGAGCCAACACGAGGATAACTCCATTAAAACTCTAAAAGATTACTTGCATCCTACTCACACAGCCACACCATCATGCATTATATTTTCATCTAACACACCAAATTTGGATTTTAAACCTAGAATGATATAACTTGTGCTCAATTTTTATGGTCTAGATAATGAAAATTCTTATGTACATGTTAGGGCATTTGAAGAGGTAATTGCCACCTTCCATAGCCAACCTAAAGCCGTTGACACTGTTAGACTTAAATTTTTCTCCTTTTCTTTGAAAGACAAAGCAAAGAGTTTGCTATACTCTTCGAGGCCGAGGTCTATAGGAACTTAGGCAGAAATGACCCAAGCATTTTTCAATAAATACTTCCTACAACACAAAACTAATGGCCTAAAAAGACAAATTTCTTCATTCTCCCAAAATGATAGTGAAACCTTATATCAAGCTTAGGAAAGGTTTAAAGAGTTGCTAAATCCGTGCTCTCACCATGGTATAAAAATTAGTGCTTGGTTAGCTATTTGTATGAGGAACTCACAATTAGAGGGCATCAATTTGTTAAGATGATGTGTAATGGGTAGTTTTTTCACAAAGATCCTGAGGAAGCCATAGAATTCCTTAATGACTTAGCCGAAAAAGCTCATACATAAACTGGACCTATCGCTATTGAAAGCACAAATAGGTCACGACCGAGTGGTATTTTTCATCTTAGGGAAGAGGATAGCCTTAAAGCTCAGTTAGAGGCCTTGAAAACCAAATATGAAAGGGTCACCCACACGGTTGCTAGGGTTAAGTCATATAATGTTTGTTTTGTATGTGGAGGAGCGGAACACTTAGCTTAGGATTGCCCCACCTATAGTGACATGAGATGGATATATAAGGAACAATGTAATGCTCTAAGGATGTACAAGAAGCCTTATTCACCATACTTTGAAACCTATAATCCTAATTGGAGAAACCACCCAAATTTTATTGGAAATCTGACTGTTACCAACAACCATTGAAAGCAAGAACAACAAACACCCAAGTCATATGGTGCCCCTCAATATAATGCATGACCATCCAGGAGTTCTTTAGAGGATATATTACAAGCATTTAGGGAGGAACAAGTAAGACTAATAAAAACTTTGAAACAATTCTTACACATGTGGTAGACAAAAACAAAGAAATCAATAGTCAAATCACTAAGTTGACTTATACCTTAACTGTATAAGAGCAAGGTTGTTTCCATCTCAACCTCAATCTAATCCAAAAGGATAATTCATGGCACAAGCTTTTACTTTTGATGCCTACCTTTTCAACTAACACATTTACGAGTAGTAATGACGCTCTCCTTAAAAAAGAGGCCACAGTGGAAAAAGAGTCCGAAAATAAGTTTTCAATCCCAGTGCCTTTTCCTCAAGCTCTTCGACTTGTTGAAAAAAATTTAAAAATTCAAGGTGAGATTTTAGAACATTTAAAACAAGTTAAGATTAATCTTCCCTTGTTGCATTTGATTAAGCAGGTTTCAACTTATGCCAAAGTCATCAAGGATCTATGCACTATAAAAAGAAAACACCATGTAAAGAAAATTGCATTTTTAGCAGAACAGGTAAGTGCAGTGATTGAACAAAAGACACCACCCAAGTATAAAAACCCAGAATGTCCTACAATCTCCTGGTCAATTAGGACATATGAGTTTGGTCAAGCTTTGTTGGACTTAGGAGCAAGTGTAAATTTAATGTTTTATTCTATTTGTTTGCAATTAGAACTTGGTGAGATTAAACCTACATCTGTAGTCCTATAATTAGTAAACCGATCAATCAAGAAACCACAAGGAATAGTAGAAGATGTTTTGTTGCAAATTGATAAATTTTACTACCCTATTGATTTTTTTGTTTTAGATACTCATTCTGTAGTTAACATGGACTCTAAAATCCCTCTTATTTTAAAGAGACATTTTCTTGCCATTGCTAACGCTCTTATTAAATGCAGAAATAGTCTATTAAAATTATATTTTGGCAATATGACTCTTGATGTGAATATTTTCCATATTGGCAAGCAACCACGAGAAGAAGACGAATGCTATCATTTATATATAATAAACAAACTTGTAGCAAAGGAAGTTTATAAAAATTATGGCTCTGATTCTTTAGAAAACTTCTTTGATTTTGATTTTAAAGAATTGTGTTATCCTGATGAAACAACTGATGTGTTTAGTATTTTTAACTTATAGGATAAAGGGACTCAATTTTGACAGCTATGCTTTGAAGAGTTGCCACGAAAGAGGGAGAAACCGAAACCATCAAACCTCGAGACACTACAAGTTGAGCTTTTTCCACTGCCCAAAGTTTGAAACACGCATTCTTGGAACCGATGATACCTTTCCTATCATCATTTCTTCTCAACTTAGTGCTGAACAAGAGAAAAATTTGATAAATTTGTTAAAAGAATATAAGTCTGCACTAGGTTGGATCATAGCTGATATTAAAATTATTTCTCCATTGATATGCTCCCATAGAATTCATTTAGAGAAAGGTGCCCAACCCTGTAGGGACCCACAAAGAAGACTTAACTCAACAATGAAAGAAGTAATGAAGAAAGAGGTCTTGAAATTATTAGATGCGGGTATAATCTACTCAATTGTTTATAGTCAATAGGCAAGTCCAACTCAAGTAGTTCCTAAGAAATCTGGGGTTACTGTTGTGGAAAATGAGAATGGGATACCTATTCCAACTAGGGTAGTAAGTGGTTGGCGAATGTGCATTGATTATAGAAAATTAAACACAGCCATTAGGAAATACTATTTTTCATTGCCTTTTATTGACCAAATTTTAAAACGTGTAGCTGGACACCCTTTTTATTACTTTCTCGATGGGTATTCAAAATATTACCAAATTGATATAGTTATAGAAGATCAAGAAAAAACTACTTTTACATGCTCTTTTGGTACTTATGCTTTTCGTAGAATGCCATTTGGATTATGTAATGCACTAGCTACTTTTTAACGTTATATGCTGAGTATTTTCTCTGATATGGTTGAAAAATGCATTGAAGTTTTATGGATGATTTGACTATTTCTAGTAATTCTTTTGATTTATGTATGCTTAACTTGAAAGTTGTTTTGAGTAAGTGTGAAGAAAAAGAACTTGTGTTAAATTAAGAGAAATGTCATTTTATGGTATCTTCAGGAATCATTTTAGGGCATATTGTATCTGAAAGAGGAATAGAGATTGATAAGGCTAAAATTGAATTAATCTCTAAATTACCTACACCAAAAACGGTAAAAGATGTTCGATTTTTTCTTGAACATGTTGGCTTTTATAGGAGGTTTATACAAAATTTTTTTGCCATATCTAGACCACTGTGTAACATTTTACTAAAAGATGCTGAATTTACATGGACACAAGAGTGTGAGGAGGCATTCCGAACACTCATTGCCAAACTCATCACCATTCTTATCATGCAATCACTAGACTGGAATCTCTCATTTGAAATTATGTGTGATGCAAATAATTATGCTGTAGGAGCAGTTTTTGGGCAACGAAGGGAGGAAAAATCCTTTGTTGTTTATTATGCTAGTAGGACTTTGAATGATGCTCAGATGAATTACACTACTACTGAAACAGAACTAGTAGCTGTTATTTTTGCCTTAGACAAATTTTGTTTTTATTTGATTTGTTCACCTATTATTGTTTTTACTGACCATGCGGCTCTTAAGTACTTTCTTTCTAAAAAGGATGCTAAAGCCCGTTTAAATAGGCGGGTTCTTCTTTTGTAGGAATTTAATTTAACAATTAAAGACAAGATGGGCGTTGAAAATGTTGTTGCTGATCATTTATCCCACCTTGAGTTCACTGACTCCACTGATTTATCACCCATGCGAGATGATTTTTCTGATAAACATCTTTTCACTATAAGTCAAATACCTTGGTACGCACATATCGTAAATGATTTAGTTTGTGGTTAACTTCCATCTAACCAGAGTGTACAGAATAAGCGTACATTTTTGGTTGAGGTATGTAATTTTTATTAGAATGATCCTTATCTTTTCAAATACTGCCCTGACTTTGTTATGAGACGTTGCATTCTTGAAAGTGAAGTTTTGAGTGTCTTAAAGTTTTTCTATAGTACTGCTTGTGCTGGTCATTTTTTTTTATGAAAAAGACAGCTGCGAAAATTTTACAGTGTGGTCTTTACTGGCCCACTTTGTTCAAAGACACTAATAATTTTTGTTGTTCCTGTGAAAGATGTCAAAAGTTGGGTACTTTATCTAGAAAAAATATGATGCCTCTTAACCCTATTCTTGTTATTGAGATATTTGATTGTTGGGGTATAAATTTTATAGGTCATTTTTCCTCATCTTTTAGCTATCCTTACATCATTCTAGCTGTTGACTATGTATCAAAATGAATGGAGGTTGTAGCTTGTCGTACTAATGATAACACAACTGTGGTAAAATTCTTAAAAGAAAATGTGTTATCTAGGTATGGTACACCACGTGTCATCATTAGTGACCAAAGAACACATTTTTGTAACTATTTTTTGAAGCTTTGATGCGCAGGTATGGTGTTGTTTACAAAGTTTTTACTGCATACCATCCACAGACAAATGGACAAGCCGAGCTAGCAAATAGAGAGGTTAAACAGAGTTTGCAAACGACAGTTAACCTGAATCATAAAGATTGGTCTCTACGCCTTTCTGATGCATTATGGGCATATCGTACTGCAGACAAAACCATCTTAGGAATGTCTCCATACTGGCTTATCTATAGGAAAACTTGCCATTTATCTGTTGAGTTAAAGCATAAAACTTATTGGGCTATCAAAGTCCTTAACTTTGATTTGACTGCTGCAGGTTTTCAGATAAATTTACAATTGTCAAAAATAGAAGAGCTACGAAATGATGCATATGACAACTCCAGAATTTATAAAGCTAAAATGAAAACAGCTCATGACAAACAGATCTCAAGAAAACACTTCGAGCCAAATCAACGGGTTTATCTTTATGATTCTCGATCACATTTACACCTTGAAAAGTTGAGATCTCAATGGACTGTCTATTTATAGTAAGACATGTTTTTCCTAATGGTGCTGTTGAAATCGAAGACCCCAAAAATGGGAAAATTTTAAAGTGAATGGACAGCGGCTGAAAAACTATGTGGAAAAGTTAGACCACTTTATGTACCTAGAAGAGATTCCTCTTATAGATTTTGTCTATCATGCTTGATCAGGTTCAATCTATCTGTACCATATTTTATATTTTATCTATATTTTGTCTTTTGACTTTTTATTTTTGCTTTTATTTTCTTTCATATTTTATTTTACTTTTTTTTCTTCTTTTTTTTTCTTTAGTGTGATTTTATTTTCAGGTTAAGTGGCAGATACAGTACTCTGTGACTATTAAAGTCGGTTTCTCAATTCCTAAAAACTATTCCTCAAATTGTGCATTCATCTCTTTTCTTTCTTTCAAAATAGATCGCATTCTTTCCAACCTTAAAAAATGCTTTCCTTCATTGCCTCAAAATGCTCTACTTAAGATTTATAAAACACGGTGTAAAAGACAAAGGCTATTGATGTTAAGTAATATCTTTGCTTATATTCGTTGGTTAATCGAAGCTAAAGTTTGATTATTTGGTGAGATTGTAAATGATTTTGTTTCTTTTATGCGTGGCCTTAGAAGTTCTTTTGTCAAAAGACGAAGAGAAAAAAGGTTACAAGTCCGTCATAAATATGCTCGATGGAATTGTAACCGAAGTTGTCATTCTTTAGGATTTGAATCTAGAAATCGAGAAGATAAAATTCAGTTCACTAAGGATGGACTGAGTAAGGAGTCCTTAGATGATATCCCATTGACTCTTGAGTCACATCCCTATGGGCTCGTGCAACGTGAACTTCTCGATTTATAGAATAAATTCAAAAATGAACATCAATAGTATAGTCTTGGGAATCTAACTCTAAAAGACCCTGTTTGCCAATTTTTAAGAAAATTAGATGGGAAGCCTACCCTCAACCCATAGAGTTTAAGCCGTTACTAGACGTAAAACCAGAGGGAGATATGAGCCACAATCACAACTACCTATAAATACATGTGTTTTAATTTCAAATATTTATTTTATTTTATTTTATGAATAGTAGGGCTACTCATATAGATGTCTTAAATTCAAAAGTTTTGGTTAAATAATGCATGTGGGTCATTATGTTTAAATTTCTATGTTTTATTTTTAAATCTTTTTTGACAAACTGTCGAGTTACCAAAATCGTTGTTATCATTTGGTAGTCTATAAATACAGCACCTCATTTTCTTTATTTTCATATATTGAGATAAAGGTGAGTGTAGATATGAAGGAAACCTCAGTTCAACAATTCTGAAATATCTGTATTTTGTGGATCTAGTTCTGGGGTAAATAAAGTGTTTGTAGAAGCAGTAAACAATCTAGAAAAAATATTAGCTGTAAGAAAAATCCAATTAATTTATGGAGGAGGTAGCCTTGGGTTAATAGGGTATATGTCAACAACTGCACATTTAGGAGGAAGTCAAGTTTTAGGTATTATTCCTACAGCTTTAGCCATAGAAAACCTGACTGAGAAAACAATAGGAGAAGAATTACGAGACTCATCCATGCATGAATGTATAGCTAGAATGCTTTACTATGCATATACTTTTATTGTTTTACCAGGTGGTTTTGGTACCTTAGAAGAAAATTTTCAAATTATCTCTTGGACCCAGCTGAATATCCACCAAAGACCCATAGGTTTGTTAAATGTTAATAACTATTTTGATTGCTTACTCTATTTTCTTGATAAATTTGGAACAAAATTTTATTTCACATTCGATGCGACAAATCCTCGTTTCTGCTACCAATGCGGATGAATCGATTAACAAATTATAAGCAGTTACCTATGAACCTGACCTAGCAATAACTCAGATCGATTGGTTAGTTGGCTATAACAAGCGAAAATCGGATCTGGCATTTTGTTTGTAAATTACTTTATTTTATTTATTTATTAGCATTATCATTTTAGTTCATATTTGTTTGAGTGTCTCACAAGTTTGTTTCTTTTGAATAACTGGCATTTTAAGTAATGTCTCATATAGTTTATCTCTTTCTATTTAAACATTGAGGACAATGTTTTATGTTTGGGGGGAGGATAGTAGACATAAGTTGTATTTTGCATTAAAAAAAAAGATTCAAAAAAAAAGAAAAAAAATATAATGGGTCTGACATACCTATTTGATTAAAATGGCAAAGTAAAAAGTTCATTTTTGAACTCTTGAGACGCATTCTAGGTCAAATTAGATTAAGAATGGCAGAGTAAGGAGTTTTATTTCTAACTTTTGAAACGCATATTAACTAACTCGTTATTTTTCATGCATTGTTGTTTATTGCTTGTAGTCTTAGTAATTCTTTTATAAAGGAATTTACATTTCTACCTAGGTATGATTTTAAAATTATTTGGATTGAGCCACTGTTTCTATTTAGGTTACTAAATACTGATTTTCAAACATTTTTTAGCATAATGCTAAGCCTTGTGGTAAGATAAATGATTCTATAGCCAAGAGAATTCCTATATTTAAGTATATATTTTTCTAATCTCACATATCTTTTGTGATTAAGTGAAAAGGTTGAGAAAACAGCTTAGGAACTTTCATTGATTTTTTGAATTGGTTAATTTTTATTTAGATTGATATTATTTAAATTAAAGAATAAGTTGGTTGCATAGCTGAAAGACAATTTTGAGAATACATTAGTGTCTTAATGAATAATAGGTGTCATAGACATTTTGAGAACCATGTTGACCTAAATGCGTTGCGCGCTAAGCAATCTAGAAAACACTATAAATGGATGAAAAAACACGCACATAAGGTATTTGAGAAAAAGCTCTCTATATTGCTGTAGAAAATACAAGCCATGAGATGCTTTGTACAACTAAAGGTGTCCTCCTTTTATACTACTAGCTATACATAATCAACGGTTAGGATCTAAGATGCTATACAATGATCTAACGGTGTACATATAAGATGAAATAATATGCTATGAAATATTTCTAGATGCCATCACATATGCTGTGGAATATTCCCCCGCCAAATAGAGGTTTACAACCTTAATAAGTTACGGGCCAAGCCCGTATCTCCATCCCAAACAACGAGCCTTCTAGCAACTCCAGTCCACGTAACGATCCATGGTCGAAGTAGCCTCTAGCAGGCCTAGTCGTGCACCAAATGCTCGAGAAAATGCTTGAGAGCACTTGGGGCATTATATTCCCCCCACCAAAGTTATGAGACGCACTCGTCGCATCTTCGCTGGAACTCTCACACCTTACTCTCAAACTATTATAGTGCATTCTCGGGTTCCCAGCTTGCTTTACTATCGGGCAATCCTTTCCACTTGATGAAATACTTATGACTCGAACGGTAGTTCTTCTTCCGTACTATCCTCACATCAAGGATAAGTTCCACCTCTTTGTCGTACAATGTGGAAACCTTCAATGGTGTCCTGATTTGTGGCTCATGCTCCGTGTCCCCTGCATCACCATGGTATAGTTTTAGGCAGTTTGCATGAAACACCGGATGTAGCTGAAGTCCCAAAGGCAACTCCACCTTGTACGAGACATTGCCAACCTTCTTGGCAATAATAAATGGCCCCTCATATTTCTAAACAAGACCCTTATGAAGTAGGCGTATAGACTTATGCTGCGTCGAAAGGATTTTTACCATCACCAAGTCTCCTACATTGTACTCGACATGCCTTTGCTTGTCATCAGCCCATTTCTTTATCCGCTTTGTCGCCCTGTCCAGATACACCAGCATTTGTTTTTATTACTCTTGCCAGAACTTTGCAGCTTTATAAGCTACATGACTCCTTCTTGTATCGTTGGATACGAGTGCATTTGGCGTGAGAGGTTGCTAGCTAGTAGCTGCTTGAATAGGCTTTGGTTTATTGATTCACTCCATTGTAAGTTGTATAAGAACTATGTCACATCAAGTTACTTAACCTAATCTTGCTGATTTGCGCTCACAAAGTGCCGCAAGTACAGCTTTAGTAGCACATTCACCCTTTCGGTTTACCCATCCATCTATGGGTGAAAGTTGGTAAAAAGCAAAGCTCCGATCCCATGAGATTGAACAACCCTATCCAGAATTTACCTGTAAATCTTGTGTCACGATCGCTTACTATCACCCTCGACAAGCCCCAATACTTAACTACGTGTTTAAAGAAAAGTCTCTCTATCTCTTCCGTACTACACTTCTTGAGCGTTTGTATAAAAGTAGCATACTTGGAAAATTGATCTACCACGACAATGATAGTCCCACATCCCTCAGAATTCGGTAATGCTATAATGAAATCCATAGAGATGCTCTCCCAAGGTCTCTCTGGTATGAGCAGTGGCTCGAGTAGCCCTACGGGACTTCGCTGCTCGATCTTGTCTTGTTAGCATATAAGACAAGTCTTGACAAACTGTTATATCTATTCCCGTATGTATGGCCAATAGTATACTATCTCCAATAGAGCACGTGTACGCCACTATCCTGGATGTCCTTCCTATTTCGGGTCATGACACTTCTTAATGAGGCTACACTGTAAGTTCTCATACTTTGACATATATACCCGACGACCCTTAATGTAGAGAAGCCCATCTTCTACCCAAATTTGTTGAGTCTTCCCCTCGTGTGCTTGAGCAGAAAGCTATGTGGCTACGGGATCATACTTTATTCCCTCCTAAAATAGGCTGAGTAAATCCCCTTCTAGCTGCTAACTTGGCCTTCTAGGTTAAGGCATCTGCCACCACATTCATTTTCCCTAGTTTATATTCGAGCTCGTAATCAAACTCTGCCAGAAAGTCCTGCCAACAAACTTGCTTTGGGATGAGTTTCTTCCGGCTTTGGAAGTAACTCGTTGCTATGTTTTTCGTCATCCCTACAAACTTTACCCCAAGTAAATAGTGTCGCCAAGTGCGTAGGCAGTGGATTACCCCCGTCATCTCCTTCTCTTGCACTGTATAGTGGCTTTCTGTCTCATTGAGTTTTCGGCTCTCATACATGATCGGATAGTCCTGTTGCATTTAAACACCACCAATGGAAAAATTAGATGCATTAGTATGTACCTCATATAGTCACAAGTGGTTCAACAATGCTAGGACTGACTCATCGATCACCGCTTTCTTCAATCGATCAAAAGCCCATTGGCACTCCTTTGTCCACTCCTATGCTTTAGTCTTCTTCAATAGGTTAGTCAAAGGTGTAGCAATGGTGGAGTAGCTTTTGATGAATCTTCGATAATAATTGACTAACCCAAGGAAAGACCGCAGCTTGGTAAGTGTTGTGGGTACCTCCCACACCACTATAGCGCAAATCTTCGCCCTATCTATTATCAACTTGCCGTCTTTGATCTTGTGACCCAAAAGATCTACCTCCGACTTGGAAAATGAGCACTTCTCCCTCTTTACATACAGTTCATTCTCGCAGAGCACCTTCAAGACAAACTGTAAATGTTTCACATGCTCTTCAAGAGTGTTGCTATAGATATATTGTCATTTAAGTACACGATAACAAATTTATCGAGGAAGTGCTGAAGTATATTATTCATCAATATACAGAAGGTGGCTGGTGTATTTGTGAGGCCAAACAGCAAGACAAAAAACTCAAATGCCTCATAACATCACACACAGGTAGTTTTCAGTTCATCACCTTCGGCTATCTGCACTTGATGGAACTCGATCTCATGTCCAACTTTGAAAAGTACTTTGCTTATCCCAATTGATCAAAAAAGTCAGCAATTAAAAGAATGAGATACCTAATTTTAACAGTGACTTTGTTCAGCGTTCGGTAGTCTATGCATAGCCACAATGATTCATCATGCTTACACTGAAAAAGCACAAACGCACCATAGGGTGTCTTGGACGGTTGGATGAATCCCACATCCAACAACTCCTTAAGCTACTTGTGTAACTTCACTAAATCCAGTGGAGACATTCAATAGGGTGCTTTGGTTGGGGGCTTAGTTCCTAGCTCTAGCTCAATCTTGCGATCAATCAGCCGTCTTTGTACTGCTCAAGCACTTTTATGATCTCTGCTAGAAACTCTTCTACGCCACTGTTCCCCTAATAATCTGCCTTTCATATAGTGGCGAGGTAGTCTCTTCCCCTTACCTAGCTTATTTTTTCAGTTGCATGGAGGAAAGGAGAGTTGTGTGGGCATTGGGCTTAGATTGCCCACCTTTGAGCTTGCCTACTATTAATACCATGCACGATCCTCCCTCCAAGATACATACATAATTGTGTCAGGGAAGTAGTACCACATTAAACTGCACAAGAAATCCATACCAAGAACAACGTCAAAATTATCGATAGGTGCTATTGAAACGTTTACCTTACTGTTTCACTTTCTGAGGCACATTTTGACTCCACAAATGACCTCGTCTAGTTGTTTAACTGCAGCATTCACGGTCTTGAGGTAACCAATCCCTTTCTCCACCTTAAGACCCAAGCGCTCTACTTCCGCACGCTTGAGAAAGTTGTGCGTAGCTCTAGTATCTACTAGCACTTGAGTTTTTTCCTGTTAATGTAGGCTTCAATGTACATCAGTGTCTTTCCCTTTGACGTACAGGCTACCTGCTTGGCATTCAAGGCATTAAACAGTTGTATACATCCCAATTATCCCTATTCACCCACTTGTAGAGACTCAAACATTGCATTGATAGCCTTCTTCTTTGGACAATCCTTAACCCAACGATCTCTGTCATAAAGAAAGCAGCTAGATCTTTGCTTTCTCCCGTTGTTGTGCTTCTGCTCTCTCCCTGTGGGTGGTTTACCTATTCCCTTCTTATCCAACAGAGGGTGAGACTTCTTGGCTCCCCACCTTTGCTATGATTAGTCTTTGAATTCTTGGACTATCCTGCATCGCTTTTGTGATAATCCGTGAGTGTTTCCGCCAATGTGAGGGTGTCAAATATATTTTGCACTCCACACCAATTTAGCTTATTGAACGCCCATGTTTGCAATCTTCTCGAGGAAATTAAACAGCAAGTCCTCTTCACTCATGTTAGGGATCTGCAACATCAATAGAGAGTACTTCTCCACTTACTCGCTAATGGACTTAATCTATCTCAACTTTTTTAGTCATTTTCTAGCATCGTGCGCTACATTCTTTGAATTGAATTGGCGCTTTAGCTCTTGCTGTAACTTTATCTAGGTGTTGATGGTGCAGGTACCCTTGTGAATCTCTTCGGTTTTGCTACAACACCACAAAAGTACATGGTCAGAGAGATATAGAGTCATAGTATTTACCATATCCTGTCCCGTATACCCAAGGGGTCAAAGTATCTCTCCATCTGCTAGAAGTAGTTGTCGAGCTCCTTGGCATTCCATTTACTGCTAAACTCATTGGGCTTAGAAGTATCAACTCTCAGTGCAACCACCGTAACTTAAGCGACAACAAACTTATTTGCCACTGCCTGCTTACACAACACTATATCCTCTTTGACAGTCTCAAACTCTCATTGCAGCTCCTTTACTTGGGTTTGAATCTTGTCCATCATGGTGTACACCTTCTCTTGAAAAGCCTTGATACAGTCTTGCTGCTTATCAATGTAAGTCTTGATGTATATGTCGATGAGGGAACACAACTCGTCTCCTTAAGTGTCGAAGACCACCTTGAGTTTCTCCACTTGCTGCTCTAACTCCCTAAGGTGATCCATTGTGTTTCCTACAGCACCACTGAGCATTTTCATCATGCTCTCTAAATTATGGCCTGGATCAACGGACTTGTCGTGAGGTACACTGCCATGCCTCTTAGCTTTGGGGTCCCTACCCCTCTCTTTTGTCAACTTCGACAACGTTGTAGCGTCTTTCTCTATCTTTTTTGAACTTGCTCTGATACCAAATATCATAAACCTTTCGAGAATTGTGCGACCTTAGATTCATTGCATGCTAAGCAGCCTAGAAACACACACACAAGGCGTTTAAGAAAAAGCTCTCTATATTACTGAAGAAACTATAAGCTATGAGATGCTTTGTACAACTAAGGTTGTCCCCTTTTTATACTACTAGCTCTACATAATTAACGGATAGGATCTAAGATGCTATACAACGATTTAACGATTTACATACAAGATGGAATACTATATTACAGAATATTCCTAGATTCTATCACATATGCTATGGAATATTCCCCTGCCAAATAGAGGTTAGAACCCAAATAAGTCATTGGTCAAGCCCGTATCTCTATCTGAAACAACAGTCCTTCTAGAAACTCTGATTCATATAGCGCTTTATAGTCCAAGTAGTCTCCAGCAAGCCTAGTCACGCACCAAGTGCTCGAGGAAATGCTTGAGACCACTTGGGACGTGACATAAGGAATTGAGGGACTTAAATATTAAAGGATCAATCTTTAGAAAAATGTATTAAAGGATAGTAATTAACCCTAGGTTCTTTCTACATTGCTATCTTATTTAAATATTTGAATTGTGATATTTCTTTTACTTTTCATTATTTTAAGATTTGATTTTTTTGGATAATTACTAGAAAAATACAATTTTAGTACTTGGTAGAAAATCAAAATTATCTCTGTGGGTTTGACATCCGACTTACAAGTCCTTTCATTACTTGTTATGATAGTGTATACTTACACTTAATTTTGCGTTATAGAAATATCACATGTAATATCCAATCCATATTAGTAGTATTGACGCCTAGAGTTCGGTATAGAGCAAATAAGACACCGTAGGGTTACTCGATTTTAACCCTATTAGAAATATTTTCTTTATAGTGCGCGTGAGAGATATTAGACCTAATTTGGTAATTTCACACTCGATCGGAGCGCCAGATGACCCTAGAATATTTTTGGAATTTTTCTCTATTGGCTTGGAAAAGGAAATTCTAATTTACTGCATGAATTTTCTTTTAAGGGTGATGTATGGAACAAGCCTTTGTTGAGAAACATAATCCATATATTAGAGAATGGACCAATTAGAAGAAATCTCATGGATTGCCAAGTTGGTAATTCTAGTTAGAACTTCGGACTATTCTAACTAGATAGTTGCAAATGAACTAATTACATAATTAGTTTTCAACTAATGGTAAATTAGTAATTTAGAGTAAGTTGAGGGCAAAATGGTTAATTGATGGATAACTATATATATGTTTGAAGTGTGTAGAGTTTTCAAGAGATCAAAAGCCAACACTTAGAGCAAAAAGAGAGCAAATTCGTGCAAAGGTTGAAGGTGCTGCTACAGTGAAATTTCAGTTTTTTTTTCATGATTTTTCATGTGTAATCAAGCTAAAATAAGGTTACATATGAATCCCTAAGCTCAATTAGTGAAAATTCAAGAAAAAGAGGTAAGAAAATCATTGTTTTATGAGTTTGATAAGTGAGCTTTCAAGAATGCTTCAATTGATATTCTTGTGTGTATTTTTGGCTTAGATTGAGTTGAATTCTGGTGTAGAGCTTGAAGGAGTCATCAATTTGAAGAAATTGGCAAGGTAAGAATTAGGGTTTTGGGTGATTTAAATGTAGAGACTTCAATTGGCTGTAATTAGGCCATTAGAATGAAATTTGCTTGATTGTGATGTAATTGGAACAAGAAATTGAGATATGAAATGTATTAGAACATAGGGTGAAATTCTGCTACTTTAGGGAAGTTAGGGATTGAGTGGTGTTTTGATTGAGTTATTGTGTGTAAATGGTGCATATTATAAATTGAATATATATGGTTGATGAAAAAACCAAAAATGAAGAAAATGGGACATAATTGTCCATTTTGGAAAGGTGAAGGGCAATTATATCCAACCAAGTTATAAGGCGTTCGATAATTTTCAGAGCGTCAGATGGTGAGTTAGATTAGATTAAATGGCTCCGTAAATAAAAATTGAAAAGTAGTATCCATCCGGGCTTTATGTGCCGATTAGGGCGTTTAGTAGTTAAATGCGATTCTAGTATTCGATTTAGTTCTAAATGTCATTTATGGCGCATAGGTGAAGATAACCAAGAACGGGAACGGGAGCAGAAATCGGGAGCGAAATTAAGCGCGGAGCAGTTGTGAGTGAAAATCTGCATTTTTCTGTTATCTTTCGTTTATTATGTTTCAGCAAAATGAAAATGTATGTTTTATGAGTTTCAATGCATAAACATGATTATGATCTTGATATGTATCCATAGATATGTATTTACACATTCGGTTTAAGAAACAGTTTTTTAATTTCTACATTTGTTTTAAAGACCATTAGTACCCTCAGATTATAGTGATGGTGATTGTATTAGACCCAGCTGGTATATCCCGTGCACATGGGCAGGTCTTCGGGGTGTGTCACTAACTCCGGGAAGTCTGGATGTCGAGTCATGTGAGTCGCTCTATGTGTACGGGGTATTGTCTCGCTATATGTATGCGATGTAGGATTCCGTTGCATAGCCAGTGAGATGTCTTGAGATGTCATTGTAGATACTGCTAGTTGAGGTGCCCCGTGACCTACTCACGTGTACTGTGCTAGGTGAGTCACTGCATGAGTATAGAGCTTTAGGGTTAACATTGGTATAATCTAGAAAGAAAATAGCCGAGCGAGGACTTTACTAGTTTTCGATCTACCGATAGCATTTTATGCATTTATATGCACATGGTAGTTATTGTGTTACATAGATTTTGGATATTGTTTTCCAAAGATGTAGATAAAACTCACTCGGCAAGATTTCACCAGCACATAATGTTAGAAACCGTTTTACAACTTTACATCGGTTTTAAAAGCACGATTTATGCATGTACTTTAGAATTTTGCTATCTATGCATAATGTTGTTTTATTTGAAATCTTATTTGCACTCACTGAGCTTCTTTAGCTCACTCGTTTTGTGTTTTATATTTTTTAAACCCCTTTTCCAAGTGCAGGCCTTGGTACACAAGCTGCTGATTCTCCTATTGCCGAGTAGTGGGCCAAATCTGAAGATCATTTTTTTTGTACATGTAAATGTGCTAAATAGCACCATTTACTTTATGCATATTTGTAGGCATGTATATTTGTATGTATATTTTGAATCAACAAGAAGAGATTTTGATATTATGATGATCGTTTTTGTTTTTTATGATTATGCTTATTTTGTGATTCAAATGAAACAATTGCATTGGGTTGGATTTGATTTGGAAAGGACCGGAGATCCAAATTGGTAGTATTGAGAAGTGTTTGAAATAGAAGTGAAATTTCTTTGCAGGTTTTATATGGATTTTTCGAAAAACAGGAGAAACTCTGCCCGTTATTTTTGAAAAATTAAGATCTAGTTTTCATGTATATTATAAGATTTTCTCAGTAATAGCTAACAGGAGCCCGACCCGAGACCCTCTACAACAGATCCCAGCGATCCTGCTGGGCACCCCGACAGTAGTTTCTCTGGATGTAATTGGGCAAGATGAGAAATTTCCGCGAGGCGAACCCCTTTTCAGTTCTTGATATTACTGAGAAAATCTTGTAATATACATGAAAACTACATCTTAATTTTTCAAAAGAAAAGGGGCAGAGTTTCCCCTGTTTTTCAAAAAATCCATATAAAACCTATAAAAAAATTTCACTTCTATTTCAAACACTTCTTAATACTACCAATTCAAATCTCCGGTTCTTTTCAAATCAAATCTAGCCTAACTAAATTGTTTTATTTGAATCACAAAATAAGCATAATCATAAAAAAGTAAAAACGATCATCATAATATCGAAATCTCTTCTTGTTGGTTCAAAACATATATACAAATATACATGCCTACAACTAATATGCATAAAGTAAAGGGTGCTATTTAGCACATTTACATGTACAAAAAAAATGATCTTCAAATTTTGCCCACTACCCGGCAATAGGAGAATCAGCAGCTTGCGTACCGAGACCTACACATGGGAAAGAGGTTTAGAAAAGGTAAAATGGCTGAGCTAAAGGAGCTCTGTGAGTGCAAATAAGATTTCAAATAAAATAACATTATGCATAGATAGCAAAATTATAAAGTACACGCATAAATCGTGCTTCTAAAATCGATGTAAAGCTGTAAAACGATTTCTAACATTATGTGCTGATGAAATCTTGCTGAGCGGGTTTTATCTACACCTTTGGAAAACAATATCCAAAATCTATGTAACACAATAACTACCATGTGCATATAAATGCATAAAATGCTATCAGTAGATCGAAAACTAGTAAAGTCCTCGCTCAGCCATTTTCTTTCTAAATTGTACCAATGGTAACCCTAAAGCTCTATACTCATGCGGCGACTCAACTAGCACCGCACACGTGAGTAGGTCACGGGGCATCTCAACTAGCAGCACTCACAGTGACATCTCAAGACATCTCACTGGCTATGCAGCGGAATCCTATATCGCATACATATAGCGAGACAATACCCCGTACACAAAGAGCGACTCACATGACTTGACACCCCGACTTCCTGGAGTTAGTGACACGCCCCCATGACCTGCCCATGTGTACAGGATATACCGGCCGGGTCTAATACAATCACCATTACTATAATCTGAGGGTACCAATGGCCTTTAAAACAAATGCAAAAATTTTAAAACTATTTCTCAACCCGAACAT
Source organism: Ailanthus altissimus (assembly GCA_946807835.1). NCBI lineage: Eukaryota > Viridiplantae > Streptophyta > Magnoliopsida > Sapindales > Simaroubaceae > Ailanthus > Ailanthus altissimus. Next base: position 8,092,070 of record OX327699.1, read on the forward strand.
GTAAAAGCACATCTATGGATATATATCGAGATCATAAATCATGTTTATACATCGAAAGCTCATAAAACATACATATTCATTATGCGAAAACATAATAAACGAAAGTAAAAGAAATGACAGATTTCCACTCACAACCGCTCCGCGCTCAAATTCCCTCCCGATTTCTACTCCCCTTACCGCTCTCGGTTAGCTTCACCTACGCGCCATAAATGACATTTAGAATCAAAGCAAATGCTAGAATCTCATTTAACTACTAAACGCCCTAATCGGCACACAAAGCCTGGATGGATACTACTTTTCAATTTTTATTTACGGAGCCATTTAATCTAATCTAACTCACCATCTGGCGCCCTGAAAATTATTGAACGCCTTATAACTTGGTTGGACATAATTGCCCTTCACCTTTCCAAAATGGACAATTATGTCCCATTTTCTTCATTTTTGGTTTTTCCATCAACCATATACATTCAATTTACAATATGCACCATTTACACACAACAACTCAATCAAAACACCACTCAATCCCTAACTTCCCTAAAGTGGCAGAATTTCACCCTAGGTTCCAACACATTCCTTTTCTAAATTTCTTGTTCCAATTACAACAAAATCAAGCCAATTTCATTCTAAAGCCCTAATTACAACCAATTAAAATCTCTACATCAAAATCACCAAAAGCCCTAATTCTTACCTTGCCAATTTCTTCAAATATATGACTCCTTCAAGCTTCACACTAGAATTCAACTCAATCTAAGCCAAGAATACACACAAGAATATCAATTGAAGCATTCTTGAAAGCTCACTTATCAAACTCATAAAACAATGTTTTTCTTACCTCGTTTTCTTGAATTTTCCCTAATAGAGGCTTCAATTGAGCTTAGGGATTCATATGTAACCTTTATTTTAGCTTGATTACACATGAAAAATCATGAAAAAAAAAACTGAAATTTCACTGTAGCAGCACCTTCAACCTTTGCACGAATTTGCTCTCTTTTTGCTCTAAGTGTTGGCTTTTGATCTCCAGAAAACTCTACACACTTCCAACATATATATAGTGCTCCCTTAATTGACCATTTTGCCATTCAACTTACTCAAAACTTCTAATTTGCCATTAGTTCAAATGGAAGGATTTAATTGGTTCCTTTGTAACTATCTAGTTAGAATAGTCAAAGGAACTAACTAGAATTTCCAACTTGGCAATCCATGAGATTGCTTCTAATTAGTTCATTCCTTAATATATGGATTGTATTTCTCAACAAAGTCTTGTTCCATACATAACTCTTAAATAGAAATTCATGTAGTAAATTAGAATTTCCTTTTCCAAGCCAATAGAGAAAAATTCTAAAAACTTTTCTAGGGTCGTCCGACGCTCCGACCGCGTGTGAAATTATCAAATTAGGTCTAATATATCTCACATGCACCATAACAAAAATATGTTTAATAGGGTTAAAATTGGGTAACCCTACGGTGCCTTCATTACTCTATACCGAAATCTAGGCGTCAATACTACTAATAGGGATTGGATATTACAATAGCAAGAACTAAAAAGGGGTTCGCCTCCCAGAAATTTCTCATCTTGTCCAGTTATATCCGGAGAAACGTCTGTCAGGGTGCCCGGCAGAGCTACTAAGATCTACTGTAGAGGGTCCCGGGTCGAGTCTTGTCATCACATCACACAAGATAGGAAAATAAAATATATACAATAAATTATTCACACATTAATTGTAATGTATAAATGATAAATATGAACATATGAAAATGGAAGATTATATTATTAATAGGTAGATTTAGATCCTTAATAATTATATTCTTGTTATAATGTTGTGTATCATCAATTACCTTTTTCACTAATTGAGGTTATCAATTTTAATGTCTTTAAGTATTGGTTTTACACATATCTTGATAGGTATAGCTTAGTATTTAGGTATAATGGTTACCTAGTAAATTATTATAATTCTTCATTGAAACGTTAGTAGTTTAATTGTCATTATATATAGGTATTACAAATATTTTCAAGAAAGTTTACTTTTTGATGGTTATTACATTAGTCGGTAAAAGTTGAAGATTGTAACTTCGCCTAAAATGCCAACCACCCATGTTCCATCTGCTCTAGTTAGTGGTCCTATAATAATTGTTCTGCCAAATACTATTGACTTTATCTGTGTGGAAATAGATCTAGAGCAATTGCCAATGCTACATCCCACAACAAACAACCAACGTTGGTATGAAAATTGCAAACAGGGAGGCTACTACCAAAAAACTTGCCCACTAGTTCTGTGAGGTCGAAAGCCATATAAATATATGAATACACTTGGTATTTTTGTTGGAAATGATATTTACGTGTCATTCCAATATTGTATGAATATTAATTGTTTAATACTTATACAATAAATGTTTGAATAAAATCGTTAATATTTAATTATACATGGTAAGATGCTTGTAACATTTCAGATATTTTATGATCTAAAGGAGTTCAAATTTAGTCTAAAAGAGTTTAGAGTATGGCTAAAAGATAGCAATGATGAGAGTTAAAATTGCTAAGAGTTACCACTTCTAAGAGTTAACAGGTTATAAGAGTTATCAAAATCGTCAATGAAGGGTCCTCTCAAGTTGAGTAGTATTCATGGTCCCTTGACCTGAGCACCACTGTGGGCTTATGAGTGATCCACCATATTTAGGTTTCACACATATCATAGACTTTTCGTGGCCTGACCGCTGGGTGTCGCTGGGTATAGTCCATTGCTCATGGAGTCCAGTTTGTATAGATATGGGATTCGTCAACTTATATCTGTTAGTTGTATATCCTGATGTTCTGAGATTGTATTTCAAAACGTCTTATGGCCATAAGTAATAAACTTGAGAAAAGGTTTCCCGTTGAATAAATAATATCGCAAAAGTGTTTGCGAATATTATTTATAAAAATATGAATATGAAGATAAGTTCACGGGTAGGTATATGAAAATTTGACGGCGATGATCTATGTCTCCACTCTTCCTGAATATAAATGACGGAGGAATTATACGAATATATACTAACCTCAACTTGTATAGTTTAATGTACCATTTTGTTTTTTTTAGAATGTGTGTGTGGGCATTGTTTATGGACTTATGAAAGAGTTTTGTAAGACAAAATGGGTGTCAACCTAGAGAGTCTCACTATATGAAGTGTACTTGTTGTGTACTGGGGTAGTGCACCATATCGAATGGTTCGATATGGAAAGTTCTTGGTAAGCCAAAATTATTTTAGGATCTCTTGAGTAATTCATAAGGTTTAGTGTTAAACCCAGGATGTTGGCAAGTGGGTCTTGCCACTTTGACCCTTCATTGGATGCTATATGGCATAATGTTAATGGCCATTTAATGTTATAATTTGAAATGAGCAATTTGGCCAAATAATATTTATTAGCAAGTGATGTCCAATATAAAGATTATTATATTCAACGAGCATATGGTGGCTGATTCTTCATAACTAAATGAAAGCATGGTTTGTCATGCTTTCCATCAAGCATGAGCTATAAACATTTCATTCACCATTTAAAATTAAAGACATTGTCGTGCTTTTGGATTAAGCATGACATGCCTTTAGTAAAGCAACCTTTGGCTACTTATCTTGATATGATTCATCCAAGCTCTTGTTTAATATTACTCCTGCTTTAAACAAGCATGACTAGGAAAAATTCAAGCCTTGTCATTCTTTTTATAGATTTGCCACTAACTTGCAAATTAATGGAAGAATTCGCAGCAAGCAAAGGTTACAAATAGCCAACTTCATTTAATTTGTAAGCAAGAAGTGAAAAAAAAAAAAAACATATTTATATAGGCCGAGAGATTTTAGTGAAGTAATTGTTGCTTCAATTAAATTTCAGCCAAGAAAATGAAGGCTACCATTCTAGCTCAAGGATTCTCATTACATCTTCGACTAGAATTGTTAAAGCACGCTTCAAGGGTGAGTTTATGTTTATCTCATTAGTGTAATGAGATGTATTATTTATATTCTGGTTCTTACGTTTTTCATTTGTAACTTATAAATAATTAAATTAAATGTCACTCTATGCACAGTATACTTTCAAATTGGTATCAAAGCGCATGTTTAAGTGCTATTTATGCTTAATCGGAGTGTTCGTAGCGTAATTAGGATGTCTTGAGGCTGTCAATTATGCAATTCAAATGTTGAAAACTACGTAGTCGGGGCACAGTTAACACTATAGCGCTACGGTTAGACCCCAACACCGTAGTGCTATTGGCCCAAGGCCTCAGTGTTGGGTGGTGACCTAGTACCGCAATCCTGGAAGGTCATCGTTGCAACGCCAGAGTGGTGACCCTAGCACTGTAAAGTTTAATGCTGTGACACCAGAGGCTGAGCCTTCAACGCTGCAGTACTGAGAACCTAAGTAAGTTGTAATTATGCCAATTACTTCGATTATTTATTTTCAAAATGTTTAAAAGTATTTATTTTAACTATTAGTGGAAGTTAGTTATGCTTACATAAAATAAATTTGTGATTAAGAATAACATTCTCATGAGATAGGGACAAGAATAGAAAATATCTCTCTTAATCAAATTGAAAAGTGTTTTATTAAGAGATAATATCAATTGAAAATGTCTTGTCAATACAGTGTTAGAGGTTTATATCAATTTTTCTCAAGATTGCTAAAGTTTACGGGATTTGGTCAGTGTAATTTGGACTATGCCGATTAAACATGAGATGAGACAAATATATGCGAAAGTATTACCCTAGATAGTTAAAGTGTACGGGTAGTATCGGTAACATATATTTGATAATTGATAAGTTAATCTAGAATACACTTATCCTAAATCACTAAAGTGTGCTAATAAGGTATATTTAAGATCAGTGGTAAGAGTTGTTTATCTTTCGAGCTTTAAAAAGGCCAAGATCGTTAAAGTGTGCAGCTATGGTACAATTCCAATATGGTCCACTTTTCACTATACACTTTAAAAGGTTTAAACTGTCATTTTTCCATTTGAGAGATTTAGTAGATTATGTAAACCAGTGGGAAGGAGTCTTTAGATTAAAAAATATATAAATGTTATATCATAATCTAAAGCATTTTTAATTAATGATTAGAAATATTTTGCTACACTATGAGCATTCTGTTAGTATACTTGATTTAGGCAAACCAACTATAGGGTACCAAAAAATATTTTGACTTACTTATGAATCTGAGAATAGTCTCAAATTCAAAAAAACTTTGATATATTATAATAAAGAGGGGTTTTTGATGATATCTCTTCTGTCTCTTCAAAAGAGGTGAACATTTATCAGAAATGGATTAAGAATGAATTAAAAGTCAAATCATATATCCTAACCTCAATGTCTAATGATCTTCAGTGGGAGCGTGTGCACATGAGATATGCAAATGTTACTATGATTCGTTTAAAATTTATTTGATATATCCAAATCACGAATAGAGAATAATCACAATAGAAAGTGTTTCCACTATAATGAGGTTTGATAAAAGTAAATGTTACTGTTCAATGCACCTTACTTTAGAAAAGATAGACCCCTAAAATATATGTTTATCAATCATAGATATTTCATTGGCACTTAATGCTAAGAGTGCAAGGGTATGAGATACTGCCTGTCCTTCTCACATATGCAAAGCATTACATTATTTGACGAAATATTTAGGTGAATTGAATAAGTAGTAATTTGAAAACATTGAATAATAAGGAATTGTAAGACATAAGATTGGTCATATAAGCATAAGATGACTATCTCGTCTAGTTAAGCATGGTCAGATAGTTGATCTGACTATCGAATCTTAGCCAATTTATGAATCCTTAATTCTAGGAAAAATGACCAAATACTTTGGTAGGTATTGGATATTGGCCTATTATTTATTAGAACTAATACATAATGATGTTTATCTGATAAGGGCAAATTTGTTATATATTTTTTTATGTTTTTATTATTGATATTTTATTATTTTATGAGAATAAATTACTATTTATGTGCATTATTGTTATTTATAGGGACTTGAACGAAATTTCAAAGTATGTGTCCATCGCCCCAGCGCCACGAGGATTATCGCCCCAGCTCTGGAATAGTGATCGAAATAAGAAAAACGACCTGTTTAAGTCGCATTTAGAGCCTCAGTGCCATACCTTCATCACGCCAGCGAAGAGACAGCGCCCCAGCGCCATAATCCCATCGCTCCAGCGGTGAAGCCTTTTTCACGCATCACCCCAGCGACAACTGTATAGCGCCCCAGCAGTAGCGTGAGTCCTAGTCCGACAAGAATTGAGATTTTCAAGCTCATATTAATCCCTATAAAAAGCCACTCATTTCCAGCCTTCAAGAATCATCTAAGAGCAACCTAAAGCAATTCAAGAACACCAAGAATACAGAGCACGAGTCTTGGAGAGCAATAAGAGTTTAATTGAAGTAACCTTAAAGAGAGATTCAAGGTGTTCTTCGACATCAAGAGTTCTTAGGCAGCGCAATTAAGAGCAATTCGACATCTATATGGGTTTGCTATTGATTGTATCATGATTTATTATTATTTTTACTATTGTTCTCTTGTTGCCATGAGCTAAACTTATTTTCTAAGGTTAATACTTGAACTCAATATGTGTGCTTAATTGCCATATCTTTAGAATATTTAATAAACTTAGTTTTTTGATATTTAAATTACTTGATCTTAATGCTTCAATATATCTAGCCAATATATGGTGAAGGAGTTGCCAATATATGGTGAAGGAGTTGGTAATATTATTGATAAACTCGGAAGAGGAATCATAATATTTAGACCTAGGTAATTTAATGCATGATTATAGAGTAACATTCAATGTTACATATGCAAGTTTCAATTTAGGATAGGAATATACCTAATTGGCATGTATGATTAACAAGACCTAATCTTAATAGATCTTAATTTATTACAAGTACCATAGGAATATAGGTATTTGGTAAATCAAGGTATACTTGCATGACCTTCGAAGAGACTTGTGAATACATTAGTGTCTTGATCAATAACAAAGACTAAGGGAGTTAAATATTAGAAGATTAATTATTAGAAAACATATTGAGGGATAGTATTAATCCTAGGTTTTCTCTACATTGCTATCACTTAAATCTCTTAGCATTGTGTTTTTGCCTTTATATTTTCTATATTCATTCTTAGATTTTTATTTATCTGAATACTTATTAGGAAGATATCATTTTAGTAATTGGTTAAAAAGAAGAAATTATCTCTGTGAGTTCGACATCTGACTTATTTAGTCTCTTTATTACTTGCATACGATAGTGTATACTTGCACTTAATTTTAAGATATAGAAATATCGCATCAATATCCTCCAATGAATCATACTGTTATTGGGTGGATTTTAATACATTATAATTTTTATCGCGATTTATCATGATAAAGATACATGTTTCCGGAAAATATGGGATGTAAATTTTTGAAGTGTTCAAAGAGTTCTGAATAGAAGTAAAGAAATAAACTCTTATGTAATGCTTTCGATTAGATCGAGACAATTTATACATAAGTAGTAAATTCACAAATTATTTAAAGAAGAATATAATTCTCACTCAATATAGTCCTCCAGGGTCTCCTCAATACAAATGACAGGACCCGCTATGAGACCCTCTACTGTAGGTCTCAGCGGCCCTGCCGGGCACCTTGACAGAAGTTCCTTATAATATAACTAGGTAAGTTGAGAAATTTCCGGGAGGCGAATCCCTTTTTTTTTTGTACTTGCTACTATTAAAAAAATCTTGCAATATACATGAAAATGAGATCTAAATTTAAAAAAATGGGCAGAGTTTTCCCTGTTTTTTAGAAAATTCATATAAAACCTGCAAATAAATTTCACTTCTATTTCAAACACTTCTCAATACTACCAATTCGGACCTCCGAAAAATTAAATCCAACACAACTCAATAGTTTCATTTAACTCACAAAATGAACATACTCATAAAAAGCAAAACGATCATCATAATATCGAAATCTCTTCTTGTTGGTTCAAAACATACATATAAATATACATGCCTAAAATTACTATGCATAAAGTAAAGGGTGCTATTTAGCACATTTACATATACAAAACTGATCTTCAGATTTAGCCCACTACTCGGCAATAGGAGAATCAGCAGCTTGCATACCGAGACCAGAACCTGGGAAGGGGGTTTAGAAAACATAAAACACAAAACGAGTGAGCTAAAGGAGCTCAGTGAGTGCAATTAAGATTTCAAATAAAATAACATTATGCATAGATAGCAAATTCTAAAGTACATGCATAAATCATGCTTCTAAAATTGATATAAAGCTATAAAACAGTTTCTAATATCATATTCTGATGAAATCTTGTCGAGCGAGTTTTATCTACATTTTTAGAAAACAATATCCAAAATCTATATAACACAATAACTGCCATGTGCATATAAATGCATAAATGCTATCGGTAAATCAAAAACTACTAAAGTCCTCGCTCGGCCATTTTCTTTCTAAACTGTACCAATGGTAACCCTAAAGCTCTATACTCACATAGCGACTCAACTAGCACCGCATACGTGAGTAGGTCACAAGGCACCTCAGCTAGCAGCACCCGTAGTGACATCTCAAGACATCTCACTCGCTATACAGCAGAATTCTACATCGCATATATATAGCTAGACAATACCTCGTACACATAGAGCGACTCACATGACTTGACATCCCGACTTCCCGGAGTTAGTGACACACCCCAATGACCTGTCCATGTGCACGGGATATACTGGCCGGGTCTAATACAATCACCACCATTATAATCTGAGGGTACCAATAGCCTTTAAAATGAATGCAGTAATTTTAAAACCGTTTCTTAAACCGAAAATGTAAATGCATATCTATGGATACATATCAAGATTATAAATAATGTTTAAGCGTTGAAAGCTCATAAAACATACATTTACATTATGCGGAATATAATAAATGAAAGATAAAAGAAATGGCAGATTTTCACTCACTACCGCTCCGTGCTCAATTTCGCTCTAGATTTTTGCTCCCGTTTTCGCTTTCGGTTTTCTTCACCTACGCGCCATAAATAACATTTAGAACCAAATCGAATACTACAATCTCATTTAACTACTAAACTCTCTAATCGGCATACAAAGCCCAGATGCATACTACTTCTAAATTTTCATTTATGGAGTCATTTAATCTAATCTAACTCATCAGCCGGCGCCCTAAAAATTAATAAACGCCTTATAACTTGGTTGGACATAATTGCCCTTCACCTTTTTAAAATAGACAATTATATCCCATTTTCGTCATTTTTGGTTTTTCCATCAACCATATATATTCAACATACACAAGGCACCATTTACACACAACAACTCAATCAAAACATCACTCAATCCTTAACTTCCCTAAAGTGGTAGAATTTCACCCTAAGTTTCAACACATTTCTTTTCTCAATTTCTTGTTCCAATTACACTAAAATCAAGCCAATTTCATTCTAATACCCTAATTACAACAAATTTAAGTCTCTACCTTCAAATCACCCAAAACCCTAATTCTTACCTAGTCAATTTCTTTAAATTGATGACTCCTTCAAGCTCCACACTAGAATTCAACTCAATCTAAACCAAGAATACATACAAGAACATTAATTTAAGCAATCCTTAAAGTTTACTTATCAGTCTCATAAAACAATGCTTTTCTTACCTCTTTTTCTTGAATTTTCACTAATGGGGGCTTTAATTGAGCTTAGGAATTGGTATGTAACCTTATTTTGGCTTGATTTAGCATGGAAAATCATGAAAGAAAAACCGAAATTTCACTGTAGCAGCACCTTCAACACTTGCACGAATTTTGATCTCTTTTGCTCTAAATGTTTGCTTTTGATCTCTTGAAAATTCTACACACTTCCAACATATATATAGTGCTCCCTCAATTGACCATTTTGCCTTTCAACTTACTCAAAATTTCTAATCTGCCATTAGTTCAAATGGAAGGATTTAATTGGTTCCTTTGTAACCATCTAGTTAGAATAGTCAAAGGAACTAACTAGAATTCCCCACTTGGCAATCCATGAGATTGCTTCTAATTGGTCCATTCCTTAATATATAGATAGTATTTCTCAACAAAGGCTTGTTCCATACATAACCCTTAAATGGAAATTCATATAGTAAATTAGAATTTCCTTTTCCAAGCCAATAGAGAAAAATTCCAAAAATATTCTAGGGTCGTCCGACACTCCGATTGAGTGTGAAATTACCAAATTAGGTCTAATATCTCTTACGCGCAACGTAAAAAAATATTTCTAACAGGGTTAAAATCGGGTAACTCTACGGTGTCTTTATTACTCTATACCAAAATTTAGGCGCCAATACTACTAATAGGGATTGGATATTGTAACAAATGTATTTTAGATAAGAGGAATCAAACTTTTATTAGATATGGTCGATCAATTTTGAGTTCCACCAATTTTTTAGAATATCTATGGAATTATGCTCTAGAAACTATAGTTCACTTACTGAACAGAGTTCCATTGAAAGTCATTCCTTTTGTTCCATATAAGATTTGGACCGGAAGGAAATCAAGTCTTAAGTATGTTAAGACTCTAAGTTGTCCTACTTGCATAAGAGTTACGCGACATGACAAACTTGCACCTAAGGGATACAACTATCAAGTATCGATTTATTGGATGTCCTAAGTATTCTATGGGATAAAAACTTTATGATCTAGAGGAACAAAATTTATTCATGATGCCACTTTCTTAGGGAAAATTTCTCATGCTGATGTGAACCTTACAAAGAAAAGTGAGACCCGTGATTATTCTAATTTAGATTTTTATATAAACAAAAATAAGAACCTTGACCCGTTATCTATAAGAGATAAGAACAAGAGTTTTAAGAAGATTATACACACCATATCAAGATAGTTAAGAAGTTGTGAGTGATAAGTCTGAAGGAATGCCACATTATAAAATTTTGATAAGTTCTAATAAAGTTCTTTGAAGAACTTAAGAGAAAACTCTCAACATTAATATTATCAATTATATTTTCATTCTCCCTCATCTCTCATATATTTATAGAGACCTATTGGGATGTTTAGCATTTATTACAGTAACTAATGACAACTTATAACTACTAGCTACCAACTATACCAACATATTAGCCACTTGGGATTCTAGCACTTATTACAATTAATGAAAACTTACAACTACTAACTACTACTAATAAACTAGGCATTTGGTGTTCAAGTGAACAGATCCAGCACTGCGGCGAAGACTACCAGCACTGGAACTAAAACGCATTTACACTAGGTCTTTTCATTCCGTCCACTCAAACAACACCCAAATTACACAGAACCGGCTTTGATACCACATTTTGTAGGGGATCAACTGTGTACAGGTGTATGCATGTGCTAGTGTGTTTATTGCAAAATATGCATCTAATATATATTTTAGCGTAGCGGAATTATAAAACATACAATTAACACACTAATTATATATTAATCAAATTAATATACAAATAATAAAATTGAGAAATTACCAGTACGTGTAATGTTTTACACGTAATACTACGAAGTTCGCCTAGAGTTTTCTCGTTGTCAGTTCTAGTTATCAACTTGGTGGGCTTGATAATCTAGAACAGCAGTTCCTAAACTCAACGTAGAATTAACTCTTAATCTTAAATGGCCGGTTCTTAACCTTTTGCTCTTGTCTCTCACGGTGAAGAAATGAAAAATAGAAGCAATAAATGCTTCTGTTTTTGTTTAAGAGCAAAACGCAAATACTAAGGAAAATAATCCTCTTTTCTTTTTCAATTCTTATCACTCATTTCTGTTTGTTTTACACATATATATCTCTTTTGCATTTAAAAATAATATTAATATAATAGCCATACGTGGCAAAACATAATAATAATAAATAAATAAAATAATAATATTATATATATAATGCATGATTTTTATTTATAATAATATAATATATATAATCCATGACAACTATCATGCATTATATATATTATATTATTATAAATAAAATATTATAAAATAATATATTTTATTACATATATTTTGATTATTTAACATTTAAATAATCAATGTGTGAAATGACCATTTTACCCCTCATGCATAGTTACCAAGTATACCCTTTAGCGAGTCCCATAAAATCTCACACTTGGGTAAAACTCAACCAAGGATCCATAATGTGTCATGTGTCACTTTACAATTAATGAATAATAATTATTGACTAATCGTTGTATTTAACAATTAAATACACACATGCACGTATTTTTGTGGTTACATTGGATATTACTAGATTGAACAATTTAATCTAGTACTCTACCCCAGTGCACAATAAGTACACTCTATATCATGGAACTCCCTAGGTCCACGTCTGCTTCGTCAAATGAAACTATTCCATAAGTCTGTGAGCCATGCCTCACGTACACGTCACGAATATTACAAATCAGCGTGCAGAACCATACAAGTTGAGGTTACAACGCATACGTATAGTCCTTCCATCATATATATCTTGGATGTGCGGGGATATAAATCCAAACTGTCAAATCCCCCATATGCTCCTCCATAAACCTATCTCCATAATGGTATCTCAATTGAACAATATGAGCAAAACTCTTTGCCATATTGTTTAACCCATGGAAACACCTTTCCAGGTTAACTGCTTATGGCCATAAAACTTTCCTAAGATACTATATTGGAGCATCTAGATATATCACTCCCTATGAGAGCTGATGGATCCCATATTTGCACACATTAGACTCCATGAGCATCGGACCATACCCAGCGACACCCAGCGGTCATACATGAAAGGTCTTTGACATGTGTGGAACCAAAGCATGGTGGATCACTCACAAGCCCACTGTGGTGCTCAGGTCAGAGAACCACGTATACTACTAAACTCGAGAGGACCTTCCATTGACAGCAATATAAGACATTTATTGGGGTCCTCATGAGTCTGTTCAGTACTCAGTCCTAACTGAATACTTGTATGCCTATACAATCTCCAAGATCCTGGTCAGTTAGGAAAAACTAACTGTACCCTACAGATATAGACATACACTAATCTATGTAAATTAATATGATCTACTAACAGACCTGCATTAGTCGAAATAGATCGAGAACTATGTATTTAAGAACATGCTTGCATAATGACACATCCTAGCAATCTATTGCAACTCTTGCAGCATATTCTGAGGTCTTAGTCTCGTTACAGACAATGTTCCAACTCTTAGAAATTTTGCTATCTCTTAGCACCAGTCTAAACTCCTTTAGACCGTATTCAAACTTTTTCAAATAGTACAGAGTTTGTAGCGTAATAAGCATTAAACTATATAATTAAAAGGTAATTAGCGATATAACAAAATATACTCTATATAGATATCAAATATTCATACAAAATTAGGATGGCACGTAGGCAAAACCCTAACATTTGGAATGCTAGCACTTATTACAATGATTAATAAAAATAACTACTAACTACCAACAACTACCAATATTGAGACTTCACATCACATGGGCTACTCACACAAGCAGGTGCTGTTGTTCTCCATTACACATGGATGTTAAATGGACTTTGTAGTTTTTTGGCAACCTAGTTTGCATTATTTCCCCTTCTATTGAAAAGAATTTATCCTCAAATCCTTATCGAGCTCAAATAAAACTTTCTTGAACTTTGAAGTTATATTTTTGATAACGCAGTTATTATCACACATCTTCCATAACGCATCATTCTTAGGCATAAGCAATACTAGAATGGTAGGATAATTTTTTATCTTACACATATACCTCTTCTTTATGAGCTCAAAAATCTATCTTTGAAGTTCCTTTTTTTCATTGGGATTACTTGTATAGGTTGTCCTATTTGGAATTGATGCTCTAGGTATTAAGTTGATTTAATGCTCATTCCCCTTATTAATGGTAAAACATTAGGTATTTTTTCGGGAAACACATCATCAAATTCCTTTTCATCTTCTTCGGTTTGCAAACTTAATGTACGCATAATAACCATCAGCTCACCATCTACTGGGTACTCCATTCCATTACTTGCATCTTCCAATGGTGGCGTAGGTTCATCATTTGACTTGCTTTTAGTTTCAGTGACATTGTTATTGCTTACAATTAATGCACTCTGATTTGGACATTGAGAAGTAATATTACTTATTCCCAAATATATAAAATATTTAATATCTTTATTACTTAGTTGGGAATCTAGATTACCTTTGCCTTGGCTACCTATCACGTTTTGGCCATTAGTTTGTTTTGCTTTGGAATTAGAATTAGCTTTCTCATCGTTTTTACTCCAATCCAGTTTCAAAGATGATGCGAAACTAGAGTTTTGGCCATATCTTGTGGAACTCTTCTTATTTAGTTATTTTTCTACCTTCTTTTCCATATGCAACCATCTATCCCAATCATCTCCATCAATGCCATCATCTTTATGGTAGCCCACCTATCATGAATTCGTACATTAGAAACTCTAGGTGTCTGTGCCTTTTGTGTACTAGATTCAAATTTATTTATCCATTCATGAACCTACTCCAACTCTGCTTTCAACATTTTCCTCATCGCACCCGTTAAAGCTTCCATGAGAAAATTTGAATCAACCTTTTTTTATGCAACTTCGAAAGTATTTTTGTCATTGTTGTTTAACATGTTTGCTGCAAAATAAAGTTAGAGAAATAAAAAGAATCTCGCACACTCCCTTACGTGTTTTACTAAATGAATGATTCATTCAACTTTTACTCGTGTGTTTTTTTTTAAAATTTAGAAAGGTAAATCTGAAATCAATGAAATCTGAATTTTTTTTTTTCTCTTTTCTTATTTATATGTAATAATATAACTTGAAGAATTAGATAAAATAACAAATAAGAATAAATAAGAAAACTGATATAGGCTACAAATTTTAGAGACTAAAACAAAGTTACAGATTTAAAAGAAAGAACAATCAATGAAAGTTAATATGATAGGTCGAACCTAATTAGAGCCCAAGTTCTGATACCAAATTATGTGAACCTCACAAAGAAAAGTGAGACCTGATGTTCAATGAGATTCTTTTGCCAAGGATCGTTCTAATTCATATTTTTATAAAAACAAAAATAAGAACTTTGACCCATTATCTATAAAAGATAAGAACCAAAGTTGTAAGAAGATTGTAGATACCACATTCAAGATAGTTAAGAAGTTGTGAGTGATAGGTTTGAAGGAACGCCACAAGATAACTTGATAAGTTCTAATAAAGTTCTTTGAAGAACTTAAGAGAACACTCTCAACATTAATCTCATTTATTTATAAAGACCACTTGGGATGTCTAGTATTTATTACAGTAACTAATGACAACTTACAACTATTAACTACCAACTACTACTAATAAATTAGGCACTTGGGATTCCAACACTTGTTACAACAATTAATGAAAACTTACAGCTTCTAACTACCAACTACTACCAATAAATTAGGCAGCTAGAATGCTAGCACTCGTTACAACAATTAATAAAAACTTATAACTACTAACTACCAACAATATTGAGACTTCACATCACATGGGCTACTCACATAAGCTGGTGCTGTTGTTCCCCATCACACATGGATGTTAAATGGACCTTGTGATTTTTTGACAACCTAGTTTGCATCACATGGGTCGTGAGGATTATAGAAAAATTAAACTTGATGAAGTTAATCAAGAAGTATACCTAATCAAGAACTACTAAAGGAACTTTAAACTCAATCAAGTGATATACCTTTAACTCACTCTCCCTATAAGTTGAAAAAGATATTTAGGCCAACTGTTAGGTATGACAGATGCTAAAAGATACCCTTAAGGTTTTTTAGTTAAAAAAAATAATCCTTTGACCTATAAAGAGGCTATGTTGGACATCGATTCAAGAAATTGAAAAGATGCCATGAAATTCAAAATTAATTTTATGCATGACAATAAAGTCTATGACTTAGTTTTGCTTCTTGTAGGAATTGTTCCTGTTTATTATAAATGAGTTTTACGCAGTGAAAACGTAGGCCTAATATAAAGGTAGAGACCTTCAAAGTCCAATTAGTGATAAAAGACTATACTCAAAGATCTGGGATTAGTTATAAAGAAGCCTTTTCACCAGTATCCATATTAAAGTCAATTTGAATTTCAACAGTTTTTTGAGATTATAATATTTGTTTTGAAAAGGAAATTAGAGTCGGATTTCATCAAGAACAAAGAAAAAGTGTGTATATGTGTGTGTTTAAAAATGGCAGTGAGACTATAATTATCTTTTTAGTTCTCTATCTGGATGATATATTTTTGTTAGAAATGAGGTTGGTATGTTTCAAGTCAATTGGATAAGAGTTCTCTAAGTGAAAACTTCTCCATGAAGGATTTGAGAGAGGTTTTATATATACTAGGTATATAACTTTATAGAGATAAAACTAGAAGGCTAGTAGAGCTCTCCCAATCTTCATACATAAACTAACTCATAGAAAGGTACAACTTTAGTAATTATGAGACAGTTAGTGTATCGTTTAGACATAACATTAATCTTACTAAGAGGAAATGTCCTCGAAAAAAGATGAAATTGTTAGAATATCTAACATACTATGTGCACCAGTTAAAAGTAGCTTGATGTACGTGGTATGCTATCCCAGGCAACCAAAAATATATCCTATACTCCTAAAAGAACATGTAGTACAGCGAGTAAGGATCGTTCCCACAAAGAGTATCTAGTTTAGTTTTATACTATGTGAACAAGGATGGGGGTTTGAATATAATGAAAATAATTTTAAGAAAAACAACTAAGGAACAATTCAAATTGAAATCAATCAAAAGAAAAAATCTTGTTCTAAGTCAGCATCCACCATCGAAATTTTACAACTAATCATGGATGCAAGTATGTATCAATTCACACATTGAATATTCACCGTTGGAACTATTTTCCTATCTCTCATTAATTGCAATTATTAGAAAATAGACAATCTATTTAACCCTATCTAGTAAACAACCCAAGACAAGTGCTAAAGGTTTAATCTAGTAACAACCTTAAAAATTAGAGAGATAGATAAAATTAAACAACATAAGCATAAGCAGTTGCATTTAATTTAGTCGAGTGTTCTTCTTGAGATCTAATAATTATTTACGAAGAAAATAATTAAATCTTAGTTGCTTCACAAATTTTAGGGATTAAATAATTACAAATTTGATATCTAATCTAGCAATATATTGCAACAAATAATAAACTAGTAGACCTCCTAGTAATTAGAAATGACAATCATAAAATTAGGCACAGAAGAATATTCGATACTAAAAAAAAAATTGAACAATCAAAATAAATTAGATCTCACAATTTTATTGATTCTAAGGCTTCTGTTTCTAATTTTAAAAGTTTAACCACGCAAGTCCATGATTAAAACTTGAAGGAGAAATTTAGGAAGAGGAGAGAAAGAGGCGTGTATGAAGTCTGCCCTATCTCTCATCTTTTACATATTATTTATAGTATTAGAAGCCTACAAGATATCCTAAGAATATTCTAAATACTATCCTAAAATATTAGCATCTAAATCTGATTAATTAAGGAAAATATTAAAAATAAAATAAAGTTTTAATATAATTAGGATAATGCTATTTCCAGCTGAAATTTTCATGCAACAGGTATGGAAACTTCCTAAAATAAATCATGTATTAGAATTACAGGCTTAGGACAATAATGCAAGTACAACAACTTGAAGCTCGATTTCGACTTTGCTTCAGTAAGTATTTCTCAAAATTGAAAACATGAAAGTTGTAGATCTGTTTCTTCTCATTCATAGCATCTTGAATCATCTCAATTGTACCTCGAATGAGAACATTATGCCCAGATTACGAAACGATATTGAAACTGTCCAAAATCATCCAATTAGCTTTGTTTTGCACTTAATGCCTCAATTTGCATCCTAAATCAGAATATAAGAATAATTAGTACATTTAGGCACCAAATAAATATAAAAGACTAAAAATTAAACTAGAAAATATGACATTTTGCATTCTCATCAATACATAATGTTACATTTACAATTATTTCTACATTAGAGGCAGAATATGTTGTGGCTTGAGAAGCCTGCAAGAGAAGTTTTGTGGATATTCAAGTTAGTTTTTAAAGCTTAAAATAGTTTCAAGCTTAATAAATCCTATCTCACTATAATACAAAAATAACAAAGCTAATTACTCATGCCAAGAATCCATAAGGCACACCAGAATTCTGATTATATGAACTCTGAATATCACAAAATTATAAAGTTCTTTGCTATTGGAGATGTAATAGTATCTATGATATATTCCATGGATAATGTAGCGGAATGATAAGGGCAAATTTGTCATATATTTTTTTATATTTTTATTTTGATATTTTATTGATTTACGAGAGTAGATGGCTATTTATATGCATTATTGTTATTTATAGGGACTTGAAAAAAATTTAAATAACAGGATCTAAAATGCAAACTTTTTAAAGTATGTATCCATCGCCCTAGCACCACATGCATTACGGTCTCAGCGCTGGAACAGTGATCAAAATTAGAAAAACGACTTGTTTAAGTCGCATCCGGCGCCCCAGCACCAGACCTTCATCACGCCAGTGACAGGACAGCGCTCCAGCGCCATCATCCCACCGCTTTAGCGGTGAAGCTTTTTTCACGTGTCACCCCAGCGACAACTGCATAGCGCCCCAACGGTAGCGCGAGTCCTAGTCTGACGAGAATTGAGATTTTCAAGCTCATATCAATTCCTATAAAAAGCCACTCGTTCCCAACATCTAAGAATCATCCGAAAGCAACCTAGAGCAACAAAAATACAGAGCACAAGTCTTGGAGAGCAATAGGAGTTTTATTGAAGCAACTTTAGAGAGAGATTCAAGGCTTTCTTCGGCATCAAGAGTATCTTAGGCAGGGCAATTAAGAGCAATTCGATGTCTATATCGGGTTGCTATTAATTGTATCATGATTTATTATTATTTTTATTGCTGTTCTCTTGTAGCCATGAGCTAAACTTATTTTTTAGGGTTAATACTTAAACTCAATATGTGTGCTTAATTGCAATATCTTTTGAATATTTAATAAACTTAGTTCTTTGATATTCAAATTATTTGATTTTAATGCTTCAATATATCTGGGCAATATATGGTGAATGAGTTGGTAATATTATTGATAAACTCGGAAGAGGAATCATAATATTTAGACCTAGGTAATTTGATGCATGATTATAGAGTAACATTCAATGTTACATATGCAAGTTTCAATTTAGGATAGAAATATACCTAATTGGCATGTATGATTAACAAGAACTAATCTTAATGAATCCTAATTTATTACAAGTACCATAGGAATATAGGTATTTGATAAAAAATTAAGGGATACTTGCATGACCTTGGAAGAGGCTTGTGAATACATTAGTGTCTTGATCAATTATAAAGACTAAGGGAGTTAAATATGAAAGATTAATCATTAGAAAGCATATTGAGGGATAGTAATAATCCTAGGTTTTCTCTATATGGCCACCACATAATTCTCTTGCATTGTGTTTTTACTTTTATATTTTTTAAATTTATTCTTAGATTTTTATTTTTCTGAATAATTATTAGGAAGACATAATTTTAGTAATTGGTTAAAAAGAAGATATCATCCATGTGGGTTTGACATCCGACTTATTTAGTCCCTTTATTACTTACATACGATAGTGTATACTTGCACTCAATTTAAGATATAGAATTATCACATCACAGAACCAATCAGGCCTCAACTCCTAGTGTGTTTGAGAAACACATAAAGATGCTAGGCATTAGATGTCATAATGAATGACAATAGAGCAAGTGGGAGGTGTTGAAAATGGTACTTATGTGCCATTCCAATTTGTCTGAATATTAATTATTTAATATTTATACAATAAATATTTTGAATAAAATTGTTAATATTTAATTATACATAGTAAGATGCTTATAGCATTTCAGACATTATATGGTCTAAAATAGTTCAGATTTGGTCTAAAAGTGTTTAGACCAAGGTTTAGAGTAAGCAACGCTGAGAGTCATAATTGCTAAGAGTTAACATTGTTAAGAGTCAATAGGTTATAAGAGTTAGCAAAATTTAAAGAGTTAGAGTCTTACCTAAAATGGGACAAAGACTCGAGGGTATATTAACATTAACATAGTTGTAAGGAGTTGTAAATAGTACTAAAAAATATTATTGTGCAAATATGTTCTCAAATGTTATGTTCCTGATCTATCTTTACTAATGCAGGTCTGTCGGTGGAGACCTTATCATATATAGATCAGTGTATGTCTATATTTAGATGGTCCAAATGATTAATCTTAGCAGATTATGAGTTTGGTGGAAGCTTGTATAGGAATACAGGTATTCAGTGAGAACTGGGTATTGAACAGACTCAATGAGGACCTCTAATAGACATTTCATAAAGCCGTTAATAGAGAGACTTCTCGAGTAGAGTAGTATTTGTGGTCACTTGACCTACACACCATGGTGAGCTTATGAATGATTCACCATACTTAAATTCTATACATGTTAGACACCTTTCATGGTCTGACCGCTAGGTGTCGCTAGGTATGGTCCAATGCTCATAGAGTCTAGTGTATGTAAATATGGGATCTGTCAGCTCATATCGCTGAGTTTGTATATCTTGATGCTTTGAGATTGTATTTTAGAAAGTCTTATGGCCATAAGCAATAAACCCGAGAAAAAGTTTCCTATGGAATAAACAATATCACAAAAGTGTTTGCGAATATTATTTATGAAAATACAAATTAGAGATAACTTTACAGTTGAGCATATGGAGATTTGACGGTGATGATCTATATCTTCGCTCTTCCAGGATAAAAATGACGTAGGGATTATTCAAATATGTATTAACCTCAACTTGTATGGTTCAACACATCATTTTGTTATTTTCATAATGTGTTTTTGGGCATCGTTTATGGACTTACAATAGAGTTCTATAAGATAAAACGGGTGTGAACCTAGAGAATCTCAGTATATGAAGTGTAATCGTTGTGCATTGGGGTAGAGGATCGGATCGAATGGTTCGATCCGAGAAGTTCTCAGTATGCCAGAATTATTTTAGGATCTCTCGAAGAATTTATAAGGTTTAAGTGTTAAGCCCAGGATGTTGGTAAGTGGGAGTTGCCACTTCGTTCTTTCATTAGATGCCATATGGCATAATGTTAATGGCCATTTAATGTTATCATTTGAAATGAGCAATTGGGCCAAATGACATTTAGTAGCTAGTGATGGCCATTATAATGATTATTATATTCATATTATCCTTATCAAGGTTATTCAATAAGCATGTGGTGGCCGGTTCTTCATAACTAAATGAAAGCATGATTTGTCTAGCTTTTCATCAAGCATGAGCTATAAACATTTCATTCACTATTTAAAATTAAAGGCATTGTCATACTCTTGTATTAAGGATGACATGCCTTTAGTAAAGCAACCTTTGGCCACTTATCTTGATAATATTCAGCCAAGCTCTTGTCTTGTTTAATATTACTCGTGCTTTAAACAAGCATGACAAGAAAAAACTTATGACTTGTCATGCTTCTTATAGATTCGCTATTAACTTGCAAATTATTGAAAGAATTGGCAACAATCAAAGGCTATAAATAGCTAACTTCATTTCATTTGTAAGCAAGAAGTAAAAACAGAATACATATTTATATAGGCTAAGAGATTTTTGTGAAGTAAGTGTTGCTTCAATTAAATTCCAATCGAGAAAAGGAAGGCTACCATTATAGTTCAAGAATTTTCACTACATCCTTGACTAGAATTGCTAAACCACACTTCAAGTGTAAGTTCTCTTTCTATCTTATTAGTGTAATAAGATGTATTATTTATATTCCACTGCATATATTTTGTATGTGTAATGTGTAAAAAATTAAATTAAAGGTACACACTTACCCTACGTGCGGCACACTTTCAATTTATTCTTTAAACTCTTATTTTACCAATAATGGTGTGTGTGTGAATAATTCCTTTTTATTTTATAGATGCTTAACATTTTTCTTCCTCAAGAGGAAGATGGCTTCTTCTTAACATGGTTGTGTTATCTTTTATGCTCATATGGATGATTGCCAAACATTTTCATGTTTTATAATCTATGGTGATTTGCATCACAAAAAGTTGCCAGGACAATTATTGTATCTAAACCATGTCTCTGCAGAAGTTTTTTATATTAACGGTTTTTACATTGCTTGTGGGAAAGACATCTAATGTGGGAAAATATTAAAAGTGACAATTCCAATTGATGCAATAGTCACTAAATATACAACTTCTTAAATTTGGTTTACCTCAATTACATTGCCCAAATGCAAGTTTATCATAAGTAATTACATATTCACATATCCTGCACATTCTTCCCTAGTCAGATTACCATTCACTTTGTTAGTTTCTCCATATAATCCATTAAAAGCTGTAAATTGGTGATTAAATATCAAAGATAAAGTCAAATGAACTATTTCAAGGCCCAAGGTGTAAAAGAAATAAAATTTATAGGGACTTAAATACTAACGGAAGCAAACTTTGTGGCTCCCAGAGTATTTACCTAAAAAACAATAATGAAGAAAACTTTCTAATACTATCGAAAGCAAACTTTCTAATATCCAGAGTAATTAGCTAAAAATGAAGAAATATATTAATAAATCTCAATGAAGTCTAGAAATGCCAAAAACCCACCATTTTACTGAAAAAGAAATTCAAAATGTTAATTTCATCCTACATTTATTCATAAGTTGTTCACCTATCAACCATGTATAGGTCCCTTTAATTTTAGTTTTGATTTAGCTTTCAATGTAATTGCCTAAAAATTGATGGGTTAGGATGTTGACGGAAGCAAATGTATTTGGCTTGCTGTGTAGTGGCTTACAAAGAGCAAATGAGAATAAAAAAATAGATTATGTTGAAAAATGAAAGAGTGGCCAAACATGAAAATGAAAGTAACTTGAGAGAGGCCAAGAGCAAAAAAAAAAAAAGGGCATGGGTGAAATGATGAAAGTTAATAATGGTTTAGTTAAAAGAAACGAAAGAAAACAAGTGAACATATATGAAAATGAGAGTGGAGTTTTAGTACTAATGAACTTAACCCTTTTTTTCCTAATGTTGTTGTTTCTCTTTTATAGGAATTTGATAATATGTTTCCCGAAGAGATTCCTAATGTTGTTGTTTCTCTTTTATAGGAATTTGATAATCTGTTTCCCGAAGAGATTCCTAATGTTTTACCAATAATAAGGGGGAATCGAATATCAAATGGATTTTATACTCGGAGCATTAATTCCAAATAGGCCAACTTATAGAAACAATTAGTAAGCTCAAGAAAGGGGTATGTTCATGAGAACATAAGTTCTTGTATGGTTTCAATATTGCTTGTACCTAAGAAGTTTTGGTCATGGAAGATATGTGTTCATTATCGTGCCATCAACAATATCACTGTGAAGTTCAAGAAAGTTGTATTTGAGCATGGTGATTGGGTTTAGATGCACATTCAAAAAAAAAAAGATTTCAAGCCCAAAGACGTTCTAAGTTGCATCCAATGGGAGATGGTCCATTTTAAGTTATTAAATGGATCAATGACAGCGCCCACAAATTAGAACTTCCAGGTGAGTATATTGTAAGTGGAAGCTTTAATGTTGCTGATTTAAGTCCTTTTGATGTAGGGAAGGATTTGAGAACAAATCCTTTTCAAGAAAGTGGGAATGATACAAATCAGACTATCAAAACTTCACAAGATCTGTTGAGCATTATTGGGGGTCCAATGACAATGGCAAGAGCCAAGAAAATGAATGAAGTAATAAATGGGCTAATTGATGATATCTTAAATCAAGTTTTGTTCAAGACACTAATCTACTAGAATTGAGTGTTCAAGATTATCAATGTTGTTACTGCATTGACTAAAAAGTGAAAGGCTCAAAGTAAGGGCAATTCTAGAATTTCAAGTTTTACAACATATGTTTCTAACCTTTCTAGAGAAAGCTAAAAAGGAAAGTCAAACACTTAGTAGGTGGAGTTTGACATCTTTGCTGGAATTGAAGAATTTGCTTTTTAAATCAAAACTTAGGAACATGCTTGCTAAATTAGTAGAAATTATGTTTGAATTTTGTAATTGCAAATATTATGCTAGCTATAATTATGGACTGTTGGGTGTGTGGGTAGTTGTAAGTTTGTTGTATTAGATGTATTTTTAGACTTTGAGTGTGAGGGTAGTTTTAAGTTAAAAATTTAACTTTTAAAATTATAACTTGACATTCCATGTGATCTCTATAATTACCATTGGGATTGAGAGTAGAAGAAAATAGAACTGATAAAATAACATTTGTAAGCGTTTTCTCTTAAGTTCTTTAAAGAACTTTTATTAAGAACTAGATTTCATCTTGTGGCATTCTTTCAGACTTATTACTCATAACTTCTTATTTATCTTGAGTGTGGCATCTACAATCTTCTTATACCTCTTATTCTTATCTCTTATAGATATTGGGTCAATGTTCTTTTTTTTCATTTATCTAAAATCTGAATTAGAATGATCCTTGGGCAACGGAACCTCATTGAGCATCGGGTCTCACTTTTCTTTATGAGGTTCATATCAACTTTACTGTATATTACTTAAGACTTCCTCGATATGATTGCTACTCATCGTGCTTCCCTTTACTCTATCGATACCAACTTTTCTGTTCCCTCTAACACCTATCTCCTTATTCCTCAACAACTTGCAAGTTATGATCTTTTGTTGATTATTGTAACCACATTACTCCTTCTTTTTAATCACTAAATTGTCAACCCTAAAACCAATTATTGTTATCAGTTGGGATAACTATTCAGCTGATCATTCCTCAATATTCTTGTTACATGTCACTTTTTCCCTTTACTCCGTGGACACTAACTTTTTCATTCCCTCTTACACCAACTTTCTTGTGTACTCTACCCATACCACTACTTTTATACACCGGTTTACTCTTTCAAATATAGTTTTTGGTTATACTACTAAGACAAATGTCCTTTATAACCTACAAGTTATTACCTTTGATTGACTATTGTAATCACATTACTCCTTCTCTTTAACCAATAAGTTGTGACATTCAAAATTAACTATTATTGTCGGTTGAGATGGTAATTCAAGCTAGTCATTTCAAACCAGCTATACAAATTCTCTTTGTTGATGTGCTACTCTTTCCTTACCTCAATTTCTTGTAGACAGTTATGTGTTTTGCAATAACAAATCTGTGGCTATATATTAGCTCTAACGTACTAACAAAATACCATTATTTTTGTTAGTGTGTTATGCATAGGGTGAATGTGTACATTTTAATTTTTAATTTTAACAAATTTGCACGTCACATATGCAAAAAAAGCGCAATGGAAATAAACACATATTTCATTACACTAATGAGATAAAAAAAAGCTCATCCTAAACCTATATTCTGAACAACTTTAGTCTAAAAACTTGATGGGATAGCTGAAGCTAGAACAATAGCTTCTTATCTCAACAAGAATTGAAGCTACTCTTTTGTTTCTCTCAGCTTTTCCTTTTTACTAATACTTAGGGTATTAGTTATAACTAACTTGCAATTTGATAAGCTAATTAATTGCCTTATGACAACATAATAAGCCCCCTTATATAGTGCCAATTGAAACAATTTTAGTGGCCGAATATATTAAGTATAAGGCGCAATTCAAATTGCACCTTATGCTTAACATGAGAAATGGTGGCTTATTACTTTTATGTTAGTCGGATTGTAACATGAGTAATGACAATTTCTTCTCAAAAACCATCAAGTATAAAGACACCTCATGCTTGTCAAAATGAAAATAGTGGCATAGCTATTTAAGTGATGGCCGAAGCATAATACACCTCATGCTTGTCAAAATGAAAATGGTGGCATAACTATTTAAGTGGCGGTCGAAGCATAATACACCTCATGCTTAACAAATGCAAATGGTGGCAAATGCATTGCCACATGTCAAGTTATTATAAGGTATCACCATGTCGTAGCTTAACATATGGCAGCTTCTTAGGGGAAGAGGTGGCAAGTCCCTACTTGCTACTTATTAATCTTATGGGCTTAACACTTAAGCCTTGTCAACTTTCTAAAAGACCCTAAGATAATTGTTTCATTTTGAAATCTTCCAGATCAAACCATTCGACCTAGTGCGTTACCCTAGGGCTCAACGAATACACTTCATATTTTAAGACTCCCTAGGTTTACACCTGTTTGTCTATTGGAGCTCTTCTGTAAGTTTATAAACTTGTGAGACTTCCTAGGTTCACACCCGTTTGTTTTTCAAAACTCTTCTGTATGTCCATAAACTATGCGCCACACATACATTATGAAAATTATAGAATAGTGTATTGCACCATACAAGTTGAGGTTAATATATATTCGTTCAATCCCTTAGTTACATATCCTAGAAGAGCGGAGATATAGATCACAATCGTCAAGTCTCCATATTCTCAGACATGAACTTATCTCCAGATTCGTATTTTATTAAACAATATCTGCAAACACTTTTGCGATAATGTTTATCCTACGAGAAACTCTTTCCCAAGTTTATTGCTTATGGCCATAAAACTTTCTGAAATATAATCTTGGAGTATTAGAATATACAACTCACCTAAATGAGCTGACGAATCCCATATCAACACACACCAGACTCTATGAGCATCGGACCATACCTAGAGACATCCAACGATCAAACCATGAAAGGTTTTTGACATGTATGTAACCTAAGAAAGGTGGATCACTCACAAGCCCACCATGGTGCTTAGATCAAGAGACCACATATACTACACAACTTGAAAAGACCCTCAATTGACAGCTTTATGAGGTGTTTATTGAAGGTCCTCATTGAGTCTATTCAGTATCCAGTCTCACTGAATACTTGTATGCCTATACGAGCTTCCACTAAGCTCATGGTTTTCTAACACTAACCATATAGAGCATCCAGATATAGACATACACTAATTTATATATGATACAGTCTTCACTAACAGACCCATATTAGTAAACATAGAATAGGAACATTGATGCCGGCTCAAGTGTTTAGACAAAGAATACCAAGATTGGAAGAATGAAAACAAACACTCACTTTTATTAAAATAAATTTAGACACTGAATAAAGTAAAATTGGTACAAGCTCACCACTCAAGAGAATTACAATGGGATATAGAATAATTCACCACCCAAAGAACCCTACAAGAGATACAGAACTCTCAAACTCACCACTCTAAGGAATCCACCCAAGAGATACAGAGTTAAATGTAGAAACTCTTATAAGAGAACTCTCCCACATACAAGTAATTTCAAATTCACTCTCTGCCCTTCTCCTCTCATCCTTAGGTATTTATAGAGAGTTCTTGGGAGGGCTACTGTAAAGCACTCATTACAACATTAAAACTTGGTGGTTGGGAGTTTACAAAAGACAACAATTAAGACTTACAACTACCCTTACACCAAAAGTCTACAAATACAGCAAATACAATAAATGAAGCATTATATTCGAACATAATATGCTATAAAGTCTTGGATGGAGACAAAAGTCTTCAATTCTTGCAAGTTGTCAAGATTTGGCTCACCTAATAACTGTCTGACCTTCCTTTAGTTATTAGGATTCAACTTACTCTAGAAAACTTATATTCATATGCTGTAAAAAGGATTTAGAACTAAACACATATAATTTTTGAGTAGTATGAAGATTACCCAGAAATTTCTTCCGAAACAGTACCAGATAAATTCCAAATTTACCCTTGAAATTCATTTAGTTCTATTTTTAGCTCCATGTGATCAGACACTCCTGTGTCAAACTCCCCTGGTTGGAAAAGACTCGACCTCGAGTCCACTTCGTTATCATCCTTATAAGAAGATAGATCAGCAACATTGAATACATTGGAAACACCATAAGATTCTGGAAACTCAATTTTGTATGCATTTTCCCCAATTCGTTTTATCACCTTAAATGGTCCATCAGCTCTCGGTTTGAGTTTAGCAAACTTGCCACGAGGGAACCTTTCTTTTCTGAGATGAACCCAAACTAAATCTCCTTCTTGAAATTCCACTTTCTTGCGATGCTTATTGGCGCTCTTTTCGTACTTCTCGTTTTGCTTCAATATTTTCTTCCTAACTTCTTCATGCAATTTTTTTATGTTCTTCACTCGTTCTTCAGCATCTGTACTAAATTGGTGAGTAATGGGAAAAGAGACTAAATCCAATGGGCTTGTGGGATTCTGACCACAAACAATTTCAAATGGACTATAACCCGTAGATTGGCCTTTCGTTCGATTGTAAGCAAATTCAACTTGAGCCAAAATAAGATCCCACTGACGAATGTTCTTTCCAACATAACACCTCAAAAGGTTTCCCAAACTACGATTTATGACTTCTGTTTGTCCATCAGTTTGAGGATGATAGGAAGAACTGAAGTTAAGTTGAGTTCCAAGGTTCCTCCAAAGAGTGCGCCAAAAGTGACTCGTGAACTTAGTATCACAATCTGAGACGATTGTCTTAGGAATTCCATGTAGTTTCACAATTTCTTGAAAATATAAGTCAGCTATATGGGAAGCATCAAGAGTCTTGTTGCAAGGAACAAAGTGCGCCATCTTGGAAAAATGATCCACCACCACCATGACAGAATCTTTATTTCTTTGAGTTCTTCCCAAGGCGTTGTAGGAACAGGAAGTGGAGTGTACAAACCAGTATTTTGGCCATGACTCTTAGCCACATGACAGATTTTACACCTATCCACGTACCTCTGAATATTCATCTTCATCTTTGGCCAATAAAATTTTTCTTGTATCAATGCCAAAGTCTTGTCTCTCCCAAAATGTCCGCCAAGTCCGCCATCATGAGATTCTTTGATAATAGATTCTTGAAGAGAACATTGAGGAATACACAAGCGGTTGCCTTTAAAAAGATACCCATCATGCAACAAGAATTGTTGAAAAGAGCCATGCTTGCAATCTTCTGTGATTTTTCCAAAATAAGCATCATCTTTGTAGAGTTCCTTCACAATCTCAAAGCCTACAACTTTCACTTGCATAGAGGACAGCAAGGAATATTTTTGACTTAATGCATCAGCCACCACATTTTGAACTCCAGATTTGTGCTTAATAGTGAAGTTGAAGGATTGAAGGAATTCAACCCAATGAGCATGACGTCTATTAAGTTTATGCTGGCTATTTATGAACTTAAGTGCTTCATGATCAGAATAAAGAACAAAAGGTTTTGGAAGAAGATAATGACTCCAATGATCTAGAGCTCGACAAATAGCATAGAACTCTTTATCATAAGTAGAATACTTCTTGCGTGAATCACTCAATTTTTCACTGAAGAAAGCAATGGGTTTACCTTCTTGACTTGACAGCGCCAATTCCCACATTTGATGCATCACACTCAACCTCGAACACTTTATCAAAATTTGGTAATGCAAGAATAGGGGCTTGGGTTACCTTTGCTTTGATGATGTCAAAAATCCTTTGTGCTTCATTTGTCCACTTGAAGTGGTCACCCTTTAAACATTCAGTGATTGGTGCCATGATTGAACTAAATCCTTTAATGAAACGCCGGTAAAATGAAGCTAATCCATGAAAGCTTCGAACATCATGAAGAGTTTGAGGAATAGGCCAGTTCAAAATAGCTTCCACCTTACTAGGATCCATTTTTATTCCATCTTTAGAAACTACATAGCCTAGAAAGATAAGGCATTCTGAGAAGAACACACATTTCTTTAGGTTGACATAAAGTTTCTGTTTCCTCAAACTGTTAAAAACTTGGTGAAGATGATCCAAGTGTTGTTCCTCATCTTTGCTATACACAAGAATGTCATCAAAGTAGACAACAACGAATCTTCCAATGTAGTGCTTCAGAACATGATTCATCAAACGCATGAAAGTACTAGGAGCATTTGAAAGTCCAAAAGGCATGATCTTCCATTCATAAAGCCCATCTCTTGTCTTGAATGCTGTCTTCCATTCGTCACCTGGTTTCATTCTTATTTGATGGTATCCACTTCGTAGATCAATCTTGGAGAAAATACAAGCTCCATACAATTAATCAAGAAGATCATCAAGTCGAGGAATTGGGAAGCGATAATCAACGGTAATTTTGTTGACAGCTCTACTATCAACACACATGCGAAAAGAACCATCCTTCTTGGGCACAAGGAGAGTAGGAACAGCACAAGGGCTCTCACTTTCTTCAATTTAAGCCTTTGGACAGAAGCTCATTTACTTGACTTTGAAGTTCAGCATGCTCCTTAGGACTCATTCTGTAGGCTGCTTTGTTTGGTAGAACAGCTCCTGGAATAAGATCAATGCCATGTTGAATGTCTCTCATGGGAGGCAATCCTGGTGGTATCTCATCTAGTACTTCATCATGAAATTCTTGAAGTAGCTTCTTCATTATAAAAGGTGGCTCAGGACTATCATTGTTTTCTTCAAACACCACAAGAGCAAAGGCTTTATCAACCTTTAAAAATTCCCTCTTACATTAAAAAAGAGTCAAGAAATTATTTCCCTCCCCTTTAAAAGGCTTAGGAACATTGATCATCTTAAAAGGATCCAAAATGACTTTAACACCATCCTTGACAAAGGAATAAGTGTTTTTATGGCCATCATGAATAATTTTTCTATCATATTGCCATGGATGACCAAGAAGTAAATGACAAGCATCCATTGGAACAACATCACACCAAACTTCATCTTTATAATTTTTTCCAATAGAAAAAGATACTAGGCAACGTTGATTTACCTTAATTTCATTTCCCTTTTTGAGCCAAGAAAGCTTGTATGGTTGAGGATGCATCACTGTCTTTAGGCCCAATCTTTCCACCATTTGTGCAGAAGCCACATTTTCAAAACTACCCCCATCAATTATGACATTACACACCTTGCCATGAGAAGTACACCTAGTATGAAAGATATTTTTTCGCAACCAATCTTCTTCTTCTTCTTCATAGGCAGCACTTAAAACTTTGCGAAGGATGAGAGTTTCACCTTCATCCTCATAAGTTATATCTTCATTCTCTTCCTCAGGCTCTGCATGGTTGTTCTCCATCTCTTCTTCGTCTTCTTTTTCAACAAGTGTCATAATCCTGCGATTTAGGCATTCAGAAGCAATATGTCCATATCCTTGGCATTTGAAACATTGGCGAGAATTGGTGTTGGAGGCATTGTTTTGCTTCTTTTGGTTAGAGACACCATCATTCTTTGAAGAAGTTCTTGTAGTAGGTTTGGCAGTAGGAATAGACTTAGAGTTGGAAGTATTCCCTCGGTTAGAAAAACCTTCTCGTGTCAAGAATCGAGAATTGCCGCTGCGTGCTGTCTTTTGTTGATTCTCCACCTTAAGTGCAAGTCTACAAACATCTCCATAAGTCCAGTATGGTTGTAATTGCACAATATTTGAAATCTCAGGTCTTAAACCCCCAAGATAACGTGCAATTGTCTGTTCTTCTTGTTCAACCATATCGCATTTCAGCATGAGATGATCGAATTCTGCAGTGTAGTCTTTTACAAAAAGCTCCTTTTGACGAAAGTTGTGTAGTTTGAGAAAAACATCTTGTCAATAGTTGTCCGGAAGATATTTCCTCTTAAGCTCTAGTTTCATCTTCTCCCAGGTCATGATCTTACTTCTACCTTCCTGTATCCTTTGTTTCCTCAGATGTTCCCACCATAAAGAAGCATACTTTTTAAGTTTTACGGCAACGACTTTCACCTTTTGATTTTTGGGAACATCTTGATAATCAAAAATTCTTTCTATGGTGTTCAACCAATCCACAAACTCATCTGGGTGCATTCTACCCTCAAAATTTGGTATTTCCACTTTTACATGGAAATCTCGACGATCATTTCTAAATGTCATATTTCTTATAACATTTGGATGTATGGGAGAACTATCAGCAGAGGAATGAGATTTAGCTTGATGAAAAGGATTTGTATTACCTTCATCATTGCTAGAAGAACCATTATCGAGATCTTCATGTTGCACAGCTTTACCTCGATCTTCAAAACGTTCTAAACGTTGTTGAAGTTGCTGAATTTGTTGTCTCAATTCTTCAATTAGAGTGTCTCGTGTATCAGCTTGAGCTGCTGGTTGTTCTTCAATTGTTGGAACAAATCTACGACCTTTGGCCATTGAAAGATAAAGCCAAAATTAACCAAATGCTCTGATACCAAAACTGATGCTGGCTCAAGTGTTTAGAAAAAGAATACCACAAGATTGGAAGAATGAAAACAAACACTCACTTTTATTAAAATAAATTCAAACACTGAATAAAGTAAAATTGGTACAAGCTCACCACTCAAGAAAATTACAATGGGATACAAAATAATTCACCACCCAAAGAACCCTACAAGAGATACAGAACTCTCAAACTCACCACTCTAAGGAATCCACCTAAGAGATACAAAGTTAAATGTAGAAACTCTTATAAGAGAACTCTCCCACATACAAGTAATTTCAAATTCACTCTCTGCCCTTCTCCTCTCATCCTTAGGTATTTATAGAGAGTTCTTGGGAGGGCTACTGCAAAGCACTCATTACAACATTAAAACTTGGTGGTTGGGAGTTTACAAAAGACAACAATTAAGACTTACAACTACCCTTACACCAAAAGTCTACAAATACAGCAAATATAATAAATGAAGCATTAAATTCGAACATAATATGCTATAAAGTCTTGCATGGAGACAAAAGTCTTCAATTCTTGCAAGTTGTCAAGATTTGGCTCACCTAATAACTGTCTGACCTTCCTTTAGTTATTAGGATTCAACTTACTCTAGAAAACTTATATTCATATGCTGTAAAAAGAATTTAGAACTAGACACGTATAATTTTTGAGTAGTATGAAGATTACCCAGAAATTTCTTCCGAAACAGTACCAGATAAATTCCAAATTTACCCTTAAAATTCATTTAGTTCTATTTTTAGCTCCGTGTGATCAGACACTCCTGTGTCAAACATAAAGTTTGAGAACATACTTGTACAATGATATTTCCTAGAATAATTTGCAACTCCTTGCAACTATGTCATTGCTAATATA
The DNA here is from genome assembly GCA_946807835.1 of Ailanthus altissimus. Lineage (NCBI taxonomy): Eukaryota > Viridiplantae > Streptophyta > Magnoliopsida > Sapindales > Simaroubaceae > Ailanthus > Ailanthus altissimus. Next base: position 8,125,081 of record OX327699.1, read on the forward strand.
TCCTTAGATCTTTGTTCCATTTTAGACAAAACTCTTAACTCTTTAGATTTTGCTGACTTATATAATCTGCTAACTCTTAGCACTTATAACTCTCCGTGTTGCTAATTCTTAACACTGGTTTAAACTCTTTTAGACTAGATCTGAACTCCATCAGATCATATAGTTGAACCCTTATAAGCATCTTACCATTTAATAAATATAATTAGCGATTAAATAAAATATTTATTGTATAAATATTAAAAAAATATTCATATAAATTTAGATGACAGGTAAGCATAAATCCTAATAGTTTTCGACAATCAACATTGTTAAATTGATAACACTAGCTGATTAAAAATTAGGGTATCATAAAATTTGACCAGTGTGATTGGTCAAGTCAACCATCAGTGATTGACATAAACTTTGATAATAACATAGATTAGCTCTCTAAGTTGATGATGGTAAAGCTGGTGATGATCAAGTGTGAAGGGTAATACTAATATTACCAGTAACAAAATTGTATTCTTGTTGCAATTACATTTTAAAGTCATTATTTAGGTCGAATTGTAAAGTAGAAAAGTTTAAGTTCATTTTAGGTTTGGATTGGTAGCTTATAAAGTTCTAGTGTTTTACTCAAACAAAATAGTATGATAGAATAAAAGTTAGAGCATAAAGAATGTCAAAAGCTAGAATGTTTGGTATAAATAATGCTAGAGTGTTTAATACATAAAATGTGGTGTATACTACTATAATATCCAATCCCTATTAATGGTATAGATACATAGATTTCGATTTATAGCGATAAAGACCCCGTAGGGTTATCTGATTTTAACCCTATTTGAAATATTTTTTTATGGTGTGCATGAGAGGTATTAGACCAAATTTGATAATTTCACACTCGGTTGGAGCGTTGGACGGTCATGGAATATTTTTGAAAATTTTCTATTGGCTTGGAAAATGAAATTTTAATTTAATACATGAATTTTTATATAAGTGTTATGCATGGAACAAGCCTTTGTTAAGAAACACAATTCATGTCTTATAAAATGGACTAATTAGAGACAAGTTCATGGATTGCCAAGTTGGAAGTCTAGTTAGTTCCTTTGGCTATTCTAACCAAATAGGTACAAAGGAACCAATTAAATACTTACTTTCTAACCAATGGCAAATTTGAAATTTAGAGTAAGTTGAAGGGCAAATTAGACACTTGAGAGGGGACTATATAAAGGTGGAAGTGTGTAGAATTTTAGAGAGATTAAAAGCAAAACATCTTAGAGGAAAAGAGAGGGATTTTCAATCATGGTAAGGAAGATACTGCTACAGTAAAACCCAAGCGATTTCATATATTTTTCATGCTTGATCAAGCTAAAAGAAAGCCAAATACAAGTTTCTAAGGTCAATTGAAGCTTCTAATAGTGAGAATTCAGGGAAAAGAGAAAAGAAAAGCACTATTTGATAATAGTGAAGGATGAATTTTCCATGATGGCTTTTAATTAATGTTCTTGTGTGGATTCTTGATTTAGATTGAGTTGAATTCAAGTGTGGAGCTTAAAGGAGTCATCAATGGTGCCTTATGTAAAATGAATGTATATTGTAAAAACTTTGATGTAAAAACTTCAATTGGATGTAATTAGGGCATTAGAATTAAATTGGCTTGATTTGAATGCTATTGGAGTAAGAAATTGAGAAAAAAAAAGTGTGTTTGGTGGAGAAGGTGAATTTGGCCACTTAGGGGATTATAGGGTGTTTTGGTAGAATTGTTGTGTATAAATGGTGCCTTATGTAAAATGAATGTATATTGTTAATAGAAAATCAAAAATGAAGAAAATGGGACATAATTATCCATTTTGGTAAGGTGAAGGGCAATTATGTTCAACCAAATTTATATGGTGTTAAACAATTTTTATGGCTTTGGATGGTGAATTAAACTAGATTAAACAAGATTGAATAGCTTCGTAATGAAAATCGAAAAGCGGAATCATCTAGGCTTTGAAACCCGATTAGGGCGTTTATTAGCTTAAGTGGCATTTTAGCATTTATAAAGGTTTTAAATGTCATTTTTGGCATGTAGATGAAGAAAATCGAGAACGGTAAAAGCAGAAACATTTTCAGAGAAAAATTGAGCTCGAAGCGTTCGGTGAGTTAAAATCGATTTGTGTATTGTTTGTTTAAAGTTTAGCATATTTTAATTTTATGTTTTATATGATTTTAAACATTTAAATATGATTTACAGTTTTGATCTACTGTTATTGATGTGCATCATGAAGGTTTTAAATCAACTCAAGAAGGCGAGCTGAGCGTAAAGGAGATTTCAGATGGTCCAATAACAAGGGATAAGGCTAAACAGCTTCAAAGGGCCATAAGTAGTCAAATTGGAGCTATTGAGGCTTCTATAGGATTAAAAGCTTACGATCTGAATAGAAATGAGTTAAATGTGTTTATTTGTCTTCAATTAGAGATTGGGACGTGATTTAAAGGTATTTGATGACGTTGGGCTTAAAGCAGCGGCTAAGAGCCTTCTTTCCATGCTATTGGGCTTTATTTACTTCTTTTGTTGCTATTTTTATGTATTTGGGCCTTTCTTGAACTTGTTTAGTTTTGTTTTAAAATTTTTAAGTCATATTGGACTTCTTTTGGGCTTTTTAAGTTTATTAGGTAATATTAGGGTTTCCCCTCATTTTGTAAGCCTATATAAGGCATGTTTAAGTCTTATAGAGGCAGTTGCCTCATTTTGGAATTGGATGCACAAAAATAGAACTTTTCTCTCTCAAAATTGTCTTCTCAAGTTTTTTAACTCTTGAAGATAGTTACTGACTTATCACTCTTTGATCACCAAGAGTGTGGCGTCAAAACCCTAAATTGATCCTTGTGATGTCCATACGACTTATCAAGGTATCTATTTAGTTTTATCCTCCATCAACTTCACCATTTAATTTTGTTATAAATCTCTGGTATCAGAGCATAGGATTTCAGTGTGCAAACTGAAGTTTCAGCTATTAAAGGTGTCTTGCTATTTTTTGTGTTATATAATTTCGTGGGGTTATTATCAAGTTGGGTCTTTAATATTTGAGGTTAGTAGTTGAATTGCAACTCTGAAGCATTAAAATTAATTCTTAGTAGTTTGTGAACTGGAGATGAGTTGGCTGAATTAAATTGTTCCTAAACCTGAAAATTTAGAATTTGAGTAAATTGTTGCTATCTTATTTTATTTACTGAATTGGTGAAAAATTCAGTTTGAGAAGAGTGTTTTAGCTACTGGTTGTGTTGTTCATTGTTTGGGGTTTTTTGTTAATAATGGCTGACGATGATGCAAGTAGGAGTACCAAAGGGACTGAGTTTAGAACAAGCTCAACTCATGGGCTTACAACGAGCTCATGATGAATTTCGAGGTGAGATTACTGAAATTCGTGGACAACTCGCTGCAATTATAGAAATGATGCAAAGAAATACTTTGCAACCCCAACAAAGGCAGGTTGGGCGTAGGGTACCTCGAAATGACCAAGGGGATGCTGGAGATGAGATGATGTGCCTTGATTTATAACAAAATTAAATTGCAAAGTTGATGGAGGATAGAACTAAATAGATACCTTGATAAGTCGAATGGACGCCACAAGGATCAGTTTAGGGTTTTGACGCCACACTCTTGATGATCAAAGAGTGATAAGTCAGCAACTATCTTCAAGAGTTGGAAAACTTGAGAAGACAATTTTGAGAGAGAAATAGCTCTTCTATTTCGTGCTTCCAATTTCAAAATGAGGCAACTGCCTCTACAAGACTTTTACATGCCTTATATAGGCTTACAAAATGAGGTGAAACCCTAATGTTACCTAATAAGCTTAAAAAGGCCCAAAATAAGCCCAATATGACTTAACAATTTAAAACAAAACTAAACAAGTTCAAAATAGCCTAAATACATAAAAGTAGTAATATAAGAAGTAAATAAAGCCCAATAGCATGAAAAGAAAGCCCTTAGCTGCTTCTTAAAGCCCAACGTCACCAAACGTCTCTAAATCACGTCCCAATCTCAAATTGAAGACAAATAAATACATTTAGCTCGTTTCCATTCAGATCGCAAGCTTCTAATCCCATAGAAGCTTCAATAGCTCCAATTTGACTACTTATGGCCCTTTGAAGCTGTTTAGCCTTAGCCCTTGTTATTGGACCATCTGAAATCTCCTTTACGCTCAGCTCGCCTTCTTGAGTTGTTTTAGAACCTTCATGATGCACATCATGAGCCAAATAGGGATGATGAGGCTGAAGATAGGAGTAGGATAAGGAGGCAGCAAAATGACCCTACTAGTGGTATCAAACTTAATATACCACCATTTAAAGGTACTAGTTCTCCTGAGGAGTATTTTGAATGGGTTCAGAAGGTAGAAAGGGTGTTTGATTGGCATGAGTACCCTGAGGCAAGGAAGTGTAAGGTAGCAACACTTGAGTTTACCAATTACGCACTTTTGTGGTGGGAAAAGTAAAAAGCTCAGCGAAGAAGGGATGACGAAGAAGAAGTTACAAGCTGGCCACTTATGAAAAGATTAATGAAGAAGAGATTTGTTCCGGATTACTATAAACAAGAATTATACATCAAACTCTAGACTTTGCGGCAAAATTCCTTGAGTGTGGAGGAGTATGTGAAAGAATTTGAGTTGTTGCTGATTCGCTGTGATTTGAATGAACCTCAAGAGCAAACAATAGCTAGATTCCTTGATGGATTGAAGAGGGACATAGCTAATGTAGTTGAGTTACAGCCCTTCATATTTCTTGAGGATGTCATAAAGCTTGCAACTAAAGTAGAAAGACAACAGAAAAGAGGTGTCCATATGAGGTCAACTACAACAAATAATACAAAGGCTGTTTCTTCGCCTTTGCGAACATGGAACACACCTAAAAGTGATGAGAAAGTGGAGTTCAATAAAGGAAGTGCTAGTTCAGGTTCGTTGAAAGGAAAGGAGAAGGTATTTGAACCTCAATTTTCCAGGAGGTCGCGAGACATCAAGTGTTTCAAGTGCTTGGAAAATGGGCATATTGCTTCTGAATGTCCAAATAAGAGGGTGATGGTTTTACAAGGGAAGTATGGAGAGCTTGTAAGTGAAGATGAGGCTGAGATGGAAGAGGAATCTAAAGTTGAAGTGACTGAACAAGAAGAGAATCTTAAGCTAATGGAGGGAAATTTATTAGTTATTCAAAGGATTTTGAGTGCTGAAGTTGATATTGGTTTGGAACAGCGCGAAAACATCTTTCATACAAGATGTCAAATCCGAGATAAAGTTTGTACCATGATCATTGATAATGGTAGTTGCACCAATGTTGCATCCACTACTTTAGTGGAGAAATTGGGATTAACTACTGTTCCAAATCCAAAACCATACAAATTACATTGGCTTAATGACAAAGGAGAGATTCAGGTTACAAGGCAAGTTCAGGTGCCATTCACCTTAAAACCTTTCATGATAAGGTTTTATGTGATGTGGTTCCTATGACAGCTAGTTATGTGTTATTAGGATGCCCATGGCAATTTCTTCCCATTCATTTGTGCTGAATGGGAAGAAAGTGAATTTGATGCCATTGAGTTCTCAACAAGTTAGAGAAGATCAGTTGCGGAATCAAAGGAAGATGATGGAATCTGGTAAAGGGTTAATGTTCGCCAAAAAGAGAGATGTTGAGCAAGCACTAGCTTCTGTGGGGGTTGTTTTCATGACTTGGGCAAAGCCTTTATTGCAAGTGGAGGGTTTAGATTTGTCAAGGTAGGTTGTGCAGTTGCTTGAAGAGTTCAAAGATGTATTTTCGAAAGAGCTACCATTAGGATTACCACCTATTCGAGGGATAGAGCATCAAATTGATTTGGTGCCTGGAGCTTCACTTCCAAATATACCAGCATATAGATGTAATTCGGAGGAAGCAAAGGAGATCAAAAGGCAGGTTGGTGAGCTCTTAGAGAGGGGCTATGTGCGTGAGTCACTTAGTCCTTGTTCAGTGCCTACTTTGCTTGTTCCAAAGAAGGATGGTACCATGAGAATGGGTGTGGACAGTCGGGCTATCAACAAGATAACGGTTAAGTATCGATTCCCTATTCCTAGACTTGATGATATGCTTGATGAATTGCATGGTGCTGTTTATTTTTCTAAAGTTGATTTGATGAGTGGATATCACCAAATTAGGATGAAAGAAGGTGATGAATGGAAAACAACCTTTAAAACTAAGCATGGATTGTATGAGTGGATGGTGATGCCGTTTGGGCTTTCTAATGCACCTAGTACATTTATGAGACTTATGAACCATGTTTTGAGGAAGTTTATTGGGCTGTTTGTTGTGGTCTATTTTGATGATATCTTGATCTATAGTAAAACTTTAGATGATCATGTGAAGCATCTTATGGCTATATTTGAGACCTTGCGTGATGCTAAGTTGTATGGAAACCTCAAGAAGTGCTATTTCTACCAAGATAGTGTTATCTTTTTAGGGTATGTTGTTTCTGGTAGTAGAATTAAGGTTGATGAAGAGAAGGTTAAGGCAATTCGTGATTGGCCTACACCTACTGGTGTTGCGGATGCGAGAAGTTTTCATAGTTTAGCCTTTTTCTATAGGCGATTTATTAAAGACTTTAGTTCTATTGTTGCGCCTATGACAGAGTATTTGAAAAAAGGGAATGAGTTTAGGTGGAATGAGAATGCACAGAAGTCATTTGAAATGATTAAAGAACAATTATGTTCTGCTCCAGTTTTAGCACTTCCCGATTTTGCTAAAACATTTGAAATAGAGTGTGATGCTTCAGGGGTCGGTATTAGGGCTGTTTTGATGCAAGAAAAGAGGTCAAGTGCTTTCTTTAGTGAGAAGCTGAATGGGGCACGTTTAAACTACTCTATTTATGACAAGGAGTTTTATGCATTGATTCGGGCTCACGAGGTATGGCAGCATTATTTATTACCTAAAGAGTTCGTTATTCATACTGACCATGAATCGTTAAAGTATCTTAAAGGGCAGAACAAGCTGAATAGAAGACATGCCAAATGGGTAGAGTTCATGGAGCCATTTCCATATGTCATAAAATACAGGAAAGGGGTAAACTAATGTCATTGTTGATGCTCTTTCTAGGAGATATGCATTGATTTCTATGTTAAATGCAAGGCTTTTGGGTTTTGAACAGGTGAAAGAACAATATACCAGTGATTCATACTTTGCTAATATGATGTCTAAATGTGCTAAAGGAGCTTGTGATGGGTTTTTTGTGCATGATGGTTACTTGTTCAAGTTGGGCAGAATGTGTATACCTTCAGGATCCTTACGTGAGTTGCTTGTGCATGAAGCTCATGGGGGTGGTCTTAGTGGTCATTTTGGGGAGAAGAAAACTTATGAGCTACTGAAAGAGCATTTCTTTTGGCCTAATATGCTGCGGGATGTTCATAAAGTTGTTGAAAGATGTGTAAATTGCAAGAAAGCTAAGGGTAAAGAGAATGCATATGGACTATATATGCCTTTACCTATCCCAAAGCAACCATGGATGGATATTAGTATGGATTTTGTGCTTGGATTACCTAGAACACAGCATGGGAAGGATTCAGTGATGGTTGTGGTTGATCGGTTCTCCAAAATTTCACACTTTATTCCTTGTAACAAAACTGATGATGCTATTCATATTGCTGATTTATTTTTTAGGGAAATTGTACATTTGCATGGAATCCCTAAAAGCATTGTCTCTGATCATGATACAAAGTTCTTAAGCTATTTTTGGAAGACTCTTTGGAAGAAGCTTGGAACAAAGTTACTTTTCAGTACTGCTTGTCATCCACAAACTGATGGGCAAACTGAGGTAGTGAATCGTACTCTTATCTTCTTTATTACGGGCTGTTATAAACAAGAACTTAAAGAATTGGGATACTTGTTTGCCTATTGTGGAGTTTGCATACAACCGTAGTTTGCATGGGGCTACAAAATTTTCACCATTTGAGATTGTGTATGGATTTAATCCATTTGTTCCTATTGACCTTGTTCCTATTCCAATTGATGAGAGGACATCTATGGATGGTGTTAAGAAGGCAAAATTTATGAAGAAGCTTCATGAGCAGGTTCGAATTCATATTGAGGAGAAAACAGCTAAGTATGTTAAGCATGCTAATAAAGGACGAAAAATGATTAGCTTTGAACCTGGTGATCTTATTTGGATTCATCTTAGCAAGGGAAGATTTCCTAGCAAGCGGAAGTCCAAGCTGATGCTAAGAGTTAATGGACCTTTTCGTATTATAGAGAAGGTAAATAGTAATGCTTACAAAGTTGACCTTCCTGGTGATTACAATATTTCAGCCACTTTTAATGTGAAGGACTTATCTCCTTATTTGGAAGATTTAGAAGATTCTGATTTAAGGGCAAATCATTCTCTGCCCGGGGGTAATGATGTGCATTATGAAGGTTCTAAATTAACTCAAGAAGGCGAGCTGAGCGTAAAGGAGATTTCAGATGGTCCAATAACAAGGGCTAAGGCTAAACAGCTTCAAAGGACCATAAGTAGTCAAATTGGAGCTATTGAGGCTTCTATAGGATTAAAAGCTTACGATCTGAATAGAAATGAGTTAAATGTGTTTATTTATCTTCAATTAGAGATTGGGACGTGATTTAAAGGCATTTGATGACGTTGGGCTTAAAGCAGCAGCTAAGAGCCTTCTTTCCATGCTATTGGGCTTTATTTACTTCTTTTGTTGTTATTTTTATGTATTTGGGCCTTTCTTGAACTTGTTTAGTTTTGTTTTAAAATTTTTAAGTCATATTGGACTTCTTTTGGGCTTTTTAAGTTTATTAGGTAATATTAGGGTTTCCCCTCATTTTGTAAGCCTATATAAGGCATGTTTAAGTCTTATAGAGGCAGTTGCCTCATTTTGGAATTGGATGCACGAAAATAGAACTTTTCTCGCTCAAAATTGTCTTCTCAAGTTTTTCAACTCTTGAAGATAGTTGCTGACTTATCACTCTTTGATCACCAAGAGTGTGGCGTCAAAACCCTAAATTGATCCTTGTGGTGTCCATACGACTTATCAAGATATCTATTTAGTTCTATCCTCCATCAACTTCAACATTTAATTTTGTTATAAATCAAGGCACATCTGTTATAATTATGAATTTCTATATTTAGTTCGAAAAATAGATTTAAAGTTATTAAATTAGTTTTTAAAGGCCACTGGTACCCTTAGATTTACAGTGGTGGTGATGTTTAAGACCCGACCGGTATATCCCGTATGCATGGGCAAGTATTGGGGGATGTGTCACTAACTCAGAGGAGTCAGGATGTCGAGTCATGTGAGTCGCTTTATGCGTACAGGGTATTGTCTCGCTATATATATGCAATGTAGGATTTTGTTGCATAGCCAGTGAGATGTTTTTAAATGTTACAGAGGATATTTGATGCAAACGACATTGCACAGCCTATACGCATACAAGACAAAGAATTCGCACGTGGGCTTGGAAGGGCTCAAGTCCATCAATCACATAATACATTAAGTTTGCCAAATTGGCCAATCACAAGACTTAGAGCCAAGCAATTTAAAGAAGCATTAAATGGGCTGATTCAACAAGTTTGTGGGAGTGCAAACACATGGAGGCCTAGCATAAGCCCAAATAGCTTTCAAATTAATCCAAATCAGATTCAAGGAAATCTAATCACTTTGATTAAGGCAGAATTTCTGGAAAGTTGAATATTCAAGGAAACATAATTCCTTTGATTTAGGCATGTTTTCGGGAAAATTTGAATATTCAAGGAAATCATGTTTTCTGAAAATTTGAATATTCAAGGAATCCTAATCCCTTTGATTTAGGCATGTTTTCTGGAAATTTTATTAAGTTTGAATTTTGTTGTTATATTAGTTGTAAGTTTGAAATTTGTATTTGAAAGTTGTAACTTGACATCTCTTATGGTCTCTATAAATACCATGGAGATTGAGAGTGCGAGGAGAGATTTCAGACAATAATATTTGAGAGTTTTGTGTTCTTCTTTCATTCTTGAAAGGACTTGAACTTATCAAGCTTGTTCTTGTGGAGTTCAAACAATCGGACTTATCACCTAGATTCTTGAAGTGTCCTTGGGGTTTCTTGGTGTGGCGTCCTATATCCATCCATAGTCTTGGTTCTTGGTTTGCTAACTCAAGGGTTAAGACTCGTCAAACCTGCGTCTTGAAGATCTCGGGTTCAATTCCATATTGTGGTGCTGGGTTTTGTCACATTGTTGGCAAGGTTCATATCAATATTGCTAGTTGAGACGTCCCATGCCTACTCATATCTTCAGATGTCACAGTGAGTATTGCTAGTTGAGATGTCCTGTGACCTACTTATGTATATGGTGCTAGTCGAGTCGCTGCCTGAGTATTGAGCTTTAGGGTTACCATGTGGCGTAGATTAGAAAGAAAATGGTCGAGCGAGAGTTTTAGCAGCTTTTGAGTTACAGAGCACATATAAGTGTTTTATATATTATATATGCATGTTAGCTACTATGTTTTACAAATTCTTGCAATTATTTATTGAAATTATTGAATAAAAATCGCTCGGCGGGATTTTATCAGCATATAATGTTTAAAAGCAATTTTTAGTTTTATAATAGCTTGTGAAGTATATTTTATGTAGTTTTTTAGTATTTACTATTTATGCAGAATTTTATTTTTATCAAAAATTTTAAATGCACTCACTGAGCTCTTTTAGCTCACTTGACTTGTGTTTTATATTTTCTAAACTCCCTTTCTAGGTGCAGGCCTCGGTACGCGAGCTGCTGATACTCTTACTGCTGATTAATAGGCTAGATCTGATATGAACCTTGCCAACAATGTGACAAAACCCAGCACCACAATATGGAATTGAACCCAAGATCTTCAAGACGCAGGTTTGACGAGTCTTAACCCTTGAGTTAGCAAACCAAGAACCAAGACTATGGATGGATATAGGACGCCACACCAAGAAACCCCAAGGACACTTCAAGAATCTAGGTGATAAGTCCGGTTGTTTGAACGCCACAAGAACAAGCTTGATAAGTTCAAGTCCTTTGAAGAATGAAAGAAGAACACAAAACTCTCAAATATTATTGTCTGAAATCTCTCCTCCCACTCTCAATCTCCATGGCATTTATAGAGACCATAAGAGATGTCAAGTTATAACTTTCAAATACAAATATCAAACTTACAACTAATATAACAACAAAATTCAAACTTAATCAAATTTCCAAAAAACATGCCTAAATCAAAGGGATTAGGATTCCTTGAATATTCAAATTTCCAGAAAACATGGTTTCCTTGAATATTCAAATTTTCCCGAAAACATGCCTAAATCAAAGGAATTATGTTTCCTTGAATTTTCAAATTTCCAGAAAACATGCCTAAATCAAAGGAATTATGTTTCCTTGAATATTCAACTTTCCAGAAATTCTGCCTTAATCAAAGTGATTAGATTTCCTTGAATATGATTTGGATTAATTTGAAATGTATTTGGGCTTATGCTAGGCCTCCATGTGTTTGTCCTCCCACAAACTTGTTGAATCAGCCCATTTAATGCTTCTTTAAATTGCTTGGCTCTAAGTCTTGTGATTGGCCCATTTGGAAAACTTAATGTATCATGTGATTGATGGACTTGAGCCCTTCCAAGCCCACGTGCGAATTCTTTGTCTTGTATGCGTATAGGCTGTTCAATGTCGTTTGCATCATTCTCCCCCTCTTGAAGAAGATTTGTCCTCAAATCGTCATTTGCATCATCACCTATATCGAAAGGAGATAAGTCAGAAACATTAAAGCTAGCACTAACACCATACTCACCAGGTAATTCAATTTTGTAAGCATTGTCATTTATGCATTCCAATACGCGAAATGGTCCATCATCCCTAGGAAGGAGTTTAGAACGTCTTTGCTCAGGAAAACGGTCCTTCCTCATATGCAACCAAACCCAATCTCCTGGTTCAAAAACAATCTTCTTACGTCCCTTATTGGCCTGTTTGGCATATTGCTCCGTCCGCCATTCTATGTTTTGCTTTGCTTTCTCATGAATCTGCTTAATAAAATCTGCTTTCTTTTTTCCATCTAAGTTAACACGTTCGCTAAAAGGTAAAGGAGTTAAATCTAAAGGAGTCAACGGATTAAACCCATAGACAATCTCAAAAGGTGAAAACTTAGTTGCGGAATGAACACAACGATTATAAGCAAATTCAACATGCGGCAAACAATCTTCCCATGTTTTCAAATTTTTTTGTATGATAGCACGCAACAAAGTAGATAAAGTTCTATTCACTACTTCAGTTTGACCATCAGTTTGCGGGTGACATGTAGTAGATAACAACAATTTTGTTCCCAACTTTCCCCACAAAGTCTTCCAGAAATAGCTCAAGAATCGCGAGTCTCGATCAAAAACAATAGTCCTAGGCATACCATGCAACCTAACAATCTCCTTGAAAAATAAATCAGCTATATGTGATGCATCATCAGTTTTATGGCATGCAATAAAATGTGCTATTTTAGAGAACCTATCAACAACCACAAAAACTGAGTCTATCCCCTTCTTAGTCCTAGGTAAGCCCAAAACAAAATCCATAGAGATATCAACCCAATGTGCATTAGGAATAGGGAGGGGTGTGTACAACCCATGTGGTTGATGCCTAGACTTAGCTTGCCTGCAAGTGATGCATCTCGCACAAATCCTTTCTACATCACGTTTCATGTGTGGCCAAAAGAAATGCTCATGCAATACACCTAAAGTCTTTGCTACCCCAAAGTGACCCATCAAACCACCACCATGTGCTTCCCAAACAAGTAATTCACGCAAGGATGAATGTGGAACACACAATTTATTTTCTCAAAACAGAAAATTATCATGTAGATAAAACTTTCCACTTGCCCTTTTAGTGCAAATTTTAAACAAGTCACCAAAATCAGAATCGTTTGCATATAACTCCTTAATGTAATCAAATCCAAGCAATTTAGCATCAAGGGTTGAAAGCAAAGCGTACCTGCGTGATAGTGCATCAGCAACTACATTTTCCTTACTTTGTTTATATTTGATCACATAGGGGAATGTTTCAATGAACTCCACCCAACTTGCATGGCGTCTATTCAGCTTATGCTGTCCTTTTAAATGCTTCAAAGATTCATGATCTGTATGAATAACAAACTCTTTCGGCCATAAATAGTGCTGCCAGGTCTCCAAAGTTCGAACTAATGCATACAATTCTTTGTCATAAGTGAAATATTTTAGGACTGCACCATTCAATTTCTCACTAAAGTATGCAACCGGTCTTCCCTCTTGCATCAACACTCCTCCGATACCTATACCTGAAGCATCACACTCAATTTCGAACGTTTTAGTGAAGTTAGGCAAAACAAGTAAAGTTGCATTAGTTAATTTCTCTTTGATTAGCTTGAATGCCTTTTCTTGCTCATCTCCCCACTTAAATGGAACATTCTTCTTGATGACTTCAGTTAAGGGTGCGGCTATGCTACTGAAATCCCGAACAAAACGTCGGTAAAATCTAGCTAAGCCATGGAAGCTTCTAACTTGTGTCACTGAAGTAGGCGTTGGCCAATCATGAATTGCCTTCACCTTTTCGTCGTCAACCTCAATTCCTTTAGAACTTACAACAAAACCAAGAAACACAAGTTTGTCCGTGCAAAAAGTGCATTTCTTAAGGTTAGCAAACAACCTTTCTTTCCTTAAAACCTCTAAAACAAGCTTTAAGTGGTCAACATGAGCATCTAGGCTTTTACTATATATCAGGATATCATCAAAGTACACAACTACAAATTTTCCAATAAAAGCACACAAAACATGGTTCATAAGTCTCATGAAAGTACTAGGTGCATTAGTTAATCCAAAAGGCATAACTAACCATTCATACAAACCATATTTTGTTTTAAATGCAGTTTTCCATTCATCACCTTCTTTCATCCTAATCTGATGGTATCCACTCTTGAGATCAATCTTAGAAAACACACAAGATCCATGTAGTTCATCTAACATATCATCTAATCGAAGAATGGGATGGCGATACTTTACCATAATGTTGTTGATGGCTCGACAATCAACACACATCCTCCATGTCCTATCCTTCTTAGGCACTAGTAGGACTGGAACTGCACAAGGACTCATGCTCTCTCTAACATATCCTTTTTCTATTAGCTCGTTAACTTGCTGTTGAAGTTCTTTCGTCTCCTTAGGATTACTTCTATAAGCGGGCCTGTTTGGAATTGTTGCACCAGGTATGAAATCAATTTGATGTTCAATTCCTCGAATTGGAGGTAAGCCTGAAGGTACCTCCTCAAGAAAGACATTATCGAATTTCTGCAAAAGAGAAATAATATTGCTTGGCAAAGATCCAGCAAGATCGTTAGTACACAAAAGGGCCTCCTTGTACATAAGTACTATAAGGGGCTATTGTGAAATTAAAGCTCTCTTGATCTCACACTTTTTTGTAATATAGTTATATCTTTCCTCTCGGGCTACAACTCTCTCATTTTCATTTTCACCATGTTTCATGACTTTACCTTTCTCTTTTTCTTTCTTTTCATTTTCTTTTCTCGTAGCTATGGCTTCTCTCTCATTTTCTTTTCTCTTTTCACCCACTTTTTGCATCTTCAGTTGGTCTTCAAGAATTTGTTTTGGTGTTAATGGTACAAGTGTTATAGGCTGCTTCTTGATGATAAAAGAGTACCTGTTGGTGTAACCGTCATGCGTGACTCTTTTATCGAACTGCCATGGTCGTCCCAATAAGATGTGACATGCATGCATAGGTACCACATCACAAAGTACCTCATCATCATATTTGCCAATGGAAAATGCCACCATCACCTGTTTGGTTACCTTGACTTCTCCGCAATTATTCAGCCACTCAAGTCGGTATGGTCGTGGATGTTTCAAGGCAGGTAATGCCAATTTTTCTACTAATTCGGTGCTGACAACATTGGTGCAACTCCCACCATCAACTATAACGCTGCAAATTTTGTTGTTCACGAAACATCTAGTATGGAACAAGTTTTCTCGCTGATTGTTTTCTTTTTCCTTAACTTGTGCACTAAGAGCTCGTCTTGCCACCAATGATTCTCCTTCTACTGCATATTGTCCTTCATAGTCATTTTCAAGAGGTAGCATATCATCCACTTCATCATCTTGCTCATCTTCTGACTCGATCTCCCCTTGAGTGTTGATCACCATTACCCTTTTGTTTGGACATTGGCTAGCTATATGTCCCCTACCTTGGCATTTGAAGCACTTAATGTCACGATTTCTTGAAGTTGTGGATTCAGTTTTCTCTTGTTTCAACGTTGCAGCTTGTTTGGCATCCTTAGATGGCTCAGACTTAGGCTTAGTTAATGAAAATTCATCTCTTTTAGGGGCTGGTCGCCGTGAGTTTGTGGCAGCCATGCTTGATCCCCTTCGAACTATGTTCCTTCGCCTCAATTGTTGCTCAACTTTGATAGCTTGGTGCACCATATCTGTCAACTCGACATAATGTTGCATCTCCACCATGTCCGCTATCTCTCGGTTTAAGCCATGCAAGAACCTAGCCATAGTGGCTTCTCTGTCCTCCTCTACATTTGCTTGGATCATAGCAACCTCCATTTCTTTATAGTATTCATCAACGCTCTTGGATCCTTGAGTTAGACGTTGCAACTTGTTATACAACTCCCGATGGTAGTAGCTAGGAATGAAGCATCTCCTCATGATGGCCTTCATCTCGTTCCACGTCTCAACAGGTCGTTCGTGATTTCTCCTCCTTTCCTTCAACAATTGATCCCACCAAACAATAGCATAGTTAGTGAATTCAATTACAGCCAATTTTACCTTTTTGGCCTCGGAATAGTTGTGACAATCGAAGATCATCTCTATCTTCATCTCCCATTCTAGATATGCCTCAGGATCATTTTTACCTTGAAAAGGTGGAATCTTCACTTTAATGCTTCCCAAGTCATCATCTCGCCTAGGTATTCCCCTCCTAGCACCTATATCTCCAAATCCACGCCTAAATCTACCTTGGTTCATTGGTGGTTCATCCAGCTCATCCAACTCCTCTTCATCTCCAACATCTCCCATTTGTACTCCTGGTTGCACTCGCCTAGGTGGTTGCCCAATGGGCGAGTTTTGATGCTGCCCTAAATTTTCCAACCGGTCCATTCTTTCGTGAATTTGCTCTAATTCGGTTCTCATCATCCGCCTCATTTCACCCAATAACGCCTGCAACTGTAGGTTAGGATTGGTTGGTTGTTGTACCTCTTCATTTGAGTTTTCTTGATTGTGTAACATGTTTAGAATCTGCAAAAAATACAGTTAAGGCCTCACAAGCACTCCCTCACGTGTTTCACTCAAGAAAATTTACTTACTCTTGTGTTTAGCACTCAAACGGCTTTTACCCTCTTATGTTTTCACCTCTCTTTGCCTTTTTCCACTCACGTGTCTTCTTTTAACCCTTAATACGACTAAAAAATAATCAAGATTCAAGTGGCAATTCAATATGAGAATCAACCGAGACAAGTCACGCGATTCAAGAATACATCCTTAAGAAAATGATGCTAGTAACATACGTGGGAAATTTGGTTCAAAGTTGTAGACAAACTGATGAAATTCAAAATTTAGAATTTGCAACAAATTTCTGGCCTTTTCTTTTGTTTCTTTTTTTTTTTCTTTTCTATCTTTTTTTTTCTTTTCTTTTTTTTTTCTTCTTTTTTTTTTCTAAATCAGAAACCAGAGATAAAATAAAATACGAATTTATGTAAAGATAAATAGAGCAATGAAATAAAATAAAAGGATAATTCAAACTTGCCTTGAAACCAAAGCTCTGATACCAAATGATATGAACCTTGCCAACAATGTGACAAAACCCAGCACCACAATATGGAATTGAACCCAAGATCTTCAAGATGTAGGTTTAATGAGTCTTAACCCTTGAGTTAGCAAACCAAGAACCAAGACTATGGATGGATATAGGACGCCACACCAAGAAACCCCAAGGACACTTCAAGAATCTAGGTGATAAGTCTGGTTGTTTGAACGCTACAAGAACAAGCTTGATAAGTTCAAGTCCTTTCAAGAATGAAAGAAGAACACAAAAACTCTCAAATATTATTGTCTGAAATCTCTCCTCCCACTCTCAATCTCCATGGTATTTATAGAGACCATAAGAGATGTCAAGTTACAACTTTCAAATACAAATTTCAAACTTACAACTAATATAACAACAAAATTCAAACTTAATCAAATTTCCAGAAAACATGCCTAAATCAAAGGGATTAGGATTCCTTGAATATTCAAATTTCCAGAAAACATGGTTTCCTTGAATATTTAAATTTTCCCGAAAACATGCCTAAATCAAAGGAATTATGTTTCCTTGAATATTCAACTTTCCAGAAATTCTGCCTTAATCAAAGTGATTAGGTTTCCTTGAATCTGATTTGGATTAATTTGAAATGTATTTGGGCTTATGCTAGGCCTCCATGTGTTTGCCCTCCCACAAACTTGTTGAATCAGCCCATTTAATGCTTTTTTAAATTGCTTGGCTCTAAGTCTTGTGATTGGCCTATTTGGCAAACTTAATGTATCATGTGATTGATGGACTTGAGCCCTTCCAAGCCCACGTGCGAATTCTTTGTCTTGTATGTGTATAGGCTGTTCAATGTCGTTTGCATCAAGATCTGAAGAACATTTTGTAAATGTAAATATGCTGAGTAGCACCTTTTGGTTTTTTTGCATAGTAGATATAATATCTATGAATATTGTAAATATGTTTGAATAATCAAGAAGTGATTTAAGCATATTATATGTGATAGTTTTCACTTTTTATTAATATGTTAATTTTATATGATTAGAATGAAACTGTTTTGAGTTAAGTTGGTTTGGATTTGGAAAGGACTGAAGGTCCTATTTGGAAGTTAAGAAAGCTATTTGAATTAGAAGTGTAATTTTTCTTACAGGTTTTGTATTTGGATTTTTAGAAAAACAGAGGAAACTCTGTTTGTTTGTTTTTTTTTTATTTTTGATAAATTATTTTCATAAATATTTTAAGATTTTATCATAAATAGCAAGATTTAACTAGAGGTTCACCTTGCGGAAATTTTCCAGCATTGATAGTTAGACTCTGAAAAACTTTTGTTGGGCTGCCCGACAAGGCCGCTAAGATCTACAGTAGAGGGTCTCAAGACGGATCTTGTCAAGTACTTAATGTACAAAGCATTAAGAATGAACTGCAAAAAAAAAAAAAAGAAGTTGAATTTAAAAGTGTAGGGCCTCTTTTGTTCTATGGTGCAAAAGAGTACACAAAACACTAAGCATGATGTGAAAGTGAATAAGTTGTTAAGTAAAAAGGTTATTGTGAAAATTTATCTTTTAGCCACAACAAATTTTGTTATAAAAATAAAATTTTTGTGACTAAATTAATCACGAAAAAAATGTGGCACTTTTTGTCACCTATAATACGACAAAATGTATTTAGCCACAAAACGCTAAAGATAATTCGTAAGAAAACTATTTTGTAGTTAAAAATTATTTAATATTAGATTCCCACCATTATTAGAGACAAAGTTTTAGTTGAAAACAATTGTAACTAAATCATTTTCATTGCTATAGATGTCTTTTTAGCCACGGAGAGGATATATTAAACCACAAAACTAGTTAAAAAGGCTCTATATAACCATGAAGTATTTCTTGGTTAAATATTCTACTCTTTGGTTTGGAAATATTTTATTTGCCACGAAATATTTTGTGACTAAATATTTTATTTGGCCATGAAATATTTTGTGGCTAAATATTCTATTCGGCTATAAAATGTTTCTTGGCCAAATAGTTTATTGTTTAACCACAAAAATTTTTATGGCTGATAATAGTACTATTTAGTCAAAAAGAATTTGATGGTTAAATATATTACCATTACTAATGAAGAATTATACTATTTAGCCATAGACTTTTTTTTTATTGCAGAATATATCTTTTAGCCACAAAATGCATTTTGGTATGGCTAAAAATATTTAACCACAAAAAGTTTTCATGACTATTTTATTTTTAGCCATGAACTTATTTTCATAAAATAATTTTATTAAATATTATAATATAATATTATAATTGTTATATCTTAAAATTTTGTGTTCATTTTATAGTTTAATTTGATATATTATTTAATGAATAATATATATATAAACTCTTATTTAGAGATAATTTAATAAAAACATGTATATTACAACTATCTAAGAGTACACATGAAAGAAAAAAAAAAGAATTACTTGTTATGGTTCATCTCGTCACCAAAGAGTAATTTATGTACAAATAAGGATAGAGAAAGACAATCATAGTAGGATGGTTGGAAGATTGTTGCAATGATAAAGGTATAGTACCTGAAAGAATCCTACTAATAATAGACTCAAATTGTTTAAACTGAATAGATAAATTATACATGGTTCTTTGTAGTGATTGCATAATACTGTCAAAATAAGTATTGGTCTCTTGCAGCTCTATCTTTATTGCTTCTAACTCACTACGTAATGTTAACTCATTTTGACTAATTGTCCCCTACTGATAGGGGTAAATTAAGTCTAATATTTTCATCTTCTAAATTTAATATTTATTCATAAAAATTAAGATTATTTAGTTTTTTATGTATTTTATTATTACTTTTATAGGTTTGGAGTCAGTTGAGCAAATAGGGTTGAAACTCTAATAAAAATAAGCCAAAAACATCAAATTACTACTGTACAACTACAGTACCTTGTTAGTTGATGAACAGTAGCTCTTAACACAGTATTTTTACTATAGTAACTCGTTAATAGTAATTCTAATCTGAATTGTATTTGATATTTAACCCTAATTTAAAGACCTAAATCTATAAATAGAAAGTCAAAAATCCTAATTAAGGGGAAAGAGAAAAATAAAGAATCAAGAGGAAAGAGAAAGAGCAATTTTTGGAGAATCAAGAAGATTAGAAGATTGAAGGCTGCAAAAAAATTAGTTTTATCTTTTCAACTCTTTATCTTTTTAGTTTCTATGATTTTTATGGAGTTATTCTTGATAAGCTATAGAACTCTTTATTTCATCATGACCTAAGTTTTTTTTTTTTTTTAGGGTTAGACTTTTGAATTTAAGTATGTAATTGGATTTTATTACTTCTTAGTTTATGAACTTAATTATTATATTTGATTCATTCTATTTGAGTCTAATACTTTCATTATATCTGACTAATATTTTAAATAATTAAGGAACCATGATGAACTTGACAAAGGGATTCATGTGTTTAACCTAGGATAGTTTGATGCATGATCATAAGGTAACAACTGTGAGTTCCATTTAGGATAGACATATACCTAGGTAGTATGTATGATATTACTTAAACTTGATCTTAATGAATTACATTCTAATTTGATTACTGTATAGACATATAGGTGATTGCTAGAATGTGTAATATAGTTACTTGACCATCGATAAAAGCTTGTGATGAGATTAATGTCTAAATCAACAATTTATATTAAGGGATGAACTAAGTGGTCAATGAATCTAATAAAATACTAAGGAATGAGTCTATACCCTAGTTTATTACCCTTTGGTGAATTTATTTATGTATTGTTTGTGTTATTTAGGTTTAGTTTAATTTAATAGAATTATGTTAATTAATTAAATTTCAGATTTTGATTTTTCTAAATAAAAGTTAAGTAGATATAATTTTAGTAATTGATTGAAGAATTAGATCAAATAGTCCCTGTGAGATCGATACTTTGACTTAAAATCCTATATTACTTGAAATGATAGTATGCGCTTGTGCTAGGCTATTATAGGAAACAATAGTTACATCAAGATTTTGGTGCCATTGCCAAGGACTATTTCTTTCTATTTTTAAATCAATACTAATACCAAGCTACTTACTTTTAATTCAGATTTTATTTTTAATTCAAATTTATTTTTGTTTCAGTTTATTTTCTTCTTTTTATTTTGTTTTTCCTTCTATGTTGCATTGACAATTCATGCGAATAGCGAAAAGTGTTGACTTGACTTCTTTTGATTGTGAAATCAAAAGAACATTGTATAGACTTTGACGTGA
Source organism: Ailanthus altissimus (assembly GCA_946807835.1). Lineage (NCBI taxonomy): Eukaryota > Viridiplantae > Streptophyta > Magnoliopsida > Sapindales > Simaroubaceae > Ailanthus > Ailanthus altissimus. The sequence continues at coordinate 8,146,079 of OX327699.1, forward strand.
ATAGCGCCAACAATCTTTGAACATGGAGGAAAACAACGATTACATCAATAATCCAATGTTTGAGTCTATGATACCACAAGAACTTTAAAAGAGTATGTTATCCCAACTACAAATAGTGTTCAGTTTAGTATTTGACGACCAACCATCAACGCTAATAACTTTAAGATTAAGTCGAATATTATTCAGATGCTAAAAGAGACTGTACAATTTAGCAGAGCTCCCAATAACGATCATAACATGCATATCATAAATTTCTTAGAAATTTGTAATACCTTCAAGTATAACAGAGTCTCCGACAATACAATTAGATTGAGACTATTCTCTTTCTCCTAAAGGGACAGAGTCAAGAGTTGGTTAATGTCATTTCCATCTAGATATATATCAACATGGGATGATTTAGCACAGAAGTTTCTAGCCAAACTCTTTCCACTAGCAAAGACAGAAAAAATGGGGAATGACATCACCTCATTCAGTCAGATTGATGGCGAATCATTGTATTAGGCATGGGAGTGCTTTAAGGACATGTTAAGGAAGTATCCTTATCATAGAATCCCTAAATAGTTACTAGCCCAAACGTTCTACAATGGATTAGTAGGACATTGAAGGACTATTGTAGATGCTGCTGCTAGAAGAGCTTTAATGAATAAGTCTATAGATGAGGCTTATGATCTATTGGAAGATATGATGTCAAATAGTTATCAATAGCTAGTTGAGAAAGTTGCACCTAAGAGAGTCACTAGTGTGTATGAGATTAACGCATTCAATGCATTGATAGCGCAAATTAACTTACTATCCAAGAAGTTTGATGCATTGAATGTTGTCAAAACCCAACAAGTGATATGCGACTTTTGTGGTGATAACTACATGAATGGGCAGTGCATGAAACTAAATTATGTGGGCAATTTTAACCGACAACCATCTAACCCACAATCTACCTTTTATAATTCGGGGTGGAGAGATCATTCAAACTTTTCTTGGCATTACAACCAAGAAGAGCCACCTAGACCAATGAATCCCTCAGGATTCTCGCTACCACAAAAGAAAAAGGCGGTATTGAAAGATATGTTTATGCAATATATGAAGTCCAATAATTCTATCCTACCGAATCATTCAACAACTTTAAAGAATTTAGATATTCAAATAGGACAACTTGCTGCTATAATTAATAGAAGATGTCAAGACACTTTACCAAGTATTATTAGACAAATTCAAAAGGGAATGTTAAGTAATGTCAAGCCATCAACTTGAAGAGTGGTAAGATCTTACAAGAGAACACATCCATACCACCACTATTAAGTATAAAGGAGAAGAAATTGCAAAAAAGAAATGAAGTGCAACCATAAAAACTGTCTATTCCTTTTCTTCAAAGGTTGTGTGTCAAACAAATATTGACACCGAAAATCATCAGCATATCAGTCCAGAAAATAATGCAGAATCTCATAAAAGTGCAAAATTTTTAGCAATAGAACGTGCAAAAATTGGTATTAAAGTGCATCAACATTTTAAGGTACAAAAAATTGACAACACAGTAGAAAATACCAATAAGAAAGAGTAGAATCAGCCTATGCACACTATATTACTTGACTTTTGCAGCATTAATGTGGTGCCATCAAATGCCAAAGAACTCAAAGACATAGAGATTTTGAATCTTCATATTAAAAAGAAGGCGTTAAGGCATAGAATGAGAAGAAAGAAGAGAAAGGAGGAGCAACGGTATGAAGAGAGGATCAAGGAAAAGGGCACAAAAGAACCATTTCACCGGTCTAAGATTCATGTCTTTCCGAAAAAGCACGAGAAGAAAGAGAAACAAGTTGCTGCCCAATATCTAATAAAGAAGATGTAAAAGTCGAAAGAAAGGAAGCCTAGCAAGCTCACATATAAAGATGTTTCCACCATTAACTTTGATCCTCCATAAAAATAAAAAAGAACCCTGCTAAGCCGATAACGCTAAATCTAGGGCTTATTGAGAGGCAACCCAAATATTTTTTATTTTTATTTTTATTTTTATTTAGTTTCAGTTTTAGTTTGATTAGTTTATTTTTTTTTTGTACAAATAAAAAGCAAGAGGAACATTCAAAGAGGCAGCATGAACAATTGCAAGCATTAGGAGTAAAAGAAACCATAGTCACATCAATAGACCACAACGCTGCAATGCTTTCAACTTCAATTACTAAAGGAGTTTTTCTTACTTTTAAATTTATTTTTTAGACATTAGGGAGAATGTTTAATTTGAGTTTGAAGGTAGGAAATACATTACCTATATATATTTTTGCTACTTATATTGATTGGTTGTCTTATGGAGTAATTTATTTTTGGTTGAGAGGATGATCATTAGTCCATGATAAAAAATAAAATATTGACTAAATTTATTTTCACAAGTTTTTAGGAAATAATAAATGCTTGAGATAACTCTTATATCATGATTCTCGAACTGAATTCAAGCTTATTTTTTATCACTTCTTTTTAAGCACATTGAAATGAGCATATATTAGTTAAATTTTTTTCTTAGAGATACTCTTTGCTTAAGTAGTACACCATAGTCTCGAAGACCAGCACTCTAAAGCTTGCTTGATTACTACATGAGGTGAAATTCTAGAATTTACATGTTTAGAAAAATGACAATAGGCTATCTTTGGACCGTTTAAGCTTTTTTTTAGTCTACTTTATATGTATAGTTATCCTTAGTCACCCTGTTTGAGCCTAATTATCTTTTTTTATTTTATTTAACCACATTACAAGCCGTAAAACTTTGAGTTTATTTATCCTAAAATCCACTGGTAGCACTATAAACTTTGAGTTTATTTAGAAATATTTTTAAAAGGAAAAAGGTTGTGGTAGTATGAAAAATAGTATTGAAATGAAAAGTAATCAGTCTTGAAGGTAAATATCAAAATAAGTTTGGGGGTGCATTAAAAAAAATGAAGAAGAAGAGAAAGAGCTTTAGATGCATAATACCTCCAGCTAAAGAAAAAGAAGAAATTCTTTGTAAAAAATGATTAAAAGAAAGATAAGAATATCATAAGTTTGAGCGATGAGATAAATCAATGAGAAAAGATTAAGAAGTTTTAAGTAAAGTTAAGTGTTTGTGATGTGAGTTGTGCTTCATAATTATCCTTATATCCCATATTGACCTTAGTCTTACGTTACAAGCTAATTGAAGTCCTAAATAAATCCCTAGACATGTGTATTTCTATATTAGTAGAGAGTAATATGAAAAGCAAGCTTATGGTAGTGTTAAAATTAAAAATATGCTAAGATATAATCTTTGTGTATTTCTTAAGTATTGAGTAAATCTATGTTCTATTTAACTAATTACTTGCTTATTACACACGCATACACAAGTAATCTTTATAAGGGAGAATGAAGTACTTGATGAATGATATGAGGATTGTTGAAAGTTGTTTATCGATTTCTAAAAAGCTTTATGCTATTTTTCACAGCCTTTGAAACAACGATATTGATCATCTAATTAATTGAAGCTTGTTTTTAGTTTTTAGTTTTTATTTAGAGTCAGTTAATTATAAATGCTTCTCTTTGTTTTACTTAAAAACGAGCAAAGTCTTAAGTTTGGAGGTATTTGATAGAGGTTAATTAAATCTAATATTTTCATCTTCTAAACTTAATATTTGTTCGTAAAAATTAAGATTATTTTGGTTTTTTATATATTTTATTATTATTATTGTAGGTTTGGAGTCAATTCAGCAAATAGGGTTGAAACTCTAATAAAAATAAGCAAAAAATATAAAATTGCTAGAGTACCTGCAATAGTAACTAGCTACAGTGATTCACTACAATAATCTGCTATAGTGCTCAACGCCCAGATTTTAAGGTCATGGCGTGTAAACAGTAATGGTGAATATGAGTTCCTCACACTGTATTTTTGCTATAGTGACTCATAAATAGTAATCTTAATCTGACTAGCATTTGATGTTTAACTCTAATTTAAAGATATAAACCTATAAATAAAAATTTAAAAATCCTAATCAATGAGGGAAGAGAAAAAAAGAAGAATCAAGAGGAGAGATAAAGAGCAATTTTTAGAGAATCAAGAAAATTAAAATATTGAAGGCTGTAGAAAAATTAGTTATATCATTTCAACTCTTTATCTTTTTAGTTTTTTATGATTTTCATGGTTTTGTTGTTGATAAATTTAGAACTCTTTGTTTCACTATGACATAAGTTTTTTTTTATTTTTAGGGTTAGACTTTTGAACATAAGTATGTAGATGGATTTTATTACTTCTTAGTTTATGAATTTAATTATTATAATTTATTCATTCTATTTGAGTTTAATACTTTCATTATATCTGACCAATATTTTGAAAGATTGAGGAACCATGATGAACTTGACAAAGGGATTCTTTCCCCAACCAATCACCCTTGTATGGGAGGAGTAAAGCTTGGAGACTTCTCATTTGTGGGGAATCAAACTATCACACAACTTGTATTCCGGTTGTACATATCGAATTGGAGAGTTCCGGTTTTATAAGGATTCCTTATTGTTGGCATAGCAAGGACTATATAACCTATAGTTGCATGAAAATTGCCTGTTGGACAGAGGATAGTTGATGTGTTTATCCTAAGATAGTTTGATGCATCATCATAGGGTAATAATTATGAGTTCCATCTAAGATAGACATAAACTTATGTAGCTAGCATATACGGTATTATTTAGACTTGATGTTAATGAATTACATTCTAATTTGATTGTCATAGATATATATGTGATTGTTAGAATGCGAAATATAGTTACTTGAACATCGATAAAAGCTTGTGATGAGATTAGTGTCTAAGTCAACAATTTATATTAATGGATGAATTAAGTGGTTAATGAATCTAATAAAATACTAGGAGATGAGTCTATACCCTAGATTATTATTATCCTTTGGTGAATTTATTTCTTTATTTCTTTGCTATTTAGGTTTAATTTAATTTGATAGAATTAGGTTAATTAATTAAATTTTAGATTTAGATTTAGATTTTTCAGAATAAAAGTTAAGTAGATATAATTTTAGTAATTGATTGAAGAATTAAATCACATAGTCCTCATGGGATTGATACTTTGACTTAAAATTCTATATTACTTGATGCAATAGCGTGTGCTTGTGCTAGACTATTATAGCACACATCACCTACAAATGTGATAACCTCCTTACTCAAGTCTCAAAAAATAAATATTTTTCTTTCTAAACACCTATAAATAAAAATAATAGCTCCATCACTTTAACAAATCAATTATTTTAAAAAAATTAATATCAAACATGTAAAAAAAAAAAAAACTTACATGGGTTGATTCAACCTCAGAATTCATCAACTCTTTATTAGTACTACAATGGTTAGCCAAAAAAAAACCTAGAAAGCTTTTGTTATTATACAAAATTATACAAAGGCCCAAGTCCTAGCCTATATTTTTACCCAAGTACGTTTGACAAGATAAGATATTTAGACCCAAGGCATTTTATAGGGCTTAATCTATAGGTCATTGTTTAGTAGGTATAGGGTTGTACTAAGTGAGGCTAAAAGTATATAGACCCCTCAATTAAAGACCACTTAGGGGGTACTTAGCCCAAAATAAGGATAAGTCTATGATAGTAAGATTAATGAAGAAATACAAACCATATAAAACTTTATTTGACCCTTAAATTTTTTTCAAAAATTAGAATAGGTAACTTCTTTATTTTATTTAGTAACTAAATTACTTAATAGTTTTTTATTCAAAATAAAATTGTGATCCCTTTCAATGAGATTATAAATCATTAAATAAACAAGATTGTAAAAAGATAAAAAGTCAAATAAAGTGTTTTAACCTAACACAAAATTTTAATCCTATAAAAGAACTTTATAATAGACATAAAAGGCATCGGTCATCATCATTCACTATCTTCTAGCATCCTCAAAACCACACCTTATTATTCAACACCTAAATAGAATTTTTTTATTACTCACCAAAGTTTATAGCCTTGAAACCCTAGAACGCAAACCTTATTTTTGCCTTATTTTGTCCTTGATAAGCACAACACCTCACCTATTGTCATCTTCTTCTTCCTTCAACAAGAACATCACCTAGAACAATAGCTTTATATATGCACTAGAGCTCTATATTTATACAAGCATGTTTTCAATCTATGCATGTAAGGTCCAAAAGGTGAGTTCTCTCTAACCTTCCAAATTAGGGTTCATACAGCCTAGAACCTTAAACCTTCCTTACATAGGATATACTTTTCGTTAACCTTCATTGCTCGAAAATAATCCCTTCACATCTTTAATACACGTGTTTCTCTATAATTTACTATGCAAGCATAGCTTGCAAACCTCTCACAATTTTAGACTGGTTATTTGAAAATTTTACCCTTCCTCAAGATAGCCGGAGCAAATTTGAAACATCAAACCTCTTAGACTCCAATAGCTCTTCAGAGATTTGATGGATCTTACTTTCAAACTCACAAGGATTAAGAGGCTGAGACCTATCTTTCAGGCCTAGGTCGTATATTTATAGAACCTGCCACGTCAATGTGAGAACCACTGTAGCGAATAGGGTTCTGCCATGTCATGGTATTCCAAAACGGCCCCTAACAGCTTTGTACATCATTTTTCTCACTCTACAATTTAAACCAAATGTTCCAATTACAATTACAATTGCAATTATAACTTAAATTTCTAACTACATTTGTAATTATTACATTTTTCAATTCAAATTATCATTTGAATTTCAATTGAAATTTTTACTTATAATTATAACTATATTCATAATTATTACATTTCTAACTCAAGTTTTAGTTTTAATTGTTACATTTCTAATTAAAATTATAATTTCAACTCCAATTGCAATTGTATACAATTATAATTACAATTTTTGATATAAAATATTTTAGTTTCTTGTTTCAAATTTCTCTTCTTAAGGCAGCATCTCAATGTGATCAAAATCCCCAACTCCCGTATTTTGGGCTTGTTTTTTATCGGATTGGCAGGTTTGGATTGGAGGATAGAGACTTAGATTCTGATTCAGTGCCCTTCTGATTCTGTGTTGTCTGAACAAAGTATGCAAGCAACCTCCTATTCCACTATGGAGATTGAGTTACCTGTCTTCGAACCTAAACTGGCTCACTAGCCCACAGAACTTAGATTCTTCTTCCGAAATGGATTGTGAATCGGATTAAATAGTTCGTGAGCTTGACTAAACCGTACTCTCTATTCTTTCTACTTGAGCTATCTTGCCACTTTCGGATGCAAACTCTTAGCCACGTAATAATATTTCATGGCCAAAAGTCACCTCTTTAGCTACAAAGTATTCATGGCTAAATGTAAATTTTTTATCCTTAGTTAAGATATTCTCTATGTTGGGCCAAATCCAATTAGCCTAATCAATTTATGCCCTCTGTCTACCATTGAAGTTAAAAGGCAGTCTCATATGCAAAGGGATATATGGGTTCATTCTTGACAGCTTAAACAAAATATAACGACCCGTCGGGCACATGGAAGATCAAAGGACTGTGATTACACAAAATCAATCCAATGGTTAAGGGAAGATTTGAGAGAAATATTCATAATTTCCCTCTAAATTCTACTTATAAAAGGGAGGTCTCTATTATTTTAAAGATCATCTAAAAATTTTCAAACACATGCAACTACATTTTCTCTCAATTCAATATTAAAATTTGTTCCTTTTAATATTTCATCAAAATTTGCCTTCCAATAACCTAACTTGAATATTGAAGTATTTGGGCAGGTACTCAGAAAAGACCTTATGGTGCCAGAAGCTGAACTTGGAGGACATTATTGATTTGATCTTAGAAGTTACACTAGGTAACTTCACTCTGCTTTAATCTAAATTAAACAATTCTAACCCATAAATGAAAATGATAGATCCAATTTTTACTATGGATTTATACATGATCATATTCAAGCATATTTAGAGCCATAATATGCTAATATATAACTCGTATATCTAATCTAGTTTCGCAGGCTATGATGATTTGAAGTATAAATAATTAGCACAAAATTTAGTAGAAACATGCTTGTTCTCAAATTAAGCTATTAAATTAACAGTCAAAATCTCTGGTAGGGGTTTTAAGAAGAAAAGACACTTTCTTCTAATTATACAAATAAAGGTATTAAATTATTGAAGATCCAAAAAGTTCTCTACAAGATTATATACCCAAATCTTATAAAATTTAAGAAGTATATATTGTCCTTATTAATTTTTGGAACCTGTAATTTTTACAGGTTCTGTTCATGTAATGAATTGAATATATTTTACTGTTTAAAAAAGTTTATTTTAACATCAAAAATATTTTTTTTAAATTTTTTTAATTATGTTTGATTATAATTAAAAAAATTAAAAAATTATTTTATCTTTATTTAAAAAAGTTTAAATTTTAAACTTTTAAAAAAAAAATTTATAAATTTATTTTAATATTTATATAATATATTACATATATCTTAATAATATTATATTAATTTCATGATATACTTTTAATAAAAATCTATGTATCCCGCATCCAAATCTTTTAAGAAACATATATATCAAACGTCAAATATGTTTGAGTATTAATACCATATATCTTTTATTAAACATAATCCATTATCAAACAAAGGTAGAAGTGACACATAATATATAATACATGACCCTTTTTGATAATAAAGTAAACCTGTCAATCTGAAAGTGTCAACCTTTTTCTGCTTCCTCTGACTTTCTGTATCAGAGAACCTTGCCCTTCGGCCAGCAAACCATTCATTTCAACTAGATCCTTTTAAGAGGCAGGTATTAACCACAATGTTGGGACAATATCTTTTTCAACATTAGCGATCTATCTCAATCAATCAATCAATATATCTATACAGTTTGCCTCGTGTCATTTCCATTTTTTTTATTCAACAAAGACTTCACTTCTAGCCTTTCATTCTTAATAGTTAATTCTTGCACTTTGCTTCCTCTCATTTCAAAGTTCTGTTTGGTTTTTGTCACCTTCTTTCGCTGGAAAAATAGCAGAAATTAACTAATATTCTTACTTGATTTATGAGCTTACTTTTCTTTTTTACCTGGCTTTGGAACTCCATGCAGCTTCTATAAACTTTGAACATAAACCAGCCGGTTCGTTTGTCACCTTCTTTCACTCGAAATATAGCAAAAATTAACTAATATTCTTACTTGATTTGTGAGCTTACTTTTGTTTTTTACCTGGCTTTGGAACTCCATGCAGCTTCTATAAACTTTTAAAATAAACCAACCAGTTAGAATTTAGGTCATGGAAAAAAATCTAAGGTTTGGTGCAGAAACAAAATCTTGTGTTCTTGCCATTAAAGAAATAGGCTTTATAGCCAATATAATGAAGTCTAAATGCTTTTTAGCTTATGCTACGAGGCAAATGCAAAACTTTCGGCCAAATAAAAATGGGTAGCGCCTATTTATCCTTTTATTGTATTTAATATTGCCAGCAAATTATTTTGAAGTTTCATATTATATGAAAAAAATCTCTAGTAGTCAAGTGAAAAAAAAATTCTCTGGTATTAACAAAATTAAACTCTGTAAGTAATTTTAAGATATTTATATCCTGATCAACAGGATAATTTTTCATAATATAAAACATGAAAGATAAATAGGTAATACAAACTAAGAGATAATAAATGGTTCAATAATAGCGATCAATACACACTTTATAGTATATTATTCAAAAACAAATTCCCTATTGTCTATTTGAAAAAACAAATTATAATATTAGTACAATTCAATTCCGTAAGTGATTTTAAGACATTTATGTTATAACTAATAAAAAAAAATCTATTTAAATAATATATAATAATATAAATCTTTTTGTTAGATGTATCCACTATTTTAATTTTGATATTTAATTAATTAATTTAATTTACTAAAGAATTGTAAAGTAGGGGATAACTTAAATGGTTCATTAAACCCCATAAATTAAAAGTTACTCTCAGTATTTGAGTTTCAAATAAGTAGCTAAAAATTAGGAGTTAACCCATTATATAAATCATCTTTAAATACATGTCTTCTTAATGAGAAAAGATGGTTTTTGAGAAAACTAGACATTAAAAAATTACAAGGCGTATTTTTTAAAAAGTTTCTAATCTAACAAGATAAGTCTGTGAGATTTCAACACTTCATAGGATATTGAGTGCTTGGATAGATAAGAATTTTTTTTTATTATACTCTTTTGAAAACTAATGTTTGAATTTAAACTGATTGCTATAACTAGAGGCAAGATCTTAAAACTTTCACTTTTATCAATTAATTTAATATTCATGTTTTCTAACAATTGGCATCAAAGCAATATCTCTAGTCTAATATTTGTTCATATTGCTAGAATTTATTTTAATTACTTTTAAATCCCTTTGTCAAATTAAATCTTGAGATTTTTTTTAGTTTTTAGCAAATTTATATACTTTAAAAAGAAAGGTATGCATGGTATAAACAACATGGTATACATGGTATGTATGGCATACATAGTATAATCCAAAACAACATGGTATAAACAAAATTTTTTGTTTTGGATTTATGTCAATTTTGAATTGGAGGTGCATATTTTTATGTACCTACGTAAAGTGCATCATATTGTATCTTAAATTAGTTCTGTATGGTTAAATTTTATATTTGTAAATTGATACCTTTAGACTAGATTATATATATATATATATTGTTAATATTATCTAGCTTTTATAATAAAAATATTTATGTAAAATGTAGTATTTTGTCTAAATTGATCATTATATATGGTATTTGTTGTGAGTTAACTTTTGTTATTATTTTTCAAGCATTTAATTTAATAAATATCATATTTGTTAAAGTGTATTTGTTTGGTAAATTAATTTGATATATTAAGAATATTTGTTTGATATTAATATATTTATATAGTTGTTCCTTGATTTATTTTGGACAAACTTTTGTAACTCACAATAAATACTAATAAAATATTATAAATATCTTATATTTGATAAGATAAAGATTTGTTATGCAATTTTGACTTATATATATATATATATATATATATATATGCATAACATTAGGTAATTCATTAACATACTTTTTGTCATTATTTTGATGTCATATAACTACTTGTTGCATTTGATTAATACAACATCTATAATTATGATATGTAAATGACATTAAGTTAATTTTATAATTAGTCACATAAATTAATTAATGACATCAATAAATGGTAATTAAGCTTAAATTATGGTTGCTTAACCCCATAGGAAAGGTCATTATATTTTATGTTTAATTAGAATGAGATAGTTTGTCCATAGGTTTAGAATATTTTTATTTAGAGGATGAAAATTGCTAGTCTCAGTATCTAGTATAAAGAAATTAATTGCATGTTATAATTTTATCCACAAAAAAATGATAATGACACACTGACCTTATTTATTGGAATAATTTACATGGGTAAATTTTTATATTTTTGCTTTACAAATATGTGTTCAAGCAAGTTATTTGTTATTTTTTATAGCTATTTATTATTTATTTGTTCCAATGTATGATTCATCTCGTATGGTGAAAACTATAAGTATTGGAAGGAGAAAATTATCATTACATTAAGTGCATGTACCTTGATTTAGCACTTCATGTGGATGAGCCACCTATACCTATAGAATTAAGCACCCAAAATGTAAGGGTGTTGTATGAACGTTGGGAGTTATCTAATTGCTTAACTATGACGCTCATTAAGTTTCATATTGGAAAAAGTATTCGTGGGTTAATTCCTAGCTTTGCTAAGGTAAAGGACTATCTAAAAGCTATTAAGGAACAGTTTAAGACTTTTGACAAGACAATGGCTAGTACCCTAATGACAAAGTTGTGTTCCAAAAAATTTAAGAGCACCAAAGGAGTGCGTGAACACGTGGAAATGAGAGACATATCTTCACAATTGAAATCTTTGGAGATTGAGACGTTTGAGTCATTTCTAGTTCACTTTATTCTTTACTCGCTCTCGTTTTAAATATGGATTTTTTATGATTTCCTACAACACATAAGAAAAAAAATTATCAATCAATGAACTTCTAACTATGTATGTGCAAGAGGAAAGGAGACTAAATTAAAAAAAAAAAGGATTGAAAGTGCTCATTTGGTGACTCATGAAAGTATTGTCGAGTGTTTCTTTTATAAGACAAAGGGACACGTGAAGAGATCTTGCTCTAAATTTAAGACTTTGCTTGAGAAGAAAGATAATATCATATCTCTGGTGTGGTATGAATCTAATATGTGTCATATTTCACATAACACATAGTAGATTGATTCTGGTTCTATAATGCATATTGCCAATACCATGCAAGACTTCTTGAATCAAAGACATTATTTAGGAAACCAAATGCATTTATACGTGGAAGCTATAGGGACCTACCGACTTGTCCTTAGATCTGATTTTGTTTAAATCTTGAAAAAACTTATTCATATTCCATCATTTTCTAGAAATCTTATTTTTATTTCTAAACTTTTACCCCATGATTTTAGTTTGAGTGTTTTAGTACCTCTTTTCATTTATTAAAAGACAATATTGTTGTTAGTGATAGTATTTTAGATGATGATTTATTCAGACTCTAATTGAATTTCACTTTCGATTACAACATTATTACTTTGCATTTTAATGTCAGTATAAAGTGTGATATTATAAATGAGAAATCCTCCATGTTATGTATAGAAGATTAAGACATATATAGACTAAAAAGATTGATAAATGGTAGAGACCTTGAGGTTCTTGATTTTACTAATTTTAGTATTTATTAATGGAAAGAAAACCACCAAAACTAATAAAGATGCTAGGAGAGTTCTAACATTTTAGAAATTGTGCACACTGATATATGTAGCACTTTCCAAAAGGTATTCATGAATGGTAAAAAAATATTTCATTACCTCTATTGTTGACTTTACATAATATATGTATCTCTCTTTGCTCTAAGATCAAAGTGAAGCAATTGACGATTTTAAAATCTAGAAAGTAGAGATGGCGAAACAGTTAGATAAACTAATTAAAATCGTGAAGTTAGATAGAGATAGTGAATATTATAGTAGGTATACAAGGATAGGATAACACATGGGTCCATTTGCAAGGTTTCTATAAGAATAAGGCATTATAGCACGATACTCAATGCTCAACTCACCATCATAGAACGATGTAGCTAAAAGCCAAAATTGAACATTAATAGACATAGTGAGAAGTATGATCAGTAATTTTGATCTCCCATTATCCTTGTGCAGTGAAGTTCTAAAGACTATTGTATATATATTGAATAGAGCTACAACCAAGGCAGTACGCAACACGTTTTTTAAATTATGAAAAGGTTTGAAGCCTAGCTTAAGAAATATATAAACATGGGTTACTAAGCTGAAGTTAGAGTTTATAATCCACAAGAGAAGTTATACCTAAGGACAATAAATGAATATTTTATTTGCTATGCAGAAATGACTAAGGATACAGATTGTATAGTCCTTCATATGCAATAAAAATGGTAGAATCAAAGAATGCAAGGTTTATTGAGAATGATGAGATTACTAAAAGTAGCCAAACTCGAAACTTATTGTTTAAAAAGATGCAAAAATTTTGAGCCTACTCCTAAAGCTTCAAATTAATTGGTTGTATTTCAATATTATCATCAAGATTTAACAAATAATGAGCAATCATTTACTGAAGTACCACATCATATTGAGGAACTTCCAAAAGATCAAGTTGATCAACAGTCTCAATAACAGGATGTTGGAATCACATTAAGAAGATCTTCTAAGACAAGAAAACTTGCTATTTCTATAGATTATGTTATGTATCTACAAGAACCTAACATTGATATTGGTGTTGAAAATAACCTACTCGCATTTTCACAAGCTATGAATTAAAGTCAAATCATGTTGTGGTACAATGCCATAAAAAGATGAAATAGATTCAATGGCTAGTAATCAAGTCTAGGATCTTATTGAATTGCCTAAAAGAACAAAGGCCATTGGCTGTAAATGGCCTTTTAAGACTAAAAGGGACTTATGGCTAAAGGATTCACTGAATAAAAAGGAATTAATTATCATGATACCTTATCTCCAATTTCTAAGAATGATTCATTCATGATAATCATGTCATTAGTAGTCCATTTTGATGTAGATGTGAAAACAGCCTTCCTCAATGGTGATTTAGAGAAAGAAGTTTACATGAAACAACTAGAATGGTGTATTTCATATAGTTATGATCACCTTGTTTGCAAACTTAAAAGATCTATATATAGCTTAGGCAGGCTTCCTGCCAATGGAATTTAAAGTTTCATAATATTATTTCTTCTTTTATTTTCTACAGAGAATGTTAGGGTTTAATGTATATATCATAAGGTTAGTGAGAGTAAAATTATTTTCATAGTCTTATATGTAGATGATATTTTACTTGCTTCAAGTGATTTGGGCCTACTTTATGAAGTGAAGCAATTTCTCTCACAACATTTTGACATGAAAGATAAAAGTGAAACCTCTTATATAATTAGCATATTCACAGAGACGGATCTCAAGGGACATTACGTTAGTCTTAAGAAACCTTATCAATAAAATTATTGAAAGATTTTGTTTGAGAGGCTATTCACCTAGTGTGGCACTTATTATGAAAGGTGCTAAATTCAATTTAAACCAGTGTCCAAAGAATGGTCTAGAAAGGGAACAGATGAAAAACATTCCTTATGCTTCTGTAGTTAGAAGCTTAATATATTCGCGGGTTTGTACAAGACCTAATATTGCATATGCAATGGGAATGTTGGGCAAATACTAGAGTAATCCTAGAATGGGCAACTAGAGAACTACAAACAAAGTTATGAGATATCTTCAAGGAACAAATGATTACATGTTTATCTATATATAATCTAATCATCTCAAAGTGGTTGGATATTCAAATTCTACCTTGCTACATCAGGACTATAGAGGCAAAGTTTGTATTATGTTTCGAAGCAATGTCACAGGCTATTTGACTTAGGAGTTTTATTTTGGGGCTTGGTGTTGTTGACTTTATTTCTAGGCCATTGAGAATTTATTGTGATAATTCGCTACAATGTTTTTTTTGCTAAGAACCATAAGAGTGGTAATCGAACTAAGCACATCGACATAAAATACTTAGCCATCAGAGATCATGTTGGTGGTCATTAAGCACATTAGCATTATACTTATGATTACAGATCCCTTGACTAAAACTTTACTACATAAATTATATAAAGAACATGTTCAGAACATGGGACTTAATTCTATTTTGTAAATTGTAATTAAGATACTCCTATTTTGATATTATAATATTTGATATTCAGAACTCTAATTTTTTAAACTTTATTTTTCTCATTCCATTGTATAAATAAAGTTTAGATAATGACAATATGGTTGTTTGATTGTTGGAGGTTCATTTATAAAATATATATGCTACATATAGTTCTCACTCAAAGAAAAAAATTACATTGTAATACATAGAAGATAATACTTGACTTAAAAGAACTTACCGCAATGATTTATTATATTTGACTTCTTTGTTTGAGTATAAAGGTATATAAAGAGAGGATATTTATATTTTCATGTGTATAACATTTAGTATTAATGGTCCAAGTGGAAGAATATTAGACATGCCCACTACTTTAATTTTGGCAGTTAATTAATTAATTTAATTTATAAATAAATGTAAAGTAGTGAATAACTTAAGTGGCCCATTAAACCACGTAAATTAAAAGTTATTCCCATTATTTAAAACTCTCTATAAGTGGCTAAAAATTAAGAGCTAACCCATCAGATAACTTATCTTTAAATACCTATCTTCTTAGTAGGAGAAGACGATTTTTGAGAAAACTATATATATATATATATATCTCTATTTTTAAGAGAGTCTCTAGTCTAATAAGATAAACCTACGAGATTCCATTACTTCATAAAATATTGAGTGTTTGGATAGATTAGAAATTATTTTTGGGTATTCTCTTTTGAAAACTAGTATTTGAATTTAATTTGATTGCTATGGATGGAGGTAAAATCCAAAAGCTTCTGCTTTTATCAAGTAATTTAGTATTCATATTTTTTTTATCACTTTTTGGATAATATTAAATTCACTAGAAGTGCAATATTAATTTCCTATAATTTTCCTGTAAAAATAGAACGCTTAGTGTAAAGATCTTGCATTCTTGCCATTAAAGAAAGAGTTTCTATAACAAATATAACTACATGCTTTTTAGTTTATCCTACCAAGCAAAACCAATTACCTATAGAACAATATGACTTGTATATGAAGTTTGATTCGTATATGTAATATATTTCAAAATATTTCAAACTAAGATATAATTAAAAGTGAAAATGACTTGTTAGTCCGTAGTAATTATTATATTTACCTTAAACACCCTCACATTTCTATTAATTACAAAAAAATCCCTGCCATTATGACGGTCTTGTAAAAGTTTACTCTTGAAGGTAAAAACATACTTTGACCATTATTTCTCCTATTTTTTAAATTAAAAAGAAGAGGGATTTGTACTATATGAAAAGATAAATCTTCTCATTCATTAACATCCATCACAATTTCTCCCATTAAGATAATTAGTTATCCACCAAAATTTTTGCCTCCATCTTTATCCTCTCTATTCTAAGCATGAATTAGAGAATACAAAAGATGGACTACACAAGAAACCAGAGTACACAACAAATCAAAGTTAAATTTCCATAATAAAGAATTGATAATCTTATATGTTTGAAACCAGAGTTCATTATTGTTTAGATGGTTTTTTTTTTTTCTACAAATACATTAACGTTTAAAGAAGAAGAGTAGATTTAAAAATTTGGGTTCGAAAATATAGATTTTCTTATGGAAAGACTGGTTTTGTTAGAGAGCAATACAATGTTTGAAAAATGGGTTTGAAAAAATGAGTTCAGAAAAAATGAAATTTTGATGAAAATAGATTATAACAATCTACAATATGTTATATCTTAATGATTGCTATGTTTTATGTAATCAGATGGCAGATTGCAAGATTATGATTGAGTTTTGTGGCAAAACTTTTGAAATGCCTACTGATCTTGACTACATGAGTTTAGTTGGTTTGATTAATGATGTGATTGATAATAGATAATTGATAATTATGGGAGATATAGGTATGATGATAAATAGTTTATGATACAAAAGTTATTCCAGGGTCTAATGAAAGAATTGTATTCGAAATAGACTCGGAGTTGATAAACTTCCTTATGATGGCATTAACTATGGGGGGCAAAGATTATGAATTTGGAGATGGAGTTATTGTCTCTGGACTCACAATCACCTATTACCCCATATCCGCAAGCAAAATCAAACCTTGAACTAGTACCCCAAAATTTCATATCTTCGCATGAACTAAATTTGAACCAGCATCCCAAAATTTCATTTCCTCACCTAAACAAAGCCCTAAACTAGCATCCTAAAATGCCATATCCTCACCTGAACCAGAAATTGGTGCCTTAAATCCAAATGCAAGCCGAGAAGGTCACATACTAGTATCTAAAGTAGATGCCTTCAAGATTGGCATAGATGATGAAGATGACGTACAAAATGCAAACAGTATAAATTAGATAAATGAGGATATTAGAGATACTCCAAAAGTGACAGTAAGATAGATGAGGAGAACGATGATGATTCCTTTAAGGATAAAGGTTTGTCTTGTTATGAGAGTGTAGATGATGTTTAGCTCTTGAGATTGACAATGAGGAAGATTTTGGGGTAGATGTAATGGAGAAAGAGATTAAAAGAAGAGAATTAAGAAGAAATAGGGATGAGGAAATATCTTTTAAAGTTGGACAAGTGTTTAAGATAAAGAAGGAGTTCAGAAATGCTTTGAAAGACTATGTCATCCAATAGGAGATAAGGTTACATAGAATTAAGAATGATAAACTAAGAGTGACTGCCAAATATACCTTACCTGATTGTAATTGAAGAATACATATTTCTATCATGGTAAATAAAGTTAGTTTAATAATGAAGACAATCAAGAGGAAAAGGCACACTTGTGTGAGGTTTTAGCAAGAATACCAGAGAAATCAATAACATTTGGGTTGTATAAAAGTTGTTCAACACCATTAAGAGCAACCTTGGTATCAAATCCCCTACCTTGGTTGCTGAGTTACATAGAAGATTTGGTACTTCCACAACTAAGAGAAAGATGTATTGGGAAAAATACAAAGTTTTGAGGGTATGAGTTAATGGTTTTTCAAAAATCATATGCTTATCTACCTTTATATTCCAATGTGATTTTGAAGACAAACCATGGGGCAACATTTAAAATACAAGAAGAAATTGGAGGAAATTGTGCTACTTCATTTAAAAGTTTGTTTTTGAGTTTCAAAGCTCAACAAGATAGCTTTATAAAGGGCTATGGAAGGATTATTAGTTTAGATTGTTGCCACTTGATAAGGTCACATGGAGGGATGTTGTTATCAATTGTTTCTATGGTTACCAACAATGGAATCTTCCCTATGGTAATTTGTATATATAAGAAAGAAAGTAAGGACAGATGGTACTAGTTTTTACAGCTTTTATGGAGCACATGGGCATCCATAATGATATGACAGTGACTTGGATGTCAAATTAGCAGAAGGGTATTATTTATGCTACACAAGAATTAATGTCTAATGCCACAATTAGGTATTATTACAAGCATGTACATGCCAATTTTAGAAGGCAACTTTGATAAGCGTAAATTATATCTATTATTTTCACTCCCTAATTGCTCATTTTCATAAAAATATTAAGCTTTATATCTGTTTAATTATTTTCACTCCCTAATTATATCTGTTTAATTATTTTTTTGTAAGTTTGGAGTCAATAGAGCAAATAAAAATCTAAGAAAAAATATGAAATGCTATAGTAATTGCTACAGTGTCATGTGAACAGTATGCTGCTTCACTACTTATCGCCCCAGTGATGAACAGTATTAGCGGCAGCGGTGAACAGCCAATTTTTTCTAAACCTAAAAGAAATACAACTCCAAGACTCCTATTAATTTCTATATAAAGGCCACTCGATTCAAACCTAAAAAAATACATAACTTAGGGCTCTTAGAGCCACAATACATTAAATAAGAGAAATATTTAGAGAGAGAAGTAAAGGGAATTCAAGAAAGTAAGAGATTATTGGCGAATCTTTGGTGTATCAACCAACTACGAATTGACATCTATATTAGTTTGCTTTTTAGTTGTTCCATGTTTATTTTATTTTTCAGCTATAAGTCTCTTGTTATTATGAGCTAAATTTATTTTTTAGGGTTATTACTTGAACTCAATATGTGAGCTTAATTGTTGGATCTTTTTAATATTTATTTGAACTTAATTCTTCATTATTCAAATTATTTATTCTTTACGCTTCATTATATTTGATCAATATTATAATTGATTTAGAAATACCTTGATAAACTTAGAAGAGAAATCATTGTATTTAAACTTAGATAATTTGATGCATGATTGTAGAGTAACATTCAGTGTTGCATATACAAGTTTCGAATTAGGATATGAATATACCTAATTGGCATATATGGTCAATAAGACTTGTTCTTAATGAATATTAATTTATTACAAGTACCATAGAAATATAAGTATTTGATAAATTATGATATACTTGCATGACCTTGGAAGAAGCTTGTGAATACATTATTGTCTTGACAAATAATAAAAATTGGGGGATATAAATCTTAAAAAGATTAATCTTTAGAAAACATATTGAAGGATAGTAATTGATCCTAGACTTTTTCTATATTGCTATTTTCTTATTTTATTTGAGTTGTGTCATTTATTTTCTGCACTTTTATTTTACTTAAATTTATTGTAAAATTAAGATTTGATGTTTCTGAATAATTACAAGAAATATATAATTTTAGTACTTGGTAAAAAATAAAAATTATCCTTGTGGGTTAGACGTCTGACTTTATAAGTCTCTTTATTACTTGTTACGATAGTGTATAGTTACACTTAATTTTAAGATATAAAAATATCGCATCAAATATTCAAGTCCAGTTCTGAGGGAGTATTTTTGGAAAGATGCAAGAGCAACCAACAAGCAAGATTATGAGCTTACAATGAATGCAATCAAGTTAGAAAGTGAAAGGGCACACAAGTGGTTGATGGACATACATGGGGCAACCATTTCTTTGATACTTTTTACAAGTTAGATCATGTTACCAATAATATATATGAGTCATGGAATGTCTTCCTTAATGAGTACAAGAAGAGACATATGTTGTACTTGTTGGAGTTTATTAAACTAAAAATAATGAAGAGAATAATTAGAAGGAAGAAGCAAGTTAAGGTATGGGACTCAGAATTGCCACCAAGGATCCAAAAAAAGTTAGGAAGGATTAGAAAGCAAGCAAGACAAGTGCTAGTCATTAAAGCTAGCAATAATGAATTTGAGGTTATTGAACATGTGTTTGGAACAGGGAGGCATTATGTAGTATACTTGGGGAAGCAAACTTATGATTCTAGTGGTTGGAAAATGAGCGGCTTATCATACAAATATGTTTTTGCTTGCATTATCAACAATTATACTGATTATGTAGACTTTATTGATAAGTACCTATCAAGAGAGACTTATTTGCAAACTTATTCTGCAACAACTACTCATATTTTAGATATATCTGTGTAGCTTAATCTTGACAAGCCTAACTTATTATCTTTTATCAGGCTCGTACAACCTAGAAGACCCAAAATGAGTATAAGAAATGAGCCTAATAAAGCTTTAAGTTTCACATGCATTGCAAGAAGGAGGTTTGATATGAACCTTGCCAACAATGTGACAAAACCCAGCACCACAATATGGAATTGAACCCGAGATCTTCAAAACGCAGGTTTGACGAGTCTTAACCCTTGAGTTAGCAAACCAAGAACCAAGACTATGGATGGATATATAAACGCCACACCAAGAAACCACAAGGACACTTCAAGAATCGAGGTGATAAGTTCGGTTGTTTGAACGTCACAAGAACAAGCTTGATAAGTTCAAGTCCTTTTAAGAATGAAAGAAGAACACAAAAACTCTCAAATATTATTGTCTGAAATCTGTCCTCCCACTCTCAATCTCCATGATATTTATAGAGACCATAAGAGATGTCAAGTTACAACTTTCAAATACAAATTTCAAACTTACAACTAATATAACAACAAAATTCAAACTTAATCAAATTTCCAGAAACATGCCTAAATCAAAGGGATTAGGATTCCTTGAATATTCAAATTTCCAGAAAACATGGTTTCCTTGAATATTCAAATTTCCAGAAAACATGGTTTCCTTGAATATTCAAATTTTCCAGAAAACATGCCTAAATCAAAGGAATTATGTTTCCTTGAATATTCAAATTTCCAGAAAACATGCCTAAATCAAAGGAATTATGTTTCCTTGAATATTCAACTTTCCAGAAATTCTGCCTTAATCAAAGTGATTAGGTTTCCTTGAATCTGATTTGGATTGATTTGAAATGTATTTGGGCTTATGCTAAGCCTCCATGTGTTTGCCCTCCCATAAACTTGTTAAATCAGCCCATTTAATGCTTCTTTAAATTGCTTGGCTCTAAGTCTTGTGATTGGCCCATTTGGCAAACTTAATGTATCATGTGATTGATGGACTTGAGCCCTTCCAAGCCCACGTGCGAATTCTTTGTCTTGTATGCGTATAGGCTGTGGAATGTCGTTTGCATCATTCTCCCCCTCTTGAAGAAGATTTGTCCCCAAATCGTCGTTTGCATCATCACCTATATCGAAAGGAGATAAGTCAGAACATTAAAGCTAGCACTAACACCATACTCACCAGGTAATTCAATTTTGTAAGCATTGTCATTTATGCGTTCTAATACGCGAAACGGTCCATCACCCCTAGGAAGGAGTTTAGAACGTCTTTGCTCAGGAAAACGGTCCTTCCTCATATGCAACCAAACCCAATCTCCTGGTTCAAAGACAACCTTCTTACGTCCCTTATTGGCCTGTTTGGCATATTGCTCCGTCCGTCATTCTATGTTTTGCTTTGCTTTCTCATGAATCTGCTTAATAAAATCTGCTTTCTTTTTTCCATCTAAGTTAACACGTTCGCTGAAAGGTAAAGGAGTTAAATCTAAAGGAGTCAACGGATTAAACCCATAGACAATCTCAAATGGTGAAAACTTAGTTGCGGAATGAATACAACGATTATAAGCAAATTCAACATGCGGCAAACAATCTTCCCATGTTTTCAAATTTTTTTGTATGATAGCACGTAACAAAGTAGATAAAGTTCTATTCACTACTTCAGTTTGACCATCAGTTTGCGGGTGACATGTAGTAGAGAACAACAATTTTGTTTCCAACTTTCCCCACAAAGTCTTCCAGAAATAGCTCAAGAATCGCGAGTCTCGATCAGAAACAATAGTTCTAGGCATGCCATGCAACCTAACAATCTCCTTGAAAAATAAATCGGCTATATGTGATGCATCATCAGTTTTATGGCATGCAATAAAATGTGCCATTTTAGAGAACCTATCAACAACCACAAAAACTGAGTCTCTCCCCTTCTTAGTCCTAGGTAAGCCCAAAACAAAATCCATAGAGATATCAACCCAAGGTGCATTAGGAATAGGGAGGGGTGTGTACAACCCATGTGGTTGATGCCTAGACTTAGCTTGCCTGCAAGTGATGCATCTCGCACAAATCCTTTCTACATCACGTTTCATGTGTGGCCAAAAGAAATACTCATGCAATACACCTAAAGTCTTTATTACCCCAAAGAGACCCATCAAACCACCACTATGTGCTTCCCGAACAAGTAATTCACACAATGATGAATGTGGAACACACAATTTATTTTCTCGAAACAGAAAATTATCATGTAGATAAAACTTTCCACTTGCCATTTTAGTGCAAATTTTAAACAAGTCACCAAAATCAGAATCGTTTGCATATAATTCCTTAATGTAATCAAATCCAAGCAATTTAACATCAAGGGTTGAAAGCAAAGCGTACCTACGTGATAGTGCATCAGCAACTACATTTTCCTTACCTTGTTTATATTTGATCACATAGGGGAATGTTTCAATGAACTCCACCCAACTTGCATGGAGTCTATTCAGCTTATGCTGCCCCTTTAAATGCTTCAAAGATTCGTGATCTGTATGAATAACAAACTCTTTCGGCCATAGATAGTGCTGCCATGTCTCCAAAGTTTGAACTAATGCATACAATTCTTTGTCATAGGTGGAATATTTTAGGACTGCACCATTCAATTTCTCACTAAAGTATGCAACCGGTCTTCCCTCTTGCATCAGCACTCCTCCGATACCTATACCTGAAGCATCACACTCAATTTCGAACGTTTTAGTGAAGTTAGGCAAAACAAGTAAAGGTGCATTAGTTAATTTCTCTTTGATTAGCTTGAATGCTTTTTCTTGCTCATCTCCCCACTTAAACGGAACATTCTTCTTGATGACTTCAGTTAAGGGTGCGGCTATGCTACTGAAATCTCGAACAAAACGTCAGTAAAAACTAGCTAAGCCATGGAAGCTTCTAACTTGTGTCACTGAAGTAGGCGTTGGCTAATCATGAATTGCCTTCACTTTTTCGTCGTCAACCTTAATTCCTTTAGAACTTACAACAAAACCAAGAAACACAAGTTTGTCCGTGCAAAAAGTGCATTTCTTAAGGTTAGCAAACAACCTTTCTTTCCTTAAAACCTCTAAAACAAGCTTTAAGTGGTCAACATGAGCATCTAGGCTTTTACTATATATCAGGATATCATCAAAGTACACAACTACAAATTTTCCAATAAAAGCACGCAAAACATGGTTCATAAGTCTCATGAAAGTACTAGGTGCATTAGTTAATCCAAAAGGCATAACTAACCATTCATAATAACCATATTTTGTTTTAAATGCAGTTTTCCATTCATCACCTTCTTTCATCCTAATCTGATGGTATCCACTCTTGAGATCAATCTTAGAAAACACACAAGATCCATGTAGTTCATCTAACATATCATCTAATCGAGGAATAGGATGGCGATACTTTACCGTAATGTTGTTGATGGCTCGACAATCAACACACATCCTCCATGTCCCATCCTTCTTAGGCACTAGTAGGACCGAAACTGCACAAAGACTCATGCTCTTTCTAACATATCCTTTTTCCATTAGCTCGTTTAACTTGCTGTTGAAGTTCTTTCGTCTCCTCAGGATTACTTCTATAAGCGGGCCTGTTTGGAATTGTTGCACTAGGTATGAAATCAATTTGATGTTCAATTCCTCGAATTGGAGGTAAGCCTGAAGGTACCTCCTCAAGAAAGACATCATCGAATTTCTGCAAAAGAGAAATAATATTGCTTGGCAAAGATCCAACAAGATCGTTAGTACACAAAATGGCCTCCTTGTACATAAGTACTATAAGGGGTTGTTGTGAAATTAAAGCTCTCTTGATCTCACACTTTTTTGCAATATAGTTATATCTTTCTTTTTGGGCTGCAACTCTCTCATTTTCATTTTCACCATGTTTCATGACTTTACCTTTCTCTTTTTCTCTCCTTTCATTTTCTTTTCTCGTAGCTATGGCTTCTCTCTCATTTTCTTTTCTCTTTTCACTCACTTTTTGCATCTTCAGTTGGTCTTCAAGAATTTGTTTTGGTGTTAATGGTACAAGTGTTATAGGCTGCTTCTTGATGATAAAAGAGTACCTGTTGGTGTAACCGTCATGCGTGACTCTTTTATCGAACTGCCATGGTCGTCCCAATAAGATGTGACATGCATGCATAGGTACCACATCACAAAGTACCTCATCATCATATTTGCCAATGGAAAATGCCACCATCACCTGTTTGGTTACCTTGACTTCTCCGCAATTATTCAGCCACTGAAGTCGGTATGGTCGTGGATGTTTCAAGGTAGGTAATGCCAATTTTTCTACTAATTCGGTGCTGGCAACATTGGTGCAACTCCCACCATCAACTATAACGCTGCAAACTTTGTTGTTCACGAAACATCTAGTATGGAACAAGTTTTCTCGCTGATTGTTTTCTTCTTCCTTAACTTGTGCGCTAAGAGCTCGTCTTGCCACCAATGATTCTCCTTCTACTGCATATTGTCCTTCATAGTCATTTTCAAGAGGTAGCATATCATCCACTTCATCATCTTGCTCATCTTTCGACTCGATCTCCCCTTGAGTGTTGATCACCATTACCCTTTTGTTTGGACATTGTCTAGCTATATGTCCCCTACCTTGGCATTTGAAGCACTTAATGTCACGATTTCTTGAAGTTGTGGATTCAGTTTTCTCTTGTTTCAACGTTGCAGCTTGTTTGGCATCTTTAGGTGGCTCAGACTTAGGCTTAATTAATGAAAATTCATCTCTTTTAAGGGCTGGTCGCCATGAGTTTGTGGCAGCCATGCTTGATCCCCTTCGAACTATGTTCCTTCGCTTCAATTGTTGCTCAACTTTGATAGCTTGGTGCACCATATCTGTCAACTCGACATAATGTTACATCTCCACCATGTCCGCTATCTCTCAGTTTAAGCCATGCAAGAACCTAGCCATAGTGGCTTCTCTGTCCTCCTCTACATTTGCTTGGATCATAGCAACCTCCATTTCTTTATAGTATTCATCAACGCTCTTGGATCCTTGAGTTAGACGTTGCAACTTGTTATACAACTCCCGATGGTAGTAGCTAGGAATGAAGCGTCTCCTCATGATGGCCTTCATCTCGTTTCATGTCTCAACAGGTCGTTCGTGATTTCTCTTCCTTTCCTTCAACAATTGATCCCACCAAACAATAGCATAGTTAGTGAATTCAATTGCAGCCAATTTTACCTTTTTTGCCTCGGAATAGTTGTGACAATCGAAGATCATCTCTATCTTCATCTCCCATTCTAAATATGCCTCAGGATCATTTTTACCTTGAAAAGGTGGAATCTTCACCTTAATGCTTCCCAAGTCATCATCTTGCCTAGGTATTCCCCTCCTAGCACCTATATCTCCAAATCCACGCCTAAATCTACCTTGGTTCATTGGTGGTTCATCCAGCTCATCCAACTCCTCTTCATCTCCAACATCTCCCCTTTGTACTCCTGGTTGCACTCGCCTAGGTGGTTGCCCAATGGGCGAGTTTTGATGCTGCCCTAAATTTTCCAGCCGGTCCATTCTTTCATGAATTTGCTCTAATTCGGTTCTCATCATCCGTCTCATTTCGCCCAATAACGCCTGCAACTGTAGGTTAGGATTGGTTGGTTGTTGTACCTCTTCATTTGAGTTTTCTTGATTGTGTAACATGTTTAGAATCTGCAAAAAATACAGTTAAGGCCTCACAAGCGCTCCCTCACGTGTTTCACTCAAGAAACTTTACTTACTCTCGTGTTTAGCACTCAAACGGCTTTTACCCTCTTATGTTCTCACCTCTCTTTGCCTTTTTCCACTCACGTGTCTTCTTTTAACCCTTAATCAGACTAAAAAATAATCAAGATTCAAGTGGCAATTCAATATGAGAATCAACCGAGACAAGTCACGCGATTCAAGAATACGAAAATGATGCTAGTAACATACGTGGGAAATTTGGTTCAAAGTTGTAGACAAACTAATGAAATTCAAAATTTAGAATTTGCAACAAATTTTTAGCCTTTTCCTTTTTTCTCTCTTTTTTTTTCTTTTCTATCTTTTTTTTTCTTTTCTTTTTTTTTTCTAAATCAGAAACCAGAAATAAAATAAAATACGAATTTATGTAAAGATAAATGGAACAATGAAATAAAATAAAAGGATAATTCAAACTTGCCTTGAAACCAAAGCTCTGATACCAAATGATATGAACCTTGCCAACAATGTGACAAAACCCAGCACCACAATATGGAATTGAACCCGAGATCTTCAAGACGCAGGTTTGACGAGTCTTAACCCTTGAGTTAGCAAACCAAGAACCAAGACTATGGATGGATATAGGACGCCACACCAAGAAACCCCAAGGACACTTCAAGAATCGAGGTGATAAGTTCGGTTGTTTGAACGCCACAAGAACAAGCTTGATAAGTTCAAGTCCTTTCAAGAATGAAAGAAGAACACAAAAACTTTCAAATATTATTGTCTGAAATCTCTCCTCCCACTCTCAATCTCCATGGTATTTATAGAGACCATAAGAGATGTCAAGTTACAACTTTCAAATACAAATTTCAAACTTACAACTAATATAACAACAAAATTCAAACTTAATCAAATTTTCAGAAACATGCCTAAATCAAAGGGATTAGGATTCCTTGAATATTCAAATTTCCAGAAAACATGGTTTCCTTGAATATTCAAATTTTCCAGAAAACATGCCTAAATCAAAGGAATTATGTTTCCTTGAATATTCAAATTTCCAGAAAACATGCCTAAATCAAAGGAATTATGTTTCCTTGAATATTCAACTTTCCAGAAATTCTGCCTTAATCAAAGTGATTAGGTTTCCTTGAATCTGATTTGGATTGATTTGAAATGTATTTGGGCTTATGCTAAGCCTCCATGTGTTTGCCCTCCCACAAACTTGTTGAATCAGCCCATTTAATGCTTCTTTAAATTGCTTGGCTCTAAGTCTTGTGATTGGCCCATTTGGCAAACTTAATGTATCATGTGATTGATGGACTTGAGCCCTTCCAAGCCCACGTGCGAATTCTGTCTTGTATGCGTATAGGCTATGCAATGTCGTTTGCATCAAGGTTTACAGTTAAATGTGGATTGTGTTAGGCACTTGGGCACAATAAAAAAATATGCCTCAAGAAAATTAATGAACAACCAACTTTAAGTTCTCAGTCGCAATCTAATGAACAACTAGTTTCAAGTTCTCAACCTATTCTAAATAGGCAAAAAATTTATATTAACATATCAAGGCTTTGCTTTAGTCAACTTTTGCCTTCACATCTGTAAAGTATATGCTACCAATTGACTAAGGTATATGCTATTTTAGCTTTCTTACATTCTGATTTGTCTTTAATAATCTACCAAAAGGTTAGTATAAACATTTACAATTTTTTTTTCTTTTTGTAACTATGATGGAACCCTATAGCTAATCACAATTAGTATTTTGTAAATGTAGAGAAGCATACAACAATAGATATAGCTACATACACATCTGTAATTGTGGTTTTGTTATTATTTTAAGAGGGGTGGGACATGGTTGTGTCATCATAGGCTTATAATTGTAATTGACTAACATATATATAAACTTTTTGCTAATTATATGTGTTGAATTTGTTGATTTATTTCCCTTTTTGTACATTTCTCATTAATATCATTTTGACTAGACTATCGTTACACACACACACAATAATATCAATACAATAATTAATATATTCTTAATGGTTGTTAATACTACAATATGGTTACAACACTTAATTTCAATCTCCTTTGATCTACCAGTGTCTGAAATAAAAGATAGGTTGTTTGTATGCCACCTAAAACAATTATGCTTAAGTTAAAGGTTTACTATAGTAGGTTCCGCTCCTATTTAGTAGGTTTCTAAAACTTGAAAAATCACATCCTAATTTTTTTTATTGCAAAAGAAGTAAAGTTTGTATGGATTTAATTATAATTCTGAAATTCTAACACCAACTGTCTCACCACAGTAACAAATGTAGTTTGTGAACTTGATTATCCCCTATTCACTTTCCTATTGTCAACTTTTTTGTTCATATTTATGTTGAACTCTTCTTTAGATAAATTTCATAATGCATAATAACCAAAACTCAATTCATGCCTATAAAGAAATAGAATTTGTGAGAATTTTGACCTGTATTTGAAATGACTATTCCTACCTTTGCTCCACATTTATAATTCTTATTTTTAAACTTAATCACTCCCCTATTTATTTGTATGGAAGCTCTTGCATTTGATTCCATAAAAGATTAGTTGATTTTAGTTGCTTTGTTGGTTTTGTATCACTTGAAGTGATATATACGGTTTCAATGAGTTTGATTTTTATTTTGAAGAATTTGTTTGATGATTATTGACTTGAAAGCAGCTTCAAAAACTTTTTTTATAGAGCAAACTTTTGTGACTGTTTAAGTGGATATATAATCATTACAAAAACAACCCACTCGCTCCTAATTCAATTTTTTTTTTGGGGGTCATATTCATGACCTTTAATTTTTCTTATTCAATTATTTGATAGTATTTTTATACATACACTTAAATTTTGACTTAATTAGTTAAGAGTATTTTTGTATTTTTACACTCTTCAACCGGATCAATCGGAGCCAAGCACTGATCAATTGTTATATTAAAAGTATTATCGTCAAAGTACCGAAAAAGTAAATTTTTAATAAAACTGTCATAATGATAAGAACATTTTTGTAATTAATGAGAATTTAGGGGTATTTTAAAGTATATATTATAATTATTAGGGACTAACAAGTCATTCCCCTAATTAAAATTTTGGAACATGATCATAACCAAATTTCACCTAAAACAAAAAAGAAGTCAATTTAGAAAAAATAAATAAATGAATGAACGAACTTTAATTTACGGAATTTGTTTTTTTAAATATCAAAGCCGTATACAATTTTATTCAACATTTTTGTATCATATGTTTAATAAAATATATAAATAAATAAATAATGTATTAAATTATAGAAATGCTAGTGTTAGTTGTAATTATGTCGCGGCTGCTTTTAAATCAATTACGTTCCTTAGTTTTGATATTTTATATTTATCACATTTCTATTAGCAAACTACAAGTAGAGAAAAAAAAAAGACGTGATTTTTTTAAAAGTAGCTCTACTGATATAATCATCACTGATGCGACTCTTCTTAAAGAGCAATGTTAACTTCAGTCATCAC
This sequence comes from Ailanthus altissimus, assembly GCA_946807835.1. Lineage (NCBI taxonomy): Eukaryota > Viridiplantae > Streptophyta > Magnoliopsida > Sapindales > Simaroubaceae > Ailanthus > Ailanthus altissimus. The sequence goes on from OX327699.1 coordinate 8,175,842, forward strand.
GATTTGTTTTAAACAGTCACATCTCTTCATTTCAACATTTTATATCTACCACAAATTTATTAGCATGTTATAAATATATATAATTAGTTTAAAAGTAGGAACTAACGCTAACCCTCTTTAATGCTAGCGTCAATTGCATTATGTTAACTTCAAATTTAATTTGTTAAAAGAGAATCTGATTTCTTGCATTATGTTTTTTTATTAATTTTCTTTTTATTTTACTCTCTCTTTATTTTTATAGCCGTCGGCATGGCACCGTACTCCTTACTCGAAGATGCCCTTTTATAATGTTAAGCGAATTGATTACACTGAAGCAAAGACATAAACATGATTATTGATAGGGAAATTTTCGGAAATGACCTAAATTTTAAATAATTACTTTTTTTTACAATGGCTTTTCAAAATTTTTATGGCCAAAATACAATATTTTTCTATTTTTGCTCCTTTCACAAAAATTCTAAATTTCTTCTCTACCTCAAGACCAAAAACACACAGTTTAATATAAATATTTAGATTTAAATTAAAAGGACAAAATAAGGATGAAAATAATTATAAATTACAAGAAAATAGTGCAAAATGGGACAAAATAGTCAAAAATAACTGATTTTTGCCGAAAGTTATGTCATGCTTGTGGTGCACACACCAGCACGTACATCACTTGTAGGACGCAGAGCACCCACATGCGTAGTGTTTGGCGCTATGTGCATAGGCACAATGCATACCAAGTTGTGTGTGCTACGCAGCAAGTGGCAATTTATTATTTATTATTATTTTTGTTAATTTATTATTTAAAATTTATTTTGTTTATCAAATTTTATTGTTTTATTTTTAAAATCTATTTAATTAATAATTTAAAATTTATTTATTTAATTAATAAATTTTTTAATTTAAATGGAGCTCTATCCATCTGGCAAGATTATGACAATTCAAACAACCAATATTATCTACATACAATTTCGTATGTAAATTATATATAAAAATTTTAATTTAAATAAAAAGATAAAAATTTAATGTGAGTTGCTCGTTGCTTGAGTTGTCATAATCTTACTAGATAGACGATTGGCATGGGCCAAAATAAGATGGAGCTCTATTTAAATAAAAAAATTAAATTAATTAAAAATTTAAATAATTAATTAAATAAAATTTAATAAACAAAATATAATTTAAATAATAAAATTAAATAATTAATTAAATAAAATTTAATAAACAAAATATAATTTAAATAATAATTTTAATAATAAAATTAAATAATTAATTAAATAAAATTTAATAAATAAAATATAATTTTAATAATAATTTTAATAATAAAATTAAATAATAAATTAACTAAAAAATAATAAGTAAATTGCCACGTGGCCCCATAAGGGGCGACTTGTTGCTGCACAACCATAAGCTGCACATTGCGCCTACGCTCATAGTTCCAAATGCTACGCGTATCAGCGCTCTGCGTCTTGCGCGTGTCACAAGCAAGACGCAAATTTCGATGAAATCGAATGTTTTCAATTATTATATTTTATTTTTTTTATCATTTTTAGTAATTTAAAATTATTTTTAACTATTGTTTCACTTTTTTAACTCTAAATGTAAATATTTACACTAAAGCTGTGTGTTTTTGGTTCCAAGAGAAAAAATTTTAAATTTTTGTGAACGTGGCAAAAAAAAAAAAAATTATTAAATCAATGAAATGTTTGACCATAATAAAAAATAATAATCATTTAAAATTTCGATCATTTCCTAAAATTTGTCTTATTGATATCAATAATATGATTATATCAAAATAATAAATCAATTTATAGTGCACAAAGTAGAGACCGATAAATTGAACAAGAACTAGTAACATGGACCGTGTGAGAATTGGAAATATGCGATCATTCACTAGTTTTACCTGTTTGATATTGCATTAGTTGCGGTAATTCAATTTTTTACTACCTTTTGTTCTATGGTAGCAATCTAAATTTTAGTCAGGAGTGATAATTTGGATCATCTCACAATTGTCCAACACGAATACAACATGAAATTAGCAAATTTGAGCTGGCTTAAATAGATAATTAAAAGGATAGTTCCATATGAATTGATTAACAATTCTATAGGATACGAGTTTAAGATTTTCAACAGATCAACCCATATATGACACAATTAATCATTAAAATGCTTATTTTGTGTTGATTATTTATGATACAATATAATTATTTGATGTTTCTAATGCTTTATAATGACCCAAAAATTTAGTCAATTTTAAAGTTAATGAGTTGAATTTATTAATTGCTAAGAATGAGATTGAGATTAACAAAAATAAAAAAAAATACTAAATTTATAGTAGTTCAGTTCAATGTGAGTTTATATCCATTTTATTAAGCTTAATAAACTCACTCATATGACACTATAATAATGATTTTGTTACAATACATCAATGGGTGCATGCACATAAATGGTATTTATTGAATTACAAATTACATATCATACATACAATGCATAGTGGAATAAAATCTAATTTCATATTTAATAAATACACATTGAATTTAAGTCTTGTGACACTAACAAATTTAGAAATTTATCCTTAAAAATGATTCGGTGTAGAATCAATTTTCAAGTCTCACACGGAAGTATAATTGTGAATAATTTTACTGCACAATATCTATTGGATTGCAAACCTAAAATAGTAGCTTTACAAAATTCTAGTAGTTTTTTATGTTTCTTTCTCTTTTGGCCGAGTGTATTGTGAGAAAATTGATTAAAAATTATCGGAATATAATTTAAAAAACAAGTCAAATGCGTTAGGAATGTGCGGATCAAAGACGAATAAAGATATGAGGCAAAAATACGAAGACGGTGCCCAGGCATGGTGCCGCAGTGCGAGGTAGTAGGTGGCCACAGTGCCAGGAGCCCAGCATTGCAGCACCGAGCACGATTACCCAGCATTGCAGCCCCCAATGCGAAAAAAAGACTTTCTCGTTTTGTGAGTTTCCTACTTATTCCAGGTCCCTAAAATGACTCCCACACATTTAGGGTTAAGCTAAGTCATCCTAGAGCCTATATAAAGGCCTTCAATTGGTTTGTAAACACATCTTAGTGATCAACACAAGTATCTTTGTGATCTAAGTATTCTTTGTGATTCTTAGTGAAAGAAACTCATTGTATGCAAGAGAGAGTGATTTCTTTGTGAGTATTTCTTATAAAATGCATATTTTGTGAGTGTCTTGTGATTTATTAATAAGAAAGTGTGGTTTGGATCTGCAGTGGACGTAGGCAAGTTATCGAACCACGTAAATTCTGTGTGTTGTTCTTCTATCTTTCTATCTCTAGATTTATAATTGCTTGTTTCTACACTATATTACTTGGGATATTTACTTGTTTGGTTGCTTCGCTTCAACAAATTGGTATCAGAGCTTGGTTTTAAGTAAACATGGACAGATCCAAGTATGAGGTAAAGAAATTCAACGGTATGAATGACTTCAATTTGTGGAAGATAAAAGTGAAGGTGTTGTTGGTAAGCCAACAGTTAAGCTTGGCATTATAGGAGACTGTAGCTCCATCTAGTGAAGAGGAAAAAAAGCCAAAGTCATCTAAGGCTGAAGTAGAAAGAAGAGACATTTAAGAGAGAGCTCACAGTATAATTATTTTGTCATTGAGAGATGAAGTACTGAATGAAGTAGTAGGTGAGATGATGGCAATTAGTCTTTGAAAAAAGCTTGGCTCTCTTTATATGTGAAAGTCGTTGGCTAACAGATTGTATATAAAGAAGAAGCTGTATCAATTGTCTATGTTTGAGTGGGGACGCTGATGAAAGATCATATATATGCCTTCAACAACATCATTCTTGATCTTTAGTCTATCAACCTCAAGATAAAAGATGAAGATAGGACGATTATCCTGCTGAGTTCACCTCCTAAGAGTTATGAGATTTTTGTTGATACACTTCTACACGGCAAAGAAAGTTTAATGATGAGTAATGTAAAATCATCATTAAACTCAAAACTATTAGGAAAGAAGATTGAGGGCAATGCAGAAAGTCTATCTGTAAGAGAAAGGTCCTCATATAGAAATGGAAGGGAAAATGGCTCAAGATCGAAGTGCAGGACTCTTAGGACGTACGATTGCTACAAAAAAGAGAGGCACTTTATAAAGAACTATTCAGAGAAGAATGCACAAGATAAGAAGAAAGCAGATGCTGCACTTACCTATGATGATAGTTATAACAATGCAGAGACTTTAGTCACTACTAATGGTAAGAATACTGAACAATAGATTCTTGATTCTGGTTGTATATTTCACATGTACCCGCATAAGTCTTGATTTATAAAATTTCAACCCATTAGTGGTGGTAAAGTGTTAATAGGTAATGACATTGCATGTTAGATGATGAGAATTGGTAGTATTAAACTCAGGTTGCATAATGGGCGAGTGAGAGAGTTAATAGAAGTTAGGTATGTTCCTGACCTCAAGAGGAACTTGATCGCACTATGAACTTTAGACTAGAATAGGTGTTCCATCAGGATCAACATAGGGGTTTTAAGAGTCTTAAAAGGTTCTATGGTGGTAATGAGATGAGAAAAACATAAAAGTGTTTATGTGCTTAAGGGAGAAGTTTTAAGTGGTTCTGCATTATTCTTTGTAGATGATGAGAATATGCAAACCAAGTATGGCATCTTAAACTAGCACACATATGAGAGAGAAATTTGAAGGAGTTATTTAGTCAAAAGGTATTTGGTGAGGATAAGTTCTTGTCATTGGCGTTTTGTGAATATTGTGTGCTTAAGAAAGCACATAGGGTGAAGTTTAGTATCGAAAAACACAAAACTAAGGGAACTCTTGACTACATACACTCGAATCTTTGGAGATTAGCTCAGACAGCTACTCATAGTGGTGTTAGGTATTTTCTCAGTTTGATTGATGACTATTCAATGAAGTTGTGGGTCTATGTGTTGAAGAGAAAAGATAAAGTATTTGATATGGTGAAAAGGCTACGGATTGACAATGACCTTGAATTTTTCACTACACAGTTTGATAGCTTTTGTGCCAAGTATGGGATTGCAAAGCATAGAATGATGAGATCAACACCACATTAGAATAGTATAGTTGAGGGATAAATATAACCCTACTTGAAATGCTTAAATGCATGCTTACCAATACAAAGGTGTTAAAGGCTTTTGTGAGGAGAAGTTGTAGTGATTGAAGCTTATTTGATCAATAGAAGTTACTCTTTAGTAATTGACTTCAAAATGCTAGAAGAGAAATAGTCTGACAACCCTCCTAAGTATGACCACATCATAATTTTTTGTTGCCCCGCCTCTGTTTATGTTAAGGAGTGGAAATTAGAACTTAGAGAGCTATCAAATGGGTATTCATAGGATATCCTAAAGGAGTGAAAGGATACAAGGTGTGGTGTAGAGAGTTGACACCACTAAATAGTATCATAAGTCGTAACGTAACATTTATTGAGACGATAATGTTGAAAGCCTCCCAAGAAGATGAGAAAGAAGAACTTCCAAGAATAACTCAGCACCCGAGTTAATAAAAGTTAAAGTAGAGCTTAAACTTAGATTTGATATGCCCCCAGATCAGTACTTCAACAAGGAGATCCTTAAAGATAAAATAAGAACACCGACGAGTTCCTCCAAGTCCACCCAAAGAAAGACTAAGACTCTTAAGATAAAACTTGAAGAGTACCAATTAGCCAGAGATAGGCTAAGGAGAATATTTAACTCACCAATCAGGTATGCACAAGTAGATTTAGTTGCTCATGCCTTTAATTCTGCTTATACTTTTGAATTTAATGAGATTAGAATATATGGTGGGGCTATGAAGAGTGAAAATAAGAAACAATAGCAGTAGGACATAGAAGAATAGATTATTTCTCTTAAGAAGAATAATACTTGAAAGTTGGTGGAGAGACCTAAAAAGAAACTAGTTGGGTACAAGTAAGTGTATAAGGAAAAGAGTGGATATCGGAGATAGAGCCTACGAGGTTCAAGGCTAGGTTAGTTACTCAAGGTTTTACTTAGAGAGAGGGAATTGACTTCCATGATATATTCTTTTTAGTCATCAAGCACACATTCATTTAGAGCAGATAGATGTAAAGACAACTTTTCTGTATGGAGAACTTGAAGAAACGATTTACATGGCACAACCACAAGGTTTTATAGAGCCCAAAAAAGAATTATACTTGTTTGTTAAAGAAGTCATTATATAAGTTAAAGCAATTACCTAGACAATAGACAAGGAGATTTGATGAGTTTATAATGGCATGTGGCTTTAGTAGGAGTATGTATAACGAATTTGTGTATTTTAAGAGCTTGAGTTATAGGATGATGTATTTACATATGTCGATGATATATTGATCGCATATAGGAACATAGAAGAAATATATAAACTCAAGAAGCAATTGAGTGGCAAGTTTGAGATAAATGATTTGGGAGCAGCAAATATGATTTTGGGTATGGATATTATGAGAGAAAGAAGAGATATACAAGCGCTGTGGGGAGCATCATGTATGCAATGGTTTGCACAAGATAAAAAATAGCATAGGCTGTGAGTGTGGTGAGTAGATATATGGTAAATTCAGGTAAGGATCACTGACTTGCAATGAGGTAAATTTTAAGATATATCAAGGGAACATCGAATCACGGGTTGATGTATAGAAGGATAAAGACAACAGTGTAATAGTAAGAAGGTATATAGACTCAGATTATGCAGTCACCAAGACAGAAGAAGATCGTTGACGGGTTATATATTCATAGTGTTTGGGTGAAGTGTATGCTGGAGATTAGCTTTACAATATGTGGATGCACTATTTACCATAGAGATGGAGTATATAGCTATTGTAGAAGCTATTAAGGAGATCATGTTGTTGAAAGGCATATGCGCGTAGGTAATGGCTATTGAAGATGTGAACATCGATGTATATTATGATAACCAGAGTGCTATACACCTAAGCAAGCATCAAGTGTTTCACGAGAGGTCTAAACACATTAATGTAGAGCTTCATTACATTCGAGAGATTATCCAAAATAGTGAAGTTAGTCTAACAAAGATAGCGTCATTTGAAAAATCTGTTGACATGTTGACTAAGCCACTGCCCTCGGTTAAGTTCATCCTGTGCAAGGATTTAATTGAAGTTATTACTATGTAAGGGTGACCAAAGATGTGGATATGAAAGATCGAGATACTTTCTGAATGATTTTAGATCAATGAGGGAATTTGTGAGAAAGTTGATTAAAAATCATTGGGATATGATTTAGAAAACAAGCTAAATGCGATGGAAATATGAAGATTGAAGATGGATGAAGATAAAAGACAAAAACACAAAGACGTTGCTCAGGCGTGGGCGCTGTGGTGCCAAGTAGTGAGCGTTGTGGCTTCCTAGACAGTGAGTGGGCGCTGTGGTGCCAGGCGCCTAGCGCCATGGTGCTAGGCACGATCACCTGACGTCACGACTCCTAGTGCGGGAAAAAGACTTTTCCATTTTGTGGTTTTCTACTTGTTGTAGGTCTCTCTAAAATGACTCACACATATTTAGGGTTAAGCTAAGTCATCCTAAATCCTATATAAAAACTCTCAATTGGTTTCTAAACACATTTTAGTAATCAATACAAGTATCTTTGTGATCTAAGTGTTCTTTGTGATTCTTAGTGAGAGAAACCCCTTGTTTGCAATAGAGAGTAATCTCTTTGTGACTCTTTCTTGTAAAAGGTACTTTTTAAGTGCTTTATGATTCATTAATAAGAAACTATGATCTTGATCCACCATGGACGTAGGCATGTTATTGAACCATGTAAATTTTGTATATTGTTCTTCTACCTTTCTCTCTCTAGATTTCTAATTACTTATTTCTGTATTATATAACTTTGGATATTTGCTTGTTTGATTGCTTCCGCTTCAACATGTATGTTAAGAAGAAGAAAAGTGCAACTTTTGCCCCCTTTCTTCAAATGGTCGAATCTGTGACTTAAGAACAACCAAATATAACTCTTGTACTTTGCTCTCTTAAGGACAAATTTGATTCATTTTGTTCATCTCATGAACTAGTTAATTAGCCGAATTCTCTAGTCATTCATGAAGAACAATTCTTCAATTCCTTAGATGAGTTGTCGAACCTTACAAGCCAAAAACACGCAAACGCTATACATGCTTCTTTTTGTTCTGTCTCACTTTGGCCGAATAAAGCATTCATTTGACAAAGAGAAATCTTCTTTTTGTCTATGAACAATGGTTGAGTATAACATTACACACACTTAATTAATGCAAAACTATTTTGCATCACTTATATAGTGTTGACTTTTTAAGCTTGCCAAATGTCTATATTATGCCAATAATGTCATGCGATTTGCCATTTATAAGTTATTTCTCAAGCTAATCAACACTTGTTAACTTGTTTTTTCCAAATCTTGTCAAGTGTCCCATGTATGCCATTTGTTACTTTAGTACACATTTAATTAACAATAATTGTTAATTAAAAATTATAAGCCTAACACTTAAGCTTATGTGTATCTTGAAAGATCTTAAAACAAATTTTACTTTTTGAAATTTTTTTGGATTGAACTATTCAACTCAGTTTGTTACCCTAATGCTCAATGAATGCACTTCATATTATGAGACTCCTTAGGTTGAAACCCATTTATCTTATGAAACTCTTTCGTAAATCTATGACTGATGCCCCATACACACATTACAGATATTACAAAATGATAAGTTAAACTATACAAGCTGAGGTCAACCATATCCATATAATCAATTCATCTCCTATATCCTAGAAGAGAAATATATAGATCATCACTGTCAAATCTCTATATGCTCGACTGTGAACTTATCTCCAGATTTGTATTTCTATAAATAATATCCGTAAATACTTTTGCAATATTCATTTAACCCTAAGGAAAACTCTTTTTTGGAGTTTATGCTTGTGGTTACAAGAGTTTTTAAAATACAATCTCAAAGCATCAAGATATATAACTCCCCATATGAGCTGACGAATTTTTTACCTAAGCACACTGAACTCTATAATCATTGAATCATGCCCAACGATACCCAGAGGCTATACTATGAAAGGTTTCTGACATGCGTGGAATAAAAGCACGGTGGATCACTCATAAGTCCCCTATAGTGCTTAGGTCAAAGGACCACAAATACTACTTTAATCGAGAAGACCCTTTATTGACGGCTTTATGGAATGTTTATTGGAGGACCTCATGATTTTGTTCAATGCTAGTTCTCACTGAATATCTGCATGCCTATATAGCTAGTAAAAACTAACCATATGGACAACTTAGATATAAATACATTGATCTGGAGAGAATACCAATCGATTTGTGTCAGCAACCATAGATCAAGAATGATTATTTTGTGAACATACTGCATAATGACATTTCTTAACACTATTTTTAACTTCTTGCAACTATGTCATTACTAATATATTTCTAGGTCTTTGTCGCTATTTCAGATAAGGTTCTAACTCTTTAAAATTGCTAACTCTTAGTGTAGACCTAAACTCCTTTAGATCAGTCAAGTATCTATTAGGATTATGGCATCATAATATTTTGTTGTGACATAACTTTATAAGCTTTATTTTAAGGAAGATGGAGTTTATTAAGACCTAAGTACTCTGTAAAAGAGAAAAGAGAAGGAGGTACCTCCGCTATTCAAATTCGCTCCTCAAACATAGTAAGAGCAAATTTGGCAATATGGTGGGCAACTTGGTTAGCTTCCCTTCGAGTATGCTCAACCATCTTAATAAAAGAAGAATTTAAAAAAGGAACTATCTCAACAATAATTGAACTAATCTCCACTAAAGAAATGGTTTTACCATGAAGTAGCTTTATAACTCGAGCAGAAACAGACTCTATAATAGTTGGAACTAGTAATATTTAAAACCAATGCATGTTGGATACCCTTTAAAATTACATATGCCTCAGTTGTATCCATCAAAAATTTCCCCGAGACATTCGAGACACCAGCTGCCTAAACCAACCTCGAATCATTCATGATAATCCAATCAAAACCACAATGTCGTTGATCCTTATCAAACACAGCATCAATATTGATCTTCAAAATAGCTAGCAATTGAGGTTTTTATTGAATCGTAACCTCAATAAAAGGAGTAATTATAAGCTTTGCATGTCTATTTGTAACCTAATATTCTTTAAGACAATTTACTGCCTAGTCAAGTAGATCCTCACAGTATACATTTTTCCTAGCATAAATGCCTTTACTTTTATGAAACCAAATTAACCAAAACTAGGTCATCAGAACCATAAAATCATTAATAGATAATAGCTGCATTCCAGACATAATGAAATCTTTAAAATTATTTTGTTGCCAATGATTTAGATGCTACTAGCTTTTCATCACTTTTCATAAATGTTTCAATTGTTTGCATGCCTAGAAAGCCTGAATTTATAACTCCTTGTAACTATACAATTATTAATATATTTTCATATCTTTTTTCTTACTTCAAACAAAGTTCTAACTTCTTAGAATTCTTAACTCTTAGTGCTGACCTAAACTCCTTTAGATAAATCAAGTGTCCATTAGGATTATGGCATCATAATATTTTGTTGTGACATAACTTTATAAGTTTTTTTTTTAAAAGAAGATCGACTTTATTAAGAACTAAGTACTCTACAAAAGAGAAAGAGAATGAGGTACCTCTACCATTTAAACAACTCCTCAAACATAGTGAGAGCAAGTTTAGCAAGGTGGTGGGCAACTTGGTTAGCTTCCCTTCATGCTCAACCATCTTAATAAAAGAAGAATTTAGAAAATGAACTATCTCAGCAATAATTAGACTAATCTTTGCTAAAGAAATAGTTTTATCCTGAAGTAACTTTATAACTCGAGCATAAACAGACTCTATAACAGTTAGAACTAGTAATAATTATAGCCACTGCATGTTGGATACCCTTTACAATTGCATATGCCTCAGTTGTATCCACCAAAAATTTCCCCAAGACACCAGCTACCTAACCCAACTCTGAATCATTCATGATAATCCAACCAAAACCACAATGCCATTGATCCTTATCAAATGCAGCATCAATATTGATCTTTAAAATCACTAACAATAGAGGTCTCTATTGAATCGTAACCCAACAGAAGGAGTAACTATAAGCTTCGTAGGTCGATTTACAACCTGAAATTCTTTAAGACAATTTTACTGTCTAGTCAAGCAGATCCTCACAGCATAAATATTTCCTAGCATAAATGCCTTTGTTTCTATGGAACCAAATTAACCACAACATGGTCATCAGAACCATGAAATCATCAGGAACAGCTCCATTCTAGACATAATGAAATCTTTAAAATTATTTTGGTGCCCCTTATTTAGATGTTACCAGTTTGTCATTGCTTTTCATAAATATTTCAATTGTTTACACATCTAGAGTGCATAAAAAATTATAACTCTTTACAACTATATCATTATTAATATATTTTTAAGTCTTTTTTTTTATTTCAAAAAAGTTCTAACTCTTTAGAATTACGAACTCTTATCGCTAACCTAAACTTCTTTAGATCTTTAAAGAATCTATTAGGATTATGACATCATAGTATTTTGTTTTAACATGACTTCATAAATTTTTTTTTTGAAAAAAGATGGACTTTATTAAGAACTAAGGGACTTTATTAAGGACTAAGTACTAGAGGCAGAAATATTTGTCTTTACAAAAGAGAAAAAAGCCGGAGGTACCTCTGCCATTTAAACTCACTTCTTATACATAGTGAAAGCAAGTTTGGCAAGCTGGTGGGCAACTTGCTTAGTTTCCCTTTGAATTGGCTTAGCCAATTTAATACAAGAATAATTTAAAAGGGAACTTTTTCAACAATAATTAGACTAATCTTCGCTAAAGAAATAGTTTTATCTTGAAGTATTTTTATATAGCGAGAAGAAACAGATTCCATAATAACTGGAACCAGTAATAAATAAAGCCACTGCTTGTTGGATACCCTTTAAAATTACATATGCCTCAGCTGTATCCACCAAAAATTTCCCCGAGACACTCTAGACACCATCTGCCTGAACCAACCTCGAATCATTCATGATAATCCAACCAAAACTACAACGCCGTTAATCCTTATCAAATGTAACGTCAATATTGATCTTCAAAACTGCAAGTGGTGGAGGTCTCCATTGAATCATAACCTCAGCAGAAGGAGTAACTGTAAGCTCCGCAGGTCAATTTGTAACCTAATATTCGTTAAGACAATTTATTGCCTAATAAAGCAGATCCTCACAGCATATATTTTTCCTAGCATAAATGCCTCTATTTCTGTGGAACTAAATTAACCACAGCGGGTTCATCATAACCATGAAATTATTTTAGAGCCCTGCTTTAGATGATGCCAGTTTCTCATTGCTTTCTGTAAATATTTCAATTGTTTGCACACCCAGAGAGCATGAAAATTTGATTCTTTATCTGTCTTGCAGTATGGGCATAGAACTTCCACTAGTAGTCGATGTTGGGAAAGCGCCTCCACTATTGGTAACCAAACATACCAAGCCCTCAAAATAAAATTTTTTATTTTGCTTAGAATATTTAGATTCCATAAGTATGTCCACCATCGTCTGAGACTTTCACCCTGAGACATACTAGGAGTACCCCGAGAATGTAAAGCTACCCAGTAACCACTTTTAACCAAAAATGAACCTCAACAATCATAATGCCACAGAAGCTTATAAAAAATCATGTTTGCTACATGTAGCATTCCTAAAATGAGATCTGCTTCATCCTCCTTAAACCAATTACAAATGACTTATTCATTCTACTATTCATAAGAAAGCTTTAGGTTTGTGACAGTAGACTCTGTAGTACACGGAACAGAGGAGACAACTTTAAAAGTCAATAGTCGAGGAAAATATCTTCCTTCACCCGAATATTTTCACCATGTTTTACCTGCCATCTAGAACCCTAACAAATTAATTTCCTACTCTATATTAGACTGCATCAGACATAAGAAGGGGAATTAGGGATAGATGCTTGTAGTAAGGTTGTGCAGGGGCAATATCGCCCTTGTAGGACCAGAGCCACCAATGATGATGGATTTGTTATCCCCGCCAACATTGTTTGGCAAGCATAAATTTACTAGAAAACTCAAGATCTCGGAAACCCAAACAGCCTGACTTCTTTTGATAGCATAACTTCTGTTATCTACACTAGTAGAGCTTTCAGCAATCTTCATCCCTACCCTACCAAAATCTTGCACACACTCAATGGAGATCTATGATGATAGAACTAGGGAAACAACATATACTCATGGAATAAGCCGAAATTTCCTGGATTACTAACTTTAACAGTACTTCTCTGTTAGTAGCTAAAAATAATCTACCTTTTCACCCTTATAACTTCTTCCGCACTTTCTCTTGGATAGAATGGAAGACTAGATTTATTTCGGCCTATTATACATAGTAGCCCTAAATCCTTCCCATGTGAGATAACTAGCTTGACTCTTAGTTTATCCATTAGAGATTCACTAAATTGTTGCGATAAGCCTTTATTGAAGCCAGGGGATTTATGAAATTTATGAGCTGATTTATGAAAATTTATTAGAAAAATATATCCACTAGAGATTAACCTCATTAACCTATTTCTTCATCCTAATTCATTCAAGTTCTATTATTTATCATTACATATAAGTAAAAAAAGAAGTAGAAAAAAAAAAGTATAAAAAAAATTCAAATTCAATTGGTTACATGTTTGCTATTCTAAATTTTAAAAAAAGTATACAAAGTTTTGAATTAGTTGAGGTGTTGTTTGCTATTCAATTTTTGTTTGTATAAAGCATATTCTACCTATTTTGTGTCATTTGGCCTAAAACAAAACAATAACCCTAATTGCTTCAAAAGTCGTATTTCCTTTTATCTTCATTTTGTTATATTATTGTCTCATTTTAACCTTGTTAATTTTACTTCTTAAATTATTCCTAGTCTTTTTCTTTCCATTCAACCTATTCTCATCATTAGTGATCTAATTTATTTAGTTTAGATTGTTGCAAGATAATTTTGATTGAGTTCATTTAAGTTCAATCAAGAACTAAAATAGAAAACTAAAAGAGTTAAAAGGGTAAGAGAGTAAGCGTATAAGAGGGTAAAAAGTCAAATTTGAGTAAAAACAAGTGTGAGTACTATCAATCTTGAGAGAAAACACATAAGAGAGTGTTTGTAAGGTTTCTAACTTTGTTTTCAGGTTATTAAACATGTCTAAAGAAAATGATAAAGGCTCATCCAATGATACTCAAGTAAAGATAAATTTCAAACTCTTCTTTAAGTTATTAGAACAAAATTAATCAACTGGAATTGATGTTTGATGAAGTGAATGAGAGAATAGATAAAGTTGAATCTAGTTCACAAAGGGGGTAGCTACCTAGAGCTCCTAATGTGCAACGAAGAGAGAGGAATCCATTAAGGTATGATTATGAAGATGACTATAGGCATGCCCTAGATGATGATGATCGTACTTTTAATGTTAATTTAGGCAGATTTGGGCATAGCAATGGAGATAGAGGAGTTAGATATGAAGATAGGGTTGGTAATAACTTGGGAAGCATTAAGATAAAGATTTCATCTTTTCAAGGTAAAAATGATCTTGAAGCATATTTGAGTTGGAGAAAAAGATGGAGTTAGTATTTAATTATCACAACTACTCCGAATTAAAAAAAAAAAAAGGAAGAGTTGGCAACCATAGAATTTAATGACTATGCTACTGTTTTGTGGGATCAACTTGTTTTAAATAAAAGATAGAATTGTGAAAGACCCATTGAGACATGGGAAGGGATGAATGCTATTATAAGGAGACGATTTATTCCAAGTCACTACTATAGGGACTTATTTCAAAGGTTGTAAAGTCTTACTCAAGGGTTTAAATGTGTTTAAGAGTAGCTTAAGGAGATGAAAATAACCATGATTCAAGCCAATGTGAATAGAGGACTGAGAAGCTACTATGGCTAAGTTCCTAGTTGGTTTGAACCATGATATTGTAAAAGTATTGAAGTTAATAGGGATAGCCAAATTTACCAAGAGCACAAAAAGAAAAAGTAAATAAATCTTAAGTCATAATAGGAATTGATTATAGAAATAGAAAATAAATGATAAGCAAATTATGAAAACAAATATTTTTATATATCATTGTTTCTAAAATTTAACTTAAGAATAAAAAAAATAAAGAAAACAAGGATCAAATAAGGCCGCATAAACAGTAATGCATAAATAGTGAATTGTGAACAGTGACATGGCAACAGTGAACCGTGATTTTCCTTTCTAAATGGTATTGGTCTTATTTTTTTCTTCATGTAAATTATTGTAGATTACTAAAAGAAACTTGAATGAACAAGGCATTGATCATATTGAAAACTTAATTCGGTCAGATTAGTGATGCGAATCAAGTTGTCAAAGTTTCACAAGAACCGTTAAGCATCCATGGAGCTCCAATGATAAGGGCAAGAACTAAGAAATATAGAAAGCATTACATAGGCTAATTTAGTACATCTAAAATTCATGCTTTGTTCAAGATACTACTAATCTGACCAAATTGAGTGTTCAAGATGATCGATGTCTTGTCAATATTTTTAAGTTTCTTTAAGTGGTCTAGAATAATTTACATGAAGAATAAAGTAAGGCACATATCAATTTTGAAAGTAAAATCTGGCGGATATCAATTTAGGAAGGAAGATTAGGTGCCATTGTTCATGCATTTCTATTTACGTATTACCGTTTATGCGATTTTATTAGATCCTTATTTTCTTTTTTTCATTCTTGGTTAAATTTAGAAACTAGGATAAAAAAAATTTTATTTCCTTAATATGCTTCTTATTTATTTCTGCTTTTGTAATTAATTCCTACTATGACTTAGGATTTGATTAGCTTTTCCTTTTGTGCGCTTGATAAAGTTCCCTATATCAAGCATTGTAATCCTAAGGGGAGTTCAGAGTTTTAGCATTAATATTAGTGAGAGTTTTCTCTTGGTTCTTCAAAGATATTTTCAGAACTTATCAAGATTCCTTCCTATGGCATTCATCCTTGACTTATCACTCACAATTTTTTTGAACTTTTTTTAGTGTGGCATTTACCCTAATTCTTATAACTTTGGTTCTTATCTCTTTATAGATAACGGGTCAAGGTTCTTTGTTTTTGTTTATTTGCGAATTTGAATTAGAATGATCCTTTGCAAAGAACCTCATTGAGCGTTAAAGCTCACTTTTCTTTGTGAGATTCACATCAATTAGTGCCTTGAATAAAGTATGAATTTGAGATGTGCTCAATTAGCTCATTCAATGCTTCCTTCATTTTCTTGGTTCTTTCCCTTGTCATTGGACCCTCATGGATGCTCAACAGATCTTGTGAAGCTTTGACAACCTGATTTGTATCATCATTTGATATAAATGGCATCTTCTAAAAGTGGCATAGGCTCATCATCAAATTTACCGTCAGTCTCAATATCACCATCAACTTTCAATATTATCACTCTTTGTTTAGGCATTGAGATGCAATATGACTTATTCATAAACACTTAAAGCATTTGATATCTATATTTCTAGAAGGTTGAGAATTAGATTTACCTTTGTTTTCTATGCCTTCCTTTTTGTTACTTTTTGAGGTTTTGGACTTAGGCTTGAAATTAGGCTTTCATTCATTTTTACTTCATTTCAGTTTCTAAGTTGAAAAAGAACCCAAATTCGGCCCAATTCATGTGGAACCTTCCTCTTAAATTGTTGCTCCACTTTTATGGCCATGTGTACATATCATTAAACTAAAATAATGTTGTACCTCTACCACATTTGCAATCTCACAGTTCAAAACAACTAGAAACATATCCATATTAGCTTCTCGGTCATCCTCAATATTTGCTCAAATCATAGCTATTTCCATCTTTTTGTGGTAGTCTTCAACACTTTCAGACCCTTGAGTACGACTTTACCACTTTTGAAATTAGTCTCTATAGTAAAGACTTGGAATAAATCACCTCCTCATATTAGCCTTTATTTCTTCTGACATCTCAATGGGTTTTTTTTATAATTTGGTCTCTGGCTCAAAACAAGTTGATCTCACTAAACAATAGCATAGTTAGTAAATTTTATGGTGGCCTTTTTTACCTTTTTCTATTCAGAGTAGTTGTGATAATCAAACACCAACTCTATATTTTTCTCCAATTCCAAATATGCTTCAGGATATTTTTTCCTTAGAAAGATGAAATCTTCATCTTAATGCTTCCCAAGTTATTATTAATCATACTCTTTATCTTAATGTTTCCTAAGTTGTTATGAATCCTATTTCCATATCTAACTCCTCTATTTGCATTCCTAGTCCCAAATCTGTCTAAATTAACATTCATGGCACGATCATCATTATCTAGGTCATCCTCATAGTCATCTTCATAATCATACTTAAGTAGATTTCTCTCTTTTCGTTACATATTAGGAGCTCTAGTTGGCTGACCCCTTTGTGAACTAGATTCAACTTTATCTACTCTCTCATTCAACTCATCAAACCTTAATTTTATTTGATTAAAATTTTGTTCTAAGGACATAAAATAGAGTTTAAAATCTATCTTTTCCTAAGCTCATTGAATGAACCTTTATCTTTTTCTTAAGACATGTTTAAAAACCTGAATACAAAGTTAGAAAACCTCACAAATAGTTCCTTACATGTTTACTCTTTAGTCTCATTTACATTTAACCCATTCTCATTATTATTGAACTTAACAAACTTAATGAAAATTACCTTGTAACAATTCAAACTCAACAAATCAAATCACTAAGCATGAGAATGGGTTAACCGCAAAGGATAAAGAATAAGCAAAATTAGAGAAGTAAAGAAAACAACAAAAGGAAATACAAATTTTGATGCAATTAGGATTATTGTTTTGTTTTAGGCAGAATTACACAAAACAAGAAGAATGCACACTTTACACAATCAAAATTTGAATAACAAACGATACTAATACTAATTTCGATTTCTATACTCATTTTTTTTTAACTCAAATTTAATATTACAACTTGAAATCAATTAAATCTGAATTTTTCTATACTTCATTTCTTTTCGATTCTTTTTGTCTTTTTTTTTTACTTATATGTTATGATAAATATTAGAACTTGAACTAATTAGAGTAAAGAAATAAATAAATGTTGTAGATAAGAAGAAAGAAAGATGATAGATTGTGGATTCAAGGGACTAAAACTAATGGTATAGATTTAAAAGAAATAACGAACAATGAAAATATTGGATAAATAAAACTTGACTCTAATTACAATTGATGTGAACCTCACAAAAAAAAAAGTGAGACCCGACATTCAATGAGGTTCTTTTTCCAAGAATCGTTCTAATTCAGATTGTGAGTGATAAGTTAAGAATGAAGGCTACAAGAAGAAATCTTGATAAGTTCTAAAAAGTTCTTTGAAGAATCAAGAGAAAACTCTCACTATTATTAATATTAAAACTCTGAATTTTCCATAGAGTTATAAGACCTTATATAGCCAAATTTATGAAGACTAAAAAGGAAAAACAATCAAGTCCTAGATTATAATAGGATTTCATTACTAAATGAGGAAATAAATAACAAGTATATTAAGGAAATAAATATTCTTATATCTTTGTTTCAAATTGTAACCTAAGAATAAAAAAAATAAAGAAAATAAGGATCTAATATAGCTGCGTAAACGATAATATATGAATAGTTATGCATGAACATTGACACTTGATCTTCCTTCCTAAATTGAAATGCTTCTCATTTTGTTCTTCATATAAATTACTCCAATCACTTCAAAAAACTTGAATAACGTTGATAAGGCATTAATCATCTTGAACACTAATTCGGTTAGATTAATGTCTCCAACAAAATATAAATTTTAGATGTGTCAATTATTCAATTTAATACCTCTTTTATTTTCTTAGATTTTTCCATTGTCATTGGATGCTCAACAAATCTTGTAAAGCCTTGGTAACCTGATTGACATCATTAACAAATAGTTGGTGTTTTATAGTTTTGTTTTGGGACATTTATTTTTGCGATCAAAACTTTGTGACATAAAATGAGGTCATTATTTCTATGTGAAAGCTCATATTTTGGCTTAGAACGCCATATTATTATTGTTTTAGTTAGTTGTTATCACTTTTTTTTCGCGACAACGTTTGTGACACAAATTGTGTTTGCTAATTTTCTATAGAAACTTAGATTTTGACTCAAAACACCGTATTGGTTGTTTTGATAAATTTTGAGCAAGTTTTGGAAAAATATTTTCATGAAGAGATCTTGACGCAAAAATCAGGTTGTTATTTTTTTGTGGAAGCTTTTATTTTGGGTGAAAAGCCTTTTTTAGGTTATTTTAATGACTTTAGAATAGTTTCGTTTCACAATTAAAAGACTGTGACACAAAATGAGGTTATGATTTTTGTCTGAAAATGCATATTCTAGATCAAAACACCATGTTAGTTATTTTCGTAACTTTTGAACAAGTTTTAGAACACTGTTTGATACAATCCAGGCCTAGAAACTGAGAAAATTGTGGATCAAGAAAGTCTCCAAGATTGTCTAGAAATAAATTTGTATGAAACCGCGACCCGTTGCTTATATTAAAGCAAAATCCTTTGTATAATGAAGATGCCACAATTAATTATAGAAGTATAGATTGATAAGTCGAAGGAGAATGCTAAGAAATTTTTTTCGATAAGTTTAAAGAGTTCTAAAAGAACCAAAAAGAATTTTCTTAATCAAAGTGCTGTAGCTGCAGACTTTAACTAACTACTAGCTACTGCCAACAACTAAGGCTTTATTTCAAACATTACAACTACTATCATAAATGTTTATTGTAGGCTCTCAAAAGCTTCTAACCACTTGGGTTACTCACATGGGTTACTATGCTACTATTCCCATCGTTCCCTAACACTTGAGAGTCAAAATTGGGTAATCACCAATTTAGAAAACTCTACCCAATCAACCAACTTTTTAATTTGAGGAATTTCTTCTAGATTATTCCAAAGCTTGAACCATAGAAATCCAACATTGTGGAACATCTTTCTTGGGTCTCCATGAATTCACCTTAGCCCAAATATTTTGAATCAGTCTATTGAGAGTTTTTTAGAACCTTTTAGATCGAGCCCTTATAACCAGACCAACTAGAACTTGAATAGGATCTACATTTCATTTATTAGTTGTGCTTTCATCACTGTTTAGGCTCAGAATGCCGTTTGGTTATTTTGAAAACTTTTGAGCAAGTTTTGAAAAGATATTTATCGTGATGAAAAGTTTGTGTCACAAAAGAGGTCGTTTATTCTTCTGTGAAAGCTCATATTTTAGCTTAGAAAACCATGTTAGTGATGTTTAGCTTTGTTTTGAGATATTATTTTCATGTTGAAAAGTTCATGACATAAAATAAGGTCATTAATTTTCTATAAAAGCTTATAATTTGGCTCAAGAAACCATGTTAGTGTTGTTTTGGTTAGTTTTGATCACTTTTTTTTTTTGTGACTAAAAGTTCATGATACAAAACTATGCTCAATAATTTTCTAGAGAAACTTATATTTTGACTCAGAACACCGTGTTGGTTGTTTTGGTAACTTTTAAGTTTTGGAAAAAAATAATTTTCATGACGACAAGTTCAAGATGCAAATTCAGGTCGTAATTTTTTTGTGAAAGCTTTTTTGGGGTCAAAACACATTTTTTGTGTTGTTTTGGTTAGTTTTAAGCTATTTATTTTCACAATGAGAAGTTCGTGATGTAAATTGGGGTCATTATTTTTGTCTGAAAATGTATATTTTAGCTCAAAACTCCGTGTTGATGTTGTTTTGGTGAATCTTGAGCAATTTCTTTTCATAATGAAAATTTTGTGACAAAATTAGTTCTTTAGTTTTCTATGAAAAACCATAGTTTGGCTCAAGACACCATGTTAGTGTTGTTTTAGTTTATTTTATGATATTTCTTTTTGGAATGAAAAGTTCCTCACACAAAATGAGGTCGTATTTTTTTTTCTTGGAAGCTTATAATTTTGCTAAGAACACCACATATTTTGTTGTTTTGATTATTTTGAGCACCTTTTTTTCATGATGAACAGTTCTGACACAAAATGTGGTCGTTACTAAAAACTTATATTTTAGATTAGAACACCGTGTTAGTTGTATTGTAACTTTATATTAAGTTTTGAAAAAATAATTTTCAAGCTCATATTTTGGTTCAAAACACCGTGTTGGTGTTATTTTAGTTAGTTTCAAACACTTATTTTTCTCAACAAAAAGTTTGTGACACAAAATATGGTCGTAAAGTTTCTACCAAAACTTTCATTTTGGATCAAAATACTATGTCGGTTATTTTGTAACTTTTTAGTAAATTTCAAAAAATATTTTGTTCAACTAAAAGTTCGTGACACAAAATTAGGTTGTCATTCTTTTATGAAAACTTATCATTTGGCTTAAAACACAGTATTGGTGTTGTTTTGGATACTCAATTTTCACGATGTTTGACAAGACACAAATTGAAGTCATTTATTTTCTACAAAAACTAATATTTTAGATCAGAACACTGTGTTGGTTGCTTTAGTAAAATTTGAGCAAGTTTTGTAAAAATAATTTTTGCCATGAAAAGTTCATGACGTAATTTGAGGTCATTATTTTTCTTTTGAAAGCTCACATTTTGACTCAGAATACAGTGTTGGTATTGTTTTGGTTAGTTTTGAACATTTCTTTTTGCCATGACAAGTTCAAGATGCAAGTTGAGGTCCTTAATTTTATATGAAATCTTATACTTCGGATTAGATGATGACACCGGAGTGTCTAATTGCATGGAGTTAAAAATAGAACCAAATGAATTCAAGTTAATCACCTTCAGAAACTAAAGACTCAAGGTAAGATAATCAATTTCAAAGGAAACTTTGGAATCAATCTGGTCTGTTTCGGAAGGAATTATTGGGCAATCTTTATATTGTTGGAAAATTATATAGGTCTAGTTCTAAATCATTTTTATAGTAAATGAATCTAAGTTTTCTAGAGTAGGTTGAAGCCTAATAACTAAAGGAAGGTCAAATAGCTAGTAGGTGAGCCAAATCTTGACAACTTGCAAGAATTGGAGACTTGTTTTTTCCATCTAAGACTTAAGGGCATGCTTTGTTGAATTATACCATATTATGTTTGAATTTTGATACTTCTTTTATTGTGTTAGCTATTTTTGTAGACTTTTGGGTATAACGGTAGTTGTAAGTATAAGTTGTTGTCCTTTGAAATTTGTAAACTCGCATCCACCAAGTTTGAATGTTGTAATGAGTGCTTTGCAGTAGACATCTCAAGAGGTCTCTATAAATACCACGAAGGATGAGAAGAGAAGGGAAGAGAGTGAGTTTTAAAATACTTGTATTTAGAAGAGTTCTCTTGTGAGAGTTTCTTCATTAAACTCTATACCTCTTGGGTGGATTTCTTATAATGGTGAGTTTGAGAGTCTATATCTTTTGTAGGATTCTTTGGGTGGTGAATTATTTTATATCCTATTGTTTTCCTCTTGAGTGGTGAGCTTGGTTTTTTTTTTTTATCTCTTTCAATTTATTAGTGTTTGAGTTTATTTTAATAAAAATAGTGTGTTTGTTTTTATTCTTCCATTCTCCTTATATTCTCTTTTATACTCCTGAGCTTGCATAAGATAATTATGCCATATTAGTACAACTCCCCCTAACAATAATTATGATACATATCATACATTGACATGGCATCTAGTGTGAAAAATGTTATCATGTTCTACCTTCTCATCTTCTTTGCACATTTAGAGCTCTCTCTGCCACCAAGAGCTATCCATCAACAAAATTTTTAATATTACTTGCATATTCTAAAGGTGGCATGGGCTCATTGATGTGAACCTCACAAAAAAAAGTGAGATCTGATGCTCAATGAGGTTCCTTTGCAAATGATCGTTCTAATTTAGATTTGCAAAATCAATAAAACTATGAGCTTGATCTATTATCTACAAAGAGATAAAAACCAAAGGTATAAAAAAAAAAAGGTAGACACCACACTCAACCAATAGAAAACTCTCACTATTATTAATGTTAAAACTCTTAATTTCTCTTAGGATTACAGGGTTTGATATAGCCAAATTTACCAAGAGCATAAAAGGAAAAAATAATTCAAATCTTATGTCCTAGTAAGAATTGATTACAAAAACTAGGAAATAAATAACAAGCATATTAAGGAAATAAATATTTCTAAATTTCACCTAAGAAAATGAGGATCTAATAAAGTCGCATGAACATTAATGTATGAAAATTGATTCATGAATAGTGACACCAGATCTTCCTTTCTAAAAGATATGCATCTCATTTTGTTCTTAATGTAAATTACTTCTGATCACTTAAAGAAACTTGAATAACATTGATAAGGCATTGATCATCTTGAATACTCAATTCGGTTAGATTCGTGTTTTAAACAAAGCATGAATTGAGATGCGCTTAATTAGGCTATTTAATACTTCTTTCATTTTCTTAGTTCTTATCCTTCTATTTGGACTCCATGGGTGCTCAATGAATTTTGTGAAGTTTTGATAACCTGATTTGCAAGCAAATGTGCATTAGTTAATTTTTTGTTAATCAAATTAAATGCCTTTTCTTGTTCATCTCTCCACTTAGAACTTACATTCTTTTTGATGACTTTAGTCAAATGTGTGGCTAAGCAATTAAAATCTTTCACAAATCTCTTATAAAAGCTAGTCGAACTATGAAACTTCTAACGTGACCCACATTTGTAGGTTTTAGCTAATCTTAGATTGCCTTAACATTTTTTTCATCTACTTCAATTCCTTTAGCACTAGCAATAAAACTAAGAAGTACAAGCTTATCCATGCAAAAAGGACACTTTTTGCATGTTAGCAAACAACATTTCTTTTCTTAAAAAATCTAAAACAAGTCTTAAATATTTCATATGCTCATTTAAGTTTTTGCTATATGTTGGGATCTCATCAAAGTATACAACCACAAATTTGCTAATTAAAGCACGCAAAAACATAATTAATTAATCTTATGAAAGTACTAGGTGCATTAGTTAATTCAAATGGTATAACTAACCATTCAGACAAATCATAATTTATTTTAAATGCAGTTTTCTATTCATCATCTCTTTCATCCAAATCTGATGATATCCACTCTTAAGATCAATGTTTGTAAAAACACAAAAACCATGCAATTCATTAAGCATGTCATCTAATCTAGGAATGAGATGTCTATACTTTATAATGATATTATTGATGGTGTGGAAATCATCACACATCCTCCATGACCCATCCTTTTTAGGCATAAGCAATATTGGAATCACACAAGGACTCATGCTTTCACGCACATACCCTTTCTCCATAAGCTCACAAACGTGCCTTTGAAGTTCCTTTATCTTCTCTGGATTACTTCAATAAGCTGGCCTATCATGAATTTAAACTCCAGGTATAAAGCTGAATTGATGCTCAAATCCCCTAATTGGTTGTAAAACATTAAGTATCTCTTCGGGAAATACATGATCAAATTCTTGTAGAAGAGAAAAACAATAACACTAGGCAAAGATGGGTTAAGTTCATTAGTACTAAAAAAAGCCTCTTTGAATAAAAGTATAATCATAGGCTAATTTAAAAATAAAGTTTTTAATATTTCACTTTTTCTTGCATAGAAATTCACTAGTTTTCTTTATTTAATTTCCTTACTAACCATGAAATTCTTTTCTTTTTCACTCTTTTTTTCTCTCCTTTTTGTTTTGGCCTCTCTTGCTTTTGAACTCTCACTATCTTTTTTCATATTATTCTCCCTTTTCAACTTCACTTGATCTTATACACTTGTCTTGGCTGTTAAGGTACAAGAGTAATTGATTTTTCACTAAGTACAAAAGAGTATTTATTTGTTTAACCATCATGAATTACATGTCTATCAAACTGCCATAATTGCCCTAAAAGAATATGCCCAACATACATTGGCACCACATCACACAAAACCGAATACTTATACTTTTAATTGAGAATGAAACCAACACTTGTTAATTTACTTTAACTTCTCCATAATCATTCAGCCACTGTAACTTATATGGCCTAGGACATTTTCAAGTTGTCAAATTCAATTTTCCCACCAAACTTGTGCTATCTACATTAGTACAACTCCCTCAATCAATAATCATGCTACATACCTTATCATTGATATAATATTAAGTATGAAATTTTTTTATCACATTGTACTTTCTCATCTTCTTTGATTTGCACACTAAAAGCTCTTCTTACAATGAAAAACTCTCCAACAACCAGATACTCAATGTCATTCACATCCTTCAAAAGTGGTATGGGCTCATTATCTGATTCACCCTCGGTCTCAATATCATTATCAACTTTTAATATCATCACTTTTTTGTTTGGGCATTAAGATGCAATATGACATATTCCCAAACACTTGAAGGATTTCATATCTCTATTTTTAGAAGGTTGGGAATAAAATGTACCTTTGTTTGGTACGCCTCCCTCTTTGTTGTTTTTATAAGTTTCAGCCTTAGGCTTAAAAATAGTTTTTTTTAAAATCTTTCTTGCTCAAATTTGGTTTCCAAGTTAAAGTAGAACCCAAATTCTGCCCAATTCATATGGAAACCTTCCTTTTCAATTGTTGCTCCACTTTTATGCTCATGTGCACCATGTCAATTAACTCAATGTAATGTTTTAACTTCCCCAAGTTTGCAATATCGCGGTTTCAACCAACTATGAACTTAGCCATAGTAGCTTCTCGGTCCTCCTTTACAATGGCTCAAATCATGGCTATTTCCTTGTAGTCTTTAACACTTTTAGACCCTTAAGTAAGTCTTTGCAACTTCTAAAATAACTTTCTATAGTAGTAATTTGAAATGAATCATCTTTGTATAATAGCCTACATCTCTTTCCATATCAATGGGTCTCTCACCTTTTTGTTTCATACTCAAAACAAGTTGATCCCACAAAATGATAGCAAAGTTAGTAAATTCTATAGAGGCTAACTTTACTTTTTCCAATTCGGAATAGTTGTGATCAAATACCTATTCCATTATTTTCTCCCACTCTAAATATATTTCAGGATCGTTTTTACTTTAGAAAGATATAATCTTCATCTTAATGATAAAGATCCCATCTTTATCAATCCTATCTCTAAGTCTAACTCCTCTATCTCTATTCCTATGCCTAAATCTGCCTAAATTGTCATTAGAAGCATGATCATCATCATCTAGGTCATCCACATAGTCATCTTTATAATCATACTTAAGTGTATTCCTATCTCTTGATTGCACATTATGAGCTCTAGGTGTCTATCCCTTTTATAAACCTATTCTCTCATTCACCTCATCTAACCTCAACTCCAGTCAATTAAATTTTTGTTCTAAAGATTTAAAGAAGATCTAAAGATTGTAATAATTCAAACTCAACAAATCAAATCACTAAGAATGAGAATGGATTAAATGTGAAGGATAAAGAATAGACAGAATTTATGAAGCAAATAGAACAACCAAAAAAGAATACGAATTTTGATGTAATTAGGGTTGTTGTTTTGTTTAAGGCTAAATTGCACAAAGTAAGCAAAATGAACACTTTATGAAAACTAAACTTGGATAAAAACAATACTTAAACTAATTCGTATTTCTATACTTGTTTTTTTAATTTGAAATTCAGAATAGCAACTTAAAATCAATTGAATTTGAATTTTTCTATCCTTTTTTTTTGGAAATATTTTTGTCTTTATTCTTACTTATACATGATTAAAAAGATATAACTTGAATGAATTAGGGTGAAGAAATAGATAAAAGTTTCAAACAAGAAGAAATAAAGATGATAGGCTACAGATTTAAAAGATTAAAAATATATGGTGTTGATTTAAAAGAAAGAACAAACAATGAAAATAAAGGATAGATCAAACCTGATTTAGAGCCTAAGCTTTAATGTCAATTGATATGAACCTCAAAAGAAAAGTGAGACCCAACGTTCAATGAGGTTTCTTTGTTAAGGATCGTTCTAATCCAGGTTCGCAAAATAAATAAAAATAAGAACATGACCCATTATCTATAAAGAGATAAAAACCAAAGGTATAAGAAATTAGGGTAGTAGCTACACTCAAGAAAGATTATAAGTGATAAGTCAATGATGAACTTATGCGAATTAGGTTGTCAAAGCTGCACAAGATCCATTTAGCATTCATGAGGGTCCAATAACAAGGGCAAGAACAAAGAAAATAAAGGAAGCATTAAATGAGCTAATTGAGCAAATCTCAAATGATGCGAACCAGAGTACCAAAAGGTCCATTGAGCATCCATGGGTGATGGGGAATAGTAGCACAATAGCTTATGTGAGTAGCCAATGTGATGAGAAGCTTCTAGGAGTCTACAACTATATTTATTATTGTGGTTGCAAAGTTTGACAGTCATTTTGAAGTAAAGCCTCAGTATTGGTAGTAGTTGATAGTTAGTAGTTATAACTTGTCATTAATTGTTGTAATAAATGCTAGACATCTCAAAAGGTCTCTATAAATATATGAGAGATAAAGGAAAGAGAAAATAGAATTGATGATATATTAATGTTGAGAGTTTTCTCTTAAGTTCTTTAAAGAACTTTTTATTAGAACTCGTTAAGATTTCATCTTGTGGCGTTCTTTCAAACTTATCACTCACAACTTCTTAACTATCCTGAGTGTGGCATCTGTAATCTTCTTATACCTCTACGTTTTATCTCTTATAGATAATAGGTCAAGGTTTTTATTTTTGTTCACCTAAAAAATTAAATTAGAATGATTCTTTGGCAAAAGAACCTCATTTAGTGTCGGGTCTCACTTTTCTTTGTGAGATTCACATCCTTTATATTTCATTGTTTGTTCTTTCTTTTCAATCCGTATCTTTGTTTTTGTAGATTATCACCTTTGTTCCATCTTGTCTATAACTTTTATCTATTTTTTTAATTCTAATTAGTTCAAGTTTTGTTTTACATATAAAAAAGAGACAAAATAATTCAAAAAAATAGAGAGAGAAAAAAATTCAAATTCATTTGATTTCATGTTTACCATTCTAAATTAGTTGAAGTGTTATTCAAGATTCATTGCATCAAGTCAGTATTTTTGTTTATTTTGTGTAAATCTAACCTAAAAAAAATACAATGCTAATTGTCTTTGTTTTGCTAATTCATTGTTCCATTATAATCTTATTCTCTTTGCTTCATAAATTCTACTTACTTTGTAATTAACCCATTCTTAATAAACTAATTTGTTGAGTTTTGGACTATCACAAGTTAATTTTGAATGTGTTCATTTTAGTTTAATAGAAAACTAAAAAGGAGACTAAAGAGTGGAAAAAGTCAAGAGTGTGTGAGTATTTTTTTAAGAGAGTATTAGCCATATTTGTGGGAAAACACAAGCGAAAGTTGAATGACTCATTCTTTGAGTGAAACACATGAGGAAGTGTACGAGGTTCTTTTTATTTTTCTAACTTTATTTTGCAGCAAACATGTTAAACAACAAGAACAAAAATTATTTCAAAGTTATGTCAGAATAAGTTGATTCGAAGTTACTTATAGAAGCTTTAATGGGTGAGATGAGGAGAGTGTATAAACTAGAGGTGGAGCAGATTCTTAAATGGATTGATAAAGTTGAATCTAGTACATGAAGGGTACAGTCACATAGAGTTCCTAATGTCCGAAGGCATGATAGGCGTTCTACCATGAATGATGATGACATTAATTGAGATGCTTGTGATAGATTCTTGCATATGGCAAATAAGGTAGAAAGAAAACTAAATATGAAGAGTTCTGCAAGATATGGCCATAACTCGAGAATC
Source organism: Ailanthus altissimus (assembly GCA_946807835.1). Classification (NCBI taxonomy): domain Eukaryota; kingdom Viridiplantae; phylum Streptophyta; class Magnoliopsida; order Sapindales; family Simaroubaceae; genus Ailanthus; species Ailanthus altissimus. Next base: position 8,204,595 of record OX327699.1, read on the forward strand.
GCATCCTCTTTAAAACTGGATTGGAGTAAAGAAGATGAGCAAGCTAATTCCAATTCTAAAGCAGAATTACCTAAGGGCCAAAACGTGAGAGGCAGTCAAGGAAAGGGTAAAATTGATTTCCAACCAAGTAATAAATATATTAAATATTTTATATGTTTTGAAATAGGTGAAATTGCATCTCAATTTTTCAAATCAGAGTGCACTGATTCTAACCGATAACGGTGTCACTGAAATTGAAAGCAAGTCAGATGATGAATTGACACCACCTTTGGAAGATGCAAGTAATAGAATGGAGTATCCAGTAGATGGATAGTTGATGGTTACTAAGTGTGCATTAAGTTTGCAAATCGAAGAAGATGAGAATGAATTTGATGATGTGTTCCACGAAGAGATACCTAATATTTTACCACTAATTAGGGGAATCGAGCATCAAATCAACTTTATACATGGAACATCAATTCCAAATAGGCCAGCATATAGAAGTAATCCCAATAAGACCAAGGAACTTCAAAGGTAGGTTAGTGAGCTCATAGAGAAAGGGTATATGTGTAAGAGTATAAGTTCTTCTGCAGTTTCAGTATTGCTTATGCCTAAGAATAGTGGGTTAAAGAAGATGTGTGTTGATTATCGTGCTATTAACAATACCACTTCAAAGTTTAAAAAAGTTATATTTGAGCCCAATAAAGATTTAAAGATAAATCATTTTCAAGAAAGGGGCAATGATACGAACCAGACTACCAAAAGGACTATTAAGCACTCATGGGTAATGGGGAACAGTAGCACAATAGCTCATATGAGAAGCCCATGTGATGAGAAGCTTCTAGTAGCCTACAACTATATTTAATATTGTGGTTACAAAGTTTGACAGTCATTTTGAAGTAAAGCTTCAGTATTAGTAGTAGTTGGTAGTTTAAGTTGTCAATAATTGCTGTAATAAATGCTAGATATCCCAAGAGGTCTCTATAAATACACGAGAGATAAGAGAAAAAGAAAACAAAATTGATGATATTAATGTTGAGAGTTTTCTCTTAAGTTCTTCAAAGAATTTTCATTACAACTTATCAGTTCTTTCAAATTTATCATTCCTAACTTCTTAACTATTTTGAGTATGGTGTCTATAATCTTCTTATATCTCATGTTCTTATCTCATATTGATAACAGGTCGAGGTTTTTATTTTTATTTATCAACAAATCTAAATTAGAACGATCCTTAACAAAGAAATCTCATTTAGTGTCGGGTCTCACTTTTCTTTTTGGGGTTCACATCATCAAATTTGTGCTTTGTTCAAGACACTAATATGACCAATTTAAGTGTTCATGATAATCAATGCCTTCTCAATGTTATTCAAGTTTCTTTAAGTATTTGAAAATAGTTCATGTTGTATCTCAATGCCTAAACAAAAGGGTTTTGACATTAATAACATTGAGAGTTTTCTCTTTGTACTTCAAAGTACTTTTCAGAACTTATCAAGATTTCTTCTTTGTATTATGAAAGCTACAAGATGTAATCTTAATAAGTTCTAAAAAGCTCTTCGAAGAATCGAGAGAAAACTCTTACTATTATTAATGTTAAAACTCATAATTCTCCATAGAGTTACAGGGCCATATATAGGCAAATTTTCTTAGAGCATAAAAGGTAAAAATAAATCAAATCCTAGGTCATAGTAGGAATTGATTACAAAAGTAGGAAATAAATAACAAGCACATTAAGAAAAAAAAATATTTCTATATCCTTGGTTCTAAATTTAATCTAAGAATAAAAAAGGAAAGTAAGAAAACATAAGGATATAATACAGCCGTGTCAATAGTAATATATAAATAGTGACGCATGAATAGTATTGCATGAACAGTGATTTCATATATTCCTTCCTAAATTTATATTCACCAGATCTTTCCTCCTAAATTGATATGCGTATTATTTTACTATTTATATAAATTACTCCATATCATTTAAAAAAACTTAAATAACTTTGACAAGTCATTGATCATCTTAAACACTCAATTTGATCACATTATTGTCTTGAGGAAAACATGAATTTGAGATGTGTTAAACTAGCCTTTTTAATGCTACTTTTATTTTATTGGTTCTTGCCCTTGTCATTGGACCCCTATGAATGCTCAACGGATCTTGTGAAATTTTTGACAATCTAATTTTTTTCATTAATCACCAGATTCTCCTTTAGTCTCAATATCACCATCATATTTCAATATCACTCTTTTTTTTAGGCATATAGATGCAATATGACCCCAATTCCCAAACACTTAAAACATTTGATATCTCTATTTCTAGAATTTTTGGAATCAATATTTACCTTTGTTTGGTGCACCTATATCTATGTTACTTTTGGAGGTTTCGAACTTAGGCTTAAAATTAGGCTTTTCATTCTTTTTGCTTAAATTTAATTTCTATGTTGAAGAAGAACTCAAATTCTGCCCAATTCGTGTGGAATCCTTCTTCTTCAAATGTTGCTCAACTTTTATGCGAATGTGTAAAAAGTCATTCAACTCAACATAATGGTGTAACTCCACTACATTTGTAATATAACGGTTCAAACCAGCTAGGAACCTAGTTTATTAGCTTTTCAGTCCTCCTTCACATTGACTCGAATCATGGCTATTTCAATCTCTTTGTGATAGAATTTCCAAGTTCTGAGAATAAGTCCCTATAGTAGTGACTTGGAATAAATCGCCTCCTCATTGCCTTCATCTCTTCCCATGTCTCAATGGATTTTTCACGATTTCGGTTGTCATATAACTTACCGACTATGCTCTTGTTTAGTGGGATCAACTTGTTTTTAGCAGTAGACAGAATCATGGCAGACCTATTGAGACATGGGAATGGATGAAAGCTATTATGAGGAGGCTATTCATTCCAAGTCACTGCTATAAGGACTGATTTCAGAAGTTGCAAAGTCTTCTAGAAGTGTTGAAGACTACCACAAAGAGGTGAAAATAACCATGATTCGAGCCAATATTGAAGAGGACCGAGAAGTTACTATGGCTAGTTCCTAGTTGGTTTGAACTGTGATATTACAAACGTAATGGAGTTAAAATATTATGTTGAGTTGAATGACATGATGCACATGGCTATAAAAGTTGAGCAATAATTGAAGAGAAAGAGTGCCACACAACTTAGGTAGAATTTGGGTTCTACTTCAACATCGAAATCGAATTGAAGCAAAAAGGATGAAAAGACTAATTTATAGCCTAAGGCTGAAATCTCTAAAAATAACTAAAATTGAGACACATAAGAAAAAGGTAAATTTGATTCCCAAACTTCTAAATATAGAGATATCATAATGTGAATCTTATAAAGAAAAGTGAAAATCGACTCTAAATGAGGTTCTTTGCCCAAGGATCATTCTAATATAGATTTTTAGATTAACTAAAACAATGACCTTGACCCATTATCTATAAAAGATGAGAACTAGAGGTATAAAAAAATTTAGACGCTACACTCAAGATGGATTAGAAGTTTTGAGTGATAAGTCTAGGAGAATGCCATAAGATGAAATCTTGATAAGTTCTAATAAAAGTTCTCTGAAGAACTTAAGAGAAAAACTCTCATAAATGTTATTTCATAAATTCTGTGTTGTGAAATAATTCAATCCCCATAGTATTTATAGAAACCATATGGGATGTTAAGTTACAACTTTCAAACTTAAATTTCAAACTTACAGCTACCCTCACACCCAAAGTCTAAAAGTACAACTGACAAAATAAATATAACAAACTTACAGCTACCCTAAATCCCAAAAGTCAACAAATATGACTAATACAACAAATATAATTGTAAAATTAAACATAACTTCTACTAATTTAGAAAGCATATTCTTGAATTGAAAGAAGTCTTTAATTTCTTCATGTCAAATTATATTGCTGGCTCTATGAATTTGCAGGAAATCAGAAATCTAGAATAGAGGTGTTGATTTCTCCATGAATTTCTTATGTTGGGCTTCAAATCATATAAGCTAGTTCTGGTAGGTTGGGCTGTATTTAGTGTCCTTTGCAATTGCTAAAATGTGACTAAACCCTTATGATTTTGCCTTTGTAATCTAGTATGGTTTTGGGTGATTTGAATGTAGAGACTTCAATTGGTTGTAATTAGGGCATTAGAATGAAATTGATCTGATTTCGATGTAATTGAAACAAGAAATTGAGAAAAGAAATGTGTTGGAACATAGGGTGAAATTCTGCCACTTCAGGGAAGTTAGGGATTGAGTGGTGTTTTGATTGAGTTGTTGTGCGTAAATGATGCTTATGTATGTTGAATGTATATGGTTGATGGAAAAATGAAAAATGAAGAAAATGGGACATAATTGTTCATTTTGGAAAGGTGAAGGGTAATTATATCCAACCAAGTTATAAAGCGTTTAATAATTTTTAGGACGCAGGGTGGTGAGTTAGATTAGATTAAATGACTCCGTAAATGAAAATCGGGAAGTAGTATGCATCCGGGCTTTAAATGCCGATTAGGGCGTTTAGTAGTTAAATGCGATTCTAGTATTCGATTTGGTTCTAAATGTCATTTATGGCGCGTAGGTGAAGAAAACCGAGAGTAGTAACGAGAGCAGAAATCTGGACCGAAATTGAGCGTGGAGCGATTGTGAGTGAAAATCTGCCATTTCTTTTATCTTTCATTTATTATGTTTCCACATAATGAAAAAATATATTTTATGAGCTTTTAATGCATAAACATGATTTATAATCTTGATATGTATCCATAGATATACATTTACATATTCGGTTTAAGAAACAGTTTTAAAATTTCTGCATTTGTTTTAAAGGCCATTGATACCCTCAGATTATAGTGGTGGTGATTATATTAGACCCAGCCAGTATATCCCGTGCACATGGGCAGGTCATGGGGTGTGTCACTAACTCTAAAAAGTCGGGATGTTGAGTCATGTTAGTCGCTCTATGTGTACAGAGTATTGTCTCGCTATATGTATGCGATGTAGGATATTACCGCATAGCCAATGAGATGTCTTGAGATGTCACTGTAGGTGCTACAGGTTGAGGTGCCCCATGACCTACTCACGTGTGCGGTGCTAGTTGAGTCAGTGCGTGAGTATAGAGCTTTAGGGTTACCATTGGTACAGTTTAGAAAGAAAATGTCCGAGCGAGGACTTTACTAGCTTTTGATTTATCGATAGCATTTATGCATTTATATGCACACGGTAGTTATTGTGTTATACAGATTTTGGATATTATTTTTCAAAGACGTAGATAAAATCCCCTCGACAAGATTTCATCAGCATATGATATTAGAAACCGTTTTATAGCTTTACATCAGTTTTAGAAGCATGATTTATGCATGAACTTTAGAATTTGCTATCTATGCATAATGTTATTTTATTTGAAATCTGAATTGCACTCACTGAGCTCCTTTAGCTCACTCGTTTTATGTTTTATATTTTCTAAACCCCATTCCTAGGTGTAGGTCTCGGTACGCAAGCTACTAATTCTCCTATTGCCGAGTAGTGGGCCAAATCTGAAGATTATTTTTGTATCTGTAAATATGCTAAATAGCACCCTTTACTTTATGCATAGTAGTTGTAAGCATGTATATTTGTATGTATGTTTTGAACCAATAAAAAGAAATTTCGATATTATGATGATCGTTTTTGCTTTTTATGAGTATGCTCATTATGTGATTCAAATAAAACAATTATGTTGTGTTGAATTTGATTTAGAAAGGATCGGAGGTCCGAATTGGTAGTATTGAGAAGTGTTTGAAATAGAAGTAAAATTTCTTTGCAGGTTTTATATGAGTTTTTCGAAAAATAGGGGAAACTCTGTCCTTTTTTTAAAAAAATTCAGATGTCATTTTCATATATATTATAAGATTTTCTCAATAGTAGTAAGAACTAAAAAGGGATTCGCCTCGCGAAAATTTCTCAACTTACCTAGTTATATTAGGAGGAACTTCTATCGAGGTGCCCGGCAGGGCCGTTGGGACCTACAGTAAAGGGTCTCAGAGCGGGTCCTGTCATAAGGGATGAGAGGTGAACAGTCTATGACATTAATATTATTAAGATTTTTCTCTTAGTTCTTCAAAAAAATTTTTAAAACTTATTAAGATTTCATCTTGTAGTCTTTATCTTTGACTTACCACTCACAATTTTTCTCATTTATCTTAAGGGTGGCATGTACTCTTTTTTTTATACTTTTAGTTCTTATCTCTATATAGATAATGGGTTAAGGTCTTTATTTTAGTTTGTTTGTAAATTTGAATTAGAACGATCATTGGCCAAGGAACTTCATTTAATGTCGGGTCTTACTTTTTTTTATAAGGTTGATGCGATATTTCTATATCATAAAATTAAGTGCAAGTATACACTATCGTATGCAAGTAATAAAGAGACTAAATAAGTCGGATATCGAACCCACAAGAATAATTTCTTCTTTTTAACTAATTACTAAAATTATATCTTCCTACTAATTATTTAGAAAAAAAATCTAAGAATAAATGTAGAAAATATAAAAGTAAAAACACAATGCAAAAAGATTTAAGTGATAGCAATATAGAGAAACCTTAGGATTAATACTATCTCTCAATATGCTTTCTAATGATTAATCTTCTAATATTTAACTCCATTCGTCTTTGTTATTGATCAAGACACTAATGTATTCACAAGCCTCTTCCAAGGTTATGCAAGTGATGCAAACGACATTGCACAGCCTATACGCATACAAGACAAAGAATTCGCACGTGGGCTTGGAAGGGCTCAAGTCCATCAATCACATGATACATTAAGTTTGCCAAATGGGCCAATCACAAGACTTAGAGCCAAGCAATTTAAAGAAGCATTAAATGGGCTGATTCAACAAGTTTGTGGGAGGGCAAACACATGGAGGCCTAGCATAAGCCCAAATACATTTCAAATCAATCCAAATCAGATTCAAGGAAACCTAATCACTTTGATTAAGGCAGAATTTCTGGAAAGTTGAATATTCAAGGAAACATAATTCCTTTGATTTAGGCATGTTTTCTGGAAATTTGAATATTCAAGGAAACATAATTCCTTTGATTTAGGCATGTTTTCTGGAAAATTTGAATATTCAAGGAAACCATGTTTTCTGGAAATTTGAATATTCAAGGAATCCTAATCCCTTTGATTTAGGCATGTTTTCTGGAAATTTGATTAAGTTTGAATTTTGTTTTTATATTAGTTGTAAGTTTGAATTTGTATTTGAAAGTTGTAACTTGACATCTCTTATGGTCTCTATAAATACCATGGAGATTGAGAGTGGGAGAATAGATTTCAGACAATAATATTTGAGAGTTTTTGTGTTCTTCTTTCATTCTTGAAAGGACTTGAACTTATCAAGCTTGTTCTTGTGGCGTTCAAACAACCGGACTTATCACCTAGATTCTTGAAGTGTCCTTGGGGTTTCTTGGTGTGGCCTCCTATATCCATCCATAGTCTTGGTTCTTGGTTTGCTAACTCAAGGGTTAAGACTCGTCAAACCTGCGTCTTAAAGATCTCGAGTTCAATTCCATATTGTGGTGCTAGGTTTTGTCACATTGTTGGCAAGGTTCATATCAGCAAGTATACCTTAATTTACCAAATACCTATATTCCTATGGTATTTGTAATAAATTAAGATTCATTAAGATTAGGTCTTATTGATCATATATGCCAATTAGGTATATTCTTATTCTAAATTGAAATTTGCATATGCAACATTGAATGTTACTCTACAATCATGCATTAAATTACCTAGGTCTAAATATTATGATTCATCTTCTGAGTTTATCAATAATATTACCAACTCATTCACCATATATTGGTCAGATATATTGAAGCATTAAGATCAAATAATTTGAATATCAAAGAACTAAGTTTATTAAATATTCAAAAGATATGGCAATTAAGCACACATATTGAGTTCAAGTATTAACCCTAAAAAATAAGTTTAGCTCATGGCTACAAGAGAACAACAGTAATAATAATAATAAATCATGATACAATCAATAGCAAAACCGATATAAACGTCGAATTGCTCTTAATTACACTGCCTAAGATCTCTTGATGCCGAAGAACGCCTTGAATCTCTTTCTAAAGTTGCTTCAATTAAACTCCTATTACTTTCCAAGACTCGTGCTCTGTATTATTGGTGTTCTTGAATTGTTCTTGGTTGCTCTTGGAGTGTCTTGAGTTATTCTTGACGTATGGGAACGAGTGGCTTTTTATAGAGATTGATATGAGCTTGAAAATCTCAATTCTCATCGGACTAGGACTCACGCTACAACTGGGGCGCTATGTAGTTGTCGCTGGGGCGGCACGTGAAAACGACTTCACTGCTAGAGCGGTGGGATGATGGCGCTGGGGCACTGAGGCACTAAAAGCAATTTAACCAGGTCGTTTTTCTTCTTTCAATCACTATTCCAACGCTGGGGCTATAATCCCTATGGCGCTGGGGCAATGGACACATACTTTGAAAATTTTACATTTTAGTGCCTGTTTTCGCTCCTTTTGCATTCTTTCTTTAAATTTCGTTCAAGTCCCTATAAATAACAATAAAGTATATAAATAGCCATCTATTATCATAAAATAATAAAATATAAAAATATGAGAAAATATATGATAATTTTGTCCTTATCAGAGGTTCACATCATAAGCGATGTAAACCTATTATCACCGTCCTTTGCCTGTTAATATGCAGTTTGAAGACAAATATGTGTATGATGGCGCATCATTCAGTGGTTCAACCATTGTCGAATGGAGCATCGATGGGCTATTTGAATATCAGATTTTAATAGTTCTTAAACTAATGATGATCTTTGCAACGGCTTCCAAACTCAAAGGTAACACTGACAATCAAGCTGCGATTATGATAACTAATGGATTTGTCGATTAATTGCAAGGATGGTGGGACACAGCTCTTACGCCGAATGCTCAGGAAGAAATTCTTTCTACGGTTAGAACTAATTATGTTGCTAGTCAAGATTATGCAACAACAGATGCTACAGATGAAATGTTGAACACCAAGGAAGATGCAATTAACACTTTGATCTATTCAATAATTAAAATTTTTATTGGAGATAAAAATCTGCATCTTGGTATATCATCTATTAAATAATTTGAAATGTCAAACAATGTCGCAGTTCAAATGTTATAAGGATGTTTTCTTCTCAAAAGTATTCACCAGAGAAGATGCAAAGACCGAGAATTGGAAAGAGAGATTTATTGATGGCATTCCAAAGCTAATAGCTGAAAATTAAAAATGAAGCTGCGAGAAAGACACGAGGGAATGATACCATGTAGTCAATACATTTGTGGTGAATTGGCCTAGGTGTTAAGATAGGTTTGGAGATATGCAACTGGAATAAAATCCAGAAGCAATTGCAGCTAGAAAAGGCAACAAAATCCAGATCTATGGGAGAACGCACAATATGGTTATTCGCAACAACAAATTGAACACAGAAAGAAATACAAATATAATAGATTTGTTCCAAAACCCCGATATACAGAAAGAGGTATTTCAAAAAGAGAAAAAAGGCTAATAGGCCTTTCCAGACAGGTAATAAATCCTACTAGTTCGCTAAGCCCAAATTCAAGTCTAAAAGAAAACCCACTGCTACAAGTGTGGAAAGTAGGGCACTATTCTAACTGTAGAGAAAATCTTTATGATCCAAGATGAAGGGCTAAAAAAAGAGCTTAATGATGGCTCTTATAGAAGAAACTGATTTGGAATTGGAACAATGTTCCTTGGAAGCAGAATCAGAAATCGAGAGTCAATATAGTGATTCTGAAATTTTGGAGCATCGCTCATGTGAGGATGAAGAAGTCTGCATGTGCGCTATCTCAGCTGTGCAAGACTACCCGTCGATAAATCTCCTAACTAAAGATGAAAATTTCATCCCGGATACTATCGACAGAATAGAAAACCTAGACAAAAGGAGAAGTGCATTGAAAAAATTTATTGAGATAGTAAATGAGAAGAAGCAGAAAGCAAACACCAAAGGTTGTTGCAGCCTCCTCAACAGCCACATAATTCAAAGAAGAGGTAAACGGGGTGCCAAAGGGGCTACTTTTAGAACCTAATGTCTATGAACTAAAAAATAAGGTGAATTCCATAAAGAATGAGCTTAATGCGTTTAAGAAAGAAATTGCAACCATCAAGACTAAGATAAATAATTCAGAAGAATTTCCTAATGTGGAAATAGAAGAAATTGACCAACCCCAGTCTCGCAACAAATGAAGAGCTATTAAGGCAAATCCAAATGGGTGAAGTCACGAGGACATACAGAGTAATCAGCTCTCTTAAGCAAACATATAGAGCAATGACTCAAAGTGGTTTGCAAAGGTCACAATAAGAGTAGCTAAAGATTCAGAAGAATGTCCTAATACCCTCTAAGTACTTTTCAAAACCACCCAAGTGCTTAAAACGCAGATGGAAGTAAATAAATGGTGGATTACAAACTCTCCAAAGCCATGGTTTGTTCCTAGGAATTTGCCTCGAAAGTCCATTTATTTTAGTTAAAAATTTAGCCCAATGACTTATTCTAGGATCACCATTTCTTAACATGCTCTATCCATTTGAGGTATCGGCTTTAGGAATAAAAGAAAATATTGAAGGACACAAAATCAAATTTGATTTTGTTGAAGAACAGAAATGGCATGAGATAAATTGTCTTTGAGAAGGTTAGAAAACAAAGAAAGATTCCTGTTTCACTTACAAGAGGAAGTTCAACAAAGGGTTTTGTAAGAAAAGATTCAATTTGCTAATGTGCAGAAGAAGATTAGTGAATTCCAGAAAACCCTAGAGAAAGAAATTTGTGCTAATGTTTCTAATGCCTTCTGGAATAGAAACAAGTGGTTTCTCTTCCTTATAGGGAAGATTTCAACGAACGATAAATTCAGACTAAGGCAAGGCCTATTCAAATGAATGATAGTCATTTAGAGTTATGTAAGAAAGAAATTCAAGAACTACTTAATAAGGGGTTGATTAGAAATCTCTACTCCCCTTATCCTGCCTTTTACGTCGAAAACGCCACAGAATTGAAAGAGGTGCTCCTAGATTGGTGATTAATTACAAGCCTTTGAATGATGTATTAAAATGGATAAGTTATCCAATTCCTAACAAGAGAGATCTGGTAAGACGGCTGTATGCAGCCAAGGTCTTTTTGAAATTTGACATGAAGAGTGGATACTGGCAGATCCAAATAATGGAACAAGATCGATACAAGATTGCATTCATGGTTCCTTTTGTGCATTATGAGTGGAATGTAATGCCATTGGACTCAAAAATGCAACCTCCAAAATTCCAACATATAACGAGCGAAATTTGGAACCCTTATAATGATTTCATGATCATTTACATTGATGATGTGTTGGTATTTTCAAAGGATATAGATCAACTTTGGAAGTATTGAAATCATATTTTTACTATTGTGAAAAAAGAGGGTCTGGTTGTCTCGGCCAAAAAAAAATAAAAATTTTCCAGACTAATATTAGATTTTTAGGCCATAATATTGGCAATGGAGTAATCGCTCCAATTGATAGGGCAATCGAATTTTCTAAAAAAACTCCCTGATGAAATTAGGGATAAAAAGAAATTGCAAAGGTTCTTGGGAAGTCTAAATTATATTTTAGATTTTTTTCCAGGATTTTCCTTTAGATGCTAAACGTTTGTATGAAAGTTTAAGGAAAAGCCAAAAGAATAGTGTGAAGAGTGTACTAGGGCAATTAGAACATTAAAAGCCAGAGTCAAGTCCCTACCATATCTAGGCCTTCCTTACCCTGATATACAAAAAATTGTTAAGACTGTTGCCTTTAATTTAGGGTACGGAGGAATTTTGAAATAGACTATAGATGGCAAAGAGAAGCTAAATACGCTTCACTTCTGGACTCTAGAACCCAGCCTAGATAAACTATGTCATTGTTAAAAGTAAGTTCTTTCCATTATTCTATATGTTACTAAGTTTCAGGACGATCTTCTAAATAAGAAGTTCCTTCTAAGAGTAGATTGCAAAAGTGCTAAAGAGATTTTAACAAAGGCTGTTGAAAATCTTGCAGCCAAACAAATTTTTGCCAGATGGCAATCTTTATTAGCAATCTTCGAATTTTATATTGAGTTTATTAAATGTGAAGTAATTCTCTTCTTGAATTTTTAACTAGAGAGTTTTTGCAGGACTTTAAAGAGAACTGGAAAGCCACCACCGGAAAGAATTGAAGCAGCGGCAACATCTTTGGTATATTGACCGGGGGAGGCATCATCTAATCGGATGACCAAAGAACAAGAATTCCCTTTCACTCATTCTATGGTCAAAGATGCTATAATTATTGAAGACCACCACTCTAATCTGAGTCTGTAAAAAATTACTGACATCTACCTTAAGTTCCATTTTCCTTCTTCTGTCATTCCTAAAGACACAAGTACTATTTTTAAAGATCTCGGAGGAAACCGACTCAATTTAGGTGGTCAACAAACGAAAAAGGTCTGAATAACCTGCTCAAAATTCACTACTTTTAAGGTTATTTTACCTTCACATTGGGGTCATAATATTGACGAGCTCCTTGAACGTAAGGACAAGTATGTTAAGGTTAGTAGATACGATATAATCCACACCAAAAAACTGAGCAAGTTGTGGATTAAGAAATACTCCAAGACCGTCTAAAAATAAATTTGTATAAAATCGCGACCCGTTGCTTATATTGAAGTAAGAATCTTAGTATAATAAAGATGTCACAATTAATTATGGAATGATTGATTGATAAGTTGAAGGAGAACGCCACAAAAATTGTTTCGATAAATTCAAAGAGTTTTGAAAAAATCAAAGAGAATTTTTTTAATCAAATTGTTGAATACTTTCCTTTCATTTCTCATGTATTTATAATTAACACTTGAGATGTCAGCATTTATTACAACATTTAATGACAACTTAAAAATACTAACTACCACTAACAATTAAGGCTTTTTATTTCAAACACACTATCAAACATTACAACCACTATCATAAATGCAATTGTAGGTTGAAGCTTCTCACTATATGGGTTGCTGTTAGCAACTTGAACTGCTTCTTAATTGCTTCTAAAAAATTTAATGGCCATTAATGAAATGTCCATCATGTCTCAAAACACTTGATGAGTCAAATTTGAATAATCATCAATTTAAAGTTTTCTTAGGCCTCCATGAATTCACTTCAGCTCAAATGTTTTGAATCAATCCATTGAGAGTTTTCTTGAATCTTTTAGCTCGAGCCCTTGTAACCAAATGAACTGGAACTTAAATAGGATATGTATTCCATTTGTTAGCTGTAATCTTATAATTCCCCTACTCTTAAAAATGATTTGTTCTAAAATCATCACATTCCATGTGAAAATCTCTCAATGAATTTTGCCCATCATGTTCAACTTATCTTGGCCTTTCAAATGCTTCAAGGACTCATGATCGGTGTGAATCATGAAATCCTTAGACCAAAGGTAGTGTTGTCATGTTTTCAATGCTCAAACTAACTTACACAATTCTTTATCATAAGTATGGTAGTTTAAGGCTGGCCCGATAAATTTCTTCTTGAAATATGCAATTGGTGTCCTTCCTTGCATAAGATCTATCCCTATACCATACCTAAAGTATCATATTGAATTTCAAATGTTTTAGTAAAATCAGGCAAAGCAAGTAAATGAGCATGAGTTAATTTTTTCTTGAACAATTAGAAAGGCTTCTCTTGTTCGTCTTCCCATTTGAATCCAATGTTCTTTTTATTGACTTCAGTAAGCGGTGCGGTAATGCTACTAAAGTCTTTCAGGAACCTGTTAGAAAAACTAGTGAGTCCATGAAAACTATGAACATGGCTTACACTTTAGGACTTGGCTATTCTTTAATCGCGCAGATTTTTTTATTTATCAACTATTATATTGTTGACTGCTCGACAATCAATGCATATTCTTTACATTCCATCCTTTTGAAGAACCAAAATCACTAGCATGGCACACGGACTCATACTTTCCCTTACATACCCTTTTTCCATCAATTCAATAACCTGTCTATGTAGCTACTTTGCTTCCTTGGAATTACTTCGATAGGCTGGTCAGTTTTGAATGGAAGCACCGAGCATGAAATCAATTTGATGTTCAATTTCTCGAATAGAAGGTAAACTAGGTGGAATCTCCTCGGGAAAAATATCATTAAACTCTTAACAAAGAGAAACAATTGAACTAGGCAAAGACGAGTCAAGTTTGTTAGTGTTTCAATATGCCTCTTTGTACAAAAGTACAATCATTGACTGATTTAAAAATATTACTCTTTTTATTTCACTCATTTTTGCATAAAAGTTTGCTTTTCTCTCAATGGCCAAATCTTTTCTCTTATTCTCTCTCATTTTTTTTGCCTATTTTTTTTTCTCTTTCTAATTTTCACTTGTTTTCCTTTTCTCACTCTCTTTTTGTAACCTTACATGATCTTTTTGATCTGCTTTGGTGACAAAGTGATGTGCATCATGAAGGTTCTAAATCAACTCAAGAAGGCGAGCTGAGCGTAAAGGAGATTTCAGATGGTCCAATAATAAGGGCTAAGGCTAAACAGCTTCAAAGGGCCATAAGTAGTCAAATTGGAGCTATTGAAGCTTCTATGGGGTTAGAAGCTTGCGATCTGAATGGAAATGAGCTAAATGTGTTTATTTGTCTTTAATTAGAGATTGAGACGTGATTTAGAGATGTTTTGTGACGTTGGACTTAAAGAAGCAGCTAAGGGCTTTCTTTCCATGCTATTGGGCTTTATTTACTTCTTATGTTACTATTTTTATGTATTTGAGCCATTTTGAACTTGTTTTGTTTTGTTTTAAAATTGTTAAGTCATATTGGGCTTATTTTAGAATTTTAAAGTTTATTAGGTAATATTAGGGTTTTTCCTCATTTTCTAAGCCTATATAAGGCATGTTAAAGTCTTATAGAGGCAGTTGCCTCATTTTGGAATTGGATGCACGAAAATAGAACTTTTCTCTCTCAAAATTGTCTTCTCAAGTTTTTCAACTCTTGAAGATAGTTGCTGACTTATCATTCTTTGATCACCAAGAGTGTGGCGTCAAAACCCTAAATTGATCCTTGTGGCGTCCATACGACTTATGAAGGTATCTATTTAGTTCTATCCCCCATCAACTTTACCATTTAATTTTTTTATAAATCAAGGCACATCATCTGGTATCAAAGCATACGATTTCAGTGTGCAAACTGAAGTTTCAGCTATTGAAGGTGTCTTGCTATTTTTTGTGTTATATAATTTCGTAGGGTTATTATCAGGTTGGGTCTCTAATATTTGAGGTTAGTAGTTGAATTGCAACTCTGAAACATTAAAATTAATTCTTAGTAGTTTGTGAACTGGAGATGAGTTGGCTGAATTAAATTGTTCCTGAACCTGGAAATTTTGAATTTGAGTAAATTGTTGCTATCTGATTTTATTTACTAAATTGGTGAAAAATTCAGTTTGAGAAGAGTGTTTTAGCTACCTGCTGTGTTGTTCATTGTTCATACTTGTTTGGAGTTTTTGTTAATAATGGCTGACGATGATGCAAGTAGAGTACCAAAGGGACTGAGTTTCGAACAAGCTCAACTCATGGGCTTACAACGAGCTCATGATGAATTTCGAGGTGAGATTACTGAAATTCATGGACAACTCGCTGCAATTATAGAAATGATGCAAAGAAATACTTTACAATCCCAACAAAGGTAGGTAGGGCGTAGGGTACCTTGAAATGACCTAGGGGATGCTGGAGATGAGCCAAATAGGGATGATGAGGCTGAAGATAGGGGTAGGATAAGGAGGCAGCAAAATGACCCTATTAGTGGTATCAAACTTAATATACCACCATTTAAAGGTACTAGTTCTCCTGAGGAGTATCTTGAATGGGTTCAGAAGGTAGAAAGGGTGTTTGATTGGCATGAGTACTCTGAGGCAAAGAAGTGTAAGGTAGCAGCACTTGAGTTTACCGATTACGCACTTTTGTGGTGGGAAAACTTAAAAGCTCAGCGAAGAAGGGATGACAAAGAAGAAGTTACAAGCTGGCCACTTATGAAAAGATTAATGAAGAAGAGATTTGTTCTGGATTACTATAAACAAGAATTATACATCAAACTCTAGACTTTGCGGCAAGGTTCCTTGAGTGTGGAGGAGTATGTGAAAGAATTTGAGCTGTTGCTGATTCGCTGTGATTTGAATGAACCTCAAGAGCAAACAATAGCTGGATTCCTTGATGGATTGAAGAGGGGTATAGCTAATGTTGTTGAGTTACAGCCCTTCATATTTCTTGAGGATGTCATAAAGCTTGCAACTAAAGTAGAAAGACAGCAGAAAAGAGGGGGTATCCATATGAGGTCAACTACAACAAGTAATACAAAGGCTGTTTCTTCACCTTCTCGAACATGGAACACACCTAAACGTGATGAGAAAGTGGAGTTCAGTAAAGGAAGTGCTAGTTCAGGTTCATTGAAAAGAAAGGAGAAGGTATTTGAACCTCAATTTTCCAGGAGGTCGCGAGACATTAAGTGTTTCAAGTGCTTGGGAAATGGGCATATTGCTTCTAAATGTCCAAATAAGAGGTTGATGGTTTTACAAGGGAAGTATGGAGAGCTTGTAAGTGAAGATGAAGCTGAGATGGAAGAGGAATCTAAAGTCGAAGTGACTGAACAAGAAGAGAATCTTGAGCCAATGGAGGGAAATTTATTAGTTATTCAAAGGATTTTGAGTGCTGAAGTTGATATTGGTTTGGAACAGCGCGAAAACATCTTTCATACAAGATGTCAAATCCGAGATAAGGTTTGTGCCATGATCATTGATAATGGTAGTTGCACCAATGTTGCATCCATTACTTTAGTGGAGAAACTGGGATTAACTACTGTTCCACATCCAAAACCATACAAATTACATTGGCTTAATGACACGGGAGAGATTCAGGTTACAAGACAGGTTCGGGTGCCATTCTCCATTAAAACCTTTCATGATGAGGTTTTATGTGATGTGGTTCCTATGATAGCTAGTCATGTGTTATTAGGATGTCCATAGCAATTTAATAATGATGTGACTTATAATGGGCGAAGGAACACTTATTCATTTGTGTTGAATGGGAAGAGAGTGAATTTGATGCCGTTGAGTTCTCAACAAGTTAGAGAAGATCAGTTGTGGAAACAAAGGAAGATGATGGAATCTGGTAAAGGGTTAATGTTAGCGAAAAAGGGAGATGTTGAGCAAGCACTAGTTTCTGTGAAGGTTGTTTTCATGACTTGGGCAAAGCCTTTATTGCAAGTGGAGGGTTTGGATTTACCAAGATAGGTTGTGGAGTTGCTTGAAGAGTTCAAAGATGTATTTCTGGAGGAGCTACCATTGGGATATAGATGTAATTTATTTGGTGCCTAAAGCTTCACTTCCAAATAGACCAGCATATAGATGTAATCCGGAGGAAGCAAAGGAGATCAAAAGGTAGGTTGGTGAGCTCTTAGAGAGGGGCTATGTGCGTGAGTCACTTAGTCCTTGTTCAGTGCCTACTTTGCTTGTTCCAAAGAAGGATGGTACTATGAGAATGTATGTGGATAGTCGGGCTATCAACAAGATAACGGTTAAGTATCAATTTCTTATTCCTAGACTTGATGATATGATTGATGAATTGCATGGTGCTGTTTGTTTTTCTAAAGTTGATTTGATAAGTATCACCAAATTAGGATGAAAGAAGGTGATGAATGGAAAACAACCTTTAAAACTAAGCATGGATTGTATGAGTGGATGGTGATGCCGTTTGGGCTTTCTAATGCACCTAGTACATTTATGAGACTTATGAACCATATTTTGAGGAAGTTTATTGGGCTATTTGTTGTGGTCTATTTTGATGATATCTTGATCTATAGTAAAACTTCAGATGATCATGTGAAGCATCTTATGGCTATATTTGAGACCTTGAGTGATGCTAAGTTGTATGGAAACCTCAAAAAGTGCTATTTCTGCCAAGATAGTGTTATCTTTTTAGGGTATATTATTTATGGTAGTGGAATTAAGGTTGATGAGGAGAAGGTTAAGGCAATTCGTGATTGGCCTAAACTTACTGGTGTTGCGGATGTGAGAAGTTTTCATGGGTTAGCCTCTTTCTATAGGCGATTTATTAAAGACTTTAGTTCTATTGTTGCGCTTATGACAGAGTGTTTGAAAAAGAGAAATGAGTTTAGGTGGAATGAGAATGCACAGAAGTCATTTGAACTGATTAAAGAACAATTATGTTCTGCTCCAGTTTTTGCACTTCCCAATTTTGCTAAAACATTTGAAATAGAGTGTGATGCTTCAGGGGTTGGTATTAGGGCTGTTTTGATGCAAGAAAAGAGGCCAATTGTATTCTTTAGTGAGAAGCTGAATGAGGCACGTTTAAACTACTCTATTTATGACAAGGAGTTTTATGCATTAATTCGGGCTCTCGAGGTATGGCAGCATTATCTATTTCCTAAAGAGTTCATTATTCATACTGACCATGAATCATTAAAGTATCTTAAAAGGCAGAACAAGCTGAATAGAAGACATGTCAAATGTGTAAAATTCATGAAGCCATTTCCATATGTCATAAAATACAAGAAGGGACAAACTAATGTCATTGCTGATGCTCTTTCTAGGAGGTATGCATTGATTTCTATGTTAAATGCAAGGCTTTTGGGTTTTGAACAGGTGAAAGAACAATATACCAGTGATTCATACTTTGCTAATATGATGTCTAAATGTGCTAAAGGAGCTTGTGATAGGTTCTTTGTGCATGATGGTTACTTGTTCAAGTTGGGCAGAATGTGTATACCTTTAGGATCTTTACGTGAGTTGCATGTGCGTGAGGCTCATGGGGTGGTCTTAGTGGTCATTTTGGGGAGAAGAAAACTTATGAGCTACTGAAAGAGCATTTCTTTTGAAAGATGTGTAAATTGCAAGAAAGCTAAGGGTAAAGAGAATGCATATGGACTATATATGCCTTTACTTATCCCAGAGCAACCATGGATGGATATTAGTATAGACTTTGTGCTTGGATTACCTAGAACACAACGTGGGAAGGATTCAGTAATGGTTGTGGTTGATCGGTCCTCCAAAATGTCACACTTTATTTCTTGTAACAAAACTGATGATGCTATTCATATTTCTGATTTATTTTTTAGGGAAATTGTACGTTTGCATGGAATCCCTAAAAGCATTGTCTCTGATCGTGATACAAAGTTCTTAAGCTATTTTTGGAAGACTCTTTGGAAGAAGCTTAGAACAAAGTTACTTTTCAGTACTGCTTGTCATCCACAAACTAATGGGCAAACTGAGGTAGTGAATCGTACTCTTATCTTCTTTATTACGGGCTGTTATAAACAAGAACTTAAAGAATTGGGATACTTGTTTGCCTATTGTGGAGTTTGCATACAACCGTAGTGTGCATGGGGCTACAAAATTTTCACCATTTGAGATTGTGTATGGATTTAATCCATTTGTTCCTATTGACCTTATTCCTATTCCAATTGATGAGAGGACATCTATGGATGGTGTTAAGAAGGCAGAATTGATGAAGAAGCTTCACGAGTAGGTTCGAATTCATATTGAGGAGAAAATAGCTAAGTATGTTAAGCATGCTAATAAAGGATGAAAAATGATTAGCTTTGAACCTAGTGATCTTGTTTGGATTCATCTTAGCAAGGGAAGATTTTCTAGCAAGCGAAGTCCAAGCTGATGCCAAGAGTTGATGGACCTTTTCGTATTATAGATAAGGTAAATAGTAATGCTTACAAAGTTGACCTTCTTGGTGATTACAATGTTTCAGCCACTTTTAATGTGAAAGACTTATCTCTTTATTTGGAAGATTTAGAAGATTCTGATTTGAGGGCAAATCATTCTCTACCCGGGGTTGATGATGTGCATCATTAAGGTTCTAAATCAACTCAAGAAGGCGAGCTGAGCGTAAAGGAGATTTTAGATGGTCCAATAACAAGGGCTAAGGCTAAACAGCTTCAAAGGGCCATAAGTAGTCAAATTAGAGCTATTGAAGCTTCTATGGGATTAGAAGCTTGCAATCTAAATGGAAACGAGCTAAATGTGGTTATTTGTCTTCAATTAGAGATTGGGACGTGATTTAGAGATTTTTGGTGACGTTGGGCTTAAAGAAGTAGCTAAGGGCTTTCTTTCCATACTATTAGGCTTTATTTACTTCTTATGTTACTATTTTTATGTATTTGAGTCATTTTGAACTTGTTTAGTTTTGTTTTAAAATTGTTAAGTCATATTGGGCTTATTTTAGGCGTTTAAAGTTTATTAGGTAACATTAGGGTTTTTCCTCATTTTCTAAGCCTATATAAGGCATGTTAAAGTCTTATAGAGGTAGTTGCCTCATTTTGGAATTGGATGCACGAAAATAAAACTTTTCTCTCTCAAAATTGTCTTCTCAAGTTTTTCAACTTTTGAAGATAGTTGCTGACTTATCACTCTTTGATCATCAAGAGTGTGGTGTCAAACCCTTAAATTGATCCTTATGTCGTCCATACGACTTATGAAGGTATCTATTTAGTTCTATCCCCCATCAATTTTACCATTTAATTTTGTTATAAATCAAGGCACATCACAAAGGACTAGAGTAATTGTCTTTTTATTAAGCACAAACGAGTATTTGTTGGTAAAATTACCGTGCTTAATATATCGATCAAATTTCCATAGTTGGCCTAGTAACAAGTGTCTAGCTTGCAACGAAACTACCTCACACAAAACTTCATCTTTATATTTTTTGATGCAGAAGAAAACTAGCACCTGTTCCGTAACCCTCACCTTACCACTATTATTTAGCCATTGCAATTTGTAAGGTTGGAGATGCTTAATTGTTGGCAGCCCTAATTTCTCCACCATTGTACTGCTAGTAATGTTAGTACAACTACCTCCATCAATAATCACACTACATACCTTGATTTGAACGTAGCTATAATATGAAAGATGTTTTTTTGGCTAAACTTTGTTATCTTTTTTGACCTGCATACTTAGAACTCTCTCCGCAACCAACAATTCACCTTGGGTAGCATATTTCTCATCATTCATATCCTCAAATGTTGGCATAGATTCGATGATATCTTCATCATCAGATTCAGTTTCACCCTTATCTCGTAATATCATAACTCTTTTATTTAGACATTGGCTTGCTATATGACCCCTACCTTCGCATTTAAAACACTTAATATCATGATTCTGAGGGGTGAAAGTATAAGATTTACTCTGATTTCCATAGCTGGTTGCTTCTTATTTTTGCTCGATTTTAGACTTAGCAGTAGCTTGCTTTTTAGCTTTCTTCATAAACTTAGGCCTCCATGATGAACTCGAGCTAAGGTTTTGTATACTGCTGCCCCTCCCTTTAAGTTGTTCTCAATTTTGATAGCCATGTGCACCAAATCTTCCAACTCCACATAATGTTGCAATTTTAACAAATTAGCAATTTTTTGATTCAAACCAACCAAAAACCTAGTCATAAAAGCCTCTCAATCTTCTTTTACATTCACTCAGATCATAGTAATTTTCATCTCCTTATAATAATCCTCCACACTTTAATTACCTTGTGTAAGACTTTACAACTTTTGGTATAACTCACGGGAGTAATGGCTTAAAACAAACCGTCTCCTTATCACGATTTTTATTTTCTCCCATGTTTCTATTGGACGCTCTCTATTTCTCTTCCTGTTTAACAGTAATTGATCCCACCTAACAATCGCATAATCAAAAAATTTAGTAGATGTAAGTTTTACCTTTTTAAGTTTGGAATAATTGTGACAATCAAATACTAATTCTAACTTTTTCTCCTACTCAAGGTAAGCTTTTAAATCTTTTTTATTTGAATGATGAAATCTTCATCTTAATATTACCCAAGTTATTAACTTCCTGATTCCTAGCTTCTCTAAACCGCTCATCATATCCCCTATGCCAATAATTAAATCCTGGTCATCTTCTTCATCAAAACAGTCCCTATAATATTCTTCACCTTCAACTCTCACTTCCCTAGGTTAAACTCTCCCTCTCCTATACATATTAAGAGTGTTTTGTGGCTACTCCAAATGTGCATTCTCTACTCGATCTATCCATTCATGAACTTATTCCATCTCTGTTTTCAACACTCTCATTATCTCACCCATTAAAACTTCCATGAGAAACTTTAAATCAATCTCTTCTGACGTAATTTTGGAAGTATTTTTCTTCTTGTTGTCTCATATGTTTGCTGCAAAACAAAGTTAGAGAAACAAAAAAGAACCTCATACACTCCCTCACGTGTTTCACTAAAAGAATGATTCACTCAACTTTCTTTCGTGTTTCATACAAAATTATATATGCTTTTACCCTTTTATGTGCTCACCACTCTTGCCTATTTTTACTCATAGTAATCCTTTATAAGTTCTAATCAAACTAATTAAATAAATATCACAATTTTTAGTAATAATTCACCAAGAACTCATAAAGAGAAATTTGAATTTAAAGGCTTAGAAAACAAGATTATGTCACGTATTTAAGATTTTATTTTAGAGCAAGAAATTCGAATTTATAGAATTGAAAAGGAACACAAAAATGTAAAATTGAAATAAAAATTACAAGAGTTGAATTGCAATGTCATTTTTTTTTTCAAAATAAATGTAGGCAAATCTATAACTAGTGCCAAACTCTAATACCAATTGATACGATCTATACCAAGAAACTGAGCAAGTTGTGAATCAAGAAAGACTCCAAGATTGTCAAAAAATAGATTCCTTGCTTATATTGAAGCAAGAACCTTAGGATAATGAAGATGCCACAATTAATTATGGAAGGATAGATTGATAAGTCTAAGGAGAATGCTACAAAAATTATTTTGATAAGCTTTAAGAGTAAAAAAAAATAAAAAAGAATTTTCTTAATCAAATTGTTGAATACTTTCCTTTCATTCCTTATGTATTTATAGTGAACACTTGGGATGCCAGCATTTAGTAAAATATTTAGTGACAATTTAAAACTACTAACTATCAAATACTATCAACAATTAAGGATTTTTATTTCAAACACACTGTCAAACATTGCAACTGCTATCATAAATGCAATTGCAAGTTGAAGCTTCTCATCACATAGGCTGCTATTGGCAACTTATACTACTTTTTAATTACTTCTAAAAGTGTAATGGCCATTAATAAAATTTTCATCATGTCCCCAAACACTTGATGAGTGAAAATCGAGTAATCATTAATTTAGAGTTTTCTTGGGCCTTCATGAATTCACCTCAGCCCAAATGTTTTAAATCAGTCCATTGAGAGTTTTTTTGAATATTTTAAATTGAGCCCTTATAACCGGATGAACTGAAACTTGAATAGGATATGCATTCCATTTGTTAGCCATGCTCTTATCAAGGTACAATTACCATGTCTCTAAGGAAGGATTCCTAGTAGAAGTTTCTGACGCCTTCTTGAAATTTTGAATGCAATTGACAGTTAATCACGAATACTTTTGATGCAAAGGTTTACTTTGTTTCATTTTATGAGATCCCATGGATTATTAGGTGGGAGTATGAAGATTCAGATTAGACTCCATAAAAGTTCTATAATCCCAAAACTACTTAGAGGCATTTTAGTTAGATACTGGTCGAACTTTAATTTTGACTACTTAAAGCCCAAAGGCTTTAAGCCTTACCTCAACAAAAGGGTAGCCCCATAGGTGATGATGTTCACTAGTCCAAAGTCTTCAATGAAGTCTCAAAAATAATTAAAGCTAAAGGTAAAGGTAAAGGTCTATCTGAAGAAGAAATTGAGAAGCAAATTTTAAAAGCCCTTTCAGCATCTTCTTCATCAGAATTTCACTTGGACTATGTTCCATATGGAGGCTCAATGACCCAAGATCTTTATGATCTATGAAGCTGTTGAATCGACTCCAAACTATCAAGACACGTGTCTGCTAATTGTTATGCCGACACCTAAGCTTATTGTTTGTGCCGATGGTTAATTTTAACATGTTTTAAGTTTCTGAATCCAAACAATGAAAGAAAAAATGTGCGCAGAGCATCTTCTTTTATGATTGTCCTATTGTTGGTTATCATTGTCCTTAATGTATTATATGTTTTCATTTGAAGTTCAGATATAAAATCCGTTGTAGTCTATTTAAGTTTAAAATCCTTTCTATTGTAAAAACAAGTATAGAATATTGTGTGTTTAAGATTGTAAGAAAATTGAGAGAAATCCCTCTGCCTCTCGAAGCTAAAAGCTTTTGTAATCTTTTGATGGCAATATATGTAAGTTTCTTTCTTTTGAATATATTGTGTTAAATCATTCCACTTTATATTATTTAGTTATTAAGTATAAACCCTGGGCCATTCTGGTATAAACCTTGATCCAAAATAAAATTTTCTTAGAAACATTACGACTACATTTATTTTCATGAACTTTTCGTCAAGCACATTTTGTGTCAAGAACTTATCAATGAGAAAAGAAAGTGCTCAAATAACCAAAACAACATAAAACAAATGGAGAAAAAAATATGGGCTTTCAGGAAAAAAAAAAATTCACGAACTCATTATGTGTGAAGAACTTTTCATTGTTAAAGGAAATCTCACAAAACAAACAAAAATAACACTAACACAATGCTTTGAGCTAAATATTTGGTTTTCACAGAAAACTAAAGAACTAATTTTGTGTCACAAAACTTTCAATATGAAAAGAAATTGCATAAGATGTACCAAAACAACACCAATGTCACAAAATTTTCATTATAAAAAGAAATTGCTCAAGATGTACCAAAACAACACCAATACGGTATTCTGAGCTAAAATATACATTTCGAGCAAAAATTATGACCAAGTTTTACATCAAAAACTTCTCATTGTGAAATGAATGCTTAAAAATAACCAAAACAACACAAAAAAGGTGTTTTAACCCAAAAAATAAGTTTCCACAAAAAAATTACAACTTGATTTTTCATCTTGAACTTGTCGTTGTGAAACTTGTTACGAGGCTATGACTTCTCTTGATGCTCCGTTATGGAGAGAGGCAATTAATGATGAAATCGGCTCAATCATGAGTAATTATGTATAGAAATTGGTTGATTTGCCTTCGGGTACCAAGCTCATTAGTTGTAAATAGATCTTGGAAAAGAAGATAAGGACTAATGGTACAATTGAGAAGTATAAGGCAAGGTTGGTTGCCAAAGGGTTCACTTAAAAGAAAGATTTGAACAATTTGATACTTATACTGCTGTAACTAAAATTACATTCATTAGAATTTGTTTGCATTAGCTACAATATATAATTTGTTCGTACATCAAATTGATGTAAAGCCGTCTTTCTAAATGGTGATTTAGAAGAGAAAATTTACATGGAACAACTGAAAGATTATGTTAGTGTTGGTATAGAGCATAAAGTATATAAATTAGTAAAGTCTTTGTATGGCTTGAAACAAACACCAAAACAATGGCATGAGAAGTTTAACAATGCTTTAGTATCAAATGGTTTTATGATAAATGATTTCAATAAATTTGTGTACTATAAAACCTTTGATACTAATAACTATGTCATCATATGTCTTTATATAGATGACATGCTTATATTCGGTCCTAGTACAAAAGTAATATATGAGATTAACAAATTTCTATCGACTAAGTTTGAAATAAAAAATATGGGGGAAGCTGATGTCATTTTTAGAATAAAGATTATGAGATCATCTATGCTCTCACTTTATCACAATAGCACTATGTAAATAAGTTTCTAGAGAGGTTTGAGTATATAGCATGCAAATCGGTGGCAACACCGTATAATGCTACTGTTAAACTTAGAAAAAATATTTAGCATGGTGACAATTAGAATTGGTATGCACAAATTATTGGTAGTCTTATGTACTTGATGAACAATACTAGGCCTGATATAGCATATGCTATAGGGAGACTGAGTAGTTATACTCAGAATCCAAGAAAAGAGCATTGGAGTGCCTTAGATAATGTTGGTAAATATTTGATAGGCACTAAAACTTGTGATAAAAGGTTATTGTAATGCTAATTAGATATCTGAATCCAATGAAGTGAAGTCTACTACTAGATATCTGTTCACTTTGAGTGGAGGAGTTATATGTTAAAAATCTATTAAATAGACTTGTATAGCATGATCTACTATGGAGTAGAAATTAATAGCCTTAGAAAAAGCTTATCTGAGGCTGAGTGGTTAAAGAAACTCATGAGTGATCTTCTCATTAATACTCACCCTCTTACGATAATTTTTATAAATTGAATTGCTTAGCAGCTATTACTAAAGCAAAAAGTAAGATTTATAATGGAAAAAGTAGACATATTCATCTAAGAATGACATTATTAAGTAGCTACTATAATATGGGGTGGTAAGCCTAGATTATATGAGGTTAGAGATGAACTTGGCCGATCCTCTGATAAAGCCACTAATTAGGAGATTAGTGGAACAGACATCGAGGGGGATGAGACTTCTGCTAAACTATGAGACAAAAGTGATGATAACCCTACCTATGTGATTGATGATCCCATTGAAGTAGGTTCATAAGGGTAAGAACAAGTCACTTGTTATTTTTTTGTACTATCAATTGTAATTTGTGAGTCCCTCCCTATAACGAAGTAGTACATTTATAGTAGGTAAGGGTGAGTAATACTCTTAATGAACTCCATAGCCCTATATAGTTTGGTGGTGTATTAAACCTGCAGGACACACTTGATATAGTGTCACCTATATGAGTGTAGAATTGGGTCAGTACTTATGAGAGTTAGGCAGGCATCTTTAGAGCACTCATGAAACCAAGAAATCACATGACAATTAATAGTGCCAAACTGCGAACAAAGACAAGTTACTAGAGATTTTAACTTGATCATTTAATCCTCTATTTTACATTCAAAAGAATGAAGGTTGATAGAAACTTGATTTCACCTAGTTCCTATAAAATACAATTACTTAAGCAGTGAATTAGTTCATAGCTTAGAAAAGCACCAATTTATATAAGTTAAATTCTACTTTGATATATAGTTGATTTTAATTACATTAGATTATTTGAAATATGTGGAGGATTGTTGGTATTTTTTTAGTGTATTTCAAATAAACAAATGTAATTTCGAGCATTAGAATAGAGAGAAAAATCCAAGAAGAGAAAGAAAATGAAGGAGAAGCACCCGAGTCGAAGAAGGCTTGGGCACCGCGGTGCCTAATCAGGCTATTTGAAAAATAGTCGTTGAGCGCCGCGACGCCCAGACCTAGAAAGGTGAATTTTTGGAGAGTCATCTACCCCTTCCAATTGGTGTGGCCTTTTGAAGAGGTGTTGTGTCTTTCTAAAGAGACACATTTAACTCTATAAATACTGTAGGCACACACTTAATTTAAATAATAACTTCTCTACTTCATCTTCGATAATAATTTCTTTCTTGTTATCAATTATTTTCAAAAGTTCACTTATCGTCCAAGGAAGTTATGATTGGTGTGCACCTTTCCAATTTCTAATTGTCATTGAATTATCGTCCAAGGTGTACTATCCTACCATTCAACCTTACTAGATCTTGATAATTATCATTGTGAGCATAGAAATCATTTTAAGGACATTGCCTAGCACACATTGACATTAAATAATTCACTTATTGTATCCTTTGTTATACACATCCCGTATATAGATTTTCCATCAGTATAAATCAGAGGGAGTAAAATGCTAGAAAGAAGCATTTGAAAGTTAACTGTAACCTTTTGGAATAGAAGAAATAATCGCCACATCAATTTATAGAAAAATCTCGGTTAACAAAGGAAAATTCCATGAGCTATCTGCATCTAAAAGATTCGCCACTTTCAATAAATCTCATCCTAAACTGAGAGTTAAAAGTTAAAAGAGAAGGGTCTCAAAATCCATGGGTTTGCAAATATTGAGAAATTTGTACTTGTACCATCTTCAACTCTTCATTTTAAGCCAACCATAAGAAGTTCTCATCCTCAATAAGGCCTCTCTAGAAGTAAAAATTGGCAAAAGGGATGTAAGCGTTAATAAAAGAAGTAAATGAGGGAAAATTGTGATTTATTTCACAATTAATTAGCTTACAAAAAATCCTACACAAATTAATTGACTTATAAATGTTTTGAAGAATCACCAAAAATTAAACAAGAGAAAAAATTTTGATATTATTTTATCACCCTCTTTTGTTACAATGTCCAAAGAATAAATATAAGAGAATATCTAACTATGAATTATTCTTATAAGCATAACCATTCATCATATAATTAATAAAAATAAATAAATATAGATTACTATGCAACTAGTGCCACAATAAGTAATTGTTGCCATAAATAAAATAAATTATACATATAATATGAAATAAGGTGGCTTTGATACCAATTATTAATATATAATTTTTTTTGTTTAATAAAATAAATGCAGTAGATGCCAGATCGTTTTGTTCATAATTACATGTATAAGGATAGAAGATTACTTCAATTTCTCGCTTCGATTAACCTTGAATTGAATGAATGTAATCTTCTCTACTATCTTAAATCTTCAAACTCACGCGTGTAGGTACGTGAATCTTTCCTTAATCTTCAAAATTACACGTTCCTAAAACTAAGAGAAGATGAGTAGCCTAATTCTTTTTCCTTGTAAGAATACGTAAAAGATTTATTATTGTTGTTGCATTTTACTACTCCATTACTCCCTAATAATTAGGCATATTTTTGCGCTATTTAGAGTTTAATTAGGATTAAAAATTTAAAGCTTAATTAGGATTTGAGCTAGTAGAAGGACTACAAGACCATGGGCTTACAAGCTCCAACATAAGTAACCCAATCTAGTCATCTTATGAACTTTTAGTTCTTCAAAGTTAACCCTAGACTATTTCACTAAAAAACAAAGATTACACTATAGTAACCCATATTAATCAACAAAAGCCTATTTAAATTAAACCCTTTTAATTAAATTTAGCTTGGCCTTTAGACCAATAATAACTACTTAATTGACTCTCTAATTGATGTTTATATTAAAACTATGCAATGGAAATTGTATTACCTTTTTAATAACTTATTTATCTTTAAGTTACTAAATGCTTTAATGATCATTTTTTAAGGGATAAGGACATCTTTGTCCTATGAGTTTGGCCTAATTCTAAATTTTGTCCCACAAGTTTGAAAATGGACAATTTTATCCCAATTCATTAGAAAGAATCTATTAGTTTTCATGGTGAAGGGGCAAAATCGAAACTCAACACAAAATTTAAAGTAGACTAACACAGTAAGACATGTGTCAATCCTAGATTGGCTAATAATAAAATTTAAAAAATAAAGAAGACACGTGGCACTTCTTATAGGTCTCAATTTTAAATTTTATTTTTAATAATTTAATAAAAAAAATTAAAAATAGCTCTATCACCGTCAATAGCCAATTGACTGCTGGACTTTAGTAATTAAAATGATCAAATCTTACATTATTAGACTATAACTTTTCTTATCTACACAATAGTAGGTCGTTTTTGACCCAAAAATAAAGACTAGAAGATGGCAAAAAATGGTAGAGAGAGGCGGTGGCCACCGTTAACCTCAATTAAAGTAAAAGTACAATGATCAAGATCCATAAAACAATAAATATAAAATTATAATAGTAAGATCTTAAAAAATTAATAAATAAATAAATAAAATTATTAAAATATTTAAAGGTTCTAACTAATTTCTTAGAGAATTATTCTTCTTGGCTTTTGTGTTAGAAAGAAGAGTTTGATGCAAAGTTAAAAAGAAGATAAAATAACTAATATATAGTGTTCTATAATTCTGAATATATTTATATAAGTTAAATTGAAAAAATTCTTTTCTATGTAGGAAAAGAATGACTAGAATAAAATTCATTTATATTAAAGAAAAAAATTTCATCTTCCATATAGAAAAAAATTACAAATATAAATTTATTGGCATTAAGTAAAAGATGTATAGATGGGACTACTTATAAATATAAAATTTATTTTTCATAAGAATGAAATTGAGAAAATATAAAAAGAGAGACCACTTGTAAATTAAATTTTTTTTTTATTAGAGAAAAACGTTAAAGTGGAGAAAGATGAAATATTGTTTAAACATTATATACTACATTAAAAACTAAGTCTTTAATACTAGTTTGAACTACTTTCTCAAATTGACAATTTAAAATATAAGAATTTTAAAAAATAATTTGGAGGCGCCAAAATAAATATTTAAGACTAAAAAATTATATACATGTACAAATTTAAAGGGACTATTGGAGGGCTTGGGGGGACATGGCCCCCCAAGCCATGCAACAGTCTGCTCATAATAATTTTGCAGTATGTTTGCAAGTAAGGTTTCCTTTTCATACAGTTTATACCTAGCGTTGAATGATCACTAATTATTGAGAGAATGTGCTGTCTACTAAGTTTTCTTTTTATTTTAATAAATAAATAAAATCTAATGTCATTCGTATGGGAGATTTGACTTTATCCAATCATGACATTATCTTTCTTATTGTTTGACTTATTATTAATAAGTCCAGTAGCTCACTCCACTTAAAGGAAAAGCCTTTGAATTTTGTAATAAGACAAAGCCCGAATAAAAGCAAATTAAACCCATTTGAAGTTGAGCAACCCAAACACTAATATCCGAACAGAAAATAGGGGTTAGGCCGACCCATTTCATAAAGTCCAAAGAGAGGTAAAAGGACTAAATTAGCTACAAAAAGTAAAAGAACATTAATACACTTCCTCTTCTTCTTTCAATTACAATTCTAATTATTTATAAGTTCTATTAAACTTAGCCTTTATCTAATATAAGATTATTATTTATCATATGATGATATAATGATAAGATGATCATATTGCAATAAAAATCATCTTATCATAAGAAAGCTATGTTACATACGATTCGAAACTATATAATAATTACACTATAAAAGTAATGCATTATTCATTTGGTATGCATGAAAAAATTATATAGAAACTAATAGAGAAATATAAGAGCATAGTTTTTTTGCTTGAAGCACTCTCACACACTGTACACTTTTGTTGAATATATACTGACTTGAGTGTCAAAATGTTCTTTATTTGTAAGAGAACAATGGGTTTTTTTTTTGTAAGAGAACATCGTTCTTTTGTAGTAATTCGAGATGATCAAAAGATCTAAGGCGTAATTTTTGGAGAGTTCCAGCTTTAGAGATTTCATTGGCACCGTTTATGGGAAGAAGAATAAAAAGCCAGCATTTTCAAAAACCATCATGATAAACGGCAATTCGAGATCAACTGAAATTAGAACTAATGAATGAGGGATCCTTGCTCCTTTTAACATTGATAGAAACGGGGATAGTGCTTCCATAGTTATGCCATGGATCTAGGCAGACATCCTGAAGGAACTAAAAGAGTCACAAAAGGAAAACCAAAAGCTTCGCAGTTGCTTAAAAGCTGTGGAAGCTGAAGGAGGTTTCCCAGACAACTACGAAGAGCTTCCACCGTGAGATACATAGACAAGGAACCTTGATCAATTATCAAAAAATCTTGGGAGGAACAAAAGTATGGATCCACATAAAGAACCAGAGGTGACAATATTGGCAAAGTTGTCCAATAAAGAAGAGGAACCTAAAGCCTTCATCTTGAAGGAGATAAGAAAACAGTATGGTTAATTGTTATGTTGTTGTATTATAAACTGTAAATATTTATTTATACTGTTAACTGGAATCTTATTGGTAGGGGTTAGTTGTACTAGCATAAAACAAATGAGTGCTTATGAATCACATCCTCATGAGATGTAGATAAATTATGAAAATGATAAATCTCTCATAATCAGATTAAAATGTATTTCATTATGAGATAATAATTATACATTGTCCGCCTTGCTAATACGGGTTAGATGGGTCATCTCAGTCTTTTCTAATATTGCTAAAGTGCGAGGGACTGGTCGATGTGATTTGCATTATGCCAGTTAAACATGAGATAAGGAAAATATAAGCGAAAGTATTATCTAATATTACTAAAGCGTGAGGGTAGTATCAGTAACTTATATTTAATCATTGACAAGTTAATCTAGAACACATTTACCCAATATTGCTAAAGCATGAGGATAAAGTATGTTTAAGATCAGTAGTAAGAATTACATGAGTTACAATTGATAAGAGTCGTCTACCTTTTAGATTTTACAAAGGCCAATATTGTTAAAGCGTGATGCCTGAGTAGAATATTGATTAGATCTACTTCTCACTATAAAATAAAAAATGTTTAAATTTTTGTGTTTCTATTTGAGAGATTTATGGGAATATATAAAGCAATGAGAGGGCAATTTTAGATTAAAAAATATTTACTAGTTATATCCATGATCTAAAGCGTTATCAATTGACATTTTTGAAATATTTCTGATAACATCTCTTATATGAGATCGAGGGTACCGGGATGGATCATACGAATCGATCCAGGACGGTTTAGGAAATCAGGATACATTTTTGGACCAATTTCAAAAATAGAAAATATAGTTTGTAAATGTTGCAAATAGATTCTTATTTGCATGAAAAAGTGTAAATGCACACATAGCATCTATGCATTGCCATTTGTGTGACAAATGGCAGCATGTATGGATATGTATATGATAAATGTCAACCATACAAAGTGTATGTATGGATGAGTAAAATTTGTCACTCATGCATGGTATTGTATTGCAATACATGCTTGAATGATGGACATGTGGCCATTTAAAAAGTTTAGACTTCTTATAACAAATAAAATGAGTTTTACTTTTATAGATAGATTTGAATTCTAAATTCAAAATTTGTGGAAAAACAAAGAGAGAAAATGAAACTTTTAAAATGTTACATTTAGGTCCCCAAAATATATTTTATGCATTTTAATGCTTAAGCCAATTCAAGAGTTGAGTTGTTTGTTGATTGCTGTATGAAATTAAGATCAAAGGCTACTATTCTAGTTACTCTAATCCCACAAGTTGTTAGATTCTAGAATTTTTCAAGGGTGGACTTCATTGTGAGATCCGGAGAGCAATTCTTCATCGAAGTTATTTAAGGGTGAGTTTCTGTAACTTGAAGCTATTGATGGTTCAAATTTCATGTGTATATATTTTTTATAATTTTTTTGCGTAATGTATGATTGTCATGCATTTGAAATTTTTTTCAACATGTACATAATCACATACATGCCCCATAAAACACGTTAACAATAGTATCAGAGCATATTGTTTTGTGTTTTTAGGTTGTTGGATTGTTATATGAAGTGTTGAGAATGCCTGAAAATAGTGAGAGCTACATTTTGAAATATTTAAAGTGCAGAAAATGACCTACTGTCGAGGGAACGCCGGGGCGTTGCAAGTAGAACGCTGGGGTGTTCTACGTATAAGTTTGGGGCATTCATCTAGAGCATTCACAAGGCAGAAGCAAGTTTATGGCATGCAGAACGCTAGAGCGTTGGAGATATAAACATAGAGGCATTATCCAATATAGAATGCTAGAGCGTTCAAGTGTTGAATGCTGAGGTGTTGAAGCAATTTGACGGTGGAGCATTTTAGGTTGAACGCTGGGGCGTGAGAACAAAAACGAGTACAAAATTTTTTTTTGGAGCATTATATTATATAATGCCATGTTGTTCAATTTTTCATGTTAATCGTTCCAAACTATACACTCCAATTTGCATGTGAAATATTTACTTTATTATTTAATACAAATATAATTGTTATATTATTTTATTATAAACTAGAAATATTTGTTTATGCTATTAACTACAATGGGAGCCCTATTGGTGGGGATTAGTTGTGCTTGCATAAAATAAATGAGTGATTACGAATCACATCCTTATGAGAAGCGGATAAATTATGAAAATTAAAAATCTCTCTTAAACAAATTGAAATGTATTTCATTATGAGATAATGATTATATATGGTCCGTCTTGTCAATACAGTGTTAGACGGGTCATCTCGATCTTTTTCAATATTGCTAAAGCATGAGGGATTAGTCGGTGTAATTTAAACTATGCCGGTTAAACATGAGATGAGGCAAATATAAGCAAAAGTATTATCCAATATTGCTAAAGTGTGAGGGTAGCATCAGTAACTTATATTTGATCATTGACAAGTTAATCTGGAACACAATTACCAAATATTGCTAAAGCATGAAGATAAAGCGTATTTAGGATCAGTAAGAAGAGTTGCATGAGTTGCAATTAACAAGAGTTGTCTACCTTTTAAATTTTATAAAGGCCAATATTGCTAAAGCGTGAGGCTCGAGTAGAATGCTGATTAGATCTACTTCTCATTGTAAAGTTTAAAACGTTTAAATTTACATTTTTTTGTTTGAGAGATTTATGAGAATGTGTAAAGCAGTGAAAGGGCTCTTTTAGATTACAAAATATATACTAGTTATATCTATGATCTAAAATGTTATCAATTGATGTTTATGAAATGTTTCTGCTAACATCTCTTATTTTGTCTTATGAAGGTAAGATGGCTTCAAGCAACCCATTGGTACGCATACTTGATGCTAATATGTTAAAAGGTGTCAATAACTACTTAGATTGGATGATGAATCTAAAATTTGTTCTTGATTCAAAAAAGCTTGGATACATAATAAATCAGATTATGTCTAAAGGTGTTTTTGAAGCTGCCAATGACGAAGGGGTTCTAACTTATAAGAAATAGGTCGATGGTGATTTGAAAGTCAAGTCTATCTGAATGAGTTATTTAGAGATAGACCACATGTAAAACTCTATAGAATCTCCAAGGCACTATTTTCATTTATGTTGGTTGAAGCAAGTTTGTTCAGTCCCTATGTACTTAAGATGATTTTCTACATTGAAAAGTTTGAGATTATGGACCTTTTTCTAAACAATAACTTAGGGAATAAATTGATTCTCCAGTCTCTGTCGGGGTCTTTTACACAGTATATTATAAACTTTAACATACAAGGACAAACTCTGACTTATGCTGAGTTGCATAACTTGTTACAAACAATTGAGGATGACATTAAAAAGGGAGATATGACCTTTATAGTTCATATTAGTGCTTCATCTTCCGTCCCAAAGGCTTCTAGGAAGTCTAGAATGAAGAAGAAGGTGAAGAAGACACTATATTCAAGTCCTCAAAGACAGGTTGTATCCAAGCAGAAAGATCAGAAAAAGAACAAGGGAAAGTGTTTCCACCATAATGATAACAGACATTAGAAAGTCACTGTCCGAAGTATATTGCCACAATCAAGAAGAACCCATCAGGTATTTGTTTTTCTATTATTGACATTTCATTAGCATGTGATGCTTCTAGTGGCTGGGTATTAGATACCGTATGTCTTTCTCACATCTGTAATATGTTATAGGGTCTGAAAGAAATTAAGCATCTGCAGTAGGGAGAAGTCCAACTTCATGTTGGAAATGGTGATATCTTACAAGTTGAAGCAGTTGAAAATTTTGAATTGATTCTCCCATTTCATCAAACTTTAATATTGTATAATTACTGTTATGTATCAAATATTATTAGACAGATTATATCCCTCATTATGTTGACACTGAGGGCTATCATGTATTTATTCTGAACTGTTACCTGTATTTATGTGATGCAGATAATATTTTATTAGCTGAGTGTTAGGATGAATAGTCATTATATTTTGAATGCTACAAAAAATGTCTTAAATGCATAAGTAAACACAGGTAGTAGTTCGGGAGCTTTGAATAACTTAAAATTGTGGCATATGAGGTTAGGTCATATAGGCATGAGACACCTAACCTGTCTGGTTAAGGATGATCAAATACCTGATTTTATCGTAGAACCCTTAACAGTTTGTGAATTTTGTATTCGAGGTAAGATGACAAACCCTCTTTTTTTAGGTGTTGGACACCGAGCCACTGATTTATTAGAACTAATTTATAGTGATATATGTGATCCAATGAATCACACTACTATGGGTAGATTTCGATACTTCGTCATCTTTATCAATGATTTGTTACGATATAGACATGTGTATCTTATGAAACACAAGTCAAAAATCTTTGAAATGTTAAAAGAATTTTGACAGAAAGTAGAGAATCAAACCAGTATATATATCAAATGCCTTTGATCAGATTGATGCGGTGAATACATAAACGGAGAATTCACAGCTTATTTGAAGGAGAATGAGATTCTCGCTCAATACAGTCCTCCATGTACTCATCTACACAATGGTATTTCAGAGAGGAGGAATCGGACTTTATTTGATATGGTCCGATTAATGATGAGTTTCACCGATCTTCCAGAATATTTATAGAGTTATGTTCTAGAAATTGTTGCTCACTTGTTGAACAGAGATCCATCGAAAGCTGTTCCTACTACTCCATATGTGATATGGACTAGGAGAAAATTGAGTCTTAAGTATGTTAAGATTTGGGGTTGTCCTGCTTATGTAAAAGCTACGCAACAGGATAAACTTGCCCCTAATGGGTATAAGTATCAATACATTTAAGATCCCAAACACTCTGTGGGATATCTAATTTATGATTAAGAGTAACAAAATATGTTTGTTGCTCATAATGCTACCTTCCTAGAGAAACAATCTCTTATGGGTTATGAGGATTATAGAAGGATTGAATTTGATGAAGTAGATCTAGAAATTAATGAACCAACAATGGAACTACAAACTCAATTGAGTGAAATACCTTTAAAAAACCCTCCACGTAAGTTGAAAAGGATGTCAAAACCACTTGTAAGGTATAGAATGATTTCTGAAAGTGTTTTTGATGTTTTCTTACTTAAAGAAAAGGATCCTTTGACCTATAGAGATGAGATGTTGGACATCGATTCTGAAAAATGGCAAGAAGTCATAAAATCCAAAATTGACTCTATGCATGTCAATCAAGTTTGGGACTTAGTTGATCTTACCGAATGAATTGTTCCTATTGGTTGTAAATGGATTTACAAGTAGAAGTGTGTGCTCGATAAAAAGATAAAGACCTTTTAAGCCCGATCGGTAGCAAAATGTTATGCTAAACAATCTAGGATTGATTATAAGAAAAACATTTCACTAGTTGCGATGCTAAAATTGAATCGTATTCTGATGTGCCTTGATTTATAACAAAATTAAATTGCAAAGTTGATGGAGGATAAAACTAAATAGATACCTTGATAAGTCGAATGGACGCCACAAGGATCAGTTTAGGGTTTTGACGCCACACTCTTGATGATCAAAGAGTGATAAGTCAGCAACTATCTTCAAGAGTTGAAAAACTTGAGAAGACAATTTTGAGAGGGAAATAGCTCTTCTATTTCGTGCTTCCAATTTCAAAATGAGGCAACTGCCTCTACAAGACTTTTACATGCCTTATATAGGCTTACAAAATGAGGTGAAACCCTAATGTTACCTAATAAGCTTAAAAAGGCCCAAAATAAGCCCAATATGACTTAACAATTTTAAAACAAAACTAACAAGTTCAAAATAGCCCAAATACATAAAAGTAGTAACATAAGAAGTAAATAAAGCCCAATAGCATGAAAAGAAAGCCCTTAGCTGCTTCTTAAAGCCCAACGTCATCAAACGTCTCTAAATCACGTCCCAATCTCAAATTGAAGACAAATAAATACATTTAGCTCGTTTCCATTCAGATCGCAAGCTTCTAATCCCATAGAAGCTTCAATAGCTCCAATTTGACTACTTATGGCCCTTTGAAGCTGTTTAGCCTTAGCCCTTGTTATTGGACCATCTGAAATCTCCTTTACGCTCAGCTTGCCTTCTTGAGTTGATTTAGTACCTTCATGATGCACATCATCACCCCCGGGCAGAGAATGATTTGCCCTCAAATCAGAATCTTCTAAATCTTCCAAATAAGGAGATAAGTCCTTCACATTAAAAGTGGCTGAAACATTGTAATCACCAGGAAGGTCAACTTTGTAAGCATTACTATTTACCTTCTCTATAATACGAAAAGGTCCATCAACTCTTGGCATCAGCTTGGACTTTCGCTTGCTAGGAAATCTTCCCTTGCTAAGATGAATCCAAACAAGATCACCAGGTTCAAAGCTAATCATTTTCCGTCCTTTATTAGCATGCTTAACATACCTAGCTGTTTTCTCCTCAATATGAATTCGAACCTGCTCATGAAGCTTCTTCATCAATTCTGCCTTCTTAACACCATCCATAGATGTCCTCTCATTAATTGGAATAGGAACAAGGTCAATAGGAACAAATGGATTAAATCCATACACAATCTCAAATGGTGAAAATTTTGTAGCCCCATGCACACTGCGATTATATGCAAACTCTACAATAGGCAAACAAGTATCCCAACTCTTTAAGTTCTTGTTTATAACAGCCCGTAATAAAGAAGATAGAGTACGGTTCACTACCTCAGTTTGCCCATCAGTTTGTGGATGACAAGCAGTACTGAAAAGCAACTTTGTTCCAAGCTTCTTCCAAAGCGTCTTCCAAAAATAGCTTAAGAACTTTGTATCACGATCAGAGACAATGCTTTTAGGGATTCCATGCAAACGTACAATTTCCCTAAAAAACAAATCAGCAATATGAATAGCATCATCAGTTTTGTTACAAGGAATAAAGTGTGACATTTTGGAGAACCGATCAACCACAACCATCACTGAATCCTTCCCACGCTGTGTTCTAGGTAATCCAAGCACAAAATCCATACTAATATCCATCCATGGTTGCTCTGGGATAGGTAAAGGCATATATAGTCCATATGCATTCTCTTTACCCTTAGCTTTCTTGCAATTTACACATCTTTCAACAACTTTATGAACATCCCGCAGCATATTAGGCCAAAAGAAGTGCTCTTTCAGTAGCTCATAAGTTTTCTTCTCCCCAAAATGACCACTAAGACCACCCCCATGAGCCTCACGCACAAGCAACTCACGTAAGGATCCTGAAGGTATACACATTCTGCCCAACTTGAACAAGTAACCATCATGCACAAAGAACCCATCACAAGCTCCTTTAGCACATTTAGACATCATATTAGCAAAGTATGAATCACTGGTATATTGTTCTTTCACCTGTTCAAAACCCAAAAGCCTTGCATTTAACATAGAAATCAATGCATACCTCCTAGAAAGAGCATCAGCAATGACATTAGTTTGCCCCTTCTTGTATTTTATGACATATGGAAATGGCTCCATGAACTCTACCCATTTGGCATGTCTTCTATTCAGCTTGTTCTGCCCTTTAAGATACTTTAATGATTCATGGTCAGTATGAATAACGAACTCTTTAGGTAATAAATAATGCTGCCATACCTCGAGAGCCCGAATCAATGCATAAAACTCCTTGTCATAAATAGAGTAGTTTAACCGTGCCCCATTCAGCTTCTCACTAAAGAAAGCAATTGGCCTCTTTTCTTGCATCAACACAGCCCCAATACCGACCCCTGAAGCATCACACTCTATTTCAAATGTTTTAGCAAAATCGGGAAGTGCTAAAACTGGAGCAGAACATAATTGTTCTTTTATCAGTTCAAATGACTTCTGTGCATTCTCATTCCACCTAAACTCATTTCCCTTTTTCAAACACTCTGTCATAGGCGCAACAATAGAACTAAAGTCTTTAATAAATCGCCTATAGAAAGAGGCTAAACCATGAAAACTTCTCACATCCGCAACACCAGTAGGTTTAGGCCAATCACGAATTGCCTTAACCTTCTCCTCATCAACCTTAATTCCGCTACCAGAAACAACATACCCCAAAAAGATAACACTATCTTGGCAGAAATAGCACTTCTTGATGTTTCCATACAACTTAGCATCACGCAAGGTCTCAAATACAGCCATAAGATGTTTCACATGATCATCTAAAGTTTTACTATAGATCAAGATATCATCAAAATAGACCACAACAAACAGCCCAATAAACTTCCTCAAAACATGGTTCATAAGTCTCATAAATGTACTAGGTGCATTAGAAAGCCCAAACGGCATCACCATCCACTCATACAATCCATGCTTAGTTTTAAAGGCTGTTTTCCATTCATCACCTTCTTTCATCCTAATTTGGTGATATCCACTCATCAAATCAACTTTAGAAAAATAAACAGCACCATGCAATTCATCAAGCATATCATCAAGTCTAGGAATAGGGAATCGATACTTAACCGTTATCTTGTTGATAGCCCGACTGTCCACA
Organism: Ailanthus altissimus; assembly: GCA_946807835.1. Classification (NCBI taxonomy): domain Eukaryota; kingdom Viridiplantae; phylum Streptophyta; class Magnoliopsida; order Sapindales; family Simaroubaceae; genus Ailanthus; species Ailanthus altissimus. The sequence goes on from OX327699.1 coordinate 8,244,622, forward strand.
CACATTCTCATGGTACCATCCTTCTTTGGAACAAGCAAAGTAGGCACTGAACAAGGACTAAGTGACTCACGCACATAGCCCCTCTCTAAGAGCTCACCAACTTGCCTTTTGATCTCCTTTGCTTCCTCCGGATTACATCTATATGCTGGTCTATTTGGAAGTGAAGCTCCAGGCACCAAATCAATTTGATGCTCTATCCCTCGAATAGGTGGTAATCCCAATGGTAGCTCTTCTGGAAATACATCTTTGAACTCTTCAAGCAACTCCACAACCTGCCTTGGCAAATCCAAACCCTCCACTTGCAATAAAGGCTTTGCCCAAGTCATGAAAACAACCCCCACAGAAGCTAGTGCTTGCTCAACATCTCCCTTTTTGGCTAACATTAACCCTTTACCAGATTCCATCATCTTCCTTTGATTCTGCAACTGATCTTCTCTAACTTGTTGAGAACTCAATGGCATCAAATTCACTTTCTTCCCATTCAGCACAAATGAATAAGTGTTCCTTCGTCCATTATAAGTCACATCATTATCAAATTGCCATGGGCGTCCTAATAACACATGACTAGCTGTCATCGGAACCACATCACATAAAACCTCATCATGAAAGGTTTTAATGGAGAATGGAACCCGAACCTGTCTTGTAACTTGAATCTCTCCCTTATCATTAAGCCAATGTAATTTGTATGGTTTTGGATGTGGAACAGTAGTTAATCCCAGTTTCTCCACTAAAGTAATGGATGCAACATTGGTGCAACTACCATTATCAATGATCATGGCACAAACCTTATCTCGGATTTGACATCTTGTATGAAAGATGTTTTCGCGCTGTTCCAAACCAATATCAACTTCAGCACTCAAAATCCTTTGAATAACTAATAAATTTCCCTCCATTGGCTCAAGATTCTCTTCTTGTTCAGTCACTTCGACTTTAGATTCCTCTTCCATCTCAGCTTCATCTTCACTTACAAGCTCTCCATACTTCCCTTGTAAAACCATCACCCTCTTATTCGGACATTCAGAAGCAATATGCCCATTTCCCAAGCACTTGAAACACTTGATGTCTCGCGATCTCCTGGAAAATTGAGGTTCAAATACCTTCTCCTTTCCTTTCAATGAACCTGAACTAACACTTCCTTTACTGAACTCCACTTTCTCATCACGTTTAGGTGTGTTCCATGTTCGCGAAGGTGAAGAAATAGCCTTTGTATTACTTGTTGTAGTTGACCTCATATGGATACCCCCTCTATTCTGCTGTCTTTCTACTTTAGTTGCAAGCTTTATGACATCCTCAAGAAATATAAAGGGCTGTAACTCAACAACATTAGCTATGTCCCTCTTCAATCCATCAAGGAATCTAGCTATTGTTTGCTCTTGAGGTTCATTTAAATCACAGCGAATTAGCAACAGCTCAAATTCTTTCACATACTCCTCCACACTCAAGGAACCTTGCCGCAAAGTCTGGAGTTTGATGTATAATTCTTGTTTATAGTAATCCGGAACAAATCTCTTCTTCATTAATCTTTTCATAAGTGGCCAGCTTGTAACTTCTTCTTCGTCATCCCTTCTTCGCTGAGTTTTTAAGTTTTCCCACCACAAAAGTGCGTAATCGGTAAACTCAAGTGCTGCTACCTTACACTTCTTTGCCTCAGGATACTCATGCCAATCAAACACCCTTTCTACCTTCTGAACCCATTCAAGATACTCCTCAGGAGAACTAGTACCTCTAAATGGTGGTATATTAAGTTTGATACCACTAGTAGGGTCATTTTGCTGCCTCCTTATCCTACCCCTATCTTCAGCCTCATCATCCCTATTTGGCTCATCTCCAGCATTCCCTAGGTCATTTTGAGGTACCCTATGCCCTACCCGCCTTTGTTGGGGTTGCAAAGTGTTTCTTTGCATCATTTCTATAATTGCAGCAAGTTGTCCACGAATTTCAGTAATCTCACCTCGAAATTCATCATGAGCTCGTTGTAAGCCCACGAGTTGAGCTTGTTCTAAACTCAATCCCTTTGGTACTCTACTTGCATCATCATCAGCCATTATTAACAAAAACCCCAAACAAGTATGAACAATTGAACAACACAACCAGTAGCTAAAACACTCTTCTCAAACTGAATTTTCCACCAATTCAGTAAATACAATCAGATAGCAACAATTTACTCAAATTCGAAATTTCCAGGTTCACAAAATTTCCAGGTTCAAGAACAATTTAATTCAGCCAACCCATCTCCAGTTCACAAACTACTAAGAATTAATTTTAATGCTTCAGAGTTGCAATTCAACTCCTCAAATATTAGAGACCCAAACTGATAATAACCCCACGAAATTATATAACACAAAAAATAGCAAGACACCTTCAATAGCTAAAACTTCAGTTTGCACACTGAAATCCTGTGCTCTGATACCAGATGATGTGCCTTGATTTATAACAAAATTAAATTGCAAAGTTGATGGAGGATAAAACTAAATAGATACCTTGATAAGTCGAATGGACGCCACAAGGATCAGTTTAGGGTTTTGACGCCACACTCTTGATGATCAAAGAGTGATAAGTCAGCAACTATCTTCAAGAGTTGAAAAACTTGAGAAGACAATTTTGAGAGGGAAATAGCTCTTCTATTTCGTGCTTCCAATTTCAAAATGAGGCAACTGCCTCTACAAGACTTTTACATGCCTTATATAGGCTTACAAAATGAGGTGAAACCCTAATGTTACCTAATAAGCTTAAAAAGGCCCAAAATAAGCCCAATATGACTTAACAATTTTAAAACAAAACTAACAAGTTCAAAATAGCCCAAATACATAAAAGTAGTAACATAAGAAGTAAATAAAGCCCAATAGCATGAAAAGAAAGCCCTTAGCTGCTTCTTAAAGCCCAACGTCATCAAACGTCTCTAAATCACGTCCCAATCTCAAATTGAAGACAAATAAATACATTTAGCTCGTTTCCATTCAGATCGCAAGCTTCTAATCCCATAGAAGCTTCAATAGCTCCAATTTGACTACTTATGGCCCTTTGAAGCTGTTTAGCCTTAGCCCTTGTTATTGGACCATCTGAAATCTCCTTTACGCTCAGCTTGCCTTCTTGAGTTGATTTAGTACCTTCATGATGCACATCATATTCTATTGGCTATTGTTGCATACTATAATTTTAAGAACTGACAGATGGATGTAAAGATAGCTTTCCTGAATGGAAATCTCAAGGAAGAGATTTACATGGAGTAGCCTAAAAGTTTTACATCCAGCCTAACTTCTAATTTGGTATGTAAACTAAAGTAGTCTATTTATGGACTTAAGCAAGATTCCCAAATTTAAAATCTTCATTTTGATGAAGTAATCAGAAGGTCTAGTTTTGTCAAAAGTAAAGAGGAAGCGTGAGTGTACAAAAAGGTCAGTGTAAGCTTGATTTTCTTTCTTGTTATTTATGTAGATGACATACTTATTATTGGAAACGATATTGATATGTTTTAATCATTCAAGAGTTATTTAAGTAAGAACTTCTCCATACAAAATTTGGGTGAGGCTTTCTGTATACTTGGTATAAAATTTTATAGAGATAGAGTTAAGAGGCTGATAGGACTCTCTTAATCTTCATACATATAAAATATTCATAGAAGGTATAACTTCGCTAACTATAAGATAATTAGCGTACCTTTCAAATATACATTCATCTTTCTAGAAGAATGTCTCATAAAACGGAAGTTAAAAAAGTTAGAATCTCTAACATACCATATGCATCAGTAGTAGGTAGCTTGATGTATGCTATATTATATATGAGACCTGACATCAGTATAGTTGTAAGTGTTATATGTCGGTATTAGTCTGATCCAGGCAGCAACAATTTAATGGCCGTAAAACATATCTCAAAATACCTTAAGGGTACAACGAATAAGTTTCTATTTTATAGAGAAAGTAACTTGCAAGTGAAGGGATACATTAACTTAGACTTCTAATCTAATTTAGATGATAGAAAGTCTGCATCTATATATGTGTTTCTTCTCAATGGTGCTGCAGTTAGTTAGAAAAGTGTCAAGCAAGCATCCACAGCTAATTCTACCACAAACGAAGAATACAAATTGGCTTCAAAAGCTGTAAAGGAAGCAGTGTGAATACGCAAGTTTGTCACAGAGATCGGAGTAATCCCAAGTTTAATAGATCCTATCCCATTATTTTGTGACAACAATGAGGCAATAGCTAAAGTAAAAGAGCCAAAGGCACACCAAAAGTCTAATCATGTGGAGAGGAAATACCACAAAATTAGAAAAACCTTGGCTAAAGGAGATGTAATAGTTTCTAGAGTAAATTCTATAGATTATGTAGTGGACCCGCTCATTAAAGCCTTAACTCTTAGAGTATTTGAGAAACACATGACAACGATGGGTGAATCTGTCCTCTTATTTTCTCTTTCATTTTTAACCTCTCTTTTGTTTTCTTTTTGATTTTCACTTGTTTTCTTTTTCTCACTCTTTTTTTTTTGCTCTTTTTGTAATCTCACTTGATCTTTATAGACCTGCTTTGGTGACCAAGGGACTAGAGTGATTATTTTTGATTAAGTATAAATGATTATTTGTTAGTAAAACCATTATGCTTAACACGCCGATCAAATTGCCATGGTCGACCTAATAACAAATGTTCAACTTGTATCGGAACTACATCACCTAAAACTTCATCTTCATGTTTTCTAATGCAAAAAAAAACTAACACCTATTTAGTAACCCTCACCTCACCACTATCATTTAACCATTGCAATTTGTAAGGTCAGGGATATTTAATTCTTAGTAGCTCTATTTTCTCCACCATTGTAATGCTAACAATGTTAGTATAACTATCTCTAATAATAATCACACTACATACCTTGTTTTGCACATAGCATCTATTATGAAAGATGTTTTCTCGCACACTTCGTCATCTTCTTTGACCTGTATACTTAGAACTCTTCTCGCAACCAATAATTCTCCTTAGGTAGTATATTGCTCATCATCAATGTCCTCAAATAGTGGCATAGATTCAGTGTCTTCGTCACCGGATTCAATCTTACCATTATCTCGCAATATCATAACACTTTTGTTTGGATATTGGCTCACTATGTGACCTCTACTTTAGCATTTAAAACACTTAATATCACGATTTTGAGTGGTGTAAGAATAAGATTTACCTTGATTTCCATGGCTGGTCACTTCTTATTTTTGCTCGATTTTGACCTTGGTGGTGGCTTGCTTCTCCTTATTCTTCACAAAATTCAACCTCTATAATGAAACCTAGTTAGGGTTTTATCGTGTACTGCTGCTCTTCCTTTTGTGTTGGTTCTTAATTTTGATAGCCATGTGCACTATATCTTCCAACTCTACATAATGTTGCAATTCCACCGAATTCGCAATTTTCTAATTCAAACTAACCAAAAACCTAGCCATAGTAGCCTCTTGGTCTTCTGTTATATTGACTCGGATCATAACGATTTCCATCTCTTTATAGTAATCCTCCACACTTTGATTACCTTATGTAAGACTCTGTAATTTTTAGTATAAATCATAGTGGTAGTGACTTGGAACAAACCGTCTCCTCATCACGGTTTTCATTTCCTCCTAAGTCTTTATCGAACGCTCTCTAATTCTCTTCCAGTTTAAAACTAGTTGATCCCACCAAACAATCGCACAATCAAAAAATTCAACGGCTGTAAGTTTTACGTTTTTAAGCTCGAAATAATTGTGACAATCAAATATTAATTCTATCTTATTGCCCCACTCAAGGTAAGCTTCTGGATCATTTTTGCCTTAAAATGATGGAATTTTCATCTTAATTCTACCCAAGTTATTATCTTCCCGATTTATAGCTTCTCTAAACTGTCCATCATATCTTCTATTATCAACAGTTTAATCCTGGTCATCTTATTCATCAAAATCATCCCTATAACACTCTTCAGCTTCAACTCTTACTTCCTTAGGTTGAACTCTCCTTCTCCTACATACATTAAGATTATTTTGTGATTATTTTATACGTGCAATCTCTACTCGATCTATCTGTTCATGAACCTATTCCATCTCCGCTTTCAATACTCTCATCGTCTCACCCATTCAATCTTTCATGATAAACTTTGGATCAACCTATTTTGATGCATTTTTGGAAGTATTTTTATTCTTGTTGCCTAAAATGTTTGCTGCAAATCAAATTCAGAGAAACAAAACACAAAAAAAACAATCTCCCACACTCCCTCAGATGTTTCACTCAAAGAATGATATCACTCAACTTTTACTCGTGTTTCACACAAATTAGATTGGCTTTTACCCTCTTATATGCTTATCACTCTTACCTTTTTGCACTTGTAGTAATCTTCTATAAGTTCTTATCAAACTAATCAAACAAATATCACAATTTCTAGCAACAATTCACCAAGAACTCACTAAGAGAAATCAGGATTTTAAGGCTTAGAAAACAAGACTCTGTCACGGATTTAAGATTTTGTTTTTTGAGCAAGGAATTCAGATTTGTGAAATCGAAAAGAAACAAAAAGATGTAAAATTGATATACGAATTATAAGAGTTGAATCACAATGTCACTTTTTTTTTCAAATAAAAAATATAGGCAAACCTATAATTAGTGCTAAGCTCTGATACCAATTGATACGATCCATGCCAAGAAACTAAGAAAGTTATGGATCAAGGACTCCAAGACTGTCTAGAAATATATTTATTTAAAATTGCGACTCGTTGCTTATATTGAAGCAAAAACCTTGGTATACTAAAGATGCCACAATCTATTATGTATGCATAGATTGATAAGTCGAAGGAGAACCCCATAAAAATTGTTCCAATAAGTTTAAATAATTTCTAAAAGAACCAAAGAGAATTTTCTTAATTAAATTGTTGAACACTTTCCTCTCATCCCTCTTGTAATTCTAGTGAACACTTAAGATGGCAGCATTTATTACAATATTTAATGACAACTTAAAAACTACTAACTATCAACTATTACCAATAAGGCTTTATTTAAAACTAGCTTTCAAACTTTGCAATTACAATAATAATGTAGCTACAGACTTTAACTAACTACTAGCTACCACCAACAACTAAGTATTTATTTTAATCATTACAACTACTATTATAAATGTTTATCGTAGGCTCCCAAAAGCTTCTAAACACTTGGGTTATTCACATGGGCTGTTGTATTATTGTTTCATTCATTCTTCAACACTTAATAAGTCAAAATTGGGTAATCACCAATTTTGAAAACTTCACTCAATCCACCCACTTTATGATCTGAAAACTTTATTCTAGAATATTTCAAAGCTTGAATTATAGAAATTCAACCTTGTGGAGCACATGGAACATCTTCCTTGGGCCTTTATGAATTTACCTCAACCCAAATATTTTGAATCAGTCCATTGAGAGTTTTCTTGAACCTTTTAGCTCGAGCCCATATACCCGAACCAATTGGAACTTGAATAAGATCTGCATTTCTTTTGTTAATCGTAACCTCATAAATAAGTCTAATGTAGCATCTTTTATGCTTCTCCTCTAATGACGTTTTGGAAGACGATCTTGCTTTTTATGAAATACCACTTTGCAATCCATCTGAGCTTATGTGCATCTGTGGTATTTGGGTGTAGTGTACATTTTAGAAGTTATTCTATGTTGGGTACTTGACAATCTTCCTCGATTGTGATTATGAACACTTCTTATTTATAAGTTACAGCCTAACACTTCAGGCAGGTAGCCTATATAGCACGCACTTGATTCTTCATTTTTGGCTAGTAATAACCAGCTTTTTGCATCTTCTTATATAGAATAGTTTTATGCACTATGCCACAAATAATTGATATATATTGTATAGCAACTTTTGCCATTCTAGCTCATGATATAATGCAGGAGTATTCCTCAAACGAATCTCTTGTAAATATTGCCCACGACTAATGCGAGTCCTTGCGGATTTTAAGACATGGGCTATTGCCTAGATTTTATAGGGATGGATTGATGGGTTCTCGCCAGTCATTTGTTATTGCCTAACCCATGTCTAACTATCTAGCAAGTGAAAGGACAGTTTGTTTGTACTTTTTGATTATAATGCTCATTAATTCACCAGTTAGGTCCACCTTAGTCCCCATAGTGGCTAAGATATTTGCATGTTTATTCTTAGAGTGTACAACGTGCTTTATAGTCATTTATTCAAATACGGGCAGTAGCTTTTGAACCATAGTTATATATGGCAACAAAGCTAGTTCATATATAGCAAACTCACCATTGATATGCTAAATTATCAAGTTTGAGTTTCTAATTAGCTTAACGTTTTTCTTTGTCTATTCTTGTGGCAGTAAGGATGCCCATGATACTTCATACTATATCATATTGTTAGCAGATCATCCATGTAGTCCTCTACTTCTAAGCTCACATACCATGGAACACAGTTGTCATAGCTCTTTGATAGGTTTTCCCCTCATTCTTGAGTTTGAATGACATGACAATGTAATTAAAATTGCCTATAGGGGTATAAAATACAGTCTTTCAGCATCTCTTGAGCCATTTTGATCTAATTGTAGTCACTAAAACCATCCATGAATATAACATTCCATATCTCGAGGAAGATCAACAAGAAAGTCTATGTTTAAGAAAGGAAACTAATCTTTGGTACATGCCTTGTTGAGATCTCATAAATCTACATAGATGGGGATCTAGTGGTTCTTATTTTTCACTTGTACTATGTTGGCTAGCTAAGTGGGGTATTTAATGGGTTTCATAAAGCTAGTAGCTAATGATCTTCTCAACTTCTTCTTGTTCTTTTGTTCTAAGTCTAGTTGAAAATTATGTTGAGGCTATTTGAATAATGGCTTGACCCAAGTTCATACGTCAAAAGCCTGGCAAACCATCTTGGGTCCAGTCTTCGCATGTCACAATAGTCCTAAGCAAAGACGTAGTTGTATTTCCTTAATAAATTAATCATTTTTTCTTTAGTTGAGAGTTTATTGCTTATTAGTATAGGCTTTGGCACCTTATAACTAATGCTCAAGTTAATTTCCTCTAATCCTTCTATCACAGCTAAAATGCTATCTTATATGCATTAGAAGTACAAGGGATTTTGTCTTCTAAGGTCGTAGGCAAATGTTTGCAAAAGTTCTCTTCTATATCATGGTTGAGACCCTTATTTTTGGGCAAGTTGAGCCAAAAAATTGTTATAAGCAATAGATTACATGCCCACTAAGCAAATGCTTCTAGCAATAAGGGTATTTTAATTTTGCTACTTCAAAAGTGCTCGGCCTTTGTTTTAATATGCCATTTCAAAGAACTCCTTTTTCCTCTATTTGTTTATGGCTTCTCGGAGGTCTAAAATTTAAGGTATGTCGTACTCACTAGTCCTTATAATGGAATTTCCACCAGCCTAGACAGTATATTACTTGGGCCAATGCCAAATATATCGTAGGTCTGGGCATCTATAAGATGGCCTTCTTTTTTATGTAAAGGAGTGAGATTGACAGTGACTCTAGTTGTCTTCCTTCGAATTATACCCTTAATGCACTAGTGGTACGTTGATGCTACTAGTATTTATGTGTTTAGCCATGGTCGATCAAGCAGTACATAGTATACAACCTTAATATTTATTACCTGAAACAAAGTATGAGCATGCACTGACCTTACTTTTAAATATAGGTTTATAATTCCTTCAAAATATTTACCTACATTGCCAAAGCCAAACATGCAAACCTCTCTCCCTATAATACTTCTAGTATAGATTTTAACTACTTAAAAGTATGGGTACAAGGATGATGTTGTTGATACCTAGTGTAAATTAGAGCCCTTCTAATTATCACACCATTGATCTTGAACTCTATATATAGCGGGTGCTTGTTGTTTGGATATTGTGCTTCCATGTCTTTAGATGTGAAGACTATGGCATTGGTGCTTTCCAAATAAGCCAAGTTAATTTAAGCATAAAGAGAATAGTATTATGGTCCATGTTACGCAGAGAAGTTAAGAAGTATTTTTGTGGCGGCTTCATATACCTCGGGTGCATACCTCAGCTGATTAAATTGGGATTTAAACTTTGGATTTTACTATAGGACCTTTACTAAAGGATTCTGTAACTTCTTTTTTGGCTTCTCAAGTTCTTCTTCTTAGATGATCACGATTACTTCTTTTGTAATCTTCCCCTTTGCAAGTTGGACATCTCTAATGTATTCGAGTAGATTGACTGCAAATATCCTTTCCTCTACATGTTGTGGGAGTGGATTATGGTATATGGCATATGGTTTGTCAGGTGTTCCATGGTTCCATGAATCATTTTAACATGTATCAGTCTCTAAACTGCCTACAATGTATGGTAATATGGTTGAATATTTGATGTAAACAATAGAGATTTGGGATCCTCTTCTTCTTTTGAATCAAACTTCTTCTTAGTAGGTGAAGCTATAAAACCCATCTAGTGTCCATTGGTCAAGGAGTGTTCAATTCTTCACTAAAAAAATAGGTTATCCTTTAGCAGTTTCTTTCATTAGCTAATTGTCATACAACATTGTTTGATATTTGATAGAGCTTAATTTTGTCTAATAATTCAATCTTCCAAACTTAACATCTATTTGTTTAAATTGAAAGTATTTAGTTTTTTTTAAATGTTTTATTGTTATATTGTAGGTTTGGAGTTAATGGAGTAAATAGGGATCAAAATTTAATGATGACAAAGCAAAAATATCAAAATTGCTACAGTAATTGCTATAGAAATGGTTAACAATGATTTTGTTATAGTATCTGCATCACAACGCTCAAATCTAGCATTGCAATGACCAAGGCAGCAACGTTTAGCCAGAAAATGTTGGAGTTGGATTTTCAAGTCTTAGTGTCGCAACACCTATATCTAATGTCTCAACACTCACACGATAAAAAAGGAAAATTTTTTATTCTCCTAATATGACTTGAACTCCAAGCCACATGCCTCAAGGGTTACAAAATTTTATGAAAAAACCATTTTCTTATAGCCAATAGGGAGAACAATAGAGAGAAGTCAAGAGCAAACATAAAAACCTTTCAAGGGAGATCAAAGTAAATAATTGAAGATTGACGGAGCGAAGATTTTACAACAAGCAAGAGAGAGAAAGAAGCAATTCAAGGCATCATCTTGTTTTATTTCTTTTCTTTTCTATTATTTTATGTCTTTGTTTAATATGTCTTTAAATTATTTCTTTGGAACTCTTAGATTCATTATAGGCTAAACTTTTTTAATAAAAGGTTAGACTTTCAAACTCAATATGTAGTTGAATTTTATTATTTAACTTATTTATGAACTCTGACAGGACCCGACCCGAGACCCTCTATAGTAGATCCCAGTGGCCCTATCGGGTACCCCGACAAAAGTTTCTTAGAATATAACTGGGTAAGATGAAAAATTCCACGAGGCGAACCCCTTTTTAATTCTTACTATTACTATGAAAATCTTTTAATATACATGAAAACGGCATCTTACTTTTTAAAAGAAAAACGGGCAGAGTTTCCCCTGTTTTTTGAAAAATTCATATAAAACCTGTAAAGAAATTTCACTTCTATTTCAAACACTTCTCAATACTACCAATTCGAACCTCCGATCATTTCCAAATCAAAACCAACACAACTCAATGGTTTCATTTAAATCACAAAATAAGCATACTCATAAAAAGCAAAAACAATCATCATAATATCGAAATCTCTTCTTGTTGGTTCAAAATATACATACAAATATACATGCCAATAACTACTATACAAAAAGTAAATGGTGCTATTTAGCACAATTACATATACAAAAATGATCTTTAGATTTGGCCCACTACTCGACAAAAGGAGAATTAGCAGCTTGCATACTGAGACCTGCACCTGGGAAGGGGGTTTAGAAAACATAAAATACAAAACGAGTGAGCTAAAGGAGCTCAGTGAGTGCAATTCAAATTTTAAATAAAATAACATTATGCATAGATAGCAAATTCTAAAGTTCATGCATAAATCATGATTCTAAAACTGATGTAAAGCTGTAAAATGGTTTCTAATATAATATACTGATGAAATCTTGCCGAGCGGATTTTATCTACGTCTTTGAAAAACAATATCCAAAATCTGTATAATACAATAACTACCGTCTGTATATAAATGCATAAATGCTATCGGTAAATTTAAAACTAGTAAAGTCCTCGCTCGGTCATTTTCTTTCTAAACTGTACCAATGGTAACCCTAAAGCTCTATACTCACGTAGCGACTCAACTAGCACCGCACACATGAGTAAGCCACAGGGCACCTCAACTAGCAGCACCCACAGTGACATCTCATTTTTTGGCCCGACTGTTTCGGTTTAGGGATGGCTGTCATACTTCTTTCAACTCAAGTTGTAGCTTCCACCAATGCTCCACACTGAGTGTGAGCTGCCGATACCACGTAAGCCCTGATCCGAGGGTTGAGGCTCACTATAAACCGATTAGCCTTCTATTCTTCTTTATCAACTATAAAGGGAAAAACACGGAGGAGCTCTGAAAACTTATTTTCATACTCTACTACGGAGAGAAAACCCTGTTCTAGCTTGAAAACTCTTCTATCTTCGCATCTTTATAACTTTTGAGGTAGAACTTATTTAGAAATTCCTTTTTGAAAAGTGCCCAAGACACCCCATCGACATTTCTCCTTTGTAAGGCCTTCCCCTAATCTTTCGCCCTTTCCTTTAATAAAAAAGTTGAGTATGAAACTATTTATTCTTCAGTACATCCCATAATCTAAAAAATTTCTTCATTGTTCTCTAACCATGATAAAGCTCTCTCAAAGTCTCCTGTACCATCATACGACTTAGCACCCAATTTCTTAGCATACTCAATAGACACTTCTATCTCTCTCGGCTGTTGGATTGCTGCTGCTAGTATCTGGGCCATATGAGCTACATTTAGGTTCCCACCCTCTAGCTCGACAGGCCGATATGACTCAAGAAGGGTCTGAGGCGTGGGAACATTTATCGACTCATTCCATGCTCCTCTTTATATGCAAGAGCCTTCGCAGCTGCTCTCCTAGTACATAGGGTCCAACGACGATGCATATTTTATGTGAATTTAGTAATGCAAATGATTATCAAATGCATAGAATTCAATTTAATAAACTTAGAAGAATATGCATGCAATTTCGAGAATCTCATTCTAAAAATAACTTTTTAACTAAAACCTGGCTCATATACCACTTTGACAGGACTCGCCACAAAGACCTACTACTGGAGACCCCAGCGGCCCTGCTCGGTACCCAAACGGAAGTTTCTCAGAATCTAAGTGTGAAATTTGAAAAATTCCACAAGGTGAACCCCTTTTTAATTATTGCTATTACTGAGAAAATCTTGGAATATACGTGAAAATAACTTATTAAATTTATAAAAAAAAAACGGACAGAGTTTTCTCTATTTTTTTGAAAATCTCATACAACAGCTGCAAGGAAAATATTACTTCTATGTCAACCAGGTTTTCAATACTTTCAAATAGGACCTCCGATCCTTCTCAAAACCAAATTCAAACACAACTCAACAAATTCAATTTGATCACAAACTGGTATACTAATAAAAAGTGAAACGATAATCATCATATCGAAACCTCTTCTTGTTTGTCCAAAATATATTTACAAAATACACAAGTCAATAACTACTATGCAGAAAGCAAAAAGAGTGCTACTTAGCACATTTACATTTACAAAATGATCGTCCGATTAGGCCATTAATCAGTCGTAGGAGAATCAGTAACTTGCGCATCGAGGCCTACATTTGGAAGGGGTCAGAAAATATAAAACACAAAACGAGGGAGCTAAAGGAGTTCAATGAGTGTATTGAAGATTTCAAATAAAATAAAATTCTGCATAAATATTAAATTCTAAAAGACATGCATAAATCATGCTTCTAAAACTTTTATAAAGTTGTAAAATGGTTTTTAGCATCATATACTAATGAAATCTTGCCGAGTGAATTTTATTTACATCTTCAAAAAATAATATCCAAAATCTATAAGACATAATAACTAGCATGTACATATATAAATGCTTAATATGTGTTTGGTAGCTCGAAAACTATTATAGCCCTCGCTGAGCCATTTTCTTTCTAAACTGTACCAATAGTAACCCTAAAGCTCTATACTCACACAGTGACTCAACTAGCACCGCACAACGTTAGTAAGTCACAAGACATCTCAACTAGCAACACTCACTAAGACATCTCACTGGCTATGCAGCAAAATCCTACATTGCCTACATATAGCAAGACAATACCCCGTACACATAGAGCGACTCACATAACTCAACAACCCAACTTCCCAAAGTTAGTGACACATCCCCCAATAGCTACCCATGTGTACGGGATATACCGGTCGAGTCGTAAACCATCACCACCACTATAATCTAAGGGTACCAATGGCTTTTGAAACTAAATGTACTAGTTTTAAAATTGTTTCTTAAACCGAACATGTAAATACATATCTATGGATATATATCAAAATCGTAAATCATGTTTATGTGTTATAAGCACATAAAACATACAATTTCAATATGCGGAAACATATTAAATAAAAGATAAACAATGACAAATTTTCACTCACAACTGCTTCGAGCTAAATGTTGATCCGGACTTCTACTTCCGTTACCGGTCTCGATTTTTTTCACCTACTCGCCATAAATGACATTTAGAACCTTTACAAACGCTAAAATTTCATTTAATTAATAAGCGCCCTAATCGGCTTACAAAGTTCGGATGGATACTACTTTTTGATTTTCATTTACGAAGTCATTAAATCTTATCTAATTCACCATCCGACGCCCTGAAAATTGCTTAACACCTTATAAATTTGGTTGGGCATAATTTCCCTTCACCTTACCAAAAAGGACAATTATGTCCTATTTTCATCATTTTTTATTTTCCATCAACCATATAAATTCTATTGACACAAGAAAGTATTCATACACAACAATTTAACCAAAATACAACTCAAGCCCTAAAATCCCCCATGTGGCCAAATTTACATCCTCCACCCAACATATTTCTTTTCATCAATTTCTTACTCCAATGGAATCAAAATTAAGCCAATTTCATTCTAATACCCTAATAACATTCAATTGAAGTTTCTAGATCAAATTCACACCAAACTCTAATTCTCACCTTACTAATTCCTTTACTTTGATGAGTTCTTTAAACTCCACACTTGAATTCAACTCACCCTACATCAATAATTCCTACAAAAATATCAATTGAAGCAATCTTAAAAATTCACACATCATCATTACAAAACAATGCTTTTCTTACCTCTTTTCCATGGATTTTCACTAATGGTAGTTTTAATTGATCTTAGGAACTTGTGTTTGGCTTTATTTTGGCTTGATCAAGCATGAAAACTTATTAGAAAACCTTGGGTTTTACTGTAGTAACACCCTTCTTCACTTAGCCGAATGTTTGCTCCTTTTTTGCTCTAATAGGTTTTGCTTTCATCTCTCCAAAATTCTACCCACTTCCCCCTTTATATAGTGCTCTCTCAATTGTCCAATTTTTTCCTTAACTTACTCTAAATTTCTAATTTTCCATTGGTTAGAAAGTAAGTATTTAATTGGTTCCCTTGTAACAATTTTGTTAGAATAATCAATGGTGCTAACTAGACCCCCGACTTGGCCATGAAATTACCTTTAATTATTCCATTCTCTAACATATGGATTGTGTTTCTCAACAAACGCTTGCTCCATGCATAACCTTTAAATAGAAATTCATGTAGTAAATTAAAATTTCCTTCTTCCAATCCAATAGAGAAATTTTTTTAAAATATTCTATGGTCATCTGATGCTCCAACCAAGTACGAAATTATCAAATTAGAAATGCTTACAAAGTTGATCTTTCTGGTGATTACAATGTTTCAGCCACTTTTAATGTAAAGGACTTATCTCCTTATTTGAAAGATTTAGAAGATTCTGATTTGAGGGCAAATCATTCTCTGCCCGGGGGTGATGATGTGCATCATGAAGGTTCTAAATCAACTCAAGAAGGTGAGTTAAGCGTAAAGGATATTTCAGATGGTCCAATAACAAGGGCTAAGGCTAAACAGCTTCAAAGGGCCATAAGTAGTCAAATTGGAGCTATTGAAGCTTCTATGGGATTAGAAGCTTGCGATCTGAATTGAAACAAGCTAAATGTGTTTATTTGTCTTCAATTAGAGATTGAGACATGATTTAGAGACGTTTGGTGACGTTGTACTTAAAGAAGCAGCTAAGGGCTTTCTTTCCATGCTATTGGGCTTTATTTACTTCTTATGTTACTATTTTATGTATTTGGGCCATTTTGAATTTGTTTAGTTTTGTTTTAAAATTGTTAAGTCATATTGGGCTTATTTTGGGCTTTTTAAGTTTATTAGGTAACATTAGGGTTTTTCCTTATTTTGTAAGCCTATATAAGGCATGTTAAAGTCTTATAGAGGCAGTTGCCTCATTTTGGAATTGGATGCACGAAAATAGAACTTTTCTCTCTCAAAATTATCTTCTCAAGTTTTTCAACTCTTGAAGTTAGTTGCTGACTTATCACTCATTGATCACCAAGAGTGTGGCGTCAAAACCCTAAATTGATTCTTGTGGCATCCATACGACTTATCAAGGTATCTATTTAGTTCTATCCTCCATCAACTTTACCATTTAATTTTGTTATAAATCAAGGCACATCATCTGGTATCAGAGCATAGGATTTCAGTGTGCAAACTGAAGTTTCAGCTATTGAAGGTGTCTTGCTATTTTTTGTGTTATATAATTTCGTGGGGTTATTATCAGGTTGGGTCTCTAATATTTGAGGTTAGTAGTTGAATTACAACTCTGAAGCATTAAAATTAATTCTTAGTAGTTTGTGAACTGGAGATGAGTTGGCTGAATTAAATTGTTCCTGAACCTGGAAATTTTGAATTTGAGTAAATTGTTGCTATCTGATTTTATTTACTGAATTGGTGAAAAATTTAGTTTGAGAAGAGTGTTTTAGCTACTGGTTGTGTTGTTCATTGTTCATACTTGTTTGGGGTTTTTGTTAATAATGGCTGACGATGATGCAAGTAGAGTACCAAAGGGACTGAGTTTAGAACAAGCTCAACTCATGGGCTTACAACGAGCTCATGATGAATTTCAAGGTGAGAATACTGAAATTTATGGACAACTCGTTGTAATTATAGAAATGATGCAAAGAAATACTTTGCAACCCCAACAAAGGCAGGTAGGGCATAGGGTACCTCAAAATGACCTAAGGGATGCTGGAGATGAGCCAAATAGGGATGATGAGGCTGAAGATAGGGGTAGGATAAGGAGGCAGCAAAATGACCCTATTAGTGGTATCAAACTTAATATACCACTATTTAGAGGTACTAGTTCTCCTTCGAAGTATCTTGAATGGGTTCAGAAGGTAGAAAGGGTGTTTGATTGGCATGAGTACCCTGAGGCAAAGAAGTGTAAGGTAGCAGCACTTGAGTTTACCGATTACGCACTTTTGTGGTAGGAAAACTTAAAAGCTCAGCGAAGAAGGGATGATGAAGAAGAAGTTACAAGCTGGCCACTTATAAAAAGATTAATGAAGAAGAGATTTGTTCCGGATTACTATAAACAAGAATTATACATCAAACTCCAGACTTTGCGGCAAGGTTCCTTGAGAGTGGAGGAGTATGTGAAAGAATTTGAGTTGTTGCTGATTCGCTGTGATTTGAATGAACCTCAAGAGCAAACAATAGCTAAATTCCTTGATGGATTGAAGAGGGACATAGCTAATGTTGTTGAGTTACAGCCCTTCATATTTCTTGAGGATGTCATAAAGCTTGCAACTAAAGTAAAAAGACAGCAGAAAAGAGGGGGTATCCATATGAGGTCAACTACAACAAGTAATACAAAGGCTGTTTCTTCACCTTTGCGAACATGGAACACACCTAAACGTGATGAGAAAGCGGAGTTTAGTAAAGGAAGTGCTAGTTCAGGTTCGTTGAAAGGAAAGGAGAAGGTATTTGAACCTTAATTTTCCAGGAGGTCGTGAGACATCAAGTATTTCAAGTGCTTGGGAAATGGGCATATTGCTTCTGAATGTCCGAATAAGAGGGTGATGGTTTTACAAGGGAAGTATGGAGAGCTTGTAAGTGAAGATGAGGCTGAGATGGAAGAGGAATCTAAAGTCGAAGTGACTGAACAAGAAGAGAATCTTGAGCCAATGGAGGGGAATTTATTAGTTATTCAAAGGATTTTGAGTGCTGAAGTTGATATTGGTTTAGAACAGCGCGAAAACATCTTTTATACAAGATGTCAAATCCGAGATAAGGTTTGTGCCATGATCATTGATAATGGTAGTTGTACCATTGTTGCATCCACTACTTTAGTGGAGAAATTGGGATTAACTACTGTTCTATATCCAAAACCATACAAATTACATTGGCTTAATGACAAGGGAGAGATTCAGGTTACAAGACAGGTTCGAGTGCCATTCTCCATTAAAACCTTCCATGATGAGGTTTTATGTGATGTGGTTCCTATGACAACTAGTCATGTGTTATTAGGACGTCCATAGCAATTTGATAATGATGTGACTTATAATGGGCGAAGGAACACTTATTCATTTGTGTTGAATGGGAAAAGAGTGAATTTGATGCCATTGAGTTCTCAACAAGTTAGAGAAGATCAGTTGCGAAATCAAAGGAAGATAATGGAATCTGGTAAAGGGTTAATGTTAGCGAAAAAGGGAGATGTTGAGCAAGCACTAGCTTCTGTGAGGGTTGTTTTCATGACTTGGGCAAAGCCTTTATTGCAAGTGGAGGGTTTGGATTTGCCAAGACAGGTTATGGAGTTGCTTGAAGAGTTCAAAGATGTATTTCCAGATGAGCTACCATTGGGAATACTACCTATTCGAGTGATAGAGCATCAAATTGATTTGGTGCCTAGAGCTTCACTTCCAAATAGACCAGCATATAGATGTAATCCGGAGGAAGCAAAAGAGATCAAAAGGCAGGTTGGTGAGCTTTTAGAGAGGGGCTATGTGCGTGAGTCACTTAGTCCTTGTTCAGTGCCTACTTTGCTTGTTCCAAAGAAGGATGGTACCATGAGAATGTGTGTGGACAGTCGGGCTATCAACAAGATAACGGTTAAGTATCGATTCCCTATTCCTAGACTTGATGATATGCTTGATGAATTGCATGGTGCTGTTTGTTTTTCTAAAGTTGATTTGATGAGTGGATATCACCAAATTAGGATGAAAGAAGGTGATGAATGGAAAACAGCCTTTAAAACTAAGCATGGATTGTATGAATGGATGGTGATGCCGTTTGGGCTTTCTAATGCACCTAGTACATTTATGAGACTTATGAACCATGTTTTGAAGAAGTTTATTGGGCTGTTTGTTGTGGTCTATTTTAATGATATCTTGATCTATAGTAAAACTTAAGATGATCATGTGAAGCATCTTATGGCTGTATTTGAAACCTTGCGTGATGCTAAGTTGTATGGAAACCTCAAAAAGTGCTATTTCTGCCAAGATAGTGTTATCTTTTTGGGGTATGTTGTTTCTGGTAGTGGAATTAAGGTTGATGAGGAGAAGGTTAAGGCAATTCGTGATTGGCCTAAACCTACTAGTGTTGCAGATGTGAGAAGTTTTCATGGTTTAGCCTCTTTCTATAGGCAATTTATTAAAGACTTTAGTTCTATTGTTGCGCCTATGACAGAGTGTTTAAAAAAAGGGAATGAGTTTAGGTGGAATGAGAATGCACAGAAGTTATTTGAACTGATTAAAGAACAATTATGTTATGCTCCAGTTTTAGCACTTCCCGATTTTGCTCAAATATTTGAAATAGAGTGTGATGCTTCAGGGGTATTGGGGCTGTTTTTATGTAAGAAAGAGGCCAATTGCATTCTTTAGTGAGAAGCTGAATGAGGCACGTTTAAACTACTCTATTTATGACAAGGAGATTTATGCATTGATTCAGGCTCTCGAGGTATGGTAGCATTATCTATTACCTAAAGAGTTCGTTATTCATACTGACCATGAATCGTTAAAGTATCTTAAAGGGCAGAACAAACTGAATAAAAGACATGCCAAATGGTTAGAGTTTATAGAGCCTTTTTCATATGTCATAAAATACAAGAAGGGCCAAACTAATGTCATTGCTAATGCTCTTTCTAGGAGGTATACATTGATTTCTATGTTAAATGCAAGGCTTTTGGGTTTTGAACAGGTGAAAGAACAATATACCAGTGATTCATACTTTGCTAATATGATGTCTAAATGTGCTAAAGGAGCTTGTGATGGGTTCTTTGTGCATGATGGTTACTTATTCAAGTTGGGCAGAATGTGTAGACCTTCAGGATCCTTACGTGAGTTGATTGTGCGTGAGGCTCATAGGGGTGGTCTTAGTGGTCATTTTGGGGAGAAGAAAACTTATGAGCTACTGAAAGAGCACTTCTTTTGGCCTAATATGCTGCGGGATGTTCATAAAGTTGTTGAAAGATGTGTAAATTGTAAGAAAGCTAAGGGTAAAGAGAATGCATATGGACTATATATGCCTTTACTTATCCCAGAGCAACCATGGATGGATATTAGTATGGACTTTGTGCTTGGATTGCCTAGAACACAACATGGGAAGGATTCAGTAATGGTTGTGGTTGATCGGTTCTCCAAAATGTCACACTTTATTTCTTGTAACAAAACTGATGATGCTATTCATATTGCTGATTTATTTTTTAGGAAAATTGTACGTTTGCATGGAATCCCTAAAAGCATTGTCTCTGATCGTGATACAAAGTTCTTAAGTTATTTTTGGAAGACTCTTTGGAAGAAGCTTGGAACAAAGTTGCTTTTCAGTACTGCTTGTCATCCACAAACTAATGGGCAAACTGAGGTAGTGAACCGTACTATATCTTCTTTATTACGGGCTGTTATAAACAAGAACTTAAAGAGTTGGGATACTTATTTGCCTATTGTGGAGTTTGCATACAACCGTAGTGTGCATGGGGCTACAAAATTTTTACCATTTGAGATTTTGTATGGATTTAATCCATTTGTTCATATTAACCTTATTCCTTTTCCAATTGATGAGAGGACATCTATGGATGGTGTTAAGAAGGCAGAATTGATGAAGAAGCTTCATGAGCAGGTTCGAATTCATATTGAGGAGAAAACAGCTAAGTATGTTAAGCATGCTAATAAAGGATGAAAAATGATTAGTTTTGAACCTGGTGATCTTGTTTGGATTCATCTTAGCAAGAGAAGATTTCCTAGCAAACGGAAGTCCAAGATGATGCCGAGAGTTGATGGACCTTTTCGTATTATAGAGAAGGTAAATAGTAATGCTTACAAAGTTGACCTTCCTGGTAATTACAATGTTTTAGCCACTTTTAATGTGAATGACTTATCTCCTTATTTGGAAGATTTAGAAGATTCTGATTTGAGGGAAAATCATTCTCTGCCCGGGGGTGATGATGTGCATCATGAAGGTTCTAAATCAACTCAAGAAGGTGAGCTGAGCGTAAAGGAGATTTCAGATGGTCCAATAACAAGGGCTAAAGCTAAACAGCTTCAAAGGGCCATAAGTAGTCAAATTGGAGCTATTGAAGCTTCTATGGGATTAAAAGCTTGCGATCTGAATGGAAATGAGCTAAATGTGTTTATTTGTCTTCAATTTCTATTGGGACGTGATTTAGAGATGTTTGGTGACGTTGTACTTAAAAAAGTAGCTAAGGGCTTTCTTTCCATGCTATTGGGCTTTATTTACTTCTTATGTTACTATTTTTATGTATTTGGGCCATTTTGAATTTGTTTAGTTTTGTTTTAAAATTGTTAAGTTATATTGGGCTTATTTTGGGCTTTTTAAGTTTATTAGGTAATATTAGGGTTTCCACTCATTTTGTAAGCCTATATAAGGCATGTTAAAGTCTTATAGAGGCAGTTGCCTCATTTTGGAATTGGATGCACGAAAATAGCCCAAATACATAAAAGTAGTAAGATAAGAAGTAAGTAAAGCCCAATAGCATAAAAAGAAAGCCCTTAGCTGCTTCTTAAAGCCCAACGTCACCAAACGTCTCTAAATCACGTCCCAATCTCAAATTGAAGACAAATAAATACATTTAGCTCGTTTCCATTCAGATCGTAAGCTTCTGATCCCATAGAAGCTTCAATAGCTCCAATTTGACTACTTATGGCCCTTTGAAGGTGTTTAGCCTTAGCCCTTGTTATTAGACCATCTGAAATCTCCTTTACGCTCAGCTCGCCTTCTTGAGTTGATTTAGAACCTTCATGATGCACATCATCACCCCCGGGCAGAGAATGATTTGCCCTTAAATCAGAATCTTCTAAATCTTCCAAATAAGGAGATAAGTCCTTCACATTAAAAGTGGCTGAAACATTGTAATCACCAGAAAGGTCAACTTTGTAAGCATTACTATTTACCTTCTCTATAATACGAAAAGGTCCATCAACTCTTGGCATCATCTTGGACTTCCGCTTACTAGGAAATCTTCCCTTGCTAAGATGAATCCAAACAAGATCACCAGGTTCAAAGCTAATCATTTTTCATCCTTTATTAGCATGCTTAACATACCTAGCTGTTTTCTCCTCAATATAAATTCGAACCTGCTCATGAAGCTTCTTCATCAATTCTGCCTTCTTAACACCATCCATAGATGTCCTCTCATTAATTGGAATAGGAACAAGGTCAATAGGAACAAATGGATTAAATCCATACACAATCTCAAATGGTGAAAGTTTTGTAGCCCCATGCACACTACGGTTATATGCAAACTCTACAATAGGCAAACAAGTATCCCAACTCTTTAAGTTCTTGTTTATAACAGCCCGTAATAAAGAAGATAGAGTACGGTTCACTACCTCAGTTTGCCCATCAGTTTGTGGATGACAAGCAGTACTGAAAAGCAACTTTGTTCCAAGCTTCTTCCAAAGAGTCTTCCAAAAATAGCTTAAGAACTTTGTATCACGATCAGAGACAATGCTTTTAGGGATTCCATGCAAATGTACAATTTCCCTGAAAAATAAATCAGCAATATGAATAGCATCATCAGTTTTGTTACAAGGAATAAAGTGTGAAATTTTGGAGAACCGATCAACCACAACCATCACTGAATCCTTCCCATGCTGTGTTCTAGGTAATCCAAGCACAAAATCCATACTAATATCCATCCATGGTTGCTTTGGGATAGGTAAAGGCATATATAGTCCATATGCATTCTCTTTACCCTTAGCTTTCTTGCAATTTACACATCTTTCAACAACTTTATGAACATCCCGCACCATATTAGGCCAAAAGAAATGCTCTTTCAGTAGCTCATAAGTTTTCTTCTCCCCAAAATGACCACTAAGACCAACCTATGAGCCTCACGCACAAGTAACTCATGTAAGGATCCTGAAGGTATACACATTTTGGCCAACTTGAATAAGTAACCATCATGCACAAAGAACCCATCACAAGCTCCTTTAGCACATTTAGACATCATATTAGCAAAGTATGAATCACTGGTATATTGTTCTTTCACCTGTTCAAAACCCAAAAGCCTTGCATTTAACATAGAAATCAATGCATACCTCCTAGAAAGAGCATCAGCAATGACATTAGTTTGCCCCTTTTTGTATTTTATGACATATGGAAATGGCTCCATGAACTCTACCCATTTGGCATGTCTTCTATTCAGCTTGTTCTGCCCTTTAAGATACTTTAACGATTCATGGTCAGTATGAATAACGAACTCTTTAGGTAATAAATAATGCTGCCATACCTCGAGAGCCCGAATCAATGCATAAAACTCCTTGTCATAAATAGAGTAGTTTAACTGTGCCCCATTCAGCTTCTCACTAAAGAAAGCAATTGGCCTTTTTTCTTGCATCAACACGGCCCCAATACCGACCCCTGAAGCATCACACTCTATTTCAAATGTTTTAGCAAAATCGAGAAGTGCTAAAACTGGAGTAGAACATAATTATTCTTTTATCAGTTCAAATGACTTCTGTGCATTCTCATTCCACCTAAACTCATTTCCGTTTTTCAAACACTCTGTCATGGGCGCAACAATAGAACTAAAGTCTTTAATAAATCGCCTATAGAAAGAGGCTAAACCATGAAAACTTCTCACATCCGCAACACCAGTAGGTTTAGGCCAATCACGAATTGTCTTAACCTTTTCCTCATCAACCTTAATTCCCATACCAGAAACAACATACCCCAAAAAGATAACACTATCTTAGCAGAATTAGCACTTCTTGAGGTTTCCATACAACTTAGCATCACGCAAGGTCTCAAATACAGCCATAAGATGCTTCACATGATCATCTAAAGTTTTACTATAGATCAAGATATCATCAAAATAGACCACAACAAACAGCCCAATAAACTTTCTCAAAACATGGTTCATAAGTCTCATAAATGTACTAGGTGCATTAGAAAGCCCAAACGGCATCACCATCCACTCATACAATCCATGCTTAGTTTTAAAGGCTGTTTTCCATTCATCACCTTCTTTCATCCTAATTTGGTGATATCCACTCATTAAATCAACTTTAGAAAAATAAACAGCACCATACAATTCATCAAGCATATCATCAAGTCTAGGAATAGGAAATCGATACTTAACCGTTATCTTGTTGATAGCCCGACTGTCCACACATTCTCATGGTACCATCCTTCTTTGGAACAAGCAAAGTAGGCACTGAACAAGGACTAAGTGACTCACGCACATAGCCCCTCTCTAAAAGCTCACCAACTTGCCTTTTGATCTCTTTTGCTTCCTCCGGATTACATCTATATGCTGGTCTATTTGGAAGTGAAGCTCTAGGCACCAAATTAATTTGATGCTCTATCCCTCGAATAGGTGGTAATCCCAATGGTAGCTCTTCTGGAAATACATCTTTGAACTCTTTAAGCAACTCCACAACCTGCCTTGGCAAATCCAAACCCTCCACTTACAATAAAGGCTTTGCCCAAGTCATGAAAACAACCCCCACAGAAGCTAGTGCTTGCTCAACATCGCCCTTTTTGGCTAACATTAACCCTTTACCAGATTCTATCATCATCTTTTGATTCCGCAACTGATCTTCTCTAACTTGTTGAGAACTCAATGGCATCAAATTCACTTTCTTCCCATTCAGCACAAATGAATAAGTGTTCCGTCGCCCATTATAAGTCACATCATTATCAAATTGCCATGGGCGTCCTAATAACACATGACTAGCTGTCATCGGAACCACATCACATAAAACCTCATCATGAAAGGTTTTAATGGAGAATGGCACCCGAACCTCTCTTGTAACCTGAATCTCTCCTTTGTCATTAAGCCAATGTAATTTGTATAGTTTTGGATGTGGAACAGTAGTTAATCCCAATTTCTCCACTAAAGTAGTGGATGCAACATTGGTACAACTACCATTATCAATGATCATGGTACAAACCTTATCTCGGATTTGACATCTTGTATGAAAGATGTTTTCGCGCTGTTCCAAACCAATATCAACTTCAGCACTCAAAATCCTTTGAATAACTAATAAATTTCCCTCCATTGGCTCAAGATTCTCTTCTTGTTCAGTCACTTCGACTTTAGATTCCTCTTCCATCTCAGCTTCATCTTCACTTACAAGCTCTCCATACTTCCCTTGTAAAACCATCACCCTCTTATTTAAACATTCAGAAGCAATATGCCCATTTCCCAAGCACTTGAAACACTTGATGTCTCGCGATCTCCTGGAAAATTGAGGTTCAAATACCTTCTCCTTTCCTTTCAATGAACCTAAACTAGCACTTCCTTTACTGAACTCCACTTTCTCATCACGTTTAGGTGTGTTCCATGTTCGTAAAGGTGAAGAAACAGCCTTTGTATTACTTGTTGTAGTTGACCTCATATGGATACCCCCTATTTTCTGCTGTCTTTCTACTTTAGTTGCAAGCTTTATGACATCCTCAAGAAATATGAAGGGCTGTAACTCAACAACATTAGCTATGTCCTTCTTCAATCCATCAAGGAATCTAGCCATTGTTTGCTCTTGAGGTTCATTCAAATTACAGCGAATCAGCAACAGCTCAAATTCTTTCACATACTCCTCCACACTCAAGGAACCTTGCCGCAAAGTCTGGAGTTTGATGTATAATTCTTGTTTATAGTAATCCGGAACAAATCTCTTCTTCATTAATCTTTTCATAAGTGGCCAGCTTGCAACTTCTTCTTCGTCATCCCTTCTTCGCTGAGCTTTTAAGTTTTCCCACCACAAAAGTGCGTAATCAGTAAACTCAAGTGCTGCTACCTTACACTTCTTTGCCTCAGGATACTCATGCCAATCAAACACCCTTTCTACCTTCTGAACCCATTCAAGATACTCCTCAGGAGAACTAGTACCTCTAAATGGTGGTATATTAAGTTTGATACCACTAGTAGGGTTATTTTGCTGCCTCCTTATCCTACCCCTATCTTTAGCCTCATCATCCCTATTTGGCTCATCTCCAGCATCCCCTAGGTCATTTTGAGGTACCCTACGCCCTACCTGCCTTTGTTGGGGTTGCAAAGTATTTCTTTGCATCATTTCTATAATTACAACGAGTTGTCCACAAATTTCAGTATTCTCACCTTGAAATTCATCATGAGCTCGTTGTAAGCCCATGAGTTGAGCTTGTTCTAAACTCAGTCCCTTTGGTACTCTACTTGCATCATCGTCAACCATTATTAACAAAAACCCCCAAACAAGTATGAACAATTGAACAACACAACCAGTAGCTAAAACACTCTTCTCAAACTGAATTTTTCACCAATTCAGTAAATAAAATCAGATAGCAACAATTTACTCAAATTCGAAATTTCCAGGTTCACAAAATTTCCAGGTTCAAGAACAATTTAATTCAGCCAACCCATCTCCAGTTCACAAACTACTAAGAATTAATTTTAATGCTTCAGAGTTGCAATTCAACTACTAACCTCAAATATTAGAGACCCAAACTGATAATAACCCCACGAAATTATATAACACAAAAATTAGCAAGACACATTGAATAGCTAAAACTTCAGTTTGCACACTGAAATCCTATGCTCTGATACTAGATGATGTGCCTTGATTTATAACAAAATCAAATTGCAAAGTTGATGGAGGATAACACTAAATAGATACCTTGATAAGTCGTATGGACACCATAAGGATCAATTTAGGATTTTGACGCCACACTCTTGATGATCAAAGAGTGATAAGTCAGCAACTATCTTCAAGAGTTGAAAAACTTGAGAAGACAATTTTGAGAGAGAAATAGCTCTTCTATTTCGTGTTTCCAATTTCAAAATGAGGCAACTGCCTCTACAAGACTTTTACATGCCTTATATAGGCTTACAAAATGAGGTGAAACCCTAATGTTACCTAATAAACTTAAAAAGGCCCAAAATAAGCCCAATATGACTTAACAATTTTAAAACAAAACTAAATAAGTTCAAAATAGCTCAAATACATAAAAGTAGTAACATAAGAAGTAAGTAAAACCCAATAGCATGAAAAGAAAGCCCTTAGCTGCTTCTTAAAGCCCAACGTCACCAAACGTCTCTAAATCACGACCCAATCTCAAATTGAAGACAAATAAATACATTTAGCTCGTTTCCATTCAGATTGTAAGCTTCTAATCCCATAGAAGCTTTAATAGCTCCAATTTGACTACTTATGGCCCTTTGAAGCTGTTTAGCCTTAGCCCTTGTTATTGGACCATCTAAAATCTCCTTTACGCTCAGCTCGCCTTCTTGAGTTGATTTAGAACCTTCATGATGCACATCAAAATGTCTTTTTCAAGTTTATCCTAATGTTCCATAATCATCCAATCACAATTCCTAGCATATTGAAAGCATTAAGAACAACACAAATTGAATAATAAACTGAATTCATAACAATGGGAATCAAATACTATAATTAAGTCCACATACTGAATTAAACACTACAATCCTAGATAATAAAATTAAATTAACATAATAAGAGTTTAATGGCTAAATAATAATAATTAAACATGATACAACAATTCAAAATCGAATTTATTAAGACAAGGGTGCCTCAAATCAATCCATGGCCTTCGGTTGAATCCTCTAAAAGTTAGCCAAAATGCCTTTGATTGTGTAATCTCTCTCTAAAATAGGTTTAAATATTGTTTTTGCACAATATAAAGATTATTTCTAGGTTATAAATGTGTTAGATTGAGAGAAAATGGGTTAAGGTTAGGTTAAGGGTTGACAATTTTCATTTGGAGGCGAAAGAGTGTATTTATAGAATCGTCATAACATCGGGGCATTCACTATTCAATGTTGGGGCATTCATCAGTGCATGAACACTGGGGCATTATTTTTTGGACACCAGAGCGTTAGTCAGTGTAGCAAAATACTGTAGTAAATGACTGTTCACAATTATTGTTTACAAGCATTGTAGCAATTTATTGTAGTAATTTTTCTTATTTGCTCCAATTTCATCCTTTTTCGTATTCTCCTGATTTAACCCTATAACAACAACATTTAATGCATAAAAAGCTCTTAAATTACTCAAAAATGAACAATTATTAAGATAAATAGGGTTGGATTATGTATCTAAAATATACTCATCAAATACCCCCAAACTTAGACAATTGCTCGTCCTCGAGCAATTAGAGAGAATAACACAAAGTAAAAAAAAAAAAACGCAAACGCATATGAAAAACCAAAAACTTAAAAGTAACAATTGGTCGGATTGATTTAATGATTACCTTTATTGTCTCAAAACCTGCATCACTATTCTCAATTCTTTTGGAATTAATAAACACTATAAACAATTCACAAACACCACAATTAAGCATTTTTATTCTTCCTTATAAGTGATCAACAGTGCATGTGTGTGAAACAAGTAAGTATTAATTGAATTATACATAGATTAGCTCAACTACTCAAGATTGTACAAAAAAGAAGGGTCCCAGCTTATTTTAAGTACAAAACACTACCATAAGCTTGTTTTTTATAAAGCTCCCCACTAATATAGAAAAACACATGTTTAAGGATCTATTAGGTCTTTTATTAGCTTGTAATGTAGGGTTAGGATCAAGGTGGGTTATTTTGGATACAAATTTGGTTTCATTCACACCATGAACACTAAGTCCCATTGGCTACCACTTAAACTTCTTACACTTGGTTTAATTCTCCCAAACTTATGATTTTTACCCAATTTCAACCACTTATTCCTTTTTTTTTTTCTTTTTTTTTATAACTTCCCCAAACTTAGAATAATTTCCCTAAACAAAGTAGCGCTTTCTTGCCAAATTGTATTATTTTTTCTTTTTAAACAACCATAACGCAAAAATCTCTAAAATATTTATCACCATGCTCAATGTTTATGGTGTTAAGTTTATTTTGGGTGCTTAAATTCAAAGTTTAGGGTTATAATGTGGTTATTCAATAAAATGGATATTTTAGGCTCAAATGGTTGACTACAGATAAATACACATCAAAGGTAGGTTAGAAATGCTCAAACAGTTCAAAGATGGCCTATTTTCATTCTCTATTCATGTGTTTTCTAAGATTTTGCCTCAAGCCACAATCAAACAAGTTCTAGAGTGTCTATCTATTCATCGAGACTAGAGTGTACTACTTGAGCATAAGCATCTTTGAGCAAAAATTCAACTAACACAAGCCTTATTCAAGTGCTCAAAAATTGGTGATCACAAACAAGGTCAAAATCCGTCTAAGTATTAGTGCATGAATTATTTAATGTATATATTGTTTCCTAGGGAATTGAAAAATAAATTCTGCAATCACATTTCTTATCATGGACTAGCAATCATCATCTTAATCCGACACAAAACACTCAACACATAAAATAATAAATTTTTTTCCAAAATAAAACAACTAAAAATAGTAGTCATAAATAAATATACATGACAAAAATGAGTAAATAAACAGCACAAAAGTAAATAAACACCGAAGAATGTTTTTCTTGCCCAAAATTAAAATTTAACATTGTCCCCAATGGCAAGAAAAAGAAAATGAGGTTAGGAATCTCTTTTAGTGGATGATGTTTTAGCATGGTGGTGTTTGGATTTTGAAGCCAATTATGCTGTCAGGCTGATGCTGAGTAGTTGAAGTAGGCCTAGCTTGCTACCAAGATTTTAAAATTGCTTCTTTTTTTTTTTTTATTCCCTTGATTGCATCTTTTTGATATGCTTCAACTTCTTTTTATCATGCTCTGCTAGGCACCTACTTGTTATTTCACACGCTGCAATATAGAAGTAACATTAAAAATAAAATATTACAAAAATTAAAAGTAAAACCTAAAATTGATGTGCCTTGATTTATAACAAAATTAAATTGCAAAGTTGATGGAGGATATAACTAAATAGATACCTTGATAAGTCGAATGGACGCCACAAGGATCAGTTTAGGGTTTTGACGCCACACTCTTGATGATCAAAGAGTGATAAGTCAGCAACTATCTTCAAGAGTTGAAAAACTTGAGAAGACAATTTTGAGAGAGAAATAGCTCATCTATTTCGTGCTTCCAATTTCAAAATGAGGCAACTGCCTCTACAAGACTTTTACATGCCTTATATAGGCTTACAAAATGAGGTGAAACCCTAATGTTACCTAATAAGCTTTAAAAAGGCCCAAAATAAGCCCAATATGACTTAACAATTTAAAACAAAACTAAACAAGTTCAAATTAGCCCAAATACATAAAAGTAGTAACATAAGAAGTAAATAAAGCCCAATAGCATGAAAAGAAAGCCCTTAGCTGCTTCTTAAAGCCCAACGTCACCAAACATCTCTAAATCACGTCCCAATCTCAAATTGAAGACAAATAAATACATTTAGCTCGTTTCCAATCAGATCGCAAGCTTCTAATCCCATAGAAGCTTCAATAGCTCCAATTTGACTACTTATGGCCCTTTGAAGCTGTTTAGCCTTAGCCCTTGTTATTGGACCATCTGAAATCTCCTTTACGCTCAGCTCGCCTTCTTGAGTTGATTTAGAACCTTCATGATGCACATCATCACCCCTGGGCAGAGAATGATTTGCCCTCAAATCAGA
Organism: Ailanthus altissimus; assembly: GCA_946807835.1. Classification (NCBI taxonomy): domain Eukaryota; kingdom Viridiplantae; phylum Streptophyta; class Magnoliopsida; order Sapindales; family Simaroubaceae; genus Ailanthus; species Ailanthus altissimus. Next base: position 8,275,616 of record OX327699.1, read on the forward strand.
ATCTTCTAAATCTTCCAAATAAGGAGATAAATCCTTCACATTAAAAGTGGCTGAAACATTGTAATCACCAGGAAGGTCAACTTTGTAAGCATTACTATTTACCTTCTCTATAATACGAAAAGGTCCATCAACTCTTGGCATCAGCTTGGACTTCCGCTTGCTAGGAAATCTTCCCTTGCTAAGATGAATCCAAACAAGATCACCAGGTTCAAAGCTAATCATTTTCCGTCCTTTATTAGCATGCTTAACATACCTAGCTGTTTTCTCCTCAATATGAATTCGAACCTGCTCATGAAGCTTCTTCATCAATTCTGCCTTCTTAACACCATCCATAGATGTCCTCTCATTAATTGGAATAGGAACAAGGTCAATAGGAACAAATGGATTAAATCCATACACAATCTCAAATGGTGAAAATTTTGTAGCCCCATGCACACTACGGTTATATGCAAACTCTACAATAGGCAAACAAGTATCCCAACTCTTTAAGTTCTTGTTTATAACAGCCCGTAATAAAGAAGATAGAGTACGGTTCACTACCTCAGTTTGCCCATCAGTTTGTGGATGACAAGCAGTACTGAAAAGCAACTTTGTTCCAAGCTTCTTCCAAAGAGTCTTCTAAAAATAGCTTAAGAACTTTGTATCACGATCAGAGACAATGCTTTTAGGGATTCCATGCAAACGTACAATTTCCCTAAAAAATAAATCAGCAATATGAATAGCATCATCAGTTTTGTTACAAGGAATAAAGTGTGACATTTTGGAGAACCGATCAACCACAACCATCACTGAATCCTTCCCACGCTGTGTTCTAGGTAATCCAAGCACAAAATCCATACTAATATCCATCCATGGTTGCTCTGGGATAGGTAAAGGCATATATAGTCCATATGCATTCTCTTTACCCTTAGCTTTCTTGCAATTTACACATCTTTCAACAACTTTATGAACATCCCGCAGCATATTAGGCCAAAAGAAGTGCTCTTTCAGTAGCTCATAAGTTTTCTTCTCCCCAAAATGACCACTAAGACCACCCCATGAGCCTCACGCACAAGCAACTCACGTAAGGATCCTGAAGGTATACACATTCTGCCCAACTTGAACAAGTAACCATCATGCACAAAGAACCCATCACAAGCTCCTTTAGCACATTTAGACATCATATTAGCAAAGTATGAATCACTGGTATATTGTTCTTTCACCTGTACAAAACCCAAAAGCCTTGCATTTAACATAGAAATCAATGCATACCTCCTAGAAAGAGCATCAGCAATGACATTAGTTTGCCCCTTCTTGTATTTTATGACATATGGAAATGGCTCCATGAACTCCACCCATTTGGCATGTCTTCTATTCAGCTTGTTCTGCCCTTTAAGATACTTTAATGATTCATGGTCAGTATGAATAACGAACTCTTTAGGTAATAAATAATGCTGCCATACCTCGAGAGCCCGAATCAATGCATAAAACTCCTTGTCATAAATAGAGTAGTTTAACCGTGCCCCATTCAGCTTCTCACTAAAGAAAGCAATTGGCCTCTTTTCTTGCATCAACACAGCCCCAATACCGACCCCTGAAGCATCACACTCTATTTCAAATGTTTTAGCAAAATCGGGAAGTGCTAAAACTGGAGCAGAACATAATTGTTCTTTTATCAGTTCAAATGACTTCTGTGCATTCTCATTCCACCTAAACTCATTTCCCTTTTTCAAACACTCTGTCATAGGCGCAACAATAGAACTAAAGTCTTTAATAAATCGCCTATAGAAAGAGGCTAAACCATGAAAACTTCTCACATCCGCAACACCAGTAGGTTTAGGCCAATCACGAATTGCCTTAACCTTCTCCTCATCAACCTTAATTCCGCTACCAGAAACAACATACCCCAAAAAGATAACACTATCTTGGCAGAAATAGCACTTTTTGATGTTTCCATACAACTTAGCATCACGCAAGGTCTCAAATACAGCCATAAGATGTTTCACATGATCATCTAAAGTTTTACTATAGATCAAGATATCATCAAAATAGACCACAACAAACATCCCAATAAACTTCCTCAAAACATGGTTCATAAGTCTCATAAATGTACTAGGTGCATTAGAAAGCCCAAACGGCATCACCATCCACTCATACAATCCATGCTTAGTTTTAAAGGCTGTTTTCCATTCATCACCTTCTTTCATCCTAATTTGGTGATATCCACTCATTAAATCAACTTTAGAAAAATAAACAGCACCATGCAATTCATCAAGCATATCATCAAGTCTAGGAATAGGGAATCGATACTTAACCGTTATCTTGTTGATAGCCCGACTGTCCACACACATTCTCATGGTACCATCCTTCTTTGGAACAAGCAAAGTAGGCACTGAACAAGGACTAAGTGACTCACGCACATAGCCCCTCTCTAAGAGCTCACCAACTTGCCTTTTGATCTCCTTTGCTTCCTCCGGATTACATCTATATGCTGGTCTATTTGGAAGTGAAGCTCCAGGCACCAAATCAATTTGATGCTCTATCCCTCGAATAGGTGGTAATCCCAATGGTAGCTCTTCTAGAAATACATCTTTGAACTCTTCAAGTAACTCCACAACCTGCCTTGGCAAATCCAAGCCCTCCACTTGCAATAAAGGCTTTGCCCAAGTCATGAAAACAACCCCCACAGAAGCTAGTGCTTGCTCAACATCTCCCTTTTTGGCTAACATTAACCCTTTACCAGATTCCATCATCTTCCTTTGATTCTGCAACTGATCTTCTCTAACTTGTTGAGAACTCAATGGCATCAAATTCACTTTCTTCCCATTCAGCACAAATGAATAAGTGTTCCTTCGCCCATTATAAGTCACATCATTATCAAATTGCCATGGGCGTCCTAATAACACATGACTAGCTGTCATCGGAACCACATCACATAAAACCTCATCATGAAAGGTTTTAATGGAGAATGGCACCCGAACCTGTCTTGTAACTTGAATCTCTCCCTTGTCATTAAGCCAATGTAATTTGTATGGTTTTGGATGTGGAACAGTAGTTAATCCCAGTTTCTCCACTAAAGTAATGGATGCAACATTGGTGCAACTACCATTATCAATGATCATGGCACAAACCTTATCTCGGATTTGACATCTTGTATGAAAGATGTTTTCGCGCTGTTCCAAACCAATATCAACTTCAGCACTCAAAATCCTTTGAATAACTAATAAATTTCCCTCCATTGGATCAAGATTCTCTTCTTGTTCAGTCACTTCGACTTTAGATTCCTCTTCCATCTCAGCTTCATCTTCACTTACAAGCTCTCCATACTTCCCTTGTAAAACCATCACCCTCTTATTCGGACATTCAGAAGCAATATGCCCATTTCCCAAGCACTTGAAACACTTGATGTCTCGCGATCTCCTGGAAAATTGAGGTTCAACTACCTTCTCCTTTCTTTTCAATGAACCTGAACTAACACTTCCTTTACTGAACTCCACTTTCTCATCACGTTTAGGTGTGTTCCATGTTCACGAAGGTGAAGAAACAGCCTTTGTATTACTTGTTGTAGTTGACCTCATATGGAAACCCCCTCTTTTCTGCTGTCTTTCTACTTTAGTTGCAAGCTTTATGACATCCTCAAGAAATATGAAGGGCTGTAACTCAACAACATTAGCTATATCCCTCTTCAATCCATCAAGGAATCTAGCTATTGTTTGCTCTTGAGGTTCATTTAAATCACAGCGAATTAGCAACAGCTCAAATTCTTTCACATACTCCTCCACACTCAAGGAACCTTGCCGCAAAGTCTGGAGTTTGATGTATAATTCTTGTTTATAGTAATCCGGAACAAATCTCTTCTTCATTAATCTTTTCATAAGTGGCCAGCTTGTAACTTCTTCTTCGTCATCCCTTCTTCGCTGAGTTTTTAAGTTTTCCCACCACAAAAGTGCGTAATCGGTAAACTCAAGTGCTGCTACCTTACACTTCTTTGCCTCATGATACTCATGCCAATCAAACACCCTTTCTACCTTCTGAACCCATTCAAGATACTCCTCAGGAGAACTAGTACCTCTAAATGGTGGTATATTAAGTTTGATACCACTAGTAGGGTCATTTTGCTGCCTCCTTATCCTACCCCTATCTTCAGCCTCATCATCCCTATTTGGCTCATCTCCAGCATTCCCTAGGTCATTTTGAGGTACCCTATGCCCTACCCGCCTTTGTTGGGGTCGTAAAGTGTTTCTTTGCATCATTTCTATAATTGCAGCAAGTTGTCCACGAATTTCAGTAATCTCACCTCGAAATTCATCATGAGCTCGTTGTAAGCCCACGAGTTGAGCTTGTTCTAAACTCAATCCCTTTGGTACTCTACTTGCATCATCATCAGTCATTATTAACAAAAATCCCAAACAAGTATGAACAATTGAACAACACAACCAGTAGCTAAAACACTCTTCTCAAACTGAATTTTCCACCAATTCAGTAAATACAATCAGATAGCAACAATTTACTCAAATTCGAAATTTCCAGGTTCACAAAATTTTCAGGTTCAAGAACAATTTAATTCAGCCAACCCATCTCCAGTTCACAAACTACTAAGAATTAATTTTAATGCTTCAGAGTTGCAATTCAACTCCTCAAATATTAGAGACCCAAACTGATAATAACCCCACGAAATTATATAACACAAAAATTAGCAAGACACCTTCAATAGCTAAAACTTCAGTTTGCACACTGAAATCCTGTGCTCTGATACCAGATGATGTGCCTTGATTTATAACAAAATTAAATTGCAAAGTTGATGGAGGATATAACTAAATAGATACCTTGATAAGTCGAATGGACGCCACAAGGATCAGTTTAGGGTTTTGACGCCACACTCTTGATGATCAAAGAGTGATAAGTCAGCAACTATCTTCAAGAGTTGAAAAACTTGAGAAGACAATTTTGAGAGAGAAATAGCTCATCTATTTCGTGCTTCCAATTTCAAAATGAGGCAACTGCCTCTACAAGACTTTTACATGCCTTATATAGGCTTACAAAATGAGGTGAAACCCTAATGTTACCTAATAAGCTTTAAAAAGGCCCAAAATAAGCCCAATATGACTTAACAATTTAAAACAAAACTAAACAAGTTCAAATTAGCCCAAATACATAAAAGTAGTAACATAAGAAGTAAATAAAGCCCAATAGCATGAAAAGAAAGCCCTTAGCTGCTTCTTAAAGCCCAACGTCACCAAACATCTCTAAATCACGTCCCAATCTCAAATTGAAGACAAATAAATACATTTAGCTCGTTTCCATTCAGATCGCAAGCTTCTAATCCCATAGAAGCTTCAATAGCTCCAATTTGACTACTTATGGCCCTTTGAAGCTGTTTAGCCTTAGCCCTTGTTATTGGACCATCTGAAATCTCCTTTACGCTCAGCTCGCCTTCTTGAGTTGATTTAGAACCTGATGCGATATTTCTATATCATAAATTAAGTGCAAGTATACACTATCGTATGCAAGTAATAAAGAGACTAAATAAGTCGGATGTCGAACCCACAGGGATAATTCTTTCTTTTTAACCAATTACTAAAATTATGTCTTTCTAATAATTATTCAGAAAAATAAAAATCTAAGAATGAATGTAAGAAATATAAAAGTAAAAACACAATGCAATGAGATTTAAAGATATAGCAACGTAGAGAGAACCTAGGATTAATATTATCCCTCAATATGTTTCTAATGATTAATCTTCTAATATTTAACTCACTTAGTCTTTATTATTGATCAAGACACTAATGTATTCACAAGCCTCTTCCAAGGTCATGCAAGTATACCCTAATTTACCAAATACCTATATTCCTATGGTACTTGTAATAAATTAAGATTCATTAAGATTAGGTCTTATTGATCATACATGCCAATTAGGTATATTCCTATCCTAAGTCGAAACTTGCATATGCAACATTGAATGTTACTCTACAATCATGCATCAAATTACCTAGGTCTAAATATTATGATTCCTCTTCCGAGTTTATCAATAATATTACCAATTCATTCACCATATATTGGCCAGATATATTGAAGCATTAAACACAAGTAATTTAAATAATAAATGACTAAGTTTATTAAATATTAAAAGATATGGCAATTTAAGCACACATATTGAGTTCAAATATTAACCCTAGAAAATAAGTTAGCTCATGGCTACAAGAGAACAGCAGTTAAAATAATTATAAATCATGATACAATTATTAGCAAACCGATATAGACGTCGAATTGCTCTTAATTGCGCTGCCTGGGAACTCTTGATGCCGAAGAACGTCTTGTATCTCTCTCTAAAGATGCTTCAATTAAGCTCCTATTGCTCTCCAAGACTCGTGCTCTGTATTCTTAGTGCTCTTGGGTCGTCTTGGATTGATCTTTGAAGGCTGGGAACGAGTGGCTTTATATAGGGATTGATATGAGCTTGAAAATCTCAATTCTCGTCGGACTAGGACTCGCACTACCGCTGGCGCGCTATGCATCTGTCGCTGGGGCGACGCGTGAAAAAGCCTTCACCGCTGGAGCGGTGGGATCTTGGCGCTGGGGCGCTGCATGAAAACGGCTTCACCGCTGGCGCGGTGACTCTTCGGCGCTGGGGCGCTATACGCGACTTAAGCAAGTCGTTTTTCTAATTTCGATCACTATTCCAACGCTGGGGCTAAAATACTTGTGGCGCGGGGGCGCTGGACTCATAATTTGAAAGCTTTGCATTTTAGTCCCTGTTTTCGTTCCTTTTGCGTTCTTTCTTTAAATTTCGTTCAAGTCCCTATAAATAACAATAATGCACATTAATAGCCATCTATTCTCATAAAATAATAAAATATCAATAATAAAAACATGAGAAAATATATGACAAATTTGCCCTTATCAGAACCTTCATGATGCACATCAAAAATTCACTTGGGTTGCCTCTCAAGAAGCGCTTGATTTAACATCATCAGCTTAACGTCCTTCTTTTTGGCTCAAGGAGGATCAGATTGCATATTTAAGGCAAATCATTTATGGAACTTAAGTCGAAGTCTTCGGGTGTTAACATTCTTTTTCTTTGACTTCCATAACTCCATAAGAAAATCTTGAAGTGGCATCCCTAACCATTTTTCTTTGAGCCTTCCCAGAAAGTCTTTAATCTTAAACTAGAAGATTGAACCCCAATTGCCTATTTTGGTTGTTTTCTTTTATAAATTACTTTGCCTCTTCTTAGTTATTATTCTATATAATGATGTCTTTTCATAATCTTGGTGTTAGATGGCTTCTATCACTTTTAGACTCTGAGGTAATTGTACTTCATTTGGAATTACCATGTCGATCTGGAATCAATGGGAATAATCCTGAGAAATCTATAAATCAAGGTAATCCTCTTGAAGTGTCTCAAGTAATAGAGGTGGTGGACTACTATGACTAAAAAAGCTTTGTTGTTGTTGTTCTTTTTCTTCTTCTTCTTCTTGTGCTTTCTCTTTTTCCTCTATTTTCACTTCATTTACGTGATGATCATTATTTAATTTGGCTAGCTCAACGGTTGCAGGTTGCTCCATTCCACCAATCACAATGATTGCCTTCTAATGCTCAATATTTTCCATCGAATTGATCACTGTGTTGCTAGGCAATACTTCTAGAGGATGATTATAGCTTGTGTCTATAATTCGTTCAACTTGAGTCTCTATAGTCTACAGAGAAGCAGATTGGCTTTGTAAGAGAGCATTTGCATTCTCCATACTTTGTTTGAACACATCCTTTAACATGGATTTCTTCTCATGTCGTAGTAGATTTTCTGTTGGAAGGTTAGGAGGACTCACTTGCCTTGAATTTTGTTCTTGGTGGCCACTCTAAGAAATATTTGTATGATCCCTTCATTCTTGATAATAGAAATTAAAAGTGGGGTTGTGTTGTTGTTGGTTACAACCTCTAATATAATATAAAGTTTCAATGCATGACCATTTAGATGATTATCACCATAAAAATCACATATAATCTGTTCTATGCTCTTGGTGATTTTTATTGAAGTAACATTTTCGGTTGTCCATTGATACGCGATGAAGGTCATCTCTTCTAACAAGTTATAAGCATCATCAACAAATTTATTTATGAATGTACCCCCTGCTGCAGCATCAATTATGATTCTCAAATGTCCAACTAACCTATAGTAAAAGATTTGCACAAGCATCTATTTTTTAATCCCATGGTGTGGACATTTTCTCAACAATTCTTTGAATCTCTCCCATGCTTCATATAGAGATTCTGAATCATTCTGTATAAATGAAATGATGTCATTCATTATTCTTACTGTCCTTGCTATTGGGAAGAATCTAGTAAAACATTTATGTGCTAAAATTGTTGGGATTTGTGCTTACGTGCCATCCCTTTTGTGTATAAATGTTTGATTTATACTATTGTGATTTCAATATATTACTAATTATTTATATAAATATATGGTAAGATGCTTGTAACGTTTTAAACATTGAATGATCTAAAAGAGTTCAGATCTGATCTAAAAGAGTTGAGATCAGAACTAAGAGTTAGTAACGCTAAAAGTTATAAATGTTAAAAGTTAGTACTGATAAAAGTTATCAGGTTATAAGAGTTAGCGAAATCTAAAGAGTTAGAGCCTTGTCTAAAATGGGACAAAGACCTGAGAATATATTAATAATGACGTAGTTGTAAAGAGTTGCAAATAGTGCTAGAAAATGTCATTATGCAAATATGTTCTCAAATATTATGTTCCTGATCTATCTTCACTAATGCAGGTCTGTCAGTGAAGACCTTATAATATATAGATCGGTGTATGTCTATATCTGGATAGTTCAGATGGTTAGTCTTAGCAAACCATGAGTTTAGTAAAAACTCATATAGAGATACAAGTAAAATATTAATTAGACATTTGGACGGCCATAATGGCTTTATAACACAGGCTTTATTTCTTTTGTGAAGTGAACTAATCAAGTGAAAATAATAGCAAGTATAATAAAGAGGGCTATAAGAAATAAAAGTGAAGTAAGAGTTGCTGTAAGCATTTTATAATTTCAGTAAGTAACAAGGCTACCGTTTTACCTCAAGGGATCCCACCAAGTCCTAGACTAAAACTACGTTAAATGACACTTTGAGAGTCAGTTTTATAATATTTCATTAGTGTAATGAGATGTTTGTTTATTTTTAACTACACTTATTTTTGCATGTGATGTGTAAATTAAAAAATTAAGTATATACACTCACCAAACGCACAACGTACTTTCAAAAATTGATGGTGAAATCAATGGCGAGTTTTTGCCATGGGAGAGATAATAACACCAGTGTGATGAAACTTATATGGTAAAAGTTGATTTGCCTCTTTTTAATGGTGCTATTGATAAAGAGAAATTTCTTGATTAAGATTATGAGATAGAGAGTTTTTTTGAAATTATGAATGCAAGACAAGAATGTAAAGTAGCTTTAGTGGTTTAAAACTGCATAGGGGTACAATTGCTTGGTGGTAATGCCATCTATTCTTCGTTGGCACCAAATGGAGGCACTCTTAAGGGGTGCTTTTACTTTTGGATTATCAACAAACTCTCTTTCAATAATTCTAGAATTACATGCAAAGAATCAGCTTTATTTCATCTTATACAGAAGAGTTCTTAAGATTGCAAGTTAGGTGTAACTTGACATAAACGAAGGACCAACAAATGGCTACGTATATAAATGGGTAAAATGATGGGATCTAAGACAGATTAGCCATGCAATAAATATAATTAATTGATCAAGCTTAAAATTTGGCATTGAGGGCTGAGCAAATCATTAAGATTAAGAGGTTTCCAAAAAGTAAGGCCTATTCACTTGTTGAGCCTAGTTCCAAGTTTTCTTCTACCATCTCTTTTAGAATGACATGTTCTTGTGCCTTAATTAAGTATAGCTAATTTCATATTAGGTTTAGTTTTTATATTGGGCTTCATATTGTTGGCTTACCATGAGCTGTCATACCCTATCATTCTCCTCTACTTGAAAGGAACTCGTTCTCGAATAATCATATAGGTTGCCTTCAGGATGATAGGCAGAGATATTTGCTATATTGAAAGTTTTTTATATGCCAAAATCATGGAGTAGGTCTATCATATATGCATTGTCATTGATCTTTTTCAAAAACTTTAAAGGACTATAACATTTCTGCCTTAGCTTGCCATGAATTTGCTCAGGTAGCCTCTCATTGTGTAAATAAACAATTACTTTATCACCCATCTTAAACACTTGATACTTCTGATGCTTGTATACACTTGCCTTATATTTGATGTTATTTCCTCCAAGGATTGAAGCACCTCCTGGAATACCTTCAAATAGGTATTCGCTAAAGCAAATGCAGCTCCACTAAAGCCTGAATTAGAAAGAAGTTTGACTAGGTCCACAACATGCTTTGGACTTTTAGTATAAACAATAGTGAAATGACTCCTTTTGGTGGAACGATTGACTAAGTTATTGTAAGCAAACTCAAGTTATGCCAAAGCAAAGTCCTATTGGCCCTTCTTGTTTTCACATATGTAGATTTTCCAAAAAATAGTTCACCTTTATTTGACCATAGATTTGGGGATGTATCGTGCTAGAACACTTCAATGTAGTCCCAAATCTTTTCCATAAAGTTAACCAAAAATCTGCCAAAACTTTATTGTCCCTATCTGATGTGATGAATAAGGGTATACCATGCAAATGAATAATTTCTTTAAAGAACAACTTAGTTATATAATGTGCAACTTTTATCTTTGCACAATAATGATGTGTGACATTTTGGAAAATTGATCAACCTCTACAAATACGGCATCCCTTCCCCTTTAAGTTCGTGGTAAATCAAGTACAAAAGTCCATAGAGATGTCATCCCAATGGACATTTAAAATAGACAAATGCACGTATAATCTTGTGTTTTGTGACTGCTCCTTACTTTTTTGATACGTTGGACACATTTACACAAACTTTTTAGCATCTCTTTTAAGCTAAGGCTAGTAGTAACGCTCTTCCAAACTAACTATGGTCTTGTCTCTACCCACGTGGCTACTCAAGTCGTTAGAATGCATTTCTTTTAGCAACTTGTCAAGTAATGAGCGCAATGGAATGCACAATTTGCTCTCCTTGATCAAATACCCATTTTAGACCAAATATTCACCAAAGGACTTTTTTTAGGTAGTTACTCCAAACAACACCAAAATCTTCATCAGTCTCATATAACTCCTTAAGTACATTTAGAATAGGTATGTCATCGCAAGATATATTTAGATTAGATAAAGACATGTATAATCTTGTGTTTTGTGACTGCCCTTTACTTTTTTGACACGTTGGACACATTTACATAAACGTTTTAGCAATTCTTTTAAGCTAAGGTCAGTAGTAACTCTATTTCAAGCTAGTTATAATCTTGTCTCTACCCACGTGGCCACTCAAGTCATTAGAATGCATTTCTTTTAGCAACTTGTCACGTAATGGGCGCATTGGAATGCACAATTTGTTCTCCTTGATCAAATACCCATCTTATACCAAATATTCACCAAAAGGCTTTTTTTTAGGTAGTTAGTCCAAACAACACCAAAATTTTCATCAGTCTTATATAACTCTTTAAGTACATTCAGAATAGATATGTCATCCCAAGATACATTTAGAATAGACAAAGGCATGTATAATCTTGTGTTTTGTAACTGTTCTTTACTTATTTTGACACGTTGGACACATTTACACAAACAGTTTAGCATCTCTTTTAAGCTGGGGCCAGTAGTAACTCTCTTTTAAACTAGCTATAATCTTGTCTCTACCCACATGGCTACTCAAGTCGTTTTTAGCAACTTGTCACATAATGAGCACATTGGAATGCAAAATTTGCTCTCCTTGATCAAATACCCATCTTAGACCAAATATTCACAAAATGGCTATTTTTTAGGTAGTTAGTCCAAGCAACACCAAAATCCTCATTAGTCTCATACAACTCCTTGAGTACATTTAGAATAGAGATGTGATCCCAAGGTACATTTAAAATAGACAAAGGCATGTATAATCTTGTATTTTGTGACAGCCCCTTACTTTTTTGACACGTTGGACACATTTACACAAACTTTTTAGCATCTTTTTTAAGTTGAGGCCAGTAGTAACACTCTTCCAAACTAGCTATGATCTTGTCTCTACCCACGTGGCCACTCAAGTTGTTAGAATGCATTTCTTTTAGCAACTTGTCATGTAATGAGCACATTGGAATGCACAATTTGTTCTTCTTGATCAAATACCCATCTTAGATGGAATATTCACCAAATGGCTTTTTTTAAGGTAGTTAGTCCAAACAACACCAAAATCCTCATTAGTCTCATATAACTCCTTGAGTACATTTAGAATAGAGATGTCATCCCAAGGTACATTTAAAATAGACAAATGCATGTATAATCTTGTGTTTTGTGACAGCCCCTTACTTTTTTAACATGTTGGACACATTTACACAAAAGTTTTAGCATCTCTTTTAAGTTAAGGTAAGTAGTAACACTCTTCCAAACTAGCTATAATCTTGCCTCTACCCACGTGGCCACTCAAGTCGTTAGAATGCATTTCTTTTAACAACTTGTCACGTAATGAGCGCATTGGAATGCACAATTTACTCTCTTTGATCAAATACCAATCTTAGACCAAATATTCACCAAAGGTCTTTTTTTTAGGTAGTTAGTCCAAACAACACCAAAATCTTCATCAGTCTCATATAACTCCTTAAGTACATTTAGAATAGATATGTCATCCCAAGATATATTTAGAATAGACAAAGGCATGTATAATCGTGTGTTTTGTGACTGCCCTTTACGTTTTTGACACGTTGGACACATTTACACAAACTTTGTAGCATCTATTTTAAGTTGAGGCCAATAGTAACTCTCTTTCAAACTAGCTATAATCTTGTCTCTACCTATGTGGCCACTCAAGTCGTTAGAATGTATTTCTTTTAGCAACTTGTCACGTAATGAGTGCATTGAAATGCAAAATTTGCTCTCCTTGATCAAATACCCATCTTAGACCAAATATTCACCAAATGGATTTTTTTTAGGTAGTTTGTCCAAACAACACCAAAATCTTCATCAGTCTCATATAACTCCTTGAGTTGTTTAAAAGTAGGAACTTCAGTAGAAATAGTAACAAGTAGAGTGGCACGACAACTTAGAACGTCTGCTACTTGTTTAGTAATTCCAGATTTATGAACAATAACATAATTTAATCTATCAAGATAAGTTGCCCACCTAGATAACTTATGATCAATATATTTATGCCCATGAAAGCATTGAGAGATTAGTGATTGAAGTAGACAATGAACTCTTTAGGTAAACGATACACCTCTCAAGTCTTAAGAGCACGAACACAACATAAAGTTCTTGTTGATACGTTGTTCACTTCTTTCTTGCTTCACTTAACTTCTTATTAATGAATGCAATAAGCTTCCTTTCATGAGAAAGGATAGTCCTTATTTCAATCCCCCTTGCATCACATTTAGTCTCAAAAGTTTTGTAAAAGTTAGACAAAGATAGAACAGTTGTTGTAGTCAATTTTTCCTTGATAAATTTGAAGCTATGATCAATAGCCTCTCCTAAATGAAATCTGTCTTTCTTTAAGCAATCATGTTGGTTATTGTCTAATAGCTTTCACCTTATCTTCATCCACATAAATTTCCCCACTACTTACAACAAGTCTTAAGAACACTAGTCTGTTTGTTAAAAATACACAGTTCTTTAGGTTTACAAATAGCTCATTCTTTCTCAATACAACTAGAACTTTCCTAATATAATCAAGATGCTCCTCTAAATTCTTACTGTAGATCAAAATAGACAACAACAAAGTGAGACATAAAGGATTTAAGTACCTAGCTTAAGGTTCATGAATGTACTTGGCGCATTAGACAACCTAAATATCATGACTAGCCACTCATATTGCCTATCCATTGTCATGAAAGTTGTCTTCCATTCATTCCTCACATAAATTTTGATTTGGTGATATCCACTTCGTATATCTATATTGATGAATACTTTAGCACCACTCAACTGATCAAGTAAGTCATTAAGCCTAAGGATGGAAAAATGATACCTCGTGATTATTTTGTTGATAGTATAACTATCCATACATATCCTCAAACTTTCATCCTTTTTTAGAGTAACAAGGCAGCTATAGCACAAAGACTAATGCTCTCTCGTTTATGCCTTTTTTGTAACAGTTCCTCCACTTTCTACTTCAAGATTTCATGCTCTTTTGGATTCATATGATCATGAGGCAGTTTTTGCAAGCTAGCTCTAGAAACAAAATCAATGCGACGTTGAATATCTTATATTTGAGGAAATTTGATGGTTATACTATTACATTAACAAATTCTATCAATAAGCCTTAAACCTCTTTAAGTACAGGTTATATAGGTTACTTCACTCTCTTTAATATTAGAATAGCACAGGATTTGGCACACTTTAAGAGCCACGGACAACAATGCCTTCTCCTCCACTTTTGGTAAATGTTCTCCCATTGGTTTAAAACCACAACTATTTGCTTATGATCCCAGTAAAGGTATAAGTGTTTTCCCTCCCTTTATAGTTACATCAACATCCAATTACCATGGCCTACTTACTAACACATGGCAAGCATCTATCTCCACAACATTACAAAGAACTTCAGATTTGTAAGTCTTTCCCAAAAGCAATGGCAAATAACATTGTTATGTATTTGCATGCTAGGTCCCTTCTTTATTCAACCAATGCTATACATGACTTGATGTAACTATGTTTTAACCTTAAGATGTTCAATAAGGCTTTGTAAGACCAGGTTCTCACAACTAAAACTTTCAATCACAAGCTTATACACTTTGTTGACCATAAAGCATTTACCTTCAATCACAAGCTTATACACTTTGTTGACCATAAAGCATTTACCTTCAATCACAAGCTTATACACTTTGTTGACCATAGAGCATTTACTTTCAAAGATCCATTTGCTTTGTGTCTCATTAGGTTGTGTTAGAGTGTATAATAGCCTCCTTACAATGCATACCACTTCCTTACCATCTTCCTCGGCCACTTCAAAGATACTATCCTCCTTTGTTATTTCTTTCTCATCATAGTCCTCCCCATGCTCACGTTAGGTGACATTGGTAAATTTGCATCTAGGATAATCAATAAATCTGTGCCTTATCTTATTGCACTTAAAATATTAAATTCTATTCAAACCGTCTAGTTTTTCCTTCCCC
The DNA here is from genome assembly GCA_946807835.1 of Ailanthus altissimus. NCBI lineage: Eukaryota > Viridiplantae > Streptophyta > Magnoliopsida > Sapindales > Simaroubaceae > Ailanthus > Ailanthus altissimus. The sequence goes on from OX327699.1 coordinate 8,290,825, forward strand.
TTTGCTTCTGTTTCTTTGAACTAGCTTCCTTTCCTTTGAATTTTAAAGGTTTACCATTGGGTTTTATAGAAAAAAAAACTTGGAACTAGATTCAACACATGAATAGGCATGACTTTATAAAAACATCCTAGTCTTTATGATTCGCTCAATCTTCCATGCCAAGTTCTAAGCTTGATCAATTGACCATATTTGTTACATAGCCAATCTATTTTGGATCCCATCATTTAACCCATTTACATACCTAGTCACTTGTTGGTCCTCTATTTTTGTCATGTTGCACCTAACTTGCAACCTTAAGAACTCTTTCCTATAAGATGAAATAGAGCAGGTTCCTTCAATGCAATTTTAAAACTATTGGAAGATAGTTTATTCATAATGCAAAAGTTATAAAAAAAAATGCCCTTTTAAGAGTGCCTCCATTTGGTGCCAATAATGAATAAATAGTTATCCTTTTGATCTCTGACTTTCTTGATGGAGTTGCACCAAGCACCCACACCCTTATGCAGTTTGTGAGCCACTAAATCTACTTTACATTCTAGCCTTACATTTATAATTTCAAAGAAACTCTTTACCTCGTACTCTCAATCCAGAAATTACTCTAAATCTATAGCATCATTAAAAGTAGCAAATCAGTTTTTACCTTATAAGTTTCATCAAACTGGTATTATTGTCTCCCCCTTAGCAAGATCTCGCCATCAATTTCACCATCAATTTCCACCTCTCCTAAACTATCTTCTGAATGGGGAAAATGATTAATAAGGACAGAGTGTGGTTGCATATGAGATCCTCTCTTCATCGTGATTTGTTGCAGTGGATCATTAGCTCTTAAAGTCATAACTAGTTCAGTTAATGCTTCTATGTATTCCTGTGTATCTCTCAAAAACTCTGTTGAACATTCACCCAAAGCATTCAAACAATCTCTATTCAAGTCAATAGGGCATGTCATCTTAAGACAAGGCTCTGATATGACTTTGAAAGTAGATGGCCTAGCAACTTTCTACTGAAGGTTTATCAAAACTTTCAGCACCATTATGGCACCTATTACCGATTACTTGAAGTAAGTCAAATTTCATTGGGAAGAGGCTACTGATTATAGCTTCGAATTGATTAAGGAAAAATTGACTAGAGCATATGTTTTATCTTTGCTTGACTTTGCTGAAACTTTTGAGATTGAATGTAATGCAAGCGGGATTAGAATAGAGGTTGTTCTTTCTTAAGAAAGAAAGACCATTGCATTCTTTAGTGAGAAGTTAAGAGAAGCAAGACAGAAGTGGTCAATATATCAATAAGAACTCTACGCTATGTTCAGTACTCTTAAGACTTAGGAGACGTATCTTTTGCTTAAAGAGTTCATTGTCTACTCCGACCACCAATCTCTCAAACACTTTTGTAGACAGAAACGTATTGATTGTATGTTGTTTAAGTGGGTAAATTATCTTGAAATATTCAATTATAATATTATTTATAAATTTAGAATTGCTAACTGAATAGCAGACGCTCTAAGTCGTTGTGCCACTCTACTTGTTACTATTTCTACTGAAGTTCTAGGTTTTGAACAACTTAAGGAGTTATATGAGAATGATGAAGATTTTGGTGATGTTTGGACTAAGTACTTAATGAAACAACCATTGAATGAATATTTAGTCCAAGATGGGTATTTGTTCAAAGGGAGCAAATTGTGCATTCCAAAAAGCTTATTATGTGACAAGTTGCTAAGGATACTACTTTTTAGCGACTTGAGTGGCTACGTGAGTAGAAACAAGACCATAGCTAGTTTGGAGGAATGTTACTTAGCCTCGGCGTAAAAGAGATTCTAGAAGGTTTATGTAAAGGTGTCTAATTTGTCAAACAAGCAAGGGGCAGTCACAAAACACAAGATTATACATGCCTTTTGTTTATTCCTAATGCACCTTAAGTTGACATTTCTATGGACTTTGTACTTGGTTTACTAAGAACCCAAAGGAGAGTGATGCTGTATTTTTTGTGGTTGATTGATTTTCCAAAATGTCACACTTTATTCTATTTTAAAAGATAACAAATGTACATTATGTAGCCAAGTTGTTCTTTAAAGAAATTATTTGTTTACATGGTGTACTCTTTTCCATCACTTTAGATTGGGACACAAAATTTTTGACAACCTTTTGGTTAACTTTATAGAAAACATTTGGGACTATATTAAAGTTTTCTAGCACACAACACAGCCCTAAACTAATGGCCATATAGAAATGGTGAACCATTCTTTGGAAAATCTGATTAGATACATATGTGAAAACAAGATGGGCCAATGGGACTTCACTTTGACACAAGCTGAGTTGCTTACAACAATTCAGTCAACTGTTCCACCAAAAAGAGTCCTTTCTTTATTGTTTATACTAAAAGTCCAAGGCATTTTGTGCACCTAGTCCAACTTCTTTCTAATGCAGATTTTAGGGTAGATGCGTTTATTTTAGTAGATACCTATTTGAAGGTATTCTAGGAGGTGCATCAATCCTTAGAGGAAAATAACCTCAAATACAAGGCAGTGATAGACAAGCATCGAAAGCATCAAGTGTTTAATGTGGGTGATAAAGTGATGGTTTATTTACACAATGAGAGACTAGCTGCGAGAATTCATGGTAAGTTAAGGCAGAAACATTATGGTCCTTTTAAAATTTTGAAAAAGACCAATGATAATGCATATGTGGTAGACCTACCTGATGATATAGGAATATAAAAAACTTTCAACGTAGCAAATATCTCAACCTATCATCTTGAAGGCAACCTATATGATCACTCGATGACGAGTTATTTCCAAGTGAAAGAGAATGATGAGATATAGTAACCCATGGTTAGCCAATATAATATGAAGCTCAATATGTAATCCAAGCTCAATCTAAAGTCAACCATACTTAATTGGGTCAAAAGAAAATTGAATCTGGTCATTAAGCTTTTATAGCTATTTTTTTAGTGCTCATTTAATATGTTTTGATATTTATGTTGTCCAAGAACTTTAATTTGGGTATTAAAATATGTATTGAAACTTTAATTTGGCTTTTTCTAAGCTTGGAGAATTGTTCCAAGTATTTAGTATTTAAAGTAGTAACTTCTACATTTTAGTAGCTTTTGATGATTAAAGAAAAGTAGAATTCTCTACTAAGAGTCTAGTTCATATTTTTTATTTTTCTGACCTATTTTATTTCGTCTTGTTGCACGATATCAATAACCTTTATCTTCAAAAATGAAATTATGAACCCATCAACACTTGTCGTGCATAAGAAAATCTAGCCCCGCGTAGCTGATTATAATAGAGGGAATTATCAAAACCAGTTAAATTTTACTATCATGCATTAAAATTGATAATATAAATATGTTATTCATGATTTAGGATTTTAAATTTCTCTAAATTTTTTAAGTAAGTTATCAAAACTAAAATACTAATAAGTGGTATCAAAGTCAAATTATTAACAAGTGTATCAGAGCTAAGTCAAAAAGTCTAAATCGAGCTAAGTTATATTAGAGCCAATATATATCTTAGAGGCAAAGAGAGTAAGGATAAACCTCATGAAAGAAAATAAGTTTAAGTATATCTTCATTAAAGAGAGAGAGAGAGAGAGAGAGAGAGAGAGTAAAGAGTAAAGAGTAAAATTCAACATTTGTAGGAGTAACATATATACAAAAGTTATAGAAACAAAAACTTTATTTGAGTTGATAAAGCAGTGAAAATTATTTTGGAATAAAGTTGTCAATATAATTAAAAATCTCAAATTTGTTTTTAGAAAATTATTGAGATGTATTTAGCGAGTTGCTAGGTTGAGGGAAAAAAAAAAACAATGGGTGCATGTGAAAAAACAAAAAGTTAGTCTGCGAAAGTGGCAGGTGGATTAGTTCTTATGTAAAGCTCTAAATGAGTTAAGCATAGTTTTCTATAATGAGCAAAAGTAGACACTATTTGAAGAGTTTGGCTTAAAGGATGCAATAAAAGAATTAAGCCAAATATGATATATTTAAGAGATTTAAAAGTTTAGTTTAAGGGAGGCAATGTTGAATGAAATCAAACTTGATTCACTTAAGAAAAACTTATTTGGGTTAGTCTAAGAGATTCCTAAACTAGTAGTTTCTTTATAAGTTTACTTTATTCAAGTATGGTCTAATTTGTACAAAGATTAAGAATATAAATTCACACAAAAAATCAAATATCACACACTTTATAAAGAGAATAGATGATTAATTCAAAGACAGTGAAAGAGAAAATATATGAGTTTTCATACAAAATATGATCTAAGGATCTAAGAATACTTAAAGTACTCTTATATTATATTTTTATAAGATTGTAGTGAATTACTCTCTCATTCATGGATGTAGCTAAAATTATCGTGAACCATATTAAATTTTTTATATTTTTATGTGATTTATTAATTTTGATATTTGATGTGCTTCCCGCTAAATTTTCTAACAAGTAGTATCATAGTTAAAATACTAACAATTTTCCTTCCATTATTATGAAGGATAGATCTAGACTAGGGTTGGTAATATGAATCACGATTCATTTATTGGTACACATTCGATTTGAATTTTGAAAATGTAGATAAAAAAAAATTAACCTGATAAAAAAATTTGAGAATAATTATGCAAATTGAATACGTGTTTAAGCATCGTGATTCATCAATTCACCTAAGATTCGCTACACTTACATTAGCGAATTAGACGAATTCAAATAAATAAGAATTCTTTTACTATTCGCAAAAGACTCAAAAGTCTAATTTTTTAAATATATATATATAATTTATTATAGATTTGTACTTGTTGCTCCCATTATTTATAGACTCAACAACTCGCATAGCTCAAGCCTATAATTCAAATCCTATTAAGATATTAATTGTTAATTAGTATTCCGTATAGAGAAAGATTTCTCATAAGAAGAGAAATTCACTTAAATTTTTCTCCATTGGTTAAAATAGATTAGGATGTCTATTTATCAAGTTTAATTAAATCATACTTTGATTTGGATTCATATAATTATATTATAATATAGATTAGGATGCACTATAAATAAGCATGCTACCTTGGCTCATAAGGAATATATGAACAATGGATTCACAAATTCATCCAATTCATTATTCATTCGAAAATCAATAAAGAAAATAAGAGAAACATAAGAGCATTTAATATCCTTTTACTTGAAACATCTTACACATTGCACACTTGTGTTGATTATATACTTGACTTGCATCAAAGTGTCTATTTTTTATAAGAGGACAATGTTCTTCTTTAACAAATCAATATGATCAATGAAGACTAAGAAATAATTTGTGAAAATTTTTAAATTTAAAACTTTCAGTAGTGCTGTCTGTTGGAAGCTTGAACAAGAAAACTAAGTTTTCAACAATCAATTCCAACAAATTTACATGAGTTAGATGCAAAAAAATTCAAAAAAGAAGAAAGGCGAGACAAAAGAGAGAGCATAAGAAACGAAATCAAGGAACCATGCATGCAACAAAAAAACGAAAGAAAACATCCGTGGGAAACTAGTTTAGTTTATGCATGAAGCCATGAACCGACGCATGGTTCCTCAAGAAAACTCAATTAGTAAAGAAAAGACTCCACATGACTAGTTAAAAGAAGTTTCAAACAATCCGAGTGCCAAAAGATTTTTTTTCTCCTTTTAGTTCTAATAACCCGAATTTGACTGAATAAATATTTTAGGGAAATTTGTTTAGGAGTTGAAGGTAGAAGACGCAGTAGAAAGGTTCTCCAAGTAGCGCACACTAAGTAAAATTTATCGGGCTCACTACCACAGGGGACCAAATAACAGCTGAACCACCACCCCCACTTGGAATTGACTGGATTGTTAGCCTCGATTCGTCACCACCAATCGGACTACCAGTCTCGATTTGTCATTGTCAACAAAGCAACCATATCGATTCTCCATCGACCACCATATCATCGCCAATCTTTTAGCATTAACCTCCCATCAAACAAAGCCTGCAACAAATTCTTCAACTGGGTTTGGCTCCCTTGCGAATTTAGGTTCTTCAATTTTGCGGGAAAAGATGCCAACTAGGTCGAATGAACAATCCATCCCCCTTCAAAAATCAAACTTTTCGAGCAAGGTTCCCCGATATTTTTCTATCCACGAGTCTAACAACATTCGGAGTTCACCAGCTGATTCTGAACAAATATCAGGAGAAATAAGACTGCCAGCTAAAGAACCTCTTACTAAAGCGCTGATTCTATCAGATTTTTTGCGTGCAAATCAATTTCAGCCAATGACGAGATTATACTATTCATTGAGGGATTCACTTCAAAGGAACTTGATTTTTACTTTCTTTCTCAAGAGCACAACAACTCTTTCCCGGGCTTTCTAAAGTCTTAGAATCATTTATGAGGACATAGTGTTCATTGTCATCTTTTCACACCTTGAAACTTTTTTTAGAAATTCCACCTATATTTGAATCAAGATTATTACGCACATGGACATAAAACTTATTCACTACAAACCATAAAGAAGAAACAAACCATACTTCACAAAATACATCCAGTTTCCCATGAAAAGGCTATCATGCCCAAACTTGGGAAGTAGGCTACCGTTATGTGGAGATAACCAACAACAATCCCCATTGCCATTATGTAGAGATAACTAAAAGCAATCCACACTGCAATTATGTAGAGACGATCAAAAGCAATCCCCACTGCCGTTATATGGAGATGGCCAAAAGCAATCCATACTGTCATTACAAGGAGATGGCCAAAAGCAATTCTCACTGCCGTTATGTAGAGATGGCTATAAGCATATATGATCATTTATCAAAAAGCCTTTGCAGGAAGGATTTTGTATCTTTGCGAGGATGCACCATTATAAGAAGTCTTCCCTAAAAGGATTGCATGTCTTTACCACGAAATATCTCCCAAAAGTCTTCCTTGGAAGGACTTCGTATCTTACCAGGAAGCATCATTATCATAAGTATTTCCTAGAAAAATTCTATGTCCTTACCAGAAAGCATCATTATCAGAAGTCTTCCCCGTAAGAATTTAGTGTCCTTGCCAAAAAGCATCATTATTAGAAGTTTTCCCTATAAGGACTCCATGTCATTACTGATGAACATATTTAAATGCATATTTATTAAGAGATTCAGTCACCATTTAATGTCACTAATTTTAGTATTTTTATATTTTTAGGCTTTAAATAAAGTGTTGTCTTTAAATTGTGATTAATAAATGTTATTTGTAAAGGTTTAGGTGAAATAGACATAACTCTCAATGTAGAAATCAAAATAAAGAAATTCTTGAACTTGAAGAAATATGATTCAATCTTACACAAACTTGAAGAATTGTTAAAAAGCCAAATCAAACATTTTATGGGTCAAAATTGGGATACAACATAATTGGATTACAACTTCTACTCAACTTGACTCACCTCACGTATTTAGACCGTATTTCACAAAATACGTGTCAAATTGGTATAATTATTGAAGCTATGAAATACTGACTCAATTTTAACAACTCTTATATTGATGGTAAAGTCCAAATCAGTTGTTATCATAGATCAAATTGTATTGCAAGTGGGTAAAAGAGTTGTTGACCGAAATCTGATAAATCTTTGGTACATTGTTCATATCGCATTGGATGCTCATTCAATTTGAATGAACTTACCTATGTAAAAAAAGAGACAAAATGCTACAACTTTCATGTTGGCTGAAAAGGCTACATCAGTCATTTACATTATCAAAAAGGTGCTACAAATGGGTGAACGAGTGGTTAGCCTAAATTATTGAAGATTGAAGTCACACTTAACATATTTCCATTTATTGCCTATATAAGGGCACTCTTAGGACGTTTTCAACATTAGACAATTCTCTCTTATTTTCTTCTCATTAACATGCATTGTAATCTAGGCTAAAGTACTTAGCAAGGCTAAGAGATGAACTTTTATGTGTAATAAATCTACTTCTATACTTTGATTCTTTCTCAAGAGCTACAAATGCTTGTAAGTTTGTTTGTACCTAAACTTTTATCTAGTATTTTTTTATAATCTAGACGTTATAATTCTCATGTTTCATATATTTTTAGTCATGCTTTCTTTATGTGATTCTTGTTGAATTATAATTGTTATTGGTTACATTATTTTACATGTTAATCTTTTAATGTAATATTGTCAATCGATATATTGTCAATCTTAGATAACATGTAAAAACAATAATTGTTTGATATTTAAGTTGATCTTTTACTGCAATATTGTCAAAATGATATATTGTCAATTTTAGATAACTTGTATAAATGAACATAATTTGTGTTAATGTTTGCAAAGAGTTTAGTCATATCAAATACATGTATTATCAAATATGTTATATTTTACATATCTTCCAATTGATTGTTTAGGATGTGAAACTTTCAATTAAGTTATAAATATTGAATCAAAGTATAGAGTAGATTTATAAAGTATAATTGTGATTCTTGAAGCCTTACTTGCATCATCATAAGACATTTTTCTCAATTCATAGACAATTCTATCTCATCCACTTAAACCAATTAATTAATTTTCTCCTTTGCTACTGCTTTAATATTTTACTTCACCGTCCTATTTTGTCAAAAGCTTCCTCGTGGGATCGACACCACAATCTATATTGTGATAGCCGCATTACATTTTGAGCGTAACCAATTGCCAAGAAGCATCACAATCATAAGTCTTTCCTAAAAGGATTCTGTGTCCTTGCCATAAAGCATCATTATTAGAAGTCTTCCTCGGAAGGACTCTGTGTTCTTGCTAGAAAGCATCATTATTAAAAGTCATCTCTAAAAGGACTCTGTGTCCGTGCCATGAAGTATCATCACTAAAAGACTTCCCAGTAAAGACTCCATGCCTTCACAAGGAAGCGCCATAATCAAAAGTCTTCCCAGGAATGGTTTCATGCCTTTATAAGGAAGCACATTTACCAAAAGTCTTCCTAATAATAGCTTAATGCCTTCACAAGGAAGCACATTTATCAAAATACTTTCTAAGAATAGCTCTATGCCTTCATAAGTAAGCAATATCACCAAAAGCATTCCCGAAAAAGACTGCATGCCTTCACAAGGAAACACCAAAATAAAAGTCTTCTTTATAATGGCTCTATACCTTCACAAGGAACCATATTTACCAAAAGTTTTCCCAGGAAGCGCCATAAGCAGAATTTTTCCTTATAATTGCTTTGTGCCTTCACAAAGAAGCACATTTACCAAAAGTCTTTCTAGGAATAACTTCGTGCCTTCATAAGGAAGCACAATTATCAAAACTCTTCCTTGAAAAGACTCTATGCCTTTTCCAGGGAATGCACTCAACAAAAGACTTCTCTAGAAGGTCTTTGTGTCCTTGCCAAAAAACACCATCAATATAAGACTTCTCTGGAAGGACTTCATGTCCTTACCAAGTATCACAACTATCAAAACTCTTCTCTAGAAGGACTCTGTATCCCTACTCGGAAGCACTATTATCAAAACTCTTCCTTGAAAGGACTCTGTGTCCTTACCACGAAGCATCACTATCAAAACTCTTCCTTAGAAAGGTCTCACACCTTTGCCTTAGAAGCAAACATGTAAGACTCTTCTGAAAAGGTTTTATACCTTTTCCTTGGAAGCAAATACATAAAACTTCCCAGGAAGGGTCCTGTAACTTTACCCTGAAAGAAAATACATAAGACTTCCTTAGAAAGGTTTTGTACTTTTGCCTTGGAAGCAAATATATAAAACTTCCTTGAAAAGGTTTTGTACCTTCCCCTTGAAAGCACAAAACTTCTTAAAAAAGTTGTGTGTCCACCAACCACCTTTTCCGGAAGCACTTAATACTTCTTTCCAAGGGTCATGTGCCCATCGGCCGCCCTTGAAAGCTTAAAATGTCTTGGAAAGATTGTGTGCCCACCAGCCACTTTTTCCAGAAGTATTTGATACTTTCTTCCAAGGGTCATGTGCCCATTAGTTACCCTTGAAAGCACAAAACTTTTTAGAAAAGTCGTGTACCACTAGCTAAATTTTCTAGAATGACTTAATACTTCCTTCCAAGGGTCGTATGCCACTGACCAACTTTAGAAGAACTAGACTTCTTGAAAAGGTCATGTGCCTACCAGCCACCTTTTTCAAAAACACCAAGTACATCCTCCTTGGACTCCCTCCCTAATTTGAGCATGCATTAAGTTGTCCTATCATTTCCTTTCTCTGGTTCCGCTCTAGAATGAGGACAACCTCCAGATCTATTATTTTGATAGGATCTCCAATAACAGCAAAATCTACGAGTTAGTCCTTGAACAAACTAGGGAAGTATCAATCACATTATCTATTCAATTTACTTAATCTTTCTTGTATTTTTTGTAAATTGAAAAACATATCCTTAGAATAGGTTTTTACCTAACAACCATCACTCTCACTTAGAAACACCATATCAAAAAAATTCTATGAAAAGGTCTAGTACCTTTGCCTTTGAAGCAAGCATATCAAAGCTTTTCCTCATAGAAAGCACCATATCAGCTTCCTCTAAATGGAAGCACCATATCAACTTCTCTAAACGGAAGCAAAAGCCTTCCTTTATATGAAGTACGATATTATAAAATACTTTCGTGATTAGAAGCATAATGCTTTTTCACATGAAGTACACTATCAGAATTACTTCCAAAGATGTGAACAATAGTTCAGAAGTATGATTCAGAATCGCATCCCAAAGAAAAAAAAAGAAAGTATCATTTATCTTTTGATTTATTCAATTACTAGTTTCAAACTAAAATTTTTTAGGAAGTGACACTTGTCAAAATTTCTATCAGGAGAAGTACTGATGGACCTCATTAGTTTAGCTAAATACCTAAAATACCCATTTATTTTCAAAAATACCTTAAAGACCCCATCCGTCAGTTTCCTTTGTTAATTTTGACAGAAAAAAGGGTAAAATAATATATTACACTAATGTAGCTTCATTAGATATAACATTTAAATAAAAAAAAAACATTTAAAATACCACCTGTCAATAAATGGCTTTTATAAGATATAATGTTATCATATTTTACCTTTGTAAATAAGTTAATTATAAAATTAACCTTTTTTCTGCATTTAAGATATTAAAGAAAAAAAATGTTAAGTTTTGTACAAAACCATCATTTACAGATTCTTAATTTCCAGATAAATCTTTTCCCCTTAGTTCTCCACCATCAACAATCCAAAACAAACACAATAACAATAACAACAATTTTATCAATAAAAAAAAAAAAATTACAAATCTCCACCACAATATCCACTACTGTAGGGCGCACTTTGACAATTTTTGCTTCGACAACCTTCAACCTCGACCTCGACCTCTCCAATCTGAGGATGTAACTTTGCCATAGCTGGCTGCACTACAACCACACTTGTCGAATCTAAATGGATCCCACCATTTCTAACCATATCCCCAAAAACCTAAATCTATTTCTATAAATGTATTAACTGGTGGTAGCATATTTTCCCCACTCGTCTTTACTAGAATATTAGACGAAGCTGTGGCTGCCCTCTCAGATGCAAAGTTAATATGCAAAGTTAGCCTCTTGATCAGCCCATGAAGCTCTCATAATTGAAAAAATAGGAAATGAGCTGGATAAACAACCCCTTATCTTGAAATAGAGAGTAGGAAGATGAACAAGCCCTATATTTAAGCATCGAAAGGGACACTCAATCTAAGGATAACATATGTAATGATATGGTGTTTAATTGAGATCTAATTTTAGGGTAGAAATAGTAATTAATGAATATGTTAATAAGGGCAAAATCATAATTGACATATTCATTAAATATTATAGGGCACTCGCTACAAAGGGCAAAATTGTAACTTTTACCAAATTTAACAAGATTCAATCAAAAGTAACAGAGGGAACTGAACGACGAGAGTCTCAAATGTATTTTTGAAATTAAGAGGGTATTTTAAGCATTTAGGTTAAACTAAAGGGGTCCATCAGTACTTCTCTCATTTTTATCGCATATCTACTAGTATATTACAGGAAGTAACAAAATTCAAAGTCATTTTCTAGAATCATGAGGCATCCAAACTAATAACTTCATTGGATACATCCAATAACCATGATCAACATAAAAATATATATAGGAAGTATCACTTAATCTTCTTAAATTTGATCATTTAAAAATTATATTCTAATTATCTCATGTTTTGGAAGTGATACTTGCCTAGTTTGTTTTTTTACATTTTTATTATATGTATGCTGAAGAACATTACAGGAAGTATGAATTAGCATTTTTTTCTCGCTCACATAATTACATGATTTTTATATAACATACATAGAAACATAATACATAAGGCATTAGTTGGTTGAAAAACAAAAGAGTTCATTTAGAATGCTTCCACTCCTTTACTTTTGGGAGGGGAGCATCTATTGGTCCTATTATTGATAGGCCCAACTAGCTCATATAGCCCAAAATCATAATTCAAATCATATTAATTGTTAATTAGTATCCCGTGTGGAGAAGGATTTCTTGCAAGAAGGGGAATTCTACTTAAATCCTTCTCATTTAGTTGAAATGTATTAGGATTTTTATTTGCAAAGATTTAATTAAATTATACTTTAATTTGAATTCATGAATCTAATATGGATTAGGATTTATGCACTATAAATAAGCATGCTACCTTGGCTAATAAGGGATGGATGAACAATGGATTCACAAATTCATTTTATTAACTATTTACTCGAAAATAATTAGAGAAACATAAGAGCATTCAATATCCTCTTGCTTGAAATACCTCTATACATTACATACTTGTGTTGATTATATATTGATTTGAGCATCAGAGTGTCTTTTTTGTTAAGAGGATAATGCTCTTCTTTAGCAATTCAAGACAATCAACAAAGACTAAAAGGTAATTTTTGGAGAATTTCAAATTTGGAACTTTTAGTACTTAAATGAATTTTAAAGTGAATTGTTTATTTATTTAATTAATAACATTATTTTAAATTTAAATTAATTTTGAATCAAAATTAAATTGTATTCATATCAAATTCGAATCGAATTCTGAGTCAAATATGATTATTTGTTTAAAAACAAATGTGAATTTGAATTTGAATTTTTTTATTTGAATTATTAAGCGAATCAAATTTGAATTCAGCTAAATTTTGTTATATTCTACAAATGAATTCAATTCACTTATTCATTTTGCTAGCTCTAATCAAGACATCTGGGTGAAGTCCAAGCTATTGACGTGAATGTAGGGTATTTTCCTTTTATTATTGTAGGGAGATTAAGGGCTTAGATTAGATCGAGCCACCAAAATTATATTTTACATTCGTCACAATAAATTTGTAGGTCAAGACATCTAGTCGAGCCATTAAATTTATACTCCTAAATGTTTGGTAAGCTTTTGATCATGAATATCGATGTTTATATAATATATGAGATGAAAGAATTTTACCATAGTGGCTCAAAAAAGGAATCTAACCACAGATTAAATACGTCTAAATTCTTTTAAATATCACATGTAATTAGAAGGTGATGACTATGTATATTCATATTGTTAGGATTTGTGCTTACGTACCACCCCATTATGTATAAATATTTAATTATAGTATTTATACAATTATCATTTTTAATATTATTAGTAATATTATTAATTATTAAATGGTAAGATGCTTGTAACGTTTCAGATATTGTATGATCTGAAGGAGTTAAAATCTGGTCTAAATGAGTTTAGATCAGTTCTAAGAGTTAGCAATGTTAAAAGTTATAACTATTAAGAGTTAGTAGGTTATAAAAGTTAGTGAAATCTAAAGAGTTAGAGCTTTGTTTGAAATTAAAAAAAGAACTGAAAATATATTGTAATGACATAGCTGTAAAGTGTTGCAGATGGTCTTGATCTAATTTCATCGATGCAGATATATCGATAAAACTCATTAATATAGATTAGTGTATATCTATATCGAGATGGTCCATATGGTTAGTTTTAGCAAATCATGAGCTTAGTGGAAGCTCGTATAGAGATACAGGTATTCAATGAGGACTAGGTACTGAATAGACTCAGGAAGACCTCCAAGAAACATCTTATAAAGCCGTCAATGGATGATCTTCTGAGTTGAGTAGTATTTGTGGTCCTGTAACTTAAGCGCCATGATGGGCTTGTGAGTGATCCACCGTACTTTGGATTCACATATGCCAAAAACCTTTCATAGTCTAACAGCTGGGTGTCATTGAGTATGGTCTGATACTGATGGAGTTCAGTATTCGTAGATATGGAATCCGTTAGCTCATATGAGTGAGTTGTATATCTTGATGCTCCGAGATTATATTTCAAAAAGTTTTGTGGCCACAAGCATAAACCCAAGAAAATATTTTCCATAGGGATAAATAATATCACAAAAGTGTTTACGGATATTGTTTTTGAAAATTTAAATCAGGAGATAAGTTCATGATTGATCAAATAGAGATTTGACGGTGATGATCTATATCTTTACTCTTCTAGAATATAAATGATGGAAGAATTATACGAATATGCTATAACCTCAACTTATATAGTCTAACGCGCTGCTTTGTAGTATCCATAACTTGTGTGTAGCATATCGTTCACAAACGTATGGAAGAGCTCTATGTGACAAACCGGGTGTGGACCTAAAGAGTCTCACAATATAAAGTGTACTCATTGCATACTAGGGTAGCGGACTTGATTGAATAATCTGATCTTGTAAATTTTAGCAAAATTAAATTATTATTTTGGGATCCCTTAGGATGTGCATTTTGTCAAGACTTAATTATTAAGTACATCATTTAATTAGTTAACAAGAGTTGTTAACCAATGGGATATTAACAAGTGACACAATATTGTCCATGATTTACTTTTACCTTGAAATGACTTATTTACCTTGCTAGAAAAAATAAGTGAGGTAAAGTAATTATTGAAAAAATTAATTTTTGAATAATTAACACAAAAGTATTTATTAATATTATAAAAGAAAAAACATAATTATAGCAATTGTATTATTTATACAATGAGGGGCCATGTTGTTGGCCATTTAATTACCTAAAATAATTAAAGTAATTTTATTTGTTAGGTAAAGAAATGTTTAAGTGGCCATTAATTAATTGCTTGATAATTTTATTTGAATGGCATGGCCAACAATAATGATGGTGGAGAGAGCACTTAGTTTTGGCCATCATTTGGAAAACACAATTGAAGTGTTCAATTCATTCCATTGAATGAGTAACATTCGGCCAATGTATTGTGAGAAAGAGTGTATTGCTTTTGTTCTCTCAAGTGTTGAAAGAAAATACACATATTCATCCTCTTATTCTCTCATGAATGGTCTATGATGTATCAAATAAAATGGAGAAAGAAAAATTAATTTTAGACAAAAGTTGTTCAAAAATAATTTTTCCAAGGAAATTGTTTCCAAGAATTATACATGGTTGTATTCATATTTAACCATCTCTATTTTTAGAAACAAATATTTGTATTCAAAGGGTTTGAATATATGTTGCTAGAAATTCTAAACAAAGCTACTATTTTAGTTTCATAATCCTACCAAACCGTTATGAATTACAATTGTTCAAGAATACACTTCAAGGTGAGCTCTACATTTGGAGATTACAAAACTTTAAGTTTTGTAAAGCTACCTTCAATAGGTAAGTATTCTTTACAAGTTATTTTAGAACAATTGTTTATCATATATAAATTTTGTATAATAGCTATACATATGCATATATGTGATATATGTGTTTAAATTGTCTAATTGAGTGTATTTTATTAACATGCTTTTGCTACGTGTTGTAAATTTTTGAAATTATATGTACACTCTTAAATCACACACTCAATCCAATAAATGGTATCAGAGCATGCTAAATTGATTATGTGATATTTCTTGTTGTTAAATATGTTTAACATGTTGATGTTGTATATTCGAACAACTTGATGATATTTATGTTGATGTATTTTAGGGTGTATGCATGTGATTGTGTACATATTGAAAAAATTAAACACATGTATCATATACACAAATTTGGCAGCGAAATTTATCATGTAATCAACATATACACATGTACTTTAATTCTTAACAACTTAAGAATACAGAAAACATACCTTTGAAGACCTCCGATGAAGATTTCAAATCTGGATTTCTTTGCTCCAACTTTGAGCTCACCTTGAAGTGCACTTTTGTTCAATTCTAGTTCACAACAATCCGGTGGGATTATGAAGCTAGAATAGCAGCAGTATAATCTCCAGCAACAAGGTTTGATTACTAGAAAGAAAAATAAGAAGGATTTATTTTTCTTTCTCCTTTGGTTTTTCTCACAAGTCTTTGTTCAATGAAAAACTCTCTCAAAACCAACTCTTCTTTTTCCTCTCAATCCTTGCACGAATTTTGATTCACACACTTGTTAACACACATGAAACTCAACCATTTTTAGTGCTTTCAACACTTCATAAGTGCTCCACGAAAATTAGATTAAGTGGCCAACTACCAAAATAATTTTTGGTGGCCATTTTAATAGTCTAATAAACTTAACCATTAGTTACAAAATAGTGCTCCACTTAATTTAGTTTATATTTCTCAAATTAGGTATGTCTTCCATTTAGGAATAAAATAAAAAATAAATAAAATTATATTTTATTTATTTAAATAACATTTATTTAATTATTCAAAAACTATTTGAATAATTAATATTTACCTTATTTGATTTTACTAACATGTTTATGAAATAAATTGTGCCACTTGTTAACATTTAATTAGTTAATAACTCTTGTCAACTAATTAAATGATATACTTAACATTTAAGTTTAAACAAGTACGCAACCCGAGGAACCCTGAAACATATTTTCAGTTTGCTGGAATTTTTAGGATGGAACTGTTCAATCTATTATGCTGCCCTAGTACACAAAGAGTACACTTCATATTGTGAGACTCTCCAGGTCCACACCCGAATTGTCATATAGAACTCCTCTATATGTCCGTGAACGATGCCCCACACACACGTTACGGATATTACAAAGCGGCGCGTTAAACCATACAAGTTGAAGTTATAACATATTCATATAATTCCTCCATTATTTATATCTGGGTAGAGCAGAGATATAGATCAACACTATCAAATCTTCATATGCCCAACCAAAAGCTTATCTCTAGAATTGTATTTCAATAAATAATATTCCCAAACACTTTTGTAATATTATTTATCCCTAGAGTTAAACTCTTTTCTCGGGAATTACTGCTTATGGCCATAAGACTTTCTGAAATACAATCTATAGAGCATTAGGATATAGTAGTCACCCAAATGAGCTAATAGATCTCATATCTATGAATACCGGACTCCATGAGCATCGAACCATACCCAGCGACACCCAGTGGTCAGACCATGAAAGGTTTCTGATATGTGTGGAACCAAAGTATGGTGGATCACTCACATGCCCACCGTCGCACTCAGGTCAAAGGACCAAGAATACTACTCAACTCAAAAGACCCTCCATTGACGGCTTTATGGGATGTCTATTGGAGATCTTTGTGAGTCTGTTCAGTATTCAGTCCTTACTAAATACCTGTATCTCTATACGAGCTTCCACTAAACTCATGGTTTACTAAAACTAACCATCTGGACCATCCAGATATAGACATACACTAATCTATATATTTATTAAGGTATTCACTGACAAACCAGCATCAGTGAAGATAGATAAGGAACATAATATTTGAGAACATATTTGCATAATGACATTTCCTAGCACTATTTACAACTCTTTGCAACTACGTCATTATTAATATATTCTCAGGCCTTTGTCCCATTTCAGACAAGGCTCTAACTCTTTAGATATCGCTGACTCTTATAACCTAATGACTCTTATAACCTAATAACTCTTATTAGTGTCAACTCTTAGTATTTATAACTCTCAGCATTGCTAATTCTTAGCACTATTCTAAACTCATTTAGACCAGGTTTGAACTTTTTCAGATCGTATAATGTCTGAAACGTTACAAGCATCTTACCATATATAAATATAATTAACGATTTAATGAAATAATAATACTACTATAAAATATTAAACAAATATTCATACATAAAAGGATGGCACGTAAGCACAAATCCCAACAGTTTAAAAATTAAGCATGGTGATGTTTGATGTTTAAACATGATGATGAACATATTGTGGTATTGTTGAACATGATAATATTTAGAATTGAAGCATAATAATGTTTGAAAATTATACCCAAGAAGAGACAGCAAAATTCAGGGTGTGAAAATAGTGTTCAGATGGTCGAAACACTATTCCAACTTTAGGTGCCACGGCACCACACATACTGCCCCTGAGCACCGTAGTGCTCAGGGCACAACATCTCGAAGCCATGTGATTTTTATGCTAAGCACTGCAGCGCCAGCTTGGGGCGCCCAACCAATATTGGATGAATGCCATGGCATTTATTTTCTGACGTCGCGACGTTGAATACTAAGACCAAAAAGAAATTTAACGCTAGAGTAAAAAAAGAAATTTGGGGCATTATATAGTATAATGTTAGAACGTTCAGCTTTTAACGCTGATCATTCAAAACATAACACTTCTATTTGTAATTTTTACATGTGAAGTATATTTAATACAATTATAACTGTTACATTATTGTATTAAAAAACTAGAAATTATTTGTTTATATTGTTAACCATAATGGGAGCCTTATTGGTAGGGTTAGTTGTGCTTGCATAAAAATAATATTCTAATTATAAATTAGATCCATATGAGATGTAAAAATTTATTATTATTATTATTATAATAAATTAAAAATCTCCCTTAATCAGGTTGAATAGTATTTTATTATGAGATAATATTATTCAATGATCCGTCTTGTCAATACGGTATTAGATGGGTCACTTCGGTCTTTCTCAATATTGCTACAGTGTAAGGGATTGGTCGGTGTGATTCAAGCTATGATGGTTAAACATGAGATGAGGCAAATATATGTGAATGTATTGCCCAATATTACTATAGCGTGAGGGTAATACTGGTAATATATATTTGATGATTGACAAATTAATCTGGAATACATTTATCCAATATTGCTATAGCGTGAAGATAATGTGTATTTAGGACAAATGGTAAGAGTTACATGAGATGTAATTGACAAGAGTTGTCCAACTTTTAGGTTTACAACAGCAAATATTGCTACAGCGTGAGGCTGGAGTAAAATGCCAGTAAAGTTCACTTCTTATTGTAAAGTTTAAAACGTTTAAACTTTCATTTTTCCATTTAAGAGATTTAAGGGATTATGTAAAGCAGTGGGAATGCGTATTTAGATTTAAAAAATAGATAAAAGTTATATCCATGATCTAATGCATTATTTATTAATGATTAAAAATATTCCACTAAACATCTCTAATTTTATCTTGTAGTGATAAGGTTAGTGTCTTATAGAGATAAGATGAGTGTGAGCAATCCGTTAGTATACTTAATCTAGGCACACAAACTATAGGGTACCGATAAATATTTTGACTTGCTAATAATCTAAAATTGTTCTAGATTAATAAAAGGGAAAAGTACATTTTTGTCTTTTTAATTTAACCTAATTCTCAATTTTGTCCCACAGAATTTCAAAAAGTCTAATTTTATCCTACTCCGTTAGTGAGATTCCATTAGATTTGATTGAAAATCTCTTTTAACAGTAAATTGATAACTTTGCCCTACATTATATGTTAGTTGAAAATAGCGATGTAAATACACTATACAATGTACATGTGTTAAATATTAGTAGGCCTTTAAAAAATAAAAAATAAAAAAGACACGTGGCACGCTGTAATAGGTTCAATAAAATAATTTAATAAAATAAATAAATAAAAATAGAGCAGCTGATTAATGGCCGCCGTCGTCAGTGGCCGATCAGCTATTAGTGACCAATTATGATTTGACTCAAAATTAACATCATTAGACTCAAAATTTTATGATCTACGTGATGATGGAATTTGTTTTATCAACAAAGCATTATAGATGTACCAAAAGTGGGGAAGAACGTGGTGGTTGGCAGCTATCGCCGTCGAACGGCGGGGTGGTGGTGTGCACTACCCCCATCATTGGACACATCGGCCGTTGATCTGTCCAATGGTAGGGGCAGTGTATGCCATCGTCTCGTCATTCACCAGCGACCACTAGTGACCATCGCCAACCACCACAGGTTGGCGGTCACTGGTGAATGGCAGGGAAATGGCGTGTATTGCCCCCATCATTGGATAGAATGGTGGCTTATCTGTCCGATGGTGGGGCGATGCACGTCACTGCCCCATCGTTCGATGGTGAATGGTGGTGGCCACTACCAATCACCACGTTCTTCCCCAATTTTGTTACATCTACAGTGCATCGTTGATAAAAAAAATTCTACCATCACGTAGATCACAAAATTTTGAGTCCAATGATGTTAATTTTGAGTCAAATCGTAATTGATCACTGGTGACCAATCAGCCACTGATGGTTGCCCTCTTTTTTATTTATTTGATTTAAATTTTTTAATGACTAATCAATTATTGAGACATGGATATTTTGTATCAGCCTATTTTAAAGTTCTGTATAGAGTGACTATTTTCTCCTCAAGTGTTAAAACTAACAAAATCTCATTAATTGACTAGGACAAAATTGAGTTTTTTAAAACTCATGAGACAAAATTGAGAATTAGGGTAAATTTGATTAACAAAAGTGTCCTTTTCTCTTAATAAAAATTACTAAGATATATCATTGATCAATAGATAGCATAAGAGGTGTTTCTAATAATGTCTCTTGAGAAGAGACGGAAGCTTATTAAAAAATGATTAAAAATACTTTGAGAGTCAAATTATATATCCTGGCCTATCTAATAATCTTCAGTGAGAGCATATGCATATGAGATATGCAAATAGTATTATACTCCATTAAAATTTTATTTAATATATCAAAAACATATATAGAAAATATTCACAATGGAAAGTATTTTCATATAGTAAGCATTGTTGTTTAAGGAACCTTAGGTTAGAAAAGATAGACCTCTTGGGTATTTGTTTACCAATTATTGACATTTCATATCCATATGATATGAAGAAATGTAGGGGTATGAGATACCGCCTGTCTTTATCACATCTACAAGGTATTGCATGATTTAAGAACTGTTAGAAAACTATGAAAAAAGAAGTACAGCTTCACGTAGGGAATAAAGATTACCTAGACGTAGTAGTTGTTAGGACTTTCAAGTCACTTATTCATTCAAGTAAAAGCATTATGTTATATAATAATTATTTTGTGCCAAGAATAATTAAAGGAATCATATCACTCCCTATGTTAGACAAAAAGGGTTATCATAAGTACATTATGAATAATTCCTTATGTTTATATGATTATAATAATAATTTGCTAACTGAGTGTGAATTAATGAATGACTATTATATCTAACATACAACAAGAAATGTATAAAAATGTATGGGTGAACAAAACAAATAGTAATTCAAAAATTTTTAATAATTACAAATTATGGTATAAGTGATTAGATCATGCAAGCGTGAGACAACTATCTCGTCTGATTAAGGATGGAAAGATATCTGATCTGACTATAGAACCTTGTTCATTTTATGAATCCTATAGTCAAGAGAAGTTGACCAAATCCTTATGTAGGTGTTGAATATTGGGCCATTGATTCATTAGAACTAGTACATAGTGATGTATATGATTTAATGAATCATACTGCCACTGGTGGATTTCAATATTTTGTTATCTTTATTGTGATTTGTCCCGATACAGACATATGTTTCTAAGAAATACAAGTAAAAAATTTTGAAGTGTACAAAGATCGAGGATGTTTATACATGTATATTCAACACCTTCGATCAGATCGAGGATGTTTATACATGAGCAGTAAATTTATAGATTATTTAAAAGAGAATAAGACTCTAGCTTAATATAATTATCCAAGTGCTCCTCAACATAATGTGTTTTGAAGTGAAGAAATCAGATTTTATTAGATATAGTTCGATCATTGTTGAACTTCGCCGATCTTTAAAAATATCTATAAGGTTATGCTTTATAAACTACTATTCACTTATTCAACAAAGTTCCATCATAATTTATTCTTTCTACTACGTATGAGATATGGACTTGAAGGAAATCGAGTCTTAAGTGTGTTAAGATTTGTGGTTATTTAATTTGCATAAAAATTATACAACATGATAAATTTGCACCCAAGCGGTATAAAGTATCGGTTCATTAAATATCCCAAATATTCTATGGGATATCAGTTCTATAATTCAGAGAATGAAACTTGTTCTTTGCTAATAATGCTACTCTTCTAAAGAAATAATTTTTCATGGATCATGGAGATTGTAGAAAAATTGAACTTCATAAATTCAATCAGGATGAAAGTGAACCAACCCTGGAACCTGAAAGTCAATTGAATGAAATACCTTAAACACACTCTCCCCGTAAGTCGGAAAGGATATCAAGGATATCTATTATGTATGTTTGATACTTGAAAGCTGCTCTTGATGTTTTCTTAAGTTGAAGAAAAAGATCCTATAACTTATAGAAAGGCCATATTAAACATCATTTAGGGAAAATGACAAGATGCCATGAAATTTGAAATTAACTCTAAGCGTGACAATCAAGTCTAGGACTTGATTATGCATCCCATAAGAATTGTTTATATTGGTTGTAAATAAGTTTACGCATCAGAAGTGCAGGCCTAATTGGAGGTAGAATCCTTCGAAGGCTGATTGGTGTAAAAGGTCAGCTTCAGTGATCTAGGATCGTTTATGAGGAAAATTTGTCACCAATACAAAGTTAATATGAATTTTGTTGGATATTGTAGCATGTTAAAGTCTTCATTTTAATGAGATAATCAAAGAGTTCTGATTTCATTAAAAAAATTAAGAGAAAGCGTGTGTATTCAGAAAGGGTAGTGAGAGCATAAATTATCTTTCTAATTCTCTATATGTATAACATACTCATTATCAAAAATGACAATTGTATATTGCAAGTCAGTCAGTTAAGAGTTATCTGAGTAAGAATTTCTTCATAAAAGATTTGGTAGAAACTTCCTATATACTATGTATAAAACTTTATAGAGATGGAGTTAAGAGACTCATAAGACTCTTCCAATCTTCATACATAGACTAAGTCTTTAAAATGTACAATTTTAATAATTGTGAGATAGTTAATGTACCTTTTAGACATAGCATTCATCTTTATAAGAGGAAGTGTCTTTAAGAAGAAGATGAAATAGTTAGAGTGTCTAGCATTCTATATACATCAGCTAGAGATAACTTAATGTATACCATGTTATGTACGTGGCCTGCATCTTGATGGCTATAAGTGTTATAAGCTAATATCGATCTGATATAGGTAATGACCATTGAATGATCGTAAAACATATCCAGTTATACCTGAGAGGTACGAATGATAAGTTTTTAACTTATGGAGAAAGCTACTTACAAATGAGAGAATACACAGATTCAGACATCCAGTCTGGTCCAGATGATAGATAATCTACATCTGATTATATATTTCTTTTCAATGGTACCACAACTAGTAGAATGAATGCAAATTCAAATGTCTATATTTGATTTTACCTTGGAGGTAGAATATATTGTAACTTGAGAAGTCTATAAAGGAAGTTCTGTGGATATACAAGTCAGTTGCCTAGCTTAGAATAAATTCTAAGCTCAATGAATCCTATCAATGAAACAATATAGGGGTTATTGCTCAAGTCGAGAAACTATAAAATACACCAAATATATAATTACGTGGATTTCCAATACCATATAATTAAAAATACTTGGCTATTAAAGATGTAAAAGTATCTAGGAAAAATTCTTACATATTATAGCGGACCTACTTGTTGGGATTTATGCTCACGTGCCATCTCATTATTATATAAATATTTTATTTTGTGATATTTATGTTGGGATTTGTGCTCACGTGTCATCCTATTGTTGTATGAATATTTTATTTTGTAATATTTATCCAATTCATTACTTATTAAATCGCTAATTACTATTATTCAATGGTTCAATGTTTGTAACGCTACAGACATTATGTTATCTGAAATGGTTCAAACTTGATCTAAAGAAGCTTAGATCAATGCTAAGAGTTAGCAACACTGAAAATTATAAATGTTAAAAAGTTAGCATGTTATATTAATCAGTGAAGTCTAAAAGTTAAAATCTTGTCTGTGATGGTACAAAGACCTGAGATTACATTAGTAATAACATAGTTGCAATAGGTGCTAAGAAATGTTGTTATGTAAGTCTATTATCAAATTATATGTTCCTGGTCTTAATTCACCGATGTAGGTCCATCGGTGGAATCTTTTTACATAGACCAGTGTATACTATACCTAGATGGTCTAGATGGTTGTTCTTAACTAACCATGGACTTATTAGAAGTTCGTATAGCATACAGGTGTTCAGTAAGGACTGAATACTGAACAGACTCAACGAGGACCCCAATAGACATCCTATGAAGCCGTAAATGGAAGGTCCTCTCGAGTTGAGTAGTATATGTGGTCCTTTGACCTGAGTACCACGGTGAACTTGTAAGTGATCCATCATACTTTGGTTCTACGCATGGCACAAAATGGGATAACTGTCGTTATCCCGTTTTGAGAGATTATAGGGATTATGTAAAACATTGGGAGGATATTTTAAATTAAAAAATGTATAAATGTTATACCCATGATTTAAAATGTATTATTAGTGATTTAATAATACTTTTCGCTAAAATCTCCTAATATTATTTTATTTGACTTGTGTAAGTTAAGATGACATCTTCAAATCCATTGGTGTGTATATTGGATGCACACCAACTTAAAGATGCATAAAATTTCTCTAACTAGTACATGAATCTCAGAATTGTTCTGGATTCAGAAAAACTGGGATATGTTATTGAACAAAAGATGCCCAAAGGTGTTTCTGAGAATGCCACCGAGGAAGAAAAGGTGACATCAGAAATGGTTGGATGACGATTTAAAAGTTAAATCGTACATCCTCGCCTCAATGTCCACTGAGTTGCAAAGGGACCATGTCCGCATGGACAATGCCAGCAACATTATGCTCCATCTCTGGGAGCTTTTTGGTGACCAACCCCAAATTGAGAACTATAGGGTCGCCAAAAGCGCTATTTCAGGCAAAGCTCTTTAAGGGCAACCCAGTGAGTCTTTATGTTCTCAAGATGATAGGATTAATCGAAAGGCTTGAATCCATGGACATCTCTTTGAGCAATAACCTGGGGAACAGTTTAATTCTCCAGTCGTTGCCTCGGTCATTTGCACAGTTCATCATGAACTTCAATATGCAAGGAATGACTCCTACTTATGTTGATCTTCACAATATGCTAAAGATAGCGGATAAGAACATACATAATGGAGGCTCAACCCTCCTTATTCATAGTGCTTCATCTTCGACCCTAAAGGCTTCTGAGAAGTCCAAAGGGAAAATGAAAAGAAAGGTGAGGCATACACCCAAGATGGGTCCTCAACGGCGACAGATATCCAAACCTTAGTGAGAGCTTGTTGAGATTTGTGTTCAGGTGCCATCCCATTGTTGTATAAATATTTTATTTTGTAATATTTATTCAGTTTATTATTTGTTAAATCACTAATTACTATTATTAAATTATTCAATACTAGTGACGCTACAGATATTATGTGATCTGAAAGGGTTCAAACTTGGTCTAAAGAAGTTTAGATCAATGCTAAGAGTTAGCATTACTGAAAATTATAAATTTTAAAGAGTTAGCATGTTATATTAATCAGTGAAGTCTAAAAATTAGAATCTTGTCTGTGACGGTACAAAGACCTAAGAATACATTATTAATAACAGAGTTGCAATAGGTGCTAAGAAATGTTGTTATGTAAGTCTATTATCAAATTATATGTTCCTAATCTTAATTCACCAATGCAGGTCTATCGGTGAAATCTTTTTACATAGACCAGTGTATACTATACCTAAATGGTCTAGATGGTTGTTCTTAACTAACCATAGACTTACTAAAAGTTCGTATAACATACAGGTGTTCAGTAAGGACTGAATACTGACAGACTCAACGAGAACCCCAATAGACATCCTATGAAGCCGTAAATAGAAGGTCCTCTTGAGTTGAGTAATATACGTGGTCCTTTGACCTGAGTACCACGGTGGACTTATAAGTGATCTATCATACTTTGGTTTCACGCATGTCATAAACCTTTTACGGTGTGACCGTTGGGTGTCGCTGAGTATGGTCTGATGCTTATGGAGTCCGGTGTGTACAGATATGGAATTCGTCAACTCACATGGATGAGTTATATATATCCAGATTCTCAAATAGTATATCTTAGAAAGTCTTATGACCATAAGCAATGAACCCAGGAAAAGAGTTTCCTACAGGGTTAAACGATATTGTAAAAGTGTTTGCATATATTATATATTAAGATACGTGTCTGGAGATAAGTTCACGGATGAGCACATAGGAATTTGACGGTAGTGATTTATTTCTCTGCTCTTTCAAGATATGATTGACGGAAGGATTGTATGTATGTGCTGTGACCTCAACTTGTATAGTCTACTGCACTGATTTGTAATATTCGTGACGTGTGCGTGGGGCATCGATCTCGGACTCACAGAAAGTTCTGTTTGACAAATCGGGAGTAGACCTAGAGAGTCCCACAATATGAAGTGTACTCGTTGTGCACTGGAGCAGCATACCGGATTGAATAGTTTGATCCAGAAAATTCCAGTAGACTAGACATTTAGTTCAGTTTTCCTCCGATCGTGCACGTGTCAAGACATAAGAGTTAAGTACATCAATTAGTTAACAATTAGTTATTAACCAATGGGATGTTGACACATGACACATGTGGTTCAATTATTATTTGATTTAAAAATTACCAAAATGACCTTATTTGTTGGACAAATAATATCATTATTTTATTCATTAAAATGTTTATTGAATAAAATAATAATAATAATATATGATATTATTATTATTTAAATTGAAATCAAACAATTAATTTTTTATTTAAATTGGCATGTGTTTCTACCATGATTTAATATGATTAAATTATTTATTTAATATTTATTAAATGACAAGATAAGTATAAATAGGTGGCATTTGTTAATGGTAGGCCTTAAGATGTTTCTTAATGATGAGAAAGTATTTTCTCATTTAGCCTAGATTAAGGCTAAGTTTATTTAAATGATATTCCATTTTGTTTTGTTTTAATTTAGTTTATTGTAAGATAATAATAAACAAAAACTAGTGGCAAACATAATGGATGCCATTATGTGAGAAAATGAAAGATAGTAATAAACAAATGAAAGAGCAATTAGTTTCTCAAGTAATCATCAAAAATTCGTGCAAGGGGTCAAGTAAATGGTAGAGAGAATTTTGAAAGGCTAAGTGTTAGAAATTCTCTCATGTGTTGAGAGCAAAAACACCTCTTCCATTTTTCTTTCTATTTTTGGTCACCCATATTACAAGGTAGAAACAAGGATTCAACTCTTGAATCCTTTACTGAAAAAGCTGTTATTCTAGCTTCCTCAAGCCCACAGTGTTAAGGAACTAGAATTGTGAATGGGTTGCCTTAAGGCAGGTACTCCGGTTCAACAATATACCAAAGGCTTGACAAGGTACTATTTCTCAATCTTGAAGTATTTTACATTTATGAGATAACATGTAAAGTTTACTTGTGTTTATCATTATTAAATTTGTATTCCGCTTATTTGCTGCGCATTTATGTATAAGATACATGTGCTATATTTGAATGACAGACACAAACCCACATGCATGCACCCTAGGTTTAAAATCACTCACACTACTATCTAAAGCCTTAGTTCTTTAAAATGTTTGAAAAACACGTAGAGTCAATGGATATTAAATACAATCATGAACGACAGTAGAGCAAGTGTGAGTTATTAGGATTTATGTTTACGTGTCATCCCATTATGTATAAATATTTAATTATAGTATTTATACAATTATTATTTCTAATAAAATTGTTAATATTATTAATTATTAAATTGTAAAATGCTTGTAACATTTCAGACACTATATGATCTGAATGAGTTCAGATCTAGTCTAAATAAGTTTATATCAATGGTAAGAGTTAGTAATGCTAAAATTTATAAGTATTAAGAGTTAGTAATGTTAAAAGTTAGCAAAATCTAAAAAGTTAGAGCCTTGTCTGAAATGGGACAAAGACCTGAGAATATATTAGTAATGACGTAACTGCAAAGTGTAGGAATTGGAATTAGATTTAGAATTATAACATTTAATGTAAATAATTTTAAAATTAGAATTGGAATGAAAACATTTAACGTAATTGAAATTGGATTTGAAATTATAACATTTAACGTAATTGAAATCAAAATTAGAATTATAATTATAATATTTTAACGTAATTCAAATTAAAATTAAAATTAAAATTATAATATTTAACGTAGTTGATATCGAAATTATAATTATAATTATAACATTTAATGTAATTAAAATCGAAATTAGAATTAGAGTTATGACATTTAACATAATTGAAATCGAAATTAGATTTGGAGTTATGACATTTAACATAATTAAAATCAAAATTATAATTATAATATTTAACATAATTAAAATAAAATTTGGATTCAGAATTATGATATTTAACGTAATTAAAATTGAAATTGGATTTAGAATTATAATATTTAACATAACTAAAATCAATATTATAATAAAAAATATAATATTTAACGTAATTGAAATCGAAATTGGATTTGAAATTATAACATTTAACATAATTGAAATCAAAATTAGATTTGAAATTATAACATTTAACGTAATTAAAATTAAAATTAGAATTAAAAGTAAAAAATTTAATGTAATTAAAATTGAAATTAGAATTAAAATTATGACATTTAACATAATTAAAATCGAAATTGGATTTGAAATTATAACATTTAACATAATTATAATTATAATTATAACATTTAACGTAATTGAAATTGAAATTGAAATTATAATTGATATTATTTTAATTAATATATTTTATGGATTTTCAATTAAATTAATATTATAATTTTATATTTTATTATATTAATTGAAAACCCACTTAAAATCCACAGATAACCCGTTGCGGGTTTGATAATGAGTACATACTTGCTAGTGCGAGTTTGGTAATAGAACTCCAAACCCGCAACGAATTTGGGAAGGATTTGGTATTTCATTTCTTAAGCGGATGCAGCTACGGGTTTAGGGGTATCCATCCCGAACCCAATCCGCTGCCATCCTTAGCAAAGAGTTGCAAATAGTGTTAAGAAATGTCATTATACAAGTATATTCTCAAATACTATATTCCTAATTTAATTTTATCGATATAGGTCTATCGGTAAAATCTATTAATATAGATTAGTGTGCATCTATATTTGGATGGTCCAAATAGTTAGTCTTGACAAATTATGAGTTCAATCAAAGCTCGTATAAAGATACAAGTATTCATTGAGGACTAGGTACTGAACAGATTCACGAGAACCTCTAATAGACATGTCATAAAAGTCGTCAATGGAAGGTATTCCAAGTTGAGAAATATTCGTGGTCCTTTAACTTGAGTGTCACGGTGGGCTTGTAAATGATCCACCATACTTTGGTTCCACACATGTCAGAAATTTTTTATGGTCTGACCGTTGGGTGTCGCTGGGTATGATCTAATACTCAAGGAGTCAAGTGTGCATAGATATGGGATCCATCAGCTCATATAAATAAGTTATATATCCTGATGCTCTAAAATTATATTTCATAAAGTCTTGTGGCCACAAGCATAAACCCTAAAAAATATTTTTCGTCGGGATAAAAAATATCGCAAAAGTATTTGTGGATACTTTTTTGAAAATATAAATTTAGAGATAAGTTCACGGTCGAGAAAATAGAGATTTGACAATGATGATCTATATCTCTACTCTTCTAAGATTTAAATGACGAAAAGATTATACGAATATGCTATAATCTCAACTTGTATGGTATAACACGCTGCTTTGTAATATCTGTAACGTGTGTGTGGGACATTATTCACTGACGTATGGAGGAGCTTTGTATGATAAACTGAGCGTAGACTTAGAGAGTCTCACAATATAAAGTGTACTCGTTGCGCACTAGGGTAGCGGACTAAATTGAATAATTTGATCTAGTAAATTTCAGTAAAATTGAATAATTATTTCAGGATCCCTCGGTATATATATTTATCAAGACTTAATTGATAAGTATATCATTTAATTAATTAACAAGGATATTGATAAGTGACACAATATTGTCCATGATTTATTTTTATTTTAAAATAACTTATTTACCTTACTAGTAAAAATAAATGTGATAAAAGTAATTATTAAAAAAATTAAATAATTAATACAAGTCATTTTTTATTATTATTATTATAAAAGAAAAAAACATAATTATGGCAATTGTATTATTTAAACAATGAGAGGAAATGATGTTATTTATACAATTAAGATAATTTTATTTGTTAGGTAAAAAAAAATTTAAGTAATCATTAATCAAGTGCTTGATAATTTTATTTGAGTAGCATGACCAACAATAATGGCGGTGGAGAGAGCATATAATTTTGGCCATCATTTGAAAAATAAAATTGAAGTGTTCAATTTATTCCATTGGATGAGTAACACTCGGCCAAGGTATTGCGAGAGAAAGAATGTATTGCTTTTGTTCTCTCAAGTGTTAAAAAAAATAACACATATTCATTCTCTTATTCTCTCATGAAAAGTCTATGATGTATCAAATAAAATGAAAAAAAAATAATAATAATTTTAAACAAGAATTGTTTAAAAATAATTTTTTTATAAAAATTATTTTTAAAAATTATACAAGAGTTGTATGCATATTTCACCATTTCTATTTTTTTTTAAAAATATTTATATTCAAAGAATTTAAATATATATTACTGAAAATTTTAAAACAAAACTACTATTCTATCTTCATAATTCCACCAAACTCTCCATTTAAAGATTAAAAAACTTGATATTTTACAAAACTACCTCATTAGATAAATATATATCATATATAAATTTATATAATAGTTATACATATACATATATGTGATATAAATATTTAATTAAGTGTATTTTATAAATTTTTGTAATTACATCTACACTATTAAATCACACGCTCAATCCAATCCATATCACTGAACCAAGCATTTAAAAGGATGAAAAGGGCATAATCAAATGATATTGTCCCAAATGTGGACCTTCATCACTGATAATATACAGCCCTATTTACACTTTAAACTAAACGGGCGGTAAAGAAAAATAAGAGTTCATATTAACCAGTGTCACCGCAAAACGCAGAAGTTCCAGGTCTCAAATTATTTACAAAAAGAATAAAACCAAGATATTAAAAATCCACAGAATGTTATTAACAATATAAAGAGAGAAGGAATCAAATTGCAAAATCACTATCTCCTTTTATCTTTTCAAACAATTACAAACACACCTCTATTGACCGCTTCCCAAGATAAAACAGGAGCTGCATTCCCACCAAAAAAAAAAGGTGATACAAGCTTTGGTGCCTAGAAGGGGAGTAAATTTTGACTCCCTGTGGGGTAAGTGTAAATTCTTAATCACTGGCAACTTACTTTGGAAAACCAGGATAATAAGTTGAGGAAAATTCATAAATCATTCAAGTAACAACCTGCTAACATCAATTCAAATACCCCATCATTGTCGTGCTTCCTTTGGAGCGCTGTACCCTCTGCTTTCAGTGACTGTGGAGTTGGCAAGGACCTCCGATGAAATTTCCCAACTCCCACTTCTCCTTCCCCAACTTGAGTGACGAGTGTCTGCTCGAATGGTGGGAGCTCGAATATCTGACCCCAAAACAGAATCAACCTCTGAAGTAGTATGCGGCGGACCATTGCTCCCTCTGCTCTGGATATCCTCATCAATTTCTTCAATGTTACGACGCTGGGAGATCTTCAATAGATCTTCACCAATCTCTAGATCATCTTCAACCTTTGAACGTGGATCTCCACTCAAATCTTCTGCTTCTGGAGTACGGGGTAACGAAGGCCTTGGCACCTCCTCTTGAACAATGGCCCGGAAGTTGTTCCACGAGGGTTCAACCTTTGTGCAAAATACTTCAAGAAAATTATTCGTACAACCCCAGTTATAAACATTGATCCTGTTGTCAGCCCTGTACCGGAAATTTTCATATGTAGTCTGGAAAACATGGAGAAAATTAGTTTAGCCGTATTGAGGAAGAAACTGAAAATATTAATTAATCACACCAGGAAAGGGAAAAGAAATTAATGTTGTGAAATTAGAATTTAGAAGGTATGAAAATATTTGCTAGTCTACACCAAGTAAAATATTATTCTAACCATGAAATACATGAAGCCAAGAACTTGAATTCGGAGAAGCCAGAATGTAGATGCCCAATTGACAACGTTTTGTTCTTTAAGCTTTCTCCCACTATGAAAACTCTTAAGTGCCCGTTTAGTATGGCTTTTCAACTAAGCAAAAGAGTTTTGTAATGCTAAAAGCTCTTGCAATTTCTTTTATGTCTTCAAAAAGATAAATTATCAGAAATACGTAGTTTTAAAATTTTGCCTCATCTCCCTGTAATGTAATCCTAAAAATGTCCTCGAAGGTAAAACATTTTTTACAAAGACTTGTGATTCCTAGCAGAACAAGCAACAAATTTTCTTTAAAAGCTCTACTTGGAAAATATTTACTGCTATAAACTCTGTAAAGCTCTAGACCACAAAGCCATACCAAACAGACTCTCAGTCCCTGACTATAGCATGTACCGTTTTGAGGTCTAAAATACAATTTGGTGACAAATCAATGAAAAGAATCTAAAGAGCTTTTCATTGTTTCTAGGATTTAAACTAGTATATCTTAAGATTTTCAGTAATCCTTGCAGACTTTTGGCTACTTTAGATAGATATAGCTTCCACTCCATACCGAGTTTTGCTTTTCCTTTTGTGGTGGACAATCTGGTCCGCATCCCACCCTCTATTTCATTATTAAAACAAATTTCCAAGTCTTGGTTTAAAAAGAAAAATTAGTAGCCCTTATTTTCAAAGACAATTTTATATACATTGTATATATATGCTAAGCATTCAGCAAAACTTTAAGCAAGTAGATCACTGAACAAAAAATTCAATAATTGAAACAGGTAGATCACTGAATAACCAGATCATTCAGAAAATGATAGTAAAGGCCAACTGTTTTAGTGGCTGAAATGCATTCAATACAATATAATGAATTATCAGCCACAGGTTTTTCCCGCACAACTTGGCAGACCTAGAACCAAACTCTACAATAGAAAGTTTGCCACAGGTCAAGGGTAAATAGAATTCATCATACTTGGCAACAAAAGTAGCTAGCTAGAAACCAAAAATGATATTTTGCTATGGGGAAAGGAGATGAAACAAGAGAAACCATCTTACCTGATTTGTGGCAATAAGATATAAATGGAAGCCAGTGAGTCCACCAACAAACCACAGAGATATGAAACAATAGGCCATTAGGATGACAGATGCAGGAGACTCTTTCATCGCCTTCCAGACTGTGCCATGGTAATCATCCATCAGAACCTTGATGTACAAGGCTGACATGGAGAACACATAGATGCAGAGAATGGTTGATGATGAAACAAACATGAAGAAGTAACGATAGTTGCGCTGTAGATGCAGAAAAACGCAATAAGATTCATATCATATAACATTTCCTTAAGAACAACAAGCAAATACAGCATAGTGTCTAGAAAAACATAGAAGCTTTAGATACATTCTTATTTTCTTGTATGATAGCATACCAGTCCAATGCATTGGCCCACCCAAGGGCAATGGTGATCAAAGCGCTCCACACAATTGTTGCAAATGGAACAGTGAGAACAGCGTGGAGGGCGATAAAGCATGCATGTGTCGCAGTACTTCACCCGTACGGGAATGCCATTCACCATAACTTCTTTAGTTCGAGGAAATTGTAGGCTGGGTGTCTGTCTTCCCCCAACATCAACGGACACTGAAGAATCATATCGGATTTCTTCCTCTGGTGGATGTGAATTACGTGGAATGATACCAGGGTCTCGGGCTGATGTGAGAAAAAGAAGACCCAACACCTATTGAGTCAACAGTGACTTAGAGATCAGATAACTACAGGTGAGAGATGAAAATTAGACAAGAATAACTCAAATTGGTAAGTATTTCCTAGCTTATAAAATGCATTAGCTAGAAAAGGAACCCTAACAATGAATCAAATTTGCTGGGGTATCTCGATCTGCAAATCAAATTTAAGCATTTAAGTAAATTCCAATTGTTGGCAACAGATAAAAGTTCCATTCAAGAATACCCACCCCACGCCCCAACTAGAAGTACATAGAATTCCAGCATATTAGGATCATCATATGACTTTAGACCATCAATATACACAACTTATTTAAAGGTGGAATACTAATGTGTACAAATGTCTAAACATAATTTCAATTGCAAGCCAGATATCCAGTCAGCCCATATTTTGGGCTCTGGACTTAATTGCACAACCCTCTCTTAAAATTTTAACCTTGTCTAATCCACGACTCACATTAAGAATGTTGACCAATCCAAACAATATAAGATTGGCATGCAGACTCTGCCACTATATCAGACCGCAAGTCTGAAAAATTATCGCACTTGTCAAGGATACTAGATGCATGTAGTCATCCAACTAGATTTAAAATGCTCACCACAGAATGTTATCTAAAACTCAAACAGCAAGAATGAAACACAACTATCCAGGGGATTAGAGGACTAACATAGATAGTGAAAACAATCGCTACGACCAGAATCGTGTATCCTGCATTATACGGTGTAAATTCATGGCGAAGGTGCCTTGCAACAAATACACAAAAGATAACAACCGGAACAACGATCAGCAATAATGTGACAAGCAGTGACCTAGCATCTGGCCCAAATATCAACCTCCCACCAAGGATAAACTTCTGCAAAAGATGGACAAAAAGTAAAATCAAATGCAGAAAATATCTAAAAGCAGAATACATCATCACAAAATAAAAAATAAAAAATGCAGCAAGAAATTCAAAGAGACATAAAGATGAAAGCCAAAAAGAGAACTTTATATCTGTCATCACGATCTTATATCAGAAAATAATTTACATATAAACTGTCATTCACCACATCAATGCAGCTTATAGACAAAAATAAAGAGTCATCAGAAAATAGTATCATCATTAAAAGGTTGACGTATTACATCCCGCAATATGTACTACGCTATTTGTTAGTCTTTACCAACCAATAAGCTTCTCCTTTATAACTATGAGATCATTAAGGAAGAAGCTAAATCATGATTGCAAGAACCATCAACTGCATAATAACTCTCAATTTTTGGCATGCATATCCACAACCAACAAAATATATATGCATGCATTAGGTTTTCAGATAATTTTTTGTACGTAGCATGACAAAGACCCATGCAGTGCTTGTTACAGCTATAAAAAGCGAGCCAATCTCGCTAACTTATTTGTGGAAAACATGACATTCAGAAAAGGGAATGGACACCTTGATGTGCATAAAAGCTGTGAAGTATGCGGAATAATGCAGATACTTCTGTGTAACAGGCCATCAAGTCAAAAACAGAACCAATACAAGCAAGTTAAAAAGACACATGCTCCGCATTTCATACTTGTTAAAGGTGCAAAACTGTAATTGAAGGCATACCACATGTAAACTCTCATTGCAGATAAATTATAAGTTAATCAGACTTGATTAAAAATAAAACTCTCCAACCCCTCATACTGATAAAAGGATTTTCTCCTCAGATATACATAAGCATTCCAAAAGAACAAACAAATTTCTTGCTATATACAAAACATTATGGTAAATAATCCTTCCCAATAATTATCTCCGAAAACATATCCCTAATGCCACTTCTACTCTTCTGAATGAGTAGGAAGAGTAACTAGATGATAGCAAAATTTTGCACTTGCTAAGCATCACGGACCTTTTTAGAACTGAGCGGCCTTAGATGCTTTGAGAGCTAAGCAGCCTAGAAAACACTACACAAAGAAAAAGATGAAAAACACGCACACCAAGTGTTTGAGAAAAGCTCTCTATTATGACTTTAAAAAATAGAAGTTAAGAGTGATTTGTACAACTGAGGTTGAGACCCTTATATACTACGAGCTCTATACAATCAATAGTTAGGACCTAAGATGCTATACATCAATCTAACATTGTATATATAAAATGGAATAATATGTCAAAAAATATTCCAACATGCCACCACATATTCCAATAAATATTCTCCTTCCAAATAAGAGTGTACGTCCCTTATAAGTCATGACTTGGCCTGGATCTCCATCAAAGTCAACGGGTCTTCTAGAAGCTTCGGTCTATGTACCGCTCCACCAGCCCACATACCCTCTAAAAAAGCTTTGTCGCGCATCAAGTGTTAAGAGTAAATACTTGAGAATACTTGGGGGGTGACAAAATGATGGACAGCCATCCATGAAAACAAGCTTGCAAGCTGCCACCACTCAGTGTCATCTTTCTAGTCACATCATATAGTCAAGCAAGGCATTTAACTACGTAATATAAGGTTTTTCCACAGCAGTTGCTAACCAGAAGGTTAGATACAACAAAAGGCTCATTATATGTGTTCTTTTTTCTGTAAAATTAAATATCCATCGGTCACCATTTTCTTTATACATGAGATAGGCATCCAAAAGAAGTATGAAGTCCAGTGTTATTGCTCTAAGCTATTGGAAACAGAAAACAAAAAAAGTTTCTCAGAATTATAAAAGATGACAAATGAAGCCCAAATTATGTTTTTACAAGCCAAATGTTCTGTTGCAAAACAGAAATTCTAGCAATCATGTATGATAAGACAAAAAATCATCTGATGTATAGGGACCTAATCAAAGATAATTCATTGGCAATCATAAGTTAAAAACTGAGAGGGCAACACTAAGCCGTTTTAGTTTTAAACCATTCATGTGTGCACATCAGTTTCACATGCTCTCATGAAGCCACAAGTCAGGATGCTGGTTGCATGCTAATGGACAATAGAATAATACACCGACCTCCTGTCTTTCTTCAACAGTAGTATGGAATTCATTCATACCACTATCATATAACCAAAAGCATGCCCTTTTATCATTTCTATATCATGGAGAACAGGTATTGCAAATGTATGACAGTCTGAAATCGAGGTGGACAACATTTAACCTAGAGAATGAACAAACCATCTCTCATATTTAAGCGCACCGACTCGGGAGTCTTGTTGAGGACACTAGGACTTAAATTTAAACTGGATTTCAATTATAAAACCGTATTCAACTATGTTATTTGTCAGTAGATCCCACATTATTTTGTAAAGGCTACTTAAATATATAAAGACGTTTGACATGAGATTAGGGTTTAGGGAAACATCTTTTGAACCTTGTGCCAACACAACAGAAGTCATTGTTTGACCAATAAGCTACAAAGAACAATCAAACCTTTAAAAGATCACGGGCAAGGAATCTATGATGATCTATTCACCCTACCAGAAGGGTAATATAAAAGCTTTTCCCTCTGTGTCAAATGACATGGAAACTCAATTTGTTATAAAGACTGTGCTTATGTGAACTAAAGCAATAGAGGAAAGACCGTAGGCTAGTACACCAACTATACTAGTACTAAAATACACTGAAATTATTTACACCAGTACCACTAGCATTTCCAAGACACCAATTTCCAAGTTATATAAACCCATTCATCATAGCAGCTCAGTGACAATGATTTATAGTCTCAAACATTGACCAACTGGCCAACACTATCTCATCAATCCTCTGAATATTATTTTTCTTCAACTATTTTTACAGTATACTCGAGAGTTTCCAACAGTTGTCAACATTCTGACATCTAGTTGCCCACAATTGTACTCACTCCCCAGAAAAGATCATTCAGAATTCTTATGACCATTTTCTGAGTGACCCTTTCCTCATCGAGGACAGTTTCTTAAACATCAGGTCCACTTACTCCCAACCAAGGGGAGGACACCAAAATCCCACAACCCAATACTTGATGCCATAGTCATTCATTTCGATTATTAAGTTTATTATTATCCATTCCTATCCTCATTTTTATCCTAGAAAAAGTGACAACCTTTCTGATTAAACTGTGATGCTTGCATCACTAGCATTAGTAGTAACTCGCCAAAATCATACCTGCACGCCTATCGATATTTAATAGATAAACCTTTCAGCATGACACTCGAACTGAAGCTTTTGAAATTATTCTTTTACCATTTAAACCAATATCTTAATTATCATATTACTGAAGCTGATCTTAAAACAAACGACCCACTAACATATTAACCTCTTCCTTCTTATTTTTCTTTCCTTTTTTTTTTTTTGGGTTTACGTAAGAAGAAACAAAAAAGTACCTTGTCAATCAGTAATTAGTTTATTGATGTCAAACAAAAGAGAAAAACTCGTTCTTAAATATTTCTACATCCTTTTTCAAAATACAGAATAATAACCAGTCAAAGCAGCCCAGAACCTTCAAAATTCCCATTCTTATTACCCCCTTTTCTCAGCAACCAAACAGCAACTTAAACTCATACCACTATTTTCACATAAAATTAACTTTACGAGAAAACGTAATTCGTACCCAATTCAAACCACACTCCAAACGACACACTAAACCGACCAAAACCCACTAATTTAAACCCATAACCAGACAATAAACTAAAGCATTTAAAGTCAAAACCAAAAGATAATTCCAATAAAACGAGAAAAACGAAAACTAGTATTAGCTCTCTTACATTACTGCCCTTCCAGACTTCGTACACGCGCTTTGCCATGAACGTCGATTCCACGCTCCTTTTTTTTGCTTCTTCAACTAACTACGAAGGAACTGAGTCGAAGATTTTTGAACTTCCTAGTGTTGTTGCCGGTCATTTCATTTATAAATAAACTAAAAGTAAAAATCCAAAACCGCCTCGCAAAATCTATGAATTTACTCTCAGTTTCACGCCGATTGAACGGTAATTTCCGGGGCCAGAGATTGGCCTTTTAGGGATTTTTGAATAAAATGGGCAGAACAGAGAGAGATCTTGGCGATGGCGATTCTATGTGAAGTGATGTTTTTGCGAGGAATAATGGAATGGGAATGTTTTAATTTTTTTTTTCTTTTTTCTGTTTTGAAATGAAAATCTATTTTACGGATATATTGGAATACGGAAAATGAACTACGAGTTTTCGAAACGTGAATGTTTAATTAATCTTTGATTAGGCACTTGCTTGATCAATGATAAAAGAATTGCTACGTATAATTTTATTAAAATAGAGATTTTACGTTTAAATTCTTCTCTTACATATTAAAAAAAATTAATCTTATGGTTAGCTTTACTAATTTGCCCCTTTGCTTAATTTTTAAATTTTTGTTCACTCTATGACCATCGGGTAAATGTTGTATTCATTTTTTTAAGTATTAATATGACATATGAGGATTATTAATAATATAATTAAATATTATTGAGACAAAGTATTATATTTACACATTAATTTATGTCCGAATATAAATCTTAAAGATGAAATAAGAACTCTTATTCAATACTTAAAAAATAAACTATATGAAAAATGAACACAATTCTCACCAAAAAAAAAAGAAGAAAGAGAACGTTTTAAAAAACATACTTTTCACAAAGAGGAAAGAACCCATGCCTCCTCACATCGGAGAAATTTTTTAAAGTACTGACATTATGTCAAATGATCACTAATATTATAACCAAATGATTATTAATACAAGATATTACATTTAGATATTAACGCAAGCTTGAACATAAACCATGTAAAAGAGAAAAAAATTTATTCCCCACACTAAGGAAGTAGACTATATAAAAAAGAATACAAATTTCATTTAAAAAAAAATACCATTTTAAGAATGAGAATACACACTCCATAAAAAATGAAAGAACTTATACCCAACACTAAGGAAGTAAATCCCTTTAAAGAGACAATAACCTATACTCCATACTAAGGAAATAGATCCGCTTTCAAGAAAGGATGATTTATGAAAGAACTCATACAACACGCTAGAGAATACAAACTCCACAAAAGATGGAATAACTCATACTGTACATTGAGAAAGTAGATCATATAAAAAAAAATACAAATTCACAAAATAGTAAAGAAAGAGACCACACTAAATAATACAAACTCATAAAAGAGGAAATAACTCATACCTCATATTGAGATAGTAGACCATATAAAAAGAAAATACATACTTCACAAAGAAGAAGATCCCCTTTTTAAAAAGGCGAATATATATATTCCATAAAGGATAGAAGAACCCATACCCAACACTAAGGAAGTAAACCCATTTAAAGAGAAAAAAATTCATCTCTATACTAAAGAAGTAGACCCCCTTTTAAGAAAAGAGAATTTACAGAAGAACTCATACACTGTACTAGAGAATACAAACTCCATAGAAGAGATAATAACTTATATCTCACATTGAGAGGAAGTAGAATATATAAAAAGGAAACACAAATTCACAAACTCATAAAAGAGAAAATAGCTCATATAAAGAAAGAAATAACTCATATCCTATACTAAAAGAGTAGACCATATAAAAACAAAACACTTACTTCATAAAAAAAAAAGACTCTCTGAAAAGGAAAACAATATTCATTCTCTAAGCATTTATAATTGAGAAAATACACATTTGATCATTTAGCTAAATTATCATGTGCAAATATTGTGTTGCTCTGGGGTGACAAAGATTATACTAGAGATTTTATTTAATTATTTTTTAGTATATAGAACAAATAAATAATATTTAATCTTCTGTATAATAATGTAAGAAATAATAAGACTATTTGAGCATTGAGCACGTGAAAATGAGAGAATTTTATTTAAGAAAAGAGAAAAGCATGCAAAAAGAAAAGGATAAAAATAATAAGAAATCAGCCTAGCCCTTTACTATTATATTCTTTGAGAATCCCCACACCCCTCCCCCTCTCCCACGGCGCATGTTTTACTTTTACATAGTCATACCTTCTAGAAGCATATATTCTCCTATTCTCTTTTTTTCTTTTGTGTAAAAAGACTTGTGCGCTTTCGAGTTTTTATGAAATAGATTTATACACCTTTAGAAATTTAAAATAAACTTATACACCTTTCTAATTTTAAAAGGAATAAAAAGTATTATGTGAAGTAATGAATTTTATTAATTTAATTTATATTGTTATAATAATTAAATGACTTATTTATAATTTTTTTTTAAATTTTAAATAAATTTAATAATATATATCATTATATTAAACTAACAAAAGTAAGTGGCCACCTATCACTCACCGATGACAATAGAGTCACCTGTCTTTTATAAATTTTTATTAAAAATATAAACTAAATATACATATGACAGTGTTTCTTTGAGAATAAATATATAATTTTTTTAAAAGTTTATAATAAACAACTACCGCAATACTACTTCTATTACATTAGAATGAATATAGATGAAGAATAAATATGGCTTAATTCATTGCGTTAGAGTAAGTCATTTTTGTGCCTCGGACGTAATAGAAAGATGGTGAGGTATGCATAAAGTCGCCTATCATACTAATCTTTTTGCTCAAGTGTTTTCATAAAAGGCTTCGATGCCATTTTCTAATTTTTAAGGTAATTATATCAATGTCAATTAATGTTATAGAATAAATTTTAAAACCATTGTTGTAAATCTTTTTCTAGAGTTGAATAAATATACTTTTGAGCACATCTTAAATTTATATACTGACTTAGAAAATTAGTATTTTTTATTTATTTCTCAAATGGTTAGAAAACTCTCTTGTAAATTTTGAAACACTAATAACTCGTTTGATTGGATTTTAAATAGAATTTTTTTAAATAAAATTTTAAAAAATAGAGTTTTTAAAAAAAGTCATTAATCGTTTAATTATTAATTTAAAAGTACTAGATTATTTAGTTACACATGATTAAAAGTACTTATTTGTTATTAAATTATCAAAATGAATATTATTATGAATACCTTCAAAGTATCATTTAATTTTAATAATACTCACTAGTTTAAGAAATATGCAGTAATGACCAACCGTTAGAAAATATTTTGTTAAATTTAACATGGAGAATAGCACATACATTTTTTCAAATGTGTCGG
The DNA here is from genome assembly GCA_946807835.1 of Ailanthus altissimus. Classification (NCBI taxonomy): domain Eukaryota; kingdom Viridiplantae; phylum Streptophyta; class Magnoliopsida; order Sapindales; family Simaroubaceae; genus Ailanthus; species Ailanthus altissimus. The sequence goes on from OX327699.1 coordinate 8,332,902, forward strand.
ACCAAACAACAAATATCCTATGTCCAAACAAAATTTATTTGAATTCAAACACATATAGATTGTATCCAAATAGCCCTTTTATCCAAATAACCAATCATTTTCATTTTTTCTTATTTTTTTCAAATTAAAAAATATCAAATTATTTATTGTAATCTATAACCATTAATGCCCCATCTCCTAACCCTAGCCAACTTCTCCTCGCTAAATACACTTTGTCTTCCTCTTTTTCAGTAACGTCCATGAAAAATTTAAAGAAGAAGTTCGGCTATAAGGACAACAGTGGAGTAAGCAGCAGTGTGCTATTACTGCATGTACACGATGTGGTCGTGGCTGTAGGTCATGAACGGAGAAGTACGATGGGTATTACTAGTGTCGATCTGCCTTATTTGAGGACAGTGACCAGATTTGTTGATATATTTGATGAAAAAACTCGAGAATAAGGATGCACACAAATGATAAAGGAGACAAAAGAAATCTCAACAATACAACTTCGCCAATCACTCATTCAATTTTTAGAATACTTCTTTTCTCTCTTGTATAAATTTCCATTGTAGGAAAGTGCGATGATGATGATCATGGTGGGAAGTGATGATGATGAAATGATGGGAAGCATCGGCCAAATCCTTCCATGGCTATTTTTACTTTTTCTTTTAGGGTTATTATCACGAATGCTCCTAAAGTAAAGCATACTTACACAAATACCAAAGAGTTTTAAAAGTCGACATTAATACTCAAATATTTGATTAAATATGCACGGATGTCCTACCATTAGAAATATTCTATTAAAGTTAACAGATTCTCTGTTAATGTGCATCAAATGACTAAATTACCCATTCTAATATAGATTTTAAAATTTTATTTTAATAAAATCCTTTAAAAGATAAAAAATTAAATTAAAAATTAATAATAACCATAATAAAATTAAAACTCTTAAAAATATAAATATAAAAATAAATTGAAAATAATAATAACAATAATAAAAAATAATTTTAAAAAAGGGTATGGAACAGGTGGCCAAATGGCAGTTGAACCAAGCGACCATTTTGGCTGTTGAACCATGCGACCATTTGACAGCTAAACAAAGCGGCCAAAATGATCGCCTGAACCAAGAGGCATAGTCGAGTTTTGTTTTTAGTTTTTACATTTTTTTAATTAATTTGATTATTGTTAATATTCACTGCTAAAAAAAGGGGTTTCACTGACATTATGCTACTGACACTTTTTTTAAATAGTATCAATGAAAGGAAGTGTCAATGAATTGTTGATATCATGGTATCACAAACAAAAAATGTCAGTGAATTAGTGATACTATAGTATCAAAAAATTATTTTTTATTTAAAAAACTTCATTGTTAAAAAAAATTAAATTTAAAAAATTAATATAACACCAAAACAATGTCATTTACACATCATATTGAGAATATTTTTAAAATTAATAATTTAAAAAAAAGACTAATTAAGAAAAGAGAAAATGGTTCCAAGTACAAAGTAATTATTAAGGATATTTTAAAAAAAAAGTATTGAAAATAAAAAATTAATTACATTAAATGTTATAATTTGATTTCAATTTAATTTTAATTACATTAAATGTTAGAATTTCGATTCTAATTTGAATTTTAATTACATTAAATGTTATAATTTCGAATCAAATTTTAATTTTATTTACATTAAATGTTATTCCGATTTTAATTTAATTTCAATTACATTAAATATTATAATTCTGATTCCAATTCAAATCTTAATTACGTTAAAAGTTACAATTTCAAATTCGATTTCAATTGTAATTATATTAAATATTATAATTCAAATTTTAATTACATTAAATATTAAAATTCTCAATTTAATTTTAATTTTAATTATGTTAAATGTTATTCTGATTCCAAGTTAAATGTTATTCCAATTCTAATTTAATTTTAATTATTTTAAATGTTATAATTCTGATTTCAATTCGAATTTCAATTATGTTAAAAAAATTAATTCTAAATTCAATTTCAATTGTAATTTTATTAAATGTTATAATTTCAATTCAAATTCTAATTTCAAATGTTAAAAGATAAAGTAACGAAGAATAAGATTTAAAATAAATTATTATTTTTAAAAAAAGATAAGATCGATTAAGAATGAAAAATGAATTCTAAAAAATTAAGTGAAGTTAAAAAAAAGACTAATTGAGAATAAAACACTCCAAAATATTAGTAAAAGTTTTATAAAAAACACACACACACATGAAAGACAAAAAAAAATCTCAAAACGACAGCGTATTTTGATTTTAATTTTACAAAAAAAAAAAAATTAAATGGCTGAGTAGTTGGCTGAGTAGTCCAAGACACTAAACTTAAGTTTTATCTTTTAAAGAAGTCATGGGTTCAACTCTCACTTTTGGCATTCTACCTTATTGTTTGTATATTTTTTTTCAATTGAAACGATGTCATTCACTTATCCTCTCTAAACCTAATATTCCAAACCCCCATTCTTCCTTCTTTTTCTTTTATCATGGATATTCTCTTCTTCTGCTTCCTTGGCCGACTTGCCTCTAGCATCAATCCTTCAATATTAATGAATAATCAGTCATAAAAAAATACTCACTATTCACAAATTCCTCTGCCAAACAAACGGCAGACCACTTGAACAATCTCTACATGTTTCTCTTCGACAAGAACCTCTCGCTCGATCTCCTCCAACGTCTCTGCTCCGACGAGTCCGTCTGCCTCGGCCTCAAGCTCTTTCTCTCCATCATCAAACATGCTGTCGAGTCGCCGATCAGAGACATCGACTATGACGCCCATGCTGTTGTTGGTTCTAGTAAGCTAGGGTTTCAATCTTGGACAGATGATCAGATTCACTCGATTGTTTCACTCGGTCATGCGATCGCCTCCGCCTCTCGATCTCTCACTGGTTAGTTCTTTTTTTTTTAGTAGTTAATTTGATTGATTTATTGATTAGTTTTATATTAGTTTGAATTTTTGTTTAGTTTTGTTTTTAGCTACTGTCTGAAGCCATGGATAGTTGTGTCTTTTGTTTTAGTTTTTGAGTGTGGTAGCAAAATGTAAAAGTGAGAAATGATGCTGGATTATGTTAGTTATATTTGTGTTTGCCCTTTTATTGATTTACCTTTTGAAGATCTGGTAGTGATTGATAAAAACTTATGTTGCTTTTGTTATTAAAACCAAGAGATGGAGTTTTGAATTCCTTATGCGGTGATGTGCTCAAATTATTATTTTTTGGTTGCGATTACATAAATAGTGGAGCAAGTGGGACCTATAATTATCATGGTTATGCAGCAATTGCTGGAATTTACAGTTTGTTATTTGGAGAAATCAGAGTTCAGTGGCGGTAATTTTAGCATACAGGTTTATGGCTTTTAGGATTTTTTTTGGGTTCCACATTTGTTGGGTTGTAAAGTGAGAAGCTGATGTGAACTTTTATTTTGGCTTGTTTAGCCGTATTAATGCAAAATTTATATTGTATTGAGGGGTTTTGAAATGTTATCGATGAACTTATCCATGCTTTATCTTTTATCTGTTGTGAAGTAATGCATTATAGTAAATTCCTCAAGGTTATGTGTATTTTTGTAGTATAAGTATCCAATAGTTGAACTTTGGTGCTCAGTAGGGCTGACAATTTATGTTGGTAAATTACTTTTGGATTGTGTTGATATAGTGGTATTTATGTCAGCCCAAACATGCGCTACAATACAATTCACACAATCGGCTATTACACCGTTCTGTATTGTGTCGTCAATGACATGAAATTGGTTTGACCTCTTCATATGTGTTAGTGGTAGTAAATACAAAAAGTTAAAATACATACACTAGATTGCATGGTCAATTACATGAAATTGATTCAACCTCTTCATATATGTTAGTATTAGTAGATTAAAAATATATAATACACATATTATAAGCATAAATATTATGTATGACACGTTATTCACTAGTGTAACATACAAGGATACACATCAAATATCTATATTAATTGGATGCCCAATATTCTATATAGACATTATATATAAGTATACTATGAGGTCATTTGGTATACCAGATTGGATTGGATTGCATTATATTTAGTACAGTGTTATGTTTGGTGTAGTACAAGATTGGATTAGATTATATGTATAATTTTATTATTGAAATATTAAAAAATTCAATAACAATATAATTAATTATTTATATATTTATATAATAATTAATTTAAGATGAAAACTAAAAATTATTAAATAATTAATTTTTTTATAATAATAAATAATTAGGTATACATTTTATACTATCAAAAAATTTATATTATTAGTTATTTAAATAATATGAATGAAAGTTATAAAAGTAAATAATAATTTAAATTAGTTATGAATATCTTAGTTTATTTATGAAATATTCTAATTATTATTTATCATCTCTTTGATAAATTATATTTTTAGTTATTATTTATAGTCCTAAGATAACTTATCCCATGGCCCCTGTGGGATAAGGTATCTTCTACTCGAGGATTATAATATTTAGCCAAATCAATTTAATGGTACGGAACATGGGATTGTACTAAAAATATTCCAATCCCATGCTTATACCTCATATCAAACAAGCCTTATAAGTTATATATGCTTCTGAGAAGAATTCTGTTTCATGTCTAATAGATGCTATATATTCTAAGTGGTACACGTGATTGTCAACTAACCTGATTATAAGCTATATATTTTTTTCTTTTTTTCCCCTTAATTATACGTCAAACGGATTTTTTTTTCGGGAAGTGTGACATAATTGTCATAATCATAAGTTATAAAAGCTATACTGAGCAGGTGGTTCGGCCACCGGAGAGGAGGCCAAAGCCCCTTCTTCAGTGGCGACTTGGTTTAGAGACGAGGCGGCTGTTATTGTTCTACGCTTTTTATTAGAGGTAAATGTACAATATGAACCAAACAAGCGAAATTTGTGAACAAATAAAAATATTTGTGAACTTTTTAATGCTATTAAAATATTTCAATCTTCTTTTTTTAAAAAAAAAAAAATATATGTTTCGTATTAAATATCCTATTCCCTTTTACTTTTCTACAATACACAGTAAATCGTTCCTACATTAACCTAGTTTACTGTTTTAGGCTTCAAAGAAATTTCTTTTACAAAAAATAATAAAATTATAAGAAAATATCAATTTCATTCTTAATTTAATTAATATATATCAATTTAATTTTTATTTTTATTTTATAAAGACTCAGTTAATTCTATTAGGAACTGTTGCGTCTATTACTAATAAGCTCAATAGCTTACTCTGCTTTGAAAAAAAGCCTGTAATATTTTAAAGATAAGTAGGGGTTAAGAAAGACTAAACTAAGCTAACTAAGGATAAAACGGTCCAAAACTAAGTTTCAACACAAAAAAAAACAAGGTTGAACTGAATCACTTTTAAAGTCCAAGAGAGATAAAAGACTAAAGTACCCAAAAAAAAGAGTAAAAAGAACCAAATTGACCAAGAGATGCATATAAAAGTACAAATACACTTCTTCTTTTATCTTCAGTTTTAATTCTACTTGAGCATAAACTCCATTAATGATAATTATCTATTATATGATTAGCATTTTATCATATGGATACATAGTAATAAGATGATAGCAATCATCATCTTATTGCAAACATGATTACATTGCATATGAGTTAAATTCTATCACTACAAAAAAGACTATGATTAAAACTCTGTCACTTTATATTATAAAAGAGCATGTATAATTTACTTATCATAATTTGAAGCATCACAATTACATAAATAGAGAGAAAATATTAGAGCATTAAATATCCTCTAGCTTGAAACACTACCACACACTGCATGTTTATGTTGATCATACACTAACTTGAGCGTCAGAGTGTCTTTTTTTTTTTTTTGGCAGGAGAATAGTGCTCTTCTTAGTAATTTGAGACTATCAACAAGGGCCAAGATGTAATTTTTGGAGAGTTGTAAATTTAGAGCTTTCAATGACGCTATCTGTGGGAAAACTTCAAAACATAAAAGTCAATCTAAACAAACCAACCGTTCCAGAGATACCATAAAAAGCAACAATCTGAGATAAATTGAAATCGAAACTAGCGAATGAAGCATTTCCTTTTTCAATGGTGACAATGCTTCTGTGACTGTGCTAAGGATTCTGGTAGAAATCTTGAAAGAATTGAAGGAGTCACAAATGAGAATTATGAGCTCTGTGGTCGCTTGGAGACCTTGAAAACTAGAGGAGACCTCCAAGAGGATTACGAAGAGCTTCAACTAAGGGAAACACAGACTGGGAACCCTTAACAATTATCTGATAACCTTGGAAGAAAAGAAACCATAAGTCCACCTAAAGAAAGAGGTGACGATACTAGTAAAGCATTCTAACAAGGAGGGGGAGTTTAAAGCCTCAATCCTAAGAGAAATAGAGGAACTATATGGGAGGGGTCCTAAAAGCAGAGGCTTGAAGAATGTGATCTCCTTGGCAAGGAAGGCCAACCAGGATCCTTTCACGAAAAAAAAAGGCTTAAAGGCCAAAGAAGTTTGTGCTGCCAAACTTCACTCCCTATGAATGGTCAAGGAACCTTGAGGAATACATCTTCCACTATAATTCAAAGATGATCTTGCATAGAAGACGAGGCTTTGAAATGCATAATCTTTCCTTTCATCCCCAAGAGAACATCTAAAAGCTAGTTTTGTCGACTGAAGGAGAATTCTATCTCTTTATTTAAATAACTTACTACAGCTTTTATTACACAGTATATTCAAAATAGGAAGAAAAAGAATACTATGTCAGACTTGTTCCTCATAAGACAAGCTGAAACAAATCTATCAGGAACTTCTTGAATAGGTTTAACAAGAAGCTGAGCGAAATTGAGAGCTATGACTTAGAGATTGTAGCACAAGCCTACAAGAAAGCAATTAAGTCGACCACTACTTATTACAGATATTTGGATCAAAATTTTTTTACATCTTTAGAACTATTAAACTAAAACTCAGAGGAGTGGATATGGTATGAGGAAGATGTAACCCTAATAATGAAGGAAACATCCATGATAACCACCCGAAAGGAGGATCAATCATTCCGTAACCAAAGGAATAGAAAAATGTAACACTAAAATATACTCATATAATAAGAGACCTAAAGCCTTTGATACCTTTATCCCAATCAACACAATAATAGAGAAGATTTTGCTGAAATATAAAGATCATGGGATATTTAAAAAGCCAAAACCAATGAAGATTCCTAACCACCTGAAAGACCTCAGTAAGACATGCCTATTCCACAAGGAGAATGGGCATGGATTGTCAATATGTCTATCATTAAGAAAGCAAATCAATGCCTTGATGAGGAATGATTTCCTTGAAAAGTTTTGGTTGAAAGCAGAGCTAGAGAAAACAAAATCGAACCTTTCAACAGAAGCAGAAGCATCTGAGGGAAAGGCAACGAAAGCAAAGAACATAACAGGTAAAGCCTTAGATGCAGAATGCAGGTCCCTGTACGACTCTATGTATCTACATAACGAGACTAAGATGCTTCATATATACGAAGGATCACAAGAAGATGAAAATTTCGTCGCAGAATCCGAAGAGGCAATAGTTGCTTGAGTACTGGTGAACCAACACATGATAGACGTGCTACATAAGAGGCCTTCAGAAAGAGAAGACAAAGATGAATCATGGAGGTCATTATTCCAAAGAGCCTCTAAGATACATAAAACAAGCATATGAGAGACCATAATGCTTAAAGAGATGGAAATGGAACAAGATCTAGTGGAAATTACCTTTTCTAACAAGATCTAACCTACATCATACTACCATACCCAGACTCTCTAGTTATCATTTAAATATAGCTAAAATGTTGTTCAGAGGGTGTTGGTGGACGGTTGAAGTAGTGTAGGTATTCTATTTTGGGATACATTCAAGGAAATATGACTGGTAGAACAAGACATCTGTGGACGTTAGACTGAATTGATAGCATTTAGGGGATTTAGAGTACAGGTAAAGAGATTCATAACCTTACATGTTGTGGTGGTTGGAAAGGTATTGAATATTAACTATTTAGTAGTAGATGCTCTATTAACATATAATGCAGTCACTGGAAGATTCTGGATCCATTATATAAAGGTAGTACCTTCCATCCTTCACTAAGTAGTAAAGTGCGTGTCAGCGAACAAAAGAGGAATAGTAGATATCAAATTGGAGCATCTTTAAGCGAGACAATGCTATGCCAACTCACTAAAACCTCCGAAAGAGACCAGTAAGACCCCTCTTTATCGGAGAAGAGCATTTAAGAGATCCAAGAGAAAAACAGGTGAAAGAAGCGGATACCCGACTACAGCAATTAGGAAATCTACAGAAGCAATAGCAACTGCAAGATGCCTGGTTGAATGCATTACCTTCGGAGGAAGAAAAAAAAAGAAGAATACATCCTTCCTCATATAGAAAAAGTAGTACTTAACCCTTCACAGCCTGACAGAAAAATGAGGGTCGAAACTAAGCTGAGTATGGACAAGAAAGAATTCTCTATCAAACTCTTGCAATGGAACCAGGATGTCTTCACATGGTTATATAAAGAGACTTTCGACCCATAAAATAAAAACAAAGAAGATTTGCAGCAAAGAGAAACAAGATAATCAGTAAAGAAGTAGACAGGCTCCTTGAAATAAGCTTCATCAGGGAAGTCCACTATCTAGACTGGTTGGCAAACATCTTGACAGTGCCTGAGAAAAATAAAAAATGGAGAGTTTATATAGACTACACAGACTTGACCAAAGCTACTCCTAAAGGTTCATTTTCTTTCCAAAGATAGATCAGATGGTGGATGCACCTATAGGATATAAACGGTTGTTATTCCTGGATGCAATAGTGGTTAAAATTAGATCAAAATGGAACCAATTGATGAAGAAAAGATGAGCTTCATTATTGAGAGAGGGATTTAATACTACATAGTGATGCCATTTAGGCTAAAGAACGCTAGAGCCACTTTTTAACACCTCATAACCAAGGTTTTTATGACACTTATAATAAGAATAGTAGAAGCTTAAATAGATGATGCGATAGTCAAGAGTAAAGATGCTTTATATCATACATTTAACTTGGAAGAAGTTTCAGAGTTCTCTATAAGTATTAATTACGACCAAACCTAAAAAAGTGCTCATTTGGGATATCATCTGGAACCTTTTTAGGCCACATAATATGAGCTAGGGGGATAACAGCTGACCTTGCACAGGTCCAAGCACTTTAGAATATAATGATTCCACGAACACCCAAAGAAGTATAAGTACTAACGGGAAGAATAGCTGCCCTTAGCCGGTTCATCTCCAGAATGTTTGATTGGTGTAGACATTTCTTCTAGACAATCAAAAAGAAGAAAGGACATATATAGTGTCAATAGCAAATAATTGCATTAAAAAAACTAAAGGCATACCTAGTAAAGCCTTTAATCCTGTCTCTACCAAATCCACAAGAGACATTGTACCTATACTTAGCAGTATCTAAAATGGCTATAAGTGCAGTTCTATTTTGAGAAGAAGGGACAAAATAACATTCAGTGTTTTATACAAGCAAGATATTGACAGATCTAAAAACTAGATATATAGTAGCTGAAAAACTAGTGCTTACCATAGTTCGAGCTAAAAATAAACTCAAGCACTATTTTGAAGCTCATCCAATCATCATCTTCATTTCCTACCTATTGAAAAGGATACTAGCAAGACCAAACACAGTTGGTAGAATGATAAAGATGTGCTATAACTCATCCATCTAAATATAAAGTACAAGCCTAAAACTGTTATTAATAGACAAGCATTAACATGCTTTCTTTTGGAGTGCGAATCAAAAGTAAAAGATGAAACACTTGATGATGAACCAAGCATAAGTTCGAAACCATAACAAATGTACATTAACAGCTCCTCTAACTAAAAAAGAGTAGGCATATTAGGATCAAAGCCCAGAAGGTCTCATCTTAGAACATACAGCAAAATTACCACTGGACACATCTAACAACAAGACAGAGTACGAAGCCTTGATTGAGGTATTAACTTTAGCCTCCAAATTAATGGCAATGAAGCTATAAATATATACCAATTTAGTACTTGTCACCCCCTAGTGGAATAGAGACCATATAGTGAAAGAGGACAGGTGAAAAGCTACCTTCAGTAGACAAAGTAGATAACCCAAATAATGGATGAGATCTTGATAAACTAGATACTATGCAATCAAAATACAAAAGTTGATCCACTAGCTAAGAAAGTCACAAACTCAAAAATGTATAAACTAGTTCCACTCCTAGTTAGAGAAAAAGCCATAATAGAGGAGAGAGTAGACCTTCTAGAGACAAACTGTATAGAAACAGACCCTCCTCAAAACTGGATGACTCCCTACCTAGAGTGTCTAAAGGATAGAAACCTTCTAGAGGACAAAAACAAAAAGCTTGGAAGCTCAAAAGAGAAGCTTGAAGGTTTACCCTTTATAAGAGAGCTCTTTACAAGAAAGCATTTCTAAGAGTGTACCTTAAATGTGTAACTAAAGAGGAAGGGTAGAAAATACTAGAAGAGTACATGAGGGAACCTATAGCAATTACTCTAGCAGATGAACGCTACCTTATAAGGTTCTAAGGTAAGAGTACTATTGTCCCACCCTCAACAATAAAGTTTTAAACTACATGAGAAAATATAAAAAGTGCCAAAAGCGCGCTCCATTATACATCTTCCTCTAGACAACCTTTACTCAGTTTTTAGCCTCTGGCCTTTTGCTAAATGAGGGGATGGACAACATCGGACCATTACCCATACCCATAGGAGGTAAGAGATTCGTACTACTAGCGACTAATTACTTCACTAAATGGGTAGAGATAGAAGGCTACAACAACATCATGGGATCAGAAGTAAAGAAATTCCTCTGGAATAACATCATAACAAGATTTGGAATGCCATAAGTGCTAATATTAGACAATAGAAGGCAACTTATCAGCAGTATAATAACAACATTTTGCAAAACATATAAAATTATGTAGAAGTTCTTCACTAGAAGTTATCTACAAGAAAATGGACATGAAAAATAAAAAAAACAAGTTAATCTTCACCTCCTTGAAAAAAAGACTCGAACGAAAGAAAGGAAGATGGCTGAAAGAGCTACTAGAGGTCTTAAAGGCATACAAAACAAGTGAAACAGATCCATTGAAAACTTGCCCTATGTGCTAGTATAGGGGATAAAAGTTGTATTGTCAATTGAAGCATTCCTTTCAACTCTACAAACAAGGATAATCAATTTACAACTAAACAATGAGGCCTTAACTCATGTAAAAAGATTTAGTAGATGAAGCTCGAGACACTACAATAATCTACAGAGTAGTATATAAGAAAAGAATAAAAATGTAGTATGGTCGCAACGCAAGCTAAATGTGCTATGTATGTGTTTTGTCAAGCACAAATACTATCGTTGTCAAGTAATATAATGATGAGAGGTGTCAATCCCGTGAGGATTAAAGTGCTTCCCTAACAAATACTAAACTTGATCTACTTGTTTTTATTCGAACAACTTAATTTTTTAAAAAGCAGTTAAAAATTATCATTAATATTAATTTATCAACTTGAGTATGCAAGTAAAAACACAAGGAAATCAATTAGTAAGAATGCCTAAAAATTATAGTTTTCCCCCAAAATGTGTTCGTTTATGATGTACTTTGAATGCTAATCCCTTGGTTTATTATTGGACACAACATGAGACTAATTGTAAGTCTTTTTCGATGGTTGAGTAATCATACCCTAACTAACCCAATACCTATATTCCTATGGTAATGCAATTAAGTCAGAATTCATTAAGAACAAGTCATTTTAACTATGCATGTCGATTCGGTATATTCCTATCCTAAGATTAAACTTGTAAAAGCTACTCCATAATCATACATTAATTTGTCTTAGGCTATTCATTGAGATCTTTTTTCTTGGTTTATCTAAATGAATCCAAAAATCATTCAATAACTTGCCAGGTTAATTACAAGCATTAATAATCAACAAATTAAATAACAACCAAGTTCATATCATTCAAGGATATAAATATCTATAAACACATGTTTAGGTTCTCAACTACAATCCTAGATAAATGAGTTTCGTTCAACATAATAAAAGATAAATAGGAAAATACAAGAAAAATCATTATACAATCAAGTCAAATCCAAAAATTGCCAAAAGAAAGTTTAAAACAGCTCATTGGTCTTAATTGAATGATCTTTCTTGAAGTCACCAACTTTTTCTTTATTATGTTGTTCTACTCTTTAAATGATTCCAAGTGTTATTTTGTGTTTGTTTACACTAGAAAGTGTAGATTTTAGGCTTAGAACGATTCACTTAAAAAGCAAAATGAAGGTGAAACGTCTAAGCTTCTAGTGTGTTCCAAAAAGTGTCCCTTTATAGTACCAGTAAAAATTGCAATGCTACGATGTTCTTTCTAGAGCACCAAGGTGTTCTGCTTATTGTACCAACGCCACAATATTATCTATCTCAACGTTGGGGCCTTTATGGCGCAGAAGCACTGTTAAGGGGCACGAGGGCACTAAATGCCTTAATATGTGATAAAGGCAAAATTGTCATATATTTTCTCATGTATTTATTATTGATATTTTATGATTTTATGAGAATAGATGACTATTTATGTGCTTTATTGCTATTTACAGGGATTAAAATGCAAAAGTTTCAAAGTATGTGTCTATCGCCCCAGCGCCACGAGGATTATAGCCCCAGCGCTAGAATAGTGATCGAAATAAAAAAACAACCTGTTTAAATCGCATTTGGCGCCCCAGCGCCATACCTTCATCGCGCCAGCGACAAGTCAGTGCCCCAGCGACATCAACCCACCGCTCCAGCTATGAAGCCGTTTTCATGTAGTGCCCCAGCAACAGTAGCATATCGCCTCAGCGGTAGTGCGAATCCTAGTGCAACCAGAATTGAGTTTTTTAAATCAATCCCTATAAAAGACCACTCAACCCCAGACATAAAAAAGAGACCAGAGAAGAACCTAGGCCAAGAAAAAGAGAACTTAGAGTAGTTCAAGAGCACCAAGAATCCAGAGCAACATCAATCAAATTCAATTCGATGTCTACATTGGTTTGCAATTGATTGTATCATGTTTTATTTTTATTTTCATTGCTGTGATTCTCTTGTAGCTATGAACTAAATTTATTTTCTAGGGTTAATATTTGAACTCAATATGTGCGCTTAAATTGCCATATCTTTTAGTATTTAATAAACTTAGTCCTTTATTATTTAAATTACTTGTGTTTAATGCTTCAATATATCTGGCCAATATATGGTGAATGAGTTAGTAATATGTTGATAAACTCGGAAGAGGAATCAATATATTTAGACCTAGGTAATTTGATGCATGATTGTAGAGTAATATTCAATGTTGCATATGCAAGTTTCAATTTAGGATAGGAATATACCTAGTTGACATATATGATCAATAAGACCTAATCTTAATGAATCTTAGTTTATTACAAGTACCATAGGAATATAGGTATTTGGTAAATTAGGGTATACTTGCATGACCTTGGAAAATGCTTGTGAATACATTAGCGTCTTGATCAATAATAAAGACTAAGTGAGTTAAATATTAGAAGATTAATCATTAAAAAGCATATTGAGGGATAATATTAATCCTAGGTTTTCTCTATATTGCTATCAACTAAATCTCTTTACATTGTGTTTTTGTCTTTATATTTTGTACATTCATTCTCAGATTTTTATTTATTTAAATAATTATTAAGAAGATATAATTTTAGTAATTGGTTAAAAAAAAGACATTATCCTTGTGGGTTCGACATTCGACTTATTTAGTCCCTTTATTACTTGCATATGATAGTGTATACTTGCACTTAATTTTATAATATAGAAATATCGAATCAAGTTTTTGGCGCCGTTGCCGGGGATAATTATCTACTTTTTCACCAATATTAATACCAATCTTTCTAGTTTTTACTTCAGAATTTTTTTTATTTTTCTTAATTTAGTTTTACTTTCTTTCTTACGAGGTACATGTGAAGATCGAAAAGTGAAGACTTGATTGCTTTTGATCCAGAGATTGAAAGAACTTTAAGAAGAATTAGAAGAGAGCAAAATCAAGTTAACACTATGGAAGATCAAGTACCAATTACACCCAACAATGAAGCAAGACCATTAAGGGAATATGCTGTTCCCTTAGTTAATGGAATCCATTCAAGCATTCAAAGAACAACTGTTCAAGCTAACAACTTCGAGATCAAGCCAAGCACGATTCAAATGCTCAAGGATTCGGTACAATTTAGTGGACTGCCCAATGACAATCCAAACATGTACATCATCAACTTCTTGGAGATATGTGATACATTCAAGTACAATGGGGTGTCCGATGATGCAATCTGACTAAGATTGTTTCCCTTTTCCTTGAGAGACAAAACAAAGAGCTGGCTGCTATCACTTCCATCTGGATCTATAGCTACATGGGATGATCTTGCACAAAAGTTTCTCGCCAAATTCTTTCCACCTGCTAAAACTGCCAAGATGAGGAACGACATCACATCATTCCTACAACATGATGGAGAATCTCTTTATAAGGCATGGGAGAGATACAAAGATATGCAAAGAAAATGTCCTCATCATGGAGTTCCGAAGTGGTTGCTTGTACAAACATTCTACAATGGATTAGCCGGTCAATTCAGAACAATAGTAGATGCTGCAGCTGGAGGAGCACTCATGAATAAATCCACCGATGAAGCATATGATTTATTAGATGAGATGGCGTCCAATGCCTATCAATAGCCCATCGAAAGATCAACCACAAGAAAGATCGCTAGACTATATGAAGTAGAAACTTTGACCATATTATCCGCCCAAATTAATCTCTTGACCAAACAATTAAGCAACTTGGGAGTTAATGCCATCAAGAGTCAACCCATCACTTACGATTTCTGTGGAGGAAATCATGCTAATGGACAATGCATAGAGACTGCTCAATATATAGGGGACTTCAACTGCAATAATTCTAATTCAAATTTTTACAATCCTGGATGGAGAAATCACCCCAACTTCTCATGGAGCAACAATAATTAGGGACAGCATTCTAAAGCTCCTCCTGGCTTTCAATAGCAAATTCAACAAAAAACAAAAAAAACCAGACATTGAAGAGATGCTCTTACAATTTATGAAGAAAACAGATGCACTCTTCCAAAGTCAAGCAGCTTCACTTAGAGCCTTGGAGAATCAAGTAGGATAACTTGCTACAGCAATGAACAATCGACCTCAAGGAACTCTACCAAGCAACATCGAAGTCAATCCAAAAGGAAGCGTAGAATAGTGCCAAGCTATTTCCCTAAGAAGTGGTAAAATCTTACATGATAACACTCCTCAACCACAGCTTTCAGAGATGATAGAGAAGGAAAAAGAACCAGTGGTCCAGCAAGATGATGTGCAATCATATAGACCACCTATACCATTTCCTCAGAGATTACAGCAGCTCATAATCCAAGAGAAGAGTGCTGAGACACAGAAAAGCATAGAATCTGGTATTCAAGTACAAGAACAGAAAAGTGAAAATGCAGCAGAAGATACCAGTAGCAATCTGCAGAAGCAACCCACGCAGTCATTCACTCCACCACCTCCATTTCCCCAGAGGCTGCAAAAGAAGAAGATAAGCAATTTTATAAATTTCTTGATATTTTTAAGAAATTACATATTAATCTTCCTTTTACACTGGAGCAAATGCCGAGCTATGTGAGATTTATGAAGGACATCCTATCAAAGAAGAGAAAAATAGATGACTTCGAGACTGTAGCTTTGACAGAAGAGTATAGCGCCATCCTTCTAAAGAAGCTACCTCCAAAGCTCAAAGATCGTGGGAGCTTCACCATACCATACTCAATTGGAAATTACGATTTTGGGAAGTCACTTTGTGATTTGGGAGCTAGCATCAATCTTATGCCACTGTCTGTGTACAAAAAATTGGGACTGAGAGAAACCAAACCAACAAATATCACACTTCAACTGGCAGATCGTTCTCTCACCTATCCCAAGGGATTAATTGAAGATGTGTTGGTTAAGGTCGATAAATTCATCTTCCCTGCTGATTTCATTGTTCTGGATATAGAAGAAGACAAGGAGATCCCAATCATCCTTGGAAGACCCTTTCTAGCTACTAGAAAACAATCATTGATGTGCAAAAAAGGGAGTTGACCATGAGAGTACAAGACGACATAGTCACTTTTAAGGTCTTCAAGGAGATCAAATTACTAGTTGGAAATGAAGACTGTTTCTACATAAATGTGGTACACCCAGCTGTCAAGCAATTCAAAGATAAGGAAACATTGGATCTTCACATCCAAAAAAGGGCAGTAAAGCATAGAACAGCAAGAGAGAAGAAGAAAAAGTAGCGTCACGATGAAGCAAGCATCACGAAAAAGCACTATCACGATGAAGCAAGCAAAGAGAAAGAAAAGGAAGAACCATCTCCTTGGTCTAAGATTAAAATCTTTCCAGAGAGACATAAGGAGAATGCAGCAAACGATACTGCCCGAGGTTTAATTGCAAAAATATGGAAGCTGAAAAAGAAGAAAGCCAGTAAGATTACTCACACAAATGCTTCCATTAGCATCTTCGACCCACCATAAGAAAATAAAGAAGCCCCGTCAAGCCAATGACATTAAATCAAGCACTACTTGGGAGGCAACCCAAGGTAAGTATTATTATTATTATCATTTTTTTTTCTTTTCTTTCTTTCTTTTTCCAGCACCTTAAAAAAAAAAAAGAGAAAGGGTTCAGCGCTCCAGCGAAAACACATGGCGCGGCAGCGACAGAAAAATTAAGACACCACCGCTCTCGCGGTGGACACATTATCGCTCCAGCGCAAATTCCAGTAACTGTCCAAAATTAAGCCTCAACGCTGCCGCAACAGTACGTTACCGCGGCAGCGCCAATACGTCGCTCCAGCGATGGAGAGTCAGCGCTGCAGCAAAATCAAGAAGACCGTTGCTCCCATTCAGTGCACCTGCGATACAGGACGTCTCATGCCAGCGCCATCACAGTTCAAAAATGTAATACGACCATCATGGCGCTGGAGCAAAAAGTGACGTACCGCCTCTGCGATATACAGCACTGACGTGACGAATAGATCCTCACCTTAGTGATCAATAGCGCGGGAGCGACGAGTAGAGTATCGCCTTAGCGATAATCAGTGCTGGCGCGATAGGACATGTACCGCGGCAGTGCTACGATTGATTCAGAAATAAAAAGGGCGTGAAATAGGTACCGATCCACACCAATTTGCTTATAACATTTCACTTACTATTTTCTCTATAATTCAGTCCTAGCAAAGAACAAGCCATGGCTCCAAAGAAGTAACGTACTACAGCAAGCAGCAGTAGCAGTGCTTACGATATTACGCGATTCACTTCCACCAAAACACAAGCCTGATATACAGATATGGTTCTCAAAAAAGATTTTATCACAGAACGAGGTTTTGATCTAGAAAATTTGAATATTCAAAGTATCGGGGATATGATCCGAGAACGACATTGGGAACAATTCTGCACACAGCCAGGACACAGCATAGTTCCTATTGTACGAGAGTTCTACGCCAACGTAAGTGAACCTGACAACTATGGGCGGATTTTTGTGCGAGGTAAGAGAGTAGCATTTAATCCCGCAACAATGAATGCACATTTTAGGTTGCTAGCAGAAATTGAAGACAATATAGCAGAACTCAGAAATCACCCAAACTACGAGGAGATCATTACTACTCTATGTACACCAGAGACGCAATGGCATGTAATCAACGATTTACCTATGACATTCATGTCTCGCCATATGCATCTAGAAGTCAAAGCCTGGTACAGCTTCCTTGCAGCAAGACTCATGCCGATTTCTCACACCAGTGACATCACAAAACTCTACGCCATCTACCTTTTTGCTATCATGACACATCGACCAATTGACGTGGGCAGGATCATTTACGCAGAAATTATGGCATGCTCCCGTTTTAACAGTCGATTATTTTTTCCTTCATTGATTACAGATTTATGTGCACGAGCCCGCGTCACTTGGGATCAACGAGAAGAATGACACGCTTCAACTGCCATTATATCTACTCCTATTATTCGTCAGATAATTGCTGCTAACCTGCCCCCTCCTGAGGTCCCTCGTCGTCCTGCTGCTGTCGTTCATCCTTTACCTGTCCATGAGCATTTAGCTCAATTGGAGGCTTGGATGACCTCTCATGAGCGTACTGCTAATGCTACTTGGAGGTACTTAATCCAATGGACCCAGGCGACTACCACATCATTTGGCATCGATCCTTTGACGCTACCATAGCCTTCGGTGATTCCATCATCTCCGCCTTCACCAGACATTGATTTTCATGACCTTCTCTTTGACCCCAACGATTTAAATGACTAGTTTCACAGGGAAGTTTCTTAAGTTTTGCTCTTTCTTCACATAGGGGCCATGTTTTATTTTAAATGTGGAGGGGAATATTTAGTGCTGCTTTCTTTATGTTTAGTGCTGCTTCGCATGTTTTAGTTACTACCCTATGTAAAAAAACAAAGTAATGAAGTCATATTTTTGTGTTTATTTATTAATTAGTTTTTATTAGGCTTTATTAAGATGATCATTAGTCTATGATAAGAAAAAGAATACATGGTTGAATTTATTTTTTACAAATCCATAGGGAATGATAGATACTTTAGACAATTTTGATTATCCAAGTTTAGGAACAAGTTCGACCTTATTTATAATCACCAATTTTTTGAGCACTTATTAAAGCATGAATAGTTATAACTATTACTTAGAGATACTTATGCTTTAGAGAGTACACCACAGTCTCAAAGATCGACACTCTAGAACTTGTCTTTAATTACTACTTGAGGCGAAATTCTAAGAAACACATGAATAGAAAAATGACATTAGGCCATCTTTGGACCGATTGAGCCTTTCTAGCCTACCTTTATTATATATTTATCCCTAATACCCTATTTTGAGCCTAATTACCCATTCTTTGATTTAACCACATTACAAGCTCAAGACTTAAAGTTTATTTATTCAGAAATTTACCCGTAACACCATAAACCTTACATTTGCTTAGAAATACTCTTGAAAGGGAAAAGTTGTGGTGATATGAGAAAAATAAGTCTGGGTGATATTAGTCAATCTAAGTTTGGGGGTATTAAAAAAAAAGAAATATTAAAAAAAAAAAGAAAAATGTATTTATTTTATTTTACAATATTGATACCCTTTTTTTGTAAAGTGGTGAATCTTGATTTATTATAAACAATCTTTATAGTTGACATAATAAAATCTTGAAACTATTTATAAGATTTGACATAAATACCCTTTCTTATAAAATGAGAGTCATGATTTACTGTAGACAAATATAAAGATTGGCATAATAAATACTTGAACCCATTTACAAAATGTGATATATAATAATTTTAAAAAATAGATAGAAATTAATATATAAATGATGATAAACTTTAATTGTTATATCTTCTGATTGGAACCTTCTTTGTGTAAGGATTCTAATTGAGTTATAAAAAGAGTTGAATATATTTTTATATCATATGCCAAGAGTGGATCCTCTAACCTTAACATTTATTTTATTGGTTATTTAAATTATTATTTGCAAACATCTTATATTGCTTTATTTGTCTTTATATTATTTAGAGTTTGTAATTTTAATTCCACTTGTATGTGGATCAACTCCGTTTTCATAGGGTTATTTATTATTTGGAAAATCCAACACTTAAGAATAAACTTTTATATTTTGGACGTGCCAGTTGTCACATAGATCAGACTGATATCGGTTTGTAACACTTATAGCCAAACTGATGTCAAGTCTTATACACATCATGACATACATCAAGCTTCCTTCAGCTAATGCATATGGGATGTTAAAAAATTCTAACTCTTTCATCTTCCCTCTGAGGACATATCTTCCTCGAAATATGAACGCCATGTCTAAAAGGTACATTAGTTGTCTTATAGTTAGTAAAATTGTACCTTTCCAAGACACTGTCTATGTATATTGATTAAAAGAGTATTATCAGCTTCCTAACTCTATTTTCATGAAGCTTTATACTAGTATATAGAAAGCCTCTCCTAAATTCTTCATGGAGAAGTTCTTACTCAAATAACTCTTTACTGATTGTAACATACCAATATCATTCCCAATGATCAGTATGTCATCCACATAGAGAACCAAGAAGACTATAATATTCCCACTAACCTTTCTATACACACATGCTTTATTTTTATTTTTGATAAAACCAGACTCTCTAATTATCTTATCAAAATAAAGATTCTAGCCTTATGAGGCTTACTTAAGTCCATAAATGGACTTCTTCAATTTGCACACTAAACCAGAGGTTAGGCTGGATGCAATACCTTCAGGTTGTTCCATGTATATCTCTTCCTCGAGATACCATTCACGAACACTATCTTTCTATCCATCTGTCATATCTCAAAGTCATAATATATAGCAATTGCCAATAAAATTTGAATTAACTTAAGCATCACTTTTAGTGCAAAGGTTTCTTCATAATCGATCCTAGATCACTAAGTATAACCTTTAGCCATCAGTTAGGCTTTAAAGGTTTCTACCTTTTTATTAGGCCCACACTTCTACTTTTAAATCTATTTACAACCGATAAGAAATATTCGTTCAAGAAGCTCAACCAAATCCAAGACTTGATTATGATGCATTAAGTTAATTTCGGATTTCATGGAATCTTGCCATTTCCCCAAGTTGATGTCTAACAGCACTTCTCTATAGGTCAAAGAATTATTTTCTTCAACTAAGAAAACCCAAGGGCACCTTTAGCATCTGACTATACCTTGCATGTAGTCTTGACATTCTTTCTAACCTACGTGGAGGGTGTGTCAAAGGTATTCCACTCATTGAGCCTCGGATTCCATCGTCGATTTATTTATTTCTTAATTGACTTCATCAAATTCAATCTTTCTACAATCTCCACAATCCATGTGAAACTCTTTCTCTAAGAAAGTGGCATAATGCGAAACGAATATGTTTCATTCCTCTGGATCATAGAACTGGTATCCTATTAAATTATTGGGATACCAATGTACCGGTACTTATACCCATTGGGTGTAACTTTATCTTGTTGTATAACTTTTACGTAAACAGGACAACCCCAAATCTTAACATACTTAAGACTTGGTTTCCTTCTAGTCCATATCCATATGGAGTAGATGGAACAACTTTGGATGGAACTCTGTTCAATATATGAGTAGCAGTTTCTAGAGCATATCCCTATAGATATTCTAAGAGATTGGTAAAGCTCATCATTGATCAGACCATATCCAATAAAGTTCGATTCCTCATCTCTAAAACACCATTGTATTGTGAAGTATCTAGAGAACTATTCTGAGCAAGAATTCCATTCTCTTTTAAATAATCTAAGAATGCACTATATATGTCTTCATCGCCTAGATCTGATCGAAGGCATTTGATGTACATGCTAGTGTTTGTTTCTTTACCTCAAGTCGGAACTCTTTAAACTTTTCAAAGGTTTTTAATTTATGTTTCATAAGAAACACGTATTCGTAGCCTAACAAATCATCGATAAAGATTACAAAGTATTAGACCACATACATCATTATGTACCATTTTTAATAAATCAATGGCACGATGTCCAACATGAGTAAAAGGAGATTAGTCATCTTCCCTTGAATATAAGTTTCACAAACTAGGTAAGACTTTATGATAGATCAAGTATCCGACCATCCTTAATTAAACAGGATAGACGTCTCACACCTATGACCTAATTTCATATGCCAAAGTTTGGTTTCATTATATGTTTCCAAGCTACTATTAGTATTAACCTATACATTCATGACATTTCCTATTGTATCCAATATATAATGCCCATTAACTAACTACCACTCGGCTAATAAAACATCATGCATATTATATAAATATAAGGAATGGTTCTGAATACATAGAATACCCTTCATTGTCAAGTACAGGAAGTGATATAATCTGTTTGATAATATTAGGTACATAATAATAATTATTTAGTAAAATAGTTCCATTATAAGGGAGAAGTAAATCAAAATGTCCCACAACCTCGATATGCAGGAAATCATTATTTTTGACATAATGTTGTACTTCTTAGGCTGTATTAATCTAACTTCCCTCAGATCTGCAACACATTACTGATAAGAGAAGGACAAATGGTATCTAATACCTAGCCAGAACAAGTATCAAATGCCAAACAAATGTCAATGATAGGTAAGCATATACCTAAGGGGTTCTTCTTAACAGTGGCAAGGTACTTCGAGCAATTTCTCTTCCAGTGCCATCCTAGTTGCAGTGGAAACACTTTATTTTTGTGTTGCTTTTCTTTTGAGGCTTTGATATTGATCACTTCCGAGGACTTATACTGGGTGTCTACTTCACTTTCTCTTTCTTCTTTCTTTTAAGCTTTCTATAAGCCTTCGAGGTAGAAGATGAAGTATTATGAATATAGAAGGCCGAACCCCCTTTGTTTATGTCCTCCTGAGCTGTCCTCAACATATTATACAACTCAACATAAGTCGGGATTAATCTTTGCATATTAAATTTCATGATGAACTGAGCGAAAGATCTTGGAAGCAATTGAAAAATCAAGCTATTCCTTAATGAATTATTCAACACTATATCCTTAGTTTCCAACCTCTGGATATATCCAATAATCTTGAGGATACGAGGACTCACAGAACTGCCCTTATAAAGTTTAGTCTGAAAGAGGATTTGGCAACAAAAAATTTTTAACTTGAAGTCGATCGCCAAATAACTTCTTTATATGGGAGCATAATACTGCTAGCACTGTCTATGTGGACATGCTTTCTGCAGCTCCTTAGACATTGAGGCGAGGATGTAAAATTTGACTTTCAAATTGTCATCCAACCATTTTTGATAAGTTTTCCTCTATTCTGGGGTGGCATCATCAGAAACACCTCAGGGCAATGACTAATCAACTACACACCCAAAACTTTCATAATCTAGAATGATTTCAAGAATCATTAGGCAATCAGCATAGTTTTTGACACTCTTGAGTTAGTGTGCATCAAGTATGTGCATCAAAGGATTGCTTAAGGCCATTTAATCTTCACAAGATAAAACAAATATGTCAGCAGAATATTTCAATTACTAATAAATAATATTTTAGACAATAAGTATAACAATTATACAATTTTTAATTTAAAAAGCCCTCCTACTACTTTATTTAATTCCTTTAATCTCTCAAACAGGATAACGATAGTTTAAACTCTTTAAACTATATAGTAAGAAGTGGACGTCGCTAGCATTTTACTCAAACCGTACACTTTAGTAATCTTAGCCTTTGTAAACCTAAAATGTAGACAACTCTTGTCAATTGCATCTCATAAACTCTTACTTCTGATCCTAAATACACTTTATCCACACACTTTAGCGATTTAGGGTAAGTGTATTTCAAATTAACTTGTCAATGATCAAATATATGTTACCGATACTACCCACATATTTTAGCGATCTAGGGCAATATTTTCATATATATTTGTCTCATCTCATGTTTAACCAGCATAGTCTAAATCACACCGACAAAATTCCTCACACTTTAGCGATATTGGAGAAAACTGTAATGACTCGTCTAACATTGTATTGGCAAGACAGACTATTATAAAACATTATCTCATAATGTAATACTTATTCAATCTGATTAAGAGATATTTTTGAACACTTAATAAGAATATTTAGTTTTTTTTATTTGTTTTATTATTATTTTATAGGTTTTGAATTAGTAGAGCAATTGAGGATGAAAATATAAGAAAAACAAGGTAAAAATCAATTTGCTACAGTATATGCTACAGTTATCCGTTACAGTATCATAAAATAGTGATTTTACTACAGTATCTTCGCCTCAGCGATAAACAGTACTTCACTGCAGCACCCAAAGTTTTTCGATCCAGCGGTGAACAGTCACTCGTGAACAGTGTGTAAAACAGTATTAGTGAACAGTGATCGCGCTAGAGTAAAAATGAAATACAACTCAAATACTTCAATCAATCCTTATATAAAGCCTCTTATTTTAGACTTCAAAGAAGACACAACTTAGGGCTCTTAGAGCCATAACACATAAAAGAAGAGCAATTTCAGAGAGAGAAGTAAGAGGAATTTAAGGAATCAAGAAATTATTGGCGTATCAACCAACTGCGAATTAACGTCTATATTGGTTTGCTTTTAGTTATATCATGTTATTTTATTTTTTAGCCATAATTCTCTTGTTATCATCTGTAAAATTTATTTTCTAAGGTTATTACTTGAATTCAATATATAAGCTTGATTGTTGGATCTTTTTAATATTTATCTAAACTCAATTCTTCATTATTCAAATTATTTATTTTTAATGCTTTATTATATCTGATCAATATTATGATTGATTTGGTAATACTTTAATAAACTTAGAAGAGGCATCATTGTATTTAGACCTAGATAATTTGATGCATGATTGTAGAGTAACATTCAATGTTGCATATGCAAGTTTTGAATTAAGACAGAAATATATCTAATTAGCATGTATGGTCAATAAGACTTGTTCTTAAGAATATTAATTTATTACAGTACCATAGGAATATATGTATTTAGTAAACTAGAATATACTTGCATGACCTTGGGAGAGGCTTGTAAATACATTAGTGTCTTGACCAATAATAAGAATTGAGGGATATAAATATTAAAAGATTAAATCTTTAGAAAATATATTGAAGGATAGTAATTATCCTTATACTTTCTCTATATTGCTAGTTTATTATTTTTATTTGAGTTGTGTTTTTTATTTTTCTGCACTTTTATTTTACTTAAATTTATTGCAAAATTAAGATTAGATTTTTCTGAATAATTATAAAAAAGATATAATTTTAGTACTCGGTAGAAAATAAAAATTATTCTTGTGGGTTCGACATCCAACTTTATAAGTCCTTTTATTACTTGTTACGATAGCATATACTTGCACTCAATTATAAGATATAGAAATATTGCATCAAAACATTTCCATGAGTTCGTGACGATGCCTTATGCACACGTCATGAATATTACAAAGTAGTGTTTTAGACCATACAAGATGAGGTCATAACGTAAACGTTCCCTCCATCACCTATATCCTGGAAGAGCAGTAATATAGATCATCACCGTCAAATCTCTATTTGCTCATCTATAATCTTATCTCTAGATTCGCATCTCGATAAATAATATACAGAAACACTTTTCTAATATTGTTCAACTCTGCAGAAAACTTTTTTCCCGGGTTTACTGCTTATGTCCATAAAAAAATTTTATATACAATGTTGGAGAATTCAGATATACAACTCACATATGTGAGTTGACGGATCTCGTATCTATAGACACCAGACCTATGAGTATTGAACTATATCTAGCGACACGCAGCGATCAGACCATGAAAGGTCTTTAACATCCGTGAAACTAAAGTATAGTGGATCATTCACAAGCCCATCATGGTTCTTAGGTTAAAGGACCACAAATACTACTCAACTCGAGAATACTTACTATTAACGGCTTCATGGGATGTCTATAAGAGGCCTTTGTGAGTCTGTTTAGTACCTATTCCTCATTGAATACCTATATGCCTATCCGAGCTTCCACAAAGTTTATAGTTTGCTAAGACTAACCATCTAGACCATCCAGATATAAATATATATAGATTTATATAAAAAAGTTTCACCGATAGACCCGCATCAATAAAATAGATTATGAACATAGTGTTTTAGAACAGATTGCATAATGACATTTTCTAGCACCATTTGTAACTCTTTGTAACTATGTTATTACTAATATATTCTCGGGTCTTTCTCCTATTCCAGATAAGCCTCTAACTCCTTAGATTTTGCTAACTCTTATAACCTACTAACTCTTAACATTTATAACTCGTAGCACTGATCTAAACTTCTTTAGACTAAATCTAAACTCCTTCAAATCATATAATGTCTGAAACATTACAAGCATATTACCATTTAATAAATATAATTAGTAATTTAATGAAATATCTATTGTCTATATATTAAAATAAAATATTCATACAAAATAGAATGACACATAAGCATAAATCCCAATATGAATAGCTCAATGTTTCTAGGAATTTAAACACTGTAGCGCTGGCATGGAGAATGAGCAGCGTAAAAGGCAGAAGGTTTTCAAGATCCCTAACGCCCTAGCATTAGAAGGCAACGTAGCTGTGCCATTTTGATAACACCCTAGCACCAATTATGCAATACAACAGCAGTTGAACGCCCTAACGTTACTAAACCTCTATGTCGTAGCATTTGTACATGTTGCTTACAATACCCTTGTGTTATAAAGGAAAATGCTATGGCATTACAATTATTTTTTACACTTATAAATCAACTCTTTTAGATTTTTATTGAGAGAACATTTCACCTTCATCTTAGCATTTACAGAGCACGTCCTAGGTAAAAATAGCTCCTCTTTAGACTACAAAGAAACATATTTCTACACTTAAAAATCCTTTGGATAAGGATCAACATCATCAAGGGATGTTATTACTTGCGAAGAGAAGCATTCGAGCCAAGGTTTGGGAAGATCATCTGAACTTTATTTCTATATATGTTGATTTAAACTTGGTTTTATTATGTTTTATCTTGTAATCTATTTCCTAACTTCATTATGTTGAACTAAATTCACTTGTTTATGATTGTAGACTTGAACTTAATTATGTGTTTGTAAATATTTTAACTTTGAATGCATGAACTTGGTTTTTATTCATTTTGTTGGTACTTAATGCTTACATTTGATCTGGCCAATCTTATGTATAAACTTTGGACTCATTGAGATAAAATTGGAAAAGGTATCTCATTGAATAGCTTAGAATAAAGTGATGTATAATTGTAGAGTAACATCTGTAAGTTCTAATAATAATAGGGATATATGTTGGAGTTGGAGTTGGTGCATACGGCACATTCTAATATTGTATGAATATTAATTTTTAATATTTATACAATATACATTTCAAATATAATCGTTAATATATATAATAAATGGTATAATACTTGCTACGCTACAGACATTATATGATTTGAAAGAGTTTAAATCTGACCTAAAAGAGTTTGGACCAGGGCTAAAAGTTAGCAATGCTGAGTTGTAAATACTAAGAGTTCGCAGGTTATGAGAGTCAGCAATATCTAAAGAGTTAGAGCATTATCTATAACGGGACAAGGACCTAAGGGCATGCCAGTAATGACATCGTTGCAAAAAGTTACAATAGGTGCTAGAAAATGTCATTATGTAAGTATGTTCTCAAATACTATCTTTTTGATTTATTTTCATCAGAGCAGGTCTATCGGTGAATCCTTTTTTTAATGGATCAATGTATGCTATATCTCTATGGTACATATGGTTGTTCTTAGTTGATCATGTGCTTATCAGAAGCTCATATAAGCATATAGGTATTCAGTAATAATTGAGTACTGAACAGGCTCACGAGGACCTCAATAGACATCTTATGAAGCTATCAGTGGTGAGTCCTCCCTAGTTGAGTAGTATTCATGATCCTTTGATTTGAGCACCACGGTGGGCTTGTGAGTGATCCATTATACTTTTGTTCTATATATATTAGAGACCTTTCATGGTATGATCGCTACGTTTCGCTGGTATGGTCCGATACTTATGGAGTTCAGTATATGTAGACATGGGATCCATTAGCTCACATAGGTGAGTTGTATATCCTAATGCTCCAAGATTGTATTTCAAAATTCTTGTGGCCACAAGCATAAACCCGAGAAAAGCATTTTTCGTAGGGTTGAACAATATCACAAAGGTGTTTGCGTATATTATTCATCAAGATACAAATTTGGAGATGGGTTCACAGGTGAGCATATGCAGATTTGATGATAGTGATCTATATCTCTACTCATCCAAGATATAGGTGATGGAAGGATTATACGAATATGTTATGACTATAGCTTGCATAGTCGAATACGTTGATTTGTAGTATTTGTGATGCGTGCGTAGGGCATTGATCACGGACTTATAGAATAGTTTCATTTAACAAATTAGGTGTAGACCTAGGGAGTTCCACAATATGAAGTGTACTTGTTGTGAACTAGGGCAGCGTATCGGGTTAAATAGTTCAATCTAGTAAATTCCAGCAAATCGAATTATTTGTTTAAGGTTTCCTCAGGATGTATACGTGTCAAAACTTAAGAGTTAAGTACATTAATTGGTTAACAAGAGTTGTTGACCAATAAAATGATGATAAGCGGCATAAATTTAGACCCTTGGATATTTAACTTAGAAATGACCAAAATAACCTTGCAGATGAGATAAGCAAAGTCATTAATTAATTGTAAAATTATTTTGTTAATTAATTAATGAATTTTCTAGTCAAACTATTATTATTTAATTAGAGGGAACAAGTAAAATAAATGTCATACTTGGTGAGACATATGCATTGACTTACAAAAGGAGGAAAAATCAATAAACAAATGAAAGTTGTTTTATTTGTTTGGCATTCATTCGGCCATTGTTTTTCAACAAGCAAACAAAATTATTTTAGTTTCAATATATTAAAAAGGAAAACATAAACACATGACATTTGAGATAAAGTGGGGGCAATATGTTTGACTAATGTATTTAATAAACAAAATGAAACAAAAGTTATTTCAATTTTGTTTAAAAATTCGACAACATTCATTTTTTAACAATACAAAATTCTTTTGTGTTGTAAAAGTCTACAAATGCTATAATATTAAATTCAAGCACATGCCTTTTATTTGATTATAGTAATTAAAAAAAGCATAGCAATGGCTTGGACACGCTTCACCATACTTGGTGGGGGTAAGTGTTGGCTATATAATTAGAGTGGTTTTGTATATTATAAAATGAAGAATTTTGTCTTCGTTTTGGTGCCTTTGGTTCGGCAATGAGAGAAAGAGATGAGAACTTTTTGTGTTTCAATTGTTGAAATACTATTCATCATTTTCATCTTTCAAAAGGTAGCAATGGATGATTAAGCTTGAAGTTTATGTTTTGTAATTCAAGAGTTGAATAAACAAAACCATTTCATTACTTTGATCACTATGTTTAAAGAGTTAAACAATTGGTTAAGAGTTAACCAAGGTGATTAAGAGTTAATCACTATTTGTGTTTAAGAGTTAAATATAAACAAAAACCATTTCATTGCCTTCATCTTAATGTTTAAAGAGTTGAATAAATGGTTAAAATGTTTAACCATATTCCTAAGCTTAAAGAGTCTAAGCTATGATTAAGAGTTAACCAAGGTGATTAATAGTTAATCACCATGGTGTTTAAGAGTTAAACACTATTACTAGAAAATTGATGCTGCTATTCTAGTGATCCAAGCCCACTTCAGTTGGATTCTAGAATTATCAATGAGTGCGCTTTGTGGTGGACTCTGGTTTGGTAATTTTCAAAGGCTTGATAAGTAATTCTTGATCCTTAATTTCATTACGGTAATGAAACTTAAATTGTAAATGTGTTTATTGCATTAGAAAATAGAGATTTCCACTTTCTTTGCGCTAATTTATGTATAGGATGCGTAAATGTTAATGTAGTAAATGTACGCCATATGCACACACCCTAGTATATTAGCACACTTTCAATATATCTAGTTAGTATGCATGGTTAAGATAACTTAAACTTAATAAATTTTGTTTAATCTCGATATTATAAGAATATAATTATTGGCTTGAGTGGGGTATAATTACTTGACCATTGGAAGAGGCTAGTAATGAGCCTAGTTGTGACCAATAATTAACCAAGGGATTGTCATTCAAAGTATATCTATAACAAACATGGGTTAAGGGATAACTGCACATCTTAGACCTCATTTATATCTTGCTTAGTTAGTTATTAATTTAGCAATTAACTTCAATCTTAATTAAATTAATTTATTCGGATAAAAATAAGAGAATTAATTTTAGTACTTAAATAAAGCGAAGTACTAGTTCTTGTGGGATTGACACCCCTCACCCTTTATTACTTATTAGCAACAGTGTGCATTTACGCTTAGGATAAACATTCACATCGCAATATCACTAACATGGGGCATAAAATTCAGGTGGATTGTTTGGTATTGATGATTGGCCTTGATTGTAAAAGTTAGAGTTGGGATTGCTCTAATTTCTATTGTACCTAACATATTGAGTTGTTTCCATGTAATGACTATTTGGATCATTATCCCTATAAAAATCACAAGTAACAGGTTGACCATTTATTGAATTTACTTCCAAAGCATCAACCTTCTTGGTGAGAAGGCTAACTTGAGCTGTTAAAGATGTCAATCCATCAACCTCATGTACCCTGGCCATCTTCCTTGGGTTTACCCTCTTAGTAGGCCACTAATAACTATTAGCTACTATTTTATCAAACAAATCATAACCCACACCCGTCGACTTATCCTTTAAAGCACCTCCATCTACCGCATTAACAATGGTTCTTAACTGATCCACAAGGCCATTGTAAAAAGTTTAAACCAATAACCATTTAGGAACTCCATAATGTGGGCACTTCCTCAACATATCCTTAAACTGCTCCCATACCTTATATGATCATATTGCGCAAATGAGGTAATGTCATTCCGCATCCTAGCAGTCTTGGCGGGTGGAATGAATTTGCTAAAAAGTAGCAATTGATTCAAAGAGTAATGGCATTAACCATCTCTTGGCCTTGTTCCTTAATAAGAATGAAAATAACTTTAACCTAATAGCATCATCTAAAACCCCATTAAATCTGAAGGTATCAAAAATCTCCAAGAAGTTCATGATATGTTCATTAGATTCATCGTTAGAAAGTCTACTAAATTATACTAAGTCCTTGAGCATTTGGATGGTATTTTGCTTTATCTCAAAAGTTTTTTGCATTAATTGCAGGTCTCCAAATACTTAAGTTAATTCCATTAACCAGCAGTACTGCATATTCTCTCAAAGTCCTTAGATCTACAGCAGTTGGATTAACATCATGATCATCCATAATGTCTCTTTGTTACTGGTCTTAACGGATTCTTCTAAGTATTCTTTATATCTTTGAGTCAAGAGCAGTCAATTTAGGGCTATAAGTTCTACGCATTCACTAATGTACCACCTGTTAAAGCAACAATAATTCAAAACTAAACAAAGTAAACAATAAAAATAAAATCCAAAGCAAGATAATTAGTATTAGTATTGACAAATAACAAACAACTAAATCCCCAGTAATGGTACTAAAAACTTGTTGCAATACAAGCTAAATGTGTTATATGTGTATTTTATCAAGCGCAAGTGCACGTTATCATTGACAAGTAATATAATGATGAGGGGTGTCGATTCTACAAGGACTAATATGCTTCCCTAACCAAATACTAAAATTGATCTACTTGCTTTTATCCAAACAACTCAATTCTTTAAAAACCAATTAAATACTATGATTAATATTAATTTATCAACCTAATTATACAAGTACAAATATAAGGAATCAGTGATTGAGAATGCCTAGAATTATAGTTATCCCTCAAAATGTGTTCATTTATGATACATTGTGGATGCTAACCCTTGGTTAATTATGGGTTACAACAAGAGACTAATTACAAGCCTCTTCCGATGGTAGAGCGATCATACCCTAACTAACCTAATACCTATACTCCTATGGTAATATGATTAAGTCAGAATTCATTAAGAACAAGTTATTTTAATCATGCATGTCGATTAGGTATATTTCTATCCTAAGTCGAAACTTATAGATGCTACTCTACAATCATATATTAATTTGTCCTAGGCTATCCATTGAGATGCCATTTCTAAGTTTATCTAAATGAATCCGAAAATCATCCAATAACTAGCCAGGTTAATTAAAAGTATTAAGCATAAACAATTAAATAACAACCAAGTTACTATTATTCAAAGATATAAATATCTATAAACACATGTTTTGGTTCTTAACTACAATCCTAGACAAATGAGTTTAGTTCAACATAATAAAAGATAGATAGAAAAATTATTATACAACCAAGTTAAAACCCATAAATTACAAAAAGAGAAGTTCAAAAAAGCTCATTGGTTTTGGTTGAATGATCCTCTTTGAAGTCGCCAACTTTCTTGTTTATGTTGTTCTACTCCTCAAATAATTCCAAGTGTTATGTTTTGTTTGTTTGCACTAGAAAGGGTAGATTTTGCATTTAGAACAATTCACTTTTTTAGGCAAAATGAAGATGAAACGTCTAAACTTCTGATGTGTTCCAAAAAGTGTCCTTTTATAGTACTAGTATAAACTACAATGCCACAATGTTCTTTCTAGAACATTAGGGCATTCGTGGCACAAAAGTACTGTTGAGGGGCGCAGGGGCACTAGATTCTTTGATATGTTCTAAAATTCTCGCAACTTTGTTCCTATGCTCATGCCACAATGTTCATCTTTTTTAGAAATGCATTAGAGTTGGTATTTGGATGCTAGGGCGTTGGTAAAGAGAACGCAGGAGCTTCATTATTTTTTGCACTCTTTTCTCTAAATTCTTACTTTTGGTACCAATTTTGATGGTTTTTCTTCCAATGTCTCTATCATAGGCCACTTCATGATTCATCATACAAAATTAACACTTGGATGCATAAATAACACAAAATTACTTGAGACCGACAAAAATCTAAGTTAACAAGAGGTCAAAATATATAGCTAAGTCACAACCATCAGCAATATAAGCACATAATTTGGAAGAGAACCATTAATAAATGGGACCTAATACTTAGGGAAGCTTTGGACATCAACAAAGAAAAAAATGCAGTTGAAATGCAAGATATGGGAAGAACCTTATAAAGTTACAAAGGAACTAAATCGATGAGTATACCTATTGTAGACTTTGGAAATTGAGGACATATCATCTATATGGAACATTTTGAAACTAAAACAATTCTATATGTAAGGTTTATTTCGTTGACATATTCTCAATAAAGATTTCTAGTTTAAACTGTCAGCACTAAAAATGAAACAGGCGTGAGAGGACTTAGGTACCTAATATTTTTCCCTTACAATCTAAGAAAGTAACACTAAGGGTTTGGGGTACTTGGTATCTTCCCTCTACCAGGAAAATAACACAGGAGAACTAGGATACTTAGTATCTTTCCATTGTGAAAGATATAATTACATAATGAACATAGAGGAACTGGGTACCTAGTACCTTTCCTCCATGAGGATACAATTACACCCAAATGAACTAGGGTATTTAGTTTCTTTCCTCTATAAGGGTATAGTTATAAAATAACCTAGAGGAATTAGGTATGTAGTATCTTTCCTCTACAAGAGTACAGTAACAAAATAACCCAAAAAACTGAGATACGTAGCATTTTTCCTCCAAAAGGGTACTTTCAGAAAATAAGCCAGAGGAATTGAGATACGTAGTATTTTTCGTCCATAAGGGTATAGTTACAAAATAACTCAAAAGAACTAGGGTACTTAGCATATTTCCTTTACAAAGTTATAGTTACAAAATAATCTGGAGGAACTAGGGTACACAGTATCATTCCTCTAAAAGGTACTATTACAAATATATATATATATATATATATATCTTGGAGGAACTATAGTATCTGGTATCTTTCTTTGATAAGAGTATTGTTACAAGATATAACTTGAAGGAACTGGGGTACTTAGTATTTATTTTTCTTTACAAGGGTACAGTTACAAAAGACACAACGTCAGAGGGACTGAAGTACCTAGTACATTTCTTCCGCTAAAAAATAATAACATGAGATCAAATAAAAAAGGTCCGAGAGAAAGAAAGTTCCTACCGCCTTCCCTCTTACTCCTTGACAAATTAAAAATCCAGAATCCAAGAAAAGGATCAAGAAGAGAAAGGTACCCACTGACTCCCTTTCATTCCTCAGACACATCCAAAGTTCAACAAAAATACAAAATCTAGAATCTAGAAAAGGATCGAGAGGGGGAAGGTTCCCACCAACTTCCTCTTACCCTTAATAGTATCAAGCAACTAGAATCCTAGAAACAAAAGAAGGTTCGAAAGGGGGAAAGGTTCACTCCAACTTCCACTTGTTCTTCAGAGGCACCAGACTTTGAAAAATTAGAATTCCAAAACAAAAGAAAGATTAAGAAGGGAAAGGTTCCCACCAACTTTATCTTGATCCTTGGAAAACTGTAGATTTTAGAAAAGTTAGAGTTCATAAGCAAATCAGAATTCAGAAACAAACAATTGTTGAAATGAGAAGGTTCTCAATAAATCTCTTTTCAACCCGTCGAAGCATACAAGAAAAAAATAGAATAGAGATCAAGAGAAAAAAGGTTTCACCAACTTCATCTTACCACATAGAAGCATTCAAACAAGTCAATAAAAGTTTTCCAAGTAAAAAATGCAAAGATCAATACCAAAAGGAAGTATCCAAATCATATTTTATTGAACGATTTAGTAAACATTGTTCAAGGATACAAAGCAAAAATGATAAAGAATATACAAATACTATTTATCTGAATCATCTCCAGAAATTGAGGTCATATTAGGATTCACTTCAGAGGCTCCCTCCCCAATAAAGTCGTACTTGATATTATGAGGATCATCTTTGTAATGCCTTGCAGACCATCCTTTATATAGACCTAGAACCTAATCATAATCCTTCGGAAGCTCCTGATTGACTAAAGGCTGCTACTCATACCAGAACCCTTTAAAGAAGCTTCGAGCTGAAGACAGAGTCAATTGACGCTAATAATAGACCTTTATAGTCTCATTATAAGCCTTTCTCTACTAATTCAATGACATTGTTATACTATGGTTCGACTTTAAAGCTATTATGAGCTCCTTAACTATGAGATCTAGATCCTTGACCTTCCATTCGGAAGCTTTGAGCAAATCAACACCAATAGTAACACAGTTGGAAGCAACCCATAGCTCATTATGCTTCTTTATCACTTCACAGTTGCCAGCAAATAACTTTTCCTGAAGTACGTTAATCTTAAACTCTAGATCATCTTTAAAAGCTTACAAGGAAGCGTTCTCACCCTCTAAAGAGCTCATCCTTGCCTTTTTGATAGACAACGACCCAAACAAATCATTCCGCTGCAGCACTAGCATCTCATAAGTAGCCTTCATCTCCGATACCTCTGTAGTGAGTTCAACAACTATTTTTTAGAGGCCCTCCATCAGAGTTTTATCCTTATGGATATTGCGAAGCTTTTTCAACTCCCTATCCAATCTAGAAGCCTCGATCTGATACAACAAGTTTTGGCCCTCAAGAAGAACTTTATACTATTTTGCAGAGTCTAATTCTCCTTGGAGCCTCCTCATCTCCTTTGTGGTTGCCCACAACTTTCTTTCATAAGCCTCTATAGCTACGGTAAAGTCTTAGAAGGTTTATAATATGATGAACATCAATACAAAATCCACATAAAGAAATATAGACACTATGAAGGTACATAAGCTTACTATTAAAGTAGTTGACAAACTCATTTGCTTCTAGTCAGTGACAAGTATATTAAGGATCAGCTCTAAATCCCCTTTGGTATATAAACAACCTAAGATCGCTATAGTAGGCTCACCATCAATTCAAAGAATATCAAACTCATGAATAAATTCTTGATCAGCCTTCTAAAACCTAGAATAGAACTCAGGACTGATCCCTAACCCTCATTTTAGAAGTCTCATACAGTTTCTCTGAAAGAGCAAATCTTGAAGCAGAAGGAGAATGACCAACACTAAACTACGCCCCTTGAGTGGGATGAGGCACTACTGAAGGAGAAATAATAACTTTATTTGCTCTTCCCAATCTCGTCTTTGTAGGGGAGTAGGATCCCTAAGATGTGCCTTCGAACCAGCAGCTTCTAAACACATAAAGAAACAAAGACGAGATCGAAAGGATCAAGTAAACAAGAAGAGACAACAAAGAAGAAAAGAAAAGGAAATAAGAAAATTAAAGCATTAAATTTTATCTTTTCTTACATGGAAGCACGAAATCTTCTATATGAGGATAAACAGGGAAACTAAAAGGAACATCTTGAGATGAGACTAGAGGAACCTTAGAATATGGATGACCTTTAACTAGAGGAGCTTCAGAAGCATCAAAAACAGAATAAAGACCTTAAAAAACCTCAGCAGCAGCAACAATGGGCTCTGAAATAGCTTCAGAAGCGCCCGAAGTAAAAGACTTATGACATTTAGACACAGAAGGCTTCTCCGACAACTTCCACTTATGTAGAACCTTCACCTTATTAGAAGCATCCTTAAAGAAATCTTAAAGGATGTCTGAAAGATCCTTCTCCAAATCATGATTCAAATTATGACTTCTACAACTATCCCAGCAAGAATGGAAGGCTCTATAGCTAATAAAGCTATAGCCTTAGGCAGCCCCTATCCAAGCAAAGAGGTAGAACATATTGGCTCGACAATAATAATAGGCTTTGAAGCATTCAGAGAAGTAGTAGGAATAGGAATTTCGGAAGGATCTCATTCAGGATCCTCATCAGAATCCACACCTACACCCATAACAGGAAGAACATCAGAATTGGAAGGGGATTAAGTGGCAAAATAATCAATTGTTCTACCTTCTGAGGATACTTGAATATCATCCAAATTGATACCTGAAACCAAACAATAAGATAAGCCACAAGAAAAGCATAAGAAAGGTAAAAATACTTTCTTTATTATAAATCTTCGAACAAAAACTCACATTTGTTAAGAAAAAAAAAAGTTGTATTAAAAAGAGTGATATATTTGCTCATCGTTTGAGCCTCCAACCTCAACATCCATTTCCTGAGGCAAAAGGATGGAATTTGAGAGAGTCTTAAGATGAGTTAGGAGGGTTCTAAAAGCTTGTCCATTAAAAGACGGGTAGGGGCCCAAACATTTAAGGTCTCGAAGAGTTAGGGTCTAAAGACAACCTTCGTAGGACATGGCGCAGGGCTAATGACACACATTTTTTTGATGAGCGTAATCTCTCAAGAGATGAACATAGGCCAACTCATTGTAGTTTATTGATTTCTTCCAAAAGAATTTCTTTAGAAGCCATTCCCATCCTAGAATATTGGGAAGAGTTAGATCAATTTTTCAATCAAAGTGCCCAAAAGTAGTGGGAACCTCGAAAGAATACTCTAACCGTTTCCACTTGCTACTGGCTACCCCCTCATACTTCTCAAAAGTGGCCTTCTTATTGTTGAAGTCATAAATAATAACCCTTTCACTCTTAAAAGAGAGATAATAATTCCTTT
The DNA here is from genome assembly GCA_946807835.1 of Ailanthus altissimus. Lineage (NCBI taxonomy): Eukaryota > Viridiplantae > Streptophyta > Magnoliopsida > Sapindales > Simaroubaceae > Ailanthus > Ailanthus altissimus. The sequence continues at coordinate 8,370,098 of OX327699.1, forward strand.
GGTATGTTGGAGGTTATAAGAAATTATTACATCATACAGAGTTAAGGCATAAAGAGGAGGAAACACATAATTCAAGAGTGACACATTCGAAAGTAATAAAATACATTGGGATGAACTTGTAGTGGAGAAAGCCTCGTGACGTGCAAGAATTCCTAAATGAGGGAATGAAGAGGGAAATAAAAATAGTTAAGATGCTCTCTAAACAGAGGAAGCTATCTGAGAGATATGGATAGAAGGAAAGACTAAGGTTCATCATACGAAAGGTTTTTGATCTATATCCTTAGAGGAAACTTAAAAGTAAACTTTAGTTCCTCCAAAGTGAAAGATTGAATGGGTTTAGCCATTAAAGAAGCTTTCTTGAAACAAAAAGCAATAAGAGAGAGGATTTTTTTCTAAGAAGAAGAAGCTTTAGGAATTTTTTCAAAAATTGAAAGTGAAAATAAAAATGCAATGATTTGGTATTTAAAGGTAGTCACTCGAGGAGGCGGAACGCCTATTTGAGGCACGGTACTATTTATGTAATGGCATCTCCACATGTCTTATGCTGAATGGATGGAGTGAAGAAAAATGCACCCTTCAGAAATAATTCAAAAAGTTGCTATTTCCTTCACTTGCGAGTGACATTTGTTGGGTCTATTACTAATAAGTTCTGTAGCCCACTCCAATTGAAGAAAAGGCCTGTAATATTTTGAAGTAAAGTGGGGTTAAGAAAAAGTAAACTAAGCCCACAAAAGATAAAATGTCCAAAACTAGGTTTCAACAAAAAAAACAGGGCAAGACCGAATCACTTTTAAAGCCCAAGAAAGGTAAAAGACCAAACAACCTTAAAGAAAGGTAAAAAGACCGAATTGATCAAGAGATACCAGAGTATGAATACACTTTTTCCTTTATCTTCAATTATAATTCTACTAGAGCATAAACTCCATTAAAGATATATTTCATCTACTATATGATTATCACTTTATCACATAGATGCATACTGATGAGATGATAGAAATCATCATTTTATCGCTAATATGATTACATTGCCTATAAATTAAACTATATCACTACAAAAAAAAAGTTATGATTGAAACTCTGTCACTTTATACTATAAAAAGGCATGCATAATTTTTACTTATCATTAATTTGAAGCATTACAATTACATACATAGAGAGAAAATATTAGAGCACTTAATATTCTCTCGCCTGAAATACTACCGCACATCGTACATTTGTGTTGATCATAAATTAATTTGAGCGTCAAAGTGTCTTTTTTCTTTTTTGCAAGAGGACGATGCTCTTCTTCAATAATTCGAGACGATTAACAAAGATTAAGATGTAATTTTTAGAGAGTTTTAAATTTAGAGCTTTCAAATACATTTTTAACTACTTTTTGTTATTATTTTAATCCCTGAATCATAACCTTTTTCATTCATACAAAAATTAATTGAGTATTTATAAAAAAAATAAAAATTAAATTAATATATATTGATAAAATTAATATTCTTAAAAATTATTGTAAGTCAAGTTGTGCCAAGTGCAAACCAAAATCAGCCTTTTTCTTTTTCAATAAATACTGCTCCAAGAAAAGAACTATTAATATGATGTCAATTGTGTTAAGAAAATATATATAATAATGTCAATTTAATGTTGTATAGGCACGATTTTCTTACCGAACGTGCTCTTTCTTAACTGCTCTCTCGTAGCTTTTACAATAAAATATAGAATAAGATAAATGGATAAACTAATGAATTGCCTGAATTTTATATTGAATTGTTTGACTTTATGATTCCAATTTACATTGTAATCTTTGTTTGTTTACTAGTCAACTTACGAGAGTTTGTGTCATGTCATATTCCTCCAAGGAATTGATTTATTAAAGAATGAATATAAATTTTCTGCGACCGATTCTTCAATTCCTAGATTTTTTTTTTTTGGGAATGACAAAAAATAATACGGACATTAATTGTTTTTCTACTAATACTATCTTGATATGAATTTTACATGAATAAGTACTAACGTGTAAAATAATATCTAAAAAATAAACAATTTAGATTGTAAATAACTAATGCCTAAGTATATATATACTAATGTATATATATATATATAATTTTAAAGAATTTATATATATATATTAATGCATATATAAATTCTTTAAAATTCAAGTAAATTCAAATTAAAAAAAAATATAATTCTTTACGAATATGTTACATGACTTAAAATTTTTCTCAAAATTAAGATACATTTTAGTTGAAGTTATGATGCGGTGTTTAAATTTAAAATTTTTGAAATAATTTATTCTACTATTTCAATGTGATAAATACTATGTTATTTAGGAAGCAATTTTTAAAATAACTTTAAAAATATAAAACATTTCTAAAGTATATACAATATTCATAAAATAAAATCATATCATATGCAGAAAATAAATATATGTGATGAATATAGTAAACATGTATACATATACTCTATATAGGACAAATTTTATTAACAATTATTTTACATTAAAAAAAATTGTTTTAATAATTTTAAGTATGAATAATATTATATTTTTTAAATAGTTTTTTAAAATTTACTATTCTAAATTATCTGTTAAACAACTATTAAGTAATTAAATGGTGTAATACAATTATTAAGTAATTAAATGGTGTAATAAATAATTTTAAAATTTGTATTATTTCAATATCTAATGATTACTTGACACATTAATTTAAAATAAAAAATATTATTAAAAAAATGTAGCATTAATTACTTTTTAATTATAGTGTTATTTACAATTTCCAATGCATTACCTTCCGATTGAGAGACAATAGAGACTAGTAGACTAAGGAACCAATCAAGATGATTATTGAAACTCCTAATCAATAAGGTTTAGAAGAACTTGGATTAAACAAATTTATTATGTTTAACACTATTTAAAGGGCGCGAGAGCCAATTAAATCTCTATGCATGTTGGTTAATGAACTCTACTTCAAATGGCCTATATTTCATAGATCTAAATTCCAATCATATATAAAATGTATGTTATATATAGTAAATGCTCTAGTGATCTTCAACTATACTAAATGTTTATAAACTAAGGTTTGGTATAGAAATGCTTCTATTGTACTTCAATTCTTCTAATCTATAATAGTTGTAGCTTTAACTCTACATCAAATATATCATAAGAGGAAAGATCATCAATCACTCATAATCTTACTTAAATTATTTTGAACACGTATATTCATTCACTTCTCCACCACGAGCTTTAAATTTTTAAAACACCTTTCACTTTTAACTGAAACTCACAGAAATTATTTTCAAGGATATTACTTTGGAAGAGTTTGGCCCTTAATCTCATCCTATTTCTTCTCCGTTTCTTACGTTAAATTTCGGTTTGTTTTCTTTTATTGAACTTATTATGTCTGTCAGTATTTGATTAACTCCGGGCTTATTAGTTGACTTGCACTTAAATACTAGGTGAGAGTGGTTTATTTGGCAATGTCATCAAAAACTTATATAAAAATTATTTCAGCAATCATCCAATGACCGTAAATCTCAACACAAAATCCTGTTCAAACAGGATCTTAAAAGTTAGTCAAATGATTAGGTTTTTGATTTATTGTAAAAAAATTTGGGATTCAATTTCCCAAAGTCGGTTATCACTTCACAATATTCATACCATGAAATTTTCTGCTTCTCAAAGATTTTAGGGTTCTTCCAACTCTAATTTGCTAAAATGGGTTTGAAAGATTCTTCAATAATTAAAGAGATAAAATAAAGAGGGGGGAGGTGTGGTTGACGCCGGCTGCTTTTTAACAGATTCTGATAACTAAGGTAGACGTTTTTTTTTTTATAAATAATTTTAAACCATAAAAACTCAAATATATTCTTACAGAAACCATTTAATTCTATTATAAATATACAATATATTTAATGTTTATTTCAATTATTATACACTGTCACAACACTTGTATAATGAGATTTAGCAAATCATAAAACTTGGCATTCGGTGTTATATAGATATATATTCAAAGATGTTAATGAGACAAAAGGAATTCACTACTTATACCTTAAACTACCTCGTATTTTGGCAAAATGAGATCGGTTAAACCCTCAAACACGTGATCAAAATTTAAACAAACTCAACTTTTTGTTATTTGTTTTTTGAAAAGTATTTTAGTTAGTATATTCTATTATGCCAAAATAATTTGGGTTTGTCTTTTTTAATAAATTTAAATTATTTAGTCGTAGGTATAGAAAATCATGATATGAGTTTGTACTTTAGAAATATTATATTTTTAATACAATAAAAAGTAAATCTTAATTATACTTAATTTATAATGTATGTACGAGTATAGTGATATTTTTATTTAAAAGATAAAGAATGAGAGTTGATTTTGCATTTGAAAAATAAGACTGCAAGAGTATAATATGAAGAATAGTAAACACAAGTAGAAATTTAATGTTAAATCTTCCAAATCCAAACTAAATACTACTAGGTGCATATGACAAAAAATTTGTATCAGAAAACATATATAAGATATTTGAGCTGAACTACCCTTTCATACGACCCACCAGATATTAAAATTAAAAAATATAAAATATAAAATATAAAATATAAAATATAAAATATAAAGCCATTAATAAGTCTCCGACCTGCTAACCCACCAAGATTAAAGATCATTAAAATTCCACTTTAGTCCTCTTGTATCATCTTCTTCATTGAAGATAATACACAAAAGCAAATTAACCAGACAAATCCCTCCTAAATTTCTTCTCCAAAAACTCCCAAAAACAAAGTACAAGATAATGAAAAAGAAAAATCTTTCTCCTCCTATAGTTATAATGATTTCAATAATCAAAGAAATTGTTGAAAAGGTCTACAGATGGAGTAGGTGATGTAATATAAGGTGAAATAAAGCTTGAAGGACTAGGCATGAAACTACCTTCAAAAAAGTTTTTGTTGCCATGAAGCACAGGACTCAAATCATGGAAGAAGGAGCTGATCGAGTTTGTATCATACGGCGGAGAGAAGAAGCTCGGTGATATCATGGGCAGTGAAGTGGGTCCTGGAGACAAGATCCCTGGAAACAAACTTGATCTTTCTATATTATGATCCATGTCTATACCTTCTACAAAACCACATTTGTTATTATTATCTTCATGGCTTTGCTTTGTGTTCTTGTCCCCCGGCGATGACTTTGTTTTTTCAATACTAGCATATCTTGCGGCCGTCGAAATTGCACCCCTTGTATCATTTAACGGATGATCGTATGATATTGTTGATGATGAATAAGGAGCAGATGATGTTGATGTTGATGACGATGATGAAGAACCAGTGAGGCGTTGAACTAGGGTCATGAAGTCGCTAGGGTTTGTGTGGATCACCTTCGGGGACACAGTGTAGATGATCACCGGCTGCAGCAGCGGAGCTTGCGGTTGTTGCTGCTGCTGCTGGGAGGCATTCGGCGGAGGCGCCACAGGCGGCTTCCTGATCTTGTATGAATCTTTACGGACTTTTAACGGCGTCGGCCTCGGGCCCTGAAGTTCTCTTCTGGGTGATTTGCACAACGGAAAATCCAATGGGTCCATGCTGCTGAAAATTGATCGACAAGAAGAAGAAGAGAAAGAAAAGGAGAAAAAGAAGATAGCGATGATGCTGATGAAGAAAATAAAAGCGTTATTATTGTAATTTTAAAGCTGAGGAATATGGAAATATTTAAAGAGAGTATGTCAATGAAAAAAATAAAAAGTGAATAAATAAATGAGGGGGGGGGAAAGAAAACGAGATGGTAAAAATTGGCTACTACTGATAAAGTGTCATTTTAATTAATTTAATTTTAAGAAATAAAAAGGCCAAGGGGCCCGGTTTCGTGCTGTTATTAATGTTTGAACTTGTCTTGTTTTGGCTATTCAAAAAGGGTGGAAGGGGTCGTGTGCCACGTCACTGTGATAGATAATTACGTAGCATGCAATGTCAGCTTATGTTTTATTAAAGAAATGGTTAATCGAATTAATTAATTTCTTGACCTTTTCTCGTGTATCGTTCCTATAACATAATTTACATGACTAAATGATAATCATGATTACTATGAAGAATGGAAAGATAGTTTTTTTTTTTAAAAAAAACGAATTGTTTATTTATCAAATTCTGATTTTCTAGCTCATGTAATAATTAAATTGCGACTCTGATTGGTTTAAATCATGTCTCTTATAAAAAAAAATTATATATATTGTTTTTGGTTGAAAATGAGATGTATTTAAATGATTTTAAAATTTGTTAAAATTTCTATTTTAAAATTAAGAAATTTGGTAATTTCCATTGAAATTTGTCAAAAACCTTATATTAAGAAATTGCTTTAAATTATTTGGTTTTTTTTTCAGATCAAAATAACCCAATCAATAGCCAATGATAAAGAGTTAACAATAAAGATAAAGTTCTGAGTTCAAATTTCTCATCTCTTATATCCAGAAAAAAAATAGTATAAATTATATTATTGTTAAACAAAAGAACAATGATGTAAGCATTTTACGTTAATGAACCATCTCAAACAGTCACAACAGTTAGAATTTTCTTTTGCCCAGATAGAAAACTGGATAAACTCTATCAGTGCTGCAAGTTGGATCGCATAGCCGACAAATTAGGCAAGACTCTGTGGGGAGCATTTAAGAGAAACTCGGTATCCTCAAGTTGAGTCAATAGGTACATGTTAACAGAACTTGCTTTAATTTTTGAGTTATTTTTATGGGTCTTGAGGTACCCTTCCAAATTAGAGGTGCTCTGAAATAGCTTTTAATATGTTTATTATTATAAGATATTATGAATATTTTAAAATAATTATTATATTCTTAGTAATACTATTTTTAATTTATTTTGAGTTATTTTAGTACATTTATTTTTTTATTTGAATATTAAAATAAATTTTTTTATAAAATATTTATTATTTTAATTTTATCATTTATTTATTTTTCAATTTTGGTAGTCTATTTTTTTTCTTTTTTACTTGATACCAAAATAAAAAATTTAATAAATTTTTTTTTATTTTCATATTTTTAACATTTGTTTAAAATTTTAAAAATTAACAATAATAAATATTTTATAAAACAAATATATATACATTTTTTTAGTAGTCAAGTAAAAAATAAATAAAAATAACCAATCTCCTTCAATTTCAGAGCATAAGTTATGTAAGAATCGTCCAATGATTTGATCAATCATCTCATATAAATGTATAATTAATTTGGATAAACAAGTAAAAAAAGAAATAAAAGAGAATTTTATACATTTACTTGATAGATAATGAAATCTATTAATTTGGATAGTCAAAAGGATAATTTTTTATATTTATTCATAAAAATCATGTCCCACAATATAATTAATTGTACTTATTTAAAATTTTATTTTTATTGTAAACTTCTATTAAAATTAAAATATTTAAAAAAAATTATTTTAGTACTCAAATAAAAAAGAAAAAAATAGAGTATGAAAATAAAAAAAATTATTTTAAATAAATGATAAAATTAAAATAATATATATTCTGTAAAACAAATATTTTTTATTTTAGTACTCAAGAAAAAAAAATGAGTACCAAAATAAATTAAAAATAATATGAATAAGAGTATAATAATTATTTTATAATAAATTTATAATATTTTATGGTATCTCACAATAATATGGACATTAAAGATTATTTTTCATACGAACACTTAATTTTAAAGCATCCACCTATAAAAATAACCTTAATTTTTTTGGCTAATGACTTTAGAAATTATGAATAAAGGTTAGCATTATTCAACCATTGGGGCTCAATATAAACCAAAATTATACCTAAATGTGGCTATGAATTTGGGCTCTTCTATTTTTTTGTTAAAATATATTTTTGGTTGTTTTAGGCCACTACTGTTGCTAGATTATTAAACACTGAAAATTTATTCAAACTGATTTTATTTCGGAAAACGAAAAAAGAAGCAAAAGTTGGAATATTGTTAAGAAGCTGATGAAAGTTCTGCTCTAAATCTCATTTAATAGCTTGATTAAAGTTGAAACGTTCAAAAGTATGGCCTGGTCTCCGTAATTTCTATCTTTCCTCTGATAGATGGTGTTTGTCAATGAAAATTCAAAATTTCTTTTTCAAATTGACCTGACATCAATATAACTTTTTCGAGAATCAAATTACCTTTGAATCTTTCTCATCTTTTTAGGATGCCTGTCATATGTAATGTGCCGTAATAATATTGCAACCAAAACTGTTTATTTAGTTGTCAACTGTTTTATGCGAGTATATGGCCAAGATTAGGTGTCCCTACGATGTTTATTATTTTACTCAAGTCCTAGATTTAGAGTTTTTATGGTTTAAAAAACAATGCACCTCTTGAACCAAAATACCCTCTTTCTTGTATTTTTCTTTCAATCTTTCTCTTATATAAAGTAAAAACTTAGTATGAATATATTGAACATACGTGAATGGTATAAATCTTAACTCAGATTTTTTTTTTTTAGTTGAATGTGGTGACAAAAATGTAGGCATGGTGTTTGACAAAAAAGGAGTTTGTGCGATAAAAACTAGCAAGGCAAATAGTATAATAATAACAAAATAGATAAATCAAATAAAGACCTTTAGGCCTTTCAATAAATAAATAAAGACCTTTAGATAAAAGTAAAAGTAGATTTTAACAATGATTGGTTGGTGGTCATGTTGTATTTTGGTGATTCAAAATCAAATTTGAGCTTGATTTTAAGTTAGAGATCTATAAAGAATCGACACGAGATCGAGTACACATTGAACGTATGAGAAAATGGTGAAAACAGAGAGCCGAAAACTAGGAGGGGCGAGAAAGTACAAGAGGAGGCATATTTCCAAGCCTCAGTGTTGGGGCACCAACTTTCAAAAATATTGCGTCTTAAGTCGACTTTGATTAGTTTGAGTCGGTTTTGAGTTTCTTTTCATGTGAACTTCTATTCCAATAAGAAATATAGCTTTTATGGACTTTTGAAGCCTATATAAACCCTTTTAACTTATTAGAATAGTCATGCATAAACAAGAGAGAAAATAAAGAGTTCTATGAGCACTTGTACGCTGAGTGCTTAGGGGAGTGCTATATAGGGAGTACTTGAGTTCTAAGTGTGCAAGAGTGTGTTGATAGACCCTTTGAGGAGCTCTAACTATTGGGTATTCCTTATAATCTCTTATGAAAAATTTTTGTGATTTGAGAGTTTTTTGTGAACTGAGTAATAAAAAAGTTAGGATCTTGTAATCCACTGTAGGCGTAGATATTTGTTGCCGAACCACAGAATTTTCTTGTGCCTTGTGTTTGATTATTATTTCTATTTTACTTTGTGTGATTTTTTATTCTTATTTTACTAGTGGTTAAATTCTACCACATGCTTTAGTGTTTTAGAAAGCTACATCACCAACATATGGTATTAGGGTATGTAAAAATTCCTACAAACTAGTATTATAGTACATGTTAGTAATTTAACACCCTAAAATCTTAGCGCATGTAAAAGATTTTGCTCATAAGTAAAATAGGAATAAGAAAAATCACACAAAGTAAAATAGAAATAAAAATCACATGCAAGGCGTAAAAGCTTTCTTTATTTTAGCAACAAATACCTACATTTATAGTGGATCACGAGATCCTAACTTCTTTATTACTCAGTTCATAAATAACTTCCAGATTACAAAGATCTTACATAAGAGATTACAAGAAAAACATAATAGCCAAAGCTCCTCAAATGGTCATTAGTTCTCTCTTATGTACTCAGTACTCAAACATTTTCTATATGGAATTCTCTCATGCGCTCAGCGCTCAAGCACTCTTACAACTCTCTATTCTCTCTCTTGTTTATGAATGACTATTCTAATAGGTTATAAGGGTTTATATAGGCTTCAAAACTGTTGGGTACGATGTTTCAGTTCTAAACTGTTTTGGGTGCAGTATGCATATTGTGCGTGTTCATTGTTTATAAATACATGTAAATGCATCTCATACATTATATACGTAGTGGAAGTTGAAAATCTAATTTCCTAAACAATAAATACAATAAGTTTTTGTTCTATTATAGTAATGAATAAGTTAAATAGATATTAATCACATTAATACCAAGATTGAGAATAATTACCTCTGAAGCCTTTAGAATGGTTTAAGCTAAAGTACCATCTGAAATGAACTCATTGGCAATTTTAAAACTCAACAAAGTGGGCTTGAGTCGCTAGAATAGCAGCTTTAAGTTTTTAACACTGATTTAACTTTTAAACTCTAAGATTAACTCTTAATCTCTATGGTTTAATACTTAAACTATTTTAAGAATTGAACTTTGGTTATGTTTTATTCAACACTTGAATTACAAAACCAAAATGATAGCTTTCATGGTGACCTAATTTTTGGACAAGAAGAAGAATAGTTCTCAAGTTATCATTTTTGAAGTTTTAACACTTAAAACATAAAATGAAAACTTTTTCTTTCTCTCCACCCATGAATGGCCGGCCACCAAATGTAAAACTACTCTCATTTCTTTTTTTCTTTTTTTCATTTCACATATATATACATTAAATAATTTAACCTTGGTTAAACTTAACCTAACATAACTTAATATTTAACCCAAATTAGGTTAGCTTTACTTGTCCACCAAGTAGGTTAAATTATTATTATATTCAATTAACCTAACTCAAATTAACAATTAACTAAAGTTAAGTTAACTTACTTTTCTAACAATTAAGTAATTAAATAATTAATTAACCTAACCTTAGTTAACAATTAACCTAGGTTAAGTTAAATATTATTTAATTATTTAATTATTAAATTGTTAAATATACTTTTAACTTAACCATATGGTTAACTCTTAACCATACTTAAGTTAAATAATTATTTAACATTTAAATAAATAAATATCTTGATTATTTAATAATTAAACAATTAAATATATAAAATTACCCTTAACCCATTTACTTGGTTTTTAAGTTAACCCACAGTAGGTCTCACCTTACTACACCATTGAGTCAACTTAACTAAAGGCTCACTATACACAACATGTTAACATTTAATTGATCAACAATAATTGTTAACTAATTAATGTACTTAGCACTTAAGTCTTGACACGCGCACATCTTGAGGGTTCCTAAAACAAATATTTGGTTTTGCTAGAATTTACTGAATTGAACAATTCAATCCAGCATGCTGCCTTAGTAAACAATGAGTACTCTTCATATTATGAGACTCTTTAGGTCCATGCCCGATTCATCAAATGAAACTAGTCTATGATCAATGCCCCAGGCACATGTCACAAATATTACAGATCGTCTCGTTAGACTATACAAGTTGAGGTTATAGCGCATACGTATAGTCATTTATCAATTAATACTTAGATATGCGGGGACATAGATCAGACCGTCAAATCCCTATAAGCACATCTATGAACTTATCTCCTGATTTATTTTCTATAAAATAATATTTGCAAACTTTTTTGTGATATTGTTTAACCTTACGAAAAAACTCTTTTCTAGGGTTTCTATATCTAGCCAAAAGACTTTCTAAAATACAATTCTTGGAGCAACAGGATATACAACTCCCCTATATGAGCTGATGGATCCCATATCAATGTACATCGGACTCATGAGCATCAGACCATACCCAGCGACACCCAACAGTCAGACCTTAAAAGATCTCTAACATGTGTGAAACCAAAGTATGGTGGATCACTTATAAGCCTACCGTGATACTCAAGTCAAAGGACCACGAATACAACTCAACTTGAGAAAATCATTAATTGACGATTTTATGGGATATCTATTAGAGGTCTTCATGAGTCTGTTCAGTATCCAGTCCTGAGTGAATACCCGCATGCTTATACGAGCTCTAAGTATATGGTCAGGCAATAACAACCATCTATGCCCTATAGATATAGACATACACTGATCTATATAAAAGAAATTCACTGACAGACTTGAATCAATGAAAATAGATCAATAATATAGTGTTTAAGAACATACTTGCATAATGACATTTCCTAACACTTATTGCAACTCTTTGTAACTATGTCATTACCAGTATACCCTCAGGTCTTTGTCCCATTACAAAAAAGGCTCCAACTTATTAGAATAAATTGACTATTATATCCTGCTAACTCCTTAGCATTTATAATTGTTATTGATCCTAACTCTTAGCGTTGATCTAAACTCTTTAGACTAGATCTGAACTCTTTTAGATCATATAATGTCTCTAACGTTACAAGTAATGTACCATATGTGTTTTAATATTAATAATTTCATTCGAAATGTTTATTGTATAAATATTAAACAATTAATATTCATAAAGTATTGGAATGACATGTAAACACCAGCTCTAACAAAAACATCACTAGAAAGTCATTTTTCTTGTTTAAATAGTAGTCTACACAAAAAAACTCAAAATGACTCAAACTAATAGAAGTTAACTTAAATATAACCTTTTTGAAAGTTGGTGCTGCAGAGCTAATGTGGTGTTGGGCCAACACTGCCGTGTTAAGACTTGGAAATAGGCTCTTATGCTTTCTTGCACCTCTTTACTTTCAGATCTTTATTTTCATCATTTTCTTATATGTTTAATGCATACTCGATCTCGTATCGACTCCCTATTGGTCTTCATCTCAAAATCAAGCTCAAATTCAATTTTAAATCACTAAATTCCAATAAACCTCTCTTTGATTTAAAATCTCTTAAGAACTTTTTAGGTTTCATCAACTCCTAAACTAATGCTCAATTACTATATCGTTAATTCAATTAAGTCTTTTCTTCAACTTAACCCCACTAAGGCTTATGACTTCAATATTTAAATATACAAATGCATCTCATTTTGGGTAGCTATTTATTGTAACCTCTAGTGTCACTCTTAACACCATTACAATTTAGTAATGGTTGAAACTAATCCTTGCCAACAACACATTTTTCGTACATTCTTTTTTTACCCTTGTCACTATGGTGAGTTAATCTCCAATACTGCCTCTTGATTTGTATTCCCTCAATAATCTATGTTAAGCCACTCGTAGAATTTCCATCAAGCATATAGCCTCCAATGTGCTTCTCATTTTTTATTATTACTATAAAACTCTTTAAACACCTATAGTATTTATTTTTTAAAGCTACCAAGGATTTTGCAACTTTACAGTCCTCTTCATAAACTACTGCAGCATCTCCATCCATCTTTGTCTATCTTTTTGATTATTCTTCAATTTTTGTTCTTAGCCTTTCCTTTTGTAATCAAGACCGTTGCACTATTAGACTTTTAATCTTTTCTCCAATTCTTTTGTCTTCATACTTTTGAGTCATCATGATTGAACAACTTATGTTTTGATACCAGTTAGGAATCCTTATCCTTACTCTGATACCACTTGTTGGGGTTTCTAATGCACACTTTAAAAACCTAATCGCTTTGTGGAAGACTTTGCTCATAAGTAAACAAGAATAAAAAGATCACATAAAGCAATATAGAGATAGCAATCACATATAAAGCACAAAAATTTTATGTGGTTTGACAACAAATGCCTACATCTACGGTCAATCACGGGATCCTAACTTCTTTTATTACTTAGTGATGCGATATTTTTATATCTTAAAATTAAGTGCAAGTATACACTATCGTAACAAGTAATAAGGAACTTATAAAATCAGATGTCGAATCCACATGGATAATTTTTATTTTTTATCAAGTACTAAAATTATATCTTTTTTGTAATTATTCAGAAAAATAAAATCTTAATATTGTAATAAATTTAAGTTAAATAAAAGTGTAGAAAATAAATGACACAACTCAAATAAAATAAGAAGATAACAATATAGAGAAAGCATAAGATTAATTACTATCCTTCAATATATTTTCTAAAGGTTAATCATTTTAATATTTATATTCCTCAATTCTTATTATTGGTCAAGACACTAATGTATTCACAACTCTCTTCCAAGATCTTGCAAGTATATCTTAATTTACCAAATACCTATATTCCTATGATACTTGTAATAAATTAAGATTTATTAAGATGAAGTCTTATTGACCATACATGCCAATTGTGTATATTCCTATCATAATTCAAAACTTGCATATGCAATATTGAATGTTACTCTAGAATCATGCATCAAATTATCTAGGTCTAAATACAATAATGCTTTTTTCAAGTTTATCAAAGTATTACCAAATCAATCATAATATTGATAAGATATAATGAAGCATTAAAGACAAATAATTTGAATAATGAAGAATTGAGTTTAAATAAATATTAAATAGATCTAATAATTAAGCTCACATATTAAGTTCAAGTAATAACCCTAGAAAATAAATTTAGCTTATGATAACAAGACAATTATGGCTGAAAAATAAAATAAATATGATACGACTAAAAGCAAACCAATATAGACGTCAATTCACAGTTGGTTGATATGTCAAAGATTTTTTAATAATCTCTTACTTTCTTGAATTGTCCTTACTTTTCTCTTTGAAAATTGATTTTCTTCAATTATTATGGCTTTAAGAGCCATAAGTTGTATTCTGTTTTAGGTTTGAAATAAGAGACATTTATATAGGGATTGATTAGAATATTTGAGTTGTATTTCACATTTACTGTAGTGAGACTACTGTTTATATACTGTTCATGAGCACTGTTTTCATGAGTACTGTTCACGAGTTACTGTTCACTACTAGAGCAAAAAGCAGCGGGCACTCAAATTTTGCTGAGGCAAAAAGCTGTTCATGCTGGGGTGATGGCACTGTAGCACTTACTGTTCACCATTAGTGTAGCATATGTTTTGTTTTATTTTTCTTAAATTTTCATTCCCAATTGCTCTAGTGACTCTAAACCTATAAAATAACAATAAAATATATAAAAAATATAATATTCTTATTCAAATGGGTAATTATTCAAGTTAAGAGAATGAAAATAATAGATATAATTTACGCTTATCAAACTCTCCCAAACTTAACTATTTCTCGTCCTTGAGCGATGAAAAATAAAATCAAAGAGAGAATTTAAAAAGATTATACTTGATTCAAAATGAAATTAAAATATTAAAAATAAAAATAAAATAACATGCTAGGTTAGTAAGATGACCAAAATGATGGTCTCAAAAGCTATTTAAATGACACAAATTCTTAAAGTAGATAAATAACTATTAGCAATTCCAATTATCTTCATTTTAAAACTCATTCTTCCTCAAGAATAATCACCATGTGTGTGTGTGCAAGCAGCAAGCAATAGCTAAAACCATACTTTGATTTACTTTATACTTTAGTTTGTACAGAAAAGATGATGTCTCGGCATTTGATTTATATAATGACACTTCCATAGGCTTGTCTTTACTACCACTCTCTACTAATGTAGAAAATCACATGTCTCGGGATTTATTTAGGACTTTAATTAGCTTGTAACGTAAGGCTAAGGTTAAGGTGGGATAAAAGGATAAACATATGAGGTTCAAAGTAACACCATGAACACTTAGACTTTACCTAGAAATCTCTTGATATTTTTTTCTTTATATTATCTCTTCCCCCAAACTTACTGTGTTTCCCATATTTCTTTTCGACCTTTATTTTTCAATGAATTTCTTTTTTTTCTTAAGCTAGGGGTATTTTTCTTTCTCTCTTTTTTTTTTTTTAATACCCCTAAACTTAGATTGACAAATACCACCCAAACCTATTTTTCTCATATTACCACAACCTTTTCCTTTCAAAAGTATTTCAAAGCAAATGCAAGGTTTTTGGTGTTATAAGTAAATTTCTAAATAAGTAAACTTTAAGTCTTGGGCTTATAATGAAGTTAAACTAAATAATGGGTCATTAGGCTCAAAATAGGGTACTAGGGATATATATAAAATTAAAGGTAGGCTAGAAAGGCTCAATCGATCCAAAGACGGCCTAATGTCATTTTCCTATTCATATGTTTCCTATGATTTCACCTCAAGTAGTAACTAAAGACAAGTTTTAAAGTGTCATTCTTTCAAGACTGTGGTGTACTCTCTAAAGTATAAGTATCTCTAAATAATAGTTATAGGCTATTCATGCTTATAAATTCTAAAAAAGAATGGTGATTATAAATAAGGTTATAATTGTTCCTAAACTTGGATAACCAAAATTGTCCCAAGTATCTATCATTTCCTATGGATATGTAAAAAAAAAATTCAGCCATGTAAGTTTTGTTTTTGTCATAGACTAATGATCAACTTAACAACCTAACAGCTAAATGTCACACTAAAAAAGAATGGTGATTATCTATTTTTCAATGATTAATCCTATAATATTTAACTCCCTTAGTGTTTATTATTGATCAAGACATTATTATATTCACAAGCCTCTCCCAAGGTCATGCAGGTATACCTTAATTTACCAAATACCTATATTCCTATAGTATTTGTAACAAATTAAGATTCATTAAGATTAAGTCTTATTGACCATACATACTAATTGTTGGGATTTATGCTTACGTATCATCCCATTATGTATAAATATATAGTGATAGTATTTATACAATTATCATTTCTAATAAAATCGTTAATATTATTTATAATTATAATGGTAAGATACTTGTAACGTTTCAAATATTGTATGATCTGAAAGAGTTTAAATCTGGTCTAAAAGAGTTTAGATTAGTGCTAAGAGTTAGCAACGCTAATAGTTGTAAATACTAAAAGTTAATGTTACTAAGAGTTAGTGATGCTAAGAGTTAGCAAAATCTAAAAAGTTAGAGCTTTGTCTGAAATGGAACAATGACTTGAGAATATATTAGTAATGACATAGCTGCAAGGAGTTGCAGATAGTGCTAGAAAATATCATTATGCAAGTATGTTCTCAAACACAATGTTCCTGATCTATTGCATCGATGCGGGTCTATTGGTGGAACCCATTAATATAGATTAGTGTATGTCTATATCTGGATGGTCCAGATGGTTAGTCTTAGCAAACCATGAGCTTAGTAGGAAGCTTGTATAGAGATATAGGTATTCAGTAAGGACTGGATATTGAACAGACTCACGAAGACATCCAATAGACATCTCATAAAGCCATCAATGGAAGGTCTTCCGAGTTGAGTAGTATTTGTGGTCCTTTGACCTTAGTGCCACGGTGAGCTTGTGAGTGATCCACCATGCTTTAGTTCCACATATGTCAGAAACCTTTCATGGTCTAACCGCTAGGTGTCGCTGGGTATGGTCCGATACTTATGGAGTCCGGTGTGCATAGATATGGGATCCATTAGCTCATATGAGTGGGTTGTATATCCTAACGCTCTGAGATTGTATTTCAGAAATTTTTGTGGCCGCAAGCATAAACCTTAGAAAATATATTCCGGAGGAATAAACAATATCACAAAAGTGTTTGTAGATATTGTTTAATTAAATATGAATCTGGAGATAAGTTCATGGTTGAGCAAATAGAGATTTGAAAGTGATGATCTATATCTCTGCTCTTCAAGGATATAAATGATGGAAGGATTATACGAATATGAAATAACCTCAACTTGCATGGTCTAACAAGTTAATTTGTAATATCCGTAATGTGTGTATGGACGTATGGAGGAGCTCTATATGAAAAATTAGGTGTGGACTTAGAGAGTCTCATAATATGAAACGTACTTGTTGCGCACTAGGGTAGTGGATTGGATTGAATTAATTCGATCTAATAAATTTCAGCAAAAGAGAATAATTGTTTCGGGATCCCTCGGGATGCGCATTTGTCAAGACTTAATTGTTAAGCACATCATTTAATTAATTAATTAATAGGATGGTGACAAATGGCAAGATTTAAGCCCTTCATTTTGTTTCATGATATATTTATTAAATAATACAAAAATAGTTTTTGATTTATTTGATAATATTATTAACAAAAGTTGTTAACCAATAGGATAGTGACAAATGGCAAGATTTAAGCCCTTCATTTTGTTTCATGATATATTAATATAATAATACAAAATAGTTTTTGATTTATTTTATTATATTAATAAATAATCAAAAATAGTTTTTGATTTATTTATTATATTAATTAAATAATCAAAAATAGTTTTTGATTTATTTATTATATACTTTTAATGCACTAAACATTACTATATAATTTAGTGCATTAATTTTGTTTAAAAAGATTTAATATTTGGCCATTATGAATGGTGGAGGATTTCTTTATATTACATGTATTAATATAAGCAATTAAATGAATTTTATTCATTTTGTTTCGTTGAAGTGGCCGGCCATATTTTGGCTAATGGAGGAAACACTTCCTTTAATAATGATAATGTTTCATCCATTATGAAAGTGGTGAAAGCAATTGAACTTTTTATGGTAAAAAATTGAAACAAAACAAATGAAGAGAAAACAAGAAATCATTCATTCTTGCAAGGAGAAGAATTCGGCCAAGTGCAAGGGAGAGAGAGAGAGAGATATGCTTGGTCTCATTTTTCCTTTCAAGAAGTTGAAAGAATACAAGGTGAAGTTATTTTGTAATTTTTCAGATTTCTACATGCTTAGAAAAATTATAAATGACAATAGAGAAAAATGGATTTTATTGTGTTAGTAAGGTGTTATTAACAAAAACAAAATAAAACTTCATCTTTCTCTCCTCTTCCATGGATGGCTAAATCATATTTATTTTTCTAAAACAAAAACTTATATTTAAAAGAGTTTGAATACATGTTGCTGAAAATTCTAAAGCTGCCACTCTAACTCCTTAATCCTACCAAAAGTTATGGACTAGAATTGTTCAACATATACTTCAAGGTGAGCTCTTCACATGGATTATTGAAGGACTTGAAGAATTTGTAAAGCTACCTTCATTAGGTGAGTATTTACATTATGTTATAATACAATATTGTTCATCATGTTTATAATTGTATAATTGCTATACTTATATATATATGTGATATGTATGTTAATTGCTAAATTGGGTGTATATGTAACATACTTCTGCTGCGTATAATTAATTTTTAAAATTACGTATATACTCGTATATCACACACTCGTTATAACAACAAATGGTATCAAAGCATGCTAAATACCAACAAATGGTAAACACAAATCCCAACAACTCCCACTTGCTCTAGTGCCATTCATGATGATATTTAATATCCATTGACTCTAAGTGTTTCTTAAACACTTTTAAGAGTTAAGACTTTAGAAAACGGGTCCGGTATAATCTATAAGGATGTTTTCCTAGATTGTCATACATCTCCATTAGCCAATATATTTTTAATTATATGGTATCTCAGCTTGAGCAGTTATCCCGTTAACGTTGCATTATAGTGTGATAGGATTCATTGAGCTTAGAACTTATTCTGAGCTCTGTAACTAACTTGAATATCCACAGAAATTTCTTTGTAGGCTTTTCAAGTTGCAACAAATTCTATCTTTACAGTAGAACCAAATGTGGATATTTAAATTACACTTATACTACAAATTTTGGTACCGTTGAGAAGAAATACGTAATCAAATGTAGATTCTCTATTATCCGGATCAGATTAGAAGTCTAATTTTATGTATCCTCTTATTTGTAAGAAGCTTTCTCCATAAATAAGAAACTTATCCTTTATACCTCTCAGGTATAACTTGGATATATTTCACGACTATTTAATGGTCATTACTTAGATTAAACTGATGCCGGCTCATAATATTTGTAGCCATCATAATATAGGTCTCGTACATAACATGGTATACATCAAGCTACCATTGGTTGATGTATATTAAATGTTAGGCACTCTAACTTTTTCATTTTCTGCTTGATGACACTTCCTCATAAAAGAGATGAACACCATGTCTGAAAGATACATTAACTATTTTATAGTTATTAAAATTGTACCTTTTCAGGACTTAGTCTATGTACGGAGATTTGGAGAGTCCTATCTATTTCCTAACTTTATCTGTATAACTCCTTATACCTAGTATACAGGAAGCATCTACCAAATCGTTTATGAAGATGTTCTTACTTAGTTAACTCTTAACTGATTGACTTGCAACATACAATTGTCTTTGTGACTGACGATGAATATGTTTATATATAGAGAATTAGAAAGATAATTTATGCTCCCACTACCTTTTCTGAACACACATGCTTTCTCTTTATTTTGATGAGGTAATCAAATAATCTGATTTCATTAAGAATGAAGAGAAAGCATATCTACGCACACTGGACTCCATGAGCATCGGATCATACCCAGCGACACCCAGCGGTCAGACCATGAAAGGTTTCTGACATGTGTGGAACCAAAGCATGGTAGATCACTCACAAGCTTACTGTGGCATTAAGGTCAAAGGACCACAAATACTACTCAACTCAGAAGACTTTCCATTAACGGCTTTATGAGATGTCTATTGGATGTCTTCGTGAGTCTGTTCAATATCCAGTCCTTACTGAATACCTATATCTCTATACGAGCTTCCTACTAAGCTCATAGTTTGCTAAGACTAACCATTTGAACCATCCAGATATAGACATACACTAATATATATTAATGGGTTCCACCGATAGACCCGCATCGATGCAATAGATCAGGAACATTATGTTTGAGAATATACTTTGCATAATGACATTTTCTAGCACTATCTACAACTCCTTACAGCTATGTTATTACTAATATATTCTCGGGTCATTATCCTATTTCAGACAAGTCTCTAACTCTTTAGATTTCGCTAACTATATGAACATGCTAACTCTTAGCATCACTAACTCTTAGTAGCATTAACTTTTAGTATTTACAACTATTAGCGTTGCTAACTCTTAGCACTAATCTAAACGCCTTTAGACCAGATCTGAACTCCTTCAGATCATACAATGTCTAAAACGTTACAAGTATCTTACCATTATAATTATAAATAATATTAACGATTTTATTAGAAATGATAATTGTATAAATACTATCACTATATATTTATACATAATGAGATGGCACATAAGCACAAATTCCAACACTATTAGGTATATTCATATCTTAATTCGAAACTTGCATATACAACATTGGATGTTACTCTACAATCATGCATCAAATTATCTAGGTCTAAATACAATAATGCTTTTTTCAAGTTTATCAAAGTATTACCAAATCAATCATAATATTGATAAGATATAATGAAGCATTAAAGACAAATAATTTGAATAATGAAGAATTGAGTTCAAATAAATATTAAATAGATCCAACAATTAAGTTCACATATTGAGTTCAAGTAATAACCCTAAGAAATAAATTTAGCTCATGATAATAAGAGAATTATGGCTGAAAAGTAAAATAAACATGATACAACCAAAAGCAAACCAATATAGACGTCAATTTAGAGTTGATTGATACGCCAAAGATTCGCCAATAATCTCTTGCTCCCTTGAATTACCTTTACTTCTCTCTCTGAAAATTGCTCTTCTTTAATTATTGTGGCTCTAAGAGCCCTAAGTTATATTCTCTTTTAGGTTTGAAATAAGAGGCCTTTATATAAGAATTGATTGGAGTATTTGAGTTATATTTTTCTTTTTACTGTAGTGTGACTATTGTTCACCAAGATTGTTTACAGATACTGTTTCAAGGCTATTCACGATGACTGTTCGCTACTAGAGCGAAAAGCATTGGGCTCTAGGGAAAATACTGTAGCAAAAATCACTGTTCTTGATACTGTAGCATATGTTTTTTCTTGTTTTTATTAAATTTTTATCCCCAATTGCTCCATTGACTTGAAATATATAAAATAATAATATAACATATAAAAAGCCTAATATTATTTTTATTAAAATGAGTAATTATTTAAGTTTAGGGAATGAAAATAATAGATATAATTTACGCTTATCACTTAGCTCACAAAGAACTCTCATATCACAAAGATCTCTTATAGGAGCTAAGGAATACAACAAGAGATGAAGCTCTCTAAAGGGTTTATTAGTGCTCTCATGCGCACCCAGCACTTGAATCCTCCCATAACAATACTCTCTCTCGCACACCCAGCGCCTAATGGCTTACAAGCTCTCTATTCAAAACTCTAATATATGCCTTTGATGCTTGAAAATCTATAGAGTTTACAAGGGTATATATAAGTTTCAAAACGTCCTTAAAAATTCAAATTTTAGTTGGAATAAGAGTCAATGAGAAAGAAAAGTCTAAAATTAACTTAAACTCGTAAAATGTGCTTAAAATAAAAAATTTACATAGTGGGCACTGTGGCATCGATGCAATGTAGGGCTAGTGTCGTAGAGCCAAGGCCTAGAAAAAGGCATCTTCTTGTACTTTTGCGCCCCTCATCACTTTTGGCTCACTGTTTTTGTCCATTTCTCATATGTTCAACACGTATTTGATCTCGTGTTGACTCCTCATAGGTCTCTAATTCAAAATCCCTCTCAAACTCAATTTTCAATCACAAATTCCAACAAATTTATATATAGCTAATAACTTAAGAATGAGTATTTTTCAAATGATATTATTTTATATGTTTTTGTTATTGTTATATTTTTTATAATCATTTTATTATTTTTGTCTTATATATTGTTTGATGAAAGTATAATAATTTATAGTTTGATATATTAGAAAAGCATAAATTATTTTCTAAAATATTAGCAAACAAACCTTCTATTGTTGATACAGATGAAATGTTTCTATTTACGAGAAAAACTAGTTCTCTAAGTCAAGAAGTTTTGAATTTGTTTGTTTGAGGAAATGATGATGGGCCATGCTGGATTGGGCTATGTTGAGTAGTTTCTAACAGTGGCTGCTTGAGTTTCTTCCTGCAAAAGCAAGATAAAGTTTGTTATGATGCCACCGGTGGTGGTTTCAACAATGACCCTCCGATGCTTAAGTCAGTGTGTGAGAGATGGGAGATTACTGAAAGTATTTTAGTTTAGAAAAGTGACATTACCCATTACGGTTACTTCGGCCCCTTCTTTATAGTTGTTTCCCATTTAAGTAAACCCCAAGATTCTTAGGCAGAGGATCAAGCCATTTCTTTCTGGATTATGGTTGTGATCAGTGTAATTAGAATTCGTAATCAAGGCTACGTCCTTTAGTGGTGGTATGTGCTAAAAATAGTTGGTGGTTTCTTATGAGGACGTGTATTTAATTTACTCTCTTAATTCTCGGGATTATTCCTTAAGGTAATGTGGCAAGAATGACCCCGGACAGTATGCGGTACTTTAATTTTTTTAACCTTATTTAGCTCAGGGTTGTTCAGGTAAAGCCTTGACCGACCTAGGTAATCTAGTGTGGTTCACTTAGGCCAACCCTTTTGAGTGGTTTGAACCCCTTGTTTTAGGCTAGTACCAAAAATGGGCCTGAGCCCGTAGTCGGTCCAATTTTCAAAAGGAACAGAGGTTTATTAGTTTCTAGTTTTGAATGGTCAAGACTGGAAACAAAAATGTATTCTTGTTTGGGGTCAGGTATGAGCTCTATGACGGATAGAAGCTATTTGGGTGAGAAACTTCCATTTCTATTTTTTTTTTACAAAAGGAGCCGAGCAGATCATTATGGTGTCTTTTAGAATCTTTATGAGTTGTCTTATATCTCTTCATATCCATAAACTATTATAACATACAAGACCTAAAACATCACGTCTGCTTAGCTAAATAGACTTTTATGGACTTGGGAAGGATCTAGTCTATTTATTCTTTGATCAAACAGTTCAGGTTGAAGTGGTTACAAGGCTGGGGCATTATTGTGCCTATAAATCTGAACTGACACATCAGTCTATTTAAAGGAATGTCTATTTGGGCATGAGAAGATCTAGTCCATCTATTTTAATGAACGGTAGAGATTAAATCTACACTAAGGCTATAAAAAGCCCATTGGAGCTTCTTCAAAAGTTCACTTTTCATTTTCACCTTCTTCTTCGTTGAGCAAGAGAGAGAAAATCACAGTTTGTTCTGCTGTGTCACTGCAAGGAGAAGGAGAAACACTTTCTTATAGATTTTCTTTGATTCATCGTTTTACTAGGTCGGCGATCATTCTTTTCCCTTTCATTATGCCATTTGTGTGTTTATGTGTTATTGCCTTATATCACTGTGTTTTCTCTGTATTATCTTCAATTGTGTGCCTTATTTTGATCCATTCTAAAGTCTTGCTGTATTTCCCTAATGTTGCTGTCCTGTCATTGTTTGCCTAACGTATAGCTCTTAATTGTAAGAAAATTTAAATTAATGGCTTTAGGAAATAGAAAAACTTTGAATATCAATTTTCCTCTAACAAATATGTTGTATAAGAGGAAATAGAAGTAAATGAGGTCTCATTTGTTAGAAGGACATATGAGGTCGAAAGAGAAGGCAATGGGGTCTCTAGTTCGGGAAATAATAAAGTCCTTTAATCTCTCGAGCCAACTTTGGCCATGACAGAATATAGAGAATGTTTTCATTGATGTAGCCAATGAGGCAGGAGGGGTAGAGGATCCCCCATAAGAGATTGAGTATGAGGGTTCAGAGGATTCTGATCCTAATGCTCTTAAGTTCAAACTAGACCTGAGATACCAAAGATCCCAAATGACTCAAGACCTTGATAACCTCTGAATTAGGTATAATATTCCCACGTAAGTGACAATGAGGGTTTCAACTACATATGATTACCTAAGCATTCCCCTATATGGAGAGGTGGCAATCCATGCTGAGATCCTTATATTACTACTTAGGCACTTTATGCAGCCATATTTTACAAGGATGTTAGCTCGTTTAAGAGTAGATTCTTCCCAATTCGGTCCAAATTCTTGGAGGGTTTTAGCCAGTCTCTTCGTGTTGTGGGTAAAGATAGGGTTGTCCCTTCCCTACTTTTAGAAATTACGTTACCTATATCACTTCAGACATGGTCCCACGGGGCACAAAAGATTTTATTACTTCTCTTTCCACAAGGCTAGCGACCTTGTCCTTGGCCGCCCTTCTACCAATAAAGGTTGGAAGGAGAATTTTTTTTTTCTCGGGTGGCAAATGGGGTCAAGAGGTTCCCCAACCACGAATAAGGGGTAACTGGGTTATCCTTACAAAGTTTGCCTTAGATGCAGGTTCTCTCTCTGTCCTTAGTGTGCATTTTTCTTAACTTGAGCCCAATCTATGCTTACTTCTTTTGAATACTTCAAAAGCTTGGGCGACCAACTAAAAGGTTTCCAACTCCTGAATAGCTTGAATAAAGGCTACTTTCGAACAAACTACTCCCGTTAAAGATCTCCTCTAACTGGTCAGCCTTCAAGAAGTTAGAGTGATACACAAGTTATTAAGTTACCGTAAAATGTCCATCCAAAGATAAAGTAAGTTCCTTGTTTGCTCCTTTCCCATCATAACATCTCGGGTGCTTACTTGTTTACCTATGCAGGGATGCTAGACTAGGGAGATGATCAAAAGAGGAAGAGGGCTAGAGTTACAGACTCGGGAGGAATGAACTGAGATTTGGAACATAAAGAGGTTATGAGTGTGCTTTATAGCAAGGGTCGTAGGAACCCCAAATAAGGTAAAGGGCATAATGGTGCCCACTATAGATAAGGTCGTGACTTCCTGAGAGGCGGTAAGGGAAGTCCGAGTTTATAGGAGCTACAAAGTGCTTTAGGAGCTCAGACACTGAGGGTAACTATAAGTGAATGAATAGGTAGAGCCTATATGGAGGATTGCTCAACGATCCACTCCTCCTTAGTTTCCTTTTGGATGTACTTAGTCAGTAGGTGCCATCCATCGAGGAGATACGAGAGCGAGTACAAGGCCCCCATCTTATTGTGAGTCCCATTGTTTTTGCTCTAGAAAGGCATAGTGATCTAGAATTTATAATTCCGATAATGATTCAAATGGAGAGATATATAGATCGTAAGTGAGCCTGATAGATTTTTAACCTCGATTCGATTTTCAAGTTCAACATCTTGATGGCAACTATGATGAGGTGAGTCCCGTGCATGCTTTTACTTATTATGCTGAAAAAGGCAGTTTGCTTATGTGCTTTATTTTTTTATATATACGACCTATGCCTCATTTTGGTGTTGCTCAGATGTGATTCGAATAATGTTAGATGCCTGACAGCTCGAGGAAATCCTATGTCAAACTAGGTGTCAGGCGCAGTAAGAGGAGGAGAGGTTGACCAAGCTAAGGGGAAAACGAAGAGGGCAGCAGCTCAGGTAGAGGCTTTTGAGGTGGCTGATAGGGGCATATATAGACTATTATTTATATCATCTCGGACTTAGATTTTGCTCTAAATCAAGAGTATTTGGCTAATTATTTGAGGTTTTTTTTAATCACAAATAGATTTTTCATCTACGACGTAAATATACTAGAGAAATCGAGTGCAAAATGAAAGATCTAGAGATTTTGGACTAGCATTGTGGTACCCAAGTCAGTAAGTTGAGTGCCATGGTGCCCAACCAGAGTTACCACCTTCGTGTTTTCTAGGTCCGAGTGCCACGGTGCCTACCACCTAGCGTTGCGGCACCCGCACGAGTAATAAAGCCCTATCTTTAAAAGTCATAATACGAATTAGATTCAAAGGCATATGTTCCTAGGGTTATGAGGACCTAAAAAAAACACTTTTTTTCACAATCAAAAGCACAGAATATTATAGAGTAATAGAGAAACAAAAACACAACACAAAAATAAGAGATCAAAGTGAAAAATTAAAGATTAAAGATCAAGATTTATGCAGTAAGTCAAGAAAAAAGAAGCAATTAAGGGCATCTCCTTGTGTCATTTCTCATCATCTCTTGTTATTATGGTTGTGCTCATGATGTTTTTCATTATTTATTTTGATACTCTTTGATTCATTATGAACTAAATTCTTTTGATCTAGGGTTAGACTTTTAAACCTAATATATAGTTGGATATTATTGACTCTCTTAGTTTATGAACTCAATAAATTAGATTGATTCGTTCTATATTGTGTATAAAGCTTCTTTATATTTGGCCCATATAATGATTATTCAAGGAATCATAATAAACTCAAAATTTAAAATTTATGTGTTCAGTTTAAGATAGTTTGATACATGATCATAATATGACAGCTATAAGTTTCATGTAGGATAGACATATACTTAGATGGCATGTATGGTATGATTAGACTTGTTCTTAATGAGTTGCATTCTATTTGGATTACCATAGATATATAGGTAATTATTGCAGTACAATATAATTATTTGACCATCGACAAAGGTTTATAACAAGATTAGAGTCTAGCTAATAATTTGTTATTGAGGGATTAATAAAGAGATTTGTAAGTTTAATGAAATATTAGAGGATAAGTTGAAACCCTAAATTTTTTTATATTAGTGAACTTAACTCTTGTTTGCTTTCTAATTAAGATTAGTTTTAATTTAGTAAAATTAGATTAATTAGATAACATTCATCTTTAGCTTTGTCTAAATAAAAGTTAAATAGGATAAATTTTAGTACTTAATAGAAAGAAATAAATTAAATAAATCTCTCTAAGAATAATACTTGGACTTAATCCTATTTTTGATACGATAGCGTGGACTTGCGGTTAGCTAGAAAAAGCAGATCAAGTTTTCCAAGCATCTATTGTCTCTTAAGGACTTGTAAAAATAAGTTCAAACAATATTCTATTTCTTATCATGGACTAATGATCATCATTTAAACTAAAAACTAATCAATTTACTAAAAAACAATTAACACACAAGACAACCAAAAAATTTATACAGTAAAAATAAACACAAGTTAAGTGTTTCTATTCCCCAAACTTCAATTTAACATTGTCTTCAATGTCAAAAAATAAAAGCTTGAGAGTAAGAAGCTTTCTTGATAATTGAAGTTTAAGCATTGCAGCATTTTGTCTTGATGTAAATGTGGTTTTCCTTATCTTCTAATGCTTGCAATTACTTGTGCTGCTTCTTTTGAATTCTTGTCTTGCCACCAAACAAACTTTAAAAGTCTCTAATTTCCCATTAGGCCCACGCTTTTACTTGTAAATCTATTTACAACTAATAGGAATAATTCCTTCAGAAAGCTAAACCAAGTCCCAGACTTGATTTTGATGCATTAAGTCAATTTTGAATTTTATAGCTTTTGTCATTTACCCGAATTGATGTCCAACATCATCTCTCTATAAGTCAATGGATTCTTTTCTTTAACCAAGAAATCACCAACAACACCTTCAGGTATTGATCCATACCTTTCAGGTGGCCTTGATATCCTTTCTAACCTACATGGAGGTTGTGTCAAAGGTATTTCGCTTGATTGAGCCTGAGGTAGCATAGTTGGTTCATTTACAACCTAATTAAGTTCATCTAATTCAATATTTCTACAATCTCCACGATCTATGAGAAACTGTTTCTCTAAAAAAGTGGCATTTTGCACAACGAACACATTTCGTTCCTCGGGATCATAGAACTGGTACCTATTGAATCTCAAGATATCCAAAAAACCAATACTTGTACTCTTTAGGTGCAAGTTTATCATGTTGCATAAATTTTACGTAAGTAGGACAGCCTCAAATTGTAACATACTTAAGACTCGGTTTCCTTCATTTCTATATCCTATAAAGAGTAGAAGGAATATTTTTTAATGGAACTCTATTCAATATATAAGTAGTAGTTTCTAGAGTATAACCCTATAGATATTTAGGAAGATCGTTAAAGCTTATCATTGATCAAATCGTATACAGTAAAGTTCAATCCTCCTTTTTGAAACACCATTCTGTTGTGGAGTACCTAGAGGACTATGTTGAGCGAGAATCATATTCTACTTTAAATGATTCAAAATTTCACTGCTCATGTATTCTCCTCCTCGATCTAATCGAAGACACTTGATATATTTTCCAATTTATTTTTGTACTTCGAGTTGAAATTCTTTGAACTTTTTAAAAGTTTCTGACTTGTGTTTTATAATAAACACATATCAAAATTGTGATAAATCATCGATAAAGATAATAAAGTATCGAAACCCACCTATTGTAGTGTAATTTATTTGACCACATACATCACTATGTACAAGTTTCAATAAATCAATAGTGCGGTGTCCAACACTAACAAATGGAGCTTTAGTCATTTTTCCTAAAACACAAGATTCACAAATTAGATAAGGCTTTATGGTCAGATCAGGTATCTGACCATCTTTAACTAGATGGGTTAGGCATCTTACACCTATATGACCTAATCTCATATGCCACAATTTCGTATCATTTAAAGTTCTCGATTTATTATTAATATTAATATATACATTCATGACATTTTCTATTGTATCTAATATGTAATGGCCATTAATCAACTGACATTTAGCTAATATATTATTATCCAAATCATACAAACATAAGGAATGGTTTCTAACATATATATGATATCTCTCATTGTCTAATACTGGAATAGAAATAATTTGCCAGATAATGTTTGGCACATAATAACAATTATTTAATAAAACAATTTTATGACATAGAATAAGTAAATTAAAACATCCAATAGCTTTGACCTGCAGGAAATCTCTATTTCCAACACGAAGCTATACTTCTCCAGGCTATAATAGTTTAACTTCCTTCAGCAACACATTGCAGATACTAGAATGATAAGCAGTATCTAATACCCAGCCAGCACTAGCATCAAATGCTAAAGAAATGTCAATGATAGGTAAGTGCATACCTAAGGGGGTCTTCTTTATCATGGCAAGGAATTTTAGGTAGTTACACTTCTAATGCCCATCCTCGCTGCAATGGAAATATTTTCCTTTTACTTTGTTCTTATGTTAGGGCTTAGACATGTGTTACTTTTAAGGACCTATTTTGGGTGCATGCTTTACTATTTTTTTTATTCTTCATTTTGAACTTCTTAGAAGTCTTTGGGGTAGAAAATTAAGCACCCTATATATAGAAGGTTGTGCCCTATTTGTTCACATCCTCTTGAGCTATTTTTAGTATGTTATATAGATTAACATAAGTAAGGGTCAGTCTATGCATGTTGAAGTTCATGATGAATTGTACAAATAACCTAAAAGTGATTGGAAAATCAAACTGTTCCCAATGTATTGCTTAGTCAGAGATATCTATGATTTCCAGCCTCTTAATTTGAGATATAATCTTGATGACATGGGGACTCACTAGACTATCCTCGGATAGTCTTGCTTGAAAGATAGATTTGGCAACCCTATATATTTCAACTTGAGGTTAGTCACCAAATAACTCTTTCTGGTGGAGTATTATACTTCAGCACTATTTTTGTGGACATACTCTTTTTGGAGCTCCGTAGATATTGAGCTGGGGATGTACGATTTGACTTTCAAATCAACCTCTAACCATTTCTGAGGTCTCATTTTCTTCTGAAGAAGCATCATCAGAAATGGATCGAGGTAGACACTAATCAATTACATACCCAAGCTTCTCAGAATCTAGAATTATTCTGAGATTCATAATTTAGTCAATATAATTTTCTGCATCTTTGAGTTGGTGTGCATTAAGAATACGAACTTGTGGGTTGATTGATGCCATTTGATCTTCACAAGATAAAGAAAAAAGATATTGATATAATCTTTTATTCACTAATATATAACATTTTAGATCATGGTATAACAGTTATACGTTTTTTTAATCTAAAAACACCCTCTCATTACTTTACATAATCCATTTAATCTCTCAAATGAGAAAACGATAGTTTTAAATTCTTTAAACTATATAGTGAGAAGTGAACCCCATTAGCATTTTACTCTAGCCTCACGCTGTAGCAATATTAGCCTTTGTAAATCCAAAAGGTAGTCAATTGTATCTTATGCAACTCTTACTATTGATCCTAAATACACCTTATCCTCATGCAGTAGTAATATTGTATAAGTGTATTCCAGGTTAACTTATCAATCATCAAATATATGTTACCACTATTAGCCTAACCATGTAGCAATATTGAGAAATACATTAACATATATTTGTCTCATTTCATGTTTAATCGACATAGCCGGAATCACCTTGATTAATCCCTCACGCTATAGCAATATTGGAAAAGACCAAAGTGAACCGTCTAATACCATATTGACAAGACGGATTGTTGTATAATATTATCTCATAATACAATATTATTCAATCTGATTAAGAGAGTTTTTTTATTAACAATTTTAATATTTAATAATGATCTGATTTATAATCAGAATATTTGTTTATACGAGCACAACTAACTCCCACTAATAGGGCTCCCATTGTGGTTAACATTATAAACAAATATTTACAATATATAATACAATAATATTACAATTATAATTGTATTAAATGAACCACACATGCAAAAATTTTAAATTTGAGTGTATTATTTAGAATGATTAGCATTTAAAGTTGAACTTATAGCATTATACTATATAATGCTCCAAAAACTATTTTTTATTTTCTTTTTGTTTTCAACCTAAAGCACCCCAGAATTCTGACTTACGAATGCCTCAGGGTTCAACACTTGAATGCTCTGGCGTTTTACCTTATAAAAGCCCCGGCGTTCAACACTTGAATACTGTGGCGTTCGTCCCTTTGAATGCCCTTGGCATTCAACACTTGGACGCTGCGGCGTTCATCCCCTTGAATGCCCCTGCATTAAACTCCTTAATGCCTCTAGCATTCTCATAATGAATGCCAAGCGTTATATGAAAAAACACTCCAATGTTAACCGATGAACGCCCTAGCATTCACCATGAACACCGTGGCATTCATGTTAATACATGAATCCTATAGCATTCTATTCGTAGTACCGCAATGTTCTTTTGACAAAAACCATTCTTCTATACTTTAAACATTTCAAAATGCAGTTTTACTATTTTTAGACATTCTAAACAATTCATATAACATTTTAACAACTCATAAATGCAATAAACATGCTCTAATGCTACTTGTTAATGTATTTTACGGTGTATACATATGATTATGTATATGTTAAAAAAATTAAATGCTTGTATAAAATTAATTTTACTAACAAGACTAATAAGTCAATTCATGGTTAAAAAAAATAATTTATGGACCAAAATTGTACCACTTGTCAACATCTTATTAGTTAACAACTCTTATTAATTAATTAAGTGATGTACTTAATATTTAAGTTCATATAAGTGCACAACTTAAGGAACCCTAAAATATATTTTTAGTTTGCTAGAATTTATAGGATAGAGCTGTTCAATTTTAAATGCTGCCTCAGTATATAATGAGGACACTTTATATTGTGAAATTCTTTAAGTCCAAGCCTGGTTTAATAAATAGAACTCCTCTATACATCTGTGAACAATACACTATACACATATTATGAATATTACAAAGCAGCGCGTTAAACCATACAAGTTGAGGTTATAATACATCTGTATAATCCCTCCATCTTTTTTATCCAAGTAGAGCAGTGATATAGATCAACATCGTCAAATCTTCATATGCTTAACCGTAAACTTATTTCAAGATTTGTATTTCAATAAATAATATTCGTAAACACTTTTACGATATTATTTATCCATAAGGTAAAACTCTTTTCTTGGATATTACTACTTATAGCTATAATACTTTCTAAAACATAATCTTGGAGTATCATGAATCTCATATCTATGCACACTGAACTCCATGAGCATCGATCTATACCCACCAACACTCAGTAGTTAGACCATGAAAGGTTTCTAACATATATAGAACCAAAATATGGTGGATTACTCACAAGCCCACCGTGGCGCTCAGGTCAAAGATTACGAATATTACTTAACTCGAAAGACCCCCAATTGACAGCTTTATGGGATGTCTATTAGAGGTCTTCGTGAGTCTATTCAGTATCTAGTCCTTATTGAATATATTTATCTCTATATGAGATTCCACTAAACTCATGGTCTGCTATAATTAACCATCTGGACCATCCAGATATAGATATACACTAATCTATATTTAACAAAGTCTTCACCGACAGATCCGAATCAATAAAGATAGATCATGGATATAGTATTTGAGAACATATTTACATAATGACATTTCTTAGCACCATTTTCAACTCTTTACAATTATGTCAATATTAGTATATTCTCAGGTCTTTGTTCCATTTCAGACAATGTTCTAAGTCCTTAGATTTCGTTGACTCTTATAACCATCTAATTCTTATCAGTGCTACCTCTTAACATTTATAACTCTCAGTATTGCTAATTCTTAGCACTAATCTAAACTCCTTTAGACAAGATCTGAACTCTTTCAGATCATACAATGTCTGAAACATTACAAGCATCTTAGCATATATAAAATATAATTAGTGATTTAATGAAATGATAATAGTATAAATATAAAACAAATATTCATACATAAAAGGGATGTCAAGTAAACATAAATCTCAATAGTTTAGATTTTTTTTCTGCCCTTGGATTATAGAAGTTTGAATGTAGGTTATTTTGTTGTCGGTTAAAGTTCCCTACATAACTTGCTAGTTCCATATACTGCTTATTCATATATTATAACCACAAAAGTCACATGTTATATTTTGAGTCTTAACGGTATTCAATACATCAAACCTCTTGGATAACATGTTGATTTGCACTGCTAATGAATTGAATGCATCAATCTTATGAACACCAACGACTTTCTTAGGTGTAGCCTTTTCAACGGGCCATTAGTAACTATTTGACGCCATCTCCTCTAAAAATCATATTGTCAGATGTGACTTGTTCTTTAAGGCCCCTCTAGCAGTGGCATTTATAATGGTCTTTAAATGACCAACTAGTCTATTATATAACGTTTGGACTAATAGCCATTTAGGAACCCTATGATGAAGACACTTCCTCAATATATCATTGAATCGCTTCTATGCCATCAATCTGAACAAATAGTGTTATGTCATTCTTCATCTTTGCTGGTGGAAAAACTTTGCTAGAAACTTATGCACTAAGTCATCCTATATCGATATGGATCCAGATAGCAATGAAATCAATCAACTCTTAGCTTTATCCCTCTATGAGCAAAGGAATTGTTTAAGTCTAATGGCATAGTCTGAGACTCCGTCATACTTGAATGTATCATAAATCTCTAAGAAATTTATAGTATGCATATTAGGATCATCATTTAGAGCACAACTGAACTATACAGACTCCTTCAGCATCTAAATATTACTCAGCTTGATGTCAAAATTATTAGTGTTAACTGTCGGCTACCAAATACTTGAATGAATATCATCTAATGTAGGTATTGTATGCTCTTTTAATGTTCTTTATGGTAGAGCTTGGGGTTCAAAAATAGAGTTGTTGATGTGATCTTTCATGTCTAAGATTCAGTGTTGTGCCCATTAAAGTCTTTGCAATGTTCTTTCGATCTCAAGATCAAAAGAAATCAAATCTGCACTTTTTGTCCTTCGAATAAACTGTAAAAAAAAAAAAAATTAAAAACAAATCAAAGTAAAGAAAAAGAAAAATCTAAATTGAAAGCAAAGTAGTTTGATATTAGTATTGATTTAAGAGTAGAAAAAGATAATTCCTCGGCAACGACACTAAAACTTTGATGTGCTTTTTCTAGCTAAGCGCAAGTGCACCTATCGTATCAAGTAATATAAGAATTAAGTCCAAGTATTATTCCCACTGAGATTTATTTAATCTACTTCTTTTAATCAAATACTAAAATTAATCATATTTAATTTTTATCCAGACAAATCTAAAGATAAATGTTATCTAATTAATCTAATTTTACTAAATTAAAAATCATATTAATCAAACAGCAAACAAGAGTTAAGTTCACTAATATAAAAGGAATCTAGTGTTTCAATTTATCCCCTAATATTTCATTAAACTTATTAATCTTCTAGTTAATCCCTTAATAACAAATTGTTGACTAAACTCTAATATCATTATAAGCCTCTGTCAATGATCGAATAACTATATTGCACTCTAATAATTACCTATATATTTTTTATAATCCAAATAGAATCCAACTCATTAAGAACAAGTCTAATCATGTCATACATGGCATCAAGGTATATGCCTAACCTATATGGAATGCATTGCTGCCACCCTATGATCATGTATCAAACAATCTTAGGCTAAAAACATAAATTCCTCTTTCAAGTTCATTATGGTTCCTTAAACAATCATTATATTAGCCAGATATAAAAAAGCCTTAAACACAAGACAGAATGAATCAATCAAATTTATTGAGTTCAAATACTAAGAGAGTCAGTAATATCAAACTATATATTAAGTGTAAAAGTCTAACCCTAGGGATGTATACCTTCAAATCAAAGTTGTATTAGAATTTTTAAAGATAGAATTTCATTACTCACATCGGCGCCAAGACGCTAGGTGGTAGGCACTATAGCTCTCAGACCCAGAAAACACAATGGTGGCAACTCTGGCTGGGTGCCGTGGGGCTGGGTGGTGGGCGCCACGACACTCAACTTACTGACCTGGGCGCTGTGATGCTGGCTCAAAATCTCTAGGTCTTTTGTTTTATGCCCGATTTCTCCGGTATCTTCACGTTGTAGGTGGAAAACATATATGTGATCAAAAACCTTAAATAAATAGCCAAATACAC
This sequence comes from Ailanthus altissimus, assembly GCA_946807835.1. Taxonomy (NCBI): domain Eukaryota; kingdom Viridiplantae; phylum Streptophyta; class Magnoliopsida; order Sapindales; family Simaroubaceae; genus Ailanthus; species Ailanthus altissimus. The sequence continues at coordinate 8,405,421 of OX327699.1, forward strand.
TTGATTTGGAGCAAAATCTAAGTTCGAGATGATATAAATTATAGTCTATATGTGCCCCTATCAGTGGCCTAAGTAGAAATAAGGAGTAAGGTCTCAGAGTTGTGAGGCAAAAGACCTTGTTGAAGTAGGAGATGGCCTCTGCTGTAGCTTCAGCAGAGAGTACGGCCTCTGAGCTTGCGTGCCAAGGAGACCCGATGGAGCAGCAACTCAATACTGCTCATAAGGGTTAGAGTCCTTAGATCTGACTAGGCTTGGATTAAGTAGGCAAGTTAAGGATCTTATAACAGAGTTTAAGGAGGTCGGTTATGAAGTTTTTGTGATGGAATTATGGAAGGCTTTAGTCACTGTATGAAGGTTTTTGTGGAGAACTATCCCAAAGTTGACCTTTAATGGCTAAAGGATATGGCGTTCCGTCGTCGTGCCTCAATTAAAGGGGAGACCTTAGGTGCTCGAGATTTAGATGACCTTGAGACCCAAGCCAAATAATAAGATACCCTATTGCGGATCTTGCTCTTGTACTCTCTCTGGGGCCTGATCAGAGTGTGGGTCCTCCCGCTCCCTTACTAGTCCCTGCTCTTACCATCATGCCCAAAGCCCCTACTGCTGTTGCTAAGCTCATCCCTCCTGCTATTGATACTTCTCCCTTAGTTCGTAAGATTTCCTCTTTAAAAGGCAGTTCTCCCATTACTGTTATAGATGACGAGCTGGTGTTGTCCTTTCATAGGAGAGTGCCACAAGAAGAATATTTGAAAATGTTACTTGGTTGCTTGATTACGCTGTACTTGCTTTCTTTTGGGCAGTTATAACTCTTATGAACAATCTTTTTTTTTTTGGCTGAATGAATGCCATCAAAGGGACATGCATATTTGGGACGATGTGCCTTGGAACTTGGTTTTTTTTTAAGCATTTACAAAGTATATAATTTTCCTTTACCTTCTGTTTTGAGTATTTACAAAGCATATAATTTTGCTTTAACTTCTGTCCTTATTATTGTTTCCAAGTAACCTTATGCACCTATGTTAATTCCCTTTGAAAATGATTTTGACTTAGGATTGATTGACTTAGGGACCCCTCAAGGGAGAAGGCCGATGTGAAAGTCAAACTATCCCATAGGATTATCACTTTTACCTTGAACTGCATAGCCTTTGAGGGGGCAACTTTTTAAGAACTAAACCTTCCCGTAAAACCCTCTCAGAGGATTATCACTTTATCCTTAATCTACATGGCCTATAAAAGGGCAACTATGTGAGAGTTGAATCCTCCTATAGAATTATCACTTTACCCCCGACCTGTTTAGTTCATGAGAGGGCAACCCAGTAAGAATCAAACCTTCCCATAAGTCTCTTTTGATAATTCTTGGTCTGAAGGGAGAGCTTTATGAGATTTGAACCCTTCCAATAGGACTATCACTTTACTCTCGACCTACTTGGCCTAGGAGGAGCTAATCTTATAAGAGTCGAACCCTCCCATAAGGCCCTTCCACTTATGATGATTTGAGATTGACATTGGTTTGGGTTACTGTGACACCTTAGAGGTTTATTTGCATCTGGTGTCCATTCAAATTAAACAACATTTCATCAAAGTAACTCAAATTTTTTATTTATTTCAAGATTAGATTCAAACACATGCCTTAGAGTTCAGTAAAAACATAAAATGGATACTCATACGACTTTTAACATAAATAAAGGATTCACTCAAAGATAATACCTTTTGATCAACTTGATATTTCAAACTTTTCTCACTATTCTATTGTCTGCATGTTTCAATTTATAGGCCCTAACTCTGACTCTCCTAGTCATTTTGTAGGGCCTTTCCTAAGTTGGATTGAAGACTTCACCTACTAAATTCCTTGTGTTGATGATGACTTTTGAAGCACAAGATCACCTTAAATTAACTCATGAGCCTACGCTTTCTTATTTTAATATTTCTCCATCTGTTGCTAGTAAGTTTCTATGCTAATTTGGGTTCTTTCCTTTTTTTGCTCCACTAAGTCCAAATTCCCATTTATGAGCTTATCATTGGTCATTCTGAGAAGTATAGTATGCAATGAGTTAGGTACCAATCTTGGCCAAAATCACAGGTTCATAGGCAAAGGTAAGTGAAAATAACGACTGCCTAGTAATTTTATTTGTGGTTCTTAAGGCCCAAAGTATCTTGGGCAATTCTTCAACCCATCCACTTTTTTGGTCTATCAACTTCTTCTTCAACAGCTTCTTGATGATCTTGTTGGATGATTCTACCTAGCCGTTGGTCTTGGGATACGCCACAGAAGCATACAAAAGTTAAATCCTTAACTATTCACAAAATTCTTTAAAGCTGCCATTGTCAAACTATTTCCCACAGTTAATGACCATCATATGTGGGACCCTAAATTGGCACACTAAGTTTCTCCACAAAAAATCTCATACACTCTTATCAGTGATTTTTGACAAAGGTTCTGCTTTAACGAGCCATTGGTAACTATTTACAAGATCCTTTCTGCAAAGGTAGAGGCCTTATTAGATTAAGCCTCTATTGAGAAAATGACCATAGCCCTAACATAATGCTTAGCTTTTCAAGTGGAGCTTGGATCTGGTCTATGAATCTTTGGCATGCATCACATCTCTTAACCAGGTTCTTTGTATCTTGAAGGGTAGTAAGTTAGTAATATTTGGTCTTGAAGACCTTGTGAGCTAAAGCTTTTACTTTCGAGTGGTATCCATAGATGCCTTCATGGATTTTTCTATAGACCTGCTTTGCCTTTTGTGGTCTTAAGCATCTCATGTATGGATGGAAAAAACCTTTTCAATATAGTACCCTTCGATTATCGTGTATTGGGTAACACGATATCAGAGTTATTTTAAGCTTTCTGCTTGTCAATTGGGATGGTCTTGTAGAGGATGTATTCTCTAGCTTGGTTAGGCATCAATCTGCATCGTATGCTTCTAAGGTTCTTCTTATATGCTAGGGATTAGGATAAATTCAAAGGGGACTAATTTGGGTAATTCAGACACTTCGTTAGAGGTAAGTCATGCTATCACATCACTCGATGATTCTCACTCCTTAGGATCAACTTAATTTTAACTTCTTCAAATTGGCTTATCAAAGTTTTGACCTTCCCGAGGTATGCTAAGGTACTCTCAATCTTATTAAGAGAGTTTTACACCCAGTTTCATTATTTGAGGCTGAAAACCCCAACCTGGCTGCGTAGCAAATTTCATCTCTTTATAGACTAGCAAGAAGTATTTCTGTACCATAACCCTGAGAGTTGGAGGCCCCATCAATGTAAAGGATCTAGGTTAGAGCTTTTCCACCTTGCTCTTCCAATGTCTCTTTAGCAGCAATCTCAGTTTTATATTCCCCTAGTATGTATTCTACCATGAAATCAGCCAAAGCGTGCCTCTTGATAGCTGCTCGCGATTTATATTATATGTTAAATTCGCTCAGCTCTATCACCTATCTAACAAGTCGCCCTTACATGTCAGGCTTGTACAATATTTGCCATAAGGGGGGATTGGTTAGAATCATGATGGTGTGAACCTAAAAATAAGGGTGTAACTTTCTTCTTGAAAAGACTAAAGCTAAGGAAAACTTCTTTGCTGGGGGGTAATGACTTTCCAAGTTAGTAAAAGATTTACTGGCAAAATACACAAGCCTCTAAGCCCTTATCTCTTCTTTAACTAGTACTGAGCCCATGGTACGGGTTGACATACCAAGATATAGGATCAACTCATCCCCATAGGCCGAGACAACAAGATAGATAGGCTGAGAAAAATAAGCTTTAGGCTACTGGAAAATGTCCTTGAATTCTTGAGTCTATCTATTCTTTTTCCTCTTTTTAATAGCCTGGAAGAATTTAAAACATTTATCTATTGCCCAAGAGATGAAATGGCTCAGGGCTTCCACTCTACCTGTGAGCTGATAGATTTCTTTGATGATGCTTAGGGATTTCATCTCTAAGATGGCTTTAATTTTATCGAGGCCAACCTCTATCCCTTTTTTATTAACCATGAACCCTAAATATTTTCCCGACTTCACTCAAAAGGTGTATTTCTCGAGATTTAACTTCATTCTATACTTCCTGAGGATCTTGAAAATCTCCATCAGATCTTTAGTTTTGACTGACTTCACAATCATGTCAACTAAGTATACTTCTATTTTCTCTCTATCAAAGGCTTTAAATAGCTTGTTCACTAACCTTTAATACATGAATTCTATATTCTTGAGACCAAATGACCTCACCTTATACTAATAAGTCCCCTGATGAGTAACAAAAGATGTCTTCTCTTAGTCGAGTGGAAACATCTAAATCTAATTATACCCCGAGAAGGCGTTTATAAAGCTGAGCAATTCCTGTCCCGCCATTGAATCTACCAATTGGTCTATTTTTTTGAATGGGAAGCTATCTTTAAGGTTTGTTTTGTTTAGATCACTAAAGTTGACACATATCCTCTACTTTTCATTGGGCTTCTTGACCATGACAACATTAGCTAGCCATTCAGGATAATGGATCTCCTTGATGAATCTTGCAGCCAATAATTTCCATACTTTTGCAGCCATTCCTTTATTCCTCTTCTAATTGAAGATTTTTTTTTTCTTAATTTTTTTAAAAGTGAGGCTGACAGCTAAAACGTGAGATGCCAGGGATGGTTTAAATCGTAGTATGTCTTCATGCGACTATGCAAAAATATTCAAGAACTCTTTTACCAACACGAATAACCTGTCCATGACCTCAAGTTCTAGCTATGACCCGATATTTACTACTTTATCAAGCGTATCACGTCTGACCTGGACCAAGTATAACTCCTCTCCAGGGCCTAACAATTCCATTTCATCTTCTCGTAGGTCTACAGTTAAAATGTAGTAAGTTCTTTTGAATGATATAGCATAGCAACGTTTATCTATTTTCTAATTATTTAACACAACCTCAATCCATTCACTTACAGGAAATTGGAGCTTCATGTAATTTATGGATTGGTGTTTCTAATGAAAGACCACGCAAGTAGAACTTTGTATGGGAACGGCTAGTTAACCACCACAAAGCTTGTAATGACAGTCTTCACATAAGATTTTTTATCCAAGGTCATGGGCAAGTTTACTATCCCAATGGGGATCCACTCGAGCAGTTGGAAGGCTAGCCTTTATTCTGGCGGTCTACTCAAAACTCATCCAAATATCTATTCCTTATCAAAGCATCTACTTATCTCTTCAAATCATTACACTTACCCGTGGAATGTCTCATGTTTTGGTGTTATTTGTATTTATCCCTTGAATTTATATGCTACTCCTTGTGAGGGCTTAGTGAGTAAACGTTATCCATTAACCAGCCCATAAGTTTCCTCTAACAGGGTTGTTAGGGGAATAAAGTCACCTATTTGATTGACCATATGCTACATTTTTATTGGATGCCTCAACTTTACATCTTTTGAGTCCCTGTGCCAATCTAATTGGTTTACCCAAGGGCAAAACTGGTCTAGCTGGTTCAAATAGCCTACCTAAAGGTGGGATCTATCAGGCTAGCCTAGATAGTTTGACCATGGGTGGTACTTATCTGGTTGGTCCATTTTTGGGTATTAAAGACCTAATGTGGTGACCTCTCTTTCCCCAAGTATCTCCCTCTAGTTACCTAAGGACGAGCTTAACCCATAGCCATGTTAGATGATGCTGCCATCTTCACCTCTTCCTCCTCACCTATAGTGATATATTTTGACACCTTATTATAGGCGGCAAAGTAACTTGGGACATGGTTCTCAGATAGGTAGTACAAAAAATAATTAAGTTTTAACCCGGCCTTTAAAGTTTCTAGGGCTATTGGTTGATCAAATGCCCCTGAGGTGATTACTTCTTTGTGGAATCTTTTTAGATACTCCCTTCAAATATCTATCCTTCCTTACTAAACTCCTCTCAACTGTCGAGGATACTTGACCACCTTGCAAGAACCACAAAAATACTATGCAAACTTGGTAGTAAGCTCATGGTAAGAATAAATACTTTGTTGTTTTAGTCCCCTAAACCATTCCAAACTCATATATAATAACCTGCATATTTGATCTTGCCTCAAACCTATGATAGACAGCTAGTTTATAACGTGATGTATATAGTGATTAGTTATTGATACTCTTCGTATGTTGGCAAGGTAGGCACTGGACTCTCCATGAGCCTTTTCTTCTTGTTTCTTTATAGTTTCCCCCAAGGCTCTAATTTCCCTCTCTTTCTGTCATACTACATGGTCTGAGTCCTCAATTTTTGGACCTATCAAAATCCTCAGGTATGTAGCTGCGTGTCACCCCATCAACAGACTGGTAGGGGACTTCCATCCTTGTTCTACTAGTAATCTGAACGCGGAGGGTGGGTTTGTGTACATTTAGGTCTTCTAGGTTTGGGTGGTGTTTGTTAAATTATACACATGTGAATTAAAACTGCAAGTGTACGGGTCGTGATAAAGTAATACAATGATGAATGAGTATCATCCTACGAGAATTGGATCCTAAATTAATGTTAAGTACTATGGTGTTGGCAACCTAACTTTATCTAGGCTAATTTAAAGAATAAGTTAAATTGTAAAATTAACAATGCTTAATACTAAATAATTTGATAAATTAAAGATATGAGAATTCTATGAAAATGGGTTCTAAGGACTTGATTTTTCACTATTGTTCCTATGTACTTTATCATAGTGATTAACAACTCATTTTATGCATTCATTAGTCAATGGTGTATGATTAATCTCATTACCTCTCCCGAGTGTTGAATGAGATCCTATAAAGTTACAACTAAGTTGATATTCCTATCTAACCCGTTATACACATATGTATTCAGCTATCCTTATATGACTACCCTACGTTTATTAGTCTCCTAACTCAACAAACTTAAAGTTATACTTTTTACAAACAACATATAGATTACACTCTCCCAAGTACATAACCCAAATTGTTTAAAACATCTAATCCATTTTCCAATGAAATTAGAAGCACTAAGCACATAAAAAAACATAATTGAATAAATATCAAATAGTCATTAATCACATAACAACATCAATACATAGTTTTTAATATAGTTCCATCAATCCCTATAATATATAATCTAGTAATCCATAGGAAAATATTCAATTACATCTATCAAAATATTTATAAAAGTACTCATGTTCAAATCAATACAAAACACAATTAAAAACGTAAAATAAATGTAAATGAAGTTGAGAGAAAGAAGGAACTAGTTGGAGAAATCTTTAGAAGCCTTCAATCTTCAATAATCTTGTTTAAATCCAAGCACCAATGTGTTTCTCCCTTTATTTCTTGCTCTTCTATTCTTTTTAAATGAGACATTTAGCTTCTTTTATAGGTTCAAAATTAGGAAAAAATTGAAAATTTATGCATCAAATGGCGTTGCAGTGTGGATATTCTATCCAAATTGGCGCTGCAGCGCAGAGGGGAAGGTGTTGTTCACTGTTCACGCACCGCGGTCTCATTTTTTGGATCCATGAACTAGGTTTTCTAGCACTGCAACATGGAGCACTATAGCGAGTATTGTTCAAAATACTATCACATCCACTGTAGTTGTCGCAGTAGCATTTTTGAAATTTTTGTGCATTTTTCTCAGTTTTTCACCTCAGATAGCTCCGCTGACTTGAAACTTAAAGAATAATATTAACATACTTTTAAAAAACATATATTCTTATTAATTTGAACAATTATCAAGTTTAATAGATTAAAACGATAGATAAAAATACACGCATCAAGTTCTCCTCCAGCCGATGTTCACCTTTATCCTTCCCCCTCGAGTTACGTCATGCTCTTTTAGTATTTCTATCAACAACTTTATCATCTCTTCCTTATCATCTCTAATCATTTAAAACTTCTCTTGAAGCCTAACTTGCAAAGATGGTCCCGCTTATGTTATTGGAACCTCTTGAGGGTTTGTCCACCAAATCCTGTTGTTTTGATTTGGGTTTGGTAGTTTTCTGTGCTGTTACGTGAATGGTTTTCCATTTTTTAACTTTCGGTGGGTGTTGAAAAGTAATTTTTTTCTCGTTCTCGTAGACAACTCCAAAACTGCTGACTGAAAAAATTAGTTCTCTAAGTCAATAATTTTTGAATTTGTTTGTTTAAGGGAACGATGATAGGCTTTACTGGATTGGGCTGTGTTGTTTTTTATGCTAGCTACTTGAGTTTTTTCTTGCAAAAAATAAGAGAAAGCTCGTTATGATCCCATTGATGATGGTTCCAACAATAACCCTTTGATGCTTAAGTAGTGTATTAGAGATATTAGATTGCTGAAAGTGTTTTAGTTTAGAAAAGTGATATCACCCACTACTATTGCTTTGACCCTTTATTTATAGTTCTTTCTCATTTAAGTTAACCCTAAGATTTTTGGGTGAAGGATCATGTCATTTCTTTTTGAATTATCAATGTGATCAAGGTGATTAGAATCTGCAAGTGGTGGTATAGACTGGAAATAGTGGGTGGTTTTCTTATGATGACGTGTATAGAATTTGTCCCTTTGATTCTCGGGATTATTCCTTAAACTTAAGGAGCCAGTAGTCCTAGGTCCGCTTCATACTGCTCGAGGTTTAAACCGTTCGAGTAACGTGGCTAGAATTACCCTGGACGAAAGACGGTACTTCAAGTTTTTCAAATCTTATTCAGCTTGAGGTTGTTCAGATAAAGCCTTGACAAACCTAAGTAGTCTAGGACAATTCGCTTGGGCCAACCCTGAGGGTGGTTTAGACCCTTTATTTTGGGCTAAAACCAAAAATGGGCCTAGGCCCGTAATTGGTCCAATTTTCAAGAGGAAACAACTTCAAAATAAGTGTAGTGATAATAAAATGAATAAACAAATGAAATTTGTGTCAAATGCAAGTATGGTATAACAAAATTTTAGTAAATTCAAAATCACTTTGCATTCATATTCAATTTAAAACTCAAATTCAAAATTTAATTTGTTTTCTAAACAAATTAAACAACTTCAACTCTCTTAATTCATATTTGATGCAAATATGTGAATGACCCTAAATTAGACTAAAACTCGGTTCATTTTCAGTTTGATGAAAAATAAAAATTAAATTAAAATATAATTCATTAACAATATACAATATATATTTTACTATTAAAAAAAGAATACATAATCCATGTAAAATTTATGTAATCACATACACAAAATTTATCCATAAATTAACTCCTTAATAAAACACAACAAATTAAGTAATTATCCAAATACAATCCAAAAATCCATCAGGCAAATGATTGCATTTGGTTGTTATAAAATCAATAAATTGTATATTCTATTAAATTTCAAATTTGTACGAATTCTAAACCAATCTGTGTTTTATTGAAATTCCTTTAATTTGATAATATAAACAGTAGAAATAGTAACCAATTGGCAAATAAAGATGTCAAAATTTTTAATTATTCGTAAATTCTTATTTAATTGTTTGTTATTCTAATCAAGTTTTTATTTATTATATTCGTTAAATTTGAATTGAGTAAACAAATCTTGATTCATATTAATTTAACAAATAGAGTAAGTGATTCAACAAATCTTGATTTATATTAACACGCCTAAATAAGAATATGCAATAAATTGTTGAGATTGTCAAGTCAAGGCACATGTTTTTTCTATTCATGAATATGAATTAATTCAATAAATGGAGTAAGTGACATAGCTTAGCAAATTAGAAAAACGTTATTTTCTAGAAAAATTATAAAAACATTATCTACATGGATATCAATCGTCGATACACACGAAAATTTTCAAAATAAGAGTAAGCAACTATTTGTTGATTAGAAACATAAATAAATAAAATAATAAAACAAATGAAGTGTTTGTAACAAGTTTTAAGTTGACGGATAATTTAACCTTCATATTATTAATGGAGTTCCATTTTGTCACAATTATAATGTGGACAGTCGACAATTGCTTTGGTGCCGCAAAACTTGGGGTGGGACAGTGTATAAAAAATTGTCACCTTGTTGTTTAATTGCTTAGTTTTTAGCCATGATGTCGATATTGTTACTATCAACATATATTTGACAAAAAGATAATTCATGCCTCACGAAATTTGATGCATTAATTGACGACTCAATGATCTGATAAATATTCCTAAAATTATTGCAAGAATATTTATTTCTCACAAGTTGTTATTCTTTTATATTTAGGCTTTCATACGATTAATGATCCATATGTACACAAAATTTATTATGTTATTATGATATATAATATGCTGTTATGATAATTTGAAGCATATTAATTTTCAAAAGAAAGAAAGAAAAAAATTAAAAGATCATTTGAAGCATGAGACTAATAAACATAGGTGGAACTCTTTCAAATTTTTAACTTAAAATGATGAAACTAATTTTTATCCATTATATAACTAAACATTAAATATTATTTCTTTTAACTTTGAATTTTTATTATTGAATTACATTAGATTAATAGATAAAAACTTGTTTCAATATTTTCAATAAAAAATTGAAGAAGCTTAGCTTAATATTTATTTGATGAGTTTTATGTAATTCTTTATTATACTGTATTTAGGGGTGGATTTAGAGTTGACACTTAACATTATAAGAGCGTTGAAATGTCAAAATTGAGAAATTGAAAAGATCGAAGTTATAAAATAGATGGTTGAAATGTCAATATTAAAATTTACAGAGGTTAAAGCATAAAAAAATATAATACACATTTATTTTTAAAAAAATAATATTTTAATCTTTAATTTTTTTTAAAAGGGACATACAAATCTCAATTAATTTAAAAATTTTATCAACATATTTGTCAAATAGCAGTTTCTTTATTTTAACAAAAAAAAAAAGGTTACATATCTTTTTTTTTAAATCTTAAAAGGTTAAATATTATTTTTGTTCATTAAAATAGATAAAAATTATTATTTAACAAGAATGTAGATAAAATTTTTAAAACAATTAAAATTTGTATTTCTTTTTTCTTTTATTTTATTTTAAAAAATGTAAGTTTATATAATTTCGCTTGTATTGATGTAGTAATATTAGTTGATTGATTATGTACAGTAACAGTACAATGTTGGTGTAATTTAATATAGGAATATTTTTAGCAATGTTCCTAAGTTAGATCTAATCTTATCACTACACCAGCTTTTAGAAATGATCATCATAAGACTCCTATAATTAGCAAGATTATATTAACTTCAGGATTAATTTCATGAAAATATTTTTTAATTTTTTTATTATATGAAATTTAAATTATATTCCTCCTCGTTTTGGTGTGAGCGTGATCTGAATGACACCCACAATTTCATAAAAGCATGTGATGATAATCTAATCCCAATTATAATTCTTATAAAACAAAAATGTTCAATTATTAAAATTTCTCCAAAATCATCTAATTCAACATAACATCACACGATCTACAACACATACGTTGCCAATAATAAAATTAAACTCAAGAAGAAAAAAAAACTCATTAATTAGTTAAGATTGAGAGGAGTATGCAAAGGTAAGACAATAATTTTCATAGCCAAATCTTGAAAACTACAGTGGTGTCATTTGTGGGAAGCTTTTAAACAAAAAACAAACTTTTTCAATTCTAAAAACATTGACAACAAACACGACGAATCATCTACATCCTTGTCCCTCAAACTCAAGCAACAATAAAAATAGAAGCCTAAGTGCCTCCAACTTGATCACTTTAAGAAATGACGTTCCTGTTGATATAGTAGACATCGTGACAAAAATTCTGAAATAGTTGGAAGAAACTAAGAGAGAGAATCAAGAGTTGAGTGAGAAGTTGATTGCAATAGAAGGAGTCTAAGATTTCAGAGATGATCTAAAGGATGTTCTACTTCATGGAACCAAATAGAGACCTAATCAAGAATAAAGGAATGAGGGAAGTAATAGATGTAGAAAAAAGACGAAAGTGGTAGAACATGTAAAGAAATGGGATGAAGATCATGATATAAGGGTTGTGATTATGAAAGAAGTCAATTAATTATAAAGAAGGATGGAATAAACTAGAATTGTTGAGGACACAATGTCTTTGGCATGAAAGGTGAATCAAGACCCTTTCACAGAAGCAATCAAAAAAGTGGAGAGGCCACAAAATTTTATTGTACCAAATTTCCAAATGTACGATAGCCTGGATACCCTAAAGAGCACATCATCTACTTTAACACGAAGGTGGTAATGCACGTAATAGACAATCCTTTGAAGTGCGTTACTTTTTCTTCTAGCCTCAAGGAACTAGCCCAAGTGTGGTTTCATAGGTTAAAGGAGAATTAAATCTCTTTTTTTAATCAATTAACTGCTCAGTACATCACACAATATATACAAAATAGAAAGATGAAGAATACAACGTTGAATTTATTTTTTCTAAAACAAGGGGAGAACGAATCATTTAAAAGTTTTCTAAAAATATTGTAAGGCAGTAAGGACATCCACTCCTTACTAGTGATATCTAGTTTGAAAGAACTTCATTTCTTTTGAATTGATTAGTCAAAAGTAAGAATAATAGATAAAAGAGATTACCACTAGGAAGGAAAGAACTACCTCCCAAAAACAAAGATTCGGGGAAGCGACCTTACAACATTAAAGAAAGCAGAAGAAACCAATGTTAGAAGCCCTCTGATTCCAATTAACACATTATCTTACAAGATTTAGCATACATAAGTACAAAGATTCTAGAATATTTAGGAAGCCTAGGCCAATGGAGTTTCAAGAAAATTAAAAAGACATGACAAAATAATGTCTCTTATACGATAAAAAGGGAGATGACCTCTCTATATGCAAGTCATTAAAAAGGTAGATACACGTCTTGATGAGGAATGGGTATCAGCCCGAATACTGACTAGTTATAGAAACTAAGAAGATAACAACTAAGGAACTTTAGAAGGACCCCAAACAAATTGGGGAAAAAGTCACATCAATGAAAGAAATAGGCATCAAGATACTAGATATGATCAATGGATCACTATATGACTTCCATTATCAAGAGGAAGAGGAAAACGTGAAAGAAAATGTCGATAGAGAGGAAGCAGATGAGAATGAAGGCCTAATGGTCATAGAAGGACCATAAATAATAGGTGAATCTGTCCAGGACTCTATGGAAACACTAGCTATAAATATAGTAGTAAACTAGCATATCATTGAAGTACTTCATGGACAACCTCCAGAGAGGGAAGGAAGAGATTAGATATGGATGCCCTTATTCAAGAGGGCCACTAAAGTTTAAAGGACAGGTGTGGTAGAGACCTCAACTCATACTATTATGGCTATCGAGCAGGATTTAGGAGAATTTTCCCTCTACTAGAAAGAGCTGACTGATATCATGCTTTCACACCTTGATTTACTTATGGTTATTTTGAACATGAGGAAGAATATTATTCGACGTATACTGGTCGATGGTAGGAACAATATTGACATACTATTTTGGGATACTTTTAAAAGGATGTACCTCTAAAAACATTCAAAGATACAATATGAAGCTTATAGCATTTGGGGAAATAAGAGTCCAGGTTAAAAGATTCATTACACTTCCAATCGTGGCAATAGGGAAGAGGTTGGAAATAGACTACTTACTGATGGGTGTGCCCTCCACTTATAATGCAGTAGTGGGGAAGTTCTAGATACATTACATGGAGGTCATCCCCTTCACTTTGCATCAAGCAGTGAGATAAGAGTTAGCTAGTAGAAGAGTAATGATAGATATCAATAGAGAATAAATCTAGGCAAAACAATATTATACAAACTCATTACAAGCACCAAATGATAAGAAGGAGACTAAAAAGGCTTTTGCAAGATTTAAAAGAGGAAGGAAGAGAATGAATGATCGATGAGATAGGAACATCAAGCAGTACAAAGGTTCTTACCTAATTGTACGAGGCATCACATCCCAAATAGCAATTACATGACGTATAGCCAAAAACTTTTCTTTAGGAGGAAGAATGAATGAAAAGGATATATTCAACCCCATATAAAAGAGCTGTAGGAAGTGCAATTAGATTCTTTCACTATTTAATGGAATGTGCTGCTAGGCACCAACTTGATTAAAAAGAAAGAACATGAATGATAGACTTATTAAGGAGGAACTAGGATATATTCTTTTGATGCCATAGAGACATGATTGAGATAAACCTAGAGGTAATCGTCATAAGCTAAGCATCAATAGAGGCTACTGTTGTGTGATTTCTATAACACAAACTAACGCAAGTGCACGTATCGCAACAAGTAATATATGATAAGTAGAGTGTCGATCCCACAGAGAATGATTTATCTTTTCTAGTTTAAGTACCGAAATGGTGTCTTTCTACTATTATCCAGAAAATGATTTAATGTATGATATTAAACTACTCAAGTAAAAGAACAACTTAATTATGCTAAGTGATAAACTAAATTACCAACAAGTTAAATTCAATATGAGAAATCCTAGGATTACAAACTATCCCCCATTATGCAAATAAATTCAGCAGAATCTCTTTGATGCTTATTAGTTCTCAACTTGATATATTGACCAAAACACTTAACACATCACAAGCCTCTTTTGCAGGTCAAGTGAATCTATTCCATCCAATCAAATATCTATATGTCTATGATAAATAAATTGAACAAAATTCATTAAGCACAAGTTTTATGAGCCATACATGCCTTATGAGCATATGTCTATCTCATATGAAACTCAAGTGTACTACACTATGATCATGCATCAATATGCTTAAGACTAAATACCTAAATGCCTTTGTCAAGTTTATTTAAGCATTTCTAGATCAATTTAACCACTGGCCAAGTAATCAAATAGCATTAAGCACAAGCACAATGAATATATCAAAAGCTGAATTAATACCATAAAAGAGAGAACTAAAATCAATCACATAATGAGTTCAAGGATGTAATCCTAGATGAACGAAATTAGCTCATCATTAAACTACACAATCTTGAAGCTAATTCCATCAATACATATAAACTAAACATCTTACAACAAGTAAAGAATCAAAGCAAAGAAGACATCCCTGTCAAATGCCTTTGTTGTTGAAGCTTGCTTCCCTCCTCTTTGATTTCTTCAAACTTAGAAGTTAGGTGTTTCTTTGTGTTTCCAGCTGCTGTCCCAGCTGGAGTCCTCCTCCAAAATGTAAGTTTTGAGCAATTAAATAGGTAAGAGCACGGAATTAGGGCGCATTTTGAGTTACTTTTGGGTTTCCTGATTTTCAGGAACCTGTCAAAACTTGTTGCCCAGGTCCCGGCGCCGCGGCGCTGCGTTTTGGCGCTGCGGCGCTCAGTTTCTGCAATCGGCGCCGCGGCGCTGAAATCCAGCGCTGCGGGGGCTGCACTGTTGCTACAGTGGTACTGTAGCAGTGTACTGTAGCTACAGTACCACTGTAGCAACAGTGCCCCCATTCGTATTTTTATCTCTAATGCTCCGATTTGCGTCCGTTTTCCGGTATTTTTGCTCCGATAATGCTTCAACCTATAAAACAACATTAATACGCATAAATAGCCCAATTATTGAGATAAATTGAACAAATATCAAGTTAGGAAGATAAAATAGTTTATACAATTACGCCTTATCAGCTACCCCTTAATTAGATAGAGGTAGAGAAGATTTGTTGCAGAGCGAAACAAAATCATTAGCAATGAGGTTGATAGATTATTGAAAGTGGGCTTCATCCAAGAAGTCTACTATCTAGATTGGTTAGTGAATGTGGTGGTAGTACCAAAGAAGATTGAGAAGTAATGAGTTTATGTACATTACACAAACCTTAACAAGGAAACTTCAAAAGATTCCTTTATTGGTTACTAAAATTGATCAGATGGTGGACGTGATAACGAGGTACAAGAGATTGTCGTTCCTAGATGCCTACAATGGATATAATTAGATCAAGATGAACCTAAAAGAAAAAGAGGAAACTAGTTTCGTAATTAAAAGAGGAACTTACTACTAAAACTAACACCATTTGGACTAGAGAATGATAGAGCCATGTTCCAGCGACTAGGTACCAAGGTCTTTTTAAAGCTAATTAAAAGGACTAAAGAGGCATATATAAATGACAAAGTGGTCAAAAGCAGAAAAGCAAAGGATTATATTAGAGATCTACAGAAAGTGTTTGACGTCTTACGAAAATATCGAAGAGGATTGAATTCAGTTAAGTGCACATTTGGGATCTCATTTAAAACATTTGGAAATATTGTTAGCATGAGAAGAATCGAAGTACACCATCATAAGTTCAAGCCCTTATAAACACTACTATACCATAGACATCGCAAGAAGTACAGATATTGATTGAAATGATTGCAACACTAAATAGATTCATTTTCAAGATGTCCAATAACTACAGACCTTTCTTCAAAGCTATCAAAGCCAAGAATAGACACCTATGAGGGCCAAAATAAAATGAAGAACTTCAATACCTATAGGAATATTTAAGGAAGCCTTTTATTCTTCCCTCTCAATTCATAACGAAATGTTTTTTTATTATATTTTAATTTCTAGGGTAATAGTTAGTGTGATACTATTGAAGAAAGCAAAAAGATAACAAAGAAATTTGTTTTACACTAGTAAGATATTACTAAATGCTAATACAAGGTATTCTAAAGCTGAGAAGCTTGTCCTTGCCCTCGTACAAGCCAAGAACAAGATAAAACCTTATTTTGATGCACATCTTATTGTAGTGTACACTTTCTACCATCTAAAGTGCAAACTATCGAGACTTGGTGTTATGGAAAGGGTTACCAAGATGGCAATAGAACTCATCCACTTGAACATTAAGTACAAACCAAAAACTACGATCAAGAGAAGTGATGATGATTTCTTACTGGAATGCAAACTGGTCGTAGAAGATGATAATTTGTCAATAACACTTGCAAAAGCGATAGAATGGTAGATCCATATAGACGGATCCTCTAATAAAAAATTAGTAGGGCTTGAAATTATAATCAAAATCTTAAAAGGCATCCTCGAGCATATTATCAAATGTCTATCAATAATATCCACAACAAAGCTGAATAGGAAGCACAGATCAAAGGGTTAACAGTAGCACATCTAACAAAAGACTACAGGTACAAATAGGCTCGACATTAGTCACTTCCTAATCGAATGACGGCTACATAATAAAAAAGAAGAGGATGAAAGCTACCTATCCAGAGCAAAGAAAGCTATATGAAAGTTGTAAAAGGTCATTATCAACCAGATACCAAAAAGCAGAATGTGGAAGTAGATAAATTAGCCAATGAAGTATTGGCAATGGAACATTCCTCATACAGAATGATTCCACTCCCTACTTGACAGAAGATCATGATAGAGGAAAAGGCAACACCACAAATTTAGGAATTAGAACACATGGAAATCATAACCTTTGTTAATTGAATGACCCCTTGTGATGAATTTTTTCATGATGGAAAGCTTCCCAACGCTCGTAAGGAATATAAGATTCTAAAGAGAAAAGTAAGAAGGTTTGAAATATTTGAAGGAATATTGTATAGGCAAGCATTATCAAGCATTTGCATGCGGTGTGTACTTAAAGAGAAAGGAAGACAAATCTTGGAAGAAGTACATGAGAAAATATGTGAAAATCACTATAGTGGAAGAGCTTTAGCACACAATATTTTATGATAAGGATACTATTAAACCACCACAAAGATGGAAGCATTAGACCATGAATAGAGGTATGAGAAGTCATGTATGCAATAATAGTTGAGTGTAAGTGCACGCTATCATATCAAGTAATATAGCATTTAAGTTAAAGTTATCGTTCCTATAGGGATTATTAATCTATTTCTTACAATCAATTACTAAAATTAATCTACTTAACTTTTATCTAGAAAAATATAAAGATGAATTGAATCTAAAACTATCAAATTAAACCAAAATTAATAAAAAACAAATAAGCAAAGCATTTACTTTACCAATTAAGAACAATCTAGGGTTTTGACTTATCCTCTAATATTTTAGTAGACTTATTAACCTCTTAGTTAACCTCTTAATACGATTTGATGGGCTAGACTCTAATCTCATCATAAGCCTCTGTCAATGGTCAAATGACTATATTACGCATTCTAACAATTACCTATATGTCTATGGTAATTAGCATACAATGTAATTCATTAAGAACATGCCTAAATTATAACATACATGCCATCTAGGTATATGTCTATCTTACATAAAACTCATAGTTATTACCCTATGATTATGCATCAAACTATCCTAAGCTAAACACATGAATCCATTTGTTGAGTTCATTATGATTCCTCAATCATTCAAAATAGTGATCACATATAATAAAAGCATTAAACATAAGATAGAATAAATCAATCTATTGCATCAAGTTTATAAACTAAGAACTAACAAAATCTAACTACATACTAGGTTTAATAGTCTAACCCGAGATCAAACAAGTTTAGCTCATTACTAAACCAAGAGTATTAAATCAATCCCTGAATAGCAGCAAAAACAAGAACATAATGATAAGAAAATAGAAGAAAAACTAATCAAGAAGACATCTTGAGTTGCTTCTCTCTATTCTTTGACTTGAAGCTTGAATCTTGATTTGTTTTTAAATTGTTTCCCTAAGTTTCGCCTCTCTAAAAGTCTTTATTTTGGCTTAGAAAAAAATGCTTTTAAGGTTTTGGAATCTCTAGGGTTGAGGGCCTTTGAATCCAAGTCGAAATAAGACTGAAAATGGGGTTTTTTACTTGTCGCACGAGCGCCATGACGCTTAGACCTGGAAAGGGTAGATAGGGGAGACGCGACTGGGTGGCATGGCACAGAGGTTGAATGCTGTAAAGATCAGTTTTTTGCCTGGGACACCGGGCGTCCAGTCTTGGGTATAGCAGTGCCCAGACCTGGGTTGCCCAGCTCTCGTAATGTGATGTAACTTCATTGTTTCTCATCCGTTTCACCTCTCATTTGTTCTAAATCATCATATTTTTCCTTGTACACCTATTTATAATAAAACAAATACTGTTAAATAGCTAAATATTCATAATTTGGAGTAAAACTTAAGTTCAAAGTGCTAAATATAATAGTACTTTTACCTTTATATTCAAATACCCCCAAGCTTAAGACTTTGCTCGTCTTCGAGGAAAACAAAAACAAACAATCATAACTTATTAAATCTAAACCATAATAAAAAGTCAAAACTAAAAATAAGTTTGATTGATTAAATAATCATCATCATTGTCTCAAAGACTATTAAGATGGTACAAATCTTTTTAAAAATCAATAAACAACTTTTAATAAATCATCATACTATTTATCAAGTCATTCATTCTTCTTTATAATCGATCACTTATATGTGTGTGCAATAAGTAAGTAATTAGTCAAATGAAGCATAGATTTACTCAATAAATTAAGATAGTACATAAAGATAATGTCTCAGTATAATTTCAATAATAACACTACCATAAAGTTTGCTTTTCATACTTACTCTCCACTAATGTAAAAAGATATACATCTAAGGATCTATTTAAGACTTTAATTAGCTTATAATATTAAGGTAGAGTCAATGTGGGATAAAAAGATATATATATATATATATATATATGAAGCGCACATCACACCATAAATACTTAGACTTTATATAGAAACCTTTTGATTCATTCTTCTTCTTGATTTATCTCCTCCCCCCATACTTATAATATTTCCATATTTCTTTAATCACTTTTGTTCAAAGAATTTCTTCTTTTTCTTAAGCTGGGGATATTATTCATCTAAAGCTCTTTTTATTTTCTTTCATATGTACCCCCAAGCTTAGATTATTAAATACCTTCAAAACTTATTGCTTTCCACTATAATACCTTTTTTTTCATACATCCATAACCTTTTTCCTTTTAAGAATATTTCTAAGTAAACTTAAGGTTTATAGTGTTCTAGGTAATTTTAAGATGAAACAAACTTAAAGTCTTAAGGGCTTGTAATGTAGTTAAACAGAAAAAATGATGGGCATTTAGGCTTAAAATGGATAACTAGGGATAAATTTACATCAAATGTAGACTAGAAAAGGTTCAAACGGTCTAAAGATGGCCTAATATCATTTTCTTATTCATGTTTTTTATAGGATTTTGCCTTAAGTAGTAATCTAGCAAGTTCTAGAGTGTTGATCTTCAAGACTATAGTGTATTACTTAAGCATAAAGTATCTCTAAGGAAAAAAAAATATCAACTAATATAAGCTTATTTCAATGTGTTTAAAAAAAGAAGTGATAAAAAATAAAGTTGAACTCAATTCAAGATTCATGATATAAGAGTTATCTCAAGTGTCTATTGTTTCCTAGAGACTTGTAAAAAATGAATTTAGCCAAGATTTTATTTTTTTATTATGGACCAATGATCATATTCTCAACCAAAACTAACAACAAAAACATTTAACCCACAAGATAACCAATCAAATTATGTAGCAAAATAAACACAGGTTATGTGTTTCCCACTCCTAAACTTAAATTAGATATTGTCCTCAATGTCGAAAAATAAATACTTGAGAGTAAGAAACTTCCCTAGTAAGTGAAATTTAAACATTGCAGCGTGTTGTCTATTGATGTGATATGTTGTTCCTTGGCTCCTAACGATTATAATTGCTTGTGCTGCTTCTTTGAATGCTTCCCTTGCTATTTTTATTTTAACAAGAAAAAGAAACTAAAATAACTAAAACTAAAACTAAGCAAACATACAAATAAAAATTACTTAGGTTACCTCCCAAGAAGCGCTTGATTTAGTGTCATCAACTTGACGGGGCTCTTTCTACTTTTATAGTGGATCAAAATTGATGGTGGAAGCTTCTTTATATGTAATCTTGATGGCTCTCCTCTCTTTTGGCTTTCATATCTTTATAATTAAACCTTGAGCAGTAACCTTTGCCTTATTCTCCCCGTACTTCTCTGGAAAGACTTTAATCATAGACTAGGTAAGTGATTGTTTTTGTGCCCTTCTCTTTGATCCTCTCTTTAAGGTGCTATTTCTTCTTCTTCGTCCCTTCTTTATATACTTCAATGCTTTCTTTCAGATGTGAGGATCCAATGTATCCATGTATTTACACTCTTTGGCATTTGCATGCACCACATATTTGCTGAAACAGTCTTCATTCTCAGATGGTATCTTGATTTCCTTGAAAATTTTGAATGTGACAATGTCATCTTACACCCTTATAGTCAACTCCCTTTTTGAACATAAATACCCATACATTCAATGGCAAGAAAAAGTCTTTCAAGGATGATAGAATCTCCTTGTTTTCTTCTATATCTAGAACGATGAAATTTGTAAGAAAGATGAACTTATCCACCTTTACTAGCTCATCCTCTATGATTTCTTTTAGATATGTGAGAGATCGATTAGCAAGTAAGAATGTGATGTTGATAGGCCTTATTTCTCTCAAACCTAACTTATCATAGATGGAGAGGGGCATAGAATTAATACTTGCTCTAAGATCACATAAAACTTTTCTAAGATTATGATTGCCAATAGAGCACGGTATGGTAAAACTCCCAAAATCTTTGAGCTTAGGATGTAGCTTCTTCTGAATAATGACCACGAGAATTTTTATTAAAGTGTTTTATTTGCTTCTCTTTTATAGAAGCTTGATTTTCCTAGAATATATCCTAATTTTTGGCCTAATTCTTCTTCTGATAATCCATTCAACTTTTGATAAAAAAAAGATATACCTTAGCTCTATTTCATTTCTTAAACAAGTTTAGTAATGAGCAAAACGTCCCTATTGTTTCGATGAAGATTTTAGAAAAATTTCCAAACAAACAATTTCAACAAAATATTTCAATTTCTTATTTTACTATCTTCAACTCTATGTATTCCTTTATCTGTGGAGTACTTTGAATGTACAAAAGTGGCTATAAAAGAGTTTTTGTTATTCGTATTAACTGCTACTCTATGAGAAATATTTTTATGCAGTGCTAACTATTTAATAACTATCTTTATAGCTCTAGAATGTTTCCGTTTATGCTCCTACCTACTATCTAGATATACTAAGAAAGACGTACAGTCTAATAAGGCTACTATGAAAATTTACTCATTGGTAGGGCAAGCTCTTCTATTATGGTTCATAGTTTTTCTTGGCTATATGGTTCATCCAGGGGTGGGATCGAGCTTCAAGAAATAGTGAATGGTCTTATCAATACATAAATGTATAACTCCCCAAGAATTTTAATTGCACTAATATTTATCAATGTAGGAATTGGGTTCAAGCTTTCGTAACCTCTTATCATTAATGGACTCCTGACGTATATGAAAGAGTGCAGTTCATTCGATAAATTCCTACCTCTCTATCTATCTCTAAGATGTTTGGATTTTTCAAAACTCCATAGACATGCAAAAAAGAAATGTTATCCCTACTCAGACCAAGATATAACTTTTACTTGTTCAAATAACAATTAAGGTCAAGTAGGGTCAAGAACAATAAATCTCTTTATGATAAACAGATCCATTTTGCAAGTTCGTTATTAAAGGTAGTTCCTACAAAGGATTAGACTAATGATGTATACAATATTTGAATTCTCGATGTATATGCTACAGAGTTGGTTCTTATCCTTCAGAGACTACGAGTGTAATAGGAGCATTTGTTGACAAAAGGATCACCCTAAGATGATCATCTCATGGCTATTGAGAACGAATCAAAATCAGATGGTTCTATTTCTCAATCTTTTTTACTTGCTCCTACGGAACCAAGGTTGAAAAGCTCTATCAATGCCACGGTCTCATAATCCTCTATTTCACCTTCTTTGAAATGATACTCTTCATAAACTTAACGTAGTTATGCATTTGTTTAAGCGTATTTGTATAAGGAAGATTAATATGTAATTTCTTAAAAAAATTCAAGAAATTTAGAAAATTGATTATCTAATTTCTTCTTTTGCAACATTTGAAGGAATTGTAGAGGTGAAGTACAAGATTGCATGGGCTAATTCTGCACATTATGACTGGTATTTCTTGCCGACTTTTCATTTTTTTGCACTTGTATACCAGTTTTTACACTTTTCTCTATAGATTTGTTTGCAATTTTCTGCTGCCCATCTTTTGTTTTTGCACTTACTAGACTAGTATGCTTCATCTATAGCCTTTGAGGAAAAGGAATAGGTGTTCTACATGGTGGGACATTATCTTGTTGTACTCTCTTTTTCTTCTTCTTCATACTTGATGATGGTGGTTTAGATATATTTTCTTGTACGATCTTACCACTTGGTAGACCTCATTGAAATTACTTATTTACGGCAGCAACAAGATGTCCTATTTGGACTTCTAAGCTCTTCACGATTGCTGAATAATTCTGCATAATAGTGTCATTTGATTTTATATAATGTATGAATATATTTTTCAATGATAGCTTCTTCTCTTGTGGTGGTTGAAATCCTAAGGGATTTATTGGTCTAGATGACTCTCATTGGTTATTATGCCAAGAGAAGCTTGAATGATCTCTCTACCTCGGATTACAAAATTGGATTATGGGTTAGGTACTATCGATTTAAATTACCCACATATAGGATTTTAATTCCAGATATCGATTTTACAAGGACTATGCAATCTAATTCTATAAATCAAGTACTAAAATTATACCTACTTAACTTTTATTCAGAAAATCATAATTTAAAATTTAATTAACTAATCTAACTCTATGAATTAAACTAAACATAAGCAAATGGTAGAAGTTACAAATAAAGATAACCTCGGGTTTTAACTTATCTCCAAATATTTTATAGGATTTTGTTGATCGAAAAACATAGTTTTTCGGGCCAATGAGCTTTGAATTTATTTGTTAGTGATATTCAGCACTTGGGCCTTGTCCTAGTTAGGCTTGCTTGCGGAAGCTTGGATTTTCTCTTCCTCATCGGCTACGACAGAACCTGCAAAACACATGCACAACTATCATGATGGCCTCACTGGGGTGGGTCTCGGTGAAGACTCTTCGATACTTAAGTCAGAAAGGGTTTATATAGTGAGAGGCTAGTAAAAAGGTTAAGCAAAAAATACTAAAGAATAAAGGAAAAAAGACCATTTTTCTCTCTTAGTCTAGTTCAGCTATTTTTTTTGGCACCATCATTTATTTTTATCTCTTTTTCTCCTTTTTATAGTACTAATCTTCAAAGGGCTTTTTGCGTATCCTCCCTCTGTTGTGCTTCTATCACACACCAAATATCCTTTTGCAGATCTTCTTCTGACATGCTTCTAACACTGCTTCTATTGTGCTTTTGTCACATGTTATGTATCTTTTATGATATATGTTAAGCATATTCTTGGCATATTCCTTATGCATGTCTTCGCCAGTGGATTTGGTTAAGTATATGGCTAAGTTCGATTTGCTCGAGTCGATTTTATGGTAGACTCTTCCTGTTCAGCTCGGTCGTGGTCAAAGGTCTTCTAGTGACTTAACTAGCTGTACCTAGTTGGCTTGTTCAATAGAAAGCTAACCTGATGTCTATTCTGACTTGATTTCTTCATTGATCACGTACGCACTGAGATGAGCCGATCTGGTTAGTGTGTGAAGGATAATTTTTGTTGCATCCTGGGTTGTCCTATCAAGCAAGTGCTTTAGATTATCGATCGGGTCCTTTGAATCCAGGCAGGCTCTCCACTATCTAATCCTACCAGGGCCCAACCCGATGGCTATTACTATAGGCTTATTTTCAGAGTGAGTTGTCTTGCAAGGAGTGGTGCGATCGGAGGATGACTATTCCATAGGAAAACATATGGCTGGGATCTTGGGAGCTGACTTCTCTTGGGCTTGGAGGCCTTAGGCCCAAAACTTGATGTTTTGGGGTGATCAGGGGTCCGCCAGTTTTTAGTTTTTGATTTATTCAAAATGGAAACTTTATTCTATGCTCGGCGATTCGGGTCATTCTTCTGATCTCTGATTATTTTCTTCACTTCCTTTTTATGTCTGTTTCTCTCCTATCTGAGTTGGTCTAAATTAGTTTCTGAGCGGTGTTATACTGTTATAAATAATTGGCTATCTCTTGAGTTTGAGGATGTCGAAGCTAGTCAGCTCGGTGTAATGATGTTATGGCTACTCACCGGGTTACTGCCAAGTAACGGCGGCTTCTCCCAAGCTTTTTTCAAGTAATAAATGATAAATCTTCTCAAACGTCATTCTTGATTCATGTGAAAACCTTTTCAAACAAGTAACTTATTGCCAGTCGCTGATTTGCTTTTCATCGTGTTATTAGGGGTAGTTGAGACCCAAGAGTTGCATCTTTTCTGCGTTTAGTTGATCGAAACGATCAGGGCTATCGATCTGCTGGATTTAATAGCCTAGGTCATTGTTCTTAGAAGAAACACGTATTTAATGCGCCTGGAAACCCGAGGCATTATGTCTCTTTATGCCAATAAGTGTCTCTTCGGTCTCCTGCTGATCTTGTCTGTTCATTTGTTTCTTTATTCTACATTTTTCTCTATTGCTACCACACAGTCTCTCTGGTGCAAAGGTTTCTTTTTCGTCTAGTGGTCCATAGCAGCTGTTTTTAGATTCTTTTGATTTTTGCACATCCTTCTAGTGAGTTCTTTTTCTTTTTGCCTTTTTTTCCTGATAGTCCTCTTTTCTTTAGTATTTTTGCATCTAGTGTATGCTTCTGTTGCTAGATCTCCCTTCTATTATCTTGGCATATTTGTAGTTTTTAGGCCGTTTTGTGGATTTTTGCTACTGTTTTCTTGCTTTGGTTGCTCCTGCATCTTTTTTTACATTCATTTCCTACTTTTCCTTATCTGCTAATTTCTGAGTGTGGTTGATTGCTTCTGTCCTTGCCCTATAGTGTCTGTAGCTTTTAGAAAATATTTCTCTATGTTTTAATGGTGTCTAGTGAAAACTTAGGTTTTTCAGCCGTAAACATGGCTGAAGATGAGTAGGAGGTAACCATAGAGGTCTCACTGGTCAGGAGGAGTAATGGGGCCAGAAGTAGTAGAAAGGCGTCCACCTCAGCAAGTGACGTGCCCTCTTCTTTAGAAGTGATCATTACTGAGGCCGAGCTGGTCTCTTGCATTAGGGTTGACCTCTAGTGGTTGTAGAGCCTAGCCACTGGAGGATCGCACAATGAAGAGGAGACCTTTGGGGGCCAAGATGTGCATTTGGTGTTGGTGCTGACGTTGATGATGCTACTCTTGTCGATGCAACTGCTGCAGCAGAGGGTGTTATAGTTGTAAGTACTAGTGAGGCTGCTCTTCCTCCCAACTAGGGCCAAACTACTCTGACTGCTTTCATTTAGCCTCTTAGGCTAGTTGAAGCTCCAATCGATCCTCCTATTAATGCCAACCCCGGGGCGGTTCTTGTTATGGATTTAAAGGTGTTTGATGCGGCTCCAACACAATGATCCATTGCCTTATTTTCACATTATCCTCTTTCTTCTTTTTATAAAGTTTTAAACTTTTGTAATGTCTGAAACTTCTTGTAATATTTTTTGCCAATGAATACAAGTTGTTTTTCATCTTCAAGTTTTTGTGTTGATCTGTTCTCATAACTATTTGTAGTGAATCACAATAATATAACTAGACTACTTATAACATTAAACTTGCAATAAGATATGTTAGTATAAATGAACTGCTTATAATAACTAGCTCACAATAAAAAGCATTTTAACACAACTAAGTTGTTCATGATAATAAAACTTGTAATAAGAAAAACTAATCGTACTGCCGAATAGCTTTTATTGTAAATAAGTAGTTCATCCACGGCCATAAGGCATCAAGCTCAGTTGTTCGAGTGCTAATGATAACTGTGTGAACACTATCCCCTATAATAAATAGAAATAGAGACATGCTCGACGTGCCATATGGTAATAACCGGTTTGGCGAATAGATGTGACTAATAGTAGTTAATAACAAGTGCCACATAATAACTGGATCGGTGCAAGGATAAAGATACACATCCGAGTAAGGGAGTTTATCAGATAACAATTTTCTTAGCGTGGAAGGATGACTCGTTAGTGGAAATCAAGATGATAACTGGCCTGTTGTTGTGATGAAAATCATCTTTTCAAAGACTTAGGAGTTATATAAAAAATAATACCTTACTTGATAGAGGCGCAACCATCTCAGAAAATTGGTAAAAAATAAAGGCCGGCTTGTAGTGATAATATTGATCGAGTGGCTTATAGCAATTTAAAAATTGCTCAAAAAATAATAACCTGGCTCGGAGTAATAATATTGGTCGAGCAGCTTGTAGCTATTTTGGGAGACTGGCTTGATGTAATAATGTTGAACAGTGTGCCATGGGTGCTGTGGAAATGCCAATGAGAATGGTGTCTCGCCTATAGCTATCTTGCTGGTCATTTGAAGTGCCCATAACACGTTCAATAGTTCTTCTACCCCGCTGTCTTTGTTTTTGTCAACTTCTTCTTGAGCATCTTCTTGACTAACTTGTTGAAAGGTTTAATAAGTCTATTGGTCTTGGGATATATGGAGGAGGAGAATGACAACCATACTCTAAGCTGATCGCAGAAATTCTTAAATTTATTATTGTCAAACTACTTCCCATTATCGATGATGATAGCGTGAGGGATTTCGTATTGGCATATCACATTCCTCTAAACGAAACCCCGAATGCTTTTCTCTATTATCTTTGATAGCAGCTCGGCCTCGATCCATTTGGTAAAGTAGTCAACTACCATGATTATATATTTACAAGACCCCTTGCCTCAGGGAAATAGGTTTAATCAAGTTAAGCCCTCACTGGGCAAATGGCTAGGGCCTACCCATTTTGGCCAACTCTTTCGCAAGTGCCTAGATCTTGTCAGCAAATCTTTGACATGCATTACAGCATTGAACCAGGCTTTAATCATCCTGAAGAGCGATTGGCCAGTAATACCCGTTCCTAAGTAATTACTATAGACTTCTTCGTGGATTTTTCTCAGGACTCGCTCCATCTCTAGGAGGCCCAAGAATCTCATCTAGGGGTGTGAGAAACCACTCTAGTATAACACTTTACCGATCACTGAGTACTTGTGCGACTTGGTATTTAATTCGTCAGGCTTCTTTTTTATCGGCTGAAATTATCCTATTCAAAATTTAGTCCTTGATGGGGTCCATCCAGCTTGGCCTCAACTCAATATGCATGATCTACTCTTCCTTTTAGATGCTTAGCCATATGAGGTAACTGAGCGTCTTCAGCTGACGCCATATGGGTGATGATGTCGACCTGGTAATTCTCATTCCTCGAGATCAGTTCCACTTTCACTTCTCTGAGCTGGCTAGTAAGGCTCCTTACTTTTACTAGATATACGACCATTCTTTCTTCGTTAACCCCAAAGCTGCCATTGACCTAATTCATCACCAATGGGGAGTCATTTTTCACTAACACCTTTTTTGTAGCCAGTACTCGATCTACTTTTAATCCGGTCAGGAGAGCTTTGTATTCTGCCTCATTATTCAAGGCCTTAAACCTAAAGCTTACAGCATAACTGACCTCATCTATTGACTCATGGGTGCATTCAGCCATAAAATCGGCCAGAGCCTGTCCCTTGAACAAAGTAGTCAAGTCAACAGCACTCTTTGCTCTTCACATGAACAGTCAAAGCAAAATAGAAGGAAAATCAAAGTAAAAAGAAGAAAATAAAAAGTAAAACAAAAATTAAAAAATAAAATCTGAATTAAAAACAAGTAGCTTAGTATTAGTATTGATAAAATGAATAAATAAAAATAGTCTTTAGCAACGGCGCCAAAAACTTGATTGATGTTTAGTAGCCAAGTATAAGCGCATGTAATCATATCAAGTAATATAAGATTTTAAGTCCAAATATCGATCCCACAGGGACTATGTGATCTAATTCTACAAATGAAGTACTAAAATTGTATCTACTTAACTTTTATTCAGAAAATCACAATCTGAAATTTAATTAACTAATCAAACTCTATCAATTAAACTAAACATAAGTGAATGGTAGAATTCACAAATAAAGATTATCTAGGGTTTTGACTCATCCTTTAGTATTTTATTGGATTTATTAACCTTTTAGTTAATCTCTTCATACCAATTGTTGGCTTAGACATTAATATCATCATAAGCCTCTGTCGATGGTCAAGCGACTATATTACACATTCTAACAATCACTTATATATCTATGGTAATCAAATCAGAATGTAATTCATTAAGATCAAGTCTAAATTATACTATACATGCCACCTAGGTATATGTTTATCCTAGATGGAACTCATAGTTGTTACCCTATGATCATGCATCAAACTATCATTGGCTAAACACATGAATCCATTTGTCAAGTTCATCATGGTTCCTTAATCATTTAAAATATTGATCAAGTATAATGAAAGCATTAAACTCAGATAGAATGAATCAATCTATAGTATTACGATCATAAACTAAGAATTAACATAATTCAAATTCATACTAGGTTCATATTGTCTAACCCTAGATGAACAATTTAGCCCATCACAAAACCAAAAGTATCTAACTAATTCATAAAGATCAACAAGAATAAGAACATAATGATAAAGAAAGAGTAGAAAAACTAATCAAAGTGACTCCTTGATGTGCTTATCGCTCAATCTTGACAAAGCTTAAAACTTAATCTTAGTTATTCAATCTTTGTTTTTGATATTTGATTATGTGTTGTGAATTCGTTCTCTAACTTTTTACCTCTTTAAAGTCTGTGTTTTTTTCCCTCAAAAGAGTATTTTTATAGGTATGAGAAACCCTAAGGGCAAGGGGCTTCGAATCCAAGTCAAAATAGAAGAGTTGAGAAGAGATTTTATATGTCGCACGAGCGCTGTGGTATAAGGGGCTTGGCACCAAGACCTTAAAAGGCACTGGGTTGTGGGTGTCGCAGTGCCCAAGTTCGCACAACTACAAACCTGGGCGCTGCAGCGCCTAGCCCTGGTTTACTCACTCTCATATTTTAAGTGCAACTTTTTTGTTTGATGTTCGATTCACCTCCCATTTATTCCTATATGTCAGATTTTCCATCGTACATATATTCATGATTTGGAGAAAAACATGAAAGTTAAGGTACTGATCATACTAGCGCTTTTAAGCCCCTATCATTATTCATTAACTGAGTTTCAAGGTCATTCAATGTATCAAACTTCTTGGATAAGGTATTGATTTATGCTGCCGATCCATTGAACATGTTAATCTCATGTATACTGGTGACTCTCTTAGTTTTCATACTCTCTGTTGGCCATTGGTAACTATTTGACATCATCTCCTCTAATAGATAATAAGCCTTATTCATAGACTTATTCATTATAGCTCTTCCAGCAGCGGCATCTACAATGGTTCTTAAATAGCTTACTAGTTAATTATACAATGTTTAGACTAATAGCCATTTAGGGACTCCATGGTAAGGACACTTTCTCAACATGTCCTTGAAGTGCTTTCATGCCTTATACAGTGACTCGCCATCAATTTGACTAAATAAGGTGATGTCATTCCTCATCTTTGCTGTTTTTGCCAATAGGAAGAACTTGACTAGAAATATCTGCACTAGATCATCCTACGTTAATATAGATCCTGACGGTAATGACATCAACCAACTCTTGTCTTTGTCACTTAAAGAGAAATGGAACAATCCAAGTTTGATGGCATTCATGATGTACATATTAGGATCATCATTAAGAGCCCTAATGAATGGTACATACTCTTTCAAAATCTGAATAGTACTTATTAACCTTCCAGTAGGGAACCTATATACGCCTCCAGTCCATGGTGCTTTGTGTTAAGGTTTGTGCTTACGTGTCATCGCTCTTTGTATGAATATTTATTTTGTAATATTTATACAATGAATATTTTATTAAATCGTTAATAACCTTTATTAAATGGTACTAAAGCTTGTAACACTATAGACATTGTACAATCTAAAGGAGTTCAGATCTGGTTTAACGGAGTTTAGATCAGGGCTAAGAGTTGGCAATGCTGAGAGTTATAAATGCTAAGAGTTAACAGTCAATGAGATCTAAAGACTTAGAACCTTGTCTATAATGGGACAAAGAGCTGAGAGTCTACTTATAATAACATAGTTGTAAAGAGTTGTAATAGATGCTAAGAAATGACATTATGCAAGTATGTTCTCAAATATAGTGTTCCTAATCTATGTTCACCAATGCGGGTTTATCAGTGAATCATTATTATTAGATCAATATATATCTATATCTGTATTGTATAGATGATAGTTTGTAGCTATCCATGAGCTTAGTGGAAGCTCGTATAAACATGTTGGTATTCAGTCAGGAATGAATACTAAGCAGATTCACGAGGACCCTAATAAATATCCTATGAATCCATCAAAGAAAGATCCTCTCGAGTTGAGTAGTATTCGTAGTCCTGTGATCTGAGGGCTACGGTGGCTTGTGGGTGATCCGTCATACTTTGGTTCCACATATAACAGAGACCTTTCATGGTTTGACCGCTACGTGTCGCTGGGTATAGTCTAATTCTCAAGGAGTTCTGTGTGCGTAGATACGGGATCCGCCAGCTCACATAGGTGCATTGTATATCCGATGCTCCGAGATTGTATCTTACAAAGTCTTATGACCATAAGCAATCAACCCAGGAAAGTAGTTTCCTACAGGGTTAAACAATATAGCAAAAAAGTTTACGTATATTGTTCATTAAGATACAAACCTGGAGATAAGTTCACGGATGAGTTTATAGGGATTTAACAATTATGATCTATATCCCGCCCATCTAGGATATAATGACAAAAGGGTTATATGAATATGTAGTAACCTCAACATGTATGGTCTAACACACTGATTTGTTATATCCGTGATGTGTGCATGGGGTATTGATCACGGACTTATGAAATAATTTTATTTGACGAATCGGGCATAGACCTAGGAAGTCCTAATATGAAATATACTCTTTGTGCACTTGGGGTAGTGTACTGTATTAAATAGTTTAATACAGTAAAATCCAGCAATTTACTAAGATTAAGTTAACTAAAGTATATGGTTAATTGGTAGGACCGACTTTAGGTTAACTTGGTAACCTAGTAAGGACATAAAAGTAATTTTACTTAATGATTATTTAATTGTTAAATAATTAAAATAAATATTTATTTATTAACAGTTAAATAAATAATTTAACTTAACTATAGTTAAAAGTTAACCATATGATTAAGTTAAAGTTAACCTTACTTAATGGTTAAGTAATAGTTAAACTAACTATGATTAAGTTAGTTAACTAAAGTTAAAATATTTAAATATTTATTTAACTTAAGAGATAAGTTAAACTAACCTTTGCCATTGGTTTTGATGATAAACACATATACTACATGCATGCACCCTAAATAAATCAACACTCAACACTTTGTCCATTGGGGAATGGATATCGTAAAACCTTTGCCATTGGCAACCGAAGGGAAGCAATTCAGGCTACTAGTAATGGATTAATTTATGAAATGGGTTAAAGCCAAAGGCTATCAAAACATAACCAAATTAGAGAAGAAAAGTACTTCTAGACTTACATCATAACTAGATTCCTAATGCTATAAGTACTAGTCTCAAATATCGAAAAGTATTTTCCTCAGCTCAATCATGACTTCCTTTTGCAATAAATTCAAAATCGAGCAAAGAGTTTCTTTTCGGAGCTATTCACAAAGGAAAAGATATGCCAAAATCACAAATAAGACCATATTTGTGGTACTAAGGAAGAGATTGGAATGAAAGAAAGGAACATGGTTGAAAAAACTCTTAGGAGTCCTTCAAGCATACACGATGACAAAAAATCAGTCCATTAAAAGCTCATCATATACTCACCATATACCCTAGTCTATGGAACGGATGTAATGCTCTCTATTCTTACCCTGGGCACTAAACTAGTGAACTTGGAACTGAATGATGAAGTGCTATCTCTTGTAAGGGATTTAGTGACGAAGTACGAGACATTGCAACCATCCATGTTGCCATCTATAAAAAAGGTTAAAGAAAAAAGTCGATTAGAAAGTTAGAAGATGAGAAATCAACAATGGTGACTTAATGTTAAAAGAAGCCTCGACATTAATAAAGAAAGAAACGTTAGAAAGATGACCAAGACTTGGGACGAACCCTCCAAGGTTATTAAAAGGTTAGAATGTGAAGCATACCTACTGCTAACCATGAAGGGAGAAACTCATCCCTACCCCATGAAACATATCCAAATTAAAAAGGTTCTATCTATAATTGTCTTTTTCTAGTTTAATTATCAATAGATAATGAATTTTTAATATCTTTTTATACTACTTTTGAGACTCTTGCAAAAAAAATCAAAACCTCCCTTAGAAGTCTTGGAGGTTCGGCTAAATTCCTCAAAAACCATAAACAATAAGATACCTTCCTTAGAAGTTGTAGTGCTTTGGCTACACTTCCTCAAAAAGACAAAAGATAAGACACCTTCCTTGGAAGTTATGGAGCTTTAGTTACACTTTCTTGGAAAAATAAGAAGATAAGACACTTTCCTTAAGTTATAGAGCTTTGGCTGTAGTTTCTCTAAAGCACAAATGATAAGAAGTCTTCCTTGAAATTTTTAGAGCTTTGGCTACACTTCATCAAAAGGACAAAAGATAAAACTGAAAGTACGCTATGCGTGAGCTAAGTGTGTACATTTTAATTTTTTATTTAAGTGCAACGGAATATAAATAAACATCTCATTACACTAATAAGATATTAGGGAACTCACTCTTGAAGTATACTTTGCGTAGTTCTAGTCTAGGACTTGATGGGATCCTTTGAGCTAGAACAGTAGCTTTTAATTCTTGCCGAAATAATCTACTTGAAGCAACACTTGCTACCTTTAATCTCGACCCTTTAACTATTTTTACAAGTTATTTTTCTTGAATCACTTAACTTGAAAATGAAATTGAGAAAATAATTTATAACTATTTTCCACCACTTTCTAAGCCAATTATAATTCAATTGCTGGCTTTTAACATAAAGCATGACAAAGCATCAATTTACACACTTCATGTATCTTTAAAGATAGCTTGGTGGCATTTCCTTAAGTTGGCCGAATAAGAATAAGATTTGTGGCCATTTCTACTTTCAAAAGCTGCTAAACAATGACACCACGGGTTTGTAACTTAGTATGACAATGCAATGAAGAATTGAAAAAGGCCACCAATTGGTTCTCATTTATTTTGGTCGAATATAGCTATAATGTAAGCAACTTTTGCAATTTAATATATTATCCAATATTAGCAAATCAAATAAGCTAATGAAATCATGCTACTTGTCATGTCGTTACCAATTAATGGCATGACATATGACATTAAATAGAAATGATAAAGTGACAAGTTCCACTTGCCGAGATCTCGGACTTAAAACTTAAACCCTATGATCTCCCCGAAAGACTGATAAGGGCAAATTTATCATATATTTTCTCATATTTTTATTTTGATATTTTATTATTTTATGAGAATAGATGACTATTTGTGTGCATTACTGTTATTTATAGGGACTTGACCGAAATTTAAAATGCAAAATTTTTAAATTATGTGTCCAGCGCCCCAAGGCCACAAGTATTATCGCCCCAGCGCTGGAACAGTGATCGAAATAAGAAAAATGACCTGTTTAAGTCGCATCTGGTGCTCCAGCACCAAATAGTCACCACGCCAGCAATAATCCAGCGCCCAGCGCTAACATCCCACCGCCCCAGTGGGGAAGCCTTTTTCACGTGTCGCCCTAGCGACAACTGCATAGCGCCTTAGCGGGGAAGCCTTTTTCATGTGTCGCCCCAGCGGTAGCACGAGTCCTAGTCCGACAAGAATTGAGATTTTCAAGCTCATATCAATCCCTATAAAAAAACCATTTGTTCCTAGCCTTTAAAAATCAACCTAGAGAACCCAAGACACATTCAAGAACACCAAGAATACCGAGCACGAGTCTTGGAGAGCAATAAGAGTTTAATTGAAGCAACTTTAGAGAGAGATTCAAGGCGTTCTTCGGCATCAAAAGTATCTTAGGCAGCGCAATTAAGAGCAATTCGACATCTATATCGGTTTGCTATTGATTGTATCATGATTTATTATTATTTTTACTACTATTCTCTTATAGCCATGAGCTAAACTTGTTTTCTAGGGTTAATACTTGAACTCAATATGTGTGCTTAATTGCCATATCTTTTGAATATTTAATAAACTTTATTCTTTGATATTCAAATTACTTGATCTTAATTCTTCAATATATTCAACCAATATATGGTGAATGAGTTGGTAATATTGTTGATAAACTCGGAAGAGGAATCATAATATTTAGACCTAGGTAATTTGATGCATGATTGTAGAGTAACATTCAATGTTGCATATGCAAGTTTCAATTTAGGATAGGAATATACCTAATTAGCATGTATGATCAATAAGACTTAATTTTAATGAATCTTAATTTATTACAAGTACCATAGGAATATAGGTATTTAGTAAATTAAGGCATACTTGCATGACCTTGGAAGAGGCTTGTGAATACATTAGTGTCTTGATCAATAACAAAGACTAAGGGAGTTAAATATTAGAAGATTAATCATTAGAAAACATATTGAGAGATAGTATTAATCATAGGTTTTCTCTATATTGCTATCACCTAATTCTCTTTGCATTGTGTTTTGGTTTTATATTTTGCACATTCATTCTTAGATTTTTATTTTTCTGAATAATTATTAGGAAGACATAATTTTAGTAATTGATTAAAAAATAAGAAATTATCCCTGTGGGTTTGACATCTGATTTATTTAGTCCCTTTATTACTTGTATAATATAGAATTATCGCATTAAAGACCTTGAAATAATTTTAATTTTTTTAAAACTTCTTAGATTGAACTATTCAATCCAGTGCGCTACCCCAGTGCACAATGAGTATACTTCATATAGTGAGACTTCCTAAGTTTACATTTATTTTGTCTTATGAAACTCTTCTGTAAGTCCATAAATGATGCCCTACACACGCATTATGGAAATAACAAAACAGCACATTGAAACATACAAGTTGAGGTTAATACATATTCGTATAATTCTTTTATCATTTATATCCTGAAAGAACAAAGATATAGATTAACACCATTAAATATCTATATGCTCAACTATGAACTTATCTCTAGATTCGTATTACCATAACCAATATCCACGAACACTTGCTCGACTTTATTCCTTATAGCCATAAGATTTTATAAAATATAATCTTAGAGTATCTGGATATACAACTCACTATATGAGCTGACGGATTTCATATTTACACACACTGGACTCTAAGAGCATTGGACTATACCCAGTGACACCTAGTGGTCAGACCATGAAAAATGTTTGACATATATAGAACCTAAGTATAGTGGATCACTTACAAGCCCATCATGGTGCTCAAGTCCAAGGACTACGAATACTATTTAACTCAAAAGGATCCTCCATTGGCGATTTTATGGGATGTCTATTGGAGATCCTAATAAAGTCTATTCAGTATCTAGTCCTCACTGAATCTCCGTATGTCTATACGAGCTTCCACTGAGTTTATGGTCTACTAAGACTAACCATCTGGACCATCTAGATATAGACATACACCAATCTATGTTAAATAAATTGGAATTTTGGATTTTAAGAGGTATATCACAACTATTTCTCAATTTATTGGT
Organism: Ailanthus altissimus; assembly: GCA_946807835.1. Lineage (NCBI taxonomy): Eukaryota > Viridiplantae > Streptophyta > Magnoliopsida > Sapindales > Simaroubaceae > Ailanthus > Ailanthus altissimus. The sequence goes on from OX327699.1 coordinate 8,441,886, forward strand.
GTTAATTATGTTAATTTCTTTAAGTTTTGATTTCTGGAAATATTTATAATTGAGGATTTGATGTGTATTTCGTATGATATTTTGAGAATTGATGATGATCTATAAGATAGTTTGATAAATCATGATGGATTGTAGAATTTCTGCTTGATAGTCTCTTGATCCAAGAATTTTATAAATTGTTGTGATTCGATTCTGGTTTTGAGTTTTGAGTATATAAAATTAGACATGTTTAGGATTATCTGAGACTTTGAATCGATTCAAAATTCTAGAAATTGAATTTGTTGTGAATTTACCAAAATGACCCTGAAATTCTGGAAATTTCCTATATAAACAGTATAATACAGTGACGAACAATGTTTGTCCTACTGAATGATCTTCAAAAATTACGAATTTGTGGAATATGATAATTTTATATGTCTAATATGATATACTCGGAATTGAGAATTTAGATCAATGTGGTTGAAATGTTATGATTTTCTAAAGTATATCCGCTCATTACAGTATTTGATTAACAGATTTTTAAAGCTATGGAATAAAATAGTTTTAAACTATTTTTGGCAGTGATTTGGAAGAGAAATATTTATCATGGACTGAGATATGTGTTAAGAGTAATTATGTGGTAGTTTTATAATTTTTAAGTTAGTATATGATTTTATAAAATTGGGAGATTGAATACTGTTCAGTAAGTATCTTGATCCTGTCAGGTTTGTAGTTTGGATTCGATGGTGTGTATGGAATGGATTGTGTAGGAATTTTGATATAATATTCATATATAAGAAGTATATATGAGTCAAGAATGATATATTCTTATTTCGGAGTAATTGGACATCATTTGATGTATTAGAAAATTTTGTTAAGTGTAAGTGGTCAAAAATAACAGGTTTTGAGAAACCAAGTATTTAGACCAATTTGATGTGATAAATGCATTGTGTATAATTTTGTAAGCTATTTAAAGTATTTTGTGTGAATTGTGAGGCTTATGAAAGGATTAATCTCCATTGATAGGTTAAGGAGATTTAAGTCTTGTAGCTGAAAGTGTTAAGAGGTAAGTATACTAGACTTTTTACTGGAATCACAATGAACATAGTAAGTGTTATGAATGATTTTGTAAATATGGTTAAGAATATGTTTATGTTATGTCAAAGTATGTTTTGATATGAAATGTAAAAATATGTTTATGAATGTGAGCATTGACATTGAGCATGGACATACATGTGTTTTTTGAAAGTGAGCTTTCAAAATAAGATATGTTTAACAAAGAAAGCTTTTGAAGTGTAATATGTCCATGAGAAATATTTTGTGTTTTGAGGGTACTTGAACTCACTGTTAACTTAGTAGGCATTTTATGTGATTTGTGGAGCCTTTATGTGTGGCCTTTCCTTCGGGATTGGTATATGTTATGTGTTCCGTATGTAGGGAGGATCCTATTGGTACCTAAAGGAAGTGTGAGTCATCACATTCGTGTGGTGGCGTATTGGTGCATGTGAGAGGACTCACCGATGATTAGGGTGAGGGTTTGGCTTTTACCTTCGGGCATAAGCATTATATGTGTGTAATTTCAAGACCTCACTTGTACTATTCCTCTCATACGGTATGTCACCTACGAGTGACATTTGGCTCATTATGTGATATGTGATATGTAAGTCCTACTAAGTAGTAGTTGAGTGATGGTATTTCTATTATGTGTTTTGAAAGAATGTGTAAGCGCTTACATGATATGTGATTTGATAAGATTATGATTTTGATTGATCACAGCATATCATACATATGCATTGTGTACATATATGTATTTGTATTTGATATATGAAAAACTAGTATGCTTACTGAGTTTTATACTCATTATAGTTTATGGTGATTTCAGGTAAATAAGGTACATGTGTGCTTAGCAGATTTGGCAAGGCTTCTGCTGTTCCTTGAGTTCCCTAAGTTGTTAGGTTGCTAAGTGTTTCATTTGAGGACACGTGGGATAAGATATTTGATTTGTCCCTAGTGAATAAATACCTATGTATTATTTTATTGTGTGTGGTTGGACTTAGTTTAAGTTTCACCAAGTGTAGTAATGGATTGATTTTAAGTAAGAATTTACAATGAATATATTCTGGACTTCCGGTAACAAAGTTGCTACTGGTGACGTAGTAGAGTGTTAATCTCTGAGAAAACTCTGCGTATCTCCGATTTACTAATTGTCCCAGTCATAATTCAATTGCTATAATTCTGAAAGAAATTAAAATAAATGTTTAAGTATTATTGAATGAATGTAAGTGATGTCGTGTGTCAGATCTTTTGGGTCTGGGGCGTGACAGCTTTTATTGGTATCAGAGCTAAGATATGATTCTGTAGACTTTTAAGTGTCGAGTCAAGGGAACCGAACAGATGCCAAATCCTTAGGATTGTATTTGTAGCTTTGTTGTGTAAAAGTTTGACATATTCCTTAAATTTTGTATGATTTTGTGAAGATGACACAGTATCCAAGAGTTGCTAAGATTGTTGTTGTTGTGGATAATGGTACCTTGTGGATCTTAATGTTACCATTTAGATTTTCTTTTAAGTTATGACTAATATGCTTAGTAAGAGTGATGTTGAATATCTTATAATGATAATTTGCATGTGATAGAGCAAATTGAGATAATTTTCTCAATAAAAAAATATAGAGAAGTAGAGTATTGAAGACATCAATTGAAACAACTTTTATTGAAAAGGAAAACAACAACACAACAACAATAGCAGCAACAAAAATACAATAGAGGCTACGGAGTGAGATTTAAGTCTATTTTGCGCTTCTTCTGACTATCATGAGTAGACCAATCTAACTGATGCAATGTTGGATTAGACAGAGAAATAAAAGACTGCAATTGATCAATCAGTTGATCAACAGTTGGAGCTGAAATAAGAATCCGTCGTGCTAGAAGTGGGATGAATTGTGTTCCCGCTGCATAGTCAAGAAAAGATATCAACCCGTCGTAAAAACCATTAACATTTAACAAACCAATGGGTTTTTGGTGGATTTGTAATTGTGCCCATGAGACAATTTGAAAAATTTTCTCCAAGGTCCCGAAACCTCCTGGTAGAGCTATGAAAGCATCCGCATGCCTAAGCATTTGAGCCATTCGCTCGTGCATAGATGAGACTTGTAACTCATCCCCAACTGTTTTTCCTACAATATTTTCAATAGCTAGAGGTTTTGGAATGATACCCAAAACTCGACTACCTTTATTGTATGCAGCTTTTGCCACAGACCCCATTAACCCTCGGTTACCTCCTCCATATACTAAATGTATATTTCGCTCAGCTAATACCTTACCAAGATTTTCTGCAACTTTTGTAAACTCTTCAGTATTCCCAGGGTTGGATCCACAAAAGACACAAATTTTTGTGAATCGACGAGCTGAGGTTTCCTCCATTGTTATGCTCACCCTAATCTTTGAATGTTTTCGAGTTTGTATAAGGATGCAAAAATAATGTATTTATAGAGAAACAAATTGATTATAGCTATGGAGCATATGTGTAAGTATGTTCAAGTATATATTTTTCTCGATTCTTGTGAGGTAAAAAAAAAAGAATCAGTTTTACTTTATCATTTTATAAGGGACAATAGGCCGCAAAATCTTGAATAAATATATGTTGATATGTAAGTGTGATAAAAATTGTGTCGGAAGCGTGATGAGTTAGGTAAGATAATTAAGAAAAGTCAATAAAGGCCTATTTTATGGATTTAGGGACTTTGTCATTTTGGCACTAATGGCCGACAATGCATCTATGACTTGAAGACTTTTTGAGCGAACAATTGGACTTTGGACATGAGGCCAAATTAACTTTATTAATTTCAAGGATTTTTGTGATCTTAACATTGATTTTTGGATAGATTAAAAGCAGATATGAAGAAAGATAAAGCACACTTGACATAAAGATAAAGCAGTAGTCAGTCTCTCTTTGATGTAATAGAGCAACACGGATTTAGTTTCTGTGAAAATAGAAACAGTAATGTAGGTCAAAATGAGTCTCCTTGGTCGCTTTCATCTGTGTCGTATCCGTGAGAGAGGAACTTATGGAGTTGTTATTCCCATGCATTGAATGAGGGCTCTGGCTGAGTGGAATGTGGGTCTACCATATCTTGATCTTCTCCAGGTAAGCTGGTCTGGATGAGGGATGTGCTGGCTTCCTCTTGGATTTGGGTGTCGGTTGGATAAGGTTGGGAGTCTTGAAAGAGGGATAAGTCAAGATTGGGTTGGTGTTGGTCAGGTTCTGTCGGGACAACTGGCTGAGATTGAGTAGGTTCTGTCGGGACAGGTGACTGAGGCCATTGGTGAAGGTTATCGATTTCTTGTCTATATCTGGCATAATAAGTCATGTTTGGGATATGGTGATGGTGGGTAGAGTAATTTGTATTTCTATGATGTGAAAGATGATGTTTTTGTCTTTGTTGGAATTTGAGTATATTGGCAAAATTCAGTTCTTCTGCAAAGTCATCTTCAACCTGTTCCCAAGGTGCAGCATCTTCTGGGGAGATCCAAACGGATGGAGGAATTATCTAGTTTTCTTGAGCAAGAATTCTTTCAAGTTCTCTCTTTTGCTGGATTACTTCTTCAGGCCAGAGCTTAATTGATCCCTTTAGTGAAAGGGTAAATGTGAGGTAATCCTTGACAGTGGGGTAATAATGGATTTTATGATCTGAAACAATCATACCCTTTCGTTGGAGAAGTAAAACAGACCAAAGATGTTGTCTAGGGACTGCAGCATTTGTGTTGTTTGCAATCATGTGTTGAAATTTAGTTATCCACCATGTCTTTGGGTAAAACCATTGGAGAAAAATCAGGGCTGGATGATCTTCATCACAATTTTCTAATTTTTGGACGGTTCTAAGTAATGGGAATTCCATGGCGATTGTATACAGATCCAATAGGTACCATAACAAGTAAAGGACAGATTTGAACCATTGGGAAAATGGGAAAAAATGGTGCAGGTGAAAGAAAGGGTATTCCAAGTTGAACGAAGGGCCACCAAGAATTGTGAGGCCGTGTTCTTGGACTGCCAAGATGGCGTAGTGTCTGATGAATTCTTTGGCACGGGAATGGAGTGTTCTAGTTCTGATTAGGTCTGGAAATTGTGGTGGAGTAAAAAGAACAGGAGGAGTTATGATAATGGGATTCATTATAAAGATGGTAAGAGGGTTGGTTTTCTTTATTGCTAGAAAAGTGATTATGAGGTTTAGGCTATTTATAGAGTTTTGTGAAAGAAAATCAATAATCGTTTTGTCCTTTTCTTTTACGTGGATGACGTTAAAGGAATAGTTAAAAAACCATATTTGCCATCGCAGTAATTGTGCTAGTAGAATCTTTTCTGTTTGAAACTGAGCATATTAGAAAAAAAAAAAGCAGACATGTCAATCTCAATGAGAAAATGATGTCCAATAAGGTGGACTATTTTTTTAAGAGTTAAAGTAAGAGATATAATGTTGAGATCTATAGTTTAAGAATCAGTTGAACTAAAGGTCTTTTTATTGAAGTTGATTTTTGATCGTTTAAGATAATGCCTTCAATATTCTGATTTGACAACTTAGTTGCGTAGAAATGCTACATTTTTTTTTAATGATATCAAGGTAGTGAATGATATTATGACGTATGAGTATATGTTGAAGGGATTAAAATTTTCAGAGGAGTTAAGAATTTTATTTAAGAGATTAGTATGGGTATTCTACATCTATATTATTCTTTAATGAATAAAAGGTGAAGTGTATAGATGCACATTAAATATTGAACGAATGGGAGAAAAGAATAAAAATATGTGTGTATAATTTTATAAGTCCATAATGTGTGTCATGTGTTTATTTTATGGATGAATGTTTCATACTTCTCTCACAGACTAAGTTATGAGCAAATCTTATATACCAAAAAGATTGCTTTGTAAATGTTTTATGAATAAACCATACTGTTGAAAAGGCAATTTGGGAATGAGAATAAGAAATGAGATTTAAGTATCCTCATATGTTTGCTCAAGTCATGAATTTCGAGGACGAAATTCTTATAAGGAGGGGAGAATGGTAGTAAACAGTATCCACGACTGGTAAGAATAAGTATTTATATATGTATAAATATACGTATTTTATTTGTATGTTGGTGATACTTGATTTATATAGTGTTATTAGTAGTGTTTGTATAGGTTAAGGTGATACTATTAGCATTGGGTTTAATTGCAAGACTTTAGATTTATTTTAGGGACCAAATTGTAATACTTTGAAAGTTTTGGGGGTAAATTCGTAAATACCAAAAATTAGCCACTTAGTATAAAAATACACTTTTAAAACCTTAATTCTCTCATTTTGGTCGAGCTACCTCTTTTAGAGAGAGAATAGAGAAAAGAGGGGAGAGAAAGAGAAGAAAAAGAAGAAGAAATTGGAATTTTGGATTTTAAGAGGTATATCACAACTATTTCTCAATTTATTGGTGTTAATTATGTTAATTTCTTTAATTTTTGATTTCTGGAAATATTTATAATTGAGGATTTGATGTGTATTTCGTATGATATTTTGAGAATTGATGATGATCTATAAGATAGTTTGATAAATCATGATGGATTGTAGAATTTCTGCTTGATAGTCTCTTGATCCAAGAATTTTATAAATTGTTGTGATTCGATTCTGATTTTGAGTTTTGAGTATATAAAATTAGACATGTTTAGGATCATCTGAGACTTTGAATCGATTCAAAATTCTAGAAATTGAATTTGTTGTGAATTTACCAAAATGACCCTGAAATTCTGGAAATTTCCTATATAAACAGTATAATACAGTGACGAACAATGTTTGTCCTACTGAATGATCTTCAAAACTTACGAATTTGTGGAATATGATAATTTTATATGTCTAATATGATATACTCAGAATTGAGAATTTAGATCAATGTGGTTGAAATGTTATGATTTTCTAAAGTATATCCGCTCATTACAGTATTTGATTAACAGATTTTTAAAGCTATGGAATAAAATAGTTTTAAACTATTTTTGGCAGTGATTTGGAAGAGAAATATTTATCATGGACTGAGATATGTATTAAGAGTAATTATGTGGTAGTTTTATAATTTTTGAGTTAGTATATGATTTTATAAAATTGGGAGATTGAATACTGTTCAGTAAGTATCTTGATCCTGTCAGGTTTGTAGTTTGGATTCGATGGTGTGTATGGAATGGATTGTGTAGGAATTTTGATATAATATTCATATATAAGAAGTATATATGAGTCAAGAATGATATATTCTTATTTCGGAGTAATTGGACATCATTTGATGTATTAGAAAATTTTGTTAAGTGTAAGTGGTCAAAAATAACAGGTTTTGAGAAACCAAGTATTTAGACCAATTTGATGTGATAAATGCATTGTGTATAATTTTGTAAGCTATTTAAAGTATTTTATGTGAATTGTGAGGCTTATGAAAGGATTAATCTCCATTGATAGGTTAAGGAGATTTAAGTCTTGTAGCTGAAAGTGTTAAGAGGTAAGTATACTAGACTTTTTACTGGAATCACAATGAACATAGTAAGTGTTATGAATGATTTTGTAAATATGGTTAAGAATATGTTTATGTTATGTCAAAGTATGTTTTGATATGAAATGTAAAAATATGTTTATGAATGTGAGCATTGACATTGAGCATGGACATACATGTGTTTTTTGAAAGTGAGCTTTCAAAATAAGATATGTTTAACAAAGAAAGCTTTTGAAGTGTAATATGTCCATGAGAAATATTTTGTGTTTTGAGGGTACTTGAACTCACTGTTAACTTAGTAGGCATTTTATGTGATTTGTGGAGCCTTTATGTGTGGCCTTTCCTTCGAGATTGGTATATGTTATGTGTTCCGTATGTAGAGAGGATCTTATTGGTACCTAAAGGAAGTGTGAGTCATCACATTCGTGTGGTGGCGTATTGGTGCATGTGAGAGGATTCACCGATGATTAGGGTGAGGGTTTGGCTTTTACCTTCGGGCATAAGCATTATATGTGTGTAATTTCAAGACCTCACTTGTACTATTCCTCTCATACGGTATGTCACCTACGAGTGACATTTGGCTCATTATGTGATATGTGATATGTAAGTCCTACTAAGTAGTAGTTGAGTGATGGTATTTCTATTATGTGTTTTGAAAGAATGTGTAAGCGCTTACATGATATGTGATTTGATAAGATTATGATTTTGATTGATCACAACATATCATACATATGCATTGTGTACATATATGTATTTGTATTTGATATATGAAAAACTAGTATGCTTACTGAGTTTTATACTCATTATAGTTTATGGTGATTTCAGGTAAATAAGGTACATGTGTGCTTAGCGGATTTGGCAAGGCTTCTGCTGTTCCTTGGGTTCCCTAAGTTGTTAGGTTGCTAAGTGTTTCATTTGAGGACACGTGGGATAAGATATTTGATTTGTCCCTAGTGAATAAATACCTATGTATTATTTTATTGTGTGTGGTTGGACTTAGTTTAAGTTTCACCAAGTGTAGTAATGGATTGATTTTAAGTAAGAATTTACAATGAATATATTCTGGGCTTCCGATAACAAAGTTGCTACTGGTGACGTAGTAGAGTGTTAATCTCTGAGAAAACTCTGCGTATCTCCGGTTTACTAATTGTCCCAGTCATAATTCAATTGCTATAATTCTGAAAGAAATTAAAATGAATGTTTAAATATTATTGAATGAATGTAAGTGATGTCGTGTGTCAGATCTTTTGGGTCTGGGGCGTGACACTAACTCTTTAGATTTCGTTGACTCTTATAACTTGCTAACTCTTAACAGTGCTAACTCTTTGTAATTATAACTTTCAGCATTGCTAACTCTTAGCCCTTGTCTAAACTTCTTTAGACCAGATCTGAACTCTTTCAGATCATACAATATTTGAAAATGTTACAAGCATCTTACCAATATATTTAATATTAACAATTTTATACAAAATATTTATTATATAAATATTAAACAATTAATATTCATACAATATTGGAATGGCACGTAAGCACCATTTCCAACAACTTCTACTTACTTTCGTGTCATTCACGATAATATCTAATAACTATCATCTCTTAGTGTTTCTCAAACACATTAGAAGTTTAAAGCCGAAGTGGGTCTCCAATATTATCCATGGATTATATCCTAGATACTATCACATCACTAATAACTAAGAAATTTCTAATTATGTAGTATTCAAAGTCCACATGATCAGAATTTTGGTACGCCTTATGGCTTCTGAGCTTAACCAATTGTCATGTTATTATTGCATTTATTGGAATAGAATCCACTGAGCTTGAAACTATTCTAAGCTCTCAATTAACGTATATATCCACATAACTTCTTTTACAGGCTTCCCAAGTCGTTGTTGGCGTCGACTATTCTACAATGTATGCATGTGTATTAGTGTTATTAAGCAAAAATACGAATCTCATACAGATTTGTGAGCAGCAAAAATATAAAAATAATTAATAAACACATATAAATATATTAATCACAATAATATATAAATTGGATTGAGAATTCACCAATGAAGCCTTTTGATGAAATTACTACTTGAGTCCACTTGAATAATGTAGACTAATAACTTTTATCACTACAGTTCATAAACCAATACATACAAAATTAATTGTTTCAAGAATTTAAAGAATTAAAATTTGAGTGAACAATGCCAACGTTGCGAAGTCAGAACTCCTAACGCTGCGGCGCCAAACCCTAGCACTGCGACACTCTCTATTTAGCACCCAGTGTCATTTCAGCCTTGGTATACTCGTTTTAACACTTGAAACACACCATTTGACACCAGGACTTCATCAACAATACTTACACACTCAAGTTTACACCCAAATCAACATACATATGGCTTTGATACCATTTTTTGGTGTCAATTATTCTATGGTATATATGAATGCGTATTAGTGTTTATTAAGCAAAAATACGTAGCTTATACATATTTGTGTGCAGCAGAAATATAAAAACAATCAATAAACACATATAAATATATTAATCACGTTAATATATAAATTAGATATGGAATTCACCAATGAAGCCTTTTGATCAAATTACTGCTTAAGTCCGCTTAAAGTGTTCTGGTTGACAGTTCTAGCAATCAATTGAGTGGGCTTGATTGTCTAGAATAACAGCTTGATCTAACACTTGGTCTAACATTTAAACCCTAAAGCTATATATTTACCCTTGATCAACTATTGATCAATAAACAAAAGCTTGTATTGCTTTTTAATAGCTATGCTTATTAGAGAAGATGATAAATTATAATTTAACATTTGAAATTGAAGTGAAAAAAAACCAATCTCTTTCTTCATTTCTTCTCAAAATAGATGGCCAAAGCAACAAAGGCATAAAACAAACCCCTTTTTTAATTTCACATATTATATAATTAAGATTTTAACTTAACCATAGAGTTAAGTATTAACCTTAATTAAGTTAATTCATTATTTAATAATCAAATAATAAAAAATCTTAATTATTATATTATTTAATTAACAAAACCCAAGTTAACTCTTAACCTAGGTTAGGTTAATATTCTTGGCTACCAAGTATATTATATTTAAATATTAAATTAAGCCTAGCTAAGGTTAACTATTAACCAAAGTAAGGTTAGTTCAATTTTCCACAAAAGTGAACTTTAATATTTAAATAATAAATTAACTTAATCTTAGTTAACTCTTAACTTAGGTTAAGTTTATTGATTATTTAACTCTTAAATAATTAAATATATAAAATTACCAAAATACCATTACTTGGTTATCTAGTTCTTGTTGTTGAAAGAACTGGATGCAGTGGCGGCTTAGCGTTACTATAGACGAATAAGGTAGATATTTCTCTCCTATCTTACTTCCGTTTTCACATTGATGTTCTAGTTATAGATCAAGCGAGGAAATGGCGATTTACCGGCTTTTATGGCCATCTTGATATACCCCAACGTGTCTTTTCCTGAACACTTCTAAGGCGTTTATGCTCTCTCATTCTCTCTCTTGGGTATGTGGTGGGAATTTTAATGAGATTCTTATAAACACAGAAAAAGATGGCGGGTTGCCTCGACCTCTATTTCTCATGACAAATTTTAGAAATGATGTTGATGATTGCAACTTAATGGGAATCCACTTCAAAGACCCCCACTTCACTTGGTGTAATGGTCACAAATCTAATTCATTTATACAAGAAAGATTGGATCGCATGTTATGCTCTTTCTCCTAGCATAACCTCTTCCCTAATGCCTATGTACAACATCTGGATTTTTGGGGCTCTGATCACCACCCCTACTATTAGGTTGCGGGGATTTAGGTACAGCATCTAGTAAAACTTCATATCAGCTTCCTCGCAGCAAGTTCCATTTCGAAGAGGGTTGGGCTGATGAGAAGGAATGGACAAATAATTTAACTTTGCTTAATAGAGTCTGTGGGACTTTACAACGCATCAGGACTTGGTTCAAAAAGTGGAATATGACCCATTTTCAGAGATTGAAATATGAGATAAAAAAGAAAAAGCATATGTTGGGGATTTTAAATATGCAGGTAGACATGCAAACCTGGAAGGAGATTAATAAGACCCAAAAATCCCTGGATGCTCTGCTATATAAAGAAGAGAGATACTGGAGACAACGATCGAGAGTTTTGTGGCTGAAGGCTGGTGACAGAAATTCACATTTCTTCAACTTTAAAGCCTCTGGTCGTAAAAGGAAAAACCATATCTCCAAAATTATAGGGAGTGATAGAACTTGGCATTCAGACTCAGACCAGATTGCACGAACTTTTGATGAGTATTTTGCTGCCATCTTCTAGGCCTTATGTGTCTGCAATTGATGATATTGTTTCCTGTGTTGAGCTACGTCTCTTTGAGCATCACTATTAGTGGTTAGATTCCCATTTTTGAGCTGAGGATATCTACACTGTTGTTCATCAAATGTACCCTACAAAGGCTCCTGGGAAAGATAGTATGTCTGCTTTATTTTATCAGAAATTTTGGGACATGATTGGGCAATTTATTTGTTCAGTGTGTTTAGAGACGATATTAAGAAGGCCAATGAAACCTTCATTACTTTAATCCCTAAAAATTTTTAGCCTAAGCTATGTTCAGACTTTCGTTCTAGTAGCCTTTGTAATGTCCTATATAAGATCATTGTAAAAGCTTTGATCAATAGATTGCGATGTGTTATGAATGAGGTGATTTCAAATTCTTAAAGCGCCTTCATCCTTAGGTGCCTAATAACTGATAATGCAATTGTTAGGTTCGAATGCCTCTATACTATTAAAAGAAACAAATTCTCCGACGGGAATTATATGGCCTTAAAACTGGATATGTCAAAGGCTTATGATCGTGTTGAATGGCCTTTTCTAATAGCTATGATGACCAAGTTAGGTTTTCCTGAAAGCTGGTGTATAAAGATCTATCGTTGCATATCTTTAGTATCATACTCTATCATTATTAACGGCTAGGTACGGGGTAATATATTCCCTTCGCGAGGTCTTCGTCAAGGTGATCCTTATACCCGTACCTATTTCTTTTGTGTGCTGAAGGTCTCTCTACCCTTCTCAATTATGCTCAACAATGGGATTCTTTACATAGCTTGAAATGTGAAAGATCAGGCCCAATTATCTCTTACTTACTTTTTTCCGATGATAGCCTAATCATCACCAGGGCATCTCATAATGACTGTAATTTAATTTTGGAGATTTTACGGTCTTATGAGGTTGCTTCTGGACAACTAATAAATTACCAAAAATTGGCCATATGCTTTGGTAATTGTATTCCGAGGATGACCACTGCTCATCTATCTCATTATCTTAGTATTTCCTAGGTCCCATACCACAGTAAATATTTGGTTCTCCCTTGCATCACCAGTAAGAATAAATAGAATCTCTTTTTCGCTATTAAAGAAAGAGTATGGAATAAACTGAAGGGATGAAAGAGGCACCTTTTCTCTGCTGAAGGTCAGGAGGTTCTTATTAAAGTAGTGATCTATGCTATTCCATCTTACGTTATGAATCTGTTCAGGCTACCCAAGATTCTTATTAAAGAAATTCATAAACTATGTGCTAGATTCTTTTGGGGTAGTGACAAAAACAAGAGGAAAGTACATTGGTGTTCCTGGGAAATGTTGTGTCGCCACAAACATATTAGTGGCCTTGGTTTTAGGGACTTGCACTCCTTCAACCAAGCCATTTTGGCCAAGTAGGGTTGGCATATGATTGCCCATCCAAACTCCCTGGTGGCAAGAACACTCTAAAGTCTGGAAATCTTGGGTTTATGAATTTTTTTAATAAGAATCTTGGGTTGCCTGAACAGATTCATAACGTAAGATTGAATAGCCTAGATCACTACTTTAATAAGAACCTTCCGACCTCCAGCAGAGAAAATGTACCTCTTCTATCCCTTTAGTTTATTCCACACTCTTTCTTTAATGGCAGAAAAGAGATTATGTTTATTCTTACTGGTGACGCAAGGGAGACCCAAATCTTTACTGTGGTATGGGACCTAGGAAACACCAAGATAATGAGATAGATGAGCAGCAGTCGCCCTTAGAATACAGGAACACTCCCTGGTGGCAATTTACCCCAACTCCTCATTCCTATAAGCACATCCAAAATATTCTGATTCTGCAATATGGAAAAGTATTCTTTGGGGCCGGAAATTGCTGGTTAAAAGGCTTCGTTGGCTCATCGGGGACGGATCTTCTGTCTCAATCTACTATGATCAATGGCTTCCTCGTTATTTATCCTTTAAACCGTTATTCCTTCATATACTGCCTGAACACTCCTTGGTGGCTGATCTACTCCTTCCATCAGGTTTCTGGAACCAAGAGCTTATACGAAACTCTTTCTCAGAAGATGAATACAAACTAAATGACGTATACAGCTCCCCTCAAAGATCATACGCTTTGTTTAGAGACTGTCTCATGGTTGGATCCTAACTTTTTCTAACGTTAGGCGACATCATGTACCTGTTGATGATTCTTTTAGCCGATGTGTGAAAGGAGCTGAAAATTTCATTCATGCACTTTGGCTTTGTGATGCTCTAAAGTATGTACACCAGTCTTGCTCCCTTTTGCACGGCTTTGGTATTGGTCATAATACACCCATGTTGGATCTTTTGATCGAATGTCTAGCCAACTTTCCTACTGAAATTTTAAGACTCTATTTATACTATTTTTTAGACTCTGGTTTATTAGAAACTAATTTATTTTGAAGCACAAGGTGTTTTCGATGTCGGATGTACTGTGTTAGGTGCAAAGCTACAGGGACGAGTCTAGGTCTACCCATACCTCTACTACTGGCACCCCTGTGTCACGAACTAGAGTATGGCAAGGCCTTAGACTAGGCCTTATTAAACTAAATACTGATGCAGGGCTATCTTCAAAACACTTTAAAGTTGGACTTGGGGTAGTGCTACGAGACCACTCTGGGATTGTCTTGGCTTCCTCTTCCATTCTTATAATAGCGCAGCTTTCTGTGGACATTCTTGAAGCTTTGGCCTTGCGACATGGTCTTTATCTGGCTTGAATGTTGGTATCTCAGCACTCGATGTGGTCTCTGATGCTACAGGTATTATTCATAACATCAATAATCACCCCCCTTTTACCTCGGAACTGGACTTGGTCATTCAAGACATTATTGTTATTGCTTTCTCATTCTCTTGTTGTTCTTTCAGCTATGGTTATTGATTATCTAATCGAGTTACACATGAATTGGCACATCTTTCCCTCAACTTAGACTCTGAAACTATTTGGTTTGGCAAAATGCCTTCCCAAATTGAACATCTTGTAATTGAGGATTCTTACTCCTCCCGATTTTTATGAATGAAATATTCCTTTCAAAAAAAAAAGTAAACCCTCTAATGGGTCTCGCCATTTCACACACTTTAGTAAACTCAACTAAAGGCTCATCATGCACCACATGTCATAAATCAATTGGTCAATAATAATTGTTAACTAATTAATATACTTAATACTTAAGTGTTGACTTATGCACATCCTAAGGGTTCTTGAAACAATTATTGATTTTACTGAATTTTACTGGATTGATCTATTTAATCTGGTATACTGCCTCAATACATAACGAGTATACTTTATATTATAGGACTCCCTAGGTCCACATCCAATTAGTCAAATAGAACTATTCTATAAGTCAATGAATGATGCCCCATGCACACATCACAGATATTACAAATCAATGAGTTGGACCATATAAGGTGATGACAAAGCGTATACGTATAGTCCTTCCTTTTGGGATTTGTACTTACGTGTCATCCATTTATGTATGAATATTTGTTTAATATTTATACTAGTATTATCATTTTATTAAATTGCTAATTATATTTTATATATGGTAAGATGCTTGTAACGTTTCAAACATTGTATGATCTGAAATAGTTCAGATCTGGTCTAAATGAGCTTAGATCAATACTAAGAATTAGCAATGCTAAGAGTTATAAATGTTAAAAGTTGGCATTGATAAGAGTTATCAAGTTATAAGAGTTAGCGATATCTAAAGAGTTAGAGCCTTGTCTGAAATAGGACAAAGACATGAGAATATATTAGTAATGACGTAGTTGCAAAGAGTTACAAATAATGCTAGAAAATGTCATTATGCAAATATGTTCTCAAATATTATGTTCCTGATCTATCTTCACTAATGTTAGAGTCTGTCAGTGAATCCCTTAATAAATATATAGTTTGGTATATGTCCATCTGGATGGTTCAGATGGTTGTCTTAGCAAACCATGAGTTTAGTGAAAACTCGTATAGAGATAGAGATATTTAGTAAGGACTGAATACTGAACAAACTCACATAGACCTTCAATAGACATTCTATAAAGTCGTAAATTGAGGGTCTTTTGAGTTGAGTAATATTCGTAATCCTTTAACCTGAGTGCCACGGTGGGCTTATGAGTGATCTATCATACTTTGGTTCTACACATGTTAAAAACCTTTCATGGTCTGATTGCTGGTGTCGCTGGGTATGGTCCGATCTACATAAATGTGGGATCTATCAGCTCATTTGGGTGAGTAATATATCCTAATGCTCTAAGATTGTATTTCAGAAAGTCTTATAGCCATAAGCAGTAATTCTTGGGAAAAGAGTTTAACCCTAGGGATAAATAATATCAAAAATAGTTTGGGAATATTATTTATTGAAACACAATTCTAGAGATAAGCTTTCGGTCGAGCATATGGAGCTTTGACGTGTTGATCTATATCTCCACTCTACCTGAATATAAATGATGGATGGATTATATACGACTATGTTATAACCTCAATTTATATGGTCTAACACGTCGCTTTGTAATATTTGTAACGTGTGTGGGGGGGTTGTCGTTCACAGACGTATGTAAGAGTTTCATATGATAATTTAGGCGTAAACCTAGAGAGTCTTACAATATGAAGTGTACTCTTTGTGTACTGGGGTAGCATTATGGATTGAACGGTTCCATCCTAGAAATTTCAGCAAATCAAAAATATATTTTAGGATTCCTTAGGTTATACACTTGTCTAGACTTAAAAGTTAGGTACATCATTTAATTAATTGGTAAGAGTTATTAACTAATTAAATATTGACAAGTGGCACAATTTTGTTTCATGAATTATTTCACCATGAATTCACTCATTAACCATTATAGTAAAATCAAATAAGATAAAAATTAATTATTCAAATAGTTTTTTAATAATTGAATAAATATTATTTAAATAAATGATAATATTTATTTAGTTATTTATTATTTTGGTTTAGGTGGGAGACATATACCTAATTATAGTTTTTTGGCCACTTAATCAATTTTAGGACCACTTATGAAGTGCTTAACACACCTAAATATTATTTTGAATAATTAATTAACAAAGGGTGAAGCAAAAACAAAATCGTGCATAGTGAGAGGGATTGGAAGAGAGTTTTTCTCTAAAAAAGGGTTGTGAGAAAAACTAGAGAGAAAAAAAAAATAAATTCCTTTTATTTTTCTTTCAAGAAATAAAAACCTTGTTGCTAAAACTTTAATTGCTGCTATTCTAACTTCACAATCCCACTGGATTGTTGTGAACTAGAATTGAATAATAGTGCACTTCAAGGTAAGCTCAAAGTTGAAGTTAGAAAGAATCCAGAATTAAAATCTTCACCAAAAGTGATCAAAGGTATGTTTCTATAATCTTAAGTTGTTAATGATTTAAGTTATATGTGTATATGTTAATTACATGCTTAATTTCGATGTGAAATTCATTTATATGATACATGTATTTAGTTTTTTTAATATGTACACAAATCACATGCATATACCTTAAAATACGTTAACACTTCCGTTATCTATACCCTGGATATGTGAGGACATAGATTATAGCAATCAAATCCCTATATGCTCATTTATAACTTATCTCTAGATTCGTATCTCAATGAACAATATATGCAAACACCTTTACTATATTTGCTAACTCTGTGGCAAAATCCTTTCTTGGGTTAATTGCTTAAGGCTATAAGATGTTTTTAGATACAACCTCAAAGAATTTGGATATATAACTCCTTATGAGAGTTGACGGATCCCATATCTATGCATACTGAACTCCATGAGCATCGGACCATACCCAGCGACATACAGTGGTTTGACCAATAAAGGTCTCTAATGTCTATAGAACCTAAGTATAGTGGTTTACTCATAAGCTTACCGTGGCGCTCAGCTCAGGGGACCACGTACACTACTCAACTCAAGAGGACCTTCCATTGACGGCTACATAAGATGTCTATTGGGGTCCTCGTAAGTTTGTTTCGCACCCAGTCCTTAATAAATACCTATATGCCTATACAAGCTCCAAGCTCATGGTCAGCTAGGAACAACCATCTGTACCCTACAGATATATACATATACTGATCTATATAAAAATGTATTCATCGATAGACCTGCATCGTTGAAAAAAAATTAGGAATATAATGTTTGAGAATATACTTGTATATCGAGTACAACTCTTACAACCATCTGTACCGAGTGCAACTCTTACAACTATGTCATTACTAGTATACCATTAGGTCTTTTTCCCATTACAGAAAAAGGTTAAACGCCTTGGATTTCACTAATTCTTATAACCTGCTAACTCTTAGTAGTCATAATTCTCACTATTGCTAACTCTTAGCCCTGATCTAAACTCTTTTAGACTAGATTTAAACTCCTTCAAATCATAAAATATCAATAGCATTACAAGCATTGTACCATATAATAAAATATAATTAGTGATTTAATAAAATATACATTGTATAAATATCAAATATTCATACAAATAGGGATGGCACGTACGCACTAATCTTAACAGCCGTAACATATTCTACCTCAAAGGTACATCGACTGTGGATATTTATATTGCATTCACAACTAACTATAGTATTGTTGAGAAGAAATACAAAATCAGATGTAGATTTTCTATCATTAGGACCAACTAGAAGTCTGAGTTTGTGTATCCTCTCATATGTAAGTAACTTTCTCTATAATGCAAAACATTATCCTCTATACCTCTAAGATATTTCAAATATGTTTCATGATCATTGAATGGCCGTTACCTGGATCAAATCGATACCACTTATAGCCATCTAAATCTGGGTCTTGTACATACCATGGCGTACATCAAGCTACCTCTAGCTAATATATATAATATATTAGACACTCTAACCCTATCTTCTTTTCTCTAAGGACACATCTTTCTTAAAAGATGAATGCCATGTCTAAAAGGTACATTGACTGTCTCACAGTTACTGAAATTATACCTTTCCAAGACATTGTCTATGCACGAAGATTGAGATAGTCCTATCAGCTTCTTAACTTTTATATCTATAATGCTTTTATAACTAGTATGTAGGAAGTCTATCCCAAAAATTTCATGAAGAAGTTCTTATTTAAATAACTTTTATCCGACTAACTTACAAGATATCAATGTCATTTTTTATATTTAATATGTCTTATATATAAAGAACTAGAAAGAAAATTATGCTCTCATTGTCATTTCTTAACACACATGCTTAAAACCCAACTCTCTGGTTTCATTGTCAAAATAAAGATTTCAGCACATTATAATAGCCAACAAAATTTGAATTGACTTAAGCATTATAGTTGGTGAAAGAAGTTTCCTCATAACCAATCTCAGATCTCTCAATATAACCTTTTATCACCAATCAGGCTTTAAAGGTCCCTACTTTAATTTTTTACCTACGCTTCTACTGTATAAACTCTGATTTACAATGAATGGAAATAATTTCTACCAGAAGCATAACCAATTTTTAGACTTAAGTGTCATGCATATAGTCAATTTTAAATTTCATGGAATCTTGCCATTTTCCCAATTTGATGTCGAACATCATCTCTCTATAAGTCAAAGGATAATTTTCTTCAACTAAGAAAACACTAAGGGAATCTTCAGGTATCATCATACCTAATAGGTGACCCTAGATATCCATTTTGACTTTCACAAGAGTATGTTAAAGATATCTCACTTGATTGAACTTTAAGCTCTATCGTCGGTTCATAATTTTTAGATTGACTTAACTAAGTTCAATCTTTCTATAATTCTCACGATCTATTAGAAACGCTTTCTCTAGGAAAGTGGTGTAACGAGAAATGAATACATCTCGCTCCTCTAGATCATAGAACTAGTATCCTATAAAATGCTTGGGATACCCAATGAATCAATACTTGTACCCTTTGGGTGCAAGTTTATCCTATCGTGCAACGCTTATGCAAGCTAGACAACCCAAATCTTAATATACTTAAGACTTAGTTTCTTTCTAGTTCATATCCTATACGAAATAGAAGGGACGACTTTTGATAGAGCTCTATTCAATAAGTGAACAATAGTTTCTAAAGCATAATCCCATAGATATTCTATAACATCGATGAAGCTCAACATTAATCAAAATATATCTTATAAAGTGTGATTAATCCTCGTCAAAACTCTTTTGTGTTGAGGAGTACTTGGAGGACTATATTGAGCAAGATATACATTATCTTTTAAATAATCTATGAATTTACTGCTCATGTATAAATGGCCATGATCTGATCGAAGGCATTGAATATACACAAGGGTTTGTTTCTTTACTTCTAGTCAAAAAATTTTGAACACTTCAAAAGTTTTCGACTTGTGTTTCCTAGAAATATATATCTATATTATGAAAAATCACAATACAATGAAGTATCAAAATCTACCTTGTGGCAGTATGATTCATTGGACCATATACATCATTATGTACAAGTTCAAATAAATCAGTGGGTCAACATCTAATATTTACATAAGTATTTGGTCATTCTCCTTTGAATCTAATTTTCATAAACTAGCCAAGATTTCATAGTCAGATCAAGTATCTGGCTATGCTTAACCAGACAAGATAGTCGTCTCACGACTATATGATCTAATCTTTTGTCTCACAATTGATTATTATTCAAAGTTCCTGAGCCATTATTTATTCTATCCACCAAGACATTTCTTGTTGTATTTATGATTTAATTGCCATTCATTAATTGACACTCAATTAGCAAAATATTATCGTTATCATATATACATAAGGAATTATTCCTACTGTATTTATGATAATCCTCATTGTTTAGTACATAGAGTGATCTAATTCATGTAATAATGTTTGGCATAAAATATCAATTATACAATGTAATGCTTATGCTAGAAGGGAAAAGTGACTTAAAAGTCCTAACAACTACCACATCTAGAAAATCTCCATTTCTTATATAAAGTTATACTTTTCCTTTCATAGCTATCTAGCATTCCTCAAATCATGTAACACTTCGCAGATATGAGAAAGACAAGCAGTATCTCATATGCTAATGAAATATCTATAATTGGTAAACAAATATCTAAGAATCTATCTTTCCTAAGGTAAGGTACATTAAATAGTAATGATTACTATTTTAAACCTCATCAGAGTGGAAATAATTTTCATTGTTATTATTCTCTATTTGTGGTTTAGATATAATTTTTCAAATGGAGTATAATATTACTTACACAACCTATGTGAACATGCTCTTACTAAAAATCATTAGACATTGAGATCAAGATATATGATTTGACTCTCAAATCATCCTTAATCATTTTCTAATAAAATTTATCTTCTTTCGAAGAGATATTATCAGAAACACCTCTAATAATCTATTGATCATAAATATATCAAAGTTTTTTCTAAATTCGAAACTATTCTCAGTTTCAATAGCAAGTGTAAATATTTTTCAGTACTCAATAGTTGATGTGCTTAGATCAAGTATCCTAACGGATTGCTCATCCTGGTCTTATTTCTATAAAATACCTAGGAGATATTTAGCAGAATATTTTAAATTATTAATAAATAACACTTTAGATCATGGGTATAATTTTTATAAATTTTTTAATCTAAAGACACCCTCACATTGCTTTACATAATCCCTAAAATCTCTCAAAGGGGGAGAAAGATAGTTTAAATTATTTTAAACTGTATAGTGGGAAGTGGATCCTATTGGCTTTTTACTCTAGCCTCACGTTTTAGCAATATTGGCATTTGTAAACCCAAAAGGTAGACAACTCTTGTCAATTGCATCTCAAGCAACTATTAATACTAATCATAAATACACCTTATCCTTATGCCTTAGCATTATTGGGTAAGTGTATTCCAGATTAACTTGTTAATGATCAAATATATGTTACTGATACTATCCTCACGCTTTAGCAATATTGATTAATATATTAGCATATATTTGCCTCATCTCATGTTTAACTAGCATAGTCCAAATCACACTGACCAAATCTCTCACGCTTTAGCAATATTGAAAAAAGTCCGAAGTAACTTGTCTAACACCGTATTGACAAGATGGATCAATGAGTAACATTATCTTATAATGAAATACTATTCAATTTGATTAAGAGAGATTTTTACATGCTTGTCCGGATCTTATGAATATGTGATTCTAAATCACACATTTGTTCTGTACAAACATAACTAACTCTCACTAGCAGAGCCCCCATTATGGTTACTAGCACAAAAAAATATGCCATAGTTTATAATGCACTTATTATAATTATTATAAATTACATAAAATAAATTATTAATATTTTTTTAAAACAATTTAAAAGAAATAATCGGAGTAACTAGTATAATTACAGTTTTTCCAGCCTTTGGTGTTGTAGTACCAACATTTACAGCGCTACGATGCTAGGGCCTCCACCCAAGCGCCGTAGAGCTGAGCTTCTAGCTACGGCATTGGGTCACCACTAAAGGGATTGATGCTGGACTAGTGGCGCTGCGATGCTAGAGATTTTATTCTTCAGCGCTATAACGCCAAGCCGCGTGCGCTAAAGTGCTGGTCAATATATATAAAGTTATATGCCACCAATTGAAATGAAATTCGGCCAGCTCCACTTATAAGCCATTAATCAAGCATAAGGTGCATATTATTATTTTAAATTGGAGGCACCTCATGCTTGAACAATAAAGACACTATATCTCTTTTTATTGGATGAATGAAAGGCAATTAAGGGTATAAATAGCCAAGCTTCTTTTTCATTCAATTTACAAGTCAACAACTCATAAAATATTTAAGAAGATCAACAGAATTTTAAGAACCAAGTGTTGCTTCTGATAAAATATTTCAGCGAGAATAGGATACTATTGTTCTAGCTCAAATGATCCTACTCAGTCCTAGACGAGAATTGTGCAAAGCACACTTTAAGGGTGAACTCCCTTTTATCTCATTAGTGTAATGAAATATGTTTTTTATATTCCACTGTAATTGAGTGTCAATTAATGAATATTACACGAATTAGATCACTCAATGTACTAAACAAAAAAGTAGTATTCATTGCCTTTAATCTAAGCGCTATGGTAGGCTTGTGAATGATCCACCATACTTTAATTTTATGCATTTCAGAGACCTTTCATCGTCTGACATTTGGGTATCATTAGGTAAGGTCCGATGTTCATAGAGCCCGGTGTACATAGATATAGGATATGTTAGCTCATATGGGTGAATTATATATCTGAATGCTTCAAGATTGTATTTCAGAAAGTCTTATGGTCATAAGCGAAAACCTTGAAAAAGAGATTTTTGTGGGGTTAAACAATATTACAAAAGAATTTGCAAATATTATTTACAAAAATAAGAATATAGAGATAAGTTCACAGTCAATCATATAAATATTTGACAGTGATAGTCTATATCTTTGCTCTTTTAGGATATCTGTGACAGATGGATTATACGGATATGGTTGACCTCAGTTTATATGGTTCAATACGTCATTATGTAATATCCGTAACGTATGTGGGGGGCATTGTTCTTAGACTTGCAAAAGACTTCCTTTAGAAAATAATTATGGACTTAGTGAGTCTCAAAATATGAAGTGCACTTATTAAGCACTAGGGTTATAGATCAAGTCAAATGGTTCGATCTTGGAAAATTTTGAAATGTAGGATTTGTTTCAAAGTCTATCAAGAAAATGGGGAACATAGTTTGCAAATGTTGAAAATAGGTCCCTTTTGCATAGAAAATGAATTTTGACATATGGCATCCATGCATAGTCATTTGTGAGACAAATAGCATACACATGGAAAAGCATGTGACAAGTGTCACCTATGTAAAAAGGTTTGCATGAGATGGAGGGTGACACTTGTCAGTCATGCATTGAATAAATAATAACTTTGAAAATTATTCATTTAAGTCCAAATTTTTGCCATATATAACTATAAATTTGCAAAAGTTTCATTTAAGTCTTCATTTTTCATATTTGCCCAATTTGAGAGAAAAACTTCAAATTGTTTAAACTGAGCTCGAATCTTACTGGAAACTTAAGATCAAGCTACCATTCTAGCTTTAAAATCCCATCAGATCATTGCAAACTAAGATTGCTTATGATTGCACTTTCTTGTGAGCTCTGGATTTATTCTTCACCAAAGTTCTTCAAGGGTATGATTTTCGATCTGTTTAATGTATTCGATTTCATATCCTGAATATGTTTGTTGATAAATTACATGTACTTTCACTGTGTAATGTGTGTTGGACATGCATTTTGAAATTAATCATCATGTATACAACCACATGCATGAAAATTTAATTGCATTAACAATGGTATCAGAGCATGTTTTTGTGTGATTCTGGGTTAATGGAGTGTTGTTAAGCTGTTTGGAATGTTGAGGAATGATTGATAGGGCATAATCATGTAAAATATTTTATCATCCTAAACTTAATGTTTACTAAATTAATCTTATTAATTTAGTCATTTATGCATGTTAATATTGTTTTATAGATTTAAAAATAATCGGCATGAGAATACTAGAAACCGAACCTGAATAGAGTTTTTTGGAATGAAAATCTAAGAAGGGACCAAAATGCTCAAAACATAAACAGTGTTATAAATAGTGCTCGTGCATAGTTCATATGAATAATGAAAAATTTTGGAAAATTTTTAGTTTTTGATGAATATTACCAAATAGTATGTATGAATAATGCTGATAATAGTATTTATAAGTAGTAACTATGAACATTGCATTTAAACAGTATTATGAACAGTCGCCGAGAGTCACTATTCATCCAAAATACAAATTTTTAAAAAATATTGCAACAAATGTTGAGTGAAGGGCAAAGTTTGCCTTATTTTAGTGCCCTAAGCCTATAAAATGGTGACTATTAAGCCAAAACAAAGGAGATCAGCATGGGGAGAGATTAAAAACACCAATAAACAAGTCTTAGATTGAATTAAACATCAAGGAAGTGAGGATTCAACAGTAAGGATCAAAACAGAGCAATAGAATAGAGAACTTTCTTTTCTTTGTATTTGTATTTGTATTTGTATTTGTTGTCTGACGATTTCCTTCGATTTGTTGATTGATTTTGGTTCTAGAACTCTTTTTATTATCGTGGATTAATTTTATATAACTAGGATTATGATTTGAACTCAATATGTAGCTTGGATTCACTGTTTATCCTTATTAATTATGTCAATATTGAATTATTCAATCTATTGAGTGTTTAATGCTTCTAATTACATGATAATGTATTAGATTAATTTGGAAACCTTAGAAAAGGGAATTTTATATTAAACATTAATAAATTGATGTATGATCATTGTGTAAATCCATATGAGATAAGAATAGACTTATATGGCATATGTAACTATTTGTGAAACCTACTCATAATGAATCTCAATTCAGGATAATTATCATAGGCATATAGATAATTGATTGATTGAGGTATAATCACTTGACCATTGAAAGAGGCTTGTGAATGCATTTAAGTTTTTGGTTAACAATTTATATTGATACATTAAGGGTAACAAGTGAATTCAAGTGTAGTATTAAGGGATAATTATAGTCCTAGGCATTGATAATTGGAGTGTTTAAGACCATTTTCTTGTTGTCTTTATCATTAATTTAATTAATTAGTTAATTTAGATATCAATCCATTGAATTACCAGTAGTTTGAATAAGAGTTGGAGGACATAATTTTAGTACTTAGCAAGTAGTAATAATAATTTCTCGTAGGAACGATACTCTACTTATTGTATATTACTTGTTGCGATAACGTATACTTGCGTTAATTTGTGTTATACAAAATACACAACAATGGTGCATTTTGCATTTTCAAGTAT
Source organism: Ailanthus altissimus (assembly GCA_946807835.1). Taxonomy (NCBI): domain Eukaryota; kingdom Viridiplantae; phylum Streptophyta; class Magnoliopsida; order Sapindales; family Simaroubaceae; genus Ailanthus; species Ailanthus altissimus. The sequence continues at coordinate 8,467,483 of OX327699.1, forward strand.
TGTAAAATGAATAATCAGGTCACTGCTAGAAGTAACGTTGGGGCTTTGCATATTTAATGCCCAGTGTTCATTAAGGTTAAATGAACGCTAGGATGTTGGATATGTAATGCTGGTTGCTTCATCATGCTGTTTGCATATAAGACTGCTGAGGCATTGGCTTGTCACCATAGGGGCATTATGTGATAACACTGTAGATGAGTAAATCTTCTTTTATAGTGTTGGAAACTGAGCCACTGATTTATTGAAACTAGTACATAATGATGTATATGGTACAATGATTTTTCATGATACAGACATGTGTTTCTGATGAAAGATAATTCAAAAACCTATGAAATGTTCAGAGAATTTTGATAAGAAGTAGAGAAATAAACGGTATGTGTATTAATCCTTTTGATCAAATAGAGGCGGTGAATATATAAGCAGTGAATTCATAGATTATTTAAAGGAGAATGAGATTCCCTCTCAGTATTATCCTTCAGGTACTCTTTAACACAATGGTGTTTCAGAGACAAGGAATTGAACTTTATTAGATATGGTTCTATCGATGATGAGCTTCACCGATCTTTTAGAATATCTATAGGATTATGTTCTAAAAACTGATGCTCACTTATTGAATAGAGTTCTATCAAAATCCGTTCTCACTACTTCGTATGAGATATGAACTAGAAGAAAATTGAGCCTTCAGTATGTTAAGATTTGGGGCTATCATGCTTATGTAAAAGTTGGACAACAGGATAAACACTCTATGGGATATCATTTTTATGATTTGAAGGAATGAAATGTGTTCGTTGCCCATAATGGCATTTTTCTAGATAAAGAATTTCTCATGGGTCATGGGGATTGTAAAGAATTGAACTTGATAAAGTTAATCCAGAAATTTATGAACCGACGATGGAACCACAAGGTCAATCGAATGACATACCTTTTGACACATCCTTCTCATAGGTCAGAAAGGATCTCAAGGTTATCTGTTAGGTATGGTATAATGCTTAAAGGTGCCTTTAATGTTTTCTTATTTGAAGAAAGCGATCATATGACTTATAGAGAGGCAATATTGGACATCAATTTGGAAAAATGGCAAAAAGTCATGAAATTTGAAATTGACTCTATACATGTCAATCAAGTCTAGGACTTGGTTGAGCTTCTAGAAGGAATAACTATTATTGGTTATTTATGGGTTTACATGACATGGGCCTAATGGAGAGATAGAAACCTTGAAAGCCCAACTGGTGGCAAAAGGTTACACTCAGCGATCTGGGATTGATTATGAAGAAACTTTTTAACAAGTTGTCATGCTAAATTTAATTCAAATTCTATTGTCTATTGCAACATATTATAATTTTGAGATCCACTAGATGGATGTAAATACGACTTTCCTGAATGAAAATCTCAAAAAATAGATTTTCATAGGGCAGCCTAAAGGATTTATATCCAACTTGACTTTTAATCTACTGTACAAACTAACAAAAGTCATTTATAAACTTAAGCAGGCTTCCCAAAGCTAGACTCTTTGTTTTGATCAAGTAATCAGAGGGTCTGATTTTATAAATAAATAAATAAAGAGAAGAAGAATCATGTGTTTATAGAAAGGTCAATAGAAGTATGATTGTTTTTCTTGCTCTCTATAAGGATGACATACTCATTATCAAAAATAATATTAGTTTGTTACAATTAGTCAAGAGTTATTTAAGTAAGAATTTCTCTATGAAGAATTTAGAATAGGCTTATTGTATACTAAGTATAAAGCTTTATAGAGATAGAGCTAGGAAACTAATAGGACTCTCTCAATCTTCATGCATAGAAATTGATCTTGAAAGGTATAACTTTACTAAATATAAGACATATAATGTACCTTTCAAACATGGCATTTATCTTTTTAGGAGAATGTTTTCTCAGATGGAAGATGAAATGGTTAGAATGTTTAATATACCATATGCATCAGCTATAGGTAGTTTAATGTATGCCATATTGTGTAGGAGACTTGACATTAATATAACCATAAGTGTTACGAGCCAGTATCAATCTGATCTCGGTAACAACCATTAGATGGCTGTGAAACATATCCTAAAATACCTTAAGGGCACAAAAGATAAGTTTTTTATTTATAGAGAAAATGACTTACAAGTTAAGGGATACACTAATTTAGACTTCCAGTCTGATCTAGATGATACAATGTCTACATCTGGATATGTGTTTCTTATAAATATTGCCACAATCAGTTGGAAAAGTGTCAAGCAAACATCCACAACTGATTCTACCACAAATGCTGAATACATTGCGGCTTTAGAAGCTACAAAGGATGTGGTGTTGGATACGTAAGTTTGTCGTAGAACTCAGAATAGTCCCAAGTTCAGTGTATCCCATCCCATTATTTCATGACAATAATGGGACAATTTCTCAAGTCAAAGAGCCAAGGGCACACTAGAAGTCTAATCCTGTGAAGAGAAAATTCTACATAATTAGAGAAATCTTGGTTATATGAGATGTAATAGTATTTAGGGTAGATTCTGTAGATAATGTTGTAGACCCTCTCACTAAAGTTTTAACTCTTATCGTGTTTAAGAAACACATAGAGTTTGTAGGTATTAGATATCATCGTGAATGACACTAAGGCAAGTGGAAGTTATTGGAGATGGTGATTACATGACATTCTAATTATTGTATAATTTTTTTTTGTATTTATACAAATGAATATTTCTATTTAATCATTAATTATTAGTAATGACATAATTGTAAGGAGTTGTAAATGATGCTAAGAAATGTCATTATGTAGTATGTTCTCGAAAAAAAAACATTCTTGGTCTATGGTTATCGAGATGGGTCGATCGATATCCTTCCAAACTAGTGAGTGTCTATATCTGGATTGTCCAGGCGGTTAGTTTTAGCAGATCACAGGCTTAGTGAAAGTCTGTATAGGCATGCAGGTATTCAGCAAGAACTGTGTACTGAATAGACTTAGCAGGACATCTAATAAATATCCCATAGAGCCGTCAATGGAGTGTCTTCTCAAGTTGAGTAGTATTCATGATCCTTTGACCTGAGCGCCATGATGAGGTTTTGACTTATCCATTATGCTTTGAATCCATGCATATCAGAGACCTTTCATGATATAACCTTTGGGTGTCGTTGGGTATGGTTTGATACTCATGGAGCCCGATCTACATAGATATGGGATCCGTAAGCTCATATAGGTAAGTTGTATATCTTGATGCTCCGAGATTGTATGTTAGAAAGTCTTATAACCATAACAAAAATTCAAAAAAAGAGTTTTCTATAAGGTTAAACATTAACGCAAAGGAGTTTGCAGAGATTATTTATGAAAATAGAAATATGGAGATAAATTTACAATTGAGCACTTAGAAATTTGATAGTGATGATCTATATTACTCTTTCTAAGATATAGAAAATTGAGGGATTATACGAATATGGTTGACCTCAGCTTGTACAGTTCAATACGCCATCGTTCACGGACTTATAGAAGAGTTTCGTAAAACAAAGGTGTGTGAACCTAAGAAGTCTCTTAATATAAACTGTACGTTTAAGCGCTGGGGCAACAGACCAGGTCGAATGGTTCAATTCAAAAAGATTTCAAAAAGCATGATTTATTTCACAATCTCAAAAAAATAGGGAACATAATTTGTAAATATTACAAATAAGTTCTTTTTGCATGGAAAATGAATTTTGATATATGACACCCATACATGGCCATTTATGAGACAAATGGCACATGTATAGAAAAGCATATGACAAGTGTCACCCATACAAAAATATTTGCATGAGATGGAGAATGACACTTGTCATATGCTTTTTTATACATGTGCCATTTGCATGAGATGGAGAGTGACACTTGTCAATTATGCAATGAATAAATAACAACTTTAAAAATTATTTTACGTCAAAAAGGACAGTTTTCTATACATCGAGGGCTGTCGTCCAATTCTGAAACCTTTACAGAAGTACTTGGCAAATACCATTAACACTTGATGTTCATGATTCATTCGGTTCTATTAAATTCAAGTATTAAGCAACATGTATAGCATCCTACTTGAACGGGGATAAGAAATTTCACTTGATAATCAAGCTTTTTCTTTCTTTTTTAAAAGTTTTAACGGGGATAAAAAATCTCACCTAATAAACACCAACCCTTACTCTTTAATTTTACTTAAATTATGGTAGCCGCGAGTGTAAAACATATTAACAACTAGTCAAGCTATTCCCAAGAAGCTTATAGCTTAAATGATAAAAAGAGAAACTTAGTATCTTGCTAAAATGTTTGCAAAAAGTAACAGTTATTACTTTAAACCTTTAGTTGAATTTTTATTATTTAGATTAAAAGTAAGTAAAAGTGAAATATGTCCATTCACCAAGATAGTCTCGTCTATTAAATTTATATAATATCTTTGCCTATCTTGAACTACCATATGTTCATTTATTCTTTTTAAATACCTCCTTTCTTATCTTCGCCTCCACTTTTCAAGCTTATCCTTGCACAAAAAGTGAACAGTAACACATATTTGCTCATGTCTAGTACTCAAGTTCTTGTCTATCTTAACATAGGGTCTGAAATGTAGTCATGTGATAAGAGCAAACCCTTTCTGTGAAAATTAAAAATGTCTGCCACCGATCATAAACCATATCTCGTCATCAGTATTCTCTATCACGACTTCTCTCAAAAGCACATTGTACACAAAGTTGCTCCTAGAAAATGATAGGATCCAATCCAATGAAATGGTCGAAGCTTGTTTCACGAAACTTTGCTAATTGGTTGTCCATTAGTTGGCATTTAATCATGCCCATAGTTTGGATCTTCAACATGCATGTTATTCGGCTGTGGTATTAGTTTTATTAAAGTCTTTTGAAGGTCCGTTCACATGTCGGGGGCTACTCATCTTGCCTGCAGTAAACGAACTATTCAGAAATAAACTTTAATTTGGTCCAAAAATATATGGGTCCATCACTTTCAGCCTAAATTTAATCCATGTTCAATTGGGAGTTTTAGAATTAATGAGTTAGTTGTTTGAGGTTAATTGTACTTGTTTGATGAAAGATGTGATTAATGAGTTACTTTAAAGTTATAGTATAAACTCTCCCTCCATCACTATTTATAGAGGTGAGAAATCAATAAGAGATGTTATCTAGAAATCATATTCTCTCTTACAATAATTTCTCTCCCTAAAATAACATTAACACTATACTCCTTTTCCAATACAACGACCCTAAAAACAATAACAATTTAAATGGTTCATTATTTACGTCAATGCAGCTATTTAGGCTTCTAATAATAGGTATAGTGATAAAGCCCTTATCATTTTTAAAAGATACATGCTTGAAAATAGGGATTTCTCTCTAGCATACATCGATGCAGAGAATGCATGCGTATGCTCATATAATGAAATATACTTAAATACAATAATGAAAATAAAAAATGGGATATGTGAGTCATATAACCAGCTAGATTATGTGATGTTTCCTTGCTACTTGTAGGATGTTATAACTTTGGTTGCTCTATACCAGCAATAATGATTTTATAACTATTATCATTGTAATTGAAAACATCATCAACTGACGTGGGTGCTCTACTCTACAAGGAAACGAATGCCTTCAATGGTTGACTAAATAACTTGAGGGAATATATATATGGAATAGGATTGATAGGGCTCCAAATATGTAGAAGCGCTATATGATATTATGCACTCTCGTGGAAATTGCAATACACGTCTTCAAACGCCATCTAATGGCAAATAAGTTATCGAGAAGGTAATGATGGCGAATTTATAAATGCATTATTTTGGGACAGAGTAATTGTACACATCCCAAATATGTATCCAAAAATTACCAACACGTGTATACAAATAACATTAAACCAACTTGTTTAATCAAGGCATCAATTATAAGGAAACACAAAAATTATGGCATTTAATATCATCACCCTATTTTCGCTTACGCCGTATATTATTCCCTGTGCACGTTATGCCAATTCCTAAATCTAAATTAAAATCTCAAAACATTTAAAATAAATAAATTAAAAAAACAAAAAGTGGGGGATTGCATTTAGTGTTGGTAGCCTCAAGGTGAAATTGAATAGATGGACACCTAAACATTAATTTAGGGAAAAATAGAGAATTTCAGTTAACCTTATCATCAGAAAGTGTAATTATGTCACCACTGCCTACCTCATCAACATTGGATGGTTCGCATATACTGTGGTTGGGCACGTATATGGTTGGAAATAATTTTTGCCACTATCGACTCCAATGGAAGCCAATGGCTAACCCAAAAGTTTATATAATAGCCCTATGACAACAATAATAAGTGTTGACAACATTCGACCATGCCTTAGGAATCTTGGATCTCCAGTATTAAATATATGTCAAGACACGGATCACAACTTTCAATAAATGAAAACGTTACATTCAAGCAAACTATACATTACAAATATTATTTTAATACTAGTTTATTTGCAGTATAGTACGAAGGGGGAGCTCCTTTGTTGACAAAGATATAGATATAGGACCTACAATGAAAAGCTTAAATCTCTATGGTAAAATTATAACGCACTAATATACATGCATTATTGCAATTTGTGGAAGTTTATCAAATATAATTTTGCTTAAAGGTGTAGTGAATTTTATAAATTTGGTATGGAAAAAATCTAAAATAAAAAATGGCATTGTATTATTGTCACAATATGTTACAATTGTACAAAGGATCAGTGATATAATGTACATGAAGTGGAGAGCTTAACTTTTGTGGTAACAAATGAAAGAGCGAGTATAATTAAAACTAAAGCTGTCATTAATGTGTAATTTGTGCCAATCTCAGAGGGTGACAATATTGATATCCCTAGGGAAATTTTGCTATAGTATAAGAGTTTATTTGTTAAATCAACAAGTTGTGGGGTTATTAGCTAAACATTATTATCTACTACCAAATGCCACAACTATCACATTTCATTATGTCACATCGTATGTAACAATATAATGTGTTATATGAGTTAGAAAGGATATGCCATCTAAGGTACCCCATCGGTGTCGAGGGAGTATACGTGGAATCAATTTTCGTCAACGTAACATCTAGTGATGTAATCAAGGTGTGACAGTAAAACTAGTATGTATTTTGCAACTGCTGTGTGCTTAATAGGTCTTTGATATTAGAGATTTAGACTATCTGTATGCTTTTATACATGTTCTTTATGAATGTATTTCGATTTGTACAAGACTTTGTTAAATATTTTCTTGTATAGTCTTGTAACACCTTGTATTGTATTCTTTATTCCCGTATTGCTTTTGGTTTTTCTGTAATATTTCATTTCATACAGTTTTATATAGTCTAGTATAATCTTGTACTATCATCTTTTTTATAAGACTTCTTTAGGGATGGCAATGGATCGAGTTTGGGACTGATACCACTAAACCCATATCTGTTTTAAAAATAAAATACCAAATCTTTTCCAAACTCGTTGTAGGTTTGTAATTTCATTATTAAACCCGCGCTAGCGGATATGTACTTCTTACTAAATCCGCAACGGGCTATATATGGATTTTAAGTGAATTGTAAATTAATATAATTAATAATACAAATTCATAAAATTAAGTAATTAAAATCTGATAACAAATTTAAATTCATTAAAAGTCTTTCTATCGAAGTTCACTTCATTTTCAAGTCAAAACTAATAAAAGTAGTTTATAAATAGTAACATAAACACTAAAGTATTAGATGACATAATTAAAAAGAAATCCAATTAAACAAAAATTATTTTTCTTAGACTTGATTATAGATTTACAAACACGTAGTATAAAATAAAATTATATTGCCATATTATAGTGTTAAGATAACCCAATTTTTAACTAGGTAAGTCAATAATATATTAAATATTAAAAGAGTCAAAAAGTCGAACAAGTTGGCAATCAATATACATCAATTGCATAAAATAAATATAAAATATCAAACAAAGTGTGAGTGCCTAGATTCTTTTTCAAGCATGATAAGCGTAAATTATATATATTATTTTTACTTCCTTAACTTGATTAGTTGCGTATTTTAATAAAAATATTAGGCTTTTTTATATGTTTTATTGTCATTTTGTAGGTTTAGAGTCAATGGAGCAATTGGAGATGAAAATCTAAGAAAAATAAGACAAAACATAAAATGCTATTGTAATAATGCTACAATAATCGCTGCAGTATTCTGTGAACATTGATTTTGCTACAGTGTTTTGTTGAAGCAGTGAACAATGCGATTTTTCCTAAACCTCAAAGAAATACAACTCCAAGACTCTAATCAATTCTCATATAAAAGCCACTCATTTCAGACCTCAAAGAGCATACAACTTAGGGCTCTTAGAGCCATAATACATTGAAGAAGAGTAATTTTTAGAGAGAGAAGTAAGGAAAATTCAAGGAAGCAAGAGATTATTGGTGAATCTTTAGAGTATTAACCAATTGCGATTTGACGTCTATATTGGTTTGCTTTTAATTTTATTATGTTTATTTTATTTTTCAGCCATAATTCTCTTGTTACCATAAACTAATTTTATTGTTTAGGGTTATTACTCAAACTCAATATATGAGCTTAATTATTGGATCTTTTTAATATTTATTTGAACTCAATTCTTCATTATTCAAATTATTTTTTCTTACTGCTTCATTATATCTTATCAATATTATGATTGATTTGGTAATCCTTTAATAAACTCGAAAGATGAATCATTATATTTAGACCTAGGTAATTTGATGTATGATTATAGAGTAACATTCAATGTTGCATATGCAAGTTTCAAATTAAGATAAGAATATACCTAATTAGCATGCATGATCAATAAGACTTAATCTTAATGAATTTTTAATTTATTACAAATACCATAGGAATATAGGTATTTGGTAAATCAGAATATACTTGCATGACCTTGGTAGAGGCTTGTGAATATTTTAGTGTCTTAACCAATAAAAAGAATTAAGGGATATAAATATTAAAAGGATTAATCTTTAGAAAACACATTGAAGGATAGTAATTAACCTTAGGCTTTCTATATATTGCTATCTTCTTATTTTATTTGAGTTGTGTCATTTATTTTCTGCACTTTTATTTTACTTAAATTTATTACATAATTAAGATTTTATTTTTTTGAATAATTACAATAAAGATATAATTTTAGTACTTGGTTGAAAATAAAAATTATCCTTATGGGTTCAACATCCGACTTTATAAGTCCCTTTATTACTTGTTACGATAGTATATACTTGCACTTAATTTTAAGATATAGAAATATTGTATCAGAGCACATCCATGTAATGCTATAGTAACTTCAATAAGTATTCAGTACATCCTTTTACTAACTCCATTTCACATTATTACGCTCTATAAGCTTTCATCTAACTAATCTCAAAACCATATTGCTTTAAAAAATCTTTCCCTATATCGCCAATTTGATATGAACATGATGACCCTTTGTACCAATACTTAATTAATGTGCGATTAGCTTGAATGAAGCTTCACCATAGTTTATATTACACATCAAGGGATCAAGTGTGGATGTTGTGAAACTTTCTAATTTAAAACAATTACTGTTAGAGATGGTGCTTACATGTCATTCTAATTTTGATGAATATTTATTATTTAACATTTATACAATGAATATTTTCAATAAATTGTTAATTTCTTATATAGTATTAAGCTTGTTACTTTTTAGACATTATAGATTTAAAAAATTTAAGTCAATGCTAAGAGTTAGCATTCTAACAGTTAAAACCTTGTCTGAATTGAGATAATGACCTAGGAATATATTAGTAATAACATAGTTGCAAGAGTTGTAAATGGTGTTAAGAAATGTCATTATGCAGTATGGTCTTGAACACATCATTCCTGATCTATGATTATTGACACGGGTTGATCAATATTCCTTTCGGATCAGTTTATAAATATATCTAGATTTTTTAGATGGTTAGTCTTAGCTAACCATGAGTTTAGTGGAAGGTCGTATAGCCATGTAGGTATTCAGTAAGGACTGGGTACTGAACGAACTCATGAAGACCTCTAATAGACATCTCATAAAACCATTAATGAAATGTCTTCTCGAGTTGAGTAGTATTGGTGATTCTTTAACCTGAGTACCATGGTAGCCTTATGAGTGATCTTTCATACTTTGATTCCATGCATGTCAAATCTTTCATAGTCTGACCTCTAAGAGTCTTGGGTATGATTCGATACTTATGGAGCCCAGTGTGCATAGATATAGGTATGTTAGCTCAAATGAGTGGATTGTATATCCTAATGCTCTGAGATTGTATTTCAGAAAGTCTTGTGGCCACAAGCATAAACACCGAAAAAACTATTTTTGCAATGTTAAACAATATCGCAAAAATGTTGAGGAAAATTATTTATAGAAATATAAATCTAGAGATTAAGTTCATAATTGAGTATATAAAGATTTGAAGGTGATGATTTATGTCTCTGCTCTTTCGGAATATAAATGATGGGGGGACTATACTTATATGTTTTAACCTTAACTTATTGATAGAGGAATAAAAGTACTAGTATGATTTGTACCCAACTTTTGTATTTTGCTCCAAATTATAAATATTTGGCTATTTAATTGTAGTTTTATATCATAAATAGATGCACGATAGAAAATGTGACGAATAAGAACAAAGGGGAGGCGAATCGGACATCAAACGAAGAAGTTACACTCAAATACAAAATGGGTACCAGGTCTGGGTGCCACAGTGCCCATGACTAAGAGCCGCGGCGCCCATATCAGTAGCTGAGCATCGCAGCACCCCCAACCCAGCACCGTGGCACTCGTGGCGGTAAACAGTACCCTGTGAACAGTAATCCATAAATAGTATTTTGAAGATAAAAATCTATAAATAGAATGTCAAAATTCCTAAGAGGAGAAAAAGGAGAGAAAAAGAGATAAAAGAGGCAAAAACTTAGAGAGAGAATTCATAACATAAAATTAAATATCAAAGCCAAAAATTGAAGAACCAAAATCAAGATTCAAGCTTCAAGTCAAGATTAAAAGAGAAGCACATCGAGGAGTCACTTTGATTAATTTTTCTTCCCTTTATTTATCATTATGTTCTTGTTCTTGTTGATCTTTATAAATTGGTTTGATACTTTTAGTTTTATGATAGGTTAATTTGTTCATCTAGGGTTAGACTATGTGAACCTAGTATAGATTTGGATTGTGTTAAATTTTAGTTTATGAACTTGATAAATTCAATTGATTCATTCTATCTTGTGTTTAATGCTTTCATTATACCTAATTAATATTTTGAATGATTGAAGAACCATGATGAACTCGACGGAGGGATTCATGTGTTTAGCCTAGGGTAGTTTGATGCATGATCATAGAGTAAACACTATGAGTTTCATCTAGGATAGACATATACCTAGGTGGCATGTATGGTATAATTTAGACTTGATCTTAATGAATTACATTCTGATTTGATTACCATAGATATATAGGTAATTGTTAGAATGCGTAATATAATCACTTGACCATCGACAGAGGCTTGTGATGAGATTAGTGTCTAAGCCAATCAATTGATATTAAAAGATTAACTAAGTGATTAATGAGTCTAACAAAGTATTAGGGGACGAGTCAAAACCCTAGATTATCTTTATTTGTAAATTCTACTCTTTACTTTTGTTTAGTTAATTGAGATAATTAGATTAGTTAAATAAATTCTAAATTTTAGTTTTCTGAATAAAAGTTAAGTAGGTACAATTTTAGTACTTGATTTATAGAATTAGATCGCATAGTCCCTGTGGGATCTATACTTGGACTTAAAATCTTATATTACTTGATACGATAGTATGCGCTTACGCTTAGCTAGTATAGCATCAATCACTTATATGGTTCAACGCACCACTTTATAATATATGTAATATATGTGCAGAGCATTAATCACAAACCTGTGGAAGAGTTTCATAAAACAAATCGAGTGTGAATCTAGAGAGTCGCACAATATGAAGTGTACTCATTGAGCTCTGAGATAGTAAACTCAGTCGAAGAGTTCGATTCGAGAAAATTACGGATGAGCTCAATTTTGGGACCTCTCGAGATGGACACGACTCTATCAAAGCTTGGTATATTACTTGGACAAGTGTTGAACACTTATCATATACTTGATTATTTTATTAAAGCTTATTGGATAAGCTTTAAACAAGTCCTTGGACACTTTTCTCTTTTGTAATGTTCCTAATTATTTTAATAAAATTTATTAGATAAGCTTTGTTTATAGAAAATGATACTTATTAAGTGGTGGCATTATTATAATTAGGATTTGAAGAGTTAAGTTTTGATAAAATGCTTGAAAAAAGTCAATTTGTACTTAAAATAATCAAAAAGCTTAAGAGATATTCTTAAAGGCTTGGAATTAGTTCATCCATTTTAAAGAGAATAAGACAAAAATAGTTTTTGCCTTTTAATCTTAGTGTAAAAAAGGGTAGACCACACATGTGAGAGATGACAAAAAAACCTTATTTGTCATTCATCTTAAAAAAAGATATATGTTCGGCCATTTTTGAAAAAATAAAAGCTGCTATTCTAGCTCTTCAATTCTACTAATTATTGGAGACTAGATTTATTCAAAAGAATATTTCAAGGTGAGACTTACGAATCCAAAAATTAAATTTATCACCAAAGGTTTCAAGGGTGAGTTTTTGAAACTCTTAGTGTAATTGATTTTCATTCAATATGTATTTGTTGAATAGAAAGTTAGATTTTCATTTTGCTGCGAATATGTACATTTGATATACATAGAATATTCAATGAACACTATCATATGCGTATATGTACATTTGATATGCATAGAATATTCAATGAACACTATCACATGCATGTATCTATTAAATACACACCAACAATTAAAATCTTTAACATTCATTGTTAAAGGTCCATCTATAATTATCATCGACAAAAGTAACAACTAGTAATAATTAGTAATAATCTTTTGAATCAAAATTTTGTTTCACCATAAGAATTCATTGTCACTAACAACTTCTTCAGATGTGGAATTACTACGAATTGTGGTTGAACCGTATGTGTGATTCACAAAACAACTTGTAGGCAACTTCAATGGTAAACTTGACAGCACTTAATTGTAAATTTTGTGTTTCAACAACTTGCATTCATCTGCCATCCCATAAACCAACGCTGCTCACTAGATCATTTCTCAACATTTGAATTCACTTTTTATAACTTGCCATGAATGCTCCTTTAACCTCATTTGCTTACAACATAAACAGGTTATAATACTTAGGAATGCAGAACTCATACATAACAACGATCCTTTAAAAAAAAAGAAAAGCACTTGCTTAAATGGCACAGTAATTAAGAACTTACAGTGCATTTCTCCACTTTCCCAAGTTGGATTCCCCACTCCTCCAAGTAAAAAATAAAAAAGGAAGTAAAAAAGGGTTAATCATGCAAATACGATGTACGACATACTCCAAGAATGATATGTCATATACGACCTATGCAATATATAAAGCCTTGTGCACACAAATGATGCCATAATGCTCAAACATTCTGCGAATTATATTACTATCACGAACAAAACCTGCAAATCAAGTTCACTAAAATAAAGTCTAAATATAAGCCAGTTTTGCTTGCATTTATGAATATGTGCAAAAATTACACTGTAGTTCACGGTATACCAGGGGAGACGGGTATAACAAACTAAGAACGAAGGGATTGCAATAACTTTTGCAATATCTATCATCGTCCTCGGGATTTCACAGTCACGCTTCGTTGTCTCACCATCAGCAGCAACGTTGCCTTGCATGTTACGCTATATTTTTTTGGACAATGCTTGGATGTGACTTCTGACAGGGTAAAAAAGTTGTCTTAGGTAGATGGTGCCATCAAAGTAACAAGGTTAATAGAATAATATGTCATTATTGCACCATTCAAAAATCTAACAAGGCTTTGTGGTCGATAGGTAGTCACAGGAGCAATGTTATAGCAGGAACTAACGCTGTCTACACTTCGCATATAGATAGCCTTTGCGGATGGAATTTCAATGCCCGATGTCGATGATCCATGTTCGGTGACAAAACCGACCTTAGAAGATGACATTCTTGATGGCGATGTTGAAACCCAAACTGCAGGGAGATGTGAGGGACTCAGATTCCGGCCAAATGAATCACCTAATTCAGATGCGCGTCCAGGAGTGGTCGAATGTCTTATGGAGCCGCCAGAATTCTATATGTGCAGCAAAGACGTTCTCAGAAGAGTGTTTCAGATGGTGGACAAGGCTGAAAATGTTTACACTGCATACTCAAAGGTAATGGGCTTCAGTATAAGAAAGGACATGTAAGACGCAATGTGGCAAGGGATGTTATGTTCATGGTTTCAGAAAGCATCTCAATGCAATCAGAGATGTGCCTTCCTTGAATAAAAGCTGCTTGATGAGTGGAGACACACGATTAGCTATGGAACCCAATCTGTCTACCACAGTCAGAAGGTGGGTGTATTTAAACAGGGGTTCTACTCAGAAAAATTTATATATATATAATCCCAACTGCATTCGACTCCCCCATGCAATAACAAGAAAAGATTGTCTAGTGGATTTAGGGTACGACAAAAATGTTCAAGTGGCCAACGGGTAGCAACTGAATTTGTTACTGTATATACACATCAGGTTTTTGCCCAGTGCATGTTCAATTTCTTCAAAGCCATAGGAAGGTTTCAGGACAGAACATGGACGCAGTAAATGCCTTGATGCATGTCAATGTCAGAATGACACAAATACACGACTTGATGGTTGATCGATCTGGTGGGTATCAAGATGTAGGTTACACAAGGAAGGATTTACAGAATAGGCTTGATGCATTTCGACGACTAACATTCATTGATACAGATAGGGAAACCTGTTTGTCGTACCTTAAGCGAAAGAAAGTTGCAAACCCTGATTTCTTTTACAAATACACTCTACATTCAAACAATAAATTGGTAGATTTTTTCTAGTGTGATGGGGGCTCACTGGCTGACTACTGTTGCTTTACTGATGTCATAGCCTTCGATTCAATATACCGAAAAAATGCCTACAACAAGTGATTCGGTGTGCCATTAAGGGTGAACCATCATAGGTGAACCACTGTTTTTAAATTTGCTCTATTATCGGCGGAGATAGAAGACACATACAAGTGGTTGCTAGAAACTTTCCTGGAGGCAATGGAGGGTAGGAAGCTCAGAGTGTTCTGACTGATGGCGATAGAACTATGCGAAATGCGATAAATAAGGTTCTACTTGAATCTGAATCGGTTCACTAGTTTTGCTGCTGGCACTTGGAAAGGAATGCTCGAACAAATGTATGTGATAAAAACTTTTCCCAAGAGTTTAACGAATGCATGTTTGCTTGCAAGTCCGAGGATGGTTTCCGTATGATGTGCTGTGATTTGGTGGATAAATTTAACCTCCACAATAATGATTGGGTCAACGAGATTTACGAAGATTGTCATTTGTGGGCAGAGACATTCCTGAATATTCTTCGCTAGCATGAGAAGTACACAAAGGTGTGAAAGCATGAACGCCTACATAAATCGGTATGTGAACAAGAATGTTAAGCTTCTTTAGTTTGTGATGCAAATGGACAGAAAGCTTGACAGACAAAGAAACACAGAGGCACGTGATGATTTTTAGTCTGTTAATGTCGTGCCTGTCATGACTACGCATTGAAATTGTATGAAGAATACGCAAGTATGGCCTGTATAATTGGCGTGTATAATTAATGTGTTCAAGCTTATTAAATAGCAAATAAAGGACAGGGATTGATGACCATCGACCAATGGTTGTTTGTTTTCAGCCAAAGGCACTACATCGTAAGACAGTTTAGGCATCACGAGAGTAATTGGACGGTGGAGTTTGACGTGTAGAGAAGACAATTCGCTGCTCATGCACGTACAATGAAATAATAGGCATACCATGCAAACACGCATTCATAGTTACGAAGGCAGAAAACCTTCTGCACATATAATTAACCTTATAATAGTTAAGCGCAAATAAATACTATTGTATTAAATAATATAAAATTTTAAATGTAAATATCAATTCTATATGAATTATGTGATTTAATTTTATTAATTAAATTAATCTAAACAATAAACAAGAGATAAATTCACCGAAAGATAATAATTTATCATTCCTTAATATTTTATTTGATTCATTGATATCTTAGTTAATCACTTAATAAAAATTAATTAGTTTAGACACTAATTTCATTACAAGACTCTGTCGAAGGTTAAGTGACTATATTACGTATTTTAACAATCACCTATATATTTATGGTAATCAAATTAGAATGTAATTCATTAAAATCAAGTCCAAATTATGCCATATATGGCATCTAGGTATATGTCTATTATACATGAAATTTATAGTTGTTACCCTATGATCATGTCCAAGTGACTATATTACCTTATGATCAAGTCCAAGTGACTATATTACGTATTTTAATAATCACTTATATGTCTATGGTAATTAAATTAGAAGATAATTCATTAAGATCAAGTCCAAATTATATCGTACATACATCTAGGTATATGTCTATCCTACATGAAATTTATAGTTGTTACCCTATGCTATCGTATTAAGTAATATAAGATTTTAAATGTAAGTATCGATTCCACATGGACTATGTGATCTAATTCTATCAATTAAATCAATATAAACAACAACAAATAATAGATAAATTCACCAAAAGATAATAATATATCATCCCTTAATATTTTATTGGATTCATTGATATCTTAGTTAATCACTTAATAAAAATTAATTAGTTTAGACACTAATCTCATTACAAACCTCTGTCGAATGTCAAGTGACTATATTACGTATTTTAACAATCACCTATATGCCTATGGTAATCAAATTAGAATGTAATTAATTAAGATCAAGTCCAAATTATGCCATATATGCCATCTAGGTATATGTCTATTATACATGAAATTTATAGTTGTTACCCTATGATCATGTCCAACTAACTATATTACCCTATGATCAAGTCCAAGTGACTATATTACGTATTTTAATAATCACCTATATGTCTATGGTAATCAAATTAGAAGGTAATTCATTAAGATCAAGTCCAAATTATATCGTACATACATCTAGGTATATGTCTATCCTACATGAAATTTATAGTTGTTACCCTATGCTATCGTATTAAGTAATATAAGATTTTAAATGTAAGTATCGATTCCACATGGACTATGTGATCTAATTCTATCAATTAAATCAATATAAACAACAACAAATAAGAGATAAATTCACCAAAAGATAATAATATATCATCCCTTAATATTTTATTGGATTCATTGATATCTTAGTTAATCACTTAATAAAAATTAATTGGTTTAGACACTAATCTCATTACAAACCTCTGTTGAATGTCAAGTGACTATATTACGTATTTTAACAATCACCTATATGCCTATGGTAATCAAATTAGAATGTAATTAATTAAGATCAAGTCCAAATTATGCCATATATGTCATCTAGGTATATGTCTATTATACATGAAATTTATAGTTGTTACCCTATGATCATGTCCAACTAACTATATTACCCTATGATCAAGTCTAGGTGACTATATTACGTATTTTAATAATCACCTATATGTTTATGTTAATCAAATTAGAATGTAATTCATTAAGATCAAGTCCAAATTATGTCGTACATGCATCTAGGTATATGTCTATCCTACATGAAATTTATAGTTGTTACCCTATGCTATCGTATTAAGTAATATAAGATTTTAAATGCAAGTATCGATTCCACATAGACTATGTGATCTAATTCTATCAATTAAATCAATCTAAACAACAACAAATAAGAGATAAATTCACCAAAAGATAATAATATATCATCCCCTAATATTTTATTGGATTCATTGATATCTTAGTTAATCACTTAATAAAAATTAATTGGTTTAGACACTAATCTCATTAAAAACCTCTGTCGAATGTCAAGTGACTATATTACATATTTTAACAATCACCTATATGTCTATGGTAATCAAATTAGAATGTAATTCATTAAGATCAAGTCCAAATTATGCCATATATGCCATCTAGGTATATGTCTATTATACATGAAATTTATAGTTGTTATCCTATGATCATGTCCAATTAACTATATTACCCTATGATCAAGTCTAGGTAACTATATTACGTATTTTAATAATCATCTATATGTTTATGTTAATCAAATTAGAATGTAATTCATTAAGATCAAGTCCAAATTATGTCGTACATGCATCTAAGTATATGTCTATCCTACATGAAATTTATAGTTGTTACCCTATGATCATGTATCAATATATTTAGGCTAAACACATAAATTCTTTTGTCAAGTTCATCATGGATCCTCAATCATTCAAAATATTGACCAAATATAATAAAAGCATTAAGATCAAGATAGAATTAATCAATTATAATAATTAAGTTCATAAACTAAGAATCAATAAAATTTAACTACATATTAGGTTCACATAGTTTAACCCTAGAATAACAAATTCAGCTCATCATAAAATTAAGAGTATCAAACAATTCCATGAATAACAGCAAAAAGAAGAAAAATTAATCAAGACGAGGTCTTGCGTTTCTTCTCTCTCAATCTTGACTTGAAGCTTAAATCTTGATTTCATAGATTTGATCTTTGATTTTGTGATGTGAATTCTTTTTCTAAATTTTTGCCTTCCTCCAGTCTATGTTTTGGCTCTTAAAAAAAGTGCTTTTATCGGTATTAGAAACCCTAAGGTCGTCATTGAGGAGTCTAAATCATGTTAGAAGACCAAAAATAAAGAAAACTAAACTTTCCTGCATGAGGCCTTAGCTCTGGTTTTTGGGCACCGCAGCCTTGAGATTCTGTCCCCGTAGTCACGGCCCCAGGTTTTGGGCACCATGGCTTTAGGCCTGATTAGGCGCACTTGTATTTTGAGCGTAACTTCTTTATTTTATGTTCGATTCGCCTCCAGTTTATTCCTATACATCACATTTTTTATCGTGCATTTATTTATTATCAAAACTAGAATAAATAGCCAAAATTTCATGATTTAGAGCAAAATACAAAAGTTGGGATACTAGTCATACTAGTGCTTTTACACCCCTATCAAATACCTCCAAACTTAAGATTTTGCTCGTCATTAAGCAAAACAAAGATAAACATTCACAACTTTATTCTTGACTTCTAAAATGACATAAAACTAAAATAATCCTTGGTTAATTTAGATGATCATAGTCAAAGTCTCAAAGGTTATCAAATGGCACAAGTCTTTTTAGAATGTAATAAATAACTTTTAATAATTCAGCATACCATTCATCAAGTCCTTTATCCTCCCCTATAGATGATCACTTATGCGTGTGTGTAATAAGCAAGTAATTAGCCAAATGAAACTTAGATTTACTCAATAACTTAAGATAGCACATAACGATGATGTCTTAGCATAATGTAATTTATAACAATACTATAAGCTTGGTTATTCATACTACTCTCTGTTAATATAGAAATACACATGTCTAAGGATCTATTTAGGACTTTTATTAGCTTGTAACATGTGGCTAAGGTCAAGGTGGGATATAAGATATATATGAAGCTCAAAATCACACCATGAACACTTAACTTTACTTAGAACTTCTTAATATCTTTTCTCCTTAATTTATCTCCTCCCCAGAACTTATGATATTCTCATATTTCTTTTAATCACTTTTGCAAAACAAATTCTCCTTTTTCTCAAGCTAGGGGTATTATGCATTTAAACACTTTTTTTTTCTCTTTTTTTTATGCACTCCTAAACTTAGATTGATATGCACCTTTAAAACTTATTGCTTTTCATTGCAGTATCTTTTTTTCATACATTTACAATATTTTTTTATTTTAAGAACATTTCTAAGTAAACTCAAGGTTTATAGTGCTACCGATAGATTTTAGGATAAATAAATAAAAAGTCTTGCAATTTGTAATGTGGTTAAACAGAAAAAAAATTGGTAACTAGGATCAAAAGGGGTAACTAGGGATAAATATATATATAAGGTAGGCTAGAAAAAGTTCAATCGGTCTAAAGATGGCCTAATGCCATTTTTCTATTCATGTAATTCCTAAGATTTTGCCTTAAGTAGTAATCAAGTAAGTTTTAGAGTGCTGGTCATCGAGACTGTGGTGTACTACTTAAGCACGAGTATTTTTAAGCAAAACATTTAACTAATACATGCTTATCTCAATGTGCTCACGAGTAAGTATTGAATTCAGTCCAAGATTCATGATAGAAGAATTATATAAAGTATCTATTATTTGCTAGAGACTTGTGAGGATAAATTCAGCCAATATTCTCTTTTATATCATAACTTAACTAAAAAAATAAAAAGAAAATTAACTCTCAAGACAATCAATCAATTTGTGCAGCAAAATAAATACGGGTTATGTGTTTCCCACCCTAAAACTTAAATTAGACATTGTCGTCATTGTCGAAAAAATAACTCAATAGTAAGAAAAACTCCCATGCAACTGAAGTTGAAGCAATGCAGTGTTGTTGCCTATTGATTGGACTGTGGTGTTCCCTTACTCCTAATCTTTACAATTGCTCGTGCTACTTCCCTGAATGTTCCTCTTGTTGTTTTATTCCTACAAAGAAAAGAAACTCACATAACTATAACTAAAACTAAATAAAAATAAAAATAAAAATTACTTAGGTTGCCTCCTAAGAAGCGCTTGATTTAACATCATCTACTTGGAGGGGCTATTTCTACTCTTATAAAGGATCAAAGTTAATGGTGGAAGCATCCCTGTATGTGAACTTGCTGGGCTTCCTCTCATTTGGCTTTTATATTCTTGCAATTAGACCTTGGGTAGTAACTTATTCTTCTTTCTTATACTTCTCTGGAAAGACTTAAATCTTAGACCGGTAAAGTGTTTCTCTTGTGCCCTTCTCTTCTATCCTTTCATTAAAATACTATTTCTTATTGTTCTTTCTTCTTTTTTTTATGCCTGAATGCCTTTTTTTTTATGTAAGAGTTTAATATCTCCACATCTTTGAGTTCTTTGGTGTTTAGGTGCATCACATCAATGCTATAGTAGTCTTCACCTTTATATGGCAACTTGATTTCCTTGAAGACTTTAAAAGTTACAGTGTCATTTTGTACCCTCATGGTTATTTCCCATTTTTGAACGACAATGATCATATGTCTCATGGCTAGGAAGGGTCTTACAAGGATGATTGGGATTTTTTCTTCGTTCATGTCTAAAATAATGAAATCAGCGAGAAAGATAAATTTGTCCACCTTTACTAACATGTTCTCAATAATTTCCTTTGGATAGGCGAGAGAGCAATCAACAAGTTAAAGTATGATATTGATCGATTTTGCTTCTCTCAAACCTAACTTATTACAGACAGAGAGGGCATGAGATTGATACTCGCTCCTAGATCGTTTAGACATTTACTAAGGTTATGATTTTCAATGGAGCACGGTATGGTAAATCTCCTGGGATCTTTGAGCTTAAGAGGTAGCTTCTTCTAAAGAATAACACTGCACTCCTCTGTTAATGCCATGGTCTCATAATAATCTAGTTTTATCTTCTTGAAAAGGATACTCTTCATGAATTTGACGTAGCTAAGCATCTGTAAAAGGGAGATTAATATGTAATTTCTTAAAAACATCAAAAACTTTAGAGAATTGCTTATCTAATCTCTTATTTTGTAGCATCGGTAGGAATGGGGGAAGAGGTGTGAATGACTGCAAGGGCTGCTTTTACACATTTTATGCACTTGTATGCTGTCCATCTTTCTTTTCTGCACTTTTAGGAATGCTTTGCTGTAATTTTTCTGTTTCAGCACTTATATTACACATCTATAGCCTTTGAGGAAAATGAATAGGTGGTCTATATAGATATACATCATCTATATAGATGATGTCATGTAATATAGCGTGTTGTCATGTAAGATCTTACTACTTCGCAAGTTGACAGCTTAGCATTGCTCTATATTCCCTCGTGAATTTATCTCGGTATCATTTGGTAAAGTACTTTGAGGTCACTTGTTTATGGCAGCAGTAAGTTGTCCTATTTTTACCTTTAAATTCTTCAATGATACTTAATGATTTTGTAGGATAGCATCTTTAAACTTCATATATTGCATTAACATATCTTTTAATGCCTGCTTCTTCTTTTGTGGTTGCTGGGTTCCTGGAGGATTCATTGGTCTGGATGACTCTCCTTGGTTGTTACACCAAAAGAAGTTTTGATGATCTCTTCACCCTGGATTATAGGATTTAATTGTGGGTTAAATATTGTCGGTTAAAATCGCCTACAAAATTTGCTTCCATGCACTGCCCATTCATATGGATAACTACAAAATCACAAGTTACTTGTTGAGGTTTGACCATGTTTTAAGCATCAATCTTCTTAGGTAACATATTGATTTTTACTACCAATGCATTGAATGTATTAATCTCATATGCATTGGTGACTTTTCTTGGTGTAACCCTCTCTACTAGCCATTGGAAACTATTATATGCCATTTCCTCTAGTAAATCATAAGCTTCATCTATAGACTTATTCATCAAAGCTCCTCTAGCAGCAACATCTACAATGGTCCTTAAATAGCCTACTAATCTATTGTAAACCATTTGAACCAATAGCCATTTAGGAACTCTATGGTGAAGACACTTCTTTAATATGTCCTTGAAGTGCTCCCATAACTCATATAACGACTCTTCATCAATTTGACTAAATGAGGTGATGTCATTCCTCATCTTTGTTGTCTTTGTTGGTAAAAAAAACTTGGCTAAGAATTTGTGTTAAATTCTCCCACGTCAATATGGATCCTAAGGGCAATGACATCAACCAACTCTGAGCTCTGTTCCTTAAGAAAAAAAGAAATAGTCTCAATTTGATTGCAACATCAGAGACTCCGTTATACTTGAAAGTATCACAAATTTCTAAGAAATTTATGATATGCATGTTAGGATCGTCATTGGGAGCTCCGCTAAACTATATAATCTCTTTTAGCATCTGAATAATATTTAGCTTGATCTCAAAGTTATTATCGTTAATTGTTGGTCGCCGAATACTCAATTGAACAACATTTGTAGTGGAGATAACATACTCTTTCAAAACTCTTTGTGGTATCATGGGCTCAAACACTGGATTATTGATGTGATCATTGTTTCCCTACATGTATAAGGATCGTTGGCACTATTCACTTCAAAGTCTAATATTCTTTCGATCTCAGAATCAAAAAAAGTTAAATTAGCACTCTTTACCCTTCGCGTGAACTGTTAAAGCAAAAAAATAAAAATATCAAAGTAAAAAGAAGAAGATAAAAATAAAAACAAAAATAAAAATTTGAATTAAAAGTAAGTAGTAGTTTGGTATTAATATTAATCTAAGAATAAAAAGAAATAGTCTCCAGCAACGGCACTAAAAATTTAATTGATGCTATAGTAGTTAAGCGCAAGTGCATGCTATCGTATCAAGTAATATAGGATTTTAAGTCCAAGTATCAATTCCATGGGAACTATGCAATATAATTTTTTCAATCAAGTACTAAAATTTGAAATTTATTTAACTAATCTAATTTTATCAATTAAATCAACCTAAACAAAAACATACAAGAGATAATTTCACCAAAAGATAATAGTCTAGGATATAAACTTATCCTCTAATATTTTATTGGACTCATTAATATTTTAGTTAATCACTTAATACGAATTGATTGACTTAGACATTAATCTCATCATAAGTTTCTGTCGATGGTCAAGTGACTATATTACGCATTTTAACAATCACTTATACGTTTATGGTAATTAAATTAGAATGTAATTAATTAAGATCAAGTCCAAATTATGCCATACATGCCATCCAAGTATATGTCTATCTTACATGAAACTTATAGTTATTACCCTATGATCATGTATCAAACTATCCTATGTTAAACACATGAATCATTTTGTCAAGTTCATTATGGTTCCTCAATCATTCAAAATATTGACCAAATATAATAAAAACATTAAGATCAAGATAGAATGAATCAATTATAATAATTAAGTTCATAAACTAAGAATCAATGAAATCCAACTAAAAGTACAATAATTAGGTTCACATACTCTAATCGCAGAATAACAAATTTAGCTCATCACAAAACTAAAAGTATCAAACCAATCCATTAAAAACAACAAGAATAAGAAAAGAGAAGAAAAACTAATCAAGACGACATCTTGGGTTGCTTCTTGATGAACACTTAAAATTACACATTTAATAAGAGTTTTACATGATTTTTTTGTATTACTAGTGTATTTAATTTTCTTAACTTAAGTATGTTTACAATATTGTACTTAATTATCTTATAACTATTTTGTGGCAGGTTCGGTAAAATGGGCATAACTTTCTACCTAAAGATCCAATTGAGGTGATTCTTAATCCTGTGCAGATCTGACTCAATGGAATAATATATTGTATTTCACAAAGCATTAGAAATTCAAGTGTTTAGAGGGTTCAAATTGGCCTAGAACAGAATTGATCTGCAGTACAGGCCCAGTTTGAACAGTTATCAGTATTTGGCCCATAACTATAGAAATACGTATCTAATACATATGAGATCACTCAATTTGGAAAGATAAGGTACTTATCTACAACTTATATTTTTTGAGTGATAGCTAATTCGGATCACATCAATTCCAAATTGGATAATCAAGTGGGTGCCCTAGTGATAATGAATGCAAATTATCTTGCCACCATTCTTGACTTTCATCAACCAAGTGGTTCCCTCCAAATTTGTCTCGATTTATCCATGTTTTTCTATAAATAAGTGGCTTGTTTATGCCTAAAGGATGTAATTAGAAAGTTAGAATTTAGTTCAAAATACTTTTCCTTTATATCCATTTCCTTGTACTATTATTTCTCTTATTTACTATTAAGTCATGTTATTTCTTCTTCCATTTATTTTCTTTTTATTTAGTTTTATTATGTCCAAATAATTTTGTTTAAGCTAAGGTGAAAGGGTGAAGCTCTTGGCAAGGTAATAAGATATGTTTAATATTTATTCATGAATTTAATGCTTTATTTTTAAGTTATGCAAACTTATATATGATGTATTTATTTTGTTTGTAGAATTAATACTCTTTCTTCTAAAGTGGTGATTCTTGATTTATTATTGACAAACTTAATACTTGGTACAATAAATTCTTGAAACCATTTACAAGATTTGGTGTATATAACCTTTCTTGTAAAGTGGGAGTCTTGATTTATTGTAGACAAATATAAAGATTGGCATAATAAATACTTGAACCCATTTATAAGATTTGGTGTATAATAATTGAAAAAAATAAATACTAATCAATATATAAATAATGATGAACTTCAATTGCAATATTTTCTGGTTGAAACCTCCTTTGTGTGAGAATTCTAATTGAATTATAAAAAAATAAAAAGTTAATATATTCTTACTTCTTATGGCAAGAGTGAACCCCCGTAACCTTAGTTTTTTATTTGAATTGGTTAATTGAAATAATATTTACAAACATCTTATACTGTATTAATTATCTTTAAAGTGTTTATAATTTGTAATTTTAATTCTACTTCCCTGTGGATCGACCCCGTTCTCATCGAGTTATTTATTACTTCGACAATCCTGCACTTGGGAATAACTCCTATATTCTGGACGTGTCACTTCTCTCTCAATCTTAACTTGAAGTTTGAATCTTGATTTATTAACTTTGATATTTGATTTTGTGTTGTGAATTTTTTCTATAAGTTTTTGCCTCTCTCAAGTCTGTGTTTTGGCTCTTAAAAGAATGTTTTTATAACCCTATGGTCATCATTAAGGAGTCCAAATCATGTTAGGAGACCAAAAATAAAGAACATTAAACTTTCCCGCATGAGGGCCACAGCCCCAAGTTCTGGGTGTCACGGTCTCAGGCCTGATCAAACACTCTTATATTTTTAGTGTAACTTCTTCGTTTTACGTCTGATTCACCTTCTATTTGTTCCTATAAGTCAAATTTTCTTTCGTGCATCTATTTATAATTAGAAACATGAATAAATAGCCAAATATTCATGATTTTGAGTAAAATACAAAAGTTATGGTACTTATCATACTAGTACTTTTACACCACTATCAACATATCTGATGGAATGATATAAAGGATATAGAAGAAAAATGCAAAGTTATTAATGGGAAAAACATCAAATGCATAAGAAAAAATGTACATGAAAATCAAAGATGCGGCCATAGTAAGTGTAGTATTAGTGGCATTGCAAAAGTTAATGTTCTATGTCATGCATAGTATTACTGCATACTAGGAGATTATTTCTATCTTTCACGCATTAACATTATAGGTAGAGGAGATAGATAATGATGGCAAGGCTGAGGGCAATAATCAATGTCATGGGAATCAGGTCACAAACCCCATGATCGTGCTTACACAAAGGGTACCAAAGAAACCGAAACATGGAGCCTCTGAGCGCAAACGATATGAGAGATGCAATCAGGTGGGACGTACACATCAAATATGCATGAACATTGACGGTTCTATCTTAACACCTAATAATAGTGGTGCAGATCGCACTGATTATATTTCAGACATGTCAACATCATAAGGCACTAGCAGGTGGTATGCTAAATATTCATCACAACAGACCATCTACTTTGGCAATAATGGTGTTCCAAGTCCAACAATAATATTACCATTATTCTTTGACATTAACTAAATAGATGTAATATTTGGTGATTATATGGCATTTATAAATCCATAACATCTGCAATTCTTGAAATTATAGAGAACACTCTTGGCTCAAAGCAACCAAGGTCAAAGCCTGCCAGAGGTTCAATTCCCAAAGTCTATACTGGCCAATTCAAACAAAGGCCTCAGAAGTTTCACAAGCCCTTCTTAAAGATATTACTGATACGACTTCGAATGTTGCCCATGATGTTCCAGAGCCTACTTGGGAGCCTTAATTTATTGACAATGCTCATCTCAAGGCCAACTAGAAGATTCTGCATAACGGGGGGCTCAACATGGAAATGAAAATCCCCCTCCCCCTTTTACCTTGATGCTGGAATCAATGACTTCGTTCCTTCTAGTAGGTGCATCAAAGTATTCGACTTTGGATATTTCTCTCTTCCTTTACCTTTCATTTGCCTTTTTATAGAGGACTCTATCAATCTTATTAGTGCCTTTAATTCATCCTCTAAGCTTTACTTCACCACGGACAATGGCCACGAGAGACAAGGGTCCCTCATATAGATATTCACCACCAAGGTCCCTCGCCTTCTGATAACCCGCAGGATGAAAAGGAATTTGTTTCGATGTTTGTCAAATTCAATAAAGAGGTAGTGAAGAACTCCACTATTCTTCTATTATATGGAGAAAAATCAGAGGCAATCTTGT
Source organism: Ailanthus altissimus (assembly GCA_946807835.1). Classification (NCBI taxonomy): domain Eukaryota; kingdom Viridiplantae; phylum Streptophyta; class Magnoliopsida; order Sapindales; family Simaroubaceae; genus Ailanthus; species Ailanthus altissimus. The sequence goes on from OX327699.1 coordinate 8,494,870, forward strand.
CGATGTTTGGAACAAGAGCTAATCGTGCAATGATTGAAAGCCACTAAAAATTAATTCATGATGTCATAATTGAGATAACTTCTCCTGATATAATTACGGTATGTGTTATATTATGATTTGGTAGTTCGATGAAATTGCTTTTGAAAATGCTTTCAATAATTAAAGTATATTTAGTTTTGGCAATTCAATAGTTGCCTACTTTGGTTGCATTTGAAAGGGAAATTATAAATTGCAACTGTAGGAGAATTGTTTATATGCATAGTCAATAAATCTAACTGAGGAATACTAATTCAATAATGGTTAAATCATCATAGTAGAGAAAGAGCTCCAAAGGGTTGAAGAAGAGAACAAAAAGTTAAAGGTAGATGTTGCTGTTGCGTCATCTGTCCCTAGGATAAAAAAGAAAGTTGAAAAATTGATCATAAATAATAAGGAGCTGAAGAGAATAGGTTAATATGGTGATTGATAACAACAATTTGATGGATGAGGTACCTATTATTAATGACTTGCTCGATGAGGTACCTATTGTTGATGAAAGAATGGGTTCGGCTCCAAGAAGCTTAAGAACGTGAAACTGTTAGAGCAGGCAAATTAAAGGCTGAACAAAGAAGATGTATCAATTTGCAAAAGTCATTTAATTAGACAAAGCAAGCTTTTACTAGTAAAATTATGAAACTAGAAGCCTCAAATAGTTTATGGCAGAGGAGGATTGATGCTACCCGCGACCTTTATGAATGCCAAGTTAGGTTGTCCTCAGCTTGGTCATGCAGCCATGGATTCAGGTTTGAAAAAACTAAATTAAGCATCGTAAACTTCCTAAAGACTATAGTGGTATCCTTGGTAGGTATCGTGGGTGGTTAGAGAAGCATTTTAAAGATAACGGCTATAATATGAACTATGACTTTGCTAGAGAAGCTACCTCCGAAACAGATCTGGATGTAGTGGACCTCCTTAACGACTCATCTAATGGCCAATAGTTATTGATATTTTTATCTACACTGTATTTGCTTTATTTTATGCAAACTTTGTAATGGAGTTTCTTAGTAGATGAATGTAAGGGCTTCATTTTATGTAATTATATTTTGCTATTGCTAAACTACACTTAACTATTTCATGGAAAATGATACGCATATATAATCAAGCAATGTCAAATGTATATAATTATCATTAATGCTATCGAAATACAATCAAGTTTTTAAGCAACAAAGTGTAAAACATACCTAATGTAGCTCTAACATTTTCACATTTCAAGTAGCACTAATTTGTTGTCCGTCTACTAATGTACTTAAGGATGATATGAGTTACATTTCCAACATGTAATCAAGTTATATTGGATATATTTAATACTCATCTGCCATAAAAAGATGTACAACAATCTCTTGTTGCACCTCTATGTTTTCATATTTCAAGTACCACTTTGTCGTCCAATTATAAAGTATAGCCCAAAGTATATACTTGCAAATTTAATTTCTAACATCACACATTGCCTTCTATCCACCATAGCCATCACTGCAAATGAGGAATACATTCTAAAATCCCCTAATAATACTACTAATTTTATGTTAATTACAAATTATTTCTACCTCTTGTGGCCATAAGGTTCAGACTTCTTATTGCAATGTCTCTCTTGTTTCCTCATTTTATTGGCCATATCTTTGTCTTCCTAGTTATGGCATTGGTGCACACTTTGCACCATATTTTAGCATATTCATGTTTGACAATACCAGGTGCAAAGCTGTTTTGCATCTGATGTTCTTTGAGTCATGCTACCAAACGTAAAAACAAAACTAGTTACCCACTGCTAAACAAGACATACTAAAACTATTCGAATTATTTGTTGGTTTCTTTATACACATAATTACTTATCTTGTATGCTTTGTCAAAAATGTTTTAATCATTCTTCAAGATCATTATCATATACACTTTGCAGTCAAAGTCATTTTCCTGCCTCGCCATTTTATTGTTCACTACAATTATAAACTTTTTAAACTTAAATCTTTGCCTGAACAAACCACAGATTTAGTTTGCCAGAATAAAATCTAACGACACCAACTATAAATATATGCGATACACCTGTTTAGAAACACAACTATAATTCTTCTTTCACAACAATGTAATATATATTATATAGTCCTTCAAATTTTTTAACTTACTAGTATTGGACAAGCCTCATAAATGAAACTCAATGTTTACTACTTAGTAAGAGATTACAGATTTCAATGTGTTCCTCTACTAAAGCGACAACTAACAAGTACAAGGGATATCCCCCGAGGTTGATTGGGATGACAATCTATACATTAGTACACACGATTATATAGAGAGAAACATATTAATGCACTATTTACCTTCATACACTATTGCCAATCATACATGTAATGTCCACAGAATTTACTCCCTTCTTTTAAACTATTTAAGCTTTGTGTGCCCGATAATACAACTTGCTATAATGTTATTAATGTAATCATTCCATTAATAAAAAGTTACACCAATAAATGGACATGCATTACATATGTTCCTCCAAGATGTCATTGAAATAGAACTGACCGAGTAATATGTAGGTAAGAACCAATTGTACTTTAAGGACCATTTTTACTTCTTTCCTCCACCGTTAACATATAAAAAAATATTGTAATTATCTATGTATTGTTAGGGGTCGATGCTTACGTGTCATCCTTGAATGTACATATACTTGTGTATTTATACAAGTGTACATTTCTATTAAATCGCTAATACTTATTAATATAGTACTATGCAATGTAACATTACAGACATTGTATGATCTAAAGGAGTTCAGATCAGATTTAAAGGAGTTTAGATAACGGCTCATAATTAACCACGCTGAGAGATATAAATGCTAAATGTTAGCACAGCTAAGTGTTAGCTGGTTACAATACTCAGCGAAGATCCAAGAGTTGGAGCCTTGTCTGTAATAAGATATAGACCTGGGAATATGCTAGTAACTATAAAGTTGCAAGAGTTATAATCGGATGCCAGTAAATTCTAGTTGCACAAGTATGTTCTCAAATATTGTCCCTGATCTATTTCTATCGATACTGGTCTATCGGTGGATACCTTTATATATAGATCCGCATATGTCGTACCTATAGGGTATAGATGGTTGTTCCTAACCGACTATGAGCTTAGAGCTCGTATTGACATATAGGTATCCAGTTAGGACTGGATATAGGACAGACTCACGATGGCCTTCGATAGACACCCTATGTAAGTCGTCAATAGAGGGTTCTCTCGAGTTGAGTAGTATACGTGGTCCTTTGACCTAAGTAACACGGTGAGCTTGTAAGTGATCACCATACTTTGGTTATGCGCATGTCACAAACCTTTCATGGTGTGATCGATGGGTATGGTCTGATACTTATAGAGTCTAATGTGTACAGATATGGGATCCGTCAGCTCACATAGGGAGTTAGATATCCAATTGCTTCGAGACTGTATTTCAGAAAGTCTTATGGCCACAAACATTAATCCCGGGAAAGAGTTTTTGTCAAGGTGGAACAATATGTGCAAAACAATATAGTAAAGGAGTTTGCACATATTGTTCAATGAGATACAAGTTTGGAGATAAGATATGGATGAGCACATGAAAATTTGACGGTGATAATTTATATCCCTAGCACATTCAGGATATCATGACGGAAGGACTATGCGTATGCGTTGTAACCTCAACTTGCATGGTTCAACGCGCTGATTTGTATATCCGTGACGTGTGCGTGGGGCAATGTTCACGGACTCATGAAATAGTTCCATTTGATAAATCGGGCGTAGATTTAGGGAGTCCCGCGATATGGAGTATACTCGTTGTGCACTGGGGCAGCATGCCGAATTAAATTGTTTAATCCAACAATATCCAGCACTACCACGAGAATGGGTGCATGTTTGTATTTAAGTGTTAAATACAATAATTATATTTACTAATTGTATAAAGACACGTGGGGCATTATAGACCCTCGATTGAGTCTATCCAAGTGTGAAATTTGGTGGGATCCACTAAAGGGTAGACTTTGTAACTATTTATGAGAGGCAAAATGATTATTTCACACAATAATTATTTAATTGTTAAATAATCATTAATATCTCATTATAATATTATATTATATATTATTTTAATATATAATATAATAATATATAAATTGGTGACCTATAGTTGTCACCCATTAAATTATTTTATTATTATTTATATTATATAATATATTATATTATTATTTTAATATATTAGATATATATGTGAGATAATTGTGTGAAAAGGTGTATGTGTGTGTTTTTGGTGCCGAGAGTGAAATGGAAATGGAAAGGAAATTGAAATGGTTTCAATTTCCTTGGTGTCGAGAAGAAGAAGAAGAAAAAAAAAAGGAAAAATGAAATTATTTCATTTTTCTCTATGGTGTCAAAAGTAGCAATTGTGAATTTGTTTCAATTTTCATTTCTCATCCTTTTAGAGAAAATAAAGAATACACATCACCGGTCATTTAGGGGTTTAAGAGTTAAACCCAATGCTGGATATGGGGTTGCTGTTTTATCTCACTAAACCCACCGAGTTGGTGACTAGAACTGCCGGCGAGTTGGTCTCCATGCGGACTCCGAGAAAATACGTATATAACATTACACGTTCAAGTGATTTCTCAACCCTACTAATATATTAATGTAATTAATATATTTTATTTATTGTATTTATTGTATGTTTAAATGCTTCCACTGCGTTTAATATGTATATGATACGTATTTTAGGCAATAGACACAATTACACATGTATACACCCACGTATATTAGATCACCGACATGTATAAATATTACACCAAAACTCAGTTTTTAAAAAATTATATTACATACAAATCATAACCTTAACAACAGCATTGCCCATGCATAAAAAAGCGTTAAAAATACTAACCTTTCCATTAACCTATCTATTAAGGCTAAGTTACAACACGTTGCTTCAATTTACAATATTGAACTCTATTCCAACAACTCGTTCGTTGTACAGATCAAATAACATATCAAGCATGCGTTAAAAAAAAATTCTCTCATCAGTTATATCCTTACCCTCTGGGTTGACTACCGTCATTAGGTATTTGGTGATCATGTCTTCTTCCTCTATCACGGCATGCAAAACAACAAATGGACTTGTCTTATAACATTTCTTAGGACTGTTACACATTATTGTGTCACTTTGCAGATAATTTAACTCTGGTGTATTGACATTGCAATTATGGAATGTGTTCATTGCCCCAACTAAAGCAGTCATTCTTGTGGATTCACAATCAAGTTTGGCCTCTTACCAAACAAAAAATAATCCACCTATTTGTCAAATGCATCTCTTAACAAGCAATTAATCCATTCCCATTATTAATGTTATAGGCATCTTGTACATGCGATCATGCAATCTTATGTTTTGTTAACAAACCCACTTTCTATCTCAAGCAATCAATCTAAGATGAACCTTCTTTATTACCTCCAACTGCATTATAGCATGATGGTCACATACATATATGTATAGAAATATAATAATAAACGTCATAAATCAACTGATCATGCAATCTACCAACTACGTACTTAAACATATGATAATCTAATTAACATCACTTTTCATGCATGCCCATACCTCTGAGCTATCAAAGTCCCTATGTTTAACGTACCACTTCATAAATTGCCATATTTGCTTGTTGTCCAACAACCGCTGACAATGTTATCCTAACTTCTAAACCTCTGTCATTTACTGAATTCAAGTATAATAGCTATATAAGCAAACATCGATTATTACAGTTATCATTGTCATTATATTAATTAATTATTTATATGTCATTATTATTGTACTACATTCCCAATTATTTGGCACAATAACAACCTATCGCCAAGAACAAAAATAGCCTCCTATGTATCCCATTATTTTATGCTTAAACTTTGTTACGCCTAACATCATTTTTCATGCACGCCCATACATCTGAGCTATCAAAGTCCCCATGTTTGACGTACCACTTTATAAATTACCATATTTGCTTGTTGTCTAACAACCGCTAACAATGTTATCCTGGTCTCTAAACCTCTGTAATTTACTGAATTAAGTATAATAGCTATATAAGCAAACATCGGTTATTACAATCATCATTGTCATTATATTAATTATTATCTACATTTCATTATTATTGTACTACATTCCCAATTATTTGACATAATAACAAGCTATCTCCAAGAACAAAAACAGCCTCCTATGTATCCTACTATTTTATGCTTAAACTTTGTTACACCTTTTACAAACTTGCCAAAATAATATGATGACCAATTCCTTTGTTGAATACGGTTTGCATCGTTACTAAATACAAGAAATAAATAGTAATATATGACTTACCAGTAGGATATAAAATTTTCGACAGTGTGGAAAGTGTAAAGCAAGCCTTAAAATCTTCAACGGTTTACCAATACTTCCTTAATTGCTTTTATGTGTATCCCTTTCTTTAAGGCACCATACAAATCTCTTAGTTTTTTTATGGGCACTTTAAAATTCATATTTATTAAGAGATTTAATCACCATTTAATTTTTAAAATATCACTAATTTTAACACTTTTTTATTTTTAAACTTAAAATAAAGTGTTGTCCTTAAATTATGATTAATGAATGTTATCTGCAGAGGTTTAGCAAAATGGACATAACTCTCAATGTATAAATTTAAATAAATAATTCTTGCACCTAGAGTAATATGACTCAATTTTACACAAACTTTGAGAACAATTAAAAAGCAAAATTCAACATTTAATAAGCCAAAATTGAGATACAACAGATCTGGATTACAACTTCCTCTCAACTTGAAGCTGCGAAATTCTTAGTCAATTATCTACAACTCTTATGTTGATACCAAAGTTCAACGCAGTTGTTATCATAGACCAAATCGTGTTGCAAATTAGTAAAAGGGTTGTTGGCCGAAATTCAATGTATCTCTGGTATTTTGACTATAGCTTATTGAATATTAATCCAAATTACATCAAAATAGTGGTTATGGAATGAAGAGACATAATTTAAAAAAAAGGCTAAATCAATCATCTCTATTCTAAAAAATGTGTGCAATTAGGTGAAGGAATTGGTGGCCAAAAATGTTGAAGATTGAAGTCATACTAAATATGTTCCCATTCATTGTCTATATAATGACACCTTTAAGAGGCTAATGGGCCTTTTTTTTATGCTTTATAATTTTCTCAAATACTTTCCCTTTAATATTCATAATAATGAAGTGTGAGTTAGGCTAAAGTTTTTGGAAAGGCTAGAGATGAATTTTATGTATAATAAATCTACTTCTAGATTTTGATTCGTTGTCAAGAGCTACAATGTTTGTAAGTTTTTTTGTGTCTAAACTCTTATCTATTTTTTTTTTCTATAATCCAGAGGTTATAATTCTCATGTTTGATATATTTTCAATCATGATTTTTTTATGTGATTCTTGATGAATTATAATTGTTACTTGTTACATCATTTTATAAGTTAATCTTTTACTGCAATATTATCAATCAATATATTATCGATCTTAGATAACTTGTAAAGATGATAATTGTTTGATATTCAAGTTGATATTTTACTACAATATTGTCAAAATGATATATTATCGATCTTATATAATTTGTATAGATGAACATGGTTTGTGATAATATTTACAAAATGTTTAGTCATATCAAATATATTTATTATCAAATATGTCATATTATATATATCTTCTGATTGATTGTTTGGGATGTGAAACTTTAAATTAAGTTATAAATATTGAATCAAAGTATATAGTAGATTTATTAAGCATATTAGTGATTCTCGAAGCCTTACTCACACTATTATAATTTTCTTTCTTAATTCACATTTAATTTTACATTCTCTATATCAATCTCACATTTAATTTTCTCATTTATTACTGTTTTAATATTTTTATTTTGCTAACCTATTTCTCCGAAAGTTTTATCGTGGGACCGATACCTCAATCTATACTGTGATAATTGCATTACATTTTGAGTGTAAACATCTTTGAATGCTCGACGGATCACCATGTAACTGTACAAGCATTCTACTATCAACTATGCCCATTATCGCTGAAAATTATTTTTGAAGTCGTAACAATTTCTTGCCTGTGTACATTCATTGTCAACTTATCCGTAATAAATTTTTACACCAACAACCAACAAAGCTTCCTTCTCAATTAACCATATTTCAGATGGCTAAGATTCCTAAATCTTATCTCTCATATATATTTTCATTGTTCATCCATTAGTTTGGATACCACTTCAAAAAATAATTTCGAAGCACATCGCATTTTAAACTTCGACTTCTATGCCTTTGATGTTATTTGGATTAAACTACTTACTTGGTACTTACGCTTTCTCTCTAGTACCAGGTCTCGGTATAATACTCCTATTTTCTTCCATATCTAAAGATAGCATACTCTTATTACTTATTTCTTAGACTCATATCTATAGTTCCACACTAAAGTACTAACTGAATTATAGATTTCACATTCCTCGTAATTGCAACTTCTCCTACTCTCTATTTTATGGTGTTAACAACTTACTATTGTCCCCATAAATGTAATATCCGATCCCTATTAGTAGTATAGGTGTCTAGATTTTGATATAAAGTAATAAAGACACCGTAGGGTTACCCGATTCTAACCTTATTAGAAAAAAATTTTTTAATGGTGTGTGTGAGAGGTATGAGACCTAAATTGGTAATTTCACACTCGGTTGGAGCGTCGGACGGTCATGGAATATTTTTGAAAATTTTCTCTATTGGCTTGGAAAATGAAATTTTAATTTAATACATGAATTTTTAATTAAAGGTTATACATGGAACAAACCTTTGTTAAGAAACACAATCTATATGTTAAAAAATAGACCAATTAGAGACAAGTTGGTAGATTGACAAAATGGAGGCCTAGTTGGTTCCTTTGACTATTCTAAATAAATAGTTAGAAATGAACTAATTAAATACTTCAATTTCTAACTAATGGCAACTTAAAAATTTAGAAGTAATTGAAGGATAAATTGGACTTTTGGGAGAGCACTATATAAGGATGAAGTGTCTAGAATTTGGCTAAATAAAAAGCATAAGGTATTAAAGCACAAGAGGGAAATTTCAACCATGAGAGGGAGCTCTTACTACAGTGAAATTTAATGTTTTTTCATGCGTTTTCATCCTTGATCAAGTTAAGATAAAGCTAAATACAAGTTCCCAAGATTAATTGAAGCTTCTACTAGTGAAAATCCAAGAAAAAGATGTAAGAAAAGCATTATGTAGTAATAGTGGTGTATGATTTTTCAAGATTAATTATATTAATGTTTTTGTGTGAATTCTTGATTTAGATTGAGTTGAATTCAAGTGTGAAACTCAAGGGAGACACCAAACTAAAAAAATTGGTAAGGTAAGAATTAGTGTTTGGTGTGATTTTATTGTAGAACCTTCAATTGGATGTTATTAGGGCATTACAATTAAATTTGCTTGCTTTGGATGTCACTGGAACAAGAAATTGAGAAAAGAGATGTGTTGGGTGAGTAGGGTAAATTTTGGCCACTTTAGGGATTTTAGGGTTTGAGTCGTGTTTTGGTTCAATTGTAGTGTATAAATGATTCCTTGTATCAATTGAATGTATATCATTAATGAAAAATTAAAAATGAAGAAAATGAGACATAATTATCCATTTTGGCAAGGTGAAGGACAATTATGTCCAACCAAATTTATAAGGTGTTAAGCAATTTTTATAGCGTCGAGTGGTGGATTAAACAAGATTGAATGACTTTGTAAATAAAAATCAAAAAGTGAAATCCATCCGGGTTTTGTAAGCCGATTAGGGCGCTTATTAGTTTAAGTGAAATTTTAGCATTTGTAAAAGTTCTAAATATCATTTATGGTGTGTAGGTGAAGAAAATTGAGATCGGTAAAGGAAGTAAAAGTCCAGAGAAAAATTGAGTTTGGAGCAGTTGGTGAGTGAAAATCTGTCATAGTTTATCTTTCGTTTAATATATTTTCGCATATTAAAATTGTATGTTTTATGTGCTTTTAATGCATAAACATGATTTACGGTTTTACTATACAGTTATAATTATGCATTTATATGTTCGGTTTAAGAAACAGTTTTAAAACTACTAAATTAGTTTCAAAGGTCATTGATACTTTCAGATTTTAGTGTGGTGATGGTTTAAGACCCAGCTAGTATATCCTGTACACATGGGCAAGTATTGGGGGGTAAGTCACTAACTACAGAAAAGTCGGGTTATTGAGTCATATGAGTTACTTTATGTGTACGGGGTATTGTCTCGCTATATGTAGGCGATATAGGATTTCGCTGTATAGCTAGTGAGATGTCTTGAGATGTCATAGTGGGTATTGATAGTTTAGACGCCCTGTGACTTACTCGCGTTGTGCGGTGCTAGTTGAGTCGTTGTATGAGTATAGAGTTTTAGGGTTACCATTGGTACAGTTTAAAAAGAAAATGTTTGAGCGAGGGCTTTAATAGTTTTCGAGCTACTGAACGCACATTACGTATTTATATGTGTATATGTTAGTTATTATGTTTTACAGTTTTATAATACTTTTAGAAGCATGTTTTATACATTTTTCTAGATTTGTTATTTATGCAGTATTTTATTTTTACTGGAAATCTTAAATGTACTCATTGAGCTCATTAGCTTACCCGATTTGTGTTTTATATTTTCTAAACCCCCTCCAGGTGCAGGCCTCGGGGCGCAAGTTGCTGATTCTTCTACAACTGATTAGTGAGCCAAGTCTGACGATTATTTTGTAAATGTAAATGTACTAAGTAGCACATTTTCTTTTTGCATAGTAGTTATAGACTTGTATATTTTGTAATATATTTTGAGCAAATAAGAAGAAGTTTCGATATTATAGTGATAGTTTCACTTTTTATTAGTATGCAAATTTTGAATTGAAATGAAATTGTTGAGTTGAGTTTGGATTTGGATTTGGTTTTAAAAATGACCGAAGGTCCTATTTAGAAGTTGAGAAGCTATTTGAAATAGAAGTATAATTATTTTGCAGGTTTTATATTGAAATTTTTAGAATAACAGAGGAAATTCTATCCGTTTTTTTTTAAAAAAAACTTTGGTAAAATATCTTCACAAATATTTCGAGACTTAATTATTATGTGTAAGAAATAAAAAGGGTTCGTCTCACAGAATTTCTCAGTTTTAATAGTGAGATTCTGAAGAGCTTCTGTTAAGGTGCCTGGGGGGCCTACCAAAATCTATAGTAGAAAGTCTCAGGACAAATCCTGCAATAAATACCAAATATAAACTAAATTAATTTATATTGCTTCATTACTAAAGAGGGAGTTCCATAAAATAACAGTTTATATTTGCTTACAAATAAGTTACAAAGTCGTAGTTGGTACTAAATTACCTATTTTTATTCTCCCTATGATTACTTCCACCACCGTTTTCTACCCAGCTCACGAGTGTCTTTCACCCCTTTCTCTTCACTTGTCATCTGTATAAATTCTTAGAAACTTTTGCTCTTTTGTAAACACAGTTTATCATCGTTCTCATTCTTTTCATTGATGCCATCTATCTTCTCCTCTCCTTAGACTGTTCCCACTTGTATATTGCACATCTTACTTGAATTTCGATCAAACAAGCAAAAGATTGTTTAAAATAATACATTATTAACTTACCACTTCCACTTTCAATGATTTTTGTACGCTTTCTAATCCCGAACAACACTCTTGTACTCTATTTTGAATAATTGAACACCTATTTCTCTTCTTTGATTTGTTTTGGTCACCATCATATCATAAAAAATAGAAACCTGCTTATCTTTCTAATTACTTCAAGGGATACTTGCAATAAATGTCTATGGTTGAAGTTTATTATTGCTCCACTGACTAGCTGTCTAAACTAGATGAGGTATAATCGACTTAATTAGTGACCAATCTTTACAAAGATGGGCTGCTTAAATATACAATCTTTAGATCTAAAATACTCAAAATTCGACATTCTCATTTCCTACAGTAAGGATATAGTCGCTGCATAATAACCCGAGCTATTTTTATTTTATATTCTATTTGAATCATTATAAATCTAGACTACTAAAATGTAAGATAAGCAAATAATAATTTTTTAGATAATATGTTATATTTGGATGCATTACAAGTTATATACCATAATCTATTCATTGATGCATGATAGTTTTATAATAGTAGATGAATAGTTTTATTAGTAAAAAATTTTTTATCAATGAATAAAATCCCTCCAAAGGGGAGGAGTATCGTTATTCAATTTTTTAAAAACTTTTATTATATATATTCATTTTTTAAGATATATGAGTATACAATACATCTTGCAAATTAGTTTATATATTTTTATGTGTTGTTCTTAGGATTTTTTTTTCTTCTTATTGTCATTAATTTTATAATATTATATCAATTAAATTGCTATAACTGATTTAATATTAAATCATTAAATACTACAAAAATATTTTGAATGTTAAAAGGTTTCAAAAGTGAGTAATAATATTTTTTAGAATTAATCATATGCTAATCACACTTTAAGTGAAGGAGAATTGTTAATTTTATTTTTCTTTTAAAAAATTATTCTGTTCAATTCTCATTATAGACATAATATTCTAATTTTACTGAAAGCCACAAGTGATTCTTGTTTTTTTTTTTTTTGGGATAGAGATAATATTTTTACAAAATTTCTGTATGTTATATAAGAGGTTATTTTTCAACTATTTACATAGAGTTATTGGATAATTTAATAGTGTGTGTCCAGATCATGTCTATTATTTTTAAACGGTGAAGATCATTCTATATGTTTTACATGACCGTATATAAATAGTTGCATACCTTTTATGGATGACATGTTATATTTATACTAACGTTAGTATTTCTGAATACTTACTTTGGCTTGGTGCTTACTTATGTATTAATAGAATAGTTTTTAATGGATCGTTTTGAATTCTTAATTGATCTAATATGCATTGTGTTAATGCATTATTTTAAAAAAAGAAAAGCATATGCATGTTACAAATATATTTTAGTTTTATATTTTGGTATTGATACTATATGTTTCACTTTTAATTATTTGTAATTTTTTTTAAAAAAATTAAAATAGGAGGGTTTCAAATTAATAAACATGAGTAATAGATGATGAGAAAGGGTTTAACAAAAAAGAAGTCTTAATGTTGAGAATTATTTTAATATTTTTTATTTAATTTGTGATATATATTTCATATATTTTATTGTTGGTCTAAACTAACGCTTTTATTTGAGGAAGAAATTTTGTTTGAAATTTAGAAAGTTTAATGATAAAGTTTTCAAAACCAATTTTAGTTGGATATATGTAGTTACTTAGAAGAAAGTTTATAATATGTGATATAAAATAAGAACTATATAAAAAATTCATAAATAAAATATTTTTAGAGAAAGTCATGAATATAATACTTTTGATAAAAATTTTAAAAAATTGTAAAAATGATGTATTTAACCCATAAGCAAGTCATTTATAGAAGTAACTCAACTTTTATAATTATTTTAATATTTTTTATTTAATTTATGATATATATTTCACATATTTTATTGTTGGTCTAAACTAACGCTTTTATTTGAGGAAGGAATTTTGTTTGAAATGTAGAAAGTTTAATGATAAAGTTTTCAAAACTAATTTTAGTTAGATATATACAACTGATTAGAAGAAAATTTATAGTATGCGATATAAAATGAGAATTATATAAAAAATTCATAAATAAAATATTTTTGAAAAAAATCATTAATACAATATTTTTGATAAAAAATTTAAAAAATTGTAGAGGGGATGTACTTAACTCATAAAAGAGTTAATTATGAAAATAATTCAATCTTTTATAATTGACAATCTCATAAAAGAGGTTCAATGGATAGAAATAATTAACACTGTGTAACTTAATTAACACTTATATTATAGATATATTCTAAATGAGTTATACTTTCACTTAATCCTATAGTAAAAGTGCTAATATTGTGTAATATTAAGAATGGTATTTATCGTGAATGTGTCCAAGACAAGTATATTATTACAAGGCATGAGTTATATATATCGTTAAAGGACTTATACAAGAGTAGTTATAAGATTGTGATTATGATAATTATGTTATTTTTTGAAGCTTTCACTAGAATCAAGATAGAGCGCAATATCATTTATGCGCTAACTCGTAAAATAAAGTTTTTGTTACTATTATATGTATTATAGTTAAAATTAGGTTAAAAGAGCCGAGTTCAATACATAATTCGCTCAAAATTTTCAAATAGATTTTATAGCACTAAATTTAAGTTCAAGTTTGAAAAACACCTATACCTAGTAATAAAAAAAGATTGCTCTTATATATATATATATATATTTCATTATTGGTTATATATTATATTTTCTTATATATCCAATTTATATGTATATATAACAGAATTTTTAAATCTTTTGTGTGGGGATCGTTGGAGAAAAGAGTTAAAATTATTTTAAATATTTTATTGCATATTTTTATCATTATATTTAACTTTTATGTTGTAAAGTATTAATAATGAATTATTATATTATATAATAGTTATAATATATTTAAATTAACCATTAAAATTAAGTTTAATATGCGAGAATTACAACATTTATATATTATAATTATGCACATAAAAAATATTTATATATTATAATTATTAAAAAATTTAATATATTAAATTATTATAGAAGTTATAATGTATTAAATTATTCTTATTAATATCTATTTTGAAAAAAATGATTTTAGGTTCATTCAATAGAATTTTACCGTACAAACTTTTATTTTAAATTAATCAATTTAAGGGAGAAATGATTAAATACATATCAAAATATTCTTTGATCTGTCTTATAATTTTCGTGTTTTTTACTTTTTAATTTCAATAATTTTTCTTTTTGCTAAAAATAATTTCAATAATTTTTCCTTTTCTTTATCTGACCAATAATTTCCTTTATAGAACGGGATAGATCTCCGCCACGATGAACTATGACGTGTCATAAGACAATAGGCTTCGCACCAGGAAGCTATGAAACCTACCGCAGAGAATCCATGAAAAACATAGTTATCGACAAAATTAAGAATTATGATAAAAGCACTGGGCATAGCGAAAATAGAGAGCAGAGCCCTAGGGTTTTAGCAGTTCCCCATAATTAACGCCAAGGTCTCTTAAATTGGGGATTTTTAATTTCTCATTTAGTTTCTCTAAAATTTCCTCTTTTTTTTTAATTTTAAATTTTATTATAAAATTTTAACATACAGATATTATCATGGCGGACGGTTACTGGAATCGGCAACAGGCTTCTCTGCTCCCTTCTTCGGGTGGGATGCTTAAACGACTCCGTTCTGATCACGGTACATATTTTACGCTCAGTTTCAACTTTTCTTTTTTTCAAAAATTTCAACTTTTTTGGGTTTAGTTTAGTGATCTAGTGTGTCTAATTGGTTAATTATGATTGTCATGCCATAAGGTGTTAATAAGATAAATCCTATTGTTTGAAGTGTTTCATCATTTATTTTTTTTGCAGCACGCCTTAATTCTTTAAATTATATGTTGATTTGGGAGGTGCAGTTTAAATTTTGAGTATATATGTACGTGCTTGCACTCAGGCAACAGGAGCAAATTGATCCAAGTACAAAAGCTCTTGTTTTAAGATCTAAGTTAGTGAATGGAAACCATATATTGCTGTTTATAGATTAATGATATTGATACCTAGGAAACGTAAGGTGGAGTTATTGTTCATGGGTCTTAGTTCATTAAAGAAATTGCTGAGCAGTTAATAGAGTTGTCATTTAGTCCATCTTATATTTACATACTCTGTGGCACATATTTTAGAAGGAGTCTCACCAATGTCTTTGATTTTAACGTTGAAGATCTCCCCCCTTCTGGGATATCGTCACGTCATGATATGCATAATTATTTGTCTCGAGATGATGATTGTGGTGAGCTTCTGTCTATGAAGGATACGAGTACGATCTCATCAGCATATGATCGCTATCTCCAGAGTACGGTACTGTCTTGAACCTTGGTCTCACATTTTCTTGACTGCCATGCATCTACATGTTTGTTTACTAAAATAATCATCCTAATTGATTTTGAAGCAATATTCTTCTTTTACTTCTGGAGAAGCCAGTACGTTTGCTGGCGATAGGTTGGGAAGGGGTGTTGTCAGTAGAGTGGCTCGTCATCCTGTTGCTGATCCTGGTGTTACAGGTCTTACGGGGGCTGTTGGTCCAGCTTTGGTGTCAAATGGTCGTAGTAATTATCATGATCAACTCCCAAGGGATGCTGTAGCGAGGCCAAGCCGTGAAACATTACCCTTACCTCCAGATGCTTCCAGCACTCTGTATGTTGAAGGACTTCCTCCAGATAGCACAAGGAGGGAAGTAGCTCGTATCCTTTTTTATGCTGTCCTAATGACAATTCATAATGATTTTTATTTGTTTCAACTCATTACCTAATTCAACTAATTTTGCTCATCAGTTTTTTGTATTCCTTTACTTCCCTTTTAGATATATTTCGACCTTTTGTAGGATATAAAGAAGTAAGACTTGTGGTCAAAGAATCCAAACAAGTAAGTGGAAGAATACAAACACTTTATTTCTATTGCACAGTTCATCTGGCTTATTATCATGTTATTCACGCAAGCTGATTTATTGGACATGTGATTGCTTTCTTCATGCTAAACCTCTGATACATTGATAAATGCAGCGTGGTGGAGATCCTCTTATACTTTGTTTTGTTGATTTCGAAAATCCAGCCTGTGCAGCTACTGCTATGAGCGCATTGCAAGGTGATTATAGTAATTTATTATTGTTTATGTATATATATATATGAAAATTTTCAGGTGTAGATGTCCACATGATTTTAAAATGCAGCTGACATTTTAACTGTACAGATAGTTAACACTGTATATATAGTCTACTAAGTGACACTGCTCATGTTAAGGCAAGTGATGCTATTGAATTCCACGGGTGAAATTATGTGCAAGGGCAAGTAATTATGAATTGGCAGAGAAGTTTGTATAGAATATTCTTGATATTAACTGAAGGGAGTCATATCTGGTTGTAATTGAAGATAGGATGATGAATTATCATATTTCTAATTTGATGGAACTGTATTCATTATGTGATATTTTCATACATGCTAATTTGTTTTGTGAAAAACTTGGGAGTTGCTGATTTTATTGTTGGTTTCCACAGGATATAAGATGGACGAAGATGATCCCGATTCTAAATTCTTGCGACTGCAGTTTTCCCGAAACCCAGGCCCGAGGTCTGGTCCTGGAACTCGTGGCAGAAGGTGAATACTTTCGTGGTGGAGCCACCTAGGTTTAACATTTATCAATTTTTTTGGTACGCATTTCTCTATATATTACTTCCTTTAGGGTTTATGTATTTGAATCATATAAGTTTCATCTGAAACTTGGAAGTTTAATTGCTCAATCCTGGCCCCACCCGAAGTATTAGTGTTGGAGATGCGGCAAGTATTTGTGGGATAAGGTAAGAAGAATTGTAGTGAGTCATGTAATCAAATCAATAGAATTTCATTGGATAGATTGCTGAAAATGAACATAGTTAACAAATTATAACGAGCAATGTTGTATAATAATTGCTAGATAATGAAAAAATTAATTTCTGCTTTGGAATTTGACATCAGTATAGCATTTTAGTTTTCATGTTTAGGATTCACGAATATGATTGTTGATTGTTCAGATTGTTCATATGACTCCTGTCATCGAAGTTTATATATATATATATATATATATATATATATCTGTGTGTGTGTGTGTGTGTGCGCACACGCTCTTTCAACACGTTATGTGGTAAGAATAAAATGAAGACATTAGAAATGTCTGCTTTCATCTAAACAAAAATGATCCCAAGGAATTTGAGCAAATTTGTTGTAGTGTCCACAGCAAAATCATAGTGTCTTTGGGGTTGATTCTGACTCGCGAGCATAGTCCCCTGTTTTTGGAAAACTGAAATACTGAATTCTGTCTTTGATAGTGCAAGTTTCCGATTCCACTGTTACACCACTTTTTTGTTATCAAATTGTATTAAATAATAGCCTTCATTCTTTGCATGACATCTCCAAAAGCAAAATCATATTCCTAGCAAGGTGCATTAATCATTTAATCTCACTTTTCATTAGTTTATAATTAGGCCAAAACGAGATAATAAAATAACAGCGGCAATTACCTTTATTATTTATTGTAATATTATGAATAAGAGATTGTTAGAGATCCACCTAAAATTTCAGAGATCTCCCTAAAATTCTCTCTTTCACTGTATAATATATATATATATATATATATGTAAAGGACTGAATTTACCTTTCCCTATTATCCAATGGCCGACACCCATCTTCTTCGTATTATTTTTTTTTAAAGTCTTTCAAGTGAATAATTTTCTAAAAATGAAAAAAAATGAGCAGTTAGGAATGGGTAACTTTAGGTTCGAAAATTTTTGAACTATTCTTGAACCCATTCGAGACGAAGAAAAGTATTTCACTTGGGACACTTTTTGGGTCAGAAATTTTTTTGATTATTGTTTACATAAAAATAGTATTGTTTTGATTATTGTTCACATTTAAAAAATAAAAAAAAAATTTAATATTAATTTTAAATGTATTAAATGTTATTATTTTAAATTTAATTATGTTAAATGTTATTATTTTAAATTCAATTTGGATTTAAATTACGTTAAATGTTATAATTTAATTAATTTTAAAATTAATTTATTTTAAATTTAATTATGTTAAATATTATAATTTCAAATTCAATTTCGAGTTAAAATACGTTACATATTATGATTTTAAATTTTATTTCAATTTTAATATGTTAAATATTATTATTTTAAATTTAATTTTAATTTTAAGTACATTAAATATTATAATTTTAAATTTAATTTCGAATTGATTTCAAATAGTAATTATATTAAATATTATTGATTTTAATTATATTAAATGTAATTATTTTAAATTCAATTATGTCAAATGTTATAAGTTAATTAATTTTGAAATAAATTTGTTTCAAATTCAATTATATTAAATGTTATAATCTCAAATCCAATTTCGAATTGAAATACATAAGATATTATAATTTCAAATCTTTTTTCGATTTCAATACTTCAAATGTTATTATTTTAAATTTAATTTTGATGTTAGTTACATAAAATATTATTATTTTAAATCTAATTGCGATGTTAATTGTGTTAAATATTGTAATTTTAAATTTAATTTTGAGTTTAATTACGTTAAATATTATTGATTTAATAATTTTGAATTCAATTACGTTAAATATTATTGATTTAAACTACTTGAAATATTATTATTTTAAATTTAATTACGTTAAATATTATAATGTAATTAATTTTAAAATCGATTATAATTCTAAATTCAATTATATTAAATATTATCATTTTGAGTTTAATTACGTTAAATATTATAATTTTAAATCTAACTTTAAGTTTAATTACGTTAAATATTATCGATTTGAATTACCTTAAATGTTATTACTTCAAATTTAATTACGTTAAATATTATAATTTGATTAATTTTAAAATGAATTCGTTTCAAATTCAATTATTTTAAATGTTATCATTTTAAAATTAATTTTGAGATTAATTACGTTAAATATTATTAATTTAAACTATGTGAAATGTTATTATTTCAAATTCATTTACATTATATGTTATAATTTGATTAATTTAGAAATAAATTTGTTTTAAATTTAATTATGTTAAATATTTATAATTTTAAATCTAATTTTAATATTAATTATGTTAAATATTATAAATTTAAATAAATTATAAACAATTAAAAATATATGTTATTTTATTGAAAAAATAATAATCTTTGCTAGTTTATATATATATATATTAGAAAGTGATGGCTCGATGAGAACGTATATATAAAAAAAGTAAAAATATTACTTTTAAAGTAAAAAAAATTAACTGTCAAGTAAAAATAAATAAATGAATTTATAATTATTTATTGAATGCATTAATTTTGTGCTCTTAAAATTAAATAAAAAGAATAATATGTAATGGAATGGATTCATCCAATGATCCAACGTTACAGCTCCAGTGCTCCCTTGTGTGGAGTCCGCACAAGCAATTGAAATTTTGAAATGAATTTAACTATTTTCTTAAGTTGGATAAAGGTGGCAGAAAAGAAGTGCAACATGGAGAGAAACCAGTGGCTGTAATGATGCTTAATGATTAAACAAGAGATAAGAAGGAATGAAGAATTTATCGGTGAAATTTGGGTAAAGTAAAAAATTAGGAAATTTTTCGAACACGAACCCGATTCGTTTGAGATATAATTTTTTATTCTAAACACGTTTTAAATAAATATGAAAAAAATTTATAAATAACTTTCTTATTTTTTTATTATTTTTTTAACTAAATTAAAATTAAATATAATTTATTAACCAAAAGTTTTAATTTTGGACATGTTTACCCAAATATCAAAAGTTAACAATACTCTCCACGAAAATTAACGAAAATTATCAAAATTTGTTAAATAAAAAATTTTAAAGTTATCATTGCATAAATTGGAAGTTATATAATATATTTCTTATTTCAAACAAAAGAAATGGTCGATTTTTGGTAAATTTTGTTGAACTTTTAAAAATTTTAAATTTCTTTCGAAAATTGTTAAAATTTTATTAGAATTTGTATTTGAAGTTAGAAATAGATGAAATTATTGAATTTTATATAACAAATGGGTTAGAAAACCGGAAATGGAGAATATACCCCTCCTTTTGTTGTCTGCGATGGTATCTTATATCGTACTACCAAATTACACTTCAAGTGATGGATGCATACACCATGATATACATTAGGAAATACCTTTCTAATGGCCTTCTCGATATTAGCATGTCGATCAAATATAAATACAAGGTTCTCAAGATCGCCAATAACTCTTCAGAGTTTTTCCATAAACCACTTCCATGAAGCATCATTTTCAGAGTCAACAATACGGGGCAAGTGGAAAAATCTGGTTGTTTCCATCCTTGCAAACAGTTACAAACATTGTTCCCAAATATACATTTTTTAAAAATGTACCATCAACTACAATAATCGGTCGGATGGAAGACTGGAACCCTCTAATACATGGTCAAAGAGCCATGAAGAAATATTTGAAGTGCTTGTAATCGTCGATCTCCAAATGCGTGATTGTACCTGGGTTTTGTTGTTCCAATATATGATAGTATGCAGGAAGTAATTTATATGAACCCTCTGAAGTACCACGTATCAACACCAATGCATGCTCCTTAGACCGCCAAGCAGTAGGGTAAGCTATGTCCACACCAAACTCTTCACGTATGTCTGCTTGAATTTCTTTCGGTCTATAAAGTCGACTCGTAGATGCAAACTTATTTTTTATGAATTTGCCAATAATCTGAGACTTTACTTGTCGATGACCATCGCACAATCGATCTAATTGGCACACGTGACTTGAATCAATTCTGCGTACAATGAAATGTTTCCTTGCATCTGTCAACACTGCACGTAATCACCATCGACATCTATTATCATCACATTTGATCTTAAAACGATCTTTTGTCGACCTTGACACTTTAAAGCTCCAATTACCTTTAAGTGCTAGCATACTAATAGTCTGGTGAAGTTCATCTTTGCTATCAAATAACTTTTCGACAAACACATCGCCAATTCTACTACTCGATATCTTATCCGAAATGCCCAAGTCCGATGGTGGTATTGGAGGCATAAATGCAAAGGAGTTTTCCGCTTCACAAAAATCTATTCTTCTACCTTCAACATTTAGGGAGCTTGTCGAAACATAACAACGTCCGCCTTCTGCTAAATCATCCCCTTCTAAATTATCAACATTTCTAACATCATCACAGTCCCTTTCCACATCCCCAACATTTCCAATGTCATCACAAGCGTAATGTGTATAGGCTGGGTCTTTATTGAAGGGTATAGAAGAAACATTGTGATACTCGTTCGTTATGTTTGTAGGAACCACTGCTGGAACTGATAGAGATTTATGGCTTACTTGGTTGCTATTGCTAGCTGACATAAAATGAGTATGAATTGATGGTGGGTTTTCATTGAGGGGCTGTACATCATCTTCATAAATGAGAGCTTTAGGATCCACTGTTACACATAAAGGACAGTACGATCTTTTATTGGCGCTAAAAAAAAATCGAACATCACTGTCGTTTCTAATCTCAATAGGCTTTAAGTTATACCTCATTGCATCAATTTTGATTTTTAAAGTCACCTTACAGTTCACATTGTCGACTCCCAAGGTATAACATACTGCATTTAAAAGATCTTCAAAATTAATATCTTTCGGAACCGAAATTCTAAAATTACTATAATCAATATAACTTTCTTTCTCATCATTAGAACTCTCACACTTTCCTCCAAAACAAATAACTATTGCATCATACTCCATATGACCTGAAAAAAAAAAGACAATTAGTAAAATTATTTTAAAAAATCAAAATATTTAAAAATAAAAAAAATGAAAAATGTGCATTGCGAGGGAACATCTTAGGCTCGAGATGTGCCCCCAGATGCGCATATTGTGCTGACCACGGGGCCGTCTTGGGCCCGAGATGCGCACAATATGTATGCCGTAGGGCCATCTCAGGCCTGAGATAGCCCCGCGGCGCGCACAATATACGCATCTCGAGGCACATCTCGGGCCCGAGATGTGCCCTCGCGATGCCTAAATTGACGGCGGCCGCACCGACCGTCGTCTGGTTTTCGCCAAACACACTCCAAATCTTATTTTTAACTGAATTTTAACGTCTTTTACACCATTCTAACTCATTTTGCATATTTAATTCATCAATAACACATACTTTTAATTTTAAATGTAAATTTGATCTAATTTCTAATTAAATTTAAATTTTTTAATAAAATTTAAAAAACTTACCAAAACTATTTTTTTGATTTAAAGTGATAAATATGCTCAATTTTTATAATAAAAATTTTAAAAATATCCAACCATCAATATGCTTTGGTTCATTAATATCAATTTTAAAGATTCGTAACAAAAAAGAGAAAGGAGTTATAATTTTAATATTAAAATAAATATGTCTAAAAATAAATTATTTAGTTAATAAAACATAATTATTTTACGTTTGATTAAAAAAAAATAATAAAATAATAAAAAACTTATTTATAAATTTTTTTCAATAATATCTGTTCCGTCTCGATTCAAAATTTAAAAACGTTGCCCACCTCTATGATTAGCTGTCATGTCTACGTTCTTGACCACGTGGAATTGATGCTAACATATTAACTGTATAATGCGATAAGTATTTGATATATTAATCACCGCCATTGAATTCTCATCAAGGAATAGAAACACGAATCATTATTTTTACTTATTTGAGTTAATTCTATCCTTTTGGGTCGGTGACTGGCTGCTATCAATTATCATATTTGCCAATTACTCGGTCACATCATTGTACAATTAAAATAAGTAAATCCATTTGTTTATTATTTTATAGTGGGACCAGATCTTCACCGAACATTTATCTAGGGCTCCACCTTAATTTCATTTGAAGCTCAAGGGTGCGAAAGCTCTTCTAGTGTTCGTTCAATGTGATATGTTCCGAAAGGCTCTTAATTAATGTGATATTTAATATATATAATTCAAAGGGGCGTTGTATTCTTCACATGATTTCTGAATATGTATCCATATTTTTGTTGAGTGTTATGTTCATCTCAAAGCCAGCCCATTTATGAATTCTGAATTTCGATACTTTATGCTTATATGTAAGATGAGAATTTGGAAACTCTTACTATCAATTTCCAAAATTCTACCGGGTATTATTGGAACTATTATAGCATAGATAAATAAGCTGAAGAGATAACATGGACAATTTCGAAGCAAGTAAAAGAAATGACTGATTCAATAGCATTTGATTTTATTCCGTTAGATATTATTGTTAAATATTTCGTTATCACCAAATTAATTTTGCATTATTAATTTATTAATATCCTCGCAAGACGTGCAATATCGAAATTTGGTTCATATTCCAACTACCATACCAAATTTGATCTTGAATCCAGAATTAGCTTTCCGCTTCCCGCTTTCCGCTTTCCTATCCCAACATAATTCTTTTACTTTCCAGCTTTTGTAAATTTAATGTTGTACAGAAAATACTCAACTAAAAGCACCTGCAGTTCGAGAAGGCAAAAGCCCATTTGCTTTTGCAATTAGAGCTTTAATATCGTAGTTGTGTGTACATAGTGGCTTTTTTTTTATTATATATATATATATATATTTTTTTTATTTCTAGAGAAACCTGGAGAAACAGTCAAAGCCAACTTTATCTGTATTTTTTTTTACTAATACTCGTCTTTTGCTTTGCTTTGCTTCTCCCGGCTTAGTCTTCACCTACTCTTCCGTACTGTTGTAGCAACCTGCTATTTAAAATACAATTTTGATCAATGACTTGCAAGAGGACTTCAATAAAAGAATAGCGAAATGATGAATAATCTTCTACGTGTAAATAGTACAAATTATTGCATAAATCAATAATTTAAAGCTTATCAAATTTGAGATATAACATTTTGATTTTAACTACTGTAATCAAGAGCCAGAATTTAAGGCGGAAGTTAAATGTTAAAGTTCAAAGGTAAGAATTTAATTATATAAAGGTTTTAGTATGAAATTTAAAATTTTTGAGGAGTTAAATTATAAAAATATTTATTTTAAAATATAAAATTTATAAAAATATATTATTGAATTAAAAAAAAAATTTGGACTCCTAAATACAAGTTTGCCATTGCTGTTAAACCATTTAGTAATTATCATATTATTATTATTATTATTATTATTATCATCATCATCAATCAATAAGTAAAGTCATGCTATTATATATAAATTTAATCTTATTTATCTGTATAATATGTATGTGGAATGCTATTTATAAACAACAATGTATCAAGATCAATGACTTAAAAAATTATTAAGCAATAATCAATCATGATCTTAAATGCAAAACTTGACGGAATGACATATTTCGAGACTTTAAGAGAGTCATCTTATTATCTTTCCTTGCAATAATTAATGTTAAAATTGATATAGACATTTAGTGTTATTGTAGTAACATATTAACCAATCTAATTTGAATTTATGTATACATATAGACTGTTAAATATTCATTAGATGGGGTTTGGTTAGTAATGATTGGTGGATTTGAATGATTCATAATGCTAACTAACGTGGCTGATTCATTTTGTAATGCAAGTAAATCTTCGTAGTTATAATAATATTAGTAATTACATAAGCTAGCAATGATAAAATATATAAAATAGTTGATTTTGAAGTGTGAACGATTTGTGGAATCCAGCTACAGAAAATTAGAACCCAAAGAATGCATGTAAAGTATTACTACGCCCACAGGAAAAGTAAATTGGAGAAACTGTATTAATGAGAGATGGAAAGAGAGAGATTGAAAATTTCGCCGCCTGGACCCAAGGCCAAATTTTTCATGAAAAGTTTGGCAACAACAAATTTTCAAGTATTTCATGAAGAAAATATTTAAAGAAAAATTGATAGTTGTCTTTTGAATTATTCATTTAATCTTTAATATTTTAAAATTATTAATTATATATATTTTATAATGTTTTGCTATAATTTTTATCTTTGAAACACGATTGATTTTGTTTTTAAAGATCAAAATCGTAATTAATAATTTTTAAAATGTTAAAAATTTAATAAATAATTTAATAAAATTGTAGAGACTATAACGGGAGAGTCTAGAGTGACAATTTCCCTTAAATTAATAAAGACTTTCTGTTCAAATTATTGCATTAGAAAAGGCTAAATTATTAACAGGGGCACCGACAATTACTTTATATTCTGCTTAGTTGTAACGTCTGTATATCAAGCCAAATCTGAAGGCTTAAAAAAACCATAAATAGTCCAAAGTCAAGTTTGTCCAATTTTTGATGACGACTCTTTCAAACATAACCTGAATCTCTTTCTCTTTTTTAAAAATCTTATTCTAATTTAAATTTGGGTGAAATTGCTTAAAAGTCAAATTTATCATATGATAAGTTCGGTGGAGAAAGGTAAAAAAGCAAGTCTATATAGGAGGGGGAGAAGCTTGGTTGAAAGCACAAGCAAGAGTCCACTTTGTATTGAAGATGGGAAAAATGGGGTCTCTCATGGCTTCTCTCTTTGCAACACTTTTAGCAATAACAATCTCTCTCAGCTTGCCTTTAGAAACTTCTGCAGATAACTACCACTACTCATCTCCTCCACCACCAAAGAAATACCCACCACCGCCGTCTCCGCCGTACCACTACAAATCTCCACCCCCTCCCAAGAAATATCCGCCACCGCCGTCTCCTCATTACCATTACAAATCTCCACCACCTCCTCCTCCAGTTTACAAATCTCCACCACCACCACCACCAAAGAAACCATACAAGTACAAGTCTCCCCCACCACCGCCTCCGGTTTACAAGTCTCCCCCGCCACCACCACCTAAGAAGCCTTATAAATACAAGTCTCCACCACCACCGTCTCCTCCTTACCATTACAAATCCCCTCCTCCACCACCACCAGTTTACAAGTCTCCACCACCACCACCACCCAAAAAGCCCTATAAGTACAAATCTCCTCCCCCACATCCGGTTTACACACCTCCTCCACTTTACAAGTCTCCACCACCGCCTCCTCCAAAGATGCCCTACAAATACAAGTCTCCTCCTCCTCCAGTTTACAAGTCCCCATCACCACCACCTCCGGTCCACAAACCACCACCTCACCACCCTTACATCTATGCATCACCCCCTCCTCCTCACCACTATTAGAAAGTGGCCATGATAGCTTGCGTTTAAGGTAAACTCTATAAACATTACTGATGTTTTCATGCTTACTGATATTAAACACACTCACTGAGTGAGAAATAATCAGACTCTGATAATCTTCAGTTTAAGTACTGTGTTCTTTCTATAAACAAAGAGACCAATGACAGAGACTGGTGATTAATTGTTTATGTAGGTGAGGAGAATCGTCGTCGAAATAAAGGAAGGAATAGTTAAAGAGTTTACAGTGTTAGAAAGCGAGTTTTCGCGTTTTATTTACCTTTATCTTTTGTTTTGGAGAAGAATGAACAGAAATGTAGAAATGAAAAAGACTTATCATTTGCATGTAGTGATTGTTGTTGTGAGTAGCAGGGCAATGGTTCACGTTCTTGTGCTTGTAATTCAACCTTTTTGCATGCTAAATGCTGAGGTTGATCGTTTAATAATAAAACATATTTGGCAAATGCTCCACAGTATTGGTTTTTTTATGTCCCTAGGCGATGATTGTGACGTGTTTGAAATTTACTGGTGTTTTTTTTTTTTTTTGGCCTTTGCGTTAATTAAGTTTACGGGACAATAACACGCCGTTCCCAAATTATTTTAGTCTTTCAATTAACCAAAATAGTTTATCTATATGTATCAAATAAGCCTTTGATTCCATGTATATACAGTATTTTCTCTGGACACCAATAATTGAGTCGGCAGCTATCGATACCAATCGAAATTGGATCTATTATGTGCAGCTTAGGAATTTGGATTCAAGATAAACCAAGTCTACTCCTATTTTTGGGGAAACGACTATTCTCTTTTTAACTTTAACTTATATATATGGAGGGATAATTTAGTGAACGACGTCTCTCGTTATTTTATGGATAATGAGTTATTATTTGATATGTGGAGGATACTGTTAAAATAGTATCATACAATACCTACCAAACAATAACCCGTCGTCCACCCTCGTCAACTTCTTATATATATATATATATTATACTATTTTACTTGTAATTTCTTTTAAACTTTCCCTTATTTCTTTTCAGAGGGAATAATTGGTCAGATTTAGTACTATTTTCCTCACTACAAACCATTCCAAAGTGAATAATGAATAATTTTAAAAAATTAAAGAAAAAAATATATATGTGGAAAAATTTAAAGGCATAATGGTAGTTTTTCTTACAATTTTTTAAAGGTATTTTACCCTCCCATTGTAGTATAGTAGGGAAGAGGAATTGAACACAGGTATCCAATTTGAAGACTTGGATTACCTTTCTTCCTGCTAATGGGTGAAAGGCCTCTAACTCCACTTAAGTCATATCAATAAGTATTAGAATTTATTTCATATGACTGAAAAAAACTGTCAGTTTATTTAATACGAGTGAAAATAAAAACTGTCCTTAAAGGAAAATTTTAATTTAATTTATGAAGTCTTGTTGAGTTACTCAATTAGTTCTTATATGTTTATTAAATATTTCTGTTAGTCTCTACTATAAAAAAAAAATAGTGTCTAAAGTGTATTTTTTAAAAATAACAAAGTTACTTGATATATCTAAACACTCATATTTGATCAAAGTAATCTTATTGTCCTGAAAAAGTCCACTTTAAATATTAATTTTTTTTAAAGTATCAAAGACTAATTAAGATAAGTAAAAAGAAATGTAGACTAATTGAATAATTTAACTAATCTTCATTTTAAACTAATAATTTCTTTAATTGAAAAGACATAAAAACGTAAGGACCCGGTTGTTATTTACCTCCTTTATTTTTCCAACTGAAGCCTTGCATGGATTTTTCACGCATCTAGTATAGAATGCGGTCCGTGCATTTTTATAGTAATTATCCTGACCTTTTCAACTTATGTTTGCATTTTTATATTTAAATTTATATGAATGTTTTATATTTACTTGACATACACGGTCAAAATTATTCATCACGCGCTTGAAAATATTAAATGACTTTTCACATCGTTCACATAAATAATAGTTGATAAGTAATTAAATAGGGAAGAATACACATCGAAATTTTAATCTGCTACAGTATAAAAAATCATAAAAAATTTAGCTAGTAGCTTGAAAATTTTATGCAGCTTGCTGAAATAACTATAATGGACATATATTTACGCATACACATACATTTGAGATGTGCTCGCACATTGGATACATAAAAAAGAAGCTCTTTAGTTCTCTTTTTCCTTTTCTTTTTATTGAAAAAGAAAAGAGAAGAATCTTCTATTTAGATGTCAAAGAAAAAGAAGCTCTAGCCACTAGGACAATGTTTTCAATTAAATTAAGTTTGTAAGACTTTGTGGGTTGCGCTATTTCAAAAGAATTGACGTACATATTTGTCTTTCTTTCGTTGTTTTGCCTCTTTCACGATAACGAATTATGTAGCAGCTTATCTTTTGCTCATACCTAACCCTAAAACTGTAAAACATGTCACATTCTCACCAAGGACTTCACCAACACCTTGGGTATGCTTTTAATTTTATCAACATCAAACAGTTATGGCTTTGATAATTTAAGGAAATCTATACCTTTTCATTTCTCATCGACAATTTTTTTTTTTTTTGATAAGTAAGAATTTATATAAATGCTAAATCTAGCAGGTATTACAAAGCAAACTCAATAAAAGAAAAAGAAAGATAGTACAACTCATAGAGGTTAACTACCGTTACCACCCAGCTGCTAAGTGGTCAATCCCTTGGCCATTTACCGTACTTATACATTTAAGCCAAGTAACATCCTTAATCTTTTGGTAGACTTCGCTTGTAGAAGGAGTTTTCTGTTGGAAGACCTTCAGATTCCGTTCTCTCCAAATAAAGTAGATTGTAGCGCAGAACGATACTCTTCTGATCTTACTGAGGGTAGATTTGCCTTTAGATTTTCTGCAAAAGAAGGAGATTACTCGTTGCCATCTGTTCGGGCACTGATTGAGTTGCCACGCCCTTAGTACCTTGTGCCAAATTTCACTACAAAAGTTGCATTGGAAAAATAAGTGTGTGATTGTTTCCTTGTCATTACCACAAAGAGGGCAATCATCTGATGGAATAACCCCCCATTTTTTAAGTCTCTCTTTGGTAGATAATCTGTTTTTCAAAGCTAACCAAGCAATGAAGCTGTGACTAGGTATATGTTGTGTTCCCCATATCAGTTTACACCATCCCACCTTAGGCTCATTATTCTTAAGACATCTCCAAGTACTTGCAACAGAAAACTTTGCATTGGAACTAGCGGTGAATGAGATTCTATCTTCCCTTTCAGAAATTGAAACATTTTTGCGAAGATAGTCCCATACCTGAGAAGTGTACTCGTCCAACGGGTCAGGAAGGTTCCAATGACCATGCTGCCATAGGTCATTAACCTTAGCATCCCGAGGAATATCCGCATCGGAGATTTCCATGTGTGGAAATTTATTAACTACTGATTCTCCACCCAGCCATGGATCCCACCAAAATTGGAAGGACTTGCCGTTTCCCAATTCATAGGAGAACAACTGTTTTATCTGACTTCTCAACCCCAGAATCTTCCTCCAAGTCCAACTACCATCCATTGGCTTTGTGATACCCCAAAAGCTTAGCCTCCGCAGTTTGTTATCAGTTACCCATTTTGCCCACAATGAAGCTTTCACAGCAACCAGCTCCCAGATGTGTTTAGTGATTGCCGCTGAATTCCACAAGCTTATAGATTTAATGCCAAGGCCTCCTTCATTTTTACCTTTGCATACCTCATTCCAGCCCACTGAACCTTTCTTCCCCTGCTGGTTACTTCCATGCCATAAGAAATTACGACATTTGCTTTCAATTTCTTTGGTGACTGATTTAGGCAGGATGAACATAGAACTCCAGTATACATGCATGCTCATTATGACTGATTTTATTAATTGCACCCGCCCCGCATAACTCAGATATTTCACAGTCCAGCTTGAGATTCTAGCAGATATCCTATTAATAAGCTCCTGACAGTGGACTCTCTTTAGTGCCCCAGAGATTAAGGGGATCCCTAAGTATTTGATAGGCAACGCACCTTGCTGGAACTTAGTCACTTGAAGGATTGTCTCCTTGGTAGGTTGAGGCACATTCCCAAAGAAGATGAAGCTCTTGCCAGCGTTTAGGTGCAGCCCAGAGACCATTGAGAAATCATCAAGCACTTGCTTAAAGTGGCCTACTGACCTGACATCCCCACTAGAGAACAATAATAAGTCATCTGCGAACATCAAGTGGTTTAGTTTCAGCCTGTTGCACCCCTTGTGATATATAAACTGGTTCTGAGGAATACAACTTAAGCTCCTACTAAGATATTCCATGGCCACAACAAAAAGCAAAGGGGACATGGGATCCCCCTGCCTCAAACCTTTCTTCCCCGGAAAAAAGCCTTCTAATCTACCATTTACCATGACTGAGTACGTGCTTGTTCTGACACACTTCATGATGATGTAGATAAAGTGATAAGGGAAATTCAGCCCTATTAATACCTCTTCTAGGAAATCCCAGGATACCGAATCGTAGGCTTTGCGGAGATCAATTTTAAGAGCACACCTAGGGCTCCCGCTGTTGCGCTCATAACCCCTCATGAGCTCATGAGCTAGTAAAACATTATCTGATATCTGCCTGTTAGGAATAAATGCTGATTGACTAGAGCTAACCAGGTAGCTCACCACTCTTCTCAGTCTGCATGTTATTATTTTGGTGATGCATTTGTAGAGGACAGTACAACATGCGATTGGTCTATAGTCCCCCAAGCAATGAGGATTATGAACCTTAGGCACAAGGGTAATGGCCGTGGCATTTATGGGGTTGTAGAACTGACCTGAGGAGAAAAAATGTTGCACAGCTGCAGTAACCTCCTTTCCTATTATGTGCCAGCATTTTTGAAAGAAGTAACTGTTATAACCATCCGGCCCTGGGGCTTTATCACCATTGATGCTGAAGATAGCACTTCTGACTTCTTGTTCTGTGACAGGGGCATTCAACATGTCTCTATCATCTTCCTTCAGTTTAGGGCCCGCGTCCATGATTCTCTTTTGTATTGACGCCCTATAGGAGATGGGGGTACCCAACAAATCTTTGTAGTATCGGACAATGGCTTCTTTCACAACCTTAGGGTCTTCAACAATTTCCCCATTGGGGTTTTCAATTGTAATGATTCTATTCCGAGCTCTTCTCTGCTTAACTGACTTATAAAAGTAGCTGGTGTTTGAATCCCCCATTTGAATCCATCTGATTCTGGATTTTTGTCGGACAATGCTTTCTTCAGCATAAATAAGATTCCTTAAATGTTGATAAATGCTCCTTTCCACATCTTGAAGGGTTTGGTTGAATGGGTCATGGATCATACTACTCTGCAATGAGGCCAACATCAGTTTGTAGTCTTCAATCTTTTGCTGGATGTCCGAAAAAAAGACCTTGTTAAGCTCTTTTAGCTTGGGTTTTAAAAGCTTTAGTTTGAACCATACCCTGGCCATTGGGGAGCCTTGACAATCATGCTGCCACTCTCGCTCGACTGTGGGAAGAAAATCACTGTGGGTACACCAGGCGTTGAAGAACTTGAAAGGGACCTTCCCAATATATGATGCTCTCGAGATGGAGACCACGAGCGGAGAGTGATCTGAAATGCCCGCAGGGAGAACTTCACACTCTGAAAAATCCAATGCATCCAGCCAATTACCATTAACAAATGCCCAATCAATTTTTCTCCAAATTCGTTGTCCACCTATTTGATTGTTACACCAGGTGTAGCGACATCCATGGTTCTTTAACCCAACTAACTCTAGTCTCGATATCCAATTTTTGAACTGATCTACCATGTTATCATTAACCCATTGACCCCCAATTCTGTCATTGTTGCTGAGTACATTGTTGAAGTCTCCTTGGATTAACCACGGTGTAGTGCTGGGAGCCAAATCATCCCTAAGGTCCTTCCACAGGTTCTCTCTCTCCATAATAGCAGAGGCACCATAAACCAGAGTCCAGTAGAACATAATACCATCAATACTCACTCTACTATGCATGAATTGCTGGTGCTTTTGTAAGATCGTGACATTGCATCTAGCTGGATTAAAGGCGATCCATATTCTTCCCATATCTAGGCACTCAGAATTATTTTCTAGTTTCCACTCCCTTAGTGCCAACTTCTTCCAAATGGTATCTAGATTAGACAGTTTTACTTTTGTTTCTAGCAATCCCAAAATACATAATCGACAAGATTTAATCAAAGCCCGTACCTCTGATTGTTTGCAGGGGTCATGGAGACCCCGAATATTCCAGCTTGCGATCATTGTCCCCTATATGGGGATTTAGAGTTCCTCTTGGCACGTCGACCCTTCCCTATAATTCCCACATCATGTGTCAGAGTAATAGTCTTCCTTAGGTTGAATCTGTCAATTCCCTGGATTACCTCTGGTCCCCCGCTTCCGGGCATTTGTTTTGTTGCCTTATCTGTATGGCCATGCGCCTCATTCCCCTCTGTTGTCTGTGTCTCCCCTTCTGTTTTACTTAGGTTTAACTGTTTTGGTTCTAGCATTTCAGGGTGTCTAATAGGTACTTCAGTTTCCCCTTGATTATTCTGAATCTTCTCTTTTGCTTTCCACACTTGTTTCGTCCCTGTTAAGCAGTCTTTCCCCTCATGACCAACCCTTTTGCAATTAGTGCACACGGAAGGCTTCCATTCATAAGTCACCTCCTGCCTAACCATATTACCTTCTTCGTCTTCTAAAGTAATCATGGAAGGGAACTCACCCTCCACATCCATATCCACCAGGACCCTCGCAAATGCCAGCCTTGTTCTGTTTAGAGTACATTGATCGCTAAATTTAGGGGATCCCAGCGAGCTAGCGATACGACTCAACAGAGGGGGGCTCCAGAATTCCCACGGTAGTCCTGGGAATTGCACCCAAATAGGCAAAGTTCTGATACTGGCTACATCCATAACCATTCTGGGTTTCCAAGCTTTTAGGATCAAGGGACGTTTATCAAAGGTCAGTGGACCATCCTGGAGAGCTTTTTGTTGCCCATATTCATTTTCAAAGTTAAACAGAAACACCCCATCCTTAATGGAGTGAATCGAAACAAGGCCAAATTGCCTCCACCGACGCATTATAAAAGCTTGGAGAGGTTGAAATTGAGGACACAATCCATACACACACCCAATTAATGCATGTTGCCACCTTTTCTCTTCTTCTTTGAGTTCATTACTATTGAATTTCACAATTTTCTTACCGTTGGAAATTGTCGGGGGAACAAATTGTAGTTCACTGCCATGGCTTCGAGATCGGTTGTCAGCAAATAAAGATACCCAGGGCCTGTTGGACTGTACGCTCTTCCTGCCCTCGCAATCAGCATCTTTAGCACCCGCGGGTACTGTAGCAGCAGCGGGCACTGTAGCAGACACAGACACTGTAGCAGATGCGCCCATTATAGCAGCAGCAGTTGACGTCGCACCGAAGCCCGACCCACGAACAGCCGGCGCCGGGAGACTGTTGCCGACGGTCATCACCGCGGGACGCCCGTAGCTCCTGCAACTGGCCGCATTGTCATCCGTAGACCCTGGAGCCACAGGAGGAGCCCCGACGGACAGCCCAGCGGCCGCAGAGATCGGGGCCAAGGAGGCCAAGCCAGCCTCAGTTCGACCTCCATTCACGAGCGCCGGGGCGGCCCATGTAGACGCTCCAATCGCAGGGGGGCCAGGGGCCTTCGTACCAGCACACCGGGAGCCGGCAGAGAACGACGCAACCCCCTGTGCAGAGACGATGACAGCACCTGCATGAGGACCGTCGGACCCGGCCGACGCACCTGCAGCAGCTCGGACACGGCTGCCTGAGCTTCCCCAAGCCCGGGAGCAGCATTCGGGGGAGCAGCATTCGGGGGAGCAGCCGCGAGGGACGCCGGCAGAGGAGCGGCAGCAGAAGGAGCGGAAGCAGATGGAGTAGCGGCAGGAGCAGTTGGAGCAGCAGCAAACTGGTTGCTGCCTTCATTCAATAGAACACTTGGTTGGGAAGAGCGATCCCGGACACAGCGAGCGGACGGAGACGGCGGCGTTTTGCTCGATTTTTTCTTCCCCATGGGATACGGCGTAGGATAGCCCTGTGCGCCGAGAGAAAAAACCCTATACGCCACGTCACCCTTAACCATATGCGCTCATTTGTTCCAGCAATATATCCTCTCATCGACAATTTTGTTTTTTGGTAAATTTTGATAGAATGAGAGAAAATTATTACTAAAAAAGATTTGAACTAGAGAGGATGTAGTAAGCGTAACATCTCAAAATAAGAAGGAAGCCTAAAACCATCTTAGAAGACTATAAGAGATACTCATTTATGAGAACAATTCTACGCTCTCTCCCTAAATATATAATATAAAGAGAATTGATTTAAAGTTATAAGAAGGGAGACTATTTAGCATTCCTAGTGAGAAAAGGCAATATATCATGAACAGAATTCCACCAAGTAAACGACTCCTAATTGAATTCAAATTCACAAAAAAAAAAAATCTACTTTTTAAAACGTAAACTACACTTGGAATATTCAGTCAGTTTTCATGAGATTACTGTACATATATTTTGAGTTTTTACTAATAAGAAACTTTTCTTGACGTGCTCTTTAATATTGATTTATCATTCATGTAATTTTTCTATAAATAATAAATTTAAGACTTCATCTAATAAATTGACAACTGTTTGTAATCAAATGATTATTTCTAATGACCTAAAAAAAATAATTTTTTTGGACCAATGAATTTTAAATTTGTTTGATGCAAAAATTAGTATACTAAATTTTACTTTATTAAGCCTCAGCTTCATCCCCTCTTCCTTATTTTTTTGACAATTACGGTCGGACACCTACAAAACATTGAAAATTATGGTTAAGACTTCACTGGAATGAGTTTTGGCGAAGACTTTTCGATGCTTAAGTAAAAAAAGGCTGTTTGATGAGAAAAATGTTTAGCAAGAATCTGAAATAGCTATTGTGAAAGAAAAAGTGTCTGTGTCTTCCCTGTTGCGTTTATCTCAATATTTATAGCATGGATTGTTTGAGAATATTCCTTATACTTATCCTTGCCAGTGTAGTGGTTGAATTGGGTAAGTCTTACTAATTTTGGGTTATCCTAAGTTTAAATTATCTTGATCTTTTAACGTGATTTATGAGATTCTTTCTTAAGAACCTTACAGTTCTTTTTTGTTTACACTTATATTTTTTTATAAGCACTAGTTTCCTCTTTAAGAGTGTTTTCGTAATAAAACTGATTGCTCTCAGGTCGATTTGGTAACTGTCTGGTTTCTTTTCTACTATAAAAGTGGATCGACACTCTATACCTAGTCGGTCTTTCTTATGATACTCATATCGGGCTAGTTTTTCTTGTCTACCTTTAGTCACGATATTCCTAATTCTAGTCGGGACAACGTGGGGCTGATGTGTAAGTATTTCGAGTCAGACCAAGTTCAAGCGGTCGAACCAGTTTTCCCTAAATGACCCTTCTTTGTTTAGGCCTGTTAGTACTTTTTGATGGCCTATGTCATCCTGGGCTTGAGATTTCAACGATAGGTCCATATAGGCATGTCTTTAATGGGTTCGATCATCTTGAGCCTGATGACAATTTGTATAGGGGAATAGAGATTCGCCAGTTTCTAGTTTTGACTTGTTCAAGATTGGAAACTTTTATTGTTTTTATTATCTTCTCCCATTTGGTTGGAATTTTTTACTTCGTCCCTGCTCGACTTTTTATACCAGTCCAGATCTGTACTTTTATCATTGTTGTTTTGATCGAACTGGTCTGGATAGGCTTCCCTTATCCTTGGATTATATTGAGCAGCTCGGTTTAGACCTATCAGTATAACTTTTCTTGGCATATTGAGCTAGTCATCATTTACTAGAATCCTTTTGGAGATCTTCGTGTAGTTGGGAATACCTCTCGTTCTTTGAAATTTTATCGAGTGATGATGATAAGGATTTGTTCAAACATTATCCTTGATCCAAGTGTAATGACGTCTACTTTATGAGAATTGATCGTGACCGTTGATTCCTTTCTAATCGTAAGGCTAGGGGCAGTGATGAAACCTATGAAAATGCATATTTATTAAGAGATTCAGTCACCATTTAATGTTACTAATTTTAGCATTTTTGTATTTTAGCTTAAAATAAATTGTTCTCCTTAAATTGTGATTAATAAATGTTATTTACACAGGTTTAGGTAAAATAAACGTAACTCTTAATGTCGAAACCGAAATGAAGAAATTCTTGAACCTAGAGTAATATGACTCAATCTTACACAAACTTGAAGAATAATTAAAAAGCCAAATCCAACATGTTATGAAAAAAAAATTGAGATACAATAGAATTAGGTTACAACTTCCGCTCAACTTGACCTAAATCATGTATTTGGACGGTATTCACAAAATACGTACCCAATTAGTATATTCTTGAAGCTGCGAAATACTGACTTAATTATCAATAACTCTTATGCTGATAGTAAAGTCCAAATCAACCATTATCATGAACCAAATTGTATTACAAATAAAAGGGTTGTTGGCCAAAATCTGATATATCTTTGGCATTTTGCCCATATCTCATTGGATACTCATCCAATTTGCATGAATCTAGTGGCTATGGAAAGAAGAGACAAACTTCTACAACATTCATGTCGGCCAAAAAGGCTACATCGGTCATTTTTATTATAAAAAAGGTGCTGCAAGTAGGTGAACGAGTGGTTGGCCT
This sequence comes from Ailanthus altissimus, assembly GCA_946807835.1. Lineage (NCBI taxonomy): Eukaryota > Viridiplantae > Streptophyta > Magnoliopsida > Sapindales > Simaroubaceae > Ailanthus > Ailanthus altissimus. The sequence continues at coordinate 8,532,395 of OX327699.1, forward strand.
AAATTATTGAAAATTAAAGTCACATTAAACATATTTTCATTCATTGACTATATAAGGACACTCTTAGGATGTTTTCAACATTAGATAATTCTCTCTTATTTTCTTCTCATTAACATGCATTGTAATCTAGGCTAGAGTTCTTGATAAGGCTAATAGATGAAAATTTATGTTTAATAAACTTACTTCTATACTTTGATTCTTTGTCAAGAGTTATAAATGTTTGTAAGTTTGGTTGTGCCTAAACTCTTATCTATTTTATTTTCTATAGTCCAGAGGCTATAATTCTCATATTTCATATATTTTCAGTCATGCTTTCTTTATGTGATTCTTGTTGAATTATAATTGTTATTGGTTACATTGTTTTACATGTTAATATTTTACTGCAATATTGTCAATCGATATATTGTCGATCTTAGATAACATGTAAAGACAATAATTGTTTGATATTCAAGTTGATCTTTTACTGCAATATTGTCAAAATGATATATTGTCGATCTTAGATAACTTGTATAAATAAACACGGTTTGTGTTAATGTTTGCAAAGAGTTTAGTCATATCAAATACATGTATTATCAAATATGCTATATTTTACATATCTTTCGATTGATTGTTAGTTAGGATGTGAAACTTTCAATTGAGTTATAAACATTGAATTAAAGTGTAGAGTATGTTTATAAAGCATAATTGTAATTCTTAAAGCCTTGCTTGCATTATCATAAGACATTTTCCTCAATTCATAGACATCTCATCCACTTAAACCAATTAATTAATTTTGTCATTTGTTACTGCTTTAATATTTTACTTCATTAACCTATTTTGCCAAAAAAATTTTCGTGGGATCAATATCTCAATCTATATTGCAATAGCCACATTACATTTTGAGCGTAAATAAAATTTGGCGCCGTTGCCGGGGAGACACACTAAGCGAAAGTAGGTTGCGTTTATCAATACTAAAGTAGTAATTTTGTATATTTCTTTTCTTTGTAAGATTTTAGTTTTTAAATTTATTTCCTTTTTTGTAATTTATTTGATTGTTCATGGTTGATTTTACCACCAAACTTATTTTATTTTCTTTAGTTAATTTATTGTATTTTATTTTATTTTCATAACTTGTTCTACTGCTTAACTTAGTTCAATTTTTTTATTTATTTATTATACTTCGCACTTTATTTTCTTGTATTTATTTATCGTACCTTGTACTTTATTTTATTTATTCATTGCACTTTATTTCCTTTATATTTATTGTATTTATTTTTATTTATTTATTACACTTTATTTGTTTTAGTTAATTTGTTGTACTTTTATTTTAATGGTCGGTTCTACCGCCTAACTTAATTTATTTTCTTTTATTTATTTATTACACTTTGCTTTCTTTTATTTATTTATTGTATTTTACACTTTATTTTCTTTTATTTATTTATTTATTGCACTTTTATTTATTTATTGTACTTCACAATTTATTTTCTTTTATTTAGTTATTCTACTTTATTTTCTTTTATTTATTTATTGTACATTTTTATTTATTTATTGTACTTTGTATTTTATTTTATTTTATTTATTTATTGCACTTTTTTCTTTTATTTATTTATTGTACTTTATAGTTTATTATCTTTTGTTTATTTATTGTATTTTATATTTATATTTCATGGTTATCACATAACTCATTTCTATTTCTTGTTGTGTTTTATTTCACTTCTTTTTTCTTCATTAAAAAAAAATAAAAAAAATTATTATGATGTATGCATCGACTTAGAGATAAACAAGGAAGATTTGTGAGAGAAGTAGAACTAAAACCACCACTATAATTTGTAAGGGAAGAGAATTCACCATATAGTTCATTTTGTAATTCTAACACAATGAGCCAACACGAGAATAACCCTGTTAGAACTCTAAAAGATTACTTGCATCCTACTCGTACAGCCACACCATCATGCATTATGTTTCCACCTAACATACCACATTCAGATTTTAAACCTAGAATGATACAACTTTTGCCCATTTTTCATGGTTTAGATAATGAAAATCCTTATGTACATGTTAGAGATTTTGAAGAGGTAATTGCCACCTTCTATAGCCAACCTGAAGCCATAGACACTGTTAGCCTTAAATATTTTCCTTTCCTTTGAAAGACAAAGCAAAGAGTTGGCTATACTCTTTGAGGCCGAGTTTTATATGAACTTGGGCAGAAATGACCTAAGTATTTTTTAATAAATACTTCCCACAACACAAAACTAATGACCTGAAAAGATAAATTTCTTCCTTCTCCTAAAAAGATAGTGAAATCTTATATCAAGCTTGGGAAAGGTTTAAAGAGTTGCTCAATTTGTGCCCTCACCATGGGTATGAAAATTGGCACTTGGTTAGCTATTTTATGAGAGACTCACAATTAGAGAGCACTAATTTGTTGAGATGATGTGGAATGAGGAGTTTCTTCAGAAAGATCCTGAGAAAGTCATAGAATTCCTTAATGACTTAGCTGAAAAAGGCCATATATGGATTGGACCTAGCACTATTAAAAGCACAAATAGGTCACGAACTAGTGGCATTTTTCATCTCAGGGAAGAAGATAGCCTTAATGCCAAGTTAGAGGTCTTAACTAGAAAATTAGAGGCCTTGAAAACCAAAGATAGAAGGGTCACCCATACGGTTGCTAGGAGTTACATGATGTTTATTTTATTTGTGGAGGAGCGGAACACTTAACTCAGGATTGCCCCATTTATAGTGAGATTAGAGGGATATATGAGGAACAATGTAATGCCCTAGGGATGTCAAGAAGCCTTATTCACTATACTCTAAAACCTATAATCCTAACTGGAGAAATCACCCAAACTTTAGTTGAAAATCTGACCAACAAGCCAACAATCATTGGAAGCAAGAACAACAAGCACCCAAGTCTTATGGTGCACCTTAATATAATGCACGACCAGGAGTCCTTTAGAGGATATATTACAAGCATTTATGGAGGCACAAAGTAAGACTAATAAAAAAATTAAAATAATTCTTGCACATGTGGTAAACGAAAACAAAGACATTAAGAGTCAAATCACTAAGCTGACCAGTGTCTTAACTATACAAGAGCGAGGTAAGTTTTCATCTCAACCTCAATTCAATCTAAAAGGATAATTTATGACATAAACTTCTACTTCTGATGCAAAAAAATCTCAAAGAAGTCAATGCCATTACTACTTGAAGTGGTAAGATTATAATTGAGCATACTTCTTCAACTAACACATCTACGTGTAGTAACAACACCCTTATTGAAAAAGAGGCCACAATGGAAAAAGAGCCCAAAAATAAGTTTTCAATCATAATGTCTTTTTCTCAAGCTCTTTGACTTGTTTAGAAAAATTTAGAAATTCAAGGTGAGATTTTAGAACATTTGAAACAAGTTAAGATTAATCTTTCATTATTGCATTTGATTAAGCAGATGCCAACTTATACCAAAGTCATCAAGGATCTATGCACTATCAAAAGAAAACACCATGTAAAGAAAACTTTATTTTTGGCAGAACAAGTAAGTGCAGTGATTGAACAAAAGACACCACCCAAGTATAAAGAGCCAGGATATCCTACAATCTCCTACTAAATTGGGACACATGAGTTTGGTCAAGCTTTGTTGGACTTAGGAGCAAGTGTAAATTTAATGCCTTATTCTATTTACTTGCAATTGTGACTTGGTGAGATTAAACCTACATCTATAGTCTTACAATTGACTAACCGATCAATCAAGAAACCATGAGGAATAATAGAAGATGTTTTGTTACAAATTGATAAATTTTACTATCCTGTTGATTTTCTTGTTTTAGATACTTATTCTGTGGTTAACATGGAGTCTAAAATCCCTCTTATTTTAGGGAGACCTTTTCTTGCCACTACTAATACTCTTATTAATTGCAAAAATGGTCTAATGAAATTATCTTTTAGGAATATAACTTTTGAGGTGAACATTTTTCATATTAGCAAGCAATCACGAGAAGAAGACGAATGCTATCATTCATATATGATAGACACACTTGTAGTAGAGGAAGCTTATAAAAATCATAGCTCTGATTCTTTAAAAAAACCTCTTTGATTTTGATTTTGATTTTGAAGAATTGTATTATCCTGATAAAACAACTTATGTGTTTAGTATTTTTGACTCACAGGATAAAGGAACTCGATTTTGGTAGCCACGCTTTGAAGAGTTACCATGAGAGAGGGAGAAACTGAAACCATTAAACCTCAAGATACCACAAGTTGAGCTTTTCTCCATTGCCCAAAGGTTTGAAAGACGCATTCTTAGGACCAAGTGATACCTTTCCTATCATCATTTCTTCTGAACTTAGTGCTGAACAAGAGGAAAAATTGATAAAATTATTAAAAGAACATAAGTTTGCACTAAGTTGGACCATAACTGATATTAAAGGTATTTCTTCATTGATTCGCTCTTATAGAATTCATTTAGAGGAAGGTACCCAATCCTGTAGGGACTCACAAAGAAGACTTAACCCAACAATGAAAGAAATAGTGAAGAAAGAAGTCTAGAAACTATTAGATGCGGGTATAATCTATCCAATTTCTGATAGTCAATGGGTAAGTCCAACTCAAGTAGTGCCTAAGAAATCTGGGGTTCTGTTGTAGAAAATGAGAATGGGATACCTATTTCAACTAAGGTAGTAAGCGATTAGCGAATGTGCATTGATTATAGAAAGCTAAACATAGCCACTAGGGAAGACTATTTTCCATTGCCTTTTATCGACCAAATTTTAGAACATGTAGCTAGACATCCACTTTATTGCTTTCTTGATGGGTATTCAGGTTATTACCAAATTAGATAGCTATAAAAGATTAAGAAAAAACCACTTTTACATGTCCTTTTGGTACTTATGCTTTTCGTAGGATGCCATTTGGATTATGTAATGCACCGACTAGTTTTTAACGTTGCATGGTGAGTATTTTCCTTGATATGGTTAAAATATGCATAGAAGTTTTTATGGAGACTATTTTTGGTGATTCTTTTGATTCATGTTTACTTAACATAAAAGCTATTTTGAGCAGGTGTGAAGAAAAAAGACTTGTACTAAACTGGGAGAAATATCACTTTATGGTATCTTTAGGGATCGTTTTGGGTCATATTGTATCTGAAAAAGGGATAGAGGTTGACAAGGCTAAAATTAAATTAATCTCTAAATTACCTATACCCAAAACAGTAAAAGATGTCCGGTCTTTTCTTGGACACACTAGCTTTTACAAGAGGTTTATACAAAAATTTTCTGCTATATCTAGACTATTATGTAACCTTTTACTAAAAGATGCTGAATTTACATGGACACAAGAGTGTGAGGAGAAATTCCGAACACTCATTGTCAAACTTACCATTACTCTTATCATGCAAACACCAGACTAGAACATCCAATTTAAAATTATGTATGATGCAAGTAATTATACTGTAGGAGCAGTTCTTAGGCAACGAAGGGAGGGAAAACACTTTGTAGTTTATTATGTTAGTAGGACTTTGAATAATGCTAAAATGAATTACATTACTACTGAAAAAAAAATTACTAGTTGTTGTTTTTGCCTTAGATAAATTTCGTTCTTATTTGATTGGTTCGCCTACTATTATTTTTATTGACCATGTGGCTCTTAAGTACATTTTTTCTAAGAAGGATGCTAAAGCCCGTTTAATTAGGAGGGTTCTTCTTTTGAAGGAATTTGATCTAACCATTAAAGACAAGAAGGGCGTTAAAAATGTTGTTGCTGATTATTTATCCTACCTTGAGTTCATTGACTCCACTGATTTGCCACCTATTTCAGATGATTTTCCTGATGAACATCTTTTCACTATAAGCCAAATACCTTGGTACGTACATATTGTAAATTATTTGGTTTATGGTGAACTTTCATCTAACTAGAGTGCACAAGATAAGCGTAAGTTCTTGGTTGAGGTACGTAATTTTTATTGGGATGATCCATATCTTTTCAAATACTACATTGACCAAATTATGAGACGTTGCATTCCTGAAAGTGAAGTTTCTAGTGTTTTAAATTTTTGCTATAGTACTGCTTGTGGCGATCATTTTTCTATAAAAACGACAGCCACGAAAATTTTACAGTGTGGTCTTTATTGGCCCACTTTGTTCAAAGACACTAATAATTTTTGTCGTTCCTGTGAAAGAAGTCAAAAGTTAAGTACTCTATCTCGAAGACATATGATGTCTTTTAACTCTATTCTTATTATTGAGATATTAGATTGTTGGGGTATAGATTTTATAGGTCATTTTCCCTCATCTTTTGATTACCTTTACATCATTCTAGCTGTTGATTATGTATCAAAATGGGTGGAGACTGTAGCTTGTCGTACTAATGATAACACAACTGTGGTAAAATTCTCAAAAGAAAATGTGTTATCTAGGTATAGTACACCAAGTGTCATCATTAGTGACCAAGGAACACATTTTTATAACCATTCTTTTGAAGCTTTGATACACAGGTATGGTGTTCTTCACAAAATTTTAACTGCATACCATCGATAGACAAATGGACAAGCCGAGCTAGCAAATAGAGAGGTTAAACAGATTTTTACAAACAATTGTTAACCCGAATCGCAAAGATTGGTCTCTACGCCTTTCTGATGCATTATAGGCATATCGCACTGCATATAAAATCATCTTAGGAATGTCTCCATATCGGCTTGTCTATGGAAAAACTTGTCATTTACCTGTTGCGTTAGAGTATAAAGCTTACTGGGCTGTCAAAGCCCTTAACTTTGATTTGAGTGCTACAAGTCTTCAGAGAAAGTTACAATTTTAAAAAAATACAATAGCTACGAAATGATGCATATGACAACTCCAGGATTTAAAAAGCTAAAATGTAAGTAGCTCATGACAAATAGATCACAAGAAAACAATTCGAGCCAAATCAACGAGTTTATCTTTATGATTCTCGATTGCATTTACACCATAAAAAGTTGAGATCTCGATGGACTGGTCCATTTATGGTAAGACATGTTTTTCCTAATGGTGCTGTCGAAATCGAAGACTGCACTAATTGGTGAAATTTTAAAGTGAATGGACAGCGGCTGAAAAGTTATGTGAAAAAGGTAGACTACTCTATGTACCTAGACGAGATCTCTCTTGTAGATCCTGTCTATCATGCTTGATCAGGTTCAATCTATCTGTACCATATTTTTATATATTGTGTATATTTTATCTTTTGACTTTTTATTTTCTTTCATATTTTATTTTACTTTATTTTCTTCTTTTCTTCTTCAGTGTGAATTTTTTTCGGTCAAGTGGCGGATACGGTACTCCGTGACTATTAAAGTCAATTTCTCAGTTACCTAAAAACTGTCCCTCAAGCCATGCATTTATTTCTTTTCTTTCTTTCAAAATTGATCGTATTCTTACCAACTTTAAAAAATACTATCATTCATTGCCTCAAAATGCTCTACTTAAGATTTACAAAGCACAATGTGAAAGACTAAGGTTATTGATGTTGAGTAATATCCTTACGGATATTTGTTGGTTAATCGAAGCCAAGGTTCGATTATCTGGTGAATCTGTAAATGATTTTGTTTCTTTTATGCCCGATCTTAGAAGAAGCTTTTATGCTAAAAGGTAAAGAGCAAAATGATTACAAGTCTATCATAAATGTGCTCAATGGAATTGTAATCGGAGTTGTCGTTCTTTAAGATTTGCATATAAAAATCGAGAAGATAAAATTTAGTTCATTAAGGATAGATTGAGTAGGAAGTCTTTAGATGATATCCTATTGACTCTTGAGACACATCCCTATAGGCTCGTGCAACGTGAACTTCTTGATTTATGGAATAAATTCAAAAATAACATCAACGGTATAGTCTCGGGAATCTGACTTTAAAAGACCTTGTTTGTCAATGTTTTAAAAAATTGGATGAGAAGCTATCCTCGACCCATAGAGGGCGTTTAAGCCGTTACTGGACATAAAATCAAAGGAAGATGTGAGCTACAATCACAACTACTTGTAAATACATGTGTTTTAATTTTAATTTTTTTTAATTTTATTTTATAAATGGTAAGGCTACTCATATAGATGTCTTAAATTTAAATCTTTTGATTAAATAATGCATGTAGGTCATTATGTTTAAATTTTGTGTTTTACTTTTAAATCTCTTCTGACAAACTGTCGGGTTACCAAAATCGTTATCATTTAGTACTTTATAAATACAGCACCTCATTTTTTTCATTTTCATATATTGAGATAAAGGTGAGTGTAGATATGGAGGAAACTTCAAATCAACAATTCTAAAATATATGTGTATTTTATGGATCTAGTCTTGGGAAAAATAAAGTGTTTGTAGAGGTAGCAAATAATTTAGGAAAAGTATTAATTATAAGAAAATCTATTTGATTTATAGAAGGGGTAGCCTTGGGTGAATAGGGTATGTGTCAACAGCTGCACATTTAGGAGGAAGTCAAGTTTTAGGTATTATTCCTATAGCTTTAGCTGTGGAAAACCTGATTGGAAAAATAATAGGGGAATAATTACGAGTCTCATCCATGCATAAACGTATAACTAGAATGCTTTACTATACAGATGCTTTTATTGCTTTACCAGGTGGTTTTGGTACCTTTGAAGAAAATTTTTAAATTGCCTCTTAGACCCAGCTGAATATCCACTGAAAACCATAAGTTTGTTGAATGTTAATAACTATTTTGATTGCTTACTCTGTTTTCTTGATCAAGTTATGGAACATAATTTTATTTCACATTCAGCGCGACAGATCCTCGTTTCTGCTACAGATACTGATGAATTGATTAAAAATTTACAAACAGTTACCTATGAACCTGACCCAGCAATAACTCGGATCGATTAGTCAGTGGGCCATAACAAGTGAAAATTGGATCTGATACTTTATTTGCAAATTTTTCTTTGTTTTATTTATTTATTAGCATAATCATTTTAGTTTATATTTGCTTAAGTATCTCTCAGGTTTGTTTGTTTTGAATAACTGACGTTTCAGGTAATGTCTCATATACTTTATCTCTTTTTATTTAAACATTGAAGATAATGTTTCATCTGGTTTGTGTTGGGGGGGATAGTAGACATAAGTTTTATTTTGCATTCCAAAAAATAAAATTCAAAAAAAAGAAAGAACATGGGGTCCGACATACCTATTTGATTAAAATGGTAGAGTAAAAAGGTTATTTTTGAACTCTTGAGATACATGCTAGGTCAAATTAGATTAAGAATGACAGAATAAGGAGTTTTATTTCTAACTTTTGAAACCCATTTTAACTAACTTTTTGGTAATTTTTGTATAAAGGAATTTACTTTTCTACCTAGGTATGATTTCAAAATTATTTCGATTGAATCACTGTTTCTATTTAGGTTACTAAATATTTTTTAGTACAATGCTAAGCCTTGTGTTAAGATGGATGATTTAATTTATATAGTGAAGAGAATTCTCATGTTTAAGTATATATTTTTCTAATCTCACATATCTTTTGTGAGTAAGTAAAAAGGTTGAAAAAATAGCTTACGAACTTTCATTAATATTTTGAATTGGTTAATTTTTGTTTAGATTGATATTATTTGAATTAAAGAATAAGTTGGTTGCATAGCTGAAGGACGATTTAAAGTGAATTTCCAAATTGTTATAATATATTTTGGTGAGAAACTGTTTTTCTTTAATGTTGTAATGCTTCCTTGTATCCTTAAAAAAAATATAATAAAAAAAAAAAGAAAAAAAAAGAAAGAAAAAGAAAAGAAGAATCAATTAAATTTAATAAAGTCTTCATTCAATTTTAGAATACAAATATTTTGTAAGGCAGTTTTCTCACCAAGCTATATTTGTAATATTCTCACAAGACAATTGAAGTCTTAAAGTTGGTGCATGTCAAGAATGACTGATTTCTAAAACGATTAATTTTTCTATCTTTGGATCAATGTTAGTTTGTATGTTTGTCCTTAAAATTGAATTTTTTTTAAGTGCTTAACTGTTTTTCAACTCCATGAGAGAAATCTTAACCTTTGAAATAGTAATACATTTGTGAGGATATGGAGCTGAGGCTTTTGCTTAAAGAAATTCTCAAAACTATATCTATTGTGGTTTATGGTAAGATGATTACGACTTATTCACACACATACAATTTTTAAAAATTATAATTGAAAAAACCATAATAGCAATAGTAATCTTAAACTAACTTTTTGTTTGAAATGCCTAAGTAGTTTTGCAAATTCTATTTATGCTTGAATTGTTAGAGACTAGCAATAAGATAGCTAGGGGCTATGATGAACATATGAAAATAAATATTTATTAAGAGATTCAGTCATTATTTAATGTCACTAATTTTAGCATTTTTGTATTTTTAGCTTGAAATAAAGTGTTCTGCTTAAATTATGATTAATGAATGTTATTTGCATAGGTTTAGGTAAAATGAACGTAACTCTCACTGTAGAAATCAAAATGAATAAATTCTTAAACCTAGAGTAACGTGACGCAATCTTACATAAACTTGAAGAACAATTTAAAAGTCAAATCTAACATGTTATGGGTACAAAATTGAGATACAATAAAATTAGGTTACAACTTTCGCTCAGCTTGACCCAACTCATGTATTTAGACCATATTTCATAAAATACGTATCCAATTAGTATAATTCTTGAAGATGTGAAATACTAACTTAATTATCAACAACTCTAATGTTGATTGTAAAGTCCAAATCAGCCGTTATCATAGACCAAATTATATTACAAATGGGTAAAATGGTTGTTGGCTGCAATCTGACATATCTTTGGCATTTTGCCCATATCTAATTGGATACTCATCCAATTTGCATGAATGTAGTGGCTATGGAAAAAAAAAGATAAAATACTACAACTTTTACGTTAGAAAAAAGGCTACATCAGTCATTTCCATTATAAAAAAAGTGCTGTAAATAAGTAACAAGTGGTTGGCCTAAATTATTAAAGATTGAAGTCACACTAAATATATTTTCATTCATTGCCCATATAAGGACACTCTTAGGACAATTTTAACATTAGATAATTCTCTCTTATTTTTTCTCATTAACATGCATTGTAATATAGGATAGAGTTCTTGACAAGGCTAAGAGATGAACTTTTATATTTAATAAACTTACTTCTATGCTTTGATTCTTTGTCAAGAGTTACAAATGTTTGTAAGTTTGTTGTGCCTAAACTCTTATCTATTTTATTTTCTATAATCCAGAGGTTATAATTCTCATGTTTCATATATTTTTAGTCATGCTTTCTTTATGTGATTCTTGTTAAATTATAATTGTTATTGGTTACATTGTTTTACATGTTAATCTTTTATTGCAATATTGTCAATCGATATATTGTCGATCCTGGATAACACATAAAGACAATAATTGATTAATCTTCAAGTTGATCTTTTACTATAATATTGTCAAAATGATATATTTTTTTATTTTAGATAACTTGTATAAATGAACAAAATTTGTGTTAATATTTGCAAAGAGTTTAGTCATATTAAATACATGAGTTATTAAATGTGCTGTATATTACATATCTTCCGATTGATTGTTTGGGATGTGAAACTTTCAATTGAGTTATAAACATTGAATCAAAGTGTAGAGTAGATTTATAAAGCATAATTGTGATTTTCAAAGCCTTGCTTGCATCATCATAAGATATTTTCCTCAATTCATAGACAATTCTATCCCATCCACTTAAACTAATTAATTAATTTTCTCTTTTGCTACTACTTTAACATTTTACTTCACCAGCTTATTTTGCCAAAAGCTTCCTTGTGGGATCGACACCTCAATCTATACTGCAATAGCCACATTACATTTTAGAGGGTATTAGCTGGTCTTTATATCCTATGGGCAGTGATAAGGCTGTCTCTCCTACTTTTTCAGGAGCTATTCTATATGTACCATTTTAAGAGTAATGCTAGAAGCTAGAGAGGCTTCTACTACCTATCATTTCATGGGCTCCGAAATCTAGTCCCTAGTTGCCCTTCCTCTACTAAAGAGTAAAAAAAGCAGTGGTTCTTTGCTAGGGGTGACTGAGGTCAATGAGTTCCCAAGAGGAATGGCGAAAGTGGGTCATCCCCATTGATTTTTATTTGAATGCAGGTTTCATTTCATTTATTCTTTTATGCTATGATCAATTCCTTCTTTCATCTATCTAATTCCTTGGTAAATTGTAGTGACATGGGCCACTAAAGTTGAAGTGAACAAGGACAGGCTTGCTTGGATCACTGTGGCCCTTGAGCATATTTGTCTTATCCAGGATTTACTTTCATTGACCAGCCTCATCCAATCTAGCCCGTTGACCTCTGTTCAGCGCGAGCCTTATGTTCGAGGTAAACATTACTCATAGATTCACTTCTCTTGCTTTTCTTTGCTAAACTTACTAATGATTTATCTCATACAAGAATGTCCAAATAATGAGGTAGTGAAAGGAGAAAAAAGAGCCGCACGGAAGGCTCTAGTGCTTCCTCTGTAAGTCAGGGTGCCATTAACCATGACAATGCCATAAGGCTGCTATTCAACTCCGAATGAAAGAGTCAAGCCAGGAACCCCTTTGTAAATAGGGGTAGGCTAGCTAAACTGGCGATAGGCAGAGCCCCCAAGGAGAGAGGGTGACAAGTCCTGCCTAGAGGAGAGGGCATGTGCAATTTAGTACCCCAGGGAGAGGCTAGACTACCTAATGCTCTCCTAAAATACAATGGCCCTTACCCCCTTAGGAGCAGAGGAATGACCCCTTATCTTCTCGGGTTATGGAGCATCCAGTTCCAGGAGGCAAGAAGAGCTTCCAATAAGTAAGACGTCCATCATCCGTTCATTTCCTTTAGTGCTAGTCCCCAAAAGGAGGGAGGACCTTGCCTATTTTGCTTCCCATGATACAAAAAATTGAGAGATACTTGTCCTCAGCCTGGGTGGGTTAGGTTTCATCTTTGGACCCCATCACGGGGTTTTACGTTGCTATGGGATCTGCGCTAGATGTGAGTCCTCTCTTCTTTTCTTTTCTTTATGTTCAATTTCCTTTACTTGTTCTGATGATCTTCATTTTTCTGGTGTAGTTCGTATTTTTGTTATCTTAGTTTAGGGTTAAGATACTAGACCTAGAGGCTCGGGGCCATCAAGCTGAAAAGAGCCTCGTGCGATCTAGAGTTGAGGTTCTGAGGGCCATGAGGGTGGCCGATCAGGAATGAGCAATGGCTAATAAAATGGGTGTCTCGTGTAGCAGAGTTAAAGACTGGGAGCGCAGAAGATGACTAGCTCCTTGGGCATAGCGGAGAGGCAAGTTACCAAGCTGATGGACTAAATCGGCAAACATGAAATGTAACTCACAGTGGCTAGGAGAGAAAGAGAGTTGGTTGACCAGACCATGAATAACTTGGAGGCTCGACTGGATGATCAGTATAGTTCCTGGTTTGCTAGTCACTAGGAAGGTTTTCATTAAGGGGCAGTGAAAGGCTTTCAAAGGTCGATCACCCTCTTTGAAGAGAATTACCTAGAGATTGACCTCCAGTGAATGTGGAATATGGTTATTGGGGGATTATTATATAAAAGAGAAACCTCTGAGGCTCAAGGCATTAATGAGGTGGCCGAGTCTACTGCTGGTGCCGTTGTTGTTGCCTTTTCTTCAAATGCTACTGGTCCTACTGTAGGTGTTACTGTTGCTGTTGGAGGGGTGATATTGCTCCGGCAGCAAGTGTTTCTTTTGCTGCTAGAGGTGATGCTGCTCCAGCAGTAAATGTTGTTGCTCTAGCTGCACCTGCCACAGCCCAATCAACTGTGCCTTCCACTGACTAAACTTTTGCCACCGCTGACTCTACTTAGTCCTTAGGACGAACTCAGTCCAGGTCAACCCTCTAGCCCCAGCCGATTCTTTTTCGGTTGGTGTTACTCTCCGATCAATGGCGATAATAAATTTAGAGTCTAGTGACACCACTCTAGCAGCATGAGTTGCTGTCCTACTTTTATATACATATATACATATATACATATATATTTTTGTAAACTTCATGTAATTAATCTCTTTATCAATAAATGTGGGTAATTTTTCTTCTTGCGCTTTTCTTTATATGAGCTTGTTCTTTTATACTTGCCTTGATTATCTTGCTCCCTCATAATCATCACAAAATAATATCTTGTTCGAAAAAATAAAAAATGATCTAGGTAAATAAATATGTAACATTGTCGAATACTTAAGACAACTGTTAGTTAACAAAGATTATTTTCTTGAAGGGTTAATAGAATCAAGCAGAGCAGGATAACTCGTAATTCTTGACTAAAAGCTAAGTTTATGAATTTTTTTATCGAGTTTACCATATAATTATCCCAATGAAAGTGTTATCAGAATTACCATTGAGTCGACCAGCAGATACCCTTTTTTAGTGTTTGAGATATGATTTTTTGTGGGTACCTGGTTACCTTTGATGTCTTGTGATCAATCCCTCATCAGAGTACTGCTTGTCGCAGGGTACACTTTACTGAGCCTTACTCGGTTTAGTGGTCTGTGAGTAATCTCGTGAGTACTGCCCCCTACGAGTCTTCTATAAATATATCCTTGTATAGTATAACTCACTTAGCCTTACCCAGTCCGGTGGTCTAGGTAATCACATAAGTGGCACTCCTCTATGGGTATTCTATAATCATATCCTCGTAGAGTATACCTCATTGAGGCTTGGTCGAGTGGTCTGTGGGTAATCTCGTGATTGTCGCCCTCCTACGGGTCTTCTATAAATATATCCTTGTAGGGTACACCTTACTGAGCCTTACCCAGTCTAGTGGTCTGTAAGTAATCTTGTGAGTACTGCCCCTTACAGATCTTTTTTATTTTATTTCGAATAATGTTTGTAGATGTTCATGATTATTTAGTCCCAGGTTCTGAGTAGGCATTTATATGGAAGTACATGCAAGAAAATAATGACTTTATTAAAGATGATGTTCTTTAATAGCTTAGCATTCTAGGGTTTTCTTACTATCCATGCGTCTATTCCTTCCCACTCGTAAGCTCATTTAATCAATTTGCTGACTTTATATGGTCCTTCTTTTATCAGCCTTAGAACTTTATTTGTTGGATTCCTTTTATTTAGCACAACTCTTCTAAGTATCAGGTCGCTTTCTCTGAATTTTCTTGCCTTGACCCTTTTATTGTAGTACCGAGTGACTTTCTGCTGGTAGACAACTACTCAGATCTGGGCTCTTTTCCTCAATTGTTTAATTGAGTCCAACTATCCCCTAATCAGCTCATTATTTACATTTTTCATAGAAGTGTAGTACTGGGTGTGTTGGAGTTTTGATCTTGGCAGGGATTATTGCTTCACTGCCAAATACCAATAAGAATGGCATTTCCCCAGTGACAGTTTTGCTAGTTGTCTGTAGTGTCCAGAGTACTTCTAGAAGTTCTTCAACCCATCATTCTTTTCTTTCGGTCAATTTGTTCTTGAGCAGCTTCTTGATCATTTTGTTGGAGGACTCCACTTGGCTAATTGTCTTTGGACGTGTTGAGGAGGCGAACAAGAGTCGTACTCTTAACTGTTTGCAAAAGTTTTTAAAATTGTTGTAGTCGAACTGCTTTTCATGGTCAATAATAATAGTATGAGAAATTTCGTATCTACATATCACGTTTCTCCATACTAAATCTCTTACACTCTTTTCATTTATCTTGGAAAGTGGTTCAGCCTCGATCTATTTGGTAAAATTATCCATATCACGACCATATACTTGCAAGATTTTTTCCCTTGAAGGAAGAGACTAATTAAGTCAAGCCCTCACTGAGCGAACTTTAAGGGTCCACTCATAATGGTCAATTCTTAGGCAGGTGATTAGATCTTATCAGTGAACCTTTGACATGCGTCACAGTTTTTGACCAGGTTTTTTGCATCCTAAAAAGTTGTCGGTCAATAGTAACTTGTCTTAAACACCTTATGTGCTAGTGCTTCCATCCATAAGTGGTTGCCATAAATCTCCTCATAAATTTCTCTAAACACTTGCTCTGCCTCTCGAGGTCTGAAGCATCTCATATATGAGTGAGAGAAGCCTCGTCGGTATAATACTCCTTCGATTATTGAGTATTTAGCAGCTTGCTATTTAACTTTGCAAGCTTCTTTTTTATCAGTTAGGTGAGTCCCGTTTTAAATGTAGTCCCTGATTGGATCCATCTAGCATGATTCTGACTTAATTTATGTGACCTGTTCCTCTCGTTGTATACTAGGCTTGGGAATGAACTCAACTAGAATTGTTCAAGGAAACCGAGCTTCATCATTTGAAGCCATTTGAGCTATAACATAAGCTTAGTGGTTTTCACTTCTAGGGATTAAATCTATCTTTGTTTCACTAAACTATCAGATCTGATTTCTCACTTTAGCGAAGTAGGCAATTATTTTTTCTTCTTTTACTTTAAAACTGTTGTTTACCTAATTCACTATTAGTTGGGAATCACTTCTTATCAGTATCTCATTCACTGCTAATGCCTAGGCTACTCTTAAGCCAGCCAGTAAAGCTTCATACTCCACTTCGTTGTTAGAAGCTTTAAATCTGAAACGAAAGGCATAGCTGATTTCATCTCTTTCTGAACTAATAAGGATGATCCTAGCTCCGCTTCCTTATAGATTAGATGTCCCATCTACGTAGAGTATCCATAATACTCCTTTATCCCATAGACTTGGCTCTTCAACTTTCGTGGAATTATGAGTGCATTCAGCTACAAAATCGGCCAAGGCCTCACCCTTAATAGCTGTTTGGGGTTTGTGTTATATATCAAATTCACTTAACTCTATAGCCTATTTAACCAACCGACCAGATAGGTCTGGTTTGTGTAAGATTTTTTTGCAGAGTCTGGTTGGTTAAAACAATTATTGCATGAACTTAGAAGTAAAGTCGTAACTTTCTCCCAAAAACCACCAAAGCCAGAGCCAATTTTTTTTAGGAAGGTTATTGACTCTTTGGGTCAATAAAGGCCTTGTTGATGTAGTATGCTGATCGTTGAACTCCTCTTTCTTCTTTAACCAGTATTGAGCTTACTCCCTGAGCTGAAACTTTTAAATAGAATATTAGTGGTTTGCCTTGGACTGAAACAACAAGATGGACTGGTTCGGAGAGGTAAGCTTTTAACTATTGGAAGGCATGCTCACATTCTGCTGTCCATCAATTCTTGTCTTTCTCTTTATTGATTAGAAAAACTCGAAGCATTTATCTATAACTGATGCGATATTTCTATATCATAAATTAAGTGCAAGTATACACTATCGTATGCAAGTAATAAAGAGACTAATTAGTCGGATGTCGAACCCACAGGGATAATTTCTTCTTATTAACCAATTACTAAAATTATGTCTTTCTAATAATTATTCAGAAAAATAAAAATCTAAGAATGAATGTAAGAAATATAAAAGTAAAAACACAATGCAATGAGATTTAAAGATAGCAATGTAGAGAAAACCTAGGATTAATATTATCCCTCAATATGTTTCTAATGATTAATCTTCTAATATTTAACTCACTTAGTCTTTATTATTGATCAAGACACTAATGTATTCACAAGCCTCTTCCAAGGTCATGCAAGTATACCTTAATTTACCAAATACCTATATTTCTATGGTACTTGTAATAAATTAAGATTCATTAAGATTAGGTCTTATTGATCATACATGCCAATTAGGTATATTCCTATCCTAAATTGAAACTTGCATATGCAACATTGAATGTTACTCTACAATCATGCATCAAATTACCTAGGTCTAAATATTATGATTCCTCTTCCGAGTTTATCAATAATATTACCAACTCATTCACCATATATTGGCCAGATATATTGAAGCATTAAACACAAGTAATTTAAATAATAAAGGACTAAGTTTATTAAATACTAAAAAATATGGCAATTAAGCACACATATTGAGTTCAAATATTAACCCTAGAAAATAAGTTTAGCTCATGGCTACAAGAGAACAGCAGTGAAAATAATTATAAATCATGATACAATCAATCGCAAACCGATATAGACGTCGAATTGCTCTTTAATTGCGCTGCCTAGGAACTCTTGATGCCGAAGAACGTCTTGTATCTCTCTCTAAAGATGCTTCAATTAAGCTCCTATTGCTCTCCAAGACTCGTACTCTGTATTCTTGGTGCTCTTGGGTCGTCTTGGATTCCTCTCGAAGGCTGGGGACGAGTGGCTTTATATAGGGATTGATTTGAGCTTGAAAATCTCAATTCTCGTCGGACTAGGACTCGCATTACCGCTGGCGCGCTATGCATCTGTCGCTGGGGCGACGCGTGAAAAAGCTATCACCGCTGGAGCGGTGGGATCTTGGCGCTGGGGCGCTAGACGCGACTTAATCAGGTCGTTTTTCTTATTTCGATCACTATTCAGCGCTGGGGCGAAAATACTTGTGGCGCGGGGGCGCTGGACTCATAATTTGAAAACTTTGCATTTTAGTCCCTGTTTTCGCTCCTTTTGCGTTCTTTCTTTAAATTTCGTTCAAGTCCCTATAAATAACAATAATGTATATAAATAGCCATCTATTCTCATAAAATCATAAAATATCAATAATAAAAACATGAGAAAATATATGACAAATTTGCCCTTATCAAATTCCCCCAAACTTAAATACTTGCTTGTCCTCAAGCAATAAAATAAAACTAAGAGAGAGACAAAGGTTTATACTTGACTCATTTAACAAAATAAAACAAAATATAATAAACTAGTAAGATGATCAAAATCATTGTCTCAAAGGCTGACGAAATGATACAAATCCTTAAGGTCGATAAATAGCTATTAACAATTCTCAACTATCTTTATTTAGTCCCTCATTCTTCCTCATAAACCATCACCATGTGTGTGTGTGCAAGCAGCAAGCAAATAGCGAAAACCATACTTTGATTTACTTTATACTTTAGTTTGTACAGAAAAGATGATGTCTCGGCATTTAATTTATATAATGACACTTCCATAAGCTTGTCTTTATTACCACTCTCCACTAATGTAGAAAATCACATGTCTAGGGATCTATTTAGGACTTTACTTAGCTTGTAATGTAAGGCTAAGGTCAAGGTGGGATAAAAGGATAAATATATGAAGTTCAATTCACACCATGAACACTTAGATTTTACCTAGAAACCTCTTGATCTTCTTTTCCTTGTATTATCTCTTCCCCCAAACTTATTGTGTTCCCATCCTTCTTTTCAACCTTTT
Source organism: Ailanthus altissimus (assembly GCA_946807835.1). Taxonomy (NCBI): domain Eukaryota; kingdom Viridiplantae; phylum Streptophyta; class Magnoliopsida; order Sapindales; family Simaroubaceae; genus Ailanthus; species Ailanthus altissimus. The sequence continues at coordinate 8,551,556 of OX327699.1, forward strand.
TTTTTTTTTTCAAAGAATTTCTTCTTTTTCTTAAGCTGGGGGTATTTTTCTTTACTTTTTTTTTTTTTGAAATACCCCTAAACTTAGATTGACAAATACCACCCAAACTTATTTTTCTCATATCACCACAACTTTTTCCTTTCAAGAGTATTTCTAAGCAAATGCAAGGTTTATGATGTTACGGGTAATGTTTTAGATAAGTAAACTTTAAGTCTTGGGCTTGTAATGTGGTTAAACCAAAGAATGGGTAATTAGGCTCAAAATAGGGTACTAGGGATAAATATACAATAAAATGGTAGGCTAGAAAGGCTCAATCGGTCCAAAGATGGCCTAATGTCATTTCCCTATTCATGTGTTTCCTAGAATTTCGCCTCAAGTAGTAATTAAAGACAAGTTCTAGAGTATCGGTCTTCGAGACTGTGGTGTACTCTCTAAAACATAAGTATCTCTAAGTAATAGTTATAACTATTCATGCTTATAAGTGCTCAAAAAATTGGTGATTATAAATAAGGTCGAACTTGTTCTTAAACTTGAATAATCAAAATTGTCTCAAGTATCTATCATTCTCTATGGATGTGTAAAAATAAATTCAACCATGTATTCTTTTTCTTATCATAGACTAATGATCATCTTATCAAAACCTAATAAAAATTAATTAACTAAAAAAAAACAACTAAGTAACTAAAAAAAAAACTTTTAATCCACAAGAATGACCACCCCAATCATGCAGCAAAATGAACACAAGAAAGTGTTTCCTCCCCCAAACTTAATTTAGACATTGTCCCCAATGTCAAAAAATAAAGAAGTGAAAGTAAGAGACTTCCCTGGTCAATTTTTCGCTGCCGCGCTGACTCTCCATCGCTGGGGCGATGTTCTGGCGCTGCCGCGGTAATCATTTATCGCTGCAGCGCTGAAGGCTGATTTCTACACAGTTACTGGAATTTGCGCTGGCGCGATGTTTCTTGTACCGCGGGGGCGGTGGTGCTCGATTTTTCTGTCGCTGCCGCGCCATGTTATGCCGTTGGAGCGCTGAAATTCTTGGTTTTTTTTTTTTTTTTTTTTTTTTTAAATGCTGAAAAAAAAAATAAAATAAAATGATAATAATAATAATAATAATATTTTCCTTGGGTTGCCTCCCAAGTAGCGCTTGATTTAACGTCATCGGCTTGACGGGGCTTCATATTCTCTTATGGTGGATCAAAGATGTTGGTGGAAGCATTTGTGTGAGTGATCTTGCTGGCTTTCTTCTTTTTCGGCTTCCATATTCTTGTAATTAAATCTCGGGCACTATCTTTTGCTGCATTCTTCTTATGTCTCTCCGGAAAGACTTTAATCTTAGACCGGGGAGATGGTTCTTCCTTTTCTTTCTCTTTGCTTGCTTCGTCGTGATGCTGCTTTTTCTTCTTCTTTCTTGCCTTCCTATACTTCAATGCTCTTTTTCGGATGTGAGGATCCAATGTCTCCATATCTTTAATTTGCTTAACGCTTGGATGCACCACATTAATGCAGAAACAGTCTTCATTTTCAGCTGGTAATTTGATCTCCTTGAAGACCTTAAAAGTGACTGTATCCTCTTGTACTCTCATGGTCAACTCCCCTTTTTGCACATCAATAATTGTTCTTCCAGTGGCTAGAAAGGGTCTTCCAAGGATGATTGGGATCTCCTTGTCTTCTTCCATATCCAAAACAATGAAATCGGCAGGGAAGATGAATTTATCGACCTTAACCAACACATCTTCAATTAATCCCTTAGGATAGGTGAGAGAACGATCTGCTAACTGAAGTGTGATATTTGTTGGTTTGGCTTCTTTCAGTCCCAACTTTTTATACACGGACAATGGCATAAGATTGATGCTAGCTCCCAGATCACAAAGTGCTTTCCCAAAATCATAATTTCCAATTGAGCATGGTATGGTGAAACTCCCAGGATCTTTGAGCTTTGGAGGTAGCTTCTTTAGAAGGATGGCGCTACACTCTTCTGTTAGGGCCACAGTCTCGAAGTCATCTATTTTTCTCTTCTTTGATAAGATGTCCTTCATAAATCTCACATAGCTTGGCATTTGCTCTAGTGCATCTGCAAAAGGAAGATTAATATGTAATTTCTTAAAAATATCAAGAAATTTAGAAAATTGCTTATCTAGTTTCTTCTTTTGCAGCCTCTGAGGAAATGGAGGTGGTGGAGTGAATGACTGCGTAGGTTGCTTCTGCGGATTGCTACTGGTATCTTCTGCTGCATGTTCACTTTTCTGTTCTTGTACTTGAATACCAGATTCTATGCTTTTCTGTGTCTCATCACTCTTCTCTTGGTTTCTGAGCTGCTGTAATCTCTGAGGAAATGGTATAGGTGGTCTATATGGTTGCACGTCATCTTGCTGGACCACTGGTTCTTTTTCCTTCTCTATCATCTCTGAAAGCTGTGGTTGAGGTGTGTTGTCATGTAAAACTTTACCACTTCTTAGGGAGATGGCTTGGCACTGTTCTACACTTCCTTTTGGATTGACTTCAGTGTTACTTGGTAGAGTTCCTTGAGGGCGATTTTTTATTGCTGTTGCGAGCTGCCCTACTTGATTTTCCAAAGCTCTAAGTGAAGTTGCTTGACTTTGAAAGAGTGCATCTGTTTTCTTCATGTATTGCAGGAGCATGTCTTCAATGTCTGGTTTCTTCTCTTGCTGAATTTGCGGTTGGAAACCAGGAGGAGCTTTGGAATGTTGTCCTTGATTATTATTGCTCCATGAGAAGTTGGGGTGATTTCTCCATCCAGGATTGTAAAAATTAGAATTGGGGTTGTTGTGGTTGAAGTCCCCTACATATTGAGCAGTCTCCAAGCATTGTCCATTTGCATGATTGCTTCCACAGAAATCGCAAGTGATGGGTTGACTCTTGATAGCATTAACTCCCAAGTTGCTTAATTGTTTGGTCAAGAGGTTGACTTGGGCAGATAATGTAGTCAAAGTGTCTACTTCATGTAGTTCAGCGATCTTTCTTGTGGTTGACCTTTCGGTGGGCCATTGATAGGCATTGGACGCCATCTCATCTAGTAGATCATAAGCTTCATCGGTGGATTTATTCATAAGTGCTCCTCCAGCTGCAGCATCTACTATTGTTCTGAATTGACCGGCTAATCCATTGTAGAATGTTTGTACAAGTAACCACTTCGGAACTCCATGATGAGGACATTTTCTTTGCATATCCTTGTATCTCTCCCATGCCTCGTAAAGAGATTCTCCATCTAGTTGTAGGAATGATGTGATGTCGTTCCTCATCTTGGCAGTTTTAGCAGGTGGAAAGAATTTGGCGAGGAACTTTTGTGCAAGATCATCCCATGTAGCTATAGATCCAGATGGAAGTGATAACAACCAGCTCTTTGCCTTGTCTCTCAAGGAAAAGGGAAACAATCTTAGTCGAATTGCATCATCGGACACCCCATTGTACTTGAAAGTATCACATATCTCTAAGAAGTTGATGATGTGCATGTTTGGATCGTCATTGGGCAATCCTCCAAATTGTACCGAATCCTTGAGCATTTGAATCGTGCTTGGCTTGATCTCAAAGTTGTTAGCTTGAACAGTTGGTCTTTGGATGCTCGAATGGATTCCATTAACTAAGGGAACAGCATATTCCCTTAGTGGTCTTCCTTCATTGTTGGGTGCAATTGGTACTTGATCTTCCATGGTGTTGACTTGATTTTGTTCTTTTCTAATTCTTCGTAAGGTTCTTTCAATTTCTGGATCAAAAGAAATCAAGTCTTCACTTTTCGATCTTTGCATGTACCTCGTAAGAAAGAAAGTAAAACTAAATTAAGAAAAAAAAAAATAAAAAAAAAAAATTCTGAAATAAAAACTAGAAAGATTGGTATTAATATTGGTGAAAAAGTAGATAATTATCCCCGGCAACGGCGCCAAAAACTTGATGCGATATTTCTATATCATAAATTAAGTGCAAGTATACACTATCGTATGCAAGTAATAAAGAGACTAATTAGTCGGATGTCGAACCCACAGGGATAATTTCTTCTTATTAACCAATTACTAAAATTATGTCTTTCTAATAATTATTCAGAAAAATAAAAATCTAAGAATGAATGTAAGAAATATAAAAGTAAAAACACAATGCAATGAGATTTAAAGATAGCAATGTAGAGAAAACCTAGGATTAATATTATCCCTCAATATGTTTCTAATGATTAATCTTCTAATATTTAACTCACTTAGTCTTTATTATTGATCAAGACACTAATGTATTCACAAGCCTCTTCCAAGGTCATGCAAGTATACCTTAATTTACCAAATACCTATATTTCTATGGTACTTGTAATAAATTAAGATTCATTAAGATTAGGTCTTATTGATCATACATGCCAATTAGGTATATTCCTATCCTAAATTGAAACTTGCATATGCAACATTGAATGTTACTCTACAATCATGCATCAAATTACCTAGGTCTAAATATTATGATTCCTCTTCCGAGTTTATCAATAATATTACCAACTCATTCACCATATATTGGCCAGATATATTGAAGCATTAAACACAAGTAATTTAAATAATAAAGGACTAAGTTTATTAAATACTAAAAAATATGGCAATTAAGCACACATATTGAGTTCAAATATTAACCCTAGAAAATAAGTTTAGCTCATGGCTACAAGAGAACAGCAGTGAAAATAATTATAAATCATGATACAATCAATCGCAAACCGATATAGACGTCGAATTGCTCTTTAATTGCGCTGCCTAGGAACTCTTGATGCCGAAGAACGTCTTGTATCTCTCTCTAAAGATGCTTCAATTAAGCTCCTATTGCTCTCCAAGACTCGTACTCTGTATTCTTGGTGCTCTTGGGTCGTCTTGGATTCCTCTCGAAGGCTGGGGACGAGTGGCTTTATATAGGGATTGATTTGAGCTTGAAAATCTCAATTCTCGTCGGACTAGGACTCGCATTACCGCTGGCGCGCTATGCATCTGTCGCTGGGGCGACGCGTGAAAAAGCTATCACCGCTGGAGCGGTGGGATCTTGGCGCTGGGGCGCTAGACGCGACTTAATCAGGTCGTTTTTCTTATTTCGATCACTATTCAGCGCTGGGGCGAAAATACTTGTGGCGCGGGGGCGCTGGACTCATAATTTGAAAACTTTGCATTTTAGTCCCTGTTTTCGCTCCTTTTGCGTTCTTTCTTTAAATTTCGTTCAAGTCCCTATAAATAACAATAATGTATATAAATAGCCATCTATTCTCATAAAATCATAAAATATCAATAATAAAAACATGAGAAAATATATGACAAATTTGCCCTTATCAATAACACAGGAGATAAATCTATTCAGGGCCACAACACTTCCCTTTCTTCCCTTAAAACCTGCAACTCTTCTTGAATTTCAATCGGTAGTGAATTCTCTTTTTGTTGCGTAAGCCAATTTCCACACCTTCCATTCTTATTCTGATTCAAAGCTTGTTCACCGGTAATTAAGTTCTAGCTGTTGGATGATCGTTCGGCCATTCTGATTGTGCTGGAAGGATTAGGAGTCGTTTAACAAAGCTTTATGTTCTGATTCCCACAAACAGTGCCAAAAAAAGTTGATCAAAAAAATAGCTTGCTCATTAGATACATGAATCAGTGTACTAGGCTTTGGTTTGTTGGGCCTTGGAAGCTCGATCCCGTCTTCTTTCTTCTTTGACAATAACGGTCGGATACCTACAAGACACTAAAAATTATCGTTAAGACCTCACCGAGGTAGGTTCTAGTGAAGACTTTTCGATACTTAAGTTAGAAAAAGCTGTTTAGTGAGAAAAAGGTTCAGTAAGAATCTAAAATAATTGTTGTGAAAGAAAAAGTGTATATGTCTTCCCTATTGCGTTTACCTCAATATTTTTACCATCGATCTTATGAGAATATTCCTTGCGCTTATCCTCACTAGTGTAGTGGTTAAATTAGGTAAGTCTTACTAATTTTGGGTTATCCTAATTTTAGATTATCCTAATCTTCTAGCGTGATTTCTAGGATTCTTTCCTAAGAACCTTACAGTTCTTTTATATTTATACTTTTATTTCCTTTATAATATTAATTCTCTCTTTATAAGTGTTTCCGTAATAAAACTGGTTGCTCTCAATTCGGTTTGGTAATTGTTTGGTTTCCTCTTTGCTGTAAAAGAAGTTTAGCGCTCCATACCGAGCCGTTCTTCCTTATAGTACTCATATCGGGCTAGTTTTCCTTGTCTGCCTTTAGTCGCGATATTCCTAATTCTGGTCACGACTACGTGGGGCATATGTGCAAGTATTTCGAGTCGGACCAAGTTCAAACAACTGAACTGGTTTCTCATGAACGACCCTTTTTTTTTAGACTTATTAGTACTTTTTGATAGCATGTGTCATCCTGGGCCTGAGATTTCAACGATAGGTCCATATAGGGATATCTTTAAGAGGCCCGATCATCTTGGGCCTGATGACGATTTATAGGGGAAAACAATTTCTATTGACAGATAAGAGAAAGATTTAATTGAAATTAGTGCGCCACATTATTTATATGTTTATTTAATAAAAAATTTCATAAATTTATTTTTAAATTAATTATTATAATAGTAAAGATAATAAAATAAAGTGTTGTGACCAATTAACCCCTCTTATTTTGAGTATTATTCACTTACTTTCTATGTTTTATATTATCCAAAAAGTTTTTTACTATTACAAAAATTCTGTTAAAATTTAATTTTTTTTTATCTTTTACTAATTTGCCCTTACATTGATGACATCATTGTTGGCACTCTTAATTTTTTCTGCAGAAATTAATAACATATTTTTTTAAAAATGATACTAAGATAACAAAAACTATAACATAAATGGAAGAATTAACATTTTAGTTATTTTATTTTATATTTAAAATTTTATTAATATTAAATATTTTTCAATACATTACTATTTAATATAATAAATACGTTATATTTTTTTTTTATTATTAAAAAATGGTAAACAAATAACTAAAATACTATAATAATACAAACCATAACATATTTATGTTATAGTGAAAAGATTTCTTATTTTTTATTAGTATTTAATATTTTTTAATACATTAATATTTAATTCTCATTAAAAAGAATAAATACGTTATAGTTGTTTAATATTTTTTAAACAAAGTTATTTAAAAATAATAAAACCAAAATTTATTTATTCTTTCTTAACGTATTAAATAATAATGTATTTTCAAAATTAATTAATGAATAAAAAATAAAAATAAAAAAACCAAATTATTCATCCTTCAATCATAACATAAATATGTTATGATTTTTATTATTTTAATTATTTTGGTATTATTTTTTTAAAACATTATAATAATAATTTATGAAAAAATAATAAAAGAATTATGTCATCAACGTAAGGGCAAATTAATAAAAAGACAATAAAAATTAAGATTTTATAGAATTTTTGTAAAAATAGGAAGGTTTTTGGGCAATATGAAACATTAGGGAGGATAAGTGGATAATGCTCATAATAAGAGTTATATATAATTTTCTAAAAAAAAATGTTAAAGAAGCAAATAAAGTCCTACATTGGCAAGATATAAGAAAGATTGTGAGTTGTAAGAAATGATTTGTATTTCAATGTATTTATTTGATACAGAATAAACCTATATATAGGTGTTGAGATTAAACTATTTACAATGTGAACTAAATATGTTAAAGTCAACTATTACAACTACAAAATATGAACGTATATCTACATAGTCAACAATGGCACAGCTAATTTTAACACCCCCCTCAAACGCAAGTCGGTACAGTAGAAGCGAGATTGAGTTTGGATACAAGAGTTTGAAAGCAGCGAGGAAGAAGAGATTTGGTAAAAATATCAGCAGGTTGATCTTTTGAAGAAATGGAGTGAAGAGTAATCTTCCCTTGAGAGACATGTTATCGAACAAAATGACAATCTATCTTAGTGTGTTTTGTTCGCTCATAAAAGACATTATTGTGAGCAATTTGAATAGCACTCTGATTGTCTAAATAAAATGGTGTAGCTCCATAGTGAGAAATACCCATATCTTTGAGAAGTCACCTGAGCCAAATAATCTCTTACGTCGTGTCTGTAAGTGCTCAGTACTTAGCCTCAGTACTGGAGCGGCAACAATGGTCTGTTTCTTGCATTTCTATGAAAGAAGAGAATCGCCCAAGAACAGACAATATCCAGTAGTAGAACATTGATCCGTAGGATCATCAACCCAATCAATATCAACATAAGCCTGTAACATAAGAGTTAATTCGATCGAGAATTGAAGTCCATGAAAAAGAGTACCTTTTAGGTAGCGTAAAATATGAAGAACCACAGTGTAGTGAGAGCTACGAGGAGCAGACATAAACCGACTAACAATATGAATAGCATTAGCAATGTCTAGTCGGGTGATTATGAGATAGACTAAGCTACCAACTAGCTATCGATAAAGAGTGGGACCACTAAGAGGAGTGCCATCAGACAGTTTTAGTTTTACATTATGCTCAAGAGAAGTAGAAATAGTCTTACTATCTGTAAATCCTGCTTTAGTAAGGAGATTCGATGCATATTTTCCCTGTGAGAGATAATACCCAATAAATCAGATAGTACTTCAAGACCAAGAAAGTAGTTGAGAGTGCCAAGATTTTTCATTTCAAAGTGTTGTTGAAGAAAGTTATTCAGAGTAGAGATACTAAGTTAATCATCTCCAGCAATGATAATATAATCCACTTAGAATAGTAAGATAATGCAACCACGATCTATTTTGCGGATGAAAAGAACCGAGTTATAAGAACTAGATTGGAAACTATATTGTAGAATAATATTACTGAACTTTACAAACCATGTGTGAGGAGCTTGTTTAAGACCATACAGGGCACGAAAAAATTTGCATACCTTGCCTGAAGGATGAGAATAATCGGGTAGAGGTTTTATATATACTTCTTCAGCAAGGTCACCATTACGAAAGGTATTCTTCACATCCATCTGCAATAATTTCCAACCACGAGTGGTAGTAACAACTAATAGACTTCGAACAGAGGTAAGTTAAGCAACTGAAGCAAAGGTTTCTTCATAATCAATTCTACACTCTTGAGTAAACCCTTTTGCTATAAGACGTGCTTTGTATCTTTCAACTGATCCATCAGACTTGGTTTTGATTTGATACACCCATTTTGCAAACAATTGTAGTTTTATTAGGTGGAAGCGTAATAAAATCCCAAGTGTACGACTTTTCAAGGGCCTGTAAATCTTCTTTCATTGTTTGTTGCCAAACAAGATTAGAGCTGGCCTCAGAATAGGACTAAGCCTTATATAAAGAAAGAGTAGTTGAAAAATATTGATAGTCACGAAATTTAAGAGGAAGCTCTCTTACCTGAGTAGAGCAACGAGAGAGGGGAGGGGGTAAATGAAGAGTGAGAGTTATCTATGGCAAATCCTTTAAATAAGACTGGCATCTTAGGAGCATGCATCGAATTAGTAGGCTCATTTATATGATGCTTAATATAGGCATCTGTATATGAAGTATTTGAAAATAAACTAACAGTAGGTTCACTTATATGAAACTCAATAGGGTATGTGTGTGTGAAGTATCAGGAAACAAATTAACAGTGTTATTTGTAAAAAAATCTAGAAGCATGAGGAATTGAATGAAAGTTTGACATAGTAGAAACGTTTTATTTTTTAGAAAAACTACATGATAGAAGACACGAAAGCATTTAGATATAGGATCCTAACACCTATAACCTTTATGTTATATCCCGTAACCCAATAAACAACATATCTAAGCACGTGATTTAAGTTTGGTGTATTCATATTTTTGGAGGAGGACAAAGCAAACACAACTAAAAACCTTGACAAGGCTAAAGTTAGGTGAAGTTCTATAAAGATGCTCATAAGGTGACTTATCCTCTATAATAAGAAAGAGAATACGATTGATGGTAAAGAAAACAGTTAAGGCAGATTCTCCTCAAAAATGCTCAGAACAAAAAAATGAGATAAGGAGAGCACGAACAATGCCTAAAATATATCTGTGTTTACGTTCGACTTTCTCATTTTGTTGAGATGTACCTAGACAACTCCTTTGACAATTTGAGTAAAATCATGATAAATTTTAGTTTGATCATTGTTTTATGTGAAACAACTACATGTATCTAAAATAGTCATCAATGAAAATAACAAAATATTTAGATCATCCCATAATGAGATTGGAAGAGGGTCTACATATATAAGAATGGATGATATCAAAAGGATCATGAGAGACAATATTACTATCAGAAAAAGATAAGGTTGGTTTTTTTGTTAAAGGACAAGTTAAACAACTATAAGAATCATTTTTATGACTAGAAGTAGCTTGTATATGACCACTAAATACTAGAGAACGTATGTGATTAAATAAAGCATGACCCAAATGAGAATGCCAAAGAGATAATAAAGATACTGGAGAAGTAGATGCTATAGTCAGAGGACATTAGAGGAGTCTAAAGAGATGAGTTCATATAAATGACCAACTTTACGGCTTATTCCAAGTGTCCGTCCTATTTTAAGATCCTGCACATAGCAACCAAATACAATAAATAATACGTTAAAACCAAGTTCGCATAGTTGGCCAATAGATAAAAGGTTTAATGTGAGTTTAGGAATAAGAAAAATGTCATGTAATGAGAGATTAGAGCAGGACACTTAACCAACATGACTAACATTCATAAAAGAATTATTAGCTTCTTGAATAAAAGTTAAAGTGGGTGCAAGAAATTTAGATGAAAAAATAAAAGGATCAGAAGTTATGTAATTACAACATGCAAAATCAAAATACTAAGAAGTTTTATCTGAAACACTAGAGGAAGCAGAAATTGACAGTTTACCAAAATACGAGAGGAGTTGGCGAAGCAAGTACTCAAGATTACTGGTTAAGTTGGAGGAAGGATGAGCACTATCCTTGGAAGCAGTAATAACAGGTTCTATAAAAGAAACACCTTGATATAATTTTATTTTGTTAGGGCAATCCTGTTCGAAATGACCAGACCAAAGATGTTGACATATTCCACATCTTTGTGTTGGGCATGTCAGAATTAAATGACCAAGTAAATGGTAATAATAACACGTCTTAGGTGAAACAAGAATATTCATATATCAAAATGTATCCATAATAAATTACAATTTGAATGGATAGTAAGATGTTACATTTTTTTTTTTAGTTTTCTTTTTGTTTGTTTTTTTTATTGTGAAAATTATAATTGGGTCCAACAAATTATTATAAATTATGTAATAACCTAACTCTTTTGTAAATTTCAGTATAACCCCTAAAGTAGAAGAAAAATATATACTAATCTTAAAAATTTTAAAAGTTTACAGAAAGGTCCTTACTAAAGAACGAGGTGTCAAATGAACAAACTGACACTGTAATGTGATAGATCGGCCAAAGAGGAGTCCAACGATGGTGGAGGTGATTGTTCACTCGTCGAAAGATGGCCAAAATTGGAGTTTAACAGAAATGGTGGCAGAATCTTGTGGCATCGCATGCGGGTGCGTGGCATCGAATTTCGGTGATGCACTTTTCAAATAATACAACCAGTGGCTTCTGATCATCTGGGTATAGGTGGTGTACAGTAATTCACTATAAATTAGTCGGGATCTTAAAAGGATGGTGGATGGCGTTTAAACTTCGAGGGGCAATTGTGCATTATGCCGGTATTGAATTGGATTAATGCCGGTGAAGTTGTGACTATTGGAGTATTCTATACTGTTTGGTGTGGGCGGTAAATAGGCACGCTCCAGAATAGTGACCAGCGGTATAAATAGTGATCAAAATAGTATCCGCAAGGATTGAATAGTGGTTGAAAAAATTTTATAAATAGTGAAAAAAAATTAGCTTTGATACTATGTGAGTTGTAAGAAATGATTTGTATTTTACTATATTTATTTGATATAGAATATACCTATATATAGGTGTTGAGATTAAACTATTTACAATGTGAACTGAATATGCTAAAGTCAACTATTACGACTACAAAATGTGAATGTATATCTACATACTTAACAATGGTAGAATTAATCTTAGCAAAGATCATGGGTATATAAAGAGTGAACTATATTTTCGTTAGTATGAAGCCTTTTGGATATAGTTCAAAAATAAAATTATGAGGACTTAAGTGTAAAGTGGACAATATCATACCAATATAAAGATATGTGTGATTTATTAAACTCTTAACAAAAAATAAGCTAAAATTTATTCAATTATTTCGATAAAATTTAAGTACTTCTCTAGAAGTCCAAGTTGTAAGGTGTGTATATATATAAAACTTTTTTTTCTAATATTAATATTGCATCGAGATCTATCAAGATATATTATTAATTTTATATTTAAATATGTTTGAAAATAAACTCTCTCATAATAAAAGAAAAAAAACTCAATTATAAAAGAGATTTTACACAGTTCCAACGTAATCAAGCTTAAACCCTGACCCTAAATTAAGAAGGTGCACAATTGACAGCTTACCGCTATAGTCCTACTCATACATGCATGCATGTACCTACTTATATAGTCAAAAACTATCACAATTATTAAAATCAAGAGCTACAATGCTTCTTTAAAAAAAAGCTACAAAGCTTAGTGGCTGCTGGGGCCAACAAAGATTGTAGCGCTTTTACAAAAGGCATTGCATGGTTTGGCAGTCATTTCAATTTTTAGAATACTATTAAGACATGATCTGATCGCTAGTGGAACCCACCTCAGTGGTAGACTCTGAAAACTTAATCAAACAAATTTTAATTAGGATCCATTAAAAATTATTGATATGAGCTTAAAAAAATCAAGTATATGCAAGAATTCGCTCCTCAGATAGAGAAAAAATTTATAATTGTTTCTATTTTTTTAACTTTATTAAAAGATTAAAATAATTTGAGCTAAGTCTCATATTTTTATTTGGGTTCAATTTTTTCCTTCCTTAGGTGGTGCATGTAATAGTATATATATATATATATATTTTTAAAAAAAATTAAAATAATTTTTTAATATCAAATAAATTTTTTTGAATTTTTTTATAATTTTTGCTGTAATTAAAGAAACAAATTTTAAAATTTTAAAAGTTATTTGATCTCCTTTTGTAAAAATTTAAAATTTGTATAATAAAACTTTTTAATGTTTTTTAAAATTTATATATTAACACATGTACTTTAATAATATTTTCTTAATTCTATAACATATAGTGAAAATAAACTATATTCAATTAATATATTTTTAATATTTTATTAAAAGCTACCATATTTTCATATCTTTGCAACTATTATATTTCTACAAAATTATACTAAAATATATATTTTTTTTCATAGGTATGTAATATGTTATTTTTAATTTTTATATCAAACACAATAATTTATTTAATTTATTAATTGCTATGAATTAATTTTACTTAAATTCTTGTAAATTTATATTTATTAATATTTAAGACTTTTAATTATTTTGGCCATTATTTCAACACTAATTGCATAACTAAATTTTAACATAAATCACTTTTGTGTTATCTATAAAAATACATTAGTAAATTTTTAAAATTAGATAGTAAATTTTATTTTACGTAAAAGGTTGAATTATCTAGAATTTGAATATAATCTTTACTAAATGTTATTTTTAATAATTTAAAATAGATAAGAACTTTTAATAATATGTAATTAGACGATTTATTAGTTCAAAAGAATTTTTTTTATTGATAACCAAATATTAATGATTATTTTCTTAAAACCTCTACTTTTAAAAATTCTATTTTAAAAAATTTTACTTTTAAAAACTCTATTTGAAAAGTTCAACCAAATGAACCTTAGATATCTCTATATCTTATAACGGTGTCAATTCTATATGTAAAGCAACAAAGGATATGAAATATAGACGAATTATTGGTAAGATGCATTTTAATTGTAGAATGTTTCAAAAAACAATTATTGTCCAATTTTGTATTAATAGTCCGGCTTTCGCGTGCACTATTGAGAGGCGTCAAGCACATAACAAACAAGGCTACATATAACCTAGCTCAGTAGCTCGATTATCTTTTTAGGGGTTCAATTTTTTATTTGAGCAAATACATATTTGTTATTAAATTATATAACTTAGGGATAATTTTATCACTAACCTTAAGCCTAATATAAAGTGTTCCTTTAGATTTCAGATTCAACACTAATCCTAAAAAGAAATTTTTATTCTAAAAAAGAACCTAATCTTAAAAGAAATCATATTTTTAAAATTTTGGGATAAATCTCAATTAATAAATTAATGATTAGTTCCTTCATAAAAAGATTTTACCACTAAACTCTACAACACTTATAAAAAAGAGCTCAATAATAAAGAAAGGGAAGGACAAGAGTCTCTATACTATGTGAATTCCTTCTATCTCCTTTATTTTTTTATTTTGATTTTATTTTATAAAATTTGATCTCTATGTATTTTTATTGTAAAGTTATTATTTAATTGTGTATATAAGTGAGTCTATTAAATTTGATAAAGTAGATATAAACCTAAATTAGGTTGAATCATTAGATATCCAATGCCTTTTTGTCGCTTTATCTTGTTAAATTCAAATGATTGATTTTAATAAAAAAAATTAAATTTAATATATTGACTTAAAATTGCCCAAAGTTTTAAGGTCTAACAATTTGATACTGTTTATAAGAAGTGACATAAAGAGTCACGAAAACAAGCATAATTTTTTTTAAAATAAAAAAAAGAGGCAGCTAGAAATAATTGACGGCCATGGCTTCCTAATCCATGATACTTGGGCATGCTGTAGGAAGCAGAGAAAAACAAAAAAAGAAAGGGAGAGGACGAGTTGTTGCCAGGAGCTTAGGACCTTTAAGAAGGGAATCAAGCAAACTTGACGCATGAACTAGCTTATTTTGACCGAGAAGATGCGGAGAATAAATATAAAAGATGAAAACTGTAGCCCAACCACCACAAACTGTCTCTGCCACAGCTCACCGCCTTATGACGATCTGTCACGACTGAAGAGGGGCGGTGTTATGTGAGAGAAATAGAAGGTGAAACTAGGGCATAACTTGGTTTTTTTTTTTTATCACTTTTTCCTCTCTAATTTCCAAACATTTAGTTTTGGCTAGCATAAGTTTAATAGTTTGTAAATAAACCCCTAACACGTAAAGTTTCAGAACTTTACATATAGCTATATTATCTGATTTTTTTCATTAAGCCCCTCTTAATTTTAGGAAATTTTGTTGTATTAAAAAAATTTACAAAATTTTTTAAATAGGCCTCTTGCAGAAATTGGCCTAGTTCTCCTCGAAGTTGACTATATAAGTTCGTCCCGAGCCTGAACACATAAGCTCTCATCGAGGTCAAACACTTAAGTCTTCCCTGAGGCTAACCACATAAGCCCTTGCTCACTATTATTTATTATCTATGTGTTTTCTTTTTTATTTTGATTATATGCTTTAGACCTCCACCTGACTCGAGGAGTAAAGTAACAAAGTAATAGCCCATGAATCCCAAGCACACCCAAGACTGGGGAGACGAGTGAATAATTATAAAAAATTCAAGACTAAGGTACCAACAGGGTGCTTGACAGATGGAATCCAAGCCTCCAAGTACTAATTTATGGGTGATTGACAAAACCTAGACCCCGCATTACTAATAAGGGTGCTTGAAAAAACTCAAGCCCTTAGGTACTTATAAAGGGTGCTCGCCATCAACACATATAGGCCTTTAAGTATTAATAAGGTTGTTCTATATAGACATGTTCATTACTATTAATACCAGAGTCCTTTGAGGATTAAGAAGGCGAGAGGGTAAAAGCCTTAGCCATCGTCCTAAATGACTTACGACAGTTAGCACATAAGAGTCCCAAGTTCACATCGGATCAAGAAACTAAGAGGGTAAAAGCTATAGGCACCATCCAAAATGACTCATGATGATCAACCTATAAGACATGAATGACTCATGATGATCAACCCATAAGACATGAATGACTCATGATAGTAAACCTATGAGTCAAATGACTTAAAGTAATAGAATCTTAAGAAGTTCCTCGAGAATTGAAACTCTTAGAGTAATAGCCCATAAAAGGCCACCTAAGAAATTCTTGAACAAGAAACCAAGATGCGTTAATTAATGACTCAACTTTAAACGACTTTAACTTAGCACTAGACAAAAGCCTAGGGATAAAGTTACTAAAAGATCCATAGAATAGATAATCCCTACCTCGATGAATGGTAAAATGAGACCTGATCACCATAATTCACTTTGTCATCCGTAACATGATGGATGCTACCTACATTCTTTCTCGAGGACAACTTCTACTAAAGGCTCCTTGGACACTAAGGCATAGACTGATTTGAGCATATAAAACAAATAACCTGAACTTGATATGAGCACAAGGTTGAGAACTTAAAATTGAGGACTCATACTATCTGCGCACCTCAAGATAAACCCAAAATTTAAGGGTAAATCTTCTAGTCTATAATAAAGTTTCTAGTATTAATAAGTTAATACTAAAAACTAAAGAGCTCTTATTCTCCCTAGATTTTAGGGTTAACTATTCTAATAAGGGATCCTTATCCCAAAAAAGGAACTAATCCTAGAGAGAATGATATCCTTAAAATTTTGGGATAAATTCTAATAAAAAAATTAATGATTAATTCTCTTTCTAAAATGACTCTACTATTAAGCTCATAACATCTATAAAAGGGGGCTTAACAATAGAGAAAATGGATGGACAAAAGTCTCCATAGTACATAAATTTCTTCTATTTACTTTCTTTTTTACTTTTATTTTATTTTTTAAATGCTTGGCCTCCTTGTATCTCTATCGCAAAATTATTATTGAATAGTGTAAATAAATGAGCTCATCAAGTATGGTAAAGTGGAAGTAGGCCCAAATTAGGTTGAGCTACTATCTTTATTTTGTTAATCTCAAACAATCGTTCATAACAAAAAATAAATTTAACTCGTTGACTTGAAAATTGTCCAAATTTTCAATTCAACATTAAGAATACTCACTTGTTTTGGAAATAGGCACCAATGCCTACCTGTTTAGGTAATATTACACTAAGATTAACCATAAGCATTTCATAACCCATAAAAATTACCCCTAATAATATAATTGATTTAAAAATCATATCCTTTACATGAAAACTTTTCATTTTTTTCTTTAAATTTTTGGTTTTTAAAATCAATAATATTAATGATTTTTAATAACATCATTACAAAATCATTCAATGGTAATGAATTAATAAAAAATATCAACCACTTTCCTAAATTAATCAAACAACATCAGTTATCCTCTAAAATTAATCCAAAAAAAAAAGTATATATTATTATAGGGATGAGGAAATATGGTGACACTTGGGTCACACACTGAGCCTCATTAAGGCCATCAAACTCAGCTTCCTTGAGGAGCCGTCTAATCCAATTTAAGGTTGATCCACCAAGCTTAGTGTTAAGTTCCACTCCAAGCCTATTAACCTTCACAATTTAGCTTATGGGTTTGGCAAATGGGACCTATGAATCAATTCATGTCACCACTCGTGCAATCATGGCTAACTCACATTTCACATCATCATAAGGCCCCACAATGATGCACACGCTAATAAAGCTTATTCTCTATCTATATCATCATTAGGTCCATCTAATGCTTAGTTAGAGACTATAAAGCATGATAATTGAGTGTAAGGATAAGGTCTTGGCTGAAGAAATATCAAAGAGATCATTACCAAACTGCCACATTAGCACATGATAGACTTTTATCCCCTTACTAACAAAAAGGTGAGGTATTTCTAAGGTTGGTGAAGTAAGTTGATGTTGCATCCACTGAAACTTAAGAGGCAGTACTTGCAACTCACCTGATTCCAAGGCTGATTCTTATAAAAGATAACAAGTCCAATGATATGTTGTACTCTAAGTCTTAGTAGGGCACAACTAGCCAAGAGGCCCTAATTGTATTATTTCTCTAAATGCTGTTATGAAAAAAGAGATTCTTTAATCGTATATCACTACGTGTCACTTCTGAGAGAAATTTGATAGGCTGCTCCCTAATATTCTAAGACTTATCTATTATTTTAAATTCGAGTAAGACAAGTTTTAAGCAAAGAAGACAAACTTTAGTAAGAACAACTTTCTTTATTTTCTTTAAATTCTCTCTAGGGTGAAAGCCCTAGAGAAAGTTTTGCTACTTAGCTGCTATCTTACTTAAGTGTTAGAGGGTCTATGTCAGCCATTCCATTGGTGCCTGCCTATGACTTAGTGTTTTTTTTTAATGTTTATAAGGCCCTACAAGCAACT
The DNA here is from genome assembly GCA_946807835.1 of Ailanthus altissimus. Taxonomy (NCBI): domain Eukaryota; kingdom Viridiplantae; phylum Streptophyta; class Magnoliopsida; order Sapindales; family Simaroubaceae; genus Ailanthus; species Ailanthus altissimus. Next base: position 8,569,806 of record OX327699.1, read on the forward strand.
CTATATTTTACTAGTTCTCAGCAAGTTCCTTACTTAGTCTTAGTTTCTATATAGCCTAGCATTCAGTGTAAGACAAACTCTTGGCATCATCAGGACCAACAACTCAGTTTTCTTTGCATTTAATAAATTATTGAATATTTAAGGTGGCATCGACATGCTTAACCAGATTGAGCCTTAAACATCTGGCACCAACTAAGAGAAAAATTGAAAAAAATCTTATCTTGCAATGTTTTACCAAGTTTGACTAACCAAGAACTTGTTGAAGCCTTTATCATGTTTGAGATGTCAAGAGAAACTGACTCCTTGACTCTTAAAAAGGCCCATGAAGATGTTTCTCAAACATGCTTAAGAGAAAACCTCGAAGTCACTATATGGCCAAACTAATAAAGATGCATTGGTTACTCAAAAGTAGTTTTAAGATTGTTTCAAAGACATGCATTGTATGATGACTAACGTTATTGACGGTCAGAAGAAATCAAGAGGGAAACTTGTAGGCAGATTTAACCTGCCTTCGCCTATACTCACCATGACAGATTTAAGAGTCATTGCTACTATGAACTTTCTCACAATAAATAAGCCAGCAAGAGTAAGTCTCAATCTATTCTAAAAAAAAATAATTTGGTCCACTATAGAGCAGTTTAAGAAGTACTAAAGACCTTGAACTGAAGCAACCATTCAAGGGTTATCTTTGAGATTTACTAAAAGCCAAGTGCCAAGCCTATAAAAAGGTCGAGGCCACTGAAGTGGACAACACTATTGTTAAGCTCTTGAGGAAGGTAGATAAACTTTAGCAAGAGCTAAAGATATACACCGAGCAAAGGATGTAGTGATGAACCCTTTTCCTAAGGTGGAGACTAGTTCTTCTTTTGTTGCAAACATCTAGAATGCTTATTTACCCCCAAAGTTGAAGATGTCATAGCTTAACAGTAATGAAGATAGAACTGACCTAATAGCTCACTTAGAGCTCTATAGAGACCACTTATTGATATAAGGTGTAAATGAGGATGTGTGTGTTTCATGTTTCCTCATATTGTGCAAAATAACTAAAGCCTGGTTTTGGAGTTTAAAACCTAAGTCAATATATAGCTCTGACCAATTATCTAAGGCAATTTGTCTTTCAGTTCTGGTATGCTTGGGATAGGCCCAAAGATGCCTTAACATTGATGTATGTTAAGCAAGGAGAGTTTGAGTCTTTAAAGAACTTTGTACAAAGGTTCCACAAGGAGATTATTGACATAAGTGTATTTTATGCTAAAGTAACACTCATCAGCTTCTAGAAAAACCTTAACCTAGAGAAGTTGTAGTTCACCTTCCAAAGTTATAGTGAGGCCTATACTAAGGCTCTGAAGCAGATTGAGATAGATAAAAATTCTTAAATAAAAGAACAAAAAATGGGGGGAGACAATTCACGATTCAAAGAGAGCTAAGCCAATCTCTATGCTGCCTTCTGCACTAAGAAGGCCTTGAAAACGATAGGATCTATCTCCATGAAGGTTGTCTCCTCCACCACCTAAGTTTAACCAACTGAGCTTATAAAAATTATGAAGGTGTCTCAGTTCTCGTCCTACGTCCCATTGAATACTTAAGGGAAAATATCTTCTTTGCCATCTGAAAATTCTAAATAGGAAGCCCAAGAGGGGGGTGAATTAGGTATTTAAAAATTAATGCTCTAATGTAAATAATTTATGCAATTATTAAAACATAAACAAATTTAATAACAAATAATTGTAATAAATAATAGAGTAAGGGATATAGAGAATGGTACCTGGATGTTTACGTGGTTCAGCACTCTACAAAGCCTACATCTACGCTATAAGCAACTCGTCTTGAGGATTCTACTAGCTTACCTTAAACTAAGGCCAAGAATCAATACACTTGACTTCTAAGGTTTCAAGAAACCTTAAAACAAATTGATTTTTAAGGTACCAATTAAACCCCTTACAATTAAAGAGTAACAACTCTTCTCTTAAAGTGTTTCCCACAAACACCTAACTTACAACAAAAGAGTAACCATTCTCTTCACAAAGTGCTTCTCACAAAAACTTGAATAAAATCAATACAAGAATTAATAAGTAAAATAATTTAAACTCCAAAATGAGTAAATATGAAGTTGTAAGAACAACGAAGCTCTCAATTCTAATATATGATGTTTTCCACTTATTCTCTTATTTTTTAGCTTCAAATGAGTGAGGTATTTATAAGGAGTGAAAAATAGTTGTTGTTACAATAACTCTCTCGTTGCTACAGTGACTTAACCGATGCAACAATGATGTACAGTACTTGATTGCTATACAGTAATTATTCCGTTGTTATAGTATTGCTATAGTGTCATAACCATTGCTATAGTGACCGCTACAGTCTGCTGTCAAAGTTTTGATCTTTTACATTTTAGTCTATTTTCTAAAACTTTCAAAACTTTGCACTTTGGTCCACCTTCAGCATATTTGAATAATTTTGCCACAACTTTCTATAAACAACTTCAAATTTACTTCCGTAAAATTCTTTGAAAAGCTGACACAATTATCTTTTGGTTGCTATCATCAAAACATCAATATGTATGACTAGAAAGTCAACAATCTCTCCTTTGTGATTGATAAGGGCAAATTTGTTATATATTTTTTTTATGTTTTTATTATTGATATTTTATGATTTTATGAGAATAAATGGCTATTTATGTGCATTATTGTTATTTATAGGGACTTGAACAAAATTTAAATAAAGAACGCAAAAGGAGCGAAAACAGGGACTAAAATGCAAAGTTTTCAAGATTATGAGTCCAGCGCCCCCGCGCCACAAGTATTGTAGCCCTAGCGCTGAAATAGTGATCGAAATAAGAAAAACGACCTGCTTAAGTCGCGTCTAGCACCCCAGTGCCGAATAGTCACCGCGCCAGCGACGCTCCATCGCCCCAGCGATATCAACATACCGCGCCAGCGGTGAAGCCGTTTTCATGCAGCGCCCCAGCGCCAAGATCCCACCGCTCCAACGGTAATAGCTTTTTCACGCGTCGCCCCAGCGACAACTTCATAGCGCGCCAGCGGTAGTGCGAGTCCTAGTCCGACGAGAATTGAGATTTTTAAGCTCATATCAATCCCTATATAAAGCCACTCGTTCCCAGCCTTCAAGAAGAATCCAAGACGACCCAAGAGCACCAAGAATACAGAGCACGAGTCTTGGAGAGCAATAGGAGCTTAATTGAAGCAACTTTAGAGAGAGATACAAGACGTTCTTCGGCATCAAGAGTTCCTAGGCAGCGCAATTAAGAGCAATTCGACGTCTATATCGGTTTGCTAATAATTGTATCATGATTTATAATTCTTTTTACTGCTGTTCTCTTGTAGCCATGAGCTAACTTATTTTCTAGGGTTAATATTTGAACTCAATATGTGTGCTTAATTGCTATATCTTTTAGTATTTAATAAACTTAGTCCTTTATTATTTAAATTACTTGTGTTTAATGCTTCAATATATCTGGCCAATATATGGTGAATGAGTTGGTAATATTTTGATAAACTTGGAAGAGGAATCATAATATTTAGACCTGGGTAATTTAATGCATGATTATAGAGTAACATTCAATGTTGCATATGCAAGTTTCAATTTAAGATAGGAATATACCTAATTGGCATGTATGATCAATAAGACCTAATCTTAATGAATCTTAGTTTATTATAAGTACCATAGAAATATAGGTATTTGGTAAATTAGGGTATACTTGCATGACCTTGGAAGAGGCTTGTGAATACATTAGTGTCTTGATCAATAATAAAGACTAAGTGAGTTAAATATTAGAGGATTAATCATTAGAAACATATTGAGGGATAATATTAATCCTAGGTCTTCTCTACATTGCTATCTTTAAATCTCATTGCATTGTGTTTTTGCTTTTATATTTCTTACATTCATTCTTAGATTTTTATTTTTCTGAATAATTATTAGGAAGATATAATTTTAGTAATTGGTTAAAAAGAAAGAATTATCCCTGTGGGTTCGACATCCGACTTATTTAGTCTCTTTATTACTTGCATATAATAGTGTATACTTGCACTTAATTTATGATATAGAAATATCGCATCAAGTTTTTGGCGCCGTTGCCGGGGATAATTAACTACTTTTTTTCGCCAATATTAATACCAATCTTTCTAATTTTTACTTCAGATTTTTTTTTATAATTATTTGCTTAATTTAGTTTTACTTTCTTTGTTACGAGGTACATGCGAAGATCGAAAAGTGAAGACTTGATTGCTTTTGATCCAGAGTTTGAAAGAACTTTACGAAGAATTAGAAGAGAGAAAAATCAAGTCAACACCATGGAAGATCAAGTACCAATTGCACCCAATAATGAAGGAAGACCACTAAGGGAGTATGCTGTTCCCTTAGTGAATGGAATCCATTCGAGCATCCAAAGACCAACTGTTCAAGCTAATAACTTCGAGATCAAGCCAAGCACAATTCAAATGCTCAAGGATTCGGTACAATTTGGTGGACTGTCCAATGATGATCCAAACATGCACATTATCAACTTCTTGGAGATATGTGACACTTTCAAGTACAATGGGGTGTCCGATGATGCAATCCGACTAAGACTGTTTCCCTTTTCCTTTAGAGACAAAGCAAAAAGTTAGCTGCTATCACTTCCATCTGGATCTATAGCTACATGGGATGATCTTGCACAAAAGTTCTTCGCCAAATTCTTTCCACCTGCTAAAACTGCCAAGATGAGGAACGACATCACATCATTCCTACAACTAGATGGAGAATCTCTTTATGAGGCATGGGAGAGATACAAAGATATGCAAAGAAAATGTCCTCATCATGGAGTTCCGAAGTGGTTGCTTGTACAAACATTTTACAATGGATTAGCCGGTCAATTCAGAACGATAGTAGATGCTGCAGCTGGAGGAGCACTCATGAACAAATCCACTGATGAAGCTTATGATCTACTAGATGAGATGGCATCCAATGCCTATCAATGGCCCACCGAAAGGTCAACCACAAGAAAGATCGCTGGATTACATGAAGTAGACACTTTGACTACATTATCTGCCCAAGTCAACCTCTTGACCAAACAATTAAGCAACTTGGGAGTTAATGCTATCAAGAGTCAACCCATCACTTGCGATTTCTGTGGAAGCAATCATGCTAATGGACAATACATGGAGACTGCTCAATATGTAGGGGACTTTAACCGCAACAATCCCAATTCTAATTTTTACAATCCTGGATGGAGAAATCACCCAAACTTCTCATGGAGCAACAATAATCAAGGACAGTATTCCAAAGCTCCTCCTGGCTTCCAAACACAAATTCAACAAGAGAAGAAACCAGACATTGAAGACATGCTCCTGCAATACATGAAGAAAACAGATGCACTCTTTCAAAGTCAAGCAACTTCACTTAGAGCCTTGGAAAATCAAGTAGGGCAGCTCGCAACAGCAATAAACAATCGCCCTCAAGGAACTCTACCAAGCAACACTGAAGTCAATCCAAAAGGAAGTGTAGAACGGTGCCAAGCCATCTCCCTAAGAAGTGGTAAAGTCTTACATGACAACACTCCTCAACCACAGCTTTCAAAAATAATAGAGAAGGAAAAAGAACCAGTGGTCCAGCAAGATGATGTGCAACCATATAGACCACCTATACCATTTCCTCAGAGATTACAGTAGCTAAGAAGTCAAGAGAAAAGTGCTGAAACGCAGAAAAGCATAGAAAATGGTATTCAAGTGCAAGAACAGAAAAGAGAAAATGCAGCAGAAGATACCAATAGCAACCCGCAGAAGCAACCTACGCAGTCATTCACTCCACCACCTCCATTTCCTCAGAGGCTGCAAACGAAGAAACTAGATAAGCAGTTTTCAAAATTTCTTGATGTTTATAAGAAATTACATATTAATCTTCCTTTTGCAGATGCACTGGAGCAAATGCCGAGCTATGTGAAATTTATGAAGGAAATCCTATCAAAGAAGAGAAGAATAGATGACTTCGAGACTGTGGCCCTGACAGAAGAGTGTAGCGCCATCCTCCTAAAGAAGCTACCTCCAAAGCTCAAAGATCCTGGGAGTTTCTCCATACCATGCTCAATTGGGAATTATGATTTTGGGAAAGCACTTTGTGATCTGGGAGCTAGCATCAATCTTATGCCACTGTCTGTGTACAAAAAATTGGGACTGAGAGAAGCCAAGCCAACAAATATCACACTTCAGCTGGTAGATCGTTCTCTCACCTATCCCAAGGGATTAATTGAAGATGTATTGGTTAAAGTCGATAAATTCATCTTCCCTGCCGATTTCATTGTTCTGGACATGGAAGAAGACAAGGAGATCCCTATCATCCTTGGAAGACCTTTCCTAGCCACTGGAAGAACAATTATTGATGTGCAAAAAGGGGAGTTGACTATGAGGGTACAAGAGGACACAGTCACTTTTAAGGTCTTCAAGGAGATCAAATTACCAACTGAAAATGAAGACTGTTTCTGCATTAATGTGGTGCATCCAAGCGTTAAGCAAATTAAAGATATGGAGACATTGGATCCTCACATCCGAAAAGAGCATTGAAGCATAGAAAGGCAAGAGAGAAGAAGAAAAAGCAGCATCACGACGAAGCAAGCAAAGAGAAAGAAAAGGAAGAACCATCTCCTCAGTCTAAGATTAAAGTCTTTTTGGAGAGACAGAAGAAGAATGCAGCAAAAGATACTGCCCAAGGTTTAATTGCAAAAATATGGAAGCCGAAAAAGAAGAAAGCCAGCAAGATCACTTACACAAATGCTTCCATCAGCATCTTCGACCCACCATAAAAGAAAAGGAAGCCCCGTCAAGCCGATGACGTTAAATCAAGCGCTACTTGGGAGGCAACCCAAGGAAAGTATTATTATTATTATTATCATTTTTTTTATTTTTTTTTAGCATCTTAAAAAAAAAAAAAAACCAAGAATTTCAGCGCTCCATCGACATAACATGGCGCGGCAGCGACAGAAAAATCGAGACACCACCGCCCCCGTGGTACACGCAACATCGCACCAGCGCAAATTCCAGTAACTGTGCAGAAATCAGCCTTCAGCGCTGCAGCGATAGACGATTACCGCGGCAGCGCCTGAACATCGCCCCAGCGATGGAGAGTCAGCGCGGCAGCGAAAATTGACCAGGGAAGTCCCTTACTTTCACTTATTTATTTTTTTGACATTGGGGACAATGTCTAAATTAAGTTTGGAGGTGGGAAACACTTTCTTGTGTTCATTTTGCTGCATGATTTGGGTAGTCATTCTTGTGGGTTAAATTTTTTTTTAGTTACTTAGTTTTTTTTTTTAGTTAATTAATTTTTATTAGGTTTTGATAAGATGATCATTAGTCTATGATAAGAAAAAGAATACATGGTTGAATTTATTTTTACACATCCATAGGGAATGATAGATACTTGAGACAATTTTAATTATTTAAGTTTAGGAACAAATTTGACCTTATTTATTATCACCAATTTTTTTGAGCACTTTATAAGCATGAATAGTTATAACTATTACTTAGAGATACTTATATTTTAGAGAGTACACCACAGTCTCGAAGACCAATACTCTAGAACTTGTCTTTAATTACTACTTGAGGCGAAATTCTAGAAAACACATGAATAGGGAAATGACATTAGGCCATCTTTGGATCGATTGAGCCTTTTTAGCCTACCATTTTATTGTATATTTATCCCTAGTACCCTATTTTGAGCCTAATTACCCATTCTTTGGTTTAACCACATTACAAGCCCAAGACTTAAAGTTTACTTATCTAAAACATTACCCGTAACACCATAAACCTTGCATTTACTTAGAAATACTCTTGAAAAGAAAAAAAATTGTAGTGATATGAGAAAAATAAGTTTGGGTGGTATTTGTCAATCTAAGTTTGGGGGTAATAAAAAAAAAAAGAGAAAATAAAATACCCCCAACTTAAGAAAAAAAAGGTTGAAAAGAAGGATGGGAAACACAATAAGTTTGGGGGAAGAGATAATACAAGGAAAAGAAGATCAAGAGGTTTCTAGGTAAAATCTAAGTGTTCATGGTGTAATTTGAACTTCATATATTTATCCTTTTATCCCACCTTGACCTTAGCCTTACTTTACAAGCTAAGTAAAGTCCTAAATAGATCCCTAGACATGTGATTTTCTACATTAGTGGAGAGTGGTAATAAAGACAAGCTTATGGAAGTGTCATTATATAAATTAAATGCCGAGACATCATCTTTTCTGTACAAACTAAAGTATAAAGTAAATCAAAGTATGGTTTTCGCTATTTGCTTGCTGCTTGCACACACACACACACACATGGTGATTATTTATGAGGAAGAATGAGAAACTAAATGGAGATAATTTAGAATTGTTATTAGCTATTTATCTACCTTATGGATTTGTACTATTTCGTCAGCCTTTGAGACAATGATTTTGATCATCTTACTAGTATTAGTATATTTTGTTTTGTTAAATGAGTCAAGTATAACCCTTTGTTTCTCTCTTAGTTTTATTTTATTGCTTGAGGACAAGCAAGTATTTAAGTTTGGGGGAATTTGATAAGGGCAAATTTGTCATATATTTTTTTATGTTTTTATTATTGATATTTTATGATTTTATGAGAATAGATGGCTATTTATGTGCATTATTGTTATTTATAGGGACTTGAACGAAATTTAAATAAAGAACGCAAAAGGAGCGAAAACAGGGACTAAAATGCAAAGTTTTCAAGATTATGAGTCCAGCGCCCCCGCGCCACAAGTATTATAGCCCTAGCGCTGAAATAGTGATCGAAATAAGAAAAACGACCTGCTTAAGTCGCGTCTAGCGCCCCAGTGCCGAATAGTCACCGCGCCAGCGACGCTCCATCGCCCCAGCGATATCAACATACCGCGCCAGCGGTGAAGCCGTTTTCATGCAGCGCCCCAGCGCCAAGATCCCACCGCTCCAGCGGTAATAGCTTTTTCACGCGTCGCCCCAGCGACAACTTCATAGCGCGCCAGCGGTAGTGCGAGTCCTAGTCCGACGAGAATTGAGATTTTTAAGCTCATATCAATCCCTATATAAAGCCACTCGTTCCCAGCCTTCAAGAAGAATCCAAGACGACCCAAGAGCACCAAGAATACAGAGCACGAGTCTTGGAGAGCAATAGGAGCTTAATTGAAGCAACTTTAGAGAGAGATACAAGACGTTCTTCGGCATCAAGAGTTCCTAGGCAGCGCAATTAAGAGCAATTCGACGTCTATATCGGTTTGCTAATAATTGTATCATGATTTATAATTCTTTTTACTGCTGTTCTCTTGTAGCCATGAGCTAACTTATTTTCTAGGGTTAATATTTGAACTCAATATGTGTGCTTAATTGCCATATCTTTTAGTATTTAATAAACTCAGTCCTTTATTATTTAAATTACTTGTGTTCAATGCTTCAATATATCTGGCCAATATATGGTGAATGAGTTGGTAATATTTTGATAAACTTGGAAGAGGAATCATAATATTTAGACCTGGGTAATTTAATGCATGATTGTAGAGTAACATTCAATGTTGCATATGCAAGTTTCAATTTAGGATAGGAATATACCTAATTGGCATGTATGATCAATAAGACCTAATCTTAATGAATCTTAGTTTATTATAAGTACCATAGGAATATAGGTATTTGGTAAATTAGGGTATACTTGCATGACCTTAGAAGAGGCTTGTGAATACATTAGTGTCTTGATCAATAATAAAGACTAAGTGAGTTAAATATTAGAGGATTAATCATTAGAAACATATTGAGGGATAATATTAATCCTAGGTCTTCTCTACATTGCTATCTTTAAATCTCATTGCATTGTGTTTTTGCTTTTATATTTCTTACATTCATTCTTAGATTTTTATTTTTCTGAATAATTATTAGGAAGATATAATTTTAGTAATTGGTTAAAAAGAAAGAATTATCCCTGTGGGTTCGACATCCGACTTATTTAGTCTCTTTATTACTTGCATACGATAGTGTATACTTGCACTTAATTTATGATATAGAAATATCGCATCATTGATGATGACAAATACCCATGTATTTTGATGACCTTAGTGGAGATTTTACAAAGAAACGTTTATACCATCAAAATACATCAAAATTCTCCCCCTTTTGACATCATTAAAAGGTAAAACAATTATTGGCGTATTTATCAAAAGTCTAATGCTCATATAATGTCTCCCCCTTTAAAAATATTTTTCCAATATGCATAGTAACTTATAAAATCATCAAAACATTTTAATAGGTATATAAGGCTCAATCATAATCATTATAGCAATATTAATCAAATCAAAATACATTTCTCTCTTTGTGAAAAATAATTTTTCAATATATATACTATCAAAACATCATATCCAAATTTATCCATAGTTGTTTTTTAATACGATGAATCATCAAGAACTTGTCTACAATGAGAATTCAAGTCATGAAGAAATTAATCACGTATTCTAGGTACAAGTAAAAATATCTTTCACAAACTATAAGCTTATAATGCTTTGCTCCCCCTAAATATAACATACATAAATCTCCCCCTTAGAAAATCAAAGATGCAATGATATATTAAAAATGATTAGAAGATATAGCTCCCCTCTATGACAACTAAATATATATCAAACAATTTAAAATAAATTTATCTCAAATATAATAAATATACAAATATGACATGTATGAAGTCAATAATTTTTTTAAAAAAAACTTTAATAAAAATATGAATTATGCAAAATGTTCCTATTCTAACAATTTATAATTATTAATGAATTAAAAACATTAATAACTCATACTATGAAAAAAAAAATTCACGTAATATCAAGGTACCAATAAATATTTTATCAATTAACAAGGCAAAACATTATTACTAATTCCAATTGCACATTTTTTTTGCCTCACATGATGTGCTAAAAATGAAAATCTCTACTTAGAAGAAAATGTCATTTCTTTTAAAAGAGAAAAAGAAAATCTTGAAAATAAACTTGAAGTATCTAAAGCATGCATTCAAAAGTTAAATGAGAACCCCAAAATCAATGAGATAATTTTAAAAAATGGAGCCATTAAAAAGAAACTCATTGATTTACAAGACATTATTCTAAAATTCACAAATGCACAAAAGAATTTTGAAAAATTACTTGGTTCTAAAAAATGTGTGTTTGACAAGGGAGGTATAGAATATAAACCATTCCTAAAACAAAAAACACTTAAAAAATTATTTTGTAAAATTAAGTTTTAAAATTGAACCTAATTCAATTTGTCATTATTGTAATAAAAATGGTCATAAAGTTTATAATTGTCCTTTCAAGAAATTTAAAATAATTTACTTCCGTAAAATTCTTTGAAAAACTGACAGAATTATCTTCTGGTTATTATCAACTTTGTATATATTTTGTCTCATGCAGTACCAGTATAATTTTAAATATGCCTTTATGTTTTATTTGCTTCTAATTACCTCACTTATACATTTATTCTTTCAATACCTAAACATGAGATTTGTTATCATCAAGTTTGTATATATTTCGTCTCTAGTCATACATATTGATGTTTTGATGATAACAAATCTTATGTTTAGGCTGCAAGAATAAATACATAAGTGAGGTAATTATGAGCAAATAAAACATAAAGGCATATTTAAAATTATACTAGTACTGCATGAGACAGAAAATATATACAAACTTGATGATAACTAGAAAATAATTGTATTAGCCTTTCAAAGAATTTTACGGAAGTAAATTTGAAATTGTTTACAAAAAGTTGTGACAGAATCATTCAAGTATGCTGAAGGTGGACCAAAGTGCAAAGTTTTGAAAGTTTCACATTCTTCTACTTCTTTATTGTCATCCCAAGTTGATGCCTTCCTTTTCTTTTTCGTAATTGTACTTTTCTCATATAATGCTTCTAATGCATGCCAAATTGCATATGCAGAATTATGATTAAAAAATTTATTAAACACATTTTTATCTAATGCAAAAAATAAATGATTCATGACTTTTGCATTTAAGGAAGTATTTTAAAAATCCCCTTTATTCCACTCTTCTTTAAGTTTGAGAATAAGCTTGTCATTTTTATTTTTTTCCATAGGCACATGAGGATCATTTTGAACAATAATCCAAAGTTTATAATTAAAAGCTTGCAAATAAGTCTTCATCCTAATTTTCTATGAACTATAATTAAATTCATTAAAAAATGGAGGTTTAGTGGTAGATTTTCCCTCACACATGTTAAGTTCTGTAAGGGTTGCCGAGGATCACTCTAAGACGGTCAAGTCCATTTTATAGAGAATGAGGCTTTGATACCAAATGAAAATTCTAAATATGCAACATCATTTTCTTTCTTAAAAGTTCTTCAAATTTATTTGAAAGATCAAACAATTTCTTCCTAAGTAAAGTATTTTTAGATGCAATCTTGGTCATGGCATGATAAACACATGAAAATACATATTTATTAAGAGATTCAGTCACCATTTAATGTCACTAATTTTAGCATTTTTGTACTTTTAGCTTAAAATAAAATGTTCTCCTTCAATTGTAATTAATGAATGTTATTTGCACAGGTTTAGGTAAAATGGACATAATGATGTCTATTTTTATGACCTAGCGCAAGTGTATGCTTTTTGTATCAAGTAATATAGGACTAAGTCCAGATTATCGATCCCACAGAGACTATTGTTTCTATTTTCTTCAATCGAATACTAAAATTACTCTACTTTACCTTTATCCAGACTAACTTCAAGGATGGAGTTTAACTAACTAAATTATTGCTATTGAAACGAACCTAATTAAAATATTGTAAATACTTAGAGATAGAATTCACTCAATTGATAAGTAATCTAGGGTATCGACTCATCCCCTAGTAGTTCACTGAACCCTTTAACCCCTTAGTTATTTTTCTTTTTATCAATTGATTGGCTAAACACTGATTTCATCATAAGCTTCTGTCGACAGTCGAATGATAATATCACACCCTAACAATTACCTATATGTCTATGGTAATCCGAATAAGATGCCACTCATTAAGATTAAGTCTAATCAAACCATACATGCCACCTAGGTATATGTTTATCCTAGATGGAACTCATAGATGTTACCCTATGATCATGTATCAATCTACCATAGGCTAAACACATGATTCCTTTCATCAAAGTTATCATGGTTCCTAAACAATCAAAATAGTGATCAAGTATAATGAAAGTATTAAACATAGATAGATTGAATCAATTAAGGGATAAAAGTTCATACCTAAGAGTTTAAACAAAATTAATTACATACTAGGTTCAATAACGTCTAACCCTAGATCAAGAGAAATTAGCTCATGTTCAAAACAAGAATATCAAAGCCAAAGAATGAAAATATAATGAATGAAATCATCTCTTAAAAGTAAGGAATAAAACAAAACAAGCGATCCCCTAACTTGTTCTTCTTCCTCTTGTCTTGGTTGCTCAAGATTTGATTCCTCAATCTTCAATCTTCAATAACTTCACCTTGATTTCTTAGCTTGAATGTGTATTTGTTGCTTATGTTATTCTCCTTGCTAAGTCTCTCTATTTTTGCCTCAAAAGAGTGTTTTTGTTGCTAAGAGAAACCCTAGGCACGAGGAGCTTCGAATCCCCCCTCAATAGGCGAGTTTAGAAGGGTATTTAAACATTCGCATGGGCACCGCGACGCTGAGGGCTCAGCGCCTCATCGCTGGGCACGAGTACAGGTTTGTCAAGACATCGACGAGTGCCACGGTGCTGGGTGCTGAGCACTGCGGTGCTCACATGCTATTTTGGGTGCTGCGGCGCTCAGATCTGGGCGCCGCGGCGCCCAGCCATCTGTTGCTGCGCTACTTTCGTATTTTGAGCGTAACTTCTTCATTTGACATCCGATTTGCCTCTCATTTGTTCCTATGCGTCACAGTTTCCATCATGCATCTGTTTGTGATGTATTTTGAGCGTATGATTTGGAGCAATTAAATAGTCAAATACTTATGATTTGGAGCAAAATACAAAATTTAACTACAAATCCTACTAGTACTTTTATGCCCCTATCACATAACACTCAATGTAGAAATTAAAATGAAGAAATTCTTAAACTTGGTGTAACATGACTCAATATTACACAAACTTGAAGAACAGTTGAAAAACCAAATCCAATATGTTATGGGCCAAAAATTGAGATACAATATAATCGGGATACAACTTCTGTTTAGCTTGACCCAACTCATGTATTTAAACTATATCTCACAAAATACATACCTAATTGGTATAATTCTTGAAGATGTAAAATACTAACTTAATTATCAACAACTCTTATGTTGATGGTAAAGTCTAAATCAGCCGTTATCATGGACCAAATTGTCTTGCAAGTAGGAAGGCTAGTTGGCCTAATTCTGATGTATCTTTGGAAATTTTCTTATATCTTATTGGATACGCATCTAATTTGCATGAACATAATGCCTATGAAAAGAAGAGACAAAATTATACAACTTTTATGTTGGCCATAAAAGCTACATCGGTCTTACATTATCAAAAAGGTGCTGCAATTAGGTGAACGAGTTGCTGGCTTAAAATTATTGAAGATTGATGTCACACATAACATATTTCCATTCATTGCCTATATAAGGACACTCTTAGGACGTTTTCAATATTAGATAATTCTCTCTTATTTTTTTCTCATTAACATGCATTGTAATCTAGGCTAGAGTTATTGGCAAGGCTAAGAGAAGAACTTTTATGTGTAATAAATCTACTTCTATGCTTTGATTCGTTGTTAAGAGCTATAAATGTTTGTAAGTTTGGTTTTGATTAAACTCTTATCTATTTTATTTTCTATAATCCAGAGGTTATAATTCTCATGTCTCATATATGTTCAGTTATACTTTTCTTATGTGATTCTTGTTGAATTATAATTGTTATTGGTTACATTATTTTATATGTTAATCTTTTACTGCAATATTATCGATTGATATATTGTCGATCTTGGATAACATGTAAAGACAATAAATGTTTGATATTCAAGTTGATCTTTTACTGTAATATTGTCAAAATGATGTATTGTCGATCTTAGATAACTTGTATAAATGAACATGATTTGTGTTAATATTTGCCAAAGAGTTTAGTCATATCAAATACATGTGTTATCAAATGTGCTATATTTTACACATCTTCCGATTGATTGTTTAGATGTAAAACTGTCAATTGAGTTATAAACACTGAATCAAAGTGTAGAGTAGATTATAAAGCATAATTGTGATTCTCAAAGTCTTGTTTAAATCATCATAAGATATTTTTCTCAATTCATAGACAATTCTATCTCATCCACTTAAACCAATTAATTGATTTTGTCATTTGCTACTGCTTTAATATTTCACCAACCTATTTTGTCAAAAGTTTCCTCGTGGGATCGACACCTTAATCTATACTGTGATAGCCGCATTACATTTTGAGTGTAAATAAAAAATTAGCGCTGTTGCCGGGGAGGCACACTAAGCGAAAGTCTGTTGCGTTTATCAATACTAAAGCGGTAACTTTGTACATTTTCTTTTCTTTGTAAAATCTTAGTTTTATTTCCTTTATTGTAATTTATTTTATTGTTCATGGTTGGTTCTACTACCTATTTTATTTTATTTTCTTAGTTAATTTGTTATATTTTATATTATTTTAATAACTGATTTTACCACCTAACTTAGTTGATTTTCTTTTATTTATTTATTGTGCTTTGCACTTTATTTTCTTTTATTTATTTATCGCACTTTATTATTTTATTTATTTATTGTACTTTATTTATTTATTTAATTTGTTATATTTTCATTTTAATGGCTGGTTTTACCGTCTAACTTAGATTATTTTTTTATTGCACTTTATTTATTTATTGTACTTTAGTTTATTTATTGTACTTTATTTATTTATTGCACTTTATTTTCTTTTATTTATTTATTGCACTTTTTTTATTGTACTTTAGTTTTATTTTATTTTATTTATTTATTTCACTTTATTTTCTTTAGTTAATATAATGTATTTCTTTTTATTTTAATGACTAGTTCTACCACCTAATTTGTTTTTATTTACTTATTGTACCTTTTTTTTTATTGTACTTTATTTTTTTTTCCTTTTATTTATTTATTGTACTTTGTATTTTATTTTTCTTTATTTATTATACTTTCTTTTCTTTTATTTGCTTATTGTACTTTTTATTTATTTATTTATTGTACTTTTTTATTGTACTTTACAGTTTATTATCTTTTATTCATTTATTGTATTTATATTTCATGGTTGGTCTTACCACCTAACTCATTTCTATTTCTTGTTATGTTTTATTGCACTTCTTAATTTTTCTTGAGCATTTCTTTCATAAAAAAAAAAAATTGTTAGGATGTATGCATCGACTTAGAGATAAACGAGGAAGATTTGTGAGAGAAGTAGAACTAGAACCTCCACCACAATTTGTAAGGGAAAAGAATTCATCATCTAGTTCATCTTATAATTCTAACACAATGAGCCAACACAAAAATAACCCCGTTAAGACTCTAAAAGATTACTTGCATCCTACTCGCACAGCCACACCATCATGCATTATATTTCCACCTAACACATCACATTCGAATTTTAAACCTGGAATGATACAACTTCTGCCCACTTTTCATGGTCTAGATAGTGAAAATTCTTATGTACATGTTAGGGAATTTGAAGAGGTAATTGCCACATTCCATATCCAACCCAAAGCCATAGACACTGTTAGGCTTAAATTTTTCCCTTTTTCTTTGAAAGACAAAGTAAAGAGTTGGCTATACTCTTTGAGGCCAAGGTCTATAGGAACTTAGGTAAAAATGACCCAATCATTTTTTAATAAATACTTTCCACAACAGAAGACTAACGGCTAAAAAAGACAAATTTTTTCATTCTCCCAAAAAGACAGTGAAACTTTATATCAAGCATGGAAAAGGTTTAAAGAGTTGCTAAATCTGTGCCCTCACCATGGGTATGAAAATTGGCGCTTGGTTAGCTATTTTTATGAGGGACTCACAATTAGAGAGCGTTAATTTGTTGAGATGATGTGTAATGCGGAGTTCCTTCACAAAGATCCTAAGGAAGCTATAGAATTCTTTAATGACTTAGCTAAAAAAGCCCATACATAGACTAGACCTAGCATTACTGAAAGCAAAAATAGGTCACGACCCAGCGGAGTTTTTCATCTTAGGGAAAAGGATAACCTCAAAGCCCAATTAGAAGTCTTAACTAGGGAGTTAGAGGCCTTGAAAACCAAAGATAGAAGGGTCACACACACAGTTGCTAAGGTTGATTCACACAATGTCTGTTTTTTCTGTTGAGGAGAGGAACACTTAGCTCAGAATTGCCCTACTTATAGCGAGATGAGAGGGATATATAAGGAACAATGTAATGTCCTAGGGATGTACAAGAAGCCTTATTCACCCTACTCTAAAACCTATAATTCTAGCTGGAGAAACCACTCAAGCTTCAGTTGAAAATCTAACTAACAAGTCAACAACGATTGGAAACAAGAACAACAAGAACCCAAGTCTTATGTTGCACCTCAATATAATGCACGACCAGCCAGGAGTCCTTTAGAAGAGACATTACAAGCATTTATAGAGGCACAAAGTAAGACTAATAAAAAATTTAAAATAATTCTTGCGCAGGTCATAGATGAAAACAAAGAAATCAAGAGTCAAATTACAAAGCTGACTAGTGCCTTAATTGTACAAGAGCGAGATAAGTTTCCATCTCAACATCAATCAAATTCTAAAGGACAATTCATGGCACAAGCTTCTACTTCTGATGCTCAAAATCTCAAAGAAGTCAATGCTATTACTACTCGAAGTGGTAAGATTGTAAGTGAGCCTACTTCTGAAATTAACATATCTATGAGTAGTAAAGACGCCCCCCTTGAAAAAGAGCTCAAAAATAAGTTATCAATCCCAGTGCCTTTTCCTCAAGCTCTTTGACCGGTTGAAAAAAATTCAAAAATTCAAGGTGAGAATTTGAAACATTTGAAAGAAGTTAAGATTAATCTTCCCTTGTTTCATTTAATTAAGCAGTTTTCAACTTATACCAAAGTCATCAAGGATCTATGCACTATCAAAAGAAAACACCATGTAAAGAAAACTACATTTTTGGAAGAACAGGTAAGTGCAGTGATTAAACAAAAGACACCACCCAAGTATAAAGACTCAGGATACCCCACAATCTCCTACCAAATTGGAACACATGAGTTTGGTCAAACTTTATTGGACTTAGGAGCAAGTGTAAATTTAATGTCTTATTCTATTTACTTGCAATTGGGACTTGGTGAGATTAAACCTACATCTGTAGTCCTACAATTAGTAGACCGATCAATCAAGAAACCATGGGAAATAGTAAAAGATGTTTTGTTGCAAATTGATAAATTTTACTACGCTGTTGATTTTCTTATTTTAGATACTTATTCTGTTGTTAACATAGAGTCAAAAATCTCTCTTATTTTGGAAGACCTTTTCTTGCCACTGCTAATACTCTTATTAATTACAGAAATGGTCTAATAAAATTATCTTTTGGGAATATGACTCTTGAGGTGAACATTTTTAATATTGACAAACAACCATGAGAAGAAGACGAACGCTATCATTCATATATAATAGACACACTTGTAGCGGAGGAAGCTTATAAAAATCATGGCTTTGATTTTTTAGAAAATCTTTTTGATTTTGATTTTGAAGAATTGCGTTATCTTGATGAAACAACTAATGTGTTTAGTATTTTTGACTCACAGGATAAAGCGACTCGATTTTGGAAGTCAGGCAATGAAGAGTTGCCACGAGAGAGGAAGAAACTAAAACTATCAAACCTCGAGACACCACGTGTCATCATTAGTGACCAAGGAACACATTTCTGTAACCGTTCTTTTAAAGCTTTGATGCGTAAGTATGGTGTTCTTCACAAAGTTTCCACTGCATACCATTCACAGATAAATGGATAAACCAAGCTAGCAAATAGGGAGGTTAAATAGATTTTAAAAAAGACGGTTAACCCAAATTGCAAAGATTGGTCTCTACGCCTTTTTTGATGCATTATGGGCATATCGCACTGCATACAAAACCATCTTAGGAATGTCTCCATACCGGCTTGTTTATGGGAAAGCCTGCCATTTACCTGTTGAGCTAGAGTATAAAGCTTGTTGGATTGTCAAAGCCCTTAACTGTAATTTAAATACTGCAGGTCTTCAGAGAAAGTTACAATTGTCAGAAATAGAAGAGTTACGAAATGATGCATATGACAACTCCAGAATTTACAAAACTAAAATGAAAGCAACTCATGACAAACAAATCTTAAGAAAACACTTTGAGCCAAATCAACGGGTCTATCTTTATAATTCTCGATTGCATTTACACCCTGAAAAGTTGAGATCTCGATGGACTGGTCCATTTATAGTGAGGCACATTTTTCTTAATGGTACTGTCACAATCGAGGACCCCACTTATAGGCGAACTTTCAAAGTGAATGGAAAGTGGCTGAAAAGCTATGTGGAAAAGATAGACCACTCTATGTACCTAGACGAGATTTCTCTTGTAGATCCTGTCTATCATGCTTGATTAGGTTCAATCTATCTGTACCATATTTTATATTTTGTCTATATTTTATCTTTTGACTTTTTATTTTTGCTTTTATTTTCTTTCACATTTTATTTTCTTCTCTTTTTTTTTTCTTCAGTGTGATTTTATTTTCCGGTCAAGTGGCGGATACGGTACTCCGTGACTATTAAAGTCGGTTTCTTAGTTCCCTAAAAACTGTCTCTCAAACTGTGAATTCATCTATTTCCTTTTTCACTTTCTTTCAAAATGGATCGCATTCTTGCCAACCTTAAAAAAATATTTTTCTTTATTGCCTCAAAATACTCTACTTGAGATTTACAAAGCACGGTGTGAAAGACTAAGGCTATTGATGTTGAGTAATATCCCTGTGGATTTTTGTTGGTTAATTGAAGCCAAGGTTCGATTATCTGGTGAGTTTGCAAATGATTTTGTTTCTCATATGCCTGGTCTTGGAAGAAGCTCTTATGCCAAAAGCCGATGAGCAAAGAGGTTACAAGTCTGTCATAAATGTGCTCGATGGAATTGTAACCGGAGTTTTTGTTCTTTAGGATTTGCATCTAGAAATCGAGAAGACAAAATTCAGTTCATTAAAGATAGACTGAGTAAGGAGTCTTTGGATGATATCCTATTGACTCTTGAGACGCATCCCTGTGGGCCCGTGCAACGTGAACTTCTCGATTTATAGAACAAATTCAAAAATTAACATCAACGGTATAGTCTCAGGAATCTGACTCTAAAAGACCGTGTTTGCTAATTTATAAGAAAATTGGATGGGAAACCTATCCTCAACCCATGGAGGCCGTTTAAGCCGTTACTGGACGTAAAACTAAAGGAAGCCGCAATCACAACTACTTCTAAATACATATGTTTTAAATTTAAAATTTTATTTTATTTTGTTTTATTTTATGAATAGTAGGGCTACTCATGCAGATGTCTTAAATTCAAATCCTTTTGTTCAATAATGCATGTGGGTTATTATGTTTAAAGTTTTGTATTTTATTTTTAACTCTTTTTTGACAAACTGTTGGGTTACCACAATCATTGTTATCATTTGGTACTCTATAAATAGAGCACCTCATTTTCTTCATTTTTATATATTGAGATAAAGTTGAGTGTAGAGATGAAGGAAACCTTAGTTCAACAATTTCGAAATATATGTGTATTTTGTGGATCTAGTCATGGGAGAAATAAAGTATTTGTAGAAGCAGCAAACAATCTAGGAAAAGTATTAGCTACAAGAAAAATTCATTTGATTTATGGAGGGGGTAGCCTTGGGTTAATAGGATGTGTGTTAACAGCTGCACATTTAGGAGGAAGTTAAGTTTAGGTATTATTCCTACAGCTTTAGCTGTGAAAAACCTGACTGGGAAAATAATAGAAGAAGAATTACGAGTCTCATCTATGCATGAACATATAGCTAGAATACTTTACAATGCAGATATTTTTATTGTTTTATTAGGTGGTTTTGGTACCTTAGAAGAAACTTTTCAAATTGCCTCTTAGGCCCAGCTGAATATCCACTGAAAACCCATAGGTTTATTGAATGTTAATAACTATTTTGATTGCTTACTCTGTTTTCTTGATCAAGCTGTGGAACAGAATTTTATTTCATATTCAGCGCGACAGATCCTGGTTTCTGCCACCAATGTGGATGAATTGATTGACAAATTACAGGCAGTTACCTACGAACCTGACCCAGCAGTAACTCGGAACGATTGGTCAGTAGGCCTTAACAAGCAAAAATTGGATCTGACACTTCGTTTGTAAATTTTTCTTTGTTTTATTTATTTATCAGCATCATCATTTTAGTTTCTATTTGTTTAAGTGTCTCTCAGGTTTATTTCTTTCGAATAACTGGCGTTTCAGGTAATGTCTCCTATACTTTATCTCTTTCTATTTAAACATTGAGGACAATGTTTCATGTGGTTTGAGGGAGGATAGTAGACACAAGTTGCATTTTGCATTAAAAAAAAACTTTTGTGGTCCGATATTTGATTAAAATGGCAGAGTAAAGAGTTTTAGTTCTAACTTTTGAAACCCATTTTAACTAACTTTTTGTTGTTTTGTTTTATGTATTGTTGTTTATTACTTGTAGTCTTAGTAATTCTTATATAAAGGAAATTGCTTTTCTACCTAGGTATGATTTCAAAATTATTTAGGTTGAGTCACTGTTTCTATTTAGGTTACTAAAGAATGACTTTCAAAATATTTTTGAGCAAAATATTTAAGTATAACCTTGTAGTAAGACGGATGATTCAATTTATATAGCCAAGAGAATTCCCATGTTTAAGTATATATTTTTCTAATCTCACATATCTTTTGTGAGTGAGTGAAAAGGTTGAGAAAACAGCTTATGAATCCTTTTTGATCCTTTGAATTGGTTAATTTTTATTTAGATTGATATTATTTAAATTACAGAATAAGTTGGTGTCATTTGTGTATAATATAATTTGATGATAAACCTTTATAATACTTTCTTGTATTCTTCAAAAATACAAAAAAAAAAATTAAAAAAAAACAAAATACCAAAAAAATAAAAAAAAATAAAAAGAAAGAAAAAACTGAGAATCCATTTAGTTTAATAAAGTCTTCATTCAATTTTAGAAGACAAATTTTTTGTAAGGCAGTTTTCTCACTAAGCTATATTGGTATTATTATTACAAGACAATTGAAGTCCTAAAGCTAGTACATGTTAAGAATAATTAATTTCTAAATAATTAATTTTTCTATCTTTGGATCAATATTAGTTTATATGTCTGTCTTTAAAATTGACTTTTTCTTGAGTGCTTAACTATTTTTCAAGTCCATGAGAGAAATCTTAACCCTTTAAACAGTCATACACTTGTGAGGATATGGAGTGGAGACTTTTACTTGGAGAAATTCTCAAGGCTATATCTATTGTGGTTTGTGGTAAGATGGTTACGGCTTAGATCACACACATACAATTTTTGGAAGTTATAATTAAAAAACCCATAATAGCAACAGTGATCTTGAACTGAGTTTTTGTTTGAAATGCTTAAGTAGTTTGCATATTCTGTTTACGCTTGAATTACTAGAGACTAGCAATAAACTGGTTGGGGGCTGTGATGAACACATAAAAATGCATATTTATTAAGAGATTTAGTCACCATTTAATGTCAATAATTTTAGGATTTTTGTACTTTTAGCTTGAAATAAAGTGTTCTCCTTAAATTGTGATTAATGAATGTTATTTGCATAGGTTTAGGTAAAATGGACATAACTCTCAATGTAGAAATTAAAATGAAGAAATTCTTGAACCTAGTGTAAAATGACGCAATCTTACATAAACTTGAAGAACAGTTGAAAAGCCAAATTCAACATGTTATGGGCCAAAAATTGAGATACAATAGAATAGGGCTACAACTTCAGCTCAGCTTGACCCAACTCACGTATTTGGACCATATATCACAAAATACATGCCTAATTGGTATAATTCTTGAAGTTGTAAAATACTGACTTAATTATCAATAACTCTTATGTTGATAGTAAAGTCCAAATCAGCCGTTATCATGAACCAAATTATCTTGCAAGTGGGTAAAAGGTTTATTGGTCTA
This sequence comes from Ailanthus altissimus, assembly GCA_946807835.1. NCBI lineage: Eukaryota > Viridiplantae > Streptophyta > Magnoliopsida > Sapindales > Simaroubaceae > Ailanthus > Ailanthus altissimus. Next base: position 8,592,947 of record OX327699.1, read on the forward strand.
ATTCTGACGTATCTTTGGAATTATTCCTATATCTCATTGGATACTCATCTAATTTCCATGAAACTAGTACATATGGAAAGAAGAGACAAAATGCTACAACTTTCATGTTGGCCACAAAAGTCATATCGGTCATTTACATTATCAAAAATGTACTGTAAGTGGGTGAACGAGTTGTTGGCCTAAAATTATTGAAGATTGATGTCATATATGACATATTTCCATTCATTGCCTATATAAGGACACTCTTATGACATTTTCAACATTAGATAATTCTCTCTTGTTTTCTTCTCATTAACATGCATTGTAATCTAGGTTAGAGTTATTGGCAAGGCTAAGAGATGAACTTTTATGTGTAATAAATCTACTTCTATGCTTTGATTCATTGTCAAAAGCTATAAATATTTGTAAGTTTGGTTTTGATTAAACTCTTATCTATTTTGTTTTCTATAATCTAGAGGGTATAATTCTCATGTCTCATATATGTTCAGTAATGCTTTTCTTATGTAATTCTTGTTGAATTATAATTATTATTGGTTACATTGTTTTATATGTTAATCTTTGACTGCAATATTATCGATTGATTTATTGTCGATCTTGGATAACATGTAAAAACAATAAATGTTTGATATTCAAGTTGATCTTTTATTGCAATATTGTCAAAATGATATATTGTCGATATTAGATAACTTGTATAAATGAACATAATTTGTGTTAATATTTGCAAAAGAGTTTAGTAGTATCAAATGCATGTGTTATTAAATGTGTTATATTTTACATATCTTTCGATTGATTGTTTAGATGTAAAACTGTCAATTGAGTTATAAACATTGAATCAAAGTGTAGAGTAGATTATAAAGCATAATTGTGATTCTCAAAGTCTTGTTTAAATCATCATAAGACATTTTTCTCAATTCATAGACAATTCTATCTCATCCACTTAAACCAATTAATTAATTTTGTCATTTGCTACTGCTTTAATATTTTACTTCACCAACTATTTTTTCAAAAGCTTCCTCGTGGGATCGACACCTCAATCTATACTATGATAGTCGCATTACATTTTGAGCGTAAACATGGCATCATGCATTTCTTGAAAAGCATCATACAATTCATCATAAGAGGGTTGTTCACATACCTTATTAAGATTTTCAAATTCGTCCTCTCCAATGGACATGAGTGCAACATTTGAAGTCTCATGAAGTACCAGTATAATTTCAAATATGGCTTTATGTTTTATTTGCTCCTAATTACCTCACTTATGCATTTATTCTTTCAATGCCTAAACATAAGATTTGTTATCATCAAAACGTTAATATGTATGACTAGAAAGTCAACATCATAAAAAATAAAGACGGCTCTAAAATTGTGCTGCCATAAGAAGAAGTATAGATCAGAGGAGTAAGTGGAAGTATTATAACTCCCACGAAGGCTATAGCAATAACATCACTGAGTGCTTCGAGTTGGGGGAATAAGTTAAGAAACTAATTAAGAACGACTTACTAAAGAAGTTCCTTAGTAAAGTGAGGAATGTTCAATATAAATTGAGCATTAAGTTGAAGGATAAGCTCGAAGTTGATAGAGTTGTACCTGAGAAGCCTAGGCCAAAGCACGACTTTAAAGTTAATGTGATATCAAGGGCCAACTAGAGTAAAAACCTCCATTAGGGTAGTAAAGAACTATGCTCGAGGAACTGTAAGAAACATTATAAAAGGGATATAGATACACATTGTGTACCTTGTCCATTCTGTGCTAGTTCCCTCATACATGCCTATTATGTTCTTTGAGGATAACTATCGAGGTGTTATGTTCCTCATGATGTTGCCTTTGTAGTCACCCTTATAATTGGCACTGGTGAAGTTGCTCATGTGATAGTTAACATTGAGAGCTTAGTAGTGGTGATCTATAATGATGCATTAGATAGAATGGCATTGAATCCCCTAGGTTGACATATGTCTCTACCCTTTTGGTGGGATTTACAGTGGACGATATTATGCCCCTATGATCCATCACCCTTTCTATCTCCATTAGTGTATCCCAAATTCAATAGTCTATATGATTAACTTCTTGATGGAAACTTAAGCTATTGTTTCTATGTACCACGTAGCAATGAAGATCCCAGTGAATAGGGGGATCATCACTATAAAGGGTGACAAGAAGGAAGCTAGAAAATGTAATTCAACTGTAGTAAGGCTGAGTTACTAGATCACCACACTGCACCTGGGACAGAAAAGTGAAGAGAAGTGAGGTGAGCCCATAGAAGAGCTGATTCCGTTTTCATCTTAGTAGACGATCCTACCAAGATAATTAGGATAGGCTTCTTGATGCCTAAGAAGACCAAAGAGGCTTTGATCTCCTACCTCAAGAAGTATGTAAACACTTTCACTTGTTACTATGAGGACATGTTCAAGATCGATCCAAAGATAACCTGCTACAAGCTAAATGTAGATCTCAATCATAAATTGGTTAAACAAAAGATTAGGGCTTTTCCATTAAGAGAGGTATAAAGCCATAGAGGTAAAAGTAGATAAGCTACTTAGTGTCAGTTTCATTTTTAGGCTTACTAACCTGAATGGGTCTTTAATGAAGTACTGCTGAAAAAAGTGAAAGGTAAGTGGTGTATGTGTGTTGACTTTATAGGCCTCAAAATTTTACCTTAAAGACAACTTTCCAATGCCTCGAATTGATCAATTGGTGGATACGACTTCAGAGCATGAGATTCTAAATGTCATGGATGCCTTCTCAGGCTATAATTAGATCGATATGTACAGCCCAAACGAGGAAAAAAACTACTGTCATCATCAACAGAGGCTTATATTGTTATAAGACAATGCCTTTTAGGCTCAAGAATGCAAGAGCTACTTACCAACATTTAGTGAACAAGCTTTTCAAAGACCTAATTGGGAATACCATAGAGGTCTTTGTAGGCGACATGATCACCAAGTTAGTACTCGCTACTGACCACATATCAAACTTGAAGGGAACATTTGAGATGTTATAAAGGCAACATGAAATTAAACCCAAAGTAATATGCATTTAGAGTGACCCAAGGAAAGTTTTTGCCTTTATGATGCAACAAAGAGGAATTGAAGTGAGCCTAAAGAAAATCAGTGCGATAAAATAAATGAAGACACCAAAGACAGTTAAAGATATGCAGAGCTTGGCAAGAAGGGTGGTCCCCCTAAGTAGGTTCATCTCCAAGGCCATCGATTGCTGTTAGCCATTCTTCAGAGCCTTAAGGTAGGAAAAAACATAACATAGACTTCAAATTGCACGGAGGCTTTTGAGAAGCTAAAACATTATTTGGAAGAGCCTTACATACTCATTATCCCTCGCTCAAATGATGTGCTCCCATTGTACTTAGTTGTGTCTAAGATTGCCACTAGCTCGGTATTGGTTAGGAGGAACTCAAAGGTTGATTTATTATGTTAGAAAAGCCTTGGTCAATGTAGAAAAGAGATATAAACCAATTGAGAAGTATACCCTACCTCTAGTGGTCATAGTCAGGAAGTTACGCCCTTACTTTTAGGCCTACAATTACTGTACTAACTAAAATAACACTGAGGTTGTTGGGATTTGTGGTTACGTGCCATCCCATAATGTATAAATATATAGTGATTGTATTTATACAATTATTATTTCTAATAAAATCGTTAATATTATTTTTATTAAATGGTAAGATGCTTGTAACGTTTTAGACATTGTATGATCTGAAGGAGTTCAGATTTGGTCTAAAAGAGTTTAGACCAGGGCTAAGAGTTAGCAACGCTAATAGTAATAAACACTAAGAGTTAGTGGTACTAAGAGTTAGCAAAATCTAAGGAGTTAGAGCCTTGTCTGAAATGGGACAATGACCTAAGAATATATTAGTAATGACATAGCTCCAAGGAGTTGCAGATGGTGCTAGGAAATGTCATTATGCAAATATGTTCTCAAACATAATGTTCCTGATCTAATTTCATCGATATGGGTCTATCGGTGGAACCCATTAATATAGATTAGTGTATGTCTATATCTGGATGGTCCAGATGGTTAGTCTTAGCAAACCATGAGCTTAGTAGGAAGCTCGTATAGAGATGCATGTATTCAGTAAGGACAGGATATTGAACAGACTCACGAAGACATCCAATAGACATCTCATAAAGCCGTCAATAGAAGGTCTTCCGAGTTGAGTAGTATTTGTGGTCCTTTGACCTGAGCGCCACGGTGGGCTTGTGAGTGATCCACCATGCTTTGGTTCCACACATGTCAGAAACCTTTTATGGTCTGACCACTGGGTGTCGCTGGGTATGGTCCGATGCTCATGGAGTTCGGTGTGCATAGATATGGGATCCATCAGCTCATATGAGTGGGTTGTATATCCTAATGCTCTGAGATTGTATTTCAGAAAGTCTTGTGGCCGCAAGCATAAACCTCGGAAAAGATATTCCGGAGGAATAAACAATATCACAAAAGTGTTTGTGGATATTGTTTTATGAAATATAAATCTGGAGATAAGTTCGTGGTTGAGCAAATAGAGATTTGACAGTGATGATCTATATCTCTGCTCTTCAAGGATATAAATGATGGAAGGATTATACGAATATGTAATAACCTCAACTTGTATGGTCTAACATGCTAATTTGTAATATCCGTAACGTGTGTGTGGGACATTGTTCACGGACGTATGGAGGAGCTCTATATGACAAATTAGGTATGGATCTAGAGAGTCTCACAATATGAAGTATACTCGTTGTGCACTGGGGTAGCGGATTGGATTGAATAGTTCGATCCAATAAATTTTAGCAAAAGAGAACGATTGTTTAGGGATCCCTCGGATTGTACATTTGTCAAGACTTAATTGTTAAGTACATCACTTAATTAATTAACAAGGGTTGTTAATTAATATAATATTAACAAATGACAAAATTTGTTCCATGATTTAATTTTACCTTTTTACCATTTAACCATGGTAGTAAAAATTAGTAAGGTAAAAAGTAATTATTCAAAATTATTTTGAATAATTAAATCATATATTATTATTATATTATTAGATAATATTATAATATATATAGATCATGGCATTGTATTTTAATACAATGAGGAGCCTAGATGTTGGCCATTTAATTATCCATTATAATTAAAGTAATTATAATTGTTAGGTAAAGATTAATTTTGGTGGCCATTATTCTAGGGCTTGGTTTAATTAATTCTAAATGGGAGACCAACAATAAATTGGTGGAGCACTTCATTTTGTTTATTTTGTTTAATCAAAGTGTTGAAAACAAAATGAATTTTGGCAAAACAATTGAATTCATTCATTCATTCAATTTTTGGAGAAAAACTTGGCAATGGCAAGGAAGAGAGCTCCTTAATCCCACCAAAAGTTATGGACTAGAATTGTTCAACATATACTTCAAGGTGAGCTCTTCACATGGATTGATGAAAGACTTGAAGATTTTGTAAAGCTACCTTCATTAGGTGAGTATTTTACATTATGTGTTATAATACAATATTGTTCAACATGTTTATATTTGTATAATTGTTATACTTGTTCATATATGTGATATATGTTGTTCATCATGTTCATAATTGTATAATTGTTATACTTATGCATATATGTGATATATGTTGAATTTGTTAAAATGGGTGTATTTTGTAATATGCTTCCGTTGCGCATATGGTAATTTTTGAAATTACGCATACACTCGTATAATCACACACTCTATGATAAACACCCAATAAAGGTAGATTCTCTAAAAGATATGTGTGTTAGGTCGGCTTATGAAGTAGTTGTACAAACTAAGTGAGTTTGACATTACTTACAAACTATGCCCCTCCATTAAAACGCAAGTCATTGCTTACTTTGTGGCTAAGTTCAATCCAAACTGAAGATATTTGACCATGTTCTTCTCTTTTAAATTACTAAAACACACTCCAGACTTTTAAAATTTATCTTAGTTTGGATACTAATTCATACATATGTAAAACCTACTTTATAGCAACACAATTTTGTTCTCTCGCCCTAATGGACAATAAACTGTCATTGGTAGAAAAAGAGATGAGAAATCCTTGGCCAACCTTGTCTACAATTAATACCACAAATATTTTTAGTAATCTTTTCATGTTGAATGTGTTGATAGACCTTCAGCAAATAAAAGAAATAGGTAAGGCGACAGAGGATCACCTTTGCCAAATACCTCGTGCAAGAAAAATAGATCCTCAGACTTCCCCATTAATCAGAAAAGAGAATGAAACTGAAGATACATAATTCATCACCTTTCTACACCACGAATCAGGAAAACCTAAATTCTACATTAACGCCTCTAAGAAATGCCACTCAACTCAGTTATATGCTTTTGACATATCAAGTTTCAAAGCCAAAAATCCTTTATGCGATTTCAATCGTCTGTACAATGCATGGAATAATAGCATTATTAGTAATAAGGTGTCTTGGGATAAAAGCACTCTGAGAATGAGACACAATATCACCTAACACAGCTTGTAATATATTAGCCAATGTAGAAATTAGCTTAGAGATAACATTACAAAGACTAACAGGATGAAAACCAGCAACACATTTCAGCTTATTAATTTTAAGAATCAACATAATTAAGGTTTCTTTGATCTTATTGAGATTACCACCATTATTCAAGAACTGCAGAAAAATACCAGTGATATCCGCACTGATCTCTTCCTAAAATTTATGATAGAATAGTGCTTGAAAACCATCCAGTCATGACATTTTAGTGGGAGACATCTGGAAGACCGCCTTCCTAATCTCATCTGCTACAAGTGGAACATCCAAGATTCTATTAAAAGTGGTCATGACTCTGGGTTGAATATCCTAAAGAATAGTTTCCAACTTTATATTCGAACAAGGCACTAAAGAAAATAGGCCAGAGAAGTAATCAATAATAACCTACTGCATAGTCTGAGGATGCTCCTGCCAAAGTCCATTACTATCTATTAGACCCAGAATCTTATTTTTTACTTTTCAGCTAGACGCTTTATGATGAAAGTACAAGGTATACGTACCCCTCTATTTTAACTAAGCCACTCGAGATCGTTGGTTGTAGTAAGTCTCTTTCTTGTCCAAAAGAGCATCAACACCCCTTTCAACAGCCTGCAGTTCACGCTAAGAAAACACTGAAATATTCTGATTTAGAAAGGAAAGCATTTCCTGTTTTTGGCAAATTTCCCATGAGAAGGATTTGAGATTTTTGAAATTCCACTCATGTAGTTTAGCCCCAGTATCAGCAAGACTGTCTAACATTATCCATAGAATTCCTTGAAGAGATTCTTCCATTTAAAATCATCTCCGAACATTCAACAAATTCAAGCCATGTCTCCTTAAAATGAAACTATGATTTCCTCCTACCCCTACTGCACTGGACATCATTAATCCTCACCTTCAGAATTAATGAGAGATGATTCGAGCCTCAAAAATTTAAATTAGAAACACCGAACTAGAAAATAAATCATACCATAAAATGTTACAAACAAAACGATCTAGGCATTCTTGAATAAAGGTTTCAAAGTGTTGGCCATTGTACTAAGTAAATTACGGACCCAAGTAACCCAAATCTCTCGATGAACAGTAATCCAAAGCAGCCTGAAAATTTGACAATAAATAATTAGCTCTAGGAAGACCACCCTTCTTAGAATAACTCAAAATTTTATTAAAATGACCTCTACATAACTAGGGAAGACAAAGAGAAAGAATTAAGTCTATGTAGCAGTCTCTATGAATGTACCCTTTGTTGAGTCTCAAGATTGCCATAAAAGCTAGTAAATCACCAACGGGCCTGAGAAGCTTGGTGGACGTGAACATCAATATGCCATCATGAATATCAAACCAAATTAAGTGAAATTGTATCTCGCCAAAAAAGCACTAACCTGTCGCTTCAACCCATAGAGTACACCACCAGCTTACTCGCAAAATCAAGGTTAACCCTTAGAAATTTCAACTATTGATGATGTGACTTAGTTTCCACGTGGAAAACTAAATCGACCCATAGGTCCTATACATATTAATGCATGATTTAGAATGTTCGTGATCTTTTAGACCACAAACATTCCAACTGAATAGCCTAATGGTGACCAACAGCCCTGCCTCTTAGCAGGTGCCACTGATCAAGAAAGAGAATAATCGAATCCAGTATGCATATCAACCGAAGCAGACATAAGAGAAGAAGCTAACATTGAATCATCATTTACAAATTTTAACCCATCAAACCCCATTCGAAGGTGACGTTGTACTGGTACCACCTCTTTGATTTTTTTGTTTGAAAGAAAGCCAGGAAACATTTCCCTCGCTTTCTTTTTATTGTCCACCTGCAGTCGAGCCTTGGTCTAAAAGATAATATTGTTAACTTTTAGTGCTCTCCTCAACCAACTTGGCATACTGCCCTTTACTATAAGTCTTAATACTAATAGAATTCAAATTTGAATTGATAGGAAATGTTCCACCTTTGGAGGGAAGTTGACCAGAAAAATTTGATGAAGCCAAAATAACAGCCAAGTTAGAAGTGTGCTAACTTATAAGTCAACACCAAGTGACCCATTAATGTCCCCACCTCAGTTACCTTCCATGCCATGTACACCTATTGATGAATACTTAAACTTATACATGTGATAAAGATTTTTCAGCATTATTTTGCACCATTAGTGTTATTCATCTTCATAATTTGAGTATGTTTTCAGTATTGTATTTAATTAAAATTTTAACTGTTTTAATGTAAGTTCGGTAAATTGAGTATAAATATTTGCCTAGAAATCCAATTGAAGTAATTCTCAAATCTGTGGAGAGCTGATTTCATGTAAACAAAATTGTAAATCACACACAATTTGTAATTCGAACGTTTGGAGGGTGAAACATAGCTTTGAAGAGGACTCATCTGTAGTGCAAGTCCAGTCCGAGCAGACTTTAGTATTTAGAACATATCTCACAAAATAAGGACCCAATTAATATGATTCAAGAAGCTAGAAAATATATTCCAATTATCTACAAATTGTTAGTTGAGCGAAAAGTCCAATTCGGCTATCTTACCAGTTAAAAGAGTGTTACAAGTTCAGTAGAAAGTTTGGTAGTAAAAAATGTGAAATATTTGGTCACACGTGAATAATGCCCATAAATTTGCCTATTTAAAGATACCCTTGGTTGAAGGGGAGATATTTTCTGTCATTTTTTAATCTTTAATTCATTTTTCATTTGCATTTTATTTTTCTAAGTTATGTTGTTCTAATTCTTAGCTAAGGCTAGAAGTGAAACACTTAATAGAGGTGTACTTTTGTCACTTTGATCCTACTATTGTATTTCACGTTTGTGTTTAAATGATTTGATTCATCATTTTTTAAAGTTATTTTAGTTTGTTTGAAGCCTTGATTCTTTGTAGACTAAGGGCACAAAGAATGATTAGAAAGATCTTCTACATATCAACAATAATATATTTTTAATGATGTTTTCCATCAATTGAAATTATTTTTTAAGTGAGTAAAAGGATAAAAGAAACTCTACTATAACCCAAGTAAGTATAGATCTCTAATGCTTTAAGTGTTCTTTTAAATTGATTTCTTAATTTACACATGGTAAACTTTTCTTTTAAAATCAACCATTATTCTTCATCTTTGGGTACAATACTTCATTACTCTTGGACATTGACAAAAGTAACCTTTGTTCTTGGTGATCACTCCCTGTGGATATGATACTCAAACTCACGAGTAAATATTATAATTAAGACAACTTACACTTGGGTAATATAATATTTAAGCTGTAGCAAGTTTTTGACGCTATTGCCAGAGAGTGAAATTAACTAAGATATTTAGTAATTATTATTATTATTTTTTCATGGAAGACTAAGCCTCATATCTTTTTTTACTTTAAGTATTCTTTATTTTGTTATCTTTATTTGACTATAGTTGGTTTGACCACTTAATTTTCTTTTATTAACCGTGTTCTAATCTAATATTTTATTATTCCTCTAACTTTTATTTTATGGTTGGCCTTGCCACCTAATTTGCTCCATCTTATTTTATTTTATTTTGCTTTATTTTCTTTTCTTTTCTTTTTTCTTTACTTTACTTCTCTTGTTTATAGCATTTGTTATTATATTTTGTTTTCTCTTCTTGTATAAGTATATAGTTTCGAGATCCTAAGTCTCTTCTTGATAATTTATTTAATTTTTCATCATCTTATTATTCTTCATCAAACACATCACATTATGACTGATAATGAAAGTGTTCACGAAGATCATGATAATGCACACATCTGAACCATGTATGAATATTTGCAACCTCCTTGCAACTCTGCATCCTCATGCTTCATTTGAATACCAATAATTTTATATTTAAGTCAGGAATAATTCCCTTAATTCCAAATTTTCTAGCTTAGAATCGAAAAGTTCACATTTGCATTTAAAAGAATTTGAGGAAGTTTGTAGTACATTTAATAACCAAAGTTGTAGTGAAGAAATAATTAGGCTTAAGTTATTTCCATTCTCATTGAAAGATAAGGTAAAAATTTGGCTTAATTCTTTAAGACCAAGGTCAATGGTACTTGGCAAAAAATGTAATGTGAATTCCTAAAGAAATATTTTTCAAGACATAAAACTAATGCTTTGAAAAGAGAAATTCAAAATTTTTCTCAAAAGGAAAATGAAACATACTTTCAATGTTGGAAAAGATTCAAAGATTTGTTAAAATCTTGCCCACATCATGGTTATGAAAAATGGAGAACAATTAGTTTTTTCTATGATGGTTTAATTCCCAGGACAAAATAATTCATTGAAACCATGTGTAATGGTGAATTTTTAGACAAAGATCCAGATGAGGTATTTGATTATTTGGATCATTTATTGAAAATTTTCTAAAAGTAGCAAATCACTAGTTCTACCAATTCAATTAGATCTAATCTTGCAAGTTCTAGTGGAGAAAAATATCAATTGAATCAAAAACATGATCTAAGTGCTAAGGTAGCTAGTTTGGCTAGGAAAGTAGAAGCCATAGAAATGAGAAAATTAAGGGAAACCAAATATATTCTTACTGAAGAAGTTTGTGGTATTTGTGATATTGTTGATCATCTTACAAATGAGTGCCCAAACCTTTTAATCTTTAAGGAAGCCATGCATGAACAAGTGAATGCCACAAACTATACTCAAAAACCTTTTCCATCTCAGTTTTCCAACACCTATAACCCAAACTAGAGAAACCATCCAAATTTCAGTTGGAAAAATGATAACAATGCTCAAACACAACCTCATCAAAAAGCCTTCAAATCTTCTTCTATATCACTCACCAAACATAAAAACCCTTGAGGAGACGTTGCAAGCATTCATACGTGAGCAATCAAGATTTAATGATCAAACTTCAGGAGCCACTAATGAGTCAAGAGTACATTTTTCAATCTGATATCTTTTGTACAAAATCAAGAAAAATGTAAGTTTCCTTCTCAACCTAAACCCAATCCTGTGAGTCAATTCAATGTAAATGAATCTTGTGAAAAAGAAAAATCACTTAAAAATATCAATGCCATCACAACACTTCATAGTGGTAAGGTTATTAATAAAACTCTTTCAAAAAAAGATGAACCTAAACCACCTGAAGTAAAAAATGAGAAGAAAAAAGAGTCAAAGCCTTTTGAAATAGAAGAGTGTCCAATTCCTGCACTATTTCCTCAAAGATTGAAATCCACTAAAAAGTTGAACCTAAATTTTGACATCTATGAACTTTTCAAGCAAGTCAAAATAAATATCCCTTTATTAGATGCAATAAAGTAAGTCCAATCTTATGCCAAATTTTTGAAAGATTTGTGCACGATCAAAAGAAATTTTAATGTTAAAAAAAGCATTTTTTGACTGAAAGTGTAATTTCAATCATTCAACAAAACACTCCTCTAAATTATAAGGATCTTGGATGTCTAATAATTTCTTGTGTTATTGGTAATTTTAGGATTAATCATGCATTACTTGATTTAAGAGCTACTGTTAATCTTTTACCTTGCACTGTTTATAAGCAATTAAGACTTGGTGAGCTCAAACCTACTCTAATCACTCTTCAACTTGCTGATAGAAGTGTAAAAGTTCCAAGAGAGGTAGTACAAAAAGTGCTTGTTCAAATTGATAAATTTTATTTTTATGTTGATTTCATTGTTTTGGATACACATCCTGTTTTGAACTTGAATGCTTAAATTTCAGTCATTCTACGTCGTCCATTTCTTGCAACTTCTAATGCTTTGATTAATTGTAAAAATGGTCTTTTAAAGTTATCTTTTGGTAATATGACTTGTGAATTGAATGTTTTTAATATTTCCAAGCAATATATAGATGATGATAATATGCATGAAGTTAATCTAATCGTTGAACTTGTACATGATGAATTTCATGTTTATTCTTCTGAAAATGATTATGAAATGAAAAATAATTTTAAAACTCATTCTTGTTCATAGGTTTTTGGAATAAACAAGTGGAGACCAGTATTTGAGGAATTACCACTAAATACGAATGCTCATTTGCCATCAAATGTGCAACCACCAAAACCTGAATTGAAGTCATTGCCATCTCATCTCAGGTATTCATTTTTGGTTGAAAATGAAACTTTTCCTATAATCATCTCGTCTAAGTTGAATTCACTCCAAGAAAGGAAGTTACTTAACAATGTGAAATTGCACAAAAATGCATTAGGATGGACCATTGTTGATATTAAAGGAATTAACCCTTTAATATGCACACATACGATTTATTTATAGGATAATGCCAAACCCTCTAGAGAGATGCAACGAAGGCTCAATCCTAACATGAAAGAGCTGGTAAAAAATGAGATCTTTAAACTTTTAGATGTAGGAATCATTTATCCTATTTCTGACAGCAAATAGGTAAGGCCTACTTAAGTTGTACCTAAGAAATTTGGAGTAACTGTAGTTAAAAGTAAAAACAATGAATTAATTCCAACTAGAACTTTTACTAGTTGGCGCATATACATTGACTATAGGAAGCTAAATTTGATGACTAGGAAAGATCTCTTCCCTCTGCCTTTTATAAATCAAATTTTAGAAAAGGTAGTTGGGCATGAATTTTATTGTTTCTTAGATGGGTATTCTGAGTACAATCAATTTGAAATTGCACTTGAGGATCAAGAAAAAAATAACTTTTACATGCTCTTTTGGAACATTTGCATACAAAAGAATGCCTTTTGGTTTATGCAATTCACCTGCCACATTTCAAAGATGCATGCTCAGTATTTTTAGTGATATGGTCGAACGTTTTCTTGAAGTATTCATGGATGATTTTTTTTTTTTTGGTAATTCATTTGATGATTGTTTATTAAATTTGCAGAAAGTCCTTATTAGATGCAAATAAAATAATCTTGTGCCTAATTGGGCAAAATGCCATTTTATGGTTAATCATGGTATTGTGCTAGGTTGTATTATTTCATCAAAGGGCATAGAAGTGGATAATGCCAAAATTGATTTGATGACCAATCTTCCTTCCCCCACGTGTGTAAAATATATTAGGTTATTGTTAGGACATGCTAGTTTTTATAGAAGGTTCATTAAAGATTTTAGTGCCATATCTAGACTATTGTGTAATCTTTTGTCAAACGACACTATTTTTGAATGGACCATGGCTTGTCAAGAAGCATTTGATAAACTTAAAAGCATATTAACTTCTGCTCCTATTATTCAATCTCTTGATTGGTCTTTACCTTTCGAAATCATATATGATGCTAGTGATTATGAAATTGGAGCTGTTTTAGGGTAAAGAAAAGATAAGAAACCCCATGTCATATACTATGCAAGTAAAACACTTGATAGTGCTCAAATGAATTATTTCACAACTGAAAAAGAATTATTTGCAGTAGAATTTGCTTCAAAAAAATTTAGATCTTATCTTGTTGGTTCACTCATTGTTATATTTAGCGATCATATAGCTTTGAAGTATCTTCTTTCAAAGAATAATGCTAAACCAAGGTTAATTAGATGGATACTTCTCCTCCAAGAATTCAACATCAAAATTAAGGATAGAAAAGGAGTTGAAAATGTTGTGGCTGATCACTTGTCCAGACTTATTTGTGATAAATCTTTTGAAACTTCACCAATCAATGATACATTTCTAGATGAACAACTTTTTGATATTATTAATTTACCTTGGTTTGCTGACATTACTAATTTTCTTGTTACAGGAAAACTTCCATCTCATTGGTAGTCCTAGGACAAAAAGAAAGTTTTTATGCAAGGTACACAATTTTTTATGGGATGATCCATACCTCTTCAAATATTGCCCTGACAAAATCATAAGACAATGTATGTCTGATAATGAAATTCATGATATTTTCTTTTGTCATTTTGAAGCTTGTGGTGGTCATTTTTCTTCAAAGAAAACTGCAGCAAATATTTAACAATATAGATTTTATTGGCCCACCATTTTCAAAGATACCTACGAGTTTTGCAAAACTTGTAAACAATGTCAAAAGTTAGGAAGTATAACTCATAAGAACATGATGCCATTAAACCCAATTTTAGTTATCGAACTTTTTTATTATTGGGGCATTGATTTTATAGGTTCACTTCTTTCTTCTTTTAGATACATTTTATATCGTAGTGACTTTTGAGTATGTTTCCAAATGAGTTAAGGCAATCTCCTGTAAAAACAATGATCATAAAATGGTTTTGAAGTTTGTAAAAAATAACATTTTGACAAGATTTGGAATTCCTAAAGCAATTATAAGTGATGGAGGTTCACACTTTTGTAACGAACCTTTTGAATTGTTGATGAAAAAATATAAAATTACACACAAAGTGTCTACACCTTAATATCCACAAACATTTGGATAAGTCAGGCTTGCTAGTAGGGAAATCAAATGAATTTAGGAAAAAACTGTAAACCCAAATAAAAAATATTGGTCTTTACGAATAAATGATGCACTTTGGGCTTATCATACTGCTTTTAAATCACCAATTGGTATATCCCCCCTATAGGCTTGTTTTTAGAAAATCTTATAATTTACCTGTGGAATTAGAACATAAAGCTTTTTCGGCTATCAAAATGATTAACTTTGACTTAGATAAAGCTGGTCCACTAAGAAAACTTCAGTTGAATGAATTAGAGGAAATTAAGAATGATGCTTATGAAAACTCTAGGATCTACAAAGAGAAAATAAAGACATTTCATGACAAATAAATTGTCAAAAAAACCTTTGAACCTTCATAGAAAGTTCTCTTGTATGATTCAAGATTACACTTGTTTCTTAGCAAACTTTGTTCTTGATGGACTGGATCTTTCATTGTCAAAAAAAGTTTTTCTCATAGAGTTGTTGAAATGAAAAATCCAAAAAATGAAAATATTTTAAAAGTCAATGGACAATGATTAAAGAACTATGAAGAAAGGGTAAACAACTCTATGTGTCTTGAGAAAATTCAACTTGCGGATCCTATCTATTATGCTTGATCAGGTTCTATCTATCTATACCATATTTCATGCTTTGATTTTTCTTTATTTTTATTTTGTTTGTTATTTTTTTTTATTGTATGTTTTTTCTAATTAAGTGACGGATAACGATACTCTGTGACATTTTAAGTCAATTTTGCTAATTTTCCATAATTACCGATACCTTTTTTTCTCCTTTCTTAAAAAAATAGATGATATTTTAAAATTTTTAAAAAAACCGTTTTCCCTTATTGCCTCAATATGTCTTAAAGAAGATTTACTAAGTAAGATGAGAAAGATTAAGGTTATTAATAATTATAAATATATCTGCTAATGTACGTTGGTTAATTGAAACCCACGTTTGATTGGCAAACACGTTTTCAGACTCATTAATTTTTTACATTAATGGCTTAGGTAAAAGTTCTTTTACAAAAATACGAAGAGCAAAAAGATTAGGTGTTTGTTACAAGTGTGTACGTACGACTTGTAACATAAGATGTCGCAGTTTAGGAATGGTATCTATAAATCGCAAAAATAAAATTAGATTCATTAAGGATGGCCTAAGTAAGGAGTCTTTGGATGATATCTTAATGACTTTTGAGATGTATCTAAGTGGATATGTGTATATTGTCATTTGTGATTTATAGGAATTATTCTTATACGGTCTCAAAAATCTAACTCTAAAAGATCCTGTTTGCCAATTTATTAAAAAAATTGGATAGGAAGCCTATCCCCGAACCATAGAGAGGGTTTAAGCCATTTCTAGACGTAAAATCAGAGGAAAATGTGGGTTACAATCATAAATGCTTGTACATATTTATTATAACTGTTAATTTTGAAAATGTTTCATTTCAACATTAAATGCCTTCTCCAATAATAACCAACCAACCACCATAGTCGACTTTGATTTTGAAAATTTGCATTTAAAGCTTAATCTCATCCAATAACAAGCAACTACCTATTTAAATTTTACATTGCAACACTTATTTTTGGCTCTATAAATATATGGCATTATTTCTGCATCTTCATACCTACTTACAATCATTTAAGGGTTAGAGAGAGTGTAACAATGACAAAACATCAACCCATAAATTCATAAAAAATTGTGTCCTTTGTGGATCTAGCCTTGCAAAATAGAAGAGTTTATAGAAGCTGCAAAAACCCTTGGTAATGTGTTAGCTAAGCAAAAACTTTATTTAGTATATGGGAGAGGTAGCCGTGGATTAATGGGGTGTATAGCAGTAGCTATGCATATAAAAGCAGTCGAGTTTTGGGTATCATACCAAAAGCTTTTGCTGTTAGAAATATTGTAGGAAAAATAATTGGAGATGAGTTATAAGTATCATTAATGCATGAACGCATGTCTCTAATGCTTAGAAATGTTGATGCCTTCATAACTCTACCAGAAGGTTTTGAAACTCTAGATGAAAATGTTGAAATAACCTCTTGGGCTCAATTTTAAATCCACCAAAAATCTTTTGTTTGTTAAATGTTGGCAGCTTTAATAATGAGTTGTTATCTTTTCTTGGCTATCCGATGAAAAAATAATTCATCTCATCTGTGGCACTACGAATCTTCATTTCTGTATCAACTATTAATCAGTTGCTCGATGAATTACAAACTTTCATACCTCTGTGTGATTCAACAATGCATCAGATAGATTGGCATCTTGATGACAGTGAGAAGAAAAGTAAGATAGATTTGACTTTTCGTCTATAGTCTCTTTACTTTGATTTCTTTTTCTGTATTTTATGTGGTTTGTTTTATTTTGTTGTAGGTTTTTCTTTTCAATAAAATATGTTTTAGGTGATATCTTCTATACTCCACTCATATTGTATTTTGACATTGAGGACAATGTCTCAATCTAGTTGAGAGGAGGGATAGTTTATATATGATGTCAATGTTACTTTTTTTTGTTATTATTTTGTTATTTTCCAAAAAAATAAATTTGACATCTGGCATCATGAATGGCATGAGTAAAGAGTTTATTTTTAGAATCTTAAGACACATTCTAACCTATTTGTTATTTTTATTTCAAGCATATTTGTTCTTAGTAATTATTATGTAAACAAGTTTGATTTTCTATCAAAGTATGATTTTAAAATTGTTTAATTTTAGTCACTTTTTCTATCTAGGTTACTAAAGAGTAACTTCTGAAATCATTTCTTGAGCATAATACTAAGTCTTGTGGTAAGATAGATGATTCAATGTATATAGCCAAGAGATTTTCATATTTAAATATACATTTGTTTTAATCTCACACATCTTTCTGTAAGTGAGGGGAGAGATAGTTCATATATGATGTCATTGTTACTTTTTTTGTTATAATTTTGTTATTTTTCAAAAAAAAAAAATTTGACATCTAGCATCATGAATGGCATGAGTAAAGAGTTTATTTTTGGACTCTTGAGATGTATTCTAACTCACATGTTATTTTGTTTTTTCATGCATATGTGTTCTTAGTAATTCTTGTGTAAACAAGTTTGATTTTCTATCGAGGTATGATTTCAAAATTATTTGGTTTTAGTCACTTTTTCTATCTAGGTTACTAGAGAGTAACTTCTGAAATCATTTCTTGATCATAATACTAAGTCTTGTGGTAAAATGGATGATTCAATGTATATAGCTAAGAGATTTTTCATGTTTAAATATACATTTTTTTTAATCTCACACATCTTTTTGTGAGCGAGTAGAGAGATTTGAGAAAGCATCTTATGAGCTTTCATTGATCTTTTAAAATTGGTTAATTTTTGTTTGGAGTGATATTATTCGGATAAAAGAATGATTTGATTGTCTAGCCGAAGGATGACTTGAATTTATTAAATATATTTTGATGAGAAGTAATTCTTATTTTGTAATATTTTCTTATTTCTTGATATTCTTTAAAAAAAAAATTGAATCACTTTAGTTCAATAAAAGCTTCATTCAATATTAAAAGACAAAAGTGTAAAAAAAAAAAAGAAGAGAGAAAGATTCAATCTATTACAATTAAGTCTTTATTTTTAAAGATAAAAGTCTTTAGGAAACAGTGTTTCTCACTAGGCTCTATTTGTGATATTCGTGAATGAGGTCCTAAAAGCTAGCATGTGGCAAGAATGGTGTAACTCAAAACAAATAATTTTTCTATCTTTGGATCAATGTTAGTTTATTTGTCTATTCTAAAATGTAACATGTTCTTAAGTGTTTATCTGTTTTCCAACTACACTAGTAAAACCCTAACTCTTTAAACAGTTTTTCACCCGTGAGAATATAGAGTTGAGGTTTTTATGTGAAAAAGATATTAAGGTTATATATTTTGTGGTTTATGATAAGAAGGTTATAGCTTAGTTCATACACGCACAATTTTAGAAGTTATAAAATAACTTTGATAGAAATTGTGATCTTGAATTAACATTTTGTTTGAAATGTTTAGATAATTATTTCTTTTAAATTATTTATGCTTGAATTGCTAGGGATTAACAATAAGCTAGTTTGGGGGGGTATGATGAACACTTAAAATTATAAATGTGATAAAAAATTTCTGCATCATTTTATACCATTAGTGTTATTAATCTCCCTAATTTGAGTATGTTTTTAATATTGTATCTAATTAAGTTTTTAACTGTTTTAATGTAGGTTCGGTAAATTAGGTATAACTTTCTATTCAGAAATTCAATTGAAATAATTCTTGAACTTGTGGAGAGTTGATTTCATGTAAAACAAAATTAGATTTCACACACAATTTGTAATTCCAACGTTTGAAGGGTAAAAATGGCTTTAAAGAGGACTCATTTGTAGTGCAGGCCCAGTCCGAGCAAACTTTAGTATTTGGATCATATCTCACAAAATAAGAACCCCATTGATATAATTATTTACAAATTGTTAGTTGAGCAGAAAATCTAATTTAGCTATCTTACTAGTTAAAAGAGTGTTACAAGTTCAATAGAAAGTTTGGTAATAAAAAATATTAAATATTTGGTGTCAAATGAATATGCCTATAAATTTGCCTATTTAAGGACACCTTTGGTTGAAGGGGAGATATCTTCAGTCATTTTGTAATTTTTAGTTCATTTTTCATTTGTATTCTACTTTCCTATGTTATGTTGTTTTAATTCCTAGTTAAGCTAGGAGTGAAACACTTAATGGAGGTGTAGTTTTGTCACTTTGATCATACTCTTATATTTTATGTTTGTGTTGAAATGATTTGATTTATTATTTTTGAAAATTGTTTTGGTTTATTTGAATCTTTGATTCTTTGTAGACTAAAGGCACAAAGAATGTTTGGAAAGATCTTCTACATATCAATAATATATTTTTACAAATAATATTTTTCATCAATTAAAATTATTTTTTAAGTTTGTAAAATGATTAAAGAAATTCTACTACAATTCAAATATGTGTGGATCTCTAATACTTTAATGTTCTTTTAAATTAATTTCTTAATTTACACTTGATAATCTTTTCCTTTAAAATCAATCATTACTCTTCATTTTTTGATATAATACTTCATTATTTTTGGATATTGACAAATGTAATTTTTGCTCTCGATAATTACTCTCTATTAATATGATACTCAAACGTACAAATAAATGTTATAATTAAGACAACTTACATTTAAATAATATAATATTTAAAATATAATACTTATAACTGAGAATTCAACCCTATTAGAAGATGGAAATGACATTAAGCCCTTATTAATCTCTAAAGCCTGTGAATATAACCCCGCAGAATCATAAGCACTGACAAAAATAATAACCGCCGGTTATTGTGGGCCTTCTGACGTCAAAATTTGTATGCCACCAACCAGGGGGCCACCCTCATACTTAACATCCCTATATTGACCCTCGGCAGAAGCAACTGAAGGTATCTCACCTACCTCTGTAAAGGGCAAATCTAATGGGAATGGCTACCGTGACATTAGACTAATTTGAACTTCATGACGACGAGAATGGGGGATCCAGCAAAATCAAAATTTTCACGAAAATATTTTAAAGAATTTGGACCGCTTAATCCTCCTTGCCTTGCCTTAATCAACTGTGTGTGTAATTGGCTAGACAGGTCAGTAACCCCCTCTTTACGAGTTGAACACTCCCTATCCAAATGCTCAAAAATCCCACAACTAAAACAGAGTTTAGGAGGCCGCTCATACCGAAAAAGGATAATAGTTAATTCGTTTGAATCAGTAACTTGAACACCCCAAGCTAGCTTTAAAGGGATAAAGATATCAACACTCACACAGACACGAACGAAATGACCCAGACAGTTACCAAAGGCCCCTGGGTCAATCTCCTCTACTTTTTCAAGCATATTGCCAATCATCTTATAAGCCTCATAATTCTTTTAAAAAAAAAAATACTGACACATTGTGAAGCTGCACCTAAAAGGAAACATGACTGAAAAGAGAGATGTTGCAATTGCCCAAGTCCTCATGGGAGGTTCCATTAATGTTAGTAAACTGTAATTGAAACTCCATGGTCCGCCAACCAACACCTAACGATGATCAACATTTGAATTAAAATATAAAAAAATAAGCATACTACAGCCAAGTCCAACTGATTCAATAATAAAGGTCTCCATTGTTTACCAGACATAACGCATAGTATTGATGAAAACCTCTCGATTCACTAGGCGGGAATAAAGAACTTTACCAATAATGGATAATGCCATTCAATCTTTTCTAACTTTCTGAATGCAAGTTGAGATAATAATCAGAATAGAGTTACCGGTGATAACAAGGTCCCTATACTTCTTAGCTAAAGATTCTAAAATCATCTTCTACCACTCCTAGACTTCACAGAATGGAGCGGAATCCGTCTAGGAACTTATTTCATTAGCTGACTTAAAATTTATTATGGTTTTTTTTTTCTATTTCATTTATGTATGAATATCCCATCTAATATTTGGTTATGGTTTAAGCGATTAGATGACACAAATTTTTACCAGGACAAAAATCTCGTTGGCCTCCTCAGGTTTAAATTAATTATCCAGTCCTCCTATATTTTGCAGAATATATATCCAAACTCCTCATCGATATTTCTTTCACTGTTTAATATATTAATGTTATCTTTTGACGGCAAACTACTATTTTTGAAGAGGTTAGGGTGCTAGCTGAATTGGCTAGCACCTGAAAACTGATCCTTCGATTTAATTCGGTTAGTAGTTCAAAGTTTATCTCCTATTTATTAATTTGGGGTTCGATTTTGTTTAGATACAAATTTATATGCGTGTGTTATAAATATGTATAAAAAAATTATTATTTTTGAACAAATATATAGAGAAAAAGTTGACGCGTAGATAGCAAAAAGAGTTTTTTTTAAAAAAACTTTAACGCCAAAAGATTGATTATTTTTCTCTCCAGTGATATTTCTTCTCCTCGACAAATCAAAACGTAAATAGAAAAGAAAATGGTTACAAAATCAAAGGTCCTGCTTACTTATAGCCACTAGCGAACGGAATAATTCAATTAAAATATAAAAATCCGAGTATAAAAAGAAAAAGAAAAAGAAAAGCATCCGAATCAGAATCAAAGTACCATTGTAACAAAGATTATTCATTGAATTGAATATTAACCGCGATAAAAAAAAAGCAAGTACATCATAAAATTAAGTAATAAATAAAAAATAACTTAAACCCATTCCAGTAAAGAAATCTGAGGTCATGGGAGACTGTTGGAAAGCAAATCATGACCACGTCGCCGCCATGCAACGCTATGCGAATGATCAGCGGTCAGGCGACGCAAGACTAGGTTGATGAATGATCTGCAGTGGAGAGAGATAAGAGAGGAAAAAAAATGAATTAGTAAGAGAAATATGTGGCAGAAAAAGTGGGAAAAAAATTCATTTTTTATGTTGTAGAATTAAAAAGCACTGCTGGGCAAGGATAACATTGTAAATGCAAACAAAATGTAAACGGTTAACGAAATATTTGGAAATGGTAAAGGGTGTTTAAGGTACTCTGCAAATTATATAGTGGACTTTGATAGTTTGCTCAAACTTGAGGAGGGGAATGAAAATATTTCCTTTTAGACAGCTGGTAGCACGAAACTTTGACCATTCTGTACTTTCTAGTTTCTAGATTGATTCATGCATGAAGACCTAGGTAATGTTACCGTTCTCAAGTTTTTTTTTTTAAACATTTAAATATAATATTATTAATTAATTTAATAATATTATAATATAAAATTTTTGATATAAAATTAAAAAATTATTGAGATATTACATATGAGTAAGGTAAGTCTATTATGCCTTATTCGGACTTATAATTTTTTTATAAATAAAATTTATTAGCCTTATAATTAAGATTATCTTAATAAAAAATTATTATAATAAACTATCTTAAAATAGAAAAATTTATTCTCACATAAGAGAAAAAATTTAACTTCTCATTATAGGAAACACTTATGTAAAAAGAAAAAATATTATCTCATATAAAAGGAAGTACAAAAAATTATTTCATGTAGAAAAACAAAATATACCATCAAATTTATTATAATTATTCTCTACCCAATACCAACATATTCATACAACTACATCCCATCAATATAATAATACATTACAGGATAACACAACAACAAATATATCTAACGATTTGAGTTTAAGTTGTGGTGTTCATTAGATGGTTTTGTAGGCGAAAAGTAAGTGATGTGCCTTGATTTATAACAAAATTAAATTGCAAAGTTGATGGATGATAGAACTAAATAGATACCTTGATAAGTCGAATGGACGCCACAAGGATCAGTTTAGGGTTTTGACGCCACACTCTTGATGATCAAAGAGTGATAAGTCAGCAACTATCTTCAAGAGTTGAAAAACTTGAGAAGACAATTTTGAGAGAGAAATAGCTCTTCTATTTCGTGCTTCCAATTTCAAAAAGAGGCAACTGCCTCTACAAGACTTTTACATGCCTTATATAGGCTTACAAAATGAGGTGAAACCCTAATGTTACCTAATAAACTTAAAAAGGCCCAAAATAAGCCCAATATGACTTAACAATTTAAAACAAAACTAAACAAGTTCAAAATAGCCCAAATACATAAAAGTAGTAACATAAGAAGTAAATAAAGCCCAATAGCATGAAAAGAAAGCCCTTAGCTACTTCTTAAATCCCAACGTCACCAAACGTCTCTAAATCACGTCCCAATCTCAAATTGAAGACAAATAAATACATTTAGCTCGTTTCTATTCAGATCGCAAGCTTCTAATCCCATAGAAGCTTCAATAGCTCCAATTTGACTACTTATGGCCCTTTGAAGCTGTTTAGCCTTAGCCCTTGTTATTGGACCATCTGAAATCTCCTTTACGCTCAGCTCGCCTTCTTGAGTTGATTTAGAACCTTCATGATGCACATCATCACCCCCGGGCAGAGAATGATTTGCCCTCAAATCAGAATCTTCTAAATCTTCCAAATAAGGAGATAAGTCCTTCACATTAAAAGTGGCTGAAACATTGTAATCACCAGGAAGGTCAACTTTGTAAGCATTACTATTTACCTTCTCTATAATACGAAAAGGTCCATCAACTCTTGGCATCAGCTTGGACTTCCGCTTGCTAGGAAATCTTCCCTTGCTAAGATGAATCCAAACAAGATCACCAGGTTCAAAGCTAATCATTTTTCGTCCTTTATTAGCATGCTTAACATACCTAGCTGTTTTCTCCTCAATATGAATTCGAACCTGCTCATGAAGCTTCTTCATCAATTCTGCCTTCTTAACACCATCCATAGATGTCCTCTCATTAATTGGAATAGGAACAAGGTCAATAGGAACAAATGGATTAAATCCATACACAACCTCAAATGGTGAAAATTTTGTAGCCCCATGCACACTACGGTTATATGCAAACTCTACAATAGGCAAACAAGTATCCCAACTCTTTAAGTTCTTGTTTATAACAGCCCGTAATAAAGAAGATAGAGTACGGTTCACTACCTCAGTTTGCCCATCAGTTTGTGGATGACAAGCAGTACTGAAAAGCAACTTTGTTCCAAGCTTCTTCCAAAGAGTCTTCCAAAAATAGCTTAAGAACTTTGTATCACGATCGGAGACAATGCTTTTAGGGATTCCATGCAAACGTACAATTTCCCTAAAAAACAAATCAGCAATATGAATAGCATCATCAGTTTTGTTACAAGGAATAAAGTGTGACATTTTGGAGAACCGATCAACCACAACCATCACTGAATCCTTCCCACGCTGTGTTCTAGGTAATCCAAGCACAAAATCCATACTAATATCCATCCATGGTTGCTCTGGGATAGGTAAAGGCATATATAGTCCATATGCATTCTCTTTACCCTTAGCTTTCTTGCAATTTACACATCTTTCAACAACTTTATGAACATCCCGCAGCATATTAGGCCAAAAGAAGTGCTCTTTCAGTAGCTCATAAGTTTTCTTCTCCCCAAAATGACCACTAAGACCACCCCCATGAGCCTCACGCACAAGCAACTCACGTAAGGATCCTGAAGGTATACACATTCTGCCCAACTTGAACAAGTAACCATCATGCACAAAGAACCCATCACAAGCTCCTTTAGCACATTTAGACATCATATTAGCAAAGTATGAATCACTGGTATATTGTTCTTTCACCTGTTCAAAACCCAAAAGCCTTGCATTTAACATAGAAATCAATGCATACCTCCTAGAAAGAGCATCAGCAATGACATTAGTTTGCCCCTTCTTGTATTTTATGACATATGGAAATGGCTCCATGAACTCTACCCATTTGGCATGTCTTCTATTCAGCTTGTTCTGCCCTTTAAGATACTTTAATGATTCATGGTCAGTATGAATAACGAACTCTTTAGGTAATAAATAATGCTGCCATACCTCGAGAGCCCGAATCAATGCATAAAACTCCTTGTCATAAATAGAGTAGTTTAACCGTGCCCCATTCAGCTTCTCACTAAAGAAAGCAATTGGCCTCTTTTCTTGCATCAACACAGCCCCAATACCGACCCCTGAAGCATCACACTCTATTTCAAATGTTTTAGCAAAATCGGGAAGTGCTAAAACTGGAGCAGAACATAATTGTTCTTTTATCAGTTCAAATGACTTTTGTGCATTCTCATTCCATCTAAACTCATTTCCCTTTTTCAAACACTCTGTCATAGGCGCAACAATAGAACTAAAGTCTTTAATAAATCGCCTATAGAAAGAGGCTAAACCATGAAAACTTCTCACATCCGCAACACCAGTAGGTTTAGGCCAATCACGAATTGCCTTAACCTTCTCCTCATCAACCTTAATTCCGCTACCAGAAACTACATACCCCAAAAAGATAACACTATCTTGGCAGAAATAGCACTTCTTGATGTTTCCATACAACTTAGCATCACGCAAGGTCTCAAATACAGCCATAAGATGCTTCACATGATCATCTAAAGTTTTACTATAGATCAAGATATCATCAAAATAGACCACAACAAACAGCCCGATAAACTTCCTCAAAACATGGTTCATAAGTCTCATAAATGTACTAGGTGCATTAGAAAGCCCAAATGGCATCACCATCCACTCATACAATCCATGCTTAGTTTTAAAGGCTGTTTTCCATTCATCACCTTCTTTCATCCTAATTTGGTGATATCCACTCATTAAATCAACTTTAGAAAAATAAACAGCACCATGCAATTCATCAAGCATATCATCAAGTCTAGGGATAGGGAATCGATACTTAACCGTTATCTTGTTGATAGCCCGACTGTCCACACACATTCTCATGGTACCATCCTTCTTTGGAACAAGCAAAGTAGGCACTGAACAAGGACTAAGTGACTCACGCACATAGCCCCTCTCTAAGAGCTCACCAACTTGCCTTTTGATCTCCTTTGCTTCCTTCGGATTACATCTATATGCTGGTCTATTTGGAAGTGAAGCTCCGGGCACCAAATCAATTTGATGCTCTATCCCTCGAATAGGTGGTAATCCCAATGGTAGCTCTTCTGGAAATACATCTTTGAACTCTTCAAGTAACTCTACAACCTGCCTTGGCAAATCCAAACCCTCCACTTGCAATAAAGGCTTTGCCCAAGTCATGAAAACAACCCCCACAGAAGCTAGTGCTTGCTCAACATCTCCCTTTTTGGCTAACATTAACCCTTTACTAGATTCCATCATCTTCCTTTGATTCCGCAACTGATCTTCTCTAACTTGTTGAGAACTCAATGGCATCAAATTCACTTTCTTCCCATTCAGCACAAATGAATAAGTGTTCCTTCGCCCATTATAAGTCACATCGTTATCAAATTGCCATGGGCGTCCTAATAACACATGACTAGCTGTCATTGGAACCACATCACATAAAACCTCATCATGAAAGGTTTTAATGGAGAATGGAACCCGAACCTGTCTTGTAACCTGAATCTCTCCCTTGTCATTAAGCCAATGTAATTTGTATGGTTTTGGATGTGGAACAGTAGTTAATCCCAATTTCTCCACTAAAGTAATGGATGCAACATTGGTGCAACTACCATTATCAATGATCATGGCACACACCTTATCTCGGATTTGACATCTTGTATGAAAGATGTTTTCGCGCTGTTCCAAACCAATATCAACTTCAGCACTCAAAATCCTTTGAATAACTAATAAATTTCCCTCCATTGGCTCAAGATTCTCTTCTTGTTCAGTCACTTCGACTTTAGATTCCTCTTCCATCTCAGCTTCATCTTCACTTACAAGCTCTCCATACTTCCCTTGTAAAACCATCACCCTCTTATTCGGACATTCAGAAGCAATATGCCCATTTCCCAAGCACTTGAAACACTTGATGTCTCGCGTCCTCCTGGAAAATTGAGGTTCAAATACCTTCTCCTTTCCTTTCAATGAACCTGAACTAGCACTTCCTTTACTGAACTCCACTTTCTCATCACGTTTAGGTGTGTTCCATGTTCGCGAAGGTGAAGAAACAGCCTTTGTATTACTTGTTGTAGTTGACCTCATATGGATACCCCCTCTTTTCTGCTGTCTTTCTACTTTAGTTGCAAGCTTTATGACATCCTCAAGAAATATGAAGGGCTGTAACTCAACAACATTAGCTATGTCCCTCTTCAATCCATCAAGGAATCTAGCTATTGTTTGCTCTTGAGGTTCATTCAAATCACAACGAATCAGCAACAGCTCAAATTCTTTCACATACTCCTCCACACTCAAGGAACCTTGCCGCAAAGTCTGGAGTTTGATGTATAATTCTTGTTTATAGTAATCCGGAACAAATCTCTTCTTCATTAATCTTTTCATGAGTGGCCAGCTTGTAACTTCTTCTTCGTCATCCCTTCTTCGCTGAGCTTTTAAGTTTTCCCACCACAAAAGTGCGTAATCGGTAAACTCAAGTGCTGCTACCTTACACTTCTTTGCCTCAGGATACTCATGCCAATCAAACACCCTTTCTACCTTCTGAACCCATTCAAGATACTCTTCAGGAGAACTAGTACCTCTAAATGGTGGTATATTAAGTTTGATACCACTAGTAGGGTCATTTTGCTGCCTCCTTATCCTACCCCTATCTTCAGCCTCATCATCCCTATTTGGCTCATCTCCAGCATTCCCTAGGTCATTTCGAGGTACCCTATGCCCTACCCGCCTTTGTTGGGGTTGCAAAGTGTTTCTTTGCATCATTTCTATAATTGCAGCAAGTTGTCCACGAATTTCAGTAATCTCACCTCGAAATTCATCATGAGCTCGTTGTAAGCCCACGAGTTGAGCTTGTTCTAAACTCAATCCCTTTGGTACTCTACTTGCATCATCATCAGCCATTATTAACAAAAACCCCAAACAAGTATGAACAATTGAACAACACAACCAGTAGCTAAAACACTCTTCTCAAACTGAATTTTCCACCAATTCAGTAAATACAATCAGATAGCAACAATTTACTCAAATTCGAAATTTCCAGGTTCACAAAATTTCCAGGTTCAAGAACAATTTAATTCAGCCAACCCATCTCCAGTTCACAAACTACTAAGAATTAATTTTAATGCTTCAGAGTTGCAATTCAACTCCTCAAATATTAGAGACCCAAACTGATAATAACCCCACGAAATTATATAACACAAAAAATAGCAAGACACCTTCAATAGCTAAAACTTCAGTTTGCACACTGAAATCCTGTGCTCTGATACCAGATGATGTGCCTTGATTTATAACAAAATTAAATTGCAAAGTTGATGGAGGATAGAACTAAATAGATACCTTGATAAGTCGAATGGACGCCACAAGGATCAGTTTAGGGTTTTGACGCCACACTCTTGATGATCAAAGAGTGATAAGTCAGCAACTATCTTCAAGAGTTGAAAAACTTGAGAAGACAATTTTGAGAGAGAAATAGCTCTTCTATTTCGTGCTTCCAATTTCAAAAAGAGGCAACTGCCTCTACAAGACTTTTACATGCCTTATATAGGCTTACAAAATGAGGTGAAACCCTAATGTTACCTAATAAACTTAAAAAGGCCCAAAATAAGCCCAATATGACTTAACAATTTAAAACAAAACTAAACAAGTTCAAAATAGCCCAAATACATAAAAGTAGTAACATAAGAAGTAAATAAAGCCCAATAGCATGAAAAGAAAGCCCTTAGCTACTTCTTAAATCCCAACGTCACCAAACGTCTCTAAATCACGTCCCAATCTCAAATTGAAGACAAATAAATACATTTAGCTCGTTTCTATTCAGATCGCAAGCTTCTAATCCCATAGAAGCTTCAATAGCTCCAATTTGACTACTTATGGCCCTTTGAAGCTGTTTAGCCTTAGCCCTTGTTATTGGACCATCTGAAATCTCCTTTACGCTCAGCTCGCCTTCTTGAGTTGATTTAGAACCTTCATGATGCACATCAGTAAGGCACAAGGTAGCAAAGGCTATGTCCAGCAGTGGTCGCCTTCAACTACAGGCTTCTTGAGATTGTAAACGGAGAATAAATAGAGGCGAAATTTGACACTGGTCTAGCGAGTGCCAACCAAACAATTGCTCAAGACCTATAGATTGGCATATTTTAGTAGTTAGCCTCAACCTTGGCTATTGATAGGGTGTTTTCTAGTTAGATCAAAATCGGGGGAAACTCTGACGTAGCGGCATCTAAGTACTCACGATGGCTGGGGGCAGCAGCAGCTGGAGAAACATTGATGGAGCTAAAAGATGTCAGCTCAAGCTAGAAAACTTGTCGTGGGGCCTAGGGGTGCATGGCAGGTCTTGTGGAGGGAGGGGGGTAGGTGTGCCGTGTATGATGCCGAGGCTTGATGGCGGCTGAGGGGATGGCTGAAGACGCTGGATGTCGACGAAGAGAGGGCAAGCATAGGACCCTGCAAAAGCAAGAAAACAAAAAAAAAAAAAAAAAAACAAAGAGAGTGAAAGAAATGAGGGATGAGAAATGACTAAATATATAAATTTATGGAGGAATATATATAATATTATTTGATAAGTTTAATTTTTTAGGATTGATTATGTCCAATGATTCTGAAGTCAGATTATATTCTGATTTGTTATATGAGCTTTTAAACATCTAAATCATGTGTGATCAAACAAAATTTCGACAATGAAATGAATAAATGTGATAAGTGCATCAAGTAATTAGATGAAAAAAATATAATAATTTTACGTTCAATAAAAATTTGAATACGATTTAGATATACAAAGATGAATATGCAATATTGACCAGATAGTTTTTAGGTGAAAATAAATACGTAGAGTATATATATTTTTTAGATAAAATGAAAATATATGTATCAAGAGCGACTTCATCAAAAGTTACTTTGCGATTATCTACCATCATTATATGATCTTAAATAATTTTTTGATTTTCTATAAGTTCACTTTAAATTATAGGAAAATTTTCGTAGTTAACTAAAAAAAATAATAAAAATTTTATTTTGACCGATTTCAAGTTACTCCCACTATATTAATCAAAACTTACTTTTTGTTTCCACTTTACCCTTACCTCTAAAATTATTTTCTCTCCAACACCACGACTCCCTTTCACTGCCCTTACTAATTTTTACCTAATTATTTTTCATAAAAATTATAGATCGGCTACAAAGATAAGAGATTTTGAAGGTTGAAGCTAAAATAATTTATTGTGAATTTGAAAAAATTAAAAATAAGTGAAAATTGGTGAGTTTATTTTTTTCTAAATTTAGTTTTTTATGATTTTGAGTTATTTTTATAGTTAATTGAGAAATGTATAGATATAGTGTTAGTAATGTAAAAAATAAGTTAAATATGTATAAAATATTATAAAAACAGAAATGGCCAGAAATGGTGGATTTTGGCCTTTTTTTTGTGAGACAGGTATCGGCGCATGTCTCATGTGCTCAACACGTAGAAGTGCGCGCCAAATGCGTTACTACAACATAGGGTGCATGCTGTGGTATGACATAGGGCGCACACTGTGACTCGCGCCCCACGGTTGGGCGGGCTGCCACATGGCGCCATGACAAGACACCATGTGGAAATTTTATTTTTTTATTAATTAAAAATATATTATTTATTTATTAATAATTATTGAATTTTATAATTTTAAATTATTTTGTAAATTTTATATATATTATTTTGGTTAGTTGTAATTTTTTTAATTATTATTTGAATTATGTAATAGTTGGTTATAAATTGATAATAAGTTTTTCAAATATTATATGTTAATAATTTTAAATTTTTTCAAGAAGGAGAATGTCTCAAAAGATTACGTAATTGCTGAAAATAAATTCTACTGATTGGCCGTACATGTTTACTCGAAGTTATGAGTTATACAAAATATAAAAGAAAAATTGACTTCAAGGCCGGTAAAAATATATTAGAACCACATGTTTTTGTTATTTTTTGAGTGTATCGGATATTTCATTCTCAGGTATTTTAGCATATGAGATTTTATTAGGACACGTATATATAAAAAATTTATATAAAAAATTATGGTTCTATATAGATAAAAGACATATTAGATTCTCACGTCTAGAATTTTATTTGATTACTAGTTTAAGGATGAGAAATTATCCTATAGTAAGTGATTTAGATGATAGACTATGGCATAACTATTTTTCGGGTAGAAGTGAGTGAACTCACAAGGATTTGAATTCGTGGTTTATGAGCGTTACATTTGATGATGACGATGATGTAGATGTAGTAAGAATGTGTCTATTTTATGTATTTCATAAATTATTAATGTCACGTGATCGAAATAGAGCCATATAATATTTTATACTTTATCTCATAGGTAATCTTGATGAGTTTAATGCCTATCATTGGGGCACCATTGCATAGACTATACTTTACAATAGTTTATGCATGAATTCAATTAAAAAGTTAGTGAATGTTAGAAAAGTAGGCGCTCCGAATAGGGAATCATACAACCTATACTCATTTTGTCAAGTATTCTTGGTGAGTAATTCTATTTTTTTTTATTCATTATTATATTGGAATATAGAAAAAATTATTTTGTTGACATTGTATTTTTTTTTATTATTATCATCTCAGGTGTGAATTTACAAGGTGATCCTTAGATAAGAGGAGCTGTTTGCCTGGATGAATGGAGACTATTTTTTGTGTATTCTAAATTGGTCTAGTACGAGTACCTCATATACGAAAGCATTGTAAACATCATCTTCGATGGTGTTGGGGTATGCTTTCACTTTCAACAAAAAATATATATAATTTTATTTTAACTTTTGTTATTTTTTCTAATAATGATTAATAAATCTAAAATATTATAAAGGCCTTAGAGGTTTATAAAAAGTTGGTGCCCCATAAATATGAGAAGAGTGTGGATTATCGCTTGGTGGCTAACTTGTGTATTCCATCGAGATAATGGGGATGGAGTCTTACATTGTAAAAAGTTAAGATTCTGGACACCCAATTCATTGATGATGTTTAGTTTGATTACGAATTTCAAGCTCCGCTAGCGACTGAATTAATGGTATAATAATTTAATTTTTTTTCCTTGAATTATAATTACTTATGTTATTGATGAGTATTAACTTGTGAAAATTGATTATAATTACATATGTATAGTTTGAGTCTGTCACGTCATCAATGTAGTATCATATCCTGGAGAAGATGATGGATGATCTTGAAATAAGGTTAACTCAGAGCTTTCTGTCAAGATTGATCGTGTTAGCTCAAAGGTGATAAGTAGGGTGGCCAAGGCCAAAGAAGATATCTTGCATAAGATATCTCTATTGATGTAACAATTTAAGCCAGCCAAGATCTTTGAGGATGTAAGGCAGAGCATGGTACATTTTAAACCTAAATTTTATTGGGTACAAAGTTTAACAAGTCAATATATTAATTGGTGTTGTTTGGTTTTGTAGGATATCGAATTTATGGCTACTGACTTTCAGGTATTTATTATGCTAGCGAGTCTCAATATCAGCCTATGGCAATGGATATACATCATATAGCTGATAACTATACAAGTGTAAGAATCATACATGCTCTGTTAGGTCAAAACATTAGCAAGTATAGCCGTCTTCATAAGAAGGCAGCAGCTCAAATCAGTTCATATACTAATCCGTTGAAAAAGTCTGTGAAGAAGAAACTTGTGGAATTGTAAGTAGCACCTATAATTGACGTAAACGGACAATTGATTCCTATTGATCAGGTTAAATTTACTAAGATTCTGGATTAAATAAAAAATAACGACCCAATGCAACAGGTTCGTTTGGACGGACTCGATTCTAACTGTACATGGTTTAATGGCCTACTACAACACTGGCCTATATTTGTATTATTTTTTTGTGAGTTGTTTAACAGTATCAAAACTTATATATATTTTTTATTTTGTAGCATATAAATGAGTACTTAAAGGTTTTACGTTTGTGCCAAAGAACATTTCTGACATGTACTCACAGAATTGCACAACTGCAAATCATATTTTTATGTGTTATTTTGTTACTCGTCTATTTTACATATAACAATATCATACTATTATATATATATATATTATCTATTAATGAGTTTAACGAGTATCTTATATTTGTCTTTAGGAGTACATTAGACAAATGTGGAGAACGTCTTTCATCGCCAATCCTTCAGATGACGACTAATGGCTCGAACCATTGTTGGCTTATGCACTCAGATTAAAGCTAGAGTTACTTGGTGCTAAATTATATGCATTGGTCAATAAGGTACTTTTAAGAATAGTAATAACTTTTATTGTTCATATAACAACATTAAGTTTAAAATAATACAATAATGGTTTTTGTAGGTATATATCTCTTTGAATATTAATCAGGAACATTGGTTTATAGTAAAGCTTGACCGTGTTCAGATGACGATTGTTCTTTATAATTCCAATGTGAACGGTCACTCTGACAGAATCATTATGAAATTTTAAATAATCTGCATGTTGCAATGCCTTTGTACCTTTAAAAACGTAAAATTTATAGTTTGATAAGCATACAAGGCCCAAATTTGTTCCTTTAACCAGCAATTCATTTGTGGGAGAATGTGTGGCAATAAAAGGTCGGGAGCAAGGATTGTGGCACCTTCGTCTGTATGCATATTGAGTATCTTATGTTAGGTTAGCTATTTAATTTCTTCCTTCACATTGATACATCTTATAGATAAAAGATTGTTGTTAATTTGTGGACCGCTACAGGATCTGCTTCAAAGATGTTTAGTACTATAGTTTTTTATTTGCATTTATGTCATATTATTTAATTTCATATTTGCGTATTAGATGGATATGTGTGGAGATGAAATATAATTAGATAGAAGTGTGGTTTTTTAATATGGTAGGTTTGGGAACATCCATATAATAGGAGAGATTTTGCCGAAATTCCATAAAAATTGTCAACATCTATACTAAGGACAAGTGCACTACGAAATAAGTATGTAATAAAATGTATAAGTGCATTATGAAATAAGTGCATAGAAATTACGAAACTCAATACTCATACATAATTAAGTCTCAAGGTACAACTCGTTTCCATATGTTTTCATATTTTTCAGATTTGTCTAAAAGAGAAAAAATTTAAATATTAGCCTTATATTATATTGAAATTAAATATCAATAAGGTAGTTCTATAAATAAATATACATCACCTGCTTTGTAAAAGAATAAGGTTTCGACACATCTATCAGTTATGTCCATACTGTCTACAACGACTACATATATTCTTTGATGGTTCCTCCCATTGGGATAAAATTTGATTCATTCGACGTCTGCCTGACTAACAATGTGTTATTAGAGGCTTAATGTGCATATTTTTCAAATACTCTAGAACTATTCAATCTGACACTTGGCTGACCGGAAGTACTGGCTCACTATAGGCACAGAATAAAGTCTCAAATATGTAATAAGTCGAACAAATACTCTCATACGATAATCTAATGTATCTGCATATGGTGAGTGCATGGGAACAAGGTAGTTGTTGATAATCAAACATCCGATAGCTATATGTTCTTTTGCCAATGTCCACTATCTAGTTCATGCCACCATCTATAACTATAAATTGTAAATCATCAACAGGAGAATTTGTCATTCGACTTATGTCATCATTATATTTCGTGACTTTATGATATGTCTAATTCGTTAGGACATTCATCATATTTTGTGTTAACAATCGTCAAGGTAAAATCACAATTGCATTAGCTTTCACATCCACTCTACCAAATTGGTCACCGAAAACTTTCTTACTTCTTTTGCAACTGTATTAATACTCTAAGCGATATTAGTAGTCATGACGTCGTACCTTCTGAAAGCACTAGCTAATCGGGCCCATCTTATCGTACTAACATCCTCCTCTAAATACTTCATTATGTTAGGTCTCAATTATCGCATCTTGTTTAATTGGTGTTGAAAATCAGGAACACGATAAGCCTTGGCAGTAGTGAAGTAGGCAGACAAGTATACACTTTTTCTTAGACTTTTCTGATAGTAACTTGTATTTTGTTATTAAATTTTCTTTCAAATGATAGATGTAGAACCTATGATATGCATGAGAAAACATACCTCGTATAGCCCTCTTAATACTGGCATGTCGATCAAATATAAAGATAAGATTTTGATGTTTCACAATTACTCCCCGCAGTTTAACCATAAACTACTCCCAAGAAGTATCATTTTCTGAGCCAGCAATTTTTCAGGCCAATGAAAAAATCTAATTATTTTCATCTTTACAAACAGTCACAAACATTGTACCAAGATAAGAACTTTTAAAAAATGTTATGTCCACTGCATTCATCGATTAGATTGATGAATTAAAATCTCTGATACAGGGTCTTAATGCCAAAAAAAAAAAAACTTGAAGTGATTATCCGCATCAATTTTCAAATGAGTAACTGTAACAGGGTTATTTTGTTGCAACACATAATTGTATGCAGGAAGTAATCTGAATGAATCCTCTAGAGCACATCTTATCAATCTTAATGCACGCTTCCTAGCTCACCAAGATGTAGATACATTATCTGAACATCGAATTCTTTACGTATATCTGCTTGAATGTCTTTCGGCCTATAATTTCTATTGACTGATGTAAACTTATATTTTTATTACTTTAGTAATAATTTGGCTCTTGACTTGCCAGTGACTATCCCATAATTGACTCAAAATACAAGTGTACTCTACATCTACTCACTTTACGATAAAAAATATCAGACTTCTATCGGCACTACCCATAATCTCCACTTGCATCAGTCATTATTGCATTTCAACTTGGAATAATCTTTAATGGACTTGTAAACTCTAAAGCTCTATTTTTCCTTCAATGTAACCATACTTATAGCTTCATGAATTTTATCTTTATTATTATACAATTTTCCTACAAATGCATCATCAATCCTAGTAAAAGATATCTTTTCCGATATATTTAAGTCAAATGATGGTATTTCAAATTGAAACTAAAATGGTTTTCTACCTTAACTCTTTCTTCTCTGCCATAATCATTATTATCAATATCATCATTATCACCCTCATCATCATCATTATCATTTCCATCCAAAGTCTTTTTATAATCATTATTATCTTCATCATTATCATCATTTCTACCATCATCATCAACCTCATAATCAACATCGTAACCATGATTATCATTCTCATAACGTTCTTATTTTCCTTTTTATTACTCACATTATATCTAACATCTTGACCAATATCACAGTCAAGATCAACGTCAACATCTTTATATATATGACTATTATAATATATGTAGCCTGGTTGTTCGTTGAACATTAGAGAAAAATAATGATAATCTTTCAGAGGATTTTGAATATACACAGGGGTTGTCGATGTGAATTGATTAGTATAACCTTGTTTTTGCTCCATAGGTGCTTCTGCATTACTTTCATATTCAAATATTCGAGCATCTACTGTTACACAAAGAGGTGTAGCCATATTATTTTGTAAGCTCAACCACAATATCGCATTGTTGTCATTTTAAAGTGGAATAAGCCTTAACTTTATAGTACTTAAAGGAACTCTTCTTAATAATGCTCTATATCTAATATTTTTTGAAACTACCATGTGCATATTTTGATGTCAAATGTATCTTTCAAAATTATTACTAGAGCTTTCCCATCTTCCCCCAAAGCATATAATGGTCAAAATTTACGACATGATGAGTAGCACCTGAAAAATATAACGCAATTTTAGTATAATTATATATACGATTAAATTAAAAATAATACTAAATATATAAACAAATATATATTTAATATAAATATATAAAATAAAAAATTCTATAATACCACGATGGTGGTATCACATGGCGCATTGCGTCGATGCGCACGCAGCTGGTGCATGGGCGCACAACAAGGAGCTAGACCGTGCCTTGTTGTGTGTAAAGTTGCGCACCAAGGCATGCAACAAGGCGTGCACCAGGTGGCGCCCCAACACCTTGTTGCACCGCGGCGCGCCCTGGTGCTCACACTAAGCGCACGTGCACCTATGAGCCGTTCGTGGTTGCAACACACCGGCATGTGGTAACAATGCGTGGAGTTCAAAATTTACAATTTTTGATATTTTTAATCATTTTCGGCCATTCATTTCTCATCTATTACACTCATTTTTAATATATTTTATACTTTACTACCCTACCACTATACATTTCTAGTAATTACATAAAAAACAACACAAAACAAACTTGCCTATTATACTCATTTTCAATATATTTTATATATTACTACCTTACAATTAATTAAAATATAACACAAAATAAACTTACTAGTTTTCAACTTCATTATTCACAAAAATATTTAAAATATGCTAAATCTTCAAAATACGCTAAATTTGTAATAGATCTAACAGAATTTTAAGAAACAATAATGGGTGGGTGAGAGTTGGGTGGGAGCTGCGTTGAGGGTTTTTAAGAGTTTTGAGAGTGAGAAGAAAGAGTCTGGAGATATTATTTGTGAGGGGTAAAATGAGAAAAAAATTAGTATATTTGAATAATATATATATTAACTATTTAAATAAAATTTTATTATAAAAAAACAAAAAGCAAAGATTGCTTGCATGCGCTTCACACATGCGCCCCCAAAGTTTTACTTTTTTTTAAGTTAAATTTAAAATTTTATTTTTAAATTAATTATTTTTAATTAATTTAAAAAATAAAAAGTTAATTAATTAAATAATTTATATTATTTAAGTAAAATATTATTTTTTCATTAATTTAATAAAAAAGAAAAAATTTATTTTTTAATAATTATTTTATTTTTAAATAAAATTTTATTTTTTAAATTTATTAAAAAACAAAACCAAAGCTTGGGGCGCCCTCCTCATGTATGCGCCCCAAGCAAAGCTTACGGGGAACGTCCCTTTCACATGCGCTCCAAGGCTTTACTTTTTTTTTTAAAAAAGTTTATTTTTAACTTGTTTTAAGAAATTTATTTTTAATTAATTTATAAAAATAAAAACTTAATTAATTAAATAATTTATAATATTTAATTAATATATTATGTTTTTATTAATTTACTAAAAAAGAAAAAAAATTATTTTTAATTTATTCTTTACTAATTATTTAATTTTAAAAAACAAATTAAATAAAATTTAAAATTAAAAAATGCTTTGCTTGGATCGCACCTATATATAATTTTATATTTTTTAATTTATTTTTAAAACTATTATTGTTATTATTAATAATATTTTTAATAATTAATTATTTAAAAATTTAAGTTTTTAATTAATTTATAAAAAAAATAAAAAAGAAGAAAAAAATGAGAAAAACAAATTTATTAAAATTACAATTAAAGATAAAATGATCAACATAACATATATTTAGTTAACAAAAATTAAAAAATATAACTTCGATCAAATAAAAATTATATCCTAAAATACGAAAATTTTCCTAGATTCTATTGTATCATATTATGATCATAGATACAAAGTTGACTTAGCAATATTATTCGTGACTGTGACAGTCATCATATTGCCTTTTCTCGTGTATTATGGTATTAACATATTAACTAATCTAAATTAATTTTATGTATACATAAACTATTAACTATTTGGTTAGATGGGGTTTAGTTAGTAATTAATTTTAATCGTATTATCTTTTTATTTTATGTGCTGAGGTCTAAAGATGTGGGAGAGAGGAAATTGATATCTGGAATTCGTTGTGGTAGGAGGGGTGAGGTAATTTCGTACTTGTTCTATGCAGAGAACAATATTATTTTTTGAAAAGCCAGCTCAACGGCTTGTGAAGTTATAAGCAAATGCTAGCTGTTTATTCTAGAGCGTCATGTCATATGGTTAATTTTTATAAGTCAAGTTGTTTGCTTTAGTAAATCTGTTGCCCCCTTAAAGGCTCTCATTTGCAACTATGCTGGAGGTAATACAGGTACCAGCGCATGGGAGCTATTTAGGGTTACCGAATATGTTTAGTCGCAATTGTAAAGATATTTGGGATATTTTTGATCGTTATTTTAATATTAGTTTTTATTTTGATTAAAGTTAAATATTTTAAATTATATTAATTAAATATATATTAAATTTATTATTTTACTCTTATTATAATTTTAATAATTTTTATTGTTATTTAATTTTTTATTTTATTTTATATAAATTACTGAAAAATATAAATTTATAAATAATTAAAATTTAACTTAATTATAAAAATATTGTAAATTTATAATAATAATAATTAAAAATAATAACAATAAAAATTAAAAAAAACATAAAATGGTCGCTGGGCACGTGCCCGGGCCTGCGCCCAGCGACCATTTTATCTGTATTTTAAAAAAATAAATTTAAAAATAAATAAAAAATTATATATTAAATATTATTCCTTATATGATTTTTTATTTATTTAAATATATAAATTATCGTAATTTTATTATTGTTATTTTATTACCCCTGACAATATTATCTCTCGCTTTATTGATTCTTAGATCTAGTGTGTTCTCAAAACTCACAGATCTGCTCTTAAAACTCATATTTCTCGAGCGCGAAGAGAAGAAAAATAACTGAAGTTTAAAACAAGTAAGATTTTATTTATTTTAATTTAATTAATAGTATTATTATTTATTGAAATAAATGATTAAAGTATTTGGATATATATCTGTTATGATTAAGTTGTGATTTATAATTGAGTTATGGCTGCGTCATATATAATTGTTGCTGGTAATGGATTGGTATGCGTCTGCCCGTGACTGCATATAGTTGTTGTTGGCCACCGTTGTGTGCACACCAGTAACAACAAGGTGCTCATGTACAACCCGTTCTGATGAGCACCGATTGTAATAAGGTGCTACTGCGCATCACCGCAATGTTATAACACCACTACCAAATAGCTCTCATTTGTTTTTCTGAAATTGCATATTATATTTATTTTATATATTTAAAATAAAATATATTTGATATATATAGTTATATATTCAATTATATTTTTTTAATTTAATTAATATAAAATTAAATTAAAATTATGTTATATTTTTTTTTCAGGTATGTCACAAACTTCAACCATTATATGTTTTGGGGGGAGATGGGAGAGTTGTAGCGATGGTTTTGAAAAATACATTGGATAGCAAAATATGCATATGGTTGTTCCGAAAAATATTAGATACAAAGCGTTATTGAGAAGAATTTGTCATCTTTTAGGAGTTAATCAGGTGCATTATAAAGTAACTTTGAAGTTTGAGGCTCTTTCAAGTAATATAAAGTTGAGAC
Organism: Ailanthus altissimus; assembly: GCA_946807835.1. Classification (NCBI taxonomy): domain Eukaryota; kingdom Viridiplantae; phylum Streptophyta; class Magnoliopsida; order Sapindales; family Simaroubaceae; genus Ailanthus; species Ailanthus altissimus. The sequence continues at coordinate 8,633,419 of OX327699.1, forward strand.
CCATTCCACTTGAAAATGACGATGATGCAATATTATGGTTGAGCTTACAGAATAATATGGCTACACCACTTTATGTAACAGTAGATGCTCGAGGACCTAAAAGTAATGCAGAAGCATCAATTGAGCAAAAAGAAGGCTATGCTAAGCAATTCTCATCGACAACTCCTGTGTATATTCCAAATTCTCCGAAGGATTATCATTATTCTCCTTCAATGCTCAACGAACAACAAGGCTACACATATGACCATGGTCAGATATATCGAGATGTTGGCATTAATATTGGCTATGATATTGGTGAAAATGATGATCATGGTTACGAGGTTGATGATGATTGTAGAAATGATTATGATGATGATTATGAAGAGAATGAGGATGTAAATGATGCTGCTGGTGATGATGATGATGAGGAGGATGATGATGAAGAAGAGGGTGATAATGATGACGACGACGACGATGAGGGTTATGGTAGAGAAGAAATGGTTAAGGTAGAAAATCCATTTCAGTTTCAGCCTGAAATACCACCATTTGACTTGAATGTATTGAAAAATATTTCTTGTTATGGGATTGGTGATGTATTTGTAGAAAAATTATATAACAGCAAAGATGAAATTCATGAAGCTATAAGTATGGTTGCACTGAAGGAAAAATGGAGCTTTAGAGTTTACAAATCCATCAAAGATCGTTTTAAGTTGAAATGAGATGATGACAGCTGCAAGTGGAGATTACGGGCAGTGTCGATAGAAGGGCGACATTTTTTTGTTGTTAGGCGAGTAGATACAGGGCACACTTGTGTTTTGAGTCAATTAAGGGATGGTCACCAGCAAGCCAAAAGTCGAATTATTGCTAAAGTAATAAAAAATAAGTTTACATAGGTTAATAGAAACTATAGGTCGAAAGACATTCAAGCAGATATACGTGAATAATTCGGTGTTCAGATAACCTATACTAATGCTTGGCGCGTTAGGGAGCGTGCATTAAGATTGATAAGAGGTACTCTTGAGGATTCGTTTAGATTGCTTCTTGCATACAACTATGTGTTGCAATAAAATAACCCAGGTACGGTTACTCATTTGGAAACTGACGCGGATAATCACTTCAAGTATTTCTTTATGGCGTTAGAATCCTACATCAGAGGTTTTAATTCATTAATCCAACCAGTAGTTGCAGTGGACGGAACATTTTTGAAAGGGTCCTATCTTAGTACAATGTTTGTGGCCGTTTGTAAAGATGGAAACAATCAGATTTATCAATTGGCTTGGGGAATTGCTGACTCAGAAAATGATACTTCTTGGGAGTGGTTTATGGTTAAACTACGAGGAGTTATTACAGATCATCAGAATCTTGTTTTTATATCTAATCGACATGCCAGTATTGAGAGGGCTATATGGGGTGTGTTTTCTCATGCATATCATGGGTTCTGCATATATCATTTGAAAGAAAATTTGATGACAAAATATAAGTTACCATCAGATAAGTCTAAAAAAGGGGAATACTAATCTACCTACTTCACTGCTGCCAAGGCTTATCGTGTCCATGATTTTCAATACCAATTAAACAAGATGCGACAAATGAAACCTAACGTAACAAAGTATTTGGAGGAAGATGTTGGTACGGTGAGATGGGCACGATCATCTGGTGCTTTCAGAAGGTATGACATTATGACTATTAATATCGCTGAGAGCATTAATGCAGTTGCAAAAGAAGCAAGAAAGCTTCCGGTGACTAATTTGGTGGAGTGGATGCGGGAGCTAACGCAATTGTGGTTTTACCATAGACGATTGACATCAAAAGCTATGACCAATGTCTTGACGAACGGGGCACATCATAAAGTCATCAAAACATAACGATAAGGTAAGTCGAATGACCATTTCTCCTATTGATGATTTACGATTTATAGTTATGGATGGTGGAGTAAACTGGATTGTAGACATTGGCGAAAGAACATGCAGCTGTCGAAAGTTTAATTATTGGCAACTGCCTTGTTCCCATGCACTCGCTGTATGCAGATATATCAGATTATCGCACGAGAGTCTTTGTTTAACTTATTACACGTCTGAGACTTTATTCCGTGCCTATAGCGAGCCAATACTTCCGGTTGGTCAAGTGTCAGATTGGATAGTCTCAGAGTATTTGAAAAATATGGACATTCAACCTCCGATAGCACGTCGTCAGTCAAGCAGACGTCGGATGAATCGGATTCTATCTCAAAGAGAGAAACCATCAAAGAATATATGTAGTCGTTGTAGAAAATATGGACATAACCAACAAATATGTCGAAACCCTGTACCTTTACAGAGCAGGTGATGCATATTCATTTATAAACATTTACTTTATTGATATTTAATTATGTATAATATAAGGCTAATATTTTTTTTTTGGTTTCAGACGGATCTGAAAAAATATAAAAAAGAGCTATACCATGAGGCTTAATTATGTATGAGAGTCGAGCTTCGTCACTTCTGTAATACACTTATTTTGTAATACACTTATTTTGTAATTCACTTATTTTGTAATGCACTTATTTTGTAATTCACTTATTTTGTAATGCATTTATTTTGTAATTCACTTATTTTGTAATGCACTTGTCTTTAGTATTAATGTTGATAATTTTCACAAAACTTTTGACAGAATCTTCTCTATAATATGGACAATCCTAAACCTGTCATATTAAATAAACACACTTCTATCAAACTGCAAAATCACTTTCGCATACATACACCCAAATCAACGCCTACAAACAATTATACACCCAAATAAATGCATATTGATTAAATCACACTTCTATCAAACTGCAAACACCTCCGCATACATACTTCCAAAACAATTATGGTATATCAATTATACACCCAAATAAATGCATGTAAATAAATTATAGTGCTAAATATCTATGAAGTTGTAGTCCACAAATCAACGATCATCTTCTGTTTATAAAATGTACCAATGTTAGGGAATGAGTCAAATGGCCGACCTAATATAAGATATTCAATATACATACAGGCGAAGGCGCCATAGTCCCCGCTCCCGACCTCTTGTTGCGGCACATTCTCCCGGATACGAGTCATCGACCAAGGGAACAAATTTGGCCTTTCTATGCCCCTCAAACTATAAAATCTACACCTTTGAAGGTACAACGACATTGCAACACACAGAGGCTCTATAAATCTCATGATGGACTCGTCTGAATGACCATTTACGCTGGAATCATAAAGAACGATTGCAAACTGAGCAAGGTCGAGTTGCGCTATAATCCAATGTTCCTGATTCATATTCAGAGGAATATATACCTACAAAAATAATTATGGTATTATTTTTAACTTAATGTTGTTATATGCACAGTAAAAAGTCATTATTATTCTTAAAAAAATACCTTATTGATCGATGCCCACGGTTGAGCGCCAAGTAACTCGGTCTTCGTTCCGAGTGCATAAGCCAACAACATTTGAAGCCAGTCGTTGTTGTCTGGAGGATTGGCAGTGAAAGACATTTTTCACATTTGTCGAATGTACTCCTAAACACAAATAAAAGATACTTGTTAAAGTCGATAATAGTTAAAGTCAATAATATTATATGCACAATAAACGGGTAATATAATAACTTATATAGAAATATGCATCTGCAGTTATACAATCCTGTAAGTACATGTCAGAAAACGTTCTTTGACGCAAAAGCAAAACCTTCAAATATTCATTTATATGCTACAAAACACACAGAATATGTATAAGTTTTGATATTATTAGACAAATCACAAAACAAAAAAAAGTTAAAATAAATTCTCACCGAATTGTCAAGCCAATTTTGTAGTATCTCATTAAACCACGTATTGTTCGGATCGAGACCGTGTAAATGAACTCGTTGTGTTGGGTCATTCTTTTTTATCCAATTCAGAAGCTCAATATATTTACTCTGATCAATAGGAATCAGCTACCCGTTTATGTCAATAGTAGGTCCTACTTGCAAGTCCACAAGTTTCTTCTTCGCGGGCTGTTTTAACGGCTTAGTATATAGACTGACTTGGGCATCTGCCTTCTTGCGAAGACGCCCATGTCTACTTATGTTTTCACCTAATGGAGCAGGTATAATTTTTAAACTTGTAGGGCTATCAGCAACAGGAGCAAATGACTGATGCTGAGACTCGCTGGCAGGAGCAAATGTATGAAATTTAGCAGCCATGAATTCGGCACCCTACAAAATCAAACAATACCGGTTAATGTATTGACTTGTTAAACTTTATATCCAATATATTTTAGGTTTAAAACGTACCATATTATGCCCTACATCCTCGGAGATATTGGCTGGTTTAAGCTATTGCATCAAGAGAGATATCTGATGCAAGATATTTTCTTCAGCCTTATCAATCTTAGCTGAAAGCTCTGCGTTGCCCTTATCAATCCTGGTAAATATCCTTTCTTCAAGATCATCCATCTTCTTCTCCAGGATTTCATATTATGATGTTGACATGCCGGATTGAAACTATACATAAGTTATTATAATCAATTTTCACAAGCTAATACTAACGAGTAACAAAAGCATCAGATAATTCAAGGAAAAAAAATTAAATTATTATACCATTGATTCAGTCGCTGGCAGGGCTTGAAATTCGTCGAGGTGCTGTAGATTATCGGTGAATTGGGTATCCGGGATATCAACTGTCTCTAACTTAAGACTTCCTCCCCATTTTCCCGATGGAATGCAAAAGTTTACCGCCGTATGATAATTCGCAGTCTTCTCATGTTTGCGGGGTACCAACTTCCTATGAACCTCCAAAACCTTTATAATATTTTAGATTTATTAATCATTATTAGAAAATATAACACAAATTATAAGGAAGTTATATATATTTTTTCTTGAATATAAAAGCATACCCTAACACCATCGAAGAGGACATCTACGACGTTTTCGTATAATGGGGTGCTCGTGTCAGACCAATTTAGAATACGAGAAAATAATCTCTATTCCTATTGGTAAACAACTCCTCACACCTCGGGATTCCCTCGTAGATCCATACCTGAGATGATAATAAATTTAAATTACAATGCCAACAAAATAATTTTTTCTCTATCATAATATCATAATGAATAAAAAAGATAGAATTACTTACCAAGAATGCGTGACAAAATAAGTTTAAGTTGTATGATTTTATATCCCCAGCGCCTGTTTTTTTTACCTACACTAACATTTTAATTGGAGCCGTGCATAAACTATTGTAGAGTACAGTCCATGCGATTGTGCCCCAAGGATAGACATTAAACTCATCTAAATTATCTACCAGACGAAGTATAAAATACTGTATGATTCTATTCCGATCACGTGGCATTATTAATTTATGAAATACATAAAATAGACACATTTTTACTGCATCTACATCATCGTCAAATGTAACGTTGCCGAACCACTGATCTAAATCCTTGTAAGTCAACTGACTTCTACTCGGAAAATATTTATGACAAAGTCTATCACCTAACCCACTTTCTACAGGATAATCCCCTATCCTCAAACCAGTAATCTAATAAAAATCTTGACGAGAAAATCTAATACGTGTTTTACCTATATAGAACCATAATTCTTCATATAAATATTTGGTATGCACACGTCTTAATAAAATCTCATGGGCTAAAATACCTAAGAATGAAATATTTGATGCATCCAATAAACTACCAAATCATGTGGTTTTAAATATTTCTACTTGCCTCGAAGTCAATTTATTTTTTATATTTCGTATAACCCATAACTTCGGGTACGTATATACGTTTGCTGGGTAAAAATTTTTTTCGACAATTACATTTTCTTTTCGTGACATTCTCTTTCATGAAAAAATTAAAAAAACTATTAATATTAACAAAAAAATAATCAATATAACATATAATCAAAATATAATTTAATTATAACTAACAACCTAGACTATTTACATAATTATTAACCAAATTAAATTATTAAATTAAATAATTATAAATAAATATAAACAACATAAATTAATTAACAAAATTAAAAAAATAGAAATTTTTTGGGGTAAGCTGCGGCGGCGCTTATGTCTACGCACTACTGGGGGCGGCGCGTAGACGCACGCGCCTAACGCAGTTAGCCCGGGCCAGGCCGTTGAGCCTAACACAGTTGGCGTGCGCCTAACGCAATGGTCAAGCGGCATGCGCCTAACGCAGTTGGAGCATGCGTCTACGCGCCGCAGCAGCTTATCCCAAAAAATATGCCGAAAATAATTTAAATATAATCTACACACATTATTAACTTTCTACCGTTTAAATCTATACATTTCTATATATTTTTAACTAATATAAATTATAATACTCAAAAATAAAAAAATTATTTATAAATACATACCAATTTTTTCGTCATGGTGAGAGAGAGAAGACCACCATGAGAGGTGAAGCACCTCCGTGAGAGAGAGTGACTATAAGGAGTGCTGCCGTGAGAGAAAGTGACCATGAGGAGCGCCGCCGTGAGAGAGAGTGAACGTAAGAAAAATTTTAAAAAGTAAAAATGTTAAAATAATAAAAAAAATGTTGGTGAAAAAGAAAAATAAGAAAAAATAAAGAATTTTTTTAAATATAAAAAAGTAAAATAAAAAATATATAATTAATTAATAATGCATGAGTTACTCATGCACTTAAAAAATACGGCTAAATTGGCCAATTTTCCAAGATAGTTTTATGTGAGTTGAGGATAGTGTGAAAGAAATTACAAAGTTAGAAAGGGCGGATGTTTTCTATAGGTGGGCCAGTTTTTCTCCTCAAAGCTGTCATAGGCTCTCCTACTTATCCGATGAGCTTATTTAAACTTCCTTCCAAACTCATTCTAGAATTACATGATTTATCTGCGCGATTCTAATAGGGTAGAAATGGGGAGTCTAGAAGAAAACTTATTGGTGCAAATGGGAAACACTGTGCATGAACAAAGACTCTGGTGGTATGGGTTTCCGTGACCTGGGTCTTTTTAACAAAGTGATATTGGCTAAACAGTATTGGAGGATCTTACAGGAGCCGAATTCTCTTATGGCGAGGGTTCTTCGTGGTCCATACTTTCCAAAATCATCTTTTTTATTAGCAGTTATCTCTCACTAGGCGTCGGTTTTATGGCGCGGTTTGATATTGAGTAGAGTCCTCATTCAAGGCTCTCGATGGAGGATTCGGCGTAGAGATAAATTTCGGCCCTTCAGGACCCGTGGCTGCCACGTCCTCTTACTTTTAAGGTTACTTCTAATCCACCTATCCCTCATGAGTTTATTGTGGCTGAGCTAAAGTCCTCAGGTGCTTGGAATGAACCACTTATATCAACATTGTTTAGCACCGAGGAAAAGAATTTGATTTGGGGACTTTCGTTGGCTGACGCAGATGCATGTGAGAATCTAATGTGGTATTATGATGCACATGGAAAATATTCGGTAAGGAGTGGGTATTGGGTGGCCGTGAGTATGAAGGATAAACCTGAAGTTTTGAATGGTGCATGGAATAAGAAATGGTGGAAGTTCCTATAGCATTTGAGCCTCCCCGACAAAATAAAATTCTTCATTTGGAAGGTGTGGCATGACTGGCTTCCATGTCTTGCTAATCTTAAGTCTCACAGGCTTCCAATTGATGACCGTTGCCCGTGTTTCCATGATGCCCAAGAGACAACCCTGCATGTAGTTTGGTCTTGCAAGATGCTGAAACAGCTTCAGTTAAACTGTGAGGTGATGCAGCAGATTTACGTGCCTAAAAATATCCCTTTCCGAGATTTCTGTTCTGCATGCATGGATTAACTCCCTAAGGATGATTTCGAATTAATCATGGTTATGTTGTGGCGTTATTGGTACCATCGGAACCAGCTTGTCCATGAAGTTAAAGAAATTTGAGGGGACTTGATAGTTCGCTGGGCTACTGAATATTTGCAGGAGTATCGTCGTGAGAATGATCAGCCGAATATGACGGGGGCTGTGCTCCATGGTATAGGTGCCTCCACCTATTGGTAGTTTCAAAATATCCTTAGATGCAGTGTTTAACAAAGATGGTGTCAGTTGTAGTTTACATTGGGTAATTCGTGATCATCTGGGAAAGGTAAGGGCTGCTGGTTTGGACTCTTTTAAAGGCTCCTAGTCTGCTAGAGGTGGCCTAAGCTTTGGCCATTCGGTTAGATATTCAAATGGTTCGGCAGCTAAGTCTTGTGCCTGCATATGCAGAATTAGATTCTGCCAAAATAGTTCAACAAATTGCCGATCATCAGTACTCTTTCGTAAAACTTGGCCTAGTTATTTCGGACATTGAAAACTAATTCTCCATCTTGTAAAATTTCTGTTAACTCTATTCTAAGGGAGACTAATATGATAGCCCATTACTTATCTAAAATGGCTCGCAACTCTGAATAAATAAGTATTGAAAATTGGTGATTAAAAATTAATGATAAGTTTTGATTTTGAGTTGAAACTAACAAAGAGTCAACAAAAAGTCCAGTACATAAAGGTCATGCTAGAAAAGAGTAAACAAAAAGCCGAAAGCAAGGAACTGTTTACGCAGTGGGTACTGTTCACGATGCACTATTCACGCGTGTACTTACGGACATTCCTAATTTAATTCAATTGATTTTTTTAAGTGAAATTTGGACTTTTACAAATAAAGATTCTTATCCAAATAGGTTTAAGGTTTTTCTAAGGCATCCAAAGCCTATATAAAGACTCTATATTAGTTTGTAAATATATCACAATAATTACAACACAACTACAAAGAGAAAACTCCTAGATTATAAGAGAGGTCAATTGTGTATTCTTTATGAGTGCAATTAAGAGAGCTCTTTGTGAAGTTTGAGTTCTTTCTTGTAAAAGACATATTTTGTGAGTGCCTTGTGATTCATTAATAAGAGAAATAAGATATTGATTCACCGTGGACGTAAGCAAGTTGCCGAACCACGTAAATTCTTGTGTGCTTTCTCTTATTAATTCTTGATTGCTTGTTACTGAATTACATTATTTGGGTTTATTACTTTTGCTTCAACAAACTAGTATCAAAGCCAGGTTCTTAGCTGACATGGCCACACCTAAATATAATATAGAGAAATTCAACGAATCGAATAACTTCAATATGTGAAAGGTAAATGTAACAGCGTTACTAGTGAGCCAACGATTAGGCTCGGCACTAGAAGAGACTATAGCTCCATCTAGTGGAGAAGAAAAGACACCTTAGTCATCTAACAGTGAGGCAGAAAGAAATGACATTCAGAAAAAGGCTTACAACATAATTGTTCTGTCATTGAGCGATGAAGTATTGAGGATAGTAGCAGATGAAAAAATAGCAATTGGTCTTTAGAAGACGCTCGACTCTCTTTATAAGCGAAATTCATCTGTCAATAAATTACATATAAAGAAAAAGTTGTATCAGATGTCTATGTTAGAGGGCACATTGATAAAAGACCACATAGACGCCTTTAACAGGATCATAATTGATCTTGAAGCTATAACATAAAGATAAAGGATGAAACAAGGCGATCGTCTTATTAGTTCACTTCCTAGAAGTTATGAGTACTTTGTTAATACGCTACTCTACGTCAGAGAGAGTTTAACTATGAGTAATGTAAAATGATCTTTAAACTCAAACAACTGGGAAGACAAATAGAGGGAGAGCCTTACATAGAGATGGAAAGAAGAAAAGCTCGAGATCAAAGTCCAGGGGCGCTCCTAAATGATGCTATTGTTACAAGAATAAGGGGCACTTCATAAAGGACTGTGTAAAAAAGAAAGCCAAAAAATAAGAAGGTGAATGCTGCTATTACCTATGATGATAGCTATAATAGTGTAGAGACTCTAGTCATTTACTGAACAATGAGTTTTAAATTCTAATTGTACTTTTCATATGTGCCCACATAAATCTTAGTTTGTCAATTTCTAGCCCATTGGTGGTGATATGATATTAATAGGTAATGATATAGTATGTCAAGTGATGGAAATTGAGAGTATTAGACTTAAGTTGCATGATGAGTGAGTGAGAGAGTTATTAGAAGTTAGGTATATTCTTAATCTCATGAAGAACGTGATCTCACTAGGTATGCTAGATTAGAATGGGTGTTCCATCAAGATTGACGGAGGGGTTGTAAGAGTGTTGAAGAGTTCTAGGGTTATGATGAGAGGTGAGAAGTAAAAAGGAGTATATGTGTTGAAGGGAGAGGCAGAAAGTGATTCTGCATCTTCTCTGTGGCTAATGAGAATATGTAAAGCAAGTTATGCCATCTTAGATTAGCACACCTAAGTAAGAGGAACCTGAAGGAGTTATTTAGTCAAAAGGCATTTGGTGAGGATAAGTTCCAACCACTTGAGTATTGTGAGCATTGTGTACTAAGAAAAGCACATAAAATAAGGTTTAGTATCGGAGAGCATAAAACTAAGGGGATTCTTGACTACATATACTCAGATCATTGGGGACCAACACAGACAGTAACCTATAGTGAGGCTAGATATTTTCTCACTTTTATTGAAGACTATTCGAGAAAATTGTGAGTTTATATGTTGAAGAACAAGGAGCAAGTATTTCAGATGTTCAAAACTTAGAAGACCCTTATTAAAAATCAGACTTGCAAAAAGGTTAAGAGGCTAAGGACTAACAATAGCCTTGAGTTTTGCAATAGAGAGTTTGATGAGTTTGGTGCTATGCATAGGATTATAAGACATAGAACTATGAGATCAACACTGCAACAGAATAGTTAGGCTAATAGGAGGAATATAACTCTACTTGAAAGGGTTAGATGCATACTTACCAATGCAAAGATGTCTAGGGTATTTTTGGGTAAAGTTGTGATGACAACAGCTTACTTGATCAATAGAAGTCCCTCATCGGCAATAGACTTCAAAACCTTAAAAGAGAAATGGTTTGGCAGCCCTATGATAATGACATAATTATAATAGCATATTTAGTACCTCAACTTGAGTATTTTACTCTAAAATATGAATATTTGGGTATTTATTTGTGTTTTTAATCTTAAATAGGTGCATGAGAGAAAATATGACACATAGGATCAAATGGAGGCGATTCAAATGAGAAACGAGCAAGATGCACTCAAAAGTCAAAAGTAACTTAGCCTATAGTCAATGCCCATAGCAGTTCCGTGGCACATAGTAGTCAGTGCCATGGCGTCCGTTAGATGATATTGAGCATTTCAGGTTTTAGGGCTGCAGTGCTGAGCCCTCAATGCCCCAATGCCGCGAAGCCCATGCGACATATAAAAAGGCCTCTCAAAACTCCTATTTGGACTTGGATTCAAATGCCCTTGACCTTAGGGTTTCAAAAGACATAACAAAAGCATATTTTTGGGTGCAAGAGGCAAAAGAAAACATAGGCAATGGATTGACATGCAATTCAAGAAATCAAACAAATTTATTGAAGATTGAAGAACAAGTTCTTGAGCATTCAAGTCGAGAGGAAGAAGAATTACTCAGGGCATCGCGTATGTTATTTTCTTTATTCACTTTTTGAGATAATCTTATTCATGATGTTTTTGTATTCTTACTTTGATACTCTTATTCTATTCATGAGCTAAACTCTTTTGATATAGGGTTAGACGTTCTTGAACCTAGTATGTAGTTGAATCTTATAAATTCTTAGTTATGAACTTAATATAGCATAATTGATTCAATCCATCTTTTCTTAATGCTTTCATTATACCTGATCACTATTTTGAATGTTTAAGGAACCATGATGACTTTGACAAAAGGGATTCTTATGTTTAGCCTAGAGTAGATTGATACATGATCATAAGATAACACCTATGAGTTCCATCTAGGGTGGACATATATCTAGGTGGCATATATAGTTTGATTTATACTTGTGCTTAATGAGTTATATCTTACACATATGGTTTGATTTATACTTGTACTTCATGAGTTACATCTTATTCAGATTATCATAGACATATAAATAATTATTAGGGCATGATATTATCATTCGACTATCGACAGAGGCTTATAATGAAATCAAGAGCGACATATAGGATTTTTTTTTTCCAATTTTAGTTACTTTCTTTATTTTAATTTTGAAAATTTATGTAAAAAACCAAGAGCGAAGATTTAACTTCTTTTGATCATGAGATTGAAAGAACATTTCGAAGACTTTGATGTGAACAACATCAAAACAGAAATATAACAGAGAATCATAACAATATAAATAATCCAATGTTTGAGCCTGGGATTCCACAGAGATCGTTGAGGGATTATGTTGTTCCTACAACAAAAGGTATTCAGTTTAGTATTCGGCGTTTGGCTATTAATGCAAAAAACTTTGAGATCAAGCCAACTATTATTCAGATGTTTAAGGAATCTGAGCAATTCAGTAGAGCTCCTAATGATGATCCCAACATGCATATCGTGAATTTCTTGCAAGGATTGATCGATGTCGGCAGACAGGGAACATCTCTAAAAGAAATAAAATGCCACAATAGAATATTCTAGAAGTTGAAATCTTTGACGTATGGGGAATAGACTTTGTGGGACCGTTTCCACCATCTCACAACAATAAATATATACTTGTAGCTTATGGATTACATTTCAAAATAGGTAGAGGTAGTACCGTTAGCAAAATATGAGGCAAGGGTAGTGATTAAGTTCCTTCAAAAGAATATATTCATGAGATATGGAACCCTGAGAATGATTATAAGTAATGAGAGCTCACATTTCTGCAATAAATATTTTTCAGCCTTCTTGCTAAAATACTAGGTCAAGTACAAGATGATCACTACATATCATCCTCAAGCAAGCAAACAAGTTAAAGTCTCCAATCGAGAAATAAAATGTATTTTGGAGAAGACGATTAAACCAAATCAAAAGGATTAGGCATTACACTTGGATGATGCTTTATAGGTATATCATATTGCTTACAAAGCCCTATTGGTATGTCCCCATTACTTTTATTTTGAAAAAGATTGTCACCTACCTTTGGAGTTAGAACACAAAGCTCATTGGGCCATTAAAGCCCTTAATTTCGATCTCCAAGTCATAGGTGAGAAATACTTACTTCAACTAAACACCATAGACGAGTTTCGACTACAAGTATATGAGAATGTTAAGCTTTACAAGGAAAAGATGAAACGATGGCATGATAAGAAGATACTTCAGCTTTCATTTGAAACATGACAACTAGTGCTATTCTATAATTCACGTCTGAAGTTATTTCTTGGAAAACTCAAGTTCTGATGGTCTGGACTATTCCAAATTATCACAATATACCTTAAAGGAGCTGTTGAAATTAAAGATCTAAATAATCAAACTTTATTTATAATAAATGGCCAGTGCCTCAAGAATTATCATGGAAGACATATAGATCGACAGAAAGTCAGTGTCGATCTGATTGACCACAAATAATCGTAGGATCACTATGTTAAACCAAAGACATAAAACCAAGTGCTTCTTGAGAGGCAACCCAAGCTTAGTATCCTTTGATTTTAATTTTTTAAGTGTTTATTTTTCTCTTTATTTAGTTTATTTTTCATCATGTATATTTTATTTTTTTTTCTTTAGGCTTCGAAGAGAAATTCAAAATAAATAAATAAATAAATAGAGTAGCTTTGGGTGCCGCGGCACCCAATTTTGGGGCCATAGGCCCACATGAGAAAAATTCAAAAAAAAAATAATAAATAGATAAATTAGAATGGCTTTGGATGTCGTGGCGCCCTATTCTAGGCGCCTGGCGCCTGAAGCAGAGAGCTAGCATTACATCACTAGCACCTGGGCATAAATTTTCCTAGGAACGCGTGGACGAAGTAGTGCCCAATTCTAGGCGTTGCGGCACCTACACGAGAGAAGCCCTTTAAATGCTTCTCCCCCTTTTTTTTTATCTTCATCTCTTTTCTCTCTCAAACACTACCCATAAAACCTAACTCTCATTCTATCATTCTCTCAATCTTACTCTTCAATCCTTCATCTTATACTAAAATTAACAACACCTACATACTCCATTTAGACTACAATTCATCACCCACTTAGATTAAAACCACATTAGCATACATAATTCATCAAATCTTTCATATTCATCCTAACTTCAAATCATTTTCTACACTAGCATTCATTATTCTAAGGTACGAAATTCTCTCTTTCATAAATTTTCTCTCTCTCTCTCTTTATTATAAAGATGGCATTGCATGATTAATGTGTTTAATAGTTTCTATTATGATTATTATACATTGATTAATGGTTGTAAAAAAAATAAAAAAATTCTATACATTCATGCTTTGAAGAAATAAGCTATATGTATGCTTAAATTGGTTAGTTGCTTGATGTCTAATTGTTAAAATTTGAAGTCCTCAACTATCAATTATAGATACATATTGTTACCATGAGTATATAGTACATAATATTATTATTAAGAGTTACTATGGATGGGAAAGTTTTAGGCATGTGGTTAGATGATGCAAGTATTGCTACATTACTGTTGCACATATATGTGTGATAATGCTATTTTAACAATCACAAGTGGGGGATGGTATTTTGTAAAGGGTGTTGGTAATGTATGATGCGAGAATAGAAATGTGAATATGATTAAGGAAGTAATTTTGGGCTAAACGAATTAATAAGTGGTACATATATATGAGTTGATACTGCAATGATTGAGAGGAATTTATTATCTAGATTAGGAGTGCTCATTATTGTTATTACAGGTATTCAATGGCACCCAAGAAATCAAAGAAGTCAACTGCATCATCTTCTGCAAACTATCATACCAAAAAATTTATCTCCAAAGAATCCTTGGACTTATATCATTCTTTTATATTAAAAAGAACAATCATTCCAGAAAGAGGCTTCGAAATCACGGTAGTGGCCTATCTAAGAATCTCATGAGTTATTACAGATAGGGGTTGAGGACGATTGTGCATATAATCGAATGTAGTAGTAATTCCAGTAGTAAGAGAATTCTATGCTAATGGCACTGAACACAACCATAGGAAAGTGCAAATAAGGGGTAGAACAGGTCACATCCTAAATGAGGTTATCAATCGGTACTATGGCCTATCAAACATACAGAGAAATGTCTATAACGAGCTCTAATAAAATCTAGATTATAAAGCCGTCATCCACCACTTTGTCACCCTAGATGCTCAATGGAGGATGTTTGGAAGCACACTGGTCTCATTCCCCACACATTACATGTGTAGATAATTCAACGCATGGCACTATTTCATAGCTGTCAAGTTAATGCCAGTAAGTCATATGAGTACGCTAACAGCAAAAAGAGCTGTCTTTCTTTATATCATTCTTACAATGAGGACAATCGATATTAGAAAAGTGATCAGAGACATAATCCTCTATAGCCTCAATCATCCAAAGCAAAGCATTTATTGGCCTCGCTAATTATAGCACTCTGCGCTAAAGTTGAAGTCAAGTGGACATTACCAAAAGAAGTGCTTCCTCCAACACACGTCTTAGACAACAACAAAATTGCCACAATAATTGATGGTTTAGACCATGACCCTGCTCCACGACCACCTCTACAATGAAGACCAGCAGCACAACTGACCATATATCAAAAGCTAAGAAGGTTAGAGAATGCCTTCACCACACACCAACAATAGATTGCATCTTATGCAACATATTAAAACCAAGTTTTGTACATTGCCCTAACCCATTTCGGCATGGATACACATCATTTGCCAAATGTTCTGGCCTATCCAGAGCCTCTAGCTACAGATGACATAAGAGACAATGAAGTAGAGGAAGACGAAGCATAAATTAAAGATGATGATGGAAAGAACACCTAAAGTTTCACATAAATAAGAAAGCGTTCAATTTTGTTATTTTACTACCGCTATGGGGACATGGCGTATTTTAAGTATGGGGCCAAGGAAACACTTCCTAGTTTTTAAGTTTTCTTTTATGGCTTTCTATGCTTTGATCGTTGATTTTCTTTTTAAGTTGTTAGTTTATTTTTTTTTTCTTTTTTCGGTTATTATCTGTTGTTTGGGTTGAAAATAATTTGTAGTCGATGATAAAAAATAGAGTTGAAGAAAAGCTATAAACTCTCTAGACTTATCTATTACTATGCTTATTTTATATTGCAATCAAATTAACTATATTTAGCTTATAATTATTTACTTTAAACACCCTTGCGCACTAGAGCTATTAATTAAAGTCATCTAATATCTAGAACTTGTTTGATTAGCTTTCGAGGTGAAATCCTAGAACATATATAGTAAAAGATATGATTATAGGCCATGTTTGGATTGATTGAACCTTTCTAGCCAATCTTGAATTATTTTTTATCCTTAGTCACCCTTTTGAGCCTAATTGACTATATTTTCTTTTCTTTTAAAAAAACCACTTTAGAAACCTATAACCAATTAATTCTTTTATCCGTCATAAATACCCTTCGTACTATAACACATAATATCTTGTTATAAGGGTCATGTAGTGACTTAAATTTATAGGTAAAAAGAATAGGCATGTTTGGAATTTTTCTCATTCATTTACTCTTATTGAAGAAGCTTCAAAAAAAGAAAAAGAAAAAGAGCTGCACTATAACCTCTGAGAAATACAATAGAGAATAATAGAGCGGTTGAAAAGATGGACTCAAAGAAAATAAATTTGAGGGAGTGGATTAAGGAAAGAAAGAACAAATTGGTCCAAAGATAAGAGAGTTATAGTTACAGTGCGATTTGAACTTAAAATTTTTCCATTTTGTTTTTGTACCCTAGCCTAAGCCTCTCATTATAAGCTAATTAAAGTCCTATTGATCTCTTATTATATAATTTTCTACATTATTATAGATTACTATGAAAAACAAGCTTATGGATAATTGTTTCGACCTTGATCTTTCTTAATAAGATATTCAAAAATACAATTGATGGAAAAATAAATAGCTCAGCACATACTCATAAGTGAATAATTATAGAATAGATATAAGATGATGATTAGAGTATAAAATAAACATAAATAATTTTTGAGTCTAAAGATTTTATAAGTGTAATCCAACATTTGAGACAACTTTACAAATTTCTGATTGACCCATGCAATTCATTGTGTCAAGGGAAGTTAAGATTTAGCTTATATATATATATATATATATATATATATATATATATATATATTTCTTCTTTTTTCTTCTTGTTAGTTTGTTTTTGTTTTGTTCGAAGACGAGCAAAATCTTAAGTTTATGGGTATATGATAATAACATAATTATGATAGCATATTTAGTACCTCAACTTGAGTATTTTACTCTGAACTATGAATATTTGATTATTTATTTGTGTTTTTAATCTTAAATAGGTGTATGAGAGAAAATATGACACATAGGATCAAACAGGAGGCGATTCAGATGACAAACGAGCGAGATGTGCTTAAAAGTCGAAAGTAACTCAGCCTATAGCTAAGCGCCATAGTGCCTAGATTAATAACTGGTGCTAAGCCCCCAACGCTATAGTATTGAGCGTTCCAGGTCTCAACACCATGGCGCTAAGCCTCCAACGCCGCAGCGCTCATACAATGTATAAAAAAGCCTCTTAAAACTTCTATTTGGACTTGGATTCGAACGCCTTTGACCTTAGAGTTTCAAAAGACTTAGCATATTTTTTAGGAGCAAGAGGCAGAAGAAAACATAGGCAATGGATTCACAAGCAATTCAAGAGATCAAGCAAATTTATTAAAGATTTAAGAACAAGTTCTTGAGCATTTAAGTCGAGAGGAAGAAGAACAACTCAGGGCGTTGCTTGTGTTATTTTTTGTCTTCACTTTTTGAGATGATCTTGTTCATGATGTTTTTGTATTCATGCTTTGATACTCTTGTTCTAATCATGAGCTAAAATCTTTTAATCTAGGGTTAGATGATTTAACATGAGATCCTGGCTATAGTGATTCTTTTATTAATTAATATTTTTATCCAATAAGTGGTATTAGAGCAACCTCGTGTTGAATTATTGAGACTAAATTATGAGATATGAATTATTCATTGATTAAATTATATTCAGGATTATAATTGCATGCGTAATTATTAAAAAAAAACTATATGCTGCATGAAATATTACTTCTCCATGCAGTATTTATATATTAAAAAAATGAGAGGCAAGTTTAATTCAATATGCAGATACAATGGTCTCTGAGGGATCGATATTCTGGACTTAACTCCTATACGATAGTGTACACTTGATACGATAGCGTGCACTTGTGTTAGATTTTTATTGGCCACATCACCCTCGTAAGTATGACAACCTCATAATATTTGGTTGCTCAGCTTTCGTGCTTGTAAAGTGAAGAAAATTGGAACCTAGAGCTATGAAGAGGATATTCATAAGGTATCTCGAAGGTGTGAAAGGATACAATGTGTGGTGCAAAGAGTTAAAATGACCAAGGAGTATTGTAAGCCATTATGTGACTTTTGATGAGACAACAATGCTTAAAGCTCTCCAAGAAAATAAGAAAGAAGAACCTATGCCCAAGAAAGATTCAACACTTGAATCAATTGAAGTTAAAGTGGAGTCTAAGTGTAGATTTGATATATTTCTAGATCAATACTTCAACAAGGTGATCCTTAATATTGAGCCAAGAACATCGACTAGTTCTTTCAAGTCCACCCAAAGTAAGACTAGATCGCTTAAGATAGAACTTGAAGAGTTTCTTCAACCAGGTAGCGAGAGATAAGTTAAGGAAAATGGTAAACCCGCCAATCAGGTATGCATAAGTAAATATAGTTGCTCACTCCTTTAATTCTACTTACACTCTTGAGTTTGATGAGTCTAAGACATATAATGAGGCTATAAAGAATGAGAATAAAGATAGATGACAGCAGGCTATAAAAAGAGATTAGTTCTTTTATAAAAAAATAATACTTGGATGTTGATGGATAAATCTCAAAAGAAACTAGTTTTGCGCAAATAGGCGTATAAGGTTAAGGAATGGATACCAAGCATAGAGCCTATAAGGTTTAAGGCTAGGCTCTTAGCACAAGGTTTACTCAGAAAAAAAACTATATACTTTCATAGGATTTTTTCTCTAGTTATCAAGCACACATCCATTAAGATTCTATTAATTATTTGTGCAAACCTTGATTTACATCTAGAGTAGATAGATGTAAAGATAATTTTTCTATATGAAGAGATTGAAGAGAAGATTTGTATACCATAGCTTTAAGGGTTTGTAAAGCCTTGGAAAGAAGAGCATGCTTGTTTACTAAAGAAGTCATTATATGGATTAAAGTAATCACCTAGACAGTGGTATAAGAAATTTGATGAGTTTATGATGACTTGTGAGTTTAATAGAAATAAGTATAACAGATGCATGTACTTTAAGAGTTTGAATAGTAGGATGATGACGTATTTACTTTTGTATGTTAAAGTAAAAGGATATTGATCGTATATAGAGATATGGAAGAGATACAGAAATTGAAGAAGTAGTCGAGTGACAAGATTGAAATAAAGGATTTGGGAGTAGCAAAAAAGATATTAGGTATGACATTATAAGGAAAATAAAAGATATTATCTTCTTGTCACAGTAGCGATATATATTCAACATCTTAAAGAAGTTTGATATGCTCAATGCGAAGGCTGTCTCTACTCATTTGGCCATGCTTTTCAAACTTTTAGTGGCACAGTCGTCGAAATTCAAAAAGGAAAAAGTGCAAATGAGTAAAGTACAATATGCGAGCTCTATAGGGAGCATCATGTATGTAAAAGTTTTCACGAGATCAGACATAGCACAGGCTATGAGTGTAGTAAATAGATACATAGCGAATTCGAGTAAGGATCACTAGCTTATAATGAAGTGAATTTTGAGATATCTCAAGGGAACATCAAATCATAGATTAATGTATAAAATGGCTGAGAATGAGAGTGAAATGGTGAGAGGATACGTCGATGCAGATTATGCGGATGATTTAGACAAGAGAAGATTATTGATTGGGTACGTATTCACAATATTAGGGTGTAGTGTGTGCTTGAGATTAGTTCTAAAGCATATGGCGTCACTATCTACCATAGAGGTAGAGTATATAGCTGTTGGTAAAGTTATTAAGAAGGTTGTGTGGTTAAAAGAGATATACGTAGAAGTAATGACTACTGAAGACGTCAACACCAGTGTGTATTGTGATAGTAAAAGTGTCATACACCTAAGTAAGCATCAAGTGTTTCGTGATAAGTCTAAACATATTGATATGCGGCTCCATTTCATTGAGATATTGTTCAAAATGGTGAGATTAGTCAAATAAAGATTACGTTGCCTAAAAATTCTGTTGATATGTAGACTAAATCACTACCATCGGTTAAGTTCGTCATATGCAAGAACTTAACTAGAGTCACTACTATGTGATGGTGACCGAAGATATGGAGATCAATGATCTTGGAAGCTTCGAGGATGATTTTGAATCAATGAGGGGTTTGTTGGAAATTAGTGATTAAAAATCAAAGGTGAGTTTTGATATTGAGTTGAAGATCAATAAAGAGTCAACAAAAAGTCTAGTATGTGAAGGTCGTGCTAGGAATGAGCGAAATGAAAAGCCAAAAGTAAAAAATTGTTCACACTAGTATTGTTCATACGGATACTATTCACGTGGCAACGTATGGGTATTTCCTATTTTAGCTCAACTGACTTCTTTATGTGGGATTTGGACTCCTATAAGTAAAGACTCTTATTTCAACTAGGTTTAGGATTTTCATAGGCATCCAAAGCATATATAAAGGCTTTATATTAGTTTGTAAATATATTACAACAATTACAACACAACTACAAAGACAAAACCCCTAGATTACAAAAGAGATCAATTGTGTGTTCTTTATGAGTGTAATTAAGAGAGTTATTTATGAAACTTAAATTCTTTCTTATAAAAGGCATACTTTATGAGTATCTTGTGTCACAGGCCGGACGCTTGCCATTGACCCAAAAGATTAGCCTGTTAGGTAATTCTGCATACCCATCCTTATGTACACAAGATCTACCCAATTTTTATTTGATGTGGGATGTGACATTCTCCCCTATCCAATCGCGTGACGCCCTCGTCATGGTATAGCTTAAACGCAATGACCAACTTGGCTCGTATTGCCCATCCCCCTAGAGGTTAGGGGACCAACTACCTACATGATAATCTCTATTATAGTTTAAGACACAAGATTTTTAAAGCCTACTTGACCCTTATTATCCATCCCCCTGACAACATGGAGGACCCACATCTCACATGGCAATCTTTATTGAGGTGATTTTAGGGGTTCATATACGAATGAGAATTCGGGTCTGCTCTGATACCACTTATCACGGGCTAGTCACTTGTCATTAACTCAAAAGACTAGCCTATTAGGTAATGTTGTATACCCACCCTTATATACTTAAGATCTACTCAATTTCTATTCGATGTAGGATATGACACTTGTAATTCATTAATAAGAGAAGTGAGATCTTGATCTGCTATAACGTAGACAAGTTGTCGAAGCACATATCTTTTTGTATGTTTTTTATTTATTTATTTATTCTTAATTACTTGTTACTACATTATATTACTTAAATTTATTACTTTCGCTTAAATAATGAGATTCCCTCTACTTTTGATCCTTGTATAGACATAAATATGTCTGCCTTCAATTTTTAATTTCTTAACGGAAGTCTTTTCTCTAAAAAAAATAAAATAAAATGATTCATAATGTTAACAACAATGGCTCATTGGAAGCCATTGGTTTGTAACTTAAGTTTCATAGTTGTAGTAATATAATAATAATACATATGCTAGCACAAATGATAAAATATAAATAATTGATTTGAACGATTTGATATGAACCCAACCTTAGAAAATTGTGAGCTCTTTATCTATTTCTACTCGTACAAGTGAAAATAAATTGTAAACACGACAGAATATATAAAAACTGGAAAATTTATTCATTTCGCCGCCCAGACCCAAGGCCTAAATTTTCATGAAAAGTTTGGCAACTACACGTTTTCAAGTATTTCGGGAAGAAAATATTTAAATTAATAGAGACTTTCTTTTCAAATTATTGCATTAGAAAGGCTAAATCAATAACAGGGTCATTGACAATTACTTTTATATTCTGCTTAGCTTGTAACATCTGTATATCAAGCCAAATCTGAAGACTTAAAAGACCCATAAATAGTCCAAATTCACGTTTGTCCAAATTTTGATGACAACCCTTTCATACATAACCCGAATCTCTCTCTTTTTTTAAAACCTTATTCTAATTTACATTTGGGTGAAATTGTTTAAAAGTCAATTTTATCATATGATAAGTTTGGTGGGGAAAGGTAAAAAAGAAAGTCTATATAAGGAGTGGGAGAAGCTTGGTTGAAAGCACAAGCAAGATCCCACTTTGTATTGAAGATGGGAAAAACGGGGTCTCTCGTTGCCTCTCTCTTTGCAACACTTTTAGTAATAACAATCTCTCAGCTTGCCTTAAGAAACTTCTGCAGATAACTACCACTACTCATCTCCTCCCCACCAAAGAAACACTCACCACCGTCGTCTCCACCAGACCACTACAAATCTCCACCCCCTCCCAATAAATATCCACCCCTGCCGTCTTCTCTTTACCATTATAAATCTTCACCACCTCCTTTGCCAGTTTACAAGTCTCCACCACTACCACCACTAAAGAAACCATAGAAGTACAAGTCTCCCCCACTGCCAACTCTGGTTTACAAGTCTCCCCCTCCACCACCACCCAAAAAGCCTTATAAATACAAGTCTCCACCACCACCGTCTCCTCCTTACCATTACAAATCCCCTACTCCACCACTACCACCAACTAAGAATCCATATGAATATAAGTCTCCACCACCCCCTTCACCAGTGTACAAGTCACAACCACCACAACCCAAAAAGCCCTATAAGTATAATCTCCTTCCCCACCTACGGTTTACAAACCTCCTCCAGTTTATAAGTCACCATTGCCGCCGCCTCCAAAGAAGCCCTACAAGTATAATTCTCCAGCTTATAAATCCCCACATCCACCATCCCCAACCCCCTTCGGTGCATAAACCACCACTTCACCACCCTTACATCTATGCATCTCCCCCTCTTCCTCACCACTACTAGAAAGTGTCCATGATAACTTGCACTTAAGGTAAAATTCTAATCTTTTAAACATTATTGATTTTTTTTACACATGCTTATGACAAACACTGACTTATTGAGTAACACACAATCAAATATGTTGGAGGAATCACCCTTCTCCCCGTGAGGTTAGGTTAAAGCGAAGAATTCTAATGAAGTTCAACCTTGAATTTTAACCTCGTTATACAACGGAATAATCTGTATATTAAACAAAATAGTAAGAATTCAAAACAGATAATAAAGAGCACAAAATAATCACTTACGTGATTTGACCAATTGCCTACGTCCACGGTGGATCCAAAGATTTTAGCCTCTTTTATTAACTCCCTAGAGATTTTATAAGAAAAACTCAATAAAGAACCCTCAAAATGACCTAATGTTTAGTGTATCCTTACTCTACCACTAGCAATAAACACTCAAACGATAATTTCACCCTAGCGCATACAAGCACTTAGTGTCTACTCAGTTCTTCCCTTCTCTTAGAGTCTCTCTTAATGCTTAATCTCAACTAAAGAATTTACAAGTGTTTATATAGAGGTTATTTCATGTCTACTAACTCTATTCCCTTATTGGAGTATGAGTCTACTTATTTTGGAAGTCCAAAACTTTTCAAAACTCAGAAATTCGGTTCAAATACCAACTTTCTCCGCTCTGGCACTATGGTGCTAGCTCTTAATGCGTCCAGTGCTGCGGCGTTGGGAATCTGACGCCGCGGCGCTAGAGTATTGGTCTGAGCCCCGCGGCACTAGCCCCTGTTTTTAGCTCTACGCTTTTTTTTTGCTTCCTTCGCGTCTTTGAGTCCCATTTCGCTTTCTTCTTTATGTCTCACACGTCCTAACTTTCCTCATACGTGTCCTACATGTTCTAAACCTCTTGTGACTCTCCTATTTAGTATTCATCTCAATTTTTATTTAAAAAAAATTATTGAATCACTAAATCTTTAATAAAATATGTGATAACAATTAGTTTAAGCATTGTGTTCTCTGTATAAACAAAGAAATAACACCAATGACAAAGACTCATTACATGTTCTTGCAGTCCAGAAGAATCGGATTCTTGTTCTAATAAAGGATGGGATAATTAAAGATCAATTTAAGTGAAAGAAAGCGAGTTTCCGCTTGATTTATCTTTATCTTTTGTTTTGAAGAAGAATAAACAGACATGTACAAATTAAAAAGAGTTAATCATTTGCATATAATCCTTGTTGCTTGTGTGTAGCAGTGCACTCCAGTCCACTTTCTTGAGCTTAATTCGAATTTTACGTGTAATTTTAACTTTTAGCATGCAAATGTTGAGGATGATCGTATAGTAAAATAAACATATTTGGCAAATGGTTTTCAAGTTCCTCTGTCATGATGAACGTGACGTGTTTCAAATTGACTTGTGTTCTTGCCAAAATTAATTTTAAGGTTTAATAACATTTGATTCCCTAACTGTTATCTTTCGAAGGATATAGTTTTTCCATTTGTATTAAATAGGTCCGAGGCCCTATATAATAACCAAAGTTACCCTTGTACGATAAGTTTTACCAGCAATAATGTTAAGAGTATGTAATTAATACTAAAGTACTCCATGAGTATTATTGGATATAAATAAATAAAAACCCTATACTATACAGAGACCTAGTTGTTTTTTACCCTATTAATTTTCATGAAAGATTTTTCATGGACCTAGTTGTTAACAACCAACTGTCTATTTACATTTGCTAAAATGGAAATTAGATAAGGACAAAATCTTGATCCTCAATATTGATTATTCACTTGATAATATTAAAAAAATTATTTATTTAATATATAAAATTTTATTAAATTACTCAATTAGTCTTTTATATTATTTTTATGTACTTCGATTAACTTTTGTTATTGGCAAAATAAATTCCCTTTTTTAAAGAATAAAATAAAATAATAAATTTAATAATAATAAGTCCTCGTATATTTAATCAATTTTCACATCGATTTAAATATATAAAAGTTGATAAATAATTAAATTGGGAGATATTGTAATTTAAATATGATATTATCGAAAAACTTATTTTAAAAAATTAGCTAGTAGCTTGAAAAACATGCATTTTCATAAAGTAATTATAATGGAAATGGACATAATTTTCTTAAAATAAACATACACAAAGATGCATATACTCGGTCCTTCTTCCATGTTGGTACCTGGGCTGGAAAAGTTTAGTCAAGAAAACATTTTTTTTCTTTTCATGTGAGATAAAGACATTTTTATTTTGAAGTTTAGTTTAATTCTTAATTTTATTTAATGAATTTTAAAAAAGATAAATTTTATCTCAATTCATTAATTTTTTACTATTTAAGTTAACGAAAAAGATATTTTCTTATATAATAACATTTTTGCCTGTATTAAAATTTAAATAGCAGAATTTTAATAAGACATGAGGCACAGAAATAAAATTAAACATATGACATATTCTGATAAGTTTAAACTTAAAGTATTAATTTTTAAAAATTATTTTACAATTAAATAATAAAGACAGTTTTTACCACTATTGCCAGTGAGTGACGTGGCCAGCTGTCATTTTCAGCGATGATGACGGTCATAAAAATAATTAAATTTTATATAATTAAATTTTATTTTTTTTCTAATCTATACATTAGTAGAGTTATTTTTGATAAAAAAAAAAATTAGAAAGAGGCCAAAAATAATTAAGAGGGTGGCAGCTACAATTTTTTGCTACCTTTTAATTATTTTAAAAAACATAATCTCATTATTGTGTAGATAAAAAAATAGAGTTTAATAAAATAAATTTTGGTCATTTTTATGGCTAATCATCATGACCATAAACTGTCGTCCGACACGGCTCATTAGCGATGGTGACATAATCTTTTTTATTTTACATTATTTATTTCTTAAAATAAAATATTAAAATTTAATCTAATAAGAATGTACCACACATCCTTTCTATTTTTAGTATTTTTTTATTAGTGACCAATTTGTAATTGATACGTAGAT
The DNA here is from genome assembly GCA_946807835.1 of Ailanthus altissimus. NCBI lineage: Eukaryota > Viridiplantae > Streptophyta > Magnoliopsida > Sapindales > Simaroubaceae > Ailanthus > Ailanthus altissimus. The sequence continues at coordinate 8,659,383 of OX327699.1, forward strand.
ATGACATATTGCGTGTCAATTTATATTTCACTCTGTTAGCACACTTTAAATTTGTGGTAAATTTTAATTTTGCCCTTCTAAAGTTAAAATAAATGAAAGGATGTGTTTACGAACTGTAAAAAAATTGATATTTTTGAAACTTGTGGAATAAAATTAAAAATTAACCCACACTTTAGAAATAAATTTGTCATTATTCCTTTTATTTATTTTTTAGAACAAGTTCTTTTTTAGATATCAATAGATATATTGTTTTGCTTTCAGTCAAAAGGTTGCGATATCAAATGTCATAACTTTGTGTTGATTTTTGTTATAAAATTGTGACAATTAACTTTACAATGTCATTGGTAATGACCTACCACGTCATTTGACAACAATGCTTCCAATTTATATGTGGCGGTTGCCATATTAGTAGCCACGTTATATAACAACCCAACTTCTTCTCCAACCACTTAGCATGCTATGTCAATTGCCACGTAGAATGAGGTGTTAGAAATTTTCTATCATAGATTAACCAAACATAATTTATCATAATTATATAACCAATGCATTCTATCACACACATATGAATGAACATAAAACGATAAAATAATTCACAAACCATGATTTGTAATTGTTCACCCCAGAAAATCACCTCGGGTCCAAGGCCTCCAGGCCCAAGAAGAAGCCAGTCCCCAAGGGCCCAACCAGATGTTATCATATGGGTCAGTACTTTTTAGAATCCACTGCCCCTTACAGGACAGTCCATCTAGAAGACAAGTTCATGGCAATAGCCATAGGACCAGGCCTTTACAGGGTTAGACAGTGGAGAACTTGCTCAGATTCAAAGGACTTAATCGGTAATCTTAAGCACCCGCTCAATAGGACAGGCCAGAATATGGCTGAAACTACCTTTTACACACTAACTAGATCAATTCATCTCAGCACCTGCGTGATCAATGAAGAAACTGAGTCAGAACAGACACCAAGTTAGCTGTCTATCAAACAAGCCGACCAGATACTACTAGTAAAGTCACCAGAAGACCAGCTCTTTAAGAAGACCTCGGACCTCGACTGAGCCGAACAGGAAGAGACTACCAGAGGACCGACCGAAGCAAATCTAGCTTAGCCTCACACTTAACCAAATCCACCAGTAAAATGGGTGATGAGCATAATAAAATGCATATTTGTTTAGAGATTCAGACACCATTTAATATTACTAATTTTAGCATTTTTATATTTTTAAGCTTAAAATAAAGTGTTAAGAGATTAATGACTGTTATTTGCACAGATTTAGTAAAATGGACGTAACTCTCAATGTAGAAATCAAAATCAAGAAATTCTTGAACTTGGAAAAACATGCCTTAATCTTATATAAACTTGAAGAATAATTGAAAAGTCAAATTCAACATTTTTTGGAAAAAAATTAGGATACAACAGAACTGGATTATAACTTTTGTTCAGTTTGCCCCACCTCATGTATTTGGACCGTATTTTATAAAATACGTACCCAATCAGTATGATTCTTAAAGTTAAAAAGTACTGACTTAATTATTAATAACTCTTATGTTGATAGTAAAATCCAAAGAAGTCGTTATCATAGACCAAATTGTATTGCAAATTGGTAAAAGGGTTGTTGGACAAAATTTGGCATATCTTTGGTATTTTGTCCATATCTCATTGGATACTCATCCAAATTGAATGAACCAAGTGGCTATGAAAAGAAGAGACATAATTCTAAAACTTTCATGTCTACTAAAAAGGTTACATTGATTATTTCTATTATAAAAAAGGTGCAGAAATTCGGTGATGGAGTGAGTGGCCTAAATTATTAAAGATTAATGTCACTCTAAACATGTTTCCATTTATTACTATATAAGGACACTCTTAGGAGGCTAATGGACGATTTTAAATGCTTTACAATTCCCTCATATAATTTCTCTTTATCATGCATTGTAAGCTAGGTTAGATTTCTTGGCAAGGCTAAGAGATGAACCTTTATGTGTAATAAATCTACTTCTATACTTTGAGTCTTTGTTAAGAGCTACAAATATTTGTAAGTTTGTTTGTATCTAAACTCTTATCTAGCATTTTTCTATAATCCAGAGGTTATAATTCTCATGTTTCATATATTTTCAATCATGCTTTCTTTATGTGATTCTTGTTGAATTATAATTGTTATTGGTTACATTATTTTACATGTTAATCTGTTATTGCAATATTATCAATCGATATATTATCGATCTTGGATAACATGTAAAGACAATAATTGTTTAATATTCAAGTTAATATTTTACTGTAATATTGTCAAAATGATATATTGTCGATCTTAGATAACTTGTATAAATGAACATGGTTTATGTTAATGTTTGCAAAGAGTTTAGTCATATCAAATACATGTGTTATCAAATGTGTTATATTTTACATATCTTCTGATTGATCGTTTGGGATATGAAACTTTCAATTGAGTTATAAAAAATATAATTGTGATTCTTGAAGCCTTACTTACATCATCATAAGACTTCTCCTTAAATTCATATACAATTCTATCTCATCCATATAAACGAATTAGTTAATTTTATCCTTTGTGACTGCTTTAATATTTTTATTTCACTAAGCGTTTTTGCCAAAAACTTCCTCGTATGATCAACACCTCAATCTATACTTCAATAGTTGCATTACATTTTAAGCATCAACAACAGGCATGAGGAATATGGTGAAAATATGCTTAACATATATTAGAAAGATACCTAACGTGTGACAGAAGTACAATAGAAGCAAAGTTAGAAGCATGTCAGAGGAAGATCTGCAGAAGAATATTTGGCGTGTGACAGAATTATAACAAAAGCAAAGTCAGAAGCATGTCAAAAGAAGATCTGCAGAAGAATATTTGGCGTGTGACAGAATTATAGCAAAAGCAAAGTCAGAAGCATGTCAAAAGAAGATCTGCAGATTTGGTGTGTGTCAAAAGAACAGCAAAAGAAAGATACTCAGAAAGCCCTTTAAAAACCAGTACTATAAAAATAAGGGAACGACACAGAAGTATGGGATGATAAAAAACTGCCCGGTTGATACCTTAGATGATGCCTAAAAAACCAAAAGAACTAGACATAAACGAAGAAAATAGGTTTTTTTTTCCTTAATTCTTGAGCATTTTGGCTTACCTTGTGACCAGTCTCCCCCACAAAGACCCTTTCTGACTTAAGTATTGGAGAGTCTTTACCGGAACCCACCCTAGCGAGACTATCACAATAGTTATGCTTGTGTTTTGTAGGCTCTACTATAGCCAATGAGGAAGAGAAGACCCAAGCTTACATAAGCAAGCCCAACCAAAACGAGGCCCAAGTGTTGATTCTTGCTAACAAATAAATTCAAAGGTCGTTGGCCCGAAGAACTATTTTTTTGGGTCAATAATTTTTGGCGCCTTCTGTAGGAAATAAAACAAAAATCTTTGTCCAAGAAAACAACAAGTAGCTATGGTAAAACAATCATCTACTAGCAGAAACCCCATCACCGAGAGCGAGGCCTGAACTTAAACAGGAACAAAGGCCACAAAATCAAGCCTCTTCATTAGTTAGAAAGCTTGCTGCCACCTAAGATCTGGGCAAAGATGAGGATCTTGAGAGAAGAAAGTGAAGAATTGGAATAGCTCATGACTAAGTTGATCAGAAGTAAAATGAGGGAGGCAGAGAACAACGGTAGAAGGGAATCTCAAGTGGAGATTCGGGAGCAAAAATTGAGGAAACAGATCGGGAACCTTGCACGATTTAGCCACGGCAACCAAGCCAAGTTAGGCACCCCTTGAGAGAAAGGGGACCTAGATTGGAGATTTTGGGCAGGCGATGAGGAAAATGCTATCTACTAAACAACGGAAACACCTACAAGGCGAGTCGGGCTTGAAAGACAAGGTCCGTAACTTGGAGGAAAAGTTGGAGAGCCTCTTGACGAAGAAGGAGAAGAAAGATCAACCTCCCCCAAAAAGACAGAGAGGGAGAGAAAATCACTGCTAACGAATGAGCTAAGAGACACAGAGCTCCTGAATGGGTTTCGACTTTCAAATATGCCTACTTATTGGGGAGTTACTGACCCCAACCACTACATTGACCAGATTACCAACCTGTTATTAATTGTGGGGATAAGGCAGGACCGAATGTGCAGACTCTTCTATATAAACTTGGAGGAACCCATCTGCTTTCATATAGAGGCTTGAAGTAGTGCAGTGCCACCTCTTACTACGAGCTGGTGGAGAAGTTTGTACAACACTTTCGAGGTTTGTGCGAGACAGCTAAATACCTAGAGCAATTAGAGTGAGTTAGGAAAGGTAAAGGTGAAAGCCTCATAAATTTCATCTAGAGATTTCATAAGGAGGTAATAGCTTTGGGAGCTTTTGATCAGCCCATCACCCTAAACGCCCTTAATTCAGGTCTAAGGCTAAATAGGTTTTGGTATTACCTAATGAAAAGTAGCGATATAAATTATGCGACAGAGGATAATAAGGCGTCAAACTATATATCGATAGAAGAAAGGAAGCAGCAAAGAGATCCCTTGCTGAACTGTCCCACCTCGAGGGCATGTTAGGCCTAGAGAAGATATCAGATACGAGGAGAGGAAAGGACCCATATTCCCTCATTAGAAATACTGGAGGCCAAACGACGAATATCAGCCTTCGCAGAGGGGAAACTTCACAAAATAGTGCATTACACCGAATAGTTGGAGGAATAATGGGCTAAATAATAGGCTCGAATAGGTTTCATCCGAGCAATTATTCTGGAAAGCCTTAAAGCCCGAAGGGCCATAAAAGGTAGCTCATGTTGAAAATTTTCTTCCCCTGGCTACACTGCGTGAAGATATTTATAAAGCAATTTAGAATAGGAGCTTACTCAACAAAAATTTCAAAGGGAATGAAGTGGAGCAGTGAGTAGATCTAAAGAAGTAGTACGACATGTATAGAGGGCTGGGACATACCATGGACGAATGCTCAGAATTGAGGGAATAGATAGATACGCTAATGAGAAATTAGTACCTGGGAGAATTCTAAGCTGATAGACAACTCCTCACATCTGCTGACTAGCCCAGTGGGTCGAACCTTAACCCGACGCAATTATTTTCGACAGAGCCACATTGGCAGAAGACTCAAATAAGCAACGTAAGAATTACTCTAAGTACTTAATGATGGCACACCAAATCATGTGCAACATTTCTCTAGCCAAGAAACCCAGGTTGTAGCAGAAGGTGCCGATCATGTTCACAAAGGAGGACGCGCAGGGAATTAGCTACCCCATGGTGACGTACTTGTGATAGAAGTGCTAGTGGTAGGTGAGAAGATAAATAAGATGTTTGTCGATCCGGGCAGCTCTATTAACATAATCTTTAAAGAAACCCTGGATGAGCGAAAATTAAGAACCTGCATATAAAAGGAATCCAGACATCGTTGCTGGGGTTCAGAGATAGCTGCATGATGCCGGTTGGAGTAGAAACTCTGCCCCTCATTATAGGACAAAGGCTATATGAAAGAACTGTGATGACTAAGTTCGTGGTGGTCAATAGGCCTTTTTTGTACAGGATCCTCATTAAGAAGCCATTTATGGTAAGTATAAATGCTTCTCTATCCATTCATTATTTGAAGTTAAAATTCCCAACAAGGTAAGGAATTGGAGTAGTGTCAAGAGATCAGAAGGTCACCAAAAATTATTACACGATGATAGTAAGGAGAGCATTATGTATTTCTGTCCTTGGTATAAATGAGGAAGTCAACAGATCACCAGAGCAAGCAAAGAAATAATAGATCGTGCAAGTCAGAAATAGGGAACCAAAAAAAATGGTTAGAATTGAGTCTCAGTTAGAGTAAGAGGTCAAGGAAGGCTAACCCATCTAGTTTATAAATTCTCAGACATCTTAACCTAGACCAACAAAGATATGCCCGGAATCGACCCCAAACTAGCTTTTCTCATATTGACTATTAACTAGAAGAGAAGAATCTTTAATCAAGAGCAAAATAAGGCTGTAGAAGCAGAGATAAAGAAACTGTCGGCAGTGTATTTTATCAAGAAAGTCCATTACCCTGACTGGTTAGCCAACGTGATCATGGTGAAGAAGGCCAATAGAAAATGAAGGATGTGCTTGGACTTCATCAATCTGAATAAAGCATGTTCGAAGCATAGCTTTCCTCTCCTAAAGATTGACCAAATTATAGATGCCACAGCTGGGCATGAGCTGCTGAGCTTCATAGATGCCTTTTTTGGCTATAATCAAAATCAGATGTTTCCCCACACCAGGAGAAAAATGTCATTCATCACCCATAAGGGGACATACTGTTATTAAGTAATGTCGTTCGGATTAAAAAACACTGGAGCTGCCTCCCAAAGGCTGATGAACAAACTCTTCACAAACCTAATTGGTAGGAATATGAAAGTCTATGTGGATGATATGATAGCTAAGTCCAAGAAGGTGGAAGACTACGTGACCGATCTAAGGGAAGTGTTTTTAATATTAAAAGAGAATAGAATGAAGTTGAGCCTGAAAACAAATGCTTTTAGGGTGAAGTCTGGGAAATGTTTGGGTTTCATGGTGAGTTAGATAAGGATAAAAGCTAACCTAAATAAAGTCGGAGTCATTCTGTAAATAAGATCCCTAAGTACGGTGAAAGAGATTCGGCGGCTCATAGTAAGGATCGCAACCCTGAATAGGTTTATCTCCTAGGCCACAATAAATGCTTCACTTTCTTCCAAGCAATACAGAAGAAAGAAAAGAGCATGTGGACAGAAGAATACAAATAAGCCTTCCAACAATTGAAGACTTACCTTTTTAAGCCAATACACTTAGCTGTCCCTATACAAGGAGATGCATTAGTGCTGTACCTGGGAGTTTCGGAATGAGTTGTGAGCTTAGTTCTGGCCAAAGAAGAAGAAAGGGTGCAGTGGCCAATATATTACGTAACTAAAGCCTTCACCAGCCTAAAGACTCCGTATCCTCTCCCTAAAAAGTTAGCTTTGTCTCTTATCATGTTAAGAAGAAAATTGTGGTCCTATTTTCAAACACAAACCACTATTAAAACAGATCCTACACAAGTTAAACCTATCCAACCAGTTGATTAAATGGGCCATGGAGCTGAACGAGTTTGACATTCACTATAATCTACGAACAACTATCAAGGGATAGGCCTTGGCTGATATTATAGACAAATGCACCCATGAGTCAATAGAGATCAAGAAGCCAAATGCCTAAACCCCTGATTAAGTTTTCAAAAAAAGGCTACTCTATATTAATGAGGCATTTAACTTGCAAGGAAGTAGAGTAAGGATCGTCCTTATGAGCCCTGAGGAAGACAATGTCAGTTATGCAATACGCTTCAAGTTCAAGGCCTTAAATAATAAGGTAGAATACGAAGCTCTTCAAGCCGGATCAAGAATAGCACAGACATTGGCTGCAAAAAAGGTATTGGTGAGATGGGACTTTCAGTTGGTGGTGAACCAGATCAATTGTAGCATTAAGGCCAGGGAAGAAAGAATGGCTACATATCTAGAAAAAGTAAGAAGTTTGACCAGCCAATTTAGAGAAGTACAAGTGGATCTGATCTCGAGGAATTAGAATCACCGAGCATACATCATCACCTGAATGGAAGGACTAGATCACAAAGTATTCAGGACTAGATATTGCTTGCCAACCACTCTTCTGGATGCTAAAAGCCTAATTCAACGCTGTAATGCATGTCAAAGATTTGCTAACAAGATCCAGGCACCAGCAGAAGAGCTGACCACAATGAGCAGGCCCTGGCTATTTGCCTAATGGGAATTAACTTAATCAAACCTTTGCCCTGAGGCAAGAGGTCTTGTAAATATGTAGTGGTGTCGGTTGACTATTTCACTAAATAGATCAAGGCCGAGCCACTATCAAAGATAATGGAGAAAAATGTTTAGGATTTCATTTAAAGGAACGTGATATACCAGCACGAAATTTTTCACACTGTAATTACCGACCATAGGAAGTAGTTCGACAATAACAACTTCAAAAACTTCTGCAACCAACTCAGAGTACAATTGTCATTCGCCTCTCCTGTACATCCCAAGACCAACAGATAGGCTGAATGTTCCAACAAGTTGGTCAAAAAGCTGCTCAAGAAGAAGTTGTTAGAGTGAAAAGGAGCATAGGTGGAAGAACTGAAAGAAATACTATAGGCACTTCTAATAACTAGTAAGACAGCCACAGACGAGACATCATTCTTATTGGCTTTCGAGAGTGAAGCAGTAATTCTTATAGAAATAGGAACCTCAACTCACCAAATGCTGAACTTCTCTGAAGCTGTTAACAACGAGCGGATGTAGAGAGGATTGGATTCAGTTGAGCAACTCAGAGACTAGGCCTAGATCTGAGCAGCGACCTACCAGTAGAGGACCGCCAGATATTATCACAAGAGGGTCAAGGCTAGATAATTCTGATAGACAGACCTGGTGCTAAGAAGAGTAGTGCTAAACATAAGAAATCCAGTGGACGGAGTCCTCGGCTTGACTTGGAAAAGACCGTATAAAGTTCTCAGATGCATCAGAAGAACCTATAAGCTCGAAGGAACAACTGACAGGTCATGAAAAAATCACGGAATGTTGAACTACTAAAGAAATACTACTCTTAATCCTCTATTTTTTTTCTTTATACAATGATTATTCACCATATACAAACACTGTTCTTAATAAATTTGTTTATGTTCTTGCATGTATCTCTGTGGAAAATGACTGTTCGGAATATGGGATGGAATACTTTCGAACGTTGCCCTCAGGCCATCTGACAAAAAACCTTCCACAAAAAAATCACCCAGATCGACCTAAGCCAACCAACATCCTCTAAAGGCATACCCTTATAAACTACAGGTTCAGGTGAAGTCCTCCAGGCCGATGTATCATTGTTTTGCCTTTACATGTTAGTTTAGATGAGTTTCCCCAAACCATTCATCATCATATCGCATCATCTCATCATCATTATGACATCAACATCACATCATGTTGTTACCTTAGTCATTACATCATTATGACATCATCACCATTAGAATCACCATAACTAGTTCAACGCCCACGGGGTATTTCACCCTATGTGGTTCGACGCCCACGGGGCATTTCACCACTATGTGATTCGATGCCAACGAGACATTACACTATTACTGGTTTGACACAAGGATAATCAAGACAACTTGACGGGGCGAAGGTTGTGGCATTTCCACAACATCACCATGGTCTTTTTCACAGTGCTCATTGAAGAGGGTTTAGTTGTGGCCTTTCCATGGTATCACTGTGGCAATTTCATAGCACCTTTCACACACTGTTAAACGTTATTACGCTAAGTTAGTCTCCCAAAACTACTACAAGCTACTCGGTCAGTATTATTACTCTGAACCAATGATCATTTTCCAACAATTAGTGTCGCAAGCCACTCGTCAGCATTAATACTCTGAGTCGACCATCGTTATTCAGCAATTTCTCAATGGTCACAAACTGTTCGTTCAGCATCATCATACTGGGCTAATTATTATACCATGCTCGCTTTGATGTTAACAACTACTCAGTCGTGCCTCTGCCAAGCAAGACATTATTTTTTTTACTCAAGTCTTTGTAGGGTAATTTTTTCACAATGACGGGTTGGTTGTCATCTTTGTTTTTACTGACTACTGTCATATTTCCATGGCGAGTCGATTGTTATCTAAAAACTCTCAGACTTGGATGCATATTTTATCCCTTCACCGATCCAATTATTATGTGGCATTTATTATTGACTATTTAGTTACATTTGTTAGTCGGATCGGCTATTATAATCAGACACTCCAAGTTAGACTCTATATCAAATTATTATGGGGAGATCAAGTTTGCATGGTGATCATTAGCACTCAAGCGACCAAGCTTTATGCCTTATGGCCGTGGAGGAACTCATTTTACAACAAAAGCTCACCAAGTTATGAACCACTACTATTATCTTATCGTTGCAAGTAGTTCACACTACGGTTAGCTTTTCTTGTTACAGATTTTAATGTTATCGTGAACAGCTCAGTGATGCTAAAATTCTCTTATTGTAAATTACAGTTCGGCTATATTAATATATTCTAAATTTGATTTATAAGTTGTCCGGTTATATTATGTTACTTTTACCTTATATGAGAAAACAGATTCATTACAAGATGAGTAAATTAACATAGGAATTGGAAGGATAAAAAGAAAAATGCTTGCATTCATTAAGCAAAAGATATTACAAGAAGTTTTAGACATTGCAAAAAAATATAAACTTTACATAAAGGAGAAAGAGGAGAAGATGGAAGAGAAAGTGAAGGAGAAAGAGGAGAAGGTGGAAGAGAATACGCAAACTCAAGCTGATGTCAGGCACCTCTAAATCCAAAACCAAAACCACCCCAAAATTAGCATCGACCAGAGGATTGTCTAAGGAAGGAGGGTTGGCTAAAGCTTCAGTTGGCCCAGCTGAACTGCAGCAGCAACAGTAGTACTTTGGTCGGCAGGAAGAGCAACTTCGTTGGTGCCTGCAACAGCAACTCCACCAGTAGTGAGAGTCGCATCCGTAAGAGCTGCCTTATCACCAATAACACCAGCACCAAAAGGCACTGATGCCTCTTCAATATCATAGGTTCTAAAGGTCTCCCATTCGTGGTAAAGGCCTCAATGGCTAAATTCCACAACTACTGAAGGTCAATTTCTACTTAATGCTCTTCGAAGAGAGTGATCAACCTCTAGAACCCCTCTATTGCTCTTTGGTGAAAGCCTTCTTCGTGACCAACAGATTATTGATTCCTCTACTGGTCGAGTTGAACCGCCAAAGAATTCTTGCTCTCTTTGATCAGCTTCTTCTCCTGCAGAATCACCGCGAGCTGTGTATCAAGTTCTTTACTATTGCACGTTAGCTTGGCAATTTGGCTCACTGCCACAGCCAAAGAATTGGTCATCTTCTACTCGACCAATTTTTTTTTATGCTCGAACTCTAATAGTTTGCTATCTGCCTCAGCACGGGGGGTCATCATCTCCTCCAACTTGGCCCCCGCCTTATCCATCATTCTCCTCTCCTACTCGGTAATTCTTTTTCCCTGTTGGGTCTCAGCTTTGGATCGAACAAGATTATCCTCAGTCCTCTAGGCTCGAACTATAATGTCAAGCATCTCAGTCTGAAACTCAGAGAGTAGAAAGATTGACTACATGAAATATAGGAAAGGTCAGGATAAGTGAATATATAAATAGATGAACAAAAAAAGAAAGGACAAGAAACAGAGGACTTATGTTAAGAACAGACCCAATAGTAGCATTGAACCCCGTGGTAAGATTCAGGGAAGATACCTGACCCACCCAAGTTGGGATCAAGTACCTCTCTATCTCCCGCATCATGGGGAGTAGGAAGCCCAACTGCTTTATTGCTTTCGGAACCAATATGAAAGAGAATACATGAAGGGGAAGACCTTCGCTGAATGATGGCCCTTCTTACCTTCTAGAGCTAAGCACCCTCATAGTTCAGCCAGTTGAGGTTGTTTGTGTTGAAGGTCAAGCCGGTGAACCCTACCCCCTGCCTTGAGTTTGGGGAGCAGGGAGGTTTTGTGCTTGAGGAGTGTAAGAGGAAACTCGCCCTCTCCCCGAAAAGCTACTCTGAACCTGTCCCCCCTCTCAAATAGGGTGGCTTGTTATTGTTCTTTCTTTGAGAACCCCATATCGCGAGATGGCACCCTCACTTAGCTTTCTCCTGAGCCAGAGCAAAACAGCAGCCCCATGATACTTTTAGGGTTTAGAGAACCCGACCGCTTAAAGAAGAAAAGCCTTCAATCTGGCTTTGTTTTCTTCTCTCATTACTACCTTGTTTGGACATCCCTGCACAGTGTATACAAAGGGAGCTTAAGAAGAAATGAAAGAAGACTGGCCTAAGGCAAGGGAAAATAAAGAAACCTACATCAAACACAAGGCCAATACGGTATGAAAGGTACAAAGCCTGACTCAACAAGGCTAATCAGCAACTACAACCAATGAACAAGGTAAATATGCTGAAGTGTAGTGGTTATCCGATTGATTATTTGCTCAGATACCTCGACATCAATAGCTTAGGTCATTGTAAGAAAATCAGAAATGTTAGTCAAATAGCACAAGGCAACAAAAAGAATTATTAGTACAAAAAAAATAAATACTTATATAAAAAAAAAAATCCAGCAGGGATGACCCACTCTCTCGCATCGTTCTTGGGGACCCTCTAACCCCACTCTTCCTCAGCAAAGAACCACTCCCCTTTTCAGTCTTTCATAAAAATAGGATGATCAGGGACTGAGTTTTAGAGGCCATGGAAGGAAAGGTAATAGAAGCCCCTTTGGCTCATATTTTTGCTCCTTAAGTAGTACAGGTAGCATAATTCCTAAAAATTGGGGAGGGGGAGGATTACCCGACTCTTGTCCACAGAACGTACAGACCAGTTAAGAATCTCTAAGAGTTAGGACTTAGCTGGTACGGAGCTACTCTTAGATGGGCCAGCATCTTGGCCAAGTAGCGCTGCAAGGGAAGCCTAAGGCCCAGCCTCAAGAACTCTACATGGATTTCTACCTCACTATTAATAGGGCTGCTCAGGTAATTCTCCTTGGTGGATAGCCTCAAAGTGATCGACTCAAGGATATTATAGTAGTTCCTAATAGGATCCGACCTCGTTCAAGCAAGACAGATAGTATTTAGTGCCTAACTCAAACCTTACCACCTCCACATCATCAGCCTTCTCAGTGTCTTTTGGGTTATTACCCTCTCCTTGCCCAATGCTAAAGACCGGCTCGGCCTCAATAATAATCACTCTTGAAAACAAAGGCACGCCACCTACTAAGTTGTCTCTAGACGCCATCAAAACATAGAGGTATTTTCTAAAGGCTACGGACACTACAAGGTAAAGACAAAAACAACCAACCACACCCAAAAAATGGTGAACAAAGAAAAACGGGCAATAAACGTCAAAATAGAACGCTGAAGCAACCGAAGCAAGAAGACAATAACAGAAACTCAAAAAATGGCTTTAAAAACTATAAAAACTACTAGGAAGACAGAAGCAAGATCAAGTAACAAAAACCCATGGATGCAAAAAAAATACTAAAAAAAAAGGACTATAAAGAAAAAAAGGCAAAAGAAGGAAAAACTTACCAGAGGATGCACAGAAATTAAAAGAAAACCACGACAGCTACGAGCCACCAAACAGAGAAACAATTCGTACCAGAGAAACAATATGACAGCAACGGAGAAAAAATGCAGAATAAAAGAGGCGAATGAAGAAGAGGGTAAATTATTTATAAACAACAGTAGAGCAATCATGACCGTCCAGATCAAACGAATGGACAGAAATGACAGGAGACTGAAGAGACACCTATTGGGATAAAGAGTGACGCTTCGGGTTCTTAGACCGTCAGATTCAGCAGATCAACGACCCAGATCATTCGGTCAACTAACATCACTTAAAAAATAGAAAAGATGTGACTCTTGGGTCTCAGCAACCCCCAACTATATGATCAAAAAGTACATCAACGGCTAGGGAAATGTTTCTTGTTCAATAAGCTTTTCACACGAATTAAGGATGATGCTTAAAGAGATTCGTCATAATTACTTGGAGAAAGCTTGGGAGAAGCCGCCTTTATGTGACAGTAACATGTCGAGCAACCATGATGTCATCACACAGAGCCAACTAGCTTTAACATCCTCAAACGCAAGAGATAGCCAAATCACTTGTAATAGCATAACACCACCAAGAAACCTGTTCGGACTAGTTTGTACAGATGACAAATTGACAGAAAAAAGAAATGATGCACGCGAACAGGCATCAAAAGGACGACCTAAGTCGGCTATGACAAAATAGAGTTTTCAATTTTGAATAAATTAAAAACTAGATTGACGAACCTCTGTTCCCCTCATAAAATCACCTCTAGGCCTAAGGCCTCCAAGTTTGAGAAGAAGCCAGCCCCTAAGGGCCTAGCTAAATGTTTTTCTGTAGGCCTGCCTTTCTCAAAATCTACCGCCCCTTGTAGGAAAGTTCACCTCAAAGACAAGCCCATGGCAATAGCCATCGGGCCAAGCCTTGACAAGGCTAGACAACGGAGAACCTGCTTGGATTCAAGGGACTCTATCAGCAATTTGAACATCTACTCGGCAGAACATGCTAGGATATGGTCGAAACCACCATTTACACACTAACCAGATCGGTTCATCTCAGCACTTGCGTGTTTAATGAAGAAATCGGGTCAGAATAGACACCATCTTGGCTATTTGTCGAACAGACCAACTAGGTACTACCAGTGAAACCACTAGAAGACCAACTATTTGAGAAGACCTCGGACCACGATCAAGTCAAACAGTAAGAGACTACCAAAGGACCGACCCGAGCAGATTAAGCTTAGCCTCACACTTAACCAAATCCACCGAAAAAAATAGACATAAAGAATATACCAAGAATATGATTGACATATGTCAGAAAGATACCTAGTGTGTGATAGAAGCACGACAGAAGCATAACAGAAGCAGAGTCATAAGCATGTCAGAAGAAGATCTGCAGAAGAATATTTGGCGTGTGACAGAAGCACAGTAGAAAGAGGATTGTGAGATCCAATTCTTATGAACATCGTAGATACCTAAATTTTGAAGTATCGCGATAAAGATACTATAGGGATAATTGATTTTGACCCTACTGTAAATATTTTTATGTGTAATACGTGTGAATAATATTTCAACATGGTTATATTAACCCATTAGTGTGGTAATGTGAGACCCGCATGGGTGATCGGTAGAACAAGTTAAATGGCAGTAGAGTAAAATCGCATATTTATTATTTTATTAACCTAACCATAGTTAAGAAATAACTAAGGTAGAGTTAAAAGTTAATTATGGTTAGTATAAATTAATTAACATTTATCCAATTTTAATAATATAATAATAATAGATATTATGAATATTTAATATTATTATTATTATATTATTTTAAATGAGATAAGTGTTATTAAAGTGGGATAAGTGGCTAATGGTGATTGGTTATGGAAAAGTAAAAATGGGATAATTGTATTATGTTGATTGGTTAAAAAAGAAGAAGAAAAAAAAAAGACAAGTGTTTAGAATAAAGAATGAGTGCACGTGAGAAATGGGAGAAGGAGATAAGTGTTAGCAAAGAAGGGAGAAAAAAAAAAGAAAGAAAAAAGAGAGGAAGAGAAGTGGCCGAAAGAAGGAAAGAAAGAAAGAAAAGGAAAAGAAAGAAGAAAGAAAAGAAGGAGAAAAGGAAGAGGTAAGAAGAAATATTTATTTTGGTATTTATTTCATGTTTTTGGATGTACATATATGTATATAGATATATATGTATATATATCTCTATGTGTGTATACATGTATTTATGTATGTATAAGTATAGATATACATATATATGTATTAATAAGTAGAAGTACATGTGTATCTTTGTATGTATTTATACATGTATACATATATATATATGTGAATATATGTATAAATTTATGTAAACATGCAAGGATGGTGCTATGTATATATGTATATATTTAGGTATATATATTTATATACCACATATGTATATGAATATATTTATGTTGTGTATATGTATATTGTATAAGTATATATATATG
Organism: Ailanthus altissimus; assembly: GCA_946807835.1. NCBI lineage: Eukaryota > Viridiplantae > Streptophyta > Magnoliopsida > Sapindales > Simaroubaceae > Ailanthus > Ailanthus altissimus. Next base: position 8,674,960 of record OX327699.1, read on the forward strand.
TGGGTAAATGTGTAGAATTAGAGTTTTTGGTGATTTGAATGTAGAGACTTCAATTGGTTGTAATTAGGGTATTAGAATGAAATTGGCTTGATTTTAATGTAATTGGAATAAGAAATTGAGAAAAGAAATGTGTTGGAACATAGGGTGAAATTCTACCACTTTAGGGAAGTTAGGGATTGAATGGTGTTTTGATTGAGTTGTTGTATATAAATGATGCCTTATGTATGTTGAATGTATATGGTTGATGAAAAAATCAAAAATGAAGAAAATGGGACATAATTGTCCATTTTGAAAAGGTGAAGGGCAATTATGTCTAACTAAGTTATAAGGCGTTTAATAATTTTCAGGGTGCCGGGTGGTGAGTTAGATTAGATTAAATGACTCCATAAATAAAAATTGAAAAGTAGTATGCATCCAGGCTTTGTATGCCGAATAGGGCGTTTAGTAGTTAAATGAGATTCTAGCATTCGATTTGGTTTTAAATGTCATTTATAGCGTGTAGGTGAAGAAACCGAGAGCGGTAACGGGAGCAGAAATCCAGAGCAAAATTGAGCGCAAAGCGGTTGTAAGTGAAAATCTGTCTTTTTCTGTTATCTTTCGTTTATTATGTTTCCGTATAATGAAAATATATGTTTTATGAGCTTTCAATGCCTAAACATGATTTATGATCTTGATATATATCTATGGATATGCATTTACATGTCGATTTAAGAAACAGTTTTAAAATTTCTGCATTTGTTTTAAAAGTCATTGGTACCCTCAGATTATAGTGGTGGTAATTGTATTAGACCCGGTCGGTATATCCCATGCACATAGGCGGATTATGGGGGTGGTTCACTAAGTCCGGGAAGTCAGGATGTCGAGTCATGTGAGTTGCTCTATGTGTACGGGGTATTATCTCGTTATATATATGCGATATAGGATTCCGCTGCATAACTAGTGAGATGTCTTGAGATGTCACTGTGGGTGCTGCTAGTTGAGGTGCCCTATGGCCTATTCACGTGTGCGGTACTAGTTGAGTCGCTGCGTGAGTATAGAGCTTTAAAGTTACCATTGATACAGTTTAAAAAGAAAATTATCGAGCGAAAACTTTACTAATTTAGAAAGAAAACTATCTTTGATATAAACAAAATTTAAATTTCAAACCACTTATTGTAACTCAAAAATTTTACCAATTATTTAAAATAACTTACACTCACAATAAAAACTTCATATTATTCATATGATTAATCAATAAAACTTTGATGCACACATTATTATCCTCAAATTAAATATCAGTGATGACAATGATCGTAATAACTAAAGAAAAAAATTAAAATAATTTTATTTAATCATTTCATTAAAATGATTCTGCATGCCCTGGACCATCGTTGTAAGGTCACTGACCTCTCTGTTGCTTTCCAATTGCATGCATGTTCCTAACAGAAATTTACAGTGTCGATCTTTTTTGAAGTTAATTTTTTTTAATTACAGTAAAAAATTTTATATTTTAGTAGTCAAGATAAAATATTTTCTTTTTATTTTGTCCTTATTTATTTATTTATTTAAATTTTAATTAACTATTTATTTTTTAATATTTAAATTAAAATTTTATTTTTAATTAATTATTTGTTTAATTAATTTTTAACATTAAAAAAAAAAAAAGAAACAAAGCAAAACAATGTACTTTGACTGTAATGCACTCTACAGGGCGCTCTAAAGGCAAAGCACATTGCTTTGTATTTTCGCTATGCTTGTAGAGTATTTTGTAGCACGTGTTATAGGGTGCGCATCACTTCTACGTAGTGCTACGTGGAAGTGAATAAAATTAATTAATTAAGAAAATAAAAATTTATTTAAACATATATTATGTGGACCATTTTGTCCGCAATTGTAATTTTATTTATTTATTTAATTAATTAAAAAATAAAATAACTATTAAAAAATATTTTTTTCTTCTTTTTTCTATTAAATTAATTAAAAAATTATATTTTATCCAAATAAAATAAATTAATTGCTTAAAAAATTAAATTTGAATAAAAAATAATAACAAATTTTAATTAGTTTTAAATTATTAAAATAAAATTTTAATTTAATTAGGATTTAGTGTTCTGAGTTTAGGGGTTACGGTTTAGAGTTAATTATTATTTTTTTATTTTTAGTTATAATTAATTAAAAAATAATTAATTTAAAATAAGACAAAAATAAAATTAAAAAAGCCACTATAGTGCGCCTTGTATTGGGTGCTACAAGGCATGTAGCGTCAGGAGATGCTCACTGAGGCACGTCTTGTAGCGCGTGCTATTGTGCGCACTACAGTAGCATTTTTAATTTTTGTAATTATATTTATAATTTATTTTTTTACGTAAATAATTAATTTTAATATTTTTTAGGAATATAAAATTTGATTAAATTTATTTATTAAATTAAATAATTATAATAAATTTTAAATATATATTTTTGTAAATTATATAAAATGTATAAATTAAAATAAAATTACAAATGAGGGTAAAATGGTCCATATAACATATGTTTGATTAAATTTTTATTTTCTTAATTAATTATTTGTTATTCAAAATATTGAATATAAAATATAAAATAAAAAACTAACAAAAATATATAAATTTAATATAAATACAAATATTAATTCTAAAAAACAAAATGTCACGTAGTGCCACGTTGTAGTGATGCGCGTCTTGTAGCGCGCGTAAAGTGCAACCTGCTGGGGTGCACTTTGTAGCGTGTTCTGTAGTGCGCGCTACAAGCATAGCAAAAGCACAAAGCAATGTGCTTTATAAATTAATTAAACAAATAATTAATTAAAATTAAAAAATAAAAAATAAAATAATTAATTTAAAAATTAAAAAAATAAATAAGGGCAAAATGAAAAAAATATTGTGCCTTTGGTCATTAAAGTTTGACTATTATTAAAAGAAAATTGACCTCAAAAAGAGGTTAACAGTTACAATGTTCCTATTCTTAATTAACTAGACAGTCTAAAACTATAACAATTAATTATTATAAAATCAAGAGCTATAAAGCTTTAATTTTTTTACTCTATAGGTAAAATTTGAAATTTACAAGCTTATTTAAAATATAAAAAAGTATATTTTAAGTACACAAAATAAAGGAAAAGAATTAAAGAAAAAAGAAAAGAAAAGAAAGTTAAGATGTTGAAAATAACTACTTTGTTACCATTTGAGCATTGGGACGCTTAAGTTAGAATCTTAAGTTATTATCTGCAATGCCAGATAATAAACACAATGGTGCTCAATCGGGTTATTTAGATTTGACTTTGCAAGTGCTGAGTATCACAGTACCAATTTTGGGCACTTCAATGCCAATTGCTGGAGATGTAACATTTGAGAAAAGCCACTAAAATTTTCAACTATCACGATCTTTTAAAGAAATTTTGTCTCTTAAAAGATATTTTCTCTCTCTATATATAACAACACATCTCAATTAAAAAAGAGATACAATCTCTTTATTTTTATTTTTATTATTGGTATTATTATTTTTTATTTTTTTCAAAATTTGTTATTAAGATAAAAATTTTAATTTGTATTAAAAAAGAAATTTAGTCATTTAAAGCATATTTATTGAGAATCTATTAATTTTAACAGAATATTCCTAATGATAAGGTATCAATGCATATTTTATTAAATATTTGAGTATTAGTGTCACTTTTTTAAACTCGTTATTTTTTTTGTAATTAGACTTTATCTTAGGGATATTCTAGATAATATCATTTATTTTACTTTGTTATTATTATGCACTGATGTTGCTGGATCCTCTGCTGCGAATGCAAATGAGGAGGGGTTAAGGCCTTCTGAGAAGAAGAAGGAAAAAGAATCTAAATCTTTAGAAAAGAGTGAAGAGAAAAAAGCTGATGTTTCTGATTCTCCCCGCCCAAGGTACATATAGGTGAAGTCAGTCCTGAAGGTAAATCCTTTCACCAAGAGTCACTTTGGCTAGGTTAGCAAAAGAGGCCGAACTTAAAGAAGCCAAGAAGAAAAAGGCTGCGACTTTGGGTACTGGAGTTACTGAGTGGCGAGTTGATCCTGTGTCGGCTGCAAGTAGTACACCTACTATTGAAACATCAACTTCTGCTTCAAAGCCTATTGTTAAGGCTTCTGTTTCTACTGAAGCAACACCTAATGCATTGGCGCCTTCAGGTTTTCATTAATATTTGTATTTTTCTATTTATTGGTTTTCTTTTTTCCTTTTCTCTACTTATGTATAGCTTACCAAAGTTTAACTTTTTTCTTTTGCAGGTCAATCTGTCAAAAGACACTCCTTAAACAGGAAGTTTTTTTATTCCCCCTCTGTGACTTCTTCTTCTTCTTTTAAGAAGAAGCCTGAGCGTGTTTTGTTTTCGCTTGCCCGACTCCTTTATAAAGGCGAAGTTAGAAAAGACCTTAGACGATTCTTCAGATGGTAAAGGTTTACCTAGAGATCTTGATGAGTTTTGGTTCATTAAATTTTTGTATTTGTTTTTTTACTTTTGTCATGTCATATACATATTTTATCTGCTTCCTTTTTTGTTTTACAGGTTTGAGCGAGCAAACCAAATCTGCTTCTGCTGCAAGTACTAATCCTCCTGCGAGTACAATTCCTTTTGCGAGTATAGCCTCTGCTGCGAGTACTGCCTCTGCTTCTGTTACGAGTACTGTCTATTTCTTCTGCGAGTACTACCTCTACTTCATTGCAAGTACTAATACTTCCAATAGTGTAATATTACAAGTTATACGTGGCTCCTTTATTCTTAATAAGAATGGTTCTTCTACTTACGTTTTACTAGATGTTGACTTATTAAAGCAGAAATTGAGTTCTTCTTTCTCTACGGAGGACTCTAGCCCTGTCAAAGTTAGTGACTCTATTTTCTTTTATGGGAGAGTTAGTCTAGTTATAGCTTCAGCTTTGCGTACTCCAGTTAATGAGGCACGACTGTCTCTTCTTTTTTATTCTGATTTATTAATGCACGCTTTGGCTAAGTTTGTGCAAGTGAGTAATTATTTATATTTTTCTCTTGCTTTCATATTTTTTCCTCATATTTTTGTTTTATATTTACATTGACCACATTTTCTTGCTTATAGGGAACTCTGTCGGTCTAAGAGCTTTTCCAGAGATAGAAACTTGCGGAGGGTTCTTCTAAGGAATCCATTGACTCACTCAATCATAAGGTTACAGATCTTGAATCTCAACTAACAGCGTCCCGACTCGCGATTGTTCACAGGGACGATCTGCTGAAAGAAAAAGATGATTTAATTGGGTTTAACCAGCGACTTATCTAATTGTCATCGCGAGCTGTCCACTGCCTCTAGCAAGGCTGATCTACTAGACAAGAAGAAGCGCTTAATAAAAGATGTAGTTTTTCGGCAAGTCGCAGACCTCAAGGCTAAAGATTCAGAAATAGTAAACCTCCGGGCAGAGCTTGCTAAGTGAAAGAAGTGCCATGAGCAGCTACTTGTTAGAAAGAAATCTTTAGCTCGCAGGCTTAATGATAGCCATCTGAGGAAGGCTGAACGTTATCAGCTCTTTGTTCTGACTTCCTTTAGTAAAGGTTTTGAGAAAGGCTGGGATACTCGCGATTGGAGCATAGATTTGAAGAGTAAGTTTAGCTATCGGACCTAGATGTCCTTCGATGATGACAATCTCGTTAGTAAGATGGAAGATGACTCGGATCTGGAGTCTGATGATGGTGATGTTCTTAGTGATACACCTTTTAACGCTACTCTAAATGGTTTTATTGTCTCTTCTTCTGACGCGACGATCAGTGTTTTTCTTTCTTTGGTTTAATTTCATGATTTCTACATTTGTTATGGATTCTTGTTAGGACAAGACTTCTTCATTTTTATATTTTCTTTTTTAGGTTCCCGAAAATCTATAAGAACGCTCTGTTTGTGAGGATGCACCTACTACGACCTCGTCTCATGCTAGGACTTTTCCTCAAAAAGATGCACGATTTCATAGTACTTTTACTTTCGGGATTTTGCTCTTTTGATTTTTGATGATTTATAGGTTTTATCCTTGATGGGACATTTTATGGGCATGAATTTTTCTTTTGGGTATGCTTTAGGATGTATAGACCTTTTCGCGCGTTCCTTGAAGATATATATATATACACTTTAATATGCTTATATTATGTTCCATATTATAAAATATGTTCATTTATTTTGCTGCTTTATAAATAATCTTGTACTTCGTTTATACTAGTATAATCTTCTCTTATTTGTGCACAAAATTTTTAATTTTTATTTTGCTTATTTTACCTTATTGATGTCGAGTCAAATTTTAGCTTTTAATAAAGCTCGTTTCGTATTGCAAATGGCTTAAAAAGAAAGTAAACATTAGAAGTAAGTATTTATAATTGGCCCGTTACTTTTCTTCTTTTTTTTAATGTATGGGCTAGAATGTGAATATTATTTATTTACCTTTTTTTTTTCTTTCTTTGATATAGGTGATTATATTTAATCATCCTCTTGCATACACGACTTAGTCAATTCTTTTCTTAATTGCTTGTAATATTTATTGACTTTTTTCTTTTGATTCACGACCTCTTTTAATCACCTCTTACTTACAATAATTGTGATATGGCCTGGTCACAAGGATGTAATTTACATAATATTTTATATTTATGAGAATGCGATACAATTAATCATCTTTCTTTCTTTTTTTTCTTTTTTCTTTTTCTTCTTTCTTTATTATTTTCAAATGATGCGATACAATTGATTGTCTTCCTTTCTTTTTTTCATCATTCTTAATTATGAATGACTTGACATATGTTAGTCAAATTTGCTTTGTGCGACTTTATTTAATAATCTTTTAATTTATGTGACTTAGTTATCTTTTTGCTTTATGTGATTTATTTTGTTTGCTTTTTAAGCTATATCGGCGCGATATATATTAGTTGTCTTTTTATTTGTGCGACTTATTTAGTCGTCTTTTAATTATGAACGACGCAATTTTTATATATTAATTGTCTTTTTGTGCGACATATATTAGTTGTCTTTTTGCTTGTGCAACTTATTTAGTCAGCTTTTAATTATAAATGGTGCGACATATGTTGGTCATCTTTTTATTTGCGCGACTCGTTTGGCTATCTTATTATTATTGTTGTATTATTTTTATAGAGACTTTACTAATTTGTAGCTTGTGTCATGGCACCTCACATTTTTTTCTATGACTTGCGCATTTTGGCATCCTTTGTGCCTCTTAGCTGTCTTAGTGAACATTTTTGTCACACAATTTGTCATGAATAAAAACATACTTTTCTTTTTCATTAAGATAAAATGAGAATAAAAATATAAAAAGCTTTGTAGTAACTTTTGAGACAGAAGGAAAATCATGTCTTCTACTTACATGCAAATTCTAGATCTTATGTAAGTATTAGATCTTCTCATCTACATATGAAACTTCTTAAGATAGATAGCATTCCATGGCTTAGGCACTTTCTTGCCTTCAGTGCTCACTAGCCTGTAAGTGCATTTTCCAACTATCGCCTTGATCTGATAAGGCCCTTCCCAAATAGGAGCAAACTTGCCAGCATTAAGCTCTTTGGTGTTCTTAATTACTTTTCTCATAATCCAGTCGCCTTGACTAAACTGTCTTAACCTTACAAACTTTTGTCTCAGTTTCTACAAATTTTGTTGGTAGGTTACCATTTTGATGATTACGACTTCTCGTACTTCTTCACCCAAATCGTTGTTTGCTACTAACTATTGCTCATTTATGGCTTGGTTCTCAACAACTTTTGATCTCAAAGTAGGTAGCCCTACTTCTGCTGGAATCACCGCTTTATTGCCATAGGTCCTAGCGAATGGAGTCTCATTGGTTGCGTTTCTTTTAATTATATAATAGGCCTACAAAAACATGGTGAGCTCTTCCAGCCATTACCTTTTCTTTCCTTCTAACTTTTTCTTCAACATAAAAAAGTTGATTTTGTTAGTGGATTCTGCTTGACCGTTTCACTGCGGGTACCTGTTTGAAGAAAATTTATGGATGATCTTCATTCTTTGGCATAGCTTCTTCATTAGTTGATTGTCAAACTGCTTCCTATTATCTGAAATGATTACTCGAGGGATACCAAATCTATAAATGATGTTATGGTAGACAACTTTCTCCACTTCTTTATGGGTGACATTTACAAAAGCAACTGCTTCTACCTACTTGATGAAGTAATCAATAGCGAGTAATATGTACTATTTTTCTCATTTGGCCTTGGGTAGTAACCCTACAATGTCCAATCCTCATTGCACAAAAGGCCACGGGCTTACTATTGAAATAAGATCTTTCGCTGGCTAATGTAAGGTGTGTGCATGTATCTGGCACTAGTGGCATTTTTTAGCAAATGCCTCTGAATCTGCAATTATATATGGCCAAAAATACCCTTGTGACATTATCCTGTGGCTATAGATCTTCCTCTTATGTGATTTTTACAGATCCCTTCATGCACTTCTTCTAGGATTACTTTATCTTGCGCTAGGCCAACACACCTCGAGTAGGGGCCATTAAGTGATCTCTTGTATAACTGCTCATCTATAATGGAAACTATTATAGCTCAAACTTTCAATGTATAAGCTTCATTAGCATCTTTAGGTAGTTCATGTGACGTTAGATATTTAAGGAAATGAATCATCCATATTTCCTCACTTTTTTCAATCATAGAGACTTCAATATGCTTTTTAACACTAGAATTATACAATAACTCAATTTTTACTTCGCGAGTCTTATTCTTTATGTTAGATGCCTCATTAGCTAGCTTGTCTTCCTATTCATTAGCTTCCTGTAGAATTTGAGTTAGGATAAAATATTGGAACTTTCCTATGAGTTCTCATTATTTTTTATGGTAAAGATTCAATCTTTTGTCTTTTGTTTCGTACTATCTCAGGAATTGTTTAACTACCAATTAAGAATCTGTCATGAGCGAAATTTTCTTTACTTGTAGCTTTTGTACCATCAACATCTCATTGATTACTACTTCATATTCTGCTTTATTATTTGACGACTAGAACTCAAGTCGCAGAGATTTTTTTATCACCTTCCTTTAAAGTGTTATTATCTTAATACCAATTTCAGTACCAAATTGATTAGATAAGCCGTCAACGAAGATATGCAATAGGGTATGTTTTAAGTTTTGATGCTTCTTTGTTTGGACCCAGCATCTCATCATGACTTGGCTCAAACTCCAACAAAAAGTCTACAACAACTTGCCCTTTTTAACTGTTCTTGGCTTATATTCTATATCTAGGGTGCTCAGTTACATAATCCACTTGGTTACTCTCCTAATTAGGTATGGCTACGATAAGATTGTCTTAATTGGATAAGATGTTAAGACTACCACTTTATGCACTTTAAAGTAATACCCAAGCTTCTCCACTACATGGGACAAGGCAAGTATCAGCTTTTCGATTTTGGTGTAGTGAACTTCAGTTCTTACCAGAGTTTTACTGACTTAATATACTGGTTGTTGTTGATCTTTTCTTTCTACAAACAAGGCAGCACTTACTGCGACATCAAACACTGCTAAGTAGAGAAATAATGGTTCTTTATGCTCTAGTGTTGCTAATATTGGAGAGGCTGCCAGGTACTTTTTTAGCTCTTGGTATGATTTCGACTATTCAGGGCCCCATTCTCCATCTGAAGACTTTTTGATGATGTCAAAGAAAGGTTTGCACTTATTTGACATTCTGGAAATAAATCTGTTCAATACTACAACTTATCTTGTTAAATCTGGGCTTCCTTAGTATTTTTTGGCTCTTTTATTTCTTGAAGAGCTTTGATCTGGGTTGGGTGAATTTAATCCCATGTTGGCTAACCATATGCCTCATAAAAGTACCTGAAGTTACACTAAATATGCATTTCGTAGGGTTGAGCCTCATGTTAAAGTGTTTTAAAGTTTCAAACACTTCCTACAAGTGTTGGAAAAGATGTTCTCTCTTTTTGATCTTGATGCCATATCATCGATATAAACTTCTACTATTTATCCCAGTAACTTCCTGAATATCTTCATCATTAGCCCTTGGTATGCTACTCCAACATTCTTCAAATTGAAGGGCATAACTTAATAGTAATATATCCCATGTTCTGTTATAAAGGCTATTTTTTCCTCTTTTGCTGGGTTATGGGTATATCATTATACCGAAAGTATGCGTCGAGGAAGGTCATCATTTGATAGCCAATAGTTGTGTCGACCATTTGATCGATCTTTGAGAGAGGAAAATAATCTTTGGGGCAAGCTTTATTTAAGTCTGTGAAGTCAATGCAAACTCTTCATTTGCCATTTTTCTTTTTCACCACAACCATGTTCAATAGCCACTCAGAGTAATGGACTTCCCTAATGAACTTAACTTTTAGGAATCTTTCAACTTCTTCATCTACAACTTTATTTCTTTCATGGGTAAAATGCCACTTCTTTTGCTTTACTAAAGTCACTATAGGATGATATTTAAAGAATGGCAGGAAACTTTTGGATCCACTTCAGGTATGTCTTCATGGCTCCAAGCAAAAACATCGGTATTTTCTTGCAGCGAATTGACTAACTTATCAGCATATTCTTCTTGTAGTTTGGTTCTTATAAGAACCTTATGGTTTAGTTGGGTTGAGAGGCATTTCTTTTGTAGGCTCAACTTTGTTCAGATGTACTTTTTTTGGCTTGGCAAGTTCTTCCTTGTCTTCTAGGGCAAACTCATCAACACGCAATTCTATAACTTTATTTGCATTCATCTTTTACCTCTTTATCTTTTTTCGCCCCTTTGTATACTGTCTCCTTCTCTTTTTGATACCTTCTAAAACTAACAGTAATTGCTATTTTATAGGACTTTGCATCTTTGTTGAGGCAGATGATGAAGTATAAGCATTTGTATGCCGAAGCACTTTTTGTTTTTCTTTTAAGCTTAGCTAGTAGCACTTTTTTTCTACTTGTTAGTCTCATTTTCTTGTTATTCCCATGCCATTTTGAACATTACATCTTATCTTTTGGTGCAAAGTAGATACTACTCCATGCATTTAGTGGACCCAATCTCTATGTATAATGGCATGGTACCCTAATAGAGTGTCAATTACCAAAAAATTAACTATCAAGGTTCTTTGTTGTTGGGATTTATGCTTACGTGTCATCCCATTATGTATGAATATTTGTTTAATATTTATACTAATGTTATTATTTCAATAAATTGCTAATTATATTTATATATGGTAAGATGCTTGTAACGTTTCAGATATTGTACGATCTGAAAGAGTTCAGATCTGGTCTAAATGAGTTTAGATCAGTGCTAAGAATTAGCAACGCTGAGAATTATAAATGTTAAGAGTTGGCACTGATAAGAGTTACCAGGTTATAAGAGTCAGTAATATCTAAAGAGTTAGAGCCTTGTCTGAAATGGGACAAAGACCTAAGAATATATTAGTAATGACATAATTGTAAAGAGTTGCAAATAGTGCTAGAAAATGTCATTATGCAAATATGTTCTCAAATATTATGTTCCTGATCTATCTTCACTGATGCAGGTCTGTCAGTGAATACCTTAACAAATATATAGATTAGTGTATGTCTATATCTGGATGGTCAAGATGGTTATTCTTAGCAAACCATGAGTTTAGTGGAAGCTCGTATAAAGATATAGGTATTCAGTAAGGACTGAATACTGAACAGACTCACAAAGATCTCCAATAGACATCCCATAAAGCCGTCAATGGAGGATCTTTCGAGTTGAGTAGTATTCATGGTCTTTTGACCTGAGTGCCATGGTGGGCTTGTGAGTGATCCACCATACTTTGGTTTCACACATGTCAGAAACCTTTCATAGTCTAACCGCTGGGTGTCGCTGGGTATGGTCCGATGCTCATGGAGTCTGGTGTGCATAGATATGGGATCCATCAGCTCATTTGGGTGAGTATTATATCCTAATACTCTATAGATTGTATTTCAGAAAGTCTTATGGCCATAAGCAATAATTCCGGGGAAAAGAGTTTAACCCTAGGGATAAATAATATTACAAAAGTGTTTGGAAATATTATTTATTGAAATACAATTCAAGAGATAAGCTTTTAGTCAGGCATATAGAGATTTAACGGTGTTGATCTATATCTCTGCTCTACTCGGATATAAATGATGGAGGAATTATATGAATATGTTATAACCTCAACTTGTATAGTCTAACACGTCGTTTTGTAATATCTGTAACGTGTGTATGGGGCATCGTTCACGGATGTATGAAGGAGTTTTATATGACAATTCGGGCATAGACTTAGAGAGTCTCACAATATGAAGTGTACTCGTTGTCCACTGGGGCAGCATAATGGATTGAACAGTCCCATCCTAGAAATTTTAGCAAACTGAAAATATGTTTCGGGGTTCCTCAGGTTGTGCACTTGTTTAAACTTAAATGTTAAGTATATTATTTAATTAGTTGACAAGAGTTATTAACTAATTAGATATTAACAAGTGGCACAATTTTATTGTATGAATTGTTTTACCATGAATTCAACCATTTACCATGTTAGTAAAATCAAATAAGGTAAATATTAATTATTCAAATAGTTTTTGAATAATTAAATAAATGTTATTTAAATAAATAAAATATGATTTTATTTATTTGTTATTTTATTCCTAAATGGAAGACATACCTAATTTGAGAAACATAAACTAAATTTAGTGGAGCACCATTTTATGATTAATGGTTAAATTTATTAGACCATTAAAATGGCCACCAAAAATTGTTTTGGTAGTTGGCCACTTAATCTAATTTTGTTGGAGCACTTGTGAAGTTGTTGTAACCACTAAAAATGGTTGAGTTTTAAGTGTGTTAACAAGAGAGTGAATGAAAATTCATGCAAGTGTTGAGAGGAAAAAAAAGAGTTGGTTTTGAGAGAGTTTTTCAAAAGAACAAAGACTTGTGAGAAAAACCAAAGGAGAAAGAAAATAAATCCTTTATATTTTTCTTTTTAGAATCAAAACCTTGTTGCTGGAGATCATACTACTGCTATTCTAGCTTCACAATCCCACCGGATTGTTGTGAACTAGAATTGGACAAAAGTACACTTCAAAGTGAGCTCAAAATTGGAGCAAAGATATCCGAAATTCAAAATCTTCATTGGAGGTCTTCAAATGTATGTTTTTTGTATTCTTAAGTTGTTAAGAATTGAACTACATGTGTATATATTGATTACTTGATAAATTTCGCTGCCAAATTCATGTATATGATGCATAATTTTAATTTTTCAATATGTACACAATCACATGCATACACCCTAAAATACGTTAACAAGTGGTATCAGAGCATGTTTATTGTATTTCTGGGTTGTTTGAGTGTTATATGAAATGTTTAGAATGCCTGAAAATAATAAAAATTGCATTTTGAAGTGTTTAAAGTGTAGAAATATAGTTTTTGTCAAAGAACGCCGCGGCGTCATGAACCTAACGCTGGGGCGTTCATGTAGTAACATGAACGCTGCAGCTTTAAGTACCGAACGCAAGAGTGTTCAGAGCAGAACATGGGAGTGTTAGTAGTATAACGTTGTGGCGTTGAGGTTCTTAACATAGGGGCGTTGGAAACACAGAAAGCCAGGGCGTTCATGTGTTGAACGCTGGGGCATTTATGTGTTTAACGCTGGGGCATTACTATTGATGAACGCAGGGGCGTTCATGTGTTGAACGCCGAGACGTTCATAAGTCAGAAACCCAAGACGCATTAGGTTGAAAAAAAAAAGAGTACAAATTTTTTTTTTTAGAGCATTATATTGTATAATGCTATAACATTCAACTTTTAATGCTAATCATTTTGAATAATACACTCCAATTTAAAAATTTTACATGTGAGATTTATTTAATACAATTATAATTGTTATATCATTGTATTAAATGTAATATATACTTGTTTATGCTTATTAATTACAATGGGAACCCTATTTGGTGGGGGTTGGGTGTGATTGCATAAACAAAGATTCTAATTATGAATTAGATTCGTATGAGATGCGAAAATTATTATGATTGTTATTGGTAATAATAATTATAATAATTAAATATTATAAATAATAAATAAATAAAAATCTCTCTAAATCAGATTAAATAATATAGTATTATGAGATAATATTATATAATGATCCGTCTTATCAATACGGTATTAGGCGATTTACTTTGGTCTTTCCCAATATTGCTATAGCATGACGGATTGGTCGGGATGATTCAGGCTATGCCGGTTAAACATAAGATGAGGCAAATATATGTGAACGTATTGCCCAATATTGCTACAGCGTGAGGGCTATACTGGTAGCATATATTTGATGATTGACAAGTTAATCTGGAATACACTTATCCAATATTGCTACAGCGTGAGGATAAGGTGTATTTAGGATCATTCAAAAGAGTTGTATGAGATGCAATTGACAAGAGTTATCTACCTTTTGGGTTTACAAAGGCCAATATTGCTACAACGTGAGGTCAGAGTAAAATGCCAATGGGATCCACTTCTCACTATATAGTTTAAAGAATTTAAAACTATCGTTTTTCCGTTTGAGAGATTAAAGGGATTATGTAAAATAGTGGAGGGCATTTTCTAGATTAAAAAATGTATAACTATTATACCCATTATCTAAAACGTTATTTAGAGATTGAAATATTCTGCTAACATCTTTTCTTTTGTGTTGTTAAGATTAAATGGCTTTAAGCAACCCACTAGTTCGTATCCTAGATGCGCACCAACTCAAAGGTGCAAAAAATTATGCTGACTGGCTTATGAATCTCAGAATAGTTCTAGATTCTGAGAAGCTTGGATATGTAATTGATCAGCGTCTGCCCTAAGCTGTTTCTGATGATGCTTCTCTAAAATAAAATGAGACATATCAAAAATGGTTGGATGATGATTTGAAAGTCAAATCGTACATCCTTGGGTCTATGTCTACTGTTTACGCTCAAAATATAACGCGGCTATTGCAGTATAGATTGAGGTGTCGATCCCACGAGGAAGCTCTTGGCAAAATAGGTTAGTGAAGTAAAATATTAAAGCAGTAGCGAAGGGTTAATTGATTTAAACGGATGAGATAGAATTGTCTATGAATTGAGAAAAATGTCTTATGATGATTTAAGCAAGGCTTTGAGAATCACAATTATGCTTTATAAATCTACTCTATACTTTGATTCGATATTTATAACTCAACTGAAAGTTTCACATCCCAAACAATCAATCGGAAGGTATGTAATATATAGCACATTTGATAACACATGTATTTGATTTAGTTAAACACTTTACAAGCATTAACACACATCATGTTATTTATACAAGTTATCTAAGATCGACAATATATCATTTTGACAATATTGCAGTAAAAGATTAACTTGAATATCAAACATTTATTGCCCTTACATGTTATCCAAGATCGACAATATATCAAATTGATAATACTGCAGTAAAAGATTAACATATAAAACAATGTAATCAGTAACAATTATAAATCAATATGAATCACATAAGAAAAGCATGACTGAACATATATGAGACATGAGAATTATAACCTCTGGATTATAGAAAATAAAATAGATTAGAGTTTAATCAAAACCAAACTTACAACATTTATAGCTCTTGACACCGAATCAAAGCATGGAAGTAGATTTACTACACATAAAAGTTCATCTCTTAGCCTTACTAGGAACTCTAGCCTAAATTACAATACACTTTAATGAGAATAAAAGAAGAGAGAATTATCTATTAAAAATGTCCTAAGGGTCTCCTTATATAGGCAATGAATGGATATATGTCATGGATGACATCAATCTTCAATAATTTTAAGCCAATAACTCGTATATCCACTTGCAGCACGTTTTTTATAATGTAAATGATCAATTCAGCTTCTGCATCCGACATGAAAGTTGTAGAATTTTGACTCTTCTTTGCATAGGCACTGATTTCATGCAAATTAGATGAGTATCCAATGAGATATGAGCAAAATTCCAAAGATACATCAGAATTCGGCCAACAACCATTTTACCCACTTGCAATGCGATTTGGTCCATGATAACGGCTGATTCGGACTTTACCATAAACATACGAGTTATTGATAGTTAAGTCAGTAATTCACAGCTTCAAGAATTATACCAATTGAATATGTATTGTGTGAGATACGGTCCAAATACGTGAATTGGGTCAAGCTGGGTAAGAGTTATAGTCTGATTCTGTTGTATCTCAATTTTTGGCCCATAACATATTGGATTTGGCTTTTCCACTATTCTTCAAATTTGTGTAAGATTGAGTCATGTTGCACCAGGTTCAAGAATTTCTTCATTTCGATTTCTACATTGAGAGTTATGTCCAGTTTACCTAAACCTGTCCAAATAACATTCATTAATCACAATTTAAGGAGAACACTTTATTTCAAGCTAAAAATACAGAAAATACTAAAATTAGTGACATTAAATGGTGATTGAATCTCTTAACAACATGCATTTTTATGTGTTCATCATCTACTGAGCTCCAAAGGGAGCATGTCCACATAGACAGTACTGGGAGTATCATGCTCCACCTAAAAGAATTATTTGGTGACCGACCACAATTTGAGATATAATGGATACAGTAGGAAATTTCATGAATGTACAGGTGAATGCTGATAATAAATCAGGAACTTTAAATGATACAGAATTGTGGCATATGAGATTAGGTCATATAGGTGTGAGACGCCTAACCCGTCTAGTTAAGGATGGTCAGATACCTAATCTGACTATAGAAGCCTTATCCAGTTTGTGAATCTTGTATTCAAGGAAAAATGACCAAAGCTCCATTTATTAGTGTTAGACACGGTGCTACTGATTTATTGGAACTTATACATAGTGATGTATGTGGTCCAATGAATTATATTGCACTCGGTGGCTTTCGATACTTTATAATCTTTATCGATGATTTATTACGATTTAAATACGTGTTTCTTATAAAACACAAGTCAAAAACTTTTGAAAAGTTCAAAGAGTTTCGAATCGAAGTAGAGAAACAAATCGGAATGTATAATAAATGCCTTCGATTAGATCGAGGCAGTGAATACATGAGCAATGAATTTTTGGATTATTTAAAGGAGAATGGGATTCTCGCTCAATATAGTCCTCCAGGTACTCCACAACACAATGGTGTTTCGGAGATGAGGAATCGAACTTTATTAGATATGATTCGATCGATGATGAGCTTCATTGATCTCCCTGAATATCTATAGGGCTATGCTCTAGAAATTGCTGCTCATATATTGAACAGAGTTCCATCGAAAGTTGTTTCTTCTACTCCTTATAAGATTTGGAATGAAGAAAACCGAGTCTTAAATATGTTAAGATTTGGGGTTGTCCTACTTACATAAAAGTTACGCAACAGGATAAACTTGTACCTAAATGATATAAGTATCAGTTCATTAGGTATCCTAAGAATTCAATGGGATACCAAATCTGTGATCCCGAGGAACGAAATGTGTTCGTTGCTCGGAATGCCACTTTTCTAGAGAAACAGTTTCTCTTAGATCGTCGACATTGTAGAAAAATTGAGTTAGATGAACTCAATCAAGATGTATATGAACCAACGATGGAACCTCATGCTCAATCAAGCAGAATACCTTTAACACACCTTCTACGTAGGTCAGAAAGGATATCAAGGCCACCTGAAAGGTATGGTTCAATACCTGAAGGTGCTCTTGGTGTTTTCTTGATTGAAAAAAATGATCCTTTAACTTATAGAGAGGTAATGTTGGACATCGATTCAGGAAAATGGCAAGAGGCCATGAAATCTGAGATTGACTCAATGTATCAAAATCAAGTTTGGGACTTGGTTGAGCTTCTTGAAGGAATTGTTCCTATCGGATGTAAATAGATTTACAAGCGGAAGCGTGGGGCCAATGGGAAAGTAGAGACTTTCAAAGCCCGACTGGTGGCAAAAGGTTATACTCAACGATCTAGGATCGATTATGAGGAAACTTTCTCACCAGTAGCGATGCTTAAGTCGATTCAAATTTTACTGGCAATTGCTGCATATTATGACTATGAAATTTGGCAAATGGATGTAAAAACGGCATTCTTAAATGGATATCTTGAAGAAAAAAATTATATGGAACAACCTGAAGGTTTTACATCTAGCCAAACTTCTGGTTTAGTATACAAGCTGAAGAAATCTATTTATGAACTTAAGCAAGCTTACCGAAGTTGGAATCTTCGTTTTGATGAAGTAATCAGAGGGTCTGGTTTCATCAAGAACGAAGAAGAATCTTGTGTATATAGAAAGGGCAGTGGGAGCATGGTAGTCTTCTTGATTCTATATATAGATGACATACTCATTATCGAAAACGATATTAGTATGTTGCAATCAGTCAAAAGTTACCTAAGTAAGAATTTCTCCATTAAGGATTTGGGAGAGGCTTCCTATATACTAGGTATAAAGCTTTATAGAGATAGAGCTAGAAGGCTTATAGGACTCTCTCAATCATCGTACATAGATAATGTCTTGGAAAGGTATAATTTTAGTAACTGCATGACAGTTAATATACCTTTTAGACATGACGTTCATCTTTCGATAAAGATGTGTCCTCAAAGTGAAGATGAAAAGGTTAGAATGTCTAACAAACCATATGCATCAGCTGTAGGAAGCTTGATGTATGCCATGATGTGTACGAGACCTGACATCAGTACGATTGTAAGTGTTACAAGCTGATATCAGTCTGATCCAGGCGAAGGACATTGGATGGCTGTGAAACATGTCCTCAAATACCTTAAAGGTACTAGGGACAAGTTTCTAATATATGGAGAAAGTGAATTACAAGTGAGAGGATACATAGATTCAGACTTTCAGTCTGATCTAGATGATAGATAGTCTACATCTGGATATGTGTTAATTCTCTACGGTGCTGCAGTTAGTTAGAAGAGCAATAAATAGTCATCCACAGCTGATTCCACAACAGAGGCAGAATATATTACGGCCTCAAAAGCAGTAAAAGAAGCAGTGTGGATACGCAAATTTGTCGCTGAACTTGGAATAGTTTCAAGTGCAATGGATCCTATACCATTGTTTTGCGACAACAACGGAGCCATAGCACAAGCAAAAGAATCGAGAGCTCACCCAAAGTCTAAGCATGTGGAAAGAAAATACCATATCATTAGAGAAATCTTGACTAAAAGAGATGTAATAGTTTGTAGAGTAGATTCTATAAATAATGTAGCGGACCCACTTATCAAAGCCTTAACTCCAAAAGTATTTGAAAGACATGTTGAGTCAATGGGCATTAGATACCATCGTGAATGGCACTAAAGCAAGTAAGAGTTATTGAGATTTGTGCTTACGTGCTATCCCATTATGTATGAATATTTGTTTAATATTTATACTAGTGTTTTTATTTCAATAAATCGCTAATTATATTTATATATAGTAAGATACTTGTAACGTTTCATTGATAGAGTGTGTGGGATCCACCAACACCTTGGTCCACCAGCTGGATGACACCTCAGAGCCACTGGCGTCCCAACACACAATTAAATCTCATGCATGATTTCCAACCATGTTGAACCTGGGATCTCATCCCTTATAGGCCTTTAAGGTTCAATAGTTGTACCCATTGAGCTGGCCAGCGCAATGGGTACAACCATTGAACCTTAAAGGCCTATAAGGGATGAGATCCCAGGTTCAACACGGTTGGGGGTCATGAATGTGATTTAATTGTGTGTTGGGATGCCAGTGGCTCTGCGGTGTCATCCAGCTGGTGGACCAAGGTGTTGGTGAGTCCCACACACTCTATCATTTATATGGTAGTAACTTGTAGGCAGATCGATCTTACTAAAACTGTCTTGGTGCTATTGAAGGCAACTATAGGTGCTTTTCTTGTAAGAATCTCTGTTTTTTCTAGGCCCATCTTTTGAAAAGTACTCTAAAATATGATATTTCGTACTACTTCCACCATCGACCAGTAGTTTAGAGATATAACAATTAGAGATTTGAAAAGTGATTACTAGTGTGTCATTATGAGGATACACAATACCAACTAAATCTAAATACGAGAATCCAATGTAATTAGAACTTCCACCCTAGCTGTAGCTTGACAAATAGACATGACCCTGTTATTGGTGACAGTGCTTTATTTACTTACTTAGCGTGAGCAAGCTTCATCTCTTTACTTTTTCTTTCATTTTTGGTGTGACTTTCATTGTCTGGTCAGCCTTTGATGGTGAGCACCTTTAACTGGTGGAACATATCTTTTATTGTCTTTTCAAATTGTCATGAGAGGATTCTTACAATCCCTTAAAGAATTCCATTAGAAGTGAAGCATCATCCGAATTCTTTATCTGTATATATAGCTCTCTGAAATGTTGACATAGTCCTTCAATATCTTATTAATCCCTTGCTGTATAGTCACCAAGGCGAAGACATTAACTTATTGCTGATGAATTATCTGAAAGTGGTGGAAGAATAACTTGCATAAGTTTGTAAATGACTTAATTGATCTTTGTGATAAATTCTATAACCACGTCATGGCTATGTTGCCTAAGTTGAGAGAGAATAGCTTGTATTTGATAGCATCATCATAGTCTTCCAAAGACATGACCTGTTTGAAGGAGTAAACATGGCTCATGGGATCATAATTGCCCTTGAATATTCTGAAATACAGCGTGTGAAAATTGGGTGGTTTCTTTTGATTTTCAATTTCTTCAATGATTAGAGACTTTTTCAATTTCCATGAGTATGATACACTTGGAGCATAGAATGCCTGACTCTATAAGTTCTCATCGAATATCTCTTACATGCGAGCTTTTAGTGCCTCTTTTGGTAAACAAGCCGTAGGAGATAGCTTAGCAGTTGGTGTAGCCATGATGGTTGGTGTAGCAGCAGTTAGGAGAAATTCTAGTCATGTGTTACGAATTGACGATCTTGTAGGGAAGCGAACTTAAGGCTGTTATGTGGGCTGCAAGTTCGAACTCGGATGCCTCACCGGCTGAGTGACTTGTAGGGGTATCACCGAAAGTGGCAGATATTGCTGCAAGGTTGGGTCCTCATTGTGTAATACATTAACGCTTTCATGTGACTCGGGTCATTATGTTAACTATACTCATGGCTCTTCATTTTCTTGAGAACTTTCTACAAGTAGCTTTGCTGCTGCGTAAAATCTTTAAAGAACTACTCCATTTGCTGAGCTTTCGCATAGAGCTTTTGTTGCATCATTGAGACCTAATCTACAACTTGAGGTGAGTTCATTTATTGTGCTGCTCATGAAGGTGTTGCAACTTGCTGGTAGTAGATATTGTCTAGATCCTCCAAATTTTTCTCATGTTGTTAGAAAGAGACTTCATTTGCCTTGAAGGATATGTTAGTTTGGTGTTTGTCTATAATCTTGGTGTGTGAGTCTTCAAAGATTTGGGACAGAGCAACAAATAATATGTAATATCAAATATTTTAACCAAAACAACATTACTCGCATTAGTTTAGGAGATTACATTTTCTTTAAATGATTTTATAGCAACTATTTTAATAGGCTTTATACAATTGAATGCCCAACTGAATATTTAGGATATTTATAAGTTGTTATCGTGTGTAATAATTGTAAATAATTGTAAATAATTGAAATAATGTGAAATTAAACTTTTGAAAGGTAATTAAAATGATCAAACCCATTGGTTGCTCTTGATCACCACAAATCCACAATTGATCCTTATGCATTATAGGTGTTGTACACCATAAATCAGTATCACCATGATCAATCCGAAATCGTAGCGATAATTGCCTTAACTCAATCATAAATGTTATTAATTATCACAAAATATTTAACTTATATAGAGGTTGAGAGATATTGCAAAAGAATAAATGTCACAATTATATGAGCAAAGTGTAAATATGATTAAATATAAAATTAATAAAAAAATAATCATTATTTAATGCTTCTTATTTCCAATAAATGGAAAAATATTTTTAAGTATAAGAAATAATATCAAAATTATTTTAAATAAACTCACTATAACAATATCATAATTAATTTATGATGACCACGTGCCGATTGAATATTCTCATACCTCATAGTCATAATTAGATATTCTACTTTACAATGATTGCATGATTTAATAAAGAAAATAAATGATACAGATGTTTGATCGAAGGGATAATCACAAGTAATCGATAAATGATAACTATCAATCATAAAATAATTAAGTGATTGGTAAATTTTTATTCTCTGATTGATGATTGTAATGCCAAAGATAAATAATATTAATAAAATAATAAATAAAATAATACTAATGAATGTAATGATTGGCATGAATGCCCATAAAATAATTATAGTTGAATAAATGATAAATGAAACAATAATAAAACATGTAAAATATAATACATTAATAAATAAAATAATAATGAATCAAAGGCTTATTAAATTCGGGCCGGTGTTTGGCTTTTTAAATATTTTCATGTATTTTTATTCATAAAGTGAAAATGTTTTTATAAAATACCTTTAATTAATAAAAGTACTTTATTAAGACAATCTATGTAACAAAAAAAAAATGATAAGTTGTTATAAATATCAAGTATTAAATGATAAACTATTAAATTATTAAATAATGATAACTCATATTTTCAAGAGATGCAAAAGTTATGTACATCCTTGTTTACTTTCTCTCTTTTCTCTTTTTTGAAATAAAATAATAACAAAAAAAGGGAATAGTGTATTACATGGGAGGTATTGCCTTTTACCAAGTGCATAGGCCCACGTGATACCACTTTTTTTTATTAAAACAATAAAACGATGATAAAATTGAGCTATTATCACATTACTTTTCTTAATGTCTTTTTCCTTTTTTTTTGTTTAATAATATAATAAAACATTTCAAATATATTTTGGAAGGTGGCGTGGCTCTCAGGTTTACTCACATATGAAATATCTTTTATTTTCTCATTTTTTATATTAAAATAATAATAAAAATTAATAATAACACATTAAATTATTTTTTGTGGGTTTTAAAAAAAGATCTTGACCATTAAATTTTTTTTTACTAAATGTTAGATTAACGAATATAATTTATTGACTTAATGAGATTGGTAGCATTATAATATATGATTGTTTTCTTGATACGAAATTAATATTTGTAAAAATAATAATAATCTTGTAAAATAATAATTTTTAAAGCAATAGCCATTTGTTTAATTTAACAAAATAGAGATAAAGAGGAAATCAATGGTCATTAATAATTTGATCAAAGAAATCATATGACTATTAATTAGTTATTTATTTTCTATTTAATCACCATAAAATAAAAAGTAATGTGATATAAATTTAACAATTTTAAATTAATCACACTCAATCATAATTCTAAAAAATAATCAACTATAATTAGAGCATACAATCATGATTTTGATCAAAGGATCACTTCATGATCTCAATCACATGGTTCAAATAATTAGATTGTATGGTTTATGTGTATTAATCATAATGAAAAATAAAAAATAAAACATCGTAATGATCAAAAAATTAAATTAGCGATGATGACCGACTTATTTAATGATCATGCAAGATGCAAAATCAATGATTAAAAATAAATACGATCATGCAGATTTGATCATGATCGTATGTATCACACGATCAGATCATAACTACAAGCTCAAAGCTAGATCTAACCATCCATTTCATGATCAAAACCTCAATCATCACACGATCAAATATGATTTTATCACTCAAATCAAACTTGAATGTGTGATTATAACACACTTTATTCCCACTAGGTCAAACAAACTTTTCTCAACAAATCATAATTGTTTCACATTATTCCAAGCAAATGAAATAAAATAACAATAGTTAGAATTGAAATTAATTACTTAGATCAACACAACAAGCTATTTACATTTCCCAATTAAAGCAAGAAATATGCATTGAAAACTATAAATGATCCAGCAAACTCAAGACATGAGAGAGAAAGCAAGGTTATGAACCAATGATTTTTTACATGCTCTTGATAGTTATACGAAATGAAAGAATGTTAAGGAAAAGCATAAAGTGATTATATATGATTGCTTTCATCTTAGGAACTGAGTGGTTAAATAAACAAAAATCCTTTTGACAGTTCAATGTGCGTTTAAATGAGAGAGAATTTAATTAACTCATGGCAGAAGCAATTTTTTATGTTTAAACCCTAGGAATCCGAGATCTAAGAAGACATTCATACCAATTTAATGCTTGAAATTAAAAGATCACCCAGTTAGTTGCATAGATTTCTCGTAGACAGTGCTAAATAGAGGTTTATGGGTTCTATTGATCTTTTAATCTCAAACTTTAATCGGTAATTTTTAGAGAGATATTAGAAAAAATTATTTGTTAAAATGAAAGTGATTTTTGGAAAAAAAAGTTGTCTTTCGTTAATATCTTTAGGCCTCCTTTTTATAATGATGGAAAAGTCTTTAGGTTTAGAAAGTTACAATAATACCCGTTAATGGGCTTTTGATGCCTCTAATTGGTCTTTACAAAAGTGATCATTTTTTATGGTTCCTACAATTGCGTTAAATTTATTATTATTATTATTATTATTGTTGTTGTTGTTGTTTTTATTTTGTATTACGGATTGAATTAACGTTAAATTCAATTTTGAAAAAATATTTTTGTATAAAATAATATATTTATTTATTTTATTGTGCATTTAATTTTAAAATATTAAATAAAAAAAGAAACAAAAGTTAAAATTTGTTCAAATTCAAAATGATAATTTCAAATTTGATGTGATTTCTTCCAATTGTGGTATACGTTAGATAGTTATTGTTCATAAATTTTTAAAGTTTATCAGGTTAATTTTACAAGGCCCATAAAGATTTTACCGAGCCTAAATTTTATATACCCAATATATGAACCAAATCAAGTGAGTTAGGATGGATCTAAGCTTTTTTTTAGTTTAATTTATTGGATAAGTTTAAGGTTTGAGTAATTAGAAAGGGTTAGGCTTGACCCACAGAACCACTTCAGTCCTGATCCATTCCAGTCTTATACTAACTTTGACATGATTTGACTTTGATCGTTGTTTTTACTTTGACCATTTTATTTATTTATTTTTATTTTCTTGCAAACTAAAATTCAGTATTTCAAATAAATTAAATTGAAATAAAATGTCACCCAAGTCACCTCTTTTATGTAGATTTATTTAATTTGAAATATGTGGAATTATTAAAGAAACTAAATAATTATGTTTAAATCTATTCAAAAAATAATTGACCCAAAGGAAGATTATTTTTGGCCAAATAATAGACACATGTGACAGTAAATATGTAATAAATTTTGGCATTTTTTTACATATAATATGTCGGTCCAAAGAAAAATATATTATTGACATGATTTATTATCAATATTAACTGACCAATTTTTAAGAGTACTGTTACAAATTATTATTTATATCAAAAGACTAAATATCAATATTGTACTTGGTATCTTATAATGGCCCAATTTATTACATCTTATGCTATTAGCGTATATGTATGCATGATTAAATAGCATAGTTATTAATTGTGAGTTTTTGTTTGTTCTATATTCAGTAAATGCTCCTTTTATATCTGCTAACTTGAACTACATTGCTTAGCGGCATTTTTCAGGAAATGAAAGGAGCACATTACTATTGTGCTTAGATGTATGAATTTAGACTATGCAATGAAATGAAAGAACCTCCCGCCCCTACTAATGGCAGTACTACTGAACAAATGACACTTTATTAAAAATAAAAGCGTTCTAATCGTACGAGTCTGATGATCATGAAACACTCTATTCTGGATACCATCAGAGGCCTAATACTTGAGGAAGAAAATGCTAAAAAGTTCCTAAGTCAAATAGCAGACCGATTCACTAGTAATGAAAAGGTCAAAACGAGCACCATTTTGTCTAAACTCTTTTCAATGCAGTATAAAGGCAAAGGAAACATAAAGGAGTATATTATGGAAATGTCTAATCATGTTACAAGATTAAGAGCACTAAAGTTAGGGTTGTCTGATGAAATTCTCGTACACTAGATCTTGATCTCTCTTGCTGCATAATACAACCCTTTTAAGATAAGTTATAACACTTAAAATGAGCTCATTGCTTAATGTATGTAAGAGGAAGAAAGATTGAAATAAAAAAAGATAGAGAGTGCTTATTTAGCAACTTCTTCCAATAATAATATTGCCAACAAGAAAAGGAAAAGGACAATAAAGAAAAAAGAGCTATAAACATTGGAACTTCATAACCTAAGGTGCAAAAGAAATGGAATGATGAAACCACTTGTTACTTTTGTAAAAAAGTTGGACATATGAAGAAAAATTATTTCGAGTATACAAAATGGCTCGCTAAAAGGGGTAAACTTCTCAACTTTGTTTATTCAAAAGTTAATTTGGCTTTAGTACCAAGTCATACTTGGTAGATAAATACGGGTGCAACTATACATATAAGTGTGACTATATAAGGTTTTCTAAGGAGTCGACCATCAACTGATGCTGAAAGATTCATCTATGTGGGTAATGGCAACAAGGCTTCTGTTGAAGCAATTGGACTTTTTAGATTATAATTAGAATCTGGTGATTATTTAGATTTGCATCAGATATTTTATGTACTATCATTTAGACAGAATTTAGTTTTTATTTTTTGTTTAGACAAATTCGATTACTCTTGTTCACTTAGAAATGAAAAGTTTAGTTTCTTTCAGAATTCAAATATTATTGGTACCGGTTCTTTAGTTAATAATCTGTATCAATTGGATTTACATGCCTCATAAATTAATGAAACCTTACATGTAAGCAATTGTGGTATAAAGGGCAAATTAATTAATAAGAATTCTTATATGTTATAGTATAAACGTTTAGGATACATTTCTAAACAAATAATTCAGAGGCTTGTGTCAGAAGGAATTCTAAATTCTCTTGATTTTTTAGATTTTAAAATATGTATTGAACGCATTAAGGAAAACAAATGTTAGAAAAGTTGGTGCCAACAAGAGTTCAAACATCTTAGAATTAATTCATACTGATATTTATAATTCATTCCTTACAACTTCTTAGAATGGTCAATAATATTTTATTACTTTTATAGATGATTGTTCGTATTATAAGTATCTATACTTGATTCATGAGAAGTCTCAATCATTGGGCGTATTCAAGGCCTTTAAAGCTGAAGTTAAAAATCAGCTTAGCAAAAAAATTAAAACTGTTAAATCTAACCATGATAGTGAATTCTATAGTAGATATGACGGATCAGGTGAACAACGTCCACACCCTTTTGCTAGATATTTATAAGAATATGAAATCATTCCTTAATACACTATGCCAGGGACTCCGAGTCAAAATGGTATGGCTAAAATATAAAATCGAACCCCAAAGAATACAGTTAGAAGTATGATAAATTATTCTTCTTTATCATAATCTTTTTGGGGTGAAGCCTTAAAGATGCAATATATATCCTTATAGAGTTTCAAGTAAAGCAGTAGCTAAAACTCTATATAAGCTACGAATTAGAAAGAAGCTTAGTATTAGGCATTTCCATGTCTGGAGTTTTCCAGCTGAAGTTAGGCCATACAGACTTAATGAAAGGAAGTTGGACTCAAAAATAATAAGTTACTACTTTGTTCAATACTCTGAGAGATCGAGGAGTTTCAAGTTTTATGATCCCTCAAGCAGATCTTTTTTCGAGACATTTATTGAGTATGTTAAATATAGTGAGAGTGTTAAACTCATGAACATTATCTTTAAAGAAGAGTATATTACTATTTCTAATATTGTAATTGATAATGACCAAGTAATTGTACCTGCCATTATGCAGGATGCAAATAAAGATGATCAAGACATTCCTAAGATATCTCATGCTAATATTGAAGAACCTGATCCTACTTATGTAGATAGGCAACAACAACCGCAATTGGAAGTGCCATTAAGGAGATTTACTAGGGAGAGGAGATCAGCAATTTCAAATGATTATGTCGTGTATAAACATGAGTTTGGTATAGGATTAGAAGATGGTCCAATAACTTTCAGTCACGTCAAACAAAGTGTGAACTCCCAAAAATGGATAGATGCCATGAAAGATGAGATGAAATCAATGCAAGATAATAATATTTGAGATCTTATCGAATTGCCTAACACACTGAAAAAATTCTTAGTATTAGGCATTTTTATGTCTGGAGTTGTCCAACTGAGGCTATGCCATACAGGCTTAATGAAAGGAAGTTGGACTCAAGTAACCTAGGAATGTATCACTGGAGAGCTGTTAAAAAGGTTTTGCGGCATCTATATAGAACAAAAGATTACATGCTCGCATATCAGAGATTAGATCATTTAGAGATCATTGGGTATTTAGACTCTGATTTTGCTGGTTACCTCGATACCAGAAGATCTACTTCTAGTTGTTTTCATGTTGGCTGGAGGAGTTGTGCCATAAAAGAATGCTAAGCAGTCATTATAGCTTCATCCACCATAGAAATAGAATTTATAGCTAACCATGAGACATCAAACTAAGCAATATGATTGTGAAATTTTATCACTGGGCTATAAATTATCGATAACATTGAGAGACTATTTAGAATAAATTATGATAATAAAGCCGTTGAGTTATATTCTAAAATCAACAGAAGCTCATCAAAATTGAAGCATATTGACATCAATTTTCTTGTTGTTAAAGAGAGAGTTCAAAGTCTTCAAGTGTCTATTGAACATATTAATACAAACTTCATGATTGCAGATCTGCTTAGTAAAGGTGTACCACCTAAGGTGTTTCGTAAGCATGTAGCTCATATGGTGTGGTTCATCCTGATGATATGCTTGTATAGAAAGAGTTTGTTTCTTGATGTTCAATATGGTTGACATGTTTTCTAATAAGACTAAAGTTTTATTTTTATTTTTATTTTTATTTATTAAAGACTTGAAAGTAAAGTTATATTCTTTCAGTTACGATTGTGCATAAAGTTTTAAAAGTATATTGTTGAACTCTTTTGACTTATAAAGTATGACTAATTGAAAATAGGTATGTTAAGGGATCACATTGTATGGAATTTTAGTACTACATATCTATGCTTGATCTATGTTATAGATTATATTAATTTATGTGACATTAATGGGTTTAGTTACAAAAGGGATAACGAAGATCGTTTTGATCCTATATTAGTATAATTGATGGATTAGATTATTTATAGATGTCTTTTATTAAGATTACAAATATTGAGCTCATAAAGTTATTTAATAATATACAATTGTAAAGTGACATATGTGGCCCAAGTGAGAGAATGTTGAAAAATTATATTAAAGTGGGCCTACGTATATTAATTAATTATACATTATTGGCTATTTATTTTTTTGTCAATTAAAAGTGATCAAATAAACTTTATTTTTTATTACGGTTTTTAGGGTAACTCATATGATATGGGCTTTAATGTGTAGAGACCTGGTTAGTTTATTTTATTTTTATAATAGGCCAAAATAAAATAAAATACTATAAATAATAGACTGAAGTTCATAGTTTAAACCATAACTTATTATTCATTCACATTCTATTAGTTAGTAAACGACAATTTTCTCTTAAAAGAAAAAGATTTAAACGTGAAAGGCTATCAACACCAAGTTTTTGCATCTCTATAGATTCAGGTA
The DNA here is from genome assembly GCA_946807835.1 of Ailanthus altissimus. Lineage (NCBI taxonomy): Eukaryota > Viridiplantae > Streptophyta > Magnoliopsida > Sapindales > Simaroubaceae > Ailanthus > Ailanthus altissimus. Next base: position 8,704,500 of record OX327699.1, read on the forward strand.
CCCTTTCGATTCTATTCTTCTTGATAATTTAACATTAATTCTTAAATATAGTGATTATTTTACCAATTAAAGTCTCCAACATTTAGAACAAAAAATCAAATTTTATACAAAAGTCCATGCGTCGAAACAAGTTATCTTATCTTTTAGTAAGAAAAGGAATGAAAGAAAGGCTTTTCATGCACCAAACGGAGATCGATATAAATAAATGGGATCTTATGTTTTGTTTTTTCCCCGTAGCCTGATCCCCGATATCTTGAAAATTTTCTCAAATCTTAGCGTGACTTTGATTAATGAATCATCAGGCTTCTCATATAATAGTATTAAGAAAAACTAATAGATAAATTAAACTTCTCATATAAACATTTAATATTGAACTAAAATAATAGTTATTAATATCCTATATAATACCAAAATTAAATCGCTGAATGACACCATACTTTAAAGGCATAAATAATATTATATGTCTAACTGTTTTTTTTTAGGCAACCACTTTACATATCTATCAGTAAGTGTCGTAGCTATAAAGTATGCTAGACATATAATATTATTTATGCCCTTAAAATATGTGAAATAATATTTTATTTGATTAATAAAGGTTATTCATACGTATGATTAAGCATACATTGATAAACTCATATTTATAAAATATGTGATTTATGTATTAGGCATATAATGCTAATATAAAGGATATAGATCACAAGTTGATTATAAATTAAATCGATTTTACAACCATTAATGAAAAGGACATTTCATTATATAAGGTTGCAGTTTTTGTGCTTCTTATAATGGATGATTTACCTTGATCATCGAAGTAGTGGCTTTGAGTAGAAAAACTAGGTTATATGTTACATTGAACAGGATTACTATGAACTACGATTTGATTAATTAAATATCATAGATCTTAATTCATAAAAGTTTTAATAAGCTTGATTGATTTTAATCATGAGAAAATAATGAACTTACATTCATGCATTATATCTTTTGAGTTATTACAGAGTGAGATCCATATAAATAGTCAAAACCTCGATATCTTAGAGATTTAATTGATAGGTCGTATGAACCTATATTTGTAAGATGGAATCTAATAAATAATGTTCACCTAAGCTGTTTGCAGTGCTTGATCATTTAAATCTGTGGTTGCAGTCTATTCAATAAATTATTTATTGAATAATAATATTTATTTGTAAATTTATTTACAAATATAAATATATTAAAATGATTATTAGAGCATTCAGTGACTTAGGGGCAAATAAGTAATTAAAGAGGTAAGACATTTTTTTCATGGCCTAATTTTAATTATAGACATCAATTAAATGATCAATTAAGTGGTTATTATTGGTCTAAATACTAAGCCCAATTTAATTAAATAGGGTTTTAATTAAATGGACTTTTACTTCATAACATAGGTTATTAGAGTATAGTCTTTGACTTTTAGTAGAATAGTCTGAGATTAAATTAGAAGAACTTGTGTATCATGAGATGATTAGGATTGAGCTTTTTAAGTTGGAGCTAGGAAGCCCATGGGACTCGCAGTCCCTCTACTAGCTCAAATCCTAATGAACTCTAATTTTCTAATCCTAATCTAATTCTAAATACTCAAGAGAGATTTTTATATATATGGGAGGTATAAAGTAGTAAAGAACAATGACAACAACCATAATCAGAAAAAAAAATTTTAAGTATTCTTACGTGGAAAAGAATTTAATTATTATTATTCTCTCATATTTGGGTATTAGTGATTTTAGAGATTAAGGAGAGATCCACGTGCCCACACACGTTAAGTTTGAAGGTTGAGAATAGTAGAGAAGATTGCAGTTAGTCAATTCAAGATTTGCCATAATGAGAAATTGAGGTAATCTTTTATCCTTATACATTTAATTATAAACAAGATTATCTGGCTTTCGCTACGTTTATTTTTATAAATAATTTTTTTATTTACTACCAACAACTAGTATCAGAGCTGTCTTGTTTCATATTATATGTATAATTTATTTTATGTGTGGAGTAATTATTTATTGTGCCACCAATTGCATATTTAATCTATATTTATTATTTTTATTAATTATGTGATGAATGGTTATACCCAATAATTCATGACTAAATGTTTGCTTGCATTTTTTCTTAGAAGTTGTAACAAGAGAGGGTATGAAATAATATTACAATTCCTCTCTTAGCTAATTTTTGGTGATTTTTTAAATTTTTTGTATGCCAATTAATTGTTGTAGGATTTTTATTTGTAATTTAAAAATATATAAATTTCTTTTTTATTTATTTTTATTGTATTTGAAAAATAAAAGAGAAAAATATGAAAAAGAAAAAACAGAAAGAAAGAGAAGGGGTGGGAAGCGGTCTGTGAAGATGAAATTAGGATTCATCTGACATATATGACATAAGCCCCTTAAAGTTTGAAATAACTTTTTTTGACTAGTTTAAATTAGGGGTGGGCACGGTCCGGTTCGGTCCGATTTTTTGCAAAATCCAGCCGAACCGGTTCAGTTCGATTTTTTGGAAAAATAAAATCAAAATTAGTTTTTTAATGAGAAAAACCGAACCGGACCAACCGATTTTTTTCGGTTCAGTTTGTCCGATTTTTTTATTTTTTTATTTTAAATTATGAATTTTTTTTAATTTTCGGTCCGATTTTTCAGGTTTTTTCGGTTTTTTTGGGCCAAAAAAACTGAACCGGACCAGTCGGTTTTTTTTCAAAAAAATCGGACCGAACCGGCCAGTTCGGTTCGATTTTTCGATTCCCAATTTTTTTTGCCCACCATTAGCTTAAATTTGTAAATATTATAAATTGGTTCTTAAAAGATTGTAAATTATGCAAAATGGCTGTTAGTTGGTTATTATCTCTCTGCCACCTCTAATTTTGAATAATTAAAGTTTGATTAGAAAGTTTTTATATATTTGAAAATAGGTCCCAGATTAACCCAAATTTATTTTTGAACTAATTTTAAGTATTTATAAATTTAAAGTTAGTTCAAACTTTTTTTAATTTTGGTCTAATTTTATATTAGTTATTTTATTAAAATTATTGAGTCTAACAATATTTTTTATTTAAATTTTTTAAAAAGGCCAATAGAAATTTTAAGCTAAAAATATGTCCAATTTATTTTTTAAAAAAAGTGGACCAAAGAAAATTAAAATGTCAAAAATTCAAGCCCATAAAATAAGATAAGTAAGAGGAGATAACATTATAGAAGAGCCCAAGTTGACTTCAAGGAAGACTTTGAAGAATTTAGGCTTAATTTTAATATTGTTCTTTCTAGAAAAAGTCATAAATTATGAATTATTTATTTATCTAGTTAATTAATTAGATGAATAACATATCATATAAATTAAAGGTGTCACATTCACATGTTCATGCATAAAATATATAATTTTGTATAACATTAATATTCTAATGAGATTTTGATAAGATTATTGTCATATTTTTTAATATATTTTAATTTTTTATTTGACGTAACCTTATTAATTATTTTATTCAAATAAAATTAGATATTAATAAGTGGAACATTATTTTATAAATTAATTAAAAACTCTAAGAATTAAAATATTGAGTGAGAGAGCGCTTTAAGCATAAAGCCATGGCCACCTTTATTGGTCTTATAGTTAGGTAGATTAATGTCTTACCTCAAACTTTGTGAGCTCCCTACAAAGGGTATTAATTAGAACTAGTTACGAGATAGGACTTTTCTAAATGATAAGATCTAATAAAGAACTTATGCGAAATTGACTACCCTACGGTGGCTTTTTTAATTGAAAAATATAAATGATTGAAATAATGATTATGCACTCAACTCAGGTTGATTGATATCCTCTATACGAAGTTATTGTCAATTAAATCTAAGAGCTAAAAAATTGATAGTTTATTATTATTTAATATGAGATATCTAGATAATAATAATAAATTAGTATGGTACTGGTCTGATTCATGATGGATACAACCATTCTACGGAGGCATATTCTGAATGGAAGTTGGATTATCGATGCATAATATAGTCAAAGAGTTTTATATTTCATGCATTCATGTAAAAGTTACACATACTATTAGATAACGTATGCTCATGTATGAATTTATTTTTTAGAATTATATCTTCATTTATCCCAGTAGCTGTTGGGATTTGTGCTTACGTGCCATCCCTTTTGTGTATAAATATTTTCTTTATGTTTATACAATTATGATTTCAATATATCACTAATTATTTTATATACAAATATGGTAAGATGCTTGTAACATTTTAGACATTGTATGATCTGAAAGAGTTCAGATCTGATCTAAGGGAGTTTAGATCAGAACTAAGAGTTAGTAATACTAAAATATATAAATGCTAAAAGATAGCACTAATAAGAGTTATCAGGTTATAAGAGTTAGCAAAATCTAAAGAGTTAGAGCCTTGTCTGAAATGGGACAAAGACCTAAGAATATATTAGTAATGACGTAGTTGCAATCAGTTGCAAATGGTGCTAAGAAATGTTGTTATGCAAATATGTTCTTAAACTTAATATCTTCACTAATGCGGGTCTGTTAGTGAAGACCTTAATAAATATAGATCAGTGTATGTCTATATCTGGATAGTCCAGATGGTTAGTCTTAGCAGACCATGAGTTTAGTAGAAACTCGTATAGAGATACAAGTATTCAATAAGGACTGAATATTGAACAGACTCACAAAGATCTCCAATAGATATCCCATAAAGTCGTCAATGGAGGATCTTTCGAGTTGAGTAGTATTCGTGGTCCTTAGACCTGAGTGCCACGGTGGACTTGTGAGTGATCCATCATACTTTGGTTCCACACATGTCAGATACCTTTCATGGTCTGACCGTTGGGTGTCGCTGGGTATGGTCTGATGCTCATGGAGTCCGGTGTGTACAGATATGGGATCCATCAACTCAATTGGGTGAGTAAAATATCATGTAACTCTAAGATTGTATTTCAGAAAGTCTTATGGCCATAAGCAGACTTATCCAAGAATTAATTTTATTCTCAGAAAAATAATATCGTAAAAGTGTTTACGGATATTATTTATTGAAATACTAATCTAGAGATAAGTTTATGGTTGAGCACATGGAGACTTGACGGTGTTGATCTATATCTCCGCTCTTCTAGGATATTTATGATGGAAGGATTATACGAATATAATATAACCTCAACTTGTATGGTCTAATGCGCCGTTTTGTAATATCTGTAACATGTGTGTGGGACATTGTTCACGGACGTGTGAAATAGTTTCATATGACAAATCGGGCATGGACCTAGAGAGTCTCACAATATGAAGTGTACTTGTTGTGCACTGGGGCGGCGAATTGGATTGAATAATTAATCCAACAATTTCCAGCAAAAATGAAAAATGTTTCAAGGTTCCTTTTATTATTCACTTGTCAATAATTGAAGGTAAAATACATTATTGGTTTATAAGAGTTGTTAACCAATAAGAATTTGACAAGTGAAATAATCTTGCTCCATAAATTATTTACCATGTATTTACCTATCTACCTTGCTTGGTAAATACATATATGGTAAATGTAAATATTCAAAATAGTTTTGAATTATTAATATTTTATATATTAATCAAATTATTATTATTAATTGGAATAAGTGGCAAACACCATTTACTAATGGAGAATGCACTTGTTATTAATAATAAGGAAAGTTTACCACTTAGTAATTATTAATTGATGCACTAAGGAAGTGGTAAAACCACTTAACATTGATTAAATGCCATTTACTCTCTAGAAATTGATTCAATTGGTTGAATCAAATTGGTGAGTGAAAAATATGATAGATTAATGTTTGTAATGGCAAACATGGTTAAGTGGTGGTGGAGCACTAAGAGAAATCATTCTTTGCACTTAAGAAAGAATTGAAAGAGTTCAATTTGTGCAAGATAGAGTGAAATTCGTTCTAGGAGAAAGGAGAGAGAATTGAGAGCTTTTCCTAAGTGTTTTTCTCAAAGTGTTAAGAGAAAATGCAAAGGCTTACCAAGCTACAACATATAGAGTTGTAAAGAACTATAGAAAACACCTAATTCTTCTCATCTCTTGGTAGTAATCATAAGGACAAATTGTTTTAAGTGTTAAAACAATCATTTGCTGGAAATTCAAGGCTGTCATTCTAGCTTCACAATCCCACCGGATTTAGTTGTGAACTAGAATTGTGCAAGGGAACACTTGAAGGTGAGCTCAACAAATTGAAGCTTGGAGTTCTTGAAGAATTGTAAAGCTACCTTCATATCCGGGTAGGTTATTTATTTGTTATTCATTTTATATCATGCATGAAATATATATATGAGATATATATGTACTTGAATGATCATACATGCTTGAATATGTTACATATTGTTTAATATGTATGAATACTTCCGTTGCGTATTTAATTTTTGAAATTATATACATCTATACACATCACACACCATATCACACAACAGTAGCATCCATCCTAAACCAAAACAAGTTAACCGAGAATAATTATATAGATTGAAAAAGGAACTTAGCTATTAAACTCGTTGCTAAAAGACACAGATATGTCTTTACTAATAAAAACCCTCTAAAATCCAATGAAAATGCACCCCAAGATGAAATAAATGCTTATAATAGTCACTTTACTAAATGGCTCATCTTCCTCTTTTGATCTCAATCCTAAGGAAAGAGTAGTAAGAAGAAGAAAAGTAAGCCAAAGAAAGTAACTAATTCAAGATTTGTGCATATTCAAGAAAAAAGTAGTGAGGCTCAAAGGAAAATGTTTCCATTCCAATGTGAAATTAAAGGCAATTGGAAAATTTAATTAAGTTTTCAATAGCTAAAAGGATAGCTTCACCTTCTGGTAATATTCTTTTTATTGAGACATATTTGGTGGTTAACTTTACAGATTCTTGGATAATAGATTCTGGAGCCACTAATCATATTTGCAATTAGTTGCAGGGGTTCCAAGAAACCAAATCACTCAATGAATGAGAGATCAATCTTAAGGTAGAAAATGGTGCAATTATTCCAACCAATATAGTGAGAGTTTGACTCCATTTTGATGATTTTAAGACTTTAGTATTAGATGACTGTTTGTTAGTACTGGAACTTAAAAGCAATTTAATTTTAGTTAGTTATTTGAATAACTTTATATATTCTATTAATTTTGACTAAATTGTGGTAATTAAAAGAAACAAATCATTTATATATTTCAGTACACTAATTAATAGTTTATACTACATATTTTCTAAAATCAACTCACTACATAACACAAAATTAAATAATGAATCTAATCACCATAAGAGGATTAAAGTGACTCTCACTAATCAAACGTATCTATGGCATCTACATCTTGGTCATATTAGTCTAGATAGGATCCAAAAACTAGTCAAAGATTGACCTGTCAAAGATGAACCTTTAAGTTCATTAGATATTGAATTGTTACCAGTCTGCAAATCTTGTATAGAAGGTAAAATGACTAGAACAACATTTAATGCTAAACGTAATAGAGCCAGTGAAATGTTAGAATTAATGCACTTTGACATGTGTGGGCCTTGAGCACACAAAATAGAGAAGGTTATGAATATTTCATCACTTTTATCGATGATTATTCTAGTGATAAACATAAATTATATCTATTATTTTTATTCCCATAACTTGATTAATTGCTCATTTTAATAAAAAAATTATTAGGCCTTTTATATATTTTATTGTAATTTTGTAGGTTTAGAGTTAATCGAGCAATTGAGGATGAAAATCTAAGTAAAACTAGGCAAAACATAAACGCTACAATAACAATGCTAAATTAATCACTAAAATATTTTATGAACAGTGATTTTGCTATAGTATTTGGCTAAAGTGATAAATAGTATTCACCCCAGCGCTCAAAATATCTCACTACAGTGCTAAGTGAACAGTGTCTCATGAACAGTGTTTCGCTACAATTGTGAACAATGCAATTTTTTCTAAACCTAAAAGAAATACAACTCCAAGACTCCAATCAATCCCTATATAAAGACTACTTGTTTCAGATCTCAAATAACACATAATTTAGGGCTCTTAGAGCCATAACACATTGAAGAAAATCAATTTTTAGAGAGAGAAGCAAGAAAAATTCAATTTTTAGAGAGAGAAGTAAGGGAAATTCAAGGAAGTAAGAGATTATTGACGAATCTTTGGCGTATCAACCAACTGCGAATTGACGTCTATGTTGGTTTGCCTTTGGTTGTATCATGTTTATTTTATTTTTCAGCCATAATTCTCTTCTTACCAAGAACTAAATTTATTTTCTAGGATTATTACTTAAAGTCAATATGTGAGCTTAATTGTTGGATCTTTTTAATATTTATTTGAACTCAATTCTTCTTTTTTTTAAAATTATTTGTTCTTGATGCTTGATAATATCTAATCAATATTGTGATCGAATTGGTAATACTTTGATTAACTCAGAAGAGGCATCATTGTATTTAGACCTAGATAATTTGATGCATGATTATAGAATAACATTCAATGTTGCAAATACAAGTTTTGAATTAGGATAGGTTTAATTGGCATGTATGGTCAACAAGACTTGTTCTTAATGAATCTTAATTTATTACAAGTACCATAGGAATATAGGTATTTGATAAATTAGAATATAATAGCATGACTTTGGGAGAGGCTTGTGAATACATTAGTGTCTTGACTAATAATAAGAATTGAGGGATATAAACATTAAAAAGATTAATCTTTAGAAAATATATTGAAGGATAGTAATTAACTCTAGGCCTTCTCTATATCATTGTCTTCTTGTTTTATTTGAGTTGTGTCATTTATTTTCTACACTTTTATTTTACTTAAATTTATTGTAAAATTAAGATTTAATTTTTCTGAATAATTACAAGAAAAATATAATTTTAATACTTAGTAGAAAATAAAATTTATCCCAGTGGGTTCAATATTCGACTTTATAAGTCCCTTTATTACTTGTTACAATAGCGTATACTTGCACGTAATTTTATGCTTAAAATATACACAACATCTAGATTTCGTTATGTGTACCTAATGCACCATAAGTCTGAGGAGTTTGATAAATTTAAAGAGTTTCAGGTAGAAATGAAAAAGCAATTAGAAAAATATATAAAGGTACTTTGATCTGATCGAGATGGCGAATACCTCTATAGTGAGTTCAGAACCTATTTATCAGACAATCGGATATTATCCCAGTTGACTGCACCAGGGTCAACCTCAACAAAATGGTGTAGTAGAAATAAGAAATAGAACTATTCTTAAAATAGTGAGTTCAATGATGAGTTATTCAACTTTACTCATCTCGTTCAGGGGTTATGCCTTAGAAACAATTATGTATCTTCTTAACTTAATTCTATCTAATTCTCTAATTCAGTCCTTAAAACACCTTTGAAAATGTGAATATGGCATAAATCAAGTTTACGTCACACACACACACACACACACACACACACACACACACACACACACACACACACACACACACACACACACACACACACACACACACAAACACACACACACACACACACACACACACATATATATATATATATATAGGTTTGTCCAGCTCATGTGCTAAAAGGGAAGACAAACAAGTTAGAATCTAAGTTAGAAGTTTATCTGTTTGTTAGCTATCCTAAAGGAACAAGAGAAAGTCTTTCCTATGGTTCTCAAGATAAGAAAGTATTAGTTAGTATTAATGCAATTCTTGAAGAAGACTGACAGGACTCGACCCAAGACCCTCTACTATAGATCCCAGCGGCCCTGCCGGGCACCCCGACGGAAGTTCCTCCGAACCTAACTGGGTAAGTTAAGAAATTCCGCGAGGCGAACCCCTTTTTAATTCTTGTTACTACTAAAAAGATCTAGTAATATACATGAAAACAACATCTTAGTTTTAAAAATAAAAGGACAGAGTTTCCCCTGTTTTTCGAAAAATCCATATAAACCTACAAAGAAATTTCACTTCTAATTCCAACCCATCTCAATTCTACTAATTCGAACCTCCGGTCCTTTTCAAATCAAATCCAACACAACTCAATTATTTCGTGTAAATCACAAAATAAGCATAATCATAAAAAGTAAAAACGATCATCATAAACTGAAAATCTCTTCTTCTTGATTCAACACATACTTACAAATATACATGCCTACAACTATTATGCATAAAGTAAAGAGTGCTATTAGCACATTTACATGTACAAAAATTATCTTTGGATTTGGCCCACTACTCGGCGATAGGAGAATCAGCAGCTTGCGTTCCGAGACCTGCACCTGGGAAAGGGGTTTAAAACATAAAACATAAAACGAGTGAGCTAAAGGAGCTCAGTGAGTGTAAATGAGAATTCAATTACAACAATATTATACAAAGATAACAATTTCTAAAGTACATGCAGAAATTATGCTTCTAAAACGGATGTAAAATTGTAAAACGGTTTCTAATATCATATGCTAATGAAATCTTGCCGAGCGGGTTTTATCTACATCTTTGGAAAACTATATTCAGAATCTGTATAACATAATAACTGTTATATGCATATAAATGCATAAATGCAATCGGTAAATTAAAAACTAGTAAAATCCTCGCTCGGCCATTTTCTTTCTAAACTGTACCAATGGTAACCCTAAAGCTCTATACCCACGCAGCGACTCAACTAGCACCGCATACGTGAGTAGGTCATGGGGCACCTCAACTAGCAGCACCCACAGTGACATCTCAAGACATCTCACTGGCTATGCAGCAGAATCCTACATTGCATGCATATAGCGAGACAATATCCCGTACACATAGAGCGACTCACATGACTCGACATCCCGACTTTCCGGAGTTAGTGACACACCCCCAAGACCTGCCCATGTGCACGGGATATACCGACCGGGTCTAATACAATCATCACCACTACAATCTGAGGGTACCAATGGCCTTAAAACAAACGCAAAAATTTTAAAACTGTTTCACAAATCGATCATGTAAAAGCATGTCTATGAATATTTCAAGATCATAAATCATGTTTATGTATCGAAAGCTCATAAAACATACATAGTCATTGTGCAAAAACATAATAACCGAAAAGTAAAAGAAATGGCAGATTTCCACTCACAACCGCTCCGCGCTTAATTTTCGCTCCCGTTAACGCTCTCGGTTATCCTCACCTACGCGCCATAAATGACATTTAGAATTAAATCGAACACTAGAATCTCATTTAACTACTAAATGCCCTAATCGGCATACAAAGTCCGGATGTAAACTACTTCCCGATTTTAGTTACGGAGCCATAATCGAAACTAACTCACCATCCGGCGCTCTAAAAATTATTGAACATCTTATAATTTGATTGGACATACTTGCCCTTCACCTTTCCAATATGGACAATTATGTCCCATTTTCTTCATTTTTGGGTTTTTTCATCAACCATATACATTCAATTCACAATATGCATCATTTACACACAACAATTCAATCAAAACACCACTCAATTCCTAACTTCCCTAAGTGGCAGAATTTCACCCTAGGTTCCAACACCTTCCTTTTCTCAATTTCTTGTTCCAATTACAACAAAATCATGCCAATTTCTTTCTTAAGCCCTAATTACAATCAATTGAAATCTCTACAACAAAATCACCAAAAACCCTAATTCTCACATTGCCAATTTCTTCAAATTGATGACTCCTTCAAGCTCCAAACTAGAATTCAACTCAATCTAAGCCAAGAATACACATAAGAACATCAATTAACACATTCTTGAATTCTCACTTATCAAACTCATAAAAGATGCTTTTCTTACCTCTTTTTCTTGAATTTCCTCTAATAGAGACTTCAATTGAGCTTAGGGATTGGTTTGTAACCTTAATTTGGCTTGATTACACATGAAAATTCATGAAAACAAAACTTGAAAGGTCACTGTAGCAGCCTCCCTTTCCAAGCTCGTTCTAAGTGTTTGCTTTTGATCATCTTCAAAATTCTACACACTTCCAACCTATTTATAGTCCTCCCTCTATTTACCATTTTGCCCTTCAACTTTCTCAAAATTACTAGTTTGCCATTAGTTGAAAACTAATTATGTAATTAGTTCATTTGTAACTATCTAGTTGAAATAGTCCAAAGAACTAACTAGAACTTCCAACTTGGCAATCCATGAGATTTCTTCTAATTGGTCCATTCTCTAATATATGGATTATGTTTCTCAACAAAGGCTTGTTCCATTCATAACCCTTAAATGAAAATTCATGTAGTAAATTAGAATTTTCTTTTCCAAGCCAATAGAGAAAAATTCTAAAAATATTCTAGGGTCGTTCGGCGCACCGATCAAGTGTGAAATTATCAAATTAGGTCTGATATCTCTCACATGCACTATAAAGAAAATATTTCTAATAGGGTTAAAATCGAGTAACCTTACGGTGTCTTATTTGTTCTATATCGAAATCTAGGCGCCAATACTACTAATAGGGATTGGATATTACAAAGACTATATGAAAAACTTCAAGACTATGAGTAAGATAATTCTTGTTGAATTATCTGGGAGCTTTAATATTGTGCCTGATAAAGTCAATGAGTTAATTCAAATCCAGATTATAATAACCAACCAAATCCAATTGTAAAGCAATAACCACTAGTACTTTGTCATAGTGGGAGTATTATTAGACGTCCAACTAGGTACATATTAATTGGAGAGTCCTTTTAGGCATTCTCTAATGAGTATGAACTAGATCCCACTAGCTATGATGAAGTAATGGTTGATAAAGATGTAGACCATTGGCATAAAGCTATAAAATCACAGTTGGATTCCATGTACTCCAATAAATTCTGGGAACTTATAAAAAAACCTGAAGGAATAAAACTCATAGGGTATAAATGGGTCTACAAGAGAAAAGGAATGATAGACAGGAAGGTGGAAACCTTCAAGCAAGGCTTGTTGCTAAATAGTACACTGAGAAAGAAGGTATCGATTATAAAGAGACCTTTTCACCGGTAACCTTGCTTAAGTCTATTAGAATTCTCTTATCTATTATAGTAAATCTTGATTATAAGATTTGACAAATTGATGTCAAGACTACCTTTCTTAACGATAATCTTAAAGAAAGTGTCTATATGATACAACTAGATGGTTTTACAACTTCAGGCCAAGAGCATATAGTCTGTAAACTATAAAAATCTATCACAAGTATCTAGATCTTGGAACATCGAATTTGATCAAGCAATCAAATCATTTTGTTTTGATCAAAATTCTAATGAACTTTGTGTTTACAAAAGGATAAATGGGCGGTTTGTGGTTTTTCTAGTCTTATATTTAAATGATATACTACTTACTACTGATTAAGAATGATGTAGAAGTGTTATCATCAAATAAAATATGCTTATCTAACCATTTTGATATGAATGACCTAGAAAAAGCCAATAACATCTTTGAGATCAAAGTATTAAGTGATTTCAAGTGAAGGATGTTAGACTTATTCCGAGTTGAGTATATTAACAAAATTCTGATCAAATTTGCCAGGCATAATTCCAAATTGGATTGTTTCCATTTAGATATAAAATTGATCTATCTAAGTACCAATTTTTTAAGACAATTGAAGGGATAGATCGTATGAGAGGAATTCCTTATGCATTAGCAGTAGCAAGTTTCATGTATACAATGCTATGTATTAGAATAAATATTTGTTATGCAGCTAGAATGGTCAGTATTGATCTAATCCAAGACCAGAACACTAGATTACAGTAAAGCATTTATTCCAGTACCTTCAGAGAACGAAAAATTATATGTTTGTATATTTCAGTGAGGATCTTATACCTACTGGGTATACAGAATCAAAATTTTAAGAACATAAGGATACCCAAATTTTTCTCAGGGTATGTGTTCACTTTAAGTGGTGGAGTTATAAGTTGGAGGAGTGCAAAATAATCATGTATTGTAGACTCTACCATGGAAGCTGAATATATAGCTATATCTAAAGCTACAAAATAATCCATGTAGCTCCAGAAGTACCTAGTGGTTAAATGCTTTTTGCTCAAGCAAATATCACAAAAGAAGAAAATATATTGAGAGGAAATAATGTTTAGTAAGGAAGTTTTATGCAAAATGGTGAGGTCGTGGTATCTACGATTGCGTAAGAGACAATCCAATAGATTTATTAACCTAAGTTATTGTCAGTAAAGAGTTTTGAATGTTATTTAGGACAAGTGGGAGATTGTTAGACATATAATGTTATTTATGCCCTTAAAGTATGTGAAATAATATTTTTATTTGATGACCAAAAAAGGTTAGTTTATACGTATGATTGAGTATATATTGATAAACCCATATTTATAAAGTATGTATTAGGCATATGATGCTAATACAGAGGATATAGATCATAAGTTTTTTATAAATTAAATTTATTTCACAACCATTAGTGTAAAGGGCATTTCATTATGTAAAGTTGTAATTTTTTTGCTTCTTATAGTGGATGATTTACCTTGATCATCGAAGTAAAGACTTCGAGTAGAAAAATCAATGTATATGTTACACTAAACAAGACTACTATGAACTGCGATTTGGTTAACTAAATGTCATAGATCTTAATTCACAAAAAATTTAATAAGTTTGATTGATCTTAAGCATGAGCAAATAATGAACTTACATTTATGCATTATATCTTTTGAGTTATCACGAAATGAGATCCATATAAATAGTCAAAACCTTGATATCTTTGAGATATAATTTCATGGGTCGTAGAAACATATATTTGCAAGATGAAATCTAATAAATATTGTTCACCAAAGTTATTTGTAGTACTTAATCATTTGAATCCGAGCCTCTAGTCTATTCAATAAGTTATTTATTGAATAATAATATTTATTTGTAAATTTATTTACAAATATAAATATATTAAAAATGATCATTATAGTATCAGTGACTTGAGGGCAAATAAGTAATTAAAGAAGCAAGACATTTTTTCTATAGTCTAGCTTTAATTATGGACATCAATTAGATGATCAATTAAGTTGTTATTATTGGACCAAACCCAATTTAATTAAATGAGCTTTTATTTAATAACATGAGTTACTAGAGTACAATCATTGACTTTTAGTAGAATAGCATGGGTTAACTTAAAAAAACTGATGTATTATGAGATGATTAAGATTTGGTCTTTTAAGTTGGAGCTAGGAAGCCTATAGGTTTTGCAGTCCTTTTATTAGTTCAAATTCTAATCAAACTCTAATTTCTTAATTCTAATATAATTCTAAATACCTAAGGAGAGATTCCTATATATATGGTAGATATGAAGTATTAAAGAACAATGACAACAACCATAATTAGAAAAATTGTTTTTACGTATTCTTATGTGAAAAAAGATTTTGGTTATTACTATTCTCTTAAATTTGGATATTTGCAATTTTAGAAGTTAAGGATAGATTTATGTGATCACACGCGTTAAGTTTGAAGGTTGTGGATAGTAAAGAAGATTGTAATCAGTCAATTCAAGATTTGTAATAACAAGAAATTGAGGTGATCTTCTATCCCTATACGTGTAGTTATAAACAAGATGATCTAAATTCTGTTGCGTTTATTTTTATAAATAATTTTTTTTTTTATTTATTACCAATAAAGACAACATGAAACTTTGACCATTCTTTATATTCTATTCATCCATCGAGACCTAGTTAGTGTTACGTTCACTCTCAAGTTGAATAGAAAATGAATACTAGCATTAAATTAATTATGAAGAAAAATATATATATGTAACTTAATAAATTAATCTTTTGGATTGATTAATAACCATCGGATTCGTGACAAATAATATTAAAGTAAGATCATGTTCTTATTATATGAGCCGATAAACGTAGGAGCTATGTTTTTAAACAAGATTGTGACATTGGAATGATACAATAAAAACCATGAACAAGATAAGTACGTCAAGCCTAGGTGCAGGATTAAAAATGACGAGTGCATTGCATTATATGATGGAAAATAATATATTAAAAATTTATATTACAATTAAGAGAGAGGAGATCGTAGAATGACTCTGAATTTATGAGTAGCTAATTTCTGAACTGCCTCAAATTTTAAGATGGATTATTTTTATGTGTTCTTGACATATGGTTTAAATTTAGCACTAACCTTTAGATTTTGAATAACCTTTAATACACTTGTTATTAATAAAATATATTAAAATAGATGGAATATATCAACATCACCTACAAATATCAACTATATACTTCTTTGAAGAATCCAAAGTGACAAATATATGAATTTGACATTAACATTTAAAAATAAAATATTGATAAAAATTAACTTTTGTAAGAAAATGGTCCATAATGTCAACTTTTAATTTGTTTAAATATTTTAAAAATTAAATTAAATAAAAAAATTAAAAACAAAACTTTCATGGTAGCAAAAAAAAAAAAGGTGACCGGCCGGCTGCCGCTTTTCTAACGACGTTCTGATTATAAAAATTATCAAATTTATATTATTAAACTTCTTTTTTTCTAATCTACATAATGGTGGGGTTATGTTTTTGTAAAAAGAAACTAAAAAATGGCAAAAGCTTGGTCGAATGGGCAACGGCCATGGCTACCCCTTCCCATTATTTTTTGCTATTTTTTACTTCTTTTTTTTTTTTTTATAAACAATGACCCAAATATTGTATAGATTAAGAAAAATAGAGTTCAATGATGTAATATTTAGCATTTGTTAATGCCCCATGTCGCGTGTCCAGTGGTCAGCAGATTATTGTTTTTAACGACGGTGGACAGTAAATGTTTTAATTACTTACTATTTATGTTATTTTTAAAAATATTTATTAAAAATATAAATTAATTACATGATGACAAGTGTCATTTATAATTAATCATATTATGACACGTGTCATTATATTAAAAAATTTATTAAAGATATATATTTGTTAATGTTATTTTAAGAATAAATATTCCTTCAAAAAAATATTTATTAAAAGTATAAACTAATTAAATGATAACATGTGTCATTTGTAACTAATTATATTATAAGATGTGTCATTTCTAACTAATCATATATGAGACGTGTCTTTTTATTAAAAATATATTTATTAGTTTACTTTTAAAATATTTATTCCTTAAAAAAATATAATTATTAAGAATATAAACAATTATATGAACGTGTCATTTTTAACTAATTATATTATGACACATGTCTTTTTATTAAAAATATTTATTAATTTATTTTTAAAAATATTATTCCTCCAAAAAATATAATTATTAACAATATAAATCAATTACATGATGACACGTGTTATCATTAATTTATCATATTATGACATGTGTTATGTTATTATATTTTTTAAAATTTTATTTTATTTTATTCTATTCATTATATAATTAATGAAATTTTTTTTTTGAACTTTTCAAACTAACAATTTGACAATTTTAATGAGAAAGACTAAAAATATTATTTTACCCTCGAATAACAACTATTTAACAATAAAAATTAACATAGTATATATTAAAAAATAAATAATGTAGTATATATTAATAAAACTAGAGATGAAAATGATATTTTTCTTCTTTTTTTTTATATATTTTACAATAGGCTATATTTTGTAATAGAACCATGTTTGTTTTGATGAATTTCATTGTCTCTTAAACAATACATATGCTTATAGGCCATTTTGATTTTTGGTTATTATACAAAATGAATGATGATGGGTATTGTAAAGCCTTTTGTTAAAAATAATATTATTAATGGGCGATGGCTCAAATGTCTTTACACACTGATTATTGTTCAGATTATATTTTATTGTCTTTATATTTTAAAAAACATATTTGTTAAATATATATTAAAAGAGTAACAAATTTTTTATATAAAAACATTAAAAGTCAATATTGTGGACCATTTCTCTAATAAAAGTATACTCTTATTAATATTTTATTTTTTAAATGTCAATGTCAAATTCATATATGTGTTAATTGAGTTTTTCATTGAAGGGCATAATGGATATTTTATTTTTGTGATGTTGATATACTCTATTTATTTTAATATATTTTATTAGTAATAAAAGTATTGAAGATTATTTTCAAAACTCGAAAATTAGTGTTGATTTTAAACCTTATATTACGAACATCCATAAAATTAACTCTTTTAAAATAGAATTATTTATATTTAATAAAAATTAAATAAATTTTAAATTTATAAGGGTGGTTATACAATATATAACAAACCAAATTCTTGAATTGATGATACTTGATAATAAACAACCAATACATGCGATATTAAAGAGTTAAATTATTAGAAAAAAGAAAATTAGATTTCATTTGATAAAATTTCTGAAGTACATAAGCTGATATTAGTAAGCAGTCTGTTCAGAGTTTCATAAAATATTAGATATATAAGGTCCAAGATGATGTATTATGTAATAACATTTAAATAATAACTAATTATATTATAATTAATGTTGGAGATGGTGTTTACGTGTCATGTTATTTTTATATAAATATTTATTAATATTTATACAATGCACATTTTTGTAAATTATTAATTTATTATATGATAATAATTTTAATTTTTTTTATACATTGTATATTTAAAATTATTTAAATCAGGACTAAGAGTTAGTAGTTTTAAAAGTTAAAATTTTGTTTGAAATGAGATAAATACTCAAGAATATTTATTGTAATAACATAATTGTAAAGAGTTACAAATTGGGCTAAGAAATATTATTATACAATATATTCTAAAAAATATTGTTCTTGATCAATGTTTACCGACACCAGTCAATTGGTAAATCTTACTGATCAGTGTATATTTATATTTAAACGATTAGTCTTAACAGATTGTGAGTTTAGTGGAAGCTCGTATAGACATACATCTATTTAGTTAGGATTGGGTACTGAATTGACTTATAAAGACCTCCAATAGATATCCTATAAAACCATCAATTGAAAGTCTTTCTGAGTTGAGTAGGATTTGTGGTCTTTTGACCTGAGCGCCGTGATAGACTTGTGAGTGATCTACCATACTTTAGATTCTACACATGTCAAAGAATTTTATAGGTTGCCCTTTGGGTGTTGTTGCGTATGGTCCAATGCAACTAGGTGTTCATAGATATGAGATCCGTCAACTTATATGGGTAGGTTGTATATCTTAAAGCTCCGATATTGTATTTTAGAAAATCTTATGACCATAAACATTATCCCGAAAAAAGAGTTTTCATAAAGTAAAACAATATCGCAAATGAGTTTGTGAATTTTATTTTTTGAAATATAAATATAGGAGATAAGTTCATGGTCGAGTGAACAGAGACTTGATAATATAGATTTATATCTCTACTATTCTAGGATATAAGTGACGGAGAAATTATATGAATATGGTTAATCTCAATTTGTTAGGTTCAATATGTCGTTTTATTAAATCCGTAACATGTGAGTGGGGTAGTGTTCACAAACTTATGAAAATATTTTATAAGACAAATGAGTGTAAACCTAGAGAGTCTCATAATATGAAGTGCACTCGTTGAATATTAGCGTAGCGAACAGAGACGAAGAGTTCAATTTTAAAAATTTTCGGACAAGCAGAATCTGTTTTAGCACCTCTCAAGAATGACATATGTCATATTCTAATTGTTAGAATTTGACATATTACTAAGCCATAAGAAACAAAAGCCACTAAAAATGCCTTCATTAATTCTCCATTTTGATTATTTAATTAAACTTACTAGTTAAACTTTAATTAAAAGATTGACGAGTATTGGACACTTGTCATAGTGAAAATTATTTGTTAGACACTTATCATGGTGGTGATCAATTTATGGGCATTTGTCCATTTCAAAAGTCAAACAAAGACAAATGTATAAGGGTTATGCAATTTGAGACAAGAATGATTGATTCGGCTATTTTGTTTTTTTAACAATGAAATATGTATTCAGCCATTGTGTGTTTTTTAACATGAAAATGGCTTTGGCTTTGTAAAAGAAAAACCGAAAACGTGAGAGTATGGCTTCAGTGTTAAGTCTACAATACCAAAATAAATCCAGTGAATCTAAAGCTACCATTTTAGCATTTTGAGTCTATCACAATCGGTACTTAAAATTGTTTGAGAGTATACTTCAAGGTGAGACTCTAAACTCCCTTTGTCTAACAATACTAGCGGTTCATTGATTGATGCTATACTAGTTAAGCGCAAGCACATGCTATCGTATCAAATAATATAGAATTTTAAGTTCAGATATCGATCCCATAGGGACTATGAGATCTAATTCTATAAATCAAATACTAAAACTGTACTTATTTAACTTTTGTTCAGAAAATCACAATCTAAAATTTAATTAACTAATCTAACTCTATTAATTAAATTAAACAAAAGTAAAGGATAAAATACATAAATAAAGATAATATAGAGTTTTGACTCGTCCCCTAGTATTTCATTAAATTTATTAACCTCTTAGTTAATCTCTTAATACTAATTGTTAAGTTAGACATTAATCTTATCAGAAGCCTCTATCGATAGTCGAGTGACTATATTATGCATTCTAACAATCACTCATATGTCTATGGTAATCAAATCAGAATGTAATTCATTAAGATCAAGTGTAAATTATACCATACATGTCACCTAGGTATATGTATATCTTAGATGGAACTTATAGTTGTTACCCTATGATCATGCATCAAACTATCCCAAGCTAAACACATGAATCCATCTGTTGAGTTTATCATGGTTTCTTAATCATTCAAAATATTGATCAGGTATAATGAAAGCATTAAACTCAGATAGAATGAATCAATCTATTATATTAAGATCATCAACTAAGAATTAACAAAATTCAAATCCATACTAGATTTGTATAGTTTAACCCTAAATAAAGAATTTTAGCCCATCACAAGATCAAAAGTATCCAACTACTTCATAAATATCAACAAGAATAAGAACATAATGATAAATAAAAAAAAAAAGTAGAAAGACTAATCAAAGTGACTCCTTGATGTGCTTCTCACTCTTCTTTGACTTGAAGCTTGAATATTGATCTTGGTTCTTCAATCTTTGGCTTTAATATTTGATTTTGTGTTATGAATTCTTTTCTCTTTCCCCTTAATTAGGGTTTTTATCCTTCTATTTGTAGATTTATATCTTCAAATTATGGTTAAACATAAAATACAAGTTAGATTAGGATTACTGTTCATGAGTTACTGCAGCAAAAATACAATTTACGCACTATTGTTCACCAATACTATTCGAGCACTGCAGCGTTGAATTCTGAACACTGTGACGTGTAAACACTGTTTTAAGTGCCACGGTGCTAGTCACTGTAGCATTTATTATAGCAATTTGATCTTTTTGGCTTATTTTCATTAGAATTTGGACCCTAGTTGCTCCATTGACTTCAAACTTACAAAAATAATAATTGATTACATAAAAAGCCAAATAATCTTAATTTCTACGAACAAATGTTAAGTTTAAAAAATAAAAATATTAGACTTAATTAACCCCTATCAAATACCCTCAAACTTAAGACTTTGCTCGTCCTCAAGCAAAACAAAGAGAACCATTCATAATTTATTCATGACTCTAAATAGAAACTAAAAACTAAAAACAAGCTTCGATTGATTAGATGATCAATATCGTTGTCTCAAAAGCTGTGAAAAATAGCACAAGGCTCTTCAGAGAAATTAATAAACAACTTTCAACAATCCTCATACCATTCATTAAGTCGTTTATTCACCCCTATAATTGATCACTTATATGTTTGTGCGTGTGTGTAATAAGCAAGTAATTAGTCAAATAGAACTTAGATTTATTCAATATTTAAGAAATACATAAAGATGATATCTCGATATATTTCCAATTATAACACTACCATAAGTTTGCTTTTCATACTACTTTCCACTAATGCAGAAATACACATGTCTAGGAATCTATTTATGATTTTATTTAGCTTGTAATGTAAGGCTAGAGTCAAGGTGAGTTATAAGGATATAAATATGAAGTTCAAATCACACCATGAACACTTAGACTTATTTAGAAACCTTTTGATTCTTTGTCTCATTGATTCTTCATCTCCTTTCCCAAACTTATGTTATTCCTATCTTTCTTTTAATCACACTTTTTCAAAGACTTTCTTATTTTTCTTAAGCTGGGGGTATTATGCATCTAAAGCTTTTTTTTTTTCTTTTTTTTTTATGTACCCCCAAATTTAGATTGATATATACCTTCAAGATTTATTACTTTTCATTGCATTATCCTTTTCACACATACAACCCATTATTCCTTCTAAAATTATTTTTACGTAAACTCAAGGTTTATGGTTCTACCAGTAGATTTTAGGATGGATAAACTCAAAGTCTTTAAGCTTGTAATGTGGTCAAATAGAAAAAAGGGTAACTAGACTAAAATAGGGTGACTATGAATAAATATACATATAAAGTAGGCTTAAACGGTCCAAAGATGGCCTAATGTCATTTCCCTAAATATGTGAATTCTAGGGTTTTGCCTCAAGTAGTAATCAAACAAGTTCTAGAGTATTGGTTTTCGAGACTGTGGTGTACTACTTAAGCAAAAAGTATCTCTAAGCAAAATATTAACTAATACATGCCTATTTCATTGTGCTCAAGAATAAGTGATAAAAAATAAGCTTTAATTCAGTCCAAGAATCATGATATAAGAGTTATCTCAAGCATATTTTGTTTCTTAAAACTTGTGAAAATAAATTCAGTCAATATTTTATTTCTTATCATGGACTAATGATCATCATCTCAACCAAAACTTAACAACCTAAAAAATATTTATTCCACAAGATAATCACTCAGATCATGTAGTAAAAATAAATGCAGATTATATGTTTCCCACCCCAAACCTAAATTAGACATTGTCCTCAATATCTAAAAATAAACTTAAAAGTAAGAAAAACTCCCTTGATAGATGAAGTTGAAGCAATGTAGCATTGTTGCCTACTTATTGGACTGAGGTGTTCCTTTGTTCCGAATGCTTGCAAGTGCTCGTGCTGCTTCCTCGAATGCTCCTCTTGCTGATTTTATATGTAAGCTTGTTAGGCTTCCTTTCTTTCAGCTTCCACATCTTTTTTATTAGATCTTGGTCTATAACTTGTTGCTCTTTCTCCTCGTGCTTCTCTGGAAAGACTTGAATCTTAGACCGGTGAAGTATCTCTTTTGTGCTATTCTTTTCGATTCTATCATCGTACTACTTCTCATTTCTTCTCTTTGTATGCCTTAACACCATTTTTTTATATTATGATTTAACATCTCCATGTCTTTGAGCTCTTTGGCGTTTGATGGCACCACATTAATGCTACAACAGTCAAGTAATATAGTGTGCATTGGCTAATTCTGCTCTTTGTTACTAGTATTTTCTACTGTGTTGTCACTTTTCTGTACTTTAGATTGTGTTGTACTTTAATACCAGTTTCTGCACGTTCCATTGCTAAAACGTTTACACTTTTATGAGATTTTGCACTATTTTCTGGACCGATATGCTACTGATTTTCTATTTCAACACTTGTTTGACACCGCTATAGCCCTTAAAGAAAAGGAATAGGCAGTCTATATGGTTGCACTTTATTTTTCTGCATTTCTTTCTCCTTTATACTTGATGGTGGTGGTGTGGATGTGTTCTCTTGTAAGATTTTACTACTCCTCAAGTTGATGGCTTGGCATGGCTCTACATTTTCTTTTGGATTTGTCTCAGTATCGCTTGGTAGAGTGCCTTGAGGTCTCTTATTAATTACAACAGTAAGTTGTCTCATTTGAACCTCTCAATTGTTCATAGATGTTGAATGATTCTGTAGGATAGCATCATTGGACTTCATATATTGTATAAACATGTCTTCTAATGTCGGCTTCTTCTCTTGTGGTAACAAGAATCTTAGGGGATTCATTAGTTTAAATGCCTCTTCTTGGTTATAACGCCAAGAGAAGTTTAGATGATCTCTCTACCCTGAATTATAAAAATTAAATTGTGGGTTAGGTGGTTGTTGATTAAAATTACCCACATAATTTTTTTCTATGCACCAATCATTCATATGGTTATCACAAGAAAAGTCGCATGTCACTTGTTAGGTTTTAATAATTTTCAATGCATCAAACTTCTTGGATAAGGTATTAATTTGTGCAGTCAATGCATTGAATGCGTCAATCTTATGTATACCGGTACTCTCTTGGGTGTAACTCTCTCTACTGGCTATTGGTAACTGTTTGATACCATTTTTTCTAATAGATCATAAGTTTCATCTGTAGACTTATTCATTATAGCTCCTCCAGCAGCAGTATCTACAATGGTCCTTAAATTGTCTACTAATCCATTATAGAATATTTGGACTAATTGCCATTTGGGGACTCCATGATGAGGACACTTACTCAACATGTCCTTAAAGCGCTCTCATGCTTCATACAACAACTTTTCATCAATCTGACTGAATAAGGTGATGTCATTCCTTATCTTTACTGTCTTTGCTGGTGGGAAGAACTTGACTAAGAATTTCTATGCTAAATCTTCCCACATCGATATGGATCTTGACAGTTATGACATCAACCAACTTTTAGCTGTCCCTTAAAAAGAAAGGGAATGGTTTCAATTTGATGGCATTATTAGAGACTCTGTTGTACTTAAAGGTATCACAAATTTCTAAGAAATTTATTATATGCATGTTATGATCATCATTGGTGGCTCTACTGAACTATACAGTCTCTTTCATCATCTGAATAATATTCAGTTTGATCTCAAAGTTATTGGCAGTGATGGCTAGTTGCCGAACACTAAATCGCATACCATTGATAGTTGGGATAACATACTCTCTCAACGCCCTCTGTAGTATCATTGGCTCAAGGATAGGATTGTTGATGTTATCATTGTTTCTCTCTATAGTCTGATCTATTAAAGCAAAATAAAAAGAAAATCAAAGTAAAAAGAAGATAGTTGAAACAAAAAAATAAAATAAATAAAATTTGAATTAAAAACAGGTAACTTAGTATTAGTATTTATAAAAAGAATAGGTCAAAATGGTCTCTGGCAACAATGCCAAAAACTTGATTGATGTTATACTAGCTAAGCGCAAGAGTACACTATCATATCAAATAATTTAGAATTTTTAGTCCAGATATCGATCCCACATGGACTATGCAATCTAATTCTATAAATTAAGTACTAAAATTGTACCTACTTAACTTTTATTCAGAAAATTACAATCTGAAATTTAATTAACTAATCTAACTCTATTAATTAAATTAAATAAAAGTATATGGTAGAATTCACAAATAAAGATAATTTAAGGTTTTGACTCGTCCCCTAGTATTTCATTGAATTTATTAACCTCTTAGTTAATCTCTTAATATCAATTGCTGGGTTAGACACTAATCTCATCACAAACCTTTATCGATGGTCGGGTGACTATATTATGCATTCTAACAATCACCCATATGTCTATGGTAATCAAATCAAAATGTAATTCATTAAGATCAAGTCTAAATTATACCATACATGTCACATAGGTCTATGTCTATCCTAGATGAAACTCATAGTTGTTACCCTATGATCATGCATTAAACTATCATAGGCTAAACACATGAATCCATCTATCGAGTTTATCATGGTTCCTTAATCATTCAAAAATTGATTAGGTATAATGAAAGCATTAAATTTAGATAGAATAAAATCAATCTATTATATTAAGATCATAAACTAAGAATTAAAAAAATTCAAATCCATACTAGGTTCGCATAGTTTAACCCTAGATGAACAATTTAGCTCATCACAAAATCAAACGTATCTAACCAATTCATAAATATTAACAAGAACAAGAACATAATGATAAAGAAAGAGTAGAAAGACTAATCAAAGTGACTCCTTAATGTGCTTCTCGCTTTTCTTTGACTTAAAGCTTGAATCTTGAATCTTGAATCTTTGGCTTTGACCTTTAATTTTGTGTTATGAATTCTTTTCTCTAAATTTTTGTCTCTCTCCAATCTTTTTTCTATTTTTCCCTTAATTAGGGTTTTTGGTCTTCTATTTATAGGTTTATATCTTCAAATTAGGGTTAAACATAAAATACAAGTCATATTAGAATTACTGTTCCTGAGTTACTATAGCAAAAAATACAATTCACCGATACTGTTTGTGCATCACAGTGCTGAATTCTAGGTGTTGCGGCGTGTAGACACTATTTTAGGCACCACGATGTTTATTTTTTAGCGTTGTGGCGCTAAATTATTGTAGTGAATCATTGTAGCTCGTACTATAGCAATTCACTATAATATATATTGTAGCAATTTAATGTGTTTGGCTTATTTTCATTAGAATTTCGAACCTTTTTGCTCCATTGACTCCAAACCTACAAAAATAATAATAAAATATATAAAAATTTAAATAATCTTAATTTCTACAAACAAATATTAAGTTTGAAAAATAAAAATATTAGAATTAAGTAACCTCTATCATGCATCAAATTATATTTTCTATTATTAATAAAATTGCCTGAGAAAATGTGATTTTAAAATGCATTGATTATGCTTTTGCAATATGTTTTCTGACATGCATTCACATTTCACTACCCACACACACACACACTCACACACCTATAACAAAATAGTATTAGAGCATTCTATATGTTGTGCATTGTTGGACAATGAAATGAATTTGTAATGTTTGATATCAAGGCTTAAAATAATTAGTGTTATGGCTTTAAGAGTTGACGCTGCGACGACTGGTATTTGTTTGGTGAACGTTGAGGCAGTGGAATATCCTAGCACTAGGGCATTCATGGCTTTCACTTCTCTTTTAATTTCAATGCATGTAATGTTTATATCATGCCTATTATATTGTTTCTTATTCTAGTGATCATTTGTTTATATTGTTAACCATAATAGGAGCCCTACTGATGGGGGCATATACTATTAAGTCATATAGGCTTGAGACACTTAACCCGTCTGGTTAAGGATGCTCAGATACCTGATTTTACCATACAACCTTATCTAATTTGTGATTCTTATATTTAAGAGAAGATGACAAAATCTCCTTTTGTTGGAGTAGGATACTGAGCCACTAATTTTTTGGAACTAGTATATAACGATTTATATAGTCCAATAAATCACACTATCATAGGTAGGTTTCGATACTTCGTGATCTTTGTAAATTATTGTCATAATATGGATATGTGTTTCTTATGAAATACAAGTCAGAAGCCTTTGAAATGTTTAAAGAGTTTCGACTAAAGGTAGAGAAACAAATCGATAAGTTTATAAAATACCTTAAATCAAATCGAGTTGGTGAATATATGAGCAGTGGATTCATTAATTATTTAAAGGAATATGTGATTCTCGCTTAATATAGTGCTCTAGGTACTCCTCAATATAATGATATTTTTAAGATGAGGAATCAAATTTTATTAGCTATGGTTCAATCGATGATGTGCTTTACCGATCTTCTTGAATATCCTTGGGGTTATGCTTTATAAATAATTGCTCACTTGTTGAACAGAGTTCCATCAAAATTTGTTCCTACCACTTCGTATGAGATATGGGCTAATAGGAAACTAAGTCTTAAGTATGTTAAGATTTGGGGTTGTCCTGCTTACGTAATAGTTATGCAATAAGAAAAAATTGCATTAAGAGGTACAAGTATCAGTTTATTGAATATCCCAAGCATTCTATAGATATTAGTTTTATTATCCTGAATGAAATGTGTTTGTTGCTCATTATACCACCTTTCTAGAAAGCTAGTTTCTGATGGATTGTGGAGATTATAGAAAGATTGAACTTGATGAAGTCAATCAATATGTTGATGAACAAATGATGAAACCTCGATTAAATCGAGTGAGACACCTTTAACACATCCTCCTTGTAGGTCAGAAAGGATCTCGTGGCCACCTGTTAGGTATGATATGATGCATAAAGATGCCTTTGATGTTCTATTAGTTGAAAAAAAAAGATCCTTTAACTTATAAAGAGGAAATGTTGGACATCAATTCAGTAAAATGACAAAATGCCATGAAATTTAAGATTAATTCTATGCATGACAATCAAGTTTTAGACTTAGTTAAGCTTTCCAAAGGAATTATTTCTATTGATTGTAAATGAGATTACAAGTGAATCATAAGCTCGACAGAAAGGTAGAGACCTTCAAAACCCGACGGAAAGGAAAAAAGGTTATACTAAAAAACTGGGATAGATTATTGAGAAAACTTTTTCACCAGTAGCTATGCTAAAATCAATTTGAATTTTATTGACTATTACTACATATTATGATTATAAAATCTGGCATATGGATGTTAAGATGGTTTTTCTTAGTGAATATCTTGAGGAAGAGATATACATGGAACAGTCTGAAGGTATTACATCCAACTTAACTTCTAATTTGGTGTACAAACTGAAGAAGTTTATTTATGAACTTAAATAGGCCTCCCAAAGTTAGAATCTTCATTTTAATGATTTAATCAGATGGTATGATTTTACATAAAACAAAGAGGAAGAGTGTATGTATAAGAAGGTTAGTAGGAGCATGATTATCTTTTTAGTAATTTATGTGATTACATACTCATTATTAGAAATGATTATTGGTATATTACAGTCGTCGAGAGTTATCTAAGTAAGAAATTCTCTATGAAGGATTGGGGAGATACTTCTTTTATATTGGGTATAAAGCTTTTATAGAGACAGAGCTAAGAAGCTGATAGGACTCTCTCAATTCTCGTACATAAATAGTAATCTAGAAATGTATAGCTTTAGTAATTATAAGTGGAAGAAAACCTCGATCTCTTTCTGAATATTAATTAATGTTCTATCGATAAAAGTACAAAGGAAATAGTGTGGATATGCAAGTTTGTTTTGGAATTGGAAGTAGTTTTGAGTATAGTGAATCATATCCCACTATACTGCGATAACAACGGGCAGTAGCTCAAACCAAGAAGCCCATGACACACCAGAAGTCTAAACATGTGGAACGATAGTACCATATAATTATAAAGATCTTGACTAGTGGAGATGTAATAGTATCTAGAGTATATTTTAGTGATAATGCAGTGGACCTACTTACTAAGATCTTAAGTCCTAATATATTTTTGAAACATTTAGAGTCAATGAGTATTGATACCATGGTCAATGGCACTAGAGCAAATAGTAGTTATTGAAAATGGTGCATACGTGCCATTTTATTTTTTGTATGAATATTTATTAATATTTATACAATGGATATTTTTATAAATCGTTAATTTATTATATAATAATAATCTTGTTCCTTTTCAGACATTGTAGATCTAAAGTTGTTTAGATCAGAACTAAGAGTTAGTAGTTTTAAGAGTTAGAGCCTTATTTAGAAAGGGACAAATCCCTAAAAATGTTTATTGTAATGATATAGTTACAAGGAGCTACAACTGATACTAAGAAATGTCATTATAAAGTATATTCTTATAAATATCGTTCTTGATAAATGTTTACCGACACAGGTCAACTAGTAAACCTTATAGATCACTGTATGTTATGGGTTACTTAGATAATTAGTCTTAACAAATTGTGAGTTTAGTAGAAGCTCATATAGGTATGTAGGTATTTAGTTAGAATTAGGCACTTAAATGACTCATAAAGACCTTTAATAGACATCATATAAAGCTGTCAATAGATGATTTTCTTGAGTTAAGTAATATTTATGGTCCTTTGACCTAAGCGCTATAG
This sequence comes from Ailanthus altissimus, assembly GCA_946807835.1. Taxonomy (NCBI): domain Eukaryota; kingdom Viridiplantae; phylum Streptophyta; class Magnoliopsida; order Sapindales; family Simaroubaceae; genus Ailanthus; species Ailanthus altissimus. The sequence continues at coordinate 8,734,098 of OX327699.1, forward strand.
TGGACTTGTGAATGATCCACATTCTTAGATTCCACACATATCAGAGAACTTTTATAATCTAACCTCTAGGCGTTATTTGGTATATTCTGATGCTTATGAAGTCAGATATGCATAGATATTAGATCCTTAAGCTTATATAGGTAGGCTATGTATCTAAATGCTCAAATTGTATTTTAAAAATTTTTATGGCTATAAGCATTATCTTGGGAAAAAAAATTTCGTAAGGTAAAACAATATTGGAAACGAGTTTGCGGATATTATTTATCGAAATACAAATTTAAGAGATAAGTTTATAATTGACGAGATAAAGACTTGACCATATAGATCTATATCTTTACTTTTGCAGAATATAAGTGATAAAACGATTATATGAATATGGTTAACCTCAACTTATTTAGTTCAACACGCTGTTTTGTTATATCCGTGATATATGAATAGATCAGTGTTTACGAACTTATAAAAATATTTTATAAAACAAATGGATGTGAACTTAGAGATCTCACAATATAAAATATACTCATTTAGCACTATAGTGACAGAAAAGGTCAAAAAGTTCGATCTAAGAAAATTTCGATCAAACAAAATTTATTCATAATACATCTTGAAAAAGATGTGTCAAATTTTAATTGTTAGAATTTGACTCGTTACTAAGCCATAAGAAACAGAAGCCATCAAAAATACCTTCATTAATTTTTCACTTTAATTATTTAATTAAGTTTTTATTTAAAGATTTGTTAGACACTTGTTATGGAGGTGATTAATTCAATGTCCATTTCAAAAGTCAAACAAAAATAAATGTATTGTTATGCAATTTAAGACAAGAATGATTTATTCGGCTCTTTTGCTTTGTAACAATGAAATTAAGTATTCGGCCATTATGTGTTTTTAACATGAAAATGGCTTCGGCTTTGTAAAAAAAAAAAAAGAGTTTGAAAGTAAAAATGACTAAAGTGTTAAGCTTAAAACACCAAAATAAATTCAGCAATTTCAAGCTACCATTTTAATGTTTTGAGTCCACTACAGTAAGGACTTGAAATTATTTGAGTGTATATTTTAAGGCGATACTCTAAACTCTCATTGTTCAATAACACCAATGATTCATCAAAAAGTATGTTTTTTATTATTAATAAAATTGTTGAGAAAATGTAATTTTAAAATGTATTGATTATTCTTTCACTGTATACTGTGTAACACAAATTCGCATTTCATTACACATACTCTCATACACACCTAATAATTAATAATTAATGTATACAAATAACTGAAAATTATTGATTGAAAAGTTTAAAAAGTCTATGCTAGAAAAATGGGGTTACTCACCTACTCTCGTATAGAAATTAAAAAATATTATTTCTTTCATGAACGAGAAACTGGAAACAAGATGAAAGAATTAAATTTGAATATAATCACACATGTACAGTCTGTAAATTGCTTTCTTTATTGCATATCCTTCGGTTCTGATCAATTTAATTCTATAAAATACAAAGTATTGAAAAATCTATTCCAGATTTACAAGAAAATATTTATATGAGAATAAACATAGTGGTAATGAGTCTCTATAATAGTGGAGAAGAAAAATGACACATGAGATGATTCTGTTGTTCACCTAAAAAAAAAATATCTAAAATATAAATAAGTAAAAAGGAAAAGGATTTGACAACAGATAAAATGCTTTAACGAGAGAGATGGCCTGGAACTCACTATTCCTCCAACCCTACAAGTAGAAAAATTAAAAAAAATTATAAAAAATCATCTGTTCATATAGGACAGTAATCGTTTCTTCTTTGATTATAAAAAAACAATTATCTGGTAAGAGTTAAATGTATATAGACAATTTGAATTTACTTACTCTCCAATCCCACATGTATTTAAAGTTACATATTGTTTGAAAAATCTATGAAATTGTGTAATTTCTTGGATTCGTACTTTTATTTATTGTATGTCCATGTTATTTTAAGAAACTAAAGAAAATGAGGTCTATAAAATCAATAAAAGTTTTCGGCCTAGAGGCAGGTAGATATTCCTTTCCCTTCAGTAAGCAATTAGAAAGCCATATATATATATTTTTTTAATTTTAATTTGGTAACTATTAGATCGTCAAGAAATTAGATGCATTAGATTGATCTCTAATAACAGAATGCAAGCACCAAAACTCAATAAACATTCACTTCAGTTGTCAAGAAAGATGAAGAAATTTATGAAGCATGCAACACACATTGCGAAATGGAATAAACTGAGTCCAAAAATTATGCATTAACACTCAGATTTTACTTTTAAATTAATGTTTAAATTTGTAATATTACGTTGTTATTTGACTTCTAAAGCAAGCAAGCAATCAATTCAATTCAGTATGAACAGTGAACACAATTCAGTTCCATTGTCCAATAGTCCTAGGTAATACAAAAGTTCACTTACATTAGCAAAAAAATACGAAGCAATCAATTCAATTCAGTATGAACAGTGAACACAATTCAGTTCCATTGTCCAATAGTCCTAGGTAATACAAAAGTTCACTTACATTAGCAAAAAAATACGATAGGATCATTATCGCTAAACCCATCGAACTAATTAAATGCATGAGATCTTTGGGATGTTGGCGTTGGCCTTTTGTTGGTGGAAATTGGAAATTTCATATCATATCGGACATAGTTGGAAGAAACATTGCTCCAAAGCTTTTGAAGACATCACATCTCCATCTCGACCTCGAAGAAGCAAATAATGATGTGCTTTGAATTGAAAATGTGGTTCTCTCTTAAAGACGACTGCTTTTTTTTTTTTTTTTTTTTGAAGTTTGATAATTTCATTTAAACGGTAAAACGGCAGTTTCCTGCCAATACAGCAAGCCTGTGAAGCTAAACGCTTCTTTGACTAAGGGGCAGATTCATTACATGCTCTGGGAACATGATTAATTACAAACTGAGACTTCTCATGCAATATTTCTTGAATGAACCTAACAATTCAGCCAATCTCTTTCAAAGAATGAGCTTCCCCCTCAACCAAATCCATTACGTTTTTTAAATCTGATTCAATAACTAGGGGAAAGTAATTCTGTTCCACAGCAATTCTCAAGCCAAATAACATTGCCTCAGCTTCTGCATATTCAATAACAGTGCCTCATTACGTTTTTTAAATCTGATTCAATAACTATGGGAAAGTAATTCTGTTCCACAGCAATTCTCAAGCCAAATAACAGTGCCTCGGCTTCTGCATATTCAGCTTCTGCTGAAAGACGACTGTTATTTGTCAGTTTATTCAATTTATCTGCCTTGCTTAGGAAAGAGTTTACTGTCTAATTCAATTTATGGTCCTTTTATTCTTAAAAAAATTCTAAATTTAAAACTCTAAACGGATCTTTAGACGATGATCATCTGGAGTCCTGACCCCATAAGAATGCAGCAAGGTGCATGTTAGAATATCCAAGCTTTATCATAATCACAACTTACTTTTCCACTTCCATTGAAGTTTTGGGGTTTCAATAGGATTTATATGGCCAGTAACCCCGAGCCACTTCCTCCCTTCCATAATTTCAAATCCTAAACTCGTTTACTATTTACCGTCTTTGATTTGAATAATCAGGTCTTATTTCTATGGACTTCATTTATACTTGCTTCAAGCTTAGGGGAGCCTGTTTACTTGCACATCTTAGAATAATTAATGACGTCAACACTCTTATAAGTCGTACGCGGGTGAGGCCCTGCCTTAAATAAATCTCCCTAAAAGTCTCTCGTTCTTCAATTTTGTACCAGTTGATTTGCCCATTTACATATATGAATGGTTGATGCTTACAAAAGCAACGCCACCCGTTGACATATGAATGGTCTATGCTTACAAAAGCAATGCCACCCGTTGACATATGAATGGTTGATGCTTACAAATGCAATGCCCAGTCCGACACCCCTTTGGTCATTATCAGAGGATAGAATTCCGTATTATATGCTTACAAAAGAGATCGAATCAACGTTGGCGGGAATTCACCTACTGCACACGTATGAACTTTCTAAATTCAATATATTTTTTTCTCAAGTCAGACCCTGCGCAAACTTGTAACAAAACAAGGTACTGTTCATAAATGCAAAGCCATAAATAATACCGTTTTTGACAAGCCTGTCACAAAGCTATTACAAAAGCAAGTGCAACACCAAACGTAATTCACCACTCAGAAAACCTGTATCTTATAGCTCAAAAAGCAATTTTACAACTTTGACCGTAGTGAATAATATAAAAATTACAAGTACAAAAATGCAAAAGCCACTGTACTTGCTGTCTATTTCATGATGTTGTATTGAAATGTCTTTTGTGAATTTCTATTTCCTCAGTTTGTACAACCTATATAACTATTTGAATCAACAACAGAAAGAGGAATTCCGTGGAATGTGCCTGATTAGGATATTGTTTAAGTTGTTTAGTTGCCATTTACAGCCCCTGAAGTTTCCTAAGATACAAGTATCTGAATTAGTTTCTGCAAATAGGAAGTGACACTAAGAAAAAGAGGAAAAAACAAATGGATGTTTCAAGATTTCAACCTGAACTTCTTGGAGAAGTGTTTCAAGTTCAACTTTAATCTCAGAGAAGGAAGGCCGCTTGTCAGGAACCATATCCCAACAACTCTGCATCAAGTCTAACAGTTTCGGGTGTCCATTTTCAGGGAGATCAGGACGTAATCCCTGGAAAATAGAGTAACTAATGTAACTATTAAGCACAGAAAAACAAACAAGTCTTTTTTCGAGGCAACCTGAGATTGTTGTCATACAACCAGATTCCAAGAGAAAAGAACATGAAAGCAATTAGCTCAAATTTCTTTACTAACTTGAAAATCTCTTTTTACACATTTCTTAAGAGGTCATCTTCTCTGTGTCTATATCTTCAAGTACATGCCAAACTATAATTCAATTTCATGAGGGCACTACAGATTTCAAAATTGTATTAGCTATTGTATAAATATTGATGCTAAGTTTTCCTGCATACATGTTTAATGAAAGTTCAAGTCACATAATAGTGCCAGTCAGGGGCTGAAGTTTGAAGTATATGTTCTATTAGAAATCCCTCCATATTGTTTTATTTAAATCTGATGCCTCTTAAGTTAATCACATTGTAAAACAGAAAACCTCAACTATATTAACAATTGTGTGATAACATTAACTTCCATTTTTTATAAGCTTAAGTAAAACCTAATTCATAATTGGTGCAAAAGCCATTTTATATAGAAAAAAGAAAATTACACATACTTCTTTTTTAAATTTGGCCGACCAAACAACAAGAGCCTATAATCTTTCTGACACTGTTTTTTCCTTTACGGGATCTTTCTGCACATTGTTGACACATGTATTTCTTCTATTGTGAATGAATTGTATGTATGGATCTCCGAGACAAGATACAAGCACCAGAAATCAACACTCACTCGAACAGTCAAAAAATTAGCAGCACAAACACTTTGAAGGTCCCTAAACACTTGAGAATCCAGAACATGCAATTAAATCTTACTCACAAAATAAGGCGAGAATTATTAATTGGTCATGAGCTTTTATACAGTCTACTCAATTCCATTTTTAGCATTTCAGAAGAAGCTGATTCTAAACTAAATCAGTGTATAGGTAGTTATAAAGAAGCACAAACCTGTCTCACTCCCAGGGCAGCTTGTAATGGAGTCAGGGTATCATATGGAACCTACAATACAAAAACAATTGCCAACTGTCACATCTTCACTAGAATAACTTCCATAGATATAGAAAAAATTGTACATGAATATTTTGGAGGGATTAGTGTAAATTTGGGAAATACCTTGGCTGTCACTAGCTCCCATAATACAATAGCAAAACTAAAGACATCTGCTTTCTGATCATATGGTTGATGGTTTATAACCTTGTGAAATAGAACAAATTCACTAAGATATTGATGCACAAACTGAATAAGAAGATTTTAACATACATGATGCAGCATACAAGATAAGAAGATTGTTGTATTCAAGTCCAAACATTTTGACAATACTGATTTGTATGTCTGAGGTTCTGTTATGCTTATCCATGTGCCTGGCATGTGAGGGACATATCAACTTAGATAGTACCATGGGCTCTCACCTTTCAGCTTGAGATTTCAAGTCAAGTTGTAATTAACATGCTTCTATAAAATCCTACGACGCATTACTCATAGCTCAGCATGCATGGAGACTTAAAAGTTGCACTCTTTTCCCAGAGGAGCAATAGGGTCTCCAGGAGGATGATAGAGACAACCAAGAGTAACAGAATAAAAGATAAAAGTAGAAACTAAATTTTTTGAAAACAAAGTAACAAGGGTTCTCCATATCTTAGAAAGAGTAAAATTTGAACAAATCATCCACATACGACAATACATAGATCTCTAGATAAGACCTACTAATGTGTATTTTCTGCCAATAATTAGGTGGTAGATATTGAGTCTGACAGAGATCTCAAACATATGAATTCAAATATTCTGAAGTTAAAAGCTCTAAATAAAAGGAAATAACAAGTATAGCCATACAGACCTCTGGTGCCATCCATCTATACGTCCCAGTCTCAGCAGTCATTACTCCCCCTTGATTTAGAAACCGAGCAACACCAAAATCTGCCACCTTTACAACCTTGAGAAAAAAAAAAATCAATATTATCTCCATTAATATCCATACTTGTATACTTTAGACAGATGTTAAGAAATTTGTTCAAATCAGCATTTTCATAAAAAGAAATCCTCACATTGTGAGTGTCCATTAGCAAATTTGCAGTTTTCAGGTCCCTATGAATTATGTTGCTTTGATGCAAATACTCCATCCCTTTGCAAACATCAATTGCAAACCTCAGCAACCGAGACAACTTCAAGACATAATGATTTTTATGCAAGTAATTATACAGACTTCCTCCAGGCATATACTCTACAAGAGAAACAGAAAGCAAAGCACATTTTACTGAACCAAAAGTATCATGTAAAACAGAAAGTTAAATATAAATATACAAAAGATATGACTAATATCAAACAAATTTCAATAGTTAAATCCAAGAAACAATTACACCTGGAGCATCCAGAATGTGAGAAACACGAAAATAATAATTGGGCTTCAGATGCTAAAATATGGTGTGTGCAAAGAAGCATGGTTTTAAGTGTTAACCAACCAACTAAATTCAAATATCCTCAGAGCCTTAGAAAGTAACAAGATATATTTTGAGTTTTGGTCTGCAGTAATTTGATTATATCAAGATTTTTAGTTTTACCATATTTCTCTCTAAAGTAATTTAACCCTTTTAGGGTTTTTAGGACAACTTGCTGTTGTTTCTGGGAACCCCTTGTTCACCATCTCTTTTTCTCTCATAAACTCATATTTTCTTTATTTGAAAGAAGAAAAAAAACAAACAACTAGATTGTAACTTGACTATTAGACCACCTTTTCCAATACTTTTAGGACTTGACAAATCTAGACACAAAAAACAAGACAAATACCGCAAGAAGTATCAAAATTCACTATATTTCCACAATCTCATGGAACATTAACAGCCCCAACTCAACGATTTGTGTTTAAAGAAACCTATTAGATCGTTTTTTGTTTGGAGGGAAACAAGAAAACTGAAAGAAAAAATAATCAAAACCAGCCATCCCTTTATTGTAACTGGTATTCCATAGTCACACAAACGAGCAAAACATTTCCCAAAAGATAACTTTAAACGAGGACCAACTCTATTAGTAAGTACACATATCTAGCCTATTATCATCATGCAAACTCACAGGATCAAAGTCCTACACAGCAACATGGCAAACTGTGGTTACTCTATGATATGATGAACGAGGAGCACACACTAACTTTTGAAAATGGTTCTTTTCCCTTTACTGGCTATATGTGTTGAAAATATTAATCCCTCATCCTAAGCCTTGATTATTCTTTCAGAACTGTTTCTAATTTAATGCTGTTTCATTCTTTACATGTTGACCAGTGGAAGGAGGAAATGTCCTTCCACAAGAAATTTTCCACTAAATGCAAACACAGCTGTCAAAGGATCAAAATACCAAATAACACGAAAGATTAGCCCTCCAACATAATCACATAACAAACCAGGCAGGCAATCAGCAAGAAATTGGCATTTCCAAATCACTAAAATTTGCATGAAATCTTAGTTCAAGATGTTCTGGTCAATTGACGTGTCAGAATTTGCACATATACAAATTCCTGATAAAATCACCTATATGCTCATCACATGATATTTAAAATATGACTCTGAAGAATATATTGGTCAAATGGATTAACAAAACTTGAAGATTTATTTTATAGAATGAAAAGACACTAAACCCTGAGAACATAACTCCATAGCACAACACAGACTTTGAGTTTCAGTAAGTTCTATACCTGTTACTATGCATAAATGTGGGGGCTTCGTACACGCACCTATAAAACGAACAACATTTCTATGTTGAACCTCCCTGCATTTGGAACCAGAAAATGATGAGTGATCTAAAGAATCCAAAAAACTTTCTAGAATAGACAAAGGTTAGAAAGAGTTAATGAGACTAAATGGTCAATTTCTTATAACTGTTGTAAAGTGGCTAAAATATGCCTAGAAAAGAGCTATTTACATTTGAGCCTTCAAGACTTTGACTTATCAACAATCTATTCTTAATGTATGCCAGAAAAACCTCAAGGAATTCACCACTTAATGATAGAATTCTGTGGTTCAGATTTATGATTAACATTAAAAGTTGCAACTTATTACAAACCACAATATGAGGCATCTGTCAACTATCAATAAAATTTATTATCCTTAGCTTCCTTAGAACCTACATATTTATGAAGTAAACCATGTCTACAAAAGTGATTGTCCTACATCACAACATCTCCCAGTGCATGCAAGTTCCCATGTATTTGCATGAAACTGCTTCCTTACTATGTAAAATAAGGGAAAGCAACATAGTTTATCTCAAGCAATAAGAAAAAATGGATCTTCTAATCATTTTCACTCCAAGTAAAGGATTTATTAATTAATTAACATAACACCAGAAACTGCACTTTTTTAAGATCTATGCACGCATTGACAATTAACAGACGTATGATCCTAATCCACTAGATGAGCCTCCCAGGGGCATCAGAATCACAATTCCAGGTAGATGATCAAAGCAAACATTATGCCAAAACATATCAAATAAAAACTAATACTTAATTTCAATGGATGGCATGATCTTCAAACTATTCACCTTAGAATAGCCACTTCATGAGCAAATTCATCTTCCAAAGCATCATTCAAATGCTCAGATCGAAGAATTTTAATTGCAACATCTTGACCAAGGTAAACTCCACGATACCTTGTGATGAGCACCATACAAAAAGTAAATAATGTAGAGAAAAAAAGAGTAAAAAGTCAATGAAAGCAGCAACGCCATAAAAATCCAACTCACAGATCTCCACAAGATCCAGATGCAATTCTGTCTCCTGTATTTAATAATCTTCTGTCAATTTCCCAGTCTCCAGTTTTCGTTTGTGCCGCTATTGCCTTTCCTATAGCTGAATGGGAATTTGATGACCCAGACCATGACCCCTATATTTCCAATGGGTAATAGTCAAAAATGTTCTATCAGCATCCATAATTTACTTCAACAGAATAGATTCCATAAAATAGAAAATTAATAACTTAAAGTTCTCTATTGCAGCCAACCAGAGATGAAAAGAAAGTCAATAATGGAAAAAAGAAAGAACAATAATTGTAAAACTCAGAAATTATTAGTTACACTAAATATAAATGATAAACAAAACATGTACATCTTCTATTTACTTCGTGAATGCAATAAATTTTGCAGAAGGTAGCAAGAACAAGGGCATAGAATGGAGATGGTAAACAACATTATCCTGTCTTGGCACTTAAAAGAGGGTAATCTTTAGATAAAGCAGAATGTCATAAAAGAATTCTATCAGTTGACCTATTTACTTGGAATAAAGGGTTTAGTTAAATCAAAATACTTAAACGAAAGATGCCATGAATGTAGGAAAACACTCTCTTCTTCCTCTGAGACGGGCAGTCTTAATTTTGCTGAAAAAATAAGGCACAACAAACTTCAGAATTCATCCCAGTGATGTCAATGCAATCTGTGCAATATTACATGATTTCTTTGACAACCAACTATCATCATCCTGGGATCTGATTCCAACTTCCACTGAAGTTATTCCAAAATGAGCAGAAAAGAAAACTAAATAAGTATAATAGAAAATCGCAATGAAATACAGTTTACCTCACTTCTAGCGACAGCTTTTTCCATAGCCTCATACAAACCATCTGTTTCCTGGCCACAACATTGCAAAGTCAGCAACATTTGGACTCAGCACAGATCCCTGTCATGAAAGAAATATAATCACAATGCTCCTTAATATATTATAAGGCCATTGTCCCAGTATAAAGCACAATTTTTTTTTGAAATATTCTATTTGGTAAATCTTACAATAAGAAACAAAAACGTTATGCATGCATCATATGCTATAACTTGAATCATTCATGTCAACAATCAATCCTGAGAAATTATGCAATAAAACTTCAGTAAAAGAGAAAACAGAGTGTTTGCTGAAACTGAAGAAAATAGATCACCTCAGCACTTCCTTTTTTTCGCCTTTGGATTTCTACTCAAGTATCATTACTTATTAAACAAGAAATAACAGCATTGCACCTTTCCACAAGGAAAGGGAGAACGGGGATATAATCAAAGCAACAGAAACCAAGATCAATGGCAGAATTGAATATTCCGTTGATGAAAGAAACAGCAAAATGATAAACAAGATGAAGTTTTTTTCCTCTTCGAAGTTGTAACATGTAAAATATTAAAAATGCAGTTTCTGTTATTGTAAAGACGCAATCCTGAAAGTACAAGGCACTTAGATGACAATAAACACCATACAAAGTACCTCAACAGGCCATCCATCCACCACAAATACATCCAAGGAGTAGCCATCAGTTGTAGAGAACACATGGGCTTCACGAATATTTAGTCCTATGTCAGAAAGCAGAGCAGAAAGCTGAAGAAAATGACTCTGTGTTAGAAGATATTCATGGTCTTCATCCCAGTCCCTCATATTCAATTAGGTTGACCAGATAAATGTTGATGAGAAAAAGCCATAAGTTATAAATTAATTGGGCAACTTAAGTTAGCCGTCCAAGATAGAATAGGAACAGGAGAAAGTAAATTTAAAGTTGTAAGCTGTGGAAATCATTTCTTGTAATATTAAAAAACTGTAAGCAAACATCATATGTGACATAATTTTACAGATTATTTGATGTCCCAATTTTGTAAATTCTTGTACCTTTATAGATCTCAATACTTTTTAAGGGGTTTCAAGATATCATAACAGAAAGAGCACAATGCTAAATTCAGTTAAAACAAAAAATATTTAATTCTCTAAATCAATAATGAAAATACCTATAGAGTGCAGAATGGAAATACTAAATTATAAGTAAAAAAGAGCCACAAGATGATGGAAAAGCTACTCAAAACCATGTCAAATTAAGAATTTTCAAGGTGTTTTCACACTTTACACCCTTAGGCTACGAACAGAGTTATTACACTAATTAAACAATGGTCAAATTAACAAGCTTTCTCTTAGACTCAATAATTGAAATCTATGTGAGACCTAACATAACTATAAACACTTGGACAACATGGAATCGTCTTTTCACCATCCAGTGGAACAAAAAGTCCCCTCGTTCAGCAATTTTCCCTAACATAATTTTCTTCTAGAGCCAGAACAGGAAAAAAGAAAATGAAAACTTCAAGAATTAATATTTCGTACAAGCACAAAATAGCAAGATCCCTTGCTGCCTACTTGGCCCAACATATTGAGATGCCACACCACTCTCTAATTTGCTACAGGAAAGAACCTATCCTACCAAAATGTTGGCAAAAACAAATTCTCAATGCCTTCTGCATAACCACACACTCATGTTCTTTCATCCAGTATACATATGGCACCCATTGTTCTCTCTCTCTTTTTTTGTTTTTCAGTCTGAAATTCCAAGTTCATTTAAGAATGTTGCTTTACTCAAAGGCCTCAGAAACCCCTTATATGGATACAGTAATCCTTTACATATCTATCCGGACTTTGAAATCACATGCAGGTCACATGTGTGTGACCAAATACACGGCTCATGGCCTGCAACTCCAAGACTTTGAAGGTTGAGGCTAACAGATTGGCAAATAAAGATTCAGTAATAATGGAGGGGACACATTACCTGCAATCTGTAGTGTAAAAGGTAGACATGAGACATGAGACATAAACCCAAAAATTGCAAGTTACAGATTTACAATAGCGAACATAAACAGGAAAAAAAGAATCGATGCTCTCAATAAACCCAAATATCAGAATCAACTTACATAAAATTGTTTACCACATATTGCATCTGAAATAACATGGACAAATAACATATTTAACTTTCACATGCAATTTTATTGTTTTCCTTTTGTTTCCATGCAGTAATCTTAAATCACATCAAGTTAAGATCAAGGCAACAGAAGTAGATAAAGTTCATAGACATTTAAATCCTGAGTGCATATTTTAAGGACACAAGATATTAAGAATGCTGTCAAAAGAGAGGCACTCAGAAGTGTTGTTAGTTTATGGAAGTCTAGGGCCACTAAATGTTAAAATAACTCTTTAAATAAATCTCAAAAGAATAAGTAAAATTCAATAATGAAGAAACAAATATCATTCAGAAACATACCTGACTAAGAAGCTTTGGCTTGTCAACCGTAGAAAAAATTACTTCATGAATTGCAACATGTGAAATTTCTTGCCTGCATCTGCAATTGCCAATGACCAATTACTTCAACATATAAAGTTTGTGATAGACTGTTAGTTATTGATATTGTGAACCACCTCATTTGCTCTTTAAACTAAACCAACAATAATGAGATGTAACATGCAGAATATATTTTGGGAGGGTGAAATGTTGATCAGCAAGCTCCTTACATGACCAAAAGGTCTAGATATAAGTACATAATTATACTAATGGATTTAGTAATCCTTCTATTTGGTAAAGAGACAATCCAGTACCTCAAGAGAAAAGAGACAACAGTTTCTAGACAGAGCAAAGACAAACAGCATGTAATCATTGATGGAAATGCAAAAGACAGCTGAAGAAACTATGAAAGATGTGAAAACTGAAATTCACCAAACCCAGGGTTTACTCTTACTCAAAAGAAACATACTATTGTTGGAAACAAATATAAAAGCATAAGCTATTAGGTGCAGAGACCAAATTAGTATGAGAAACCACATCAACCACTAATCTAACCTATGTAGGGCTCTTTAACGTTCCTCACAAATTGGCTCTAAGGAAAGCCAGATGTCCTATCACATCAAGCCTGAAATGACAACCAAATTTGAAGCCAAGGAAGAAAAGATGAAAGGTTATTTACAAAAGACAGAGTGCTTCATTTTCTCTCTCTCTGTTACACTTACACACAGACATTTTATTTTCACCTGTCCCCCTAGATTCGAATAACTCAAGCACACAAACTCATCTTCCTTATGCCCAATCACTCTCACAAAACTAAGATAGTAAGATCTCTCTTTCTATCTCTCTCCCCCCTGGGTTTTAACCTGTCAAAGGTTGAAGGTGGAGATCCGAATGGCAAAGCACACCATAAAAGACATTATTTTATCTATGTACTGTCTTTCTCATCATTACAAATGTCTTATCTTTGACAATTCATATCAGTTTGGATAAGATCTCTCTTTCTATCTCTCTCCCTCCTGGGTTTTAACCTGTCAATTGAAGGTGGAGATCCGAATGGCAAAGCACACCATAAAGACATTATTTTATCTATGTACTGTCTTTCTCATCATTACAAATGTCTTATCTTTGACAATTCATATCAGTTTGGACTAGCTATTTATGAGAATTACTGATAAACAACAAAAAAAACATTTAAACCAGGAAGACATTGGTTATATTATAAAGTAAAACTATGGCACTTACAAGAAGTAAAGTGTTATGCTTTTATTCACTTAGGAAAATCCCCTCATCATCACAAGGTTAATAAGAATAAATGGAAAACTGAAGAAGATCTTACGTACCTTCTGGAGAAGTTCTCTGCAACATATCTTTCTCCCATGTAATTGGAATTCTTTCTAACATCCAAATTTAGGTCCTCAAGCTTAGAGCAAGGCTCAAAGTCAATAGTAGAATCCTTGATTCTGGTTATAAAAATAACGAAAGTCACAATGAAGCAAAAGGAACAATTGATTGACCACTGAAACTACACTGAAACCTCATCTGAAAGAGCAAACAATAAAAAATAGTTTCAAGCCATACCATACATTCACGCATTGAAATAATAGGCAAAGAGAACTGGTAAAATATGCATAACTAAGAGCTATTCAATAGAATACCTCTTATGCAAGAGAACTCCCTCATTATCTGCATTGACAAGTGGCTTTGCAGTAGAAATATTACTTATAAACTGTGGATCATCATTACCATCTGCTCTGTTGCATAGGTTCTTACCAGCAATGCACAGAAAGAAAACAAAATTAATAAACTAGACAGACTTATGAGAAGTTAGCAGAAAATATCAGATTCATAACTGAAAGAAGAGAGCAGCAAGTACAGAACGAACATTATCCTGGGCGAAAAAGTAAAAATAAAAATTGAGGTGTAAACTTTTCAGTAATATGTGTACCTTCAACATCTGGGAATGGTATTGTAAACAAAGTACAGAACATAATAGGTGAAGAGAGGGTAAACATATGACATATGCGACAAAAATATAATACAACTAATTTCTTAAGATTAGATACCTCACCTTCAGTTTTTTTCTGTGATACTTTCCCATGAAATAAATAAAATTAAAAAGAAACTCCATATGTTTATTACTGTGCATTTGGTATAGAGGTGTTGGAGTTTGGAGCAACAACTGCTGTCAGAGTGACAGCGCTAGCTGTGGAGTAGAATTGGCTGGGTGTTTGATAAACACCTAATTGTGGAGTACAAATGGTGTTAACTGTTGTTCTTTCAAAGCTAAGCAGAAGCACCTTTATACCAAATGAATCTTAGCGAAACTGGGTATCTACTTTTTCATAACCAAAATATTGAAAGAGATAGGTGTTCCTCTAAAGTGCAAAATGAAAACTGAAGCCTAATATGTACTACCTGATAAAGCAAAAGATTGTACCTCCATGAAACGGATATGATAAACGGGCTGCTTCTCTGGGTCTTTTGCAAGAGCAAGAAGCTTTCTATGTAACAAAACATCTTCCACTCTATCCAAGTTAACATCAAGCCCATAACTGATAAAAGAGGATGCAACTCAGTTTATTACAATGGCATATCATTATCAGTTAGGCTAGAAGAGATAGAATTCCAAAAGAGCGCATAGAAAAAAGGAATGTAAAAGTTTACCAAGATTTTATTTTCCTTATCATATTTTTCTTATGTAAGTTATATCTAATTTATATTTTTTACCATTATGTATTGCAAATATAGGTAGAATTTATTCATGGATTTCGACATACTGTAGAATGTATTTCCAATATTTTTTATGCAAGTTTGGACCTCACCATGGTGAGGTGTTAGAGATTACCAAAAAGGGCTGTAAGAAGGAAGAAGAAACTTAAGTTTTAAACAATCTATTGAAGAGCCCTGTGCACTCCTTAAGCTTCTAAAGCTTAATATAGTTTCTACATTTCCCCCTCTCTTGTGACTTCTTTCTGCCTTTGATCCTCTATTTCTCCTGAATTCACCTTTCAACTTCTATGATTCCATAAACCCTAATTTTCAATATACATCAAAAAATCACATAATTGCAACCAGCTCTCCAACCGACCAGAAAGAATGTCCCATAAAACTCAAAATGATATTCCTCTAAAAAGCAATAAACAAATAAATCAATATATAAGCATGTAGATCGAAACATACAAACAGTTCGGCTGATATCTGAGGATGCTCAAGGCGCCGGTAATAACCTCAGATATTAATTTAATATTTTTCACAAATTTAATATAATGAAAATTAAACAGAAAATACTTATTGCAGTTCACTAAAACGGTACATGTACAACTTAAAAAAAAAACTGTTGCATCTCTTTGGCAACATTAAACGGCATGTCATTTACCAGAAAAAGAGAAATCTATATCCAGAATAGTACATGATTCCATCCGTACAATCTGAATCTTTCACATTCCAAAATCAAAATACTAAACGTAACAATAATAAACTCAAAAACATTCTATGAATCAAAAACTGATACTTATATAAATACATCATACATGCGAAATTGGTATGAACATGAATATGAGCAAGAAATAGAGTACCTAGCAGGCAACCGATTGAAGTGAGCATCCAACTGTTCCCGAAAGTCAGGATTACAACAAGCCTCTTCATTACCGCTCTCAATCAACCGATTATACACGTCGCTTCGCACATCGTAGTTGCTGAAGCTCCCAAAGCTCCGCGGCGGCGAAGAGCTCTCTCCAACTCCTTCGGTCAAATCCATTTGCGTTTTATTACTATTATTATTTATTTATTTATTTTTTTTGTCTTTCAAGCTCGGAGAGACCTCACATAGAAGAGAAAATGCGAGAAAGGAAGGGAAAGCGTGGGAAAGAAGTTAGAAAAAAAAATTTTGAGGAGCAATAGGAGGATCTTTGACTATTGTTAGAATCTATGAGGACAGAAGGGTGGACTGGATTGTCGATTTGAAGAAAAGTGGAGAGTAATATGGTCAGGTAAAAAATTATACTGTAATTTCGGGAGAGAGAATGTCAGGATTGTTTCCCGAAATAATAAAAAAATAAAATAAAATTTTATGTAAAGCGAAACGGATAGGGTTCTAAATTTTCTGTTTATAAGAAGTCAATCAAAATTTCAGAAATGGCCCCGACGGATTTTCTGATCTGAGTTGCCAGAGTTACGTGTTAAAGATTCAATAAAATCACGAAAAAGCCATTTCGTACGGGATTCAAGGTTTCAAGTTATTATGGCAAGGCTCACGCCATCTGCGTTTTTGGATGAGGGAAACGGTAGGGTGACAGCGCTGTGGGGGATTTAAAAAAAAACAATCCCGTACAACAAGACAAGATAAAAGTGGTGTTAAAACTTTAAAAGGAATTAGACGCGTTCCCGAATACTTCCGAGGCAGGCTTTGGTATTTTCATAAGTTTGTGGGGACGAGTTCGCTGTTACTGTTATTCATTGACACGTGTCAGGTTGCAGGCCCCTTCTTGGACCATATCGTGACATGCTTTTTTTTTTTGCAACGGCAGGCAAGCGGACACAGCTCGTTGAAGAAATAAAAATGAAGTTACGCAAATTTGGTAAATATTAGATGAGAGGGTATTTTTGGAATCAAATAACAAAAATAAGTTGGTAAATTTTTTTATTTAACTTAAATATTTTTTTAAAGATAATTTTTATTTAAATAATTAAAGAAACATTTCATTGTTTTTTTAAAACAATTAAAGATTCCTACCAATTCACAACAGAAGAGTATTTAGAGGCCTCCTTGGCCAATTTGTGAGCCAGGCTATTTTTAGATCCGGTCACAAAATTTATGACATTGTGAGTATTTTCCTTCAACACTTCCTAAATATCTGATAATTTAAGAGATTTCCTTAAGAGATTGAGTATCTCCCCTAATCAAGGTAATGACATTATTAGCATCTAATTCAATCACCAGGGCATAATAATCATTGAAAATTGCTATTTTCAAACCAAAAAATATAGCTTTAGCTTCAGCAGATTCTACATCTCCCATACTAGCTTTGTTAGTTACTACCATTTCCAGAATGAAAACTCTATCATTCTTGAAAACTACTCCAAGACCTATTCGTTGTTCTTTCATCCTTATTGCCGCATCAATATTAATTTTAATCTACCCTACAGGGGGTTTCCCAGCTGGATTTCTCTCTGGTTTCCTTAGCATTGCTTATTGGAACAGCGTGTTGCTTTGAAACCAATTAGGATCCATGACAGCTTCTGCTATGGCAATGGTCCTTCTTGCATCTTGCTGTTTGTTTACTCTTTTTGATGATTCTGGCCATTCAGCATATTTCTTTTTCACATTAACATAGTAATCACTTTTAACAGAATAAGAACCTCTTTTGTCATAATAACAACAAAGTCTATCATCTACTTCCTTGATGGTAAAGGGATCCTAAGAATTTGATATACATATAAGCCAATGAAGCCTTCTCGAATGACATCTTCTCTCCGTTGGTTCCTTTCATTAATTAGCCTCTCAACAGCAACATCATAAGGTAGAGTGAGGTTTGAAAAAGGTTTCAGCATGGTTTTAGTAGAAATCCAGTTACTAGTGTATACCTTAGCTTTTAAGTCATTGCCAATAATCCATCTTACTCCCTTATGCAGCAACTATCTACCCCACAACAAGCTTCTCTAAATAAAAGATGGATTACTACCAATGTCAGCCTCTAGGAATAATTTGGTTTTGAAGTACCTAACTTTGAGTACTCTAACAGTCAATGAATCAGGGTTTTTCAAAATCCTTCAACCTTGTTTAGCAAAAAGAAACTGATTGAAACAAATAAGATCCAAATAATGGCATAATTGTAATAGTATATTTAGTACCTCAATTTGAGTATTTTATTTTAAACTATGAATATCTGGTTATTTATTTGTGTTTTTAATTTTAAATAGGAACATGAGGAAAAATATGACACATAGGATCAAACGAGAGGCAATTCGAACGAGAAACGAGCAAGATGGCTCAAAAGTTAAAAGTAACTCAGCCCAGAACTAGGTAACTAGCGCCCGTTAAATAATATTGAGCGATCCAAGTCTCAGTGCCACGGTGCCCATATAACGTATAAAAGGGCTTCTCAAAACTCTTATTTGGACTTGGATTCGAACACCCTCAACCTTGGGGTTTTAAAAGACATAAAAAAAAACATATTTTTTCTTGCCTATGTTTTCTTCTGCCTCTTACTCCTAAAAAATATGCTTTTTTATGTCTTTTAAAACTCTAAGGTCGAGGACGTTTGAATCCAAGTCCAAATAAGAGTTTTGAAAGTCCTTTTTATACGTCCTATGGGCGCTCGTCAGATGATATTGAGTGTTAAACTCTTATTTGGACTTGGATTCAAACGCCCTCAATCTTGGGGTTTCAAAAGTATTAAAAAAATTATATTTTTTTAGAGCAAGAGGCAAAAGAAAACATAGGCAAATAATTCACATGCAATTCAAGAGATCAAGCAAATTTATTAAAGACTGAAGAACAAATTCTTGAGCATTCAAGTCAAGAAGAAGGAGAACAACTCAAGGTGTCGTTTGTGTTATTTTCTTTCTTGACTTTTTGAGATGATCTTATTCATGATGTTTTTGTATTCTTGCTTTGATACTCTTGGTCTAATCATGAGCTAAACTCTTTTAATCTAGGGTTAGACATTCTTGAACCTAGTATGTAGTTGAATCTTATAAACTCTTAGTTATGAACTTAATACAACATAATTGATTCAATCCATCTATTCTTAATGCTTTCATTATACTTGATCACTATTTTGAATGTTTAAGGAACCATGATGATTTTGACAAAAGGGATTCATGTGTTTAGCCTAGGGTAGATTGATATATGATTATAGGGCAATATCTATGAGTTTCATATAGGATAAATATATACGTAGATGGTATGTATGGTTTGATTTAGACTTGTGCTTAATGACTTATATCTTATTCGAATTACTATAGACATATAGGTAATTATTAGTGTGTGATATTATCATTCGACTATCGACAAAGGCTTATAATGAAATCAATGTCTAATCAATCAATTATTAATAATAGAGTAACTAAGGGGTAAAGAATTCAATGAAATACTAGGGGAGACGTCGAAACCCTAGATTACTTCACAACTAATGAATTCAATCTTAGAGTGCTTTTGATATTTACTTAGGTTTAATTTGATAGTAGTAGTAGAGTTATTTTAAAATCCACTTTTAAATTTTTTTGGATAAAGGTAAAATAAGGTAATTTTAGCAATTGATTCAAGAAATAAATACAATAGTCTCTAAGGGATCGATATTCTGGACTTAACTCTTATATTACTTAATACGATAGCGTACACTTGCGCTAGGTTTTTATTAGCTCACTTCTAGTTTTTGGCATCGTTGTCGGGGATGGTTGTGTCTATTCTTAAATTGATACTAATACCATATTATCTTGATACTAATACCATATTATCTTACTTTTACTTCAAAAAAATTTCAGTTTTAGTTACTTTCTTTATTTTTAATTTTGACAATTCATGCGAAAAACTAAGAGCGATGATTTAACTTCTTTTGATCCTTAGATTAAAAGAACATTTCAAAAACTTCAACATGAACAACATTAAAACAGAAATATGGTAGAGAATCATGACAATATCAATAATCCAATGTTTGAGCCTATGATTCTGCAGAGATTATTGAAGGATTATGCTATTCCTACAACTAAAGGTATTCAGTCTAGTATTCAGCACCCGACTATTAATATAAACAATTTTAAGATCAAGCCAAGTACTATTTAGATGCTTAAGGAATCTGTACAATTTAGCGGAGCTCCCAATGACAATCCCAACATACATATGATGAATTTTTTAGAGATTTATGATACATTGAAGTTCAATAAAGTCTCAGATGATGCCATCAGTCTGCGACTATTTTTTTCTCATTGAGGGATAAGGCCAAGAATTGATTGATGCCATTACTATCAAGATCCATATCGACGTAGGATGACCTACCACAGAAGTTCTTAGCAAAGTTTTTCCCACCAGCAAAGATAACAAAGATGATGAATGACATCACCTCATTTGTACATATTGATGGCGAGTCATTATATGAGGCATAAGAGCGCTTCAAGGATATGTTGAGGAAGTGTCCTCACCATGGAGTTCCTAAATGGTTATTAGTCTAGACGTTCTATAATAGGGTAGTAGGTAATTTAGGGATAATTGTCAATGTCACTGCTGGAGAAGCCCAACTATGGCTCTGATGAACAAGTCCATAGACAAAGCATATGAGTTACTAGAAGATATGACATCAAATAGTCATCAATGGCCTGCTAAAAGAGTTACACCAGGAAAGGTTGCCGAAGTTCATGATATTGATGCATTCAATGCATTAGCTGCACAAATCAATATATTAACCAAGAGATTTGATTCCATGAATGTTATCAAAACCCAAAATGCAATTTGTGACTTCTGTGGTGACAATCACATGCAAGGCAATGCATGGAGTCAGCAAACTGTGTGAGAAACTATAATAGACAGCAGAATAATCCATATTCAAACTATTATAATCCGGGATAGAGGAATCATCCTAATTTTTCTTAAGGTAATAAACAAGAGCAGTAACTAAAACTTAACCCACCTGGATTTCATCCCCTACAAGAGAAGAAATTGAAAGAAATATTTATGTAGTATATGAAGTCTAATTATGCTATCTTACAAAATAAATCTGTAACTTTGAAAACTCTAAAGACTCAAATAGGGTAACTTGCTGCAGCCTTTAATTCAAGAAACTCTAAGCTAATCCAAGGGAGGATAAGGAGCAATGTAAAACTATCTCTTTGATAAGTGGCAAAGAGTTACAGTCAAACAATATAAAAAAGGATAAAATGCAGTAAGTGGCGCAGAAAATAGTGTAGAAGTGCAGAAATTACTATAGAACATGATCTGCAGTAGCATAAAAATGCAAAAAACAGTGCAGAGTGCAGAAAAATTTAGATGCAACAGCACAAACCAGTAAAAATCAACAGAAACTTGTAGTTCAGCCTCCCTATTCACCTCCACCATTTCCTTAGAGGCTACAA
The DNA here is from genome assembly GCA_946807835.1 of Ailanthus altissimus. Lineage (NCBI taxonomy): Eukaryota > Viridiplantae > Streptophyta > Magnoliopsida > Sapindales > Simaroubaceae > Ailanthus > Ailanthus altissimus. The sequence continues at coordinate 8,755,871 of OX327699.1, forward strand.
AAACAGAAGTTGGACAAGCAATTTTTAAAGTTTTACATATCTTCAAGAAACTTCACATTAACATACCTTTTGCGGATGCTTTGAAACAAATTCAAAGTTATGTGAAGTTTATGAAGGATATCCTATCAAAGAAAAGGAGATTAGTTGAGTATAAAATTGTGGCACTCACTGAAGAATGTAACGTAATCTTACAAAAAAAATTGCCATCAAAATTGAAAGATCAAGGAAGTTTCACTATCCTATGCACTATTAGGGAGAAATTCTTTTGTAGAGCATTGTGTGATTTAGGCACCAATCTCAACATAATGCCATTATCTATATACAAGAGTTAAGTTTGAAGGAGGCTAAACCTATTAATGTCACCTTACAATTAGTTAACCATTCACTTAAGTATTTAATGAACATTATTGAATGGAATATTGGGCTATAATCATATTGTAATTGTTCTAGAAGATCAAGAAAAGACCCGTTCACTTGCCCATATGGTACATTTGCTTTTCAGAGGATACTTTTTAGACCATGCAATGCTCTAGCTACTTTTTAGCGTTGTATGATAGCCATATTTTCATATATTTTAGAGCACTTTATAGAGGTATTTATGGACGAATTTTCTATTTTCGGTAATTTATTTTATCAATGCCTTGATAATCTATCATTTATGCTCAAACAGTGTGAAGATACTAATTTAGTGTTCAACTAAGAAAAGTGCCATTTTATTGTCAAAGAAGGCATAGTCTTAGGTTATAAAATTTCTGTCCATAGTATTGAAGTTGATAGAGTGAAGATAAAAATCATCAAAAAGTTTCCACCACTAACTAATGTGAAAGGAGTGAGAAGCTTTCTTGGTTATGCTGGATTTTATAGACAATTTATAAAAAAAAAATTCAAGATCTCCAAATCCTTATACAATTTATTAAAGAAGGAGGTGTCGTTTCATTTCGATGATGTTTATCTTGAAGCTTTTGAATTGTTGAAGAAGAAATTTACCACCACACTAATCATTATTGCACCAAATTGGAACTCACCATTTGAAGTAATGTATAATGCAAGCAATTTAGCTATGGGTGCTGTACTAGGACAACACCAAGATAAAATGTTTCACATGATATACTATGCAAGTAAGACTCTCAATAACGCACAGTCAATTACACTACTACAGAAAAAGAGCTTCTTGTAGTAGTCTTTTCCTTTGACAAGTTCTGTGCTTACCTGATTGAAGTTAAGGTCACAGTCTTCACCGATCATTCAGCAAACAAGTACCTCATCAACAAGAAATATGCTAAACTGAGGCTTTATTCAATGGATTCTAGTATTGTAAGAATTTGATCTAGAGATCAAAGATAGAAAAAGAGTTGAAAACCAAGTTAAAGTTCGTCTCTCTCATTTCAAAGCATCAAATCAACACTAAGAGAAGGCCATTAAAGCCTTTAATTTTAATCTCTAAGCCATAGGTGAGAAATGCTTACTTCAACTAAATTTCATGGATGAGTTTCGGCTACAAGTATATAAGAATGTTAAGTTTTACAAGGAGAAGATGAAACAATGGCATGATAAGAAGATACTTTAGCATTCATTTGAAAAATGACAACTATTGCTGCTCTACAATTCACGTTTGAAGTTATTTCTTGGAAAATTCAAGTTTTAATGGTCTAGACCATTCCAAATTATCATGATATACCCCAATAGTGCTATTGAAATCAAAGATTTAAATAATCAAACTTTATTTACAGTAATGGCCAGCGTCTTAAGAATTATCATAGAGGACATATAGATCGATAAAAAGTTAACGTCGATCTGATTGACCACAAATAACCGTGGGATCACCAAATCAAACTGAAGACGTTAAACCAAACACTTCTTAAGGGTCAACCCAAGCTTAGTATCCTTTGTTTTTAATTTTTAAGTGTCTATTTTTTTTCTTTATTTAGTTCATTTTTTATTATGCATATTTTTTTTCTCTAGGATTAGAAGAGAAATTCAAAAAATAAAATAATAAATAGAGTAGCTTTAGGCGTTGTGGCACCCAATTTTGGGCGTCATGGTGCCTGAAACCTAGAGCCAGCACTGGCACCTAGGCATAAATATGCCCAGGAACGCGTCAGTGCCACAACGCCCACACGAGAGAAATTTAAAAATAATAAATAATAAATAAATTAGAGTAGCTTTGGGCGCCGCAGCGCTGGTACTTAGGCACAAATGTGCCCAAGAACGGGTAAACGCCACAACGCCCATAGGGAGAAGCCCTTTAAATGCTTTTTCCCCTTTTTTCATCCTCATCTCCTTTCTCTCTCAAACACTACCCAGAAACCCTAACTCTCATTCTCTCAAGCTCACTTTTCAATCCTTCATCCTATACTTAAATTAACAACACCCATACACTCTATTTAGACTACAATTCGCCACTTGGCCACCGGATACTTAATGGACGATGTCTAGAAGCACACCGGTCTCATTCCCCACATGCTACATTCGCAAAGAATTCAAAGCATGGCTTTATCTCATAGCTGCCAAGTTAATGCCATATAAGCACGGTAACAACAAAGAGAGCTCTCTTTCTTTATGCCATTCTTATAGGGAGGACAATTAATATTGGAAAAGTGATTATAAACACAATCCTCTATGCCCTCGATCATCCAAAGCAAAGCATCTACTGCCCCTTGTTAATTACAGCACTCTACGCTAAAGCTAAAGTCAAGTAGACATCATCAAAAAAAGTGCTTCCCCTAGCACATTTCTTAGACAACAATAAAATGGTCACAATAGTTGATGGTACAGACCATGACCCCGTTCCACGCCCACCTCCGCAACGAAGACTAGCAGCACAACTGACTATGCATCAAAGGTTGACAAGGTTAGAGAATGCCTTCAATGCACACTAATAGTAAACTGCATCTTATGCAGCATATCAAGACCAGGTTTTGCGCATTGCCCTAACGCACTTCGACAAGGATACATATCATTTGCCAAACGTTCTGGCCTATCTAGAGCCTTTAGCTGTAGATGACATAAGAGACAATGAAGCAAAAAAGACCAAGATGAAGCAGAGATTAAAGATGAGGACGGAGTGTTGGGATTTATGCTTACGTGCCATTTTATTGATGTATGAATATTTTATTTTATAATATTTATACAGTAAGTTTTTATTAAATCATTAATTCTATTAATTAAATGATACAATACTTGTTACACTACAGACATTATATAATCTAAAAGAGTTCAGATCTGGTCTAAAAGAGTTTAGACCAGCGCTAAAGGTTAGCAACATTGAGAATTATAATTGCTAATAGTTAGCACTACTAAGAGTTAGTAGGTTATAAAAGTTCACAAAATCTAAGAGTTAGGACCTTGTCTGTAACGGAACATAGACCCAAGAGTATATTAGTAAAAATATAGTTGCAATTGTTAAGGTCGATGCTTACGTGCCATCTCTGAATGTACATATACTTGTGTATTTATACAAGCGTACATTCTCATTAAATCGCTAATACCCATTAATATGGTACTATACAATGTAACATTACAGACATTGTAGATCTAAAGAAGTTTAGATAAGGGCCTACAGTTAGCCATACTTAGAGATATAAATGCTAAATATTAGCACAGTTAAGTGTTAGCTAGTCATAATACTCAACAGATTCAAGATTTAGAGCCTTGTCTGTAATGGGACATAGACCTGGGAATATACTAGTAACTGCATAGTTGTAAGAGTTGTCATCGGGTGCCAGAAAATGCTAGTTGCACAAGTATGTTCTCGAATTATTGTCCCTGATCTATTTTTACCGATGCGGGTCTGTCAGTGGATACCTTTATATATAGATTAGCATATGTCGTACTTATAGGGTATAGATGGTCGTTCCTAGCCGACCGTGAGCTGGGAGCTCGTATTGACATATGGGTATCCAGTTAAGACTGGATATGGGACAGACTCACGAGGGCCTCCGATAGACACCTTATGTAAACTGCCAACGTAGGGTCCTCTCGAGTTGAGTAGTATACATGGTCCTTTGACCTGAGTGCCACAGTAGGCTTATAAGTGATCCACCATACTTTGGTTCCATGTATGTCACAAACCTTTCATGGTGTGACTGTTGGGTATGGTCCGATGCTTGTGAAGTCCAGTGTGTAAAGATATGGGATTCGTCAGCTCGCATAGGGAGTTTGATATCTAGATGCTTCGAAATTGTATCTCAAAAAGTCTTGTGGCCACAAGCATTAACCCATGAAAAGAGTTTTGCCAGGGTGGAACAATATGGCAAAGGAGTTTACGCATATTATTCAGTGAGATACAAGTTTGGAGATAAGACATGGATGAGCATTAGAGGATTTGATGGTGATAATCTATATCCCCACATATCCAAGATATCATGACGGAAGGACTATACGTATACGTTGTAACCTCAACTTATTTAATTCAACGTGCTGATTTGTAGTATTCGTGACTTGTGCGTGGGACATTGCTCACGGACTCATGGAATACTTTCATTTGACGAATCGGGCCTAGGACTTAGGGAGTCCTGCGATATGGAGTATACTCGTTGTGCACTGGGGTAGCATGCCGAATTAAAGTGTTTAATCCAGCAATATTCAATACTACCACAAAAATACGTGCGTGTCTATATTTAAGTGTTAAATACAACAATTAGTTAATAATAATTATTTACTAATTGTATTATGACATGTGACGTATTATGGATCCTTAGTTGAGTTTATCCAAGTGTGAGATTTAGTGGGACCCACTAGAGGGTAGACTTGATAATTATTCATGAGGGGCAAAATAGTCATTACATACTTTGATTATTTAATGGTTAAATTAAAATATCTCTCTTATTATATTATATAATATATTATTTTTTATATTATATAATATATTATATTAATATTTTATTATATATATATATAAAGAGAGAGAGAAGAGAGGTTGGTGTGTGTTGGGCATTTGGCCTGAGAGATGAAAGAAAGAAAAGAAAGAAGAGAAAAGAAGAAGAAATGGAACCGAAGAGGAATAAGAAGAAAAGAAAAAAAAAATTGTTTCATTTTTCTCTATGGTCCCAATTATGAATTGTTTCAAATTCTCCATTTCCTTATCCTTTTAGAAAAAAGGAGAAAAACACACACCTGACCATTTTAAAGATTAATAGTTAATCCCATGCTAGATATGAGACTGCTGTTCTAGCTCACTAAGCCCATCGAGTTGGTGACCAGAACTGCCCGCGAGTTGGTCTCCATACGGACTCCTAGGAAATACGTGTTATAACATTACACGTTGAGGTGAGTTCTCTACTCTATATATATATATATTAATGTGATTAATATATTTATTTATTGTGTTTATTGTATAATTTATGCTACCGTCGCGTTAAATTCATATATGATACGCATAATAGGCAATAGACATAATTGCATATACATACATCCACGTGTATTAGATCCCTGTCAACAGCAATGAGCTGCAATATGTGCTGAGAAATGTTATTATGTAAGTATATTCTCAAACTATATGTTCCTAGCCTTATTCACTGATGCAGGTCTATCGGTGGAACCCTTTCTAATAGACCAGTGTATACTATACCTAAATGGTTGTTCTTAGCTGACTATAGTATTACCGAAAGTGCGTATAACATACAGGTATTCAGTAAGGACTAAATACTAAACAGGCTTATCGAGGACCCTAATAGACATCCCATAAAACTGTCAACGGTAGGTTCTCTCAAGTTGAGTAATGTACATAGTCCTTTGACCTGAGCGCCACAGTGGACTTGTGAGTGATCCATCATGCTTTGGTTTAACATATGTCAAAGACCTTTCATGGTCAGACCACTATGTGACGTTGGGTATGGTCTGATGCTTATAAAGTTCGGTGTGCGCAGATATAGAATCCGTCAGCTTGGGTGAGTTGTATATCTAGATTCTCCGAGACTGTATCTCAGAAAGACTTATGGTCATAAGTAAAAAACCCGAGAAATGAGTTTTCAACAAGGTCAAACAATATCGCAAAAGTGTTTGAGAGTATTGTTTATCAAAATACGTATCTGGAGATAAGTTCACGGATAAGCACATGGAGATTTGATAGTGATGATCTATATTTCCTCTCCTCTAAGATATAAATGGCGGAAGGATTATATGTATACACGATGACCTCAACTTGTATGGTTTACTACGTTGATTTGTAACATCGATTTCGGACTCACAGAATAGTTATGTTTGATGAATCAAATGTGGGGTAGCATACTAGATTGAATAGTTCATTCTAGTAAAATCCAATAGAACAACATTTGCTTCAGTTCTTTTCGGGCCGTACACATGTCAAGACTTAAGAGTTAATCAGATCAATTAGTTAACAATAGTTTTTTACCAATAGGATGCTGACACATGGTGTATTATAGGCTTATCATTGTTTGACTTAGAAATTATCCAAATGACTGTTTACGCTCAAAACATAATACGGCTATCATAGTATAGATTGAGGTATCGATCCCACGAAGAAGCTTTTGGCAAAATAGATTAGTGAAATAAAAATATTAAAGCAGTAGCAAAGAGAAAATTAACTAATTGGTTTAAGTGGATGAGATAGAATTGTCTATAAGTTAAGGGAAACATTTTATGATGATTTAAGTAAGGCTTCGAGAATCACAATTATACTTTATAAATCTACTCTACACTTTGATTTAATATTTATAACTCAATTGAACGTTTCACATCCCAAACAATCAATCGAAAGATATGTAAAATATAGCACATTTGATAACACATGTATTTGATATGACTAAACTCTTTGCAAATATTAACACAAACCATGTTCATTTCTACAAGTTATCTAAGATCGACAATATATCATTTTGATAATATTACAGTAAAAGATCAACTTGAATATTAAACAATTATTGTTTTTACATGTTATCCAAGATCGACATTATATCGATTGACAATATTGCAGTAAAAGATTAACATGTAAAATAATGTAACCAATAACAATTATAATTCAACAAGAATCACATAAAGAAAGCATGACTGAAAATATATAAAACATAAGAATTATAACCTCTAGATTATAGAAAAATACTAGATAAGAATTTAGGCATAAACAAACTTACAAACATTTGTAGATCTTGACAAAGAATCAAAGTATAAAAGTAAATTTATTACATATAAAAGTTCATCTCTTAGCTTTGCCAAGAACTCTAGCCTAGCTTACAGTGCATATTAAAGATAAGACATATGAGAGAATTGTCTAGTGTTAAAAACATCATAAGAGTGTCCTTATATAGGCAATGAATGGAAATATGTTTAGCGTGACTTCAATTTTCAATAATTTAGGCCAACCACTCGTTCACCCAATTGCAGCACCTTTTTTATAATTGAAATGATCAATGTAACCTTTTTAGCCCAAATAAAAGTTGTAGAATTTTGTCTCTTCCTTCCATAGCCATTTGGGTCATGCAATTTGGATGAAAATCTAATGAGATATAGGCAAAATGCCAAAGATATGTCAGATTTTAGCCAACAACCTTTTTACCAATTTGCAATATAATATAGTCTATGATAACGGCTGATTTGGACTTTACCATCAACATAAGAGTTGTTGATAATTGAGTTATAATTTCACAACTTCAAGAATTATACCAATTGGGTACGTATTTTATAAAATACGGTCCAAATACATGAGTTAGGTCAAGCTGAGCGAAAGTTGTAACCCAGTCTATTGTATCCCAAATTTTGGCCCATAATATGTTAAATTTGACTTTTAAACTATTCTTCAAGTTTGTATTAGATTAAGTCATGTTACTTCAAGTTTTAAAATGTTTTTATTTCGATTTATACATTGAGAGTTACGTCTATTTTACTTAAATCTATGCAAATAACATTCATTAATCACAATTTAAGAAGAACAATTTATTTCAAACTAAAAGTACAAAAATGCTAAAATTAGTGCCATTCAATGGTGACTAAATCTCATAATAAATATGCATTTTCATGTGTTCATTATAGCCTCAAACCAGCTTATTGCTAGTCTCTAGTAATTCAAGTGTAAATAGAATATGCAAAACTACCTAAGCATTTCAAATAAAAAGTCAGTTCAAGATCACTATTGTTATTATAGTTTTTTCAATTATAACTTTAAAAAATTGTGTGTGTGAACTAAGCCATAAATATGTTACCACAAACCACAACAGATATAGTCTTGAGAATTTCTCCAAGTAAAAGCCTCAACTCCATATCCTCACAAGTGTATGACTAGTTAAAAAGTTAGAATTTCTCTCATGCAGTTGGAAAACAGTTAAACATTCAAGAAAAAGTCAATTTTAAGGACAGATATACAAACTAACATTGATCCAAAGATAAAAAAATAAATCGTTTAGAAATCAATTATTCTTGACATACACCAGCTTTAGGACTTCATTGTCTTGTGAGAATAATACAAATATAACTTGATGAGAAAACTATTTTACAAAATATTTGTCTTAAAAATAGAATGAAGAATTTATTAAACTAAATTGATTCTTTTTTTTTTGGTATTTTGCTTTTTCTCTTTTTTTTTTAAGGACACAAGGAAGTATTACAAAATTAAAAAAAAGTTTCTCACCAAAATATTTTATACACAAATGCAACCAACTTATTTCTTAATTCAAATAATATCAATTTAAACAAAAATTAACCAATTTAAAGGATCAAGGAAGGTTCGTAACCTGTTTTCTCAACCTTTCCACTTACTCACAAAAGATATGTGAGATTAGAAAAATATATACTTAAACATAGAAATTCTCTTGGCTATATAAATTGAATCATCCATCTTACTACAAGGCTTAGCATTGTGCTGAAAAATATTTCAGAAGTCATTCTTTAGTAGCCTAAATAGAAATAGTGACTCAATCCAAATAATTTTGAAATCATACCTAGGTAGAAAAGTAAATTTCTTTATACAAGAATTACCAAGACTACTAGCAATAAACAACAATGCATGAAAAATAACAACAAGTTAGTTAAAATGCGTTTCAAAAGTTAGAAATAAAACTCCTTACTCTGTCATTCTTAATCTAATTTGACCTAGAATGCATCTTAAGAGTTCAAAAATAAACTCTTTACTCTGCCGTTTTAATCAAATAGGTATGTCGGACTCCATTATCTTTTTTTTTTGGAATGCAAAATATAACTTATGTCTACTATCATCACCCCCAAATCAGATGAAACACTATCCCCAATGTTTAAATAGAAAGAGATAAAGTATAAAAGACATTACCTGAAATGCCAGTTATTCAAAAGAAACAAATCTGAGAGACATTTAAGCAAATATAAACTAAAATGATGATGCTAATAAATAAATAAAACAAAAAAAAATTTATAAACGAAGTGTCAGATCCAATTTTTGCTTGTTATGGCTCACTAACCAATTGATCCGAGTTATTGCTAGGTTAGGTTCGCAGGTAACTGCTTGTAATTTGTCAATCAATTCATCCGCATTGGTAATAGAAATGAGGATCTCTCGCGCCGAATGTGAAATAAAATTATGTTCCACAGCTTGATCAAGAAAACAAAGTAAGCAATCAAAATAGTTATTAACATTCAATAAACCTATAGGTTTTCAGTAGATATTCAACTGGGTTCAAGAGGCAATTTAAAAAATTTATTTCAAGGTACTAAAACCACCTGGTAAAGCAATAAAAGCATCTACATTGTAAAGCATTCTAGCTATACGTTCATGTATGAATGAGACTTGTAATTCTTCCCTTATTATTTTCCCAATCAGGTTTCTCATAGCTAAAGCTGTAGGAATAATACCTAAAACTTGACTTCCTCCAAATGTGCAGTTATTGATACACACCCTATTAGCCCAAGGCTACCTCCTCCATAAATCAAATGGATTTTTCTTGCATCGAATATTTTTTCTAGATTGTTTATTGCCTCCACAAACACTTTATTTTTTTCAGGACTAGATCCATAAAATACAGATATATTTCAGAATTATCGAACTGAGGTTTCCTTTATATCTACACTCACCTTTATCTCAATATATGAAAAAGAAAAAAAATGAGGTACTGTATTTATAGAGTACCAAATGATAACAACGATTTTGGTAACCCGATAGTTTGTTAGAAGATATTTGAAAATAAAGTACAAAATTTTAAAGATAATGACCCACATGCATTATTTAACCAAAAGATTTGAATTTAAGACATCTATATGAGTAGCCCTACTATTCATAAAATATAATAAAAGTTTAAAATTAAAACACGTATTTACAGGTAGTTGTGATTGTGACTCACATCTTCCTTAATTTTACGTCCAGTAAGGGCTTAAACGCTCTTTATGGGTCGGGGATAGGCTTCACATCCAATTTTCTTATAAATTGGGAAACAAGGTCTTTTAGAGTTAGATTCTTGAGACTATACTATTGATGTTCATTTTTTAATTTATTTCATAAATCGAGAAGTTCACATTCTACAAGCTCAGGATGCGTCTCAAGAGTCAATAAAATATCATCAAAAGACTCCTTACTCAGTCCATCCTTAATGAGCTGAATTTTATCTTCTCGATTTCTAGATGCAAATTCTAAAGAACGATAACTCCGGTTACAATTTCATCGAGCACATTTATGACAGACTTGTAACCTTTTTGCTATTCGCCTTTTGGCATAAGAGCTTCTTCCAAGACCAGACATAAAAGAAATAATATCATTTGTAGACTCACCAAATAATTAAACTTTGGCTTCGATTAACCAACGAATATCTGCAGGGATATTCATCAACATTAATAGCCTTAGTATTTGTAAATCTTAAGTAAAGCATTTTGAGGCAATGAAGGAAAACGTTTTTTACGGTTGGCAAAAATGAGTTCCATTTTGAAAGAAAGAAAAGAGATGAATGCACGGTTTGAGGGACAATTTTTTAAGAACTGAGAAATCAACTTTAATAGTCACAAAGTACCGTATCCGCCACTTGATCGGAAAATAAAATCACACTGAAGAAAAAAAAAAAGAAGAAAATAAAGTAAAATAAATTATGAAAGAAAATAAAAAATCAAAAGATAAAATATAGACAAAATATAAAATATGGTACAGATAGATTGAACTTGATCAAGGATGATAGACAGGATCCACAAGAGGGATCTCGTCTAGGTACATAAAGTGGTCTACCTTTTTCACATAACTTTTCAGCAGCTGTCCATTCACTTTGAAATTTTGCCTATTAGTGGGGTCTTCAATTTCAACAGCACCATTAGGAAAAACATGTCTTACTATAAATGGACTAGTCCTTCCAGGGTGTAAATGCAATCGAGAATAATAAAGATAAACACGTTAATTTGGTTCGAAGTGTTTCCTTGAGATCTATTTGTCATGAGTTACTTTCATTTTAACTTTGTAAATCCTAGAGTTGTCATATGCATCATTTTGTAGCTCTTATATTTCGAGCAATTGTAACTTTCTCTAAAGACCTACAGCACTCAAGTCAAAGTTAAGGGCTTTGACAGCCTAGTAAGCTTTATGCACTAGCTCAACAGGTAAATGGTAAGCTTTTCCATAGACAAGTCGGTATGGAGACATTTCTAAGATGGTTTTGTATGCAGTGCGATATACCCATAATGCATCAGAAAGGCGTAGAGACCAATCTTTGCGATTCGAGTTAACTGTCTTTTCCAAAATTTGTTTAACCTCTCTATTTGCTAGCTCGGTTTGTCTATTTGTCTGTGGATGATATGCAGTAGAAACTTTGTGAAGAACATTATACCTACACATCAAAACTTAAAAAAAAAACGGTTACAGAAATGTATTCCTTAGTCATTAATAATGACACATGGTGTACTATACCTAGATAACACATTTTCTTTTAAGAATTTTATCACAGTTGTGTTATCATTAGTATGATAAGCTACAGCCTCTACCCATTTTGATATATAGTCAACAGTCAGAATGATGTAAAGGTAACCAAAAGATGAGGGAAAAAAACCAATAAAATTGATACCCCAACAATCAAATATCTCAATAACAATAATAGGGTTAAGAGGCATCATATGTCTTCGAGATACAATACCTAAATTTTGACATCTTTCACAGGAACGACAAAAATTATTGGTGTCTTTGAACAAAGTGGGCAAATAAAGACCACACTGTAAAATTTTCACAGCTGTCTTTTTTATAGAAAAATGACTGCCACAAGCAGTACTATGGCAAAAGTTTCAAACACTAGAAACTTTACTTTCAAGAATGCAACGTCTCATAATTTGGTCAGGGCAGTATTTGAAAAGATATAGATCATCCCAACAAAATTAACATACCTCAACTAAGAACTTACGCTTATCTTGTGCACTCCATTTAGATGAAAATTCACCATAAACCAAATAATTTACGATATGTGCATACCAAGGTATTTGATTTATAGTAAAAAGATGTTCATTAGGGAAATCATCTAGAATGAGTGGGACATTAGTGGAGTCAGTGAACTCAATGCAGGATAAATAATCAGCAACAATATTTTTAATACCCTTCTTGTCTTTAATGGTTAGATCAAATTCATACAAAAGAAGAATCCATCTAATTAAACGGGCTTTAGCATCCTTCTTAGAAAGAAGGTACTTAAGGGCCGCGTGGTTAGTAAAAACAATAATAGGTAAAATAATTAAATAAGAATGAAATTTGTCTAAAGTAAATTAATAGCTAGTGGTTCTTTTTCAATAGTAGTGTAATTCATTTGAGCATTATTTAAAATCCTACTAGCATAATAAACAACAAAGGGTTTTTCCCTCCCTTCATTGCCTAAGAACTGCTCCTATAGCATAATTACTTTCATCACACATAATTTCAAATTGGTGATTTCGATTCGGTGATTGCATGATAAGAGCGGTGGTGAGCTTGGTAATGAGTGTTCGAAATGCCTTATCACACTCTTGTGTCCATATAAATTCAATATCTTTTAGCAAAAGATTACACAATGATCTAAATATGGCAGAAAAATTCCGTATAAACCTCCTGTAAAAGCTAGCGTGTCCAAGAAAAGATCAGACATCTTTTACCATTTTTGGTGTAGGTAATTTAGAGATTAATTCAATTTTAGCCTTGTCAACCTCTATCCCCTTTTTCAGATACAATATGACCCAAAATGATCCCTAAAGATACCATGAAGTGACATTTCTCCCAGTTTAGCATAAGTCATTTTTTTTCACACTTACTCAAAATAACTTTTAAGTTAAGTAAACATGAATAAAAAGAATCACCAAAAATAGCCAAATCATCCGTAAAACTTCCATGCATTTTTTAACCATATCAAAGAAAATACTCAGCAAACAACATTGAAAAGTAGTTGGTGCATTACATAATCCAAATGGTATTCTATGAAACGTATATGTACCAAAAGGACATGTAAAAGTGAAATTTTCTTGATCTTCTATAGCTATCTCAATCTAGTAATAACCTAAATTATAGTAACCAGTATCCACAATCGATAAGAATATGTATTTATATATATATATATATATAAATATACATATTTTATTAGTATATGGGTGATACTTGATTTAAGTATTGTTATTAGTAGTGTTTGTATAGGTTAAGGACATATTATTAGTATTGGGTTTATTTGCAAGACTTTAGATTTATTTTAGGGACCAAATTATAATATTTTAAAAGTTTTAAGGGCTAATTTGTAAATACTAGAAATTAGCCTCTTAGTATAAAAATACACATTTGAAACCCTAATTCACTCATTTTGGTCGAGCTATCTCTTTTAGAGTGAGAAAAGAGAGAAAGAAAGGGGAGAGAAAGAGAGGAGGAAGAAGAAAAAGAAGAAGAAAGTTGGAATTTAAGTTTTAAGATGTATATTATAATCCTTTCTTAGTTTCTTGGTGTTAAATTAGTTCATTCCTTTAAGTTTTAATTTTTTGAAATATGTACAATTGAGGATTTGATGTGTATTTCGTAAGATATAGTAAGAAATTGATGATGATCTATGTAAATAGCTTGATAAATCATGATGAATTACAAAATTTTTACTTGATAGTCTCTTGATCCAGGAATTTTATACATTTTTGTGATTCGATTCTGGTTTTGAATTTTGATTATATATAATTAGACATGTTTAAAATCATTTGAGACTTTGAATCGATTGAAAATTCCAGAAATTGAATTTGTAGTGAATTTACCAAAATAACCGTGAAATTCTGGAAATTTTCTGTGTTAACAGTATAATACAGAGACAAACAATTTTTGATCTGCTGAATGATCTTCAAATATTATGAATTTATGGAATATGATAATTTTATATGTCTAATATGATATACTCAGAATTGAGAATTTAGATCAATATGGTTAAATTGTTATGATTTTCTAAAGAGTATCAGCTCATTACAGTATTTGATTAACAGATTTTTAAAGCTATAGAATAAAATAGTTTTAAAATACTTTTGACAGTGATTTTGAAGTAAAATATTTATCATGGATTGAAATATATGTTAAGAGTAATTCTGTGGTAGTTTTATAATTTTTGAGTTAGCATATGATTTTATAAATTTAGGAGATTGAATACTATTCAGTAAATATCTTGATCCTATCAGGTTAGTAGTTTGGATTCGATGGTGTTTATGGAATAGATTGTGTAGGAATTATGATATAATATTCATATATAAGAAGAATATATGAGTCAAGAATGATATATTCTAATTTTGGAGTAATTGGACATCATTTGATGTATAAGAAAATTTTGTTAAGTGTAAGTGGTGACAGGTTTTGAGAAACTAAGTAATTAGACCAATTTGATGTGATAAGTACAATATATGTACTTTTGTAAGCTATTTAAAGTGTTTTGTATGAATGTTGAGGCTCATAAAAGGATTAATCTCTATTGATAGGTTAAGGAGATTGAAGCCTTGAAGCTAAAAGTGCTAAGAGGTAAGTATACTAGACTTTTACTGAAATCACAATAAGTATAGTAATTGTCTATGTATGATTTTATAAATGTTCTCAGAAATATCTTTATGTTATGCTAAAGTATATTTGATATGAAATGTGAAAGACATATGTTTATGAATGTGAGCATTGACATATATGTGTTTATAAAAGTGAGCTTTCAAAATAAAATGTGTTTAACAAAGAAAGCTTTTGAAGTGGAAAATGTTCATGAGATACGTTTTGTGTTTTGAGGATGCTTGAACTCACTGTTGACTTAGTAGGCCTTTTATGTGATTTGTGGAGCCTTTATGTATGGCCTTTCCTTTGGGATTGGTATATGTTATGTGTTCCGTATGTAGGAAGGATCCTATTGGTACCTAAAGGAATAGTGAGTCATCACATTCGTGTGGTGGTGTATTGGTGCATGTGAGAGGACTCATTGATGATCAGGGTAAGGGTTTGGCTTTTACCTTTAGGCATGATCATTATATATGTGTAATTTTAAACCTCACTTGTACTATTCCTCTCATATGGTATGTCACCTATGAGTGACATTTGGCTCATTATGTGATATGTGATATGGAAGTCCTGCTAAGTAGTAGTTGAGTGATGGTATTCCTATTATATATTTTGAAAGAATGTGTAAGCGCTTACATGACATGTGATTTGATAAGATTATGATTTTGATTTATCACAGTATATCATACATATACATTGTGTACATATATGTATTTGTATTTGATATATGAAAAACTAGTATGCTTACTGGGTTTCATACTCATTATAGTTTATGGTGATTTCAGGTAAATAAGGTACATGTGTGCTTAGCAGATTTAACAAGGTTTTTACTGTTTCTTGGGTTCCCTAAGTTGCTAGGTTGCAGAGTGTTTCATTTGGAGACACGTGGGATAAGATATTTGATTTGTCCTTATTGAATAAATACTTATGTATTATTTTATGTTGTGTAATTGGATTTGGTTTAAGTTTCACCAAGTGTGGTTATTGGTTGATTTTAATTAAGAATTTGCAATGAATATATTCTGAACTTCCGATAACAAAGTTGTTACTGGTGATGTAGTAGAGTGTTAATCTCTGAGAAAATCCTGCGTATCTCCGGTTTACTAATTGTCCCAATTATAATTCAATTGTTATAATTATGAAAGAAATTGAAATGAATATTTAAATATTATCAATAGAAGTTTATGTTTATATGTTAGACTATGGGTTGATTTTAGTGTTGAACTTACTAGCAACTTGCTAAGGATTCCTATGTTGAATTAAAGTTTGAAATTTTATGTAATATTATTTATGAGTGTACATTATTGAATGAATGTAAGTGATGTCGTGTGTCGGATCTTTTGGGTCTGAGGCGTAACATGAATACCCATCAAGAAAGCAATAAAATGGATGTCCAGATACATGTTCTAAAATTTAGTCAATAAAAGGCAATGGAAAATAGTCTTTCCTAGTGGCTGTGTTTAGCTTTCTATAATCAATGTACATTCACCAACCGCTTACTACCCTTGTTGGAATAGGTACCCCATTCTCATTTTCTACAACAGTAACCCGAGATTTCTTAAGCACTACTTGTGCTGGACTTACCCATTGACTATCAGAAATTGGGTAGATTATACCCGCATCTAATAATTTCAAGACTTCTTTCTTCACTACTTCTTTTATTGTTTGGTTAAGTCTTCTTTGTGGGTTCCTACGAGGTTGGGCACCTTCCTCAAAATAAATTTTATATGAGCATATCAATGGAGAAATACATTTAATATCAGCTATGATCCAACCTAATGCAGACTTATGTTCTTTTAACAATTTTATCAAAATTTTCTCTTATTCAGTACTAAGTTAAGAAGAAATGATGATAGAAAAAGTATCTCCTAGTCCTAAGAATGTGTGTTCAAACCTTTGAGTAGTGGAGAAAGCTTAACTTGTGGTGTCTAGAGGTTTGATGGTTTTGGTTTCTCCCTCTCTTATGGCAACTTTTCAAAGCATGGTTGCCAATATCGAGTTCATTTATCCTATGAGTCAAAAATACTAAACACATCAATTGTTTCATCAAGATAATACAATTCTTCAAAATCAAAATCAATGAGGTTTTCTAAAGAATTAGAGCCATGATTTTTATAAGCTTCTTCCGCTACAAATGTGTCTATCGTATATGAATGATAGCAATTGTCTTCTTCTCGTGGTTGCTTGCTAATATAGAAAATGTTCACCTCAAGAGTCATATTCCCAAAAGATAATTTCATTAGACCATTTCTACAATTAATAACAACGTTAACAGTGGTAAGAAAATGTTTCCCTAAAATAAGAGGGATTTTAGACTTCATGTTAACTACAGAATGAGTATCTAAAATAAGAAAATCAACAGGGTAGTAAAATTTATCAATTTGTAACAAAATAACTTCTTCTATTGCCTGTAGTTTCTTGATCGATCGGCTAGCTAACTGTAAGACTACAGATGTAGGTTTAATCTCATCAAGTCCTAATTGCAAGTAAATAGAATAAGGCATTAAATTTACATTTGCTTCTAAGTCCAATAAAGCTTGACCAAACTCATGTGTCCCAATTTGGTAGGAGATTATGGGACATTCTGGGTTTTTATACTTGAGTGGTGTCTTTTGTTCAATCACTCCACTTACCTATTTTGCCAAAAATGCAATTTTCTTTACATGGAGTTTTCTTTTGATAGTGCATAGATCCTTGATGATTTTGGCATAAGTTGAAACCTGCTTAATCAAATGCAACAAGGGAAGATTAATTTTAACTTGTTTCAAATGTTCTAAAATCTCACCTTAAATTTATGAATTTTTCCCAAACAAGTCGAAGAGCTTAGGAAAAAGGCACTGGGATTAAAAACTTATTTTCGGGCTCTTTTTCCTCTATAGCCTCTTTTTCAATGGGGGTGTCTTTACTACTCCTATATGTGTTAGTTGAAGAAGTAGGCTCACTCACAATCTTACCACTTCGAGTAGTTGATGCGATATTTCTATATCATAAAATTAAGTGCAAGTATACACTATCGTATGCAAGTAATAAAGGGACTAATTAGTCGGATGTCAAACCCACAGGGATAATTTCTTCCTTTAAACCAATTACTAAAATTATGTCTTCCTAATAATTATTCAGAAAAATAAAAATCTAAGAATGAATGTAGAAAATATAAAAGTAAAAACACAATGCAAAGAGAATAGGGTGATAGCAACATAGAGAAAACCTAGGATTAATACTATCCTTTAATATGTTTTTTAATGATTAATCTTCTAATATTTAACTCCCTTAGTCTTTGTTATTGATCAAGACACTAATGTATTCACAAGCCTCTTCCAAGGTCATGCAATTATACCTTAATTTACCAAATACCTATATTCCTATGGTACTTGTAATAAATTAAGATTCATTAAGATTAGGTCTTATTGATCATACATGCCAATTAGGTATATTCCTATCCTAAATTGAAACTTGCATATGCAATATTGAATGTTACTTTACAATCATGCATCAAATTACCTAGGTCTAAATATTATGATTCCTCTTCCGAGTTTATCAATAATATTACCAACTCATTCACCATATATTGGCCAGATATATTGAAGCATTAAAATCAAGTAATTTAAATATCAAAGAACTAAGTTTATTAAATATTCAAAAGATATGGCAATTAAGCACACATATTGAGTTCAAGTATTACCCTAGAAAATAAGTTTAGCTCATGGCTACAAGAGAACAGCAGTAAACATAATAATAAATCATGATACAGTCAATAACAAACCGATATAGACGTCGAATTGCTCTTCATTATGCTGCCTAGGGACTCTTGATGCCGAAGAACGCCTTGAATCTCTTTCTAAAGTTGCTTCAAATTAAACTCCTATTGCTTTCCAAGACTCGTGCTCTGTATTCCTGGTGCTCTTGGGTCGTCTTGGATTCATTCTTGAAGGCTGGGAACGAGTGGCTTTTTATAGGATTGATATGAGCTTGAAAATCTCAATTCTCGTCGAACTAGGACTCGAGATATCGCTGGGGCGCTATGCAGTTGTCGCTGGGGCGACGCGTGAAAAAGGCTTCACCGCTGAAGCGGTGGGTTGATGGCGCTGGGGCACTGTCTCGTCGTTGGAGCGGTAAAGATTTGGCGCTAGGGCGCCAAAAGCGACTTAAACAAGTCATTTTTCTTATTTTGATCACTATTACAGCGCTGGGGTGGTAATACTCATGGCACTGGGGTGATGGATACATACTTTGAAAACTTTACACTCTTTAAATTTTGTTCAAGTCCCTATAAATAACAATAATGCACATAAATAGCCATATATTCTCATAAAACCATAAAATATCAATAATAAAAATATGAGAAAATATATAACAAATTTGCCCTTATCAGTAGTAATGGCGTTGAATTCTTTGAGATTTTATCCATTAGAAGTAAAACCGTGTGTCATTAATTGTCCTTTTGGATTGGATTGAAGTTGAGATGGAAACTTACCTCGCTCTTGTATAGTTAAGGCGTTGGTCAGCTTTGTGATTTGACTCTTGATTTCTTTATTTTCGTGTATCACCTGGCAAGAACTGTTTCAAATATTTGATTAATCTTACTTTGTGTCTCCATAAATGCTTATAATGTATCCTTTAAAGGACTCTTAGTTGGTCGTACATTATATTGAGGTACAACATAAGACTTGGGTGCGTATTGTTCTTGTTTCCAATGGTTGTTGGCTTGTTGGTCAAATTTCTAACTAAAGTTTCGGTGGTTGCTCCAGCTAAGATTATAGGTTTCAAAGTAGGGTGAATAAGACTTATTGTACATCCCAAGGGAATTATATTGTTCATCATATATCCTTCTCATCTCACTATAAGTGGATAATCTTGAGCTAAGTGTTCTACTCCTCTACAAACAAAACAGACATCGTGTGACTCGACCTTAGCAACTGTATTGGTGACCATTCTATCTTTGGTTTTTAAGGCCTCTAATTTCCTAGTTAAGACCTCTAACTAGGCTTTAAGGCTATATTATTCCCTAAGATGGAAAACTCTACTAGGTTGTGGCCTAATTGTGCTTTCAGTAATGCTCGGTCCAGTCTATGTATAGGGTTTTTCGACTAAGTTATTAAGGAATTCTATGGCTTCCTAGGGATCTTTGTGAAGGAACTCCCTATTACATATTATCTCAACAAATTGCGTTCTCTAATTGTGAGTCCCTCATAAAAATACCTAACTAAACGCCAATTTTCATACCCATAGTGAGGGCATAGATTTAACTGTCTTTAAACCTTTTCCATGCTTGATATAAGGTTTCACTATTTTTTTTGGGAGAAAGAAGAATTTTGTCTTTTTAGGTCATTAGTTTTGTGTTTTGAGAAGTATTTATTGAAAAATGCTTTGGTCAATTGTTTTCAAGTTCCTATAGACCTCGACCTCAAAAAGTATATAGCCAACTCTTTGCTTTGTCTTTCAAAGAAAAAGAAAAATATTTAAGCCTAATAGTGTCTATGGTTTTAGGTTGGCTATAGAAGGTGACAATTACCTCTTCAAATTCCCTAACATGTACATAAAGATTTTCACTATCTAGACCATGAAAAGTGGACAGAAGTTGTATCATTCTAGGTTTAAAATCCGAATGTGGTGTGTTAGGTAGAAATATAATGCATGATGTGTGACTGTGCGAGTAGGATGCAAGTAATCTTTTAGAGTCCTAACGGAGTTATCTCGTGTTGGCTCATTGTGTTGGAATTACAAAAAGAACTAGATGGTGAATTCTCTTCCCTTACAAATTGTGGTGGTGGTTCTAGTTCTACTTCTCTCACAAATCTTCCTTGTTTCTCTTTAAGTCTATGCATACATCTTAACAATTTTTTTTTTAATGAAGACAATTCTCAAAGAAAAATTAAGAAGTGAAATAAAATATAACAAGAAATAGAAATGAGTTAGGTGGTAAGACCAACAATGAAATACAAATATAAAATACAATAAATGAACAAAAGATAATAAATTATAAAGTATAATAAATAAATAAAATAAAATAAAATGTAAAGTACAATATATAAATAAAAGGAAAAAAATGAAATAAAGTATAATAAATAATAAAAAGGTACAATAAATAAATAAATGCAAAGTACAATAAATAAATAAAATAAAGTGTAATAAATATATAAAAAAATAATATGTAAAGTACAATAAATAAACAAAAGAAAACAAATTACAAAGTACAATAAAAAAAATAAAAGAAAATTAAGTATAATAACTAAATAAAAGAAAATAAATTGCAAAGTATAATAAATAAAAAAAAGAAAATAAATTATAAAGTACAATAAATAAATAAAAAATATATATTACAAAGCAAAAAAAATAAATAAAAGAAAATAAACTAAATTACGTGGTAGAACTTTTCATTAAAATAAAATAAATTACAATAAATTAACTAAAGCAAATAAAATAAGTTAAGTGGTAAAACCAACCATGAACAATAAAATAAATTATAATAACGAAAATAAAGTTAAAAACTAAAATTTTACAAAGAAAAGAAAATGTACAAAGTTACCGCTTTAGTATTGATAAACACAACCTAATTTCGCTTAGTGTGCCTTCCTAGAAATGACGCCAAATTTTTTTTATACTCAAAATGTAATGCGGCTATCGTAGTATAGATTGAGGTATCGATCCTACGAGAAAACTTTTGGCAAAATAAGCTGGTGAAGTAAAATTATTAAAGCAGTAGCAAGGAGAAAATTAACTAATTGGTTTAAGTGGATGAGATAGAATTATCTATGAATTAAGGTAAAAGCTTTATGAAGATTTAAGCAAGGCTTCAAGAATGACAATTATGCTTTATAAATCTACTCTACACTTTGATTCAATGTTTATAACTCAATTGAAAGTTTCACATCCCAAACAATAAATCAGAAGATATGTAAAATATAGCACATTTGATAACACATATATTTAATATGACTAAACTCTTTGCAAATATTAACACAAACCATGTTCATGTACACAAATTATCTAAGATCGACAATATATCATTTTGATAATATTACAGTAAAAGATCAACTTGAATATTAAGCAATTATTATCATTATATGTTATCCAAGATTGACAATATATCCATTGACAATATTGCAGTAAAAGATTAACATGTAAAATAATGTAACCAATAACAATTATAATTCAACAAGAATCACATAAAGAAAGTTGACTGAAAATATATGAAACATGAGAATTATAACCTCTAGATTATAGAAAAATACTAGATAAGAGTTTAGGCACAAACAAACTTACTAACATTTGTAGATCTTGACAAAGAATCAAAGTATATAAATAAATTTATTACACGTAAAAGTTCATCTCTTAGCCTTGCTAACAACTCTAGTCTAGCTTACAATACATGTTAAAAAGAAGAAATATGAGAGAATTGTCTAGTGTTAAAAATGTCCTAAGAGTGTCCTTATATAGGCAATGAATGGAAATATGTTTAGCGTAATTTTAATCTTCAATAATTTAGGCCAAACACTTGTTCACCCAATTGCAGCACCTTTTTTATAATTGAAATGATCAATGTAACCTTTTTAGCCCAAATAAAAGTTGTAGAATTTTGTCTCTTCCTTTCATAGCTATTTGGGTCATGCAATTTGGATGAAAATCCAATGAGATATGGGCAAAATACCAAAGATATGTCAGATTTCAGCTAACAACCCTTTTACCCATTTCCAATATAATTTGGTCCATGATAATGGCTGATTTGGACTTTACCATCAACATAAAAGTTGTTGATAATTGAGTTAGTATTTCAAAATTTCAAGAATTATACCAATTGGGTACGTAGTTTGTGAAATATGGTCCAAATACATTAATTGGGTAAAGCTGAGCGGAAGTTGTAACCCAATTCTATTATATCTCAATTTCTGGCCCATAACATATTGGATTTTGCTTTTTAACTATTCTTCAAGTTTGTATAAGATTGAGTCATGTTACTACAGATTTGAGAATTTCTTCATTTTGATTTTTACATTGAGAGTTACATCCATTTTACCTAAACCTGTACAAATAAATTTTATTAATCATAATTTAAGGAGAACAATTTATTTCAAGTTAAAAATACAAAAATGCTAAAGTTAGTGATATTAAATAGTGACTGAATTTCTTAATAAATATGCATTTTCATGTGTTCATCAATGACCTTATTTGCTGGACAAGCAAGATCATTATTTTATTCATTAAATTATTTATTTTATAAGATAATAATAATAATATGTGATATTATTATTTTATTAAAGTCAAACAAGTATTATTTATTACAATATTACACATGTTTTGTTGTATTTAATATTGATTAAATAAAACAATAAAACATACATGTATGAGTATGTAAGTAAGGTGGAAACAAGATGTGTGTGATAAGCAAATGAAAAAAGTATTTCTTTATTAGGCATTGCTTCACACGGTCAAACACACACACACACTTTAACATCACATGTCTCTTGATTTCAATTATTTAATATAAATAATTTTATCACAAGCAAGGCCTTATAAGACCATGCATGGTGGGATCATGACTTATAAATATGAATTTATTTTAATTTGTTCTAAATGGCCGGCCAAGTGCATCCATGTTTTGAGTTTCATTTTGTTTGTTTGAACAATTAAAAGAAACAATACAAATATGGCAAGTATTGCCATACTTGTGGGCTATTGATTGTCTCATTGATGGGAAAACAAATGAAGCAAATAAAGAGCAAAAGTATTGCTCAATTTCAAGAGATCGCTTAGCCAAGTGAAAGGGCAAGAGAGAGAGAAGTGAGGTGCCTTTATTTTTGCTAAGTGTTAGAAAAATTCTTAAGTGTTAAGAGCATAAAAATACCCTATCTAAACTTTTTCATCTTAGCCAACCATACTATAAAGTAGAAACAAGAATTCAAGTGTTGAATCTTTTGCTGGATAGGAGGCTGCCATTCTAGACTTTCAAAGCCCACCATATTGGGGAATTAGAATTTTGAACAGGTCACTTCATCACGATTCTCTAGTTCGGCAAAAGGCTAAAGGTTTGCTAAGATAATAAATTCTCAATCCCTTTGAAATTTACATTTATGAGATACATGTACAACTTATTGTGTTTATCATTAGCAAATTAGATTTCTAGCACTTCTGCTGCATTTTATAATGTATGAGATACGTTAGAAATGTAAGTTTTAAATGATAGATACAATACCCACATGAATACACCCTAGGTTTAATTAACTCTCACAAATTAGTATCAGAGCATTTTGAGTTGATATTGGGTGTTTTTTAGTGTGAAATTGTTGTTGGTGATGTTCTGGTGCTCAAATGGTGTATTTCAAGTTGTTGAAATGGGTATACCAAAGGTGGGGAACACCGGAGCGCTGCGAACACAAATGATGGGTGCCGTGGCATTGATGTTGTTGTTTTATAGACCCGACACTCTAATTATGTTTTAAATTGTTTAAAATATTATTTTAATCATATGGGGTTTATAAAATACAATGATAAGAGTTATCAGTTTGTATTATAAACCAGGTTCATTTTTCTGTGTTGGTAGCTACAAAGGGAGCTCTACTGGTGGGGCTTAGTTGTGCTTACATAGAAATTAATGCCTGATTGAGAATTACCTCCTAATGAGATAGGGGATTAAGTCTTTGAATTAAACAAAAAAATTCTCTTAATTAGATTGAATAGTATAACATTATGAGATAATGTTGTATAATGATCTACCTTGTAAATACGGTATTAGACAGGTCATGTCAGTCTTGTCCTAAGATCGCTATAGTGTAAAGGATTTAGTTGGTATGATTTAAACTACGCCAATTAAACATGAGATGAGAAAAATATATGTGAAAGTATTACCTTAGATTGCTATAGTGTGCGGGTAGTACCGATAGCATATATTTGATAATTGACAAGTCAATTTAGAATACACTTACCAAGATCGCTATAGTGTGAGGATAAGGCGTATTTAGAATTATGAGTAAGAGTTGCATGAGATGCAATTGACAAGAGTTGTCTATCCATTGACTTACAAAGGCCAAGATCACTATAGTGTGTGGCCCGAGTAAAATGGCAATGGGGTCTACTTCCCACTGTATAGTTTAAATAAGTTTAAACTGTCATTATCCTGTTTTGAGAGATTAAAGGGACTATGTAAAGTAGTGGGGGGGCCTTTTAAATTAAAAAAATGTATATATATATATATATATTTTATACCCATAATTTAAAATATTTTTTTAGCAATTTAATATTTTTTCAAATTCTGCTTATATATCTTATTTCTTTGTTTTATCTTGGTAAGCAGTAATGGCCTCAAGTAATTCCTTAGCACGCATACTAGATGCGCACCAGCTTAAAAGTGTTGATAACTTTTCTGATTGGTACATAAATCTCCAAATCATTCTAGATTTAGAAAAGTTAGGATATATTATTGACCAAAAAATACGAAGAGGTATTTTTAAGGATGCCATGAAAAAAAATGTGACATACCAGAAATGAAAGAATGATGATTTAAAAATTAAATCTTACATCCTTACTTCTATGACCACTGAGCTGCAGCATGAGCATGTCCGCATGGTCAGTGCTAGCAGCATCATGCTCAACCTGAAAGAGCGCTTTGGTGACCAACCTTAGGTCAAGATTTACAGGGTCGCCAAAGGTCTCTTTAGGCCGCCAAAGGTCTTTTTCAGGCTAGACTTTCTAAAGGGAGTCCAATGAGTCCTTATGTCCTTAAGATGATAAGATTAATTGAGAGGCTTAAGAGCATGGACATTTCTCTAAACAATAATTTGGGGAACAACTTAATTCTCCAATCACTGCCTGGGTCATTTGCACAGTTCATCGTGAACTTCAATATACAATGTCTGATCCCTACTTACGCCGATCTATATAATATTCTCAAGATAACGTAAGAAGACATGAGTAAAGGGGGCGTGACCTACTATATCCAGGGTGCTTCATCTTCGATCCCAAGAGCTTCTGGGAAGTTCAAAGGAAAGAAGAAAAAAGAATGTAAAGCAGACATCTAGGATGGGTCCTTAGTGGCAATAGATATCCAAGCTATAAGAGAAGCCAAAAGTAAAAGGAAAGTGCTTCCATTGCAGCGAGGAGTGGCATTGGAAAAGAAATTTCCCCAAATACCTTACCACCGTGAAGAATACGCCCACAGATATATGCTTACCTATTATTAATATTGTTTTAGCATTCGATGATAGTTTAGGCTCGATATTAGATACTGTATCTCCTTCTCACATCTACAATGTGTTGCATGGTCTGAAGGATATTAAATGGTTGTAATAGAAAGCAGTACAACTTTGAGTAGGAAATAGTAATCTCTTGTGGATCGAGGCGGTTGGACATTTTGACATGATTCTCCCTTGTAATAATATTGTTGTATTGCATAACTGTTACTCTGTTTCTACTTGTATCAGACATATTATCTCCCTTGCTTGTACTTGACAGTGAAGGGTATCATATGTATATTAGAATTAGTTCCTTATTTTTGTATGATATGTTTGATGTTTTATTAGCTGAATGTCAGTTAATTAACAGGCATTAAGTTTTGGATACAACAGAAAATGTCATGAATGTACAGGGTAGTACTAGTAGTAGTTCAAAAACTTTAAATGATACAAAACTTTGGCATATGATATTAGGTCACATAGGCATGAGACATCTAACCCATCTGGTTAAGGATGGTTGGATACCTGATCTGACCATAAAATATTACCCAGTTTGTGAATCTTGCATTCAAGAAAAAATGACTAAATCTCTATTTATTGGTGTTGGACATCGTGCCACTGATTTATTGAAACTAGTACATAGTGATGTATGCGGTCCAAGGAATCATACTGCAATAGGTGGATTTTGATACTTTATGACCTTTATTGACGATTTATCACGATATGGGTACGTGTTTCTTATAAAACATAACTCAGAAACCTTTGAAATTTTCAAAGAGTTCAAACTTGAAGTAGAGAAACAAATCGGCATATAGTCAAATACCTTTGATCAGATCGAGGCAGTGAGTACATGAGCAGTGAAGTTTTTGATTATTTAAAGGAGAATGGAATTCTCACTCAGTATAGTCCTCCGAGTACTCTGTAACACAACGTGTTTCAGAAAGGAGAAATCAGACTTTATTGGATATGGTCTGGTCGATGATAAGCTTTACGGATTTACTAGAATATCTGTGGGGATATGCTCTTGATACTATTGCTCATATATTAAACATAGTTCCATTTAAAGCTATTCCAACCACTTCACATAAGATGTTGAATGGAAGGAAACCAAGTCTTAAATACTTTAAGATTTAGAGTTATCCTGCTTACGTAAAAGTTGCGCAATAGGATAAGCTTGCACTCAGGGGGTACAAGTATTGGTTCGTTAGATATCCCAAGAATTCCATGGGATACCAATTCTATAATCCTGAGAAACGAAACATGTTCGTTTCTCAATATGCCACTTTCCTTGAGAAAGAGTTTCTCATGGATCGTGGACGTTGTAAAAGGATTGAGCTTAATAAAGCCAATCAAAACTAGAATTAACCAAAGATAGAAGCTCAAGTTCAATCTAGCGAAATACCTTTAACACACCATCTATATAAGTCAGAGAGGATTTCAGACCACCTACCAGATATGGTCAGATGCCTAAAAATGTACTTTGAGTTTTTTTAATTGAAAAAAAATGATCCTTTAACCTATGAAAGGCGATGTTGGATATCGATTCAGGAAAGTGGCAAGAGGCTATGAAATTTAAAATTGACTCAATACATCAAAATCAAGTCTGGGACTTACTTGAGCTTCCCGAGGGAATAATTTCTATTAGTTGTAAATTGATTTACAAGCAAAAGTGTAGACCCGATAGGAAGGTTCTTCAAGGCTCGATTGGCTGCTAAAGGTTATGCTCAACGATCCGAGATCGATTATGAGGAAACCTTTGCTCCAGTAGCGATGTTAAAGTCAATACGGATTTTATTGGCAATTTATTTTGTATTATGACTTTGAGATATGACAAATGGATGTAAAGACGGCATTCCTAAATGGATCCATCTAGAGGAAGAGATAACCATTCAAGAATACTAAAGAGATATATATGTAACAACCTGCAAGTTTTACATCTAGCCTAACTGCGGGTCTAGTATGCAAACTAAAGAAGTCCATTTATGAGCTGAAACAGACTTCCCGAATTTGGAATCTTCATTTTGATGAGGTTATTAGAGGGTCTGGTTTCATCAAAAACAAAGAGAAACCTTGTGTGTATAAAAAGGTTAGTGGGAGCATGATTGTCTTCTTAGTTCTCTATGCAGATGACATACTAATCATTGGAAATGATATAGGTATGTTACAATTAGTGAAGAGTTATCTAAACAAGAACATCTCAATGAAGGATTTAGGAAAGACTTCCCATATATTGGGTATAAAACTTTATAGAGATAGAGATAGAGCTAGAAAGCTAATAAGATTCTCTCAATCATCATACATCGATAGTGTATTATGAAGGTACAATTTTACTAATTGTAAGACAACTAATGTATCTTCTAGACATAGCATTCATCTTTCGAGGAGAATGTCTCCTTAGATGGAAGTTGAAAGAGTTAGAATGTCTAAGATGCCATATGCAATAGTTGTAGGCACCCTGATGCATACTATGATGTGTACTAGACCTGACAACAGCATAGCTATAAGTGTTACTAGCCAGTATCAATCTGATTCAGGTGACAACCATTAGATGGCATTCAAACATGTCCTTAAATACCTTAAGGGTATAAAGGATAAATTTCTATTTTATTGAGATAGTGACCTGTAAGTCTGAGTCTGTGAGTCAGATGATACACAGACTCAGACTTTCAATCTAATTCGAATGATAGAAAGTCTACATCTGGATATGTCTTTATCCTCAACGATGCCGCAGTGAGTTGGAAGAGCACTAAACAAGGATCCACAGCTGATTCAACCACAGAAGCGGAATATATTGCAGCATCTGAAGTAGAAAAGAAGCAGTGTGGATACGAAAGTTTGTCGCTGAACTATAAATTATCCGTACCTTGATGGATCCTATCCCATTATTTTGAAATAATAATGGGGCCATAACACAAGCCAAAAAGTCAAGAGCACACCAGAAATCTAAACATGTGGAGAGGACAAACCATATAATTATAGAGATATTGGCTAGGGGAGATGTAATAATTTATAGATTTAACTCTGTAAATAATATAGCAGACCCACTAACTAAGACCTTAACGACTCTGTAAATAATATAGTGGACTCACTAACTAAAGCCTTAACTCCAAAGGTGTTTGAGAAATGCGTGGAGTCTATGGGTATTAGATACCACTATGAATAGCACTAGAGCAAGTGGGAGTTTGTTGGGATTTGTGCTTGCGTTCCATTCTATTGATGTATGAATATTTTATTTTATAATATTTATGCAGTAAGTTTTTATTAAATCACTAATTTTATTAATTAAATGGTACTGTGCTTGTTACGCTACAGACATTGTATGATCTGAAGGAGTTCAGATTTGACCTAAAAGAGTTTAGATTAGCGCTAAAGGTTAGCAACGCTGAGAATTATAATTACTAATAGTTAGCATTACTAAGAGTTAATAGGTTATAAAAGTCAGTAAAATCTAAGAGTTAGGACCTTCTCTATAACGAGGCATAGACTCGAGAGTACATTAGTAATAACATAGTTGCAATGAATTATAATAGGTACTAAAAAATGTTATTATGCAAGTCTATTCTAAAGTTATATGTTCTTGGTCTTATTTACCGATATGGGTCTATCGATAGAACCCTTTCTAATAGACCAATGTATACTATACCTAAATGGTTGTTCTTAGTTGATCATAGGCTTACCAGAAGTTCGTATAGCATACAAGTATTCAATAAGGACTGAATACTGAACAGGCTCATCGAGGACCTCAATAGACATTCTATGAAGCCGTCAATGATAGGTCCTCTCGAGTTTAGTAGTATACATGGTCCTTTGACCTGAACACCACGGTGAACTTATGAGTGATCTACTATACTTTGGTTTCACATATATCAGAGCCTTTCATGATCTAACTGCTATATGTCGTTGGGTATGGTCCAATGCTTATGGAGTCCGGGGTGCGCAGATATGGAATCTGTCAGCTTACATGGGTAAGTTGTATATCCAGATGCTTTGAGGCTGTATCTCAGAAAGGCTTATGGCCATAAGCAAAATATCTGAGAAATGAGTTTCCAACAGGGTCAAATAATATACGCAAAAAATAATATCACAAAAGTGTTTGCGTATATTATTTATTGAGATATGTGTCTAGAGATAAGTTCACGGATGAGCGAATAAAGATTTGGCAGTTATAATCTGTATCTTTGTTCTTCTAAGATATAAATGGTGAAGGACTATATGTATGTGCGATGACCTCAACTTGTATGGTCTACTGCGCTGATTTGTAATATCCATGATGTGTGCGTGAGACATCAATCTTGGACTCACAAAATAGCTCTGTTTGATGAATTGGGTGTGGATGTAGGGAGTCCTATAATATGAAGTGTACTCATTGTGCACTGGAGCAATATACCGGATTAAATAGTTCAATCCACTAAATTCCAGTAGATCGGATATTTACTTCAATTTCCCTTGTGCCATACACGTGTCAAGACTTAAGAGTTAAATAGATCAATTAGTTAACAATAGTTTTTTACCAATAGGATGCTGACATGTGGCGCATTATGAGCCTATCATTGTTTGATTTAGAAATTTTCAAAGTGACCTTACTTGTTGGACAAACAAAATTAATATTTTATTTATTAACTTGTTTATTGAATAAAATAATAAATAATGATATGTGATCTTATTATTTTATTAAAATCAAACAAGTATTATTTATCACAATAATACACATATTTTGTTGTATTTAATATTGATTAAATAAAATAATAAAACATACATATATGAATGTGTAAGCAATGTGGGACCAAGATGTGTGTGACAAGCAAATGAAAAAATTGTTTCTTCATTTGGCATTGCTTCATATGGCCAAACACTTGGCATTGCTTCATATGGCCAAACACTTGGCATTGCTTCATATGGCCAAACACACACACACACACACACACACACACACACACTAACTTCATAAATATGAATTTGTTCTAAATGGCCGACCAAGTACATCCATGTTCTGAGTTTCATTTTGTTTGTTTTGAACAAATGAAAGAAACAATGCAAACATGGCAAATGTTGCCATACTTGTGGGCTATTGATTGTCTTATTAAAGGAAAAGCAAATAAAGAGAAAAGTATTGCTCAATTTTAAGAGATCACTTAACCAAACGAAAGAACAAGAGAGAGAGAGACGTGAGGTGCTTTTCTTTTTGCTAAGTGTTTTTAGAAATTTCTCAAGTGTTGAGAGCATAAAAATACCCTATCTAAACTTCTTCATCTTAGCCAACCATACTACAAAAGTAGAAATAATGATTCAAGTGTTGAATCTTTTGTTGGATAGGAGGCCGCCATTCTAGACTTCCCAAGCCCACCGTGTTGGGGAACTAGAATTATAAACGAGTCATTTTATCGCAGTTCTTCAATTCGACAAAAGACTAAGGGCTTGCTAATGTAATAAATTCTCAATCCCTTTGAAATTTACATTTATGAGATATATATAAAACGTATTATGTTTATCATTAGGAAATTAGATTTCTGGCATTTCTACTATGTTCTATAATGTATGAGATACTTTATTAATGCATGTTTTAAATGATAGATACAATATCCACATGAATACACCCTAGGTTTAATTAACTCTCACACGAAGGGGACACCTAAAGCTTCCCATAAACAGGGAAGTGTTCCAATTTTGTTATTTTACTGTCACCATGGGGATATGGTTTATTTTAAGTGTGGGGCTAAGGGAAACACTTCCTAGTTTTTAAGTTTTTTTTATGGTTATCTATGCTTTGATCGTGGATTTTCTATTTAAGTTGTTAGTTTATTTTTTTTTTCTTTTTTTGGGGTTTTATCTGTTGTTTGGGTCGAAAAGAATTTATAGTCGATGATGAAAAGTGGAGTTGAAGAAAAGCTATAAACTCTCTAGACTTATCTATTACTGTGTTCATTTTATATTGCAATTGGATTAACTATATATTCAGCTTATAATTGTTCACTTTGAACACTCTTACATACTAGAGCTATTAAATGTTCATTAGTTTTTAAGGTAGAATATACTTATTTATATAATAGAGGTAATTAATGTCACCTAGTATCTTGAAGTTTTTTGTTATATATGTCATAGGCGAAATCCTATGACATATATAACAAAAGATATTAATATAGGTAATGTTTGAATCGATTGAACCTTTCTAGCTAACCTTGAATTATGTTTTTATCCTTAGTTGCCCTTTTGAGCCTAATTGACTATATTTTCTTTTCTTTTAAAAAACACCACTTTAGAAGCCTATAAAAAATTAATTCTTTAATCCGTCATAAATACCCTTCGCACTATGATACATAATATCTTGTTATAAAGGTCATGAAGTGACTCAAATTTATAGGTAATAAGAAAAGGCATTTCTAGAATTTTTCTCATTCATTTACAAGAATTGAAGGAGCTTCAAAGAAAAAAAAAAGAAGAAAAAGAGATGCACTATAACCTATGAGAAATACAATGGAGAATAATAGAGCTATTGAAAAGATAGGTTCAAAGAAAATAAGTTTGGGTGAGTGGATTAAGGAAAGAAAGAACAAATTAATCCGAAGACAAGAGGTTTATGATTATAGTGCAATTTGAACTAAAAAAATTTCAAAAATTTTTTCGTACCTTAACCTAAGCCTCTTATGAAAAATAAGCTTATGGATAATTGTTTTGATCCTAATCTTTCTTTTTGTATAATAAGATTTAAAATACAATTGATGTGCAAATAAATAGCTCAGCACACACTTACAAGTAAATAATTATAGGATAAATATAAGCGTGATGATTAGAGTGCAAAATGAGCATAAATAATTTTTTAGTCTAAAGATTTTATAAGTATAATTCAACATTTGCGACAATTTTACAAATTTCTAATTGACTCATGCAATTCATTATGTTAAGGAAAGTTAGGAGTTAGCTTATATATATTTTCTTTTTCTTTTTCTTTTTACTTCTTGTTAGTTTGTTTTTGTTTTGTTCAAAGACGAGCAAAATCTTAAGTTTGAGGTTTTTTAATAATAGCATAATTGTAATAGCATATTTAGTACCTCAACTTAAGTGTTTTACTCTAAACCATGAATATTTAGATAGGATCAAACGAGAGAATATGACATATAGGATCAAACAGGAGGTGATTCAGACGAGAAATGGGTGAGATGCGCTTAAAAGTCAAAAGTAACTCAGCTTTGCCTAGTAGCCAGCCAGTGCCCAGATCAGTAACTAGGTACCGCGGTGCCCAGTAGCCAGCGCTGCAATGCCTGTTAGTTTATATTGAGCATTTTAGGTCTCAGCACTGCAGTACCCATGCGACGTATAAAAGGGCCTCTCAAAACTCCTATTTGGACTTGGATTCGAACACCCTCGACCTTGGGGTTTCAAAAGACATAAAAAAGAATATTTTTTGGGAGCAAAAGAAAGAAGAAAATATAGGCAACAAATTCACATGCAATTCAAAAGATTAGGTTAATTTATTAAAGATTGAAGAACAAGTTCTTGAGCATTCAAGTCAAGAGAAAAAAAGAACAACTCAGGGCGTCGCTTATGTTATTTTCTTTCTTCACTTTTCGAGATGATCTTGTTCAAGATGTTTTTATATTCATGCTTTGATACTCTTGTTCTAATCATAAGCTAAACTCTTTTAATCTAGGGTTAGACGTTTTTGAACCGAATATGTAGTTGAATCTTATAAACTCTTGTTTATAAACTTAATACAACATAATTGATTCAATCCATCTGTTTTTAATGCTTTCATTATACCTAATTACTATTTTGAATGTTTAAGGAACCATGATGACTTTGACAAAAAGGATTCATGTGTTTAGCCTATGGTAGATTGATACATGATTATAGGGTAACATCTATGAGTTCCATCTAGGATAGATATATACCTAAGTGGTATGTATGGTTTGATTTAAACTTGTGCTTAATGAGTTATATCTTATTCGAATTACCATAGACATGTAGGTAATTATTAGGGGGTGATATTATCATTCGACCATTGACAGAGGCTTATGATGAAATCAATGTCTAACCAATCAATAAGTAATAAGGGAGTAACTAAGGGGGTAAAGAATTGAATAAAATACTAGAGGAAACATCAGAACCCTAGATTACTTCTCAACTAGTGAATTCAATCTTTGAGTGCTTTTGATATTTACTTAGGTTTAATTTGATAGCAGTAGTATAGTTAATTAAAATTCATCTTTAAAATTTTCTGGATAAAGGTAAAATAGGGTAATTTTAGTAATTGATTCAAGAAATAGATACAATAGTCTCTGAGAGATTGATATTCTGGACTTAGCTCTTATACTATTTGATTCGATGGTGTGCACTTGTGCTAGGATTTTATTAGCCCACATCAGGTCCTTAAAACCCATGCCACCATGATTTTTCCCTTGATAAAGTTTCTCCTATTTAGCCTAATGAATCTTCTTCTCTTGATTACCTTTAAAGCCCCACCAGAAATTAGCAAACACCTTATGCAGATCAGCATATAAATTCTAGGGAAGTTAAACAAGCTCATTGCGTAAGTAGGGACTGCCTGGGCTATCGCCTTTATTAGGATCTCTTTTCCACCAATTAAGAAAAAGTTTCCCATTTCATTGATTCATCCTACTAGATACTCTAAGTTTAATATCATTAAAGAGGCATCTTTTATTCTTACCAACTATTAAAGGCAAGCCAATGTACTTTTCATCTATTAAAGCCTTCTTCAATTGGAAAATATTTTGAAACCTATATGCTTATTTCTGGGGGATGCTTGGGCTGCCAAACAAAGAGGATTTCTCATTGTTGAAAACCTGCCTTCACGCTTTTGCATACTAATAAAAAAATATGCTCGAGTTTCTTGCACCTTTCATCTGAAGCCTTAATCTAAATGAGGCTGTCATTTATAAAATGAAGATGAGAGATAGAAATGGCATTATTGAATTTGATCTCTTGAACTTGACCTCTTAACTTTGCTTGAATGATAAGGCCAGACAATATCTCAGCACCAATTAGGAAGAGATAAAGAGAGAGTAGCCACCCTTGCCTTAATCCTCTTTGGGGTTGGATGTGCCATTTTATTTCTCTGGTTAGTAAAATAGAAAAGGAAGCAGTGGAAATGTACCTCATAATTAAATCAATCCATGCTTTTGCAAAACCAAGCCTCTTCTTAACTCTCATAAAAAATGACCACTAAAGCATATTATAGGCTTTACTAATGTCTAACTTTAGGTTTACATATCCCATTTTCCCAATTTTCTTATTCTTTATTTTATGAAAACACTCATATCTTAGGATTGTATTATCATTAGTTAGTCTACCTAGTAAAAAGGCACTTTGATTAAAGGATCTAATAGTATTAAAGACCTCTTTGAGTTTATTTGCTAGTGTTTTTGCAATAATTCTATAGATATCATTACAAAGGCTTATTGGTCTATAATCATGAGGTGCTAGGGTTTTGCAATTTTTGAGATCAATGCAATCAAAGTATGATTTAAAGTTGAGATGTCACATTGGCGATTTAGGATATTCAAACATGTACTGATGGTGTTCTCCCCAATGGTCTATTAATGACGTTTGTAGAAGCTTGCTGAAAGGCCATTAGGACCTGAAGCTTTTGCTGGGTTAGACTGCCAAACTACATTCACTATTTCTTCTCTAGTGAACTTTTTGCACAAGTCTTGATTCATCTCATTTGATAGAATTCTCGCTAATGGCCATTAGTATCTACAATTCATTTGATCTCATTCCTCTTTCTCCTAATGGTTATCATAGCATAAAAAGTCTTTAAATTCCTATCACCCATTTTTAGTTAGGTTGCCCTTGATCTTTGCGTAAAAAATCTTTAAATTCCTATCACCCCTTTTTAGTTAGATTGCCATTGATCTTTGTTTTTGATAGAGTTCTTCCTCCAATAGTAAGTTATCAATTTTTTTCTCCAAATCCTTTATTTCATTTTGGCTCTCATATTGCTTCTGGTTTAGGATACAATTGTGGAGTTTTGATTTAAGTTGCTTTAACTTCTTTGATCTCCCTCTAATTTTTTTTTTTTTACTTTATAGCTTTAAGCCTACTTTTATGTTCCCAAATCTAACAACAAACATAGCTGTTTCATTTCTAGTATCTGTTTTAGTGTGCTCATAGTAAGCCTTAACAGTTTCCTTGTAGCCTTCATAAGTGTTCCAACAATCCTCATAACATAATCTAAAGGCTACATTCTTGTTCCTAAAAAGCCATTTCTAAATCTCTGAAGCTTCTGTTAAAAAGAGGCATGATTAGAGCCAGTAGCAATAAGGTGGTGAACTTAGATCCCATCATAAAGCTTACTTCATTTGTATTTGGATTTCGAGACTGGGTTATATTTTAGACAAAAGATGGCTACAGAGTTATGGACACATACCTCAAAATAAATAAATAAATTTTATGCATTATTTGAATTTGAAATTAATATGAATTTCATATATATAAATAATAAATTTAAGGTAAGTTATTGTAACTCGAAATATAACTTTTTTGAAATCAAATACTATAATAGAAGTTACAAATACAAATTATACAAATAACAAACATAAGTTATACAAATGTTAAAAAATATATATATAAGAGAAAAAAGTTAACAAAAACGTTTTTTTTTTTAAATGTAAGCAAATCATAGTGAAAATTCACGCAAAATGGGTGCGCGAAATGCGTTAAGTGGTGGATGCGCCTCGTCTTGCGCCTAAGAGGCACGAAAATTACACCTCTCAATTCATGCGCTAGCATGCAAAAATATGTTATTTTAATTTTTTATATTTTTTTATGGAAACAAGAATATCTTTTCTAAATTTGTTTTATTTTTTATTGAAAAATTTATAATTATAAGAAGTAATTAATTATTTTATTAAAAAAATTAAGTACTTGTTTATTATTTTAATTAAATACGTAATTAATTAAAATTTATTTAAATAACAAATTTATTAATTAATTTTAAGTAAAGATGTGGCAAAAAAATAAATTTAACTAAAAACAGTTTAGTGCGGATTTCTAGCATTCGAGAAATGGTCACGCGATGAATATATCAGACCAAAGTTACAAAACTTTCCAAATTCTCCAAATTTATAGTTCTTTTTGTTAGGATTAGTGCTTATGTGTCATCCCTATTTGTATGAATATTTGATATTTATTCGATGTATATTTTATTAAATCGCTGAATACATTTTATTATATGATTAAATGCTTGTAATGCTACAACATAGTACGATTAGCAATACTGAGAATTATGACTGCTAAAAGTTAGAAAGCTATAGGAATTAGTGAAATCCAAGGAGTTGGATTCTTGTCTGTAATGTGACAAAGACCTGAGGGTATACTAGTAATAAAATAGTTGCAAAAGTTGCAATCGGGTGCTAAGAAATGTCATTATGCAAGTATATTCTCAAATATTATGTTCCTGACCTATTTTCACCGATGCAAGTCTGTCGATGAATATCTTTTGATATAGATCAGTGTATGTCTATATCTGTAGGGTACAAATGGTTATTCTTAGCTAACTATAAGCTTGGAGCTTGTATAGGTATGCAAGTATTCAATAAGGATTAGGTACAACACAGACTCAATAGGACCTTAATAGAAATCCTAAGTAGCCATTAATGGAAGGTTCCCTCGAGTTGAGTAGTATGTGTGGTCTTTTGACTTGAGCGCTACAGTGAGCTTGTGAGTGATCTACCATACTTAGGTTCCACGGACGTCAAAGACCTTTCATGGTCTGACCGCTGTATGTCATTGGGTATAGTCTGATGCTCATGGAGTCCAGTGTGTATAGATATAGGATTCGTCAGCTCATATAAGGAGTTGTATATCTAAATGCTTCGAGATTGTATCTCAGAAAGTCTTATGGCCATAAGCAACTAACCTGAAAAATGAGTTTCCCGCAGAGTTGAACAATATAGTAAAGGTGTTTGCATATATTGTTATGTGAGATTTAAATTTGGAGATAGGCTCATAGATCCGTTTATGGGGATTTAACTGTACTGATCTATGTCCCCGTAAATCTAGGATATAGATGACGGAAGGACTATACGTATACGCTATAACCTTAGCTTGTATGGTCCAATGTGTTTATTTGTTATATCTGTGACGTGCATGTGAGGCATCGATTATGGACTTATAGAATAGTTCCATTTGACGATTCAGGCATAGACTTAGGGAGTCCCAAAATATGGAGTATACTCATTGTGCTCTGGGGCAGCATCCGGATTTAATAGCTCAATCTAGTAGAATCTAACAGAACCCTTAGGATGCGTATGCGTCAATACTTAAGTGTTAAATATATTAATTAGTTATCAATTATTGTTGACTATTTGGTTTATGATACGTGACGCATTGTGAGCCTTTAGTTGAGTTTATCCAAGTGTGTGATTTGATGAAACCCACTAGAGGGTTTACTTGGTAACCAAGTAAGGGTATTTTAGTAATTCACATATATAATTATTTAAGGGTTAAATAATCAATATATTTTAATATTATAATATATTAAATAATATATATATAACTCAACCATGATTAAGTATTAACCAAAGTTAAGTTAATGATTATTTAATAATTAGTAATATTAAAATAATATATTTATACAAACTTGGTGGCCAAGTTTGTTTGACCAAACTATGGTTAAGTGTTAACCATGGTTAGTTCAAATATATTATATTATATGCTTGGTGACCAAGTATACAAACCTAACTATGGTCAATAGTTGACCATGGTTAGGTTAAATATAATAATATGTTTATATATGAAATTAAAAACAAAAATGGGAGCTTTGACTTTTGTATTTTTTGCGATCACTTTGAGAAGCAAAATATAAAGGAATTGCTTCTTTGTTCTTTGATTTCAAGAATTGAAATCACTATTCATCATCTTCTTTAACAAAGCCTAGCCATTAAAAAGCATAAGAAATTTGTTTTATTGATCAAGGGTAAAATAAAGAAATTAGGTTTAAGGAGTTAAACCAGTGCTGAATTTAGAGCTACTGTTTTAGCTAACCTAGTCTACCTTGTTGGATACTAGAACTATAAACTAGTTACACTCAAGGCAGACTTCATAACTTTTGTTCAAAAGTTACTTTTGGTGAATTCTCAAACTAATATTTATATTAATGTGATTAATATATTATATGTGTTTATTGATTGTTTTTATACTTCCATTGCGCATAAAAATGTATGATATACGTATTTTGCTTAACAAACATAAATACACATGCATACACACCATATATAATTGACTCCAACATTTTTCTCTCCATTCACTCTATTTCTATCTAGGACTTAATCATTAAATGTTGGAGTATGTTTCTTCAAATAGATTTTTTTTAAAAGCGATTATTTGTACATTTGTTTTCAAATATCTTAATTTTTCATTATTTTTAATCAACAAGGGCAATTATATTTATTTTCTATTGTTTTGGCTAATAAATATTGACCTATCATTAAATTGAAATCCCCCATCCCCTAAAAAGAAAAGTGCTTTTCACTAAAAACCTTAGCATTACAACCCCCCCCTAAAAGAGCCCCTCTTATGTGGCTAGCAACCTTCTATTTTCTTTGATCTTTTTGGCTATTGTCTCACTGTCTGTCGTCCAGCTGTGCCTCGATCCAATAATCTCCTTGCCTGCTGCTGAGCCTCAACAACTTGCATTATGCTTCCTTGGCCCAACCTAAGCTTTTTCGACCCGCGTTGAACCATCTGAGCCTCTATCGAGTTCCTCTAGCCACCGCTGAGGTCCTTTGGCCACTACGAGTTTCTCCTAGCCGTTTCGAGTATCCTCCCACTTTGATTTGATCAGAATCCTATCAGCCTCTGGTCGAGGCTATAGAGCCGACCAGTGTATATTGCTGATCTCCATGAGTCTTGGCTGAGAGTTTACCAGCTCCAACTAGACCACCGCCATCTATTTCCTCCCCCAACAAGTTTAGGGAGCTTGTGGCTGAAGCCAACCACCGTTGGGCATATAGCCTCCACTTCTCGAGCAACCAGCTCATCAGTAATCGTGTTTAGTCCCAAACCAGTGATAAGTAACTACCAGCAACATTCAAACTTCCTCTAGGCTCGCAAAGTTGTCCAACTTCGACACCATGACTCAGGCTCAAACTATTATATCTCCCATTGTTGTATTGGTTTTGTGATGATTTTACTGTACTGGTTGTGTGAAGTGTTGAAAGGGTAATGTTTGTAATTAAGGGAGGACATTAGTGATAATGTGATTGTTTATTTGATTTTTTCCTATGTGAAAATATATTTTTTTTATTGTGGGGATGATCCCCGTAATAGAGTTGTATGTATCTCTTTTAAAAAACGATTTAAGTTTGGGCATACCTCAATAGTACTATCTTATGTAGTGTTCTAGTAATCAGTCTGATTTTATATCAAAAGTTATACATTATAATATATATAATTTTAATCAATGATATTACGGTAATTGACTATTAAAAAAAAGATTTGACTTATCATTTCATGGCTAAAAGAATTAGCTTAAAATTTAGATCATTTATAAAAAATTCTAATTGAGAAATCTTCAATGTGGCCTAAGATGTTCTTAGCAAATTGTTTAACAATGTTTCTATCTGACTAAATTTTTTTTCCTTTTTTTGTTTTTGCTAGTCTTAAATAGACATTCCAATACCAATATATTCAATTTAATAAAAAAAAATACATTCATTTAATAAAAGATCATATGGTAATTGGCATATTTGTCCTATTCAAAAGTTTCATTTTTCATGGATATGTACTAGCGCTACAATTCTTTTTATAAAAAAACAATTTACCAATAAATTGTTGCATAACTTTTACGACAAAGATCATAGGATGAGTGCAAAGAAGGGTTGACAAATTTTCTTTTTTAGAATAATAATGAACTTACACTAAAATTAAGAACCGGAGACGGTAATGTCTGCCTATATAAAAGAAAGGAGAGAAGGAGAAACTAACCTATTCAGACTTGCTCCATATAAAAAATAAAGCAAATTTAAACAAACTACGGACTACCTATTTAACTTCTATGCAAACATACTTAACCGTCAAAATATAATAGAAGAAATAAACTTAATAATATCAACAAAGATAATATCAATATCGGCAATTATATTGAACTTGTCATTCAACAACTTGATCACCTTAGCTGAGTCGAATTCTAACATGCTTGGAACCAAACCCAACTCTCGCGCCATTTGAACTCCTTTTTGACTTGCTAAAGAGTTCAGCCAAATTCACCATGAAACTTACGGTGAGGCACATAATTTCTACTGCCATTACCACGCCTCAGGATTGTCTTATCACCCAGCCGAGACAAATTTTCTTGATTATGGGATGGCAAGGGCGACCATTATTTTATTCGAGTCTCAATGGTCACTTCAATGACGTAAATTCGCACAAACGATTTCCAAAATCCAATATTAATAAAGACGCGCCGATTTTGAACTGTTCATTTAATTATTTAGTGAATTTCCATCCATTGAATCTAGACTTTCCTAAACAGGTACTTTTTTTTATTTATCCTAAGATCACTGAAGCTTCTATTTTAGGTCTAAAACAATAAAGATTTTGACACCCCAGAATTGTATATTAGCAAATAATATCTTGCTTATATTCCATGTCACCATTTTATGATTCCTTTACAAGAGAATAATTTAATCTATTCTCTCTTTTGAATTTTTCTTTCAATACCTTGTTAAGTCTATTAAAACAATAATAATTGTTCCCCCTTAGTCTCGAAGGTCCAACTCAATTAACTAGAAGGTCCAACGCATCCAAAAGAGTTATTGGAGGTAAATATCATCTTAATAAGAATAATAATGGCTTATCTATGGGAAAATGCACACAAATACCCCTTTTCTAAATGAATATGCTTTTATAGCTAAAAGGTAAATTTTATTAACCACAAACTTAATGGATGGCAAAAAAGTTCATATAATAACATATTTTTTAAAACTTGTTTAAGCCACCAGATCTTCAAATAAACGGCTCTCATTGTTCACAAATATTTGAAAAAAATACTTTACAGAAAAGAATAAGTAATTTTGTAAATGAATCTTTTAAAAATATCTGACTTGTATTATTATTTTATTTTATTTGTTGTTGTTTTGTATTTATAATGTGTTCATAATGTATTTTTAAGTTGTGTTGTGTTTAGTTCGTAAAAATATAGTATGAAAATATAATGATAGTGTATTGTGATGAAATAGAGAAGAAATAAAGTATATATGGTGAATTAAGGGAAAGAACGAACTTCAAGACAAAAAAATTCAGATTTCCTCGCGGGGGAGGGAGGGCTCTCGCATCCGCGATTGAGGGGCGTGATGCCGCAAGGTGCGAGATGGATATTTTGATGCCTGTCTCGTGCAGGCCTCGTGTTTTTTTTTAATTTAATTTTTTTATTAGTTAAATGTTATTTTTAAAAAAATTTCTTTTGTTACAAATATCTTGGAGTATGAGTTAATCGTTGCACTCTTCGGGGGAAGGTAGGAGAGCTTTAGTGATGGGAAAAAGAGATATACTAAATTTGGTAATTTGGGTATCGTGATTCCGAAGAACGTCAACTATGAAGAGCTATTAAATAGAGTGTATTTTACAATATGAGTTGATAATGTTGGAGCATAAGGTGTTATTAAATAATTCTATTGATGCATAGAATTATAAGTTGAGACCTATTGAGATCAGAGATGACAATGATGTTCTGTTCTTTATAGGGATCAATAGAAAATTGTTATGTCTTATAAGCATAACATTGGAACCTTAAGCTCCCATTTGTGAAAAAGATGCACAAGTGCCCATTCAAAATCAACCACTGTGCCATAATCAATTCATGTCATTTAAGATTTCTATTGATGCACGGTTTGTTATAAAGGATAGACTTTGAAATGAAACAGTAGACATCTTCAAGAAGTTATATAGTTGCAAGTTTGAGTTCTGCAACTACCTTGTGGCCACGCTCT
This sequence comes from Ailanthus altissimus, assembly GCA_946807835.1. NCBI lineage: Eukaryota > Viridiplantae > Streptophyta > Magnoliopsida > Sapindales > Simaroubaceae > Ailanthus > Ailanthus altissimus. The sequence goes on from OX327699.1 coordinate 8,798,872, forward strand.
CGCGGTATACAGACAAACTAAATTATAGTATCAGGATTTGTGTTTGGCTTATAACACGTCAAAGTGCTTATTGCATGCATATAGTGATCCAGTAAATTTGGTTGGCTATCTATCAGATTGAATTGTTCTAGATAAGTTGAGAGATGCCAACATCCAACCTCTTATCATACGTCAGTAATCAGAGAGGCATAGGACTAAGTGAATTCCACCACAAGAAGAGATACCAATGAAGAATATATCTAGTTGATGTAAGTAGTATGGACATAACCATCAAATGTGTCCAAATTCTATTTCGTTGCATAGCAATTAATAGTGGCTATTGTCATTTTATTTGTGTAAATTAATTTTGAATCGTATATATGGTTTTGACGTTTGTCATATTAAATTATATATGACTATTGTAATTTTCTAGCCTTTAACATTAATTTTGAATCATATCCCAAACAAATTGGATTTGTCAAATTAAATTGAATTTTATGTGCCTATTTTCAAATTTAATTTTAACATGCTTGAAAACTTTATGCTATAGAAATGATTTAATAATAGACAATTAATTCACTTAATAAAATAAGCTTTATATTTATTTACATGCATAGGTTTACAAATCTACGACCATTGTATTTCTAAAAAATTGGCCATGGTCGGGTCTAAATTCTAAAGGCCAACCTAACATTAAAAACCCACTAAAAGTACATGTGTAAACCTCATAATCCCTACTTATAAGTCTCTATTGTGGCATACTCTTCCTTAATATAACTACATCAAAGCACGATATATTGTCACCCTTTAAATTCAATCTCAACTCATAGATTCTACATGCTACCATATAATATAGGATCAACATTCACAAAGGTACTATATGCACTTCCATTACCCCTTCAGCGTGTGCTTTCATGCTGGAATCATATATCGTCACCTTCCTTTTTACCAACTCCACCTCTGTGACAACCTAATATTGTTGTTTATAATTAATTGGAATGTAGATCTACTTATGAAAGAACATTGTTATATTATCTCTAAATTTAGAAAAAAAAAATAATTGTATGTAATGTTCTGTAAAGATTATCATGTCAACAATCGCCCATAGTTTTTTGCACTCTACGCCTTCTTTTTGTCCAATCCATATGCGAAAGATGTCAGGTCCCATGTAACATTGGAAAGCTTATGTTTGTATTGCACGTCAATGTATATGCATAACTCCTACATTTACAATAATATAAAAATATGAGTAAATTTTAAGGCCAAAAGAGAAACAAAAAGCGAATGATACAAACTTATAAAGAATTACGTGTCCATAACGGTGCAGTGTTGGGGTAACTCCTCCATATACTTACATTGACATTGACAAATTAAGTTTAAATACTGATTGATATACTACAAAACCCAATGATTCGTATCAGATAATAAATATAGTTACAAAGTCTTTAAGCTCATCACATAAAATTTGCCTAAAAAACTTTGAGTCAATGTCAATCCAAGGTACACTTGCATGAACATTGAGAGTTTGAAACGAGCCTTAAACTATGCACAGACAGTCGAGTCTATCTCTTGGATCAGATAAACCTCAATGCTAGCTTTTATCCCCTCGTTCTTTACATTTGTGTTAGGCTAGTTCTCGAGTTCAGGCTTCCTCTTATTGACCCGCCTAGGCATGGAATTCGTAAATGAGGTATGCTTGACCCATGTAGGCTTGTACTACCGCCTAAACATTCTCATGCCTCGAGCTACATCAGGTGTTATAATTTAGATACTATCAAAAGTGTCAGGTTGGAATGTGTAATGTTTTTGTTGGTCAAAGTCTGAGCCTGGAGTATGCATGTCCTGAGTCATGTCATATGGATATTGAAACAATAAATTGCAAGAGTTAAAGTCTGCAAGTCAACTAAGTTATTAAATAAGTCATTATATGTATTATCTTACCATAGTTTTATTTGAGGCCACCTGAAATGAACATGATTGAAAACATTGAATCATCATTTTAATCTCTTTTATGATGTCATCCCAGACCAGATCCAGTCTTTGTATGATTGATAAACATAAGAAAATGCATATTTATTAAGAGATTCAGTCATCGTTTAATGTCACTAATTTTAGCATTTTTGTATTTTTAGCTTGAAATAAATTGTTCTCTTTAAATTATGATTAATGAATGTTATTTGCACAGGTTTAGGTAAAATGGACGTAACTCTCAATGTAGAAATCGAAATGAAGAAATTCTTGAATTTAAAATAACATGACTCAATCTTACATAAACTTGAAGAACAGTTAAAAAGTCAAACCCAACATGTTATAGGCCAAAAATTGGGATACACTAGAATTAGGTTAAAACTTTTGCTCAGTTTGACCCAACTCACGTATTTGAACCGTATTTCACAAAATACATATCTAATCAGTATAATTCTTAAATTTGTGAAATATTAACTCAATTATCAATAACTCTTATGTTGATGGTAAAGTCCACATCAGCCGTTATCATGGATCAAATTATATTGCAAATAGGTAAAAGGGTTGTTGGCCGAAATCTGACATATCTTTGGTATTTTACCTATATCTCATTGGATACCCACCCAAATTCCATGAAACTAGTGGCTATGGAAAGAAAAGACAAACTGATACAACTTTTGTATCAACCAAAAAGGCTACATTGGTTATTTTCATTATCACAAAGGTGCTGCAATTGGGTGACTGAGTGATTGGCCTAAATTATTGAAGATTGAAGTCACACTAAATATATTTCCATTTATTGCCTATATAAGGACACTCTTAGGACGTTTTCAACACTAGACAATTCTGTCATATTTTCTTCTCTTTAACATCATTGTAAGCTAGGCTAGAGTTCTTGACAAGACTAAGAGATGAACTTTTATGTGTAATAAATTTACTTCTATACTTTGATTCTTTGTCAAGAGCTACTAATGTTTGTAAGTTTGTTTGTGCCTAAACTCTTATCTTGTATTTTTCTATAATCCAGAGGTTATAATTCTCATGTTTCATATATTTTCAGTCATACTTTCTCTAGGTGATTCTTGTTGCATTATAATTGTTATTGGTTACATTGTTTTACATGTTAATCTTTTACTGCAATATTGTCAATCGATATACTGTCAATTTTGGATAACATATAAAGACAATAATTGTTTGATATTCAAGTTGACCTTTTATTGCAATATTTTTAAAATGATATCTTGTCGATTTTAAATAACTTGTATAAATGAATATGGTTTGTGTTAATATTTGCAAAGAGTTTAGTCATATCAAATACATGTGTTATCAAATATGCTATATTTTACATATCTTCCAGTTGATTGTTTAGGATGTGAAACTTTCATTTGAGTTATAAACATTGAATCAAAGTGTAGAGTAGATTTATAAAGCATAAATATGATTCTCGAAGCCTTGCTTAAATCATCATAAGATTTTTTTCTTAATTCATAAACAATTCTATCTCATCCACTTAAACCAATTAATTAATTTTCTCTTTGCTACTGTTTTAATTTTACTTCACCAACCTATTTTGCCAAAAGTTTTCTCGTAGGATCGACACCTCAATTTATACTGCGATAGCCGCATTACATTTTGAGCATAAGCAAAATTTGGTGCCGTTGCCGGGGAGGCACACTAAGCGAAAGTAAGCGGTATTTATCAATACTAAAGCGGTAACTTTGTACATTTTCTTTTCTTTGTAAAATTTTAGTTTTTAAATTTATTTCTTTTGTTGTAATTTATTTTATTTTAATGGTTAATTCTACTGCCTAACTTGGTTTATTTTCTTTTATTTATTTATTGTCCTTTGCACTTTATTTTCTTTTATTTATTTTTTGTACTTTGCACTTTATTTTCTTTTTATTTATTATTGCACTTTATTTTTTTTAGTTAATTTGTCGTATTTTTTTTTAATGGCTGATTCTGTCGCCTAACTTAGTTCATTTTCTTTTATTTATATATTGTATTTTATTTTATTAATTTATTACACTTTATTTATTTATTGCACTTTATTTTTTTTATTTATTTATTGTACTTTATTTATTTATTGCACTTTATTTTCTTTTATTTATTTATTGTACTATTTTTCTTTAGTTAATATGTTATATTTTTAATTTATTTTAATGGCTCGTTCTACAGCCTAACTTATTTTATTTATTTATTTATTGTACTTTGCAATTTATTTTTATTTATTAATTAATTGCACTTTTTATTTATTTATTTATTGTACTTTACAATTTATTATCTTTTTTTTCATTTATTACATTTTGTATTTATATTTTATGGTTGGTCTTATCACCTTCTATAGCCAACCTGAGGCCATAGACATTGTTAGGCTTAAATTTTTTCTTTTTTCTTTTTTTTTTGAAACACAAAGCAAAAAGTTAGTTATATACTCTTTGAGGTAGAGCTCTATAGGAACTTGGGCAGAAATGACCCAAACATTTTTCAATAAATACTTTTTACAACACAAAACTAATGGTCTGAAAAGACAAATTTCTTCATTCTCTCAAAAAGATAGTAAAACTTAATATCAAACTTGGGAAAGGTTTAAAGAGTTGATAAATTTGTGCCCTTACCATAGGTATGAAAATTGGCGCTTGGTTAGCTATTTTTATGAGGGACTCACAATTAGAGAGCGCCAATTTGTTGACATAATGTGTAATGGGGAGTTTTTTTATAAAGATCCCGAGGAAGCCATAGAATTCCTTAATGACTTAGCCGAAAAAGTCCATACATAGACTGGACCTAGTGCTACTGAAAGCACAAATAGGTCACGACTTAGTGGCGTTTTTCATCTTAGGGAAGAGAATACCTTAAAGCCCAGTTAGAGGTCTTAACTAGGGAATTAGAGGCTTTGAAAACCAAACATAGAAGGGTCACCCATACGATAGCTAGGGTTGAGTCACATGATGTTTATTTTGTTTATGGAGGAGCGGCACACTTAGGTCAAGATTGCCTTACTTATAGTGAGATGAGAGGGATATATGAGGAACAATGTAATGCTCTAAGGATGTACAAGAAGCCTTATTCACCTTACTCTGAAACTTATAATCCTAGCTGGAGAAACCACCAAACTTTAGTTGAAAATCTGACCAACAAGCCAACAACCATTGGAAGCAAGAACAACAAGCACCCAAGTCTTATGATGCACCTCAATATAATGCACGACCAGGCAGGAGTCCTTTAGATGATATATTACAAGCATTTATAGAGGCACAAAGTAAGACTAATAAAAAATTTGAAACAATTCTTACATAGGGTAGACAAAAAATAAAGAAATCAATAGTCAAATCACTAAGCTGACCAGTGCCTTAACTATACAAGCGCAAGACAAGTTTCCATCTCAATCTCAATCCAATCCAAAAGGATAATTCATAGCACAAATTTCCACTTCTAATGCACAAAATCTCAAAGAAGTCAATGTCATTACTACTCAAAGTGGTAAAATTATGAATGAGCCTACTTCTCCAACTAACACATCTACGAATAGTAAATCCACCCCCATTGAAAAGGCCACAGTGGAAAAAGAGCCCGAAAATAAGTTTTTAATCTCAGTGCCTTTTCCTCAAGCTCTTCAACCTGTTGGGAAATATTCAAAAATTTAAGGTGAGATTTTAGAACATTTAAAACAAGTTAGGATTAATCGTCCCTTGTTGCACTTGATTAAGTAGGTTCCAACTTATGCCAAAGTCATCAAGGATCTATGCACTATCAAAAGAAAACAATATATGAAGAAAATTACATTTTTTTAGAATAGGTAAGTGCAATAATTGAACAAAAGACACCATCTAAGTATAAAGACCCAGGATGTCCCATAATCTCCTGCCAAATTAGGACACATGAGTTTGGTCAAGATTTGTTAAACTTATGAGTAAGTGTAAATTTAATGCTTTATTCTATTTACTTGCAATTAGGGCTTGGTGAGATTAAACTACATCTGTAGTCTTATAATTAGCTGACCGATCGATTAAGAAACCACGGGGAATAATAGAAGATATTTTGTTACAAATTAATAAATTTTACTACCTTGTTACTTTTCTTGTTTTAGATACTCATTTTGTAGTTAACATTGTGTTTAAAATCCCTCTTATTTTAGGAAAACCCTTTCTTGCCACTGCTAACGCTCTTATGAGTTGCAGAAATAGTCTAATGAAATTATCTTTTTAAAATATAACTCTTGAGGTGAATATCTTCCATATTGGCAAGCAACCACGAGAGGAAGACGAATGTTATCATTCATAAATGATAGACACACTCGTAGCGAAAGAAGCTTATAAAAATTATGACTCTGATTCTTTGGAAAACCTTCTAAACTTTGATTTTGAAGAATTATGTTATCATGATGAAACAACTGATGTGTTTAGTATTTTTGACTCGCAGGATAAAAAGACTCAATTTTGGCAGCCACACTTTGAAGAGTTGCCACAAGAGAGGGAAAGACCGAAACCATCAAACCTCGAGACACCACATGTTGAGCTTTTTTCACTGCCCAAATGTTTGAAACACGTATTCTTAGGACCAGGTGATACCTTTCTTATCATCATTTATTCTAAACTTAGTGCTGAACAAGAGAAAATATTGATAAAATTGTTAAAAGAAGGTAAGTTTGCACTAGGTTGGACCATAGCTGATATTAAAGATATTTCTCAATTGATATGCTCTTATAGAATTCATTTAGAAGAAGGTGCCCAACCACATAGGGACCCACAAAGAAGACTTAACTCAACAATGAAAGAAGTAATGAAGAAAGAAATCTTGAAACTATTAGATGTGGGTATAATCTACCCAATTTCTGATAGTCAGTGGATAAGTCCAACTCAAGTAGTGCCTAAAAAATCTGGGGTTACTGTTGTAGAAAATGAGAATAGGGTACTTGTTCCAACACTGGTAGTAAGCGGTTTGCGAATATGCATTAATTATAGAAAGCTAAACACAGCCACTAGGAAAAACTATTTTCTATTGCCTTTTATAGACCAAATTTTAGAACGTGTAGCTGGACATCCCTTTTATTGCTTTCTTGATGGGTATTCAGGTTATTACCATATTGAGATAGCTATAGAAGATCAAGAAAAAACCACTTTTACATGTCTTTTTGGTACTTATGCTTTTCGTAGAATGCTTTTTGGATTATGTAATGCACTGGCTACTTTTTAATGTTGTATGATGAGTATTTTCTTTGATATTGTTGAAAAATTCATAAAAGTGTTTTTTGTATAATCTACCCAATTTCTGATAGTCAGTGGATAAGTCCAACTCAAGTAGTGCCTAAAAAATCTGGGGTTACTGTTGTAGAAAATGAGAATAGGGTACTTGTTCCAACACTGGTAGTAAGCGGTTTGCGAATATGCATTAATTATAGAAAGCTAAACACAGCCACTAGGAAAAACTATTTTCTATTGCCTTTTATAGACCAAATTTTAGAACGTGTAGCTGGACATCCCTTTTATTGCTTTCTTGATGGGTATTCAGGTTATTACCATATTGAGATAGCTATAGAAGATCAAGAAAAAACCACTTTTACATGTCTTTTTGGTACTTATGCTTTTCGTAGAATGCTTTTTGGATTATGTAATGCACTGGCTACTTTTTAATGTTGTATGATGAGTATTTTCTTTGATATTGTTGAAAAATTCATAGAAGTGTTTTTTGTATAATCTACCTAATTTCTGATAGTCAGTGGATAAGTCCAACTCAAGTAGTGCCTAAGAAATCTGGGGTTACTGTTGTAGAAAATGAGAATGGGGTACTTGTTCCAACACTGGTAGTAAGCGGTTTACGAATATGCATTAATTATAGAAAGCTAAACACAGCCACTAGGAAAAACTATTTTCTATTGCCTTTTATAGACCAAATTTTAGAACTTGTAACTGGACATCCCTTTTATTGCTTTCTTGATGGGTATTTAGGTTATTACCATATTGAGATAGCTATAAAAGATCAAGAAAAAACCACATTTACATGTCTTTTTGGTACTTATGCTTTTCGTAGAATGCTTTTTGGATTATGTAATGCACTGGCTACTTTTTAATATTATATGATGAGTATTTTCTTTGATATTGTTGAAAAATGCATAGAAGTGTTTTTGGATGATTTGTCTTTTTTTGGTGATTTTTTTTATTTATGTTTACTTAACTTAAAAGTTGTTTTGAGTAAGTGTGACGAAAAAGGACTTGTGCTAAACTGGGAGAAATATCACTTCATAGTATTTTCAAGGATCGTTTTGGGTCATATTGTATCTGAAAAAGGGATAGAAGTTGACGACTAAAATTAAATTAATCTTTAAATTATCTACACCAAAAACAATAAAAGATGTCCGATCTTTTCTTGGACACGCTGGCTTTTATAGGAGGTTTATACAAAATTTTTCTGCCATATCTAGATCATTGTGTAACCTTTTGTTAAAAAAATGCTGAATTTACATGGACACAAGAGTGTGAGGAGGCATTCCAAACACTCGTTGCCAAACTCACCACCTCTCTTATCATGTAATCATTGAATTTGAACCTCTTATTTGAAATTATGTGTGAAGTAAATAATTATGCTGTAGGAACAGCTCTTGGGCAATGAAGGGAGGGAAAACCCTTTTGTTGTTTATTATGCTGATAGGACTTTGAATGATGCTTAGATGAATTACACTACTACTGAAAAAGAACTACTAGCTGTTATTTTTGCCTTAGACAAATTCCGTTCTTATTTGACTGGTTCACCTATTATTATTTTTACTGACCATGTAGCTCTTAAGTACCTTCTTTCTAAGAAGGATGCTAAAGTTCGTTTAATTAGGTGGATTCTTATTTTGCATGAATTTGATCTAACTATTAAAGACAAGAAGGGCGTTGAAAATGTTATTACTAATCATTTATCCCGCCTTGAGTTCACTCACTCCATTGATGTCCACCCATTCGAGATGATTTTCCTAATAAACATCTTTTTACTAGAAGCCAAATACCTTGGTATGCACATATTGTAAATTATTTGGTTTGTGGTGAACTTTCATTTAACTGGAGTGCACATGATAAGCGTAAGTTCTTGGTTGAGGTATAAAAGTTTTATTGGGATGATCTATATCTTTTCAAATACTGCATTTACCAAATTATGAGATGTTGCATTCCTAAAAGTGAAGTTTCTAGTGTCTTAAGCCTTTGCCATAGTACTGCTTGTGGCAGTCATTTTTCTATGAAAAAGACAGCTGCAAAAATTTTACAGTGTGATCTTTATTGGCCCACTTTATTCAAAGACACTAATAATTTTTGTTGTTCCTGTGAAATATGTCAAAAATTAAGTACTGTATCTCAAAGATATATAATGCCTCTTAACCCTATTATTGTTATTGAGATATTTGATTGTTAGGGTATCGATTTTATAGGTCTTTTTCCTTATCTTTTGGCTACCTTTACATCATTCTAGGTGTTGACTATGTATCAAAATAAGTAGAGGCTGTAGCTTGTTGTACTAATGATAACACAACTGTGGTAAAATTCTTAAAAACAAATGTGTTATCTAGGTATGGTACACTATGTATCATCATTAGTGACTAAGGAACACATTTCTATAACCGTTCTTTTGACGCTTTGATGTGCAAGTATGGTATTCTTCACAAATTTTCCACTGCATACCATACACAGAAAAATGGACAAGCTGAGCTAGCAAATAAAAAGATTAAACATATTTTAGAAAAGACGGTTAACCTGAATCGTAAAGATTGGTCTCTACGCCTTTTTGATGCATTATAGGCATATCACACTACATACAAAATTATCTTATGAATGGCTCCATACCGGCTTGTCTATGGGAAAGCTTGTCATTTACCTGTTGAGCAAGAGCATAAAGTTTAATGGATTGTCAAAGTCCTTAACTTTGATTTGAGTGCTATAGGTCTTCAAAGAAAGTTATAATTGTTAAAAATAAAAGAGTTACGAAATCATGCATATAACAACTCTAGGATTTACAAAGCTAAAATGAAAGCTGCTAATGATAAACAGATCTTAATGAAACACTTCTAGCCAAATCAACGAGTTTATCTTTATAATTCTCGATTGCATTTACACCTTGAAAAGTTGAGATCTCGATAGACTGATTTATTTATGGTAAGACATGTTTTTCCTAATGGTCTTGTCGAAATCAAAGACTCCACTAATAGGCAAAATTTCAAAGTGATGGACAGCGACTGAAAAACTATGTGAAAAACGTAGAGCACTCTATATACCTATACGAGATTCCTCTTGTGGATCCTGTCTATCATGCTTGATCAGGTTCAATCTATCTACCATATTTTATATTTTGTCTATATTTATCTTTTGACTTTTTATTTTTTCTTTTATTTTCTTTCGTATTTTCTTTTATTTTATTTTCTTCTTTTTCTTCAGTGTGATTTTATTTCTCAGTCAAGTGACAGATACGATACTCCATGACTATTAAAGTCAGTTTCTCAGTTCCCTAAAAAATGTCCCTCAAACCGTGCATTGAGGGACATTAAATGCACTGTTTCTCAGTTCCCTAAAAAATATCCCTCAATGATACTCCATGACCATTTTAAAGTCAGTTTCTCAGTTCCCTAAAAAATGTCCCTCATCTCTTTTCGTTTTCACTTTCTTTCAAAATGGATCACATTCTTGTCAACCTTAAAAATTATTTTCCTTCATTGCCTCAAAATGCTCTACTTAAGATTTACAATGCACAGTATGAAACTAAGGCTATTAATGTTGAATAATATCCCTGTGGACATTCGTTGGTTAATTGAAGAAAAGGTTCGATTATCTAGTGAGTCAGCAAATGATTTTGTTTCTTTTATGCCTGGTCTTGCAAGAAGCTTTTATGCCAAAAGGCGACGAGAAAAAAAGGTTACAAGTCTATCATAATGTGCTCGATGGAATTGTAACCGGAGTTGTCATTCTTTAGGATTTGCATCCAGAAATCAAGAAGATAAAATTCAGTTCATTAAGGATGGACTGAGTAAGGAGTCTTTGGATGATATCCTATTAACTCTTGAGACGCATCCTTGTGGGCTCGTATAATGTGAACTTATCGATTTATAGAATAAATTAAAAAATGAACATCAATAGTATAGTCTCGAGAATCTAACTCTAAAAGATCCTGTTTGCCAATTTATAAGAAAATTGGATGGGAAGCCTATCCCAAACCCATAGAAAACGTTTAAGCCCTTACTGGATGTAAAACTAAAGGAAGATGTGCGTCACAATCACAACTACTTGTAAATACATGTGTTTTAATTTCAAACTTTTATTTTTATTTTATTTTATTTTATGAATAGTAGGTTACTCATATAGATGTCTTAAATTCAAATCTTTTGGTTAAATAATGCATGTGGATCATTATCTTTAAATTTTTGTGTTTTATTTTTAAATCTCTTCTGACAAATTGTCGGGTTACCACAATCGTGTTATCATTTGGTACTCTATAAATACAGCACCTCATTTTTTTTATTTTTATAAATTGAGATAAAGGTGAGTGTAGATATAGAGGAAATCTCAGTTCGACAATTCTGAAATATATGTGTATTTTGTGGATTTAGGCCTGAGGGAAATAAAGTATTTATAGATGCAGCAAACAATCTAGGAACAATATTAGTTGTAAGAAAAATCTATTTGCTTTTTGGAGGGGGTAGTCTTGGGTTAATGGGGTGTGTATCAACAGCTGCACATTTAGGAGGAAGTCAAGTTTTAGGTATTATTCTTGTAGCTTTAGCCGTGGGAAACCTGACTGAGAAAATAATAGGGGAAGAATTACGAGTCTCATCCATGCATGAACGTATAGCTAAAATGCTTTACGATGTAAAAGCTTTTATTGCTTTACCAGGTGGTTTTGATACCTTAGAAGAAAATTTTCAAATTACCTATTGGAACCAGCTGAATGTCCACCGAAAACCCATAGTTTTGTTGAATGTTAATAAATATTTTGATTGCTTACTTTGTTTTCTTGATCAAGCTGTGGAATAGAATTTTATTTCATATTTGGCGTGACAGATCCTCATTTCTGTCACTAATGCAAGTGAATTGATTCACAAATTACAGGCAGTTACTTACGAACCTGACCCAGCAATAACTCAGATCGATTAGTCAGTAGGCCTTAAGAAGCAAAAATTAGATCTGACACTTCGTTTGTAAATTTTTCTTTGTTTTATTTATTTATTAGCATCATCATTTTAGTATATATATGCTTAGGTATCTCTCAAGTTTGTTTCTTTCAAATAACTGGCATTTTAAGTAATGTCTCCTATATTTTATCTCTTTCTATTTAAACATTAAGGATAATGTTTCTTCTTGTTTGGGGAGAGGATAATAGACATAAGTTGTCTTTTGCGTTCCTAAAAAAAAAGACATAATGGGGTCTGACATTTAATTAAAATGCCAGAGTAAGGAGTTCATTCTTGAACTCTTGTGACGCATTCTAGGTCAAATTAGAATGATAGAGCAAGGAGTTTTATTTCTAACTTTTAAAACGCATTTTAACTAACTTGTTATTTTCATGCATTATTATTTATTACTTGTAGTCTTAGTAATTCTTGTATAAAGAAATTTACTTTTCTACCTAGGTATGATTTTAAAATTATTTGGATTGAGTCACTGTTTCTATTTAAGTTACTAAAGAATGACTTCCAAAATATTTTTTAGCACAATGTTAAGCCTTGTGGTAAGATGGATGATTCAATTTATATAGCCAAAAAAACTCCCAAGTTTAAGTATATATTTTTCTAATCTCACGTATCTTTTGTGAGTAAGTGAAAAGGTTGAGAAAATAGCTTATAAACTTTCGTTGATCCTTTGAATTGGTTATTTTTTGTTTTGATTGATATTATTTGAATTAAGGAATAAGTTGGTTGCATTTGTGTATAATATATTTTGGTGAGAAACTTTTTTTTTTTTTTAATTTTGTAATGCTTCCTTGTATTCTTTAAAATAAATAAATAAAAAGAATCAATTCAGTTTAATAAAGTCTTCGTTCAATTTTAAAAGACAAATATTTTGTAAGGCAGTTTTCTCACCAAATTATATCTGTATTATTCTCACAAGACAATTGAAGTCCTAAAGTTGGTGCATGTCAAGAATGATTGATTTCTAAAATGATTAATTTTTCTAATTTTGAATCAATATTAGTTTGTATGTCTGTCCTTAAAATTGATTTTTTCTTGAGTGCTTAACTATTTTCCAACTCCATGAGAGAAATCCTAACCTTTTAAACAGTTATACATTTATGAGAATATGGAGTTGAGACTTTTACTTGGAGAAATTCTGAAGGCTATATCTGTTATGGTTTGTGGTAAGATGGTTACGACTTAGTTCACACACACAATTTTTTAAGTTATAATTGAAAAACCAAAATAGCAATAGTGACTTTTTATTTAAAATGCTTAGGTAGTTTTGCATATTCCATTTACGCTAGAATTGCTAGAGACTAGCAATAAGCTGGTTCGGGGCTGTGATGAACACATAAAAATTCATATTTATTAAGAGATTCAGATACTATTTAATGTCACTAATTTTAGCGTTTTTGAATTTTTAGCTTGAAATAAAGTGTTCTCCTTAAATTGTGATTAATGAATGTTATTTGCACAGGTTTAAGTAAAATGGACATAACTCTCAATGTAAAAATTGAAATGAAGAAATTCTTGAACTTAAAGTAACATGACTCAATCTTACATAAACTTAAAGAACAGTTGAAAAGTCAAATCCAACATGTTATAGGCCAAAAATTAGGATACATTAGAATTTGGTTACAACTTCTGCTCAGTTTGACCCAACTCATATATTTGGACCGCATTTCACAAAATACATACCTAATCAGTATAATTCTTAAAGTTGTGAAATATTAACTCAATTATCAACAACTCCTATGTTGATGGTAAAGTCCAAATCACCCATTATCATATTTCAAATTATATTGCAAATGGGTAAAATGGTTGTTGGTCAAAATCTGACATATCTTTGACATTTTACCCATATCTCATTGGATACTCACCCAAATTGCATGAACCTGGTAGTATGAAAAGAAGACACAAAATGCTACAACATTCAGGTCAACCAAAAATGCTACATTGGTCATTTTTATTATAAAAAAGGTGCTGTAATTGGGTGAACGAGTTGTTGGCCTAAATTATTAAATATTGAAGTCACACTAAACATATTTCCATTCGTTGCCTATATAAGGACAATCTTAGGACGTTTTCAACACTAGACAATTCTCACATATTTTCTTCTCTTTAACATACATCGTAAACTAGGTTAGAGTTCTTGGCCCTTTCTCTAAGTATCCATTATAAGCAAAAGTGAAATCAATTGGGCACCTAAAAGTGGAATACCCGACGCGGCAAGGCTAAGAGATGAACTTTTATGTGTAATAAACTTACTTCTATACTTTGATTCTTTGTCAAGAGCTACAAATGTTTGTAAGCTTGTTTGTGCCTAAACTCTTATCTTGTATTTTTTTATAATCTAGAGGTTATAATTCTCATGTTTCATATATTTTCAGTTATGCTTTCTTTATGTGATTCTTGTTGAATTATAATTATTATTGGTTACATTGTTTTACATGTTAATCTTTTACTGTAATATTGTCAATTGATATATTGTCAATCTTGGATAATATGTAAAGACAATAATTGTTTGATATTCAAGTCGATCTTTTACTGCAATATTGTCAAAATGATATATTGTCGATTTTAGATAACTTGTATAAATGAACATGATTTGTGTTAATATTTGCAAAGAGTTTAGTCATATCAAATACATGTGTTATCAAATGTGCTATATTTTACATATCTTCTAATTGATTGTTTGGGATGTGAAATTTTCAATTGAGTTATAAACATTGAATCAAAGTGTAAAGTAGATTTATAAAAGCATAATTATGATTCTCGAAGCCTTGTTTAAATCATCATAAGACTTTTCTCTTAATTCATAGACAATCCTATCTCATCCATTTAAACTAATTAGTTAATTTTCTCCTTGCTACTATTTTAATATTTTACTTCACCAACTTATTTTGCCAAAAGCTTCCTCGTAGGATCGACATCTCAATCTATACTGTAATAGCCGCATTACATTTTGAGTGTAAACAATGATGAACTCTCGGTCTGTGTCTATTCGTTGTAGCAACTCAGCCTTATCCACTTTTAGCTGCTCGCACAGCTCATCGATCCTTGAGGCAATTTCATATGACACTATAATGGTATACTCAAACTGTATAGATATAATCATAGGTTGTACTAAAATTAGTTCACTGATTATACAAATGCACATTAAAAAAAACTAAAATAAGCAAAGCATATAAGAATCTATATCATTGCTCCTGAGATGTTTGAGCCCACGTCCACATCCTTGTCAGGGTCAATAGATTAAATAAAGCTCACTGGGCCATATATAGGAATTACATGCTCATCCCCGGCATAAGTACCTAATAGGATCCCTAGGTTCTGGAGCCTCTGAATAGCTTCCTTCTGTAATTCATGTTTTGCGGTACTAGCTTACGATGGACTACAATAGCTTCAAAACCAGAAAATTATGTATCAGAATTAGAAATCAAGCATTTAATAGTCTCCATATTATAGAAAATGCAAGGAAATAAAGTGCAACACAACTTACACGCTCATGCTTCAAAAATGTTTCCTTAATTTCTTTCAATTATGGAGTCCCTTTGCTTACCTAATTTAACATTTACAGGAAATGATCAGTTACTCGATGTGTAAATACTTTCTCATAGACTAGTATGGCTGCGTATATCTACACCTAATAATTTTTCAATAATAATAAATGAGACTTGATAAAAATGAATAATTACATCGATAATCAATTTTAAGAAAATTACGTACTAGGAAAGCAAATAAAAAATTAATAATGCTATGTAAATCTTAACATGAATATACGCAAGTGTACATATCGTATCAAATAGTATAATAATATGAATCAAATATTGTTCCCATAGAGACTTCTATAATCAAATCTTTTTATCAATTACTAAAATTAATCCTATTTAACTTTTATTTAGACAAAACTCATAATTTAGTAATTTAATTTATCTAACTATACTAAAATTAGCCTAAATGCAAGTAATAAGCAAGTAAAGATATGAATTCACTAAGTTTAAGAAAACCTAGGGTTATAACTTATCCCCAAGTACTTCATTGAACTTAATATTCTCTTATTTATTCCCTAAATATTGAATTGTTAGTTAGAACTCTCTTATTGTTATAAGCTTATGTCGATGGTCAAATAATTATATTTCATCATAACAATTACTTTTATGTCTATGATAATCAGAATAGAATGAAACCCAACTACTTATATGTCTATGGTAATAAAAATAGAATGAAACTCATTAAGAATAAATCTATCAGTGCTATATATGCTGTATTTATATATATATATATATATATTTCTATTTTATATGGAACTCATAGTTGTTATTCTATAATCATATGTCAAACTATCCTAAGCTAGACACATAAATCTCTTAGTCAAGTTTATTATGGTTCTTTAAACAATCAATAAATTGGCCAAATAGAATGAACAATTCTTCTTTATTGAGTTAATAAAATATAAGAGATAATAAAGTTCAACTACATATTGGGTTCAAAAGTTGAACCATGGATAAATAAAGATAGTTCATAATGAATTTAAAACTACTAAAGCAAATATCAAAAGACATTTTAACAAAGCCATAAAAATAAGAGAAAGAGAAGAAATTAAACAAGGTGGATGCCCTGAATCGCTATATTGTTTCTCTTGCTTATTGTGTAATTCTTGTTCTTCAATCTTGCTCTAATCTCTCTCGTTCTATGTTTTGTGTTTGCTTTTGCTTGTCAATTATTTTAGTTCCTAAAGAAGTCATTTTATAGACTTTTATAACCCTAGAGGTCAACTGCTTTGAATCCAAGTTAAATTTGGAGTCCATAAACTTTTTTTTCTTTAGTTACATTGGCGTTGCGGCGCTGGAATCTGTACGTTACGATGCTCAACTCTTTGCTTTGGGTGCCATGGCGCTAGTGCTTGGGCACCGTGGAACTAAGACTTGGGAATCGACTATAAATTTCTACTTGAACCATGGGGTGGTAAGTGTAAAGCCTTGCGACGCTAGGCTCTTTGTCTTAGGCGCTGCAACGTTGGTTGAGGAGCGTTGTAGCGCTGGATCTTTTTCTTCAATTTATTCTATTTTTGTCCAATTTTTTAGAATCTTCATACCTTATGGTTAAAAACTTATATTTTATCAATAAACGCATGAATAGTCATATATTCATTAATTTAAAGCAAAATTCAAGTTTGCGAAGATAGAAATAATAGTCTTTATAAGACCCTATCAAATACCCTAAACTTAATAACTTAGCTTGTTCTCAAGCAATGAAAAATAAAAATTAAAGAGAGAAAAGAAAAAGACTATACTTGACTAAAAATAAAATGAAAACTCAAAAATTAATCATCATAGCCCTCTTCTTGTGATTGAGGTTTTTCTGTAATAACTAGTTTCTGCCTCTGTAGTCACTGAGCAAAAGGTACTAGAATTATATAGAGTTGCACTTCATCTTTCTGTACTACCTTCTTTTTTTCAATAATGTTATGAATAATTGGTGATAGTGGTTACAATGTGCCATCTTGTAATTCTTTACAACTTTTTAGTGTTACTGCTTACCATTGTTTTACTCTTCCTTTTAGATTGGCTTTAGTATTACTTGGTAAGGTTCCTTAAGGTCGTCTATTTAGTACTACAACAAGTTGGCTCATATGAGTTTCAAAGTCTTCAAAAATACAAAATGGCTCTATAGAATGGCATCATTAGACTTCATATATTACACAAACATGTTTTTCAAGGCTTGCTTCTTTCTTGCTGTGGTTGGAATTCGGGGAAGGCTCATTGGTTTAGATAACTACTCTTGGTTGTTATTCCAAGAGAAGTTTGGATGGTCTCTCTACCCTGGATTGTAGAAATTTAAATGGTGTTTGTTCTGCTGTTTGTTAAATTTTCTACATAACTTGCTCACTCCATGCACTGCCTAATCATGTGATTGTCAATGCGAAAATCATAGGTTACATTTTGAGTTTTGATAGTATTCAATGCATCAAATTTTGGATAATATAATGATTTGAGCAATTAAAGTGTTGAATGCATCAATATCATATACACTTGTAACTTTCTTTGGTGTTACTTTTTTAACTGGTCATTGGTAACTATTTGACTTTATCTCTTCTAGCAGATCATATGCCTCATCTATAGATTTGTTCATTAAGGCTCCTCTAATGGCTGCATCTATAATAATCCTTAAATGACCTATCAGTCTATTGTAAAATGTTTGGACTAAAAGCCATTTAGGTACCCTATAATGAGAACATTTCCTTAAAATGTCCTTGAATCTTTCCCAAGCTTTATATAAGGATTCACTATCAAACTGAATAAATAAGGTGATGTCACTCCTTATTCTAGTTGTCTTTGTAAGTGGAAAAATTTTTGCAAAAACTTTCTACACTAAGTCATCTCATATTGTTATCAACCAGCTCTTAGCTTTATCTCTTAATAAAAAATGGAATAGCCTTAATCTAATGGCATCGTCTAATACATTATTGTATTTGAATGCATCGCCAATCTTCAAACAAATTTACGATATGCATATTGGGATCATCATTTAGAGAACTACTAAATTGCACAGAATCTTTCAGCATTTGGATAGTACTAAACTTGATCTCAAAATTTTTTGCATTAACTATTGGTCATCAATACTTGATCGGATACCATTTGCAGTAATGACAGCATATTCTCTTAATGCTCTTTATGGTTCTACTATGGGCTGAATTTTTGTATTGTTGGTGTAGTTATCCATGTTTATGGGTTAATTTTGTTCATGTCAAAGTCTTCGCAATGTTCTTTCAATCTCAGGAACAAAAAAAGTCAAATCTTCACTTTTTACCCTTCGCATGTGTTAGGATTTATGCTTACATGCCATCCCTTTATGTATGAATATTTGTTTAATATTTATACTACTATTATCATTTCATTAAATTGCTAATTATATTTTTTATATGGTAAGATGCTTGTAACATTTCAGACATTGTATAATCTGAAAGAGTTCAAATCTGATTTAAAGGAGTTTAGATCAGTGCTAATAATTAGTAACACTGAGAATTATAAATGCTAAGAGTTAGCATTGATAAGAGTTATCAGGTTATAAGAGTCAACAATATCTAAAGAGTTAGAACCTTGTCTAAAATAAGACAAAGATCTGAGAATATATTAGTAATGACATAGTTGTAAAGAGTTGCAAATAAGGCTAGAAAATGTTATTATGCAAATATATTCTCAAATATTATGTTCCTGGTCTATCTTCACTGATGCTAGTCTGTCAGTGAATATCTTAATAAATATATAGATCGGTATGTGTCTATATCTGGATGATCCATATGGTTAGTTTTAGTAGACCATGAGTTTAGTGGAAGATAGTTTAGAGATACAGGTATTCAGTAAGGATTGAATACTGAACAGACTCACAAAGATCTCTAATAGATATCCCATAAAGCCATCAATTGAGGGTCTTTCGAGTTGAGTGGTATTCGTGGTCCTTTGACCTGAGTGCTACAGTGGGCTTGTGAGTGATTCATCATACTTTGGTTCCACACATGTCAGAAACCTTTCATGGTCTGACCGTTGGGTGACGCTAGGTATGGTCTGATGCTCGTAGAGTCCGGTGTAGATAGATATGGGATCTATTAACTCATTTGGGTGAGTAATATATCATAATACTCTAAGATTGTATTTCAGAAAGCCTTATAGCCATAAGCAGTAATTTTCAGAAAAAGAGTTTAACGCTAAGGATAAATAATATCACAAAAATATTTAAGAATATTATTTATTGAATCATAATTCTAAAGATATCTTTTGGTCTGGCATATGGAGATTTGACGGTGTTAATTTATATCTCTACTCTACCCGGATATAAATGAAGGAGGGACTATATAAATATGTTATAACCTCAACTTGTATGGTCTAACGTGTCGCTTTGTAATATCCATAACGTATGTGTGGGGCATCATTCACTGATGTATGGAAGAGTTCTATATGACAATTCGGGCATAGACCTAGACAGTCTCACAATATGAAGTGTACTCATTGTGCACTGGGGCAACATTATAGATTGATCAGTTCTATCTTAGAAATTTTAGCAAATCAAAAATATATTTCAGGGTTCCTCGGATTATGCACTTGTCTAGACTTAAATATTAAGTACATCACTTAATTAGTTGACAATAGTTGTTAAATAATTAGATGTTAACAAGTGATACAATTTTGTTTCATAAATTCACCTATTAACCATATTAGTAAAATCAAATAAGGTAAAAAAAAAATTAATTATTCAAATAGTTTTTAAATAATTGAATAAATATTATTTAAATAAATAATATTATTTATTTATTTATTTATTATTTTGGTTTAGGTTGGAGACATATACCTAATTAGGTATAATTGCCACCAAATATTATTTTTTAATTTTTTGGCCACTTAATCAAATTTGGGAGCACTTGTGAAGTGCTTAACACACTTAAAAATTATTTTGAATAATTGATTAATAAAAAGTGAAGCAAAAATGTGCAAGGAGAGATAATTAGAGAGAGTTTTTGGGTTTTGAAGAGTTTTTCTTTGAACAAAGTGTTGTGAAAAAAACTAAAGAGAAAGAAAAATAAATTCTGCTTATTTTTTTTCTTTCAAGAAACAAAACCTTGTTGTTAAAAATTCAATTGCTGCTCTTCTAGCTTCATAATCCTACCGGATTGTTGTGAACTAAAATTGAACAATAGTGCACTTCAAGGTGAGTTTAAGATTAGAGCTAGAAAGAATCTAAAATTGAAATCTTCACAGAAGGTCATCAAATGTATATTTTTATAATCTTAAGTTGTTAATGATTTAAGTTATATGTGTATATATTGATTACATGCTTTTCGTTGCGAAATTCGTGTATATAATATAAGTATTAGTTTTTTCAACATGTACACAATCACATGCATACACCCTAAAATAAGTTAACAACATGAACTGTTAAAGCAAAACCTGAAGAGAAATTAGAGTAAAAAGTCTAAATTAAAAGCAAGATAGTTTGGTGTTAGTATTGATATAAGAATAGATAAATAAAAAATCCTCAGCAACGATGTAAAACAAGTTGATTCTGTGCAAATTCTAGCACGAATATACGCAAATGTACGTGTCGTATCAAGTAGTATAATGATATGAATCAGATGTCATTCCCACAAATACTTTTATAATTAAATCTTTTATCAATTACTAAAATTAATCATACTTTACTTTTATTAAGACAAAGCTTAGACTTTAGTAACCTAATTTATCTAACTATACTAAAATTATCCTTAATTTAAGCAATAAGCAAGTAAAGATATGAATTCACCAAGTTTAAGAAAACCTAGAGCTATAACTTATCCCTCGATATTTCATTGAACCTATTATTCTTTTATTTAATTTCTTAATAATAAATTGTTGGCTAAAACTCTCTTACCGTTATAAGCCTTTATCGATGGTTAAATAACTATATATATTTCATCATAACAACTACCCATATGCCTACATTAATCAGAATAGAATGAAACTCATTAAGAACAAGTTTATTAATGTCATATATGTCAAATAAGTATATTTCTATCCTATATGGAGCTCATAATTGTTACCTTATGATTATATATCAAACTATCCTAGGCTAAATATATAAATTCCTCTGTTAAGTTCATTATGGTTCCTTAAATGGATCAATATATTGGCCAGATATAAAAAAGATATTAAGCACAAGATAGAATAAATAATTCTTCTTTATTATTCATAAAATAAAAGAAATAATAAAGTTCAACTATATATTGGGTTAAAAAGTTAAACTTTAGATAAATAAAGTTAGTTTATTATGAATTTAAAAGAACCAAAGAAAATGTTAAAAAAATATATTTAACAAGACCATAAAAATAAGATAATGAGAAGAAATTAAACAAGGTGGATTTCTAAATCGCTTCTTTCTCTCTCTTGTTTTTTGCATAATTCTTCTTCTTCAATCTTTGATCTCTCTCTTTTCTATGTTTTATGTTTGCTCTTACTTGTCTATTTTTTGGCTCCTAACGAAGTCTTTTTATAGACTTTCGTAACTTTAGAGATAGGCTGCTCTGAATTCACGTTGCATTTGAAGTCTAAAAATTTCTTTTTTTCTTTAGTCGCATGAGCGTTGTAGCATTGACATTTGGGCACTACGGTGCTTAACTATCTGCGTTAAGTGTCGTGGTGCTAAAATCTAAGAACCAGCCTATGAATTTCTTTTTAAGTGCTGCGACGATGAGTGTAGAGCACTGCGGGCAATAGGCTCTCTATCTTGGGCACTGCAGCTAGTTGAAGAGCGTTGTGGCGCTAGTCTTTTTTCTTCAATTTCTTCTATTTTTGTCCAATTTCCCAGAATCTTCATACAATGGGGTTAAAAACCTATATTTTATCAATAAACTTATAAATAACTATTCATCAATTTAAAGCAAAACTCAAGTTTGCCAAGATAGAAATAATAGTCTTTATAAGACTATATCATCTGCAGGCTCTTTTCTACCTTTCTTCAATTTTTTAATGCACACTGTGCTAAGTGACTTTTAGAGAGCAAACTATGCTACATTTCCCGTGGATAATTATTAAACGTCTCCAAATCTTCTATAACATGTTTGTCAAAGTGTTGACCTTCTTTGCGGATGTCATATGGTATCGACAATTTATGAATCAAATACACCAAACTAAGCTTCACCACATCTTTCTTATCAAAGTTCACAAAGTTTATAGCATTGTAGCACCTTTCGAACTCATTGTACGTCAAATGTCTTGCTCCGACAAGTATTGCTGCAACAGTCGACTTTGTAAATTTCTCTCTAAATCTTGGACAGGCAGATAATTTTCCATCTTT
Source organism: Ailanthus altissimus (assembly GCA_946807835.1). NCBI lineage: Eukaryota > Viridiplantae > Streptophyta > Magnoliopsida > Sapindales > Simaroubaceae > Ailanthus > Ailanthus altissimus. The sequence goes on from OX327699.1 coordinate 8,821,781, forward strand.
AGTCTCGTAATAAATGCAAACTTACTGCGGGAGAATCTAATTTGTCTATCGCCAATTAGGAACCACAGTTCCTCATGCAAATTAACATTGCGCACATGTCGTAACAAGACCTCGTGCACCAACATCCTCAGGAAAAAAAATGGGTCATAAGTCGAAGAACTGACCAAGGCATGTCTCCTTAAACATTGCTAACCGATCAAGCACCAACTTTTGTCATATCAGATTAATCACGCACAGTCTTGTATTGGCTAAAATAGTTGCACGATAAAACTCTTCCGCCGAAATTTTGTACTATTTAAAGACATTTGTTTCCTACAAAATTAAATAAAAATTCAATTTTAGTGCTAATAAACATATCACAACAAAGAATATAAAAGACGAAAAAAACTTTAATTATAATCATTATACTATTTAGTGAATATGTATTTTAATATATAGTTTTATTTTGTTATTGATTTTATTATGATTATTAGTAGTAGTAGTAGTAGTAAGGAAAATGTAATTAGAAAAATGTAATAATCTTTCTTAGTTTTCTATTATTAATTGTTAAATAATGTATTAATAGTATTTTTTTCTCATTGTTATTAATATTTTTTCACTTTTTCATTAATTGTTATTATTATTATTATTATTGTTTTTAACTTTAATTATTATTACTACTATTTTAATTATTATTTGTATTTGAGAAATATGTAAATTTACTAATTTTCTAGGGCTATTTTTAATTATTATTTCCCAATTTTATGCTGATTATATAATTATTATTATATTATTTATCATAGTAATTATAATAAATTTAATTACTATTGTATATTTTTCTCTTTTATTATTATTATTTGAATTTTTATTTCAAATAATATTTTTATTACTATCATTATCTAATTTAAATTTATATCATCATAGTTATTATACAAATATTTTTAATTATTAAATTTTATTTTAATCTCATTATTATTTTTTATTAATTTTAAAATTGTTACAATTATTATTATTTTTTTCTAACTTTAAAATAGTAATTATTATTATTATTTACTGAATTTTAACTCGTTTTAGATTTTTTTTTGCCATGTGGCATGCTATCATTGGTCGTGTCCGCGGGGGCAAAAATGGCCAGCTATAAACACTTAATTTGCTACTTTTGAAGCAAAGATTTGAGTAAATGATTAATTGTTTGAGAGGAAACGATAGGAGTGAGAGTTGAGTGGATTTGAGGATAATATAATTCAAAAATTATATTTGTGGCTAATAAAGTTTACCTTTTAACTTTTTAGTTATAAAATTATATCCATTTAAAGTAGGAGTTATTTGTGTGCATTTTTCTTTATTTATTTTTAAAACGTTGTTTCTTTAGAAATATAAATTTAATTGTCAGGATCTCTTAGATTTATAGTTTGTCATCGTGTGTAGGGATTAACGTAAAAAACAACGTCTCCGAAATTTTAAAAAAAAAAGATAGAGAAAAATAATAAAAAGAAGATGGATATATGCAACCATGCATGGTTTGCATGAATTGTTTTCTTCTTTTGTTTTTTTTTTTCCAAAACCAATCTCAAATAGCCCATAAAGAAGTGAAGACAGTCGCCACTCGCTGCCATGGACCGTCGTCATTCTTCAAGGGTCGGCCGACCGATCCCTGCCATTACCATCGTCGTTCACTATCGAAAATACTAAAGACGAACCCAAACTTACATAAGCGACCGTCCCTTGACGCCACCATTTCAACCATTAGCAGTCACCATCCTCTCCTATTGCTCGGGCCTCCACTGATCTGACCAGGTTTTGAAGCTTGTTGGGGCTCCAGTAGTGGTAATGGTCGTTGAACAAAGGCAGCCAGGTAGAATAGCAGCAACAGCTGCAGAACAGAAACAACCACCAGCAACAATAACTCGTGGTGATCCTTAGCCCAAAATATCTGCTTTAAACGAGCAGAGAGCACAGGTCGGGCTTTAACCTCTACAAGCAACTTTGTCCCAATTCTCATTCTCTAGCCTGCAAGCTCCTCTAGCTTTCCCCACACCCCGAGGCACATGTCATGCCCGCCTTAGTCCATTCTCGTGTTTCTACCGTGAACCGCACAATACCACCTCCGCCTCTACCAGCCCATCCTTTGTCCCGGCTTGCTTGACTGCATCGTAGACTTCGCTCTCACCATCGATCCCAACCTCCTCCTTGTCCATGCTGGATACCTTGAGCCGAAGAGATCGCACTTGCTTTCACGACATGCATTCTCAGTTCAAGATGACTTGGCTCGGTATAGCTACTTTGTCGAAGAATGATACGCTACAAGAGGAGTGATTTTGGGGCTCGGTGAGTCCATGAATGTGAAGTGGGGGAGGCGGGGTTGAGTTTTGAGAAGATAAGTGATGACGAGAAAGCGGATTTCACCGAGCATGCTTATTGTCGTTGTTACTAATTTACATATCTTAGATGTTAAAAATTACTTCTAGTTGTCTTTACCTTTATAAAAGAGCTTAGGTTTGAAGAACAAGTGATTTGAGTCATGACATAAGTAACTGGATATGGAGCATTGAATTGGGCAAAACCAGCTATAGATATGAAGTTTGTCAAATGGGATTGTGATGGTCGGGCTTATGCAATGGGCTGTTATTTCAAGTTGTTGGTCAGTCTGCGTCATATCTATTGAGTACTAAGGATCAAGGCATACCACATGAGCTCTCGTCGAGGCTAACCATGTAAGTCCTCTCTGAGGCCGAGCACATAAGTCCTCACCGAGGCCAAACATGTACACCCTTATTGAGGCTGAGCACTTAAGTTCTCCTCAATGCCAACCATATAAGCTCTCATTGAGCTGACCATGTAAGCCCTTATTAAGGCCAATCAATTAAGCCCTCCCCAAGGTTGACCTCTTAAACCTCCCTTAAGTCAACCACTTAAGTCTTCCTCGAGACTGACTATGTATGCCCTCACCAAAGCTGACCACGTAAGTCCTCCCCAAGTAATGCAAATCAAGTTGTTAAAGCTTCACAATATCTATTGAGTATCCATGGGATCCAATGATAAGGGTAAGAACTAAGAAAATGAAGAAAGCATTAAATAGGCTAGTTGAACACATTTTAAATTCATACTTTGTTCAATGCACTAATCTGGCTGAATTGAGTATTCAAGATGATCAATGCCTTGTAATTGTTATTCAAGTTTCTTTAAGTGATTTGGAGTAATTTACATGAATAACAAAATGATGCATATTAATTTAAGAATTAAGATTTGACGATTATCAATTTAGGAAGGAAGATCACATGTCACTGTTCACGTGTTACTGTTCACGCAGCTTTATCAAGATCATTGTTTTCTTTTTATTTTTATTCTTAAGTTAAATTTAGAAACGAGGATATAAAAATAGTTGTTTCCTTAATATGCTTGTTATTTATTTTCACTTTTATAATCAATTCCTACTATGACCTAAGATTTATTTTTTTTTCCTTTTATGTTTGTGGTAAATTTAGCTTTATAAGTCCCTATAACCTAAGGAAAATTAAGAGTTTTAACATTAATAATAGTGAGAGTTTTCTCTTAGTTCTTCAAAAAGCTTTTCAGAACTTATCAAGATTAAATCTTATGGGATTCATCTTTGACTTATCACTCACAATCTTTCTCATATTTCTTGAGTGTAGCATCTACCTTGATTTCTTATATCTTTAGTTCTTATCTCTTTATAAATAACAGGTCAAGGTCTTTTATTTTGTTTGTTTGTGAGTCTGAATTAAAATGATCATTGGTAAAGGAACCCATTGAGCACACTTAATTTGTTCTATTCTCTTGAATCTGTAACCTGTCATCTTTATTTTTTCTTGACCACAACTTTAACCTATTTCTTCACCTAATTTATTCAAGTTCTGTTATTTATAATTACATATAAGTTAAAAAAAAAGGAAGAAAAATTAGAAAAAAAAATTCAAAAAATAAGAAGTATAAAAACAAAATTTAGATTCAATTGATTTCAAGTTGCTATTCTGATTTTTTTTTAAAATTAAATTAGTTGAAGTATTGTTTGTTATTCAAGTTTTGTTTGTGTATAGTGTGCATTCTGCATATTTTATGCAATTTGGCATAATAAAACAAAAACCCTAAATTGCATCAAAATTCGTATTTCTTTTTATTGTTCTCTTTGCTTCTTATATTCAGCATATTTTTTATCCTTTGCGTTTAACCTATTCTCATTCTTAGTGATCTAATTTGTTGAGTTTATAATGTTACAAGGTAATTTTATTTAAGTTTGTTAAGTTAAATAAAGAACTAAAGAGGAGACTAAATAGTAAAAAAAGGCAAGAGAGAATGAGTTCATAAGAGGGTAAAAGCCAAATTTGAGTAAACACGAGTGTGAGTGCTATTAATCTAGAGGAAAAAAAAACTTTAAAATAGTGTTTGTGAGATTTTTTAACTTCTTTTTTGCAGGTTATTAAATATATCTCAAGAAAAAGATAAAGGCTCATTCGATGATGTTCAGGAAAAGATAGATTTCAAACTATTCTTTAAGTCATTTGAAAAAGAATTTAATCGAATAGAATTGAGGTTTAACAAGTTGAATGAGAGAATAGATAAAGCTGAATCTAGTTCATAAAGAGGGCAGCCACTTAGAGCTCCTAATTTGCGATGAAGAGAGAGGAATCCACTTAGGTATGATTATGAAATTTGCTATGAAGAGGACTTAGATGATGATGATGATCATGCCTTTAATGTTAATTTTGGCCGATTTGGTTGTAGGAATGAAGATAGAGGAGTTAGATTTGGAGATAGGATTGATAATAACTTGGGAAGCATTAAGATAAAGATTCCATCTTTCTAAGTAAAAAAATGATTCGAAAGCATATTTAGAGTGAGAGAAAAAGATGAAGTTGTTCTTTAATTGTCATAACTACTCTGAATGAAAAAGGTAAAGTTAGCCTCCTTAGAATTTACTAACTATATTATTCTTTAGTGGGATCAAGTTATTTTAAGCAAGAAATAGAATCATGAAAAACCCATTGAGACATGGTAAGAGATGAAGGCTATTATGAGGAGGCGATTGATTCCAAGTCATTACTATAGAGACTTATTATAGAAGTTACAAAGCCTTACTCTAGGATCTAAAAGTATTAAAGACTACCATAAGGAGTAAAAATAGACATGATTAGAGCCAATGTGGAGGAAGACTGAGAAGCTATTATGGTTAGGTTCCTAGTTGGTTTTAATCGCAATATTGTAAAAATGGTAGAGTTACAACATTATGTTGAGTTGAATAACGATGCACGTGGCTATAAAAGTGGAGCAACAATTGAAAAGAAAGGGTTCTACACGAATTAGGCAAAATTTGATTTCTTCTTCAACATAGAAACTAAATTGGAGCCAAAAAAATGAGAAGCTTAATTTCAAGCCTAAGGTACCTTCAAAAATAACAAAGATAAAGATGCACTAAACAAAGGTAAATTTGATTCCCGAACTTTTAGAAATAGAGATATGAAAGGCTTTAAGTGTTTGAGAATAGGTCATATTGCATCTCAATGTCTAAACAAAAGAGTGATGATATTGAGACTGAAGGTGAATATGGTGATGAGCTTATGCCACCTTTAGAGGATGCAAGTGACATTGAGTATTCGGTTGATGGAGAGCTTTTGGTTGCAAAAAGAGCTTTTAGTATGCAAATAAAAAAAGATGAGAAGTTACAACATGATAATATTTTTCATACTATATGTCATGTCAATGATAAGGTATGTAGCATAATTATTGATGGGGAGAGTTATACTAATGTATCTATCACTAGTTTGGTGGAAAAATTGAATTTGATAACTTTAAAACATCCTAAGCCATATAAGCTATAATGGATGAATGATTGTGGAGAAGTTAAACTAAATAAAAAAATTACTTGTTTCATTCTAAATTGGAAAGTATAAAGATAAGGTTTTGTGTGATGTAGTGCCAATGCATGCATGGCATATTCTTTTGAAAGTGGCCATGGCAGTATGATAGGCATGTAATTCATAATGGTTACACCAATAGATACTCTTTTGTAATTAGTGGAAAACCAATTACTCTTGTATCTTTAACTCCAACACAAGTGTTTGAAGATCGAGTGAGTTGAAAAGAGAGAGTTATATTAAAAAAGAGAGTGAGAGTTTAAAGGTAAGAAATGCCAAAACTAAAAGAAGAGAGAGAAAAAGTGAAAATGAAAAATGAGTTTTGGTTAGTAAGAAACGAAAAGAGAGAAAACAAGTAAATTTCTATGCAAGAGAGAGCGAGATAAAAAAAAGTTTTGTTTTTAATAATCAGCCTATGATCTTACTTTTGTAGAAAGATGCTTGTTTTAGTACTAATGAACTTAACCCCTCTTTGCCTAGTGTTGTAGTTTCTCTTTTATAAGAATTTAATGATATTTTTCTCGAAGAGATACCTAATGGTTTATCATCAATAAGGGAAATCGAGCATCAAATCGAATTTATACCCGAAGCATCAATTCTAAATAGGCCAACCTAAAGAAGTAATCCGAGGAGCAAAGGAACTTCAAAGGCGGGTTACATAAGTATGAGTCATTGTGCGGTTCTAGTATTACTTGTGCCTAAAAACAATGGGTCATAGAGAATGTGTGTTGATTATCCGCCATCAAAATATCACATTCTCTCATTATAATTTGATGATATCCACTCTTATAATCAATTGTGGTAAAAACACATAAACCATGTAAAATATAGACATCTCATTCCTAGATTAAACGATATGCTTGATGAATTGCATGGTTTTTGTGTTTTTACCACAATTGATTATAAAATTGGATATCATCAAATTATGATGAGAGAATGTGATGAATGAAAAACCACATTTAAAATAAAATATGATTTATATGAGTGGTTAGTTATGCCATTTAGATTAATTAATGCACCTAGTACTTTCATGAGATTAATGAATCATGTTTTACGTGCTTTTATTGGCAAATTTGTGGTTATATACTTTGATGATATTCTAATATATAGCAAAAACTTATATGAGCATGTGAAACATTTAAAACTTGTTTTAGAAATTTTAAGAAAAAAAAAGTTGTTTGCTAACATAAAAACGTTTACCTTTCGCACGGATAAGCTTGTATTTCTTGGTTTTGTTGTTAATACTAAAGGATTGAGGTAGATGAAGAAAAAGTTTAGGCAATTCAAGATTGACCGAAACCTACAAGTGTAGGTCTTGTTAGAAGTTTTCATAGTTTGAATAGCTTTTATAGGAGATTTGTGAAAGAATTTAGAAGCCTAGCCACACCTTTAACTGAAGTTGTCAAAAAGAATGTAGGTTTTAAGTGGGGAGACAAATAAGAAAAGACATTTAATTTGAGTAAGAAAAACTTAATTAATGCACATTTGTTTGCTTTACTTAACCTTATTAAAACTTTTGAAATTGAGTGTGATGCTTCAAGAATAGGTATTAAAGCTATACTAATGCAAGAAAGATGTCTTATTACGTATTTTGGTGAGAAGTTAAGTGAAGCAACGTTAAATTCCTACATATGATAAAGAGATGTATTTATTATTTAAGGCATTAAAAACTTGGCAGCATTATCTTTGGCCAAAAGAGCTTGTAATTCATATAGATCATAAATTATTGAAGCATTTAAAGGGTTAACACAAGCTAAGTGGTATGCCAAATGGGTGGAGTTTATTGAAATGTTTTCTTATGTGATTAAGTTCATTGAAACGTTTCCTTATGTGATTAAGTACAAGCAAGGTAAGGAAAACATTGTGGATGATGCATTATCCCAAAGGTACGTCTTACCTTTTACCTTAAATGCAAAATTATTAGGTTTTGAATACATTAAAGAGTTGTATATTAATGATTTTGATTTTGGTAATGTATTCAATGCATATAAGAAAGTGGCGTTTGGCAAGTTCTTTAGCCATAGTGGGTTTTTGTTTAAAGAAAATAAGTTATATATGCCTAAATGCTCATTGCGTGAATTGCTTGTTAGAGAAGCTTATGGGGGTAGTTTAATAGACATTTTGGTATATATAAGACTTTAGATGTTTTGCATGAACACTTTTTTTGGCCTCATATGAAATGTGATGTAGAAAGAATTTGTGAGAAGTGTGTCATTTGTAGACAAACTAAGTCTAAAGTTAAACCTTATTGATTGTATACACATTTGCCTATGTTAACGTGTTTTAAGGTGTATGTATATGATTGTGTATATGTTAAAAAAATAAATACATGTATCATATACATGATTTTGCAGTAGAATTAAGCATATGACCAACATATACACATGTAACTTATATCATTAACAATATAAGATGACAGAAAACATACCCTTGAAGAACTTTGGTGAAGATTTCAATTATGTATTCTTCGTAGCTCTAACTTTGAGCTCATCTTGAAGTGCACTATTGTTCAATTTTAGTTCACAATAATCGGGTGGGATTGTAAAGCTAGAATAGCAGCAACTGAATTTCCAACAATAAGGTTTTGTTTCTTGAAAGAAAAAAAATAAGAAGAATTTATTTTTCTCTCTCTAGTTTTTCTCACAACACTTTATTCAAAGAAAAACTCTCTCTAGTCCTCTCTCCTTGCACATTTTTGCTTCACTTTTTGTTAATCACTTATTCAAAATAATTTTAGGTGTGTTAAGCACTTCACAAATGCTTCCAAAATTGATTAAGTGGTCAAAAAATTAAAAAAAAAATATTTGGTGGCAATTATACTTAATTAGGTATATGTCTCCTACCTAAACCAAAATAATAAACAAATAAATAAATAATATTATTCAATTATTCAAAAAAATATTTAAATAATTAATTTTCTTTACCTTATTTGATTTTACTAACATGGTTAATAGGTGAATTCATGGTGAAACAATCCATGGAACAAAATTGTGCCACTTGTTAACATTTAATTAGTTAACAACTATTGTCAATTAATTAAGTAATGTACTTAACATTTAAATTTAGACAAGTGCATAACTCGAGGAATCTTCAAATATATTTTCGGTTTGGTAAAATTTCTAGGATGGAACTGTTCAATCCATAATGTTACCCCAGTGCACAATGAGTACACTTTATATTGTGAGACTCTATAGGTCCATGCTTGAATTATCATATAGAACTCCTTCATACGTCCGTGAATGATGCCCCACACACACGTTACGGATATTACAAAGCGACGCGTTAGATCATACTAGTTGAGGTTATAACATATTCATATGATTACTCTATCATTTATATTCGGGTAGAGTAGAGATATAGATTAACACCGTCAAATCTCCATATGCCCGACCGAAAGCTTATCTCTAGAATTATATTTCAATAAATAATATTCTCAAATATTTTTGTGATATTATTTATCTTTATGGTTAAACACTTTTCCCGGGAATTATTGCTTATGGTCATAAGGCTTTCTAAAATACAATCTTAGAGCGTTCTAATATATTACTCATCCAAATGAGTTAATGGATCCCATATCTATGCATGCTGGACTCGATGAGCATTATACTATACCTAGCGACACCCATTAGTCAGACCATGAAAGGTTTCTGACATATGTAGAACCAAAGTATTGTGGATCACTCACAAGCCCACCGTGACTCTCAGGTCAAAGGACCACGAATACTACTTAACTCGAAAGACCCTCCATTGACAGCTTTATGAGATGTCTATTAAATGTTTTTGTTAGTTTGTTCAATATTCAGTCCTTACTAAATACCTTTATCTCTAAACGAGATTCCACTAAACGCAAGATCTGCTAAGACTAACCATATAGATCATCCAGATATAGACATACACCGATCTATATATTTATTAAGGTATTCACTGACAGACCAGCATCAGTGAAGATAGATCAGGAACATAATATTTGAGAATATATTTGCATAATAATATTTTCTATCCCTATTTGCAACTCTTTACAACTATGTCATTACTAATATATTCTTAGGTCTTTGTCCCATTTCAATCAAGGCTCTAACTCTTTAGATATTGCTGACTCTTGTAATTTGATAACTCTTATCAGTGCCAACTCTCAGCATTTATAACTCTCAACGTTGCTAATTCTTAGCACTAATCTAAACTCATTTAGACCAAATCTAAACTCTTTCAGATCATACAATGTCTGAAACGTTACAAGCATCTTACTATATATAAAATTAATTAGTAATATAATAAAATGATAATACTAGTATAAATATTAAACAAATATTCATACATAAAGTGATGGCACGTAGGCAAAAATTCCAACAACTCCCACTTACTTTAGTGCCATTCACGATGGCATCGAATACCCATATACTCTACATGTCTTTCAAATACTTTTGGAGTTAAGGCTTTAGTAAGTGGATCCGCTACATTATTTATAGAATCTACTTTACAAACTATTACATCTCCTCTAACCAAGATTTCTCTAATAATATGGTATTTTCTTTCCACATGCTTAGACTTTTGGTGTGCTCTCAGCTCTTTAGCTTGTGCAATGGCTCCGTTGTTGTCGCAAAACAATGGTATAGAATCCATTACACTTAGAGCTATTCCAAGTTCAGCAACGAATTTACGTATTCACATTGCTTCTTTTGTTACTTATAAAGTTGCAATATATTCTACCTCTGTTGTAGAATCAGTTAGGAATAATTCCTTCAGGAAACTCAACTAAGTCCCGAACTGGATTTTGATGCATTGAGTCAATCTAAGATTTTATGGCCTCTTGCCATTTTCCCAAATCGTTGTCCAACATTGCCTCTCTATAAGTTAAAGGATTCTTTTCTTCAATTAAGAAAACAACAAGAGCACCTTTAGGTATCGTACCATACCTTTCAGGTAGCCTTGATATTCTTTCGGCCTACGTGGAGCGTGTGTCAAAGGTATTTTGCTAGATTGAGCATGTGGTTCCATCATTGGTTCATTTACATCCTGATTGAGTTCATCTAATTCAATCTTTCTACAATCTCCACAATCCATAAGAAACTGTTTCTCTAGAAAAGTGGCATTTCGAGCAACAAACACATTTCATTCCTCAAAATCATAGAACTGGTACCCCATTGAATTCTTAGGATATCCAATGAACCGATACTTGTATCCTTTTAGTGCAAGTTTATCCTATTGTGTAACTTTTACGTAAGTAGGATAGCCCTAAATTTTAACATATTTAAGACTCGATTTTCTTCTATTCCATATCTCATAAGGAGTAGAAGGAACGACTTTTGATGAAACTCTATTCAATATATGAGCAGTGTTTTCTAGAACATAACATCATAGATATTTAGAGAGATCGGTGAAGCTCATCATTGATTGGACCATATCCAATAAAGTCTGATTCCTTCTCTCCAAAACACCATTGTGCTGTGGAGTACTTGGAGGACTATACTAAGTGAGAATCTCGTTCTCCTTTAAATAATTTGAAATTCATTGCCCATATATTCATCATCTCAATCTACTCAACGACATTTGATATACATTCTGATTTGTTTCTCTATTTCGATTCGAAACTCTTTGAACTTTTCAAAAGTTCTGACTTGTGTTTTATAAGAAACATGTATTCAAATCGTGATAGATCATAGATAAAGATAACGAAGTATCAAAAGTCACCCATTAAAGTGTGATTCATTGAATCACATACATCACTATGTATAAGTTCTAATAAATCAGTGGCACGGTGTTCAACACCAATAAATAGAGCTTTGATCATTTTTCCTTGAATACAAGATTTACAAATTGGACAAGGCTCTATAGTTAAATCAAATATCTGACTATTGTTAACCAGATGGGTTAGGCGTCTCACAACTATATGACCTAATCTCATATATCACAATTCTATATTATTTAAAGTTTCCAAGTTATTATCAGTATTCACCTATATATTCATGACATTTTCTATTGTATCTAATATATAATGGCCATTAATCAATTGACATTCAACTAATAAAAAATTATACAAATCATATAAACATAAGGAAAGGTTCTGTACATTCATATAATATCCCTCACTGTCCAATACAGGAATGGAAATAATTTTTTGAAAAATGTTTGGCACATAATAACAATTATTTAATATAACAATTTTATTACATGGAAGAAGTAAATTAAAATGTCCAATAGCCTCGACCTGTACGAAATCTCCATTTTCAACACGAAGTTGTACTTTTTCAAACTGTAACAGTCTAACTTCCTTTAGACCTTGCAACATATTTGTTGGGATTTGTGTTTACGTGTCATCCCTTTATGTATAAATATTTGTTTACTATTTATACTAGTATTATCATTTCATTAAATCGCTAATTACATTTTATATATAGTAAGATGCTTGTAATGTTTCAGACATTATATGATCTGAAAGAGTTCAGATCTGGTCTAAATGAGTTTAGATCAGTGCTAAGAATTAGCAACGCTGACAGTTATAAATGCTAAGAGTTAGCACTGATAAGAGTTATCAGGTTATAAGAGTCAGCGATATTTAAAGAGTTAGAGCCTTGTCTGAAATGGGATAAAGACCTAAGAATATATTAGTAATGACATAGTTGCAAAGAGTTGTAAATAGTGCTCGAAAATGTCATTACACAAATATATTCTCAAATATTATGTTCCTGATCTATCAGTGAAAACCTTAATAAATATATAGATCGGTGTTTAGATATATCTGGATGATCAAAATGGTTAGTCTTAGCAAACCATGAGTTTAGTGAAAGCTCGTATAGAGATACAGGTATTCAGTAAGGACTGAATACTAAATAAACTCACAAAGATCTCTAATAGACACCCCATAAAGCCATCAATGGAGGGTCTTTCGAGTTGAGTATTATTCGTGGTCCTTTGACTTGAGTGTCACGGTGGATTTGTGAGTAATCTACCATACTTTGGTTCCACACATGTCAAAACCCTTTCATGGTCTGACCATTGGGTGTCGCTGGGTATGGTCCGATGCTCATGGAGTTCGGTGTGCATAGATATGGGATCCATCAACTCATTTGGGTGAGTATTATATCCTAATGCTCTAAGATTATATTTTAGAAAGTCTTATGGCAATAATCACTAATTCCTAAGAAAAGAGTTTAACCATAGGGACAAATAATAGTACAACAATATTTGGAAATATTATTTATTGAAATACAATTCTAGAGATAAGCTTTCGGTCGGGCATATAGAGATTTGTTGGTGTTGATCTATATCTCCGCTCTATCTGATTATAAATGATGGAGGAATTATATGAATATGTTATAACCTAAACTTGTATGGTCTAACGCACCACTTTGTAATATCCATAACGTGTGTGTGGGCATCGTTCACGGACGTATGGAGAAGTTCCATATGACAATTCGGGCGTGGATTTAGAGAGTCTCATAATATAAAGTGTACTCATTATGCACTGGGGCAGTATAATGGATCGAGTAGTTCCATCCTAGAAATTCCAACAAACCAAAAATATGTTTCAGGGTTCCTCAAGTTGTGCACTTGTCTAGACTTAAATGTTAAGTATATCATTTAATTAGTTGACAAGAGTTATTAACTAATTAGATGTTAGCAAGTGGCACAATTTTATTCCATTAATTATTTTACCATGAATTCACTCATTAACCATATTAGTAAAATTAAATAAGGTAAAATTAATTATTCAAATAGTTTTTGAATAATTAAATAAATATTATTTAAATAAATAAAATATGATTTTATTTATTTGTTATTTTATTCCTAAATAGAAGACATGCCTAACTTGATAAACATAAATTAAATTAAGTGGAGTACCATTTTGTGATTAATGGTTAATTTTATTAAACCATTAAAATGTCCACCAAAAAGTATTTTGGTAGTTGGCCACTTAATCTAATTTTACTGGAGCACTTGTGAAGTGTTGAGAGTATTAAAAATGGTTGGGTTTCATTTGTGTTAACAAGTGTGTGAATCAATTTCGTGCATAGAGAAGAGTGGAAAAAGAAGAGTTGGTTTTGAGAGAGTTTTTTATTGAATAAAGACTTGTTAGAAAAACTAAAGAGAAAGAAAAATAAATTCTTCTTATTTTTCTTTCAAGTGATACAAACCTTGTTGCTGGAGATTATATTGCTGCTATTCTAGCTTTACGATCCCATCGGATTGTTGTAAACTAGAATTGAACATAAGTGCACTTCAAGGTGAGCTCAAAGTTGGAGCAAAGAAATCTGGATTTGAAATCTTCATCGGAGGTCTTCAAAGGTATATTTTCTGTATTCTTAAGTTGTTAAGAATTTAAGTACATGTGTATATGTTGATTACATGATAAATTTCGCTGCGAAATTCGTGTATTATTATGCATGTGTTTATTTTTCAATATGTACACAATCACATGCATACACCCTAAAACACGTTAACAAGTGGTATCAGAGCATGTTTATTGTATTTCTGGGTTGTTGGAGTGTTGTACGAAATGTTTAGAATGCCTGAAAAATCGTAAAAATTATATTTTGAAGTGTTTAAAATGTAGAAAAAAATAGTTTCTGTCGAAAAACATTGTGGTGTCAGGAACCTAAGACTGGGGTGTTTATGTATTAACATGAATGTCGTGGCCTTTAGTATTGAACGCAGGAGTGTTCCTTGATTAAAGCTGGGGCGTTAATTATGTAACGCTGGGATGTTAATTATGTAACGCTGGGGCATTACGGTTCTTGACATAGGGGCGTCAGAAGGACAGAACGTCGGGGTGTTCATGTTTTGAATGCTAGGGCATTAATGTGTTTAATGCCGGAGCATTCAAGTGCTGAACGTCGAGGCGCTCATAAGTCATAAACCCAGGACGCTTTAGGTTGAAGACTAAAAAACAAGAGTTAAAAAAAAAATTGGGAGCATTATATTGTATAATGCTATAACGTTTAACTTTTAACATTAATCATTTTGAATAATACACTCCAATTTGAAATTTTTGCATGTGATGTACATTTAATACAATTATATTTGTCATATCATAATATTGAATGTAATATATATTTATTTATGCTTATTAATTACAATGGGAGCCCTATTGGTGTGGGTTAGTTGTGATTGCATAAACAAATATTCTAATTATGAATTAGATTCATACGAAATGCAAAAATTATTATAATTGTTAATAGTAACAATAATTATAAAAATAATCTCTAAATCAGATTAAATAATATTGTATTATGTGATAATATTATATAATGATCCGTCTTATCAATATGGTATTAGACGGTTCACTTCGGTCTTTTCCAATATTATTACAGCGAAAGGGATTGGTCGGGATAATTCTGTTGGAATTTGTACTTACGTGCCATCCCATTATGTATGAATATTTGTTAAATATTTATACTAGTGTTATTATTTCAATAAATCGCTAATTTTATTTATATATGGTAACATGCTTGTAACGTTTTAGACATTGTACGATCTGAAAGAGTTGAGATCTGGTCTAAATGAGTTTAGATCAGTGCTAAGAATTAGCAACGCTGAGAATTATAAATGCTAAGAGTTGGCACTGATAAGAGTTACCAGGTTATAAGAGTCAGCGTTATCTAAAGAGTTAGAGCTCTGTCTGAAATGGGACAAAGACCTAAGAATATATTAGTAATTGTATAATTACAAATAGTTGTAAATAGTGCTAGGAAATGTCATTATACAAATATGTTCTCAAATATTATGTTCCTGATCTATCTTTACTGATGCAGATCTGTCAGTGAATACCTTAACAAATATATAGATTAGTATATATCTATATCTGGATGGTCCAGATGGTTAGTCTTAGCAAACCATGAGTTTAGTGGAAGCTCGTATAGAGATACAGGTATTCAGTAAGGACTGAATACTGAACAGACTCACAAAGATCTCCAATAGACATCCCATAAAGCCGTCAATGGAGGATATTTTGAGTTGAGTAGTATTCGCGATCCTTTGACCTGAGTCCTATGGTGGGCTTGTGAGTGATCCACCATACTTTGGTTCCACACATGTCAGAAACCTTTCATGGTCTGACCGCTGAATGTCGCTGGATATGGCCCGATGCTGATGGAGTCCGGTGTGCATAGATATGGGATCCATCAGCTCATTTATGTGAGTATTATATCCTAAAACTCTATAAATTATATTTTAGAAAGTCTTATAGCCATAAGCAATAATTCCTGGGAAAAGAGTTTAACCCTAGAGATAAATAATATTACAAAAGTGTTTGAGAATAATATTTATTGAAATACAATTCAAGAGATAAGCTTTCAGTCGGGCATATAGAGATTTGACGGTGTTGATCTATATCTCTGCTCTACTCGGATATAAATGATGGAGGGATTATATGAATATGTTATAACCTCAACTTGTATGGTCTAACACGCTGCTTTGTATATATCCGTAACGTGTATGTGGGGCATCGTTCACGGATGTATGGAGGAGTTCCATATGACAATTTGGGCGTGGATTTAGAGAGTCTCATAATATAAAGTGTACTCGTTGTGCACTGGGGCAATATAATGGATCGAGTAGTTCCATCCTAGAAATTCCAACAAACCAAAAATATGTTTCAGGGTTTTTCGGGTTGTGCACTTGTCTAGACTTAAATGTTAAGTATATCATTTAATTAGTTGACAAGAGTTATTAACTAATTAGATGTTAGCAAGTGGCACAATTTTATTCCATTAATTATTTTACCATGAATTCACTCATTAACCATATTAGTAAAATTAAATAAGGTAAATATTAATTATTCAAATAGTTTTTAAATAATTAAATATATGTTATTTAAATAAATAAAATATGATTTTATTTATTTGTTATTTTATTCCTAAATGGAAGACATACCTAATTTGAGAAACATAAACTAAATTTAGTGGAGCACCATTTTATGATTAATGGCTAATTTTATTAGACCATTAAAATGGCCACCAAAAATTATTTTGGTAGTTGGCCATTTAATCTATTTTTGGTGGAGCACTTGTGAAGTGTTGTAACCATTAAAAATGGTTGAGTTTCAAGTGTGTTAACAAGAGAGTGAATGAAAATTCCTGCAAGTGTTGAGAGGAAAAAGAAGAGTTGGTTTTGAGAGAGTTTTTCAAAGAACAAAGACTTGTGAGAAAAATCAAAGGTGAAAGAAAAATAAATCTTTTATATTTTTCTTTCTAGTAATCAAAACCTTATTGCTAGAGATTATACTGCTGCTATTCTAACTTCACAATCCCACCGGATTGTTATGAACTATAATTGGATAAGAGTGCACTTCAATGTGAGCTCAATGTTGGAGCAAGGATATTCAGAATTGAAAATCTTCACCGGAGGTCTTCAAATGTATGTTTTTTGTATTCTTAAGTTGTTAAGAATTGAACTACATGTGTATATGTTGATTACTTGATAAATTCTGCTGCCAAATTCATGTATATGATGCATAATTTTAATTTTTCAATATGTACACAATCACATGCATACACCCTAAAATACGTTAACAGATTCGGGCTATGCTAGTTAAACATGAGGTGAGGCAAATATATGCAAACGTATTACCCAATATTGATACAGCGTGAGGGCTATACTGGTAGCATATATTTGATGATTGACAAGTTAATCTGGAATACACTTATCTAATATTGCTACAGCGTGAGGATAAGGTGTATTTAGGATCAGTCATAAGAGTTGCATGAGATATAATTGACAAGAGTTGTCTACCTTTTGAGTTTACAAAGGCCAATATTGCTACAACGTGAGGCTAGAGTAATATGCCAATGAGATCCACTTCTCACTGTATAGTTTAAAAATATATAAAACTATCGTTTTTCTGTTTGAGAGATTAAAGATATTATGTAAAACAATGGGAAGGCGTTTTCTAGATTAAAAATGTATAACTGTTATACCCATGATCTAAAATTTTATTTATTAGCGATTGAAATATTCCGCTAACATCTTTTCTTTTATCTTGTCAAGATCAAATGGCTTTAAGCAGCCCACTAGTTCGTATCTTTGATGTGCACCAACTCAAAGGTGCAGAAAATTATGCTGACTCACTCATGAATCTCAGAGTAGTTCTAAATTATGAGAAACTTGGATATGTAATTGATCAGCGCCTGCCCCGAGTTGTTTCTAATGATGCTTCTTCGGAAGAAAATGAGACATATCAAAAATGGTTAGATGATGATTTGAAAGTCAAATCGTACATCATCGACTCAATGTCTACGAAGTTCCAAAGAAAGCATGTCCACATGGACAGTACTGGATGTGTAATGCTGCACCTAAAAGAGTTATTTGGTGATCGACCTTAAATTGAAATATATATATATATATAGGGTCGCCAAATCTCTCTTTCAAGCTAGACTACCCGAGGGCAGTCCAGTGAGTCCCTATGTCCTAAAGATCATATCTCATGTTGAGAGGTTAGAAACCATGGATCTCTCACTGAACAATTCATTGGGGAATAGTATGATTCTCCAATCACTTCCAAGGTCACTTGTACAGTTCATCATGAACTTTAATATGTAAGGATTGAACCCTACTTATGCTGATCTACATAACATATTGAAACCAGCTCAAGAGGACATAAACAAAGGGGGTACGGTCCTCTATGTTCAGGGTACTTCATCTTCTATCCTAAAGAATTCTAAGAAGTTCAAGGGAAAGAATAAAAAGAAAGCAAAGTATACACTCAAAATGAGTCCTCAAAAGCAACACATGTCCAAGCTCCAACATAAGAACAAAGTAAAAGGAAAATGTTTCCATTGTAATAAGGATGGGCATTGGAAGCGAAACTGCCCAAAATACCTTGCCACCATTAAGAAGTCCCCCTCAAGTATGCACTTGCCTATCATTAATATTTCTTTAGCATTTGATTCTAATATTGGTTGGGTATTAGATACTGCTTGTCTTTCTTATATCTGCAATGTGTTGTAAGGTCTGAAGAAAGTTAGACTGTTACAGCCTGGAGACGTACAACTTCGTGTTAAAAATGGAGATTTTTTATAGGTCAAGGCTATTGGACGATTTAATTTACTTCTTTCATGTAATAAAATTGTTGTATTGAATAATTGTTATTATGTACCAAACATTATCCAGCAAATTATTTCTATTCCTATATTGAACAGTGAATGATATCATATGTTTGTACAAAACCGTTTGTTATGTTTGTATGATTTGGATAATATTTTATTAGTTGAATGTCAGTTGATTAATGGTCATTATATATTAGATACAGCAGGAAATGTCATGAATATAAAGGTGAATGCGGATAATAAATCAAGAACTTTAAATGATACAGAATTGTGGCATATGAGATTAGGTTACATAGGTCTGAGACGCTTAACCCGTCTAGTTAAGGATGGTCAAATACCTGATCTGACTATAGAGTCATATTCAGTTTATGAATCTTGTATTTGAGGGAAAATGACAAAAGCTTCATTTATTGGTGTTGGACATCGCGCCACTGATTTGTTGGAACTTATACATAGTGATGTATGTGGTTCAATGAATCATACTATACTCTGTTGCTTTCGATACTTCGTAATCTTTATCGATGATCTATCACAATTTAGATACGTGTTTCTTATAAAACACAAGTCAGAAACTTTTGAAAAGTTCAAAGAGTTTTGAATCAAAATAGAGAAATAAACCAGAATGTGTATCAAATACCTTTGATCAGATCAAGGTGGTGAATAGATGAGCAGTAAATTTTCAAATTATTTAAAGGAGAATGGGATTCTCACTCAATATAGTCCTCTAAGTACTCCAAAACACAATGGTATTTCAGAGAGAAGGAATCGAACTTTATTAGATATGGTTCGATCAATGATAAACTTCACCGATCTCCCTGAATACCTATGAGGCCATGCTCTAGAAACTGCTGCTCATATATTGAACAAAGTTCCATCGAAAGTTGTTTCTTCTACTCCTTATGAGATATAGAATGGAAGAAAACCAAGTCTTAAATATTTTAAGATTTGAGGCTATCCTGCTTACGTAAAAGTTACGCAATAAGATAAACTTACACCTAAAGGATACAAGTATCGATTTATTGGGTATCCTAAGAATTCAATGGGATACCAGTTCTATGATCCTAAGGAACGAAATATGTTCGTTGCTTGGAATGCCACTGTTTTAAAGAAATAGTTTCTTATAGATCGTGGACATTGTAGAAAGATTGAGTAAGATGAGCTCAATCAGGATGTAAATGAACCAACGATGGAATCTCAGGCTCAATCGAGCAGAATACCTTTAACACACCCTCCACATAGGTCAGAAAAGATATTAAGACCACTTTAAAGGTATGGTTTAATACCTGAAGGTACTATTGGTGTTTTTTTAATTGAGGAAAATGATTATTTAACTTATAGAGAGGCGATGTTGGACATTGATTCGAGAAAATGGAAAGAGGCCATGAAATCTAAGATTGACTCAATGCATCAAAATCAAGTTTGGGACTTGGTTGAGCTTCTTGAAAGAATTATTCCTATCGGTTGTAAATGGATTTATAAGCGAAAACATAGGCCCGATAGGAAAGTAGAGACTTTCAAAGCCCGACTGGTGGCGAAAGGTTATACTCAGCGATCTGGGATCGATTATGAGAAAACCTTCTCACTAGTAGCATTGCTTAAGTCAATTCGAATTTTACTGGAAATTGTTGCATATTATGATTATGAAATTTGGCAAATGGATGTAAAAACAACGTTCTTAAATGGATATCTTGAAGAAGAAATCTATATAGAATAACCTGAAGGTTTTATACTAGCCAAACTTCTGGTTTAGTATGCAAGCTGAAGAAGTCTATTTATGAAATTAAGCAGGCTTCCCGAAGTTGGAATCTTCGTTTTGATGAAGTAATTAGAGTGTCTGGTTTCATCAAGAACGAAGAAGAATTTGTGTGTATAAAATAAGCAGTGGAAGCATGGTAGTCTTTGTTTGTTCTTTATGTAGATGACATACTCATTATCGAAAATGATATTGGTATGTTACAGTCAGTTAAAAGCTACCATAGTAAGAATTTCTCCATGAAGGATTTGAAAAGGTATAATTTCAGTAACTGTAAAACAGTTAATATACCTTTTAGACATGCGTTCATCTTTTGAGGAAGATGTGTCCTCAAAGTGAAGATGAAAAGGTTAGAATGTCTAACATACTATATGCATCAGCTGTCAGAAGCTTGATGTATGTCATGATGTGTATGAGACCTAATATCAGTACGGCTGTAAGTGTTACAAGTCGATATCAGTCTGATCCAGACGAAGGCTATTGTATGGCTGTGAAATATGTCTTCAAGTATCTTAAAGGTACTAAGGACAAGTTTTTGATATATGGAGAAAGTGACTTACAAGTGAGAGGATACACAGATTTAGACTTTCAGTCTGATCTAGATGATAGAAAGTCTACATCTAGATATATGTTCATTCTCAACGGTGTTACAGTTAGTTGGAAGAGCAACAAACAGTCATCCACAGCTAATTTCACAATAGAGGTATAATATATTGCAACCTCAGAAGCAGCAAAAGAAGCAGTGTGGATACGTAAATTTATCGCTGAACTTGGAATAGTTTCAAGTGCAATGAATCCTATACCATTGTTTTGCAACAACAACGGAGCCATTGCACAAGTTAAAGAGCTGAGAGCACACCAAAAGTCTAATCATGTGGAAAGGAAATACCATATCATTAGAGAAATCTTGGCTAGAATAGATGTAATAATTTGAAGAGTAAATTCTATAAATAATGTAGCAGACCCATTTACTAAAGCTTTAACTCCAAAAGTATTTAAAATACATGTGGAGTCAATGGGCATTAGATACCATCATGAATGGCACTAAAGCAAGTGGAAGTTGTTGAGATTTGTGCTTACGTGTCATCTCTTTATGTAAGAATATTTGTTTACTATTTATACTAGTATTATCATTTCATTAAATTGCTAATTATATTTTATATATGGTAAGATGCTTGTAACGTTTCAGACATTGTATGATCTGAAAGAGTTTAGATCTAGTCTAAATGAGTTTAGATCAGTGCTAAGAATTAGCAACGCTAAAAGTTATAAATACTAAGAGTTGGCACTGATAAAAGTTATCAGGTTATAAGAGTTAATGATATCTAAAGAGTTAGAGTCTTGTCTAAAATGGGACAAAGACCTAAGAATATATTAGTAATGACGTAATTGCAAAGAGTTACAAATAGTGCTAGAAAATGTCATTATGCAAATATGTTCTCAAATATTATGTTCTTGATCTATCTTCATTGATGCTGGTTTGTCAGTGAAAACCTTAATAAATATATAGATTGGTGTATGTCTATATCTGAATGGTCCAGATGGTTAGTCTTAGCAAACCATAAGTTTAGTGGAAGCTCGTATAGAGATACAGGTATTCGGTAAGAACTAAATACTGAACATACTCACAAAGATCTCTAATAGACACCCCATAAACCCATCAATGGAGGGTCTTTCAAGTTGAGTAGCATTCGTTGTCCTTTGACCTGAGTGCCATAATGGGCTTGTGAGTGATCCAATATACTTTGGTTCTACACGTGTCAGAAACCTTTCATAGTCTGACCGCTGGGTGTTGCTGGGTATGGTCCGATGCTCATGAGTTCGATGTGCATAAATATGGGATTCATCAACTCATTTGGGTGAGTATTATATCCTAATGCTCTAAGATTGTATTTTAGAAAGTCTTATGGCAATAAGCACTAATTCCTAAGAAAAGAGTTTAACCCTAAGGACAAATAATAGTACAAAAATGTTTGGAAATATTATTTATTGAAATACAATTCTCGAGATAAGCTTTCGGTCGGGTATATAGAGATTTGACAGTGTTGATCTATATCTCCGCTCTACCCAATTATAAATGATGGAGGGATTATATGAATATGTTATAACCTAAACTTGTATGGTCTATCGCACCGCTTTGTAATATCCATAACGTGTGTGTGAGGCATCGTTCACGAACGTATGGAGGAGTTCCGTATGAAGGAGTTCCATATAGAGATTTGACAGTGTTGATCTATATCTCCGCTTTACCCGGTTATAAATGATAGAGGGATTATATGAATATGTTATAACCTAAACTTGTATGGTCTAACGCACTGCTTTGTAATATCCATAACATGTGTGTATGGCATCGTTCACGGACATATGGAGGAGTTCCATATGACAATTCGAGCGTGGATTTAGAGAGTCTCATAATATAAAGTGTACTCGTTGTGCACTAGGACAACATAATGGATCGAGTAGTTCCATCTTAGAAATTCCAGCAAACCGAAAATATGTTTCAAGGTTCCTCGAGTTGTGCACTTGTCTAGACTTAAATGTTAAGTATATCATTTAATTAGTTGACAAGAGTTATTAACTAATTAGATGTTAGCAAGTGGCACAATTTTATTCCATTAATTGTTTTACCATGGATTCACTCATTAACCATGTTAGTAAAATTAAATAAGGTAAAATTAATTATTCAAATAGTTTTTGAATAATTAAATAAATTTTATTTAAATAAATAAAATACGATTTTATTTATTTGTTATTTTATTTCTAAATGGAAAACATGCCTAATTTGAGAAACATAAATTAAATTAAGTGGAGCACCATTTTGTGATTAATGATTAATTTTATTAAACCATTAAAATTGCCACTAAAAATTATTTTAGTAATTGGTCACTTAATCTAATTTTGGTGGAGCACTTGTGAAGTCTTAAGAGTATTATAAATGGTTGGGTTTCATTTGTGTTAACAAGTGTGTGAATCAATTCGTGCATAGAGAAGAGAGGAAAAAGAAGAGTTGATTTTGAGAGAGTTTTTGATTGAACAACGACTTATGAGAAAAACTAAAGAGAAAGAAAAATAAATTCTTCTTATTTTTCTTTCAAGCAATACAAACCTTGTTGCTTGAGATTATATTGCTGTTATTCTAGCTTTACAATCCCACGGGATTGTTGTAAACTAGAATTGAACATAAGTGAACTTCAAGGTGAGCTCAAAGTTGGAGCAAAGAAATCTGGATTTGAAATCTTCATCAAAGGTCTTCAAATGTATATTTTCTATATTCTTAAGTTGTTAAAAATTTAAGTACATGTGTATATGTTGATTGCATGATAAATTCTACTGCGAAATTCGTGTATTATGATGCATGTGTTTATTTTTCAATATGTACACAATCATATGTATACACCCTAAAACACGTTAACAATATTATAGATATGAGAAAGACAAGCAGTATCTAATACCCAACCATTATTAGCATCAAATGATAAAGAAATGTCAATGATAGGCAAGTGCATACATAAGAGGGTCTTCTTAATTATGGCAAGATATTTGGGGTAGTCTCGCTTCTAATGCCCATCCTCACTGTAATGGAAACATTTTTCTTTTGCCTTATTCTTATGTTGAGGCTTAGACATGTGTTGCTTTTAAGGTCTCATTTTGGGTGCATACGTTACTTTCTTTTTATTCTTCCCTTTTAACTTTATAGAATTATTCGGGATAGAAGATGAAGCACCCTGAACATAGAGGGCCATGCCCCTCTTTGTTCATGTCCTCCTGAGCTGTTTTCAGCATGTTATACATATCAACATAAGTAAGGGTCAATCCTTGCATGTTGACGTTCATGATGAACTGTGCAAATGACTTAGGAAGTGATTGGAGAATCAAATTGCTCCCCAATGTATTGTTTAGTGAGAAATCTATGGTTTCTAACTTCTCAATATGAGATATGATCTTGAAGACATGGGGACTTATTGGACCGCCATTAGGTAGTCTAGCTTTAAAGAGAGATCTGGCAACCCTCTATAGTTCAAATTGAGGCCGGTCACCAAATAACTCTTTCAGGTGAAGCATTATACTCTCAGCACTGTCCATGTGGACATACTCCCTTTGGAGATCCGTAGACATTGAGTTGTAGATGTATGATTTGACTTTCAAATCGTCATCAAACTATTTTCGATGTCTCATTTTTTTTCCAGAGAAGCATCATAAAAATAGCTCAAGGCAGACGCTGATCAATTATATATCTGAGCTTCTCAGAATTCAAAAATTATTTTGAGATTCATAAGCTAGTCAGTATAATTTTCTGTACCTTTGAGTTGGTGTGCATTAAGGATACGAACTAGTGGGTTGCTTGAAGCCATTTGATCTTGACAAGAAAAAAGAAAAGATATTAACAAAATATTTCATTCGCTAATAAACAATGTTTTATATCAACCCTCTTTAGGAACGCCAAGAATCCTGAGTTCGCTTAAGATTAAAAAGGCGAGTGGGAAATGGTAGCAAAACCAACCCCTCTTACAATGCCAAGAATCCTAAGTTCATTTCAAAATCTCCTACATGCATCATTTCTCTCTCAGGGGATGCTTGACTTGGCCTGGTTGTTCCGACCAAGCCATACAATGTCCCTAAGCTATTCCCTTGGTAGGTCTGCTCCTCGCCCAAGCCATATTCTTTCCTGTCGTTGTTCCCTGCTCCCCTCCTCTTAGTTCTGATCAACTCGATCATGAGCTGCCTCAGTTCTTCTTTTTCTTCTCTCAAAGTTCTTAGCTCTGCCTAGATTTTGGGTGGCAGCGAGCTTCCTATTTAATGGAGATGCCTGTTCTCATAGCCTCCATTCTTGTTTGAGTTTGGGCTTCACTCTCCGACGGTGAGAGGTTTTGCTAATGGATGACTGGTCTGCCATAGTCCGCTGTCGTCGTCTTGGACAAAGCTTTTTGTTTGGTTACTATAGACGGTGCCAAAAACTGTTGATAAAAAAAAAATAGTTCTTCGAGCTAACGAGCTTTGAATTTATTTATTAGCAGAAATCGACTCTTAGGCCTCGTCCTCATTAGGCTTGCTCGCATAAGCTTAGATCTTCTCTTCGTTGTCGGCTATGGAAGGACCTATAAAACACCAACACCATTATTGTGATAATCTCGCCAGAGTGGGTTCAGGCAAAGACTCTCCAATGCTTAAGTCAGAAAGGGTCTCTATAATGGGAATCTAGTGAGAAATGAAGTAAAAATGTGTTTAGAATAAAGGGAGAAAAACCCTTCTTTTTTTATGTGGGTATTTTTTTATCATCCTTTGCTTTTGTGTATTTCTCTTTCTTTTATAGTACTGGTCTTTAGATGACATTTTAGGTATTCGGCCTCTGCTAAGCTTCTGTCATATGCCAAATATCCTTCTGTAGATCTTCTTTTGGTATGCTTCTAACTCTGCTTCTACTGTGTCTTCTAACACACGCCAAATATTCTTCTGTAGATCTTCTTCTGTCATGCTTCTGACTCCCCTTCTGTTACACACTAAGTATCTCTCTGACATATGTTAAGCATATTCTTGGTATATTCCTCATGCCTATCTTCACCGGTGGATTTGGTTAAGTGCGAGGCTAAACATGACCTTCTCAGGTCGGTCTTTTAATAGTCTCTTCCTGTTTGTCTCGAACATGATCTGATATTTTTCTAAGAGTTAGTCTTTTATTGACTTCACTGGTTATACCTGGTCGGCCTATTCGGCAAACAACCACTCTGATGTTCGTTCTGACCTAATTTTTTCGTTTGATCATGCAGATGCCGAGACGAACCAATTTCGATATTGTGTAAAGGATGGTCTTGGTCATATCTTGGCCGGTTCTGCCTAACATGTGTTTTAGGTAGCTGATCAAGTTCTTTGATTCCGAGCAGATTCTACACTGTCCAGCCCTACTATGACCAAATCAAAGGGTTATCACTATGGGCCTGCCTGCGGGGTGGGCTGTCTCGCAAAAAATGTGAACTTTGGGAAGGGTTATTCCACATGGAGACATCTGACTGGGCCTTCGAATTCAGCTTCTACTTGGGCTTGGAAGCCTTCAGCCCGATGGTGATTTTCTAAAGAGAACAAAATCTTTACACGTATTTTTATTTTTTATTATTATTAAAATAATTAATACATTTCAAAATAAATGTGTAGCAAAATCCTATTAAAATAAGCTCACAAATTATATAATGCGCCCATCTCATTTTAGACTTTTCAAAGAAATTGCGTACAAATGATTCTCACAAAAATTACTATATGAAAATAAAATAATCAATTAATGTGCTATGATTTATGATAATGACTCGTCAAATAAAATATAAACTGGAGTGATATTAAATTTTGTAGTATTTTAATATTTTTTTATTTTAATTGTATTAAGTAATTATTAAATAATAAAATAATATAATAAAATATTTAAAAATTATGAAAAATAATTATTTAATAAATATTTAGCACATCATTTAGAATAAAACAGTATTATAATAATACTTAAGAAATATAATATTATTTATACAAATTTTATAATAATACAACACTTTTAAATATTATACTAATTGTTTTTATTCCAAATAATATATCTTCATCAAATAAAAAAGGAATGAAATAGTAGGGTGGTAGACTCAGGGTCTGGGTTCGAGTCAAGTCGGCCAAATTCGAGTCTCGACCGAGATAAAAAAATCTTTCCTAATTAATCCTAATTCAGGGTCTCATCTCGAATTCGAGTTAAGTTGGGTCGGGACACGGGACATGAATCAGCACAAATTTTGTTTTAGACGGATTTTAGATCTCTCTCTCTCTCTTGGATGGATTTAAAAGTTGGACTGAAATTGTTTTTGTGCTTTTTTTAATTCTTTTTTATTTGTTTATATTTTGGGCCTTAGGTTTTTAATTGGGTGTTTCAATATGAGGTAGTTTTAATTGGACTCCGTTTATTTTTAATGTTTTGATTTTATTTTAAGATATTTTTTGAAATATCTAATAGAGTTTTAAAAAATTATATAGACTTCTTTTATTGAATTAATTGGATTAGTTGAATCATCTTTCCAATTCTTTTCAATCATAATTCAATTGAATTAGAAATTTTATTAAGTGAATTAGAAATTTTAATTAAATTATTTAATATTAAAGTGAATTCAAAAAAATAACAATTTATGTAAAGATATTATAATAAATTAAATATATTTTAATCAACTCCTTTTGTTGATTTTGACAAAATTACAATAGTATTAGTAATTAATAATGTAGTTATTTAAAACAAATTACAAATTTTCAATGTATGCGACAAAGATTAAAATGTTAAATGATTAAATTCACAACAAAATTCATTATAATTTATTACCTTATATTCATAATAAAATTATACGGACTTGTTTTATTGAGTTAATTAGATTAGTTGAATAATTGATTATGTGAAAGTAACAATAACTAATTCTAATTGAATAATTACATACAATTACAATTTTAATTCTAATTGAATTTATAATTATTACATTTTTAATTAAAATTCAATTCTAACTATTACATTTTCAACTACAATTATATTATATTTCTAATTCTATTTACATATATAATTACAATTCCAATTTCAATTGAATTCATAATTATTACAATTTACATCTCCAATTGCAATTCAAATCCTAATTGAATTTATAATTATTACATTTTCAATTCAAATTTTAATTTTATATTTTTAACTATAATTTTAATATAATTCCAATTCCAATTCGATATACAATTATAATTCCAAATTCTATTGCATTTATAATTATTACATTTCTAATTGAAATTCAATTCTAATTATTACAATTTACATCTCTAATTGTAATTCTAATTCCAATTGAATTTCAATTCCAATTTCATTTTATATTACATTTCCACCTATAATTATGGTTTTAATTCCAATCACATATACAATTACAATTTCAATTCCAATTGCATTTATAATTATTACATTTCTAATTGAAATTTTAATTTTAATAATTACAATTTACATCTCCAATTACAATTGCAATTAGAGATGTAAATTGTAATAATTATGATTTTAATTCTAATTACGTATACAATTATAGTTTCAATTCCAATATATTTATAATTATCACATTTCTAATTGAAATTTTAATTCTAATAATTACAATTTACATCTCCAATTGTAATTGCAATTTTAATTGAATTTATAAATATTTTATTTTTAATTAAAATTAATTACATTTGCAATTTCAGACATTTTTAAAATATATAATTATATTTTATTTTAAAAAATTATAATAATTTTTTTTTTTTGAAGTTTGGAACAAATCTTGGGATGGGTCAGAAAATATCCCTAACTCGATCAGATCCCTCATGATGAAAATCAATCTGTCCCAAATAACATACCTAAAACCAGACCAATCCAAAAATTTTGGGTAATTTCTCTAATCAATTCGGGTCCAAAAATTTTCCCACCCCTATGAAATCGTGTATTAACTTTGAAATTTTAACATCTAATTGACCAATGAAATGACATATCACTTGAGGTAAGAAAGACTTAAAATAATACTTGGTAAGTGTAGTATTTCTTCGTCCAAAATGAGCATTTTGAGAGATGCATAATACAGTGAAAGAATGCTGTATATTCAGAAGATAAATTCAGCCAGCTGAAATTTGGAGATTCTAAGGGACTTTGGTATGTTGGAGAGTATTTCCAATACAACAGCTCTGTTTGAGAGAGTTTTATATTTTCTTCCAAGGCTAAACTTGCCTTCCACTTTCCTCTAACAAATGAACAGAACTAAAAAGGAAAATTTCCAAATAATTTAATTGAAGGCTACTACAGCAAACTTCCTGACGGATGAAAAACTGTATCACATAGTTAACAATGTGTTCATACTCTCTTATACCGCATGAATATGAAGAATTATTGCCGGCAATTTCATAATCCCAAATACTTCACTTTGTTACCATTGTTTGCATCACTAGGTTTTGATCGGTCGAATGTTCATCGTGGGGTGCAGGCAACATTTTTTATAATCACAGAATAAAGGTCGAACTCTCTCTTCAATTTTGTGCAGCAGGCTTCTATCCACTTCTCAGCCACACTTGTGGCAACGCTCTCTTGGCTGTCCCTCTCATGCTCCTCAATGGCCGGGCGTATTTCATTATACAAGGAAGCAAGCTGGGAGGTGGCCTCATTCTTCATTTCCTACAGACACTGAAACTTTTCAGCAGGAGATAAAATAAAATAGCATATCCATCATCATCTTTAGTAATGCATGAAATTAAGACATGGATTTTATTTGAGCACAAAATTATAGGAATTTCAGCTCACTAAAGCAAAAGGAATAGAAGTAAAATCATTAAGTCCATTACTGAGATGCAGAGGTGAAGCATCAAAGCAATCAATGTATGTACACTGATGGTAAACTTTTTTTTCTTTGAGAAAACCTAAATAAACTTTCCCAAATCTCATATACCACAAAGGTAAATGCATCACTAACTTAAAAGAACTTTAGGCACCAATTTCCAGCTCTAAATGGCTGAGAAAATATACTAATGCATAATCTTTGCAAACAAAAGCCTTTATAGTAAGGGCAAGGAAACTTATGGTCTTGTGCATTTATAGTTGAAGAGGTTAGATGTTCCCCACTTAGCTAGCGTAAAGCAGTCTATTAATATATATAGAAAGGCAGTTCATACCCCGCTTCTGAGAACCTCCTCCTGCGCTTCCTTTGATGCTAAGAGCTCAGCGACATGTTTTGCATCAACATGCTTTTGAGCAAGATGCTTCAACTTTCCGTTAGAATTCTGCTGCGACCTTTTCTTGGGCATGGGCCAAGGTCCAATATGATAATTCCGACATGCACTGTTACTTCGGATACGAGATATCATTGCATTCTTCTGTGAAAAGGCCTGTTGAGTATCTTGCTGATACAATTTCGTCTCTTCACTTTCTTCAGTTTTTATTGCATTCACAACTACACCTTCCATTGGAACAGATTCGAGTGGCTGAACAAGACAAGTAGACTCCAGCTGGTGCTCAGGCTTCACAGTGACATTCATTGCCATGGAGAATTCATTTTTCTCATCAACATCATATTCAGATTTGATTGTGTCAAGCTTCAAGGAAGGCTCATCTTCGGCTGAATCATAGCGTGGAAGCTTTTCCACCAAGTACCTGTACCAAAAAGGCGGTTAAGATAAATGGTAAAACAAGGAATCATATTGGAGACGTATAGATAGACAATGCCCTTTTTTTATGGATGGCGATAAGAAACAAAGAAAACTTTAGTAACAAAAGCACCTTACAACAGTTTGCAGTTAGTTTAGGATTTTCACTACCGTACACCAATGCATCTTTACTTTGAAGAAAATATTCTTAGATCAAAACCACATCCCAAACATCATGAGACCTATGCTGACTACTCTGTTAAGGATGAAGAGACCTATTGCATGAATAAAAATCTACCAAGCATCTAAGAGCATGCGGTGGTCATCTAATCTCAATATGTTCTCTGTTTTCCTGTTTTCAGACAACCAAATTAGTGATCTCATACCAGTAAATCAATTTCATATTCCAGGTCAGCTAAACAAACCAAGTGTAACACAGACTTCAAGATATACAATGTACACTATCTCTAGTTATATTAAGCCATTTTTCTCTCTGTCCGCTGTTTTCTTCATACAGTACCCATATTAAGGCTAGAATGCATATCCATTTAAAGATAAAAATGTCATTCATCTCATCCTCTATTCAAACTAGGCATAAATTTCGTCATTCATAAAATACACTATAGGTAACTAACTGAAATAAATAATGTCACAGAAAAGAAAATCGGTCATGTGAACCATCATTCATCAAATATCACCCTCATGTCACACTTCTTGCCAAACAATTAATTGCCCCAAATTAAGGAGTTAAAATCAGATTTCCTCTAAATTATGCCACACTATACGTGTATCTTCAAGTATACAACCAAGTTCAACACATGATTTGAAAATTGGTTACAAGAAGGAAAAAGAAAAAAACAATGTCACTAAAAATAATCTGGGTAGGAAAAGAATGATGCCCAAAAGCTTGGAATGTTGGAAACTTCAAGTTGCATATAAATGCGTCATAAACGATAGCAAATTACCTTTCATCATCATCTTCCCAAAGATAAGTGTCCTCCTGTTAAGAACATGGACAAGAATATAGATTATTGCAAGAGCAATAATTGACAAAAATTTCACTCAGAAAAATAAAAATATTACAAAAGAAGAAAAGCACAAAATAAGAAAGTTGTAGATGGAATTGCTACAATAATGCATATATTATAAAATCACTAAAAACACCTAACCCATCAAACATGAAAACAACATCTATCACATTAGTGTTGAAACAATTAGAATAGCAATGAAGGCTAAATCGTGAAATTTGTCATTGGCTACAATCATTTGCATTTTGAGATCCATAACTTTTGTCATGATGAATGGCCTAAATAACTAATGATTTGAACTATCTATTGTGCTGATCATCAATGATCAGAATTGATGAATATAGAGCAATTATATATTTTACTCTTAGAAAATATATTTCAAGAAGAGGCCTTTATATAGGCTATAAATCTACTTTACATAGAAAATATGACCTATATAAGGAATATGTCTATATTACCTATATAAGGAATATGTCTATATGACCTATAAAGAATATAGCTTATATGCAAGATATCTTATTTATATACAAGATATACTATCTATACAAGAAATTCTACTTATATACGAAGGAATCTCGGCCGAATATTCCTTTTCCAACACTCCCCCTCAAGTTGGTTTGAAGATATCTTCCATAGCCAGCTTGCCCGTCAATTTCTCAAATTGTTTCTTGGACAATCCTTTTGTAAGAACATCTGCAATCTGTTCATCAATAGGTATATAGGTCATACATATTTGCTTGCTTTCTATTTTTTCTTTGATGAAATGCTTGTCTACCTCAACGTGCTTGATTCTATCATGAAGTACAGGATTGTGTGCTATTAAGATCGCTGCTTTGTTATCACAGTATGCTTTTATCGGAGATGAACTTGAGACCTTCAATTCATCTAAGATTCTTTTAATCCACAATACCTCACAAAATCCATGGGCAACTGATCTAAATTCAGCTTCTACACTGCTTCTTGCCACCACGTTCTATTTTTTACTACACCAAGTAACAAGGTTTCCTTCAACAAACATACAATAGCCAGAGGTTGACCTTTTATCTGTTGTACTCCCAGCCCAATCTGCATCTGTATAAACTTCAATTTGTAGATAGCCATGCTTTTCAAACAACAGACCCTTCCCTGGTGACCTCTTTAAATACCTTAGAATTCTATATGTTGCCTCGAAGTGTTCTGGACCTGGTGAGTGCATAAATTGACTTACCATGCTTACTGCAAATACGATATCTGGGCGGGTATGTGACAGATAAATCATCCTACCAACAAGTTGCTGAAACTGTTCCCTGTTCTTTACATCTTCAAGTTTGGCAGGTTGGAGTTTCAAATTAAGTTCAATTGCTGCCTCTGCTGCCTTGCAACCGAGTAGACCTGTCTCTCCAAGGAGATCAAGTACATATTTTCGTTGAGATATGAAGATGCCCCTTTTTGACCTAGCAAACTCCATTCCGAAGAAGTACTTTAAGGCTCTTAAGTCCTTAATCTCAAAGTCATTAACAAGAACATTTTTGAATCTGTTGAGCTCAAGATGATTATCACTTGTCAATATTATATCATCAACATACACAATTAAAATAGCAATCTTTCTTTCTTTTGAGTGCTTATAGAACAAAGTATGATCAGCTTGACTTTGAGTATATCTATAGCCTTTCACAGTTTTCCCAAATCGTTCAAACTATGCTCTGAGGCCATACAAGGATTTTCTTAATCTACATACTTTTTCTACACCCAAATGTTCTTCAAACCCCAGTGGTAGGTTTATAAAAACTTCCTCCTCCAAATCTCCATTTAAAAAATGCGTATTTTACATATAGCTAATGTAAGGGCTAATTAAGATTAACAGTTAAGAATAGTAAGACACGAATTGAATTAATCTTTGCGACTGGAGCAAATGTCTCCTGATAATTAATATCGTGTGTTTGTGTAAATCCTTTTGTTACCAAACGCGCCTTGTACCTTTCTATACTTCCATCAGCTCTACACTTAACTGTAAACACTCATTTACAGCCTACTCTCTTTTTCTCCTTTGGTAAGTTAACTATTTCCCCAGTCCCATTCCTTTTTAGAACATTCATCTCTTCCAAAACTGCTGATTTCCAATCTGGATTATCTAGGGCTTCTTGAGTAGTTCTTGGGATAAATAGGTTGGAGATGTTGGAGGTAAAGGTTTTATGTAACTTAGAAAGTCTATGGTAAGAAGCATATTTGGAGATAGGATGTTCTGTACATGTCCGGACTCCCCGACTCCGTTCCTATTTATTAGTGTTCTTTCTACTTTAACATAAACTTCGTTAGCTAACTAAGTTGTTGATCCTCGCCCATCTTTGGCTGCCTGTGAGGAGGTTTATGTTGGACCTATGCGATCTCGTTACAACGTTCTTTTTTTTATAGGTTCAAACTTAAATCTTGAAGCATGGGCGGTGGTCGGATGAACAGAATGTCCGAGTAAGGAGAACTAGCCAAGCTTCTTCACAAGCGAAGGAATTGCAGCCTAACCATCTGTGAGATCGGAGACTTCGAGAGGCTCCCCAGTCCTCTTTAACGCCACTCTTTCCGAGTCTTGTTTGATGACTTACGATTCTGTTAGTGAGAAGCTCAGTTCCGCTTTAAGCCCGACAAGCGGGCAAGAGAACTAGAGTTGGTGTGGCTAGCCCTAAAGCAGGCCCTAAAAGCAGGCAACCTAGAGAGGTAGGCGCGGAAGGAAGTGCTTCCAGTCGATTGAAGCTGAAAAGACTCCCCTCACTAGAAGACATTCCCCTCGGCCCTAGATTCCGTTTCTGAGGACGGGAATAGGGATACGGATTTGGATGCCTCAGTGGATTCAGATCCTTGATTACGCGGATTCGTATGCCTATTTTGTTGATTACGATGCAGAGGGATCGATCGTACTTCTTCTATTCAAGATTCTTTATCTTTATTTGGAACAGGTTCACAAATCATTTCCTTTTATGCAGTTTGGGAGGGCTTGGTTCCCTGGGATTGGCTATTCCTGGAATGGAAAAAGTTAAGTCAATCAGAAACCTCGGAGTTGCAAGCAGCATAAGAAGGGGTTGCTGGTTCGGGCGTGATGGCTCTCGGCTTTCGTGACATTTCTTTATGGCACTGGTACTTGTATCCAGCACTTATTCTCCTTATCCCGCAGCACCTTCTGTTGTGTAACTTTTTTTTATGGTATTATGTTAAAGTAGTGATTGATTGACTGAGCCAAGACTGCATCTGTTAGTCGATTTCCCGAGAGCGAGGGTGAGACGCTTCCTCCGAAGACTTGTGTTACTCGTATATCTAGTACTTATTTTCGTTAAGCTAGGCAACAGGTAACATTCCTTTACCAAAGCGGGTGATTGACGGCTGGAGAATGATATTGAGTTATAGATCTTAAGGGGCTAGAGGACTCCTTAATAAGATAAGCCCAAAAAAAGGAGAGGGGAATTGCTAGCTTGTTATAGTTAGACGAAGTCCAACATTAACAACTGAATAAGAGGAGCGATTAAGCTTGTCAATAGCTGCTTGGTGGCTGCCCTCTGATTCCGCTCGTCTCTTAGGGCATAGGTAGTGCAGTTCTTCTTATGTCGAAGCGAAGGTAGAAAGATGTTTAACTGCTGCCCTTTAGCTGCATTAATCGTGAATTCCTTTTGCCGAAGGAAGGCGGACGAAGGACGGCTGTCGTTGGTCGTGAGGTAGTCAATTTCTTCTTTTTTTTCTGAGATCATTGAGTTAGTTTCTAGTAGAAAGGAGGGTACAGCCCTATACTTCCTAACTAGAGGAAGCCAACATATTCCCTTAGTGTTCAATAGGGAGTTATCTCTAGGTAGTTTTCCAAAGTAGAAGAAAGCTTTTTTGGACCCTTATTTAGGAAAGGAAATGGTCGGTTGAATGCTTATTCCATTCAGGAAACTCTTCAACCAGGCCACAAAGGCTGGATCATCAGATCACTTGATATTACTACCCGGAACGAAACTTCATTCGAAAGTCGGTTCAAGGCAAGGATCAAAGCTCTTCCTTGAGGCTGGCTCAGCTAACCGATATGATGCCGAATTCCCTGCTCGCTTTTCTTTCGCGCCTATATATAGCCTTGATAGCTGCTGTTAGGTGGGCTGTATTTGGCCCGCGCTAACTCCTTGCGTGCTTTCGCGCTAGAAGCAGGAACCGCCTTCAATTCAATGGCAAGCGAAGCATCCTTTCTTTCATATGCGAGTTATCTCTGTGAGAAGCTTCTCGCTGTCCCTGATGCCCCTAAAGATCGAACCATACCACTAGGGAGCGAAACCTCGATACCTCGACGATACCTTGAGATGATAAAATAGCAGAGCAGGGGAGAAAAGAGGAAGGGGATAGGGAAGGAAGTGCAAAGAGAGGTAATCGGAAGGAGAGCTATCGATCTTGAGAGATCAGGGGAGTGTATCGCGGACCCTTAGTTTAGTAACCACCGCCAAACAATCTATCATCCAGCGGTGAACAACCAATTCAAGTTGCGTTGATTATTCAATGAGTTGATCGTGGCACGAAAATACCTAAGGATTGGGGTAACCAGGCCGGGCGGCAGACACTTCAATGAAAGAGCTTGAGTCTTCCTTGATCTAAGAGAATCAAATCTCATCCTTCCCTGCCCTCACGCCAGGAGCCTCCATCTCATAAGTATCAACCGATGAAACGAAGTCGAATAGGTCAACACCCCCCTTCCTTCTGTGAAACATTATTTATTTCAGCCAAAGAAGTGGTTTTACTCAAAAGCCGAGTAAAGCTCCGCAGCATCAGCCGACGAAACAACGGCTCTGGTTTATCCCTCCTAGCCAACGGATTCAGTTTATCCTGAACCAACAGATCTCATTTCTCTCGAATCACCAACAGCACCTGTTTATCCCGAACCACCAGGAATCGAATAATCATTCCATTCTCCACCCCTTTCGAATGAAAAAGTGTGAACCCATAGGATCAATTGCCAGTGTTTGCCGATTCCTTTTCTACTGATTGCTTCTATTACTGACTTATATGACAATTCGGATTATCGGTGCCTAAACTCAAAGGTCTCTTGCTTGCTTGGCTAGCTAGTTTGGTGGGGAGCTCTCTCTTGCTCTGCTTCTCGCGCTATCGCCTCTTTAGTGCTATTGCAAAGGGTGCGTGGTGCCTATGGCTCCTAGCCCCCTTTTCGCTTATTGATAGAGATAGAGGCGATACATACGGCTTTTTGGCCTATGCTGGCTTCGTAACAAATACACGAATCCACACTAACGTACATACTGCTAACTACACACTACTATAAGAAAGAACTTGTTGGCAGGGACATGAAATCACATTTGGGAATGATCTTTTCCACATGGCACGAAGGCAGCACCGATATGCATCGATTGCCGCCGAAGTACTACCTAATAGCGCCCCATGGCCTCTGTTGAAAAGTCAGGACTTGTTGTCTCTGTTGCCTTTCTTTCGGCTTATGGTTATATACCCACCTAACTTGCTAGCTTATAGCTTTGAATTAGCTTCAATCACAATTAGTTGTGGAATTTCAATTATATTTCATTCCCCTTACTATACCCTCCCGCCGCCCATGCAAAAACATATAAGTTTGCATCGCTCATATCTGAAAACGGCTTTTGATCGGGTCTCATAGCCCCTGTGACCATCATTAATCAATGCGCGTTAAAGGCTCTTCGCCCTTTTGAAAAGAAAGAATTTAAAGATTCTTACCCCGCCCTTGGCTACTTTGCCCTCTTCCTTTCTTCAGCCCACTTATCTCTTCCCACCCTAGCCCTGGTTCAAATCCAAACCATTCTGTCACCCTTTAAAAGGAATTCCTTTTCTGCTTCTTGGCTTATGCTTCAGTGGCAGCTTCCTCATCTGCTTCGTTCGTTTCAAAAGACTCGGTATCGGCTTTAGCTGGCTAGCCTTCTCTTCAATTGGCAAAATCCGAGACATACGCAGAGTACGCTTTCAAGCGACTAGCGAAGTCCACCTTGACTATGTTATCTTATTACGATCCGTCAATACAAATCTATCAAGTTGTTGTATCATTTTGTTCGAGAAAGGCTGAGACCTTAGACCATCCCTATGACACTTCGGATAGAAAGCCAAAAGCAGTGAGCTTACGAGGTACCGATCAAATAGTACTGGCTTCAGGACAGGAGTTCTCCGGAAGTAGTCTTTTATTCCCTCCGCTGGGACGACGAACGCACTGGTGAAGGCACGGTTATTAGCCAATCACCCGGCATAGACGAAAGTTGAGGAACGGTCTCCTCCCCCGTCTTGGTATTCCTTATTCAAACTAGCAGAAGGGATTCCTCTGACGCTAGAAGATTCAGCGATTTCTTCATCTGACGTGGCGATGGCAATTGTGGAAGGAGCTAGGCTTCCTCTGGATATCCAAAAGGTCGCCTACTATGAACCCTTGGAGGAGCTCTATGGAGAGTATTGTAAGGCTTTGGCTAA